>CM057345.1:273013499-277813499 GCA_030015575.1 Agapanthus africanus
AAACTGCCGTCCTTCTTCTTGATAAACAGGACCAGAGCACCCCATGGAGACACACTGGGTCGAATAAGTCCCTTATCCAGCAAATCTTGCAACTGACCTTTCAACTCTCTAAGCTGCGCCGGGGCCATCGGATAAGATGGTATAGAAATAGGCCCCGTGCTGGGAATCAAGTTAATGCAGAAAACAATATCGCGCTCAGGCGGCAGCCCAGGAAGCTCGTCAGGGAAAACATCAGGGAACTCACGAACAATCGGAACCTGGTCCAACGGAACATCTGTAGCTCTAGTTTCGCAAACATAGGCTAGAAATCCCAGTCATCCCTTCCTCAAAAGCTGTCCAGTACAAAGAGAAGAAATCAAACTGTAAGGGGTGGCACCACGGTCACCCTGCACAACAAAAGCCGACTCACCGGGAAAACAAAACCTAACTGTCTTCTCTCGGCAGTCCACAGACGCATAGCACGTGGCTAACCAATCCACGCCCAAAAGAACGTCGAAGTCCAACATCTCAAGAAGGATCAAGCCGACAGGCAACTCTCTCTTGCCAATACGGACAACATAGGATCGGAACACATGTCTAGCAACAAACGACTCGCCTACAGGAGTGGTCACAACAAGCGGCTGATCAAGCAAATCAGACTCTCTACCCAAACTGTTGGATATATGTATGCCCTAGAGGCCATTATGTGATAGTCGATGTATCTATACATGTATATATATTCAGTTTGCATTCTTGCTCGACATGATAGTATGCTATCTGGTTCTACTTTATCTGACATGTTGATTTGATCATGCTTTTATTCATTCATACATGCTGATAAAGCCCTGATGATATCGGCTTGACTACTCTGATTATGATGGAGATCATACTAGTGGGACATCTGTAGTCTATAAGCATATCCTGGAACGTCCCTAGTCGTAGGTATATCGAGACGGGGCATTGATATACCAGAGTAGACTAGCGTATATGATACTAGACCCATACGATGTGCGATGGATGTTCCCACATTCATCGATGTTTGACATCAAGATCATATACGGGTGCTCAGTGGTGACTGGGTACACTGGACGGACTCACCGAGAACTCCTATATGGAATTATATCTATCGTCAGATAGCAGTTCTCAGATGACACTGGTACAGGTTAGTCTGTAGACCCGAGATCGTCACGGAGTCTTGTGTGTTCTCCCACTGTACTTTGATTTCCACCCTACCACGGCTCTACTGAGTCGTGCAAACAGGTGGCCGTTGGGTACAGTCCCGAGACACACGAAGACGATGAGCGATAGGAAGGGTTTCGTCTCTCCCGGTATTGGGAGTTGATGCTGTGCTGTGCCCGACTGGTTATAACAGCAAGTCCCTGGCCAGGGCTGCTGAGATTTGCTGATAAGTGTTATCAGTAGTTTCTCGATCTGTTATAGACCATTCACCGACACGACTTATTGAGTTATTGGGGTCGACGTGACCATCCCTAGGCTCGATATGCAGCATATCTGACGAAGTGACCGGACTGTACGGTAGTGTTGCCGGATGGCTCGATGGGAGTTGTAGCAGGTTCGCTTGTTGTCTTCTGATCGCTCAACACCCGGGTGGCCGTTACGTTTAGCTGACCGCTTGCGGCTTGAGGGTACCTGATATGATCATCACCCTCTGCCGGCGTATTGACGAGTCTTAGAGTCCCACAAAGGAGTTACCCAGTCCAGGCGAAACGTTGTGGTGCGCGTATGCGATATGCGCATGCACCCGATTGAAATGTGCGTATATGATACCGAACATTGATCGGGTGAACTGCTTTTGGTGGGGTCATATGAGATATGACCGGATTGATAAATCAAGTGTTGATTTATCATTTAACCATTAGTTTTCTCACTTAAAACCTTTTCTTAGATGATAGATGTGTGCATGCATGTGTGCTTTTCTTTCTTTCTTTCATGCTAGTTTCATGCACATGTGAATGTGCATACATGCACACATACATACACTCATCCATCATGGTTGTTAGCATATAGAAATGGTGGCAATATAAGACTCACACCATGGATTATATAATGGATTCTTATTTAATTTTGGATTTAAAAGAAAATGAAAAAGGAAAGGATAATCATTCTTGCTTCTACATTCTTCCTTTGACCTAACCATGCTCAACTACCACTAACCTAAGGTTATCCTTCTCTTTATCATTCCAAACTAAAGTTAAATAATGTCTCCATCACTTTAACCATGGTTCATAGCATGAAGGAATAAAATATATATATTGATATATTTCTTTTTCTTCACTAGAGTTATCTTTTTACCTCTTGTCAAAAATTGCCACCATCTTCTTCCTCTTGCTCTTTTGCTCTATAGTTTTTTCTAGTGAGCAAATACCACTTAAAGATAGGTTTTTGAAGTGAGAAACCTAACCACAACATCATTCTACACAAGCTTAGCCGTTTTGTTTAGAGTGTTCTCTTCGTTTTGACGAAGTTGCGAGCTTGGACGGAGATCTCCGTGGTGGATCGTCGTGGACACAAGGGGACTTCAAGAGGACCTTCATTCAACACCCTAGAGACCAAGGAGTCCAGCGAAAGGGAGCTACAAAGGTTGTAGTCTCGAAACCCTAGATTAGTTCGCTTTTTATTTCGAAACCCTAATTTTCTAGGATCGGTTCCTTTGCATGTTCGTTTAGCACTATAAAAATTTAAACTTTGGGTCATGTGATGCTTCAAAACTCTTCATCAGGTGCTAAACAAACCTTTCAATGGTATCAGAGCCGACCTAGAACATTAGACGACGTTTTTACGAAGTGAAAACCCCGATCGGACAAAAATACGGTATTTTTGGGTGCTCTCTGGAAATTTTCTAAAATTTGATAATTTGCAGAATTAAAAATATGTAAAAAATACAGCAGGAAAAAATAAGGATTACGGTACAAAAATTTTCCAGTGAACAGTGATTCTAGCCGCGGAAACGTGGCCTAAGCTTGCTTAGGCCGCGGTTCCGCGGCCGTATATATGAATTGATGGATACGTTTTGTACAGTAATTCATGAATCTGCTTGTATAAAATTTTGGATATTTTTAATCTGTATTTGGTTTTGAAAAATTCTGGAGATGGTGTTGGACTCGTCAATTCGATCGGGACTTTCATTTCGTAGCTTTTCCGGGTAAATTAGAAAGTATTGAAGTGTTTGAACGAGTATCATTTACTCACTATTCACGGGGTTTAAATACTTTGGAGATACGTGCAAGTCTTTTTGCGGTGGTCCCTCTAGAAGACAACAAACCTTAACTCGATTATGTGACCGTCTCGAACTGCCCTTTGAACCTTAGGGTTTGGGGCAGTACGGCGTGCCACATGTGAGGCGTTGGCTTAACCCTTCTACGGCTGGACCGCTACTACTGTGTCACACTCCGGATTTTTGAACCCTGCTCAAGTGTTGAGCTTTAGTGAATCTTGGGTGCTTGATCGTTCGTTCGAAAACTTTAATACTGTCTGTTTGTCTGGAATGTGATACAATATGTGGAATTCATATAGTTTAGGCATGAAATACGAAATATGTGATATTTCGCATTTATGATGTCTAAAGAGAATCTGGATTCCAAATATTGTAGTTTTACACTTTCTTTTCTGTGACCGTAAGTGTAGTATGTTAGATATCGCCGGTTTCGTTGCTATACATCAACGACAATCGGGGTACGCATACTTACTTACGTTGATGATATGAGATATTATGTGTTGCTGAGATATGATGTGTAGGATTGTCGCGATCGAATAGCCCGGGGGTTTTGTGAGATGAGAGTTTTATATTTTCATTCATGTAAATTCAAATGTAATGTAATATTCTTTTATTTGGGGCACTTCCAGGTTGCGGTTGTGTCACCAGTGTTGTATATTATTTACTTTTCCGAATTAGGATGGACCCAAGGAGGGGAGCACAGGTGACCGGGTTCTGGGGTTCAGTGGGAGGCCATCTCGAGGAGTCGAGACCGGGTCTCCTAAACTCCAGAATTGGTAGGATCACTTGCCGCCCTCGTAGGGGTCCAGGGTGTGGGCTTGGCTATTCATCGCGACTGTGGAATCCGTATTTTCTATTCTGGCTAAATACTAAGTACGGACGTCCTAGAATATCCCACGTTATATCTATATTTCTGCTGCCTGTGTTCTGTGATATCTGAGACGAATGACATATTATATATATGATATATAGTAGACGTTGCTTATGTTTTACACCCGCGCTAGTCCCGTCCCGGTATGCCGTTAGTTAAGTAACCTAACGGTGCATAACGGAACATTGCGGTGAATGCGGATGGTATAAGCGTACGTGTTATTTTCGTTTCTTTTCTGTGATTGGCTTAAGGACTTAAATGATGGGATTACATTAATGTGATTAATGTAAAGAAAATAAACCTAAAAAGATGTTGTAGAATCAGATTTTAAAACTACTCGGCTATTTATGAAAAAGCTACATTTCAAAACTGCGGAGCTTAAGCCACTCCTTTTGAAAACTGTTTTGATTCTACAACGATATCAAGTTCAAAGCGTTAAAGATTTTCTTAAAAATCATTCGCAACCCTCCGTCATTTTAGGAAGTAGAGTACTTAGTATTCGTGCTACGTTTGTTGACTTTAGTTAAGGCGTAGTGTACGGTAGCTAAGTGATGTCTTCCTACACTGCATATGATGCATATTAATTAGGACATTCATGCGACTTTGTTGACCATAGTTAAGGGTCATATGGGTGGGTCTAATTGATCAAGAAATGACGGGTAGAACTTGACTGGTACTTATGATTTGTTGACTATAGTTAAGGTCATAAGTACTAGGGGTAAAAATCACATCGGGAATTTCAAGTGTTGAAATTTGCAATGAGATTGCATACCTTCCATGTGATGGTTGGATCCCGATCCCACTGTGGGCAATAGTTGCTCCTAGGAGAGTTTTACAGTTTACAATTAGCTAACTCATTAGGTGTCTAGAAAGGTGTTAACGGGGCTCCGCCTCTGGGAAAACGAGGTTTTCTCTAATTAGGTCCGTGCGAAAGCACGGGGAACCTCCCTCAAAGTACCGACACTGGCCTGACTGAACGGTTAGCGAAGTTGTAGACTGTAATTAATCCTGGCTAGTTTTTCTTTTTAAGGTTTGACAGAAAAACTCGATAAAAGCAGTGGGAAACATCGATTAGATAAGATAATAAACCAATCTAATCTATGCAAGAGCTTTCGCTGAGTGTATTCTTTTCTCTCTCTTAATGGCAGATACCAATGACTGGACTTAAGCTTCTACTAGATAAAAACAAACTGAATGGGACCAACTATAAAGACTGGCTGAGGAATCTGAAGATCGCCTTGACTTATGATAAAGTATCATATGTCCTCACGGCTTCAGCCCCGCCCGTCCCTGGTCCAAAATCCTCAGTTGCGGACATTGAAGTCCGCAAGACATGGGACGCTGACTGTGCCACGGCCACATGCCTCGCGCTTGCATCGATGGATAACACACATCAAAAGCAGCACGAGGACATGGACATTCACGGTATATTGCTCCATACAAAGGAGTTGTATGGGGAGCAATCCCGCGTATTACGATACGAAGCATCAAAGAAATTGTTTCAGTTGCGAATGGCCCCTGGCACACCAGTAGGAGACCATGTTCTGAAGATGATAGCTCTTATAGAAGAGCTTGAGGACCTTGGATGGACAATGGACAATGAACAATATATAGATATTATTCTGCAGTCTCTCCCCTCCACCTTTGCTCAGTTCATAGTGAACTTCAACATGCATGGCATGGAGAAGGACCTCCCTGAACTCCTTAATATGTTAAGGAGTGCAGAGAGCACTATGAAGTTAGCAAAAACTCCCGTTATGACTATTGGACAGTCTTCCTCTTCTCGCCCGAAAGCCAAGGCCAAGGGAAAGAAAAAGAAGAAACCCACTAATCCTAAGGGCGGAGTTAAAAAGGTGAAGGAAAAGGGAAAGTCCAAGGCTGGAGACTCGGGGAAAGGCGAATGTTTTCATTGCCACAAGACAGGTCATTGGAAGCGCAATTGCACGGAGTACTTAAGTCTCAAGAAGAAGCATGGTGATGCTTCTGCTTCATGTGCGTTTGTGACTGAAAACTGTTTTTCTATAAACTCTGCTTCCTGGGTATTGGATACCGGTTCAGGTTCTCACATTTGCAATTCTATGCAGGGGCTAAGAAATAGCAAGGTTTTGAGGACAGGTGACCATACTCTCCGCGTTGGAAATGGTTCCAATGTACATACAGTCGCAGTGGGAGAGTATCACTTGGGGTTGCCATCTGGATGTATTTTGATTTTGAATCCATGTTATTTTGTACCAAGTATGCTATGTAATCTAATATCCGTTTCTTTGTTGGACAATGAAGGGAATAATTTTGTGTTGCAGAACAATGTTATGAACATTCACCTAAATCAAATATTGGTTGGGTATGGTACGCTTAATAACGGAATATATGTCCTAAATCAACACACAGTTTTCAGTATACAATACACTAATAAAAGAAAACTTTCAAAATTAAATGAAGCTTTTCTTTGGCATTGTAGACTTGGTCATATTAACGAAACAAGACTAAACAAGTTACATAAAGATGGATATTTAAACTCTTTTGAATATAAATCTTATGCGACTTACCAGTCTTGTATCAAGGGTAAAATGACCAAAACTCCGTTTACCGGACACAGAGAAAGAGCTACTCAGCTCCTTGGCCTCATACATAGTGATGTATGTGGGCCAATGTCTACACAGGCTAGAGGCGGTTTTTCATACTTCATTACATTCACTGACGATTTCTCAAGATTCGGTAAAGTATTTTTATTAAAGCACAAGTCCGAAGCTTTCGAGAAATTCATTGAATATAAACAAGAAGTAGAAAAACAATCCGTCTTGAGTATTAAGATGCTTCGATCAGATCGAGGTGGTGAGTATCTCAATACAGAATTTGCAAACTTCCTAAAAGAGAATGGGATTCTCTCTCAGCTCACTCCTCCTTACACACCACAGCACAACGGTGTGTCAGAACGACGGAATAGGACCCTATTAGATATGGTCCGGTCCATGATGAGTGACGCTGAGTTACCAGTCTCGTTTTGGGGGCATGCATTGGAGACTGCAGCATTTTTGCTAAACAGGGTTCCAACCAAAACCGTGTCTACCACGCCATATGAGATATGGAATGGGAAGAGACCATCTCTTAAGAGAATTAAGATTTGGGGTTGCCCGGCCTATGTTAAAAAGCAGAATCCGGACAAACTCGAGACACGGTCAGTCATGTGTAACTTTGTGGGATATCCAAAGAATTCTTATGGATATCTGTTCTACCACAAAGAGGAACAAAAAGTGTTTGTTTCTTAGTATGCCACATTCTTGGAAAAAGAGTTTTTCACACATAAAGATGATGGCAAGGTAGTAGATCTAGAAGATGTTCTGGAAACACAAACTACAAATGACGATTTGGTTGAACCGGCTGTTGCAACAGAAACTGAAGAACCTCGGTCACTCCGTAGGTCTGGTAGGACTTCTCGCCCACCGGAGAGGTACTACGGTTTCCTCATTGATGGTAACGGAGAAGATTGCATCATGGATGATGATGATCCTACCAGTTTTCAGCAAGCTATCATGAGTGGTGACTCTGTGAAGTGGCTGGATGCCATGAGATCCGAAATGGGGTCTATGTACACCAACAAAGTATGGACTTTGGACGTTGTACCCCCTGGGGTAAAACCTGTAGGGTGCAAATGGATCTTTAAAAGAAAGATTGGTGTGGATGGGCAGGTAGAGACCTATAAGGCAAGACTTGTGGCGAAAGGTTTTCGTCAAAGACCAGGTTTGGACTATGATGAAACTCTTTCGCCCGTAGCCATGCTTAAATCCATTCGGATCCTACTTGCTATTGCTGCTCACTACGACTATGAAATCTGGCAGATGGACGTTAAAACAGCATTTCTAAATGGAGATTTAGAAGAATGCGTTTATATGGATCAGCCAGAGGGCTTCATTGACAGTGGGAGCAGCGAGAAAGCATGTAGATTGCTTAAATCCATATATGGGTTAAAGCAGGCATCTCGGAGTTGGAACATCTGTTTCGATGATGTTATCAAAGAGTTTGATTTCATCAAAAAATCCAGATGAACCTTGTGTTTATAAGAAGGCTGTAGGAAGAGCTGTCACATTCCTCGTATTGTACGTGGATGATATTCTTCTGATAGGAAATGATATTCCTATGCTACAGTCGGTCAAATCATTCTTATCACTAAGGTTCTCCATGAAGGACCTGGGTGATGCCACATACATCCTGGGCATAAGGATCTATAGGGATAGATCCAAAAAGTTATTGGGATTGTCCCAAACCAGGTACATCAACACCATCCTAAAGAGATTTAGTATGGAAGACTCCAAGCGGGGTACCTTACCCGCATGCCATGGAGTCACTCTCTCCAAGGATTCTTGTCCAAAGACCGATGAAGAGAGAGCTCGCATGAGCATTATACCTTATGCTTCGGCAGTAGGATCTATAATGTATACGATGTTATGTACACGCCCAGATGTAGCTTATGCACTTAGTGTTGTAAGCAGGTATCAATCCAACCCAGGGAAGAACCACTGGACAGCTGTGAAGAACATTCTTAAGTACTTACGAAGGACTAAAGAATTGTTCTTGGTGTATGGTAATACAGATTTCCAAATGGAGGCCTTTACCGATTCGAGCTTCCAGAGCGATAAGGATGACAGCAAATCTATCTCAGGGTTTTTATTTACCCTCAATGGAGGGGCGGTAAGTTGGAAGAGTTCCAAACAAGATACCGTTGCAGACTCTACGATGGAAGCTGAGTACATTGCTGCAAATGATGCCGCCAAGGAAGCCGTCTGGATGAAGAAGTTCGTCTCGGAGCTAGGAGTAGTTCCAACCATTATTGATCCAATACCTTTGTATTGTGACAATAATGGGGCGATGGCGTTAGCTAAGGAGCCCAGATCCCATCAGCGGTCCAGACATATCCTGAGGCGCTTTCATTTGATCCAGAAGATTGTAGATCGCCGCGAGATAGAGATTAAGAGAGTAGATACAAAGAACAACGCCGCGGATCCACTCACCAAGGCCCTCCCTCAGCCACAGCATGAGCGACTTTTTGAGATGTTGGGTATGAGATACGCCAATAACTGGCCTTAGTGCAAGTGGGATATTGTTGGATATATGTATGCCCTAGAGGCCATTATGTGATAGTCGATGTATCTATACATGTATATATATTCAGTTTGCATTCTTGCTCGACATGATAGTATGCTATCTAGTTCTACTTTATCTGACATGTTGATTTGATCATGCTTTTATTCATTCATACATGCTGATAAAGCCCTAGGGATATCGGCTTGACTACTCTGATTATGATGGAGATCATACTAGTGGGACATCTGTAGTCTATAAGCATATCCTGGAACGTCCCTAGTCGTAGGTATATCGAGACGGGGCATTGATATACCAGAGTAGACTAGCGTATATGATACTAGACCCATACGATGGGCGATGGATGTTCCCACATTCATCGATGTTTGACATCAAGATCATATACGGGTGCTCAGTGGTGACTGGGTACACTGGACGGACTCACCGAGAACTCCTATATGGAATTAAATCTATCGTCGGATAGCAGTTCTCAGGTGACACTGGTACAGGTTAGTCTGTAGACCCGAGATCGTCATGGAGTCTTGTGTGTTCTCCCACTGTACTTTGATTGCCACCCTACTACGGCTCTACTGAGTCATGCAAACAGGTGGCCGTTGGGTACAGTCCCGAGACACACGAAGACGATGAGCGATAGGAGGGGTTTCGTCTCTCCCGGTATTGGGAGTTGATGCTGTGCTGTGCCCGACTGGTTATAACAGCAAGTCCCTGGCCAGGCTGCTGAGATTTGCTGATAAGTGTTATCAGTAGTTTCTCGATCTGTTATAGACCATTCACCGACACGACTTATTGAGTTATTGGGGTCGACGTGACCATCCCTAGGCTCGATATGCAGCATATCTGACGAAGTGACCGGACTGTACGGTAGTGTTGCCGGATGGCTCGACGGGAGTTGTAGCAGGTTCGCTTGTTGTCTTCTGATCGCTCAATACCCGGGTGACCGTTACGTTTAGCTGACCGCTTGCGGCTTGAGGGTACCTGATATGATCATCACCCTCTGCCGGCGTATTGACGAGTCTTAGAGTCCCACAAAGGAGTTACCCAGTCCAGGCGAAACGTTGTGGTGCGCATATGCGATATGCGCATGCACCCGATTGAAATGTGCGTATATGATACCGAACATTGATCGGGTGAACTGCTTTTGGTGGGGTCATATGAGATATGACCGGATTGATAAATCAAGTGTTGATTTATCATTTAACCATTAGTTTTCTCACTTAAAACCTTTTCTTAGATGATAGATGTGTGCATGCATGTGTGCTTTTCTTTCTTTCTTTCATGCTAGTTTCATGCACATGTGGATGTGCATACATGCACACATACATACACTCATCCATCATGGTTGTTAGCATATGGAAATGGTAGCAATATAAGACTCACACCATGGATTATATAATGGATTATTATTTAATTTTGGATTTAAAAGAAAATGAAAAAGGAAAGGATAATCATTCTTGCTTCTACATTCTTCCTTTGACCTAACCATGCTCAACTACCACTAACCTAAGGTTATCCTTCTCTTTATCATTCCAAACTAAAGTTAAATAATGTCTCCATCACTTTAACCAAGGTTCATAGCATGAAGGAATAAAATATATATATTGATATATTTCTTTTTCTTCACTAGAGTTATCTTTTTACCTCTTGTCAAAAATTGCCACCATCTTCTTCCTCCTGCTCTTTTGCTCTCTAGTTTTTTCTAATGAGCAAATACCACTTAAAGATTGGTTTTTGAAGTGAGAAACCAAACCACAACATCATTCTACACAAGCTTAGCCGTTTTGTTTAGAGTGTTCTCTTCGTTTTGACGAAGTTGCAAGCTTGGACGGAGATCTCCGTGGTGGATCGTCGTGGACACAAGGGGACTTCAAGAAGACCTTCGTTCAACACCCTAGAGACCAAGGAGTCCAGCGAAAGGGAGCTACAAAGGTTGTAGTCTCGAAACCCTAGATTAGTTCGCTTTTTATTTCGAAACCCTAATTTTCTAGGATCGATTCCTTTGCATGTTCGTTTAGCACTATAAAAATTTAAACTTTGGGTCATGTGATGCTTCAAAACTCTTCATAGGGTGCTAAACAAACCTTTCACAAACTCGGCACGAAGTGTGTGGAAACGTATGAGTGCGTGGATCCGGGATCAAACAATACGTGTTCGTCAACAATGTTAGTTATATGTATGCCCTAGAGGCCATTACTGTACATTGGATGTATATTGTAGTGGATGCTGGGACATATATAGGGAGGACTTTCTTGCTCGACATGATAGTATGCTATCTGGTTGCTCTTTACCTTAACGTGTACATTGATTGTCTCTCTGATACATGTTGGTAAAGCCCTTAGGATGTGTACTTGACTACCTAGACTATGATGCGGATCATACTAGTGGGGACATGGTAGTCCATAAGTACATCCTTCAAAGTCCCTAGTCGTGGGTGTATCGAGACGGGGCATCGATATACCAGAGTAGACTAGCGTATACCTTCTCGACCCATACAGATGGGCGATGGATGATCCTATATCCATCGGTGTTGGACATCAGAGATGATATACGGGTGCTCAGTGGAGACTGGGTACACTGGACGGACTCGCCGAGAACTCCCAGATGGTATTATACCTTACGTCAGATGGCAGTTCTCTGGTGACACTGGTACAGAGTAGTCTGTTGACCCGAGATCGTCATAGAGTCTTGTGTGGTTCCCACTGTGCTTTGATTTCCATCTTACCACGTCCAAGAGGGCGTGCAAAACGGTAGTTTTTGGGTACAGTCCCGAATCACATGAAGGTAATGAGCAATAGGAGGGGATTCGTCTCTCCCGGTATAGGGAGTTGATGTTGCGCAGTGTTCGATTGGCTATAACAGCAAATCCCTTGCCAGGGTTGCTGAGATTTACTGGTAAGTGTTACCAATAGTTTCTCGAATTGTTATAGACCTCATATCGACAAGACTTATCGAGCTATTGGGGTCTGACGTTTACCACCCCTAGGCGAGATATGCGACATATCAGACGATCAGACCGGACTGTATGGTAAGTGTTACTGGTTGGATTCACAGGAGTGTGAGTGGGCTTGCTCGTCGATTTTCTGATCGCTCAATACCCGGGTGACCGTTACGTTTAGCAGACCGCTTGTGGCTTGTGGGTGTTTGATATGATCATCACCTGCTGCCGGCGTATTGACGAGTCTTTAGAGTCCTACACAGAGGTTTCCTGGCTCAAGCGAAACGAAATAGGAGCGCATATGAGATATGTACTGGACCGAGAATCATGCGTATATGTGATACCGTATTTCATTCTCGCGATAAATGTATCGATTGGTTATATGCGATATAACTTAGTTATCGAATCAAGTATTGATTCGATAAGCCGATACATAGGATACTAGTCGGTTATATGCGATATGACCGGATCGTTAAATCAAGTGTTGATTTAATGATTTAATGTATAATTATATATTTGATATATTACTTTGCATTAACTAGTATTGGTTCACTTTAAATGGATTTTCTCACATGAAGTTCACAAGTTGTATATGTGATATACTTTTGTGCACTTGATTGTATAATGTTTGATGATACATTTTTACTTGAGTTTGTGTAAAGATTAAACCATGGTTATTTAAATGGTTAGGGTTTTGTTTTTCTTTTTCTTATTCATTTATTTATTTGTTTATTCATTTTGGAAATGATAAGAAAAGAATGGTGGCTTTATTTGTAGTTTTGTTGAAGCTTCATGAAGCTTTGACCTAGTCCACCATTCTTATCTCATCCTTAACCCTAACCATTCCAACTAACCCTAGTTTATTCTCTACACATTACCATGGTTACTTTTATGATAAGAATCATTTTTATTATTCTTTTCAAAAGAACTTATTATATTATTATCATCTTCTTCTTCTTCTTCACTTGAAGAAGAAACCTTCCTCCATCAATGGCAACTCTTGAAAATGAGTGAGAAATCCAATTCTAAAGTGAACCCACTTCCTATTTCTTCATCCTCTACCTCTTGCCAAGTAGTAGAGTGTGTTTTCTTCACAAGTTTCATGACTTGGTGAAGTGGGAGCTTGATCTTGTGATGCTTCGACGTAGATCATCTTCGGCACGAAGCCGACGACCTTGCCCGCCCATTTCTCCGATGAAGCCGACGCTAGAGCCCGGGATTCCATTTGTACAGCGAGGAGACTTCATTGCGGAGCTATGGAGGTGGAGGACCGGATCTACAAAGGTTGTATTTCCGTTCTCTTAGTAAAGTAGTTTACTAGTTGCATCTTTCGCCTAAATTTCTAGTTAACGATCTGTAGTCTAGGGTTTCTCGGCACCGTAAAATTTGAAATTGGCATTGTTGATGCCTTGTGAGACCTCTTGAGAGTGCCTAGGAACCCTACAGTGGTATCAGAGCTACTAGGCATTGGATGTCGACCTATGGGGGTTCTCACTGTGTGACAGTGTGGCGAAGCATAGGCTCTTACCCCCAGGGTGTCCCGAGACCGGAAGGTGTTCCGGCGGGTTGTATTCCTCGCGAGGGGGCATGCGTAAAAAGTAGCTGCTGAGGGACCCGTTGGTGCCACGGCGACCCCATTGGATGGGGTTGCTGCCTGACCTACAGTGGTATCAGAGCCTAGCTAGAGACTTAGGCGAAGTCTAGACGGAGTTTAAAATCCGAACGAATCGAAACCCTAATCCATAAAGTGCTATCTGGACTTTTTCTAAAAACTGGGTTTTTTCCAGATTAAAAATTCTTAAAAAATTCAGCAGGGAATTCTAAGAATTACGATGCAAAATTTTTTTCATGATACCTCTAATGCGCGGCGGAACCGCGGCAGAAGCCTGCCTTCTGCGGCGGTTCCGCGGCCTCTTGACTTGATTGGCCTTCAATCTTTGCACAGTAATTCATGCTTTCTGGTGCTGGTTTTCCTGGGAATTTTTAATATTTATTCAAGAGTTGAATTTTCTGGGGTTGTTTTGGGGATTCGATGATTCGATCGGATTATCAGACTTTGTCTTTGTGGTTTTCCGGATAATTTTTGAATATGTTAAAAAGTTCGACCGTATATAAATACCCAATTTTTCCCCTGTCGGGAAATTTCCAAGTGTTGGATTTTTCCGTAGTTTAACGACGTTCTAAGTAGTGCAAGTAACGCGATGGTCCCTCTAGAAGACAACAAACCTTAACTCGATTATGTGACCGTCTTGAACTGCCCTTTGAACCTTCGGGTTTGGGGCAGTACGGCGTGCCACATGTGAGGCGTTGGCTTGACCCTTCTACGGCTGGACCGTTGGTACTGAGGCACGAACTGAATGTTTTTAGACTTATTTCATGTGTTGATCTGTATCGGGAAAACTTGGGTGTTTGACCGTTCGATCGAAAAGTTTAACATTTTCTATTTATCTGGAATGGGATACAATAATTGGAATTCACAAAAGTTATGAGATAACTGAATGAATGTTGTAAATCTAGCAATTTAGTCTCCCTTGATCGGTTGCCACGGAATTTTGATGTGATCAAAAGTCCGTCACAATCACGTAGCGTACGTGGATACTCGCCGGGTAAACTTAATAGACAGCGTCACTCCATAGCCCCGACCAAGTGACTGTAGGAGAACCCCGTCGCCGAAAGCATCCGTTCGGGTGCTCGCGGCAGCGGTGTTCCGCCTTGGTGCACTTCGTCGACGGTATCGGGGGTGTAGCCGCCTACTGAAGTTTGCGACGAGCATTCGATCAAATTGTCGGGAATCCTGTTGAATTGCCCGACTAGGTATTGAAAAGTGTTTTCGATTTTGAGACTAAAATGCGGGGTTTATAATTGTTAGGCATGCGATGTCTAAGGAATTCATTTGATTAGGCATGCAATGTCTATGGTGGTTGCGGATTCCAACTGTTGTAGTTTTACATTTTCTTTTCTGTGACCGTAAGTGTAATATGTGATATCGCCGGTTTCGTTGCTATATGTCAACGACAATTGGGATGCGCATATTTACTTAAGTTGATGACATGTGATGTTATGTGTTGCTGGATATGTTATATTGGATCGTCGTGTTTGAATAGCCGGGGGTTTTTATATGAGATGAGTGTTTTTCATTTTCATTCATGTAAAAACTTGTATGTAATATTCTTTTATTTGGGGCACTTCCAGGTTGCGGAAGTTGTCACCGTTTGCATATTATTTTCTTTTCCGCACTAGGATAGACCCAAGGAGGAGGGCACAAGTAACCGGGTTCTCGAGTCCAGTGGGAGACCAACTCGAGGAGTCGAGTCCGGGTCTCCTAACTCTAGAATTGGTAGGGTTGCTTGCCGCTCTCTTAGGGGTATAGGGGTGTGGGTTTAGCTATTCATCACGACCGTGGAATCCGTGTTTTATACTGGCTCGTATTGAAAACACGGACGTCCTAGCATATCCAATATTTCATTTGTTTCTTCTGCTGCGATATCTGTGATGTGATCATGTGATGTTCTGTGATAGATACAGTATATAGTATATATGATATATTATATAGGCGTTACTTATGTTTTACACCCGCGCTAGCCCTGCCCCGCTCTGCCGTTAGTTACCTAACCTAACGGTGCACGAGGGGACATCGAGGCGAATGCGGATGGCATAAGTGTACGTCGTATTTATCTGTGATGTTTAGGTATTTAAATGATGGGACTTCATTAATGTGATTAATGAAAGTAAAAGAAACCTAAGATGTTGTAGAATCGAATTTCAAAATAAAACAGGTAGCTACAGCTCTTGCTTTGCACAGCGGTATATATGATATATCCTGCACCTTATTCGATGAGGAAAGGACCGAGATCCCTTCACCGGGAGTGACTCCTTTAGCAATAACTGGCAGATGCTACACACTCGGTTTGTCTTTTGATTGCTTTTAAGTGTTTTTGCTTTGCACAGTGATATATATGATATATCCCGCACCACATTCGACGAGGAAAAGACCGACGATCCCTTCACCGGGAGTGACTCCTTTAGCAAAACTCGAAAAGCCTCAAAAGCACTCCATTTTAAAAATTATTTGATTCTACAACGATATCAAGTTCATTACGCAATAGGTTTTCAGAAAAACCTGTCGTAGCCCTCCGTCATTTCAGATACGTACTAGTTAGTATTCGTGCTGCGGTTGTTTGGCCTCCGTCAAGGCGTAGTGTACGGTAGCAAACTAGTGCTTATCTTCTAGCATATGATGCGATTGGATTAGGGTATTCGTACAGCATTGTTTGGCCTCCGTCAAGGGTCGTGCGGGTGGGTTTAATTCAATCAGGAAATGACGGGTTGAACTTGACTAGCAGACTAAGGGTTATTTGGCCTCCGTCAAGGTCATAGGACGCTAGGGGCAAAATATTATCGGGAATTTCAAGTGTTGAAATTTGCACTGAGATTGTATACCTTCTATGAGATAGTTGGATCCCGATACCCGCTGCGAGTAAGAGTTACTCCTGGGAGAGTTTTATACATTACAATTAGCCGATCAAGTAGGTGTCTAGAAAGGTGTCAACGGGGTTACGCCTCTGGGAAAACGAGGTTTACATTAATTAGGTTCGTGCGAAAGCACGGGGGACCTCCCTCAATGTACCGACACTGGCCTGGCTGAAAGATTGGCGAACTTATAGTGTGTAATTAATCCCGGCTATTCTTTCCTTTTAGGGTTTGAAGGAAGATTTGATAAAAAGCAGTGGGAGCCACCCTGATTAGATAAAATAATAACCAATCTATTCTTGCAAGAGCGCACGCTGAGTGTTTTCTTCTCTCTCTCTCCTGGTAGCGACCATATCACGCCTTAATCAATATAATAATACGGATTATTGACTGAACCCGCTTGTTATACTGAGCTGGGGAACGTTGGTCCCGCTCCAACTTATTATTGTTATAAGACAGAGCAGGAAATTGGGGATTACCAGAATTCTCTTTCCGCCCAAACGAAGAGAGTGCATGCTGATGCATCATCTTCGGGTGTGTTCTTTATGGAGAACTGTTTCTCAGTATCCTTTACGTCCTGGGTAAGTGATACCGGATCAGGATCCCGCATATGTAATATGTTACATGGGCTACAGATAGGTAAAGAACTGAGAACGGGTGATAAGTTTCATGAGGCAGAAAACGGGGCAAGTGTTGCAGCCAAGTCTGTTGGTCACTGTCACCCTGTATTACCAATACATTGATTCTGAACGAATGTTATTAGATACCGAACCTGATATACAAAATCATATCAGTCTCTTTATCAGTAAAGAAATGATAAAATTTTGTATTGTTGGATAATGTTTTGAACATTTCCTATATCAAAAGTTGATCGGTTCAGGCACGTTATCTAAAAGCATTGATGTTCTAAATCAAACAACGGTTCTTAGTATACAGAACACACACAAGAGGAAGAGTTCAGAACTGAACGAATCCTTCTTGAGGTATTGTTGACTAGGTCATATCAATGTGACCCGACTAGCTGAAGTTACATATAGGTGCACATTTAAATCAGTTTGAATCTACATCTTATGAAACTTGCCAGTCATGTCACATAGATATAATGACACAAGCTCTGTTTATTGGAAACAGAGAAAGAGTTAGTAAACTCTTCGGATGATACATGTTGATGTATGTAAGGTCCCCTGTCTACACATGCCAAGACCGGTTCTTTGTACTTCATTACATTCTCTGATGATCTTTCAAGATTCAGACCTATGTTCCTGTTGAAACACAAGTCTGAACCTTTTGAGATATTCACAGAATATAAGTTAGAAGTAGAGAACCAATACGGGTATAAGTATTATGTCCTTTGATGAGATCAACGAGGAGAATACTTGAGCACGGAATTCCTGAACTATTCTAATGGAGAATGAGATTCTCTCTCAGCATTACTCCTCTGTATACACCATAGCACGATGGTATATCGGGTCGGAGCAGATACACCCTATATGATAAGGTGTGCTCTATGATGAGTACTACTGAGTTACCTATTTCCTTTTTTGGGAGTTATGCACTTGAGAAGCTACATACCTATTGAATAAGGTTCAAATCAAATCAGTCGCCTACCATTTCATATGTGATATGGAAAGGGAAGAGCCCATATCTTAAGTTGGTTAAGATTTGGGGTTGTCCGGCCTATGTCTGAAAGCAAAATCCGGACAAGCTCGAGGCAATGTAAGTTATGTAGAACTGGAGAGGTTCCAACTATACAACTGCAGCTGATGATTTGGTAGAACCGAAGGATTCAGTAGAATCCAACGAACCTCAGCCTCTCCGCCGATCTAGTAGGGTTCTTCACCCACCTGAGAGATACTTCTGTTTCTCTATGACAGTGGGAGCGAGGATTGCATCATGAGATGATGACCCAACTAGTTTCGAGCAGGCCATCGAGAGTAGGGACTCTGTAAGAATGGCTGGATGCTTAGTGATCTGAAATGGAATCCATGTACACCAACAAAGTATGGACTTTGGTTGCTATATCTGAAGGGTTAAATCCCCATCAGGAGCAAGTAAATCTTGAGAAGATTACTTGGTGTAGATGGAAAAGTTGAGACTTTCAAAGCTAGACTTGTTAAAGGTTTTCGTCATCAACCAGGCGTGGATAATGATGAAACCTTTTCAAGTATCTATGCTTAAGTCCATCCAGATCCTACTTACCACGGCTACATACCATGACTACGATATCTGGTGGTTGGGTGTCATGACTGCTTTTCTAAATGATATTTTGGAAGAGTGCGTCTATAAGTACACAGCCAGAGGGCTTCGTAGACACTGGGAGCAGCGGAAACGTGTGCAAGATGCTTTATAGGATAAAGCTGGCATCGCGGAGTTGGAACGTCTGTTTTGATGAATTAGTCAAAGAGTTTGACATCATCAAAATGGTAGATGAACCTTGTATAAACAAAAAGGTAGTAGGGAGTATGGTGATGATCCTCGTAGAGTACGTGGATGACATACTCTTGATAAGAAAGAAGCTTCCTATGCTACGCTCGGTCAGTCTCCGCTTATCACAATGATTCTCCATATAGGATCAAAGTGATACCTACTAAATCCGGGTTTTGGACCTATGAGATAGATCTAAATGGATGTTAGAATACTCACTAGCTGTAGTGAGATGGTATCAATTGATCCTGGAAAGAATCACTGGAAGTGTTCCAGGGTGATAAAGACGACTGAATGTCAGTCACGGGCATTGTCTTTACCTTCAGTGGAGGGAAGGTATGTTGGAAAAGTTCCAAGCTAGATACCGTGGCATTCTAGACGATAAAGGCTGGATACATCGCTACTTAAGATGCTACCAAAGAGGTGGTCTGGGTGTATATTAGTTCATGAGATGAACTTTGTTCCTCCTATTGTGTGACAATGGAGTTGTGGCTTATGCCACGGAACGCCGGTCCCATCAGTGATCCAGACATATTCTAAGGCAGTATCACCTGACCATGGAGATAGTTGATCTCCAGGGTGATCGAGGTAAGGAGAGTAGACTCAGAGGACAACACGGCGGATCCACTCACAAAGGCCTTTTCCCAGAGAGAGACTTTTATGGGATGGTTGAGTATGAGATACTACAACCACTGCTATCAGATGGCCCTAGTGCAAGTGGGAGATTGTTAGTTATATGTATGCCCTAGAGGCCATTACTGTACATTGGATGTATATTGTAGTGGATGCCGGGACATATATAGGGAGGACTTTCTTGCTCGACATGATAGTATGCTATCTGGTTGCTCTTTACCTTAACGTGTACATTGATTGTCTCTCTGATACATGTTGGTAAAGCCCTTAGGATGTGTACTTGACTACCTGGACTATGATGCGGATCATACTAGTGGGGACATGGTAGTCCATAAGTACATCCTTCAAAGTCCCTAGTCGTGGGTGTATCGAGACGGGGCATCGATATACCAGAGTAGACTAGCGTATACCTTCTCGACCCATACAGATGGACGATGGATGATCCTATATCCATCGGTGTTTGACATCAGAGATGATATACGGGTGCTCAATGGAGACTGGGTACACTGGACGGACTCGCCGAGAACTCCCAGATCGTATTATACCTTACGTCAGATGGCAGTTCTCTGGTGACACAGGTACAGAGTAGTCTGTTGACCCGAGATCGTCATAGAGTCTTGTGTGGTTCCCACTGTGCTTTGATTTCCATCTTACCACGTCCAAGAGGGCATGCAAAATGGTGGTTTTTGGGTACAGTCCCGAATCACATGAAGGCAATGAGCGATAGGAGGGGATTCGTCTCTCCCGGTATAGGGAGTTGATGTTGCGCTGTGTTCGACTGGCTATAACAGGAAATCCCTGGCCAGGGTTGCTGAGATTTACTGGTAAGTGTTACCAGTGGTTTCTCGAATTGTTATAGACCTCATATCGACACGACTTATCGAGCTATTGGGGTCTGACGTTTACCACCCCTAGGCGAGATATGCGACATATCAGACGATCAGACCGGACTGTACGGTAAGTGTTACTGGTTGGATTCACAGGAGTGTGAGCGGGCTTGCTCGTCGATCTTCTGATCGCTCAATACCCGGGTGGCCGTTACGTCTAGCAGACCGCTTGCGGCTTGTGGGTGTTTGATATGATCATCACCTGCTGCCGGCGTATTGACGAGTCTTTAGAGTCCTACACAGAGGTTTCCTGGCTCAAGCGAAACGAAATAGGAGCGCATATGAGATATGTGCGGGACCGAGAATCATGCGTGTATGTGATACCGTATTTCATTCTAGCGATAAATGTATCGATTGGTTATATGCGATATAACTTAGTTATCGAATCAAGTATTGATTCGATAAGCCGATACATAGGATACTAGTCGGTTATATGCGATATGACCAGATCGTTAAATCAAGTGTTGATTTAATGATTTAATGTATAATTATATATTTGATATATTACTTTGCATTAACTAATATTGGTTCACTTTAAATGGATTTTCTCACTTGAAGTTCACAAGTTGTATATGTGATATACTTTTGTGCACTTGATTGTATCATGTTTGATGATACATGCTTACTTGAGTTTGTGTAAAGATTAAACCATGGTTATTTAAATGGTTAGGGTTTTGTTTTTCATTTTCTTATTCATTTATTTATTTGTTTATTCATTTTGGAAATGATAAGAAAAGAATGGTGGCTTTATTTGTAGTTTTGTTGAAGCTTCATGAAGCTTTGACCTAGTCCACCATTCTTATCTCATCCTTAACCCTAACCATTCCAACTAACCCTAGTTTATTCTCTACACATTACCATGGTTATTTTTATGATAAGAATCATTTTTATTATTCTTTTCAAAAGAACTTATTATATTATTATCATCTTCTTCTTCTTCTTCACTTGAAGAAGAAACCTTCCTCCATCAATGGCAACTCTTGAAAATGAGTGAGAAATCCAATTCTAAAGTGAACCCACTTCCTATTTCTTCATCCTCTACCTCTTGCCAAGTAGTAGAGTGTGTTTTCTTCACAAGTTTCATGACTTGGTGAAGTGGGAGCTTGATCTTGTGATGCTTCGACGTAGATCATCTTCGGCACGAAGCCGACGACCTTGCCCACCCATTTCTCCGATGAAGCCGACGCTAGAGTCCCGGATTCCATTTGGACAGCGAGGAGACTTCATTGCGGAGCTATGGAGGTGGAGGACCAGATCTACAAAGGTTGTATTTCCGTTCTCTTAGTAAAGTAGTTTACTAGTTGCATCTTTCGCCCAAATTTCTAGTTAACGATCCGTAGTCTAGGGTTTCTCGGCACCGTAAAATTTGAAATTGGCATGGTTGATGCCTTGTGAGACCTCTTGAGAGTGCCTAGGAACCCTACAAACAAAACATACCGATAGGGTACCTGAGACCACTGCCTTGGATGCCTGCGCGTCCTGATGCGTCAGTGCAAAAACTCATGCTTAACCTCCACCTGCGACTGGCGGTCCCCTACTAGCAACTGGCTGTACTCTGCCAGCAGCTGGCTGTCTTCTGTCTCGGCCACCCCGTCCTCTATGAGCAAACCCTCCGTGACCACGGCCTCTCTGTGCATGAGTCTGATGCGGAGCAACAGTAGGTACAATAGGCAACGCCCTCTGAGGTGGGGGTGGTGGAAGTGTGACATGTGGTACTGCTGCCTCCCTCCGGCATATCTCGGTACAATCTCTGATGTGGTGACGGGGACTACCACACCCAAAGCATCCACACGACGACTGCTGACCCTCCTTGGGATAAGAGCTAAACATCTGACCTCGCCCCGATTCTCTGGCACCTTTACGACGTCTATCACGGCGTCCGAATGGAAGTCTTCGTGCTGCTGTGTCAGAACGAACCCTCTTCGGCCCTCGAACTACCGAAGTCTCTGTAAGGCGCTCCTCGACTAATAGGGCTGCGTCTACAGCTGCTGCATAAGTCTCGCAATGCTGTGCGCTGATCGCCAGGAACAGTGGGGTAAGTAAGCCTCGAACAAATCTCTTGACTCACATCTCCTCAGTAGCCACTAGGTATGGGGCATAAACGGATAGCTCGGTGAACAGTACATCGTACTCTGCCACTGTCATCTCCGGCGTCTGACGTAAAGACTCGAACCTGTGCTCTCGGGCATCCCTGACACTCTTGGGAAGGAAACGGGCTAGAAATACCGTCACAAACTCGGTCCAGGTCATAGGAGGAAGACCTGCTGCTCTGCCCTTCTCGATCGATTCACACCATTTCTGCGCAAGACCTTCCAGGCAAAAGCTCGCGAACTCTACCCATCTCGCATCTGAGCATCTGAGTGAACGACATATCCGGGCCATCCTATCAATAAAAGACCGTGGGCCCACGGCTGTATCGGTGCCTGTGAAGACCGGAAGCTTCAGCCTCATAAACTCTTATAGCGATACTGTGATAACCTCTGTGGCTGCAGGTGCAACTGCCTGTACTGTAGGTACCATCGCGGTTCCCGCAACGGGTGGAACTACCTCTGGTCGCAGCACTCAAAGTGTCTCAACTAGCGACCCTATCATCTGGCTCATCTCCTCCATACCGGACCCTAGAATAGAGATCTGATCGGTCGTAGGAGGAACAGTCTGCTCTGGTACAACGGGTGTACTTCCCAGGTCAGTCCTCGTCTCAGACGAGTCAACTCGAATCTCGGCTCTCGCGGTCGCTCTCTGCGCCCTTGTAGTCTTAGGCGGCATAATGGCTGAAAAGAGAGTAGGATTCGATAAGGATACGGAAATCGAATCGCTAGAATGTAGATAATCATGAAGGAATTTCAATCGATAAGTGTAACGCTTCGAAAATCGTTTAGGCAGTTTTTCGGTAATCGGCTAAATTAGCAGTATTTTCCGCAAAAAGTCAAAATAGGTAATTTTCATTATAGACCTAATTATACAAAATTTAGATAAGATATTACTATAAATTCGTCACTAAAATATCACTTAAAATTTTCTAGTTAATTAAAAAAATTTCCTTAATTAATTATTTTTAATATTATTTTAAGCTTTTGAAAATACATTTAATTAGTGATAAATACAAATTTAATTAGGTAAATTACACACTTAGGAAACATTATAAACTAAAATTTAGTGTTAATAAAATTTTATCAAGACTTTTCAAGATTTTTGTTCTATGGTTTAAAAATTTAATCAAAAATGGTTTAAAATGGGGTTTTTGTATAAAAATTGATGTGATAGTCATTAAATGAGCTTGGAAAAGGCTTTTTGTATAGAATTTTCCACACCATTCTCACACGCACACCATCCTCTACCTCCAGGCTGAGCTCAATGCTGGAAACCCCATTTTCCCCTTTCTTTCTTGCTTCAAAATTGCTTCAAAAATCAACAAAAATACACAATTTTCTTCACTAATTCTAACCTAAATCCCATTCCACTTCTTCCCAAACCCTAATTTGTTTAAAAAGTGGAGAAAAGAGGTGTCTTGGAGGCTAGTGCAAACTACGAATCATCACTTGTGAGGTATAATCCTAATCTATTGTTTAATTGTGGTTTAAATTGGCTAGATTTAGTAGTTTTAGTGTGTAATTTGGTTATGAATTCTTGTTTAGGAAATTCTAGTAAAGGTTTGGTGTTATAATTAGGGTTTGTAGCATGGTTTATGGGTTTAAGTTAGGGTTATGGCTATCTAGTTGGCTAGAATGGTTGTTTGTGCGATGTAGCGATCGCTAGACCGTTAAATCGCGATAATTGCATCGATATTTCTATGCTAATGCTTACTAGATTTTCATGAATATTAGGAGGTGATATAATTACGATATATGGACTATATTTATAGCATCTCATACGACTTTTAGGATGTGCGAATGCGGATTTTGATTTAGTCAGGTTTTAGTATTGACGGTTGCCCCGAAATTGCGATTTTAGTTAAAGATTTAGCGATTTTCGTGTGTTTCCCGCGCACCGAGCGCACGTTGTGCCTAACTTGTGAGCGTCGATCTTTTCATATTGTGAGTTACGTCATTTCAGAAATCTATAATCTTATATTGTGTGTTATGCAATTCTAGGATCGGTCGCGGAAACATCGGACGCGGTGCGCAAAGGTAAGGCGGTGGTTGGATCGGATTAGCGAGGCATTCAGGTGAGTAGATGTATTCATCTATGGGGGAAACCGTCTGGATGGTGCGAGGCACCCCCTAGTTAGGATTACTTTATTTCTTGCAACATATGCATTGTTAGTTAGCTAACCCTCCCTCATTCACATTTCATACATTTATAGCTACCCGTCTGCAAGATTTGCATAGGATATTCATATACACATGTGCGATATCACTTCGTAGGACACGAACACCATTACCATTGGCTTCTGTTTCACACACACTATTTATGTGACACACACGCCTTTGGTAATTGCCATGCCACGAGCACCATAGAACCTGTTTAGCTTAGTATCACCACTTACATCATACATGATACATGAAATCGCATAGCATGTATATACCTCGCATCATCATCATACTTACATAGATTTCTAGCCACAAATCACATCGCATACCTTGATATCATAGACATTATCATATACAACATGTTGGGTATTATGATTTTCTTGAGGATTTCAGTATTGCTACGATTTCTGGATTTTGGGGAAAACCGCAAGAATTTAACAAAAGCTTATATTTATCATTTATAAAACAAAATTGCGGTTTTCTCGTGATGTATGTGTCGTCCACCATGAGTTTCCATGTTTTCTGTTGGATTTCGAGACCCGATTCGAGGAGTGGATGAACCGTCTCGGGTACATGGTGGGCCCGATATGGTACCCCGGGGAAAGAAGATCGAGTTGTAGACGATGAGCCTGGCAGGGGAAGACTGCCTACCGGTGATGTCTGGCACGGCGGATATCCGGAGGATACCGACCGTTGTGGTGAGATTTGATGATATGGGCGGATCCGGACTGACGAAGCCCGATGTATTGAGACATTGATACAGTGAGACAGATGTGTTTTCATATTTGGTGTCGATGTTTGACACGGGTTTCAGATGATTTCTTGATGGTATTTAGCTATTATACAGATATTCTTTTTCTAATGTTAAGAATGTAGAACTCATAGCATTTAAAACACTTAAAAATTTAGTATTGACATTGCATACATGTGCATGCATATTAGAGATATTACATCATATCTGGACATACATGCTGTGACGCATTTGCGTGCATTCTTAAGATAGCCTTACTAGATGTTATATTCTACTCACGAGCTGGCAACTCACCCCCGTTGTGCCACAGTGTCCTGCACGTCGGACTCATCATCCTAGTAGCGGCGGCTTATCTTATTAGTGATTTCTTTTGCTCAGATTCGCGACATTGCTCGTAGGTGGGTTGCGAGAGCACTTTTATCTCTTTTGTACTATTTTTGTATCTAGTATTCTCCATCTACCACTTCTTATGTGTATATGTGACCTAATGATGAGACTGTGAGATTTGTTTATATGCCGTTTCTTTTGGTCGAGCTCACTTGAGCCGACGTTGTGTTTTCTTGTATTTTGCATTTCTTTATGCTCTTTTCTTGATATTACATATATATATTGCGTGTGGTTGTGATTTGCCTTGGGCGAATAGCTAGCTCCTGCTTGGAGATGCCATTTTGTGATTACAGGTTATATATCTTGTTGTACCCATTTTGGGGGATAGAATTTACAGAGGAGACTCTGCCGAAATTTTCGGAAATTTTTGATGTTTTTTGAAAAGGGGTTCAATGCAAATAAATTGATTTCAAGTCGTTTTCATGAAAGGTTTCCCTCACTCTCTTTGTTTTTGGTTTAGATTTTCTGGGCTTTGGCTGACTTAGTTTAAGTTACGCCTTTAGACGTCTCGTAATTTATGTGCCAGTCAAGTTCCGTACTTTCGGGTCGTGACAATAAGTCCTAAGGTCACTTAGGCGGAATACCATGTCATGTGTATGCCGCGGAACATACACATGCTACGCCACTCTGCTTCAGCTACATACTCCATCATACCAGGCTCATCCTACACTCCGAAAAGTAAAACCTACGCTCTGATACCAACTTTGTCACAACGCAAAGTTCGGCCCGTGACCGGCACTTAACCACATAACGTCTACCGGCGTAACGCGGCTAAGTAAGCCGAAACCCAGAAATCAAAACCATTAAAGCAATGAGTGTTAAAACATTTTATGGAAACATTTGTTAAAACATTTAGAAAACCTTAGTAATTTAGTAAAATTCTTTAAAGTTTAAGTTGTACTCTTTTAAAAATTTCGGCAGCATTTCCTTTGTAAAAACTAGCCCCGAAATCGGGTTCAAGACGAGATATAAATAAAGATGACATATAATATGAATAAAGCATCCCAAATGGGAGCAATCACGCCCAACGGCGGAAACAACCTCTACAATAATAATATACGATGCCGTAGCGAAGAAATGAGAAATATAAATGAAAATAAGTATCATGAAAGATAAAACTGCATAAATAAAGTCGGCTCACAACGAGCTCGACACCAGAGTACAAAATAATATACATCGTCCTCACAACCGGTCTCTAAGTCAATACACGAATAGTAGATGGAGGGTACTAGATACAACAGTGTATACAATTGGAAAATAAACGGATACCGCAAAAACCCACCTATCCGCGAAAGGGCTTACGCGCCAACTGCAGTGGTATTCGTCGCAAAAGATGCAAGAAAGCAGCCTGCCGCGACTACTCTGAGGGGCAACATGCAAACACTGTGGCACAACGGGGGTGAGTTGCCAACTCGTCAATAATAGATAACATGTAAAGGTAATCGTGAGTATGCACGTACTGCGATACTCTAACCTATGCCAACAGATAGCATCTATATGATGAGCTGGTTGCAATAATCATGCAACAAGTGCGATCTAATAATATCTCTACATGATGAGCAGGGTATGCAATAATCATGCATAGCAAATGCAATCTAATAACATCTATATAGGATGAGCAAGGTATGCAATAGTCATGCAAAAGTACTCTATCAGGTACTACAGATACACGATGAGATGCATAACACTAAATGCTGAGCATGGGAATAAATATCATCTACATGGAATGTCAACGTGGAAGAATAACCGGGGTCCATCCAATACACCCAAATCCCAGTAAAAACTCAGGCGCCGTCTCTCTAATCGGCCCTCAAATCCCGTATAGCTCATGGAATCGTGAGTGCCCAACATTGGCACTCGAAATATCATAAAATAATCGTGTCCAATATCGATACGCAAATCCTCATGTATCGGGCTCCGTCAGTCCGGATCGGCCCACGGGCTCTGTCTGCGGAATCGGCCCTCTGCCCCGGCAGTACGGATCGGCCCGTATCCATCTCTCAACTCTGGTCAGTATCCTCCGGATAACTACCAGGTCCAACCAATCACCGGTAGGTAGTAGTCCCTCCGCCGGGCTCACCGTCTAACTATACGAATCTTCTTGCTCCTAGGTACCATACCGGGTCCACCATGTACCCACAGACGGTGCCTACCACTCCTCGAATCGGGTATAATCACACAAGCTCTCAAGAACCGAGAAAACTCATAGTGGATGCACTAAAATATCATATCAAGAGAAACCGGGTTTTTAAAACAGTGCGTAATTCCTTAAAATAATACCTTGGTTCTCAAATCCAGAAATCACACCAATCAAAAACTCAATGCGTAAATCCAGGCAATGTGTCGAATGACACTAAGAGTAAAAAGGGAATACCGCTCTCTTTAAAGCATCCAGTTTTTTAAAATATCTAATGCGGTCCCTATTTTTTCAATCAAGTCAATATCATCCATATATGTAACATATGTATGTATATAGGTATGGATGTGCAAATAGATATATATACGCGAATAAGAGTGTGCCAATGTACACTAATATGGATATATAGTGTGCATGTGCGTAAGTATGAAGATATCAATATATGTGTGCACCAGTATGAATATACAGTGTGCAGGTGCGCAAGTATGAAGATATCAATATATGTAAGCATAACTATGAATATACAGTGTGCAGGTGCACAAGTATGAAGATATCAATGTATGTAAGCACTACTATGAATATACAGTGTGCAGGTATGCAAGTATGAAGATATCAATGTATGTAAGCACTACTATGAATATACAGTGTGCAGTTGTGCAAGTATGAAGATACCAATGTATCTAAGCACTTCTATGAATATACAGTGTGCAGGTGCGCAAGTATGAAGATATCAATGTATGTAAGCACTACTATGAATATACAGTGTGCATGTACGCAAGTATGAAGATATCAATGTGTATGTGCACCAGTACAAGTATACATTATGCTTGTGCGCCGGTATGAAGATATCAATTTGTGTGCACCAATATGAATATACAGTGTGCATGTGCGCAAGTATGAAGATATCAATGTATGTAAGCACTACTATGAATATACAGTGTGCATGTGCGCAAGTATGAAGATATCATTGTATGTGAGCACTACTATGAATATACAGTGTGCATGTGCGCAAATATGAAGATATCAATGTGTATGTGCAACAGTATGAATATACAATGTGCATGTGTGCAAGTATGAAGATATCAATGTAAATATACGCCAATATGTGACAAAGTCATGTCTAATCTTCAATGATGCGGTAATCAAATGATATATGATTCGTAGCAATCCTATAGTGCGAGTGTCATGGCAATCACTAAAGGTGTGAGTGTATCATACAAATAGTGCTCGTGCAGCTTAAACCGTTAGTGACAGTACAGTGTCATCTAACTACCATTTCTATATGCAATAAGGAATGGGTATGCTACAATAGTATATATGAATATATACGACTAGAATGTCCTATCACGCCCTGACGCTTAACGCCATACGGGCGATTTCCCCATAGATGTTTAATCTACTCACCTGGTCTCGTGCTAAGCGTAGCCGACCACCTGTTTTCCCTTCTTTGCGGCGTCCGACGTGTTAGTTATATGTATGCCCTAGAGGCCATTGCTATACATAGGATGTATATTGTAGTGGATGCTGGGACATATATAGGGAGGACTTTCTTGCTCGACATGATAGTATGCTATCTGGTTACTCTTTACCTTAGCGTGTATACTGATTGTCTCTCTGTTACATGTTGGTAAAGCCCTTAGGATGTGTACTTGACTACCTGGACTATGATGCGGATGATACTAGTGGGGATATGGTAGTCCATAAGTACATCCTTCAAAGTCCCTAGTCATGGGTGTATCGAGACGGGGCATCGATATACCAGAGTAGACTAACGTATACCTTCTCGACCCATACAGATGGGCGATGGATTATCCCATATCCATTGGTGTTTAACATCAGAGATGATATACGGGTGCTCAGTGGAGACTTGGTACACTGGACGGACTCGTCGAGAACTGCCAGATGGTATTATACCTTACGTCAGATGGCAGTTCTCTGGTGACACAGGTACAGAGTAGTCTGTTGACCCGAGATCGTCATAGAGTCTTTTGTGATTCCCACTGTGCTTTGATTTCCATCTTACCACGTCCAAGAGGGCGTGCAAAACGGTGGTTTTTGGGTACAGTCCCGAATCACATGGAGGCAATGAGCGATAGGAGAGGATTCGTCTCTCCCGGTATAGGGAGTTGATGTTGCGCTGTGTTCGATTGGCTATAACCGGAAATCCCTGGCCAGGGTTGCTGAGATTTACTGGTAAGTGTTACCAGTAGTTTCTCGAACTGTTATAGACCTCATATAGACACGACTTATCGAGCTATTGGGGTCTGACGTTTACCACGCCTAGGCGAGATATACGACATATCAGACGATGAGACCGGACTGTACGGTAAGTGTTACTGGTTGGATTCACAGGAGTTGGAGCGGGCTTGCTCGTCGATCTTCTGATCGCTCAATACCCGGGTGGCTGTTACGTTTAGCAGACCGCTTGCTGCTTGTGGGTGTTTTATATGATCATCACCTGCTGCCGGCGTATTGACGAGTCTTTAGAGTCCTACACAGAGGTTTCCTGGCTCAAGCAAAACGAAATAGCAGCGCATATGAGATATGTGCGGGACCGAGAATTATACCAGTATGTGATACTGTATTCTATTCTCCCGATGAATGTATCGATTGGTTGTATGCGATATAACCTAGTTATCGAATCCAGGATTGATTCGATAAGTCGGTACATTGGATATTAGTCGGTCATATGCGATATGACCGGATCGTTAAATCAAGTGTTGATTTAATGATTTAATGTATAATTATATATTTGATATATTACTTTGCATTAACTAGTATTTGTTCAGTTAAGATGGATTTTCTCACTTGATGTGCACATTGTATATATGATATAGTTTTGTGCACTAGTTTGTTTCATGTTTGATGATACATCCAAACTTGGGTGTATGTTAATTAAACCATGGTTAGTTAATGGTTAGGGATTCATTTTCTTTATTTATTTATTTATTTATTTCATTTTGGCTTAAGATAAAATGGTGGCTTTCTTTGGATTTTGTTGAAGCTTCATGAAGCTTTGAAAAAGCTTTGACCATTTTGTTTTATTCCTTAAACCTAACCATTAAACCTAACCCTAGTTTATTCTCTACACTTGACCATGGTTGAGATATGATAAGAATGACTTATTTTCTATTTTCCAATATACTTATCATATTATCTTCTTCTTCTTCTTCTTAAAAAAAGAAAGAAGCTTGCTAGCTTCAATGGTAACTTGAGAAAAAGAGTGAGAAATCCAATTCTAAAGTGAACCCACTTCCTATTTCTTCATCATCTACCACTTGCCAAGTAGTATGGGGGTGTTTTCTTCACAAGTTTCATGACTTGGTGAAGTTGGAGCTTGATCTTGTGTTGCCTCGACGTAGATCATCTTCGGTATCGAAGTCGACGACCTAGCCCGCCCATTTCTCCGATGAAGCCGACGCTAGAGCCCGGGATCCGATGATCGCAGCGAGGGGACTTCATCACGAAGCTATGGAGGTGGAGGACCGGATCTACAAAGGTTGTATTTCCGTTCACTCTTAATTAAGTTGTTAACTAGTTGCTTGTTTCGCCTAAACTCTAGTCAGCGATCCGTATTAGGGTTTCTCGGCACTTGTAAAGTTTGAAATTGGCATGGTTGATGCCTTATGAGACCTTCTTAGAGTGCTTAGGAACCCTACAGTGGTATCAGAGCCTAGCTAGAGCCTTAGGCGATGCGTAGACGATGTTAGAAACCCAATCGAACCCCGAAACCCTAATTCTAAGCCTTCTCTGTACATTTTTCAAAAACTGGAAATTTTCCATATTAAAAATATGCAGAAAAATAAGCAGGGTGTTTTATGAATTACTGTGCAAAACGGGGTCCTAACTCCGTCAAACGGCCGCGGAACCGCGGCCGTATCCTACGTGGCGCGGCGGTTCCGCGGCCATACTGTTGAATCTTTGACCCCATTTTGCACAGTAATGTTTTTAATTAACTCCTGTGTTTTCTGGGTAATTTTAATGTATACTCAACAGTTGAGTTTTCTGGATTGTATTGGGGACTCCGTGATTCGATCGGGAAGTTTAACTTCGTCTGTGTTTTTCCGGATAATTTTAGAATATGTTAAAAAGTTCGACCGGATATAAATACCCAATTTTTCCCCTGTCGGGAAATTTCCAACTGTTGGATCTTTCCGTAGTTTAATGACGTTCTAAGTAGTGCAAGTAACGCGATGGACCCTCTAGAAGACAACAAACCTTAACTCGATTATGTGACCGTCTTGAACTGCCCTTTGAACCTTCGGGTTTGAGACAGTACGGCATGCCACATGTGAGGCGTTGGCTTGACCCTTCTGCGGCTGGACCGTTGATACTGTGGCCTGAAGTGAATGTTTTTAAACTTATTTCATGTGTTGAGCTGTTTCGGGAAAACTTGGGTGTTTGACTGTTCGATCGGAAAGTTTAACATTTTCTGTTTATCTGGAATATGATACAATATTTGGAATCCACAAGGAGTTATGAGATAACTGATTTGAATGTTATAAACATAGCACTTAAGTCTCACTTGATCGGTTGCCACGGAATTTTGATGCGATCAAAAGTTCGTCGCAATCACGTAGCGTACGCGGATACTCGCCGGGTAAACTTAATAGACAGCTACACCCCATAGCCCCGACCAAGTGACTGTAGGAAAACCCCGTCGCCGAAAGCATCTGTTTGGGTGCTCACGGCAGCGGTGTTCCGCCTTGGTGCACTTCGTCGATGGTATCGGGGGTGCGGCCGTCTACTGAAGTTTGCGACGAGCATTCGATCAGGATGTCGGGAATCTTGTTGAATTGCCCGACTTGGAATTGAAAAGTGTTTTCGATAATGAGACTAAAATGCGAAGTTTATAATTGTTAGGAATGCGATGTCTAAGGAATTCATTTGATTAGGCATGCGATGTCTAAAGAGTTTGCGGATTCCAACTATTGTAGTTTTACACTTTCTTTTCTGCTACCGTAAGTGTAATATGTGATATCGCCGGTTTCGTTGCTATATGTCAATGACAATTGGGATGCGCATATTTACTTACGTTGATGACATGCGATGTTATGTGTTGCTGGATATGTTATATTGGATCGTCGTGTTTTAATAGCCGGGGTTTTTTTTATATGAGATGAGTGTTTTTCATTTTCATTCATGTAAAAACTTATATGTAATATTCTTTTATTGGGGCATTTCCAGGTTGCGGAAGATGTCACCTTTTGTATATTATTTACTTTTCCGCACTAGGATAGACCCAAGGAGGGGAGCACAAGTAACCGGGTTCTGGAGTCCAGTGGGAGACAAACTCGAGGAGTCGAGTCCGGGTCTCCTAACTCTAGAATTGGTAGGGTTGCTTGTCGCTCTCGTAGGGGTCTAAGGGTGTGGGTTTGGCTATTCATCGCGACCGTGGAATCCGTGTTTTATACTGGCTCGTATTGAAAACACGGCCGTCCTAGTATATCCAATATTTCATATGTTTCTTCTGCTGCGATATCTGTGATGTGATCATGTGATGTTCTGTGATAAAAACTGTATATAGTATATATGATATATTATATAGGCGTTACTTATGTTTTACACCCGCGCTAGCCCTGCCCTGCTCTGCCGTTAGTTACCTAACCTAACGGTGCACGAGGGGACATTCAGGCGAATGCGGATGGCATAAGTGTACGTCGTATTTATCTGTGATGTTTAGGTACTTAAATGATGGGACTTCATTAATGTGATTAATGAAAGTAAAAGAAACCTAAAGATGTTGTAGAATCGAATTTCAAAAATAAAACAGGTAGCTACAGTTCTTGCTTTGCACAGCGATATATATGATATATCCTGCACCTTATTCGATAAGGAAAGGACCGAGATCCCTTCGCCGGGAGTGACTCTTTTATCAATAACTGGAAGATGCTACAATCCTCGGTTTGTCTTTTGATTGCTTCTATAGTTTCTGCTTTGCACAGTGATATATATGATATATCCCGCACCTCATTCGACGAGGAAAGGGCCGACGATTCCTTCACCGGGAGTGACCCCTTTAGCAAAACTAGAAAAGCCTAAAAAACACTCCATTTCAAAATCATTTGATTCTACAACGATATCAAGTTCATTACGCAATAGGTTTTCAGAAAAACCTGTCGTAGCCCTCCGTCATTTCAGATAAGTACTAGTTAGTATTCGTGCTACGTTTGTTGACTATGTTACGGCGTAGTGTGCGGTAGCTAATTAGTGCTTATCTGCATAAGCATATGATGCGATTGGATTAGGGTAGTCGTGCGACTTTGTTGACTATGTTAAGGGTCGTGCGGGTGGGTTTAATTCAATCGGGAAATGACGGGTTGAACTTGACTAGCACTTCTGATTTGTTGACTAAGTTAAGGTCATATAGCTGCTAGGGGCAAAATATTATCGGGAATTTCAAGTGTTGAAATTTACAATGAGATTTCATACCTTCTATGAGATAATTGGATCCCGATACCCGCTGCGAGTAAGAGTTACTCCTGGGAGAGTTTTACACATTACAATTAGCCGATCAAGTACGTGTTTAGAAAGGTGTTAACGAGGTTACGCCTCTGGGAAAACGAGTTTTACAATAATTAGGTTCGTGCGAAAGCACGGGGGACCTCCCTCAATGTACCGACACTGGCCTGGCTGAAAGATTGGCGAACTTGTAGTGTGTAATTAGTCCCGGCTAGTCTTTCCTTTTAAGGTTTGAAGGAAGATTTGATAAAAACAGTGGGAGCCATCCTGATTAGATAAAATAATAACCAATCTATTCTTGCAAGAGCGCACGCTGAGTGTTTTCTTCTCTCTCTCTCCAGCTAGCGACCTTATCACGCCTTAATCAAGATAATAATACGGAATATTGACCGAACCCGCTTGTTATACTGAGCTGGGGAACGTTGGTCCCGCTCCAACATATAATTGTTATAAGACAGAGCAGGAAATTGGGGATTACCAGAATTACCGTGCCGCCCAAATAGAAGAAAGTGCATACCGATGCATCATCTTCGGGTGTGTTCATTACAAAGAACTATTTCTTAGTATCCTCCACGTCCTGGGTATTTGATACCGGATCAGGATCCCAAAGATGTAATCTGTTACATAGGGCTACAGAAAGGTAGAGAACAGAGAACGGGTGATAAGTTTCATGAGACAGAAAACGGGGCAAGTGTTGCAACCAAGTCTATTGGTCACTGTCACCCTGTATTACCAATACATTGATTCTGAACGAATGTTATTAGATACCAAACCTGATATACAAAATCATATCAGTCTCTTTATTAGTAAAGAAGGATATAATTTTGTATTGTTGGATAATGTTTTGAACATTTCCTATGTCAAAAGTTGATCGGTTCAGGCACGTTATCTAAAAGCATTGATGTTTTAAATCAAACTACAGTTCTTAGTATACGGAATACACAAAAGTGGAAGAGTTCAGAAATGAACGAATCCTTCTTAAGGCATTGTAGACTAGGTCATATCAATGCGACCCGACAGGCTGAAGTTACATTTAGATGCATATTTAAATTAGTTTGAATTTACATCTTGTGAAACTTGCCGGTCATGTCACAAAGATACGATGACCATAGCTCTGTTTATTGGAAGCAGAGAAAGAGTTAGTGAACTCTTGGGATGATACATGTTGATGTATGTAGGTCCCCTGTCTACACATGCCAAGACCGGTTCTTTGTACTTCACTAAATTCTCTGATGATCTTTCGAGATTCAGACCTATGTTCCTGTTGAAACACAAGTCCGAACCTTTTGAGATATTCACAGAATATAAGTTAGAAGTAGAGAACCAAAATACGGGTATAAGTATTATGTCCTATGATGAGATCATGGAGGAGAATACTTGTGCATGGAATTCCTGGACTATTCTAAAGGAGAATGGGATTCTCTCTCAGCATTACTCCTCCGAATACACCACAACACAACGTTGTATCGGGGCGGAGCAATCACACCCTACGTGATATGGTGTGCTCTAAGATGAGTACTACTGAGTTTCCTATTTCCTTTTGGGAGTTGTGCACTTGAGAAGTTGCATACCTATTGAATAAGGTTTGAATCAAATCAGTTGCTTACCACTTCATATGTGATATGGAAAGGGAAGAGCCCATATCTTAAGTTGGTTAAGATTTGGGGTTGTCTGGGCTATGTCTAAAAGAAAAATCCGGACAAGCTCGAGGCAAGGTCTGTTGTGTAGAACTGAAAAGGTTCCAGCTATACAAAATACAGCAGATGATATAGTATAACCAAAGGATTCAATAGACACCGACGAACCTCAGCCACTCCGCCGATCTAGTAGGGTTCCTCACCCACCTGAGAGATACTTCGGTTTCTCTATGACAGTGGGAGCGAGAATTGCATCATGAGATGATGACCCAACTAGTTTTGAGCTGGCCATCAGGAGTGGGACTCTGTAAGAATGGCTGGATGCTTAGTGATCTGAGATGGAATCCATGTACACCAACAATGTATGGACTTTGGTTGCTATATCTGAAGGGTTAAATCCCCATCAGGAGCAAGTATATCTTGAGAAGATTACTTGGTGTAGATGGAAAAGTTGAGACTTTCAAAGCTAGACTTGTTAAAGGTTTTCATCATCGACCAGGCGTGGATAATGATGAAACCTTTTTCCAGTGGCTATGCTTAAGTCCATCCAGATCCTACTTGCTACGGCTACATACCATAACTATGATATCTGGCGGTTGTGTGTCTTGACTGCTTTTCTAAATGATGATTTGGAAGAAAGCGTCTATAAATACACAGCCAGAGGGCTTCGTAGGCAGTGGGAGCAGCGGAAACGTGAGCAAGATGTTTTATGTGATAAAGTAGGCATCGCGGAGTTGGAACGTCTGTTCTGATATGTTATTCAAAGAGTTTGACATCATCAAAATGGTAGATGAACCTTGTATAAACAAAAAGGTAGTAGGGAGTATGGTGACGATCCTCGTAGAGTATGTGGATGACATACTCTTGATAGGGAAGGAGTTTCCTATGCTACGCTCGGTCAATCTCTGCTTATCACAAGGATTCTCCATATAGGATCAAAGTGATACCTCCTAAATCCTGAGTTTTGATCTATGAGATAGAAGTAACTGGATGTTAGGATTCTCACTAGTTGTAGTGAGATGGTATTAATCGATCCGGGGGAGAATCACTGGAAGTGTTCCAGGGTGATAAGGACGACTGAATGTCAGTCACAGGCAATGTCATTACCCTTAGTAAAGGGACGGTATGTTGGAAGAGTTCCAAGCTAGATACCGTGGCATACTAGACAATAAAGGCTGGATACATCGCTACTTAAGATGCTACCAAAGATGCGGTCTGGATGTATATTTGTTCATGAGATTAACTTTGTTTCTCCCATTGTGTGACAATGGAGTTGTGGCTTATGCCAAGGAACGTCCGTCCCATCAGTGATCCAGACATATTCTAAGGCAGTATCACCTGATCATGGAGATGGTTGATCTCCAAGGAGATCGAGGTTAGGAGAGTAGACTCAGAGGACAACACGGCGGATCCACTCACAAAGGCCTTTTCCCAGAGAGAGACTTTTATGGGATGGTTGAGTATGAGATACTACAACCACTGCTATCAGATGGCCCTAGTGCAAGTGGGAGATTGTTAGTTATATGTATGCCCTAGAGGCCATTGCTATACATAGGATGTATATTGTAGTGGATGCTGGGACATATATAGGGAGGACTTTCTTGCTCGACATGATAGTATGCTATCTGGTTACTCTTTACCTTAACGTGTATACTGATTGTCTCTCTGTTACATGTTGGTGAAGACCTTAGGATGTGTACTTGACTACCTGGACTATGATGCGGATCATACTAGTGGGGACATGGTAGTCCATAAGTACATCCTTCAAAGTCCCTAGTCGTGGGTGTATCGAGACGGGGTATCAATATACCAGAGTAGACTAGCGTATACCTTCTCGACCCATACAGATGGGTGATGGATGATCCCATATCCATTAGTGTTTGACATCAGAGATGATATATGGGTGCTCAGTGGAGACAGGGTACACTGGACGGACTCGCCGAGAACTCCTAGATGGTATTATACCTTACGTCAGATAGCAGTTCTCTGGTGACACTGGTACAGAGTATTCTGTTGACCCGAGATCGTCATAGAGTCTTGTGTGATTCCAACTGTGCTTTGATTTCCATCTTACCACGTCCAAGAGGGCGTGCAAAACGGTGGTTTTTGGGTACAGTCCCGAATCACATGGAGGCAATGAGCGATAGGAGGGGATTCGTCTCTCCCGGTATAGGGAGTTGATGTTACGCTGTGTTCGATTGGCTATAACCGGAAATCCCTGGCTAGGGTTGCTGAGATTTACTGGTAAGTGTTACCAGTAGTTTCTCGAACTGTTATAGACCTCATATCGACACGACTTATCGAGTTATTGGGGTCTGACGTTTACCACCCCTAGGCGAGATATGCGACATATCAGACGACGAGACCGGACTGTACGGTAAGTGTTACTGGTTGGATTCATAGGAGTGTGAGCGGGCTTGCTCGTCGATCTTCTGATCGCTCAATACCCGGGTGGCCGTTACGTTTAGCAGACCGCTTGCGGCTTGTGGGTGTTTGATATGATCATCACCTGCTGCCGACGTATTGACGAGTCTTTAGAGTCCTACACAGAGGTTTCCTGGCTCAAGCAAAACGAAATAGGAGCGCATATGAGATATGTGCGGGACCAAGAATTATACCAGTATGTGATACTGTATTCTATTCTCGCGATGAATGTTTCGATTGGTTGTATGCGATATAACCTAGTTATCGAATCCAGGATTGATTCGATAAGTCGGTACATTGGATATTAGTCGGTCATATGCGATATGACCGGATCGTTAAATCAAGTGTTGATTTAATGATTTAATGTATAATTATATATTTGATATATTATTTTGCATTAACTAGTATTTGTTCAGTTAAGATGGATTTTCTCACTTGATGTGCATAATGTATATATGATATAGTTTTGTGCACTAGTTTGTATCATGTTTGATGATACATGCAAACTTGGGTGTATGTTTGATTAAACCATGGTTAGTTAATGGTTAGGGTTTCATTTGCTTTATTTATTTATTTATTTATTTCATTTTGGCTTAAGATAAAATGGTGGCTTTCTTTGGATTTTGTTGAAGCTCATGAAGCTTTGAAAAAGCTTAGACCATTTTGTTTTATTCCTTAAACCTAACCATTAAACCTAACCCTAGTTTATTCTCTACACTTGACCATGGTTGAGATATGATAAGAATGACTTATTTTCTATTTTCCAATATACTTATCATATTATCTTCTTCTTCTTCTTCTTCTTAAAAAAAGAAAGAAGCTTGCTAGCTTCAATGGTAACTTGAGAAAAAGAGTGAGAAATCCAATTCTAAAGTGAACCCATTTCCTATTTCTTCATCCTCTACCACTTGCCAAGTAGTAGAGGGTTTTTTCTTCACAAGTTTCATGACTTGGTGAAGTTGGAGCTTGATCTTGTGTTGCCTCGACGTAAATCATCTTCGGCATCGAAGTCGACGACCTAGCCCGCCCATTTCTCCGATGAAGCCGACGCTAGAGCCCGGGATCCGATGATCGCAGCGAGGGGACATCATCACGGAGCTATGGAGGTGGAGTACCGGATCTACAAAGGTTGTATTTCCGTTCACTCCTAGTTAAGTTGTTAACTAGTTGCTTGTTTCGCCTAGACTCTAGCCAACGATCCGTATTAGGGTTTCTCGGCACTTGTAAAATTTGAAATTGGCATGGTTGATGCCTTGTGAGACCTCCTTAAAGTGCCTAGGAACCCTACACGACGTACCCGCCTGCGTACCTAGAATTTACACAAGGAATACACATAAGCAAAATCCTACAAAAACGCGATATCGAAATCAAACGAGAAACTCGCGTCGCGAACTAAACGCGCGTGTGTCCGATACGCTGAAACGTGTGTATACGAGTCTGAAACTACCCAGACACGTCGCGACACGCAGCAACACTAAACCCACTCACGTATCACACGTGTCGCGCAAACTAAACGTATAGGAAAAACGATATATCGCTCCAGATTTTGACTCGGGTGAAAACTCAAAAAGTTGCATATACCACAGACCATAAATATACAGCAGACTCCTACCCACCAAAACCTAACACAAAAATACTCTCATCTGGCCTCAATTTGCGGCCAGAATGAATAAATAGGCGGCCAGAATGTGGGTAGGGGGTCTCGTTCTCTCGGTGTGTGATCAAGGTCTATAAAGTATGCTACAATTAACTCAGATTTTGTCTGAAGCACACGAGTCTACAGCAGATCACAGAAAGGCCAAATTTTTCTTAAAAACGTTGAATTTTACACTAAATGAAATCCTATAGTATTTTAGTGAAATCTGGGGTTAACTCTCAGTTTAAAGGGCCTAATAACACTTAGTTAAGTTAAGCTAACCATCAATATCACCACATGGCCAAAACTCCACACAAATCACCATTTCTAGCAATAAATCTTAAATTTAACACTAACCGATGCTAATTAACACATAAGTTTAGCAACAAGGAAGTTGAGTTCAGAACTTATACCTCACTTGACCCTAGTGTTAGTGTAAATGCCCTAGAGGCCATTACTGTATCATACTAGCTTGTATATTACTTAATAGAAGCATGAGATATTCACAGTTGTATAGACAATCTTGCTCAAAATAGTAGTATGCTACTTTGTTTGTCTCTACTTCAATATGTGCATGTGTTTCTTTTAGCATATCGCTTATACATATTAGTAGAGCCCTTAGAATCTTTGCTTGATTACCTGCGTTGTGATGGCAGTCACACTTGTGGGGGCTAGGTAATCCATAAGCACAACCTTATACAGGTCCCTAGTCGTAGGACTATCGAGACAGGGCATCGATACTCCGGAGCAGACTAGCGTATGCGCTTCTCAACCCAGCAGGGGAGATGGTCTGTCCCACAGCCATCAGTACATTGTACTGGAGATAGTATACGGGTGCTCGTTAGGTTACGAGTACACTGGACAGGACTCGTCGGGAACTGTTGGTTGGTATTATACCTATCGTCAGTTTTTAGTTCCCAGGTGACATCAGTACAGCTTGTTGGAGATAGTGCCCTCAGAGTCAATTATTGGATCACAGGTACGTGATTGCAATGATTGAGGGAGGACCTATCCCGGTAGGACAGTCCTACTCGAGATGATAGTATGCTATCTGGTTTACCTTTATCATCGTGTACTGTTTTAAGTGACCTGACACGTCGCTATTACACGTTGATAGAGCCCCTAGGATTCTTGCTTGACCACCAGCAGTATGAGGGCGATCATATAAGTGGGAGCTGGGGGTCTATAAGCATATCCTTAAAAGGTCCCTAGTCGTGAGAGTTTCGAGACAGGGCATCGATTCTCCATAGTAGACTAGTGTATACAGTCGAGACCCCGACGAGGGGCGGTGGCCGGTCTCACAAGCCATTGGTGTCAGTTGGATCACCTAAGATGTATACAGGTGCTCATTGGGTTATGAGTACACCGGACAGGACTCGCCGGGAACATGCTAGTTGGTGATATACCAGACGTCAGATGGCAGTTCCCTGGTGACATGTGTGCAGGTTAGTTCATCGACCTGGGGATCGTCATTTGTCTCGTGTGAGTTCCCACTGTACTTTGATTACTACCCTACCACGGCTTAAAGGAGTCGTGCAAACAGGTTTTAGTTGGGTACAGTCCCGAGCCACATGGAGGCAGTGAGCGTATCTTCAGGGGTTCGTCTCTCCCGGTATTGGGGGTGAGGTCGTGCTGTGTCTAGGAGAGCCATTACACGAAGCCCTCGGCCGAGGCAAGGAGATTTACTGGTAGGTATTCCAGTAGTATCTCAGGGTGTTCTGGGCTACACTCCGACACGACTTGTACCGCTTTTGGGGGTCTGACTTTTACCAACCCCCTAGGCCCGCCATGCGATGCTCATAGACGAACGGACCGGACTGTACGGATATTATCACTGACAGGCTCAGTAGGGAGTCAGGCTGAGTTCGCTCGCAGACGTCCCTTTTGGTCAATACCTGGTGGCCCGTTATGTATTGGCTTATACCTCTAACGTGCTAGTGGTTAAATCCACAACCAAGGTGTTGACGAGTCTTTAGAGTCCCCCACATTCAGTTACTCAGCTTTCGGGCGAAAGGTTGTAGAGGCCGTATGGAGATATGGCAAGGTCCGATCAGATACGTGCGGTATTGCACGGATCAGGATCGGACAGTTTGTACTATAGGCCGTATGGTTATATGGCAGGGTTCGATCAGATACGTGCGGTATTGCACGGATCAGGATCGAACGGATATTACTAGCCGGCTTTGGTATAAGACGGATCCTAGTATAGTACAGTGTAGATTTTGTCTCCTTGCATTTGTATTTCGGTCGAAATACAGATGCGGGTGTGTATGCACAGTATTGGGGTTTTCCTGTAATTTATTACGGGGCCATTTTTCTGGAGTTGCCAGTTTGCTTTCCGTTTCGGCCGATTTCCATTGTTCCGTTCATTGGCCGAAGTTTGGTGGAGGAGGGCTTATTTGCATTGTTGCAAATAAGTGGTTGTGGAGGGGGTCTTTGCATTTTTGTTTTATCATGATGGTTTCATGATGGAGCCCATCCCTTGACCTTCCATGCTTCATGATTGCTTGACTTTTTGTAGCAATCATGGTTATTGATTACTTGTTTTGGAGTGTGGGTTATGGTTGTGATTTCATGATGGATTTTTTTGGTTTGGCCGGCCACTGTTCCTAAGAGATGAGATGGGATTATTTTAATATTAATTTGAGTGGAAAATTCCTTGCTTGCAATTTCGTGGGCCCCCCCCTCTTTGTAGTGTGAGTGTGCTGGAGGTTTATATGTGTGTATGGATTAATTTTCTTTGTTGAATGAATATATATATATAAGTTTGCTCAGGGGCTTGGTTTGGTTGGTGCACTATTCCCACATCATTTCCAGTGAGCTTAAAAGACTTTGGCCGATCTCATTTTTTTAGGCAAGCTCCATTTTTCCAGCAAGTTCCATGAAAACTCTTATGCACAAATTCCTCCATCAAAGGCAACTCCAATACCCCAAAGAGACATTAGCCACTACACATTCTACAGCAAATTTTGGACGCGTCGGCTAGCCTACTTCGCGCCCGAGTTGCCTCGGTATTGAGGTGGGAGCCCGTAAAAGATACATGCGATGTGGTGCCCTTCCGGCAAGGAGGCGACGACCGGAGGATCCGCGGGAGATCGGGACGACGACGAGAAGACCGGAGGACTCGGATCACTCGGTATATCTCTAACCCGTCTTGTAGTTAGCTTAGACTTGTTAATGGTTCGATCCGGGTGTTTAGTGCGCGGGGGTGCCAGTTTGCTAAGTCCGCAAAATTTAAGTTTATCACCGCTTCCGCATTTGGCCGTCGGATTGACGGCCGGGGCGCCGCCGTGCACTTACAGTGGTATCAGAGCCTCGCCATTAACTTAGTCTAGTTTAGTTTAATGTGTTTGCAATTCGGATCGATCAAAAATCCCAAAACCCGCATTTCCTTCAGCATCAGTTTCTGTTGGAAATTTTTGGTGTCGAAAAATTTTTCAGGTTGTATAAAAGTACTGTACAGGAAGTTCTAAGATCTCTGGAAAAATTCGACAAAGTGATCTTTTAAGTGGAGCGCGGAACCGCGGCCAGATCCCACTCAGGGCCGCGGTTCCACCGCATTTTGGAATCTTCAGTTGGTCGAAATTTTCCAGTGGGCTTCTGGGCTGGAAACAGGGTTTTTGGAATATTAATATTGGGCCCAGAAATTCTTGATGTGCTGCTGTAACACTTGGGGCCCACTTGTTAAAAATTTGATCGGTCGGATATTTTAAACACATTATTTCACAGTATTTACATTATATCTGCGACCGTGAATGTCACTTGATCGGTAAATCCGGTCTAACTGCTATAGCCCGGTTAAACGGATTTGCGAACGTGACTTTCACGTTGATGTTCTGTTTTTGCTGTGATGTTGCGGATCGGTCGTGGGGGATAGCCTGGATGCAATGCTAGTACAGTTGTGGTTGTATTATGTACATTTGATATTGCGGGGCGAGCGTCCGACATGTGGACTGCCGTCACTGCCTGTTTGTATTATTATTTTGGGGCACGACCTGGTTGCGGTCGATGTACCCGTTGTATGTATATTTTACTTTCTGTACTAGGATTGCCCCGCGGAGGGGTGCACGGATAGCCGGGTTCTGGAGGGCAACAAGCCCGCATCTCATGGCATTGAGACGGAGGGGGCTTCACTCTAGGATTGGCGGGCTATTCGCCGCACTCGTAGGGGGTACAGGTTGACCCAGGAGGGGTGCCCAAGTTGCCGGATTCCGTGAAGTGCTAGGTGGTCCATTCACGGCGCTGAAGGGGGCTGCCTCGCTTTAGGTTTTGGCGGGTGACTTGCCGCCCCCGTAGGGGTCTAGGTTCTCATTGCACAGGCTATCCACACAACCAGGGGAACGTCGGGTTTCAGCGGCTCTGTGAAACCCGGGGATCCCAGATATCTGTATTGTTTCTGTGATGATGTACATTTCTGTGATGTTGCATTTTTTTTCACGCCTTGAGCGAATATAATATATTGGTATATATATTAGTAGATGTTGTATATGTTTTACATCCGCGCTAGTCCAGTCCCCGCTCTGTCGTTAGTTAGCTAACCTAACGGGTAATTACGGGACCCAGTGGCGAATGCGGATGGCATATACGTACATCAGTATATTTTCGTTCTTTGTGGTATGATCAATTGATGGGACTGCATTGATTTGGATCAATGCAAGTTAAAAACAAACCTAATCTGATGTTGTTGGAACACTTTTCAAAAAGCTGTTATTGCAAGGACGTTCACTTTTGTTTTGCACCGTGGTATTCAGTTGGAATATCCTGCTCCTCAGTCGACGAGGCAAGGGCCGAGATCCCTTCACCGGGAGTGACCCCTTGGACAAAAAGTTTGCGTCAGGGCATTAACTTCACTATAGCCGATTACTTTTGCTTTGCACCGTGGTATTCAGTTGGAATATCCTGCACCCCATTCTACGGGGAAAGAGCCGAGATCCCTTCACAGGGAGTGACCTCTTTAGCAACGGTTTTCGTCACTATATTTTTAAAAGCTATCAGTTCCTTCAACGATATCAAGTTCTTTACGTTAAAGGTTTTCGCCAGAAACCATTCGTAGCCCTCCGTCGTTTCAGACGGGTAGCACGTAGTATTCATGCTATGTTTGTTGGCCTTCGTCAAGGCATAGTGTATGGTAGCTGCTTGTTGCCTTTCTGCAGCATAGATAGATGCGTTGGTTTGGGACAGTCGTATAGCCTTGTTGGCCTTCGTCAAGGGCTTGTGCGGGTGGGTTCAAATCAACCTGGAGAATGACGGGTAGAACTTGACATGTGACTTATGATTTGTTGGCCTTCGTCAAGGTCATAAGAGCATGGGGCAGAAATCACATAGGGAGTTTCAAAAGAACTGAAACTTGCCAGATATGCGCATACCTTCTGGAGTGTGGTAGCGTGAGCGGATTCCGTCACGTTATCATGTGATGATAGTTGGATCCCGATTCCCACTGATGAGTTAGTTTACTCCTCGGGTGACCCCGACTAATTCTTCTTTCAGGTATGGAGGAGAATTTGAGGTACAGTGGGAGGTTTCCAGATTAGATAAATTGGTAACCATTCTGATCTAGGTTAGAGTGCACGCTGAGTGTTTCTTTTCTCTCTCTCTTTGGCAGCGACCATTGACCCGACCCTAAGACTATGACTCAGTGACCAAGTTGACCGAACCTTCTTAATACTGGCTTTTGGATTGTCAGAGTTGCAAACCTCATTGCCACTCCTACTTTTACCCTTTTCTCCAGGACACCCCGTATCATTACGAACGTCCACTTCCATTGGACAAAACCATCGTATGGTTAGATACGAACTCGAAGGAATTTATTCGAGGATGGTTTCCGGTTCTGGAGAAAACGGATAGGATTATTCAGTTGTCTTTTCCTTTTTACCTTCTCTCAAGTTGCGAGTACTCCTTGGTTTAGGAGATAGTACTGTAAGTCCATATTGCGACCCCCGGTTCTTACGGGGAGGCGGAAACGGTATAAAATCAAAATTTTTATCGCAAGAGGCAACATGGACTAACTTATGGTCGGGATCGTTACCTAAACTAAAACTAGCAAACTAAGCTAAAGATATTTAGCTACTCGGATAGAGATGGTTATACCTAGACTTGAACTCCTTCTCTTCAAGCTCCGATGGTGGTCCGATGGCTCCTTGTCGTCGTCTCCGTACGCCGAAGATAGATCCACTTGAAAGCTCCAACCTTTAGCTCCTTCTTCGGTCTTTGAAGAAACTAGCTCACTTGGTTTGCTAAACCTAGTGAACTAGAATGAGTAGAGAAGAAATAGAATGGGATTTTATCTATGGTTCTTGATTCTCAACTCATGAGACAAGAGAACCATAGATCAAGAGAGGGAGGTAAAGGTTGAGGGTGAGAGCAAGGGGAGAGCTCAAGAACAAGAGAGAGAATGAGCAAGAAAGAATGAGGCTCTCTTTTCTCTCTCACCCTCTCATAATCCAAAGTGATCATAACTCATCATATCAAAAAAGTCTTTTGGTGATGGTTAGAAGCAACCATAAGGTTATCATATCATGCACTCATATTACTCAAAAAGCAAGCAAGAAAAAAGTCTTTGGCATGAAATGATAACCATGGTTATCATGATGGTCAACTAGTCAAGCCTAGTCAACCGGTCAACAAGTCAACAAAAGTCAACAAGTCACCAAAGTCAACAAGTCAACAAAAGTCAACAAGTCAACAACCATATCACCATAATACTTAATTAATATAATAGTTAATCACATATCATATTCTCATTAGGGTTGAGCAAAAAGTCAAAAGTCAACGGTCAACTGTCAACAACCCTAATGAGAATCCACTGCCTCTGCCTCCCTGTCAACTGTGCATACACACCCGCATCCGCGTTCCGAGGAACACGAATGCAAACTGGGTAAATCCAATCCCATAAGGTACACTAGGATCTGGCTTAAACCAAAGCCCGCTAGTGTAAACTGTCCGGACACTGTACGCGCACAAGTGCACGGATGTGACCGAACCCTGTCGCAAAACCATGCGACCTGTCGCAATACCATGCGACCTCTACTCGTTTGCCTAAAGGCGAAAAGCTTTCTGTGTGGGACTCTAAAGACTCGACAGTACGCTGGCAGTGGGTTTAACCACAGACCGCAAGCGGCACTAGCTGTGCGTAACGGTCCCCAGGTAATGCCGACAAGAAGACCGACGAGGCGAAACCCATCTGAACTCCTACTGAGCCTGAGTGTGACATTCTCCATACAGTCCGGTCTGTTCGTCTGATACATCGCATGGCGGGCCTAGGGGGCGGTAAACGTCAGTCCCCCAATAGCGGTACAAGTCGTGCCGGAGTGAAGCCCAATACACCCTGAGATAACACTGGAAACCTACCAGTATATCTCGTTTGCCCTGGCCAGGGACTACTCGTGTAATGGCTCTCCTAGACACAGCGCGATGTCAACCCCCAATACCGGGAGACGAATCCTGTCTAACCGTCACTGCCTCCAAGTGCTTCGGGACTGCACCCAACCACCACCTGTTTGCACGACTCCTTTGAGCCGTGGTAGGGTAGTGATCAAAGTACAGTGGGAACACACCCGAGGCGAAGTGACAGTGTCAAGTCAGCGGACTAAGCTGTACTCATGTCACCTGGGAACTGATAACTGACGATAGGTATAATACCAACTAGTCAGTTCCCGACGAGTCCTGTCCAGTGTACCCGTAACCTAACGAGCACCCGCATACTATCTCAAGTACGACGTACTGACGGCTGTGGGACAGACCGTCTCCCACACTGGGATGAGAAGCGCATGCGCTGGTCTACTCCGGAGTATCGATGCCCTGTCTCGATAGTCCTGCGACCAGGGACCTGAATAAGGATGTGCTTATAGATTACCCAGCCCCCACTAGTGTGACTGCCATCACAACGCTGGTAATCAAGCAAAGATCCTAAGGGCTCCACTAATGCGTATAAGTGATATACTGAAATAAACACAAGTACACATTGAAGTAGAAACAAACCAAGTAGCATACTACTATTTTGAGCAAGATTGTATATACAAGGTGAATATCCCAAGCATCCATTAAGTAATATACAAACTAGTATGATACAGTAATGGCCTCTAGGGCATATACACTAACAATCTCCCACTTGCACTAAGGCCATGTACTGGCGTATCGAAGACCTATCATCTCGATCAGCCGCTCGAACTGAGTCTGGGGCAAGGCCTTGGTGAATGGATCTGCAGTGTTGTCTTCTGAAGCGACTCTCCGAACCTCGATCTCCTGGCGATCCACGATCTCCCTGATCAGGTGATACCGCCTCAAGATGTGCCTGGATTTCTGATGGGACCTGGGTTCCTTCGCTAATGCTATAGCCCCGTTGTTGTCGCAATACAGAGGTATTGGATCAACAATGGACGGAACCACCTGAAGTTCTCTCAAGAACTTCCTCATCCAGACAGCTTCTTTTGCGGCATCAGATGCAGCGATGTATTCCGCTTCCATCGTCGAGTCTGCAACGGTTTCCTGTTTGGAACTCTTCCAACACACCGCCCCTCCATTGAGGGTAAAGACAAAACCCGACATGGACTTGGAATCATCCTTGTCACTCTGGAAGCTGGAGTCAGCAAAGGCCTCGATCTGGAGGTCTTTTCCGCCATACACCAAGAACATCTCCTTAGTCCTTCTCAGGTACTTGAGAATGTTCTTTACCGCTATCCAGTGTTTCTCCCCAGGGTTAGACTGATACCGGCTTACCACACTAAGTGCATAAGCTACATCCGGTCTGGTACACAACATCGCATACATTATAGAGCCTACCGCAGAAGTGTAGGGTATAACAGACATGCGATCCCTCTCCAAATCAGTCTTGGGAGACATCTCTTTAGAGAGGGTGATCCCGTGACAAGCCGGTAGGTTACCGCGCTTGGAATCTTCCATACTGAACCTCTTCAGTATGGTGTCGATGTACCTGGACTGTGAAAGTCCTAATATCCTCTTGGATCTGTCACGGTAGATCCGGATACCCAGAATGTATGAGGCATCACCCAGGTCTTTCATGGAGAACCTGTGTGACAAGAACCCCTTGACAGATTGTAGCATAGGAATATCATTTCCTATTAAGAGAATGTCATCCACGTATAAAACGAGGAATACTACAGTTCTCGCTACAAATCTACTATAGATGCATGGTTCATCTGGATTTTTGATAAAGCCAAATTCTTTGACCGTCTCATCAAAGCAGATGTTCCAACTCCGCGATGCCTGCTTTAGTCCATAGATGGACTTAAGCAACTTGCACACCTTTCCGCTGCTCCCACTCTGAATGAAACCCTCTGGCTGGTCCATATAGACACACTCCTCTAAATTTCCATTTAGAAAAGCTGTCTTTACGTCCATTTGCCAGATCTCATAATCGTGGAAGGCAGCAATGGCAAGAAGGATCCGAATGGATTTCAGCATGGCTACTGGAGAAAAGGTTTCGTCGTAGTCCAAGCCAGGTCTTTGACGAAAACCCTTTGCTACCAGCCTAGCTTTATAGGTCTCAACCTGTCCATCTACACCAATCTTCCTTTTGAAGATCCACTTGCATCCTACGGGTTTTACCCCGTCTGGAGCAATGTCCAACGTCCATACCTTGTTGGTGTACATGGACTCCATTTCGGTCCGCATTGCATCCAGCCATTTCACTGAGTCAACGCTCTGAACGGCCTGCTGGAAGCTAGTAGGCTCATCATAATCTATGATGCAATCCTCTCTATCCCCGTCTATGAGAAAACCGTAGTATCTCTCGGGCGGATGAGACTGCCTACTACTTCTGCGGAGCGGCGTAGGAATGTCCTGTTCTGTTGAACCCTCTGGTTCCACTAAGCTTTCAGTAATAGTCTGTGGTTCTGGAATTTCTTCCAGTTCTATTGTGCTCCCACTTATCTGGTTTTCCAAAAACTCAGTTTCCAAGAAGTAGGCATGACGAGAAACAAGAACTTTTTGTTCCTCTTCACAGTAGAAGAAATATCCTTTTGAGTTCTTTGGATACCCCACAAACTTGCACTGTACTGAGCGTGCCTCGAGCTTGTCCGCATGCTGCTTTTTGACAAAAGCCGGACATCCCCATGTCTTAATGTGCTTAAGATAGGGTCTCTTCCCACACCACATTTCATATGGTGTGGAAGGCACAGTCTTAGTCGGAACTCGGTTCAAAAGGTACGCTGCTGATTCTAGCGCATACCCCCAGAATGATCGCGGCAACTCAGCGTTACTCATCATGGACCGCACCATATCCAATAGGGTGCGGTTCCGTCTCTCCGATACACCGTTATGTTGCGGGGTGTATGGAGGAGTAAGCTGAGAGAGAATTCCGTTCTCTTTTAAATAGTCCAGGAACTCGGCACTTAAGTATTCTCCACCTCGATCCGATCTTAGAATCTTAATACTTTTGCCGGTCTGTTTCTCCACTTCATTCTTATACTCCTGGAATTTTCCAAAGGCCTCGGACTTATGTTTCATTAAGAAGACATAGCCGTACCTTGAGAAGTCATCCGTAAAAGTAATGAAGTAAGAATGTCCGCTTCGGGCATGTGTAGACATTGGACCGCACACGTCACTGTGTACGAGTCCCAAGAGCTCGCTCGCTCTTACTCCTTGTCCAGTAAACGGAGTCTTTGTCATCTTTCCTTTGAGACAAGATTGACAAGTGGCATACGATTGATATTCGAACGCATTCAAATATCCTTCTGTATGTAACTTAGTCAACCTTCTCTCATTGATGTGACCCAATCTACAATGCCATAAGAAAGTCTGATTTATTTCCGGAGACTTTCTTTTGTGTGTATTCTGGACGTTGAAAATTTGTGGTTGGTTTAACACGTATATACCATTACTCAATGTACCTGACCCAATCAAAACTTGATTAAGGTGAATGTTTACAACATTACTTACAAACGCAAATTCATAACCTTCTTTAGAAACTAAAGATACAGAAATGATATTACAAGTTGCGTTGGGTACAAAAAAGCAATTACGCAAAACCAAAACATGTCCATCTGACATTCCCAGGTGATAGTCCCCCACGGCTTTAGCATCCATGCTAGCTCCGTTCGCAACTTTGAGGGTCATGTCACCTGCCTTCAAAACCCTACGGTTTCTCAACGCCTGCAAAGAATTACAGATATGAGATCCTGATCCGGTATCCAATACCCAGGAAGTAGAGTTTATTGAAAGACAATTTTCAATAACATACACACCTGAAGCTGAAGCTGCAACCTGCTTCAATTCCTGTGTTCTGGCCTTCCAGGCCCTGCAATCATTCTTCCAGTGTCCTTTCTTATGACAATAGAAGCATTCTTCTTTATCCACAAGCTTCCCCGCTATTTTTGTTGCTTTACCTTTTCCCTTCGTATCCACTTTACTAACACCGCCCCTTGGTTTGGCGGGGGCCTTCTTCTTCTTTCCCTTGGCTTTCGCCTTGGACCTAGAAGAAGATGATCCTCCTATAAACAAAGTGGATGTTTCCCTACCTTTCTGTAGGGTGCCCTCTGCGCTCCTCAGCATGTTGAGGAGCTCTGATAGTTCAACCTCTTTTTCTTGTAGGTTGAAGTTCAGTATAAACTGGGCGTAAGTGGAAGGAAGGGACTGGAGAACTATATCCGTATATAGCTCACTCTCCAATGTGATCCCTAGGTCAGCGAGCTCCTCAATGAAGCCGATCATCTTTAGCACATGCTCGGCTACTGATGATCCGACGGCCATTCTTGTCGAAAACAACTTTTTCGACGCTTCGTATCTTGCGATACGTGATTGCTCTCCATACAGTTCTTTTGTATGGAGCAATATGGACTCCATGTCCATATTCTCATGCCTCCTCTGATGTTCGTTGTCCATCGAGGCAAGCAGGAGGCATTTGGCCTTCGCGCTATCAATCTCCCAAGTCTTACGGATTTCCTTATCCGCGACGCTGGAAGTTGGACCAGGGACAGGGGGAGCTTTGGTGGTAAGAAGATACCCCAGCTTGTCATAAGTGATTGCTATCGTGACATTCCTGAGCCAATCTTTGTAGTTTGGCCCTGTCAGCTTGTTTTTATCTAGGAGTAACTTAAGTCCAGTCATGTTGATTGGTCGCTGCAATTAGGAGAGAGAAGAAGAAACACTCAGCATGATGCTCTTGCAAGTTTAGAGTGGTTTTTAGTTTGTCTAAACAGGATGGCTCCCACTGTTTCTCGAATCCCTCCTCAAACCATAAAGGAAGAATTAGTCAGGATCAATCCCACCGTACAATACTTGCTTAACCGTTCAGCCAGGCCGGTGTCGGTACTTCGAGGGAGGTTTTCCAACGCTTTCGCGAAGTTCCTTAATTAAAGAACCTCTTTTCCCTGGGGGCGTAGCCCCGCTAACACCTTTCTAGGCACCTACTAGGTTTATAGCATTGATCGTTAAGTGAGAAATTTCCCGAGGAGTAGCATATACTCACAGTAGGATCGGGATCCAAATATCATTGCGTGACGAAACTGAAGGAATCCTACCAGTATCATCACACTCCAAATGGTATGCAAATCTAGCAAGTTTCAGTACTTATGAAACTCCCGATGTGGATTTTTGCCCCATGCTCTTATGACCTTGACTTTGGCCAACAAATCATAAGTCACATGTCAAGTTCTGCCCGTCGTTCTCCAGGTTAATTTGAATCCACCCGCACCTACCCTTGACTTTGGCCAACAAGGCAGTACGACTGTTCCAAACCAACGCATCTATCTATGCTGCACATGAATACCCAATAGCTACCAATCACTGTGCCTTGACTTTGGCCAACAAACACAGCTTGAATACTATTGACTATTCATGTGAAACGACGGAGGGCTACGGATGGTTTTGGCAAAACCGTGAACGTAGTGAACTTGATTTGGTCGATGGAACGAGATAGCTTTTAAAAGGAGTGGCTCAAGCTCCGCATTTAAAAGTTGTTTTTGAAAAGAACCGAGTGGTTTTTCGAAAGTGTTCCAACGACTTTAACTTGGTTTATTATCTTGCATTAGTTCTTTTAATGCGTGATATTCTTGCATTAGTTCTTTTAATGCGTCCCATCATTTAATCCTACCATTGCAGAAAACAACCAAAATATGACGTACGCTTATGCCATTCGCATTCGCCACGGGGCCCCGTCATTACCCGTTAGGTTACTTAACTAACGACAGAGCGGGGGCTGGGCTAGTGCGTCTGTAAAACATAAGCAACGCCTAAATAATATCTTATATAGATATACTGCAATGATAAACATTTCAGATCACAGATAAATACATTGGATATACTAGTAATCTGTAATTTGTACGAGCCTGTAACAAAAACAGATAACACGGTCGCGGTGAATAGCCAATACCCCACCCAAGACCCCTACGGGTACGGCAAACTACCCGCCAAGTACCCGAAGCGTAGCAACCTCCCTCATCTCCATGAGTAGGCCACTCGACACTTCGGCATACCCGGTAGTTTGTGCACCCCTCCACGGGTCTATCCTAGGAGCAAAAACAGTAAAAAGAAATTATACAATGACGGCTACAACCCCGACCCGGTTGTGCGGCCAAACAAATAATTATTACATCAATTTACAAATTTACATGAATTGCAAGAAAAGTAAACTCTCGTCTCACAACCCCCGGCTATTCACCCGCGACAATCCAACATATTTATATACACATTCCAGCACATTACAGATCATGTATAACCCCGACTAATCGACTTATAGCGATTAGCCGACGTTCAATACATGCAAACATCACAGATATAACCATCATAGTCAAAGTGCAATGAAGTTCGGAAAAAATACGGAATTATAGGACCCCAAAAGGAAATTTCTTTTCTGTAAAATCTGGGCACATATAATATATCTCAAAAATCCCAAAACCAACACAGACACACACTGCACGAAAAACGACGCACTAAAGACAACAAACCGCGGCGCTTCCGCGGCGGCCAAGAAGGGTCACGCGGCGGAAGCGCGGCGGTTTAGACGAATTGGTGAATCGTTTTTCATGGGTGTTCTAACAAAACCCTGAGACGAATTTAGGAGTATGAAGTTTTCAATTTTGACCAGAAAAAATTTCAACAGAAACTCAGTTTTTGTAGTTTTCCGGTTTTGTGATTTTTTTCGGTTCCGAACTTCGTTACACTTTACTACCTAGCTAGTTTAAGTTTAGTTAGGCTCTGATACCACTGTAAGTCCATATTACGACCCCCGGTTCTTACGGGGAGGCGGAAACGGTATAAAATCAAAATTTTTATCGCAAGAGGCAACATGGACTAACTTATGGTCGGGATCGTTACCTAAACTAAAACTAGCAAACTAAGCTAAAGATATTTAGCTACTCGGATAGAGATGGTTATACCTAGACTTGAACTCCTTCTCTTCAAGCTCCGATGGTGGTCCGATGGCTCCTTGTCGTCGTCTCCGTACGCCGAAGATAGATCCACTTGAAAGCTCCAACCTTTAGCTCCTTCTTCGGTCTTTGAAGAAACTAGCTCACTTGGTTTGCTAAACCTAGTGAACTAGAATGAGTAGAGAAGAAATAGAATGGGATTTTATCTATGGTTCTTGATTCTCAACTCATGAGACAAGAGAACCATAGATCAAGAGAGGGAGGTAAAGGTTGAGGGTGAGAGCAAGGGGAGAGCTCAAGAACAAGAGAGAGAATGAGCAAGAAAGAATGAGGCTCTCTTTTCTCTCTCACCCTCTCATAATCCAAAGTGATCATAACTCATCATATCAAAAAAGTCTTTTGGTGATGGTTAGAAGCAACCATAAGGTTATCATATCATGCACTCATATTACTCAAAAAGCAAGCAAGAAAAAAGTCTTTGGCATGAAATGATAACCATGGTTATCATGATGGTCAACTAGTCAAGCCTAGTCAACCGGTCAACAAGTCAACAAAAGTCAACAAGTCACCAAAGTCAACAAGTCAACAAAAGTCAACAAGTCAACAACCATATCACCATAATACTTAATTAATATAATAGTTAATCACATATCATATTCTCATTAGGGTTGAGCAAAAAGTCAAAAGTCAACGGTCAACTGTCAACAACCCTAATGAGAATCCACTGCCTCTGCCTCCCTGTCAACTGTGCATACACACCCGCATCCGCGTTCCGAGGAACACGAATGCAAACTGGGTAAATCCAATCCCATAAGGTACACTAGGATCTGGCTTAAACCAAAGCCCGCTAGTGTAAACTGTCCGGACACTGTACGCGCACAAGTGCACGGATGTGACCGAACCCTGTCGCAAAACCATGCGACCTGTCGCAATACCATGCGACCTCTACTCGTTTGCCTAAAGGCGAAAAGCTTTCTGTGTGGGACTCTAAAGACTCGACAGTACGCTGGCAGTGGGTTTAACCACAGACCGCAAGCGGCACTAGCTGTGCGTAACGGTCCCCAGGTAATGCCGACAAGAAGACCGACGAGGCGAAACCCATCTGAACTCCTACTGAGCCTGAGTGTGACATTCTCCATACAGTCCGGTCTGTTCGTCTGATACATCGCATGGCGGGCCTAGGGGGCGGTAAACGTCAGTCCCCCAATAGCGGTACAAGTCGTGCCGGAGTGAAGCCCAATACACCCTGAGATAACACTGGAAACCTACCAGTATATCTCGTTTGCCCTGGCCAGGGACTACTCGTGTAATGGCTCTCCTAGACACAGCGCGATGTCAACCCCCAATACCGGGAGAGACGAATCCTGTCTAACCGTCACTGCCTCCAAGTGCTTCGGGACTGCACCCAACCACCACCTGTTTGCACGACTCCTTTGAGCCGTGGTAGGGTAGTGATCAAAGTACAGTGGGAACACACCCGAGGCGAAGTGACAGTGTCAAGTCAGCGGACTAAGCTGTACTCATGTCACCTGGGAACTGATAACTGACGATAGGTATAATACCAACTAGTCAGTTCCCGACGAGTCCTGTCCAGTGTACCCGTAACCTAACGAGCACCCGCATACTATCTCAAGTACGACGTACTGACGGCTGTGGGACAGACCGTCTCCCACACTGGGATGAGAAGCGCATGCGCTGGTCTACTCCGGAGTATCGATGCCCTGTCTCGATAGCCCTGCGACCAGGGACCTGAATAAGGATGTGCTTATAGATTACCCAGCCCCCACTAGTGTGACTGCCATCACAACGCTGGTAATCAAGCAAAGATCCTAAGGGCTCCACTAATGCGTATAAGTGATATACTGAAATAAACACAAGTACACATTGAAGTAGAAACAAACCAAGTAGCATACTACTATTTTGAGCAAGATTGTATATACAAGGTGAATATCCCAAGCATCCATTAAGTAATATACAAACTAGTATGATACAGTAATGGCCTCTAGGGCATATACACTAACAAGTACACCTATTACGCAAATTGGATAGTCTTCTTCCAAACCATAGGCAGGTGCCGACCGGTAGGGAATGAAGAAAACTAATTAGCATAACGATGGTGTGCAGAAGGTATTAGGTTAAGACAAAGCAAGGGATTAGTAAGAGGGCAAAGTAAATTGCAACAGATATTCACGACCAAACCAAGTATTCCTTCGCCAATCCTATAATCACCTTTGTATTTCTCCAGGACACTCCGTATCACTACGAAGATCCACAGTTTATTGGATACTCCATCGTATGGTTATATACGAACTCGAAAGGAACTTGTTCCAGTTCGTGGATGGATTATGGTTCAGGAGAAATAGGAATTAAGTTCATTCGGTTGTCTTTTATCCTCACCTTCTCTCGCATTGCGAGTGTTCCTAGGATTAGGATAGTACACCCATTATGCTTATTGGATAGTCTTCTTCCAAACCATAGGCTGGTGCCGAACGGTAGGGAAGGAAGAAAACCATTTGGCCTAAAGGGGTGTACAGAAGGTAAAGACTAAAGACATATGAAGGGATTTGGAGAGGTGGCAAAGAACTATACGGTTACAATCGTGAATCTGGAAGAGGCATTACTAGGAATACCGGGATACCCCATCGAAACATTTCATGTTTAAGTGTCACTGTGTACTGTTAAAGGAAAACTGATTTCCCAATTAGTCCTTACTCCAGGGTATGTATTTACCAGGTACGATTCTCACATCTGTATGGTTTTACAGATGATGAGCGGGAGTAAGTTATTGGGAATTGGGTGATTATCCTCATTATATCGGGATTCGTTGTAATCGGTGATATTTGAGGAAATCACCTGGGCTGTTTGCCGGTTGGCAAATATTTGGTTTTGAATATCCGCTTTTATGCACCAATTTCAAATTGATATATCTGTACGTCTATTTTCATAGAGTGAGATATACCTTTCTGAAATTATGTCTACGACATTTACCTATATCAGTGGATGGTTAGGTAAGGAGCATTAAACAGCGGTGTAATTCTTCTTAACCATAAGTACAGTTTTCAACCTACGACACACAGTGAATGAGTTATCAGACTCAAGGGACTTATACAGAGTATTGTATGTTGTCCAGGGTCCATCAGGACAGAGGGGTAGGTCCTCGTACTATATTTGGTTTACTTATGACTTCTCTAGTTTTTAGACAGGTGTTTCGTGGAAACACAGGGTCCAAATTTTGAGAAGTTATAGGTATTTGAATAGAGTAGAGAACCAAGTGTAGCAAGTATCGGGATTCTTCAAAGAGATCGAAGATGTAGATACTTGTGTACGGTATTCAGTTGATAGTAATGATTTAAGAGATCTTGCTTCTCTTTCAGGTTACTCATGATTGGAAGCATTCCTAAGTTGAGTAACGCTGATCGGCCTCCTTCCATTAAGTTGACATGCACTGGAGACAGCTGCATGATTTGAATCTGGTTCAATTAAATCAGTGCCTCTGTTTCTATATTAGATATAGAACAGTTCATATCTTAACGTTGTTAAGGTACGGGGAGTTGTCCGGTTTATGATTAAAACCAGACACTGGACAACTCAAGGCACGTTTCTGTAATGGCTGTTTGTGGGTTGACCCAGGCTATGACGAGGGTTGACTTTCTACCATCTGGATGAACAATAGCAATATTGTTCTAGACTCGCCACAGTTTTATTAAAAATGGATTTTTTCAGAAAACAGTAGTGGGAGTATGGTAGAACTGGAAGTGATTCCAGAACCACAAACGATTACTGAAGATTTGATAAGGAACCTAAAAATTCAATCTGGATTGACATTCTATTGGCCACTCCGCAGATAAGGTGGGTAACTTCAGGCACCCGAGAGGTACTACGGTAGCCTCAAGGACGGTGACAGGGAAGTTCTTGTTTACCCACAATTACCATTGCTGTTGTTCCAGGGTGCGAGACCCGGCGGGAGGATGAGTATAGCGTCGTTCTAAACTAGTTTTAGAAATGTACGTGTATATGACTCTGCCAGAGGGTTGTCGTAGTCAGTGGGAGCAGCGGAAGCATTGGTGGAAAGGTATCTTATGTCTATTTATAGACTAAAGCAGATGTAGCGGAGATAGATCATCTACTTCTGACGTGACAGTCATGGGTTTGACTTCATCAGAATAGGGGATGGATCTGTTGAGAAGGTAGTAGGGTGTGATGTCCTGGTATTTGGATGACATACACAGAATAGGAAGTGATATTCCTATACTACAATCGGTTATACTTTGGTCGTCACACAGTGGTTTCTCCACAAAGGAAATGGATTTTATATCAGACATACTGGTTACTGGAACTATGGTATTAGATCTAGATTTGGGTGGTTTCCCAATCAGGGTACTTGACAGCATTCTAAGAGTATTTAGGATGGACGACTCCTGGCACGGTAGTGTACCTGCAGGTGATGGAGTCACCCTCTCTGAAGCTGTCTTACAGACTAAAGGGGAGAGGGATGTGCATGATTGGCAGATCACTTGCTTAGGCAATTGAGTCAATCATGAGATGTCAAGTACCACACCAGATGTTGTTCTTGCACTAGATGCAATAAGTTGACATTGATCCAATCCTGGAGAAACAGTCGGAAGCAGTTTTAGAACATAAGTGTATGTTCTAGGGATATGATAACGACAGCCTCATTCGGAAGACAGTTATCATTCCAGGCTTCCAAGGTGACTTGGACAACAGGGAGGTTGTCAGAGTTATAGTTTTCCTTCTGACGAGGGGCAGTATTTTGGACAGGTAGTCCAAGGCAATACTGAGGGTGGCATGGCGCAGGATACTGATTAAGTTCAGTTGACGATACAGTCTAAGAAGTTTGGATTTGGAGCTCATTTATGAGCTATGTCCCATCAGACATCCAGACACATTCTAAGACAGGTATTACTCATTTCGGGAGATGGGTTTCTCCGCGAACTTGAGATATAGAGAGACATAGAAAGAAACAACAAAGCGGATCCACTCACTGAGGCTATTCCTCGAACGCAATAGTTTCGCAAACGAGCTTTGTGAGACTGACTAGTAGAGGAGTTGGGTGTTCGGTATCACACGGGCTGTGAGTATGCGACATCGCAATAATTAGCCTTGAGTGCAAGTGGGAGATTGTTGGAGATAGTGCCCTCAGAGTCAATTATTGGATCACAGGTACGTGATTGCAATGATTGAGGGAGGACCTATCCCGGTAGGACAGTCCTACTCGAGATGATAGTATGCTATCTGGTTTACCTTTATCATCGTGTACTGTTTTAAGTGACCTGACACGTCGCTATTACACGTTGATAGAGCCCCTAGGATTCTTGCTTGACCACCAGCAGTATGAGGGCGATCATATAAGTGGGAGCTGGGGGTCTATAAGCATATCCTTAAAAGGTCCCTAGTCGTGAGAGTTTCGAGACAGGGCATCGATTCTCCATTGTAGACTAGTGTATACAGTCGAGACCCCGACGAGGGGCGGTGGCCGGTCTCACAAGCCACTGGTGTCAGTTGGATCACCTAAGATGTATACAGGTGCTCATTGGGTTATGAGTACACCGGACAGGACTCGCCGGGAACATGCTAGTTGGTGATATACCAGACGTCAGATGGCAGTTCCCTGGTGACATGTGTGCAGGTTAGTTCATCGACCTGGGGATCGTCATTTGTCTCGTGTGAGTTCCCACTGTACTTTGATTACTACCCTACCACGGCTCAAAAGAGTCGTGCAAACAGGTTTTAGTTGGGTACAGTCCCGAGCCACATGGAGGCAGTGAGCGTATCTTCAGGGGTTCGTCTCTCCCGGTATTGGGGGTGAGGTCGTGCTGTGTCTAGGAGAGCCATTACACGAAGCCCTCGGCCGAGGCAAGGAGATTTACTGGTAGGTATTCCAGTAGTATCTCAGGGTGTTCTGGGCTACACTCCGACACGACTTGTACCGCTTTTGGGGGTCTGACTTTTACCAACCCCCTAGGCCCGCCATGCGATGCTCATAGACGAACGGACCGGACTGTACGGATATTATCACTGACAGGCTCAGTAGGGAGTCAGGCTGAGTTCGCTCGCAGACGTCCCTTTTGGTCAATACCTGGTGGCCCGTTATGTATTGGCTTATACCTCTAACGTGCTAGTGGTTAAATCCACAACCAAGGTGTTGACGAGTCTTTAGAGTCCCCCACATTCAGTTACTCAGCTTTCGGGCGAAAGGTTGTAGAGGCCGTATGGAGATATGGCAAGGTCCGATCAGATACGTGCGGTATTGCACGGATCAGGATCGGACAGTCTGTACTATAGGCCGTATGGTTATATGGCAGGGTTCGATCAGATACGTGCGGTATTGTACGGATCAGGATCGAACGGATATTACTAGCCGGCTTTGGTATAAGACGGATCCTAGTATAGTACAGTGTAGATTTTGTCTCCTTGCATTTGTATTTCGGTCGAAATACAGATGCGGGTGTGTATGCACAGTATCGGGGTTTTCCTGTAATTTATTACGGGACCAGTTTTCTGGAGTTGCCAGTTTGATTTCCGTTTCGGCCGATTTCCATTGTTCCGTTCATTGGCCGAAGTTTGGTGGAGGAGGGCTTATTTGCATTGTTGCAAATAAGTGGTTGTGGAGGGGGTCTTTGCATTTTTGTTTTATCATGATGGTTTCATGATGGAGCCCATCCCTTGACCTTCCATGCTTCATGATTGCTTGACTTTTTGTAGCAATCATGGTTGTTGATTACTTGTTTTGGAGTGTGGGTTATGGTTGTGATTTCATGATGGATTTTTTTGGTTTGGCCGGCCACTGTTCCTAAGAGATGAGATGGGATTATTTTAATATTAATTTGAGTGGAAAATTCCTTGCTTGCAATTTCGTGGGCCCCCCCTCTTTGTAGTGTGAGTGTGCTGGAGGTTTATATGTGTGTATGGATTAATTTTCTTTGTTGAATGAATATATATATATAAGTTTGCTCAGGGGCTTGGTTTGGTTGGTGCACTATTCCCACATCATTTCCAGTGAGCTTAAAAGACTTTGGCCGATCTCATTTTTTTGGGCAAGCTCCATTTTTCCAGCAAGTTCCATGAAAACTCTTATGCACAAATTCCTCCATCAAAGGCAACTCCAATACCCCAAAGAGACATTAGCCACTACACATTCTACAGCAAATCTTGGACGTGTCGGCTAGCCTACTTCGCGCCCGAGTTGCCTCGGTATTGAGGTGGGAGCCCGTAAAAGATACATGCGATGTGGTGCCCTTCCGGCAAGGAGGCGACGACCGGAGGATCCGCGAGAGATCGGGACGACGACGAGAAGACCGGAGGACTCGGATCACTCGGTATATCTCTAACCCGTCTTGTAGTTAGCTTAGACTTGTTAATGGTTCGATCCGGGTGTTTAGTGCGCGGGGGTGCCGGTTTGCTAAGTCCGCAAAATTTAAGTTTATCACCGCTTCCGCATTTGGCCGTCGGATTGACGGCCGGGGCGCCGCCGTGCACTTACACAGCTTAGTCCGCTGACTTGACACTGTCACTTCGCCTCGAGTGTGTTCCTACTGTACTTTGATTACTACCCTACCACGGCTCAAAGGAGTCGTGCAAACATGTAGTAGTTGGGTGCAGTCCCGAAGCACTTGGAGGCAGTGACGGTTAGACAGGATTCGTCTCTCCTGGTATTGGTGGTTGATATCGCGCTATGTCTAGGAGAGCCATTTCACAAGTAGTCCCTGGCCAGGGAAAGTGAGATATACTGGTAGGTTTCCAGTGTTATCTCAGGGTGTTCTGGACTACACTCTGACATAACTTGTACCGCTATTAGGGGACTGACGTTTACCACCCCTTAGGCTCGCCATGCGATATACTCAGACGAACGGACCGGACTGTACGGAGATTGTCACATACAGGCTCAGTAGAAGTTCGGATGGGTTTACCTCATCAGCCTTCTTATCGACATCTACCTGGGGACCGTTACGTACAGCTAGTGCCGCTTGCGGTCTGTAGTTAAACCCACCGCCAGCGTAGTGTCGAGTGTTTAGAGTCCCACATGGAGAGTTTCCCTGCACTAAGCAAAACGTGTAGAGGCCGTATGGTTTTACGGCAGGGCTACGATCACTTACGTACACTTGTGTGCGTATGCTGTTCGGGCAGGCAATATTAATGGGCTTTGGTTTAAGCCGGATCCTAGTATTGCACGGATGGATTTGTTTTGTCTTCTGTGCATTCGCATTCCACGGAATGCGGATGCGGGTGTGTATGCACAGTTTTGAGGAGCGAAGAAGGAGGAGGTGCCTCATTAGGGTTTTGACAGTTGATTCGGCCAAAACCTTTATGTGGCAGGGTCCTTAGGGTTTTAACAGTTGATTCGGTCAAAACCATTTTTGAGGCGAACTCATTAGGGTTTTAGCAGTTCGTTCGGTCAAAACCATTATGAGCCGGGGACATTATTTACTAATCTTTTTAGTGATATTTATGTAATGGCTAATTGCTTTGACCCTTTGACTATACTTGACTTTGTTGACCGTTTGCCCAAAGTTGACTTGGACCTTCATGAGAGGTCTAGAGTTTTCTTTTCTTTTCTTTTTATTTTTGGATATGAAAATGGTCAATTCAAATGTAGCCATCAACTTTATCATGAAAGGATTAGTAATGATGATGTTGGTGTATTATTGCAACCATGGTGCTTTTTCTTTGGTTGATAATTCATTTCAAATTTTCTCATTCTCTCTCTTGAAAAAGAAATGAGAAAGCTCCATGGTTGCTAGCTTCATCTTCCTCCTCTTGAAAATTTCCTTTGACCTCATGTGTTGAGAGAAAAAGGATCATAATAGACAAACACTTCTATCTACCTCTTCTACACAACCTAGGTCATCAAGACTAGCGATCTTGTTGCCCTAGTTGCTTCGGCTCGAGGTGGAGCTCGGAGCACAACTCTCGGGTGGATCGTCTTCGACTCAAGAAGGCCGCGGAGGTGATCAAGATCTGGATCGATCCTCGGAGCTTGGATGGACAAGCAGGTCATCGGAGAGAAGACCCGAAGGACCGGTATCGTGAGGTATAATCTCTATGGTATAGTAGATAGCACCTCTTGTAGTTTGCTAGTTTGTCGTTTAGCAAAGATCCTTCTTTTAGTCTATGTTGCCTTTACGCCAAAAATTGTTTTTCGCCGTTTCCGCCTCCCCGTAAGTTCCGGGGTGAGCAACGTGGACTTACAGTAGTATCAGAGCCTAGCTAAACATAAACTAGCAAGTTAGCGAAGTGTTTAGAATTTCGATCGGAAAAAAATCGTGAAACACGTCCGTAAAAACCAACTTTCTGCCGATTTTTTATTCTGCTCTAAAAATAATTTAACATATATGAAAAATCGGCTCAGGGTTTTCTAAGGACACAGAACAAAAATGATCCAGTGACTCGAAGAAAGCGCCGCGGATCCGTGGCATGAACATGCCTCTTGCCGCGGATCCGCGGCCGAGTTGACTCGGCCGTGGGCCATTTTTGCTGCAGTGTACTTAGTTGGAGGTTTTAGGATTTTTAGTATAGTTTGTTTCTGCCCAGATTTTCCAGAGAACAAATTTGTTTTTGGGGTGGTTACAAATCGTATTTTGATCGAAATTCCGTAGATTTTGGCTAATGGATATTAACTGTGATGTGATATATGTATTGAACGTCTACTAATCACTATACGTCGATTAGTGGGGGTTATACATATCTGTGATCTGTAATGTTGATGGTTTGTATATATGAACTCGTTGGATTGTCGTGGATGAATAGCCGGGTGGATGTGAGATGAGAGTTTCATTTTCTTTCATTCATGTAAAATTTGTAATTGATGTAATATTATTTTATGGCCGCACATTCGGGGTGAGGTTGTAACCGCCATTGTATAATTTCTTTTACTATTTTTGCTCCTTGTAGGGTGTTTTTCGTCACCCCAGTGAGATGGGAATACGCGCGCGCTTGTCAGGCGTACTACAGATTCCCCCTGCCTAGGGTAGGCCGGGGTTTAATGATTATAGGGATCCGAATCTCCGGCAGCCGCGGACTAAGCTGCCGTTAATTACCCCTCGCCTTTGGGGCGAGGGGACCTCCGACTAACGGGTTAAACTGGTCATGCGAACCCAATGTGCGGTGCGCGTGTGTTCTGTTTTGAAAGGGGGGTTTTGGATATATCGGGAGCCACGCAGAGTTTTTACGGGGGTCCCGCTACCCGGATAGCGGGCTGGGGGTCAAGGAGGCTAGCAGCCCCCTTGCGGGGTTAGCGGCAGCGCCCCGGCCCGAAAATTTTTTGGAGGGGGAGAATGTGGCGGAGTATGTGTATGTGTACATTTGTATACAAATGTATGTATATACATATATATATAAATAAAAGGGAAAAGGCATCCAAAGGATGCGTGGGGCAGCACCTTGGGCGCTGTGCGCTTAGGTGCTGTGCGCTCAGGCGCAAGCGCGCCACGTGTCGGCACGTGGGCGCTCTGCGCATGAGCGCTGCGCGCAGGAGTGCAAGCGCGCGCGCCACGTGTCGGCACGTGGGCGGTTTGCGCATGAGCGCTGCACGCAAGCGCGCGCGCCACGTGTCGGCACGTGGGCGCTTTGCGCATCGCGCTGGTGCGCAAGCGCGCGCGCCACGTGTCGGCACGTGGTCGCTTTGCGCACAAGCGCTGCGCGCGGGAGCGCAAGCGTGCCGGTGCGCAAGCGCGCACGCCACGTGTCGGTACGTGGGCGCTTTGCGCATCGCGCTGGTGCGCAAGCGCGCGCCACGTGTCGGCACGTGGTCGCTTAGCGCACGAGCGCTGCGCGCTGGAGGAAAAGAGGGCTTTTAGCCCCAAAAACTCTCGAAAAAGAAATTATTGGAGTTGAACTCCTGAAAAAAAGAAAAATGTTTTGGTTGGGGAAATGGGTTCTTCTTCTTCCTCCTCTGTTGGCTGGATCTTGAAGATCAAGAGATATGGAATTTTAAAAATCACTCCTTTTTGAGATCTAATGGAAGATCTGAGTTCCCCTTGATGGGTTTTGTGGTGAAAAACTAATTTATTTTATAAAAAGGAGAGTAGAACTCTTGATCTAATTCAAAAGAAAGAAGAAGGTTTTGGAACCTTGAAGAAGGAAGAAAGATCTCAGATCTGAAACTTTTTTGGAGAGAGAAAAAGTTGGGATATTTCATTATCCTTGCCTTTATAGGCTACACACTTTATACATAGCCCCTTAGGCTTCACAAAATGGCATTTTGCCTATCCCATGGCTCATGTGCCATTTCTTTTTGCACATAAGCCATGGGCTTTACAAAAATTTGGCTTTATGCCTATTTTTCTTACATTTATCCATAAAATAAAATAAAAGAAATACAACAAAATTATTTATTACAAAATTTTTATCTTGGCATGGGGGAAGGCCGGCCGCTTCATGTTCGGGCTCGACCCGGGCATGGGCCCACTGGATCTGGGCTTGGGCCCACTTGGCTTGGGGTTGACTTTGATTTTGACTTGGTCAACCGGGGTGTAAATTTTTACCCCAACACTCCTAGGATAGACCCAAGGTGGGGTGCACAAACTACCGGGTATCTCAAAGTGCCGAGTGGCCTACTCACGTTGTTGAGGGAGGCTGCTTCGCTTCGGGTACTTGGCGGGTAGTTTGTCGCACCCGTAGGGTCTAGGGTGGGGTATTGGCTATTCATCACGACCGTGTAATCCGTCTTTCGTTGCAGGCTCGAACGAAACGCAGATTCCTAGTATATCCTAAGTGTTCATCTGTGATCTGGAATGGCTATCATTGCCTCTGATGAATGTATATATCTATATATATGATATCTATTTAGGCGTTGCTTATGTTTTGCATCCGCGCTAGTCCAGGCCTCGCTCTGTCGTTAGTTAAGTAACCTAACGGGTGATGACGGGACCCCGTGGCGAATGCGGATGGCATAAGCGTACGTCATATTTTCGTTGTTTTCTGCAATGGTAGGATTAAATGTGGGACGCAGTAAATTAATGCAAGAAAATAAACCAAAGTAAAGTCGTTGGAACACTTTCAAAATCACTCGGTTCTTTTCAAAACCAACTTTTAAACGCGGAGCATGAACCACTCCTTTTAAAAGGTATCTCGTTCCTTCGATTATATCAAGTTCACTACGTTCACGGTTTCGCCAAAACCATTCGTAGCCCTCCGTCGTTTCATATGAATATCCAACAGTATTTAAGCTGTGTTTGTTGGCCTTCGTCAAGGCAGAGTGTTTGGTAGCTGCTGGGTATTCATATGTTGCATAGATAGATGCGTTGGTTTGGGATAGTCGTATTACTTTGTTGGCCATAGTCAAGGGTATATACGGGTGGGTTCAAATCAACCTGGACAACGACGGGTAGAACTTGACATGTGACTTATGATTTGTTGGCCTTAGTCAAGGTCATAAGAGCATGGGGCAAAAATCCACATCGGGTGTTTCTAAAGAAACTGGAACTTGCTAGTGCTGCATACCATTTGGAGTGTGATGATTCTGGTAGGATTCCTTCAGTTTTATCACACGATGATATTTGGATCCCGATCCTACAGTGAGTATATGCTACTCCTTGGGAACTTTCTCACTTAACGATCAATGCTATAAACCAAGTAGGTGTCTAGAAAGGTGTTAGCGGGGCTACGCCCACAGGGAAAAGAGGTTACTTAATTAAGGAACTTCGCGAAAGCATTGGAAAACCTTCCTCGAAGGACGGACACTGGCCTGGCTGAACGGTTAAGCAAGTATTGTACTGTGAGATTGATCCCGACTAATTCTTCCTTTATGGTTTGAGGAAGGATTCGAGAGACAGTGGGAGCCATCCTGTTTAGATAAACTAAAAACCAATCTAAACTTGCAAGAGCATCATGCTGAGTGTTTTCTTCTCTCTCTCTTAATTGCAGCGACCCAGTGACGACACCTAGGTTACATCTAGATAATAAAATGACTGAATTTGACTGTTATGACTGGCAAAGGACTGTCCAGATGTCTATTGCCCATGACAAGCTGGGACACCTCTTAACTAATCCAGCCCCTGCCGTCTCAGGACCAGTTTCCCCCGTCACAGATATTGATATCCGAAGGACATCGGAAAAAGGCTGTTCGAAAGCCAAGTGCCTCGTGTTAGCCTCAGTTGATGGTGCATACCAGGGGCTGCACGAGAAGATGGACTTAGTTTCTATCTTCCTCTATAACAAAGATTTATATGGAGAGCAATCTCGTATCGCAAGATATGAGACCTCGAACGAATTGCTTCCAGCGAGGTTGGCTATCGGGTCATCTGTAGAGGGAAACGTCCTTACAGAGACCAGCTATTTTGAGCTCACGGACCTGAAGACCACGTTGAAGAACCGGTCAGATGCTGACTTGATTCTACAGTCTCTACCTTCTACCCTGAAGGAAACCAGGGATGTAGAAGGAAAGGGAAGGGTAAAAGTTTCGGGACTGGATGTAGTATAAGAGGGACGTTCCTATTGTTACGGGAATGAACATTGGCAGAAGGATTGCAGGGCTAGCAAAGCCAGTAGCCAGAATTCGAAGCATGTTGTGGCTTCGGCTTCAGGTGTGTTTGTAATAGAGAACTATAAGTCAGGTAACCCTACTTCCTGGGTATTGGATACCGGATCAGGATCTCACATCTGTAATTCGTTACAGGCTCTGAGAAACCGTAGGGTTATCAAGATAGGTGATATGACTCTCAGGGTTGCTAACGGAATGAGCATGTACGCTGAATCCGTAGGTGAGTATCATCTTGGACTGACAACTGGGCAGATATTGATTCTGCGAGACTGTTTTTATGTACCAGGTGCGACTTGTAATATCATATCTGTATCCTTACTTTCTAAGGAAGGATATGGTTATACTTTTGTAAGCGATGTGGTCAACATCCACCTAAATCAAGTTCTGATTGGGTCAGGTACATTAAAAAACGGGATATACGCATTGAATCAAGTTCAGATTTTCAGTGTCTAGAACACACTTAAAAGAAAGTCTCCGGAATTAAATCAGGCTTTCTTATGGCATTGTAGACTGGGTCACATTAATGAGACACGGTTAACAAAGCTACATAAAGAAGGATACTTGGATCCGTTCGAGTACCAGTCTTATGCTACTTGTGAATCTTATCTCATGGGAAAGATGACAAAGACTCCATTCACTGGACACGGAGAAAAAGCAAGCGAGCTCTTAGGACTCATACACAGTGACGTGTGTGGTCCAATGTCTACACATGCGCGAAATGGTTATTCATACTTCACTACTTTCACAGATGATTTCTCTAGGTATGGACATGTCTTCCTGATGAAGCATAAATCCGAGGCCTTTGAGAATTTTCGGGAATACAAGAATGAAGTTGAAAAACAAACAGGCAAAAGTTTAAAGACACTGAGATCTGATCGAGGTGGTGAATACTTGAGTGCCGAGTTTCTGGACTACTTAAAAGAAAATGGAATTCTCTCTCAGCTTACTCCTCCATACACACCACAGCACAACGGTGTATCGGAAAGGCGGAATCGAACCCTATTGGATATAGTTTGTTCCATGATGAGTTACCGCGATCTTTCTGGAGTTATGCACTAGAAACAGCTGCATATCTTTTGAACTAGGTTCCTACTAAGTCAGTGCCTACCACACCATATCAGATATGGATTGGGATGAAACCCTATCTTAAACACATTAAAACATGGGGATATCCAGCTTTTGTCAAAAAGCAGCATGCGGACAAGCTCGAGGTACGCTCAGTACAGTGTAAGTTTGTGGGATACCCAAGGAACTCCAAGGGGTATCTTTTCTATTACGCAGAGGAACAAAAGGTTTTTGTTTCTCGTCATGCCCGCTTCTTGGAAACTGTATTTGTAGAAAATCAGATAAGTGGGAGCGCAATAGAACTGGAAGAAATTCTAGAACCATAAGCTATTACTGAAAACTTGGAAGAACCAGAAGTTTCAAGAGAACCGGACATCCTAACGCCACTCCGCAGGAGTAGCAGGAAGTCTCATCCGCCTGAGAGATACTACGGTTTTCTCGTAGACGGGGATAGAGAGGATTGCACTATTGATTATAGTGAGCCTACTAGCTTCCAGCAAGCCATTCAGAGCGGTGACTCGGTAAAATGGCTGGATGCAATGCGGACCGAGATGGAGTCCATGTACACCAACAAAGTTTGGACTTTGGACTTTGCTCCAGAAGGGGTAAAACCCATAGGCTGCAAATGGATCTTCAGAAAGAAGATTGGTGTAGATGGGCAGGTTGAAACCTATAATGCTAGACTTGTTGCAAAGGGTTTTCGTCAAAGACTTGGTTTGGACTATGATGAGACCTTTTCTCCAGTGGCTATGCTCAAATCCATTCGGATCCTTCTTGCCATTGCTGCCTTCCACGATTATGAAATCTGGCAGATGGACATAAAGACGGCTTTCCTAAATGGAAATTTAGAAGAGTGCGTCTATATGGATCAGCCGGAGGGATTTATGCAGAGTGGGAACAACGGTAAAGTGTGCAAGTTGCTCAAGTCCATCTATGGACTGAAGCAGGTATCGCGGAGTTGGAACATCTGCTTCGATGACACTATCAAAGAATTCGACTTGATCAAAAACCGAGATGACTGCATTTACAGTAAGATTGTTGGGAGAACTGTGGTATTCCTTGTCTTGTACGTAGATGGCATTATCCTAATAGGAAATGATTTTCCTATGCTACAGTCAGTCAAAGGATTCTTGTCACAGAGGTTCTCCCTGAAGGACCTGGGCGATGCCAACTACGTTCTGGGGATCCAGATCTATCGTGATAGATCTAAGAGGATGTTGGGACTTTCACAATCCAGGTACATCGACACCATACTGAAAAGATTCAGTATGGAAGATTCCAAGCGCGGTAATTTACCGGCTTGTCACGGGATCACCCTCTCCAAAGAGATGTCTCCCAAGACTGATTTGGAAAGGGATCGCATGTCTATTATACCCTATGCTTCTGCGGTAGGATCTATAATGTATGCGATGTTATGTACCAAACCAGATGTAGCATATGCATTGAGCGTTGTAAGCCGGTATCAGTCGGACCCAGGGGAGGAAAACTGGATAGCGGTAAAGAACATTCTCAAGTACCTGAGAAGGACTAAGGAGATGTTCTTGGTGTATGGCGGAAAAGACCTCCAGAACGAGGCCTTTGCTGACTCCAGCTTCTAGAGTGACAAGGATGACTCCAAGTCCATGTCGGGTTATATCTTTACCCTCAATGGAGGGGCGATTTGCTGGAAGAGTTCCAAGCAGGAAACCGTTGCTGACTCAATTATGGAAGCAGAGTACATAGCTACTTGTGATGCCGCAAAGGAAGCTGTCTGGATGAAGAAGTTCCTCACGGAGCTTCAGGTGGTTCCTACCATTGTTGATCCAATACCGCTGTATTGTGACAACAACGGCGCTATATCTTTAGCGAAGGAACCCAGGTCCCATCAGAAGTCCAGGCACATTTTAAGGCGGTACCACCTGATCAGGGAGATCGTAGATCGCCGGGAGATCGAGGTGAAGAGAGTAAATTCGGAGAATAACACTGCAGATCCACTCACGAAGGCCCTACCCCAGACTCAGTTCGAGCGGCTGATCGAGATGATAGGTCTTCGATACGCCAGTACATGGCCTTAGTGCAAGTGGGAGATTGTTAGTGTATATGCCCTAGAGGCCATTACTGTATCATACTAGCTTGTAAATTACTTAATGGAAGCTTGGGATATTCACAGTTATATAGACAATCTTGCTCAAAATGGTAGTATGCTACTTGGTTTGTCTCTACTTCAATATGTGCATGTGTTTCTTTTAGCATATCGCTTATACATATTAGTAGAGCCCTTAGGATCTTTGCTTGATTACCAGCGTTGTGATGGCAGTGACACTTGTGAGGGCTGGGTAATCTATAAGCACATCCTTATACAGGTCCCAAGTCGTAGGACTATCGAGACAGGGCATCGATGTAGGGTTCCTAGGCACCCTAATGAGGTCTCACAAGGCATCAACCATGCCAATTTCAAATTTAAACGGTGCCGAGAAACCCTAGAACGGATCGTTGGCTAGATTTCTAGGCGAAAATGAAAACTAGTTAACACTTAACTACAAGAATACGGAAATACAACCTTTGTAGATCCGGTGCTCCACCTCCATAGCTCCGCAATGAAGGCCTCTCGCTGTCTAAACAAATTCCGGGCTCTAGCGTCGGCTTCATCGGAGAATAGGCGAGCTAGGTCGTCGATGTCCATGCCGAAGATGATCTACGTCGAAGCATCGCAAGATCAAGCTCTCACTTCACCAAGTCATGAAACTTGTGAAGAAAACACACTCTACTACTTGGAAAGAGGTAGAGAATGAAGAAATAGGAAGTGGGTAGACTTTAGAATTGGATTTCTCACTCATTTCATCAATCCACCATTGATCAAGCAAGCTTTTCTTCCATGAAGAAGATGAAGAAGAAGAAGAAGATATTATGATAAGTTATTTTAAAATAGAAAGTAAATCAAAACTTATCATAATACTAACTATGGTTATGTGTAGAGCATTGACCAAGGTTAAAGGAATGGTTAGGGTTAAGGATGAGATAAGAATGGTGGACAAAGTCAAAGCTTCATGAAGCTTCAACTAAACAACAAATAAAGCCACCATTCTTTTCTCTTTTCCATTTATTTTCCAAAATGTATAAACAAATAAATAAATGAATAAATAAGTAATGGAAAAATAAAACCCTAATTATTCCTTTAACCATGGTTTAATTCTTTACACTTAACCAAGTAAACATGTATCATCAAACATGATACAATCATGTGTACAAAAGTATATCACATATACAATGTGCACAATCCGAGTGAGAAAATCCATTTAAAGTGAACCAATACTAGTTAATGCAAAGTAATATATCAAATATATAATTATACATTAAATCATTAAATCAACACTTGATTTAACGATCCGGTTATATCGCATATAACCGACTAGTATCCAATGTATCGGCTTATCGAATCAACCCTCGATTCGATAACTAGGTTATATCGCATATAACCATTCGATACATTCATCGCGAGAATAGAATACGGTATCACATACACGCATTATTCTCGTTCCCGCACATATCTCATATGCGCTCCTATTTCGTTTCGCTTGAGCCAGGAAACTTCTGTGTAGGACTCTAAAGACTCGTCAATACGCCGGCAGCAGATGATGATCATATCAAACACCCACAAGCCGCAAGCGGTCTGCTAAACGTAACGGCCACCCGGGTATTGAGCGATCTGAAGATCGACGAGCAAGCCCGCTCACACTCCAGTGAATCCAACCAGTAACACTACCATACAGTCCGGTCTGATCGTCTGATATGTCGCATATCTCGCCTAGGGGTGGTAAACGTCAGACCCCAATAGCTTGATAAGTCGTGTCGATATGAGGTGTATAACAGTTTGAGAAACTACTGGTAACACTTACCAGTAAATCTCAGCAACCCTGGCCAGGGATTTCCGGTTATAGCCAATCGGACAGAGCGCAACATCAACTCCCTATACCGGGAGAGACGAATCCCCTCCTATCGCTCATTGCCTCCATGTGACTCGGGACTGTACCCAAAAACCACCGTTTTGCACGCCCTCTTGGACGTGGTAAGATGGAAATCAAAGCACAGTGGGAACCACACAAGACTCTATGACGATCTCGGGTCAACAGACTACTCTGTACCAGTGTCACCAGAGAACTGCCATCTGACGTGAGGTATAATACCATCTGGGAGTTCTCGGCGAGTCCGTCCAGTGTACCCAGTCTCTACTGAGCACCCGTATATCATCTCTGATGTCAAACACCAATGGATATGGGATCATCCATCGCGCATCTGTATGGGTCGAGAAGGTATACGCTAGTCTACTCTGGTATATCGATGCCTCGTCTCGATACACCCACGACTAGGGACTTTGAAGGATGTATTTATGGACTACCATGTCCCCACTAGTATGATCCGCATCATAGTCCAGATAGTCAAGTACACATCCTAAGGGCTTTACCAACATGTATCAGAGAGACAATCAGTGTACACGTTAAGGTAAAGAGCAACCAGATAGCATACTATCATATCGAGCAAGAAAGTCCTCCCTATATATGTCCCAGCATCCACTACAATATACATCCAATGTACAGTAATGGCCTCTAGGGCATACATATAACTAACAATCGATACTCCGGAGCAAACTAGCGTATGCGCTTCTCATCCCAGCAGGGGACATGGTCTGTCCGACAGCCATCAGTATGTCATACTGGAGATAGTATGTGGGTGCTCGTTAGATTACGAGTACACTGGACAGGACTCGTCGGGAACTGTTGGTTGGTATTATACCTATCGTCAGTTATCAGTTCCTAGGTGATATAAGTACATCTTAGTCCGCTGACTTGACACTCTCACTTCGCCTCGAGTGTGTTCCCACTGTACTTTGATTACTACCCTACCACGGCTTAAAAGAGTCATGCAAACAGGTAGTAGTTGGGTGCAGTCCCGAAGCACTTGGAGGCAGTGACGGTTAGACAGGATTCGTCTCTCCCGGTATTGGGGATTGATATCGCACTGTGTCTAGGAGAGCCATTACACAAGTAGTCCCTGGCCAGGGCAAGCGAGATATACTGGTAGGTTTCCAGTGTTATCTCAGGATGTTCTGGGCTACACTCCGACACGACTTGTACCACTATTAGGGGACTGACGTTTACCACCCACCTAGGCCCGCCATGCGATGTTCTCAGACGAACGGACCGGACTGTACGGAGATTGTCACATACAGGCTCAGTAGGAGTTTGGATGGGTTTATCTCATCGGCCTTCTTATCGACATCTACCTGGGGACAGTTACGTACAGCTAGTGCCGCTTGCTGTCTGTGGTTAAACACACTGCCAGTGTAGTGTCGAGTCTTTAGAGTCCCACACAGAGAGATTCCCTGCACTGAGCGAAACGTGTAGAGGCCGTATGGTTTTACGGCAGGGCTACGATCACTTACGTACACTTGTGTGCGTATGCTATTCGGGCAGGCAATACTAATGGGCTTTGGTTTAAGCCTGATCCTAGTATTGCACGGATGGATTTGTTTTGTCTTCTGTGCATTCCCATTCCACGGAATGCGGATGCGGGTGTGTATGCACAGTTTTGAGGAGCGAAGAAGGAGGAGGTGCCTCATTAGGTTTTTGACAGTAGATTCGGCCAAAACCGTTATGTGGCATACTCATTAGGGTTTTGACAGTTGATTCGGTCAAAACCATTTTTGAGGCGGACTCATTAGGGTTTTGGCAGTTCGTTCGGTCAAAACCATTATGAGCCGGGGATATTATTTACTAATCTTTTTAGTGATAATTATGTGATGGCTAATTGCTTTGACCATTTGACCATACTTGACCATACTTGACTTTGTTGACCGTTTGACCAAAGTTGACTTGGACCTTCATGAGAGATCTAGAGTTTTCTTTGCTTTTCTTTTTATTTTTGGATATGAAAATGGTCAATTCAAGTGTAGCCATCAGCTTTATCATGAAAGGATTAGTAAAGATGATGTTGGTGTATTATTGCAACCATGGTGCTTTTTCTTTGGTTGATAATTCATTTCTCATTTTCTCATTCTCTTTCCTGAAAAAGAAATGAGAAAGCTCCATGGTTGCTAGCTTCATCTTCCTCATCATGAAAATTTTCTTTGATCTCATGTGTTGAGAGAAAAAGGATCCTAATAGACAAACACTTCCATCTACCTCTTCTACACAACCTAGGACATCAAGACTAGCGATCTTGTTGCCCTAGTTGCTCGGCTCGAGGTGGAGCTCGGAGCACAACTCTCGGGTGGATCGCCTTCGACTCAAGAAGGCCGCGGAGGTGATCAAGATCCGGATCGATCCTCGGAGCTTGGATGGACGAGCAGGACATCGGAGAGAAGACCTGAAGGACCGGTATCGTGAGGTATAATCTCTATGGCATAGTAGATAGAACCTCTTGTAGTTTGCTAGTTTGTCGTTTAGCAAATATCCTTCTTTTAGTCCATGTTGCCTTTGCGCCAAAAATCGTTTTTCGCCGTTTCCGAATCCCCGTAAGTTCCGGGGTGAGCAACTTGGACTTACACCTAGGTGTAAGGAGAAGGAGGAGGAGAAGGAGATGTGCTTGCTGCTGCTGTTGCTTGCTACTGCTGTTTCTGTCTGTTGCTGTTGCTGCTGCCTGGAGCTGCTGTTGTTGGTGTTGCTGTTGCTGCTTGTGTTGCTGCTGCTTCTGCTGCTGGGGCTTCTACTGCTGCTGCTTGGGGTGTGTGTGTATGTGAGAGTGAGAGTGAGAGAGATGTGATGAAAAAGAGTGAGGCAAAAGAAAAGAAATGAGAGAGATATGAGAGCATGGAATAGTCAAACCCCCCCTCTCCTCATTAAATGTGAGCATGGCTCAAGCCATGATGCCCACACCCTCTCTCTCCCTCTCCAAGTCAACACCTAAACTAAATCATTTTTCATTTAAAAAAAACAATTAATCAAAACACTAAATTAAAATCCAAATAAACTTAATAAAAATAGTTTAGTTCACCATGGTTGTTAAACATGGTTTATCCCTAGTTTACATGCACTTGTGTGTGCAAGCCTAAATAAATTCTAATAAAATATTCATTAATTTTGATAAAATATTGGAAAATCGTTTTGGTAAATTTTTTATTAAAAACTATATAATAAATTATAATTAGCCACCAATCACATCCTAAGGTGTTACAGGACCGCAGATAGTACAGGAGACTATAGAGAAGATGCAACTGATACGAGACAGAATGAGAGCGGCCCAGTGCAGATAGAAAGCATATGCAAATCGACGACGTCGTAGACTTGAGTTTCAAGTCGGAGGTCATGTGTTCCTTCGTGTATCTCCGATGAAAGGTGTGATGCGTTTCGGGAAGAAGGGGAAGCTCAACCCCAGATATGTCGGACCTTACGAGATTCTGGCAAGAGTGGGTGCTGTAGCTTATCGTCTAGCACTTCCACCAAGTTTTCCCGATGTGCATCCGGTGTTTCACGTATCGATACTACGTAAGTATCTTCACGATCCTTCTCACGCAATCCAGTATCAGACCTTACAGCTTGAGCCGAATTTATCTTATATAGTGCAGTCTGTAGTTATTCTAGACAGGCAGGCAAAGAAACTAAGATCGAGGGTACTTTCATCTGTAAAGGTTCTTTGGCAAGGAAGGAATCACGAAGAGATCACTTGGGAAACTGAGGATGTGATGCGAAAGAGATTTCCACATCTTGTGAGGTTAGGTCTAGTTAAATTTTAAATTCGGGGACCGAATTTTCTTAAGGGGGAATATTGTAACATTCAGAAAATTTGGAAACTAATAAAATTAATTAATTAAATAATAAAGTGTTAAATTAAAAAGTTATTAAAACCAAATAAGACAATTTCATATGATATATGTAAAACAAATTAAATTTTAATTTTAGTATGCAACATAAATAAATTATAAGGGTTTTAATGTGAATTTTAGCTTCATTTTAATAAAAAGGGTGTTTTATAATAACATAAGTTGTGAGGGGTTTCTATGTAAAGTTTAGGATTTGGTGCAAAATGGGAAATTGTTAAGGGAGTAAGTAGAAAAAGGGTTAGATAAAGTTAGTTCAGAATTTTATCAAGATAATTCATTTTAGAATGATAAAGCATTGCCACCACCTCCTCTCTTGCACAACACACTCCCCACACCTCCTCCTTGCATGAAACCACCACATCTTGCTTGGTGACACCTCCTACTACACCTCACCCTTCCCCTCACAATTTATCTAAGATGTTCAGATTATTTAATCAGTTTAAAACTTCTGGAAAAAATTCAAAGAAGGAAAAGAAAAATAGAACAAACAAAGAAGAGCAAGAGAAAGAAGAAGAGAAGAGCTAAATCTAGGATTTCCTAACACTCAAGCTAGGACAAGGAGCTTGTGCATCTTGGAGGGTGTTCTTCCAGCAAATTACTTGTCGGTAAAGATCTTTAATCACAGTAGGAAATTAATTCTGTTAGTAGTTTAACCTTGAAATAAAAAATTGTCTCAAAATATCATATTTTTGCAAAAACTAGTCTCTGTTTGAATCTGCTTTAGCTTAGAGAAAAATTAACTTAACTAAACAGGACCTAAATGTTGTATGTTGAACCTAGAGAAAACCATAGGAACACGAACCAGAGGGCTCGGAATTTGTCCGGCTACCCAAAGGCACATCCCGGCGACGCCGGATTTTTGGGTGAGTTGGGTAGTGTGGTTTTTGGGTAGGTCTCTGTGTAGGTGTTTGTTTATTTTGGTATTGTTTAAGTAAGTTAGTTTAATGATATATGAAATCTAGGAGCAAATATCGGATACGGAATCAAAAATCTAAAATACGACACGGTTAAAACGTAACGTGTTTTGTGTTCAGCTGCGATGCAGTGCTGGTTTAAAATCCATAGAGGTTGAGTGTTGGATTGTTGGCAATAGTCGTACATAGTGTAGTTAGCACATACAACTTGCGTTTTATTGATTTTTTTAAGTCCATGTTACCCGTCCCGGTTCTTACGGGGATGCGGAAACGGTAAAAAACGATTTTTATGGTAAAGGTAACATGGACTAGAAAATAGGATCTTTGCTTAACAAACACCAAGCAAACTAACTACAAGTTTAACTACTATGTTAGGGGGTTATACCTAGGTCTTGAACTCCTTCTCTTCTTGCTCCTTGGAGTGGTTGGATCGGCTCCACCTCGTAGTCTCCTTGTTGTCGAAGAAGGATCCACCCGAAAGCTTCTACCTTGAGCTCCTACCTCAACCGAGAGGAAACTAAAGTGCTTGGCTTGCTAGACCTTGTACTCTAGAGTGAGTAGAGAAGTGTTTTTAGGGTTTTATCTCAATGGCTCATGTTTCTCAACACATGAGACATGAGAGCCTTGAGAGAGAGGAAGAAGGAGAGCTTGGATGAGAGAGAATAAGAATGATAGAATGAGCTCAATAATTTGCAACCATGCTCACAAAAGAGAAAATAATCATGATAATAATAATAATTAAGTATTGTGATAGTTCATTTCAATGGCCATTATCATTTCATGCATTTAATGCATTTTGTAAAGAACAACAAGTAAACTAAAGTCATAGCAATGAAATGAAGATGGTCAACAAGTCCACAATGGTCAACCGGTCAACAAAGTCAACAAGTCAACAAAAGTCATATTTTCATCTCAACCATGGCATAATAATACCTAATTAATATTATTATTAATCATATTTCTTATTCTCATTAGGGTTTAGAAAAAGTCAACGGTCAACAACCCTAATGAGAATCCTCCGCCTCTGCCTCTGTCAACTTGTGCATACACACCCGCATCCGTGTTCCGAGGAACACGAATACAATGAGATAAAACCAATCCCAAAACATATACTAGGATCTGGCTTAAACCAAAGCCCGCTAATAATAACTGCCCGGACACCAAACGTGCACAAGTGAGCTGATGTGAACGAACCTTGTCGCAAAACCATGCAACCTCTACTCTGTTTTGCCCAAAGGTGAATAGCTCTCTGTGTGGGACTCTAAAGACTCGACACTACGCTGGCAGTGGGTTTAACCACAGGCCGCAAGCGGTACTAGCTGTATGTAACGGTCCCCAGGTAGATGCCGATAAGAAGACTGATGAGGCGAACCCATCCGAACTCCTACTAAGCTTGAATGTGACAATCTATGTACAGTCTGGTCTGTTCGTCTGAGAATATCGCATGGCGGGCCTAGGGGAGCGGTAAACGTCAGTCCCCTAATAGCGGTACAAGTCGTGTCGGAGTGTAGCCCAGAACACCCTGAGACAACACTGGATAACTTACCAGTATATCTCGCTTGCCCTGGCCAGGGACGACTATGTGTAATGGCTCTCCTTGACACAGCACGATATCAACCCCCATTACCAGGAGAAAAGAATCCTGTCTAATCGTCACTGCCTCCAAGTGCTCCGGGACTGCACCCAACTGCTACCTGTTTGCACGACTCATTTGAGCCGTGGTAGGGTAGCAATCTAAGAACAGTGGGGACACACTCGAGGCGAAGTGACAGTGTCAAGTCAGCGGACTAAGCTGTACTCATGTCACCTGGGAACTGAAACTGACGATAGGTATAGTACCAACCAACAGTTCCCGATGAGTCCTGTCCATTGTACTCATGATCTCACGAGCATCCGCATAATATCTCAATTACGACGTACTGACGGCTGTGGGACAGACCGTCTCCCCTGCTGGGATGAGAAGCGCATACTCTAGTCTGTTGGAGATAGTGCCCTCAGAGTCAATTATTGGATCACAGGCACGTGATTGCAATGATTGAGGGAGGACCTATCCCGGTAGGACAGTCTTACTCGAGATGATAGTATGCTATCTGGTTTACCTTTATCATCGTGTACTGTTTCAGGTGACCTTACAGGTCACTATTACACGTTGATAGAGCCCCTAGGATTCTTGCTTGACGACCAGAAGTATGATGGAGATCATATACGTGGGAGCTGGGGTCTATAAGCACATCCTTAAATGGTCCCTAGTCGTGGGAGTTTCGAGACTGGGCATCGATACTCCATTAGTAGACTAGTGTATACAGTCGAGACCCCGACGAGGGTCGGTGGCCGGTATCACAAGCCACTGGTGTCAGTTGGTTCACCTAAGATGTATACAGGTGCTCATTGGGTTATGAGTACACCGGACAGGACTCGCCGGGAACCTGCTAGTTGGGATTATACCAGACGTCAGATAGCAGTTCCCTGGTGACATGTGTACAGGTTAGTTCATCGACCTGAGATCGTCATTTGTCTCGTGTGAGTTCCCACTGTGCTTTGATTACTACCCTACCACGGCTCAAAGGAGTCGTGCAAACAGGTTTTAGTTGGGTACAGTCCCGAGCCACATGGAGGCAGTGAGCGGATCTGCAGGGGTTCGTCTCTCCCGGTATTGGAGGTGAGGTCGCGCTGTGTCTAGGAGAGCCATTACGCAAAGCCCTCGGCCGAGGCAGGAGATTTACTGGTAGGTATTCCAGTAGTATCTCAGGGCGTTCTGGGCTACACTCCGACACGACTTGTACCGCCTTTGGGGGTCTGACTTTTACCAACCCCCTAGGCCCGACATGCGATCCTCATAGACGAACGGACCGGACTGTACGGATATTGTCACTGACAGGCTCAGTAGGGTGTCAGGATGAGTTCGCTCATCGACGTCCCTTTTGGTCAATAGCTGGTGGCCCGTTACGTATTGGCTTATACCTCTGACGTACTAGTGGTTAAATCCACAGCCATTGTATTGACGAGTCTTTAGAGTCCACCACACTTACAGTTACTCAAGCTTTCGGGCGAAACGCTGTAGAGGCCGTATGGAGATATGGCAGGGTCCGATCAGATACGTGCGGTATTGCACGGATCAGGATCGGACAGTTTGTACTAGTGGCCGTATAGTTATATGGCAGGGTTCGATCAGATACGTGCGGTATTGCACGGATCAGGATCGAACGGATATTACTAGCCGGCTTTGGCTTAAGCCGGTCCTAGTTTAGTACAGTGTAGATTTTGTCTCATTGCATCTGTATCCGGTCGGAATACAGATGCGGGTGTGTATGCACAGTATAGGGGTTTTCCTGTAATTTATTGCGGGACCAGTTTTCTGTAGTTGCCAGTTTGCATTCCGTCCCGGCCGGTTTTCCTTTGTTCTTTCCCGGCCGGACTTTTCCGATGGAGGGTGTTATTTGCAAGTTTGCAAATAACATTTTGTGGAGGGTTTATCTGTAAGATGATTTGTTATGATAGCATCTTTAGATACCATTCTTTTCCATCATCATTATATTCTTTTTCCATCACCTTTTCTTGGATTGATTGTGATTAGAAATGGATGATAAGTTGATGTGAGATTGTTATCATGATGTTTTGGATATGGTCACCTTTCTTTTTCTCCTACACTAACCTCCCTTCTTGTTATGGTTTATTATTCATTCCTCCACCATTCTTCCAAGAGAGGAGAGCCTTCACTTGAGAGAAAAAGATTGAGAGAGTTCATTTCATCTTCTTCTTGCTAGAAAATTGAAAGCACCAATTTTCTTTACCTCTTCCTCCATCCATCAATGGCAACTACATAAATTCCAAGAGACAAAGTTTCTACACTACATTCTACAGCAATTCTTGGGCATGTCGAGTTGCCGGCTTCATGCCCGAGTTGCCTCGGTATTGAGGCGGGAGCCCGTAAAAGACGCAGGCGATGTGGTGCCCTTTCCGGCGAGGAGGTGACGATATGGAGACAAGACTTTCCGCGGGAGATCGGGACGATGAAGAGAAGACCGGAGGACTCGGATCACTCGGTATACTTCTCACCCTATCTCTTGATTGCTAGCATTAGGTTAATGGTTTCGATCCGGGTTTTCTTTGTCCGCGGTAGCGCCGGTTTCCGAGTAAGGAAAATTTTTGATTCCGCAATTTGGCCTCGAGTAAGACGGCCGGGGCGCTGCCGTGGCGCAACATGGTATCAGAGCCACGCCATTAACCTTACCTAGCTTCGTTTGATGTGTTTGCGTTTCCGATCGACCGAAATTTCCAAAAACCGTATTTTTCTAGCACATCAGTTTCTGTCGATATTTTTTGGAGTTTAAAAATTTTTCAGGTGGTCTCAGAATGATGTGCAGGGTGTTCTAAGAACACTGGAAAAAGTTGGTCACACAATTCCTCCGTACGACCGCGGAAGGGCGGCCAAAACCCATTTTTGGCCGCGCTTCCGCCGCAGGTTAGTGGGTCGTGTGATTAGTTTTTTGCAGTGGGCTTATGGGCTGTAATTAGGGGTTTTGGAATATTAAAATTGGGCCCAGGTTTTCTGTGAGTGCTACAGTTTTGATTGGGGGCCCACTTGTTAATTTTTGGTCAATCGGAAAATTTTAAACACATTATTTCACAGTATTTACATTATATCTGCGTCCGTGAATGTCACTCGATCGGTAAATCCGGTCTAACTGCTATAGCCCGGTTAGACGGATTTGCGAACGTGACTTTCACGTTGATGTTCTATGTTTATGCTGTGATGTTGCGGATCGGTCGTGGGGGATAGCCTGGATGCAATGCTAGTACAGTTTTGTTGTATTATGTACATTTGATTTTGCGGGACGAGCGTCCGACATGTGGACTGCCGTCACTGCCTGTTTGTATTATTCTTTTGGGGCACGACCTGGTTGCGGTCGATGTACCCGGTGTATGTATATTTTACTTTCTGTACTAGGATTACCCCGCGGTGGGGTGCACGGATGGCCGGGTTCTAGAGGGCAACGGGCCCGCATCTCATGGCATTGAGACGGAGGGGGCTTCACTCTAGGATTGGCGGGCTATTCGTCGCACTCGTAGGGGGTACAGGTTGACCCAGGAGGGGTGCCCAAGTTACCGGATTCCGTGAAGTGCTGGGTGGTCCATTCACGGTGCTGAAGGGGGCTGCCTCGCTTCAGGTTTTGGCGGGTGACTTGCCGCACCCGTAGGGGTCTAGGATTTCATTGCACAGGCTATCCACACGACCAGGGGAACGTCGGGTTTCAGCAGCGGCTCTGTGAAACCCGGGGCTTCCAGATATCTGTATTGTTCTGTGATGCTGTACATTTCTGTGATGTTGCATTTCTTATCACGCCTTGAGCGAAATATAATATATTGGTATATATATTAGTAGATGTTGTATATGTTTTACATCCGCGCTAGTCCAGTCCCCGCTCTGCCGTTAGTTAGCTAACCTAACGGGTGATGACGGGACCCAGTGGCGAATGCGGATGGCATATACGTACGTCAGTATATTTTCGTTCTTTGTGGTGTGATCAATTGATGGGAGTGCGTTGATTCGGATCAATGCAAGCTAAACAACCTAATCTGATGTTGTTGGAACACTTTTTCAAAAAGCTGTTATTGCAAGGACGTTCACTTTTGTTTTGCATCGTGGTATTCATTTGGAATATCCTGCTCCTCAGTCGACGAGGCAAGGGCCGAGATCCCTTCACCGGGAGTGACCCCTTGGACAGAAGTTTGCGTCAGGGCATTAACTTCACTATAGCCGATTACTTTTGCTTTGCATCGTGGTATTCAGTTGGAATATCCTGCACCTCATTCTACGGGGAAAGAGCCGAGATCCCTTCACCGGGAGTGACCTCTTTAGTAAAGGTTTTCGTCACTATATTTTCTAAAAAAGTATCCAGTTCCTTCAACGATATCAAGTTCATTACGTTAAAGGTTTTTCGCCAGAAACCATTCGTAGCCCTCCGTCATTTCGGATTAGTATTGCATAGTATTCGCGCTACGTTTGTCGTTGCTATTCGCCGAGGCGTAGTGTGCGGTAGCTCTGTAATGCTTTCTGTCGTATGGATATGTGGATTGGTTAGGACAGTCGTACGACTTTGTTGATTATTCGTCAAGGGTCGTGCGAGTGGGTTTAACGCAATCAAGAAAATGACGGGCTGAACTTGACTAGGACCTTTTGATTTGTTGATTATTCGTCAAGGTCACTTGGGTCCTAGGGGTAAAAATCACATCGGGAGTTTCAAAAGAACTGAAACTTGCCAAGCATGCGCATACCTTCTGGAGTGTGGTGACTTGAGTGGATTCCGTCAAGTTATCATGCGATGATAGTTGGATCCCGATTCCCACTGATGAGTTGGTTTACTCCTCGGGTGATCCCGACTAATTCTTCTTTCAGGTTTGGAGGAGAATTTGATGTACAGTGGGAGGTTTCCTGATTAGATAAATTGGTAACCATTCTGATCTAGGTTAGAGTGCACGCTGAGTGTTTCTTTTCTCTCTCTCTCTGGCAGCGACCATTGACCCGACCCTAAGACTATGACTCAGTGACCAAGTTGACCGAACCTTCTTAACACTGGCTTTTGGATTGTCAGAGTTGCAGACCTCATTGCTACTCCTACTTTTACCCTTTTCTCCAGGACACCCCGTATTACTACGAACGTCCACTTCCATTGGACAAAACCATCGTATGGTTAGATACGAACTCGAAGGACTTCGAGGATGGTATCTGGTTCTGGAGAAAACGGATAGGATTATTCAGTTGTCTTTTCTTTTTCACCTTCTGTCATTACGAGTACTCCTTGGTTTAGGAGTAGTACACCTATTACGCAAATTGGATAGTCTTCTTCCAAACCATAGGCTGGTGCCGACCGGTAGGGAATGAAGAAAACCAGTTAGCCTAAAACGGTGTACAGAAGGTATTAAGTTAAGACAAAGCAAGGGATTAGTAGGAGGGCAAAGTAAATTGCGACTGATATTCACGACCAAACCAAGTATTTCTTCGCCAATCCTAAAATCACCTTTGTATTTCTCCAGGACACTCCGTATCACTCTGAAGATCCCATTTTATTGGATAATCCATCATATGGTTATATACGAACTCGAAAGGAACTTGTTCCAGTTCGGGGATGGATCCTGGTTCAGGAGAAATAGGAATAAAGTACATTCAGGTGTCTTTTATCTTCACTTCTCTCGCGGTGCGAGTGCTCCTAGGACTAGGACAGTACACCCATTATGCTTATTGGATAGTCTTCTTCCAAACCATAGGCTGGTGCCGAACGGTAGGGAAGGAAGAAAACCATTTGGCCTAAGGGGTGTGCAGAAGGTAATGACTAAAGACAGATAAAGGGATTTGGAGAGGTGGCAAAGAATTATACGGTTATAGTTGTGAATCTGGATAATGGAAGAGGCATTACTAGGAATACCAGGATACCCCGACGAAACATTTCAATGTTTCAGTTTCACTGTGTACTGTTAATAGAAAACTGATTTCCCAGTTAGACACTTGCTCCAGGGTATGTATTTACCAGGTATGATTCTCACATCTGTATGGTTTTACAGATGCTGAGTGGGAGTAAATTATTGGGAATTGGGTGATCATCCTCATTATATCGGGATTCGTTGTAATCGGTGATATTTGAGGAAGTCACCTGGGTTGTTTGCCGGACGGCAGTTATTTGGTTTTGAATATCCGCGGTTATGCACCAATTTCAAATTGATATATCTGTACGTCTATTTTCATAGAGTGAGATATACCTTTTGATATTATGTCGATGACATTTACCTATATCAGTGGATGGTTAGGTAAGGAGCATTAAACAGCGGTGTAATTCTTCTTAACCATAAGTACAGTTTTCAACCTGCGACGCACAGTGAAAGAGTTGTTAGACTCAGCGGACTTATACAGAGTATTGTATGTTGTCCAGGGTCCATCAGGACAGAGGGGTAGGTCCTCGTACTATATTCGGTTTACTTATGACTTCTCTAGTTCTTAGACATGTGTTTCGTAGAAACACAGGGTCTAAGTTTTGAGGAGTTATAGGTATTTGAATAGAGTAGAGAACCAGGTGTAGCAAGTATCGGGATTCTTCAAAGAGATCGAAGATGTAGATACTTGTGTATGGTATTCAGCTGATAGTAATGATGAAGACAGATTGCTTCTCTTTCAGGTTACTCATAATTGGAAGCATTCCTAAGTTGAGTAACGCTGATCGACCTCCTTCCATTTAGTTGACATGCACTGGAGATAGATGCATGATTTGAATCTGGTTAAATTAAATCAGTGCCTCTGTTCCTATATTGGATATAGAACAGTTCATATCTTAACGATGTTAAGGTACGGGGAGTTGTCCGGCTTATGCTTAAAACCAGACACTGGACAACTCTAGGCACATTTCTGTAATGGCTGTTTGTGGGTTGACCAAGGCTATGACGAGGGTTGATTTTCTACCATCTGGATGAACAATAGCAATATTGTTCTAGACTCGCCACAGTTTTTATTAAAAATGGATTTTTTCAGAAAAAGTAGTGGGAGTATGGTAGAACTGGAAGTGATTCCAGAACCACAAACGATTACTGAAGATTTGATAAGGAACCTAAAGATTTAATCTGATTTGACATTCCATTGGCCACTCCGCAGATAAGGTGGGTAACTTCAGGCACCCGAGAGGTACTACGGTAGCCTCAAGGACGGTGACAGGGAAGTTCTTGTTTACCCACAATTACCATTGCTGTTGTTCCAGGCTGCGAGACCCGGTGGGAGGATGAGTATAGCGTCGTTCTAAACTAGTTTTAGAAGTGTACGTCTATATGACTCTACCAGAGGGTTGTCGTAGTCAGTGGGAGCAGCGGAAGCATTGGTGGACATCAGGCTTATGTCTATTTATAGACTAAAGCGGATGTAGCGGAGATAGATCATCTATTTCTGATGTGACAGTCATATGTTTGACGTCATCAGAATAGGGGGTGGATCTGTTGAGAAGGTAGTAGGAAGTGATATTCCTATACTACGATCGGTTATACTTTGGTCGTCACACAGTGTTTTCTCCATATAGGACTTGGATATTATATCAGACATATTGGTTACTAGATCTATGGTTTTAGATCTAGATTTGGGTGGTTTCCCAATCAGGGTACTTTGACAGCATTCTAAGAGTATTTAGAATGGACGACTCCTGGCATGGTAGTGTACCTGCAGGTAATGGAGTCACCCTCTCTAAAGGTGTCTTATAGACTAAAAGGGAGAGGGATACTCATGATTGGAAGATCACTTGCTTTGGCAATTGAGTCAGTCATGAGATATCAAGTACCACACCAGATGTTGTTCTTGCAGTAGATGCAATAAGTAGATATTGATCCAATCCTGGAGAAACAGTCGGAAGCAGTTTTAGAACATAAGTGAATGTTCTAGGGATATGATAACGGCTGCCTCCTTTAGGAGACGGTTATCACTCCAGGCTTCCAAGGTGACATGGATGGCAGAGTGGCTGTCAGAGTTACAGTTTCTCCTTCAGACGAGGGGCAGTATTTTGGACAGGTGGTCCAAGGCAATACTGAGGGAGGCATGGCGCTGGGTACTGATTAAGTTCAGTTATCGATACAGTCTAAGAAGTTTGGATTTGGAGTTCATTTATGAGCTAGGTCCCATCAGACATCCAGACGTTCTAAGACAGGTATTGCTCATTTCGGGAGATGGCTTTCTCCGCGAACTTGAGATATAGAGAGACATAGAAAGAAACATCACAGCGGATCCACTCACTGAGGCTATTCCTCGAACGCAATAGTTTCGCAAACGAGCTTTGTGAGACTGACTAGTAGAGGAGTTGGGTGTTCGGTATCACACGGGCTGTGAGTATGCGGCATCGCAATAATTAGCCTTGAGTGCAAGTGGGAGATTGTTGGAGATAGTGCCCTCAGAGTCAATTATTGGATCACAGGCACGTGATTGCAATGATTGAGGGAGGACCTATCCCGGTAGGACAGTCTTACTCGAGATGATAGTATGCTATCTGGTTTACCTTTATCATCGTGTACTGTTTCAGGTGACCTTACAGGTCACTATTACACATTGATAGAGCCCCTAGGATTCTTGCTTGACGACCAGCAGTATGATGGCGATCATATACGTGGGAGCTGGGGTCTATAAGCACATCCTTAAATGGTCCCTAGTCGTGGGAGTTTCAAGACTGGGCATCGATACTCCATTAGTAGACTAGTGTATACAGTCGAGACCCCGACGAGGGGCGGTGGCCGGTCTCACAAGCCACTGGTGTCAGTTGGTTCACCTAAGATGTATACAGGTGCTCATTGGGTTATGAGTACACCGGACAGGACTCACCGGGAACCTGCTATTTGGGATTATACCAGACGTCAGATAGCAGTTCCCTGGTGACATGTGTACAGGTTAGTTCATCGACCTGAGATCGTCATTTGTCTCGTGTGAGTTCCCACTGTGCTTTGATTACTACCCTACCACGGCTCAAAGAAGTCGTGCAAACAGGTTTTAGTTGGGTACAGTCCCGAGCCACATGGAGGCAGTGAGCGGATCTGCAGGGGTTCGTCTCTCCCGGTATTGGGGGTGAGGTCGCGCTGTGTCTAGGAGAGCCATTACGCAAAGCCCTCGGCCGAGGCAGGAGATTTACTGGTAGGTATTCCAGTAGTATCTCAGGGCGTTCTGGGCTACACTCCGACACGACTTGTACCGCCTTTGGGGGTCTGACTTTTACCAACCCCCTAGGCCCGACATGCGATCCTCATAGACGAACGGACCGGACTGTACGGATATTGTCACTGACAGGCTCAGTAGGGTGTCAGGATGAGTTCGCTCATCGACGTCCCTTTTGGTCAATAGCTGGTGGCCCGTTACGTATTGGCTTATACCTCTGACGTACTAGTGGTTAAATCCACAGCCATTTTATTGACGAGTCTTTAGAGTCCACCACACTTACAGTTACTCAAGCTTTCGGGCGAAACGCTGTAGAGGCCGTATGGAGATATGGCAGGGTCCGATCAGATACGTGCGGTATTGCACGGATCAGGATCGGACAGTTTGTACTAGTGGCCGTATAGTTATATGGCAGGGTTCGATCAGATACGTGCGGTATTGCACGGATAAGGATCGAACGGATATTACTAGCCGGCTTTGGCTTAAGCCGGTCCTAGTTTAGTGCAGTGTAGATTTTGTCTCATTGCATCTGTATCCGGTCGGAATACAGATGCGGGTGTGTATGCACAGTATAGGGGTTTTCCTGTAATTTATTGCGGGACCAGTTTTCTGTAGTTTCCAGTTTGCATTCCGTCCCGGCCGGTTTTCCTTTGTTCTTTCCCGGCCGGACTTTTCCGATGGAGGGTGTTATTTGCAAGTTTGCAAATAACATTTTGTGGAGGGTTTATCTGTAAGATGATTTGTTATGATAGCATCTTTAGATACCATTCTTTTCCATCATCATTATATTCTTTTTCCATCACCTTTTCTTGGATTGATTGTGATTAGAAATGGATGATAAGTTGATGTGAGATTGTTATCATGATGTTTTGGATATGGTCACCTTTCTTTTTCTCCTACACTAACCTCCCTTCTTGTTATGGTTTATTATTCATTCCTCCACCATTCTTCCAAGAGAAGAGAGCCTTCACTTGAGAGAAAAAGATTGAGAGAGTTCATTTCATCTTCTTCTTGCTAGAAAATTGAAAGCACCAATTTTCTTTACCTCTTCCTCCATACATCAATGGCAACTACATAAATTCCAAGAGACAAAGTTTCTACACTACATTCTACAGCAATTCTTGGGCATGTCGAGTTGCCGGCTTCATGCCCGAGTTGCCTCGGTATTGAGGCGGGAGCCCGTAAAAGACGCAGGCGATGTGGTGCCCTTTCCGGCGAGGAGGCGATGATATGGAGACAAGACTTTCCGCGGGAGATCGGGACGATGAAGAGAAGACCGGAGGACTCGGATCACTCGGTATACTTCTCACCCTATCTCTTGATTGCTAGCATTAGGTTAATGGTTTCGATCCGGGTTTTCTTTGTCCGCGGTAGCGCCGGTTTTCGAGTAAGGAAAATTTTTGATTCCGCAATTTGGCCTCGAGTAAGACGGCCGGGGCGCTGCCGTGGCGCAACATAGTCTACTCCGGAATATCGATGCCCTGTCTCGACAATCCTACGACTAGGGACCTGTATAAGGATGTGCTTGTAGATTACCCAGCCCCCACTAGTTTGACTGCCATCACAACACTGGTAATCAAGCAAAGATCCTAAGGGCTCCACTAATGTGTATAGGCGATATGCTAATAGAAACACATGCACACATTAAAGAAGAAACAAATCAAGTAGCATACTACCATTTCGAGCAAGATTGTCTATACAACTATGAATATCCCAAGCTTCCATTAAGTAATATACAAACTAGTATGATACAGTAATGGCCTCTAGGGCATATACACTGACAATCTCCCACTTGCACTATGGCCATGTACTGGCGTATCGAAGACTTATCATCTCGATCAGCCGCTCGAACTGAGTCTGGGGTAAGGCCTTCGTGAATGGATCTGCGGTGTTATCTTTTGTAGCAACCTCCGAACCTCAATCTCCCGGCGATCCACGATCTCCCTGATCAGGTGATACCGCCTCAAGATGTGTGTGGACTTCTGATGGGACCTGGGTTCCTTCGCTAAAGTTATAGCCCCGTTGTTGTCACAATACAGAGGTATTGGATCAACAATGGACGGAACCACCTAAAGTTCTGTCAAGCACATCCTCATCCAGACGGCTTCTTTTGCGGCATCAGATGCAGCGATATATTACGCTTCCATTGTCGAGTCAGCAATGGTTTCCTGTTTGGAACTCTTCAAACACACCGCCTCTCCATTGAGGGTAAAGACTTAACCCGACATGGACTTGGAGTCATCCTTGTCACTCTGGAAGCTGGAGTCAGCAAAGGCCTCCATCTGGAGGTCTTTTCCGCCGTAAACTAAAAACATGTCCTTAGTCCTTCTCAGGTACTTCAGAATGTTCTTTACCTCTCTCTAGTGGTTCTCCCCAGGGTTTGACTGATACCGGCTTACCACACTCTGTGCATAAGCTACATCTGGTCCGGTACACAACATCGCATATATTATAGAGCCTACCGCAGAAGCGTAGGGTATAATAGACATGCGATCCCTTTCCAAATCAGTCTTGAGAGACATCTCTTTGGAGAGGATGATCCCGTGACAAGCCGGTGGATTACCGCGCTTGGAATCTTCCATACTGAATCTTTTCAGTATGGTGTCGATGTACCTTGACTGTGAAAGTCCTAATATCCTCTTGGATCCATCACGATAGATCCGGATCCCCAGAATGTAAGAGACATCACCTAGGTCTTTCATGGAGAACCTGTGTGACAAGAACCTTTTGACAGATTGTAGCATAGGAATGTCATTTCCTATTGTTAGTTATATGTATGCCCTAGAGGCCATTACTGTACATAGGATGTATATTGTAGTGGATGCTGGGACATATATAGGGAGGACTTTCTTGCTCGACATGATAGTATGCTATCTGGTTGAACTTTACCTTAACGTGTATGCTGATTGTTTCTCTGTTACATGTTGGTAAAGCCCTTAGGATCTGTACTTGACTACCTGGACTATGATGCGGATCATACTAGTAGGGACATGGTAGTCCATAAGTACATCCTTCAAAGTCCCTAGTCGTGGGTGTATCGAGACGGGGCATCGATATACCAGAGTAGACTAGCGTGTACCTTCTCGACCCATACAGATGGGCGATGGATGATCCCATATCCATCGGTGTTTGACATCAGAGGAGATATACGGGTGCTCAGTAGAGACTGGGTACACTGGACGGACTCGCCGAGAACTCCCAGATGGTATTATACCTCACGTTAGATGGCAGTTCTCTGGTGACACTGGTACAGAGTAGTCTGTTGACCCGAGATCGTCATAGAGTCTTGTGTGGTTCCCACTGTGCTTTGATTTCCATCTTACCACGTCCAAGAGGGCGTGCAAAACGGTGGTTTTTGGGTACAGTCCCGAGTCACATGGAGGCAATGAGCGATAGGAGGGGATTCGTCTCTCCCGGTATATGGGGGTTGATGTTGCGCTGTGTTCGATTGGCTATAACAGGAAATCCCTGGCCAGGGTTGCAGAGATTTACTGGTAAGTGTTACCAGTAGTTTCTCGAACAGTTATAGACCTCATATCGACACGACTTATTGAGCTACTGGGGTCTGACGTTTACCACCCCTAGGCGAGATATGCGACATATCAGACGATCAGACCGGACTGTACGGTAGTGTTACTGGTCGGATTCACTGGAGTGTGAGCGGGCTTGCTCGTCGATCTTCAGATCGCTCAATACCCGGGTGGCCGTTACGTTTAGCAGACCGCTTGCGGCTTGTGGATGTTTGATATGATCATCATCCGCTGCCGGCGTATTGACGAGTCTTTAGAGTCCTACACAGAGGTTTCCTGGCTCAAGCGAAACGAAATAGGAGCGCATATGAGATATGTGCGGGACCGAGAATAATGCGTGTATGTGATACCGTATTCTATTCTCGCGATAAATATATCGAATGGTTGTATGCGATATAACCTAGTTATCGATTCAAGCGTTGATTCGATAAGCCGATATATTGTATACTAGTCGGTTGTGTGCGACATAACCGGGTCATTGAATCAAGTGTTGATTTAATGATTTAATGCATATTTATATATTTGATATATTACTTTGCATCAACTAGTATCGGTTTACTTAAGATGGATTTTCTCACTCGGATGTGCGCATTACATATGTGATATGATTTTGTGCACTTGCTTGTATCATGTTTGATGATATATGACTTTTTAGTTAAGTGTAAAGAATTAAACAATGGTTAAGTGGATAATTAGGGTTTTGGTTTTCTTATTCATTTATATATTTATTCTTTTTGGAATATATTAAGCATGAGAAGAAATGGAGGCTTTCTTTGTTTTTTCATGAAGATTCATGAATGTTTGACTTTGTGACCATATTTGTCTCATGCTTAACCTAACCATTCCACTAAACCAGATTAATTCCCTACACCTAACTATAGTTAGAATTATGATAAGAATTCATTTTCTTTTCATATTCTTTTAACTTATCATATCATCTTTCTTCTTCTTCTTCATGCTTCAAGTGAAGAAGCTTGAAGTCCATCAATGGTGATTGTTGGATATGAGTGAGAAATCCAATTCTAAAGTTAACCCACTTCCTATTTCTTCATCCTCTACCTCTTGCCAAGTAGTAGAGTGTGTTTCCTTCACAAGATTTTAGGGTTTGGTGAAGGTGGAGCTTGATTCATCGATGCCTCGACGTAGATCATCTTCGGCATGGACATCGACGACCTAGCTTGCCCATTCTCCGACGAAGCCGATCTTAGAGCCCAGATTTGATTTGGACAGCGGAGACGACCCCGTTGCGGAGCCGTGGAGGTGGAGGACCGGATCTACAAAGGTTGTATTTCAGTATTCTCAGTAGTTAATTGTTAACTAGTTCTTGTTCGCCTAGACATCTAGTTATCGATCCGTACTTTAGGGTTTGTAGGCACCATAATTTTTGAAATTGCCATGGTTGATGGCTTGGGAGACCTCACTAGAGTGCCTAGGAACCCTGCAGTGGTATCAGAGCCAAGCTAGAGTCTTAGGCGAAGTCCAGACGGAAATTGAAGTCCGATCGAACCGAAACCTGACCCGGGAAATTGCTCTCTGTACAATTTTTAAAAACAGGGATTTTTCCACATTAAAAATGTTCAGAAATATCAGCAGGAAATTATAAGAAATTCTGTAAAATTCGGCTTCCTAATTCCTACAGTGCGCCGCGCTTCCGCGGCACGAGCTTGGCTCGTGCGGCGCAAGCGCGTCCATTTTGTCGTATTAGGCATCCTAATTGGTACAGTAATTCACAATATTCTGTGCTGGTTTTCCTGGGTATTTTTAATATTTTTTCCAGAGTTGAAATTTTCTGAGTTGATTTGGGAATTCGATGTTTCGATCGGGATATCAAATTTTGTCTGTGTGGCTTTCCGGATAAATTTTAGAATATGTTAAAAAGTTCGACCGGATATAAATACCCAACTTTTCCCCTGTCAGGAAATTTCCAAGTGTTGGATTTTTCCGTAGTTTAACGACGTTCTAAGTAGTGCAAGTAACGCGATGGTCCCTCTAGAAGACACAAACCTTAACTCGATTATGTGACCGTCTTGAACTGCCCTTTGAACCTTCGGGTTTGGGGCAGTACGGCGTGCCACATGTGAGGCGTTGGCTTGACCCTTCTACGGCTGGACCGTCGGTACTGAGGTACGAACTGAATGTTGTTAGGCTTGTTTCATGTGTTGATCTGTTTCGGGAAAACTTGGGTGTTCGATTGTTCGATCGGAAAGTTTAACATTTTCTGTTTATCTGGAATGGGATACAATAATTGGAATTCACAATGAGTTATATGATAACTAAATGAATGTTATAAACACAGCAGTTTAGTCTCACTTAATCGGTTGCCACGGAATTTTGATGTGATCAAAAGTCCGTTGCAATCACGTAGCGTACGCGGATACTCGCCGGGTAAACTTAATAGACAGCTTCACTCCATAGCCCCGACCAAGTGACTGTAGGAGAACCCCGTCGCCGAAAGCATCCGTTCGGGTGCTCGCGGTAGCGGTGTTCCGCCTTGGTGCACTTCGTCGACGGTATCAGGGGTGCGGCCGTCTACTGAAGTTTGCGACGAGCATTCGATCAGGCTGTCGGGAATCCTGTTGAATTCCCCGACTAGATATTGAAAAGTGTTTTCGATTTTGAGACTAAAATGCGGGGTTTATAATTGTTAGGCATGCGATGTCTAAGAAATTCATTTGGTCAGGCATGCGATGTCTGAGGAGGTTGCGGATTCCAACTGTTGTAGTTTTACACTTTCTTTTCTGTGACCGTAAGTGTAATATGTGATATCGCCGGTTTCGTTGCTATATGTCAACGAAAATTGGGATGCGCATATTTACTTACGTTGATGACATGTGATGTTATGTGTTGCTGGATATGTTATATTGGATCGTCGTGTTTGAATAGCCGGGGGTTTTTATGTGAGATGAGTGTTTTTCATTTTCATTCATGTAAAAACTTGTATGTAATATTCTTTTATTGGGACGCTTCCAGGTTGCGGGAGTTGTCACCTGTTGTATATTATTTACTTTTCCGCACTAGGATAGACCCAAGGAGGAGGGCACAAGTAACCGGGTTCTGGAGTCCAGTGGGAGACCAACTCGAGGAGTCGAGTCCGGGTCTCCTAACTCCAGAATTGGTAGGGTTGCTTGCCGCTCTCGTAGGGGTCTAGGGGTGTGGGTTTGGCTATTCATCACGACCGTGGAATCCGTGTTTTATACTGGCTCGTATTGAAAACACGGACGTCCTAGTATATCCAATATTTCATATGATTCTTCTGCTGCAATATCTGTGATGAGATCATGTGATGTTTCTGTGATGGATATAGTATATAGTATATATGATATATTATATAGACGTTACTTATGTTTTACACCCGTGCTAGCCCTGCCCCGCTCTGCCGTTAGTTACCTAACCTAACGGTGCACGAGGGGACATCGAGGCGAATGCGGATGGCATAAGTGTACGTCGTATTTATCTGTGATGTTTAGGTACTTAAATGATGGGACTTCATTAATGTGATTAATGAAATAAAAGAAACCTAAGATGTTGTAGAATCGAATTTCAAAATAAAACAGGTAGCTACAGTTCTTGCTTTGCACAGAGGTATATGTGATATATCCTGCACCTCATCCGACGAGGAAAGGACCGAGATCCCTTCACCGGGAGTGACTCCTTTAGCAATAACTGGCAGATGCTACACCCTCGGTTTGTCTTTTGATTGCTTTTAAGTGTTTTTGCTTTGCACAGTGATATATGTGATATATCCAGCACCTCATTCGACGAGGAAAGGACCGACGATCCCTTCACCGGGAGTGACTCCTTTAGCAAAACTAGAAAAGCTTCAAAAACACTCCATTTTTAAAATCATTCGATCCTACAACGATATCAAGTTCATTACGCAATAGGTTTTCAGAAAAACCTGTCGTAGCCCTCCGTCATTTCAGATAAGTTGTATATAGTATTCGTGATGCATTTGTTGGCTTTCGTCAAGGTGCAGTGTGCGGTAGCTATATGCTGCTTATCTGCTAGCATACGATGCGATTGGATTAGGGTAGTCGTGCGGCTTTGTTGGCTTTCGTCAAGGGTCGTGCGGGTGGGTTTAATTCGATCAAGAAATGTACGGGTTGAACTTGACTAGCGGGCTATGGTTTGTTGGCTTTCGTCAAGGTCATAGCACGTTAGGGGCAAAACATTATCGGGAATTTCAAGTGTTGAAATTTGCAATGAGATTGCATACCTTCTATGAGATAGTTGGATCCCGATACCCGCTGCGAGTAAGTGTTACTCCTGGGAGAGTTTTATACATTACAATTAGCCGATCAAGTAGGTGTCTAGAAAGGTGTTAACGAGGTTACGCCTCTGGGAAAACGAGGTTTACATTAATTAGGTTCGTGCGAAAGCACGGGGGACCTCCCTCAAAGTACCGACACTGGCCTGGCTGAAAGATTGGCGAACTTGTAGTGTGTAATTAATCCCGGCTAGTCTTTCCTTTTAGGGTTTGAAGGAAGATTTGATAAAAAGCAGTGGGAGCCATCCTGATTAGATAAAATAATAACCAATCTATTCTTGACAGAGCGCACGCTGAGTGTTTTCTTCTCTCTCTCTCCAGGTAGCGACCATATCACGCCTTAATCAAGATAATAATACGGATTTTTGACCGAACCCGCTTGTTATACTGAGCTGGGGAACGTTGGTCCCGCTCCAACTTATAATTGTTATAAGACAGAGCAGGAAATTGGGGATTACCAGAATTCCCGTGCCGCCCAAACGAGGAGAGTGCATGATGATGCATCATCTTCGGGTTTGTTCGTTACACAGAACTGTTTCTCAGTATCCTCTACGTCCTGGGTATGTGATACCAGATCAGGATCCCAGATATGTAATCTGTTACATAGGGCTACAGATAGGTAGAGAACTGAGAACGGGTGATAACATGAGGCAGAAAACGGGGCAAGAGTTGCAGCCAAGTCTGTCGGTCACTGTCACCCTGTATTACCAATACATTGATTCTGAACGAATGTTGTTAGATACCGAACCTGATATACCAAATCATATCACTCTCTTTGTTAGTAAAGAAAGGATATAATTTTGTATTGTTGGATAATGTTTTGAACATTTCCTATATCAAAAGTTGATCGGTTCAGGCACGTTATCTAAAAGCATTAATGTTCTAAATCAAACTACAGTTCTTAATATATGGAACACACACAAGAGGAAGAGTTCAGAAATGAACAAATCCTTCTTGAGGTATTGTAGACTAGGTCAGAACAATGCGACCCGACTGGCTAGAGTTACATATAGATGCATATTTAAATCAGTTTGAATTTACATCTTGTGAAACTCGCCAGTCATGTCACAAAGATATAATGACACTAGCTCTGTTTATTGGAAACAGAGAAAGAGTTAGTGAACTCTTGGGATGATACATGTTGATGTATGTTAGGTCCCCTGTCTACAAATGCCAGGACTGGTTCTTTGTACTTCATTACGTTCTCTGATGATCTTTCGAGTTTCAGACCTATGTTCCTGTTGAAACACAATTCCGAACCTTTTGAGATATTCACAGAATATAAGTTAGAAGTAGAGAACCAAAATACGGGTATAAGTATTATGTCCTTTGATGTGATCAAGGAGGAGAATACTTGAGCACGGAAATCCTGGACTATTTTAAAGGAGAATGAGATTCTCTCTCAGCATTACTCCTCTGTATACACCATAGCACGATGGTATATCGGGGCGGAGCAGATACACCCTATGTGATAAGGTGTGCTCTATGATGAGTAATACTGAGTTACCTTTTTCCTTTTGGGTGTTATGCACTTGAGAAGCTGCATACCTATTGAATAGGGTTCGAATCAAATTAGTTGCCTACCATTTCATATGTGATGTGGAAAGGGAAGAGCCTATGTCTTAAGTTAGTTAAGATTTAGGGTTGTCCGGCCTATGTCTAAAAGCAAAATCCGGACAAGCTCGAGGCAAGGTCTGTTATGTAGAACTGGAAGTGTTCCAGCTATACGAACTACAGCAGATGATTTGATAGAACCAAGGGATTCAGTAGATACCAACGAACCTCAGCCTCTCCGCCGATCTAGTAGGGTTCCTCACCCACCTGAGAGATACTTCGGTTTCTCTATGACAGTGGGAGCGAGGATTGCATCATGAGATGATGACCCAACTAGTTTCGAGCTGGCCATCAGGAGTGGGACTCTGTAAGAATGGCTGGATGTTTAGTGATCTGAGATGGAATCCTTATACACCAACAAAGTATGGACTTTGGTTGCTATATCTGAAGGGTTAAATCCCCATCAGGAGCAAGTATATCTTGAGAAGATTACTTGGTGTACATGGAAGAGTTGAGACTTTCAAAGCTAGACTTGTTAAAAGTTTGCATCATTTACCAGGCGTGGATTATGATGAAACCTTTTCAAGGACCTATGCTTAAGTCCATCCAGATCCTACTTGCCACGGCTACATACCATGACTGCGATATCTGGTTGGGTGTCTTGACTGCTTTTCTAAATGATGATTTAGAGAGCGTCTATAAGTACACAGCCAGAGGGCTTCGTAGACAGTGGGAGCAGCGGAAACGTGTGCAAGATGCTTTATAGGATAAAGCAGGCATCGCGGAGTTGGAACATCTGTTTTGATGAATTAGTCAAAGAGTTTGACATCATCAAAATGGTAGATGAACCTTGTATAAACAAAAAGGTAGTAGAGAGTATGGTGGTGATCCTCGTAGAGTACGTGGATGACATACTTTTGATAGGGAAGGAGTTTCCTATGCTACGCTCGATCAATCTCCGCTTATCACTATGATTCTCCACATAGGATTAAAGTGATACCTACTAAATCCTGGATTTTGGATCTATGAGATAGATCTAAATGGATGTTAGGATACTCACAAATTGTAGTGAGAAGGTATCAATCGACTCTGGGGAGAATCACTGGAATGGTTCCAGGGTGATAAAGACGACTGAGTGTCAGTCACAGGCATTGTCTTTAACCTCAGTAAAGGGACGGTATGTTGGAAGAGTTCCAAGCTAGATACCGTGACATACTAGACGATAAAGGCAGGATACATCGCTACTTAAGATGCTACCAAAGAGGCTGTTTGGGTGTATATAGGTTCATGAGATGAACTATGTTCCTCCCATTGTGTGACAATGGAGTTGTGGCTTATGCCAAGGAACGACGGTCCCATCAGTGATCCAGACATATTCTAAGGCAGCATCGCCTGATCATGGAGATAGTTGATCTCCAGGGTGATCGAGGTTAGGAAAGTAGATTCAGAGGACAACACAGCGGATCCACTCACAAAGGCCTGTTCCCAGAGAGAGACTTTTATGGGATGGTTGAGTATGAGATACTGCAACCACTGCTACAGATGGCCCTAGTGCAAGTGGGAGATTGTTAGTTATATGTATGCCCTAGAGGCCATTACTGTACATATGATGTATATTGTAGTGGATGCTGGGACATATATAGGGAGGACTTTCTTGCTCGACATGATAGTATGCTATCTGGTTGAACTTTACCTTAACGTGTATGCTGATTGTTTCTCTGTTACATGTTGGTAAAGCCCTTAGGATCTGTACTTGACTACCTGGACTATGATGCGGATCATACTAGTGGGGACATGGTAGTCCATAAGTACATCCTTCAAAGTCCCTAGTCGTGGGTGTATCGAGACGGGGCATCGATATACCAGAGTAGACTAGCGTGTACCTTCTCGACCCATACAGATGGGCGATGGATGATCCCATATCCATCGGTGTTTGACATCAGAGGAGATATACGGGTGCTCAGTAGAGACTGGGTACACTGGACGGACTCGCCGAGAACTCCCAGATGGTATTATACCTCACGTCAGATGGCAGTTCTCTGGTGACACTGGTACAGAGTAGTCTGTTGACCCGAGATCGTCATAGAGTCTTGTGTGGTTCCCACTGTGCTTTGATTTCCATCTTACCACGTCCAAGAGGGCGTGCAAAACGGTGGTTTTTGGGTACAGTCCCGAGTCACATGGAGGCAATGAGCGATAGGAGGGGATTCGTCTCTCCCGGTATATGGGGGTTGATGTTGCGCTGTGTTCGATTGGCTATAACAGGAAATCCCTGGCCAGGGTTGCAGAGATTTACTGGTAAGTGTTACCAGTAGTTTCTCGAACAGTTATAGACCTCATATCGACACGACTTATTGAGCTACTGGGGTCTGACGTTTACCACCCCTAGGCGAGATATGCGACATATCAGACGATCAGACCGGACTGTACGGTAGTGTTACTGGTCGGATTCACTGGAGTGTGAGCGGGCTTGCTCGTCGATCTTCAGATCGCTCAATACCCGGGTGGCCGTTACGTTTAGCAGACCGCTTGCGGCTTGTGGATGTTTGATATGATCATCATCCACCGCCGGCGTATTGACGAGTCTTTAGAGTCCTACACAGAGGTTTCCTGGCTCAAGCGAAACGAAATAGGAGCGCATATGAGATATGTGCGGGACCGAGAATAATGCGTGTATGTGATACCGTATTCTATTCTCGCGATAAATATATCGAATGGTTGTATGCGATATAACCTAGTTATCGATTCAAGCGTTGATTCGATAAGCCGATATATTGTATACTAGTCGGTTGTGTGCGACATAACCGGGTCATTGAATCAAGTGTTGATTTAATGATTTAATGCATATTTATATATTTGATATATTACTTTGCATCAACTAGTATCGGTTTACTTAAGATGGATTTTCTCACTCGGATGTGCGCATTACATATGTGATATGATTTTGTGCACTTGCTTGTATCATGTTTGATGATATATGACTTTTTAGTTAAGTGTAAAGAATTAAACAATGGTTAAGTGGATAATTAGGGTTTTGGTTTTCTTATTCATTTATATATTTATTCTTTTTGGAATATATTAAGCATGAGAAGAAATGGAGGCTTTCTTTGTTTTTTCATGAAGATTCATGAATGTTTGACTTTGTGACCATATTTGTCTCATGCTTAACCTAACCATTCCACTAAACCATGATTAATTCCCTACACCTAACTATAGTTAGAATTATGATAAGAATTCATTTTCTTTTCATATTCTTTTAACTTATCATATCATCTTTCTTCTTCTTCTTCATGCTTCAAGTGAAGAAGCTTGAAGTCCATCAATGGTGATTGTTGGATATGAGTGAGAAATCCAATTCTAAAGTTAACCCACTTCCTATTTCTTCATCCTCTACCTCTTGCCAAGTAGTAGAGTGTGTTTCCTTCACAAGATTTTAGGGTTTGGTGAAGGTGGAGCTTGATTCATCGATGCCTCGACGTAGATCATCTTCGGCATGGACATCGACAACCTAGCTTGCCCATTCTCCGACGAAGCCGATCTTAGAGCCCAGATTTGATTTGGACAGCGGAGACGACCCCGTTGCGGAGCCGTGGAGGTGGAGGACCGGATCTACAAAGGTTGTATTTCCGTATTCTCAGTAGTTAATTGTTAACTAGTTCTTGTTCGCCTAGACATCTAGTTATCGATCCGTACTTTAGGGTTTGTAGGCACCATAATTTTTGAAATTGCCATGGTTGATGGCTTGGGAGACCTCACTAGAGTTCCTAGGAACCCTGCACCTATCAAGAGAATGTCATCCACGTATAAAACGAGGAATACGACAGTTCGTGCTACAATTTTACTATAGATGCATGGTTCATCTAGATTTTTGATAAAGCCAAAATCTTTGACCGTCTCATCAAAATAGATGTTCCAACTCCGCGATGCCTGCTTTAGTCCATAAATGGACTTAAGCAACTTGCATACCTTTTCGCTGCTCCCACTCTGAATGAAACCCTCTGGCTGGTCCATATAGACACACTCCTCTAAATTTCCATTTAGAAAAGCGGTCTTTATGTCCATCTGCCAAATCTCATAATCGTGGAAGGCAGCAATGGCAAGAAAGATCCGAATGGATTTGAGCATAGCCACTGGAGAAAAGGTTTCGTCATTGTCCAAACCAGGTCTTTGACGAAAACCCTTTGCAACAAGTCTAGCCTTATAGGTCTCAACCTGTCCATCTACACCAATCTTCCTCTTGAAGATCCATTTGCATCCTGCGGGTTTTACCCCTTCTGGAGCAACGTCCAAAGTCCATACTTTGTTGGTGTACATGGACTCCATTTCGGTCCGCATTGCATCTAGCCATTTTACCGAGTCAACGCTCTGAATGGCCTGCTGGAAGCTAGTCGGCTCATCATTATCAATAATGAAATCCTCTCTATCCCCGTCTATGAGAAAACCGTAGCATCTCTCGGGCGGATGAGACTGCCTACTACTCCTGCGGAGCGGTGCAGGAATGTCCTGTTCTTTTGAACCCTCTGGTTCTACTAAGCTTTCAGTAATAGCTCGTGGTTCTGAAATTTCTTCCAATTCTATTGCGCTCCCACTTATCTGATTTTCCAAAAATTCAGTTTCCAAGAAGCAGGCATGACGAGAAACAAAAACCTTTTGTTCCTCTTCGCAATAGAAGAAATATCCCTTGAAGTTCTTTGGATATCCAAAAACTTGCACTGTACTGAGCGTGCCTCGAGTTTGTCCGCATGCTGCTTTTTGACAAAAGCTGGACATCCCCATGTCTTAATGTGCTTAAGATAGGGTTTCTTGCCACTCCACATCTGATATGGTGTGGTAGGCACTGTCTTAGTTGGAACTCGGTTCAAAAGGTATGCGGCTGATTCTAGTGCATATCCCCAGAATGATCACGGCAACTCAGCGTTACTCGTCATAGAACGTACCATATCCAATAGGGTTCGGTTCCATCTCTCCGATACACCGTTATGTTGTGGAGTGTATAGAGGAGTAAGCTGAGAGAGAATACCATTCTCTTTTAGGTAATCCAGGAACCCGGCACTCAAGTATTCACCACCTCGATCAGATCTCAGTGTCTTGATACTTTTGCCTGTTTTTTTTTCTACTTCATTCTTGTATTCCTGGAATTTTCCAAAGGCTTCAGATTTATGTTTCATTAAGAAGATGTACCTTGAAAAGTCATCCGTAAAAGTAATGAAGTAAGAATAACTGCTTCGCGCATGTGTAGACATTGGACCGCACACATCGCTGTGTACGAGCCCCAAGAGCTCGCTCGCTCTTACTCCGTGTCCAGTGAACGGAGTCTTTGTCATCTTTTCTTTGAGACAGGATTGACAAGTTGCATATGATTGATATTCGAACGGATCCAAATATCCTTCTGTATGTAACTTCGTCAACCTTCTCTCATTGATGTGACCCAGTCTACAATGCCATAAGAAAGCATGATTTATTTCTGGAGACTTTCTTTTGTGTGTATTCTGGATATTGAAATTCTGTGGTTGGTTTAATACGTATATAGCATTGCTTAATGTACCTGACCCAATCAGAACATGATTAAGGTGAATGTTTACAACATTGCTTACAAATGGAAAATCATAACCTTCTTTAAACATTAAAGATACAGATATGATATTACAAGTCGCACTGGGTACAAAATAACAATCACGCAAAATCAGAACATGTCCATTTGACAATCCCAAGTGATAGTCCCCTACGGACTCAGCATCCATGCCAGCTCCGTTTGCAACTCTGAGGGTCATATCACCTGCCTTCAAAACCCTACGCTTTCTCAGTGCCTGCAAAGAATTACAGATATGAGATCCTGATCCGGTATCCAATACCCAGGAAGTAGAGTTTATTGATAGACAGTTTTCAATAACATACACACCTGAAGCCGAAGCCACAACTTGCTTCGGGTCCTGGTTCTTGGCCTTCCAAGCCCTGCAATCCTTTTTCCAGTGTCCTTTCTTATGACAATAAAAGAACCTTTCCTTTCCCACAAGCTATCCTGCTACCTTTGTTGCCTTTGCTTTACCCTTCGCTTCCACTTACTAACACCGCCGCTTGGTTTGGTGGGGGCTTTCTTTTTCTTTCTCTTGGCTTTCACCATGGACCTAGAAGAGGAAGATCCTCCAACAAACAAAGTGGATGTTTCCCTTACTTTCTGTAAGGTGCCCTCTGCACTACTCAACATGTTGAGGAGCTTCGGAAGTTCAACTTCTTTTCCTTGCAAGTTGAAGTTCAGGATAAACTGGACGTAAGTGGAAGGAAGGGACTGGAGAATCAAGTCCGTATAGAGCTCGTTCTCTAACGCGGTCCCAAGGTCCGCGAGCTCTTCAATAAAGCCAATCATCTTAAGCACGTGTTCCGCTACCGATGATCCGACGACCAATCTCGCCGAAAACAACTTTTTCGAGACTTCGTATCTGGCGATACGGGATTGCTCTCCATATAGTTCCTTAGTATGGAGAAATATGGATTCTAGGTCTATATTCTCGTGCCTCCTCTGATGTTCATTGTCCATAGAGGCAAGCACGAGGCACTTGGCCTTCGCGCAGTCGATCTCCCAGGTCTTACGGATTTCCTTATCCGCGACGCTGGAGGTGGGACCTGGGACATGGGGAGCTTTGGTGGTAAGGAGATACCCCAACTTGTCATAAGGGATTGCCATTTTGACATTCCTGAACCATTCTTTGTAGTTTGGCCCTGCCAGTATATTTTTATGTAGTAGTAACTTAAGTCCGGTCATGACGATTGGTCGCTGCAATTAGGAGAGAGAGAAGAAACACTTTAGCATGATGCTCTTGCAAATTTAGAGTGGTTTTTAGTTTGTCTAAACAGGATGGCTCCCACTGTTTCTCGAATCCTTCCTCAAACCAAAAAGGAAGAATTAGTTGGGATCAATCTCACCATACAATACTTGCGTAACCGTTCAGCCAGGCCAGTGTTGGTACTTCGAGGGAGGTTTTCCAACGCTTTCGCGAAGTTCCTTAATTAAGTAACCTCTTTTCCCTGTGGGCATAGCCCCGCTAACACCTTTCTAGACACCTACTTGGTTTATAACATCGATCGTTAAGTGAGAAATTTCCCGAGGAGTAGCATATACTCACAGTAGGATCGGGATCTATTCAGTTGATAAAACTGCACATTTGTTATTACATTTTTCCTACCATTTCCATATTAAAAAAGGTCTTTATTATAATATATCATACATATGAGGGTTTATGTGTAAAAATACTATTTTCCATGTGTTGATATATTATAATTAGCATTTGGTAAGAAAATGTATATAATATTATTGACCTAATCCTAGTAGAACTAAGTCTACTAAATATTATTTAAGTTGTTGTGCAGAATTTTTCTAAGATTAAAATCAAGGAAATCAAGTTGTTAAAGAAAACTTGGCTAATTAAGAAAGCAAAACTTGGAGACCAAGTCTGGCAGCAACTACGAGAAAATTTCAAAGATCTAAAGGTCCCAGATATTGCCACATGTCACAAGGATGAAGCCCTAAAATTTTGATCAAGAGATCTTGACCAATGGCCGTGGATCCGCGGCCATACCCCCCTTAGGCCGCGGATCCGCGGCAATGTAGAAGAGTTAGGGGTTGCACTTTTTGGGGGTGAATCTTTGCTGTTAAACTTCCATATTTGGAAGCAAAGGTTCTGGCTTTGGGACTATAAATAAAGACCGAGTGCCTCTTGGAAAAATTATCAAGCCGACGTGATCACGAAGTCCAAAACGGCTCACGCGTCCAGGCTGATCATCAACTGTTCGTCGACCTCCTTAGAAGAGATCGAGAAGCAACTAGAAATTGAAATCATTTCCTAAGGATTCAATTGTAATGAATATTGTTCATTAATAAAGGTAGCTTTCTTCTTCTTATTCTATTTCTTCGTAGTTTAATTATGCAATTTCTTTCCATCTCTTTTTCTCCCAACATGCGCGAGTAATTCTCCGCTTGTTAGGGTTCGTAGGATTAGGGTAGGCTAATGAATGATGAACATCTCTAAACCCTTTTTAAGTCCTATAAAGTTTATGAACTTTATCAAAAGAATCAATAACATCCTAATCGGGCACGCCAGCAATTCTTTGTTAGTTCCGACCGCGATTAGAGATTAGATTAATGACTTATTTGGTAAAGGCTAGATATGAACGGAGTTCCGTGTCGAGATAAGGGTTAAGAGTAGGATTCCTTTTCCCTCCAGAAACCCTAATCTGCATGCATCACCGTCATTCTAGTTTTAAATCTATTAAAGGATAAAAAGGGTAGCTTTTAATTAATCGTCCATAACTACTAAATCCTAACGAACCCTACAAGCCCCCTTTTTATATTAAACTTACATCCATAATTAATCTAGATCTATATTTTTGCATTCTTGCTTAACGTAGATCTAGAAACCATTCTTCAAAATTCTTTATTCCTCCTTCAACATTCTTATTTCTCCCTCCTTTCTCAACACATCTAAAGTAATAGTAAAAGGTTCCATGTTTCCCAGAGGACGACCCGTACTCATCTCGGTCTAGCTACACGCGACACCATTATTGATTGCGGTTAACTATAAACACACCTTTTCGTAACAATCAAATGGCACCGTTGCCGGGGATACGTGCGTAATTTTTTATTCTTACTATTTGTGTTGAATTCTTATACGATCAATATCATAAATAAAACAAAACTGCAAATTGTATATTTAATGATTATTGTGTGAATTTTGCGAGGAAATCTGGAGTCACATACTTAAGGATACAGAGAGACAGAGACATTCATCAAGATCCAGAAGAGGACAGGAAGATCCAGAAGAGGACAGGAGGCAACATAGCAAAACTCATCACCCGATCCCTCAAGTCGGCGGTGGAACCACGGCCGGAAGTGCACATCGGCGGCGGAAGCGCGGCCAGTTAGGAGATCTAGGGCTTCAGTCGTCTCTGGTAAGATTCTAACCTCTTTCTCTCTCCTCTGAAATCCAATAAAATATCTTTTCTGCAGGATTCTTTGCAAAATATCGCCGCTCAAAAAAATCTATTTGCAAAGTTTTGTTTTGCGGTTTGTTTTTGCATATTTTAATACGGATTTTTAAGGGGCAAGACCAAAATCCAGATTAGGTGGGGATTTCATCGCCCTTCCTAAGCCCCACAAATCACAAACCGAGCATCTGCATCAACACTACATTAATTTAAAAAAATATCTAGACCAGACTCTAAGGACTGTCGCGCTCAATAAGGACAGAGGAAGGTCGTGGGTAATCTATCGCTTATCAGCACTACTTTTATAGTGTCTAAGAAAGTGTGTCAAAGGCTAGTGGTTTTTAATTAGGCCCACTACTGTGGATCCTTCCCACTTACCTGGCACTTACCTGGCTACAAGGGTAGTACAGAGGCGGTAGAGGATTGATCCTGCGGCTTGTCCTTTGGAAGTCTAGGAGCGGTCTAGAGACTGGACCTAGGTAACCATAGTTCTAGGGTTGTTTATGCATTTTTGTGTGATTTGTTTAAATCCGTCATTTTTCAAAAACAAAACAATTATTTTGTCCCCTTTTTACCCCTTCCCCCTTCTTCTCTTCTTATAATGGGTGACCTAAACAGAAGAACACTTGCCGAGCTTTGCTGTCCACAACCAGATATCTCTTGTTTTTGTAATCCCTTCGGTATACCGTCCGGCTCTTCCATGTCTTTAAGAGATCATATAGAACAAGAGGGAAGAAACAGTTGGCCACATCAGTCTAGGTCTTATCAACCGTATCCTAATCCTACACCTGTTTCAGTTCATACCCAGAGTGAGGAAGCCCCTAGACGAATGTCCATTGCTGAGCACATAGCTAGGTTTAGAGGCCAAAGTTTCAACCCGGACCAATATCAACCATCACCACCACTGTCCAGAGAAGAGTTTGATATGCGGTTTGTGGCATATAAGATGTCTATTAGAAATAGCCAACCAACCAACCCATATCAATATTCTTCTTATCATAATATTGATCCTACTCTTACCCAAGTTTCGCAACCATTCTATTCATATCAATCCAATCTGACTTTTCCACCTTCTCTAGACAGTTCTTCTAATCAAACATTTGGGAGTTTTAATTATCCACAGGAATTTCAATCTTATACTGAAACCCCTTATCAACCCAAGACTAGTCTGGAGCAGACAATAGAAAAATTTCTGGAACTGTCGAACCAAATTAGGAAGGATTTGGGTAGTAAGACAGAAATGTACACCCTTCCTAATCAAACCTCCCCATTCCAAACTAAAATCCACAACTCCAGTTTCATAGATTCATCAAGTACACCAAATAGAATGACTGATAAGTTGTGTGACTTTTTAGTGTTTGATTTACCCGACTGTGAAGGGTCCATTTCAAGTGAAATCATACCCAACCCTTGTGATCTCTACACCTCCACTCTTGAACCAAAACTGATTGAAAACCATACTTTTAATAAGGTGTTTGAGAATTCTAACCTTCACTTGAATGAGGTGATTGACGTTGGGGATATATTGATTGATGAACCCGAAATTTTGGATGATTTTGTCCCACCAATTAATCAAATCCTTTCACTTCCTTGTGGTCATCATCTTGAGCCTTTAATTCTTTCCTAACCCCAAATACGTCTTGAAGTTGATGATAAAGGTATACCCGAAGAAATACAGCCCCCATCTTCTATATCTGGTACAGCAACACTCGACACACTAATTTGTTTACCTATTTCACCTTCTACTTTCTCCGGTTCTTCTTCTGTTCCTATAGTTTCAGTGAGTTTTGATGAATCACAATCCATTAATCCAAGTTCAATAATACCAGAAATTCAACTTGATATTTTTGAAAATGAGGAAGATGAGTTTTTCGAGTCCTCTACCTCAATAATTTTTGAATCAAGTAGGATAAATTCTGGCACAAAACTCTTTGACAGCAAAATGTTCAATCACACCATTGATAAAAGTTTTGAAGAACTTTTTGCTGACGAACTTGAATTTTTAAACAATACGGATTTTGTAATTGATCAATCTCCACCTATAGAGGTTGAACCGTCACCATTCTTTCTTCCTAATCATTCACATTCATCCTCATTCTTTCTTTTCTCTAAATTCAAACCCTTTCCAGACCACCTCTTATCCCTTCCCCATTTTTTCTTGACTCGATACAACACATTCATCCACCGACCTATACGCTATACGGATAAAATCTTTGAATGGTTGGTGTTAACTTTTGGTCTTTGTAAAGTCTTACTTTGACCAAATGACTCACCCCCTCTTAAAATGCTTCGTATTGTCTAACTCATGTTTGAGGGGGGGTATCTTTTTGGCTCTTGAACATAACTTTTGTCCTCAAATTTGTGAGCCAAAAATAAGTTTGGGGGAGGATTTTCACATTCATATATTCTTGCCCCCATTAATAATGACCTCCCAAGCTTACAGGTTTTTGTGATCCAGCAGATAGCAACAGTGAGGACACTGTTGAAAACAAGTTTGGGGGAGGTTTGTGCTTAATTACACATCAATTTGCATCATACTTTGCATAAGCACAACATTTTCAAAAAATTAAGGAAAAAAAATATTTTATAACAAAGGAGTAGAAAGTGAAAAAAGTACATCCAAAAGATAGGAATAGTTTAAGAAAACCAAGAAAATTAGAAGTTTTCTTAAACGAATTGGTAATAAGTAGTTATGAGCCGTCGTCCCAAGGGTTAGTAAGATGAAAGAAGCCACTAATCTGAGGATAAAAATAAGTCTGAAAAATAGTTTCTATTTTGGAAGCCAAACATTTGAATGTTGATACCCTACTATATGCACTTACACACGTCTTGAAACTCGGGATAGTAGAGGATACCTTGAAATGCTCTTGTCGAAAAGCCAAAGTATGAAGGAAAAAAAATGAAGAAAATATAAAAATGGTGAAAAGAAAAATGAACACTGGTTTTGTTATCGCCAAGGCAGCAATAAAAAAATATAGCGAGGGTGCTTCTTCACCTAGTGCCTTAGACCAACTGGTTTAGGAGTCACTGCTAAGCTTTAGGTGGTGCAAGACGAGAAAAATACTATCACCTAATCAGCAAGCACATAAGTAATCGGTCGGTTAGTACCTCAAAAAGTATTAACGGTCGCATGAAAATGTGCGAGCAAATCCTTAAATATTCATCAAGTTAAAAAATACTGAGGCAGATGGACAAGAGTATGATAGCTTGAATTGAATTCTCCGAGTGTAGGAATGTTCTATTAACACACGTAGAGGTATATGATCGATGTTTGGATGAAAGATAGGAATGAAGAATAAGACGATGTTTTATTGAGGGTTGATGTGATTTCTAATATCTTTTCATGACTATTAAGATAGGGCTCTTGACAACTGAAAAGCTAGTGTAGTTGGAAACTCTTATTTTCAAAGCATTTCTTTTATGGTTCTTATCTTTATATGTAAATTTCACCATCTCTCTTTTATTATAGAATTTTGTGGGTGTAATCCGCTGAAAACCCTCAGGAGACAACACTCCTCCTAGTAGGGACACCTAGAGGTTTAACGGCTTATTGCACGTGCTCAGTGCAATCATGTTTGCCTACGAAAGTGTGCTTAGTTTTCTCCTTTCTGTTTCTCCTTCTCTTGAATAAACTAATTTGCTTGGGACGATCAAAAATAAGTTTGGGGGTATTTGTTCAGTTGATAAAACTGCACATTTGTTATTACATTTTTCCTACCATTTCCATATTAAAAAATGTCTTTATTATAATATATCATACATATGAGGGTTTATGTGTAAAAATATTATTTTCCATGTGTTGATATATTATAATTAGCATTTGGTAGGAAAATTTATATAATATTATTGACCTAATCGTAGTAGAACTAAGTCTACTAAATATTATTTAAGTTGTTGTGCAGAATTTTTCCAAGTTGTTGTGCAGAATTTTTCCAAGACTAAAATCAAGGAAATCAAGTTGTTAAAGAAAACTTGCCTAATTAAGAAAGCAAAACTTGGAGACCAAGTCTGGCAGCAACTACGAGAAGATTTCAAAGATTTAAAGGTCCCAGATATTGCCACATGTCACAAGGATGAAGCCCTAAAATTTTGATCAAGAGATCTTGATCAATGGCCGCGGATCCGCGGCCAAACCCCCCTTAGGCCGCGGATCCGCAGCAATGTAGAAGAGTTAGGGGTTGCACTTTTTGAGGGTGAATCTGTTGGAGATAGTGCCCTCATAGTTAATTATTGGATCGCAGGTACGTGATTGCAATGATTGCGGAGGACCTATACAAGTAGGACAGTCTTACTCAAGATGATAGTATGCTATCAGGTTTGTCTTTATTAGTTGTGTACATGTTCAGGTGACTGATTACATGTTACACTTTGATAGAGCCATTAGGATCTTGCTTTACTACCAACAGTATGATGGCGATCATATACGTGAGAGTTGGGTAGTTTATACGCATATCCTTAATTGTTGTCCCTAGTCGTGGGAGTTTCGAGACAGGGCATCGATATTCCGGAGTAGACTAGTGTATACAGTCGAGACCCCGACGAGGGGCGGTGGCCAGTCTCACAAGCCACTGGTGTCAGTTGGATCACCTAAGATGTATACAGGTGCTCATTGGGTTATGAGTACACCGGACAGGACTCGCCGGGAATCTGCTAGTTGGTATTATACATATCGTCAGATAGCAGTTCCCTGGTGACATGTGTACAGCTTAGTTCATCGACCTGAGGTCGTCATTTGTCTCGTGTGAGTTCCCACTGTGCTTTGATTTCTACCCTACCACGGCTCAAAGGAGTGGTGCAAACAGGTAGCTTTTGGGTACAGTCCCGAGTCATATGGAGGCACGTGAGCGGATCGACAGGGGATTCGTCTCTTCCGGTATTGGGGGCGAGATCGTGCTGTGTCTAGGAGAGCCATTACACAAAGCCCACGGCCGTGGCAGGAGATTTACTGGTAGGTACTCCAGTAGTATCTCAGGGTGTTATTGGGCTACACTCCGACACGACTTATACTGCTATTGGGGGTTTGACGTTACTAGCCCCCTAGGCAGATATGCGATACTCATTGACGAACGGACCGGACTGTATATACATTGTCACTGTTAGGCTCAGTAGGGTTTCCGGATGAGTTCGCTCATCGGCCTCCCTTGAGGTCAGTCCATGGGCAGCCGTTATGCATAGCTGCAGCTGACGGTTTGTGGTTAAACCCACTGCCAGGGTACTGACGACTCATTAGAGTCCCCCACAGACAGTTTCCCAAGTTCGGGCGAAATGTTGTGGAGGCCGTATGGTTTTATGGCAGGGTTCGGAGAATTCACGTGCGTTTACGCACGTGTCGGTTTTCGGACAGATGATACTGGTCGACTTTGGTTTAAGCCGGATTCGAGTATTGTTAGATATAATATCTTTGTCTCAGTTGCATTTGTATTCGGTCGTAATACAAATGCGGGTATATTTATACAGTTACGGGGTTATCCTAAAATTCGTTTCGGGATCACTTTTGGAAGTTGCCAGTTTCCAGTTTTCTATCAGCCGTCTTTTAACATTCGGTTAAAGACGGATTTATCTTCTCTTTGGAAGTGTGTGGATGCTTCTAGAAGGTTCTAGAAGAGGTGAGGTGTTATTGTTTCATTGGTTGCTTTCTTTGTGTTCACACTGTGTGTTCACACTAGATATTTTCTTGTGTTCACACTAGATATTTCCTTATGGTTACTCTCTTGCTCCTACACTCACCCCCCTATTGCTATATATGGCCGGCCCCCTCCTCACTCTCACTCACTCTCTCACTTGATAAAGATGGTTGTAAAAAGATATGATAGTTTTGGGGTGTATGGAAATTTCATAGCTCATTTCATTCCATCACCCGACTTATTGGCAACTTCATTAACCGTTCGTCCATAGCTTTGGACGGAACGAGACAAATTCTTCTACCCATTCTTTACATCAATCTTGGTCGTCTCTTTTACCAAACTTGACGACCGAGTTGCCTCGAGTCAGAGGCGGGAACCCGTTTAAAGAATCGTTGACGTGGTGCCACCTGGACGAGCAGATCAGAGATCGACGAGATCGGAGCAGCCGCAACGGAGCGTGGGATGATGGTTAAAGAACGAAGGACTCGGATCGTTCGGTATAACCTTTCTACTTTCTTTACAGTTTGTTAGTTTAGCAATAATGGAAGATCCGGGTTAAAGTATACGATAGCGCCAGTTAAAAAGTTTTTGTTCCGCATTTGGCGTCTGTAGACGGCCGGAGCGCTACCGTAGACTTACAGTGGTATCAGAGCCTCACCATTATGCTATACTAACTTGTGCTAACGTGTTTAAAACATCGATCGAACCGGAAATCAAAAACCGCATTTTAGAAGTTCACAGTTTCTGTAGATTTTAAATAATGTCCTAAAATTATTCTACATATCACAGAAATCTGTGCAGGGTTTTCTAAGAATACTGTAAAAATTTGGGCACATGATACGACCAAACCGCCGCGGAATCGCGGTCAAACCTAGGGTTTGACGGCGCATCCGCGGCCATTTGGTTTGATCATGCCCCCAAACTTGCACAGTGTATTCTTCTCTGGAAATTGGGGTTTTTGGAATATATCTTTTGGGCCCAGATTTTGTTACTGTACACCAGTTGTTCGTGGGGCCCATTTCGTGATATTTAGTCTATCGAAATTTAAACATGTTAGTTTACAGTACTTTCATTATATCTCCGACCAGGAATGTCATTTGATCGGTAAACCGCGTCTGATTGCTATAGTTCTTTTAGACGGGTTTGCGAACGTGACATTCGCGTTGATGTTCTGTGTTGTGCTGTGACGTTGCGGATTTGTCGTGGTGGATAGCAGTGTGCAATGGTAGTGCAGTTTGGATTTATTTGTACATTTGATATTGCGGGGCGAGCGTCCAACATGTGGACCGCCGTCACTGCCTGTTGTATAATATTCTTTTGGGGCATGACCAGGTTGCGGTCGATATACCTGTTGTACTATTTTTCCATTTGTGTACTAGGTTATACCCCGCGACGGAGTGCACGGATAGTCGGGTTCTGGAGGGCAACGGGTCAGCATCTCATGGCTTTGAGAGGCAGAGGGGCCTCACTCTAAAATTGGCAGACTATTCTCCGCACTCGTAGGGGGTACAGGTTGACCCAAGGAGGGGTGCTCAAGCTACCGGATTCCGTGAAGTGCAGGGTGGTCCATTCACTTTGCTGTAGGGGGGCTGCCTCGCTTCAGGTTTTGGCGGGTAACTTGCCGCACCCGTAGGGGTCTAGGTTTCATTGCACAGGCTATCCACACGACTGGGGAACGTCGGGTTTTAGCAGCGGCTCTGTGAAACCCGGGGATCCCAGATTATCTGTATTGTTCTGTGATGCTTATTACTTTTCTGTAATGTTGCATATTATCACGCCTGGAGCGATTATTGTATATTTGTTTATATACTATTAGATGTTGTATATGTTTTACACCCGCGCTAGTCCAGTCTCCGCTCTGTCGTTAGTTAAGTAACCTAACGGGTGATGACGGGACCCAGTGAAGAATGTGGATGGCATATGCATACATTTTATTTTCGTTCTTTTCTGGTGTGATTGATTGATGGGACTGCGTTGATTCTGATCAGTGCAAAGGAAAACAAACCTGTTAGCAGTTGTTGGAACAAATTTAAAAGGTGTTATTGCAAAGACGTTTCTATTTGTTTTAGCGGTATTCAGTGGAATATCCTGCACCTCATTCGATGGGGCAAGGGCCGATATCCCTTCACCGGGACTGACCCCTTGGGCAGAAGTTTGCGTCAAGGTAATAACTTCACTATAGTCGATTACAAGTTGCTTTGCATAGCGGTATTTAGTGGAATATCCTGCACCTCATTCCACGAGGAAAGAGCCGAGATCCCTTCATCGGGAGTGACCTCTTTAGCAAAACGTTTTCGCCACTATATTTTAAAAAGCTATCAGGTTCCTTCAGCGATATCAAGTTCGTTACGTTAAAGGTTTTTTCGCCAAAAACCAGCCGTAGCCCTCCGTCACTTCTTTTGGGTATTCAGTAGTATTCAAGCTATGTATTTTGACCTAACGCCGAGGCATAGTGTTTGGTAGCTGCAGGGTATTCATTTGTTGCATAGATAGATGAGTTGGTTTGGGACAGCCGTTCTGCCATTTTGACCTAACGCTAAGGGCATGTGTGGGTGGGTTCAAATTAACAAGATAGTGACGGGTAGAACTTGGCATGTGACTTATGACATTTTGACCTAACGCCAAGGTTATAAGAGCATGGGGTAAAAATCATATCGGGAGTTTCTAAAGAAACTGAAACTTGCTAAGTATGCTCATACCTTCTGGAGTATGAGTAACGTGGATGCATTCCATCACGTTATCATGCGATGAGAGTTGGATCCCGATTCCCACTGATGAGTTAGTTTACTCTTTCGGGTGATCCTGATTGATTCTTCTTTTAGGTTTGGAGGAGAATTTCACAGGACAGTGGGAGGTTTCCGGATTAGATAAAATGATAACCATTCTGATCTAGGTTAGAGTGCACGCAGAGTGTTTCTTTTCTCTCTCTCTTTGGCAGCGACCTTTGACCGACCCTAGATTATGACTCAGTGAACAAGTTGACCGAACCTTCTTAAAATACTGGCTTTTGGATTGTCCAACTTGCATAAGTCATTGCCACTCCTTCTTCTACCCTTTGCATTTCTCAGAACACCCGTATTATTACGGACATCCACTTCCATTGGATAGATCCATCGTATGGTTATATACGAACTCGAAGGGATTTCTTCGAGGATGGATCAAGGTTCAGGAGAAATATAATTGGTTTATTCAGTTGTCTTTTATTATCACCTTCTCTCAGGTTGCGAGGGCTCCTTGGTTTTGGAGAGTACACCTATTACGCTTATTGGATATTCTTATTCCAAACCATATGCAGGTGCCGAAAGGTAGGGAATGAAGAAAACCAATTAGCCTAAGTAGGGTGTGCAGAAGGCAATAACTAAAGACAAAATAAAGGGATTAGAAAGAGGGCAAAGTAAATTGCGACTGTTATAATTCACGACCAAACCGCGTACTTCATCGCCACTCCTATTTCACCTTTAAAGGAATAAGGTATTATTCAGTTGTCTTTTATCATCACCTTCTCTCAAGATGCGAGTACTCCTTGGTTTAGGAGGGTACACCTATTATGCTTACTGGATAGTCTTCTTCCAAACCATAGGCTGGTGCCGAACGGTAGGGAAGGAAGAAAACCATTTAGCCTAACGATGGTGTACAGAAGGTAACGACTAAAGACAAATAAAGGGATTTGGAGAGATGGCAATAAAATATACGGTTGAAGTCATGAATTGGATTATGGAAGAGGCATTGCTATGAATACCAGGATACCCCTACGAAACATTTTCATGTTTCAGTGCATTGTTAAAGGAAAACTGTTTTCCCGATTAGATACTTACTCCAAGGGTATGTATTTACCAGGTTTCATTCTCATATCTGTATGGTTTTATAGATGATGAGTGGGAGTAAGTTATTGGGAATTAGGTAATTATCCTCATTATATCGGAATTCGTTGTAATTGGTGATATTTGAGGAAATCGCCAGGGTACAGTTTTTAAACCTACGACGCACAGGTTTTGAGTTGTTCAACTCAGCGGACTTATACAGAGTATTGTATATTGTCCAAGTGTCTGTTAGGACATATGGGTACTCCTCGTACTATGTTCTGTTTACTTATGACTTCTCTAGTTTTTAGACAAGTATTTCGTAGAAATACAAGGTCTAAGTTTTGAGAAGTTGTGGGTATAAGAATAAAGTAGAGAACCAGGTGTCACAAGTATCGGGATTCTTCAAAGAGATCGAAGATGTAGATTCTTGTGATTGGTATTCAGATAATAGTAATGGTTTTTGAGAAACTTGTTTCTCTTTCATGTTACTCATAATTGGATGGATTCCTAAGTTGAGTAATGCTGATTAGCCTCTCTCCATTAAAGTTGATATGCACTGGAGACAGTTGCATGATTTGAATCTGGTTCCAATTAAATAAGTGCCAAAGTTTCTATATTGGATATAGAATGGTTCATACCTTAAAAGATGTTAAGGTACGGGGAGTTGTCCAGCTTATACTTAAAACCAGACTCTGGATAACTCAGGGCACGTTTCTGTAATGGTTGTTTGTGGGTTGATCCTGGCTATGACGAGGGTTGATATTCTACCATTTGGAAGATCAATAGTGATATTGTTCTTGACTCGCCACAGTTTTAGTAAAATGGATCTTTTTCAGAAAACAGTAGTGGGAGTATGGTAGAACTGGAAGTGATTCCAGAACCGCGAACGATTACGGAAAATTTAATAGGACCTATATATTCAATCAGGTTTGACATTCCAATAGCCACTCCGCAGATATGGTGGGTAACCTCAGACACCCGAGAGGTACTTCGGTAGCCTCAAGGACGGCGACAGAGAGGTTCTTGTTTACCCAGACTTGACACTACTGTTGTTCCAGACTATGAGACCAGGCAGGAGGATAAGTATAGCGTCGTTCTAAACTAGCTTTAGAAGTGCACGTGTATATTATTCTGCCAGAGGGTTGTCGTAGTCAGTGGGAGCAGCGGAAGCATAGTGGGCAAGTAGCTTCTGTCTATTTATAGACTAGAGCAGTTATAGCGGAGATAGATCATCTAATTTTGATGTGACTGTCATGGGTTTGACTTCAACAGAATAGGGGATGGATCTGTTAAGAAGGTAGTAGGGTGTGATGTCATGGTATCTGGATGACATACACAGAGTAGGAAGTAAAATTCCTATACTACGATCGGTTGTACTGTGGTCGTCACACAGTTGTTTCTCCAGACAGGATATGGATATAATACTTGACATTCTGGTTTCTAGATCTATGATTTTAGATCTGGATTTGGGTAGTTTTCCAATGTGGGTACTTTGACAGTATTCTAATGGTTTTTAGAATAGATGACTCCTGGCATGGTGGTGTACCTGCAGATGATGGAGTCACCCTCTCTAAAGGTGTCGTATAGACTAAAGTGGAGAGGGCTGTGCATGATTGGCAGATCACTTGCTTAGGCAATTGAGTCAATCATGAGATGTCAAGTACCATACCAAATGTTGTTTTTGCACTAGATGCAATAAGTTTGTATTAATCCAATCCTGGAAAAACATAAAGAAGCAGTTTTAGAACATAAGTGGATGTTCCACGGATTTGATGACGCCAGCCTCCTTCGGGAGACGGTTATCATTCCAGGCTTCAATGGTGACATGGTTGACAGAGTGATTGTCAGAGTTATAGTTTTCCCTCTAACGAGGGACAGTATTATGGACAGGTGGACCAAGATGATACTGTGGGACGCATGGTGCCGGATACTGATTAGGTTCAGTGATCGATACAGTCTAAGAAGTTTGGATTTGGTGTTAATTTATGAACTAGGTCCCATCAGACATCCAGACATATTCTAAGACAGGTATTACTCGATTCGGGAGATGGCTTTCTCCGCGAACTTGAGATTAAGAGAGATATAAAAAGAAACATCTAGGCGGATCCACTCACTGAGGCTATTTCTCGAACACAATAGTTTTACAAACGGGCTTTGTGAAACTGATTAGTAGAGGAGTTGGATGTTCGGTTTCACACGGGCTGTGAGTAGTCGACATCGCAATAATTAGCCTTAAGTGCAAATGGGAGATTGTTGGAGATAGTGCCCTCATAGTTAATTATTGGATCGCAGGTACGTGATTGCAATGATTGCGGAGGACCTATACCAGTAGGACAGTCTTACTCAAGATGATAGTATGCTATCTGATTTGTTTTTATCAGTTGTGTACATGTTCAGGTGACTGATTACATGTTACACTTTGATAGAGCCCTTAGGATCTTGCTTTACTACCAACAGTATGATGGCGATCATATACGTGAGTGTCGGGTAGTTTATACGCATATCCTTAATTGTTGTCCCTAGTCGTGGGAGTTTAGAGACAGGGCATCGATACTCCGGAGTAGACTAGTGTATACAGTCGAGACCCTGACGAGGGGAGGTGGCCGGTCTCACAAGCCACTGGTGTCAGTTGGATCACCTAAGATGTATACAGGTGCACATTAGGTTATGAGTACACCGGACTGGACTCGCCGGGAATCTGCTAGTTGATATTATACATATCGTCAGATAGCAGTTCCCTGGTGACATGTGTACAGATTAGTTCATCGACCTGAGGTCGTCATTTGTCTCATGTGAGTTCCCACTGTGCTTTGATTTCTACCCTACCACGGCTCAAAGGAGTCGTGCAAATAGGTAGCTTTTGGGTACAGTCCCGAGCCATATGGAGGCACGTGAGCGGATCGGCAGGGGATTCGTCTCTCCCGGTATTGGGGGCGAGATCGTGCTGTGTCTAGGAGAGCCATCACACAAAGCCCACGGCCGTGGCAGGAGATTTACTGGTTGGTACTCCAGTAGTATCTCAGGGTGTTATTGGGCTACACTCCGACACGACTTATACTGCTATTGGGGGTCTGACGTTACTAGCCCCCTAGGCAGATATGCGATACTCATTGACGAACGGACCGGACTGTATATACATTGTCACTGTTAAGCTCAGTAGGCTTTCCGGGTGAGTTCGCTCATCGGCCTCCCTTGAGGTCAGTCCATGGGCAGCCGTTATGCATAGCTAGTGCCGCTGACGATTTGTGGTTAAACCCACAGCCAGGGTAGTGGCGAGTCATTAGAGTCCCCCACAGACAGTTTCCTAAGTTCGGGCGAAACGTTGTAGAGGCCGTATGCTTTTATGGCAGGGTTCGGAGAATGCACGTGCGTTTACGCACGTGTCGGTTTTCGGACAGATGATACTGGTCAGCTTTGGTTTAAGCCGGATCCGAGTATTGTATTGAGTAGATATAATATCTTTGTCTCAGTTGCATTTGTATTCGGTCGTAATACAATTGCGGGTATATTTATACAGTTACGGGGTTATTTTGAAATTCGTTTCGGGATCACTTTTGGAAGTTGCCAGTTTCTAGTTTTCTATCAGCCGTCTTTTAACATTCGGTTAAAGACGGATTTTTCTTTTCTTTGGAAGAGTGTGGATGCTTCTAAAAGGTTCTAGAAGAGGTGAGGTGTTATTGTTTCATTGGTTGCTTTCTTTGTGTTCACACTGTGTGTTCACACTAGATATTTTCTTGTGTTCACACTAGATATTTTCTTGTGTTGACACTAGATATTTTCTTGTGTTCACACTAGATATTTCCTTATGGTTACTCTCTTGCTCCTACACTCACCCCCCATTGCTATATATGGCCGGCCCCCTCCTCACTCTCACTCACTCTCTCACTTGATAAAGATGGTTGTAAAAAGATATGATAGTTTTGGGGTGTATGGAAATTTCATAGCTCATTTCATTCCATCACCCGACTTATTGGCAACTTCATTAACCGTTCGTCCATATCTTTGGATGGAACGAGACAAAGTCTTCTACTCATTCTCTACATCAATCTTGGTCGTCTCTTTTAGCAAACTTGACAACCGAGTTGCCTCAAGTCAGAGGCGGGAGCCTGTTTAAAGAATCGTTGACGTGGTGCCACCTGGACGAGCAGATTGGAGATCGATGAGATCGGAGCAGCCGCAACGGAGCGTGAGATGATGGTTAAAGAACGAAGGACTCGGATCGTTCGGTATAACCTTTCTACTCTCTTTACAGTTTGTTAGTTTAGCAATAATGGAAGATCCGGGTTAAAGTATACGATAGCGCCAGTTAAAAAGTTTTTGTTCCGCATTTGGCGTCTGTAGACGGCCGGGGCGCTACCGTAGACTTACAGAATCTTTGTTGTTAAACTTCCATATTTAGAAGCAAAGGTTCTGGCATTGGGACTATAAATAAAGACCGAGTGCCTCTTGGAAAAATTATCAAGCCGACGAGATCACGAAGTCCAAGACGGCTCACGCATCCAGGCTGATCATCAACTGTTCGTCTACCTCCTTAGAAGAGATCGAGAAGCAACTAGAAATTGTAATCATTTTCTAAGGATTCAAGTGTAATGAATATTGTTGATTAATAATGGTAGCTTTCTCTTCTTATTCTATTTCTTCGTAGTTTAATTATGCAATTTCTTTCCATCTCTTTTTCTCCGAACATGCGCGAGTAATTCTCCGCTTGTTAGGGTTCGTAGGATTAGGGTAGGCTAATGAATGATGAACATCTCTAAACCCGTTTAAGTCCTATAAAGTTTATGAACATTATCAAAAGAATCATTAACATCCTAATCGGGCGCGCTAACAATTCTTTGTTAGTTCCGACCGCGATTAGAGATTAGATTAATGACTGTTTTGGTAAAGGCTAGATATGAACGGAGTTCCGTGTCGAGATAAGGGTTAAGAGTTGGATTCCTTTTCCCTCCAGAAACCCTAATCTGCACGCATCACCGTCATTCTAGTTTTAAATCTATTAAAGGATAAAAAGGGTAAATTTTAATTAATCGTCCATAACTACTAAATCCTAACGAACCCTACAAGCCCCCTTTTTATATTAAACTTACATCCATAATTAATCTAGATCTATATTTTTGCATTCTTGCTTAACGTAGATTTAGAACCATTCTTCAAATTCTTTATTCCTTCTTCAACATTCTTATTTCTTCCTCCTTTCTCAACACATCTAAAGTAATAGTAAAAGGTTCCACGTTTCCCAGAGGATGACCCGTACTTATCTCGGTCTAGCTACACGCGACACCATTAATTATTGCGGTTAACTACAAACACACATTTTCGTAACAATCAGGATCCAAATATCATTGTGTGACAAAACTGAAGGAATCCTACCAGAATCATCACACTCCAAATGGTATGCAGCGCTAGCATGTTTCAGCTTCTTTAGAACTCCCGATGTGGATTTTTGCCCAATGCTCTTATGACCTTGACTTTGGCCAACAAATCATAAGTCACATGTCAAGTTCTACCCATCATTATCCAGGTTAATTTGAACCCACCCGTACCTACCCTTGACTTTGGCCAACAAGGCAGTACGACTGTCCCAAACCAACGCATCTATCTATGTTGCATACGAATATCCAATAGCTACCAATCACTATGCCTTGACTTTGGCCAACAAACACAGCTTGAATACTATTGGCTATTCATATGAAATGACGGAGGGCTACAAATGGTTTTGGCGAAACTGTGAACGTAGTGAACTTGATATAATCGAAGGAACGTGATATCTTTTAAAAGGAGTGGTTCAAGCTCCGCGTTTAAAAGTTGGTTTTTGAAAAGAAACCGAGTGGTTTTGAAATTGTTCCAACGACTTTAACTTTGGTTTATTTTCTTGCATTAATTCAATGCGTCCCATCATTTAATCCTACCACTGTAGAAAACAACGAAAATATGACGTACGCTTATGCCATCCGCATTCGCCACGGGGCACCGTCATTACCCGTTAGGTTACTTAACTAACGACAGAGCCGGGGCTGGCACGGATGCAAAATATAAGCAACGCCTACTAGATATCATATAGAGATATATACATTCGTCAGATGCAATGATAGCCATTCCAGATCACAGATCAACACATTAGATATACTAGGAATCCGCGTTTCGTTCGAGCCTGCAACGTAAATCGGATTACATGGTCGCGATGATAGTCAAGACCCTACCCTAGACCCCTACGAGTGCGGCAAACTACCCGCCAAATACCCGAAGTGAAGCAACCTCTCTCAACAACATGAGAAGGCCACTCGGCACTTCGAGATACCTGGTAGTTTGTGCACCCCACCTTAGGTATATCCTAGGAGCAAAAACAGTAAAGGAAATAATATATAATGGCGGCTACAACCTCATCCCGGATGTGCGGCCATACAAATAATATTACATCAATTACTTATTATATCAAATGAAAAGTAAAGAAACCTCTCATCTCATAACCCCCCGACTATTCATTCGCGACAATCCAACGAGTTCATATACACAAACCATCAACATTACAGATCACAGTTATGTATAACCCCCACTAATCGACGTATAGCGATTAGCAGACGTTCAATACATATATCACATCACAGATATAACCCATTAGCTAAAGTCTACAGAACTTCGATCAAAAATACGGATTTGTAACTATCCCAAACACAACTTTGTTCTCTGGAAAATCAGGGCAGAAACAAAATACTTTAAAAATCCCAAAACAGAAAACTGAATACACTGCAGCAAAGCCGAGTCACGGCCGAGTCAACTCGGCCGCGGATCCGCGGCAAGAAGCATGTTCTCGCCGCAGTTCCGCGGCGCGTTGACCGAGTCAGCGGCTCGTTTTTGCTGTATATTCTAACAAAACCCTGAGGCGATTTTTAAGATGTGTGGAATTAATTTTTGAACAGTTTAAAAATCGGCAGAAAGTTCAGTTCTTGGACGTGTTTTGTGATTTTTTTCTCCGATCGAAATTCTAAATGTTTTGCTAACATGCTAGTTGTTGCTTAGCTAGGCTCTGATACCACTGTAAGTCCACGTTACCCGTCCCGGTTCTTACGGGGATGCGGAAACAGTAAAAAACGATTTTTATGGTAAAGGTAACATGGACTAGAAAATAGGATCTTTGCTAAACAAACACCTAGCAAACTAACTACAAGTTTAACTACTATGTTAGGGGGTTATACCTATGTAAGTGCACGGCGGCGCCCCGGCCGTCAATCCGACGGCCAAATGCGGAAGCGGTGATAAACTTTAATTTTTACTTGAACTGGCAAACCGCCGCGCACTAATACCCGGATCGAACCATTAATTAGTCCTAGCTATCTACAAGATGGGGGAGAGAGATATACCGACAGATCCGAGTCCTCCGGTCTTCTCGTCGTCGTCCCGATCTCCTGCGGAATGTCCCGTCTCCTTCTCGTCGCCGGAAGCGCACCACATAGCCTACTTCTTTTACGGGCTCCCACCTCAATGCCGAGGCAACTCGGGCACGAAGCTGGCTAGTCGACGTGCCCAAGATTTGCTGTAGAATATGTAGTACTCAAGTCTCACTTTGGGGTAGTGGAGGTTGCCTTTTGGTGGAGGGATGATACAAGGAGTTTTTCTTGGGAATTTTGGTGAAGAAAATGATATGATATCAACCAAAATGACCCTCCCAAAATTGGGACAGCCCCCTTCTCCAAAGAATGGCCGGCCATGCTAGATGAGGGAGGGAGTGAATGAGAGTGTATCAAAAATAAAGGGAGTCATTCTCATATCAAGCAAGAGAGAGAGAGGAAATGGTTATCATGAAAAGCAATGATCACAAAATCAAACCCATACTCCAAAAACCCACCTACTACAACCATGATTGCTCACAAAGTCAAGCAATCATGATAGAAGAAGTCAAGGTCAAAAGAATGGTGCACCATCATGATACAAGGAAATAAGCAAAGACCCCCTCCACAAACACTTATTTGCAACAATGCAAATAAGCCCTCCTCCACCAATCTTCGGCCAATGAACGGAACAATGGAAATTGGCCGAAACGGAAAGCAAACTGGCAACTCCAGAAAACAGGTCCCGTAATAAATTACAGGAAAACCCCGATACTGTGCATACACACCTGCATCTGTATTTCGACCGAAATACAAATGCAATGAGACAAAATCTACACTGTACTATACTAGGATCCGGCTTAAACCAAAGCCGGCTAGTAATATTTGTTCGATCCTGATCCGTGCAATACCGCACGTATCTGATCGAACCCTGCCATATAAGCATACGGCCTATAGTACAAACTGTCCGATCCTGATCCGTGCAATACCGCACGTATCTGATCGGACCTTGCCATATCTCCATACGGCCTCTACAACCTTTCGCCCGAAAGCTGAGTAACTGAATGTGGGGGACTCTAAAGACTCGTCAACACCTTGGTTGTGGATTTAACCACTAGCGCGTCAGAGGTATAAGCCAATACGTAACGGGCTACCAGGTACTGACTAAAAGGGATGTCTGTGAGTGAACTCAGCCTGACAACCCTACTGAGCTTGTCAGTGACAATATCCGTACAGTCCGGTCCGTTCGTCTATGAGCATCGCATGGCGGGCCTAGGGGGTTGGTAAAAGTCAGACCCCCAAAAGCGGTACAAGTCGTGTCGGAGTGTAGCCCAGAACACCCTGAGATACTACTGGAATACCTACCAGTAAATCTCCTTGCCTCGGCCGAGGGCTTCGTGTAATGGCTCTCCTAGACACAGCACGACCTCACCCCCAATACCGGGAGAGACGAACCCCTGAAGATACACTCACTGCCTCCATGTGGCTCGGGACTGTACCCAACTAAAACCTGTTTGCACGACTCCTTTGAGCCGTGGTAGGGTAGTAATCAAAGTACAGTGGGAACTCACACGAGACAAATGACGATCCCCAGGTCGATGAACTAACCTGCACACATGTCACCAGGGAACTGCCATCTGACGTCTGGTATATGACCAACTAGCATGTTCCCGGCGAGTCCTGTCCGGTGTACTCATAACCCAATGAGCACCTGTATACATCTTAGGTGATCCATCTGACACCAGTGGCTTGTGAGACCGGCCACCGCCCCTCGTCGGGGTCTCGACTGTATACACTAGTCTACTATGGAGAATCGATGCCCTGTCTCGAAACTCTCACGACTGGGACCTTTTAAGGATATGCTTGTAGACCCCCAGCTCCCACTTATATGATCGTCCTCATACTGCTGGTGGTCAAGCAAGAATCCTACGGGCTCTATCAACGTGTAATAGCGACGTGTCAGGTCACTTAAAACAGTACACGATGATAAAGGTAAACCAGATAGCATACTATCATCTCGAGTAAGACTGTCCTACCGGGATAGGTCCTCCATCAATCATTGCAATCACGTACCTGTGACCTAATAATTGACTCTGAGGGCACTATCTCCAACAATCTCCCACTTGCACTCAAGGCTAATTATTGCGATGTCGCATACTCACAGCCCGTGTGATACCGAACACCCAACTCCTCTACTAGTCAGTCTCACAAAGCTCGTTTGCGAAACTATTGCGTTCGAGGAATAGCCTTAGTGGGTGGATCCGCTTTGTTGTCTCTTTCAATGTCTCTCTATATCTCAAGTTCGCGGAGAAACCCATCTCCCGAAATGAGCAATACCTGTCTTAGAATGTGTCTGGATGTCTGATGGGACATAGCTCATAAATGAACTCCAAATCCAAACTCCTTAGACTGTATCGTCAACTGAACTTAATCAGTATCCTGCGCCATGCCACCCTCAGTATTTCCTTGGACCACCTGTCCAAAATACTGCCCCTCGTCAGAATGAAAAACTATAACTCTGACAACCTCCTTGTCGTCCATGTCACCTTGGAAGCCTGGAATGATAACTGTCTCCCGAATGAGGCTGTCGTTATCATATTCCTAGAACATCCACTTATGTTCTAAAACTGCTTCCGACCGTTTCTCCAGGATTGGATCAATGTCAACTTATTGCATCTAGTGCAAGGACAACATCTGGTGTGGTACTTGACATCTCATGATTGACTCAATTGCCTAAGCAAGTGATCTGTCAATCATGCACATCCCTCTCCCCTTTAGTCTATAAGACACCTTTAGAGAGGGTGACTCCATCTTCTGCAGGTACACTACCGTGCATGGAGTCATCCATTCTAAATACCCTTAGAATGCTGTCTAAGTACCCTGATTGGGAGACTACCCAAATCTAGATCTAAAACCATAGATCTAGTAACCAGAATGTCTGATATAATGTCCAAGTCCCATGTGGAGAAACCACTGTGTGACGACCAAAGCATAACCGATCGTAGTATAGGAGTTTCTTTTCCTATTCCGTGTATGTCATCCAAATACCAGGATATCACACCCTACTACCTTCTCAACAGATCCATCCCCTATTCTGATGAAGTCAAACCCATGACTGTCACGTCAGAAATAGATGATCTATCTCCGCTACATGTGCTTTAGTCTATAAATAGACATAAGCTACTTGTCCACCAATGCTTCCGCTGCTCCCATTGACTACGACAACCCTCTGGCAGAGTCATATACACGTACACTTCTAAAGCTAGTTTAGAACGACGCTATACTCATCCTCCCGCCGGGTCTCGCAACCTGGAACAACAGCAATGGCAATTGTGGGTAAACAAGAACTTCCCTGTCACCGTCCTTGAGGCTACCGTAGTACCTCTCGGGTGCCTGAAGTTACTCACCGCATCTGCGGAGTGGCCAATGGAATGTCAAACCAGATTGAATCTTTAGGTTACTTATCAAATCTTCAGTAATCGTTTGTGGTTCTGGAATCACTTCCAGTTCTACCATACTCCCACTACTGTTTTCTGAAAAAATCCATTTTTAATAAAACTGTGGCGAGTCTAGAACAATATCGCTATTGTTCATCCAGATGGTAGAAAATCAACCCTCGTCATAGCCTGGGTCAACCCACAAACAGCCATTACAGAAAAGTGCCTTGAGTTGTCCAGTGTCTGGTTTTAATCATAAGCCGGACAACTCCCCGTACCTTAACATCGTTAAGATACGAACTGTTCTATATCCAATATAGGACCAGAGGAACTGATTTAATTGAACCAGATTCAAATCATGCAGCTGTCTCCAGTGCATGTCAACTAAATGGAAGGAGGCCGATCAGTGTTACTCAACTTAGGAATGCTTCCAATTATGAGTAACCTGAAAGAGAAGCAATTTCTCTTAATCACTACTATCAACTGAATACCATATACAAGTATCTACATCTTCGATCACTTTGAAGAATCCCGATACTTGCTATACTTGGTTCTCTACTCTATTCAAATACCTATAACTTCTCAAAATTCAGACCCTGTGTTTCCGCGAAACACCTGTCTAAAAACTAGAGAAGTCATAAGTAAACAGAATATAGTAAGAGGACCAACCCCTCTGTCCTGATAGACCCTGGACAACATACAATATTCTGTATAAGTCCCTTGAGTCTGATAACTCATTCACTGTGTGTCATAGGTTGAAAACTGTACTTATGGTTAAGAAGAATTACACCGCTGTTTAATGCTCCTTACCTAACCATCCACTGATATAGGTAAATGTCATAGACATAATTTCAAAAAGGTATATCTCACTCTATGAAAATAGACGTACAGATATATCGATTTGAAATTGGTGCATAACAGCGGATATTCAAAACCAAATATTTGCCGACCGGCAAACAACCCAGGTGATTTCCTCAAATATCACCGATTACAACGAATCCCGATATAATGAGGATGATCACCCAATTCCCAATAACTTACTCCCACTCATCATCTGTAAAACCATACAGATGTGAGAATCGTACCTGGTAAATACATACCCTGGAGTAAGGACTAATTGGGAAATCAGTTTTCCTTTAACAGTACACAGTGAAACTGAAACATTGAAATGTTTCGATGGGGTATCCCGGTATTCCTAGTAATGCCTCTTCCAGATTCACGACTGTAACCGTATAATTCTTTGCCACCTCTCCAAATCCCTTCATATGTCTTTAGTCATTACCTTCTGCACACCCCTTTAGGCCAAATGGTTTTCTTCCTTCCCTACCGTTCGGCACCAGCCTATGGTTTGGAAGAAGACTATCCAATAAGCATAATGGGTGTACTGTCCCAATCCTAGGAACACTCGCAATGAGAGAGGGTGAAGATAAAAGACAACCGAATAAACCTTATTCCTATTTCTCCTGGACTAGAATCCATCCCCGAACTGAAACAAGTTCCTTTCGAGTTCGTATATAACCATACGATGGAGTATCCAAATAAACTGTGGATCTTCGTAGTGATACGGAGTGTCCTGGAGAAATACAAAGGTGATTTGGGAGTGGTAACGAAATATTTGGTTTGGTCGTGAATATCTGTTGCAATTTACTTTGCCCTCTTACTAATCCCTTGCTTTGTCTGAACTTAATACCTTCTGTACACCATCGTTAGGCTAATTGGTTTTCTTCATTCCCTACCGGTCGGCACCAGTCTAAGGTTTGGAAGAAGACTATCCAATTTGCGTAATAGGTATACTATCTCCTAAACCAAGGAGTACTCGCAACCTGAGAGAAGGTAAAAGGAAAAGACAACTGAATAATCCTATCCTTTTTCTCCAGAACCTGAAACCATCCTCGAATAAATTCTTTCGAGTTCGTATCTAACCATACGATGGTTTTGTCCAATGGAAGTGGACGTTCGTAGTAATACGGGGTGTCCTGGAGAAAAGGGTAAAAGTAGGAGTGGCAATGAGGTTCGCAACTCTGACAATCCAAAAGCCAGTGTTATAGAAGGTTCGGTCAACTTGGTCACTGAGTCATAGTCTTAGGGTCAGGTCAATGGTCGCTGCCAAAGAGAGAGAGAAAAGAAACACTCAGCGTGCACTCTAACCTAGATCAGAATGGTTACCAATTTATCTAATCTGGAATCCTCCCACTGTATCTCAAATTCTCCTCCAAACCTAAAAGAAGAATTAGTCGGGAACACCCGAGGAGTAAACTAACTCATCAGTGGGAATCGGGATCCAACTATCATCGCATGATAACGTGACGGAATCCGCTCACGCTATCACACTCCAGAAGGTATGCGCATATCTGGCAATTTTCAGTTCTTTTGAAACTCCCGATGTGATTTCTGCCCCATGCTCTTATGACCTTGGCGTGAGGTCAAAATATCATAAGTCACATGTCAAGTTCTGCCCATCATTATCCAGGTTAATTTGAACCCACCCGTACATACCCTTGACGTAGGCCAAAATAGTAGTACGACTGTCCCAAACCAACGCATCTATCTATGCAACAGATAAATACCCGGCAGCTACCAAACACTATGCCTTGGCGTGAGGTCAAAATACATAGCTTGAATACTACCGAATATTTAACTGAAATGATGGAGGGCTACGAATGGTTTCTGGCGAAAACCTTTAACGTAATGAACTTGATATCGTTGAAGGAACGGATAGCTTTTAAAAATATAGTGACGAAAACCTTCGCTAAAGAGGTCACTCCCGGTGAAGGGATCTCGGCTCTTTCCCCGTAGAATGGGGTGCAGGATATTCTAACTGAATACCACGGTGCAAAGCAAAAGTAGTCGGCTATAGTGAAGTTAATGCCCTGACGCAAAGTTCTGTCCAAGGGGTCACTCCCGGTGAAGGGATCTCGGCCCTTGCCTCGTCGATTGAGGAGCAGGATATTCCAACTGAATACCACGATGCAAAACAAAAGTGAACGTCCTTACAATAACATCCTTTTGAAAAGTGTTCCAACAACATCAGATTAGGTTTGTTTTTAACTTGCATTGATCCGAATCAACGCAGTCCCATCAATTGATCACACCACAAAGAACGAAAATATACTGATGTACGTATATGCCATCCGCATTCGCCACTGGGTCCCGTCATTACCCGTTAGGTTAGCTAACTAACGACAGAGCGGGGACTGGACTAGCGCGGATGCAAAACATATACAACATCTACTAATATATATACCAATATATTATATTCGCTCAAGGCGTGAATAAAATGCAACATCACAGAGAATGAACAGCATCACAGAAACAATACAGATATCTGGGATCCCCGGGTTTCACAGAGCCGCTGAAACCCGACGTTCCCCTGGTCGTGTGGATAGCCTGTGCAATGAAAACCTAGACCCCTACGGGCACGGCAAGTCACCCGCCAAAACCTGAAGTGAGGCAGCCCCCTTCAGCGACGTGAATGGACCACCCGGCACTTCACGGAATCCGGTAACTTGGGCACCCCTCCTGGGTCAACCTGTACCCCCTACGAGTGCGGCGAATAGCCCGCCAATCCTAGAGTGAAGCCCCCTCCGTCTCAATGCCATGAGATGCGGGCTTGTTGCCCTCTAGAACCCGGCTATCCGTGCACCCCTCCGCGGGGTAATCCTAGTACAGAAAGTAAAATATACATACAACGGGTACATCGACCGCAACCTGGCCGTGCCCCAAAAGAATAATACAATCAGGCAGTGACGGCAGTCCACATGTCGGACGCTCGCCCCGCAATATCAAATGTACATAATACAACAAAAACTGTACTAGCATTGCATCCAGGCTATCCCCCACGACCGATCCGCAACATCACAGCAAAAACAGAACATCAACGTGAAAGTCACGTTCGCAAATCCGTCTAACCGGGCTATAGCAGTTAGACCGGATTTACCGATCGAGTGACATTCACGGTCGCAGATATAATGTAAATACAGTGAAATAATGTGTTTAAAAATATCCGATCGTTCAAAATATTAACAAGTGGGCCCCAAGCACTACTGTAGCACATCAAGAAATTCTGGGCCCAAAATTAATATTCCAAAACCCCTAAAATCTCCCCAGAAGCCCACTGTAAAAACCCAACCCACTGATTCCTCCATACTGCGGCGGAACAGCGGCCACAAGTGGGTTTTGGCCGCGGTTCCGCGCTCTGGTTAGAAGATCAGTGCCTCGAATTTGTACAGTAGTCTTACAATTTCTAGTACATCAATATTTTACAACCTGAAAAAATTTTCGAGACTAAAAAAAAACAACAGAAAACTGTCGTGGGTGATATTGGGTTTTCGGAACATTTCTTCGATCGGAATTGTAAAACACATTAAACCAAGCTAGACTAAGTTAATGGCGAGGCTCTGATACCACTGTAAGTGCACGGCGGCGCCCCGGCCGTCAATCCGACGGCCAAATGCGGAAGCGGTGATAAACTTTAATTTTTACTTGAACTGGCAAACCGCCGCTCACTAATACCCGGATCGAACCATTAATTAGTCCTAGCTATCTACAAGATGGGGGAGAGAGATATACCGACAGATCCGAGTCCTCCGGTCTTCTCGTCGTCGTCCCGATCTCCTGCGGAATGTCCCGTCTCCTTCTCGTCGCCGGAAGCGCACCACATAGCCTACTTCTTTTACGGGCTCCCACCTCAATGCCGAGGCAACTCGGGCACGAAGCTGGCTAGTCGACGTGCCCAAGATTTGCTGTAGAATATGTAGTACTCAAGTCTCACTTTGGGGTAGTGGAGGTTGCCTTTTGGTGGAGGGATGATACAAGGAGTTTTTCTTGGGAATTTTGGTGAAGAAAATGATATGATATCAACCAAAATGACCCTCCCAAAATTGGGACAGCCCCCTTCTCTAAAGAATGGCCGGCCATGCTAGATGAGGGAGGGAGTGAATGAGAGTGTATCAAAAATAAAGGGAGTCATTCTCATATCAAGCAAGAGAGAGAGAGGAAATGGTTATCATGAAAAGCAATGATCACAAAATCAAACCCATACTCCAAAAACCCACCTACTACAACCATGATTGCTCACAAAGTCAAGCAATCATGATAGAAGAAGTCAAGGTCAAAAGAATGGTGCACCATCATGATACAAGGAAATAAGCAAAGACCCCCTCCACAAACACTTATTTGCAACAATGCAAATAAGCCCTCCTCCACCAATTTTCGGCCAATGAACGGAACAATGGAAATTGGCCGAAACGGAAAGCAAACTGGCAACTCTAGAAAACAGGTCCCGTAATAAATTACAGGAAAACCCTGATACTGTGCATGCACACCTGCATCTGTATTTCGACCGAAATACAAATGCAATGAGACAAAATCTACACTGTACTATACTAGGATCCGGCTTAAACCAAAGCCGGCTAGTAATATCTGTTCGATCCTGATCCGTGCAATACCGCACGTATCTGATCGAACCCTGCCATATAAGCATACGGCCTAAAGTACAAACTGTCTGATCCTGATCCGTGCAATACCGCACGTATCTGATCGGACCTTGCCATATCTCCATACGGCCTCTACAACCTTTCGCCCGAAAGCTGAGTAACTGAATGTGGGGGACTCTAAAGACTCGTCAACACCTTGGTTGTGGATTTAACCACTAGCGCGTTAGAGGTATAAGCCAATACGTAACGGGCTACCAGGTACTGACTAAAAGGGATGTCTGTGAGCGAACTCAGCCTGACAACCCTACTGAGCCTGTCAGTGACAATATCCATACAGTCCGGTCCGTTCGTCTATGAGCATCGCATGGAGGGCCTAGGGGGTTGGTAAAAGTCAGACCCCCAAAAGCGGTACAAGTCGTGTCGGAGTGTAGCCCAGAACACCCTGAGATACTACTGGAATACCTACCAGTAAATCTCCTTGCCTCGGCCAAGGGCTTCGTGTAATGGCTCTCCTAGACACAGCACGACCTCACCCCCAATACCGGGAGAGACGAACCCCTGAAGATACGCTCACTGCCTCCATGTGGCTCGGGACTGTACCCAACTAAAACCTGTTTGCACGACTCCTTTGAGCCGTGGTAGGGTAGTAATCAAAGTACAGTGGGAACTCACACGAGACAAATGACGATCCCCAGGTCGATGAACTAACCTGCACACATGTCACCAGGGAACTGCCATGTGACGTCTGGTATATGACCAACTAGCATGTTCCCGGCAAGTCCTGTCCGGTGTATTCATAACCCAATGAGCACCTGTATACATCTTAGGTGATCCATCTGACACCAGTGGCTTGTGAGACCGGCCACCGCCCCTCGTCGGGGTCTCGACTGTATACACTAGTCTACTATGGAGAATCGATGCCCTGTCTCGAAACTCTCACGACTGGGACCTTTTAAGGATATGCTTATAGACCCCCAGCTCCCACTTATACGATCGCCCTCATACTGCTGGTGGTCAAGCAAGAATCCTACGGGCTCTATCAACGTGTAATAGCGACGTGTCAGGTCACTTAAAACAGTACACGATGATAAAGGTAAACCAGATAGCATACTATCATCTCGAGTAAGACTGTCCTACCGGGATAGGTCCTCCATCAATCATTGCAATCACGTACCTGTGACCTAATAATTGACTCTGAGGGCACTATCTCCAACAACCTAGGTCTTGAACTCCTTCTCTTCTTGCTCCTTGGAGTAGTTGGATCGGCTCCACCTCGTAGTCTCCTTGTTGTCGAAGAAGGATCCACCCGAAAGCCTCTACCTTGAGCTCCTACTTCAACCGAGAGGAAACTAAAGTGCTTGGCTTGGTAGACCTTGTACTCTAGAGTGAGTAGAGAAGTGTTTTTAGGGTTTTATCTCAATGGCTCATGTTTCTCAACACATGAGACATGAGAGCCTTGAGAGAGAGGAAGAAGGAGAGCTTGGATGAGAGAGAATGAGAATGATAGAATGAGCTCAATAATTTGCAACCATGCTCATAAAAGAGAAAATAATCATGATAATAATAATAATTAAGTATTGTGATGGTTCATTTCAATGGCCATTATCATTTCATGCATTTAATGCATTTTGTAAAGAACAACAAGTAAACAAAAGTCATAGCAATGAAATGATGATGGTCAACAAGTCCACAATAGTCACCGGTCAACAAAGTCAACAAAAGTCAAACTTTCAACTCAACCATGGCACAATAATACTTAATTAATATTATTATTAATCATATTTCTTATTCTCGTTAGGGTTTAGAAAAAGTCAACGGTCAACAACCCTAATGAGAATCCTCTGCCTCTGCCTCTGTCAACTTGTGCATACACACTCACATCCGTGTTCCGAGGAACACGAATACAATGAGATAAAACCAATCCCATAACATATACTAGGATCTGGCTTAAACCAAATCCCGCTAGTAATAACTGCCCGGCCACCAAACGTGCACAAGTGCGCGGATGTGAACGAACCCTGTCGCAAAACCATGCGACCTCTACTCTGTTTTGCCCAAAGGCGAATAGCTCTCTGTGTGGGACTCTAAAGACTCGACACTACGCTTACAGTGGGTTTAACCATAGGCCACAAGCGATACTTGTTAGTTATATGTATGCCCTAGAGGCCATTACTATACATAGGATGTATATTGTAGTGGATGCTGGGACATATATATGAAGGACTTTCTTGCTCGACATGATAGTATGCTATCTGGTTGCTCTTTACCTTAACGTGTACACTGATTGTCTCTCTGTTACATGTTGGTAAAGCCCTTAGGATCTGTACTTGACTACCTGGACTATGATGCGGATCATACTAGTGGGGACATGGTAGTCCATAAGTACATCCTTCAAAGTCCCTAGTCGTGGGTGTATCGAGACGGGGCATCGATATACCAGAGTAGACTAGCATATACCTTCTCGACCCATACAGATGGGCGATGGATGATCCCATATCCATCGGTGTTTGACATCAGAGATGATATACGGGTGCTCAGTAGAGACTGGGTACACTGGACGGACTCGCCGAGAACTCCTAGATGGTATTATACCTCACGTCAGATGGCAGTTCTCTGGTGACACTGGTACAGAGTAGTCTGTTGACCCGAGATCGTCATAGAGTCTTGTGTGGTTCCCACTGTGCTTTGATTTCCATCTTACCACGTCCAAGAGGGCGTGCAAAACGGTGGTTTTTGGGTACAGTCTCGAGTCATATGGAGGCAATGAGCGATAGGAGGGGATTCGTCTCTCCCGGTATAGGGGGTTGATGTTGCGCTGTGTTCGATTGGCTATAACAGGAAATCCCTGGCCAGGGTTGCTGAGATTACTGGTAAGTGTTACCAGTAGTTTCACAAAGTGTTATAGACCTCATATCGACATGACTTATCGAGCTATTGGGGTCTGACGTATACCTCCCCTAGGCAAGATATGCGACATATCAGACGATCAGACCGGACTGTACGGTAGTGTTACTGGTCGGATTCGCAGGAGTGTGAGCGGGCTTGCTCATCGATCTTCTGATCGCTCAATACCCGGGTGGCCGTTACGTTTAGCAGACCGCTTGCGGCTTGTGGGTGTTTGATATGATCATCACCTGCTGCCGGCGTATTGACGAGTCTTTAGAGTCCTACACAGAGGTTTCCTGGCTCAAGCGAAATGAAATAGGAGCGCATATGAGATATGTGCGGGACCGAGAATAATACGAGTATGTGATACTGTATTCGATTCTCGCGATGTGACATTGATCGGTTATATGCGGTATAGCCGGGTTATCGGATCAAGTGTTGATTCGATAAGTTGTTACTGATGATACCAGTCGGTTATGTGTGACATGACCGGATCATTGAATCAAGTGTGGATTTAATAATTTAATGCATAATTATATATTTGATATATTACTTTGCATTAACTAGTGTCGGTTCACTTTAGACGGATTTTCTCACTTGGTTCGTGCGCATTGCATATGCGATATGATTTTGTGCACTTGTTTGTATCATGTTTGATGATGCGAGCATGCTAGGGTTTTGTGTAATGACTTAAACCTAGGTTAAGTAAATGATTAGGGTTTTCTTTTATTAATTCATTTATCTTTTCATTTGGATATAAAAGATAAATGAGAAGAAGAAAACAAAAGGGTTTCTTTCATGAAGCTTTGACCAATCTAACCCTTTTGTCTTCATCTAACAAACCCTAACCATTCATTTAACTATGGTCAACTCTATACACATTACCATAGTTAAATTATGATAAGAGATGATTATTCATTTTCTATTCTATTATTCTTATCATAATTTTTAGCTTCTTCTTCTTCTTCCTTCAAGTGAAGAAAAGCTTGACCATCAATGGCAACTTGATGAAATGAGTGAGAAATCCAATTCTAAAGTCTACCCACTTCCTATTTCTTCATCCTCTACCTCTTGCCAAGTAGTAGAGTGTGTTTCCTTCACAAGTTTTTTAGGGCTTGGTGAAGGTGGAGCTTGATTTAGCGATGCCTCGACGTAGATCATCTTCGGCATGGACATCGACGACCTAGCTCGCTTTTTCTCCGACGAAGCCGACTCTAGAGCCCGGATTCCTTTTGGACAGCGGAGACGACTTCGTTGCGGAGCTATGGAGGTGGAGCACTGGATCTACAAAGGTTGTATATCCGATACCCCATTAGTTAAGTTGTTAACTAGATTGTCTTTCGCCTAGTTTTCTAGCTCTGATACCACTGTAGGGTTCCTTGGCACCCCAAGGAGGTCTCACAAGGCATCGAACATGCCAATATAAAAATTTACGGGTGCCGAGAGACCCGACTACGGATCGTTTGCTAGAAAACTAGGCGAAAGACAATCTAGTTAACAACTTAACTAATGGGATATCGGAAATACAACCTTTGTAGATCCGGTGCTCCACCTCCATAGCTCCGCAACGAAGTCGTCTCCGCTGCCCAAAAGGAATCCGGGCTCTAGAGTCGGCTTCGTCAGAGAAAAAGCGAGCTAGGTCGTCGATGTCCATGCCGAAGATGATCTACGTCGAGGCATCGCTAAATCAAGCTCCACCTTCACCAAGCCCTAAAAAACTTGTGAAGGAAACACACTCTACTACTTGGCAAAAGGTAGAGGATGAAGAAATAGGAAGTGGGTAGACTTTAGAATTGGATTTCTCACTCATTTCATCAAGTTGCCATTGATGGTCAAGCTTTTCTTCACTTGAAGGAAAAAGAAGAAGAAGCTAAAAATTATGATAAGAATAATAGAATAGAAAATGGATAATCATCTCTTATCATAATTTAACTATGGTAATGTGTAGAGAGTTGACCATAGTTAAATGAATGGTTAGGGTTTGTTAGATGAAGACAAAAGGGTTAGATTGGTCAAAGCTTCATGAAGCTTCACTAAGCTTCATGAAAGCTTTGACCAATCTAACCATTTTGTCATCTTGTAAAAACCTAACCATTCACTAACCATGATCAATTCTTTACATTAAACCATGGTTACAATCCCCAAAACAACTCCAGAAAATTCAACTCTTGAAAAAATATCAAAAAAATCATCTAACCATTTTCTAATTATCTGGAATGGGATACAATAATTGGAATTCACAAAAGTTATGTGATAACTGAATGAATGTTATAAACATAGCACTTTAGTCTCACTTGATCGGTTGCCACGGAATTTTGATGTGAACAAAAGTCCGTCGCAATCACGTAGCGTACGCGGATACTCGCCGGGTAAACTTAATAGACAGCCTCACTCCATAGCCCCGACCAAATGACTGTAGGAGAACCCCGTCGCCGAAAACATCCGTTCGGGTGCTCGCGGCAGCGGTGTTCCGCCTTGGTGCACTTCGTCGACGGCGTTGGGGGTGCGGCCGCCTACTGAAGTTTGCGACGAGCATTCGATCAGGATGTCAGGAATCTTGTTGAATTGCCCGACTCGATATTGAAAAGTGTTTTCGATAATGAGACTGAAATGCGGGGTTTATAATTGTTAGGCATGTGATGTCTAAGTAATTCATTTGATTAGTCATGCGATGTCTATGCAGGTTGCGGATTCCAACTGTTGTAGTTTTACACTTTCTTTTCTGTGATCGTAAGTGTAATATGTGATATCGCCGATTTCGTTGCTATATGCCAACGACAATTGGGATGGACATATTTACTTACGTTGATGACATGTGATGTTATGTGTTGCTGGATATGTTATATTGGATCGTCGTGTTTGAATAGCCGGGGTTTTTTATGTGAGATGAGTGTTTTTCATTTTCATTCATGTAAAAACTTGTATGTAATATTCTTTTATTGGGGCGCTTCCAGGTTGCGGAAGTTGTCACCGTTTGTATATTATTTACTTTTCCGCACTAGGATAGACCCAAGGAGGGGAGCACAAGTAACCGGGTTCTGGAGTATAGTGGGAGACCAACTCGAGGAGTCGAGTCCGGGTCTCCTAACTCTAGAATTGGTAGGGTTACTTGCCGCTCTCGTAGGGGTCTAGGGGTGTGTATTTGGCTATTCATCACGACCGTGGAATCCGTGTTTTATACTGGCTCCTATTGAAAACACGGACGTCCTAGTATATCCAATATTTCATATGTTTCTTCTGCTGCGATATCTGTGATGTGATCATGTGATGTTCTGTGATAGATACAGTATATAGTATATATGATATATTATATAGGCGTTACTTATGTTTTACACCCGTGCTAGCCCTGCCCCGCTCTGTCGTTAGTTACCTAACCTAACGGTGCACGAGGGGACATCGAGGCGAATGCGGATGGCATAAGTGTACGTCGTATTTATCTGTGATGTTTAGGTAATTTAAATGATGGGACTTCATTAATGTGATTAATGAAATAAAAGAAACCTAAGCTGTTGTAGAATCGAATTTCAAAATAAAACAGGTAGCTACAGTTCTTGCTTTGCACAGCGGTATATGTGATATATCCTGCACCTTATTCGATGAGGAAAGGACCGAGATCCCTTCACCGGGAGTGACTCCTTTAGCAATAACTGGCAGATGCTACACACTCGGTTTGTCTTTTGATTGCTTTTAAGAGTTTTTGCTTTGCACAGTGATATATGTGATATATCCCGCACCTCATTCAACGAGGAAAGGACCGACGATCCCTTCACCGGGAGTGACTCCTTTAGCAAAACTAGAAAAGCCTCAAAAGCACTCCATTTCAAAATTCATTCGATCCTACAACGATATCAAGTTCATTACGCAATAGGTTTTAAGAAAAACCTGTCGTAGCCCTCCGTCATTTCAGATAAGTAGTAGTTAGTATTCGTGCTACGTTTGTTGGCCTGCGTCAAGGCGTAGTGTGCGGTAGCTAACTGGTGCTTATCTGCATAAGCATATGATGTGATTGGATTAGGGTAGTCGTGCGACTTTGTTGGCCTGCGTCAAGGGTCGTGCGGGTGGGTTTAATTCAATCAGGAAATGACGGGTTGAACTTGACTAGCGGACTATGGTTTGTTGGCCTGCGTCAAGGTCATAGGACGCTAGGGGCAAAATATTATTGGGAATTTCAAGTGTTGAAATTTGCAATGAGATTGCATACCTTCTATGAGATAGTTGGATCCCGATACCCGCTGCGAGTAAGTGTTACTCCTGGGAGAGTTTTATACATTACAATTAGCCGATCAAGTAGGTGTCTAGAAAGGTGTCAACGGGGTTACGCCTCTGGGAAAACGAGGTTTATATTAATTAGGTTCGTGCGAAAGCACGGGGGACCTCCCTCAAAGTACCGACACTGGCCTGGCTGAAAGATTGGCGAACTTGTAGTGTGTAATTAATCCCGGCTAGTCTTTCCTTTTAGGGTTTGAAGGAAGATTTGATATAAAGCAGTGGGAGCCATCCTGATTAGATAAAATAATAACCAATCTATTCTTGCAAGAGCGCACGCTGAGTGTTTTCTTCTCTCTCTCTCCTGGTAGCGACCATATCACGCCTTAATCAAGATAATAATACGGAATATTGACCGAATCCGCTTGTTATACTGAGCTGGGGAACGTTGATCCCGCTCCAACTTATAATTGTTATAAGACAGAGCAGGAAATTGGGGATTACCAGAATTCCCGTGCAGCCCAAACGAAGAGAGTGCATGCTGATGCATCATTTTCGGGTGTGTTCATTACAAAGAACTGTTTCTCTGTATCCTCTACGTCCTGGGTATGTGATACCAGATCAGGATCCCAAATATATAATCTGTTACATAGGGCTACAGATAGGTAGAGAACTGAGAACGGGTGATAAGTTTCATGAGGCAGAAAACGGGGCAAGTGTTGCAGCCAAGTCTGTTGGTCACTGTCACCCTGTATTACCAAGACATTGATTCTGAACGAATGTTATTAGATACCGAACATGATATACAAAATCATATCTATCTCTTTATTAGTAAAGAAATGATAAAATTTTGTATAGTTGGATAATGTTTTGAACATTTCCTATATCAAAAGTTGATCGGTTCAGGCACGTTATCTAAAAGCATTAAGGTTCTAAATCAAACTACAGTTCTTAGTATACGGAACACACACAAGAGGAAGAGTTCAGAATTGAACGATTCCTTCTTGAGGTATAGTAGACTAGGTCAGATCAATATGACCCGACTAGCTAGAGTTACATAAAGATGCATATTTAAATTAGTTTGAATTTACATCTTATGAAACTCGCCAGTCATGTCACAAAGATATAATGACACCAGCTCTGTTTATTGGAAACAGAAAAAGAATTAGTAAACTCTTGGGATGATACATGTTGATGTATGTAGGTCCCCTGTCTACACATGCCAAGACCGGTCCATTATACTTCATTATATTCTCTGATAATCTCTCAAGATTCAGACATATGTTCCTGTTGAAACACAAGTCCGAACCTTTTGAGATATTCACAGAATATAAGCGAGAAGTAGAGAACCAAAATACGGGTATAAGTATTATGTCCTTTGATGAGATCAAGGAGGAGAATACTTGAGCACGGAAATCCTGGACTATTCTAAAGGAGAATGAGATTCTCTCTCAGCATTACTCCTCCGTATACACCATGGCACGATGGTATATCGGGGCGGAGCAATCACACCCTATATGATATGGTGTGCTCTATGATGAGTAATACTGAGCTACTTATTTCCTTTTGGGTGTTATGCACTTGAGAAGCTGCATACCTATTGAATAGGGTTCGAATCAAATCAGTTGCCTACCACTTCATATGTGATATGGAAAGGGAAGAGCCCATATCTTAAGTTAGTTAAGATTTGGGGTTGCCCGGCCTATGTCTAAAATCAAAATCCGGACAAGCTCGAGGCAAGGTCTGTAATGTAGAACTGGAAAGGTTCCAGCTATACAAACTGCAGCTGATGATTTGAAAGAACCAAAGGATTCAATAGTTACCAACGAACCTCAGCCTCTCCACCGATCTAGTAGGGTTCCTCACCCACCTGAGAGATACTTCGGTTTCTTTATGACAGTGGGAGCTAGGATTGCATCATGAGATGATGACCCAACTTGTTTCGAGCTGGCCATCAGGAGTAGGACTTTGTAAGAATGGCTGGATGCTTAGCGATCTGAGATGGAATCCTTATACACCAACAAAGTATGGACTTTGGTTGCGATATCTGAAGGGTTAAATCCCCATCAGGAGCAAGTAAATCTTGAGAAGATTACTTGGTGTACATGGAAAAGTTAAGACTTTCAAACCTAGAATTGTTAAAGGTTTTCGTCATCGACCAGGCGTGGATAATGATGAAACCTTTTCCAGTAGCTATGCTTAAGTCCATCCAGATCCTACTTGTCACGGCTACATACCATGACTGCGATATCTGGTGGTTGGGTGTCTTGACTGCTTTTCTAAATGATGATTTAGAAGAGAGCGTCTATAAGTACACAGCCAGAGGGCCTCGTAGACAGTGGGAGCAGCGGAAACGTGTGCAAGATGTTTTATATGATAAAGCAGGCATCGCGGGGTTGGAACATCTGTTTTGATGAAGTAGTCAAAGAAGTTGACATCATCAAAGTGGTAGATGAACCTTGTATAAACAAAAAGGTAGTAGGGAGTATGGTGAGATCCTTGTAGAGTACGTGGATGACATACTCTTGATAGGGAAAGAGTTTCCTATGCTGCGCTCGATCAATCTCCGCTTATCACAATGATTCTCCACATAGGATCAAAATGATACCTACTAAATCCTGGATTTTGGATCTATGAGATAGATCTAAATAGATGTTAGGATACTCACTAGTTGTAGTGAGATGGTATCAGTTGATCCTGGGGAAAATCACTGGAAGTGTTCCAGGGTGATAAAGACGACTGAATGTCAGTCACAGGCATTGTCTTTACCCTCAGTAAATGGACGGTATGTTGGAAGAGTTCCAAGCTAGATACCGTGGCATACTAGAAGATAAAGGCAGGATACATCGCTACTTAAGATGCTACCAAGGAGGATGTTTGGGTGTATATTGGTCCATGAGATGAACTACGTTCCTACCATTGTGAGACAATGGAGCTGTGGCTCATGCCGAGGAACGCCGGTCCCATCAGTGATCCAGACATATTCTAAGGCAGTATCACTTGATCATGGAGATGGTTGATCTCCAGGGAGATCGAGGTTAGGAGAGTAGACTCAGAGGACAACACAGCGGATCCACTCACATAGGCCTGTTCCCAGAGAGAGATTTTTATGGGATGGTTGAGTATGAGATACTGCAACCACTGCTACAGATGGCCCTAGTGCAAGTGGGAGATTGTTAGTTATATGTATGCCCTAGAGGCCATTACTATACATAGGATGTATATTGTAGTGGATGCTGGGACAGATATAGGGAGGACTTTCTTGCTCGACATGATAGTATGCTATCTGGTTGCTCTTTACCTTAACGTGTACACTGATTGTCTCTCTGTTACATGTTGGTAAAGCCCTTAGGATCTGTACTTGACTACCTGGACTATGATGCGGATCATACTATTGGGGATATGGTAGTCCATAAGTACATCCTTCAAAGTCCCTAGTCGTGGGTGTATCGAGACGGGGCATCTATATACCAGAGTAGACTAGCGTATACCTTCTCGACCCATACAGATGGGCGATGGATGATCCCATATCCATCGGTGTTTGACATCAGAGATGATATACGGGTGCTCAGTAGAGACTGGGTACACTGGACGGACTCGCCGAGAACTCCCAGATGGTATTATACCTCACGTCAGATGGCAGTTCTCTGGTGACACTGGTACAGAGTAGTCTGTTGACCCGAGATCATCATAGAGTCTTGTGTGGTTCCCACTGTGCTTTGATTTCCATCTTACCACGTCCAAGAGGGCATGGAAAACGGTGGTTTTTGGGTACAGTCCCGAGTCACATGGAGGCAATGAGCGATAGGAGGGGATTCGTCTCTCCCGGTATAGGGGGTTGATGCTGCGCTGTGTTCGATTGGCTATAACAGGAAATCCCTGGCCAGGGTTGCTGAGATTGACTGGTAAGTGTTACCAGTAGTTTCTCGAAGTGTTATAGACCTCATATCGACACGACTTATCGAGCTATTGGGGTCTGACGTATACCACCCATAGGCAAGATATGCGACATATCAGACGATCAGACCGGACTGTACGGTAGTGTTACTGGTCGGATTCGCAGGAGTGTGAGCGGGCTTGCTCGTCGATCTTCTGATCGCTCAATACCCGGGTGGCCGTTACGTTTAGCAGACCGCTTGCGGCTTGTGGGTGTTTGATATGATCATCACCTGCTGCCGGCGTATTGACGAGTCTTTAGAGTCCTACACAGAGGTTTCCTGGCTCAAGCGAAACGAAATAGGAGCGCATATGAGATATGTGCGGGACCGAGAATAATACGAGTATGTGATACTGTATTCGATTCTCACGATGTGACATTGATCGGTTATATGCGGTATAGCCGGGTTATCGGATCAAGTGTTGATTCGATAAGTTGTTACTGATGATACCAGTCGGTTATGTGTGACATGACCGGATCATTGAATCAAGTGTGGATTTAATGATTTAATGCATAATTATATATTTGATATATTACTTTGCATTAACTAGTATCGGTTCACTTTAGACGGATTTTCTCACTTGGTTCGTGCGCATTGCATATGCGATATGATTTTGTGCACTTGTTTGTATCATGTTTGATGATGCGAGCATGCTAGGGTTTTGTCTAATGAGTTAAACCTAGGTTAAGTAAATGATTAGGGTTTTCTTTTATTAATTCATTTATCTTTTCATTTGGATATAAAAGATAAATGAGAAGAAGAAAACAAAAGGGTTTCTTTCATGAAGCTTAGTGAAGCTTCATGAAGCTTTGACCAATCTAACCCTTTTGTCTTCATCTAACAAACCCTAACCATTCATTTAACTATGGTCAACTCTCTACACATTACCATAGTTAAATTATGATAAGAGATGATTATTCATTTTCTATTCTATTATTCTTATCATAATTTTTAGCTTCTTCTTCTTCTTCCTTCAAGTGAAGAAAAGCTTGACCATCAATGGCAACTTGATGAAATGAGTGAGAAATCCAATTCTAAAGTCTACCCACTTCCTATTTCTTCATCCTCTACCTCTTGCCAAGTAGTAGAGTGTGTTTCCTTCACAAGTTTTTTAGGGCTTGGTGAAGGTGGAGCTTGATTTAGCGATGCCTCGACGTAGATCATCTTCGGCATGGACATTGACGACCTAGCTCGCTTTTTCTCCGACGAAGCCGACACTAGAGCCCGGATTCCTTTTGGACAGCGGAGATGACTTCGTTGTGGAGCTATGGAGGTGGAGCACCGGATCTACAAAGGTTGTATTTCCGATATCCCATTAGTTAAGTTGTTAACTAGATTGTCTTTCGCCTAGTTTTCTAGCAAACGATCCGTAGTCGGGTCTCTCGGCACCCGTAAATTTTTATATTGGCATGTTCGATGCCTTGGGAGACCTCCTTGGGGTGCCTAGGAACCCTACAGTACTAGCTACACGTAACGGTCCCCAGGTAGATGCCGATAAGAAGACTGATGAGGTGAACCCATCCGAACTCCTACTGAGCCTGAATGTGACAATCTCCGTACAGTCCGGTCTATTCGTCTGAGAATATCGCATGGCGGGCCTAGGGGGCGGTAAACGTTAGTACCCTAATAGCGGTACAAGTCGTGTTGGAGTGTAGCCCAGAATACCCTGAGACAACACTGGATAACCTACCAGTATATCTCAGTTGCCCTGGCCAGGGACAACTATATGTAATAGCTCTCCTTGACACAGCGCGATATCAACCCCAAATACCGGGAGAGACGAATCCTGTCTAACCGTCACTGCCTACAAGTGCTTCGGGACTGCACCCAACTGCTACTTGTTTGCACGAATCATTTGAGCCGAGGTAGGGTAGCAATCTAAAAACAGTGGGAACACACTCAAGGCGAAGTGACAGTGTCAAGTTAGCGGACTAAGTTGTACTCATGTCACCTAGGAACTGATAACTGACGATAGATATAGTACCAACCAACAGTTCCCTACGAGTCCTGTCCAGTATACTCGTGACCTCACGAGCACCCGCATACTATCTCAAGTACGACGTACTGACGGCTGTGGGGCAGACCGTCTCCCCTGCTGGGATGAGAAGCGCATACGCTAGTCTACTCCGGAGTATCGATGCCCTGTCTCGATAATCCTATTACTAGGGACCTGTATAAGGATGTGCTTGTAGATTACCCAGCCCCCACTAGTGTGACTGCCATCACAACGCTGGTAATCAAGCAAAGATCCTAAGGGCTCCACTAATGTGTATAGGCGATATGCTAAAAGAAACACATGCACACATTAAAGTAGAAACAAACCAAGTAGCATACTACCATTTCGAGCAAGATTGTCTATACAACTGTGAATATCCCAAGCTTCTATTATGTAATATACAAACTAGTATGATACAGTAATGGCCTCTAGGGCATATACACTAACAATTTTGACGTATCGAAATATAGCTGTTTCCTTATACAAGTTGTTGCAATGTTAGATTCCAATAAGGGAACTTTGGAGGCCGCGAGGAAAGGAAAAGGATTAGCGATTTCTGAGTGGATACGACGTATTTCCTGTTAGTTATATGTATGCCCTAGAGGCCATTACTGTACATTGGATGTATATTGTAGTGGATGCTGGGTCATATATAGGTAGGACTTTCTTGCTCGACATGATAGTACGCTATCTGGTTGCTCTTTATCTTAAAATGTATACTTTCTGTCTCTCTGTTACATGTTGATAAAGCCCTTAAGATGTGTACTCGACTTCCAGGACTATGATGCAGTTCATACTAGTAGGGCCTGGGTAGTCCATGAGTACATCCTTCAATGTTCCTAGTCGTAGGAATATCAAGACGGGGCATCGATATTCCAGAGTAGACTAGCGTATATCTTCTCGACCCATATGATGGGCGATGGATGATCCCATATCCATTGGTGTTTGACATTAGAGATGGTATGCGGGTGCTCAGTGGAGACTAGGTATACTGAACGGACTCACCGAGAACTCCCTGATGGTATTATACCTCACGTCAGATGGCAGTTCTCTGGTGACACTGGTACAGCTTAGTCTGTTGACCGAGATCGTCATAGAGTCTTGTGTGTCTCCCACTGTGCTTTGATTTCCACCCTACCACGGCTCTACTGAGTCCTGCAAACAGGTGGTTTTTGGGTACAGTCCCGATTCACATGGTGGCAATGAGCGATAGGAGGGGATTCGTCTCTCCCGGTATTGGGGGTTGATGTTGCGCTATGCACGACTGGCCATAACAGGAAATCCCTGGCCAGGGTTGTAGTGATATACTGGTAAGAGTTATCAGTAGTTTCACGATTGTTATGGACCTCACGTTGGCATGACTTATCGAGCTACTGGGGTCTGACGTCTACCACCCCTAGGCGAGATATGCGACATATCAGACGAACAGACCGGACTGTACGGTAAGTGTTACTGGTTGGATTCACAGGAGTGTGAGCGGGCTTGCTCGTCGATCTTCTGATCGCTCAATACCCGGGTGGCCGTTACGTTTAGCAGACTGCTTGCGGCTTGTGGGTGTTTGATATGATCATCACCTGCTGCCGGCGTATTGACGAGTCCTTAGAGTCCTACACAGAGGTTTCCTGGCTCAAGCGAAACGAAATAGGAGCGCATATGAGATATGTGCGGGACCGAGAATAATGTGTGTATGTGATACCGTATTCTATTCTCGCGATGAATGTATCGATTGGTTGTATGCGATATAACCTAGTTATCGAATCGAGGATTGATTCGATAAGCCGATACATTGGATATTAGTAGTTCACATGCGATATGACCGGATCGTTAAATCAAGTGTTGATTTAATGATTTAATGTATAATTATATATTTGATATATTACTTTACATTAACTAGTATTTGTTCGCTTAAAATGGATTTTCTCACTTGATGTGCATATTGTATATGTGATATATTTTTTGTGCACTTGATTGTATCATGTTAGATGATACATGAATGTTAGAGTGTATGTTTAGATTAAACCATGGTTATGTAATGGTTAGGGTTTTGATTTTAATTACTTATTCATTTATTTATTTATTTATTCATTTTTGAAAGATAAAGAGAAATGGTGGCTTGATTTGTTTTCTAGTTGAAGCTTCATGAAGCGTTGAATAAGTCCCCCATTTTTGTTTCATATTTAACCCTAACCATTCAACCTAACCTTAGTTAATTCTCTACACCTAACTATGGTTGAGATTATGATAAGTATCATTTTGTTTTCTATTTTAAATATACTTATCATATTCTTTCTTCTTCTTCTTCTTCTTCAACAAAGAAGAAACCTTGCCTCCATAAATGGCAACTTTAGAAAAAGAGTGAGAAATCCAATTCTAAAGTGAACCCACTTCCTATTTCTTCATCCTCTACCACTTGCCAAGTAGTATAAGGTGTTTTCTTCTCAACTTTCATGACTTGGTGAAGTTGGAGCTTGATCTTGAGTTGCCTCGATGTTGATCATCTTCGGCATCGAAGTCGACGACTTAGCCCGATCTTTTCTCCGATGAGACCACTGCGAGAGTCAAGGATTCCGATAGGTACACCGGAGGGACGTCATCCTGGAACTAGAGAGGTGGAGGACCGGATCTACAAAGGTTGTAGCCCCTTTCCTTTACGTTAAAGTTGTTTACTTGCATTGCATTGCCTATACATCTAGTTAATGATCCGTATTAGGGTTTGTAGGCATATAAAAAAATTTGAATTGGCCATGTTTGATCACTTGTAGAACCTCATGGGTGTGCCTAAGAACCCTACAGTGGTATCAGAGCCTAGCTAGAGTCTTAGGCGATGCGTAGACGGAGTTAGAAGTCCGATCGAACCGAAACCCTAATTCAAAATTGCTCTCTGTACATTTTTTGAAATCGGGGATTTTTGAAAATTAAAAATATGAAGAAAAATCAGCAGGAGTTTCTAAGAATTACTGTGGAGCACGTGCTTCTGATTCGATCAAAGCGCGGCGGAACCGCGCCATTAGCAATGCTAATGCGGCGGTTCCACGGCCATTTTGTCTCTTCTTCCATTTATTTTTCCACAGTAATTCCTATATTGTGGTGCTGTATTTTCTGGGAATTTTTAAATCTTACTTAAGAGTCGAGTTTTCTGGGTTGTATTGGGAGTTCGGAGATTCGATCGGACTGTCTAATTTTGTCTGTGTTTTTTCCGGGTAATTTTAGAATATGTTAAAAAGTTCGACCGGATATACATACTCACTTTTTCCCCTGCCGGAAAATTTCCAGTTGTTGGACTTTTCCGTAGTTTAATGACGTTCTAAGTAGTGCAAGTAATGCGATGGTCCCTCTAGAAGACAACAAACCTTAACTCGATTATGTGACCATCTTGAACTGCCCTTTGAACCTTAGGGTTTGGGGCAGTACGGCGTGCTACATGTGAGGCGTTGGCTTGACCCTTCTACGGCTGGACCATTGGTACTGAGGCATGAAGTGAATGTCTTTGAACCTATTTCATGTGTTGAGCTGTTTCGGGAAAACTTGGGTGTTCGATTGTTCGATCAGAAAGTTTAACATTTTCTATCTTATCCGGAATGTGATACAATAATTGGAATTAACAAATAGTTATGAGATAACTAATATGAATGTTATAAACATAGCAGTTTAGTCTCACTTGATCGGTTGCCACGGAATTTTAATGTGATCAAAAGCCCGTCGCAATCACGTAGCGTACGCGGATACTCGCCGGGTAAACTTAATAGACAGCCTCACTCCATAGCCCCGACCAAGTGACTGTAGGAGAACCCCGTTGCCGAAAGCATCCGTTCGGGCGCTCGCGACAGCGGTGTTCCTCCTTGGTGCACTTTGTCGAAGGCGTCGTGGGTGCGGCCGCCTACTGAAGTTTGCGACGAGCATTCGATCAGGATGTCGGGAATCTTGTTGAATTGCCCGATTTTATATTGAAAAGTGTTTTCGATTTTGAGAATAAAATGCGGGGTTTATAATTGTTAGGCATGCGATGTCTAAGTATTTCATTTGATTAGGCATGCGATGTCTAAAGAGGTTGCGGATTCCAACTGTTGTAGTTTTACACTTTCTTTTTTGTGACCGTAAGTGTAATATGTGATATCGCCGGTTTCGTTGCTATATGTCAACGACAATTGGGATGCGCATATTTACTTACGTTGATGACATGTGATGTTATGTGTTGCTCGATATGTTATATTGGATCGTCGTGTTTGAATAGCCGGGGTTTTTTTATGTGAGACGAGTGTTTTTCATTTTCATTCATGTAAAAACTTGTATGTAATATTCTTTTATTGGGGCACTTCCAGGTTGCGGATGATGTCACCATTTGTATATTATTCACTTTTCCGCATTAGGATGGAAGCAAGGAGGGGAGCACAAGTAACCGGGTTCTAGGGTCCAGTGGGAGACCATCTCGAGGAGTCGAGTTCGGGTCTCCTAACCCTAGAATTGGTAGGGTTGCTTGCCGCTCTCGTAGGGGTCTAGGGGTGTGGGATTGGCTATTCATCACGATAGTGGAATCCGTGTTTTATACTGGCTCGTATTAAAAACACGGACGTCCTAGTATATCCAATATTTCATATGATATTTTCTGCTGCGTTATCTGTGATGTGATCATGTGATATGTTCAGATAGATATTATATATAGTATATATGATATATTATATAGACATTGCTTATGTTTTACACCCGCACAAGCCCTGCCTCTCTCTGGCGTTAGTTACCTAACCTAACGGTGCAGACGGGACTTCGAGGCGAATGCGGATGGTATAAGCGTACGTTATATTTATCTGTGATGTTTAGGTGGACTTAAATGATGGGATATTCATTAATGTGATTAATGAAAGAAAATAAACCTAATTGATGTTGTGGAATCGAATTTCAAAATAAAAACAGGTAGCTATAGTTCTTGCTTTGCATCGCGGTGTTCCTTGTAGAACATCCTACACCTTATTCGATAAGGAAAGGACCGAGATCCCTCCACCGGGAGTGACTCCTTTAGCAATAACTGGAAGATGCTACAACACTCGGTTTATCTTTTGATTGCTTCTATAGTTTCTGCTTTGCACAGTGATATATATGATATATCCCGCACCTCATTCGATGAGGAAAGGGTCGACGATCCCTTCACCGGGAGTGACCCCTTTAGCAAAACTAGAAAAGCCTCAAAAACATTCCATTTAAAAACATTTGATTCCGCAACGAGATCAAGTTCAAAGCGTTAAAGGTTTTCATAATAACCATTCGCAACCCTCCGTCATTTTAGGAAGTAGAGTACTTAGTATTCGTGCTGTGTTTGTTGACCATAGTCAAGGCACAGTGTACGGTAGCTAAGTGATGTCTTCCTACACCGCATATGATGCGATTAGTTAGGACAGTCGCGTGACTTTGTTGACCTTAGTTAAGGTTCATGTGGGTGGGTCTAATTAATCACGAAATGACGGGTAGAACTTGAATAGTGCTTATGATTTGTTGACCATAGTTAAGGTCATAAGCGCTAGGGGTAAAAACATTTATCGGGTGTTTCAAGTGTTGAAATTTGCAATGAGATTGCATACCTTCTATGTGATAGTTGGATCCCGATACCCACTGCGAGTAATTGTTACTCCTGGAAGAGTTTTGCACTTTACAATTAGCCGATCAAGTAGGTGTCTAGAAAGGTGTCAATGGGGTTACGCCTCTGGGAAAACGAGGTTTACTGTAATTAGGTCCGTGCGAAAGCACGGGGAACCTCCCTCAAAGTACCGACACTGGCGTGGCTGAAAGATTGGTGAACTTATAGAGTGTAATTAATCCCGGCTAGTCTTTCCTTTTAAGGTTTGAAGGAAGATTTGATAAAAACAGTGGGAGCCATCCTGATTAGATAAAATAAATAACCAATCTAATCTTGCAAGAGCGCACGCAGAGTGTTTTCTTCTCTCTCTCTCCAGGTAGCGACCATATCACGCCCTAATCAAGATAATAATATGGATGTATTGACCGAACCCGCTTGTTATACTGAGCTGGGGAACGTTGGTCCCGCTCCAACTTATAATTGTTATAAGACAGAGCAGGAAATAGGGGAAAACCAGAATTCCTATGCTGCCCAAACGAAGAAAGTGCATATGATGCATCTCCTTCGGGTGTGTTCATTATACAAAACTATTTCTCAGTATCCTCTGCATCCTGGGTTCTGATACCGGATCTGGATCCCAGATATGTAATCTGTTACATAGGGCAACAGAAAGGCAGAGAACTGAGAACAGGTGATAAGTTTCATAAGACAGAGAACGGGGCAAGTGTTGCAGCCAAGTCTGTTGGTCACTGTCACCCTGTATGACCAGTACATTGATTCTGAACGAATGTTATTAGATACCGAACCTGATATAAAAAATCATATCAGTCTCTTTATTAGTAAAGAAAGGATATAATTTTGTATTGATGGATAATGTTTTGAACATTTCCTATATCAAAAGTTGATCGGTCCAGGCACGTTATCTAAAAGCATTGACGTTCTAAATCAAACTACAGTTCCAAGTATACAGAACACACACAAGAGGAAGAGTTCAGAAATGAACGAATCCTTCTTGAGGCATTGTAGACTAGGTCATATCAATGCGACCCGACTGGCTGAAGTTAAATTTTAGATGCATATTTAAATTAGTTTGAATTTACATCTTGTGAAACTTGCCAGTCATGTCACAAAGATAAGATGACCATATCTCTGTTTATTGGAAATAGAGAAAGAGTTAGTAAACTCTTGGGACTGATACATGATGATGTATTTAAGGTCTCCCGTCTACACATACCAGGACAGGTTCTTTGTACTTCATTACGTTCTCTGATGATCTCTCAAGATTCAGACATATGTTCTTGTTGAAATATAGGCCGGAAGCTTTTGAGATATTCACAGAATATAAGCTAGAAGTAAGGAACCAATACGGGTATAAGTATTATGTCCTTTGATGTGATCAGGGAGGAGAATACTTGTGCATAGAATTCCTGGATTGTTCTAAAAGAGAATGAGATTCTCTCTCCGTATTACTCCTCTGAATACACCACAGCACAAAGGTGTATCAGGTCGGAGCAATCGCATAATATTAGATATGGTGTGCTCTATGATGAGTATTACTGAGTTACCTATTTCCTTTTGGGGTTGTGCACTTGAGAAGCTGCATACCTATTGAATAGGGTTCGATTCAAATCAGTGCCTACCACTCCATATAAGATATGGTATGGAAAGAGCCTATCGCTTAAGTAAGTTAAGATTTAGGATTGTCCGGCCTATGTCCAAAGAAAAATCCGGACAAGATCTAGGCAAGGTCAGTTCTGTAGAACTGGAAAGGTTCCAGCTGTACAAAACGGCAGCTAATGATTTGACAGAACCAAAGGATTCAATAGTCCCCAACGAACCTCAGCCTCTCCGCCGATCTAGAAAGGTTCCTCACCTGCTTGAGAGATACTTCGGTTTCTCGATGACAGTGGGAGCGATGAATGCATCATGAGATGATGACCCAACTAGTTTCGAGCAGGCCATCGAGAGTAGGGACTTTGTAAGAATGGCTGGATGCTTAGCGATCTGAGATGGAATCCATATACACCAACAAAGTATGGACTTTGGTTGCGATATCTGAAAGGTTAAATCCCCATCAGGAGCAAGTATATCTTGAGAAGATTACTTGGTGTAGATAGAAAAGTTATGACTTTCAAAGCTAGACTAGTTAAAGGTTTTCGTCATCAACCAGGCGTGGATAATGATGAAACCTTTTCCAGTGCCTATACTTAAGTCCATCCAGATCCTACTTACCATTGCTACATACCATGACTACGATATCTGGTGGTTGGGTGCCATGACTGCTTTTCATTTAGAAGAGAACGTCTATAAGTACACAGCCAGAGGGCTTCGTAAATAGTGGGAGCAGCGGAAACATGTGCAAGTTGCTTTACAGGATAAAGCAGGCATCGCGGAGTTGGAACATCTGTTTTGATGTGGTAGTCAAAGAGTTTGACTTCATCAAAATGGTAGATGAACCTTGTATATACAAAAAGGTAGTAGAGAGTAAGGTGGTCATCCTCGTATTGTACGTAGACAACATACTCTTGATAAGAAAAGAGTTTCCTATGCTACGCACGGTCAATCTCCGCTTATCACATGGATTCTCCATATAGGATAAAGTTGATACCTCCTAAATCCTGATATTTAGGTCTATGAGATAGATCTAAATGGATGTTAGGATTCTTACTGGTTGTAGTGAGATAATATCAGTTGATCCTAGGGAGAATCACCGGAAAGGTTCCAGGGTGATAAGGACGACTGAATGTCAGTCGCAGGCATTGTCTTTACCCTCAGTGGAGGGACGGTATGTTGGAAGTGTTCCAAGCTAGATACTGTGGCAAACTAGACGATAAAGGCTGGTAACATTGCTATTAAAGATACTACCAAAGAGGAAGTTTGGGTGTATATTGGTTCATGAGATGAACTAGGTTCCTATCATTGTATGGCAATGAAAGTGTGGCTTTGGCCCAGGAACCCTGGTCCCATCAGTGACCCAGACATATTCTGAGGCAGCATCACCTGATCATGGAGATAGTTGATCTCCAGGGTGATCGAGGTTAGGAGAGTAGGCTCAGAGGATAACACGGCGGATCCACTCACAAAGGCTTTTTCCCAGAGAGAGACTTATATGGGATGGTTGAGTATGTGATACTGCAACCACTGCTACAGATGGCCATAGTGCAAGTGGGAGATTGTTAGTTATAAGTATGCCCTATGTTGGAGATAGTGCCCTCAGAGTCAATTATTCGATCACAGGCACGTGATTGCAATGATTGAGGGAGGACCTATCCCAGTAGAACAGTCTTACTCGAGATGATAGTATGCTATCTGGTTTACCTTTATCATCGTGTACTGCTTCAGGTGACCTTACAGGTCGCTATTACACGCTGATAGAGCCCCTAGGATTCTTGCTTGACTGCCAGCAGTATGATGGCGATCATATACGTGGGAGCTGGGGTCTATAAGCACATCCTTAAAAGGTCCCTAGTCGTGGGAGTTTCGAGACTGGGCATCGATACTCCATTAGTAGACTAGTGTATACAGTCGAGACCCCGACGAGGGGCGGTGGCCGGTCTCACAAGCCACTGGTGTCAGTTGGTTCACCTAAGATGTATACAGGTGCTCATTGGGTTATGAGTACACCGGACAGGACTCGCCGGGAACCTGCTAGTTGGGATTATACCAGACGTCAGATAGCAGTTCCCAGGTGACATGTGTACAGGTTAGTTCATCGACCTGAGATCGTCATTTGTCTCGTGTGAGTTCCCACTGTGCTTTGATTACTACCCTACCACGGCTCAAAGGAGGCGTGCAAACAGGTTTTAGTTGGGTACAGTCCCGAGCCACATGGAGGCAGTGAGCGGATCTGCAGGGGTTCGTCTCTCCCGGTATTGGGGGTGAGGTCGCGCTGTGTCTAGGAGAGCCATTACGCAAAGCCCTCGGCCGAGGCAGGAGATTTACTAGTAGGTATTCCAGTAGTATCTCAGGGCGTTCTGGGCTACACTCCGACACGACTTGTACCGCTTTTGGGGGTCTGACTTTTACCAACCCCCTAGGCCCGACATGCGATGCTCGTAGACGAACGGACCGGACTGTACGGATATTGTCACTGACAGGCTCAGTAGGGTGTCAGGATGAGTTCGCTCATCGACGTCCCTTTTGGTCAATAGCTGGTGGCCCGTTACGTATTGGCTTATACCTCTGACGTGCTAGTGGTTAAATCCACAGCCATTGTATTGACGAGTCTTTAGAGTCCGCCACACTTTCAGTTACTCAGCTTTCGGGCGAAATGCTGTAGAGGCCGTATAGTCATATGGCAGGGTTCGATCTGATACGTGCGGTATTGCACGGATCAGGATCGGACGGATATTACTAGCCGGTTTTGGTTTAAGCCGGATCCTAGTATAGTACAGTGTAGATTTTGTCTCATTGCATTTGTATCCGGTAGGAATACAGATGCGGGTGTGTATGCACAGTATTGGGGTTTTTCCTGTAATTTATTACGGGACCAGTTTTCTGGAGTTGCCAGTTTGCATTCCGTTCCGGTCGGTTTTCCTTTGTTCTTTCCCGGCCGGACTTTTCAGATGGAGGGGGTTATTTGCAAGTTTGCAAATAACATTTTGTGGAGGGGTTTATTGCAAAAGGATTGATTATGATAGCATCATTTCTTATGCACCATAACTTGCATTTATTGTGATAAGAGTGGGTATGGGTTTGATGTATGTTGGTAATGATTATGCTTTATGATGTGGTCACCATTCTCTTCATCCTACACTCACCTCCCTTCATGATTTATGCTTTTCCCTCCACCCTTTCCTAGCAAGAATGGCCGGCCACTATGTTGGGGAGATGAGAGAAATTTCTATTTTTGGTGTGACACAAATTTCTTCATCTCATTCTTCTTGTTTTGGGAAAAATGAAAGCACCATTTTCCCTTAACCTTATTCCTCCATCAAGGCAACTTCACCACCCCAAATGAGACAACAATTCTACACTACATTCTACAGCATACCTTGGGCACGTCGACTAGCCAGCTTCGTGCCCGAGTTGCCTCGGTATTGAGGTGGGAGCCCGTAAAAGATACAGACGATGTGGTGCCCTTCCGGCAAGGAGGCGACGACCGGAGTTTCCGCGGGAGATCGGGACGATGACGAGAAGACCGGAGGACTCGGATCACTCGGTATATCTCTCACCCTTTCTCTTGTTAGCTAGTATCGGTTAATGGTTTCGATCCGGGTATATTGTCCGCGGTAGCGCCAGTTTCCAAGTAAGGAAAATTTTTGATTCCGCATTTTGGCCTCGGATAGACGGCCGGGGCGCTGCCGTGGCGCAACATGGTATCAGAGCCACGCCATTAACCTTGCCTAGCTTGTTCTAATGCGTTTTACTTATCCGATCGACCAAAATTCCAAAATCCGCATTTTCTCATGCATCAGTTTCTGTTGAAATTTTTTGGTGTCCAAAAATTTTTCAGGTTGTAAAATAGTGATGTACTGGACTCTGTAAGCATACTGTAGAAATTCGACACGGTAGGTCGACCAACAGAGCGCGGAACCGTGGCCAAACCCCCCCATAGGCCGCGGTTCCGCCGCTGAAAAGTGTCCTTGCTGTGTCAAATTTCTTCAGTAGCTTTCTGGGGCCAAAATTGGGGTTTTGGGATATTAAATTTGGGCCCAGATTTTCTGTGAGTGCTACAGTATTGCTTGGGGGCCCACTTGTTAATTGTTTGATCGATCGGATATTTTAAACACATTATTTCACAGTATTTACATTATATCTGCGACCGTGAATGTCACTTGATCGGTAAATCCGGTCTAACTGCTATAGCCCGGTTAGACGGATTTGCGAACGTGATTTTCACGTTGATGTTATATGTTTATGCTGTGTTGTTGCGGATCGGTCGTGGGGGATAGCCTGGATGCAATGCTAGTATAGCTTCTGTTGTTTTATGTACATTTGATATTACGGGGCGAGCGTCCGACATGTGGACTGCCGTCACTGCCTGTTTGTATTATTCTTTTGGGGCACGACCTGGTTGCGGTCGATGTACCCGGTGTATGTATATTTTACTTTCTGCACTAGGATTGCCCCGCGGTGGAGTGCACGGATAGCCGGATTCTGGAGGGCAACAAGCCCGCATCTCATGGCATTGGGACGGAGGGGGCTTCACTCTAGGATTGGCGGGCTGTTCACCGCACTCGTAGGGGGTACAGGTTGACCCAGGAGGGGTGCCCAAGTTACCGGATTCCGTGAAGTGCTGGGTGGTCCATTCACGGTGCTGAAGGAGGCTTCCTCGCTTCAGGTTTTGGCGGGTGACTTGCCGCGCCCGTAGGGGTCTAGGATTTCATTGCACAGGCTATCCACACGACCAGGGGAACGTCGGGTTTCAGCAGCGGCTCTGTGAAACCCGGGGCTTCCAGATATCTGTATTGTTCTGTGATGCTGTACATTTCTGTGATGTTGCATTTTATCACGCCTTGAGCGAAATACTATATATTGGTATATATATTAGTAGATGTTGTATATGTTTTTCATCCGCGCTAGTCCAGTCCCCGCTCTGCCGTTAGTTAGCTAACCTAACGGGTGATGACGGGACCCAGTGGCGAATGCGGATGGCATATACGTACGTTAGTATATTTTCGTTCTTTATGGTGTGATCAATTGATGGGACTGCATTGATTCGGATCAACGCAAGATAAACAAACCTAATTCTGATGTTGTTGGAACACTTTTCAAAAAGCTGTTATTGCAAGGACGTTCACTTTTGTTTTGTATCGTGGTATTCATTTGGAATATCCTGCTCCTCAGTCGACGATGCAAGGGCCGAGATCCCTTCACCGGGAGTGACCCCTTGGACAGAAGTTTGCGTCAGGGCATTAACTTCACTATAGCCGATTACTTTTGCTTTGCATCGTGGTATTCAGTTGGAATATCCTGCACCTCATTCTACGGGGAAAGAGCCGAGATCCCTTCACCGGGAGTGACCTCTTTAGTAAAGGTTTTCGTCACAATATTTTTTTTAAAAAGTTATCCAGTTCCTTCAACGATATCAAGTTCATTAAGTTAAAGGTTTTTTGCCAAAAACCAGTCGTAGCCCTTCGTCATTTCAGATTAGTATTACTTAGTATTCGTGCTGCGTTTGTCGTGCATTGCCGAGGCGTAGTGTTCGGTAGCTATGTAGTGCTTTTCTGTCACATGGATAAGTGGATTGGTTAGGACAGTCGTACGGTCTTGTTGGCATTGTCAAGGACTCGTACGGGTGGGTTTAACGCAATCAAGATAATGACGGGTAGAACTTGACTAGGACTCTTTGATTTGTTGGCATTGTCAAGGTCACTTGGGTCCTAGGGGTAAAAACCTACATCGGGAGTTTCAAAAAAACTGAAACTTGCCAGATATGCGCATACCTTCTGGAGTGTGGTTACTTAAGTGCATTCCGTCAAGTTATCATGCGATTATAGTTGGATCCCGATTCCTGCTGATGAGTTGGTTTACTCCTCGGGTGATCCCGACTAGTTCTTCTTTCAGGTTTGGAGGAGAATTTGACGGTACAGTGGGAGGTTTCCAGATTAGATAAAGTGATAACCATTCTGATCTAGGTTAGAGTGCACGCTGAGTGTTTCTTTTTCTCTCTCTCTTTGGCAGCGACCATTGACCCGACCCTGGAATATGACTCAGTTACCAAGTTGACCGAACCTTCTTAACACTGGCTTTTGGATTGTCAGAGTTGCAAACCTCATTGCCACTCCTACCTTTACCCTTTTCTCCAGGACACCCCGTATTACTACGAACGTCCACTTCCATTGGACAAAACCATCGTATGGTTATATACGAACTCGAAGGACTTCGAGGATGGTTTCTGGTTCTGGAGAAAACGAATAGGATTATTCAGTTGTCTTTTCTTTTCACCTTCTCTCATTACGAGTACTCCTTGGTTTAGAAGATAGTACACCTATTACGCAAATTGGATAGTCTTCTTCCAAACCTTAGGCAGGTGCCGAACGGTGGGGAATGAAGAAAACCAATTAGCATAACGATGGTGTACAGAAGGTATTAAGTTAAGACAAAGCAAGGGATTAGCAAGAGGGCTAAGTAGATTGCGACTGCTATTCACGACCGAACCAAGTATTTCTTCGCCAATCCTAAATCACCTTTGTATTTCTCCAGGACACTCCGTATCACTACGAAGATCCCAAGTTTATTGGATAATCCATCGTATGGTTATATACGAACTCGAAAGGAACTTGTTCCAGTTCGGGGATGGATTCTGGATCAGGAGAAATAGGAATAAGGATTTATTCGGTTGTCTTTTATCTTCACCTTCTCTCGCTTTGCGAGTGCTCCTAGGAGTAGGACTGTACACCTTTTATGCTTATTGGATGGTCTTCTTCCAAACCATAGGCTGGTGCCGAACGGTAGGGAAGGAAGAAAACCATTTGGCCTAAAGGGGTGTGAGACGGTAATGACTAAAGACATATAAAGGGATTTGGACAGATGGCAAAGAGATATACGGTTACAGTTGTGAATCTGGATAATGGTAGAGGCATTACTAGGAATACCAGGATACCCCATCGAAACATTTCACTGTTTCAGTTCACTGTGTACTGTTAAAAGAAAACTGATTTCCCGATTAGATACTTACTCCAGGGTATGTATTTACCAGGTATGATTCTCACATCTGTATGGTTTTACAGATGATGAGTGGGAGTAAGTTATTGGGAATTGGGTGATCATCCTCATTATATCGGGATTCGTTGTAATCGGTGATATTTGAGGAGATCACCTGGGCTGTTTGTCGATCGGCAAATATTTGGTTTTGAATATCCGCTGTTGTGCACCAATTTCAAATTGATATATCTGTACGTCTATTTGAATAGAGTGAGATATACCTTTTGATATTATGTCGATGACATTTACCTATATCAGTGGATGGTTAGGTAAGGAGCATTAAACAGCGGTGCAATTCTTCTTAACCATAAGTACAGTTTTCAACCTACGATGCACAGTGAAAGAGTTGTTAGACTCAGCGGACTTATACAGAGTATTATATGTTGTCCAGTGTCCAATAGGACAGAGGGGTTGGTCCTCATACTATATTCTGTTTACTTTTAACTTCTTTAGTTCTTAGACATGTGTTTCGTAGAAACACAGGGTCTAAGTTTTGAGGAGTTTTAGGTATTTGAATAGAGTAGAGAACCAGGTATAGGAAGTATCGGGATTCTTCAATCTGATCGAAGATGGAGATACTTGTGTATGGTATTCAGTTGATAGTAATGATAAAGAGAAATTGCTTCTCTTTCAGGTTACTCATAATTGGAAGCATTCCTAAGTTGAGTAACGCTGATCGGCCTCCTTCCATTTATTTGACATGCACAGGAGATAGCTGCATGATTTGAATCTGGTTTATTTAAATCAGTACCTCTGGTTCTATATTGGATATAGAACAGTTCATATCTTAACGTTGTTAAGGTACGGGGAGTTGTCCGGCTTATGATTAAAACCAGACACTGGACGACTAAAGGCACGTTTCTGTGATGGCTGTTTGTGGGTTGACCCAGGCTATGACGAGGGTTGATTTTCTACCATCTGGAAGATCAATAGAGATATTGTTCTAAACTCGCCACAGTTTTATTAAAAATGGATTTTTTCAAAAACAGTAGTGGGAGTATGGTAGAACTGGAAGTGATTCCAGAACCGCAAACGATTACTGAAGATTTAATAAGGAACCTAAAGATTCAATCTGATTTGACATTCCATTGGCCACTGCGCAGATAAGGTGGGTAACTTCAGGCACCCGAGAGGTACTCCGGTAGCCTCAAGGATGGTGACAGGGAAGTTCTTGTTTACCCACACTTGCCATTGTTGTTGTTCCAGGCTGCGAGACCGGCAGGAGGATGAGTATAGCGTCGTTCTAAACTAGCTTTAGAAGTGCACGTCTATATGACTCTGGCAGAGGGTTGTCGTAGTCAGTTGGAGCAGCAGAAGCATTGGTGGACTTCAGGCTTATGTCTATTTATAGACTAAAGCAGATATAGCGGAGTTAGATCATCTGTTTCTGATGTGACAGTCATGGGTTTGACGTCATCAGAATAGGGGATGGATCTGTTGAGAAGGTAGTAGGAAGTGATATTCCTATACTACGATCGGTTATACTTTGGTCGTCACACGGTGTTTTCTCCACATGGGACTTGGACATTATATCAGACATACTGGTTACTAGACCTATGGTTTTAGATCTAGATTTGGGTGGTTTCCCAATCAGGGTACTTTGACAGCATTCTAAGAGTATTTAGAATGGACGACTCCTGGCATGGTAGTGTACCTGCAGGTAATGGAGTCACCCTCTCTAAAGGTGTCTTACAGACTAAAATAGAGAGGGATGTGCATGATTGGCAGATCACTTGCTTAGGCAATTGAGTCAATCATGAGATGTCAAGTACCACACCAGATGTTGTTCTTGCACTAGATGCAATAAGTTGATATTGATCCAATCCTGGAGGAACAGTCGGAAGCAGTTTTAGAACATAAGTGAATGTTCTAAAAATATAATAACAGCTGCCTACTTTTAGGAGACGGTTATCACTCCTGGCTTCCAAGGTGACATGGACGACAAGGAGGTTGTCAGAGTTATAGTTCTCCCTCTGACGAGGGACAGTATTCTGGACAGGTGATCCAGGCAGATACTGAGGGAGGCATGGCGCTGGATACTGATTAAGTTCAGTTGATGATACAGTCTAAGAAGTTTGTATTTGGAGTTCATTTATGAGCTAGGTCCCATCAGACATCCAGACATTCTAAGACAGGTATTGCTCATTTCGGGAGATGGTTTTCTCCGCGAACTTGAGATATAGAGAGACATAGAAAGAAACATCTAGGCGGATCCACTCACTGAGGCTTTTCCTCGAACGCAATAGTTTCGCAAACAGGCTTTGTGCGACTGACTAGTAGAGGAGTTGGGTGTTCGGTATCACACGGGCTGTGAGTATGCGACATCGCAATAATTAGCCTTGAGTGCAAGTGGGAGATTGTTGGAGATAGTGCCCTCAGAGTCAATTATTGGATCACAGGCACGTGATTGCAATGATTGAGGGAGGACCTATCCCAGTAGAACAGTCTTACTCGAGATGATAGTATGCTATCTGGTTTACCTTTATCATCGTGTACTGCTTCAGGTGACCTTACAGGTCGCTATTACACGCTGATGGAGCCCCTAGGATTCTTGCTTGACTGCCAGCAGTATGATGGCGATCATATACGTGGGAGCTAGGGTCTATAAGCACATCCTTAAAAGGTCCCTAGTCGTGGGAGTTTCGAGACTGGGCATCGATACTCCATTAGTAGACTAGTGTATACAGTCGAGACCCCGACGAGGGACGGTGGCCGGTCTCACAAGCCACTGGTGTCAGTTGGTTCACCTAAGATGTATACAGGTGCTCATTGGGTTATGAGTACACTGGACAGGACTCGCCGGGAACCTGCTAGTTGGAATTATACCAGACGTCAGATAGCAGTTCCCAGGTGACATGTGTACAGGTTAGTTCATCGACCTGAGATCGTCATTTGTCTCATGTGAGTTCCCACTGTGCTTTGATTACTACCCTACCACGGCTTAAAGGAGTCGTGCAAACAGGTTTTAGTTGGGTACAGTCCCGAGCCACATGGAGGCAGTGAGCGGATCTGCAGGGGTTCGTCTCTCCCGGTATTGGGGGTGAGGTCGCGCTGTGTCTAGGAGAGCCATTACGCAAAGCCCTCGGCCGAGGCAGGAGATTTACTGGTAGGTATTCCAGTAGTATCTCAGGGCGTTCTGGGCTACACTCCGACACGACTTGTACCGCTTTTGGGGGTCTGACTTTAACCAACCCCCTAGGCCCGACATGCGATGCTCGTAGACGAACGGACCGGACTGTACGGATATTGTCACTGACAGGCTCAGTAGGGTGTCAGGATGAGTTCGCTCATCGACGTCCCTTTTGGTCAATAGCTGGTGGCCCGTTACGTATTGGCTTATACCTCTGACGTGCTAGTAGTTAAATCCACAGCCATTGTATTGACGAGTCTTTAGAGTCCACCACACTTTCAGTTACTCAGCTTTCGGGCGAAACGCTGTAGAGGCCGTATAGTTATATGGCAGGGTTCGATCTGATACGTGCGGTGTTGCACGGATCAGGATCGGACGGATATTACTAGCCGGTTTTGGTTTAAGCCGGATCCTAGTATAGTACAGTGTAGATTTTGTCTCATTGCATTTGTATCCGGTAGGAATACAGATGCGGGTGTGTATGCACAGTATTGGGGTTTTTCCTGTAATTTATTACGGGACCAGTTTTCTGGAGTTGCCAGTTTGCATTCCGTTCCGGCCGGTTTTCCTTTGTTCTTTCCCGGCCGGACTTTTCAGATGGAGGGAGTTATTTGCAAGTTTGCAAATAACATTTTGTAGAGGGGTTTATTGCAAAAGGATTGATTATGATAGCATCATTTCTTATGCACCATAACTTGCATTTATTGTGATAAGAGTGGGTATGGGTTTGATGTATGTTGGTAATGATTATGCTTTATGATGTGGTCACCATTCTCTTCATCCTACACTCACCTCCCTTCATGATTTATGCTTTTCCCTCCACCCTTTCCTAGCAAGAATGGCCGGCCACTATGTTGGGGAGATGAGAGAAATTTCTATTTTTGGTGTGACACAAATTTCTTCATCTCATTCTTCTTGTTTTGGGAAAAATGAAAGCACCATTTTCCCTTAACCTTATTCCTCCATCAAGGCAACTTCACCACCCCAAATGAGACAACAATTCTACACTACATTCTACAGCATACCTTGGGCACGTCGACTAGCCAGCTTCGTGCCCGAGTTGCCTCGGTATTGAGGTGGGAGCCCGTAAAAGATACAGACGATGTGGTGCCCTTCCGGCAAGGAGGCGACGACCGGAGTTTCCGTGGGAGATCGGGACGATGACGAGAAGACCGGAGGACTCGGATCCCTCGGTATATCTCTCACCCTTTCTCTTGTTATCTAGTATCGGTTAATGGTTTCGATCCGGGTATATTGTCCGCGGTAGCGCCAGTTTCCAAGTAAGGAAAATTTTTGATTCCGCATTTTGGCCTCGGATAGACGGCCGGGGCGCTGCCGTGGCGCAACACCCTAGAGGCCATTACTGTACATTGGATGTATATTGTAGTGGATGATGGGTGATATATAGGTAGGACTTTCTTGCTCGACATGATAGTACGCTATCTGGTTGCTCTTTATCTTAACATGTATACTTTCTGTCTCTCTGTTACATGTTGATAAAGCCCTTAGGATGTGTACTCGACTTCCAGGACTATGATGCAGATCATACTAGTGGGGCCTGGGTAGTCCATGAGTACATCCTTCAATGTTCCTAGTCATGGGAATATCGAGACGGGGCATCGATATTCCAGAGTATACTAGCGTATATCTTCTCGACCCATGTGATGGGCGATGGATGATCCCATATCCATTGGTATTTGACATTAGAGATGGTATGCGGGTGCTCAGTGGAGACTGGGTACACTGAACGGACTCGCCGAGAACTCCCAGATGGTATTATACCTCACGTCAGATGGCAGTTCTCTGGTGACACTAGTACAGCTTAGTCTGTTGACCCGAGATCGTCATAGAGTCTTGTGTGTCTCCCACTGTGCTTTGATTTCCACCCTACCACGGCTCTACTGAGTCGTGCAAACAGGTGGTTTTTGGGTACAGTCCCGATTCACATGGAGGCAATGAGCGATAGGAGGGGATTTGTCTCTCCCGGTATTGGGGGTTGATGTTGCGCTATGCACGACTGGCCATAACAGGAAATCCCTGGCTAGGGTTGCAGTGATATACTGGTAAGAGTTATCAGTAGTTTCACGATTGTTATGGACCTCATGTTGGCATGACTTATCGAGCTACTGGGGTCTGACGTTTACCACCCCTAGGCGAGATATGCGACATATCAGACGAACAGACCGGACTGTACGGTAAGTGGTACTGGTTGGATTCACAGGAGTGTGAGCAGGCTTGCTCGTCGATCTTCTGATCACTCAATACCTGGGTGGCCGTTACGTTTAGCAGACCGCTTGCGGCTTGTGGGTGTTTGATATGATCATCACCTGCTGCCGGCGTATTGACGAGTCTTTAGAGTCCTACACAGAGGTTTCCTGGCTCAAGCGAAACGAAATAGGAGCGCATATGAGATATGTGCGGGACTAAGAATATTGTGTGTATGTGATACCGTATTCTATTCTCGCGATGAATGTATCGATTGGTTGTATGCGATATAACCTAGTTATCGAATCGAGAATTGATTCGATAAGCCGATACATTGGATATTAGTCGGTCACATGCGATATGACCGGATCGTTAAATCAAGTGTTGATTTAATGATTTAATGTATAATTATATATTTGATATATTACTTTACATTAACTAGTATTTTTTCACTTAAAATGATTTTCTCACTTGATGTGCACATTGTATATGTGATATATTTTTTGTGCACTTGATTGTATCATGTTTGATGATACATGAATGTTAGGGTGTATGTTTAGATTAAACCATGGTTATGTAATGGTTAGGGTTTTGATTTTATTTACTTATTCATTTATTTATTCATTTTTGAAACATAAAGAGAAATGGTGGCTTGATTTGTTTTCTAGTTGAAGCTTCATGAAGCTTTCAATAAGTCCACCATTTTTGTTTCATACTTAACCCTAACCATTCAACCTCACCTTAGTTAATTCTCTACACCTAACTACAGTTGAGATTATGATAAGTATCATTTTGTTTTCTATTTTAAATATACTTATCATATTCTTTCTTCTTCTTCTTCTTCTTCAACAAAGAAGAAACCTTGCCTCCATTAATGGCAACTTGAGAAAAAGAGTGAGAAATCCAATTCTAAAGTGAACCCACTTCCTATTTCTTCATCCTTTACCACTTATCAAGTAGTATAGGGTGTTTTCTTCACAAGTTTCATGACTTGGTGAAGTTGGAGCTTGATCTTGAGTTGCCTCGACGTAGATCATCTTCGGGATCGATGTCGACGACCTAGCCCGATCTTTTCTCCGATGAGACCACTGTGAGAGTCTAGGATTCCGATAGGTACACCGGAGGGACGTCATCACGGAGCTAGAGAGGTGGAGGACCGGATCTACAAAGGTTGTAGCCCCTTTCCTTTAAGTTAAAGTTGTTTACTTGCATTGCATCGCCTATACATCTAGTTAACGATCCGTATTAGGGTTTGTAGGCACATAAAAAAAATTGAATTGGCCATGTTTGATCGCTTGTAGAACCTCATGGGTGTGCCTAGGAACCCTACATTTCCGGTGAGTAAATTTACTTCTACGGGGGAAGTCGGGTGGATGGCGTATAGCACCCCCTCAACCTTATAACTATTATTATGATAGCTACTTAAGATTAGCTTTTCGTCAAAACATTGATATGTTATTGCATCTTGTATACCCTCCTTTTGCATAAAGTTTTATATATAGTTTTTAAATGAGATATACGTGATAATTGATCCATACAATTTAGGTATGATTTGATGAGTTGTACGAGGAATCATGCCGTACTTAAGATGATAGGGATATAGCGATATGATGAGCTATAATACAAGGAATTACACGTATTGTAAATGATGAACTTTGTATGCCTAATAACGGCCAAATTATTCTTTGAATCGTAGAGATAGGTTATGTTCTGTTTTAGGATGTAATACTGGTATGAGCTATATTATTTTAAAAACCCTGGTTCGTTGTATTTTAAATAAACTACCAAGATGCGTGCCAGTTTCTAAAACAAACATCTATTTTAAATCTAAGGCAGCTTCCTTATTTCAAACTTAACGTTCCGATCATTTCTAAAGATAATGGTATAGCTCATAATAAGTAATTACAATAAGTACGTTTAGATTACTTTACAGGTTTGCATTATATTATCTATATTATATGATTCTGCGTTACGCACACTCTGATAGAACACTGCATAAATACCAATGAGTACTATGCTACACAAGCATGTAAATATATGTTACACTACAGCTCATTGGTACTGCCATGTCACTGTAGAATCGTTCTGTTATATATGTTAAGATATAGATTGTTACACCGTAGAACACTTGCACAAATACTAATGATTTCCATGTTGCACGAGCGCAGACGCGTATGTTAAACCATACATCATTAGTAGTGCCATCACACATTAGAATTAAAAATCATTATGTTTTGTGATATGGTTAGGTAGTCTTTCCTATTCATGTTGTAGTATTATAGATGCTGTATTTGATTTCTTGGGATTTCTGAATATTTTACTCCTGATGATATATATATCGGTGGTATGGGACACTGTTATATATATACATATATAGTATATCATCAATACAAACTATGCAATTATTCTTTTTCCTTATTTGATATTTTGAGATGATGAGTAAAACGTCCACCATGAGTTTTGTGTTTTCTGGTTTTGTTCTCGACCGAGTGGGGGAGATATACGGTCGTGGATTTTTACGTTATCCAGACTGAGTGGGGGAGATATACAGTTAGATACATGGTGGACACGGTCGAGACCGAGGGGCAGGATAGCCGCATTGAGGCTGGGGAGCCTAGCGAGGATACTCGACACCGGAGATAGAACTGAGCACGGCAGATATCCAGGGAATACTGACCGGGGTTCGATTAGGTACGGCAGATATCCAGGGGATACTAATCGTAACCAGGATATCGGGTGCGATCATCTGTTGAGATGGTGTCGACGGAATCTGTATTTACGTGTTGATGCTGGACACAAGAGATTTCGGATTTCGTTGTCGGTGCTGGACATCTATATGTATATTGATGTGATCATTTTCATTAGGTACACAGTTAGATATTTATTTATTGGATTCACCAGGACTGATCCGGGGACAGTACCTGCATATATTTGTACAGACATTTATAGACAAAAAGGGAATTCCAATACGGATAATAGATTCATGATTTGATTCATATGACATTGAGATATTGTATTTGTGATTGCATGATAGTTAGTATTGTACCTTTGCATATCATATAGTATGTCGATACAGATTATGATAGTACTATACTTATGATCTAGGTAATCGTCATGCATTTCGATTTCTACCTTTAGATGTACTTTTATTCACTGAGTTGGTAACTCATCCCCGTTGTGCCACAGTTTCTTGCAGGTTTTACCGCTTGGATTATTAGCGGTTTGGGCAGACATTCTTTTGGGGATTGATGGGTAAGTGAGTTTTTATTGTATCCTACTCACTCTTGATTATTCATATATTCTTGTATCTAGTGGAAACTCCATCAACTTAGAAATGGTATATTATGGACTTAGAAGCGAGAATTAGAGTTGTTTCTTGAGTTGGCCCACTCTTTGGAGTCGACTTCTGCTTTAGATTGGTTGATTACTCCATCGTTTGGACGTGGAGACTAGCTTCCGTTGGGATGCTATTTTATTATGTTGTATCGGTTTTTTTTATAAAATTGCAAAGGAGGTGATGTCAAGTTTCAAAACTTCATGAATGCTTTTCAACATACTTAGTTAACTTTAGATGTTATTTAATTTGATTTTATCGGATGATTATTTAAACCTCACCTCCAATACTTTCAAAAAGGGTTTAGATTCCGGGTTTCGGCTTACTTAGATTACGTCGATGTCTTTTGATGTCACGAGTTTTAAGTGCCGGTCACGTGCCATATTTGGGTCGTGACAGCCACTCCGTAGATCTGGTAGGACTTCTCGTTCACCGGAGAGATACTATGGTTTTCTCATTGATGGTGATAGAGAAGATTGCATCATGAATGATGATGATCCTACCAGTTTTCAGCAAGCTATCACGAGTGGGAGACTCTGTGAAGTGGATGGATGCCATGAGATCTGAAATGGAGTCTATGTACACTAACGAAGTATGGACTTTGGACATTGTACCCTCTTGTGTAAAACCCATAGGATGCAAATAGATCTTTAAAAGAAAGATTGGTGTAGATGGGAAGGTGGAGACCTATAAGGCAAGACTTGTGGCGAAAGGATTTCGTCAAAGACCAGGTCTGGACTATGACGAAACTTTTTCTCCCGTAGCCATGCTTAAATCCATTCGGATCCTACTTGCATATTGCTGCTCACTACGACAATGAAATCTGGCAGATGGACGTTAAAACTACATTTCTAAATGGTGATTTAGAAGAATGTTGTCACGACCCGAAATATTAGCTCGTGACCAGCACTTGAATCACACAACGTCTAAAGGCGTAACGGAATTCAAGTAAGCTGAAACCCAGAAATCTAAACCTTTTAAGTAAAATAAAGGAGGTGGGGTTTTGAAATAGGGAATAATGAAATCAAGTTTTCTTAATGCATAGGAAAAGAACATGAATGATGCAAGTGAAGTTTACTAGTTTGAAAACATGTTTCGTCTTTTAAAAATTTTGGCAGCACCTCCTTTGTATATTTTGATCCAAAACCACAAGTACATACTGAGAATAATGGCATCCCCAAGCGGGAGCTAGCTCTTCGCCAAATGACGGATCACAACCATGCAAGACAATGTAAACAAGTATACGACGCCCAACGGCGAAGTTCACCACAAAAGATTAAAGAATAAAGCGAGAAATCAAAACCACAAGAAGCTGAATACCCTCGCTCTAAGTCTCGCAACCACAGACCCACTAAGTCTCATTACTTATACAAATTTCTAATTTTGATTGATTGATGGAGTTAACTAGTTACAATATGAAATGTAATACAAGAGTGGGTACGATACAAATGTCCCACCTACCACTGCAAAACACCCAAAAGAACTGTGTGCCAGCGATGCCACTACTGATCCACGCGGTCAACCTGCAAGAACTGTGGCACAACGGGGTGAGTTGCCAACCCGTGAACAGAAATATATCTACAAGTAGAAATCGAATAAACAACGACTCCTAGGTCAACTATATCATAAAGGTAATACAATGATATCTAGGTTGACCGGGTCATATATGAGCCGACAAGGTAGTCACTACCTAAAATGTATGCGGATAACATCCAACAGTAATAATCAATGCATGTATATGGATCTTGTCCAACCATAATCAAGGTATGCAGATATTTGGATCTCGTCCACCCATAACTCAATGTCTATAAGCAGGTGTATAACTTCCAATAGTAAAATCAGTGTATGTATATATGTATGTGGATCCAGTCCACGCGTCAACCACTGACGCAAAAACATCATGCATGTAAATACCATAAAAGAGTGTGCATGAAAGTATGAGGATATATATATCAACGGTGTCCCTCCCGATACAACAAATCATGGAACCTGAGTGCCTAGCATCGACACTCGAAAACATCATGAAAACCGTGCCTAGCATCGGCACGTAAATCCTCATATATCGGGCTTCGTCAATCCGGATCGGCCCACGGGCTCCGTTTGCAGAATCGGCCCTCATCCCCAGCAGTACGGGTCGGCCTGTATCCACCTCGCTACTCCGGTCGGTATCCTCCGGATAACCGCCGAGTCTAAATATTATCACCGGTAGGTAGTGCTCCCCTGCCGGGTTCACCGTCTAACATATATGAGTCTTCTTGCCCTGGGGTACCTCACCGGGTCCACCATGTACCCGCAATCGGTGCCTACCACTCCTTGAATCGGGTATACTCACACAAGCTCTCTGGAACCGAGAAAACTCATGGTGGACGCACTGAAATATCATATCAAGGGAAACCGGGTTTTTAAAAAAGTGCATATTTTCTTAAAATAGTACCATGGCTCTCAAATCCAGAAATCCCATAGATAAATACTCAAAGAGTAAATCCATGCAATGTGTCGTATGACACTAAGAGTAACAAGGGAAAACCGCTCTTTTAAAAGAATCCAGTTTTGAAAATATCTCATGCGGTCCCTATTTTCTTGAAATCAAGTCAATATCATCCATGTATGTAACATTTCTATGAATGTAGGTATGGATGTGCAAATGGATATATACGCGAATATGAATGTAGCACTGCTATGAATATAAAGTGTGCATGTGTGCAAGTATGAAGATATCAATATATATGTGCACCGGTATGAATATACAGTGTGCATGTGCGCAAGTATGAAGATATCAATATATGTGTGCACTGGTATGAATATACAGTGTGCATGTGCGCAAGTATGAAGATATCAATATATGTGTGCACTGGAATGAATATACAGTGTGCATGTGCCCAAGTATAAAGATATCAATATATATGTGCACTGGTATGAATATACAGTGTACATGTGCGCAAGTATGAAGATATCAATATATGTGTGCACTGGTATGAATATACAGTTTGCGTGTGCACAAGTATGAAAATATCAATGTATGTGTGCACTGGTATGAATATACAGTGTGCATGTGCGCAAGTATGAAGATATCAATATATGTGTGTATATGCGAAGAGTAATATCATGAATGCAGCATAAGGTAAATCATCAGCTAAAGGCTATAAGCTATACGTAACTATGATATGTCTGAGTCGCTGAATCTATCGATCGACATCTAGCCTAATAACATTTTGTACGGTATAGCCCAACGTACGGAATCATCTAGTCATGGGTATGGATCGATCATCAAGGTAAACTCATCATGCACGGAAAATTATCGTGCGGCGGCATTAAGCTAATAGGGATCCTGACATCCTATACGACAAAAGAGGGTACGGCCTAATATCACATACGGCCAACATCTATGATTCACAACATTCTATATATGTATATATATACCTTTGTACTTATACCCCGGTTCACATCCGTAATAATCTCATATCAGGGGGCCGGCAGGGTATAAATCATCTCGATCGACTCGCATCCGTATACCATCATCTCATCATCTCATCATCTCAGTCTTATATCCTTTCATCGCATTCATATAACATATCAAGTCGAATTTACGAAACATTCTATCTACGAAGTATAAGTAGCTAATCTAACATACGCACCCGAACCATACAATCAGATTTGTAAAGAAATGAATTGTAGTTTTGGAAATAGGGGTTACGGAGTTTTTAAGGAAAAGCTATCATTTGAAAATCCATAACATCCCTCATGGTATATGTTTAAAAGATACATACAATTCTTCGGTTTAGAAAAAGGTATGGATCGGATGACGCAGCGAAAACGACTATCTATTCCTACAGTACCCTAAATGGCAATATCGCTAAATGTCATCCTATGATAGTTGTAACATATCATTCTAACAATCCTCTAGTTTCTAAGATGGTTTCGTAGCTATCTCATTTTAACCCAAGTTTCCTAATCTAGGTTTCCTAACCATACTCTATACATCGGTTTCCTCAAAAGTTTGCGGGGGTGCTATACGTCATCCACCCGACTTCCCCGGTAGATATAGATCTACTCACCGTAGTCTTCGCTCGCCGAAGTCGACAACGCCACGCTCCGTCGCCTCGGAATCCACGCGAAGGTACCTGCAATAACAACACATATCGTAATGATATTAAAATCAAGTTATAAAATCCAAAATAGCACGCGCATTGCTCGTAGGTTAGGACCTATAGCATATGTGTACAAAATCAGTCAAACAACCCTTGTTATCGATGGACAAACATGCGACAACCAAAAACGAATCCAAATATCAAAACTCATCATTTCAAATACGGAAAACATATCATAAATCATACACAAGTGTTCCCAGATTTTGACTCATAAATCTAAGCAAACAAGTCTAAGGTGATGTGTATAGTATATATGAGCTACTGGACCAATCTAGGCCCCTACCCTCACCAAGTGGCCTGCCACATACCCCAAAAATCCGGCCTCGCCGGCCCTCTTAGCTCCTATGGGCTTCATTTTGTCATAGTGGTCTCCTATAGTCCAAAATGGGTCCCTGGTGTTGTTTGCTACTCTCAGAATTTTCCTGGGTTGCTCCAGATACCCAATAGGCACACTAAAAGTCACAAAACTGATATAGGTCAATTCTAAAGTTTGTGCATCGGGTTCACTTTCAGGGTTCAGGTCAGGGATCTTGTTCCCAAGGTCATGTAAACACTCACCAATGTTCTCAGATTCCACCTAGAGTCATTATATAAAAATATAGTAGGACCAAACACCTCTAGACATCATCGGGTAACTAACCTACAAAGCCTAAGCCTAACTCCTCTACTCACTCGGTCTCGCGGATTTATCCCAATGGTCGCCGGCCAAAACCGGTGGGGAAGGCCTCGTTCTTCAGGTGGTCACTAAGGGTTACGAGCACAACACTATGACACTGTTTATTTTCCTAGTGGGTGCTCGGGGTAACAGCAGGTCAGCAATATCATAAAACGTCATCCAAAACACGATATCATACAAAACTAATCTAAAAGGAAGAATTTTATACCTCATCTAGTCCACTCAAGGCAGCACTAACTTCCCAACGTCATCAAAATCCCAGTTTGCTCGGGTCAACGTGTAGAGGAGGAGATGGGGATCAAGTATTGTGAAGAGAGTGTAGGGTTTTGGGAATCCATTGGAGATAGATCTAGGGTTTAAGTGGTGGGTGGTGGAGTTGAGGAAGATGAAGTGGGTGATGAAAATGGTGGGGGATTGAATTTTGCCAGCAGCCCCCCTCTCTCTCTCACTAATACTTACTCTCTCTTCTCTCTCCAATGTATACCTAACCACTCATTATGTCTCGCTTGACTTTTCCTTTTTCCCATTTCTTTTTCTCACCAAAAAAAAACACATACACCTATATAAAACCATAAATGAAATAACATGTAAGCAAATGAGACATGTCATGGTGCACTAACCATGAAAACTGTTGAAACACGGATTTGGCTTAATCGTGATTAGCAGTGCACTAATCGGGTTTTCATGAAAAATGCGTATAATAAATTTTAAAATTACCAAACCCGTTAAATATATTGTTAAATGAATAAATCATTATAATTTTCATTTATATCACAAATATTGGTATATATTTATACCCTTTTTCGAAAACCCCAATTTCGCATTTCGGGCAGTTTTCGGGAAATATATTATTTTAATATTAAATTCCAAAAATAATATTTTATATTTTCTGAAATGTTACAGTCTTCGCCCCTTAAATAAATTCGGTCCCCGAATTTAAATTTAAAACCCCCAAAATTTAAAACATTTCAATAATCAGCTCAAATCAGCGGGGCTCCGAAATCATGGAAAACGCAGAAATAACATAACGCGCCAAGTGCGTATGAAACGAGTACAAAAACTCAAAATCAACTCCGTCAAGCGTCACGCAAATTATCGGATTTGCATGCATATCCTCGGAGTTATAATAGAATTGCAGATCTCGAAATCCACTACTGAAATCCAATGTATACTATTCAAATACTATAATACGTGTATAGTACGCATCTTTGGAAACTCCAAAATTTGAATAAAATACATGCAAAAATCCTTTCTAAATTGCCGTGTGATGCGTAACTCACGGCACAAGTGACGGACGTTCAGTTTAAAATAATAATAATGTTCATATTTGTTTTGCTAAATATACGTTCCGTCTTTTTCAAAATATACCAAAAGGTTTTCCTTATAAACGTTCGCGTCGCCCACAGACACTAGGAAAATAGCGAGACTATAGATCCTCTTGAAAACTCTTTTGGTAAGCTTTTAATGCATGCAAGGTACTCAGGTCCTGTCCTCAGATCAGTCCTGCTTGGCTACTACACAATATAGTGCCCAACATAAAAACGAAGTGCTCAAAATCAGCCTCAAAAGGCGCATCTAATAATCACATGCGTCTGGTGTGAATGGAAATCAAATCCAACTACAGGTGCCACAATACGCATAAAGCAAAACTAAGTGCAATGGGTGTGCACAAAAACATCTGTCCACTGCAACGATGTGCATGACCACAATATCTGGTGCACCTATTGTGCACGAAAATCTCAATCATGCGCATCCAACATGCACGAAACCATGAAGTCCAATATCAAGCGCTGATCATGCACAAGAATACAATCAGGTGTATAAGGTGCAAAAAACAAATATCGAGTAAAAAAATCGAAATCGACGGTATACAACACATTTCAATCCAAATCCAAATCAGGTATACCGTGGTATATAATCGCACCATTATGTGCATCAACGTGCACAAAAGAAAATCAAACACTAAATATGCATGAAAACTATGCTGAAAGTATAAATCAAATCATATGCATGCCCTAGGTATGAAATCACAATAAATATCTCAATGACATCAAAACGAAGTCAGGTGCAACTATGGTGCACAAGGTACGTATCAATGCACTACAAGCACATATAGGCTATACCGAGTGCAGAAATCAAATTATCCGTATGAAATCCACGAAATCATAAACACATACTACGAAGGTACAAAATCGACATCAACGCAATAAATATGCACAAATCGCAAATCTACACAATGGTGTATAAAATATATATCAAGTGCGACAACGATGTGCAAAATTTAAATACCCAGTTGGTGCAACCATGGTGCACGAAAACAATATCATGAAACCCCATCTTCAAAACTCAAATTGCAACAAAGGACATTGAGGTACACCTCCCACAATGTCGAAAAATTAATCGGTGAGCCAAAAATCGGCAGAACAAGAATATCCGCTCGCCTCTTTCTTACGGTCTGGGTTCTTCTGTCTTTGGGTCTTCGTTTCTCTGTAGATTACTACTCTCATGATCCTTCGGCTCATCGGCCCTGTCAGATGTGCTAACGGGGATGATTCCGTTCTGGCACTTCTCTTGTCATCTCCCAGTCATTCGTCATGACCACTCATAAAGAAGCACGTTACTGGCGTCGGCCTCTAGTCTTCTGAATACACGTGACGCATCTGATCCTGGGTGCAATCTCATTGCAGCAGTGTCCTGGAAGGAATCCTGCTCAGGTTCTCTTCCGATCTTGCCTATGCCGAACTGTACAGAGGCTTGTACTCTTGTATAATCTTTTCTCGTTTTCTGGACATCTGCGTGTTCCGCACACATTTCCACGTAAACTGGCCGTATCTAAACGCCTCTGTAAGCGTATCCAGTCTTTGATCTCGACGGGGAGTAATAACAGCTCGTCAGCGTCTCACGCGAACTTCAGGTTCCACTCATCTTTATCATCTCTCACTATGACGTCACGCTATGCTATTTACGCACTACAACTGTTCTCGGCCACGGTCAATCCGAAGTCTCTCGCACGGACTCGAAATCGCGTACTCTATAGCTTCATTGCTCTGTAGACGATATCTGGCCGAACGCGTCCCCTGGAACTCGTCCCTACCATCGGAGGAATACTCAACACTCGTCCGCTCTCGATCAACTCACAACGCTTCAGGGTGAGGTCCTCTATCCAAAGCTGGTCAGCTTGCTGATCTCTTATCACATGGTATCCAGACGGCGTCAAACTTTTCGATCGAGTCATCAAGGTCCCAAAATTTCCCAAAGGCTCAACATCTGAGCTCAGTCTAAAACATCTGGTACATACCACAGTACCTCTGGACTGTTAGTTGTATGTATGCCCTAGAGGCCAGTATTGCACAGATGATGTATATTATATTGGATGCTTGGACATATATAGAGATGACTTTCTTGCTCGATATGATAGTATGCTATCTGGTTGCTCTTTATCTTAACATGTACACTTGTCTCTTTAAACTGTCTTATAGTTACATGTTGGTAAAGCCCTTAGGATGTGTACTTGACTACCTGGACTATGATGCAGATCATACTAGTGGGGATATAGTAGTCCGTAAGTACATCCTTCAAGGTCCGTAGTCGTGGGTGTATCGAGACGGGGCAACGATATACCGGTGTAGACTAGCATATACGCTTCTCGACCCATGAGATAGGCGATGGATGATCCCATATCCATTGGTGTTTGACATCAGAGATGGTATACGGGTGCTCAGTGGAGACTGGGTACACTGGACGGACTCGCCGAGAACTCCCAGATGGTATTATATCTCACGTCAGATAGCAGTTCTCAGGTGACACTTGTACAGGTTAGTCTGTAGACCCGAGATCGTCATAGAGTCTTGTGTGATTCCCACTGTGCTTTGATCTCCACCTTACCACGTCCACGAGGGCATGCAAAACGGCAGTCTTTGGGTACAGTCTCGAGTCACATGGAGGCAATGAGCGATAGGAGGGGTTTCGTCTCTCCCGGTATTGGGGGTTGATGTTGCGCTGTGCTCGATTGGCCGTAACAGGGAAGTCCCTGGCTAGGGCTGATCAGAGATTTGCTGGTAAGTGTTACCAGTAGTTTCTCGACCCGTTATGAGCCTCACATCGGCACGACTTATCGGTTACTGGGGTCTGACGTTTACCACCCCTAGACTTGATATGCGACATATCAGACGAACAGACCGGACTGTACGGTAAGTGTTACTGGTTGGATTCACAGGAGTGTGAGCGGGCTAGGTCGTCGATCTTCTGATCGCTCAATACCCGGGTGGCCGTTACGTTTAGCAGACCGCTTGCGGCTTGTGGGTGCTTGATATGATCATCATCTGCTACCGGCGTATTGACGAGTCTTTAGAGTCCTACACAGAGGTTTCCTGGCTCAAGCGAAACGAAATAGGAGCGCATATGAGATATGTGCAGGACCGAGAATAATGCGTGTATGTGATACCGTATTCCATTCTCGCAATGAATGTATCGAATGATTATATGTGATATAACCTAGATATCGAATCAAGGATTGATTCGATAAGCCGATACATAGGATACTAGTCGGTTATATGCGATATGACCGGATCGTTAAATCAAGTGTTGAATTAATGATTTAATGTATAATTATATATTTGATATATTGCTTTGCATTAACTAGTATTGGTTCACTTTAAATGGATTTTCTCACTTGATTTGCAAGTTGTATATGTGATATACTTTTGTGCACATGTTTGTATCATGTTTGATGATACTTGCTCATTTTGTTAAGTGTAAAGAATTAAACCTTGGTTAAGTAAATGGTTAGGGTTTTTATTTATTTATTCATTTATCTTTTTAATATGGATTAAAAAGAAATTGCATAAGAAAACAAAGTGGTTGCTTTCATTCTTGAAGCTTGTTTAAGCTTCATGAAGCTTTGACCAAAGTAACCATTTTGTCTTCATGCTTAACCCTAACCATTCATTTAACCTTAGTCAATTCTCTACACCTAACCATGGTTCCTATTATGATAAGTATTCATTTCTTTTGCATTTTAAAAAACTTATCATAATCATCATCATCTTCTTCTTCTTCTTGAGTTCAAGAAAAAGCTTGCCACCATTAATGGCATCTTGAGTAAACAAGTGAGAAATCCAATTCTAAAGTGAACCCACCTCCTATTTCTTCACCCTCTACCTCTTGCCAAGTAGTATAGGGTGTTTTCTTCACAAGTTTCACAACTTGGTGAAGTCGGAGCTTGATCTTGTGAAGCCTCGACGTAGATCATCTTCGGCATCGTAGCCGACGACTATTCCGCTCATTTCTCCGATGAAGCCGATGCTAGGGTCCGAGATCCGAATTGGACAGCGGGAGGAAGTCTACGTGGAGCCAAGGAAGTGGAGAACCGGATCTACAAAGGTTGTAGCTTCTCACTTTTAGTTAAGATGTTAACTAGTTTCCTTTTTCTCCTAAAATTCTAGTCGGCGATCCATATTAGGGTTTCTCGGCACTCATATTATTTGAAATTGGCATGGTTGATGTCTTGTAAGACCTCTATAGTATGACTAGGAACCCTACAGTGGTATCAGAGCCTAGCTAGAGCCTTAGGCGATGCTTAGACGATTTTTGAAACCCGATCGAAACCGAAACCCTAAGAGCAAATCGCTCTCTGGACTTTTTTCAAAAACTGGGTTTTTTCCAGATTAAAATTGCTTAAAAAATTCAGCAGGGTATTCTAAGAATTACGGTGCAAAATTTTCCCGAAGATGTGTCAATAGTGCGGTGGAACCGCGGCAGAAGCATGGCTTCTGCGGCGGTTCCGCGGCCATATTGTGTGAACATGCTACCATTTTTGCACAGTAATTCTGTGGTTGTTTTGGGGATTCGATGATTCGATCGGATTATCAGATTTTGTCTATGTGGATTCCGGATAATTTTAGAATATGTTAAAAAGTTCGACCGGATATAAATACCCAACTTTTTCCCTGCCGAAAAATTTCCAAGTGTTGGATTTTTCTGTGGTTTAAGGACGTTCTGAGTAGTGCAAGTAACGCGATGGTCCCTCTAGAAGACAACAAACCTTAACTCGATTATGTGACCGTCTTGAACTGCCCTTTGAACCTTAGGGTTTGGGGCAGTACGGCGTGCCACATGTGAGGCGTTGGCTTGACACTTCTACGGCTGGACCGTTGGTACTGAGGCTTGAAGTGAACGTCTTTGAACTTATTTCATGTGTTGAACGGTTTCGGGAAAACGTGGGTGTTCGAATGTTCGATCGGAAAGTTTAATATTTTCTATTTATCCGGAATGGGATACAATATTTGGAATTCACAAACAGTTATGAGATAACTGGATGAATGTTATAAATCTAGCGGTTTAGTCTCACTTGATGTTGAAAAGAGTTTTCGATAATGAGACTAAAATGCGGGGTTTATAATTGTTAGGCATGTGATGTCTAAGGAATTCATTGGTCTAGGCATGCGATGTCTAAAGAGTTTGCGGATTCCAACTGTTGTACTTTTACACTTTCTTTTCTGTGACCGTAAGTGTAATATGTGATATCGCCGGTTTCGTTGCTATATGTCAATGACAATTGGGATGCGCATATTTACTTACGTTGATGACATGTGATGTTATGTGTTGCTGGATATGTTATATTGGATCGTCGTGTTTTGAATAGCCGGGGGGTTTTATGTGAGATGGGTGTTTTTCATTTTCATTCATGTAAAAACTTGTATATAATATTCTTTTATTGGGGCACTTCCAGGTTGCGAAAGATGTCACCGTTTGTATATTATTTACTTTTCCGCATTAGGATAGACCCAAGGAGGGGAGCACAAGTAACTGGGTTCTAGGGTCCAGTGGGAGACCATCTCGAGGAGTCGAGTCCGGGTCTCCTAACCCTAGAATTGGTAGGGTTGCTTGCCGCTCTCGTAGGGGTCTAGGGGTGTGGGATTGGCTATTCATCACGACCGTGGAATCCGTGTTTTATACTGGCTCGTATTGAAAACACGGACGTCCTAGTATATCCAATGTTTCATATGTATTTTCTGCTGCGATATCTGTGATGTGATCATGTGATGTTCTGTGATAGATACAGTATATAGTATATATGATATATTATATAGTCGTTACTTATGTTTTGCATCCACACTAGCCCTGCCCTGCTCTGTCGTTAGTTACCTAACCTAACGGTGCACGAGGGGACATCCAGGCGAATGCGGATGGCATAAGTGTACGTCGTATTTATCTGTGATGTTTAGGTATTTAAATGATGGGACTTCATTAATGTGATTAATGACATAAAAGAAACCTAAAGATGTTGTAGAATCGAATTTCAAAATAAAACAGGTAGCTACAGTTCTTGCTTTGCATAGCGGTATATATGATATACCCTGCACTTTATTCTATGAGGAAAGGACCGAGATCCCTTCACCGGGAGTGACTCCTTTAGCAATAACTGGCAGATGCTACACACTTGGTTTGTTTTTGATTGCTTCTATAGTTTCTGCTTTGCACAGTGATATATATGATATATCCCGTACCTCATTCCACGAGGAAAGGGCCGACGATCCCTTCACCGGGAGTGACCCCTTTAGCAAAACTAGAAAAGCCTCAAAATCACTCCATTTCAAAACTTCATTTGATCCTACAACGATATCAAGTTCATTACGCAATAGGTTTTCTGAAAACCTGCGTAGCCCTCCGTCATTTCAGATAAGTACGACTTAGTATTCGTGCTACGGTAGTTTGGCATTCGTCAAGGCGTAGTGTACGGTAGCTAACTAGTATTTATCTGCTTATGCATATGATGCAGATTGGATTAGGGTATTCGTACGGCGTTGTTTGGCATTCGTCAAGGGTCGTGCGGGTGGGTTTAATTCAATCATGAAATGTACGGGTTGAACTTGACTAGTGGACTATGAGTTGTTTGGCATTCGTCAAGGTCATAGAACACTAGGGGTAAAATATTATTGGGAATTTCAAGTGTTGAAATTTGCAATGAGATTGCATACCTTCTATGAGATAGTTGGATCCCGATACCCACTGCGAGTAAGAGTTACTCCTGGGAGAGTTTTACACATTGCAATTAGCTAATCAAGTAGGTGTCTAGAAAGGTGTCAACGGGGTTACGCCTCTGGGAAAACGAGGTTTACATTAATTAGGTTCGTGCGAAAGCACGGAGGACCTCCCTCAAAGTACCGACACTGGCCTGGCTGAAAGATTGGCGAACTTGTAGTGTGTAATTAATCCCGGCTAGTCTTTCCTTTTAGGGTTTGAAGGAAGATTTGATAAAAACCAGTGGGAGCCATCCTGATTAGATAAGATAATAACCAATCTGATCTTGCACGAGCATACGCTAAAGTGTTTTCTTCTCTCTCTCTCTCCAGGTAGCGACCATTTCATGCCCTAATAAAGATAATAATATGTATGTATTGACCGAACCCGCATGTTATACTGTGCAGGGGAACGTTGGACCCGTTCTTTCTTATAAGAGTTATAAGACTGAACAGGGAATAAGAGAATATCTAGATTCTCAAGCCGCCCAAAAGAACATGCATGTTGATGCATCTTCTTCGGGTGTGTTGGTTATTGAAAACTGTTTTTCAGTTCACCCTACGTCCTGGGTATTAGATACCGGATCAGGATTCCACATATGTAAGCAGTTACATGGGCTACGGAAAGGTAGAGAACTGGGTAAAGGTGATCATTCCGTTCAAGTAGGGAACGGTGCAAATGTTGCAGCCAAAGCAGTTGGTGAATATCACCTAGTATTACCAAGTGGTGATACAATGATTCTGAATGAGTGCTATTATATACCGAACATGATGTGCAACATTATATCAGTTTCTTTATTGAGTAAAGAAGGATATAATTTTGTAGTACAGGATAATGTTATGAACATATTCCTAAATCAAAAGTTGATTACATCAGGCTCGTTACATAATGGCATATTCATTCTAAATCAAAATACAGTCCTCAATATACAAAACACACACAAGAGGAAAAGTTCAGAAATGAACGAGTCCTACTTGTGGCATTGTAGACTTGGTCATATCAATGTGACACGACTGGCTAAGTTACATAAGGATGGTTATTAGAATCCGTTCGAATTATCATCTTATGATACTTGCCATTCATGTCTCAAAGGAAAAATGACCAAAGCTCCGTTTAGTGGACACGGAGAAAGAGTTACTGAACTCTTAGGACTGGTACATAGTGATGTTTGCGGTCCTATGTCTACCCATGCCAGGAATGGTTCTTCCTACTTCATTACATTCACTGACGACCTCTCTAGATACGGGCATGTGTTTCTATTGAAACACAAGTCTGAAGCTTTTGAGAAATTCAGAGAATATAAGCAAGAAGTAGAGAACCAAACGGGCAAAAGTATTAAGATCCTTCGATCTGATCGAGGAGGAGAATACTTGAGGAATGAGTTCCAAGATTATCTAAAAGAGAATGGGATTCTCTCTCAGCTTACTCCACCTTATACACCACAGCACAACGGTGTATCGGAACGAAGGAATCGCACCCTATTAGATATGGTGCGTTCAATGATGAGTACAGCTGAGTTACCTATTTCCTTCTGGGGGTATGCGCTTGAGATAGCCATACACCTATTGAATATGGTTCCTACCAAATCAGTGCCTACCACTCCATATGAGATATGGAAAGGGAAGAGACCATCTCTTAAGTATGTTAAGATATGGGGTTGTCCAGCCTATGTCAAAAGACAAAATCCGGACAAACTCGAGGCAAGATCAGTCTTATGTAAGTTTGTAGGATATCCCAAAAATTCACAAGGGTATATCTTCTACCACCCCGAGGAACAAAAGGTGTTTGTTTCTCGACATGCCACTTTCTTAGAAAAAGGTTTTCTTATGAAACAGATTAGTGGCATTGAGGTAGAACTGGAAGAGGTTCCAGCAACACAAACTATAACTGAAGATTTAGTAGAACCAGAGGATTCAGTAGTACCCGATGAACCCCAGCCTCTCCGCCGATCTAGCAGGGATTCTCGTCCACCTGAGAGATACTACGGTTTTCTCATTGACGGTGGAAGCGAAGATTGCATCATGGAGGATGATGACCACCCTAGTTTCGAGCAGGCCATCACGAGTAGGGACTCAGTGAAATGGCTGGATGCTATGCGGTCCGAGATGGAATCCATGTACACAAACAAAGTATGGACTTTGGATGTTGATCCTGAAGGGGTAAAACCCATCAGGAGCAAATGGATCTTCAAGAAAAAACTTGATGTAGATGGGAAAGTGGAGACTTTCAAAGCTAGACTTGTAGCAAAGGGTTTTTGTCAAAGACCAGGTGTGGACTATGACGAAACCTTTTCTCCAGTGACTATGCTTAAATCCATCCGGATCATGCTTGCCATCGCTGCATATCATGATTACGAAATCTGGCAAATGGATGTTAAGACCGCCTTTCTAAATGGTGATTTAGAAGAGTCCGTATACATGACTCAGCCAGAGGGCTTCGTAGACAGTGGGAGCAGTGGGAAGGTGTGCAAGCTGCTTAAATCCATTTATGGATTAAAGCAAGCTTCGCGGAGTTGGAACATCTGCTTTGACGTCGTTATCAAAGAGTTTGATTTCGTCAAAAACCCAGATGAACCTTGTATCTACAAGAAGGTAGCAGAGAGTAAGGTGGTCTTCCTCGTATTATACGTGGACGACATACTCTTGATGGGAAATGATATTCCTATGCTGCAATCGGTCAAGCTCTTCTTATCACAAAGATTCTCAATGAAAGATCTTGGTGATGCCTCCTGCATATTGGGAATAAGGATCTATAGTGAAAGATCCAAACGGATATTGGGATTGTCCCAATCCAGGTACATTGACACCGTACTAAAGAGGTTTAGTATGGAAGAATCCAAGCGTGGGAACTTGCCCACGATCTCTGGAGTCACTCTCTCCAAAGAGATGTCTCCCAAGACTGATTTGGAGAGAGCTCGCATGCAAGGGATACCCTATGCTTCAGCTGTAGGCTCTATCATGTACGCGATGCTATGTACCAGACCCGATGTAGCATACTCACTAAGTATAGTGAGCAGGTATCAAGCTGATCCTGGAGAGAGTCACTGGACAGCTGTGAAGAGCATTCTCAATTACTTGCGAAGGACTAAAGAGATGCTTTTGGTGTATGGTAATGGAGAACTCCAATTGGAGTCCTTTACCGATTCGAGCTTCCAGAGTGATAAGGACGACTCTAAGTCACAGTCGGGATTTGTCTTTACCCTTTTACGGAGGGACGGTTAGCTGGAAGAGTTCCAAGCAGGAAACCGTGGCAGACTCGACGATGGAGGCTGAATACATCGCTGCCAACGATGCTGCTAAAGAGGCTGTCTGGATCAAGAAGTTCATTACTGAACTTGGTGTGGTTCCATCCATTGAGCATCCAATACCTTTGTATTGCGATAACAATGGAGCGGTGGCTTTGGCCAAGGAACCCAGGTCCCATCAGCGATCCAGGCATATTCTGAGGCGGTATCACCTGATCCGGGAGATAGTTGATCGCCGGGTGATCGAGGTCAGGAGGGTTGATACGAAGAACAACACGGCGGATCCACTCACGAAGGTCATTCCCCAGATACAGTTTGAGAGACTCTTCGGGATGCTCGGTATGCGATACTACAGCAGCTGGCCCTAGTGTAAGTGGGAGATTGTTAGTTGTATGTATGCCCTAGAGGCCAGTATTCTACAGATGATGTATATTATATTGGATGCTTGGATATATATAGAGATGACTTTCTTGCTCGATATGATACCATGCTATCTGGTTGCTCTTTATCTTAACATGTACACTTGTCTCTTTAAACTGTCTTATAGTTACATGTTGGTAAAGCCCTTAGGATGTGTACTTGACTACCTGGACTATGATGCAGATCATACTAGTGAGGATATGGTAGTCCGTAAGTACATCCTTCAAGGTCCCTAGTCGTGGGTGTATCGAGACGGGGCAACGATATACCGGTGTAGACTAGCGTATACGCTTCTCGACCCATGAGATGGGCGATGGATGATCCCATATCCATTGGTGTTTGACATCAGAGATGGTATACGGGTGCTCAGTGGAGACTGGGTACACTGGACGGACTCGCCGAGAACTCCCAGATGGTATTATATCTCACGTCAGATAGCAGTTCTCAGGTGACACTTGTGCAGGTTAGTCTGTAGACCCGAGATCGTCATAGAGTCTTGTGTGATTCCCACTGTGCTTTGATCTCCACCTTACCACGTCCATGAGGGCGTGCAAAACGGCAGTCTTTGGGTACAGTCCCGAGTCACATGGAGGCAATGAGCGATAGAAGGGGTTTCGTCTCTCCCGGTATTGGGGGTTGATGTTGCGCTGTGCTCGATTGGCCGTAACAGGGAAGTCCCTGGCTAGGGCTGATCAGAGATTTGCTGGTAAGTGTTGCCAGTAGTTTCTCGAATTGTTATAGACCTCATATCGACACGACTTATCGAGCTATTGGGGTCTGACGTTTACCACCTCTAGGCGAGATATGCGACATATCAGACGAACAGACCGGACTGTACGGTAAGTGTTACTGGTTGGATTCACAGGAGTGTGAGCGGGCTAGGTCGTCGATCTTCTGATCGCTCAATACCCGGGTGGCCGTTACGTTTAGCAGACCGCTTGCGGCTTGTGGGTGCTTGATATGATCATTATCTGCTACCGGCGTATTGACGAGTCTTTAGAGTCCTACACAGAGGTTTCCTGGCTCAAGCGAAACGAAATAGGAGCGCATATGAGATATGTGCAGGACCGAGAATAATGCATGTATGTGATACCGTATTCTATTCTCGTGATGAATGTATCGAATGGTTATATGTGATATAACCTAGATATCGAATCAAGGATTGATTCGATAAGCCGATACATAGGATACTAGTCGGTTATATGCGATATGACCGGATCGTTAAATCAAGTGTTGAATTAATGATTTAATGTATAATTATATATTTGATATATTGCTTTGCATTAACTAGTATTGGTTCACTTTAAATGGATTTTCTCACTTGATGTGCAAGTTGTATATGTGATATACTTTTGTGCACATGTTTGTATCATGTTTGATGATACTTGCTCATTTGGTTAATTGTAAAGAATTAAACCTTGGTTAAGTAAATGGTTAGGGTTTTTATTTATTTATTCATTTATCTTTTTAATATGGAGTAAAAAGAAATTGCATAAGAAAACAAAGTGGTTGCGTTCATTCTTGAAGCTTGTTGAAGCTTGTTGAAGCTTCATGAAGCTTTGACCAAAGTAACCATTTTGTCTTCATGCTTAACCATAACCATTCATTTAACCTTAGTCAATTCTCTACACCTAACCATGGTTCCTATTATGATAAGTATTCATTTCTTTTGCATTTTAAAAAACTTATCATAATCATCATCATCTTCTTCTTCTTCTTGAGTTCAAGAAAAAGCTTGCCACCATTAATGGCATCTTGAGTAAACAAGTGAGAAATCCATTTCTAAAGTGAACCCACCTCCTATTTCTTCACCCTCTACCTCTTGCCAAGTAGTATAGGGTGTTTTCTTCACAAGTTTCACAACTTGGTGAAGTCGGAGCTTGATCTTGTGAAGCCTCGACGTAGATCATCTTCGGCATCGTAGCCGACAACTATTCCGCTCATTTCTCCGATGAAGCCGATGCTAGGGTCCGAGATCCGACTTGGACAGCGGGAGGAAGTCTACGTGGAGCCAAGGAAGTGGAGAACCGGATCTACAAAGGTTGTAGCTTCTCACTTTTAGTTAAGATGTTAACTAGTTTCCTTTTCGCCTAAAATTCTAGTCAACGATCCGTATTAGGGTTTCTCGGCACTCATATTATTTGAAATTGGCATGGTTGATGCCTTGTAAGACCTCTATGGTGTGCCTAGGAACCCTACATGGACCAGCCGTAAAAGGGCAAACCCAAGCCACACTGATGGCACCGCTAAACTACCACAAACCCTAAGGTTCAAAGCGATTCCATGGTCATCATGTCGAGTTAGGGTTTCATTCTTCTAGACGGTCCATAGAATTACCTGCATGTTCCTCCGAACACATTAAACTTGGGAAAACGGGTTTCCGACACTCGCTCGAACTTTTTCGCATCACCTATACAACTTGTGAATATCTTCGCCCGCATGCTAAGCAATGCCTTAATCCTCCAGGAAAGGCGATACATCGGCGGTCATCTCTGGATCGGTCTGCTCTAGATCTGAGTCAGATTCTCTCCACACTGAAAATCTTCAACTCAGCTTGGCCTGCGTCGGTGCGTCAATCTGACGAATCACCTTCCTCTCTCAATTCGGGGTAGACTAGCTATCATCTGTGGCATTTCTGCCTGGAAGTTCCGGCGATCTTAGTTCGTAAGCTCTAGAAGCGACATCCCATCATCTCAGCAACAGCTGGGTCACCTGTCTGCACGGTAGGCGATATCAAAATCTCTGAAGGATGATGTACATCAACGGTCCTCTCGCAACTGGCAGCTCTAACAATGGCCTAATCATCCGGTGTAAAACTAAGCACTCGCCTCCACAAGAGGTCACAACATAAGATACTAACTCGAGACGTTCTCTTGTTACCAGGAAACACAATGGTCAGTCCTCGTACCAGACGAGCTCGCCCTGACCGCAACACTAGCAGCAGCTCAAACTACGCTCAAACTATGGTGACAGGAACCTCAATTGAGTATCGAAGAAAGCAGATCAACGGCATGAGAGGGAACGACAGATCCAGAATGGATACACGATCATAAGAAGGAACATCATCAATGAGTGTATGATCATTGAACAAATAAAATCAAGGATCTCAATAGATGTATAATCAAGTATACGAAAAGAATCACAGATCTCAAAATATGTACATCCTTAGGTTTCTTAAGTGGAGTATCGTATCGTAAATATGCCGCGGAATATACGTACGGTACGTCACTCTACTCAAGCTACCTACTCCATCAATCAGAGCCAGCCTATGAAACGAAAGTTCGGGTCTAATACCCCCCGTCCAAGTCTAAGTTCCGTAAGGCCAAGTCTAGCTTCTGAAATATATACCCGCCCTAGACTCCGCATAGTCAAATATAGACTCGAATAAGGTTAAACCTAGCGCTCTGATACCAACTTTGTCATGACCCGAAATATTAGCTCATGACCAGCACTTGAATCACGCAACGTCTAAAGGGGTAACGGAATTCAAGTAAGCTGAAACCCAGAAATCTAAACCTTTTAAGTAAAATAAAGGAGGTGGGGTTTTGAAATAGGGTATAATGAAATCAAGTTTTCTTAATACATAGAAAAAGAACATGAATGATGCAAGTGAAGTATACTAGTTTGAAAACATGTTTCGCCTTTTAAAAATTTTGGCAGCACCTCCTTCATATATTTTGATCCAAAACCACAAGTACATAATAAGAATAATGGCATCCCGAAACGGGAGCTAGCTCTTCGCCAAACGGCGGATCACAACCACGCAAGACAATGTAAATAAGTATACGACGCCCAACAGCGAAGTTCACCACAAAAGATTAAAGAATAAAGCGAGAAATCAAAACCACAAGAAGCTGAATACCCTCGCTCTAAGTCTCACTACCACAAACCCACTAAGTCTCATTACTTATACAAATTTCTAATTTTGATTGATTGATGGAGTTAACTAGATACAATATGAAATGTAATACAAAAGTAGGTACGATACAAATGTCCCACCTACCACTGCAAAACACCCAAAAGAACTGTGTGCCAGCGATGCCACTACTGATCTACGCGGTCAACCTACAAGAACTGTGGCACAACGGGGGTGATTTGCCAACTCGTGAATAGAAATATAACTACAAGTACAAATCGAATAAACAATGACTCCTAGGTCAACAATATCATAAAGGTAATACTATGATATCTAGGGTGACCGGGTCGTATATGTGCCAACACGGTAGTCACTACCTAAAATGTATGCGGATAACATCCAACAGTAATAATCAATGCATGTATATGGATCTCGTCCAACCATAATCAAGGTATGCAGATATGTGGATCTCGTCCACCCATAACTCAATGTCTATAAGCATGTGTATAACCTCCAATAGTCAAATCAGTGTATGTATATATGTATGTGGATCCAGTCCACGCGTCAACCACTGACGCAACAACACCTGCATGTAAATAACATAAAAGAGTGTGCATGAAAGTATGACGATATATATATCAACGGTATCCCTCCCGACATAACAAATCATGGAACCTGAGTGCCTAGCATCGACACTTGAAAACATCATAAAAACCGTACCCAGCATCGGCACGTAAATCCTCATATATCGTGCTCTGTCAGTCCGGATCGGCCCACGACCTCCATCTGTGGAATCGGCCCTCAGCCCCAGCAGTACGGGTCGGCCCGTATCCACCTCGCTACTCCGGTCGGTATCCTCCAGATAACTGCCGAGTCTAAATACTATGACCGGTAGGTAGTGCTCCCCTGCCGGGCTTACCGTCTAACATATACGAGTCTTCTTGTCCCGGCATACCTTACCGGGTCCACCATGTACCCACAATCGGTGCCTACCACTCCTCGAATCGGGTAAACTCACACAAGCTCTCTGGAACCGAAAAAACTCATGGTGGACGCACTGAAATATCATATCAAGAGAAACTGGGTTTTTAAAATAGTGCGTATTTTCTTAAAATATTACCACGACTCTCAAATCCAGAAATCCCATAAATAAATACTCAAAGCGTAAATCCATGCAATGTGTCGTATGACACTAAGAGTAACAAGGGAAAACCGCTCTTTTAAAAGAATCTAATATGCATGTGCGCAAGTATGAAGATATCAATATATGTGTGCACTGGTATGAATATCCAGTGTACATGTGCGCAAGTATGAAGATATCAATATATATTTGCACTGGTATGAATATACAGTGTGCAAGTGCACAAGCATGAAGATATCAATATATGTGTGCACTGGTATGAATATACAGTGTGCATGTGCGCAATTATGAAGATATCAATATATGTGTGCACTGGTATGAATATACAGTGTGCATGTGCGCAAGTTTGAAGATATCAATATATGTGTGCACTGGTATGAATATGCGAAGAGTAATATCATGAATGCAGCATAAGGTAAATCATCAGCTAAACGCTATAAGGTATACGTAACTATGATATGTCTGAGTTGTTGAATCTATCTATCGGCATCTAGCCTAACTGTCACGACCCGAAAGTACGGAACATGACCGGCACTTAAACTACGAACGTCTCGAGGCGTACGTAATCTAAGTAAACCGAAAACCCAGAAATCCAAACCAAGAAAAGAAGTAGAGTGCAGGAAAAACCAAATTAAAGCAAGTAGTTTCAATAGCATAAGCCAAATTATGCGGTTTTTAAAAACATCAAAAATTTACTGAAAATTTCGGCAGAGTCTCCTTTGTAAATACTGGCCCCCAAACGGGATACAACATGAATAGTATACGAAATTAAGAAAAAGGCATCCCCAAGCGGGAGCTAGCTCTTCGTCAATCGACGGTCACAACCACACAAGCAATATAATATACAACGCCAACGGCGAGGATCAAAACTCAAAAGGAAACTCAAAACCACCAGAAATATAACGAGCGACTCTAAGGTCGAAAGAATAAACAACACTGGTCTCTATCTCAAAAATACATGTTTGGTTGATGGAGATTCTAGATACAACAGAATAATGATATACAAGATATATAATGGGGGTATGATACAAGTAAACCCACCTACTAGCAAATCACCCGAATGAAACTATGCCCGTAAAGCCGTAATGAAACCTGTACGGCAAACCTGCAAGAAACTGGGGCACAACGGGGGTGAGTTGCCAACTCGTGAATAGAAAAACATCTACGCACAGAAATCGCATAAATAACGCAATCCTAGGTCAATGATCATAATATATCCTCAAAAATATGTATAACATGCAGCCTATAACAATGGCTAGGGTAATATCTAACTGAGTGTAATCTCATGTGCCCGTGTCAGTGCCTCAGGTAGCAATATATCATATGAATGAGGTATGAATGCATGAAAACAGAATACATGTAAATGAAGAAACTGTTTTCATAAATTAGTGAGATTTCCTTCTGGTTTTTAAACTGAGGTATCATAATGAAATCAGTATCAACAGTGTCTAGCGTCGACACAAAACATAAATCTCACTATCTCGAAATATCAATGTCTCAATCTCAATATCTAAGGCGCCGTCAGTCCAGACCGGCCCCTACCATCCATCTCAAGACCACGACGGTATCCTCCGGATATCCGACGCGTCGGGTAATATCACCGGTAGGTAGTGCTCCCCAGCCAGGCTCAACGTCAACACCACATTCCTCTTGCCCCGGGGTACCATACCGGGCCCACCATGTACCCGTGACGGTTCCTCCACTCCTCGACACGGATCTCGAAAACCACAGCAAACTCATGGTGGACGACACTTACATCACTAGAAAACCGCAATTTACATATTTTAAAAATATAATAAGTTTAGAAATTTTGCGGCATTCTCCCGAAATCCAGAAATATCATAAATCTCAAGAAATCATCAAAAGTGCATATGTCAATGATAATGAATGTATATGGTATCAATAACCAAGTTGCAATGTGTGATTAATAACTAGGCATGAATAATGGAATAACAGTATGCATGAAGTGACAAGTAATAACTACAATGTCTAAACTGGCATATAAGGCAGGTACACTAATATCGTATCAACTACTAACTAACAACCTAAGTCAAGCAATAGTATTTTCTAAGTGTACGTGACATGGCAATTACCGATGAAGATGTGTGTGAGCCGGCAAGTAAGTGTATGTGGTACATACGCATCATCGGTAATGGTGCTGGTGTCCTAACAGCATGATATCAATAATGGAGTATGCAGCAAAATAAGTATGCGGGGCAGAGCGAACAGCAATAATGTGCGGGAGCAGAATACTAGACACAACGATAACTAATCAGTATTAATCTAATATAAGTCCTACAAATGGTGCCTTTTGAAATAACACGAATCATGGGGTTTTTGAAAATAGGGGCTACGGTGTTTTTATGAAAAGATACGTCTTTTGAAATATCCGTAGGATCCCTTGGGCTGTCTTTTAAAATACCCACGATTCGTTAGTTTTTGAAATAGGTAAGAAGTCTAATCTAATCTAACAACTACACTAAACTATACGGCTGAACTAACAAGCTGAACTACAGGTAAGGAAACCGCCTAACATCTGAGTCGATACATATACCTACCTGTATATGTATAGTCGGTGATCCCGCCCCAATAATATCATAGCTGATACCATATCTATAATCAGGCATCCCAAGTCAAGAGTGCGGATCAATCATCAATATAGCTCGTACGTAAATCCGTCGTACGGCCTCCCAAATCTGGGTACGGGTCAATATCACATTCATCATACTATTCACCTGGTATCCTCTTTATCAAATATCAAGATCGGGGTACTGATCTACGTCTAGTACCATATTGATACCGCCTACGTATGCATGGACGTGTGTGAAACACTACGTCAAGGACCCGCTACAACGTCATGTCGTATCTCAAATACGAACCCTGCTATATCACCGATCTCACGGCCTCAAATCAAATCTCATCGACTCAGCTCAATCCCAAGTATCATCCTCAATCCGTATGTGAACACATAGTCCCATACCCATGTGAACACATAACTATAAAGAATCCCATGAGCACATATCAATAGGAATGTATGCAAGTATGTATGTGTGTATGTGTGTGTGTATGTGTAGTGCAACACTACCCTAGGGTTCGCAACGCTAAAATAATCCAACACACCAATATCCATCCTAAGCATCGTTATTAATCCCAAATAACATATAATAATTGTTGGTGTGTATACGCATCCGTATACACCACCACGGACTGTGGGGGTGCTATACGCCATCCACCCGACTTCTCCCCGTAGATATAAATCTACTCACCTGGTCCTCGCTAGCCGGTGCCGACGTCGCCATGCGCCTGCTTGTCGTCTCGAAGTCCACATGGGGGTACCTACATATCATAACGCACCATATCGTATTAAAACTAAATTCGAGATCGAAACGGCATACGAAAATCAAATCGGCACGCGTATCACGCATAGGTCCAAACCAATCGCCTACGCATGCAAGAATAGTCAAACCAACCCTCGATGTCGATGTACAAACGTCAAACCATCGAGAAAAATCCAATCACTCATTTGCACATTCATGAACACTAATTTTAATATAAACTAGGTTAAAACTCACAAAAACGCCAATTTCACTTAAAAAGTCATTTTTCCGAAAATCTAGCAAGCACAATTCGCCGTTTTTATACAAAACACGATGTTTAAATGAATGTAGTGGCCAATATATTTATTAAATATCTTAAATAAGTCGTATAAACAATTTCCGGAATTTAATCTCATTAAATTCCAAAAATCCTAATATTCTAGTTTACAAAAATACCCTTTTTAACAATTTCAAAGCAAAAATGTACAAACTACAATCTAGCTTAGATTTGCATGATCTAAAGCATTAAACCACACTTAATAAAGTTAATGAAGTCATGAAAACCCTAAACACATTTTTAATCCCAAGAATTTAACAAATTTCAAAAACCTAGTAAGCAATTTAGCAAATTAACATAATTTTAAAACTAACCATTCACACTAGCTACTAACCTTGTATTATCATGACAACAAAGCCTAAATATAACACACAACCATACACCAATTTTATAAAACCCTAACTTGCAATCAAATTCCAAAACTTGCAATTAAACTCACATAACCAAATTAACACTTAAGTAAATTAGCTTAAGAAATTAGTAACAAATTAAGCAACAAAAAGTTTAGAATTATACCCAAAAACATATGAAGATCCACAAGCATCCATGGCCCTCCTAAATGCTCTCTTTTCATAAGGATACATGCTATACGGGCTAAGCTAAAATGGGTAGGAGTCGGATTTGGATTTAGATTTGAATTTGCATGGATTTTGAAGTGATTTGTGGATTTTTTTGATGAAGAAAGAGTGGGATTTGAGGGGGGGCTGCTGCTGTTGGGAGGCCAGAAATGGGAGTGAGGAGAGAGAGGGAGGTAGAGAAAATGCAAGGGAGGAAAGTCAAGGTCAAGGTAAGGTCAAAAGTCCACCTAATTCACCCATTTTCTTTTCTTTTCTTTCATTTCTTTTCCTTTGAAATCAAGTGGGGAAAAATTATGGTGGGTGCTGAATTCAGCCATGGGGAGGAGTAAGTGGGGGTGTGTGGGTGTGGGTACGGGTGTGGGGTGATGAAAAATGATAAATACAATACCCCAAACATCCATTTACGCTAAAAAAAAGCCTTTTTTCTTCAATAATTTCTAAACCGTTTTGGCAAATGATTTCGTTCCAAAAACCACATGATAAAATTTTATTTAATGTTTTATGATGCACAAAATTTGTTTCAACTCATTCCGATTTGTAATTTTCCCTAATTAAATATATCAGTGACGGCTTAAAATAATAATAAAATAATATTTTTTTCAGAAAATTTGAAATTTCACCAGCGGCTCAATAAACACCAAATAATAGCAATTACATAGCTAGAATATGTATATTTAATTTTTATAATAAGATATTTGTATTTTGACTTTTTACAGAAAACCCCCTTATTTTACCGATTTTTCGAAATTTCACCGAAACGATTTTCAAAACGTTACAATCTTCGCCCCTTAAAGAAATTCGGTCGCCGAATTTAAATTCAAACTCCCCCAAATACTAAAACATTTAAGAAAAACCATCAAGTCGTCGGGGCTCCGAAATTGTAAATACATAAGACAAATCGTAGCGCAGCGCATGCGCTTGAAAAATGAGTATATAACTCAAATCAAAACTCCGTCAAGCATCCCGCAATCATCGGAGTCATGGAGAAGACATCAATGCCAAATCCAAATCAAAACCAATATGATATAACTCGAAACTATACATGTAAATATCGAATCTATATCTGTAAGTATCTGAAGGAAATGCATGCCAAATCTCTTTAAGTCGCTGTGCAACGCGTATAACACTGCACAGTGGCGGAGTCTATCATAAGAAAATAACTATATACATATATACCTTTGTTTGAAATGTACGTTCCGCCGTTTTGGAAACAATTTAGAAGGGTCTCCTTGTTTTAAACATTTCGTGTCATATCAGACACGTAGGTAAATACTGAGGCTATAGCTCGCTTTTTGGAAATCCCTTCAATAACTATCAATGCATGCAAAATTTATTCAGGTACTGTCCTCTGACTAGTCCTGCTCAGTACGAAAACACATAGCAATATCATAAAAACGTACTACTCTATAAGAAATCAATCCCAAAATATGCACATGAATACTACGTGCGTCTGGTGCGCACGGAAATCAAAATCCATGAATGTGCCATACATGCGCACAGAAACAACATCTAAGTGCATCGGGTGTGCACGAAACATCTGTCGTAGGCAACATGTGTGCCTGACAGCAAAATCAGGTGCATCTGACATGCACGAAAAATCTCGATTTAGTGCCTCTGGTGTGCACCAAAATCACCCTTCAAAACATGCGCCCAACATGCGCGAAAATCCAAATCAGGTGCATCCATCGTGTACGAAATCATGAAATCCAATATCAAGCGCCGAATGTGCGCAAAATCAATCAGGTGCACAAGGTGCACAAAACAAATATCGAGTATCATAATCGAAATCGAAGTCCAGTGCATCTAAGTGCACAAAAGGCGTATCACTGCACTGCAAGCATATATAAACTATACCGAGTGCAGGAATGAAATCGTGTGCATGCATACGCACAAAACCAACTCAACTGTTTAAAACCGTAATATCACAAACATGTGAAACTAAAGCACGAAAACGATCTCAAGTGCAACACTGTGCAAAGGTCGTAAATCCTCAATCATCAAAATCAAATCATACGAATAAATCACCCAAAACATCGTAATCAATAATGGCGGAATAGTACCGCTCAAGTGCATCCTCTAAGAATCTCGGCCAACTGTCACGGTCACTAGTGGGACGTCTCATCGATGATCATGAACTCTGTCCTGCTGGTGTGCGTAACCATGACCACTCCTGGGTCAAGGTCTTCACTGTGAATTACCAATCTTTCGGTCCATCGGCTCATCGGCCCTGTCAGGTGTGCTAACGGGGACGATTCCGTTCTGGCACTTCTCTGGTCATCTCTTGGTCAATCATCGCGACCACTCGTAAGACAGCATATCCCTGGCGTCGGCCTCTGGCTCTCTGAATGTACGTGACACATCTGATCCTGGGTGCAAGTATCATTGCAGCAGTGTCCTGGAAGGAATCCTGCTCACGGTCTATTCCATGTCTCGTCTCTGCCAACTGTCCGGAAGTCATCGTCCTTTCCTATATCTGCATCTTGCTCTGGAACGACTGCATACTCATCGCGACTCCTTCTGGAAGGTATATCCAGTACTCTGCCTCGGCATGCGCATCGCATCTCTGATGTCGGCGGAGGGGAACGTCATCATATCTGGATCTTATACGAACCTCTTACTCCATTTTCTCTAATGTCGACCGCTTCGGACTCGTCTCGTCGTGGCTGCATGGACTGAGCTCCAACGGCTATCCTCGTATCTGGAGTCTCCCAAGAATGCATCTCACCACCTAGCATCCGATTGAAGTCGAACCATTCGATCGATTCGTCGAAACCTCATAATCCCCCAATAGCTCAACATCTTGGGCACAGTTTAATAGTATCGAATATATATACCACAGCATCGGTGGTCCAGCCGTAGAAGGGCAAACCCAAGCCTCACTAATGGCGCCGTGGAACTGCCGCAAACCCGAAGGTTCAAAGGCTTTCACACGGTCATTATGTCGAGTTAGGATTTCATTCTTCTAGAGGGACCATAGAATTGCCTGCATGTCTTTCTGAATACTTTAAACTTGGAATAATAGGTTTTCCGACATTCGATCGTCTCTGTCGACCCTCACATCTCTGCGTGAAGTCGTCTCTAGCTGGAATCAATCTATCTGATGACCTCGCATCGGGGTAGGCGAACAAACCACCTGTCCTAGTCATTCATCATCGGGTGACTAGCAACCTTCTATCATCTATTCGTACAACTCGCCCCGCAATAGCTCCAACATATGGGGCGATATCTCGTCGCTCGCAGCAACCACTGGCTTGCTCGTCTGCATGCTGAACAGTGCCTCAATCATCAGGAGTAAGCAACACACCAACGGTCATCAAAATCTGGCTGGCCTCTATCATTGGCTCAATTCCCTAGTGTCGATCAGCGCCTCCGAGTAACCTCATAAAGGCAATCCGCCAAACACTCGTGGCACGGAAACACAGTAAAAAGATACATCTCTGCAATCGTGTGTCGCCGGAATTTCGCCCTGGTCAGTCCTCGTTCGTGACGAGCTTGTGCTGACCGCAACTCTAGCCGTAGCTCTCCCTGCCCGTAACCGTAGAAGCAAAACCAAACTGGCACCGATGAGGTTAGATCAGGAAGGAATATAATACTGAACAAGGAAATGTACATCCTAAGGCTCCTTAAGTGGAGTGGCGTGTCGTAAATATGCCGCGGAACATACCAACGGTACGTCACTCTACTTTAGTCACCTATTCCATCAACCAAGGGTCATCCTACGCTCCGAAGGTAAAACCTAACGCTCTGATACCAACTTTGTCACGACCCGAAAGTACGGAACATGACCGGCACTTAAACTACGAACGTCTCGAGGCGTACGTAATCTAAGTAAACCGAAAACCCAGAAATCCAAACCAAGAAAAGAAGTAGAGTGCAGGAAAAACCAAATTAAAGCAAGTAGTTTCAATAGCATAAGCCGAATTATGCGGTTTTTAAAAACATCAAAAATTTACTGAAAATTTCGGCAGAGTCTCCTTTGTAAATACTGGCCCCCAAACGGGATACAACATGAATAGTATACGAAATTAAGAAAAAGGCATCCCCAAGCGGGAGCTAGCTCTTCGTCAATCGACGGTCACAACCACACAAGCAATATAATATACAACGCCAACGGCGAGGATCAAAACTCAAAAGGAAACTCAAAACCACCAGAAATATAACGAGCGACTCTAAGGTCGAAAGAATAAACAACACTGGTCTCTATCTCAAAAATACATGTTTGGTTGATGGAGATTCTAGATACAACAGAATAATGATATACAAGATATATAATGGGGGTATGATACAAGTAAACCCACCTACTAGCAAATCACCCGAATGAAACTATGCCCGCAAAGCCGTAATGAAACCTGTACGGCAAACCTGCAAGAAACTGGGGCACAACGGGGGTGAGTTGCCAACTCGTGAATAGAAAAACATCTACGCACAGAAATCGGATAAATAACGCAATCCTAGGTCAATGATCATAATATATCCTCAAAAATATGTATAACATGCAGCCTATAACAATGGCTAGGGTAATATCTAACTGAGTGTAATCTCATGTGCCCGTGTCAGTGCCTCAGGTAGCAATATATCATATGAATGAGGTATGAATGCATGAAAACAGAATACATGTAAATGAAGAAACTGTTTTCATAAATTAGTGAGATTTCCTTCTGGTTTTTAAACTGAGGTGTCATAATGAAATCAGTATCAACAGTGTCTAGCGTCGACACAAAACATAAATCTCACTGTCTCGAAATATCAATGTCTCAATCTCAATATCTAAGGCGCCGTCAGTCCAGACCGGCCCCTACCATCCATCTCAAGACCACGACGGTATCCTCCGGATATCCGACGCGTCGGGTAATATCACCGGTAGGTAGTGCTCCCCAGCCAGGCTCAACGTCGACACTACATTCCTCTTGCCCCGGGGTACCATACCGGGCCCACCATGTACCCGTGACGGTTCCTCCACTCCTCGACACGTATCTCGAAAACCACAGCAAACTCATGGTGGACGACACTTACATCACTAGAAAACCGCAATTTACATATTTTAAAAATATAATAAGTTTAGAAATTTTGCGGCTTTCTCCCGAAATCCAGAAATATCATAAATCTCAAGAAATCATCACAAGTGCATATGTCAATGATAATGAATGTATATGGTATCAATAACCAAGTTGCAATGTGTGATTAATAACTAGGCATGAACAATGGAATAACAGTATGCATGAAGTGACAAGTAATAACTACAATGTCTAAACTGTTAGTGTATATGCCCTAGAGGCCATTACTGTATCATACTAGTTTGTATATTACTTAATGGATGCTTGGGATATTCACCTTGTATGTACAATCTTGCTCAAAATAGTAGTATGCTACTTGGTTTGTTTCTACTTCAATGTGTACATGTGTTTATTTTTGTATATCGCCTATACACATTAGTAGAGCCCTTAGGATCTTTGCTTGATTACCAGCGATGCGATGGCCGTCACACTAGTGGGGCTGGGTAATATATAAGCACATCCTTATGCAGGTCCCTGGTCGCAGGACTATCGAGACAGGGCATCGATACTCCGGAGTAGACCAGCGCATGCGCTTCTCATCCCAGTGTGGGAGACGGTCTGTCCCACAGCCGTCAGTACGTCGTACTTGAGATAGTATGCGGGTGCTCGTTAGGTTACGGGTACACTGGACATGACTTGTCTGGAACTGACTAGTTGGTATTATACCTATCGTCAGTTATCAGTTCCCAGGTGACATGAGTACAGCTTAGTCCGCTGACTTGACACTGTCACTTCGCCTCGGGTGTGTTCCCACTGTACTTTGATCACTACCCTACCACGGCTCAAAGGAGTCGTGCAAACAGGTGGTGGTTGGGTGCAGTCCCGAAGCACTTGGAGGCAGTGACGGTTAGACAGGATTCGTCTCTCCCGGTATTGGGAGTTGACATCGCGCTGTGTCTTGGAGAGCCATTACACGAGTAGTCCCTGGCCAGGGCAAACGAGATATACTGGTAGGTTTCCAGTGTTATCTCAGGGTGTTTTGGGCTTCGCTCTGGCACGACTTGTACCGCTATTGGGGGACTGACGTTTACCGCCCCCTAGGCCCGCCATGCGATGTATCAGACGAACAGACCGGACTGTACGGAGAATGTCACACTCAGGCTCAGTAGGAGTTCAGATGGGTTTCGCCTCGTCGGTCTTCTTGTCGGCACTACCTGGGGACCGTTATGCACAACTAGTGCCGCTTGCGGTCTGTGGTTAAACCCACTGCCAGCGTAGTGTCGAGTCTTTAGAGTCCCACACAGAAAGCTTTTCGCCTTTAGGCAAAAGAGTAGAGGTCGCATGGTATTGCGACAGGTCGCATGGTTTTGCGACAGGGTTCGGTCACATCCGTGCACTTGTGCACGTACAGTGTCCGGACAGTTTACACTAGCGGGCTTTGGTTTAAGCCAGATCCTAGTGTACCTTATGGGATTGGATTTATCCAGTTTGCATTCGTGTTCCTCGGAACGCGGATGCGGGTGTGTATGCACAGTTGACAGGGAGGCAGAGGCAGCGGATTCTCATTAGGGTTGTTGACAGTTGACCGTTGACTATTTGACTTTATGCTCAACCCTAATGAGAATATGATATGTGATTAACTATTATATTAATTAAGTATTATGGTGCTATGGTTGTTGACTTGTTGACTTTTGTTGACTTGTTGACTTTGTTGACTTGTTGACTTTTGTTGACTTGTTGACCGGTTGACTAGGCTTGACTAGTTGACCATCATGATAACCATAGCCATCATTTCATGGCAAAGACTTTTGTTTACTTGCTCATTTGTGTAAAATGAGTGTATGAAATGATATGGTTGTGGTTGCTTCTAACCATCACATAAGACTTTTGTTAATATGATGAGTTATCATTGCTTTGGATTATGAGAGGGTGAGAGACAAAATACTTGCTCATTCTTTCTTGCTCATTCTCTCTCTTGTTCTTGAGCTCTCCTCATGCTCTCACCCTCAACCTCTTTCTCCCTCTCTTGATCTATGGTTCTCTTGTCTCATGAGTTGAGAATCAAGAACCATAGATAAAATCCCATTCTATTTCTTCTCTACTCATTCTAGTTCACTAGGTTTAGCAAACCAAGTGAACTAGTTTCTTCAAAGAACGAAGAAGGAGCTAAAGGTTGGAGCTTTCAAGTGGATCTATCTTCGGCGTACGGAGACAACGAGAAGGAGCCATCGAACCACCATCGGAGCTTGAAGACGAAGGAGTTCAAGTTAAGGTATAACCATCTCCATCCGAGTAGCTAACTCTCTTTAGCTAAGTTTGCTAGTTTTAGTTTAGTCAAAGATCCCGACTTTGGTTAGTCCATGTTGCCCCTTGCGCTAAAAATTTGTTTTTTATACCGTTTCCGCCTCCCCGTAAGAACCGGGGGTCGCAACGTGGACTTACAGTGGTATCAGAGCCTAACTAAACTTAAACTAGCTTGGTAGTAAAGTGTAACGAAGTTCGGAACCGGAAAAAATCCAAAAACCTAACTTTTACAAAACCTGAGTTTCTGTTGAAATTTTTTCTGGTCAAAATGAAAAACTTTATACTCCTAAATTCGGCTCAGGGTTTTTTGTGAACACCCATGAAAAACGATCCACTGTTTCGTTCAAACCGCCGCGCTTCCGCCGCACGAGTTGGGCATGTGCCGCGGAAGCGCCGCGGTTTGTCGTCTTCTCTGCATCGTTTTTCGTGCAGTGTGTGTCTGTGTTGGTTTTGGGATTTTTGGAATATATTATATGTGCCCAGATTTTCCAGAAAAGAAATTTCCTTTTGGGGTCCTATAATTCCGTATTTTTTCCGAACTTCACTGAACTTTGACTATGATGGTTATATCTGTGATGTTTGCATGTATTGAACGTCGGCTAATCGCTATAAGTCGATTGGTCGGGGTTATACATGATCTGTAATGTGCTGGAATGTGTATATAAATATGTTGGATTGTCGCGGGTGAATAGCCGGGGGTTGTGAGACGAGAGTTTTCTTTTCTTGCAATTCATGTAAATTTGTAAATTGATGTAATAATTATTTGTATGGCCGCACAACCGGGTCGGGGTTGTAGCCGTCATTGTATAATTTCTTTTTACTGTTTTTGCTCCTAGGATAGACCCATGGAGAGGGTGCACAAACTGTAAGTGCACGGCGGCACCCCGGCCGTCAATCCGACGCCGGAATGCGGAAGCGGTGATAAACTTAAATTTTGCGGACTTAGCAAACCGGCACCACCGCGCACTAAACACCCGGATCGTAACCATTAACAAGTCTAAGCTAACTAGAAGAAGGGTTAGAGATATACCGACGATCCAAGTCCTCCGGTCTTCTCGTCATGGTCCCGATCTCCTGCGGAAAAGCCCCGTCTCCTCCTCGTCGCCGGAAGTGCACCACATCGCCTACTTTGTTTACGGGCTCCCACCTCAATGCCGAGGCAACTCGGGCACGAAGCCGGCTACTCGACGTGCCCAAGATTCGCTGTAGAATGTGTAGTAGAACTTGTGTCTCTTTTTGGGGTAGTGGAGGTTGCCATTGGTGGAGGGATTGAACAAGAAGTATATGGAGGAGCTTGGAGAACTTTGGTGCAAGAAATAAACAACATTTCCCCACCTCAATATTTTGGACAGCCCATCACCAATTTGGCCGGCCATTTTCTTGTGAGGGAGGGAGTGAATGAATGAGCAACACAAAGAGGGAGTGAGTGGATCAATCATGCAAGAGGGCATCATGAAAGAATATGATTACAAGCAAAAACCACACACAACCACAACCATCAAGTACAAAAAGTCAATCCATCATGAGAAGGAGAAGTCAATGATGGTGCACATCATGAAAACCATCATGATGCCAAAAGATGCAAAGAACCCCCTTCCACAAATGCCTATTTGCAACAATGCAAATAAACCCTTCTCCACTAAACTTCGGCCAATGAACGATACAAAGGAAATTGGCCGAAACAAAAAGCAAACTGGCAACTCCAGAAAACTGGTCCCGTAATAAATTACAGGAAAACCCCAATACTGTGCATACATACCCGCATCTGTATTTCGACCGAAATACAGATGCAATGAGACAAAGTCTACACTGTACTATACTAAGATCCGGCTTGTACCAAAGCCGGCTAGTAAAATCTGTTCGATCCTGATCCGTGCAATACCGCACGTATCTGATCGAACCCTGCCATATAACCATACGGCCTATAGTACAAACTGTCCGATCCTGATCCGTGCAATACCGCACGTATCTGATCGGACCTTGCCATATCTCCATACGGCCTCTACAACCTTTCGCCCGAAAGCTGAGTAACTGAAATGTGGGGGACTCTAAAGACTCGTCAACACCTCGGTTGTGGATTTAACCACTAGCACGTCAGAGGTATAAGCCAATACGTAACGGGCTACCAGGTACTGACTAAAAGGGATGTCTGTGAGTGAACTCATCCTGACAACCCTACTGAGCCTGTCAGTGACAATATCCGTGCAGTCCGGTCCGTTCGTCTATGAGTATCGCATGGCGGGCCTAGGGGGTTGGTAAAAGTCAGACCCCCAAAAGCGGTACAAGTCGTGTCGGAGTGTAGCCCAGAACACCCTGAGATACTACTGGAATACCTACCAGTAAATCTCCTTGCATCGGCCAAGGACTTTGTGTAATGGCTCTCCTAGACACAGCACGACCTCACCCCTAATACCGGGAGAGACGAACCCCTGAAGATGCGCTCACTGCCTCCATGTGGCTCGGGACTGTACCCAACTAAAACCTGTTTGCACGACTCCTTTGAGCCGTGGTAGGGTAGTAATCAAAGTACAGTGGGAACTCACACGAGACAAATGACGATCCCCAGGTCGATGAACTAACCTGCACACATGTCACCAGGGAACTGCCATCTGACGTCTGGTATATGACCAACTAGCATGTTCCCGGCGAGTCCTGTCCGGTGTACTCATAACCCAATGAGCACCTGTATACATCTTAGGTGATCCAACTGACACCAGTGGCTTGTGAGACCGGCCACCGCCCCTCGTCGGGGTCTCGACTGTATACACTAGTCTACTAATGGAGTATCGATGCCCAGTCTCGAAACTCCCACGACTAGGGACCTTTTAAGGATAAGCTTATAGACCCCCAGCTCCCACTTATATGATCGCCCTCATACTGCTGGTGGTCAAGCAAGAATCCTAGGGGCTCTATCAACGTGTAATAGCGACGTGTCAGGTCACCTAAAACAGCACACGATGATAAAGGTAAACCAGATAGCATACTATCATCTTGAGTAAGACTGTCCAACCGGGATATGTCCTCCATCAATCATTGCAATCACGTACTTGTGACCTAATAATTGACTCTGAGGGCACTATCTCCAACAATCTCCCACTTGCACTCAAGGCTAATTATTGCGATGTCGCATACTCACAGCCCGTGTGATACCGAACACCCAACTCCTCTACTAGTCAGTCTCACAAAGCTCGTTTGCGAAACTATTACGTTCGAGGAATAGCCTTAGTGAGTGGATCTGCTTTGTTGTTTCTTTCTATGTCTCTCTATATCTCAAGTTCGCGGAGAAAGCCATCTCCCGAAAAGAGCAATACCTGTCTCAGAATATGTCTGGATGTCTGATGGGACCTAGCTCATAAATGAACTCCAAATCCAAACTTCTTAGACTGTATCGTCAACTGAACTTAATCAGTATCCTGCGCGCCATGCCTCCCTCAGTATTGCCTTGGACCACCTGTCCAAAATACTGCCCCTCATCAGAAGGAAAACTATAACTCTGACAACCTCCTTGTCGTCCATGTCACCTTGGAAGCCTGGAATGATAACTGTCTCCTGAATGAGGCTGTCGTTATCATCTCCCTAGAACATCCACTTATGTTCTAAAACTGCTTCCGACTGTTTCTCCAGGATTGGATTAATGTCAACTTATTGCATCTAGTGCAAGAACAACATCAGGTGTGGTACTTGACATCTCACGATTGACTCAATTGCCTGAGCAAGTGATCTGCCAATCATGCCCGTCCCTCTCCCCTTTAGTCTGTAAGACACCTTTGGAGAGGGTGACTACATTACCTGCAGGTACACTACCGTGCCAGGAGTCGTCCATCCTAAATACTCTTAGAATGCTGTCAAGTACCCTAATTGGGAAACCACCCAAATCTAGATCTAAGACCATAGATCTAGTAACCAGTATGTCTGATATAAAATCCATTTCCTTTGTGGAGAAACAACTGTGTGACGACCAAAGTATAACCGATCGTAGTGTAGGAGTTTCCTTTCCTACTTTGTGTATATCATCCAAATACCAGGATATCACACCCTACTACCTTCTCAACAGATCCATCCCCTATTCTGATGAAGTCAAACCCATGACTGTCACGTCAGAAATAGATGATCTTTCTCCGCTACATCTGCTCTAGTCTATAAATAGACATAAGCAACCTGTCCACCAATGCTTCCGCTGCTCCCACTGACTACGACAACCCTCTGGCAGAGTCATATAGACGTACACTTCTAAAACTGGTTTAGAACGACGCTATACTCATCCTCCCGCCGGGTCTCGAAACCTGGAACAACAGCAATGGCAATTGTGGGTAAACAAGAACTTCCCTGTCACCGTCCTTGAGGCTACCGGAGTACCTCTCGGGTGCTTGAAGTTACCCACCTTATCTGCGGAGTGGCCAATGGAATGTCAATTCAGATTGAATCTTTAGGTTCCTTATCAAATCTTCAGTAATCGTTTGTGGTTCTGGAATCACTTCCAGTTCTACCATACTCCCACTACTGTTTTTCTGAAAAAATCCATTTTTAATAAAACTGTGGCGAGTCTAGAACAATATCGCTATTGTTCATCCAGATGGTAGAAAATCAACCCTCGTCATAGCCTGGGTCAACCCACAAACAGCCATTACAGAAACGTGCCTTGAGTTGTCCAGTGTCTGGTTTTAATCATAAACCGGACAACTCCCCGTACCTTAACATCGTTAAGATATGAACTGTTCTATATCCAATATAGAAACAGAGGCACTGATTTAATTGAACCAGATTCAAATCATGCAGCTGTCCCCAGCGCATGTCAACTAAATGGAAGGAGGCCGATCAGCGTTACTCAACTTAGGAATACTTCCAATTATGAGTAACCTGAAAGAGAAGCAAGATCTCTTTATCATTACTATCAACTGAATACCATACACAAGTATCTACATCTTCGATCACTTTGAAGAATCCCGATACTTGCTACACCTGGTTCTCTACTCTATTCAAATACCTATAACTCCTCAAAACTTAGACCCTGTGTTTCTACGAAACACATGTCTAAGAACTAGAGAAGTTAAAAGTAAACAGAATATAGTATGAGGACCAACCCCTCTGTCCTAATGGACACTGGACAACATACAATACTCTGTATAAGTCCCTTGAGTCTGATAACTCTTTCACTGTATGTCGTAGGTTGAAAACTGTACTTATGGTTAAGAAGAATTACACCGCTGTTTAATGCTCCTTACCTAACCATCCACTGATATAGGTAAATGTCGTAGACATAATTTCAGAAAGGTATATCTCACTCTATGAAAATAGACGTACAGATATATCATTTTGAAATTGGTGCATAACAGCGGATATTCAAAACCAAATATTTGCCGACCGGCAAACAGCCCAGGTGATTTCCTTAAATATCACCGATTACAACGAATCCCGATACAACGAGGATGATCACCCAATTCCCAATAACCTACTCCCACTCATCATCTGTAAAACCATACAGATGTGAGAATCGTACCTGGTAAATACATACCCTGGAGTAAGTGTCTAATCGGGAAATCAGTTTTCTTTTAATAGTACACAGTGAAACTGAAACATTGAAATGTTTCGTTGGGGTATCCTGGTATTCCTAGTAATGCCTCTTCCAGATTCACGACTGTAACCGTATAGTTCTTTGCCACCTCTCCAAATCCCTTCATATGTCTTTAGTCTTTACCTTCTGTACACCCCTTTAGGCCAAATGGTTTTCTTCATTCCCTACCGTTCGGCACCAGCCTATGGTTTGGAAGAAGACTATCCAATAAGCATAATGGGTGTAATGTCCCAATCCTAGGAACACTCGCAATGCGAGAGAAGGTGAAGATAAAAGACACCTGAATAAATCTGATTCCTATTTCTCCTGAACCAGAATCCATCCCCGAACTGGAACAAGTTCCTTTCGAGTTCGTATATAACCATACGATGGAGTATCCAATAAACTGTGGATCTTCGTAGTGATACGGAGTGTCCTGGAGAAATACAAAGGTGATTTTAGGATTGGCGAAGAAATACCTGGTTTGGTCGTGAATATCTGTTGCAATTTACTTTGCCCTCTTACTAATCCCTTGCTTAGTCTTAACTTAATACCTTCTGCACACCATCATTAGGCTAATTGGTTTTCTTCATTCCCTACCGGTCGGCACCAGCCTAAGGTTTGGAAGAAGACAATCCAATTTGCGTAATAGGTGTACTACTCCTAAACCAAGGAGTACTCGTAACCTGAGAGAGGGTAAAAGGAAAAGACAACTGAATAATCCCATCCGTTTTCTCCAGAACCGGAAACCATCCTCGAATAAATTCTTTCGAGTTCGTATCTAACCATACGATGGTTTTGTCCAATGGAAGTGGACGTTCGTAGTAATACGGGGTGTCCTGGAGAAAAGGGTAAAAGTAGGAGTGGCAATGAGGTTTGCAACTCTGACATTCCAAAAGCCGGTGTTTAAGAAGGTTCGGTCAACTTGGTCACTGAGTCAAAGTCTTAGGGTCGGGTCAATGGTCGCTGCCAAAGAGAGAGAGAGAAAAGAAACACTCAGCGTGCACTCTAACCTAGATCAGAATGGTTACCAATTTATCTAATCTGGAAACCTCCCACTGTACCTCAAATTCTCCCCCAAACCTGAAAGAAGAATTAGTCGGTGTCACCCGAGGAGTAAACTAACTCATCAGTGGGAATAGGGATCCAACTCTCATCGCATGACAACGTGACGGAATCCGCTCACGGTATCACACTCCAGAAGGTATGCGCATATCTGGCAAGTTTCAGTTCTTTTGAAACTCCCGATGTGTTTTCTGCCCCATGCTCTTATGACCTTGACTAAGGCCAACAAATCATAAGTCACATGTCAAGTTCTACCCGTCATTGTCCAGGTTGATTTGAACCCACCCGTACAAGCCCTTGACTAAGGCCAACAAGGCTATACGACTGTCCCAAAACAACGCATCTATCTATGCAGCATATGAATACCCAATAGCTACCAAACACTGTGCCTTGACTAAGGCCAACAAACACAGCTTGAATACTATTGACCACCCATATGAAACGACGGAGGGCTACGAATGGTTTCTGGCGAAAACCTTTAACGTAAAGAACTTGATATCGTCGAAGGAACGGATAGCTTTTTTTAAAAAATATAGTGACGAAAACCGTTGCTAAAGAGGTCACTCCCGGTGAAGGGATCTCGGCTCTTTCCCCGTAGAATGGGGTGCAGGATATTCCAAATGAATACCGCGATGCAAAGCAAAAGTAATCGGCTATAGTGAAGTTAATGCCCTGACGCAAACTTTTTGTCCAAGGGGTCACTCCCGGTGAAGGGATCTCGGCCCTTGCCTCGTCGACTGAGGAGCAGGATATTCCAACTGAATATCACGATGCAAAACAAAAGTGAACGTTCTTGCAATAACAGCTTTTTGAAAAGTGTTCCAACAACATCAGATTAGGTTTGTTTTTAACTTGCATTGATCCGAATCAATGCAGTCCCATCAATTGATCACACCAAAAAGAACGAAAATATACTGATGTACGTATATGCCATCCGCATTCGCCACTGGGTCCCGTCATTACCCGTTAGGTTAGCTAACTAACGACAGAGCGGGGACTGGACTAGCGCGGATGCAAAACATATACAACATCTACTAATATATATACCAATATATTATATTCGCTCAAGGCGTGAAAGAAATGCAACATCACAGAGAATGAACAGCATCACAGAAACAATATAGATATCTGGGATCCCCGGGTTTCACAGAGCCACTACTGAAACCCGACGTTCCCCTGGTCGTGTGGATAGCCTGTGCAATGAAATCCTAGACCCCTACGGGCGCGGCAAGTCACCCGCCAAAACCTGAAGCGAGGCAGCCCCCTTCAGCTCCGTGAATGGACCACCCAGCACTCCACGGAATCCGGCAACTTGGGCACCCCTCCTGGGTCAACCTGTACCCCCTACGAGTGCGGCGAATAGCCCGCCAATCCCAGAGTGAAGCCCCCTCCGTCTCAATGCCATGAGATGTGGGCTTGTTGCCCTCCAGAACCCGGCTATCCGTGCACCCCTCCGCGGGGTAATCCTAGTACAGAAAGTAAAATATACATACACCGGGTACATCGACCGCAACCAGGTCGTGCCCCAAAAGAATAATACAAACAGGCAGTGACGGCAGTCCACATGTCGGACGCTCGCCCCGCAATATCAAATGTATATAATACAAACAAAACAGTACTAGCATTGCATCCAGGCTATCCCCACCGACCGATCCGCAACATCACAGCAAAAAAAGAACATCAACGTGAAAGTCACGTTCGCAAATCCGTCTAGCCGGGCTATAGCAGTTAGACTGGATTTACCGATCAAGTGACATTCACGGTCGCAGATATAATGTAAATACTGTGAAAAATGTGTTTAAAATTTTCCGATTGACCAAAAATTAACAAGTGGGCCCCCAATCAAAACTGTAACACTCACAGAAAACCTGGGCCCAATTTTAATATTCCAAAACCCATATTTTAAGCCCAGAAAGCCTCTGAAAAAAATGGTGCAGTGATTTCTACAGTGCGCGGCGGAAGGGCGGCGGAATGGGGGTTTGTGCGGCGCTTCCGCGCTCTGACTGTGGAATCACTTCATCGAAATTTTACAGAGTTCTTAGATTTTCTAGTACATCAATATTTTACAACCTGAAAAATTTTTAGAGACCAAAAATTTTCAACAGAAACTGATGCGAAGGTAAAATGCAGTTTTGGAACTTTTTGATCGATCGGAAATGCAAACACATTAAACCAAGCTAGACTAAGTTAATGGCGAGGCTCTGATACCACTGTAAGTGCACGGCGGCACCCCGGCCGTCAATCCGACGCCGGAATGCGGAAGCGGTGATAAACTTAAATTTTGCGGACTTAGCAAACCGGCACCACCGCGCACTAAACACCCGGATCGTAACCATTAACAAGTCTAAGCTAACTAGAAGAAGGGTTAGAGATATACCGACGATCCAAGTCCTCCGGTCTTCTCGTCATGGTCCCGATCTCCTGCGGAAAAGCCCCGTCTCCTCCTCGTCGCCGGAAGTGCACCACATCGCCTACTTTGTTTACGGGCTCCCACCTCAATGCCGAGGCAACTCGGGCACGAAGCCGGCTACTCGACGTGCCCAAGATTCGCTGTAGAATGTGTAGTAGAACTTGTGTCTCTTTTTGGGGTAGTGGAGGTTGCCATTGGTGGAGGGATTGAACAAGAAGTATATGGAGGAGCTTGGAGAACTTTGGTGCAAGAAATAAACAACATTTCCCCACCTCAATATTTTGGACAGCCCATCACCAATTTGGCCGGCCACTTTCTTGTGAGGGAGGGAGTGAATGAATGAGCAACACAAAGAGAGAGTGAGTGGATCAATCATGCAAGAGGGCATCATGAAAGAATATGATTACAAGCAAAAACCACACACAACCACAACCATCAAGTCCAAAAAGTCAATCCATCATGAGAAGGAGAAGTCAATGATGGTGCACATCATGAAAACCATCATGATGCCAAAAGATGCAAAGAACCCCCTTCCACAAATGCCTATTTGCAACAATGCAAATAAACCCTTCTCCACCAAACTTCGGCCAATGAACGATACAAAGGAAATTGGCCGAAACGAAAAGCAAACTGGCAACTCCAGAAAACTGGTCCCGTAATAAATTACAGGAAAACCCCAATACTGTGCATACACACCCGCATCTGTATTTCGACCGAAATACAGATGCAATGAGACAAAGTCTACACTGTACTATACTAAGATCCGGCTTATACCAAAGCCGGCTAGTAAAATCTGTTCGATCCTGATCCGTGCAATACCGCACGTATCTGATCGAACCCTGCCATATAACCATACGGCCTATAGTACAAACTGTCCGATCCTGATCCGTGCAATACCGCACGTATCTGATCGGACCTTGCCATATCTCCATACGGCCTCTACAACCTTTCGCCCGAAAGCTGAGTAACTGAAATGTTGGGGACTCTAAAGACTCGTCAACACCTCGGTTGTGGATTTAACCACTAGCACGTCAGAGGTATAAGCCAATACGTAACGGGCTACGAGGTACTGACTAAAAGGGATGTCTGTGAGTGAACTCAGCCTGACAACCCTACTGAGCCTGTCAGTGACAATATCCGTGCAGTCCGGTCCGTTCGTCTATGAGTATCGCATGGCGGGCCTAGGGGGTTGGTAAAAGTCAGACCCCCAAAAGCGGTACAAGTCGTGTCGGAGTGTAGCCCAGAACACCCTGAGATACTACTGGAATACCTACCAGTAAATCTCCTTGCCTCGGCCAAGGACTTTGTGTAATGGCTCTCCTAGACACAGCACGACCTCACCCCCAATACCGGGAGAGACGAACCCCTGAAGATGCGCTCACTGCCTCCATGTGGCTCGGGACTGTACCCAACTAAAACCTGTTTGCACGACTCCTTTGAGCCGTGGTAGGGTAGTAATCAAAGTACAGTGGGAACTCACACGAGACAAATGACGATCCCCAGGTCGATGAACTAACCTGCACACATGTCACCAGGGAACTGCTATCTGACGTCTGGTATATGACCAACTAGCATGTTCCCGGCGAGTCCTGTCCGGTGTACTCATAACCCAATGAGCACCTGTATACATCTTAGGTGATCCAACTGACACCAGTGGCTTGTGAGACCGGCCACCGCCCCTCGTCGGGGTCTCGACTGTATACACTAGTCTACTAATGGAGTATCTATGCCCAGTCTCGAAACTCCTACGACTAGGGACCTTTTAAGGATAAGCTTATAGACCCCCAGCTCCCACTTATATGATCGCCCTCATACTGCTGGTGGTCAAGCAAGAATCCTAAGGGCTCTATCAACATGTAATAGCGACGTGTCAGGTCACCTAAAACAGTACACGATGATAAAGGTAAACCAGATAGCATACTATCATCTCGAGTAAGACTGTCCTACCGGGATATGTCCTCCATCAATCATTGCAATCACGTACCTGTGACCTAATAATTGACTCTGAGGGCACTATCTCCAACACAAACTACCGGGTATGCCGAAGTGTCGAGTGGCCTACTCATGGAGATGAGGGAGGTTGCTACGCTTCGGGTACTTGGCGGGTAGTTTGCCGCACCCGTAGGGGTCTTGGGTGGGGTTTTGGCTATTCACCACGACCGTGTTATCTGTTTTTTGTTACAGGCTCGTACAAATTACAGATTGCTAGAATATCCAATGTATTTATCTGTGATCTGAAATGTTTATCATTGCAGTATATCTATATATGATATTATTTAGGCGTTGCTTATGTTTTACAGACGCGCTAGCCCAGCCCCCGCTCTGTCGTTAGTTAAGTAACCTAACGGGTAATGACGGGGCCCCGTGGCGAATGCGAATGGCATAAGCGTACGTCATATTTTGGTTGTTTTCTGCAATGGCAGGATTAAATGATGGGACGCATTAAAAGAACTAATGCAAGAATATCACGCATTAAAAGAACTAATGCAAGATAATAAACCAAGTTAAAGTCGTTGGAACACTTTCGAAAAACCACTCGGTTCTTTTCAAAACAAACTTTTAAAATACGGAGTTTGAGCCACTCCATTTAAAAGCTATCTTGTTCCATCGACCAAATCAAGTTCACTACGTTCACGGTTTTGCCAAAACCATCCGTAGCCCTCCGTCGTTTCACATGAATAGTCAATAGTATTCAAGCTGTGTTTGTTGGCCAAAGTCAAGGCACAGTGATTGATAGCTATTGGGTATTCATGTGCAGCATAGATAGATGCGTTGGTTTGGAACAGTCGTACTGCCTTGTTGGCCAAAGTCAAGGGTAGGTGCGGGTGGATTCAAATTAACCTGGAGAACGACGGGCAGAACTTGACATGTGACTTATGATTTGTTGGCCAAAGTCAAGGTCATAAGAGCATGGGGCAAAAATCCACATCGGGAGTTTCATAAGTACTGAAACTTGCTAGATTTGCATACCATTTGGAGTGTGATGATTCTGGTAGGATTCCTTCAGTTTCGTCACGCAATGATATTTGGATCCCGATCCTACTGTGAGTATATGCTACTCCTCGGGAAATTTCTCACTAATCGATCAATGCTATAAACCTAGTAGGTGCCTAGAAAGGTGTTAGCGGGGCTACGCCCCCAGGGAAAAGAGGTTCTTTAATTAAGGAACTTCGCGAAAGCGTTGGAAAACCTCCCTCGAAGTACCGACACCGGCCTGGCTGAACGGTTAAGAAAGTATTGTGCGGTGGGATTGATCCCGGCTAATTCTTCCTTTATGGTTTGAGGAGGGATTCGAGAAACAGTGGGAGCCATCCTGTTTAGACAAATTAAAAACCACTCTAAACTTGCAAGAGCATCATGCTGAGTGTTTCTTCTTCTCTCTCCTAATTGCAGCGACCAATCAACATGACTGGACTTAAGTTACTCCTAGATAAAAACAAACTGACAGGGCCAAACTACAAAGATTGGCTCAGGAATGTCAAGATAGCAATCACTTATGACAAGCTGGGGTATCTTCTTACCACCAAAGCTCCCCCTGTCCCTGGTCCAACTTCCAGTGTCGCGGATAAGCAAATCCGCAAGACTTGGGAGATTGATAGCGCGAAGGCCAAGTGCCTCCTGCTTGCCTCGATGGACAACGAACATCAGAGGAGGCATGAGAATATGGACATGGAGTCCATATTGCTCCATACAAAAGAACTGTATGGAGAGCAATCACGTATCGCAAGATACGAAGCGTCGAAAAAGTTATTTTCGACAAGAATGGCCGTCGGATCATCAGTAGCCGAGCACGTGCTAAAGATGATCGGCTACATTGAGGAGCTCGCTGACCTAGGGATCACATTAGAGAGTGAGCTATATACGGATATAGTTCTCCAGTCCCTTCCTTCCACTTACGCCCAGTTCATACTGAACTTCAACCTACAACAAAAAGAGGTTGAACTTTCAGAGCTCCTCAACATGCTGAGGAGCGCAGAGGGCACCCTACAGAAAGGTAGGGATACATCCACTTTGTTTGTAGGAGGACCATCTTCTTCTAGGTCCAAGGCGAAAGCCAAGGGAAAGAAGAAGAAGGCCCCCGCCAAACCAAGGGGCGGTGTTAGTAAAGTGGATACGAAGGGAAAAGCAAAAGCAACAAAGATAGCGGGGAAGCTTGTGGATAAGGAAGAATGCTTCTATTGTCATAAGAAAGGACACTGGAAGAATGATTGCAGGGCCTGGAAGGCCAGAACACAGGAATTGAAGCAGGTTGCAGCTTCAGCTTCAGGTGTGTATGTTATTGAAAACTGTCTTTCAATAAACTCTACTTCCTGGGTATTGGATACCGGATCAGGATCTCATATCTGTAATTCTTTGCAGGCATTGAGAAACCGTAGGGTTTTGAAGGCAGGTGACATGACCCTCAAAGTTGCGAACGGAGCTAGCATGGATGCTAAAGCCGTGGGGGACTATCACCTGGGAATGTCAGATGGACATGTTTTGGTTTTGCGTAAATGCTTTTTTGTACCCAACGCAACTTGTAATATCATTTCTGTATCTTTAGTTTCTAAAGAAGGTTATGAATTTGCGTTTGTAAGTAATGTTGTAAACATTCACCTTAATCAAGTTTTGATTGGGTCAGGTACATTGAGTAATGGTATATACGTGTTAAACCAACCACAGATTTTCAACGTCCAGAATACACACAAAAGAAAGTCTCCGGAAATGAATCAGACTTTCTTATGGCATTGTAGATTGGGTCACATCAATGAGAGAAGGTTGACTAAGTTACATACAGAAGGATATTTGAATGCGTTCGAATATCAATCGTATGCCACTTGTCAATCTTGTCTCAAAGGAAAGATGACAAAGACTCCGTTTACTGGACAAGGAGTAAGAGCGAGCGAGCTCTTAGGACTCGTACACAGTGACGTGTGCGGTCCAATGTCTACACATGCCCGAAGCGGACATTCTTACTTCATTACTTTTACGGATGACTTCTCAAGGTACGGTTATGTCTTCTTGATGAAACATAAGTCCGAGGCCTTTGGAAAATTCCAGGAGTATAAGAATGAAGTAGAGAAACAGACCGGCAAAAGTATTAAGATTCTAAGATCGGATCGAGGTGGAGAATACTTAAGTGCCGAGTTCCTGGACTATTTAAAAGAGAACGGAATTCTCTCTCAGCTTACTCCTCCATACACCCCGCAACATAACGGTGTATCGGAGAGATGGAACCGCACCCTATTGGATATGGTGCGGTCCATGATGAGTAACGCTGAGTTGCCGCGATCATTCTGGGGGTATGCGCTAAAATCAGCCGCATACCTTTTGAACCGAGTTCCTACTAAGTCCGTGCCTACTACACCATATGAGATGTGGTGTGGGAAGAGACCCTATCTTAAGCATATTAAGACATGGGGATGTCCCGCTTTTGTCAAAAAGCAGCATGCGGACAAGCTCGAGGCACGCTCAGTACAGTGCAAGTTTGTGGGATATCCAAAGAATTCCAAAGGATATCTCTTCTACTGTGAAGAGGAACAAAAAGTCCTTGTTTCTCGTCATGCCTATTTCTTGGAAACTGAGTTTTTGGAAACCCAGATAAGTGGGAGCATAGTAGAACTGGAAGAAATTCCAGAACCACGGACTATTACTGAAAGTTTAGTGGAACCAGAAGGTTCAACAGAACAGGACATTCCTACGCCGCTCCGCAGAAGTAGTAGGCAGTCTCATCCGCCCGAGAGATACTACGGTTTTCTCATAGACGGGGATAGAGAGGATTGCATCATAGATTATGATGAGCCTACTAGCTTCCAGCAGGCCGTTCAGAGCGTTGACTCAGTGAAATGGCTGGATGCAATGCGGACCGAAATGGAGTCCATGTACACCAACAAGGTATGGACGTTGGACATTGCTCCAGACGGGGTAAAACCCGTAGGATGCAAGTGGATCTTCAAAAGGAAGATTGGTGTAGATGAACAGGTTGAGACCTATAAAGCTAGGCTGGTAGCAAAGGGTTTTCGTCAAAGACCTGGCTTGGACTATGACGAAACCTTTTCTCCAGTAGCCATGCTGAAATCCATTCGGATCCTTCTTGCCATTGCTGCCTTCCACGATTATGAGATCTGGCAAATGGACGTAAAGACAGCTTTTCTAAATGGAAATTTAGAGGAGTGTGTCTATATGGACCAACCAGAGGGTTTCATTCAGAGTGGGAGCAGCGGAAAGGTGTGCAAGTTGCTTAAGTCCATCTATGGACTAAAGCAGGCATCGCGGAGTTGGAACATCTGCTTTGATGAGACGGTCAAAGAATTTGGCTTTATCAAAAATCCAGATGAACCATGTATCTATAGTAGATTTGTAGCGAGAACTGTAGTATTCCTCGTTTTATACGTGGATGACATTCTCTTAATAGGAAATGACATTCCTATGCTACAATCTGTCAAGGGGTTCTTGTCACACAGGTTCTCCATGAAAGACCTGGGTGATGCCTCATACATTCTGGGTATCCGGATCTACCGTGACAGATCCAAGAGGATATTAGGACTTTCACAGTCCAGGTACATCGACACCATACTGAAGAGGTTCAGTATGGAAGATTCCAAGCGCGGTAACCTACCGGCTTGTCACGGGATCACCCTCTCTAAAGAGATGTCTCCCAAGACTGATTTGGAGAGGGATCGCATGTCTATTATACCCTACGCTTCTGCGGTAGGCTCTATAATGTATGCGATGTTGTGTACCAGACCGGATGTAGCTTATGCACTGAGTGTGGTAAGCCGGTATCAGTCTAACCCTGGGGAGAAACACTGGATAGCGGTAAAGAACATTCTCAAGTACCTGAGAAGGACTAAGGAGATGTTCTTGGTGTATAGCGGAAAAGACCTCCAGATCGAGGCATTTGCTGACTCCAGCTTCCAGAGTGACAAGGATGATTCCAAGTCCATGTCGGGTTTTGTCTTTACCCTCAATGGAGGGGCGGTGTGTTGGAAGAGTTCCAAACAAGAAACCGTTGCAGACTCGACGATGGAAGCGGAATACATCGCTGCATCTGATGCCGCAAAAGAAGCTGTCTGGATGAGGAAGTTCTTGAAAGAACTTCAGGTGGTTCCGTCCATTGTTGATCCAATACCTCTGTATTGCGACAACAACGGGGCTATAGCTTTAGCGAAGGAACCAAGGTCCCATCAGAAATCCAGGCACATCTTGAGGCGGTATCACCTGATCAGGGAGATCGTGGATCGCCAGGAGATCCAGGTTCGGAGAGTCGCTTCAGAAGACAACACTGCAGATCCATTCACCAAGGCCTTGCCCCAGACTCAGTTCGAGCGGCTGATCGAGATGATAGGTCTTCGATACGCCAGTACATGGCCTTAGTGCAAGTGGGAGATTGTTAGTGTATATGCCCTAGAGGCCATTACTGTATCATACTAGTTTGTATATTACTTAATGGATGCTTGGGATATTCACCTTGTATGTACAATCTTGCTCAAAATAGTAGTATGCTACTTGGTTTGTTTCTACTTTAATGTGTACATGTGTTTATTTTTGTATATCGCCTATACACATTAGTAGAGCCCTTAGGATCTTTGCTTGATTACCAGCGATGTGATGGCCGTCACACTAGTGGGGCTGGGTAATCTATAAGCACATCCTTACGCAGGTCCCTGGTCGCAGGACTATCGAGACAGGGCATCGATACTCCGGAGTAGACCAGCGCATGCGCTTCTCATCCCAGTGTGGGAGACGGTCTGTCCCACAGCCGTCAGTACGTCGTACTTGAGATAGTATGCGGGTGCTCGTTAGGTTACGGGTACACTGGACAGGACTCGTCGGGAACTGACTAGTTGGTATTATACCTATCGTCAGTTATCAGTTCCCAGGTGACATGAGTACAGCTTAGTCCGCTGACTTGACACTGTCACTTCGCCTCGGGTGTGTTCCCACTGTACTTTGATCACTACCCTACCACGGCTCAAAGGAGTCGTGCAAACAGGTGGTGGTTGGGTGCAGTCCCGAAGCACTTGGAGGCAGTGACGGTTAGACAGGATTCGTCTCTCCCGGTATTGGGAGTTGACATCGCGCTGTGTCTTGGAGAGCCATTACACGAGTAGTCCCTGGCCAGGGCAAACGAGATATACTGGTAGGTTTCCAGTGTTATCTCAGGGTGTTTTGGGCTTCGCTCCGGCACGACTTGTACCGCTATTGGGGGACTGACGTTTACCGCCCCCTAGGCCCGCCATGCGATGTATCAGACGAACAGACCGGACTGTACGGAGAATGTCACACTCAGGCTCAGTAGGAGTTCAGATGGGTTTCGCCTCGTCGGTCTTCTTGTCGGCACTACCTGGGGACCGTTACGTACAGCTAGTGCCGCTTGCGGTCTGTGGTTAAACCCACTGCCAGCGTAGTGTCGAGTCTTTAGAGTCCCACACAGAAAGCTTTTCGCCTTTAGGCAAAAGAGTAGAGGTCGCTTAGTATTGCGACAGGTCGCATGGTTTTGCGACAGGGTTCGGTCACATCCGTGCACTTGTGCACGTACAGTGTCCGGACAGTTTACACTAGCAGGCTTTGGTTTAAGCCAGATCCTAGTGTACCTTATGGGATTGGATTTATCCAGTTTGCATTCGTGTTCCTCGGAACGCGGATGCGGGTGTGTATGCACAGTTGACAGGGAGGCAGAGGCAGCGGATTCTCATTAGGGTTGTTGACAGTTGACCGTTGACTATTTGACTTTATGCTCAACCCTAATGAGAATATGATATGGGATTAACTATTATATTAATTAAGTATTATGGTGATATGGTTGTTGACTTGTTGACTTTTGTTGACTTGTTGACTTTGTTGACTTATTGACTTTTGTTGACTTGTTGACCGGTTGACTAGGCTTGACTAGTTGACCATCATGATAACCATAGCCATCATTTCATGGCAAAGACTTTTGTTTACTTGCTCATTTGTGTAAAATGAGTGCATGAAATGATATGGTTGTGGTTGCTTCTAACCATCACATAAGACTTTTGTTAATATGATGAGTTATCATTGCTTTGGATTATGAGAGGGTGAGAGACAAAATACTTGCTCATTCTTTCTTGCTCATTCTCTCTCTTGTTCTTGAGCTCTCCTCTTGCTCTCACCCTCAACCTCTTGCTCCCTCTCTTGATCTATGGTTCTCTTGTCTCATGAGTTGAGAATCAAGAACCATAGATAAAATCCCATTCTATTTCTTCTCTACTCATTCTAGTTCACTAGGTTTAGCAAACCAAGTGAACTAGTTTCTTCAAAGAACGAAGAAGGAGCTAAAGGTTGGAGCTTTCAAGTGGATCTATCTTTGGCGTACGGAGACAACGAGAAGGAGCCATCGAACCACCATCGGAGCTTGAAGACGAAGGAGTTCAAGTTAAGGTATAACCATCTCCATCCGAGTAGCTAACTCTCTTTAGCTAAGTTTGCTAGTTTTAGTTTAGTCAAAGATCCCGACTTTGGTTAGTCCATGTTGCCCGTTGCGCTAAAAATTTGTTTTTTATACCGTTTCCGCCTCCCCGTAAGAACCGGGGGTCGCAACGTGGACTTACATAAACTGGCATATAAGGCAGGTACACTAATATCGTATCAACTACTAACTAACAACCTAAGTCAAGCAATAGTATTTTCTAAGTGTACGTGACATGGCAATTACCGATGAAGATGTGTGTGAGCCGGCAAGTAAGTGTATGTGGTACATACGCATCATCGGTAATGGTGCTGGTGTCCTAACAGCATGATATCAATAATGGAGTATGCAGCAAAATAAGTATGCGGGGCAGAGCGAACAGCAATAATGTGCGGGAGCAGAATACTAGACACAACGATAACTAATCAGTATTAATCTAATATAAGTCCTACAAATGGTGCCTTTTGAAATAACACGAATCATGGGGTTTTTGAAAATAGGGGCTACGGTGTTTTTATGAAAAGATACGTCTTTTGAAATATCCGTAGGATCCCTTGGGCTGTCTTTTAAAATACCCACGATTCGTTAGTTTTTGAAATAGGTAAGAAGTCTAATCTAATCTAACAACTACACTAAACTATACGGCTGAACTAACAAGCTGAACTACAGGTAAGGAAACCGCCTAACATCTGAGTCGATACATATACCTACCTGTATATGTATAGTCGGTGATCCCGCCCCAATAATATCATAGCTGATACCATATCTATAATCAGGCATCCCAAGTCAAGAGTGCGGATCAATCATCAATATAGCTCGTACGTAAATCCGTCGTACGGCCTCCCAAATCTGGGTACGGGTCAATATCACATTCATCATACTATTCACCTGGTATCCTCTTTATCAAATATCAAGATCGGGGTACTGATCTACGTCTAGTACCATATTGATACCGCCTACGTATGCATGGACGTGTGTGAAACACTACGTCAAGGACCCGCTACAACGTCATGTCGTATCTCAAATACGAACCCTGCTATATCACCGATCTCACGGCCTCAAATCAAATCTCATCGACTCAGCTCAATCCCAAGTATCATCCTCAATCCATATGTGAACACATAGTCCCATACCCATGTGAACATATAACTATAAAGAATCCCATGAGCACATATCAATAGGAATGTATGCAAGTATGTATGTGTGTATGTGTGTGTGTATGTGTAGTGCAACACTACCCTAGGGTTCGCAACACTAAAATAATCCAACACACCAATATCCATCCTAAGCATCGTTATTAATCCCAAATAACATATAATAATTGTTGGTGTGTATACGCATCCGTATACACCACCACGGACTGCGGGGGTGCTATACGCCATCCACCCGACTTCTCCCCGTAGATATAAATCTACTCACCTGGTCCTCGCTAGCCGGTGACGACGTCGCCACGCGCCTGCTTGTCGTCTCGAAGTCCACATGGGGGTACCTACATATCATAACGCACCATATCGTATTAAAACCAAATTCGAGATCGAAACGGCATACGAAAATCAAATCGGCACGCGTATCACGCATAGGTCCAAACCTATCGCCTACGCATGCAAGAATAGTCAAACCAACCCTCGATGTCGATGTACAAACGTCAAACCATCGAGAAAAATCCAATCACTCAGTTGCACATTCACGAACACTAATTTTAATATAAACTAGGTTAAAACTCACAAAAACGCCAATTTCACTTAAAAAGTCATTTTTCCGAAAATCTAGCAAGCACAATTCGCCGTTTTTGTACAAAACACGATGTTTAAATGAATGTAGCGGCCAATATATTTATTAAATATCTTAAATAAGTCGTATAAACAATTTCCGGAATTTAATCTCATTAAATTCCAAAAATCCTAATATTCTAGTTTACAAAAATACCCTTTTTAACAATTTCAAAGCAAAAATGTACAAACTACAATCTAGCTTAGATTTGCATGATCTAAAGCATTAAACCACACTTAATAAAGTTAATGAAGTCATGAAAACCCTAAACACATTTTTAATCCCAAGAATTTAACAAATTTCAAAAACCTAGTAAGCAATTTAGCAAATTAATACAATTTTAAAACTAACCATTCACACTAGCTACTAACCTTGTATTATCATGACAACAAAGCCTAAATATAACACACAACCATACACCAATTTTATAAAACCCTAACTTGCAATCAAATTCCAAAACTTGCAATTAAACTCACATAACCAAATTAACACTTAAGTAAATTAGCTTAAGAAATTAGTAACAAATTAAGCAACAAAAAGTTTAGAATTATACCCAAAAACATATGAAGATCCACAAGCATCCATGGCCCTCCAAAATGCTCTCTTTTCACAAGGATACATGCTATACGGGCTAAGCTAAAATGGGTAGGAGTCGGATTTGGATTTAGATTTGAATTTGCATGGATTTTGGAGTGATTTGTGGATTTTTTTGATGAAGAAAGAGTGGGATTTGAGGGGGGGCTGCTGCTATTGGGAGGCCAGAAATGGGAGTGAGGAGAGAGAGGGAGGTAGAGAAAATGCAAGGGAGGAAAGTCAAGGTCAAGGTAAGGTCAAAAGTCCACCTAATTCACCTATTTTCTTTTCTTTTCTTTCATTTCTTTTCCTTTGAAATCAAGTGGGGAAAAATTATGGTGGGTGCTGAATTCAGCCATGGGGAGGAGTAAGTGGGGGTGTGTGGGTGTGGGTACGGGTGTGGGGTGATGAAAAATGATAAATACAATACCCCAAACATCCATTTACGCTAAAAAAAGCCTTTTTTCTTCAATAATTTCTAAACCGTTTTGGCAAATGATTTCGTTCCAAAAACCACATGATAAAATTTTATTTAATGTTTTATGATGCACAAAATTTGTTTCAACTCATTCCGATTTGTAATTTTCCCTAATTAAATGTATCAGTGACGGCTTAAAATAATAATAAAATAATATTTTTTTTCAGAAAATTTGAAATTTCACCAGCGGCTCAATAAACACCAAATAATAGCAATTACATAGCTAGAATATGTATATTTAATTTTTATAATAAGATATTTGTATTTTGACTTTTTACAGAAAACCCCCTTATTTTACCGATTTTTCGAAATTTCACCGAAACGATTTTCAAAACGTTACACTAACAACATTTCCTACGGTATAACCCATCTTGCGGCATCCTCTAGTCAAGGGTGTGGATCGATCATCAAGGCAAACTCATCACGCACGGAAAATCATCGTGCGGCGGCATTAAGCTAATAAGGATCCCAACATCCTATACGACAAAAGTGGATATGGCCTAATATCACATACGGCCATCATCCATGATTCACAACTTTCTATATATGTATATATATACCTATGTACCTATGCCCCAGTTCACATCCGCAATAATCTCATATCAGGGGGCCGGCATGGTATAAATCATCTCGATCGACTCGCATCCGTATACCATCATCTCATCATATCTGTCTTATATCCTTTCATCGCATTCATATCACATATCAAGTCGAATTTACAAAACATTCTATCTACGAAGTATAAGTAGCTAATCTAACATACGCACCCGAACCATACAATCAGATTTTTAAAGAAATGAATCATAGTTTTGGAAATAGGGGTTACGGTGTTTTTAAGGAAAAGCTATCATTTGAAAATCCGCAACATCCCTCAAGGTATATGTTTAAAAGATACATACGATTCTTCGGTTTAGAAAAAGGTATGGTTCGGTTGACGCAGCGACAACGACTATCTATTCCTACAGTACCCTAAACGGCAATATCGCTAAATGTCATCCTCTGATAGTCGTAACATATCATTCTAACTATCCTCTAGTATCTAAGATGGTTTCGTTGCTATCTCATTCTAACCCTAGTTTCCTAATCTAGGTTTCCTTACCATACTCTATACATCGGTTTCCTCAAAAGTTTGCGGGGGTGCTATATGCCATCCACCCGACTTCCCCGGTAGATATAAATCTACTCCCCGTAGTCTTCGCTCGCCGAAGTCGATGACGCCACGCTCCGTCGCCTCGGAATCCATGCGAAGGTACCTGCAATAACAACACATATCGTAATGATATTAAAATCAAGTTATAAAATCCTAAATAGCACGCGCATTGCTCGTAGGTTAGGATTGTTAGTTATATGTATGCCCTAGAGGCCATTACTATACATAGGATGTATATTGTAGTGGATGCTGGGACATATATAGGGAGGACTTTCTTGCTCGACATGATAGTATGCTATCTGGTTAATCTTTACCTTAACGTGTACACTGATTGTCTCCCTGCTACATGTTGGTAAAGCCCTTAGGATCTGTACTTGACTACCTGGACTATGATGGGGATCATACTAGTGGGGACATGGTAGTCCATAAGTACATCCTTCAAAGTCCCTAGTCGAGGGTGTATCGAGACGGGGCATCGATATACTAGAGTAGACTAGCGTATACCTTCTCGACCCATACAGATGGGCGATGGATGATCCCATATCCATTGGTGTTTGACATCGGAGATGATATACGGGTGCTCAGTGGAGACTGGGTACACTGGACGGACTCGCCGAGAACTCCCAGATGGTATTATACCTCACGTCAGATGGCAGTTCTCTGGTGACACTGGTACAGAGTAGTCTGTTGACCCGAGATCGTCATAGAGTCTTGTGTGGTTCCCACTGTGCTTTGATTTCCATCTTACCACGTCCAAGAGGGCGTGCAAAACGGTGGTTTTTGGGTACAGTCCCGAGTCACATGGAGGCAATGAGCGATAGGAGGGGATTCGTCTCTCCCGGTATAGGGAGTTGATGTTGCGCTGTGTTCGATTGGCTATAACAGGAAATCCCTGGCCAGGGTTGCTGAGATTTACTGGTAAGTGTTACCAGTAGTTTCTCGAATTGTTATAGACCTCATATCGACACGACTTATCGAGCTATTGGGGTCTGACGTTTACCACCCCTAGGCGAGATATGCGACATATCAGACGATCAGACCGGACTGTACGGTAGTGTTACTGGTTGGATTCACTGGAGTGTGAGCGGGCATGCTCGTCGATCTTCAGATCGCTCAATACCCGGGTGGCCGTTACGTTTAGCAGACCGCTTGCGGCTTGTGGGTGTTTGATATGATCATCATCTGCTGCCAGCGTATTGACGAGTCTTTAGAGTCCTACACAGAGGTTTCCTGGCTCAAGCGAAACGAAATAGGGGCGCATATGAGATATGTGCGGGACCGAGAATAATACGTGTATGTGATACCGTATTCCATTCTCGCGATGAATGTGTCGAATGGTTGTATGCGATATAACCTAGTTATCGAATCGAAGATTGATTCGATAAGCCGATACATAGGATACTAGCCGGTTATATGCGATATGACCGGATCGTTAAATCAAGTGTTGATTTAATGATTTAATGCATAATTATATATTTGATATATTACTTTGCATTAACTAGTATCGGTTCACTTAAGATGGATTTTCTCACTCGGATGTACGCATTGCATATGCGATATGATTTTGTGCACATGCTTGTATCATGTTTGATGATACATGCTTTTTGGTTAAGTGTAAAGAATTAAACCTTGGTTAATGAAATGGTTAGGGTTTACTATTTCCTTATTCATTTTATTCATTTATTTATTCTTTTGGAAAAAGAAAAGCAAATGAGAAAATGGTGGCTTGTTTTGTTTTGTTCATGAAGCTTCATGAAGACTTTGACCAAGTGACCATTTTGTCTCATGCTTAACCCTAACCATTCCATTCAACCATGATTAACTCTCTACACATTACCATGGTTACATTATGATATGTATTCTTATTATTTCCTTTTTGAGATATACTTATCATATTATTCATCTTCTTCTTCTTCATCTTCTTCACTTGAAGAAGCTTGCTTCATCAATGGTGATTGATGAAAACAAGTGAGAAATCCAATTCTAAAGTCTACCCACTTCCTATTTCTTCATCCTCTACCTCTTGCCAAGTAGTAGAGTGTGTTTTCTTCACAAGTTTCATCACTTGGTGAAGTTGGAGCTTGATCTAGCGATGCCTCGACGTAGATCATCTTTGGCACGAAGCCGACGACCTTGCCCGCTCATTCTCCGATGAAGCCGACACTAGAGCCCAGATTTTGATTTGGACAGCGGAGATGACTTCATCACGGAGCCGTGGAGGTGGAGGACCGGATCTACAAAGGTTGTATTTCCGTATCCAAGTTGTTAAGTGTTATCTAGTTTCTTTTTCGCCTAGAAATCTAGCCAACGATCCGTTCTAGGGTTTCTCGGCACCGTTTAAGTTTGAAATTGGCATGGTTGATGCCTTGTGAGACCTCATTAGGATGCCTAGGAACCCTACAGTGGTATCAGAGCCTAGCTAGAGCCTTAGGCGAAGTCTAGACGGAGTTTGAAGTCCGAACGACCCGAAAACCCAAACCCAAATTTGCTCTCTGGACAATTTTGAAAAACTGGGATTTTTCCAGATTAAAAATATTCAGAAAACTCAGTAAAATAATCTAAGAATTACTGTTTAAAACGGGGGCTCTGAATCGTTAATAGTGCGGCGGAACCGCCGCATATGCATGCCTAATGCGGCGGTTCCGCGGCAGGTTTGACTCTTCAGTCACTTTTATCTGCACAGTAATTCTTATATATTATTTCTGGTGTTTCTGGGAATTTTTAATATTTATTCCAGAGTTTTATTTTCTGGGTTGATTTGGGGATTCGGTGTTTCGATCGGAGTATCAAATTTTGTCTGTGTGGCTTTCCGGATAATTTTTAGAATATGTTAAAAAGTTCGACCGGATATAATACCCAATTTTTCCCCTGTCGGGAAATTTCCAAGTGTTGGATTTTTCCGTAGTTTAACGACGTTCTAAGTAGTGCAAGTAACGCGATGGTCCCTCTAGAGGACAACAAACCTTAACTCGATTATGTGACCGTCTTGAACTGCCCTTTGAACCTTCGGGTTTGGGGCAGTACGGCGTGCCACATGTGAGGCGTTGGCTTGACCCTTCTACGGCTGGACCGTTGGTAATGAGGCACGAACTAAATGTTGTTAGACTTGTTTCATGTGTTGATCTGTATCGGGAAAACTTGGGTGTTTGACTGTTCGATCGAAAAGTTTAACATTTTCTATTTATCTGGAATGGGATACAATAATTGGAATTCACAATTAGTTATGAGATAACTGAATGAATATTATAAACATAGCACTTTAGTCTCACTTGATCGGTTGCCACGGAATTTTGATGTGATCAAAAGTCCGTCGTAATCACGTAGCGTACGCGGATACTCGCTTGGTAAACTTAATAGACAGCCTCACTCCATAACCCCGACCAAGTGACTGTAGGAGAACCCCGTCGCCGAAAGCATCCGTTCGGGTGCTCGCGGTAGCGGTGTTCCGCCCTGGTGCACTTCGTCGACGGTATCGGGGGTACGGCCGTCTACTGAAGTTTGCGACGAGCATTCGATCAGCATGTCGGGAATCCTGTTGAATTCCCCGACTTGATATTGAAAAGAGTTTTCAATAATGGGACTAAAATGCGGGGTTTATAATTGTTAGGCATGTGATGTCTAAGGAATTCATTTGATTAGGCATGCGATGTCTATGCAGGTTGCGGATTCCAACTGTTATAGTTTTTCACTTTCTTTTCTATGACCGTAAGTGTAATATGTGATATCGCCAGTTTCGTTGCTATATGTCAACGACAATTGGGATGGACATATTTACTTACGCTGATGACATGTGATGTTATGTGTTGCTGGATATGTTATATTGGATCGTCGTGTTTGAATAGCCGGGGGTTTTTATGTGAGATGAGTGTTTTTCATTTTCATTCATGTAAAAACTTGTATGTAATATTCTTTTATTGAGGCACTTCCAGGTTGCGGAGGATGTCACCCTTTGTATATTATTTACTCTTCCGCACTAGGAAAGACCCAAGGAGGGGAGCACAAGTAACCGGGTTCTGGAGTCCAGTGGGAGACCAACTCGAGGAGTCGAGTCCGGGTCTCCTAACTCTAGAATTGGTAGGGTTGCTTGCCACTCTCGTAGGGGTCTAGGGGTGTGGGTTTGGCTATTCATCACGACCGTGGAATCCGTGTTTTATACTGGCTCGTATTGAAAACACGGACGTCCTAGTATATCCAATATTTCATATGTTTCTTCTGCTGCGATATCTGTGATGTGATGATGTGATGTTCTGTGATATATACAGTATATAGTATATATGATATATTATATAGACGTTACTTATGTTTTACACCCGCGCTAGCCCTGCCCTACTCTGCCGTTAGTTACCTAACCTAACGGTACACGAGGGGACATCGAGGCGAATGCGGATGGCATAAGTGTACGTCGTATTTATCTGTGATGTTTAGGTACTTATATGATGGGACTTCATTAATGAGATTAATGAAATAAAAGAAACCTAAGATGTTGTAGAATCGAATTTCAAAATAAAACAGGTAGCTATAGTTCTTGCTTTGCACAGCGGTATATGTGATATATCCTGCACCTTATTCGATAAGGAAAGGACCGAGATCCCTTCACCGGGAGTGACTCCTTTTGCAATAACTGGCAGATGCTACACACTCGGTTTGTCTTTTGATTGCTTTTAAGTGTTTTTGCTTTGCACAGTGATATATATGATATATCCCGCACCTCATTCGACGAGGAAAGGACCGACGATCCCTTCACCGGGAGTGACTCCTTTAGCAAAACTAGAAAAGCCTCAGAAGCACTCCATTTTTAAAATCATTTGATTCTACAACGATATCAAGTTCATTACACAATAGGTTTTTAGAAAAACCTGTCGTAGCCCTCCGTCATTTCAGATACGTACTAGTTAGTATTCGTGCTGCGGTTGTTTGGCCTCCGTCAAGGCGTAGTGTACGGTAGCTAACTAGTGCTTATCTGCTAGCATATGATGCGATTGGATTAGGGTATTCGTACGGCGTTGTTTGGCCTCCGTCAAGGGTCGTGCGGGTGGGTTTAATTCAATCAGGAAATGACGGGTTGAACTTAACTAGTGGACTATGGGTTGTTTGGCCTCCGTCAAGGTCATAGAACGCTAGGGGCAAAATATTATCGGGAATTTCAAGTGTTGAAATTTGCAATGAGATTGCATACCTTCTATGAGATAGTTGGATCCCGATACCCGCTGCGACTAAGAGTTACTCCTGGAAGAGTTTTATACATTACAATTAGCCGATCAAGTAGGTGTCTAGAAAGGTGTCAACGAGGTTACGCCTCTGGAAAAACGAGGTTTACATTAATTAGGTTCGTGCGGAAGCACGGGGGACCTCCCTCAAAGTACCGACACTGGCCTGGCTGAAAGATTGGCGAACTTGTAGTGTGTAATTAATCCCGGCTAGTCTTTCCTGTTAGGGTTTGAAGGAAGATTTGATGAAAAGCAGTGGGAGCCATCCTGATTAGATAAAATAATAACCAATCTATTCTTGACAGAGCGCACGCTGAGTGTTTTCTTCTCTCTCTCTCCAGGTAGCGACCATATCACGCCTTAATCAAGATAATAATACGGAATATTGACCGAACCCGCTTGTTATACTGAGCTGGGGAACATTGGTCCCGCTCCAACTTATAATTTTGATAAGACAGAGCAGGAAATTGGGGATTACCAGAATTCCCGTGCCGCCCAAACGAAGAAAGTGCATATGATGCATCTCCTTCGGGTGTGTTCATTATATAGAACTGTTTCTCAGTATTCTTTACGTCCTGGGTATATGATACCGGATCAGGATCCCAGATATGTAATCTGTTACATGGGCTACAGATAGGCAAAGAACTGAGAACGGGTGATAAGTTTCATGAGGCAGAAAACGGGGCAAGTGTTGCAGCCAAGTCTGTTGGTCACTGTCACCCTGTATTACAAATACATTGATTCTGAACGAATGTTATTAGATACCGAACCTGATATACAAAATCGTATCTATCTCTTTATTTGTAAAGAAATGATAAAATTTTGTATAGTTGGATAATGTTTTGAACATTTCCTATATCAAAACTTGATCGGTTCAGGCACGTTATCTAAAAGCATTGATGTTCTAAATCAAACTACAGTTCTAAGTATACGGAACACACACAAGAGGAAGAGTTTAGAAATGAACGAATCCTACTTGAGGCATTGTAGACTAGGTCATATCAATGCGACCCGACTGGCTGAAGTTACATTTTAGATGCATATTTAAATCAGTTTGAATTTACATCTTGTGAAACTTGCCAGTCATGTCACAGAGATAAGATGATCATAGCTCCGTTTACTGGAAACAGAGAAAGAGTTAGTGAACTCTTGGGATGATACATGTTGATGTATGTAGGTCTCCTGTCTACACATGCCAGGAATGGTTCTTTATACTTCATTACATTCTCTGATGATCTTTCGAGATTCAGACCTATGTTCCTGTTGAAACACAAGTCCGAACCTTTTGAGATATTCACAGAATATAAATTAGAAGTAGAGAACCAAAATACGGGTATAAGTATTATGTCTTATGATGAGATCAGGGAGGAGAATACTTGTGCATGGAATTCCTGGACTATTCTAAAGGAGAATGAGATTCTCTCTCAGCATTACTCCTCTGTATACACCATAGCACGATGGTATATCGGGGCGGAGCAGATACACCCTATTTGATATGGTGTGCTCTATGATGAGTACTACTGAGTTACCTATTTCCTTTTGGGTGTTATGCGCTTGAGAAGCTGCATACCTATTGAATAGGGTTCAAATCAAATCAGTTGCCTACCACTTCATATGTGATATGGAAAAGGAAGAGCCCATTTCTTAAGTTTGTTAAGATTTCGGGTTGTCCGGCCTATGTCTGAAAAGCAAAATCCGGACAAGCTCGAGGCAAGATCTGTTATGTACAACTGGAAAGGTTCCAGCTATACGAACAACAGCAGATGATTTGGTAGAACCAAAGGATTCAGTAGATTCCAACGAACCTCAGCCTCTTCGCCGATCTAGTAGGGTTCCTCACCCACCTGAGAGATACTTCGGTTTCTCTATGACAGTGGGAGTGAGGATTGCATCATGAGATGATGACCCAACTAGTTTCGAGGAGGCCATCGAGAGTGAAGACTCTGTAAGAATGGCTGGATGCTTAGTGATCTGAGATGGAATCCTTATACACCAACAAAGTATGGACTTTGGTTGCTATATCTGAAGGGTTAAATCCCCATCAGGAGCAAGTATATCTTGAGAAGATTACTTGGTGTACATGGAAAAGTTGAGACTTTCAAAGCTAGACTTGTTAAAGGTTTGCATCATTGACCAGGTATGGATCATGATGAAACTTTTTCTAAGCATCTATGCTTAAGTCCATCCAGATCCTACTTGCCATGGCTACATACCATGACTACGATATCTGGTGGTTGAGTGTCATGATTGCTTTTCTAAATGTTGTTTTGGAAGAGAGCGTCTATTAGTACACAGCCAGAGGGCTTCGTAGACAGTGGGAGCAGCGGAAACGTGTGCAAGATGTTTTATGTGATGAAGCAGGTATCGCGGAGTTGGAACATCTGTTTTGATGAGTTTGTCAAACAGTTTGACATCATCAAAATAATAGATGAACCTTGTATATACAAAAAGGTAGTAGGGAGTATGGTGGTGATCCTCGTAGAGTACATGGATGACATACTCTTGATAGGAAAGGAGTTTCCTATGCTATGCTCGATCAATCTCCGCTTATCACAATGATTCTCCATATAGGATCAAAATGATACCTCCTAAATCCTGGGTTTTGGATCTATGAGATAGATCTAATTGGATGTTAGGATTCTCACTAGTTGTAGTGAGACGGTATCAACCGATCCTGGGGAGAATCACTGAAAGGGTTCCAGGGTGATAAAGACGACTGAATGTCAGTCACAGGCATTGTCTTTACCCTCAGTGGAGGGACGGTATGTTCGAAGAGTTCCAAGCTAGATACCGTGACATACTAGACGATAAAGGCTGGATACATCTCTACTTAAGATGCTACCAAAGAGGCTGTTTGGGTGTATATTGGTTCATGAGATGAACTATGTTCCTCCTATTGTGTGACGATGGAGTTGTGGCTTATGCCAAGGAACGCCGGTCCCATCAGTGATCCAGACATATTCTAAGGCAGAATCACTTGATCATGGAGATGGTTGATCTCCAGGGAGATCGAGGTTAGGAGAGTAGACTCAGTGGACGACACAGCGGATCCACTCACAAAGGCCTGTTCCCAGAGAGAGACTTTTATGGGATGGTTGAGTATGAGATACTGCAACCACTGCTATCAGATGGCCCTAGTGCAAGTGGGAGATTGTTAGTTATATGTATGCCCTAGAGGCCATTACTATACATAGGATGTCTATTGTAGTGGATGCTGGGACATATATAGGGAGGACTTTCTTGCTCGACATGATAGTATGCTATCTGGTTAATCTTTACCTTAACGTGTACACTGATTGTCTCCCTGTTACATGTTGGTAAAGCCCTTAGGATCTGTACTTGACTACCTGGACTATGATGCGGATCATATTAGTGGGGACATGGTAGTCCATAAGTACATCCTTTAAAGTCCCTAGTCGAGGGTGTATCGAGACGGGGCATCGATATACCAGAGTAGACTAGCGTATACCTTCTCGACCCATACAGATGGGCGATGGATGATCTCATATCCATTGGTGTTTGACATCGGAGATGATATACAGGTGCTCAGTGGAGACTGGGTACACTGGACGGACTCGCCGAGAACTCCCAGATGGTATTATACCTCACGTCAGATGGCAGTTCTCTGGTGACACTGGTACAGAGTAGTCTGTTGACCGGAGATCGTCATAGAGTCTTGTATGGTTCCCACTGTGCTTTGATTTCCATCTTACCACGTCCAAGAGGGCATGCAAAACGGTGGTTTTTGGGTACAGTCCCGAGTCACATGGAGGCAATGAGCGATAGGAGGGGATTCGTCTCTCCCGGTATAGGGAGTTGATGTTGCGCTGTGTTCGATTGGCTATAACAGGAAATCCCTGGCCAGGGTTGCTGAGATTTACTGGTAAGTGTTACCAGTAGTTTCTCGAATTGTTATAGACCTCATATCGACACGACTTATCGAGCTATTGGGGTCTGACGTTTACCACCCCTAGGCGAGATATGCGACATATCAGACGATCAGACCGGACTGTACGGTAGTGTTACTGGTTGGATTCACTGGAGTGTGAGCGGGCATGCTCGTCGATCTTCAGATCGCTCAATACCAGGGTGGCCGTTACGTTTAGCAGACCGCTTGCGGCTTGTAGGTGTTTGATATGATCATCATCTGCTGCCGGCGTATTGACGAGTCTTTAGAGTCCTACACAGAGGTTTCCTGGCTCAAGCGAAACGAAATAGGGGCGCATATGAGATATGTGCGGGACCGAGAATAATACGTGTATGTGATACCGTATTGCATTCTCGTGATGAATGTGTCGAATGGTTGTATGCGATATAACCTAGTTATCGAATCGAAGATTGATTCGATAAGCCGATACATAGGATACTAGCCGGTTATATGCGATATGACCGGATCGTTAAATCAAGTGTTGATTTAATGATTTAATGCATAATTATATATTTGATATATTACTTTGCATTAACTAGTATCGGTTCACTTAAGATGGATTTTCTCACTCGGATGTGCGCATTGCATATGCGATATGATTTTGTGCACATGCTTGTATCATGTTTGATGATACATGCTTTTTGGTTAAGTGTAATGAATTAAACCTTGGTTAATGAAATGGTTAGGGTTTACTATTTCCTTATTCATTTTATTCATTTATTTATTCTTTTGGAAAAAGAAAAGCAAATGAGAAAATGGTGGCTTGTTTTGTTTTGTTCATGAAGCTTCATGAAGACTTTGACCAAGTGACCATTTTATCTCATGCTTAACCCTAACCATTCCATTCAACCATGATTAACTCTCTACACATTACAGTGGTTACATTATGATAAGTATTCTTATTATTTCCTTTTTGAGATATACTTATCATATTATTCGTCTTCTTCTTCTTCATCTTCTTCACTTGAAGAAGCTTGCTTCATCAATGGTGATTGATGAAAACAAGTGAGAAATCCAATTCTAAAGTCTACCCACTTCCTATTTCTTCATCCTCTACCTCTTGCCAAGTAGTAGAGTGTGTTTTCTTCACAAGTTTCATCACTTGGTGAAGTTGGAGCTTGATCTAGCGATGCCTCGACGTAGATCATCTTCGGCACGAAGCCGACGACCTTGCCCGCTCTTTCTCCGATGAAGACGACACTAGAGCCCGGATTTTGATTTGGACAGCGGAGATGACTTCATCACGGAGCCGTGGAGGTGGAGGACCGGATCTACAAAGGTTGTATTTCCGTATCCAAGTTGTTAAGTGTTAACTAGTTTCTTTTTCGCCTAGAAATCTAGCCAACGATCCGTTCTAGGGTTTCTCGGCACCGTTTAAGTTTGAAATTGGCATGGTTGATGCCTTGTGAGACCTCATTAGGATGCCTAGGAACCCTACAAGGACCTATAGCATATGCGTACAAAATCAATCAAACAACCCTTGTTATCGATGTACAAACATGTGACAACCAAAAACGAATCCAAATATCAAAACTCATCATTTCAAGTACGGAAAACATATCGTAAATCATACACAAATGTTCCAAGATTTTGACTCAGGTCAGATAAATCTAAGCAAACAAGTCTAAAGTGATGTGTATAGTATATATGAGCTATTGAACCAATCTAGGCTCATACCCTCACCAAGTGGCGGGCCACATACCCCAAAAATCCGGCCTCACCGGCCCCCTTGGCTCCTTTGGGCTTCATTTTGTCATGATGGTCTCCTATGGTCAAAAATGGGTCCCTGGTGTTGTTTGCTACTCTCAGAATTTTCCTGGGTTGCTCCAGATACCCTATAGGCACACTAAAAGTCACAAAACTAATATAGGTCAATTCTAAAGTTTGTGCATCGGGTTCACTTCTATGGTTCAGGTCAGGGATCATGTTCCCATGGTCATGTAAACACTCACCAATGTTCCCAGATTCCACCTACAGTCATTACATAAAAATATAGTAGGACCAAACACCTCTAGACATCATCAGGTAAATACCCTACAAAACTTAAGCCTAACTCCTCTACTCACCCGGTCTCGCCGGATTTATCCTAATGGTCGCCGGCCAAAACCGATGGGGAAGGCCTCGTTCTTTAGGTGGTCACTTAGGGTTACGAGCACAACACTATGACACTATTTGTTTTCCCAGTGGGTGCTCAGGGTAACAGCAACATCATAAAACGAAATCCAAAACACGATATCACACAAAACTAATCTAAAGGGAAGAATTTTATACCTCATCTAGTCTACTCAAGGCACCACTAACTTCCCAACGTCGTCAAAATCCCACTTTGCTCGGCTTAAGGTGTAGAGGAGGAGATGGGGATCAAGTTTTGTGAAGGGAGTGTAGGGTTTTGGGAATCCATTGGAGATAGATCTAGGGTTTAAGTGGAGGGTGGTAGAGTAGAGGAAGATGAAGAGGGTGATGAAAATGGTGGGGGATTGAATTTTGGCGGCAGCCCCCCCTCCCTCTCACTAATACTCACTCTCTCCAAAGTATACCTAACCACTCATTATGTCTCCCTTGACTTTTCCTTATTCCCATTTCTTTTTCTCACCAAAAAAAAAAACATACACCCATATAAAACCATAAACGAAATAACTTGTAAGCAAATGAGACATGACATGGTGCACTGACCATGAAAACTGTAAAAACATGGATTTGGCTTAATCGCGATTAGCAGTGCACAAATCGGGTTTTTATCAAAACTGCGTATAATAAATTTTAAAATTGCCAAACCCGTTAAATATATTATTAAATAAATAAATCATTATAATTTTCATTTATATCACAAATATTAGTATATATTTATACCCTTTTTCGAAAACCCCAATTTCGCAATTCGGGCAGTTTTCGGGAAATATATTATTTTAATTTTAAATTCCAAAAATAATATTTTATATTTTCTGAAATGTTACAAATGTGTTTATATGGATCAGCCAGAGGGCTTCGTTGACAGTGGGAGCAGCGGGAAAGCATGTAGATTGCTTAAATCCATTTATGAATGTAACGCCTTAGATTTCTGTTAGTGTTCGTTTAGACGTTAGTGCGGGTTTACTGTAAAAAGTTTACCAATTCATGTTCCTCATATTTTATAACATTTAATTAATAATTTATTGTTATTTGTTATGAGCATGCACGCACATGTGCACGTAAATGTGAGTTTTGTTTGTGCTAATTTAGTTTTAGCAACCATGACACTTAACCTAATCCTTTGATTTTCCACCCTTTGCTTAACCCTTAATCTTTTCCTTTGATCTTTTGTGAGAAGCTTCTAGGTTAATTGAGAGAGAGAGATATTTGTGTTAGAGTGGTGAGGTGTGAGTGAAAACATTAATGATGCATTAATGCTAGTGATACACTCACTCTCATTCTCACCCTACACTCACCTCCCTCTCTCATTTCCTCACACCCTCTCTCTTTTTCTCTATCTCTTTCTCATTTCTTCAACTCTTTCTATTCTAAACTGAACACTCTCTCATTTCTTCACACAAATCCATCACAAAATTCACAAAGTTCATCAAAACCACATCTTTGATCACTTTTCTCCTCTTGGATGCCTAGGAGAATGCAAAGCTAGGATCTTTGTGTTCTTTTGGTTAGATATTGATCCCTATCTGTTCTTTATGTAGTTTTTGTGATATGTAGCTAGTTAGTTTCAGTTTAGATTGTGTAAAGTTAAGTTTTGTGCGAAATATCGTATTTTCAGTGCCTATTTGTGATATATGTAATCTGCTATGACCCGGAAAGTTTACTAGAATACCAAATAATGTGGTTGTGTTGTACCAGTGAACCTAAGACCTCACCTGAGACACGAGACCCACCCCACCGACTAGGGCCGGCGACGTACGAAGGGGATTCCGGCGACCTCGGCTCGAGGAAAGAGTTAGGGTGTGGGTTTTTGAGGGTAGGTCTATGCTGTGGTTTGGGTGTTTTTGGTCTTGTTTAATTGTTGAGTTTTCTCTGTATACGAAATCTGGGATCAGTTAGGTAGTTTGTAGTGTTTCGTTTAAGCGCGATATATTATACGACACGGATCGTGCATTTTGTGTGGTTTTGCTCTTGGGTTAGTTTCGTCGTGTCGCAACGCACGTTAGCCACAATAAGAACACCTGAGAGTATGTTTTGTGTTGTTCTATTATTAATATATACTTGTTTTATTGTTATAATAAAGCAGGTTCACAGGCGGGGACTTCTGACACTGCTACAAGAGGAAAGCAGGTGGTAGACTTCACCTAGTTTGGGGCGTTGGTGAGTAGATTTAACATCTACAGGGGAATCGCCCGCATGGCGTTATGCGTCTGGGCTAGAAATGTTAACACTTGTCGCATATTCTATGTCATATTTAGAATTGCCCATTTACCCTATTATTTAGATAGTGTTGTGCTTGGACTAGTATCCTTAGAACACTGCACATATTATTGACGATTCATGTTGCATGAGCACTGATTGTATGCTACACACACCGTCAATAATTGCCATGTCACACAGAAACCACTTATAGTTAGGATATTGCTTGGTTAGGGATATTGTGACATTGATTCATATTTCTTATCGCATATGACATATAGCATACCTGTATACCTATATGCTTACACATATGACTTCACATACTTATATGCTAGATACCTGTATACCTATAGAGTATTGTACCATTAGTGATAGGTACATACACACTTCATGACATAGCTACAGGTATACCTTGCACATACTGCTCTTATACCCAGGGGGTATATTACATCTTTTACTTATGGGTAGATACATATACCTTGCTATACCTTCGTGTTTACACATACAACAGTTATAGCTACATATTTACCTTTACTTGATGTTATTTAGAATTGGATAAAATAAGAACCGCATGATATTTTATATTAACTTGTTGCAGTTAATTAGCGGCTTTTCCTTTATATGCTTACATTTCAGTTTTATGTTGCATATATTATATTCATGGATTTTTCTCATTGAGTTATGGATTTTTTCATGATGTTTTCTGGATTGGGGACCGTGGGAGTTCATGAAATTATGCATTATTTGAAAAACCCGGTTTCCCTTGATATGATATTTCAGCATCTACCATGAGATTTATCGGTTCTGATATATATACACCCCTGCTAGGAGGCGTTGAGGCCGTATGAGGGTACATGGTGGGGCCCGGAGGTACCCCGGGGCAAGACGATTGATGGACCTTACCGATTGAGCCTGTCAGGGAAACCATATCTTCCGGTGATATTACCAAAGACTCAGCGGTTATTATGTGGATACTGATGGGAGTCATGTACGTATAGATATGTCGAGAGGCGAGGGTCAGAGCTGGGCACTCGTGCTTTCGGTATAGCGTATGATACGTACCTATCAGGGTGCCAGTCTTGGTGATAGCACCTGATAGATCAGCCGTTCTGTGTCGATGCATGACACATTGTTTTCATGATATTTTATTCATATATATATATATATAACAGTGGATTAGAACGCTGTTATATATGCCCATACAACAATATTAGTGGAATGGGGACGCTAATATATGTGTATTGACATCATCATATTTATTCTTGCAAATATATTTAGGGTGTTAGAATTTTACTTGAGATTTGGATTTAGGATATAGGCGATTTAATTGAGATTGGATACTGGATATATATGAGATTTATTCGATATTGTACATTCAGGATTTGTGAGACTTATATGATATGAGAGCCAGGGCTGATTTGAGGAAATTGGGATTTGATTTGTCTTGATGGATTGTGATCCTACCACGATGCCAGGATTCCGTGGAAATGACATATTTCATTCCATACTCCACATTTATTGTTTATGCAATGTTTCATGTATTAGTAGTACCTGTTAGTTTACCTTTCATGACTGTTGCATTTACATACCTTTATTTATATACACTGCTTCATGTGTTAGTTATACCTGTTAGAGTACCTTTCATGACTGTTTCATATACACATTTTCATATCATTATTGCATGATTATTGCATAATGATTGTCATATTATTATTGCTTCATGTATTAGTTGTACCTGCTAGTGTACTTTTCATGATTATTGCATTCATATGACCTATTATTGCTATAAATTGCATATGTTAGATTCACGTTGTACGTGCATACTTGCGATTACCTGCATATGTTATTTACTATTCACGAGTTGGCAACTCACCCCCGTTGTGCTACAGTTGTTTTGCAGGGTGTTCCCCAGAGTAGTCGAGGCTGGCTATTCATCTATCTGATCATCTTTTGCTATGGATATTGCTTCAGCTCATAGTGTGCAGTTTTGCTTAGGTGGGTTTTTGTGGTTATCCGTATTGTTGTATTGTATATTCGTTGTGTCCTTGTACTCTCCATCTACTATACTTTCTTGTTGATTTAGAGACTTGGTGAGGAAGATATTGTATATTATTTGTGATTTGTTGTCTTTTATACAGTTTCCTTTCTATCGTCTTTTATTTCTTCGCTTCGGCGTCGTATATTTATTGTGGTGGTTGTTTTCCGCCTTTGGGCATGTATTTGCTCCCGTTTGGGGATGCTTTATTTATATTTATTTTGTACCCATTTTTGGGGCTAGTTTTTACAAAGGAGGTGCTGCCAAAATTTTAAAGGAAATATAGTTGGACTTTTAAAGAATTTGGGTTGCGATTTCAAATGTTTCAAAACTTCTATTATCTTTTCTTACTACTTTTAATAGTTTAGATTTCTGGGTTTTTGGCTTTCTTTTACTGCGTTATGCCTGTAGACGTTGCGTAGTATTAGGGCCGTCACGTGCCAATTTCGGGTCGTGACAATGAATTAAAGCAGGCATCACGGAGTTGGAACATCTTTTTTGATGATGTTATCAAAGAGTTTGATTTCATCAAAAATCCAGATGAACCTTGTGTTTATAAGAAGGCTGTAGGGAGAGCTGTCACATTCCTTGTATTGTACGTGGATGACATTGTTCTGATAGGAAATGATATTCCTATGCTAAAGTCGGTCAAATCATTCTTATCACAAAGGTTCTCCATGAAGGACCTGGGTGATGCCACGTACATATTGGGCATTCGAATCTATAGGGATAGATCCAAAAGGTTTTTGGGATTGTCCCAAACCAGGTATATAAATACCATCCTAAATAGGTTTAATATGGAAGACTCCAAGCGGGGTGCCTTACCCGCTTGCCATGGAGTCACTCTCTCCAAGGACTTTTGCCCAAAGACCGATGAAGAGAGAGCTCGCATGAGCATTATACCCTATGCATCAGCCATAGGATATATAATGTTGTAATACCTTAGAATGCGATTGGTGTTAATTAAGCGATAATGCGGGTTTTTAGGGAAAAGTTTACCAATTTGGGTTCCTCACATTTTATAACAAATAATTAATATTTTATTATTATTTGTTTTGGCTTGCACACACGTGTGCACGTTAATGTGAGGGTTTGTTAGTGTTAATCTTGTTTAGTGATCATGACAACCTTAAGCTAATTCTTTCTTGTTTAACCTTAACCATAAACCCTAGATATTTGTGTGAGATATTTCTTTGTGATTTCGGAATGAAGGGAGATGGCTAAGTTAGTCATGAGGGTAGTTAATGCAAGCTTTAATGAGGAGAGGGAGAGAGTAAGAGTAAGGTTTAAGCTCACCCTACACTCACCCCTCACCAATAATTTCCCTCACTCTCTCATTCTAATCTCTTCACAATTATTTCCATATCTCCTCAACTCTCAACTGAAACCATCACTACCTCTTCACAAATCCTTGCAAAAACTTCATTAAACACCATGGAAAACACTTCACATGTCATGTTTAGCCACTAGGTTGCCTTGGAGCTTGGAAAGATTGGATTTTTGAGCAAGAGTGGCTAGGTAATGACATCTAACTGTTAATTAGGTGGTTATATTGTTGTGTTGCCTTGTAGTTGTGGTCTAGAACACTAAAGGTAGTGTTTTGTGAAAATATCGTATTTTTAGTGTCATATTGTAGTCTCTGTGATCTACTATGACCTGGAGTCTTTACTAAAAAATCTAGCAATATAGTAGTGTTGTACTAGTGACCCTGAGAATACACCTGAAGCATGAACTCTATCCCACCGGTTTTGGTTGGCGACAATAGGGCAAATTCCGGTGAGCTCGGCCGATAGAAGGAGTTAGGGTTTGGTTTTTGTAGGGTAGCTGTCTGCAGTTGTTTAAGAGTGTTTGGTACTGTTTGATTTTTGAGTTTTGACCATATACAAAATCTGGGATCATATTGTTATAATCTAGTGTTTTGAGTACGTGCGTTACGTTATCCGACACGATTCGTGATCTTGTGTAGCTGCTGCACTTGGGTTGGTTTTGGTGTGTCGCCACACACGTTAGCCATTAGACAAACACTTGTAAGTTGGATTGGAGTTGGTGCACCAGTCAAACGTAGTGTGTACGTGATATTGATCGATTTCTGAGATTTGCACTTGTTATGTTTGTGTTAATAGGATCGCAAGTGGGGACTTCGGACGCTGCGAAGAAATGGAAGCAGGTGATTGGATTTACCTTGCCCGCGACTGTCGGTGAGAAGATTTAACATCTATGGGGAAATCACCCGTATGGCGTTAAGCGTCAGGGCTAGATATGATATGATATTAGCTACATATTTATATGCACATTTAGAGATGGTGCATGAACTTCATTGCATATAGTTACTTGTTGTGCCTGAACCTGTACCATTGTACACTGCACTATTATTGACAGTCCATGTTGCATGAGCACTCATTGTAAGCTACACACACTGTCGATAATTGCCATGATACGCACAACAAATATGCATATGTGATATTGTATTGATTAGTGACATTGAGGCATTGATTCTCATGCGATTGCACATATGAAATATAGCATACTGTTAGTTATAAGTATGCCATAGAGGCCATTACTGTACATTGGATGTATATTGTAGTGGATGCTGGGACATATATAGGGAGGACTTTCTTGCTCGACATGATAGTATGCTATCTGGTTACTCTTTACCATAACGTGTACATTGATTGTCTCTCTGTTACATGTTGGTAAAGCCCTTAGGATGTGTACCTTGACTACCTGGACTATGATGCGGATCATACTAGTGGGGACATGGTAGTCCATAAGTACATCCTTCAAAGTCCCTAGTCGTGGGTGTATCGAGACGGGGCATCGATATACCAGAGTAGACTAGCGTATACCTTCTCGACCCATACAGATGGGCGATGGATGATCCCATATCCATTGGTGTTTGACATCAGAGATGATATACGGGTGCTCAGTGGAGACTGGGTACACTGGACGGACTCGCCGAGAACACCCAGATAGTATTATACCTTACGTCAGATGGCAGTTCCCTGGTGACACTGGTACAAGTTAGTCTGTAGACCCGAGATCGTCATAGAGTCTTGTGTGGTTCCCACTGTGGTTTGATTTTCACCTTACCACGTCCAAGAGGGCATGCAAAACGGTGGTTTTTGGGTACAGTCCCGAACCACATGGAGGCAATGAGAGATAGGAGGGGATTCGTCTCTCACGGTATAGGGAGTTGATGTTGCGCTGTGTTCGATTGGCTATAACCGGAAATCCCTGGCCAGGGTTGCTGAGATTTACTGGTAAGTGTTACCAGTAGTTTCTCGAACTGTTATAGACCTCATATCGACACGACTTATCTAGCTATTGGGGTCTGACGTTTATCACCTCTAGGCGAGATATGCGACATATCAGACGACGAGACCGGACTGTACGGTAAGTGTTACTGTCTGGATTCACAAGAGTGTGAGCGGGCTTGCTCGTCGATCTTCTGATCGCTCAATACCCGGGTGGCCGTTACATTTAGCAGACCGCTTGCTGCTTGTGGGTGCTTGATATGATCATCATCTGCTACCGGCGTATTGACGAGTCTTTAGAGTCCTACACAGAGGTGCTTGATATGATCATCATCAAGCGAAACGAAATAGGAGCGCATTTGAGATATGTGCGGGACCGAGAATATTGCGTATATGTGATACCGTATTCCATTCTCGCGATGAATGTATCGAATGGTTGTATGTGATATAACCTAGTTATCGAATCAAGGATTGATTCGATAAGTCGATACATTGGATACTAGTCGGTTATATGCGATATGACCGGATCATTGAATCAAGTGTTGATTTAAAGATTTAATGTATAATTATATATTTGATATATTACTTTGCATTAACTAGTATTGGTTCACTTTAAAAGGATTTTCTCACTTGATGTGCACATTGTATATGTGATATATTTTTGTACACTTGATTGTATCATGTTTGATGATACATGAATGTTTGTGTGTATGATTAAACCATGGTTATGTAATGGTTAGGGTTTTCATTTTCTTATCTATTTATTTATTTATTTATTATGGAAAAGATAAAGAGAAAATGGTGGCTTTCTTTGTTTGTTGTTGAAGCTTCATGAAGCTTTGACTAAGTGACCATTTTGTCTCATGCTTAACCCTAACCATTCCACCTAACCATAGTCTATTCTCTACACCTAACCATGGTTAGTATATGATAAGTATTCATATTATTTTCCTTTTGAAAAATGACTTATCATATATTATCTTCTTCCTCTTCTTCTTCTTCAACATAAAGAAACCATGCCTCCATCAATGGCAACTTGAGAAAAAGAGTGAGAAATCCAATTCTAAAGTGAACCCACTTCCTATTTCTTCATCCTCTACCACTTGCCAAGTAGTATAGGGTGTTTTCTTCACAAATTTCATGACTTGGTGAAGTTGGAGCATGATCTAGAGTTGCCTCGACGTAGATCATCTTCGGCATCGAAGTCGACGACCTAGCCCGCCCATTTCTCTGATGAAGCCGATGCTAGAGTCCGTGATTCGATTTGGACAGCAGAGGGACGTCATCACAGGGCTATGGAGGTGGAGGACCGGATCTACAAAGGTTGTATTTCCGTTCACTTAGCACTAAAGTAGTTTAGTAGCTTGTAGTTTCGCCTAAACTCCAGTTAACGATCCGTATTAGGGTTTCTCGGCACTTGTAAAATTTTAAATTGGCATGGTTGATGCCTTGTGAGACCTCTAGTGTGTGCCTAGGAACCTTACAAGGGTATCAGAGACTAGCTAGAGCCTTAGGCGATGCGTAGACGATGTTTGAAACCCGAACGAACCTGAAACCCTAAAAATGACCCCTCTCTGTACATTTTTACAAAACTGGGTTTTTTCCAGATTAAAAATTCTGAAAAAATTCAGCAGAAAATTCTAAGAATTACGGTGCAAAAACGACTAAATGATAAGCCAAAAACGCGGCGGAACCGCGGCAGAAGCATGGCTTCTGCGGCGGTTCCGCGGCGAAATGGTGAGATCTGACTTTTATTTTTGCACAGTAATTTATGTTTTCAAGTGCTGAGTTTTCTGGGAATTTTTAATTTGCACTCAAGAGTTGAGTTTTCTGGGGTGTTTTGGAGCTTCGATGATTCGATCGGAAATTTCATACTTTGTCTATGTGCTTTTCCGGATAATTTTAGAATATGTTAAAAAAAAGTTCGACCGGATATAAATACCCACATTTTCCCCTGCCGGGAAATTTCCAGGTGTTGGATTTTTCCGTAGTTTAAAGACGTTCTAAGTAGTGCAACTAACGCGATGGACCCTCTAGAAGACAACAAACCTTAACTCGATTATGTGACCGTCTTGAACTGCCCTTTGAACCTTAGGGTTTGGGGTAGTACGGCGTGCCACATGTGAGGCGTTGGCTTGACCCTTCTACGGCTAGACCGTTGGTACTGAGGCATGAACTGGATGTTTTTAAACTTGTTTCATGTGTTGATCTGTTTCGGGAAAACTTGGGTGTTTGATTGTTCGATCGGAAAATTTAACATTTTATATTTATCCGGAATGTGATACAATAATTGGAATTCACAAGTAGTTATGAGATAACTGAATAAATGTTATAAATCTAGTGGTTTAGTCTCACTTGATCGGTTGCCATGGAATTTTGATGTGATCAAAAGTCCATCGCAATTACGTAGCGTACGCGGATACTCGCCGGGTAAACTTAATAGACAGCCTCGCCCCATAGCCCCGACCAAGTGACTGTAGGAGAACCCCGTCGCTGAAAGCATCCATTCGGGTGCTCGCGGCAGCGGTGTTCCGCCTTGATGTACTTCGTCGATGGCGTCGGGGGTGCGGCCGCCTACTAAAGTTTGCGACGAGTATTCGATCAGGATGTCGGGAATCTTGTTGAATTCCCCGACTTGATATTGATAAGTGTTTTCGATAATGAGACTGAAATGCAGGGTTTATAATTGTTAGGCATGCGATGTCTAATGAATTCATTTGATTAGGCATGCGATGTCTATGCAGGTTGCGGATTCCAACTGTTGTAGTTTTACACTTTCTTTTCTGTGACCGTAAGTGTAATATGTGATATCGCCGGTTTCGTTGCTATATGTCAACGATAATTGGGATGGGCATATTTACTTACGTTGATGACATGTGATGTTATGTGTTGCTGGATATGTTATATTGAATCGTCGTGTTTGAATAGCCGGGTTTTTTTTATGTGAGATGAGTGTTTTTCATTTTCATTCATGTAAAAACTTGTATGTAATATTCTTTTATTGGGGCACTTCCAGGTTGCGGAAGATGTCACCGTTTGTATATTATTTACTTTTCTGCACTAGGATAGACCCAAGGAGGAGGGCACAAGTAACCGGGTTCTGGTGTCCAGTGGGAGACCAACTCGAGGAGTCGAGTCCGGGTCTCCTAACTCCAGAATTGGTAGGGTTACTTGCCGCTCTCGTAGAGGTCTAGGGGTGTGGGTTTGGCTATTCATCGCGACCATGGAATCCGTGTTTTATACTGGCTCGTATTGAAAACACGGACGTCCTAGTATATCCAATATTTCATATGTTTCTTCTGCTGCGATATCTGTGATGTGATCATGTGATGTTCTGTGATAGATACAGTATATAGTATATATGATATATTATATAGACGTTACTTATGTTTTACACCCGTGCTAGCCCTGCCCCGCTCTGCCGTTAGTTACCTAACCTAACGGTGCACGAGGGGACATCGAGGCGAATGCGGATGGCATAAGTGTACGTCGTATTTATCTGTGATGTTTAGGTACTTAAATGATGGGACTTCATTAATATGATTAATGAAAGAAAAAGAAACCTAAGATGTTGTGGAATCGAATTTCCAAATAAAACAGGTAGCTACAGTTCTTGCTTTGCACAGCGATATATATGATATATCCTACACCTTATTCGATGAGGAAAGGACCGAGATCCCTTCACCGGGAGTGACTCCTTTTGCAATAACTGGCAGATGCTACACACTCGGTTTGTCTTTTGTTAGCTTCTATAGTTTCTGCTTTGCACAGTGATATATATGATATATCCTGCACCTCATTCGACGAGGAAAGGACCGACGATCCCTTCACCCGGAGTGACTCCTTTAGCAAAACTAGAAAAGCCTCAAAGACACTCCATTTCAAAATTCATTCGATCCTACAACGATATCAAGTTCATTATGCAATAGGTTTTCAGAAAAACCTGTCGTTGCCCTCCGTCATTTCAGATAAGTACTAGTTAGTATTCGTGCTGCGGTTGTTTGGCATGCGTCAAGGCGTAGTGTACGGTAGCTAACTAGTGCTTATCTGCGAGCATACGATGAGATTGGATTAGGGTATTCGTACGGCGTTGTTTGGCATGCGTCAAGGGTCGTGCGGATGGGTTTAATTCAATCAAGAAATGTACGGGTTGAACTTGACTAGCGGACTATGGGTTGTTTGGCATGCGTCAAGGTCATAGCACGCTAGGGGCAAAATATTATCGGGAATTTCAAGTGTTGAAATTTGCAATGAGATTGCATACCTTCTATGAGATAGTTGGATCCCGATACCCGCTGCGAGTAAGAGTTACTCCTGGGAGAGTTTTATACATTACAATTAGCCGATCAAGTAGGTGTCTAGAAAGGTGTTAACGAGATTACGCCTCTGGAAAAATGAGGTTTACATTAATTAGGTTCGTGCGAAAGCACGGGGGAGCTCCCTCAAAGTACCGACACTGGCCTGGCTGAAAGATTGGCGAACTTGTAGTGTGTAATTAATCCCGGCTAGTCTTTACTTTTAGGGTTTGAAGGAAGATTTGATAAAAACAGTGGGAGCCATCCTGCTTAGATAAAATAATAACCAATCTATTCTTGTAAGAGCGCACGCTGAGTCTTTTCTTCTCTCTCTCTCCTGGTAGTGACCATATCATGCCTTAATCAAGATAATAATACGGAATATTGACCGAACCCGCTTGTTATACTGAGCTGGGGAACATTGGTCCCGCTCCAACTTATAATTGTTATACGACAGAGCAGGAAATTGGGGAATACCAGATTTCCCGTGCCGCCCAAACGAAGAAAGTGCATATGATGCATCTCCTTCGGGTGTGTTCATTACAAAGAACTGTTTCTCAAATGTCCTCTACGTCCTGGGTATTTGATACCGGATCAGGATCCCAGATATGTAATCTTCTATATAGGGCTACAGAAAGGTAGAGAACTGAGAACGGATGATAAGTTTCATGAGACAGAAAATGGGGCAAGTGTTCCATCCAAGTCTGTTGGTCGCTGTCACCCTGTAAAATTTTAAATTGGCATGGTTGATGCCTTGTTAAACCTCTAGTGTGTGCCTAGGAACCCTACACATACATGCATACCTACATGCTTACACATATACGTTGCTATAGCTACTTGTTCACTCATATGATGTTGTGTTGGATTTGGATAATTGGAAACGGCGTGATATATTTAATGACTTGATGCATTTAAATAGCGGATTTTCCCTTGATATGCTCATATTGTTGTTCTATGTTGCATATATCATATTAAATAGATTTACGCATAGAGATATATGGATTTGGGGATTTCGAGTGTCGATATTAGGCACTTATGTTCCGAGAGATATATGGATTTGGGGATTTCGAGTGTCGATATTGGGCACTAATGTTCCGAGAGATATATGGATTTGGGGATTGCAAGTGTCGATGTTGGACATTCAGGTTCCGAGGATTTCGAGTGTCGGGTTGGACACTCAGGTTCCGTGAGATGTACAGGTACGATATGTAGATTTACGTGTCGATATTAGACACGAGTATTTCATGATGTTTTCGAGTGCCGATGTTGGGCACGCAGGTTCCATGAGACTTACAGGTTATAAGGGCCGATCTGAGGGCCGATTTGAGGAATTTGGGAAATTTATTGTCTTGATGGGCACTGGTCCTGCCACGATGAGGATTCCGTGAGGATGACATATTTTATCCCATACTCCGTATTTAATTGATATGCATTTGTTTCATGTAGATGTAGTACCCTGGTGTGTACCTTGATCATGATAGTTGCATATTCATATTGCCATACTTATGCTATCAGATTACATATGATAGATTATCGCTGTTAGTGGATACTTGCGATTAGAGTATGATATTATTTTCTATTCAGAGTTGGCAACTCACCCCCGTTGTGCCACAGTGTTTTTCAGGTCTGATCCTAAGAGTAGTCGCGGCAGGGCACCTTATTATCTCTACTTTTGCGGATACCGCTACGGTTGGCTGTGAGGCCATTTTCTTTAAGTGGGTTGCGGTTATCCGATGATGTACATTGTATATCTTTTGTATCTAGTACTCTTCATCTACCACCTTCATGTATTGTCTTAGAGACGAGTTGTGAGGATCGATGTTGTATATTCTTATGACTTTGGTTGTCGTACTCTTGTGAGCTGGCCTTTATTTATGTTGATTATCTCATTTCTTCGCTATTGCGTCGTATATCTGTTGTGGTGGTTGTTTCCGCCGTTAGGCGAGATTTGCTCCCGTTTGGGGATACTTTACTTATACCTTATGTTTGTACCCGTTTCGGGGATAGCTTTTACAAAGGAGGTGTTGCCGAAATTTTTATGAAAACAAACATAAGCTTAAAGTTTTTCTTCGAGATTTTAAATATGTTCTAGCTTTTCCTTCTTGTAATGGTTTAGAATGCTGGGTTTTCGGCTTACTTAAATTGCGTTACGCCTGTTGACGTTACGTAGTCTTTGTGCCGGTCATGTGCCTAAATTGGGCCGTGACAAATGTATGTGATGTTATATACACGCCCTGATGTAGCTTACGTACCTGGTGTAGTAAGCAAGTATCAGTCCAACCTAGGGGAGAATCACTGGGCAGCTGTGAAGAACATTCTTAAGTACTTGTGAAGGACTAAAGAATTGTTCTTGGTGTATGGTAATGGAGATTTCCAAATGGAGGCCTTTACCTATTCGAGCTTCCAGAGTGATAAGGACGACAGCAAATCTATCTCTGGGTTTGTATTTACCCTCAATGGAGGGGTGGTGTGTTGGAAGAGTTTCAAACAGGATACCGTTGCAGACTCTATGATGGAAGCTGAGTACATTGCTGCAAATGATGCCGCAAAGGAAGCCGTCTGGATGAGGAAGTTCGTCACGGAGGTAGGAGTAGTTCCAACTATTATTGATCCAATACTATTGTATTGTGACAATAATGGGGCTATGGCGTTAGCCAAGGAGCCCAGGTTCCATCAGCTGTCCAGACACATCCTGAGGCGATATCATCTGATCCGGGAGATAGTAGATCGCCGCGAGATCGAGATTCGAAGAGTAGATACAAAGAATAACACCGCGGATCCACTCACCAAGGCCTTCCCTCAGCCGCAGCATGAGCGACTTTTTACGATGTGGGCATGAGATACGCCAATAACTGGCCATAGTGCAAGTGGGAGATTGATGGATATATGTATGCCCTATAGGCCATTATTTGATAGTGGATGTATTTATACATGTATATATATTCAGAGGAAATTCTTGCTCGACATGATAGTATGCTATCTGGTTACTCTTTATCTGACATGTTCACTTGATCATGCTTTTATTCATTTAGTACATGTTGATAAAGCCCTGAGGATATTTGCTTGACTACTGTGATTATTGTTGGCTATAGTGCCCACAAGGCAATTATCGCAATCGCAGGCAGGTGATTATGATGATTAAGGAGGATCTATACTGGTAGAACAGTCTTACTCGAGATGATAGTATGCTATCTGGTTTGTCTTTATCATCATGTACATATTGATAGAGCCCATAGGATTCTTGCTTGACAACCAGCATTATGATGGCGATCATATACATGGGAGCTGGGGGTCTATAAGCACATCCTTAAATGTCCCTAGTCGTGGGAGTATCGAGACTGGGCATCGATACTCCAGTGTAAACTAGTGTATACTGATCGAGACCCCGACGAGGGGCGGTGGGCAGGTCTCACAAGACATTGGTGTTAGTTTGTTCACCTAAGATAGTATACAGGTGCTCATTGGGTTATGAGTACAGTGGACGGACTCGCCGGGAACGTGCTTGTTGGTATTATACCTATTGTCAGATAGCAGTTCCTAGGTGACATGTGTACAGGTTAATCTGTTGTCCTGGGATCATCATTTGTCTCGTGTGAGTTCCCACTGTGCTTTGATTACTACCCTACAACGGCTCAAAGGAGTCGTACAAACAAGTTTAAGTTGGGTATAGTCCCGAGCCACATAGAAGCAGTGATCGGATCGTCGGGGATTCGTCTCTCCCGGTACTGGGGGTTGATGTCGCGTTGTGCACGGGTGGCCATCACCAGAAATCCATGGCCACGGTGGACGAGAATTACCGAACAAGGATCGATAGTTTCTCAGACAGTGATGGGTTACATGCCGACACTAAATGTCGCGTTGTTCGGTGTCTGACTTTATCCACCCTCTAGACACGATATGCGATAATCTTAGACGAACAGACCGGACTGTACCGATATTGTCTTTGTCAGGCTCAGTAGGGGTTCAGGATGAGTTTGCTCGTTGGCCTCCCTTTCGCTCAATACCTGGGTAGCCGTTACGTACAGCTAGGGCCGCTGACGTGCTTGTGGTTAAACCCACTCCAGCGTATTGACGAGTCTTTTAGAGTCCCACATAGAGGGTTTTCACGGTTCAGGCGATATGGTGTAGATGACGTATGTTGGTGCATACAGGTGTCCGATTAAATATGTGTAAAGGTTGCACAGACTTTAATCGGACAATTGATAATACTAGCGGCTTAGGTTTAAGCTGGATTATTAAATCAGGTTTTGATTTAATAATTTATATATGTATTTATATTCTAGTATTATTGTTCACTATTCATTTTCTCTCTTGGCTATTCGTATTTTTATACGAATATGCGTATATGTATTTCGATATGTGTACCGGGTTGCATTCCGTATTTATACGGAATGGCTTCTAAAAGATGGCCACCTCATTATTGGATTTTCTTTTTAGAAAATCAAATAAGGAAATAAGGTGGAGGGGTGAATTGGGATGAGCATGGGTTGTAGCATGTAGAGAGATATGGTTCACAATTGTTTATTGAAAAATTGAAGAAATATTTTAGTGGGAATGAGAGAAGGGGAAGCCGCTAATTTTAGTGGACTTTGGTCTTTTTCTTTCCTTCACTAGCTCACTCTCTCATGCTCCCCAAAAAGACTTAGCCATTTCTTAAGTTGCTCATTCCATTGTTTCCTCACATCCTTCATCTTCTATAGTTGCTCCCTTGAGCAATGGTGATGAGAGAAAAATATAGTGACACATTCCTATACCTCCACTCTCCATTGCTAGCAACCTTGGAGCGTCGGTTGCATCGTTTGTCGAGGCTGAAACTTGCGCCGTTTCCCTCAGGTGGATCATCGTAGATGGAGGAAGACCGGCAACCAAACTCGATTAAGGAACCGCTAGGAGCTTGGAATGAAGACCGAAGAATACGAATCAACTAGGTATAACCATTCTAACTTCTTTATAAAGCTTGCTAGTTCAGGGTTTAAGGTAGATCCGGGAATCGGGTAATGGTAGCGCTAGTTCAGTAAATTTTTCTTCCGCGTTTGGCCACGGTTTGATGGCCGGGGCGCTGCCGTAATCCAACATGGTATGAGAGCCAGCCTTTAAACCCTAACCTAGCTAGTTTAGATAATGTTAATGTATCAAAATTGAAACAACCCGAAACCGATGCACTGTAGATTCCACTCTCTATCGATTTTCAAAGTCTTCAAATTTTTTTTAAACAACTACAGAAGACTACTGACATGACCACTTGACCATACCCCAAATACAAACCCAATCAACCAAAATTTGGCCGAGCACATTGCTCAAAAATTCGAGGAGTGTAGGGTTACTAGGCACTCTCACAAGGGTCTACAAGGCATCAACCATGCCCGATTTAAAATTTAGACGTGCCGAACAACCCTAAACCAAGATCTTAAACTAGAGATTAGACAAAACAAAGCAAGTAAACAACTTTACTTCTAAGAGTTTGGGATTACAACCTTTGTAGTCCGGTCCTTCACTTCTAAAGCTCCGTGTTGAGGCCCCTGTTCACACCATAATATTGTATTATTATATTCCCCATTCTTATTCTTTTTACAACTAAAACAGGTGCTTTTGATGCATGTCTGCTACATATTACAGGTTACTGGTTCTTGGATCTAAAACAGTGAAAAAGATAAAAGACGATGCAACAGTGGAACTACAACCAACAAACAGAAGGATCTTGATAAAGCCTACATAAAAGATAAAGTTTATAAAGCACAAGGCAATGCAAGGTCCAAGATCGTGAAGCCACGGTTAAAGTCCACCACAATTATTCACTAGAAAATCTGGAAAAAGAATCAGAAGCCAAGTTCAGAAAAGAACCAAAGAATTAAGAAGACCAAAGAACCAGAAACCAGTACCCTTAAAGCCCAGACTTTAATTCCATAATTGGGACGCGGAACCGCGGCCTAACCCCTGCTGCGGCCGCGGATCCACGGCCTTCCAAAGCCCATGATGGAAATATTTTTTTTCCAATGCTTGGAATCTACTCTGACTAGGTCTACTTATGGGTATTTTGGTAAATCCAGACATGCGGGTCAATTGTAACCTAAGGTTTCTATGTCTTATAAATAGAAGCCCAAATCATTGTATTCTTTTCTGTAAGTGCACGGCGGCGCCCCGGACGTCAATCCGACGCCGGAAAGCGGAAGCGGTGATTTACTTTAACTTTTCGAAAACCGGCACCACCGCGCACTATCAACCCGGATAGGGCCATTAAACTAGTCCTAGCTATCAATCTAGAGAAGGGGGAGAGAAATATACCGAGTGATCCGTGTCCTCAGGTCTTCTCATCGTCGTCCCGATCTCCCTGCGGAATCTCCGGTCTCCACCACGTCGCCGGAAGGGCACCACGTCGCCGGCTTCTTTTACGGGCTCCCACCTCTATACCGAGGCAACTCGGGCACGAAGCTGGCGAGTCGACATGCCCAAGATTTGGTGTAGAATGGTGTAGTGCAATGTCTCATTTGGGGTAGTGGATGTTGCCTTTTTGAATGGAGGAATGATGCAAGATTTTTGGAGGAGGAGCTTGTGGGATTTTTCCAAAACCATAAGAACAAAAACCCCACCTCCATAATATGAGACAGCCCCAAGCTACACTTGGCCGGCCAAAAAGAATAGATAGGAGATAGTGAATGAGGGAGTGAGTGGAATAATCAAAAAGAGAGAGGTCAAAATGATATCATGAAAAGAAAATGATCACAAAACCAAACCCACACTCCACAACCATCTCCCATCATCAAGTCAAAAAGTCAAGTAATCATGAAGCATAATCATGAAGCAAGAAAGTCAAGGAAGTAAGAACCATGATGCAAATAACACCCTCGACAAATGCTTATTTGCACAAATGCAAATAAGCCATCCTCCACCAATCTTCTGCCAATGAAAGATACAAACGAAAATGGCCGAAACGGAAAGCAAACTGGCAACTCCATAAAACTGGTCCCGTAATAAATTACAGGAAAACCCCGCTACTGTGTATACACACCCGCATTTGTATTCTGACCAAAATAAAAATGCAATGAGACAAAATCTACACTGTACTATACTAGGATCCGGCTTATACCAAAGCCGGCTAGTATTAACAGTCCGATCCTGATCCGTGCAATACCGCACGTATCTGATCGAACCCTGCCATATCTCCATACGTCCTCTACAGCGTTTCGCCCGAAAACTTGAGCAACTGAATGTGGAGGACTCTAAAGACTCGTCAATACTATGGCTGTGGATTTAACCACTAGCAAGTCAGAGGTATTAGCCATACGTGACGGGCTACCAGCTATTGACCAAAAGAGACGTCTGTGAGCGAACTCAGCCTGACACCCTATTGAGCCTGTCAGTGACAATATCCATACAGTCCGGTCCGTTCGTCTATGAGCATCGCATGGCGGGCCTAAGGGGTTGGTAAAAGTCAGACCCCCAAAAACAGTACAAGTCGTGTCAGAGATCAGCCCAGAACACCCTGAGATACTACTGGAATACCCACAAGTAAATCTCCTGCCTTGGCCAAGGACTTTTCATGTTCTGGCTCTCCTAGACACAGCACGACCTCACCCCCAATACCGGGAGAGATGAACCCCCGAAGATCCGCTCACTGCCTCGATGTGGCTCGGGACTGTACCCAACTAAAACCTGTTTGCACGTCTTCTTTGAGCGTGGTAGGGTAGTAATCAAAGTACAGTAGGAACTCACACGAGACAAATGACAATCCTCAGGTCGATAAACTAACCTGTACACATGACACCAGGGAACTGCTATCTGACGTCAGGTATAAAACCAACTAGCAGGTTCCCGGCGAGTCCTGTCCGGTGTACGAATAACCCAATGAGCACCTGTATACATCTTAGGTGAACCAACTGACACCAGTGGCTTGTGAGACCGGCCACCGCCCCTCGTCGGGGTCTCGACTGTATACACTAGTCAACTCTGGAGTATCGATGCCCTGTCTCAAAACTCCTACAACTAGGGACCATTTAAGGATGTGCTTATAGACTACCAGCTCTCACGTATATGATCGCCCTCATACTGCTGGCAGTCAAGCAAGAATCCTAGGGGCTCTATCAACGTGCAATAGCGACCTGTCAGGTCACCTAAAGCAGTACACGATGATAAAGATAAACCAGATAGCATACTATCATCTTGAGTAAGACTGTCCTACCGGGATAAGTCCTCCCTCTATCATTGCAATCACGTGCCTGTGATCCAATAATTGACTCTGACGGCACTATCTCCAACAATCTCCCACTTGCACTCATGGCTAATTATTGCGATGTCGCATACTTACAGCCCGTGTGATACCGAATACCCAACTCCTCTACTTGTCAGTCTCACAAAGCTCGTTTGCAAAACTATTGCGTTCGAGAAATAGCCTCAGTGAGTGGATCCGCTTTGATGTTTCTTTCTATGTCTCTCTATATCTCAAGTTCGCGGAGAAAGCCATCTCCCGAAATGAGCAATACCTGTCTTAGAATGTCTGGATGTCTGATGGGACCTAGCTCATAAATGAACTCCAAACCCAAACTTCTTAGACTGTATCGTCAACTGAACTTAATCAGTATCCTGCGCCATGCCTCCCTCAGTATTGTCTTGGACCACCTGTCCAAAATACTGCCCCTCGTCAGAAGGAAAAATATAACTCTGACAACCTCCCTGTCGTCCAAGTCATCTTGGAAGCCTGGAATGATAACTGTCTCTCGAATGAGGCTGTCGTTATCATATCCCTAGAACATACACTTATGTTCTAAAACTGATTTCGACTGTTTCTCCAGGATTGGATCAATATCAACTTATTGCATCTACTACAAGAACAACATCTGGTGTGGTACTTGACATCTCATGATTGACTCAATTGCCTAAGCAAGTGATCTGCCAATCATGCACATCCCTCTCCCCTTTAGTCTATAAGACACCTTTAGAGAGGGTGAATCCATCACCTGCAGGTACACTACCGTGCCAGGAGTCGTCCATTCAAAATACTCTTAGAATGCTGTCTAAATACCCTTAATTATGAAACCACCCAAATGTAGATCTAAAACCATAGATCTAGTAACCAGGATGTCTGATATAATGTCCAAGTCCCATGTGGAGAAACCACTGTGTGACGATCAAAGTATAACCGATCGTAGTATAGGAATATAACTTCCTACTCTGTGTATGACATCCAAATACCAGGAGATCACACCCTACTACCTTCTTAACAGATCCATCCCCTATTCTGATGAAGTCAAACCTATGACTGTCATATCAGAAATAGATGATCTATCTCCGCTATATCTGCTTTAGTCTATAAATAGACATAAGCCACCTGTCCACCAATGCTTCCGCTGCTCCCACTGACTATGACAACCCTCTGGCAGAGTCATATACACGTACGCTTCTATAGCTAGTTTAGAACGACGCTATACTCATCCTCCTGCCGGGTCTCTCAGTCTGGAACAACAGCAATGGAACGTCTGGGTAAACGAGAACCTCCCTGTCACCGTCCTTGAGCATACCGAAGTACCTCTCGAGTGCCTGAGGTTACCCACCATATCTGCAGAGTGGCCAATGGAATGTCAAACCAGATTGAATGTTTAGGTTCTTTATCAAATCTTCAGTAATCATTTGCGGTTCTGGAATCACTTCCAGTTCTACTATACTCCCACTACTGTTTTCTTAAAAAATCCATTTTTATTAAAACTATGGCGAGTCAAGAACAATATCACTATTGATCTTCCAGATGGTAGAAAGTCAACCCTCGTCTTAGCCTGGGTCAACCCACAAACAGCCATTACAGAAACGTGCCTTGAGTTATCCAGAGTCTGGTTTTAAGCATATGCTAGACAACTCCCCATACCTTAACATCGTTAAGATACGAACTGTTCTATATCCAATATAGAAACAGAGGCACTAATTTAATTGAACCAGATTCAAATCATGCAGCTGTCTCCAGTGCATGTCTACTAAATGGAAGGAGGCTGATCAGCGTTACTCAACTTAGGAATGCTTTCAATTATGAGTAACCTGAAAGAGAAGCAAGTTCTCTTAATCATTACTATCACCTGAATACCGTACACAAGTATCTACATCTTTGATCTCCTTGAAGAATCCCGATACTTGCAACACCTGGTTCTCTACTTTATTCATATACCTATAACTTCTCAAAACTCAGACCCTGTGTTACAACGAAACACTTATCTAAGAACTAGAGAAGTCATAAGTAAGCCGAATATAGTACGAGGACCAACCCCTCTGTCCTAATGGACACTGGACAATATACAATACTCTGTACAAGTCTCTTGAGTCTAAAAACTCACTCCCTCTGTGTTGTAGGTTGAAAACTGTAATTATGGTTAAGAAGAATTACACCGCTGTTTAATGCTCCTTACCTAACCATCAACTGATATAGGTAAATGTCATCGACATAATTTCAAAAAGGTATATCTCACTCTATAAAAATAGACATACAGATATATCAATTTGAAATTGGTGCATTTTAACGGATATTCAAAACCAAATATTCGCCGTCCGGCAAACAACCCAGGTGACTTCCTCAAATATCACCAATTACAACGAATTCCGATATAATGAGGATGATCACCTAATTCCCAATAAATTACTCCCACTCATCATCTGTAAAACCATACAGATGTGAGAATCATTCCTGGTAAATACATACCCTGGAGTAAGTATCTAATTGGGAAATCAGTTTTCTTTTAACAGTACACAGTGAAACTGAAACATTGAAATGTTTCGATGGGGTATCCTGGTATTCCTAGTAATGCCTCTTCCATTATCAGATTCACAACTGTAACCGTATATTTCTTTGCCATCTCTCCACATCCCTTCATATGTCTTTAGTCATTACCTTCTGCACACCCCTTTAGGCCAAATGGTTTTCTTCCTTCCCTACCGTTCGGCACCAGCCTATGGATTGGAAGAAGACTATCCAATAAGCATAATGGGTGTACTGTCCTAATCCTTGGGGCACTCGCAATGCGAGAGAAGGTGAAGATAAAAGACAACCGAATAAACCTTATTCCTATTTCTCCTGAACCAGAATCCATCTCCGAGCTGGAACAAGTTCCTTTCGAGTTCGTATATAACCATACGATGAAGTATCCAATAAACTGTGGATCTTCGTAGTGATACGGAGTGTCCTGGAGAAATACAAAGATGAAGTGGGAGTGGTAATGAAATACTTGGTTTGGTCGTTAATATCAGTCGCAATTTACTTTGCCCTCTTACTAATCCCTTTCTTTGTCTTTACTTAATACCTTCTGCACACCATCGTTATGCTAATTGGTTTACTTCATTCCCCACCGTTCGGCACCAGCCTAAGGTTTGGAAGAGGACTATCCAATTTGCGTAATAGGTGTACTATCCCCTAATTTAAGGGGTACTCGCAACCTGAGAGAAGGTAGAAGGAAAAGACAACTGAATAGTCCTATTCGTTTTCTCCAGAACCGGAAACCATCCTCGAATAAATCTCTTCGAGTTCGTATATAACCATACGATGGTTTTGTCCAATGAAAGTGGACGTTCGTAGTAATACGGGGTGTCCTGGAGAAAAGGGTAAAAGTAGGAGTGGCAATGAGGTCTGCAACTCTGACAATCCAAAAGCCAGTGTTAAGAAGGTTCGGTTAATTTTGGTCTCTGAGTCATAGTCTTAGGGTCGGGTCAATGGTCGCTGCCAGAGAGAGAGAGAGAAAAGAAACACTCAGCGTGCACTCTAACCTAGATCAGAATGGTTACCAATTTATCTAATCTGGAAACCTCCCACTATACCGTCAAATTCTCCTCCAAACCTAAAAGAAGAATTAGTCGGGATGTCCTGAGGAGTAAACCAACTCATCAGTGAGAATCGGGATCCAACTATCACCGCATGATAACGTGACGGAATCCGCTCACGCTATCATACTCCAAAAGCATATCTGGCAAGTTTCAGTTTCTTTAGAAACTCCCGATGTGATTTTTGCCCCATGCTCTTATGACCTTGACGAAGGCCAACATATCATAAGTCACATGTCAAGTTCTACCCGTCATTGTCCAGGTTAATTTGAACCCACCCGTACATACCCTTGACGAAGGCAAAAATAGTAGTACGGCTGTCCCAAACCAACGCATCTATCTATGGAGCAGAAAGGTAACAAGCAGCTACCATACACTATGCCTTGACGAAGGCCAACATACATAGCATGAATAGTACGTGCTACCCATCTGAAACGACGGAGGGCTACGAATGGTTTCTGGCGAAAACCTTTAAGGTAATGAACTTGATATCGTTGAAGGAACTGATAGCTTTTAAAAATATAGTGACGAAAACCTTTGCTAAAGAGGTCACTCCCAGTGAAGGGATCTCGGCTCTTTCCCCGTAGAATGAGGTGCTGGATATTCCAACTGAATACCACGATGCAAAGCAAAAGTAATCGGCTATAGTGAAGTTATTGCCCTGACGAAAACTTTTCTCCAAGGGGTCACTCCCGGTGAAGGGATCTCGGCCCTTGCCTCGTCGACTGAGGAGCAGGATATTACAACTGAATACCACGATGCAAAACAAAAGAGAACGCCCTTGCAATAAAAGCTTTTTGAAAAGTGTTCCAACAACATCAGATTAGGTTTGTTTTTAACTTGCATTGATCCGAATCAACGCAGTCCCATCAATTGATCACACCACAAAGAACGAAAATATACTGATGTACGTATATGCTATCCGCATTCGCCACTGTGTCCCGTCATTACCCGTTAGGTTAGCTAACTAACGACAGAGCGGGGACTGGACTAGCACGGATGCAAAACATATACAACATCTACTAGTATATATATAATATATAATTTTCGCTCAAGGCGTGATAAAATGCAACATCACAGAAATGTACAGCATCACAGAACAATACAGATATCTGGGATCCCCGGGTTACACAGAGCTGCTGAAACCCGACGTTCCCCTGGTCGTGTGGATAGCCTGTGCAATAAGAACCTAGACCCCTACGGGCGCGGCAAGTTACCCGCCAAAACCTGAAGCGAGGCAGCCCCCTTCATCAACGTGAATGGACCACCCAGCACTTCACGGAATCCGGTAACTTGGGCACCCCTCCTGGGTCAACCTGTACCTCATACGAGTGCGGCGAATAGCCCGCCAATTCTAGAGGGAACCCCCCTCCGTCTCAATGCCATGAGATGCGGGCTTGTTGCCCTCTAGAACCCGGCTATCCGTGCACCCCTCCGCGGGGCAATCCTAGTACAGAAAGTAAAATATACATACAACGGGTACATCGACCGCAACCTGGTCGTGCCCCAAAAGAATAATACAAACAGGCAGTGACGGCAGTCCACATGTCGGGTGCTCGCCCCGCAATATCAAATGTACATAATACAACAAAATTGTACTACCACTGCAATCAGGCTATCCCCATGACCGATCCGCAACATCACAGCAAAATCACAGAACATCAACGTGAATGTCACGTTCGCAAATCCGTCTAACCGGGCTATAGCAGTTAGACAGGATTTACCGATCAAGTGACATTCACGGTCGCAGATATAATGTAAATACTGTGAACTAGTGTGTTTAAAATATCCGATCGATCAAAATTTCCCAAGTGGGCCCCAAGCATTACTGTAGCAGCTAAAGAAATTCTGGGACCAAAAATGATATTCCAAAAACCCTAATTTCAACTCAGGAATCACTGCATGAAATTTGGTGCAGTGAGCTCACTTTTCTGCGGCGGAACCGCGGCCAAATGGGGGTTAAGGCCGCGGTTCCGCGGCTATACAGAGAGTTCAGCCGACCAAATTTCACCAGTATTCTCATGACATCATGCACATCTCTCTGCAACAACCTGAAAAAATTTTAGAGTCCAAAAAAATTTCGACAGAAACTGTGCAAATGAAAATACGGTTTTTGGGGATTTTTGTTCGATCGGAAATGTAAACACATTAGACCAAGTTAAAATATGTTAATGGCGAGGCTCTGATACCACTGTAAGTGCACGGCGGTGCCCCGGACGTCAATCCGACGACGGAAAGCGGAAGCGGTGATTTACTTTAACTTTTCGAAAACCGGCACCACCGCGCACTATCAATCCGGATCGGGCCATTAAACTAGTCCTAGCTATCAATCTAGAGAAGGGGGAGAGAGATATACCGAGTGATCCGTGTCCTCCGGTCTTCTCGTCGTCGTCCCGATCTCCCCGCGGAATCTCTGGTCTCCACCACGTCGTCGGAAGGGCACCACGTCGCCGGCTTCTTTTATGGGCTCCCACCTCTATACCGAGGCAACTCGGGCACGAAGCTGGCTAGTTGACGTGCCCAAGATTTGCTATAGAATGGTGTAGTGCTATGTCTCATTTGGGGTAGTGGATGTTGCCTTTTTGAGTGGAGGAATGATGCAAGCTTTTTGGAGGAGGAGCATGTAGGATTTTTCCAAAACCATAAGAACAAAAACCCCACCTCCATAACATGGGACAGCCCCAAGCCTCACTTGGCCGGCCAAAAAGAATAGAGAGGAGAAAGTGAATGAGGGAGTGAGTGGAATAATCAAAAAGAGAGAGGTCAAAATGATATCATGAAAAGAAAATGATCACAAAACCAAACCCACACTCCACAACCATCTCCCATCATCAAGTCAAAAAGTCAAGCAATAATGAAGAATAATCAAGAAGCAAGAAAGTCAAGGAAGTAAGAACCATGATGCAAATAACACCCTCGACAAATGCTTATTTGCACAAATGCAAATAAGCCCTCCTTCACCAATCTTCGGCCAATGAAAGATACAAACGAAAATGGCCGAAACGGAAAGCAAACTGGCAACTCCATAAAACTGGTCCCGTAATAAATTACAGCAAAACCCCGCTACTGTGTATACACACCCACATTTGTATTCCGACCGAAATACAAATTCAATGAGACAAAATCTACACTGTACTATACTAGTATCCGGCTTAAACCAAAGCCGGCTAGTATTAACCGTCCGATCCTGATCCGTGCAAAACCGCACGTATCTAATCAAACCCTGCCATATCTCCAAACGGCCCCTACAGCGTTTCGCCCGAAAACTTGAGCAACTGAATGTGGGGTACTTTAAAGACTCGTCAATACTATGGCTGTGGATTTAACCACTAGCACATCAGAGGTATTAGCCATACGTGACGGGCTACCAGCTATTGACCAAAAGGGACGTCTGTGAGCGAACTCAGCCTGACACCCTACTGAGCCTGTCAGTGACAATATCTGTACAGTCCGGTCCGTTCGTCTATGAGCATCGCATGGCGGGCCTAGGGGGTTGCTAAAAGTCAGACCCCCAAAAGCGGTACAAGTCGTGTCAGAGATCAGCCCAGAACACCCTGAGATACTACTGGAATACCCACCAGTAAATCTCCTGCCTTGGCCAAGGACTTTTCATGTTCTGGCTCTCCTAGACACAGCGCGACCTCACCCTCAATACCAGGAGAGACGAACCCCCGAAGATCCACTCACAGCCTCCATGTGGCTCGGGACTGTACCCAACTAAAACCTGTTTGCACGTTTCTTTTGAGCATGGTAGGGTAGTAATCAAAGTTCAGTGGGAACTCACACGAGACAGATGACAATCCTCAGGTCGATAAACTAAACTGTACACATGTCACCGGGGAACTGCTATCTGACGTCAGGTATAAGACCAACTAGCAGGTTCCCCGGCGAGTCCTGTCCGGTGTACTCATAACCCAATGAGCACCTGTATACATCTTAGGTGAACCAACTGACACCAGTGGCTTGTGAGACCGGCCACCGCCCCTCGTCGGGGTCTCGACTGTATACACTAGTCTACTCTGGAGTATCGATGCCCTGTCTCGAAACTCCCATGACTAGGGACCATTTAAGGATGTGCTTATAGACTACCAGCTCTCACGTATATGATCGCCCTCATACTGCTGGCAGTCAAGCAAGAATCCTAGGGGCTCTATCAATGTGCAAAAGCGACCCGTCATGTCACCTAAAGCAGCACACGATGATAAAGATAAACCAGATAGCATACTATCATCTTGAGTACGACTGTCCTACCGGGATAGGTCCTCCCTCAATCATTGCAATCACGTGCCTGTGATCCAATAATTGACTCTGAGGGCACTATCACCAACATTTTCATGCATCCCTATGCCTCCCTTCATTAATAAATTTTAGAATTCTTTTGGAGAGCTTCGGTGCCTCTTTTCATTTCATGAATTCAGATCTGACAACCCTGTGTTGATGTTTGGAGAGAGCCATCTATAAAGTAGGTAATTTTTCATTCTCTGCTCTAGTTTTGATTTAATTCCTTACCCTAGATAATTGTTAGAGTTAGATTTGGGGAAGGATTTTGAGAGATGAGATCTCTCATCCCTTTCTTACCCATCACATATAATCAATAGGACTCCATGCATACACGCACATACCGAGCCCTACGGCACCCTATCCCTCGAGGTAGCGGTGATACCGTAGTATAAAGGCCCGGTTGCTCGTGTTTTCCATGGAGGTTAGGGTAAGGATTGATAAAGGAAGGACAAGAACCTAGAGGAAGGAACACCTTCCCGAATGGATCTAATCCCCTTTATTAATAATTACCATACCTCCTCTTAGATCCTAATTTGGGTATAGAAAGCGTTGAGATTTATTTACATTTCCAAACCATTCCGAAACCTAACCATAGCAAGATTTAGATCTAGATAATCTTAGTATAGATAGATTTAGTTTTTAGATTTAATAATCTGTCCGACCACAATCGGAATTAACTCGTTAGAGCGATTAGGAAATCATAACATTCCTGTGGACCGACCCGTACTCACCGGCAAGCTACTAAGCGACACCGTTCTTGATTGCAGTTATTAGATAGTTTTTGAGATTAATTAAATGACGCCGTTGCCGGGGATGGCGTGTTATTTTCTTTTTGCAATTTTGGGTTAATCAAGATTAATAAAATCATAAAAATCTGAAAAATCAAAAAAATATAAAAATATATCATCTGTTATTTTTGGAAATGATATTTTTGTATGAATTTTGCAGGATCTACGAACAAATTCGGATCTGGAAATCTATAGAGATCAAAACAGCAAATAACAAATCCGAACAAACAGAGGAATATCATAATAGAAAACAGAAGAAATTTGGAGGTCCGAGTCAACAAGAAGAATCGCGGTGATCTGGTCCCAAAAATAACAAATAGCCGAAGCGACCAACACGCGGCGGAACCGCCGCGCGACCCCCATTGCGGCCGCGGAACCGCCTAGCCCTGGTGACATCACCAGAAAAAAAACAGTTCCGCCACTGCAAATCTCTGTGAGTTTTCTCTCTCCTCCTCTGCAAATCTCCGATATATCTTCTGAAAAATCTCCTGCAGGATTCTTTGCGCTTAAAAATATCTTTCCCCTTCCAAATAACAATCTTTTGCAGGATTCTTTGCGTCGCGCATAAAATAAAAAAGATTTGATTGCAAGTGATTTTTCTGTTTTGCATATCTTTAAAACTGACTTTAAGGGGCTTTTGACCAATTCAAATTGGGTGGGGATTTCGTCACCCTTCCCAGGATCCAGAAATAACTTAAAGCATTTGCATTGACCACTCTTAATTAAAAAATACTAGACTCAGCCCTAAGGACTTCGAGCTCTATAGGACAGAGGACTAGTTATAGGCATCGACCGTTTATCCTAACCTGACTTTGCGGTGTCTAGGCAAGTCTGTCTAAGGCGAGTGGTTACTTAATTAGAACCGCTACTTGTAGCGGGGAGCCTCCCACTTACTTGGCACTTAACTGGCCGCAATTGGCGGTAAAGAGGCGGTTTAGGTCCTATTTCTAGCCCTTTGGAACAGTTAGGAGCTGTCTAGCTGACCTAGGTGACCTTAGATCTAGGCCTGATTGTGCATTTCTAGTTGATTGCATTTGTGTCTAAGCCCTTTATCGAAAATCTTTTTTTGAAAAAAGTTACAAATAAAAAAAAAGGGGGGAAATTTTTTATAAAAAGACTTGCACGTTTGTCGCTAAGAAATCCGTGCACCCCAATCTTCTTTCTCTTCTCTTTCTTCTATCATGGGTACCCCACATCATAAATCTCTTGCCGAACTTTGGTATCCCGATCCTAATTTTGCCTCGTACGTCAATTGTTTCGGTCGATTTAAGGAAGATCCCTCCGTGCCCAAATTTCTTTGAAAGATCAAATAGAAGCGTCTAGGACAAACAGTTCGATATTGCAACCCACTTTGTGTCAACCATGTCAACCTTCACTACCTTCGTACGTTGATACCACTTTTTATAGTCCTGTTGTAACCCCTAGACCGATGTCCATTGCTGAGCATATTGCTCAATCTCGTAGCCGATCTTTCACCCCTCTCCACTCATTTAGTTCTAGGAATCAACAAGTCCAGCCACCTTTTTATCCACATGTTGATCCTACTCCTGTCTAACCACCCACTTCCTACCAGTGCTACCCGACTTTCCCACCGTCACTAGACATTACTTCTACACAGCCATTAGGGAGTTTCACGTATCCAAACAGTTTCGAATCTTTTACCGAAACCCCCTTACCACCCAAGTCTAGTTTTGAAGAGTCTTTGGAGGCTTATATCTTAGCAACAAACAAAATGATTAGGAATGTGGATGCGTCCGTAGCCCCCCTTATATAACCTAGTGAACCGGTAGCTAGTTTTCCACTAGTTTCAAATTTTTGAATGTATGAGGAGGCGGTTGGACAGAGGGAGAATTTGAGAGGAGCGAGTGAGTTCTACACATTCCCAAATCAAACCTACCCATACCCACTTGAAGCCCACAACTCGGTTTTTCATCGATTGTCCAAATGCTCCACAACTTACAAACAAAACATCTAACGAGTTGTGTGACTATATAGTGCTTGATTTTCCAGATTGTGAAGAACCCCTTTCGAGTGAAACCACACTTAATCCTTTCGATTTTTATACCTCCAATCTAGAACCTAAATCGATAAATATCCATGCTTTTGATGAGGTGTCAGAAAAAAATTGATTTTCACTTGATTGAGGATATAGACGCCGGGAATATTTTTCCACGATGAACCCGTCGATTTGATTGAAATTTATGTCCAATTCATCATCCTGAATCATTAATTGTTTCTCCCGAACTTCATAGGCGTCTTGATTTTGATGATAATGGCATGGATGAGATAAATATTGAGGAGAATTATGAGGATAGTATTGAGGAGAATAGTGAGGATCATATTGAGGTTGAACCATTTTTGTTTGATGTGTCGGATTTTCCAATTCATCGTCCTGAACCGTTAACTGTTATATCACCCTCCCTCCTTTCCATCGTTCCGACCACGCAAAAGATCACGCTTGAAGACTGTGAGCTTGCATAATTTCCTTTGAATCTGACACAGTCAGCCGATAACACTTACGAGTGTTTCACTTTTTCGGACGATGTGGAAGACTCACCGCCCGAGTTTGAGTCCTTTGAATTTTCAGAAGAATTAGTTGACCCATCAGACTTGGTTGCTTACAGTTGTTTCGAACCATTGATGGAATTTTTCAAGTTCGAGACAGTTTACTACGGTGAGAATGAGACTATCCCTAATTCACTCCCTTTCGTCCATCCTATCGTTCCGACCGTGCAAGAGACTGTTACGCTCTCATCTCCTATACCAAGTTTGACGTGCCCATGCTTTCTTGCGAATCTTGAGGGATTTGACCCCATTTCTCGACAGGTTGATAGATTAGCACAATCACTTTTAACACATCGGTCATCACAAATTGCGCTAATTTATTCCCTCAATTTACACCCTCAAGATCGTACTCCACTTCTTTCTCTTTTCCGCCATTCTTCTCCCCCACTGAGACCATATTCTACCTTTCTTCCCACACGGTCTCGTGTGCTTCTCATTTCCTTTCTTTCCACTCCATTCTTTCACCAACTCTACCATTACCACGATAGAATTTTTGAATGGTTGGTGCTAACCTTTGGCTTGTGTAAGGCCAAGTTTAAGTTTGGGGGAACCTTGTTGTATATATATTTTTTGTTTTTCTTTTAACAATAAAAAAAATTAAAAATAAAAAAAATTTATTAATAAATAAACAGGGGAGTGCCGACATTCTCAACCCTCTTAGTGTAGCATGACAGTGAGGACACTGTCAAGTTTAAGTTTGGGGGTATGCTCGGCACGTTTTCTTCCTTCGCATTCATATGTACATATTGCATTTGCATACTTATTTGAAAACCCATAAAAATTTGAAAATTTTAAAAATTATAAAAATAAATGTATTCAATTTTGGCCGTATTTTGACTTGAGTTTGACAAATAGGTTAACTGGCTAGGAACAACTAGATTTTAGACTTAGTAAATTAAAAATCCTAAAAATAACCTTTCTTAAATTTTAACGGTAGAAAGTATATGTCTTTGTAGTTTATTTAGAAATAAGAAAATTTTGAGTTCACTTCTTGGGCTAACTAGAAACGAAGGAAAAGTATTGATATTTTTATTAGAGTATAAGTTTGAAAAATAATTCCTAGCTTAAGTCTAGATTCTGAAAATGTATACCCTACAATTTGCACAAACATGCACCTTGAAACTTGGAATAGTAGAGGAGACCTTGAAATGCTCTTGTCTAAAGTCCTTAGTACGAAGAAAAGAAAATAAAAGAAAAAAAGTGAATAAGAATAAAAAAAAATGAACACTGGTTTTTGTGATTACTTAAGGCTGCAAAAATAGAAAAAAATATTTAGCGAGGGTGCTTCATCACCTAGTGCCTTAGACCAACTGGTTTGGGAGTCACTGCTAAAACCTTAGGTGTCACAAGACTAGGAATTACGCTTTAATATGCAAACACATCTTGTAATCGGTCGTTAGTACCTCAAGAAGTATTAATGGTCGCATGAAGGATATGTAAGCAAAAATTCATTTAAAATTCACCAATTAATAAGTGCTTTGGACAACAGACAAGAGTATGATTGCTTGATTTGAATTTCCAAGTGTAGGGGTGATATATACAAACACGTAGGGGTATGTGATTGGGATTTAGTTAAGAGAGAGGAATGAAGAATAGAACTTGTATCTTTAATAGAGTTGATAAAAATTCCTAAGTGGAGATGGAACCCTAGAAGGAAAACTTAAGAAATGTCGAAAGCTAAGTAGGTCTGCAGAACATATATAATTTTAAGTTAAATGATGAGGAAGTGTGAAGAATATGGGTGGATGATTTATGAGTCGATGATAATAGAATTCCTTGTTAGAAAACCTAATTGGAGAACAAAAGTCGAAAAGCCGAATTGATAGGATTTTATGGGTAGTATCCGCTGAAAACCCTCAGGAGACAACACTCATCCTACTAGGGACACCTAGAGGTTTAACGGCTTGTTGCACGAGCTCAGTGCAATCGCATTTCCCTGCTAAAGTGAGGTTAGATTTTTGTCGAGAATAAAACTAAGTTTGCTCGAGGACGAGCAAAAGATAAGTTTTGGGGTATTTGTTCACATCATAATATTGTATTATTATATTCCCCATTCTTATTCTTTTTACAAATAAAACAGGTGCTTTTGACGCATGTCTGCTACAAATTACAGGTTACAGGTTCTTGGATCTAAAACAGTGAAAAAGATAAAAGACGATGCAAAAGTGGAACTACAACCAACAAACAGAAGGATCTTGATAAAGCCTACATAAAAGATAAAGTTTACAAAGCACAAGGCAATGCAAGGTCCAAGATCGCGAAGCCACGGTTAAAGTCCACCACAATTATTCACTGGAAAATCTGGAAAAAGAATCAGAAGCCAAGTTCAGAAAAGAACCAAAGAATTAAGAAGACCAAAGAACCAGAAACCAGTACCCAAAAGCCCAGACTTTAATTCCATAATTGGGCCGCGGAACCGCGGCCCAACCCCTGTTGCGGCCGCGGATCCGCGGCCTTCTAGAGCCCATGATGGAAAATTTTTTTTTCCAATGCTTGGAATCTACTCTGACTAGGTCTACTTATGGGTATTTTGGTAAATCCAGACATGCGGGTCAATTCTAAACTAAGCTTTCTATGTCTTATAAATAGAAGCCCAAATCATTGTATTCTTTTCATGCCTCCCTATGCTTCCCTTCATTAATAAATTTTAGAATTCTTTTGGAGAGCTTCGGTGCCTTTTTTCATTTCATGAATTCAGATCTGACAACCCTGTGTTGATATTTGGAGAGAGCCATCTATAAAGTAGGTAATTTTTCATTCTATGCTCTAGTTTAGATTTAATTCCTTGCCCTAGATAATTGTTAGAGTTAGCTTTGGGGAAGACTTTTGAGAGATGAGATCTCTCATCCCTTTCTTACCCATCATATATAATCAATAGGACTCCATGCATACACGCACACACCGCGCCCTACGGCACCCTATCCCTCGAGGTAGCGATGATACCGTAGTATAAAGGCTCGGTTGCGCGTGTTTTCCATGGAGGTTAGGGTAAGGATTGATAAAGGAAGGACAAGAATCTAGAGGAAAGAACACCTTCCCGAATGGATCTAATCCCCTTTATTAATAATTACCATAACTCCTCTTAGATCCTAATTTGGGTATAGAAAGCGTTGAGATTTATTTACATTTCCAAACCATTCCTAAACCTTAGTATAGATAGATTTAGTTTTTAGATTTAATAATCTGTCCGACCACAATCGGAATTAACTTGTTAGCGCGATTAGGAAAATCACAACATCCCTGTGGACCGACCCGTACTCACCGGCTAGCTACCAAGCGACACCGTTCTTGATTGCGGTTATTAGATAGTTTTTGAGATCAATCAGTCCCTTCGCTACAATCATCATGTTCCCGGACTCTACAGAGGCTCCACGAAGAGAAAAATGCAAGCTTGCTTCCGATCTTCGATAACTAAGATGATCTACCTTGAACATTCTTTAACACAAGCTCTCATTCACTAAATGAAGTGAACACCCTAATCTAAATTGCTAGGATAGATTAGGATGATGAAGTAGGATTTTAGCTCTCATATGTTTTCTTAATCTCACTCATTTTCATCACAACATGAAAAGCTAGAAAGCTTTTTCATGAAAGAAGAAGGAAGAAGGAGAACCATTCTCTTTTGTGATGAATAATGAATCCATGAGTGGTTAGAAATGCAACCATGGGTTAAGTATTATAATTTAACCCATATAGAGAATGAACCATGGTGAAGGGTTGGGTTGGGTTAACAAATATCATAACAAAATATCTTTAGAAAATATCTTTGCAAAAACAAAACAAAAAGCGTCTAGAAGCTTCTAGAAAAATTAACCCAAATCAAACCTTAATCATGTTTAATCTCCACTAATCATGTTGCATTAATAACCCTAACATGTTTCAATATTATATATCACATATACAATATTTATTGTAAAAAAATAAAATAATTCAATTAACATATATCGCATATATATCAATGTATTACCCGAGTGAGAAAAAGAATCTTTTAGTGAGCTTATACTAGTTAATTTAATTTAATATATCAAATATATAATTATACATTAAATTATCGAATCAACACTTGATCCGATAATCCGGCTATTTTACAAATAATCGACAAATATAATCTGTATCAGTTCATCGAACCAACACTTGATCCGATGATCTGGCTATATCACATATACCCGGCCGATATCTCATATCGAGAGAATCTAATACGGTATCGCATACACGTATTGATCTCGATCCCGCACATATCATATATGTGCTCCTACTCCATTTTGCCTGAGTCAAGAAAGCTCTGTGTAGGACTCTAAAGAATCGTCAATACGCCGGCAGTAGGTGATGATCATATCAAACACCCACAAGTTGCAAGCAGTCAGCTAAACGTAACAACCACCCAGGTATTGAGCAATCAGAAGATCAACAAGCAAGCCTGTACTTTCTCCTGCGAATCCAATCAGTAACACTCCTGTACAGTCCGGTCTCTTCGTCTGATATGTCACATATCTCACCTATGGGTGGTAAACGTCAGGCCCCAGTGCTTGATAAGTCGTGTTGATATGAGGTCTATAACAGTTCAAGAAACTACTGATAACACTTACCAGTAAATCTCAGCAACCCTGGCCAGGGATTTCTAGTTATAGCCAATCGAACACAGCGCAACATCAACTCCCTATACAGTGAGAGACGAATCCCCTCCTATCGCTCAATGCCTCCATATGATTCGGGACTGTATCCAAAAGCCACCTTTTTGCACGCCCTCTTAGACGTGGTATGATGGAAATCAAAGCACAGTGGGAATCACACAAGACTCTATGACGATCTCGGGTCTACAGACTACTCTGTACCAGTGTCACCAGAGAACTGCCATCTGACGTGAGGTATAATACCATCTGGGAGTTCTCGGCGAGTCCGTCCAGTGTAACCAGTCTCTACTGAGCACACGTACACCATCCTTGATGTTAAACACCGATGGATATGGGATCATCCATCGCCCATCATATGGGTAAAGATGCGCATATGCTAGTCTACTCTGGTGTATCGATGCCCTGTCTCGATACACCCTCGACTAGGAACAGTTATAGGATGTACTCATCGACTACCGTGGCCCCACTAGTATGATCTCATCATAGTCCCAGTAGTCGAATACATATCCTAAGGGCTTTATCAACATGTAACATAGAGACAATCAGAGTACATGTTAAGATAAAGTACAACCAGATAGCATACTATCATGTCGAGAAAGAAAGTCCTCCCTATATATGTCGAAGCATCCATTACAATATACATCATATGTACATTAATGGCCTCTAGGGCATACATATAACTATTAAGGAGGCCGGCCATTTTAAGGCTTCACGGTTTCATTTTTTGGGTGTGGTTTGGTCTCTGGAAAATTGGTGCAGTGGTATTGTTTGTTTTTCCCATTTTGGATATTATGTTATCTGTTGTTCAGGGGCGATTCGGGGTGTTTTTGAAGTCGATGTTTTAACACTGTTTAAATGTTTATCGGTACATACATTACTATCTGCGATCGTGAATGTCATTAGATCGGTACAACTTGTCTAATTGCTATAGTTCTTTTAGACGGGTTTGCGAACGTGACATTCACGTTGATGTTCTGTGTTGTGCTGTGTTGTGGTTGGATCGTCGTGGTGGATAGATTGGATGCAATGTTAGTACAGTTTAGTTTTATTTATACATATGATATTGCGGGGCAAGCGTCCGACATATGGACTGTCGTCACTGCCAGTTTGTATATTATTCGTTTGGGGTACGACCGGGTTGAGGTCAATCTTACCCTTGTATATTATTTTCTTTTCTGTACTAGGATTACCCCACAGTGGAGTGCACGAATATCCAGGTTCTAAAGAGTAACGGGTCCGCATCTCATGGCATTGAGACGGAGGGGACCTTACTCTAGAATTGGCGGTCTATTCGCCGCACTCGCAGAGGGTATAGGTTAACCCACGGAGGGGTGCTCAAGTTACCGGATTCCGTGAAGTGCTGGGTATCCCATTCATGTTGTTGAAGGGGGTTGCCTCACTTCTAGTTTTGGCGGGTAACTTGCCGCGCTCGTAGTGATCTAGGTTTCATTGCACATGCTATCCACATGACTGGGAACGTTGGGTCTCATTTGCGGCTCAAGTGAAACCCGGAGCTCCAGGATTATCCACAATGCTGTGTTACTTATGTGATGTTGCTTTATTGTAGGGTTACTAGGCACGAGAACAAGGTTCTACAAGGAATCAACCATGCCAAAATCAAAATTTTCATGTGCCGAACAACCCTAACCTAGATCTTAGACAAGAGATTCGGCGAAACAAAGAGCAAGTAAACAACTTTACTTCTAAGAGTTTGGGATTACAACCTTTGCAGTCCGTTCCTTCACTTCAAAAGCTCCGTGTTGAGGTCCCTTCGCCGCGATCATCATGTATCCGGACTCTAGAGAGGCTCTATGAAGAGAAAGATACAAGCTTGCTTCCGATCTTCGATAACAAAGATGATCTACATTGAAGAAACTCAAGCCCAAGCTTTCGCTTCACTAATCAAGTATTAGCAAAACAAACACCGTAATCTAAGTGGCTAGAATAGATGAGGATGATGAAGTAGGAATTTAGCTCTCATTTGTTTTCTTTATCTCACTCAAAATCATCACATATGAAAAAGCTAGTGAAGCTTTTCATCAAGCAAGAAGGAAGAAGAAGATGATCAAATTCTTTTGTGATGAATAATGAATAAAGTGTGTGGTTAGAATTGCAACCATGGGTAAAGAATATAAACTTAACCCTTGTAGAGAAATAACAATGGTAAAGGGTTGGGTTGGGTTAAAGAAATATCTGTGCAAAATATCACAAGTCAAACTCAAAACTTCAAGAACCTTCTTGAAAGCTTCATGCATGCTTAACCCTAATCCAAACCCTAACCATATTTAAACTCCACAAAATATGTTGCATTTATAATCCTAACTTATTACAATATTATATATCACATATACAATATTTATTGTAACAAAATAAAATAATACAATTAACATATATCACATATATATCAATGTATTGCCCGAGTGAGAAAAAGAAACTTTAAGTGAGCTAATATTAGTTAATGTAATTTAATATATCAAATATATAATTATACATTAAATTATCGAATCAACACTTGATCCGATAATCCGGCTATTTCATAAATAACCGACGAACATAATCTGTATCAGTTCATCGAATCAACACTTGATCCGATGACCCGACTATATCACATATACACGGCCGATATCACATATCGTGAGAATCTAATACGGTATCATAAACATGTATTGTTCTCCGTCCCGCACTTATCACATATGTGCTCCTACTCCGTTTTGCTTGAGCCAGGAAACCTCTGTGCAGGACTCTAAAGAATCGTCAATACGCCGGCAGTAGGTGATGATCATATCAAACACCCACAAGCTGCAAGCGGTCAGTTAAACGTAACAACCACCCAGGTATTGAGCGATCAAAAGATCAACAAGCAAGCCTGTACATTCTCCTGCGAATCCAATCAGTAACACTCTCGTACAGTCCGGTCTCTTCGTCTGATATGTCGCATATCTCGCCTAGGGGTGGTAAACGTCAGACCCCAGTAGCATGATAAGTCGTGTCGATTTGAGGTCTATAACAGTTTGAGAAACTACTGATAACACTTACCAGTAAATCTCAACAATCCTGGCCCGGGATTTCTAGTTATAGCCAATCGAACACAACGCAACATCAACTCCCTATACCGGGAGAGACGAAACCCCTCCTATTGCTCATTGCCTCCATGTGATTTGGGACTGTACCCAAAAGCCACCCTTTTGCATGCCCCCAATGATGTGGTAAGGTAGAAATCAAAGCACAGACTCTATGACGATCTCGGGTCTACAGGCTAACCTGTACCAGTGTCACCAGAGAACTGCCATCTGACGTGAGGTATAATTCCATCTAGGAGTTCTCGGCGAGTCCGCCCAGTATACCCAGTCTCCACTGAGAACCCGTATACCTTCTTTGATGTCAAACAGCAATGGATATGGGATCATCCATTGCCCATCATATGGGTCAAGAAGCGCATACACTAGTCTACTCTAGAGTATCGATGCCCTGTCTCGGTACTCCCACGACTAGGAACATTTGAAGGATGTACTTGGTGACTACTCTGTCTCCATTAGTATGATCTGCATCATAGTCCTGGTAGTCAAGTACTCATTCTGAGTGCTTTATCAACATGTGACATAGAGACAATCAGAGTACATGTTAAGATAAAGAGTAACCAGATAGTATACTATCATGTTAAGCAAGAAAGTCCTCCCTATATATGTCCAAGCATCCACTACAATATACAACGTATGTATAGTAATGGCCTCTAGGGCATACATATAACTAACAATCTCCCACTTGCACTAGGGCCATCTGTTGTAGTATCTCATACCCAACAATAAGCTGTGGTTGAAATATCTCATACTCAACCATCCCATAAAAGTCTCTACTGGGAAATAGGCCTTTGTGAGTGGATCCGCGCTATTGTCCTCTGTGTCTACTCTCCTAACCTTGATCTCCCTGGAGATCAACCATCTCCATGATCAGGACTGCCTAAGAATATGTCTGGATCTCTGATGGGACGGGGGTTCCTAGGCATAAGCCACAACTCCATTGTCACACAATGGTAGGAACTAAGTTCATCTCATGAACTATTATATATATCCAGACTGCCTCTTTGGTAGAATCTTTGGTAACGACGTATCTTGCCTTTAATCGTCTAGTAAGTCATGGTATTTAGCTTGGAACTCTTCCAACATACCGTCCCTCCACTGAGGGTAAAGACAATACCTGCGACTGACATTTAGTTGTCCTTATCACCCTGGAACCTTTCCAGTGATTATCCCCAGGATCGATTGATACCATCTCACTATAACTAGTGAGAATCCTAACATCCAATTAGATCTATCTCATAGATCCATAACCCAGGATTTAGGAGGTATCACCTTGATCCTATAGAGAATCTTTATGATTAGAGGAGATTGACCGAGCGTGGCATAGGAAACTTCTTCCCTATCAAGAGTATGTCATACACATACTATATGAGGATCACCACCAAACTCCCTACTACCTTTTTGTACATACTTGGTTCATCGACCATTTTGATGAAGTCAAACTCTTTGACTACCACATCAAAACAGATGTTCTAACTCCGCTATACCTGATTTATCCCATAAAACATCATGCTCACATTTCCGCTACTCCCATTGTCCACGAAGCTCTCTGGCTGTGTACTTATAGACGTTCTCTTCCTAATAAATATTTAGAAAAGCAGTCATGACACCCAACCGCCAGATATCGTAGTTATAGTATGTAGCCATGGCAAGTATGATCTAGATGGACTTAAGCATAGCTTTGAAAGTCTCAACTTTTCCATATACACCAAGTAATCTTCTCAATATATACTTGCTCCTGATGGGGATTTAACCCTTCAGATAAAGCAACCAAAGTCCATACTTTGTTGGTGTATAGGGATTCCATCTTAGATCGCTAAGCATCGAGCCATTCTCACAGAGTCCCCACTCCTGATGGCCTGCTCGAAACTAGTTGGGTCATCATCTCATGATGCAATCCTTGCTCCTACTGTCATAGAGAAACCGAAGTATCTCTCAGGTGGAAGAGGAACCCTAACAGATCGGCGGAGAGGCTGAGGTTCGTTGGAAACTATTGAATCCTCCGGGTTTACCAAATCATCAGCTGCAGTTTGTATAGCTGGAACTCCTTCCAGTTCTACCTCATGACCACAAATTTCTTCACAAGAAATTCCTTTTTACTCAAAAAGGGGTATGCCGAGAAATAAAACAACTTTTGTTACTCGATGTGGTAGAAGATATTCCCTTGCGAATGCTTGGGATATCTAACAAACTTCTACAAAAATGACCTTGCCTCTAGCTTGTCCGGATTTTACTTTAATGCATAGGCTGGACAACCCCAAATCTTAACATACTTAAGATATGAGCTCTTCCCATTCCATATCACATATGAAGTGGTAGGCATTTGATTTGATTGGAACCCTATTCAATAGGTATGCAACTTCTCAAGTGCATAACTCTCAAAAGAAAATAGGAAACTCGGTAGTACTCATCATAGAGCGGACCATATCAAATAGGGTGTGATTGCTTCGCACCGATACACCGACGTGCTGTGGTGTATACGGAGGAATAATGCTGAGAGAGAATCTCATTCTCTTTTAGAATAGTCCAGGAATCCCGTGCTCAAGTATTCTCTTCCCTGATCACATCAATGGATATAATACTTATACCCGTTTTGGTTCTCTACTTCTAACTCATACTCATTGAATTTCTCAAAAAGTTCAGACTTGTGTTTCAACAGGAACATATGTCCGAACCTTGAGAGATAATCAGTGAATGTAATGGAGTACAAAGAACCGGTCCTGGCATGTGTAGACAAGGGACCTTACATACATCATCATGTATCAATCCCAAGAGTTCACTAACTCTTTCTCTGTTTCCAATAAACAGAGCTGTGTTCATCTTATCTTTGTGACATAATCGGCAAGTTTCACAAGATGTAAATTCAAACAAATTTAAATATGCATCTAAATGTAACTTGGCTAGTCGGGTCGCATTGATATGACCTAGTCTACAAAGCCTCAAGAAGGTATCGTTTGTTTCTGAACTCTTCCTCTTGTGTGTATTCTGTATACTAAGAACTGTGGTTTGATTTAGAACGTCTATGATTTTAGATAACGTGCCTGAAACGATGAACTCTTGATATAGGAAATGTTCAAAACATTATCCAACAATATAAAATTATATCCTTCGTTACTAATAAAGAGACTGATATGATGTTGTATATCAGGTTCGGTATCTAATAACATTCGTTCAGAATCAATGTATTCTGGTAAAACAGGGTGATAACTGCCAACAGACTTGGCTGCAACACTTGCATCATTTCCAACTCTTGAAACTTATCTCCCGTTCTCAGTTCTTTACCTACCTGTAGCCCATGTAACAAATTACATTTGCGCGATCCTGATCCGGTATCTCATACCCAGGACGTAAAGGATACTGCGAAACAGTTCTTGGTAATGAATACACCTGAAAAAGATGCATCAGCATTCACTTTCTTCGTTTGGGTGGCACAAGAATTCTGGTAATCCCTAATTTCCTGCTCTGTCATATAACAATTATGAGTTAAAGCGGGACGAACGTTCCCCAGCTCAGTATAATAAGCGGGTTCGGTCAATACATCCATATTATTATCTTGATTAAGACGTGACATAGTCGCTACCTTGAGAGAGATAGAAGAAAACACTCAGCGTATGCTCTTGCAAGATTAGATTGGTTATTAATATATCTAATCAGGATGTCTGCCACTGTTTTAGTCAAATCTTCCTTCAAACCCTAAAAGCTAAGACTAGCCGGGATTAATTACACTCTATAAGTTCGCCAATCTTTCAGCCAGGCTAGTGTCGGTACTTTGAGGGAGATTCCCCGTGCTTTCGCACGGACCTAATTAAAGTAAACTTTGTTGTTCCAGGGGCGTAACCCCGTTAACACATTTCCAGACACCTACTTGATCGGCTAATTGTAATGTGTAAAACTCTCCCAGGAGTAACTCTTACTCACAGCAGGTATCGGGATCCAACTATCTCATAGGAGGTATGCAATCTCATTGCAAATTTCAACACTTGAAATTTCCGATAATATTTTGCCCCTAGTACTTATGACCATAACTATGGTCAACATATCATAAGCACTAGTCAAGTTCTCCCCGTCATTTCATGATTAATTAAACCCACTCACATGACCCTCAACTATGGTCGACATAATCACATGACTGTCCTAATTAATCGCATTATATGCTGTATAGGAAGACATCACTTAGCTACCATACACTACGCCTCAACTATAGTCGTCATACGCAGCACGAATACTGATTGAATGAATTTCTCGTTGTGTCGGTTTTTAGAAAATTGTATAGAAATCACAACCAAAAATATTTTGACCGCAATCAATAACGGTGTCGAATGTAGCGCGTTAGTAAGTGCGGATCGTCAACAGGGAAAGTGTAATTGTTCGTGTTTCGATTTAGATGAGTTGAAACTTTAAAGAAAAGAAAAGAAACAATTCATGATTTGTAAATTGAATTTCAAGAATTAGAAAAATCTAGATCTATGAAAACATTAAAATCAAGAATTGAGATGTTATGATTTCCAAACCAACAATCAAGATTCGAAGTGTGGCTCGTAGGAATCGATCGGACCTATAGATGTGATGAAATCTAGCGATTATGTATTCTTATCCATTGATGAATTGATACTAGATCGATGATGATCAACGAGAATTAGGGATTTCTTCTGAAACTAGGGTTTCATCATTTATCCCTTGTTCCTCGTCGATATCATTCACATTCTAGCCTCTAGTAAATTTAAGAATCGATCGTGGATCCCTAATTTCGAGCGATCACAATCAAGCAAGCATCGCAACGAAACTAGGTCGTCGATTCTTCAATTTTCTAGGGTTTACAAAACTCGTAGGACTTAAGAATCGTTTTAAGATTTATTACATCATCATTTTATTGATCGTCTCGACTCCTTTACGAGCGGAGTTTTACTCAAATATTACAACAAGAACCACAATCACAAATTGAGATCGAATCATGATGCAAGAATTTAAAGAAAGAAAAATAAAAGAATTTCACCTTTTATTTATCAACAATTCCGTTACAAATCGCTCAAGAACCACAAGAGGAAGAACTCGATTGTCGATTTGGCTTCGCTCGTCTCCTTGAGTCGCGGATCGGCTTGGATCACTTGCTCGATTGAAGATCGGCTCCGCTTCTAAAAGGTTGAAGGCTTCTCGCTTGAATGGTACTCGGGATCTTGAATTTGGCATTGGATTTTGGATTTTGGGTTACAAGTTGTGTCACTCAACTTGTATTTGAAATGGTGTAGATTAGAGATTAATGACAACCTTTAACCCTAGATCTAGGCTCCTTTTTATAGACCTTGTAACCCTAGATCTAGGATTCAAAATTTGAATTTCCCTCCAAAAGTTTGTTAGCTAGAGAGCTTTCTAGAAGTAGTTAGTTGCAGGGAGCTTCTAGAACTAGGTTGTTAGGCCGAGCCTTCTAGATGAAGCCACGTGGAGTTTCTGCAGTATTCTGGAAGCTTGGCCATAAATAATAAGCACATGGGGAAAATTCGCAGGGCCGACGTCATCATATTACCGCGGATCCGCGGCACGTGCCTGCTCCGGCCGCGGATCTGCGGTCACGTGCGTGCTTCAATGAATTAAAATTCTTCTGGTGCTTTGGTCTGACTTTGGGGTATTTATCTGATATGTTGAATTGTGTAATTCCTTCTGTATTAATACCAGATCAAACATCTTAGACTTGACGTAATTTTGATCAGCGCTTTGACAATCTTGGCTCGGTTCCTGAAATTTTCTGCACAGATTTCCAAACAAGTGTTGCGCTATACAAGTATGATGCGATGCCATGATAAACAGTCAATTTCCCTCATAAATGTCGGTTTTAATATATAACACATGTTATTTGGTATTTTACAGATGTTTTGCTAATATGTGCTATATTAATACCGAACACCACTAGATGAGTGCAAATGACAGGGAAATTGACTTATTAAAAATACAATATTTTCGACTGATCAAATTCCCCCAAACTTATTTTCGGTCGTCTCGAGCGAACTGTTTTATTAAAAAGAGAAGGAGAAAATAAAGAAAGAGAAAAACTAACTAGGACACTTTCGTAGGCAACAGATTGCACTGAGCACGTGCAACAAGCCTTTAAACCTCTAGGTGTCCCTAGTAGGAGGAGTGTTGTCTCCTGAGGGTTTTCAGCGGATTGCACCTACAAAATCCAATAATAAAAGGAAGACCATGACTATTACATTTAAAGAAATGAATTGTAAAAGAAAAGCCTTGAAAATTAGGGTTTCCAACTAAGCTAGCTTTTCGGTTGTCATGAGCCCTATCTTAATAGTCATGAAAAGATGTCAGAATCAGGTTCTCCCTCAATAAAACATCGTCTTATTCTTCATTCCTATATTTCTTCCAAACATCGATCATATCACACTACGTGTGTGTAATAAACATCCGTACACCCGGAGAATTCAATTCAAGCTATCATACTCTTGCCCATCAGCCTCAGTACTTTTTAATTAATGAATATTTAGATGAATTTGCTCACACACTTTCATGCGACCGTTAATACTTCTTGAGGTACTAACCGACCGATTACTTATGTGCTTGCTTATTAGGTGTATTTTCCTCGTCTTGCACCACCTAAGGCTTAGCAGTGACTCCCAGACCAGTTGGCCTTAGGTCACTAGGTTATATTTTTTCATTGCTGCTTTGGCGATAACAAAACCAGTGTTCATTTTTCTCACCATTTTATATTTTCTTCATATTTTTTTATTTCCTTTATACTTTTAGCTTTTAGACAAGAGCATTTCAAGGTATCCTCTACTATCCCGGGCTTCAAGACGTGTGTAAGTGCGAATAGCAGGGTATCAACGTTCAAAATGTTTTGCTTCCAGAATAGGAACTATTTTTAAGACTTATTTTTATCCTCAGATTAGTGACTTCCTTCATCTTACTAACCCTTGGGACAACGGCTCATAACTACTTATTACTAGTTCGTATAAGAAAACTTCTAATTTTCTTGGTTTTCTTAAATTTTTCTAATCTCATGGATGTAATTTTTCACTATCTAATCTTTTATTATCTTATTTATATACAAAAATATTTAAATATTAAATATTTTTATATTTTGAAAATTTTTAAATTTTTTATGGGTTTTGAAAATTTTTAAAATTTTATAGGTTTTTAAAGAAATGTTTTGTGCTTATGCAAATGATATGCAAATGATGCAAAAATAAGCACAAAGCTCCCCCAAACTTGTTTTCAATAGTGTTCTCACTATTGCCATGCACTAAATCTCAAAAACCTGTAAGCTTGGGAGGAATTATTAGTGGGGGCAAAATATATAAGTGAAGATCCTCCCCCAAACTTATTCTAGGCTCATCATTTTGTAAAAATTTTCTTTTCAAGAGCCCGAAAATACCCCGCCCCCAAACTTGAGTTAAGCCATGTTAATCTTTGAAAATCACATGAGGGGGTCAAAAATCTGTGGTCGATGCCAAGCTTTGCAAAGACCCAAAGTTAACACCAACCATTCGAAAATTTTATCAATGCAGTGCTCTGATTGGTAGAAGAAGAAGTGAGGAAAGGGTAAGGGGTGGAATAGAATGTGTGTGCGTCTCATTTTGGAGAGACGATGCAGTGAATGTGATAGATTACTCGCATCCTTTTTACAGTTCAGAAGAAGGGGTGGAGGTTCAATTTCATTGATTGGGAGATGATTCATCTCAACACCCGTATCATTCAGAAATGCGAGTTCATCAGCGAAGTTCTCCTCAAATGTTCCATCAATACCCGGTGAAGAATGTCATCACAAAGTGCGGGGTGATCTTCAGACTCTGAAAGCAGTTCATAATCGGTGTTAGTTGTTGACCCGGACATCTCGGTGGAAGAGTCCGTATGTGTATGATACATAGTTGGGTAAAACAACAACATATGAAAAGAGTCAAGATCGGTATCATGAGGATCGTCAAATTCGCTGCTGTCGACATCCATTAAGTCGACAGAACAGACCTGAGCAGTAGGTTCGGAGGGTACACTTCCCAACTTGTAAATGTTTAGCTCAATTGACCTATTTCCGAATGATAGGGTCATTGAACCGTTACGACAGTTGATGATACCATTGGAAGTGGCCAAAAAGGGGTGACCTAAAATCACCGGAATTTGACTCTGTGGGTTCGCTACAGGCTGTGTATCAAGTACAATAAAGTCCATAGGGAATACAAATTCCCCGATTTTTATTAACACATCCTCCAGTTCACCCCTAGGTTTAGTGATTGATCGGTCAGCCATCAGGAGAGTTATGCTCGAGGGCTTTAACACTCCGATACCTAGTTGCTCGTACACCGAATATGGAAGCAAGTTAACACTAGCGCCAAGGTCTAGTAGAGCACGGTTGATGTGTTTTTCCCCAATAGAAATGGAAATAGTAGGACAGCCAGGGTCCTTACGTTTCCTCGGTACTTGTTGGGGGAAAGCCGTGTCTACAGTCTTTGCCATGAATATCTTCTTGGGCACTTGAGTCTTCCTCTTCCTAGTGCATAAGCTCTTAAGGGTTTTCGCATAGGACGGAACTTGTTGGATGGCATCTAGGAGAGGGATGTTGATGTTAACTTGCTTAAACATGTCCATAATCTTCTCTATATGTGGACTCGATTTGTTAGCCCTTAACCGATTAGGATAATGTGCTTTAGCAATAAGCGCTGGGTCCATCATAGGAGAAGGAAGTGTGTGTGGACCCGATCCCAAAATAGAAGTGGGGATCGTTTTCTGTGAACTAGAAGAGATGGGCTGAGGTGGCGAGCCTTGTGGGAAACGAAGAATAGGCTCGCAAGAAGGTGGTGGGGTAGAAGAACCGGGGTCAGAATTAGAAGTAGAAGTGGAAGGAAAGGTCTCAGCCGGGGTATTATTGATTGATTTATCAGTGTCATCAATCTCTTCCCCAACGTGATTGTCAAGCACTCTTCCAGATCTCAACGTGATTACATTCACATGATGTGAATAGCCAGGATTGGGCAAAGGTTGAGCTGGAAGTTTCGCTTTCTCTCTTGCACTCATTTCGGCTTTTAGTTGTGCAATTTGTGCTTCCATCGATTTTATAGTCTCGCTTTGGGACGCAGGGTTTTTCTCAATTTTATCGACAGAAGACTTCATTTCAGCCGAAACTTGCATGATATTTGTTAAGACCAAATTCATGTATTGTACAAATGAAGAGGATTCATCAGTCCCGGTCAACTGCAAAGGATTAGATGGTGCAGGTGTGTTGACCGGATTTTGAAAGTTTTGTGCTTGGAAGGGGTGCTGACTCAATTGTGGTTGCTGTTATGGTGGAGGGACCCTTTGGAAATTGTGTTGGGTTAGAACCGTGTTTTGAGATTGTGATTGGTTCTAAGCAAAGTTAGGGTGATTCCTCCAACCCTGATTATATGTGGAAGAAAATGGATCGTTTCTAGGTCTTTGAAATGCGGCATTGGTATGCTCGTGACCTTGAAACGGAGAATTTCGTTGATATTCTTCCGTCAAATGAGAAGGATCAGAACAGCATCCACATACAGTTTTGGAGAGTGACATTTGATTTAGGGCGGCAGCTAAAAATTTATTTTCCATATTGTCGAATTTCTTATGTAAAGCTGAAATTTCAGCCTAACTCCTATGGAAATATCATTGCCATCCCTAGATGATTGACTCACACCCTCCCACTGTAAAGATTTTTCAGCGAAATCTTCTAGGAATTTCCAGGCTTCCCCATCATCTTTAGTCATGAAGTTGCCTTGACACATGATTCAAGGGTCTGTCTCGTGTTATGATTAATGCCTTCATATATGATTCTGCACAGTTCCCATCTAGGGATTCCGTGATGTGGACATTTGACTAACAGATCCTTGAAGTGTTCAAGACATTTTTTAAATGGTTCATTTGGAAGCTGGGTGAATTGATTTTTTCGCTACGGACTCGAGCTGTTTTATGATGTGGGTAGAATTTCTTAAGGAATGCTTTGATGAATTCTTCCCAACTTGAAATGGAATGTGCGGTTGTATTATACAGCCACTTCTCGGCTATATCATACAAAGTTAATGGGAGAAGACGAAGACGCATAGCATCCACAGAAAGCTGTGAGGTACCCATCATTGCGCATACATTTTCAAATTTGGTGATAAAGACATATGCGTCTTCAGACTCGAGACCGTGGTATTTTGGTAGAAGGTTGATGTATTGGGGTTTAATCTGAAAATTGTCCCTGTTGGCTGGTGGAATGGAGAGACAGGTCGAAAGAGGACCTCATGTAGGATAGCACCTCTCTTGGAGAGAGGTACGGGGTGGATTCTGCGCACCAACGGACGGTGGCAGAGTAGTGGTAAAGAAATTCAATGGAGACGGATCCATCGATGTGGGTGTGGTGGGGGGTAAAGAAGAGGTGAATGTAGAAATACCGAATTTTGGGTCGATCGGCGAAACGCGGAATAAACGGGCACTAGAATCCCATGTCCAGCCTATCTGGCACTAAAAAGGGTTAGTACAAGTGGCAGCGTGACTTATAATTAGGGGGGAGAATGAATGTGATTGGTGTTTGTTTTGAAAAGTATACGGATTTTTGAAAAAAATGATGCGATCACAACAAATGCAACAAGCAAAACCCTAATTCTAGTCGTCACCTAGGTCAAAGCTCTAGACCACTCCTAACTGCCAAAAGACAAGTCGCAGGATTAATCCTCCACTGCCTCTTTGTCTCTCCTGTGGCCAGGTAAGTGCCAGGTAAGTGGGAGGTTCTCCACTACGTAAGTAGTGGGCCTAATTAAGTAACCACTAACCTTCGACACACTTGCCTTAGACACCACAAAAGAAACGCGGATAAGCAATGAATTACCCACGGCCTTCTTCCGTCCTAAGTGAGCGCGACGGTCCTTAGAGTCATCTCTAGATATTTTTTAGTTAATGAGGGTAATGCGGATGCAAGTTTGTGATTTTTAGGGGTTAAGAAGGGTAATGATCTCCCCACCTAATCTGAATTCGGCCATGCCCCTTAATTTCCGTATTGATATGCAAACAACCAAGATAAAAAACACGCACAATTTATCTTGCTTTTTGCGGCGCTGCGAATTATTTGCAAAGAAACCTGCAGCAAATTGTTAATTGAAGCAGATGAGGAAGGAGATAAGAAAGTCAAGAATTAACCTGAGAATTTTTGAACAGTGATCCAGCATACACGCGGCGGATCCGCCACAAATGAGCGCTAATGCCGCGGAATCGCGGTCCTGTGAAGAGATCACTGCACTAAAAATTTTGGTACTGTTCCTGTTCACCTCAAGAGCTCTCTGGAATATTCAGAAAATTTTTTCCACAGCTCCACAAATTCAGATTTCCTCGCAACAAATCACAAAAACATGTTTAGGGTTTGTGCGAATTTAGATCTAAAAATATAGATGGAATAAACTTTTCAACTCAAATTTCAAAATACGAACAATTAGCGCACTATCCCCGGCAACGGCGTCATTTGATTGATTGATTTTCTCGTTGTGTCGGTTTTTAGAAAATTGTATAGAAATCACAACCAAAAATATTTTGACCGCAATCAATAACGGTGTCGAATGTAGCGCGTTAGTAAGTGCGGATCGTCCACAGGGAAAGTGTAATTGTTCGTTTTTCGATTTAGATGAGTTGAAACTTTAAAGAAAAGAAAAGAAACAATTCATAATTTGTAAATTGAATTTCAAGAATTAGAAAAATCTAGATCTAAGAAAACATTAAAATCAAGAATTGAGATGTGATGATTTCCAAACCAACAATCAAGATTCGAAGTGTGGCTCGTAGGAATCGATCGGATCTATAGATGTGATGAAATCTAGCGATTACGTATTCTTATCCATCGATGAATTGATACTAGATCGATGATGATCAACGAGAATTAGGGATTTCTTGTGAAACTAGGGTTTCATCATTTATCTCTTGTTCCTTCGTCGATATCATTCACATTCTAGCCTCTAGTAAATTCAAGAATCGATCGTGGATCCCTAATTTCGAGCGATCACAATCAAGAAAGCATCGCAACGAAACTAGATCTTCGATTCTTCAATTTGCTAGGGTTTACAAAACTCGTAGGACTTAAGAATCGTTTTAAGATTTGTTAAATCATCATTCTATTGATCGTCTCGACTTCTTTACGAGCGGAGTTTTACTCAAACATCACAACAAGAACCACAATCACAAATTGAGATCGAATCATGATGCAAGAATTTAAAGAAAGCAAAATTAAAGAATTTCACCTTTTATTTATCAACAATTCCGTTACAAGTCGCTCAAGAACTACAAGAGGAAGAACTCGATTGTCGATTTGGCTTCGCTCGTCTCTTTGAGTCGCGAATCTTCTTGGATCACTTGCTCGATTGAAGATCGGCTCCGCTTCTAAAAGGTTGAAGGCTTCTCGCTTAAATGGTACTCGGGATCTTGAATTTTGCTTTGGATTTTGGATTTTGGGTTACAAGTTGTGTCACTCAACTTGTATTAGAAATGGTGTAGATTAAAAATTAATGAACAACCTTTAACCCTAGATCTAGGCTCCTTTTTATAGACCTTGTAACCCTAGATCTAGGATTCAAAATTTGAATTTCCCTTCAAAAGTTTGTTAGCTAGAGAGGCTTCTAGAAATAGTTAGTTGGAGGGAGCTTCTAGAACTAGGTTGTTAGGCCGAGCCTTCTAGATGAAGCCACATGGTGTTTCTGCAGTATTCTGGAAGCTTGGCCATAAATAATAAGCACATGGGTTAAATTCACAGGGCTGACGTCATCATATTGCCGCGGATCCGCGGCACGTGCCTGCTCCGGCCGCGGATCCGCGGTCACGTGCGCGCTTCAATGCATTAAAATTCTTCTAGTGCTTTGGTCTGACTTTGGGGTATTTATCTGATATGTTGAATTATGTAATTCCTTCTGTATTAATACCAGATCAAACATCTTAGACTTGACGTAATTTTGATCAGCGCATTGACAATCTTGGCTCGGTTCCTGAAATTTTCTGCACAGATTTCGAAATAAGTGTTGCGCTATACAAGTATGATGCGATGCCATGATAAACAGTCAATTTCCCTCATAAATGTCGGTTTTAATATATAACACATGTTATTTGGTATTTTACAGATGTTTTGCTAATATGTGCTATATTAATACCGAACAGCACTAGATGAGTGCAAATGACAGGGAAATTGACGTGTTAAAAATACAATATTTTCGACTGATCAAATACTAAGTACTCTACTTCCTAAAATGACGGAGTGCTACGACAGGTTTGGTAGAAAACCCTTTGCGTAATGAACTTGATATCGTTGTAGAATCGAGTGATTTTAAATGGAATGTTTTTTATGCCTTTTCTAGTTTTACTAAAGAGGTCACTCCCGGTGAAGGGATCTCGGCTCTTTCCTCATCGAATAAGGTGCAGGATATTTCACAAATATCACTATGCAAAACAAAAACTATAAAAAACAATCAAAAGACAAACCAAGTTTGTAGCATCTGCTAGTTTCGCTAAAGAGGTTACTCCCGGTGAAGAGATCTCGGCTCTTTCCTCATCGAATAAGGTGCTGGATATTCTATAAGGAATACCGCTATGCAAAGCAAGAACTAGAGCTACCAGTTTTTGAGACAAGTTTCTACAATATCTTTAGCTTTCTTTTAGTTTCATTAATCTCATTAATGAAGTCTCATTTCGTTATGCTTCACAAGTATCACATTTGAAACGAAATCAGCAATATAACATATATCTCATATATATAATATTAAACATTCGTCTTAGGCAGTAATATGATCTCATCACAGAACATTGCAGCAGAAGAACATATATGAAGTATTGGATATACTAGGAGGTCCATGTTTTAATACGAGCCTGTATAAAACACGGATTCTACGGTCGTGATGAATAGCCAAACCCACATCCCTAGACCCCTACGAGAGCGGCAAGTAACCCTGCCAGTTCTAGAGTTAGGAGACCCGGTCTCGACTCCTCGAGATGGTCTCCCACTGGACCCTAGAACCCGGTTACTTGTGCTCCCCGCCTTGGGTCTATCCTAATGCGGAAAAGTAAATAATATACAATGGTGACATCATCCTCATCCCGGATGTGCCCTAATAAAAGAATATTACATGAATGAAAATGAAAAACTTTCATCTCACATAAAATCCCCAGCTCTTCAAACACGACGATCCAATATAACATATCACAGCAACACATAATATCATATATCATCAACGTAAGTAAATATGGGTATCCCAGTTGTCGTTGATGTATAGCAACGAAACCGGCGATACACCACATATTACACTTACGGTCACAGAAAAGAAAATGTAAAACTACAACAGTTGGAAACCGCAACCTCCTTAGACATCGCATGCCTAACCAAATGAATTCCTTAGACATCTCATGTCTAACAATTATAAACCCCGCATCTTAGTCTCAATATCGAAAACACTTTTCAATATCTAGTCGGGCAATTCCACAAGATTCCCGACAACCTGATCGAATACTCGTCGAAAACTTTAGTAGACGGCCGCACCCCCGATGCCGTCGACGAAGTGCACTAACGCGGAACACCGCTCCCGCGAGCTCCCGAACGGATGCTTTTGGCGACGGGATTCTCCTATAGTCACTTGGTCGGGGCTATCGGGCGTGGCTGTCTATTAAGTTTAACCGGCGAGTATCCGTGTACGCTACGTGATTGCGAAGGACTTTTGATCGCATCAAAATCCCGTGGAAACCGATCATCTGAGACTAAACTGCTATATTTATAACATTCAAATTAGTTATCTCATAACTACTTATGGATTCCAAATATTGTATCACATTCCAGATAAATAGACAATGTTAAACTTTTCGATCGAATAAACAAACACCCAAGATTTCCCAAATAGCTCAACACTTGAGCAGAGTTCAAAAAAATATCCATCACATACCACAGTACCAATGGTCCAGCCGTAGAAGGGTCAAACCAACACCTCACATGTAGCAACGCCGTACTGCCCCAAACCCTAAGGTTTGGAGGCGGTTCAGACGGTCACATAATCGAGTTAAGGTTTGTGTTCTTCTAGAGGGTCACCCGCGTTACTTGCATGACTATGAATGTTCTTTAATTAAGGAAAAAATCCAACACTTAGAAATTTTCCGGCAGGGGAAAAAATGAGTTTTTGATATCCGTTCGAACTTTTTAACGCGTTCTAAATTACCCGGAAAAACATAAACGAAGTCAAACTTTCCGATCGAATCAACGAATCCAAAAGATCTCCAGAAAACTCAACACTTGAGTATAATTAAAAATTCCCAGAAACACTAGGTAACACCTACGGATCAACTGTTGGAAAAACGATCCCTCAATCCTCAAGACTTGCCGCGGAACCGCCACCAATACCTTGGTTTGGCCGCGGTTCCACGGCACTATGATGGATTCAGGGGTTCGTTTTTTTCCAGTATCCATAAAATCACCTGCTTAATTTTCTGAGTATTTTTAATACAGAAAACATCAACATTTTAAAAAATTTCCAGAGAGGGGGTGTATTGCGATGTTTCGGGGATCGATCGGACTTTAAACTTCGTCTAAAGCTCTAGCTTGGCTCTGATACCACTGTAGGGTTACTAGGCACGAGAACAAGGTTCTACAAGGCATCAACCATGCCAAAATCAAATTTTTCATGTGCCGAACAACCCTAACCTAGATCTTAGACTAGAGATTAGGCGAAACAAAGAGCAAGTAAACAACTTTACTTCTAAGAGTTTGGGATTACAACCTTTGTAGTCCGTTCCTTCACTTCAAAAGCTCCGTGTTGAGGTCCCTTCGCCGCGATCATCATGTACCCGGACTCTAGATAGGCTCCATGAAGAGAAAGATACAAGCTTGCTTCCGATCTTCGATAACAAAGATGATCTACATTGAAGAAACTCAAGCCCAAGCTTTCGCTTCACTAATCAAGTATTAGCAAAACAAACACCGTAATCTAAGTGGCTAGAATAGATGAGGATGATGAAGTAGGAATTTAGCTCTCATTTATTTTCTTTATCTCACTCAAAATCATCACATATGAAAAAGCTAGTGAAGCTTTTCATCAAGCAAGAAGGAGGAAGAATATGATCAAATCCTTTTGTGATGAATAATAAATCAAGTGTGTGGTTAGAATTGCAACCATGGGTTAAGAATATAAACTTAACCATTGTAGAGAAATAACTATGGTAAAGGGTTGGGTTGGGTTAAAGAAATATCTATGCAAAATATCACAAGTCAAAGTCAAAGCTTCAAGAAGCTTCTTGAAAGCTTCATGCAAGCTTAACCCTAATCCAAACCTTAACCATATTTAAACTCCACAAAACATGTTGCATTTATAACCCTAACTTGTTACAATATTATAAATCACATATACAATATTTATTGTAACAAAATAAAATAATACAATTAACATATATCACATATATATTAATGTATTACCCGAGTAAGAAAAAGAATGTTTAAGTGAGCTAATATTAGTTAATGTAATTTAATATATCAAATATATAATTATACATTAAATTATCGAATCAATACTTGATCCGATAATCCGTCTATTTCACAAATAACCGACTAACATAATCTGTATCAGTTCATCGAATCAACACTTGATCCGATGACCCGGCTATATCACATATACCCGGCCGATATCACATATCGTGAGAATCTAATACGGTATCATATACACGTATTGTTCTTGGTCCCGCACATATCACATATATGCTCCTACACCGTTTTGCCTGAGCCAGGAAACCTCTGTGTAAGACTCTAAAGAATCGTCAATACGCCGGCAGTAGGTGATGATCATATCAAACGCCCACAAGCTGCAAGCGGTCAGCTAAACGTAACAGCCACCTAGGTATTGAGCAATCAGATGATCAACAAGCAAGCCTTAACATTCTCCTGCGAATCCAATCAGTAACACTCCCATACAGTCCGGTCTCTTCGTCTGATATGTCGCATATCTCGCTTAGGGGTGGTAAACGTCAGACCCCAGTAGCTTGATAAGTGATGTCGATTTGAGGTCCATAACAGTTCGAGAAACTACTGATAACACTTCCTAGTAAATCTCAGCAACCCGTGCCAGGGATTTCTAGTTATAGAGAATCGAACACAGCGCAACATTAACTCCCTATACCGGGAGAGACGAAACCCCTCCTATCGCTCATTGCCTCCATGTGATTCGGGACTGTACCCAAAAGCCACTGTTTTGCATGCCCCCATGGACGTGGTAAGGTGGAAATCAAAGCACAGTGGGAATCACACAAGACTCTATGACGATCTCGGGTCTACAGACTAACCTGTACCAGTATCACCAGAGAACTGCCATCTGACGTGAGGTATAATACCATCTAGGAGTTCTCGGCGAGACCGTCCAGTGTACCCAGTCTCCACTGAGCACCCGTATGCCTTCTCTGATGTCAAACACCAATGGATATGGGATCATCCATCGCCCATCATATGGGTCAAGAAGCGCATACGCTAGTCTACTCTGGAGTATCGATGCCCTATTTCGGTACTTCCACGACTAGGAACATTTGAAGGATGTACTTGGCGACTACTCTGTCCCCATTAGTATGATCTGCATCATAGTCCTGGTAGTCAAGTACTTATCCTAAGGGCTTTATCAATATGTGACATAGAGACAATCAAAGTACATGTTAAGGTAAAGAGTAACCAGATAGCATACTATCATGTCGAGTAAGAAAGTCCTCCCTATATATGTCCAAGCATCCACTACAATATACAACGTATGTAAAGTAATGGCCTCTAGGGCATACATATAACTAACATTTATATCATGCATGGGACGATTGTTATGTATATTTATATATATACTTGTAGATGTTGTATATGTTTTGCACCCGCACTAGCCCAGTCCCCGCTTTATCGTTAGTTAAGTAACCTAACAGGTGATGACGGGACCCAGTGGCGAATGCGGATAGCATATATGTACATTTTATTTTCGTTCTTTTCTGGTGTGATTAATTGATGGCACTGCGTTGATTTTGATCAATGCAAGGATAAAACAAACCAATATATATGATGTTGTTGGAACCAAATTTTTTAAAAAACTGACATTACATACGTTCTCTTTTGCTTTGCACAGTGGTATTCGATTGGGAATATCCTGTACCTCATTCGACGAGGCAAGGGCCGAGATCCCTTCATCGGGAGTGACCCCTTGAGTAAAATTTTACGTCAACGTAAAAACTTCGCTATAGTCGTTTCCTTTTTCTTTACATCGTGGTATTCAGTTTGGAATATCCTTCACCTCATTCGACGAGGAAAGAACCGAGATCCCTTCACCGGGAGTGACCTCTTTAGCAAAAGTTTTTGCTACTATATATTTGCAAAACCACTTGGATTCCTTCAACGAGATCAAGTTCATTACATTAAAGGTTTTTCGCCAAAAAACAGCCGTAGCCCTCCGTCATTTCTTATAAGTACTATTTTGTATTCGTGCTATGTTTGTTGGAAAGCATCAATGCATAGTGTACGGTAGCTGAATAATACTTATTTGTAGCATGGATATGCGATTGATCGGGACAGTCTTACAGCTTTGTTGGCAAGCGTCAAGGGTTTGTGCGGGTGGGTTCAAGTAAATCCAGGACAATGACGGGTTGAACTTGACTAGTGGCTTATAACTTGTTGGTAAGAATCAAGGTTATGGGTGGTTAGGGGTAAAAACTACATCGGATGTTTCAAACATACAGGAAACTTGCCAGGTATGCGCATACCTTCTGGAGTGTGGTGACTTGAGTGGCTTCCATCAAGTTATCATGCGATGATAGTTGGATCCCGATTCCCACTGATGAGTAGGATTACTCCTCGGGCGATTCCGACTAATTCTCTTTTAGGGTTTGGAGGAGAATTCGAGGAAACACTGGAAGCCATCCTGATTAGATAAAGTGATTAACCATTCTGATCTAGGTTAGAGTGCACGTTGAGTGTTTATTTTCTCTCTCTCTTTGGCAGCGACCATGGCCCGACCCTTGACTAAAACTCATGAAACAAGTTAACCAAACCTTCTTAAAACACTTTGGCTTTTGGAATGTCATGATGTCGCATATATCATTACCACTTCTGTATCACCTTTCCATCTCTCCAGAATAGCCCGTATCACTACGAACATCCACTTCCATTAGATAAATCCATCGTATAGTTACATACGAACTCGAATGAACTTGTTCCAGATTCGAGGATGGATTCTGGTTTTGGAGAGATTGAATAAGATTATTCGATTGTCTTTTCCCTTTACCTTCTCTCAGGTTATGAGGGCTCCTAGGATTAGGAGAGGGTACACCTATTGAGTTTATTTGATAGTCTTCTTCCAAATTGTAGGCGGGTGCCGATAGGTAGGGAAGGAAGAAAACCAATTAAGCCTAAGTGTGGTGTACAGAAGGTAATAAGTAAAGACATATAAAGGGATTAAATTAACGGCAAAGAAAATGCGACTGTTATCATTCACGACAAAACCGTGTATACCCCTGCCACTCCCACATCTACTTTGGATTTCTCCAGAACATTCCGTATCACTATGGATATCAACTCCTATTGGATATGCCATCGTATTGTTACATACGAACTCGGAGGAACTTGTTCTAGATTCGAGGATGGTTTCCGGTTCAGAAGAAATAGAATTGGATTATTCAGATGTCTTTTCCCATTACCTTCTCTCAGGTTGCGAGGGCTCCTAGGATTAAGAGAGTACACCTATTACGCTCATTAGATAGTCTTCTTCCAAACCATAGGCTGGTGCCGAAGGGTAGGGAAGGAAGAAAACCAATTAGCCTAAAGAAGGTGTACAGAAGGTAATAAGTAAAGACATAATAAAGGGACTGGAATGAGGGCATGTTAGTATATGGTTACTGTCATGAATAAGGATAGTGGAAGAGGCGTTACTAGGAATACCAGTTAATCCCTTTTGAAACATTTTCATGTTTCAGTTTCAATGTGCGATGTTAATTGAAAATTGTTTTCCCAACAGGAATCTAACTCCAGGGTATGTATTTACCAGATAAGTTTCTCACATCTGTACACTATTACGGATGGTAAGTGGGAGTAAGATATTAGGAATTGGGTTATTAGATCCTCATTATATCGGAATTCGTTGTAATTGGTGATATTTGAGGAAATCATCTGGTTTTTGCCGGATGGCAAATATTTGGTTTTGAATAACCGTCGTTATGCAGCAAATTCAAACTCATATATTTGTACGTTTATTTTATAAAGTGAGATATAACTTTTTGAAATTATGTTTATAACATTTACCTATATCAATTGGTGATTAGGTAAGGTGTATTCAACAACGGTGTAATTCTTCTTAATAATAGTACAGTTTTTCAAACTATGACGCACAGGGTTTGAGTTATTGAACTCAGGAGACTTATACAAAGTATTGTATGTTGTCCAGTGTCCATTAGGACAATGGGGTTGGTACTCGTACAATATTCTGTTTACTCATAACTTCTCTAGTTCTATACAAGTATTACGTTGAAATACAAAGTTCAGATTTTGAGAAGTTATATGTACAATAATAAAATAGGGAACCATTTGTTGGAATTATCGGTATTCTTCGAGGAAGTCGAAGATGTAGATACTTGTGTTTAGTATTCTGTTGATAGTAATGGTTTTGAGAACTTGCTTCTCTTTCAGGTTACTCATACATGGATAGACTCCTAGTTGAGTAATGCTGAATGGCCTCCTTCCATTCGGTTAATATGCACTGGAGACAACTGCATATTTTGAATCTGGTTCCAATTAAATTAGTGTTTTTGTTTCTATATTAGATATATATAGAATCAATTTATATCTTAACAATGTTAAGGTATAGGGAGTTATCCGGCTGATACTTCAAACCAGAATCCGGATAAACTCGAGGCACGTTTCAGTAATGGCTGTTTGTGGGTTATCTCAGGCTTTGACGAGGGTTAACTTTCTACCATCAGGAAGATCAATATTTATATTGTTCTTGACTCGCCACAGTTTTAGTAAAAAATGGATTTTTTCAGAAAAACAGAAGTGGGAGTATGGTAGAACTGGAAGTGTTTCCAGAACCACAAAGGATTACTGAAGATTTAGTAGAACCTAAGGGTTCAATTGGTTTCGACGTTCCATTAGCCACTCCACAGATTTGGTGGGTAACCTCAGGCACTGTCACGACCCAAAAATAGGCACATGACCGGCACTTAGACTACGTAACGTCAACAGGCATAACGCAATTTAAGTACGCCGAAAACCCAGCAATCTAAACCATTTCAAGAAGTAAAGGATAGAAACACTTTAAAATATCAAGTAAGAACTTAAAGCTTAAGTTTGTTTTCATAAAAATTTCGGCAGCACCTCCTTTGGAAAAGCTAGCCCCGAAACGGGTACAAATATAAGATATAAGTAAAGCATCCCCAAACGGGAGAAAATCTCTCCCCAAGGCGGAAACAACCACCACAACAGATATACAACGCCGTAGCGAAGAAATGAGATAATCCACATAAATAAAAGCCGGCTCCCACGAGCATGACCACCAGAGTCATAAGAATATAAACATCGATCCTCACAGCTCTTCTCTAAGTCAATACATGAAGGTGGTAGATGGAGAGTACTAGATACAAAAGATATACAATGTACATCATTGGATAACTGCAACCCACCTAAAGCAAAAGTCTTCACAGCCAACCGTAGCTGTATCCGCAAAAGTAGAGATAATAAGGCGCCCTGCAGCGACTACTCTGAGGATCAGACCTGCAAAACACTGCAGCACAACGGGGGTGAGTTTCCAACTCGTGAATAGTAAATAACATCATACTGTAATCGGAAGTATGAACTAACAGCGATAATCTATCATATGTAATCTGATAGCAAGTATGGCAACATGAATATTCAACTATCACGATCAAAGTACACCACCAGGGTACTATATCTATATGAATAAAATGCATATCAAATAAATCCTGAGTGTGGGATAAATAATAAACCTCATGCATAAATCATTAGCATGGAAAAACCTGGCGTCCATCAATAACACCCTAAATCCCAAAGTTCTCAGGTGCCGTCACTAGGACTGGCCCTCATATCCTTTAAATCTCATGGAACCTGAGTGCCCAAGATCGGCACTCGAAAACATCATGAAGTACTCGTGTCCAACATCAACACGTAAATCCACATATCATATCTGTACATCTCACAGAACCTGAGTGTCCAATATCGACGCTCGCAATCCACGGAAGCTGAGCTCGCAATCCACATATCCATACGTCTCACAGAACCTGAGTATCCAATCTTGACACTCGCAATCCACGTATCATATCGTGTTTCTAACACAAGTCTCAGAACCGAGAAAATCACATGAAATCCATATCTCAATGCGTAAATCCATGTAATATGATATATGCAACAAAGAACAACAATATGAGCATGTCAAGGGAAAATCCGCTATTTAAATGCATCAAGTCATTAAATATATCACGCGGTTTCCAATTATCCAAATCCAACACAACATCATATAAAGTGAACATGTAGCTATGTATGCATGATGTACATGTAGCTATGTCTCATATGTGTATACACCTGTCAATAATGATACAATACCATATAGGTATAAGTGTAGCCATAGCATAGCAAGGCATGTGTGTAAGCATGTAGGTATAAAGGTATGCTATATTTCATATGCGCAACCGCACAAGAATCAATGCCTCAATGTCACTAATCAATACCATATCACATATGTATGTGTATTATGCTTATCATAGCAATTACCGACAGTGTGCGTGTAGCATACAATTAGTGCTCGTGCAACATGAACTGTCAATAATAGTGCAGTGTCTACAGGATAGAAGTCTAGGCACAACAAGTAATAATATGCAATGATGTCCAAGCACAATCTTTATATGTGCATATAAGCATGCACCTAATATCTTACCATATCATATCTTGCCCTGACGCTTAACGCCATACGGGCGATTTTCCCGTAGATGTTAAATCTACTCACCGACAATCGCAGACTAGGTAGATCCAATCACCCGCTTCCTTTCTTCGCAGCGTCCGAAGTCCCCGCCTGCGATCCTATTAACACAAACATAGCAAGTGCAAAATCTCAGAAATCGATCAATACCACGTATACTACGTTTGACCGACGAACCAACTCCAATCAAACTCACAAGTGTTCGTCTAATGGCTAACGTGTGTGGCGACACACCAAAACAAACCCAAGTACAGCAGCTACACAGATCACGAAATGTGTCAGATAACGTAACACGCGTATTCAATGTAAGTCCACGGAAGCTCCCCGGCCGTCTAACAGACGCCAAATGCGGAATAAAAACTTTTACAACTGGTGCTATCGCATACTATAACCCGGATCTGCCATTAAAGCTAAACTGACAAACTACAAAGTGGGTAGAAATGTTATACCGAACGATCCGAGTCCTTCGGTCTTCAACCATCATCCCACGCTTTGTTGCGGCTGCTCCGATCTCCTGAATCTCCAAGCTTCTCGTCCTGGTGGCACCACATCAACGGATCTTTAAATGGGCTCCCGCCTCTGAACCGAGGCAACTCGATCATCAAGTTTGCTAAAAGAGATGACCAAGATTGATGTAGAGAATGAGTAGAACAATTTGTCTCGTTACGTCCAAAGCTATGGACGAACGGTTAATGAAGTTGCCTTTTGAATCGGGTGGAAATTTGAAATGAGTATCTATCAAATTTCCATACACTAAAACTATCATCTTTTTCCTCTCAAGCAACCATTATCATTCAAGAAGAGGGGCCGGCCAATTTAAAGGGGTGGGAGGTGAGTCTAGGAATCAAGAGAGTGACCATTAGCACTAATACAAATGAATGAGTCATAATGCACACCTTGCAAAACATTAATGCAAATGACGAATCATCATAATCTAGTCATTAAAGCATTTAATGAACAAATGAGTCATGAAGCCTAGTCACCATCCTAGTCATCATTTAGAAACATCTAGAAGCACGACTTACCCTCAACTCAAGAAAAGTTAAATCCACATTTAAGCGAATGTTAAATACGGCTGATAGAAAACAGGAAACTGGGAACTTCCAAAAGCGATCCTGAAACGAATTTCAGGATAACCCCGTAATAGTATAAACATACCCGCATTTGTATTACGACCGAATACAAATGCATCTAAGACAAAGATATTCTATCTTCACAGTATAATACTCGGATCCGGCTTAAACCAAAGCCCACCAGTATTATCTGCCCGAAATATGACACGTGCGTAAACGCACGTGCATTTTCCGAACCCTGCCATAAAACCATACGGCCTCTACAATGTTTCGCTCGAACTTGGGAAACGGTCTGTGGGGATCTCTAATGACTCATCAACACACTGGCACTGGGTATAACCACTAGCACGTCAGAGGTACGAACTGTACATAACGGTTGCATGTGTATTGATTGGAAGGGAAGCTGACGAGCGAACTCATCCATAAACCCTATTGAGCCTGACAGTGACAATATCCATACAGTCCGGTCTGTTCGTCTAAAGAGTATCGCATATCGAGCCTAGCAGTGGATAAAGCCAGACCCCTAATAATGCGATAAATCGTGTCGGTATGAAGCCCATCACCAACTGAGAAACTACTGATCCAAATCTGTAATTCTCCACTACCTCGGCCAAGGATTTCTAGTGATGGCCACCCGTGCACTGTACGACATCAACCCCCAATACCGGGAGAGACGAATCCCCGACGATCCACTCACTACCTCCATGTGGCTCGGGACTGTACCCAAAAAATACCTATTTGCACATCTCCTTTGAGCGTGGTAGCGTAGGAATCAAAGCACGGTGGGAACTCACACGAGACAAATGACGATCTCAGGTCGACAAACTGACCTGTACACATGTCACCTGGGAACTGCTATCTGACGATATGTATAATACCAACTAGCATGTTCCCAGCGAGTCATGTCCGGTGTACTCATAACCTAATGAGCACCTGTATACATCTCAGGTGAACCAACTGACACCAATAGCTTGTAAGACCGGCCATTTCCCCTCGTCGGGGTCTCGACTGTATACACTAGTCTACTTTGGAGTATCGATACCCTGTCTCGAAACTCCCACGACTAGGGACTCTTTTAAGGATGTGCTTACAGACCCCAGCTCCCACGTATATGATCGCCATCATACTGCTGGCAGTCAAGCAAGAATCTTATGGGCTCTATAAACATGCAATAGTGAACTAAAGCATGTATACGATCATAAAGACAAACCAGATAGCATACTATCATCTCAAGCAAGACTGTCATATCGGTATAGGTCCTGCCTCAATCATTGCAATCACGTACCTGCGATCCAATAATTGACTTTGAGGGTACTATATCCAACAATCTCCCACTTGCACTTAAGGCTAATAATTGCGATATCGCATACTCACAGCCCGTGTGATACCGAACACCCAACTCCTCTACTAATCAGTTTCACAAAGCTAGTTTGTAAAACTCTTGTGTTCGAGAAATAGCCTCAGTGAGTGGATCAGCCCTGATGTTTCTTTCTATATCTCTCTTAATCACAAGTTCGCGGAGAAAGCCATTTCCCGAATCGAGTAATACCTATCTTAGAATAAGTCTGAATATCTGATGGGACCTAGTTCATAAATGAACTCGAAATCCAAACATCTTAAACTGTATCGATAACTGAACCTAATCAGTATCCAGCACCATGCCTCTCACAGTATCCTCTTGGATCACCTGTCCATAATACTGTCCCTCGTCAGAGGGAAAACTATAAATCTGACAATCACTCTGTCATCCATGTCACCTTGGAAGCCTGGAATGATAACCGTCTCCCGAAGGAGGCTGCCGTCATCAAATCCATAGAAGATACACTCATGTTCTAAAACTGCTTCCTAATGTTTCTTCAGGATTGGATTAATATAAACTTATTGCATCTAGTGCAAAAACAACATCTGGTGTGGTACTTGACATCTCATGATTGACTCAATTGCCTAAGCAAGTGATCTGCCAATCATGCACATCCTTCTCCCCTTTAGTCTGTAAGACACCTTTAGAGAGGGTGACTCCATTACCTGCAGGTACACCACCATGCTAGGAGTCGTCTATTCTAAATACCTTTAGAATACTGTCAAAGTACCCATATTGGGAAACTACCCAAATCTAGATCTAAAACTGTAGATCTAGTAACCAGAATATCTGATATTATATCCATGTCCTTTGTGGAGAAACAACTGTGTGACGACCAAAGTACAACCGATCGTAGTATAGGAATTTTACTTCCTACTCTGTGTATGTCATCCAAATACCAGGACATCACACCCACTACCTTCTTAACAGATCCATCCCCTATTCTGATGAAGTCAAAGCTATGACAGTTACATCAAAATTAGATGATCTTATCTCCGCTATATCTGCCTACTTGTCCACTATGCTTCCGCTGCTCCCACTGACTACGACAACCCTCTGGCAGAATAATATATACGTACACTTCTAAATCTAGTTTAGAACGACGCTACACTTATCCTCCTGCTGGGTCTCATAGCCTGGAACAACCGTATTGTCAAGTCTGTGTAAACAAGAACCTCCCTGTCACCGTCCTTGAGGCTACCGGAGTACCTCTTGGATGTCTGAGGTTACCCACCATATCTGCGGAGTGGCTAATGGAATGTCAAACTTGATTGAATATATAGGTCCTATTAAATTTTCCGTAATCGTTTGCGGTTCTGGAATCATTTCCAGTTCTACCATACTCCCGCTAGTGTTTTCTGAAAAAGTCCATTTTACTAAAACTGTGGCGAGTCAAGAACAATAACACTATTGATCTTCCAGATGGAAGAAAATCAACCCTCATCAAAGCCAGTGTCAACCCACAAACTGCCATTACAGAAACGTGCCTTGAGTAATCCAGTGTCTGGTTTTAAGCATAAGCTGGACAACACCCCAAATCTTAATATCGGTAAGATATGAACCATTCTATATACAATATAGAAATAGAGGCACTAATTTAATTGGAACCAGATTCTAATCATGCAGCTGTCTCCAGTGCATATCAACTTAATGGAAAGTGGCTACTCAGCATTACTCAACTTAGGAATCCATCCAATTATGAGTAACTTGAAAGAGAAACAAATTTCTCAAAAACCATTACTATCAACTGAATACCAGTCACAAGAATCTACATTTTCAATCTCTATGAAGAATCCCGATACTTGCGACACCTGGTTCTCTACTTTATTCTTATACCCACAATTTCTCGAAACTTAGACTTTGTATTTCTACGAAACACTTGTCTACAATTTAGAGAAGTTATAAGTAAACAGAACATAGTACGAGGACCTACCCCTTTGTCCTGACGGACACTGGACAACATACAATACTCTGTATAAGTCCGCTGAGTTGAATAACTCAAAACATGTGAAACGTAGGTTTAAAACTGTACCCAGGTGATTTCCTCAAATATCACCAATTACAACGAATTCCGATATAATGAGGATAATTACCTAATTCCCAATAACTTACTCCCACTCAACATCTGTAAAACCATACAGATATGAGAATGAAACCTGGTAAATACATACCCTTGGAGTAAGCATCTAATCGGGAAATCAGTTTTCTTTTAACAATGCACTGAAACATGAAAATGTTTCGTAGGAGTATCCTGGTATTCTTAGTAATGCCTCTTCCATAATCCAATTCATGACTATAACCGTATATCTCTTTGCCATCTCTCCAAATCCCTTTATTTGTCTTTAGTCGTTACCTTCTGTACACCATTGTTAGGCTAAATGGTTTTCTTCCTTCCCTACCGTTCGGCACCAGCCTATGATTTGGAAGAAGACTATCCAGTAAGCATAATAGGTGTACCCTCCTAAACCAAGGAGTGCTCGCAATTTAAGAGAAGGTGATGATAAAAGACAACTGAATAATACCTTATTGTATTTCTCCCGAACTGGGGAAAAAACAAAGGTGAAATAGGAGTGGCGATGAAGTACGTGTTTTGGTCGTGAACGATAAGAGTCGCAATTTACTTTGCCCTCTTTCTAATCCCTTTATTTTGTCTTTAGTTATTACCTTCTGTACACCCTACTTAGGCTAATTGGTTTTCTTCATTCCCTACCTTTCGGCACCTGCCTATGGTTTGGAATAAGACTATCTAATAAGCGTAATAGGTGTACTCTCCTAAACTAAGGAGCACTCGCAACCTGAGAGAAGGTGATAATAAAAGACAACTGAATAGACCAATTCTATTTCTCTTGAACCTGGATCCATCCTCGAAGAAGTCCCTTCGAGTTCGTATATAACCATACGATGGATCTATCCAATGGAAGTGGATGTTTGTAGTAATACGGGGTGTTCTGAGAAATACAAAGGGTAAAAGAAGGAGCGGCAATGACTTATGCAACTCAGACAATCCAGAAGCCACTATTTTAAGAAAGTTCGGTCAACTTGGTTACTGAGTCATAGTCTAAGGTTGGTCAAAGGTCGCTGCCGAAGAGAGAGAGAAAAAAAGAAACACTCTGCGTGCACTCTAACCTAGATCAGAATGGTTATCACTTTATCTAATCAGGAAACCTCCCACTGTAATCTCAAATTCTCCTCCAAACCTAAAGAAGAATTAGTCGGGATCACCCAAAGAGTAAACCAACTCATAAGTGAGAATCGGGATCCAACTCTCATCGCATGATAACTCGATGGAAGCCACTCAAGTTATCACACTCTAGAAGGTATGCGCTTGCCTGGCAAGTTTCCTGTATGTTTGAAACTCCCGATAAGAATTTTTGCCTCATGCTCTTATTGTTGGAGATAGTGCCCTCAGAGTCAATTATTGGGTCACAGGTACGTGATTGCAATAATTGAGGGAGGACCTATCCCGGTAGGACAGTCTTACTCGAGATGATTAGTATGCTATCTGGTTTACCTTTATCATCGTGTACTGCTTTAGGTAACCTTACAGGTCGCTATTACACGTTGATAGAGCCCCTAGGATTCTTGCTTGACCACCAGCAGTATGAGGGCGATCATATAAGTAGGAGCTGGGGGTCTATAAGCATATCCTTAAAAGGTCCCTAGTCGTGGGAGTTTCGAGACAGGGCATCGATACTCCAGAGTAGACTAGTGTATACAGTCGAGACCCCGACGAGGGACGGTGGGCGGTCTCACAAGCCACTGGTGTCAGTTAGTTCACCTAAGATGTATACAGGTGCTCATTGGGTTATGAGTACACCGGACAGGACTCGCCGGGAACATGCTAGTTGGTCATATACCAGACGTCAGATGGCAGTTCCCTGGTGACATGTGTACAGGTTAGTTCATCGACCTGGGGATCGTCATTTGTCTCGTGTGAGTTCCCACTGTACTTTGATTACTACCCTACCACGGCTCAAAGGAGTCGTGTAAACAGGTTTTAGTTGGGTACAGTCCCGAGCCACATGGAGGCAGTGAGCGGATCTTCAGGGGTTCGTCTCTCCCGGTATTGGGGGTGAGGTCGTGCTGTGTCTAGGAGAGCCATTACAAGAAGTCCTTGGCCAAGGCAGGAGATTTACTGGTAGGTATTCCAGTAGTATCTCAGGGTGTTCTGGGCTACACTCCGACACAACTTGTACCGCTTTTGGGGGTCTGACTTTTACCAACCCCTAGGCCCGCCATGCGATACTCATAGACGAACGGACCGGACTGTACGGATATTGTCACTGACAGGCTCAATAGGGTGTCAGACTGAGTTCGCTCACACACGTCCCTTTTGGTCACTACCTGGTAGCCCGTTACGTATTGGCTTATACCTCTGACGTGCTAGTGGTTAAATCCACAACCACGGTATTGACGAGTCTATAGAGTCCCCCATATTCAGTTACTCAAGCTTTCGGGCGAAAAATTGTAGAGGCCGTATGGAGATATGGCAAGGTCCGATCAGATACGTGCGGTATTGCACGGATCAGGATCAGACAGTTTGTACTACAGGCCGTAAGGATATATGGCAGGGTTCGATCAGATACGTGCGGTATTGCACGGATCAAGATCGAACGGATAATACTAGCCGGCTTTGGTATAAGCCGGATCCTAGTATAGTACTGTGTAGATTTTGTCTCATTGCATTTGTATTCCGGTCGGAATACAGATGCGGGTGTGTATGCTCAGTTGTGGGGTTTTCCTGTAATTTATTACGGGACCAGTTTTCTGGTGTTGCCAGTTTGCTTTCCGTTTCGGCCATATTTCTTTGTATCGTTCATTGGCCGAAGATTGGTGGAGGAGGGCTTATTTGCATTTGTGCAAATAAGCTTTTGTGGAGGGGGTCTTTGCATTTTCTTTTGTCATGATGGTTGCACCATCCCTTGACCATTTGACTTCTTCTTCTTTCATGATGGCTTGACTTTAGAAGCCATCATGGTAGTTGATGGTTGGTGGAGTGTGGGTTTGTTTGTGTGATCATGTTCCTTCATGATTTGATTTGGATTCCCTCTTGCATTATTGATCAAGCCACTCACTCCCTCATTTGCCTCACTCTCATTCTCTCCACCACCATTGTCTTCGCCGGCCTTATAGAGGAGAGGGGCTGTCCAAAATTTTGGGAGTGGGTATTTGGTTCATTTCATGCTCCCAAATATCCCCAAGTTCCTCCACATAATTCTTGTATCATCCCTCCACCAAAATGGCACCTCCATGAACCCCAATTGAGACACAAGTTCTACACCATATTCTACAGTAAACCTTGGGCACGTCGACTAGCCAGCTTCGTGCCCGAGTTGCCTCGGCATTGAGGTGGGATCCTGTAAATGATGTCGGCGATATGGTGCACTTCCGGCGACGAGGTGGAGACAGGACATTCCGCAAGAGATCGGGACGACGACGCGAAGACCGGAGGACTCGGATCAGTCAGTAAATCTCTATTCCCTATCTTGTAGTTAGCTAGAACTAGTTAATGGTTCGATCCGGGTTTTAGTGCGCGGTGGTGCCGGTTTGCTAGTTTGCAAAATTAAAGTTTTTCACCGCTTCCGCTTTTGGCCGTCGGATTGACGGCCGGGGCGCCGCCGTGCACTTACATTGGTATCAGAGCCTCGCCATTAACCTAGTCTAGCTTTGTGTAATGTGTTTACATTTCCGTTCGACCGAAATTCCAAAAACCCGCATTTTGTTTGCATCAGTTTTCTGTTGAAATTTTTTGGAGTCGAAAATTTTTTCAGGTTACAGAAAAGTGATGTACTGGAAAATTTAAGGCTACTGTAGAAATTCGACAGAGTAATTCCATAGTGGGAGCGCGGAACCGCGGCCAAACCCCCCTTTGGGCCGCGGTTCCGCCACACTATGATCAGATCACTGTGTCAATTTTCTTCAGTTACTTTTGGGGCTAATAATAGGGGTTTTGGAATATTAATTTTGGGCCCAGAATTTCTTGATGTGCTACAGTAGTACTTGGGGGGCCCACTTGTTAAAATTTGATCGATCGGATATTTAAAACACATTATTTCACAGTATTTACATTATATCTGCGACCGTGAATGTCACTCGATCGGTAAATCCTGTCTAACTGCTATAGCCCGGTTAGACGGATTTGCGAACGTGACATTCACGTTGATGTTTTGTGATTTTGCTGTGATGTTGCGGATCGGTCGTGGGGGATAGCCTGGATGCAATGCTAGTACAGTGTTTTGTTGTATTATGTACATTTGATATTGCGGGGCGAGCGTCCGACATGTGGACTGCCGTCACTGCCTGTTTGTATTATTATTTTGGGGCACGACCAGGTTGCGGTCGATGTACCCGTTGTATGTATATTTTACTTTCTGTACTAGGATTGCCCCGCGGAGGGGTGCACGGATAGCCGGGTTCTAGAGGGCAACAAGCCCGCATCTCATGGCATTGAGACGGAGGGGGCTTCACTCTAGGATTGGCGGGCTATTCGCCGCACTCGTAGGGGGTACAGGTTGACCCAGGAGGGGTGCCCAAGTTACCGGATTCCGTGAAGTGCTGGGTGGTCCATTCACGGAGCTGAAGGGGGCTGCCTCGCTTCAGGTTTTGGCGGGTGACTTGCCGCGCCCGTAGGGGTCTAGGGTTTCATTGCACAGGCTATCCGCACGACCAGGGGAACGTCAGGTTTCAGCGGCTCTGTGAAACCCGGGGATCCCAGATATCTGTATTGTTCTGTGATGCTGTACATTTCTGTAATGTTGCATTTTATCACGCCTTGAGCGAATATAATATATTGGTATATATATTAGTAGATGTTGTATATGTTTTGCATCCGTGCTAGTCCAGTCCCCGCTCTGTCGTTAGTTAGCTAACCTAACGGGTAATGACGGGACCTAGTGGCGAATGCGGATGGCATATACGTACATCAGTATATTTTCGTTCTTTGTGGTGTGATCAATTGATGGGACTGCGTTGATTCGGATCAATGCAAGTTAAAAAAAAACCTAATCTGATGTTGTTGGAACACTTTTCAAAAAAAAAAGCTGTTATAGCAAAGACATTCACTTTTGTTTTGCATCGTGGTATTCAGTTGGAATATCCTGCTCCTCAGTCGACGAGGCAAGGGCCGAGATCCTTTCACCGGGAGTGACCCCTTGGACAAAAGTTTGCATCAGGGCAATAACTTCACTATAGCCGATTACTTTTGCTTTGCATCGTGGTATTCAGTTGGAATATCCTGCATCTCATTATACGGGGAAAGAGCCGAGATCCCTTCACCGGGAGTGACCTCTTTAGCAAAGGTTTTCGTCACTATATTTTTAAAAGCTATCCGTTCCTCCAACGATATCAAGTTCATTACGTTAAAGGTTTTCACCAGAAACCATTCGTAGCCCTCCGTCGTTTCAGACGGGTAGCACGTAGTATTCATGCTATGTTTGTTGGCCTTCGTCAAGGCATAGTGTATGGTAGCTGCTTGTTGCCTTTCTGCAGCATAGATAGATGCGTTGGTTTGGGACAGTCGTATAGCCTTGTTGGCCTTCGTCAAGGGCTTGTGCGGGTGGGTTCAAATCAACCTGGAGAATGACGGGTGGAACTTGACATGTGACTTATGATTTGTTGGCCTTCGTCAAGGTCATAAGAGCATGGGGCAAAAATCACATCGGGAGTTTCAAAAGAACTGAAACTTGCCAGATATGCGCATACCTTCTGGAGTGTGATGATGTGAGCGGATTCCGTCACGTTATCATGCGATGATAGTTGGATCCCGATTCCCACTGATGAGTTAGTTTACTCCTCGGGTGATCCCGACTAATTCTTCTTTCAGGTTTGGAGGATAATTTGACGGTACGGTGGGAGGTTTCCAGATTAGATAAATTGGTAACCATTCTGATCTAGGTTAGAGTGCACGCTGAGTGTTTCTTTTCTCTCTCTCTTTGGCAGCGACCATTGACCTGACCCTAAGACTATGACTCAGAGACCAAGTTGACCGAACCTTCTTATAAGACTGGCTTTGAGATTGTCAGGGTTGCAAACCTCATTGCCACTCCTACTTTTACCTATTTCTCCAGGACACCCCGTATTACTACGAACGTCCATTTCTATTGGATAAAACCATCGTATGGTTATATACGAACTCGAAGGAATTCGAGGATGGTTTCAGGTTCTGGGGAAAACGGATAGGACTATTCAGTTGTCTTTTCCTTTTACCTTCTCTCAGGTTGCGAGTACTCCTTGGTTTAGGAGATAGCACACCTATTACGCAAATTGGATAGTCTTCTTCCAAACCATAGGCAGGTGCCGACCGGTAGGGAATGAAGAAAACCAATTAGCCTAACAGTGGTGTACAGAAGGTATTAAGTAAAGACAAAGAAAGGGATTAGTAAGAGGGCAAAGTAAATTGCAACTGATATTCACGACCAAACCAAGTATTTCATTACCACTCCCACATCACTTTTGTATTTCTCCAGGACACTCCGTATCACTACGAAGATCCACAGTTATTTGGATTTTCCATCGTATGGTTGTATACGAACTCGAAAGGAACTTGTTCCAGTTCGGGGATGGATTCTGTCCAGGAGAAATAGGAATAAGGTTTATTCGGTTGTCTTTTATCTTCACCTTCTCTCGCATTGCGAGTGCTCCTAGGATTAGGACAGTACACCCATTATGCTTATTGGATAATCTTCTTCCAAACCATAGGCTAGTGCCGAACGGTAGGGAAGGAAGAAAACCATTTGGCCTAAGGGGTGTGCAGAAGGTAATGACTAAAGACATATAAAGGGATTTGGAGAGGTGGCAAAGAATTATACGGTTATAGTCGTGAATCTGGAAGAGGCATTACTAGGAATACCAGGATACCCCATCGAAACATTTCAATGTTTCAGTTTCACTGTGTACTGTTAAAAGAAAACTGATTTCCCAATTAGACACTTGCTCCAGGGTATGTATTTACCAGGTATGATTCTCACATCTGTATGGTTTTACAGAAGATGAGTGGGAGTAAGTTATTGGGAATTGGGTGATCATCCTCATTATATCGGGATTCGTTGTAATCGGTGATATTTGAGGAAATCACCTGGACTGTTTGCCGGTCGGCAAATATTTGGTTTTGAATATCCGCTGTCATGCACCAATTTCAAATTGATATATCTGTACGTCTATTTTCATAGAGTGAGATATACCTTTTTGAAATTATGTCTACGACATTTACCTATATCAGTGGATGGTTAGGTAAGGAGCATTAAACAAGCGGTGTAATTCTTCATAACCATAAGTACAGTTTTGAACCTACGACACACAGTGAATGAGTTATCAGACTCAAGCGACTTATACAGAGTATTGTATGTTGTCCAGGGTCAATCAGAACAGAGGGGTTGGTCCTCGCACTATATTCGGTTTATTTATGACTTCTCTAGTTTTTAGACAGGTGTTTCGTAGGAAACACAGGGTCCGAATTTTGAGAAGTTATAGGTATTTGAATAAAGTAGAGAACCAGATATTGCAAGTATCGGGATTCTTCAAAGTGATCGAAGATATAGATACTTGTGTATGGTATTCAGTTGATAGTAGTGATTAAGAGAACTTGCTTCTCTTTCAGGTTACTCATAATTGGAAGCATTCCTAAGTTGAGTAACGCTGATCGGCCTCCTTCCATTTTGGTTGACATGCACCGGGGACAGCTGCATGATTTGAATCTGGTTCAATTAAATCAGTGCCTCTGGTTCTATATTGGATATAGAACAGTTCGTATCTTAACGATATTAAGGTACGGGGAGTTGTCCGGATTATGCTTAAAACCAGACTCTGGATAACTCAAGGCACGTTTCTGTAATGGCTGTTTGTGGGTTGACCCAGGCTATGACGAGGGTTGACTTTCTACCATCTGAATGAACAATAGCGATATTGTTCTAGACTCGCCACAGTTTTATTAAAAATGGATTTTTTCAGAAAACAATAGTGGGAGTATGGTAGAACTGGAAGTGATTCCAGAACCACAAACGATTACTGAAGATTTCATATGAACCTAAAGATTCAATCTGGTTTGACATTCCATTGGCCACTCCGCAGATACAGTGGGTAACCTCAGGCACCCGAGAGGTACTCCGGTAGCCTCAAGGACGGTGACAGGGAGGTTCTTGTTTACCCACACTTGCCATTGCTGTTGTTCCAGGCTGCGAGACCCGGCAGGAGGATGAGTATAGCGTCGTTCTAAACTGGCTTTAGAAGTGTACGTCTATATGACTCTACCAGAGGATTGTCGTAGTCAGTGGGAGCAGCGGAAGCATTGGTGGACAAGTGGCTTATGTCTATTTATAGACTAGAGCAGATGTAGCGGAGATAGATCATCTATTTCTGATGTGACAGTCATAGGTTTGACTTCATCAGAATAGGGGATGGATCTGTTGAGAAGGTAGTAGGGTGTGATGTCCTGGTATTTGGATGACATACACAGAGTAGGAAAAGAAACTCCTATACTACGATCGGCTACACTTTGGTCGTCACACAGTGTTTTCTCCACACAGGACTTGGATATTATATCAAACATTCTGGTTACTGGATCTATGGTTTTAGATCTAGATTTGGGTGGTTTCCCAATCAGGGTACTTAGACAGCATTCTAAGAGTATTTCGAATGGGCGACACCTGGCACGGTAGTGTACCTACCGGTGATGGAGTCACCCTCTCTAAAGCTGTCTTACAGACTAAAGGGGAGAGGGATGTGCATGATTGGCAGATCACTTGCTAAGTTCAATCATGAGATGTCAAGTACCACACCAGATGTTGTTCTTGCACTAGGTGCAATAAGTTGACATTAATCCAATCCTGGAGAAACAGTCGGAAGCAGTTTTAGAACATAAGTGAATGTTCTAGGGATTTGATAACGACAGCCTCATTCAGGAGACAGTTATCATTCCAGGCTTCCAAGATGACATGGACAACAAGGAGGTTGTCAGAGTTATAGTTTTCCTTCTGACGAGGGGCAGTATTTTGGACATGTGGTCCAAGGCAATACTGAGGGAGGCATGGCGCAGAATACTGATTAAGTTCAGTTGACGATACAGTCTAAGAAGTTTGGATTTGGAGTTCATTTATGAGCTAGGTCCCATCAGACATCCAGACATTCTAAGATAGGTATTGCTCTTTTTAGGAGATGGTTTTCTCCGCGAACTTGAGATATAGAGAGACATAGAAAGAAACATCTAGGCGGATCCACTCACTGAGGCTATTCCTCGAACGCAATAGTTTCCCAAACAGGCTTTGAGAGACTGACTAGTAGAGGAGTTGGGTGTTCGGTATCACACGGGCTGTGAGTATGCGACATCGCAATAATTAGCTTTGAGTGCAAGTGGGAGATTGTTGGAGATAGTGCCCTCAGAGTCAATTATTGGGTCACAGGTACGTGATTGCAATGATTGAGGGAGGACCTATCCCGGTAGGACAGTCTTACTCGAGATGATAGTATGCTATCTGGTTTACCTTTATCATCGTGTACTGCTTTAGGTGACCTTACAGGTCGCTATTACACGTTGATAGAGCCCCTAGGATTCTTGGTTGACCACCAGCAGTATGAGGGCGATCATATAAGTGGGAGCTGGGGGTCTATAAGCATATCCTTAAAAGGTCCCTAGTCGTGGGAGTTTCGAGACAGGGCATCGATACTCCAGAGTAGACTAGTGTATACAGTCGAGACCCCGACGAGGGGCGGTGGCCGGTCTCACAAGCCACTGGTGTCAGTTAGTTCACCTAAGATGTATACAGGTGCTCATTGGGTTATGAGTACACCGGACAGAACTCGCCGGGAACATGCTAGTTGGTCATATACCAGACGTCAGATGGCAGTTCCCTGGTGACATGTGTACAGGTTAGTTCATCGACCTGGGGATCGTCATTTGTCTCGTGTGAGTTCCCACGGAGTCGTGCAAACAGGTTTTAGTTGGGTACAGTCCCAAGCCACATGGAGGCAGTGAGCGGATCTTCAGGGGTTCGTCTCTCCCAGTATTGGGGGTGAGGTCATGCTGTGTCTAGGAGAGCCATTACACGAAGTCCTTGGCCAAGGCAGGAGATTTACTGGTAGGTATTCCAGTAGTATCTCAGGGTGTTCTGGGCTACACTCCGACACGACTTATACCGCTTTTGGGGGTCTGACTTTTACCAACCCCCTAGGCCCGCCATGCGATACTCATAGACGAACGGACCGGACTGTACGGATATTGTCACTAACAGGCTCAGTAGGGTGTCAGACTGAGTTCGCTCACACACGTCCCTTTTGGTCACTACCTGGTAGCCCGTTACGTATTGGCTTATACCTCTGACGTGCTAGTGGTTAAATCCACAACCACGGTGTTGACGAGTCTTTAGAGTCCCCCATATTCAGTTGCTCAAGCTTTCGGGCGAAAAATTGTAGAGGCCGTATGGAGATATGGCAAGGTCCGATCAGATACATGCGGTATTGCACGGATCAAGATCAGACAGTTTGTACTACAGGCCGTATGGATATATGGCAGGGTTCGATCAGATACGTGCGGTATTGCACGGATCAGGATCGAACGGATAATACTAGCCGGCTTTGGTTTAAGCCGGATCATAGTATAGTACAGTGTAGATTTTGTCTCATTGCATTTTTATTCCGGTCAGAATACAGATGCGGGTGTGTATGCTCAGTTGTGGGGTTTTCCTGTAATTTATTACGGGACCATTTTTCTGGACTTGTCAGTTAGCTTTCCGTTTCGGCCATATTTCTTTGTATCGTTCATTGGCCGAAGATTGGTGGAGGAGGGCTTATTTGCATTTGTGCAAATAAGCTTTTGTGGAGGGGGTCTTTGCATTTTCTTGTGTCATGATGGTTGCACCATCCCTTGACCATTTGACTTCTTCTTCTTTCATGATGGCTTGACTTTAGAAGCCATCATGGTAGTTGATGGTTGGTGGAGTGTGGGTTTGTTTGTGTGATCATGTTCCTTCATGATTTGATTTGGATTCCCTCTTGTATTATTGATCAAGCCACTCACTCCCTCATTTGCCTCACTCTCATTCTCTCCACCACCATTGTCTTGGCCGGCCTTATAGAGGAGAGGGGCTGTCCAAAATTTTGGGAGTGGGTATTTGGTTCATTTCATGCTCCCAAATATCCCCAAGTTCCTCCACATAATTCTTGTATCATCCCTCCACCAAAATGGCACCTCCATGAACCCCAATTGAGACACAAGTTCTACACCATATTCTATAGTAAACCTTGGGCACGTCGACTAGCCAGCTTCGTGCCCGAGTTGCCTCGGCATTGAGGTGGGAGCCCGTAAATGATGTAGGCGATGTGGTGCACTTCCGGCGACGAGGTGGAGACAGGACATTCCGCAAGAGATCGGGACGACGACGAGAAGACCGGAGGACTCGGATCAGTCGGTATATCTCTATTCCCTATCTTGTAGTTAGCTAGAACTAGTTAATGGTTCGATCCGGGTTTTAGTGCGCGGTGGTGCCGGTTTGCTAGTTTGCAAAATTAAAGTTTTTCACCGCTTCCGCTTTTGGCCGTCGGATTGACGCCGGGGCGCCGCCGTGCACTTACACTTATGATCTTGACGAAGGCCAACAAATCATAAGTCACATGTCAAGTTCTACCCGTCATTGTCCAGGTTAATTTGAACCCACCCGTACAAGCCCTTGATGAAGGCCAACAAGGCTATACGACTGTCCCAAACCAACACATCTATCTATGCAACAAATGATTACCCAGCAACTACCAAACACTATGCCTTGACGAAGGACAACAAACATAGCTTGAATACTACTGACAATCCATAAGATACGACGGAGGGCTATGGCTGGTTTTTGGAAAAAAACCTTTAATGTAATGAACTTGATCTCGTTGAAGGAACCTGATAGCTTTTTGTAAAAATATAGTGACGAAAATCCTTTGCTAAAGAGTTCACTCCCGATGAAGGGATCTCGGCTCTTTCCTCGTGGAATGAGGTGGAGGATATTCTAACTAAATACCGCTATGCGAAGCAACTTGTAATCGACTATAATGAAAACCTGACATAAACTTCTGCCCAAGGGGTCACTCCCGGTGAAGGGATCTCGGCCCTTACCTCGTCGAATGAGGTGCGGGATATTCCGACTGAATATCACTATGTAAAACAAAAGGAAACATCTTTGTAATAACACTTTTTTAAATTTTGTTCCAACAACATCAAATATAGGTTTGTTTTCCTTTGCATTGATCAGAATCAACGTTGTCCCATCATTAATCACACCAGAAAAGAACGAAAAATAAAATGTACGTATATGCCATCCGCATTCGTCACTGGGTCCCGTCATCACCCGTTAGGTTATTTAACTAACGACAGAGCGGGGACTGGACTAGCGCGGGTGTATGACATATATAACATCTAATAGTATATATACCAATATACAATAATCGATCCAGGAGTGATAATATGCAACATTACAAAAAAGTAATAAGCATCACAGAACAATACAGATAATCTGGGATCCCCGGGTTTCACAGAGCCGCTACTGAAACCCGACGTTCCCCTGGTCGTGTGGATAGCCTGTGCAATGAAACCTAGACCACTACGGGTGCGGCAAGTTTCCCGCCAAAACCTGAAGTGAGGCAACCCCATACAGCAAAGTGAATGGACCACCCTGCACTTCACGGAATCCGGTAACTTGAGCATCCCTCCTTGGGTCAACCTGTACCCTCTACGAGTGCGGTGAATAGTCTGCCAATTCTAAAGTGAGGCCCCTCTGCCTCTCAAAGCCATGAGATACGGACCCGTTGCCCTCCAGAACCGGCTATCCGTGCACTCGGTCGCGGGGTAAACCTAGTACAGAAATATTAATATGTACAATGGGTACATCGATCTCAGCCCGGTCGTGCCCCAAAAGAATATTATACAAACAGGCAGTGACGGTAGTCCACATGTTGGACGCTCGCCCCGCAATATCAAATGTACAAATAAATCCAAAAAGCACTACCATAGCACACTGCTATCCACCACGACAAATCCGCAACATCACAGTACAACACAGAACATCAACGCGAATGTCACGTTCGCAAACCCGTCTAAAAGAATTATAGCAATTAGACGCAATTTACCGCTCAAATGACATTCCCCTGTCGGAGATATAATGTAAATACTGCAAACTAATAAGTTTAAAATTTCGATCGACAAAACATCCTGAAGAGGGCCCCACGAACATCTGCTGTACATTAACAAAATATGGGCCCAAACGAAATATACTAAAAACCACAATTGCCCAAGACAAACATACTGGAAACAATTGGGTCACTGTTCCCACATACTGGCCGCGGTTCCGCGGTCAATCACTAGCTTTGACCGCGGATCCGCGGCGGTACTGTGGGATCACGTGCCCAGATTTTTCCAGAATGCTTATAAAAGCCTGCTTAGTTTTCTGTGATATGTAAAATAATTTTTAGACTGTTTTAAAAATCGACAGAAACTCAGATCTGAAAAAGTGTAGTTTTTGAAAATCGGTTCGATCGATGTTTTAAACGTGTTAGCACAAGTTAGTAAAGCGTAATGGTGAGGCTCTGATACCACTGTAAGTCCACGGTAGCTCCCCGGCCGTCTAACAGACGCCAAATGCGGAACAAAAACTTTTACAACTGGCGCTATCGCATACTATAACCCGGATCTACCATTAAAGCTAAACTAACAAACTACAAACTGGGTAGAAATGTTATACCGAAGGATCCGAGTCCTTCGGTCTTCAACCATCATCTCACGCTTTGTTACGGCTGCTCCGATCTCCTGAATCTCCAATCTTCTCGTCCAGGTGGCACCACGTCGATGGATCTTTAAACGGGCTCCCGCCTCTGAACCGAGGCAACTCGATCATCAAGTTTGCTAAAAGAGATGACCAAGATTGATGTAGAGAATGAGTAGAACACTTTGTCTCGTTACGTCCAAAGCTATGGACGAACGGTTAATGAAGTTGCTTTTTGGATCGGGTGGAAATGTGAAATGAGTATCTATCAAATTTCCATACACTAAAACTATCATCTTTTTCCTCTCAAGCAACCATTATCATTCAAGAAGAGGGGCCGGCCAATTTTAAGGGGAGGGAGGTGAGTGTAGGAATCAAGAGAGTGACCATTAGCACTAATACAAATGAATGAGTCATAATGCACACCTTGCAAAACATTAATGCAAATGATGAATCATCATAATCTAGTCATCAAAGCATTTAATGAACAAATGAGTCATGAAGCCTAGTCACCATCCTAGTCATCATCTAGAAACATCTAGAAGCATGACTCACCCTCAACTCAAGAAAAGATAAATCGGCATTTAACTGAATGTTAAATACGACTGATTGAAAACAGGAAATTGGCAACTTCCAAAAGCAATCCTGAAACGAATTTCAGGATAACCCCGTAACAGTATAAATATACCCGCATTTGTATTATGACCGAATACAAATGCAACTGAGACAAAGATATTATATCTACATAGTATAATACTCGGATCCGACTTAAACCAAAGCCCACCAGTATTATCTGCCAGAAATATGACACGCGCGTAAACGCACGTGCATTTTCCGAACCCTGCCATAAAACCATACGGCCTCTACAACGTTTCGCCCGAACTTGGGAAACGGTCTGTGGGGAACTCTAATGACTCATCAACACACTGGCACTGCGTATAACCACTTGCACGTCAAAGGTACGAACGGTACATAACGGTTGCCTGTGTATTGATTGGAAGGGAAGCTGACGAGCGAACTCATCCATAAACCCTACTGAACTTGACAGTGACAATATCCATACAGTCCGGTCCGTTCGTCTAAAGAGTATCGCATATCGAGTCTAGGGGGGTGGATAAAGTCAGACCCCTAATAACATGATAAATCGTGTCGGTATGAAGCCCGTCACCATCTGAGAAATTACTGATCCAAATCAGTAATTCTCCACTACATCGGCCGAGAATTTCTAGTGATGGCTACCCGTGCACTGTGTGACATCAACCCCCAATACCGGGAGAGACGAATCCCCGACGATCCGCTCACTGCCTCCATGTGGCTCAGGACTGTACCCAAAAAATACCTGTTTGCACGTCTCCTTTGAGCGTGGTAGGGTAGGAATCAAAGCACAGTGGGAACTCACACGAGACAAATGACGATCTCAGGTCGACAAACTGACCTGTACACATGTCACCTGGGAACTGCTATCTGACTATATGTATAATACCAACTAGCATGTTCCCGGCGTGTCCTGTCCGGTGTACTCATAACTTAATGAGCACCTGTATACATCTTAGGTGAACCAAATGACACCAATGGCTTATGAGACCGGCCATTGCCCCTCGTCGGGGTCTCGACTGTATACACTAGTCTACTCTGGAGTATCGATACCCTGTCTCGAAACTCCCACGACTAGGGACTCTTTCAAGGATGTGCTTACAGTCCCCAGCTCCCACGTATATGATCGCCATCATACTGCTGGCAGTCAAGAAAGAATCTTATGGGCTCTATCAACATGCTATAGTGAACTAAAGCATGTATACGATGATAAAGACAAACCAGATAGCATACTATCATCTCGAGCAAGACTGTCATATCGGTATAGGTCCTGCCTCAATATTGCAATCACGTACCTGCGATCCAATAATTGACTTTGACGGCACTATATCCAACATTCAAAACAATAGATTATAGCAAAGTGATCCCAGATTTTGATAAATAGATAATTAGTGAAAGTTGCAAGTTCCACGAGACCACATACAACCCCAGAGACCCTACGCCCAAAACTCAACACCCCAGCCCCCACACTGGCCGCAATTTGCGGCCAGAAGCAATAAATTTGCGGCCTCGAAATGAAGGGGTGGTCTCAGGTTTTTATGGTGGGTTCCATATATCAACACTAGGTCATTGTGATGGGAACTTTTCCAACAAACACCTGGTTCTACAGTAGATCATAAAGACTCTAAGTTGACACTAAAATACGATATTTGAAAAAAACTAAACCTTTAGTGTTCTAAACCATAACTATGAGGCAAAACAACAAAATAAATAGCTAATTATAAGTTACAGGTCATTACCTAGCCACTCTTGCTAAAAAAATCCTAGCTTTCCAAGCTCTAAGGCAACCTAGTGGCTAAATCAAGACATTTGAAGTGTTTTAATGGGATTTTTATGAAGTTTGCAAGGTTTTGGTGATGGGGTAGTGAGGGTTTCAGTTTGGGAGTGAGGAGATGAAGAATATTGACTATGATAGAGTGAGGAGAGAATGAGACAGTGAGGAGAGAAAAGGGTGAGACGGTGAGTGTAGGGTGAACTTATCCCTTAATCTTACTCTCTCCTTCACATCCATTAATGCAACCATTAATGCTTCATTAAAGCCTCCATGACTCACCTAGCCACCTCTCTCTCAATCCAAAACAAAGTAGATATTTCTCACATAAATATCAAAGGCAAGGTTAAATCAAGGCAAGGGTTAATTAAGGTGTCATAGCTACTTAACAAGATTAACACTAGCTAACCCTCACATTAACATGTACGTGTGTGTTGGCTATAGTGCCCTCAAGGCAATTATTATAGTCGCGGGAAGGTGATTATGATGATTGAGGGAGGACATACACCAGTAGAACAGTCTTACTCGAGATGATAGTATGCTATCTGGTTTGTCTTTATCATCATGTACATGTTGATAGAGCCCATAAGATTCTTACTTGAATACCAGCATCATAATTACGATCATATACATGGGATCTGGGGGTCTATAAGTACATCCTTAAATGTCCCTAGTCCTGTGAGTATTGTAACATTTCAGAAAATATAAAATATTATTTTTGGGAATTTAATATTAAAATAATATATTTCCTGAAAACTGGCCGATTTGCGAAATTTGGGTTTTCGAAAAAGGGTATAAATATATAACAATAATTGTGAAATAAATAAAAATTAAAATGATTTATTCATTTAAAAACATATTTAATGGATTTGGCATTTTTAAAATTTATTATATGCAGTTTTGATAAAAAAAAACCCATTAGTGCACTAATAATCGCGATTAAGCCAAATCCGCAATTCTACAGTTTTTCGTGGCCAGTGCACCATGTCATGTTGCATTTTGGTTACATGTTGTTTTCATGTGTTGTTTTGGGTATTTGATGGTTTGGTTTTTAAAATATAAGAGTAAAGGGTGAAAAGGGGCAAAAGGGTAATAATAGAGTGTGAGGGTTAGATTGAAAGAGAGAGAGAGAGAGAGAGAGGGCAGAGCCCGATGCCTTCCCCATTTCCTTTCTTCTTCTCTTCTTCATCTTTATTTTCCTCCCCTTCACCAGTAGAGATCCACCTCAAAAACTCCACCAAAACCCTAATTCCCTTTCACAAAAATTGATCCCCTCTACACCATCTTCGCAATGAACAAAGAAAATTGAGATTTTGACAACCTTGAGGTGCTAGGGTTTTTCTTGGGTTGCCCAAGTGAGGTAATTTCATCACCCTTAGCATAGTATTTCCTTCACTTTACATTTCATGCAAGTTTAGAGGTGAAATTGTGATGTTTAGTAAGCTTTGGGAAACCCTAGTAAAGGGATTGATTGTTTGTTGAAATTGGTGATGTTATAGCTGTTAACTAGACTTGGGTGCTGTTTAATGACCTGGACAGGAGCTTCGAAAGCCCAAAACACGGATTTAGAAACCCCGACATCGGATAAATGTGTGATTTGTGAGGGTATTTTGGAATCTGGAGCAACCCGGGGACACTAGAAATGATTTTGCAATTACCGGGAGTCATGCAGGCCCCTAGGAAGCTACCACCAAGACCTGAGCCCTATCCCCTGCACCCAGACTATAGATTTATTCAATCTGGCCACAATTTGTGGCTAGGGTAGGTTAGAATGGCTTCGTATTTGTTCTGGGATCCCTTTAGGTGTAAATTATGCCCTCCATATATGCAGAATTGACCAATTTGGCTTAGGGTAAAATCTGGCACCGTTTCCATGAGTTGGTGCATTGTTTTACGACTCCGTCTTGACTTGATTTTGGTATTTGGTATTGTGTTTCCTTCGTGTGGCATTTGGACGTCCACGACCAGGGTTTTTGGTCGTGTCTTGCACGCAAAGCTATAGGTTTTGACCTATGAGCGAAACGTGTACCGTTTTGGTTTTTGGCCTTGATTTTAATGCGCATTGCTATGGTTTATTATTGTAGGTACCTTCGCGTGGATTCCGATTCGACGGGGTGTGGCGTCATCGACTTCGGCGAACAAGAACCGAGGTGAGTGGATCTATATCCATGGGGGAAGTCGGGTGGATGGCGTATAGCACCCCCGCAATGTATTGATGGAAAACTGAATATAGAATATAGTTAGGAAACCTAGATTAGGAAACTAGGGTTATAGTAAATTATAGTTAGTGATAATATATTAGAAACTAAGGATAGTTAGAAATGATATAATACGGCTATTATGGGATGACGGAATTCGAGAACGACGTTTGTCGATATTGTCGTTTAGGGTACAGTAGGACTAGATAGCCGATGTAGATGCGTCATCCGAACCATACCTTTTTCTAAACCGAAGAATCGTATGTGTCTTTTAAATATATACCTTGAGGGATATTACGGATTTTCAAATGATATCTTTTCCTTAAAACACCGTAACCCCTATTTTAAAAACTACGATTCGCTTCTTTTAAAATCTGCTTGTTTGGTTCGGGTGTGTATGTTGGATTAGATACTTATACTTAGTAGAGATAGAATGTTTATGTGAATTTGATTTGATATGTGATATAAATGCGATGAAAGAATATAGGACTGATATGATGATATGATGATATGTTGGTATACGTATGTGAGTCGATCGAGATGATTTATACCCTGCCGTTCGCCTGATATGAGATTATTGCGGATATGACCTGGGACATAGGTATATAGATATGTATATATATATGGAATGTTGTGAATCTTGGATGATAGGCTGTATGTGTTATTAGGCCGTACCCTCATTTGTCTTATAGGATGATAGGATCCCTATTAGTTTAATGCCGCCGTACGATGATTTTCCGTGCGTGATGAGTTTGACTTGATGATTGATCCTTACCCTTGACTAGAGGTTGCCGTACGATTGATCATACCGTATGTGATGTTGTTAGGCTGTATGCCGATTGATAGATTCCCAGACTCGGTCATATTAGATACGTATACCCGTCAGTATTTGTATATGATTTACCTTATGCTGCATTCATGTTATTTCCATTGCATTGCTTATACCTGTGCTAGTACACTTGCACCATTATCGATGATGCATATGTTACACGTACACAGATTTGCCGGCTCACACACTTCATCATCGATAATTGCCATGTCACTACACAGTAGAGTTGCTGCATCATGACATATACACTGATACATCTATACTTGCGGATATACACATTCGTATATCCATAATGGTGCACATATACATTGATACAACCATACTTGCAGATATACACATTCGTATATCCATTTTGGTGCACATATACGTTGATACATCCATACTTGCAGATATACACATTCGCATATCCATATTTGTGCACACATACATTGGTACATCTACACTTGAGCATATTCATATTGTACCATTATAGATAACTGGTTTTATTGTAAAATTGGGAACCACATGTTATATTTTAAAAACTGGAATCATTTTAAAATCGCGGTTTTCCTTTAATATGTCATACCACTATTCCATGTTGCATGACACACGGATATGCTTACATTTCCATTATATGTCGCATGCATCATGCTCTATGATTTTACGCACTGAAATATGCTGTTTTCATGAGATTTCTGGATTTGAGAACCGTGGACATTTTAAAAGAGATTATGTGTTGTTTTAAAAACCCGGTTTTTCCTGATATGATATTTCAGTGCATCCACCATTTATTTTCTCGGTGCTGAGAGCGACATGTGAAACCCGATTCGAGGAGACGGATGGGGCCGATTGCGGGTACATGGTGGACCCGGTATGGTATACCGGGGCAAGAAAAGGATGCTGTGTATACAGACGGTGAGCCTGGTAGAGGGACTACTATCTACCGGTGATAGTATTTGGGCTCGGCGGATATCCGGAGGATACCGACCGGAGTCGAGAGATGATACGGGCCGATCCAGACTGACGGAGCCCGTGGGCCGATCAGGACTGACGGAGCCAGATATATGAGGATTTACGTGCCGATGCTGGGCATGGTTTTCATGATGTTTTTGAGTGTCGATGCTAGGCACTCAGGTTCCATGATTTTGATGTGTTGGGAGGGACACCGTTGATATATTTATATCCTCATACTTTTATGCATTCGCCTTTATGATATTTACGTGCATGCATACATTGATTATATCGGTGGACGAGATCTACATGCATACATACCTTGATTATGGTTGGACGAGATCCATATACATGCATTGATTATTAACATTGGATGTTATCCACATGCATAGGTATTGACTACCTTGTTGACACATATACAGACCCGGTCACCCTAGATATCATAGTATTACCTTTATGATATAGTTGACCTAGGAGTCGTTGTTTATTCGATTTCTATCTGTTGATATTTTTCTACTCACGAGTTGGCAACTCACCCCCGTTGTGCCACAGTTCTTACAGGTTGACCTCTTGGATCAGTAGCGGCTTCGCTGGCACACAGTTGCATTCGGGTGTTTTGCATTGGTAGGTGGGTCATTTGTATCATTCTCACTCTGGTATCTACATTTCATATTGTATCTAGTTAACTCCATCAATCAAAATTTGTAAGTTGTATAAGTAATGAGACTTAGTGGGATTGTGGTTGCGAGACTTAGAGCGAGGGGTTTTTCGCTACTTATGGTTTGTATGTCTTGATTTTTCTTTATCTTTTGTGGTGAACTTTGCCGTTGGGCGTCGTATACTTATATATACTGTATTGCGTGGTTGTGATCCGCCGTTTGGTTAAGAGCTAGCTCCCGCTTGGGGATGCCATTATCATTATTATGTATTTGTGGTTTTGGATCAAAAAATACAAAGGAGGTGCTACCAAAGTTTTTAAAAGACGAAACATGTTTTCAAACTAGTAAACATCACTTGCATCATTCATGTTTCTTTTCTATGCATTAAGAAAACTTAATTTTTTTATTCCTTTATTTCAAAACCTCACCTCCTTTATTTTTCTTAAAAGGTTTAGATTTCTGGGTTTCAGCTTACATGAATTCCGTTACGCCTTTATATGTTGCGTGATTCAAGTGCTAGTCACGAGCTAATATTTCGGGTCGTGACAAAGTTGTCATCAGAGCGTTAGGTTTAACCTTTGTTCGAGTCTATGTTTGACTATGCGGAGTCTAGGGCGGGTATGTATTTCGGAACCTAGGCTTGACCTTACGGAACTTAGACTTTGATGGTGGGGTATTAGACCCGAACATTCGTTTCAAAGGCTGACCCTGATTGATGGAGTAGGTAGCTTGAGTAGAGTGACGTACCGTACGTATGTTCCGCAGCATATTTACGATATGATACTCCACTTAAGAAACCTTAGGTTGTACATATTTTTGAGACCAGTGATTCTCTTCGTATCCATGATTATACATCTATTTGAGATCCTTGATTCTATTCGTTTCCATGATAATACTTTCATTGATGTTGTTCCTTCTTATGATCATGTATCCATTCTGGATCTGTCGTTTCCTTTCATGTCGTTGGTTTGCTTCTTTCGATACTCGATTGAGGTTCCTGTCACCATGTTTGAGCGCAGTTTGAGCTGCTACTAATGTTGCGGTCGGGGCGAGCTCGTCTGGTACGAGGGCTGACCATTGTGTTTTCAGGTAACATGAGAACGTTTCGATGTAGTGTTCTGTTGTGACCTCTTATGGAGGCGAGTGCTTGGTTTCACGCCGGATGATCGGGCCATTGTTAGAGCTGCCGGATGCGAGAGGACAGTTGATATATAGCATACCTCAGAGATTTTGATGTCGCCTACCGTGCAGACAGATGACCCAACTGTTGTTGAGATGATGGGATGTCGCTTCCAGAGCTTACAAGCTAAGACCGCCGTAGCTTCCTGGCAGAAATGCGACAGATGATAGCTGGTCTACCCCGAATTGAGAGACGAAGGTGATTCGTCAGATTGATGTGCCGACGCAGGCCCAGTTGAGTTGAAGATTTTCAGTGTGGAGAAAATCTTTCTCAGACCTAGAGCAGACCGATCCGGAGATGACCGCCGATGTATCGCCTTTCCTGGAGAATTGATGCATTGTTTAGCGTGCGGATAAAGGGTATTCGCATGTCACCTGGGCGAAGTTCAAAGGTTCGAGCGAGTGTCAGAAACCCATTTTTCCGATGTTTAAAGTGTTCGGAGGAACATGCAGGTAATTCTGTAGACCCTCTAGAAGAATGAAACCCTAACTCGACATGATGAACATTGAACTGCTTTGAACCTTAGGGTTTGTGGCAGTTTAGCGGTGCCAACAGTGAGGCTTGGGTTTTTTCCCTTCTACGGCTGGTCCAGAGGTGCTGTGGTATGTACCAGATACTTTTAGACTGCGCTCAGGTGCTGAGCTTTCATGAAATTTTGGGACTTTGATGACTTGATCGAAAAGTTTGACGCTCCCGGATACCATGTAATAAGAGATCAGCAAGCTGATCAGCTTTGGATAGAGGACCTCACCCAGAGGCGTTGTTAGTTGATCGAAAACGGACGAATATTGAGTATTCCTCCGATGGTTGGGACGAGTTCCCGAGGACGTGTTCGGCCAGATATCTTATACCGAGTGATGAAGATGCCGAGTTCATGACTTCGAGTCCGTGTGAGAGACTCCGAATTGACCGTGGCCGAGAACAGTTGCAGTGCGCAGATAGCATGGCGTGACGTCATATATGACGATGATAAAGACGAGTGGAACCAGAGGTTCGTGCGAGACGCTGACAAGCTGTTATTACTCCCCGTCGAGATCAGAGACCGGATATGCTTACAGAGGCGTTAGGATACGGCCAGTTTCTGAAGAAATGTGTGCAGAACACGCAGATGTCCAGAAAACGAGAAATGATTATGTAAGAGTACCAGCCTCCGTACAGTTCGGCATAGGCTAGATCGGAAGAGACCTTGAGCAGGATTCCTTCCGGGACACTGCTGCAATGAGAATTGCACCCAGGATCAGATGTGTCATGTGTATTCAGAGAGACAGAGGCCGACGCCAGTGAGGTGCTGCTTTACGAGTGGTCGTGATGATTGACCGAGAGATGACCAGAGAAGTGCTAGAGCAGAATCGTTCCCGTTAGCACACCTGATAGGGCCGATGAGCCGATAGATTGCAAGATTGGTGAATCTGCAGAGAAGATAATGACCCAGAGACAGAGGACGCCAAGCCGTGTGCAGGAGGCGAGCGGATGTTCTTGCTTTGCCAGTTTTAGGCGCACCGATTTATTCTTCGACATTGTAGGAGGTGTACCTCAATGTTCTTTGTTGCGATTTACGTTGTGATATGAGTATCACGCTTATATCGCTTGGATTTGAGTTTTGATGACGAGTTTCCTGATATTGGTTTCGTGCACCATGGCTGCACCTACTTGGTATTTGCATGTTTGCGCATAGTTTCGCACCTGATATATATATTTTATACACCGTTATGTTGATTTGCGATTTGTGCATATCTATTGCATTTGATATCGATTTTGTACCTTCGTATCAGGTGTTTATGATTTCGTGGATTTCATACGAATGATTTGATTTTTGCACTCGGTATAGCTTATATGTGCTTGTAGTGGAATGATATGTGTTTTGTGCACGCAGTTGCATACGATTTTGATTTATACACCTCGGTGTACTCGGTGTTGCTTTTTATGCATTTGAGTCGTTGATTGTATTTCATGCATTTGATGCACCAGATGTGTAAGTGCACGGCGGCGCCCCGGCCGTCAATCCGACGTCGGAATGCGGAAGCGGTGATTTACTTTGATTTTTCAAACCGGCACCACCGCGCACTATAAACCAGGAACGTGCCATTAAACTAGTCCAAGCTAACTACAAGATGGGGAAGAGAGATATACCGAGCGATCCGTGTCCTCCGGTCTTCTCGTTGTCGTCCCGATCTCCCGCGGAATGTCCGGTCTCCACCTCCTCACCGGAAGGGCACCACGTCGCCTGCTTCTTTTACGGGCTCCCACCTCTATACCGAGGCAACTCAGGCACGATGTTGGCGAGCCGACGTGCCTAAGGTTTGCTGTAGAATGTAGTGTAGAGGCTATGTCTCTTTTGGGGTTCATAGAGGTTGCCATTTTGGTGGAGGAAATGAAGTATATACTTTTGTGAAGGAACTTAGGAATTTTTGCATAGCAAATGAGATGAACACCACCACCAAAAATTGGGACAGCCCATATGAGGAGTGGCCGGCCTCCTTAGGTGGGAGAGGAGAGAATGATAGAGAGAGAGTGTATGGATGATTAAACCACACTCATAATGCAAGAGAGAAAAGATCATCATATGAAGAAATGATCACAAAGAAACTCCAACACTCATACTACCATCATCAACAACCATGATTGCTCATAAAATCAAGCAATCATGAACTGATGAAAGTCAAGGAATGGTCCTCCATCATGAGACCATCATGATACAAGAAAATGCAATGAACACCCTTCCAAATTGCTTATTTGCACAAATGCAAATAAGCCCTCCTCTACCAATCTTCGGCCAATGAAAGATACAAAGAAATATGGCCGAAACGGAAAGCAAACTGGCAACTCCAGAAAACTGATCCCGTAATAAATTACAGGAAAACCCCAATACTGTGTATACACACCCGCATTTGTATTCCAACCGAAATACAAATGCAATGAGACAAAATCTACACTGTATTATACTAGGATCCGGCTTAAACCAAAGCAGGCTAGTATAAACCGTCCGATCCTGATCCGTGCAATACCGCACATATCTGATCGAACCCTGCCATATCTCCATACGGCCTCTACAGCATTTCGCCCGAAAACTTGAGCAACTGAATGTGGGGGACTCTAAAGACTCGTCAATACTATGGCTGTGGATTTAACCACTAGCACGTCAGAGGTATTAGCCATACGTGACGGGCCACCAGCTATTGACCGAAAGGGACGTCGATGAGCGAACTCATCCTGACACCCTACTGAACCTATCAGTGACAATATCGGTACAATCCGGTCCGTTCGTCTATGAGCATTGCATGGCGGGCCTAGGGGGTTGGTAAAAGTCAGACCCCCAAAAAAGGTACAAGTCGTGTCAGAGATCTGCCCAGAACACCCTGAGATACTACTGGAATACCTACCAGTAAATCTCCCTGCCTTGGCCAAGGACTTTTCATGTTCTGGCTCTCATAGACACAGCGCGACCTCACCCCCAATACCGGGAGAGATGAACCCCCGAAGATCCGCTCACTGCCTCCATGTGGCTCGGGACTGTACCCAACTAAAACCTGTTTGCACGTCTCCTTTGAGCGTGGTAGGGTAGTAATCAAAGTACAGTGGGAACTCACACGAGACAAATGACGATCCTCAGGTCGATGAACTAACCTGTACACATGTCACCAGGGAACTGCTATCTGACGTCAGGTATAAGACCAACTAGCATGTTCCCGGCGAGTCCTGTCCGGTGTACTCATAACCTAATGAGCACCTGTATACATCTTCGGTGAACCAACTGACACCAGTGGCTTGTGAGACCGGCCACCGCCCCACGTCGGGGTCTCGACTGTATACACTAGTCTACTCTGGAGTATCGATGCCCTGTCTCGAAACTCCCACGACTAGGGACCTTTTAAGGATGTGCTTATAGACTACCAGCTCCCACGTATATGATCGCCCTCATACTGCTTGCAGTCATGCAAGAATCCTAGGGGCTCTATCAACGTGTAATAGCGACCTATCTGGTCACCTAAAGCAGTACACGATGATAAAGATAAACCAGATAGCATTCTATCATCTTAAGTAAGACTGTCCTACCGGGATAGGTCCTCCCTCAATCATTGCAATCACGTTCCTGTGATCCAATAATTGACTCTGAGGGCACTATCTCCAACAATCTCCCACTTGCACTCAAGGCTAATTATTGCGATGTCGCGTACACACAGCCCGTGTGATACCGAACACCCAACTCCTCTACTAGTCAGTCTCACAAAACTCGTTTGCGAAACTATTGCGTTCGAGGAATAGCCTCAGCGAGTGGATCCGCCTTGATGTTTCTCTCTATGTCTCTCTATATCTCAAGTTCGCGGAGAAAACCATCTCCCGAAATGAGCAATACCTGTCTTAGAATGTGTCTGGATGTCTAATGGGACCTAGCTCATAAATGAACTCCAAATCCAAACTTCTTAGACTGTATCGTCAATTGAACTTAATCAGTATCCTGCGCCATGCCTCCTTCAGTATTGCCTTGGATCACTTGTCCAAAATACTGCCCCTCGTCATAAGGAAAAATATAACTCTGACAACCTCCTTGTCGTCCAGGTCACCTTGGAAGCCTGGAATGATAACTGTCTCCCGAATGAGGCTGTCGTTATCATATCCCTAGAACATCCACTCATGTTCTAAAACTGCTTCCGACTGTTTCTCCAGGATTGGATCAATGTCAACTTATTGCATCTAGTGCAAGAACAACATCTGGTGTGGTACTTGACATCTCATGATTGACTCAATTGCCTGAGCAAGTGATCTGCCAATCATGCACATCCCTCTCCCGTTTAGTCTGTAAGACACCTTTAGAGAGGGTGACTCCATCACCTGTAGGTACACTAACATGCCAGGAGTCGTCCATTCTAAATACTCTTAGAATGCTGTCTAAGTAGCCAGATTGGGAAACTACCCAAATCTAGATCTAAAACCATAGATCGAGTAACCAGTATGTCTGATATAATGTCCAAGCCTCATGTGGAGAAACCACTGTGTGACGACCAAAGTATAACCGATCGTAGTATAGGAATATCACTTCCTACTCTGTGTATGTCATCCAAATACCATAACATCACACCCTACTGCCTTCTCAACAGATCCATCCCCTATTCTGATGAAGTCAAACCTATGACTGTCATACCAGAAATAGATGATCTATCTCCGCTATATCTGCTTATAGTCTATAAATAGACATAAGCCACCTGTCCACCAATGCTTTCGCTGCTCCCACGGACTCGACAACCCTCTGGCAGAGTCATATAAACATACACTTCTAAAGCAAGTTTAGAACGACGCTATACTCATCCTCCTGCCAGGTCTCACAGTCTGGAACAACAGCAATGGCAAGTGTGGGTAAACAAGAACTTCCTTATCACCTTCCTTGCACTACTACAAATAAGGGTTGCCCCTACGGATTTATCGGTAGGGGCAACCCACTGCCCCTACGGATATATACGTAGGGGCGAAAAAAGACACCGTAGGTGCAAAGGCCGCAGGTGCAAGTTGAGGCCCTGAACTTGCCCCTACGGACAAATTCAAGCCCCTACGGATATCTCGGTAAGTGTTATAGCCCCTACGGAGTACCCCGTAGGGGTAATAAAATCATATATTTAATTTTTTTTTTTGAATATATTGTATATACCTACAGATACCTCCATAGGGGATATAAAGTAGCCCCTACGGATAAGTCCGTAGGGGCTAATCCCAACACCCTGCACTGAGACCGGGGTGAAAAATATCAGGAAACCTGATATTTTGCCCCTACGAATTTATCCGTAGGGGATAAACAGTGGCCCCTACGGACATATCCGTAGGGGCACCCCCAACACCCTGCACTGATATCAGGTGGGAAAATATCAGGTTTCCTGATAGTTTGCCCCTACGGATAACCCCGTAGGGGCAACATATGTACCTACGGCTTAATCCGTTGGTACATATTGTCTGTATTTTTTTTAAAAAAATGGGCTGCTAGATTTTTTCCCGCCCTGTGCATAATACTATATACATCAATCAAATCATATATTGCAGTATTCATAATCACATCTCACGCATATATATAATATACAAAAGAAACCCAAAAACTGAATATGATATAAATACAAACCAATATCAATATCGTTTCAAAATGTAGTACAATGTGATATAAATACATGTTTCAAAAAATAAGAACCAAAAAGCTACCCTAGTTCGGTCCAGCTCCACCTCCGAATAACGTTAGAATAACGCGCGCCTGCTCCTCGGTCAATACACTTTGCAATGCTACATATAAGGGAGTCTGAGCGGCATGTGGAGCTGGCGATGTGGTCTGCGCAGCCGCCGTCGAGGTAGTCGCTTGCGGAGCCGCGGCTGCGGGAGTCTGAGTGGGCGGTGGAGCTACAGGAGCTGTCTGCGGAACCGCAGCCGATGTAGTAGCTTGCGGAGCCGCAGCCGAAGGAGATGCATGTGGAGGCTCGGCCGATCTACCCTGTCGCGTCTGGACACAACGTGTGTAAGAAGCGTGTAAGAACTGTGTATTATTCGAATTCGTTTCATTATTAAGTTATTTCGAAACCCTGTTTGGATATCTAGTTTGGAAAAGCGTTGTTTATTTTAATTACATATGTATGTATGATTAATCAAACTTAAGTCTAAAACCAAATAAGCTCAAGCTACGTACTAATTATGGATATGTTGATATGTATATAATATGAAATGATATTTTACTATAAAGTAGTATACATACCAGCATCTCCTTCAACTCCTGAACGGTGGCCCTCAAGCTATCCAGTTCCTGATGGACATGCCGGTCACTGGAGACGGATGAAGTAACCACCGGGGTGGAGTCCAACCTCATATGGGCCCTGCTAGGGCCCAATCCCCGGCCTCTCTCCCAACCTCCGTGGTGCCCTCCGTGTGCGGCGTCCAGAACTGGGGTCAGCAGCCTCGGATCGTTCTGTCCGGTAAAATCGATCCCCGAGGCCTAGGCCTGCTCAACCACCCGCTCCTACACCCACATTAAGCAGTAAAGTATAAGTATAAAATTTAAACTTGACCTTCCAAAACTAAAATTTCAAATTTGGGTAGAAAAAATATTAACACTTACGCAGTACTCCTGGGTAGCGACGTCGGGACATCGAAGCTCGCCCGTGGCGGGATCTGTCGAGGTGCCGTGGACGGCAAGATATGCGGACAGCATGCTCGGTGTACCACCTGACGCCACGGTCCGAGATGTCTGCAATATTAGAAAGTAACTCTTAATATTAGAAATATTAGAGAATAACTCTTAATATTGCAGAATATTAGAGAATAACTCTTAATTTACCGATAACTCCATGGCTCGAGTAATGTTCCTCGAGCCACCTGTGTAAGTGGGGCGACCCCTCTTCGCCGACTTCCTGTTCTCCATATTCTGAGCGGCCTGTTTCTGCACAACGCATTAACATTTAGTTTTCTAATTAAGAAACACAAAGAAATAAATTATATCATAAATAATGAATTAAATTTAAAATACATACTTGTTTGCGTTCGGAGTCGAAATAAGCGCACAATAGAGGCCATGTCTCTACGTCGACTCTCGCAAACGCCGGAGTAGATAGGAGGGCCGCTCTCTCTGCCTCGGGGGTCGCTATCCACAGGGAGTAGCAGTCGGCCTTCAGCTCATTCCTGTTGTATCGGACCTTGGCCTGCATGTTCTTCATCAGGCCATTGTACAGAGCATGAAGGTCGAGCACCCTCCCCGAGTGATCAGGGTCGGCTACAGGCTGAAAATCGTAATCCAACTGAAAATACAAAAAAAAAACATTGTTATTAGATTGCAAGTGTTAATAATAAATATATTGGATAGATCAAATGAAAATATATATTAATACATACCCGAGCCTGATCAAAGAAGAGGGCGAATGAGCGTTGGTGCTGCTCGCCCCACTCAACGTGAAGTGGATAGTTCTTCACGATCCGGCTCTCGTCCCCCAAATACCGGCCGAACCTCTCGGCATGAGGACCGGTATAGCGATAGTCAAGGGTAAAAAATAGGGGGAATGCTGCCTCCCCCCTAGCTCTATCAGGCCTCAGCCTATGGGACTGATTCGGGCCTCGAGTCCCCCTCTGGGGATGGAGAGGCCCTGCGTCTGCACGAAATATCAAGACAATCAATAATAAGACAAAGTTGTATTAAGAAATCAAGGTTAAACAAAAATTCAAGTGTGATATATACCTCCGGTGATTAGCGCACGAGCCTGGGCCCGAGCAGCAGCACGAGCGGGACGATAGTTCCTCCGGTGAGGAACAACCGGGGTCCCGGACCCGGACGCATCCCCTCCAACTATAAAATAAACATCGACGCTAAATCTCCATGAAGTTCATATTTATTCTATATAGCATATGTAAAATAAATAAATATTTTAAATTTATTCATACTAACCTACAGACGATGCGGAGGGTATGGAAGCGGCAGGAGTGGCCCCTGTGGAAGGTGTGGATGCACCACCTATAATTAGACAATTAAAAATAGATTTTATAAGTAATTGCAAAAAGAATGTGTAGATCAATAATATAACGTTCTAAATCAATATGCATGAACTATAGGACATATAAACATACCCGCAGGTGCGGTGGTGTCACCACCTACAGCTAGACAATAATGAAAATTACTAAGTAAGGGCAAAAGGAATGTGTATATTTATGATATAGCATTCTAAATCAATATACATACACTATATGATATATAAACATACCTGGAGGAGCGGGAGTGGCCTCTGTCCCAGATGTGGACGCAGGACCAACAACTAGACAATTAAAAATAGATTTTATAAGTAATTGCAAAAAGAATGTGTAGATCAATAATATAACGTTCTAAATCAATATGCATGCACTATAGGACATATAAACATACCCGCAGGTGCGGTGGTGTCACCACCTACAGCTAGACAATAATAAAAATTGCTAAGTAAGAGCAAAAGGAATGTGTATATTTATGATATAGCATTCTAAATCAATATACATACACTATATGATATATAAACATACCTGGAGGAGCGGGGGTGGCCTCTGTCCCAGATGTGGACGCAGGACCAACAACTAGACAATCAAACATTGACAATATAAGTAATTTTGACATAAACATGCATGAATATCTGTAATATTACATTGAAAATGGATATGCGTGCAGTATACCTGGAGGTGTGGCAAAATCCACACGGAAGGAGGCATCCGAAGAGGTCTCCGATCTGGGTGCAAGACCGGCCCTCTGAAGCTCCCTACGGAGCTCTCCGGGCGGCAGAACCGCTCTGCCTCTGCCTCTGCCTCTGCCGCGGCTGGAGCTCCTGCCGCCCCTCGCTGCTCCCGACATCGTCATCAAATCTAGATAAACGGTTCGTGGACGCATTACACAATCATTAAAAGTATTGACTATATATGATCTAGAGCGTAAAATGTGAAGTAATAATATAACATTACTGATAACCTTTTTCATTTCGTGGGCGCATCATACATATCTACTTGGATTTCATCGTCGATGTCATTTCTAACCCACGTAACTTCATGATCGGTCGAAGACAACCCGTCCTTCGAAACAGACGGTCGGAGCACTTTAAGCCTTCTCTCTTCTTCGTCCTCATCGCTGTCCTCGTATTCTGGGACATCGTAGACATCTCTAGGTTTCCATCGGCATACAACACTCCACCCCGGATGCTTCAAACACTGTGAGTAGTAGTCTTGGAATGCTTGGTTTGGAAAGATAAACGGATCGTCCTGACCGTAAAATCGAAGTGTGTTCACACTGGTCAATCCATATTCATCTTTCCAAGTCCCAAGACTGCTTCTCCACCTGTCTGTATCGGTTCGCGGATCGTACTAAGTACAGTGGAATATATAAAAGGGTTCTGATCGTCCGGGATAGTGGATGCCGAGTATACAATTTAAGTACCCATAGTAAATCACACCGTCCGATCCTACCGTCGCAATCCCACTATTCTGAGTGATTCTAGATGTTTCTATGTCCTTAACTTCGAATTTGTATCCAAGGACACCAAATCCTTTGTAATGTGCAACCTCCATACTAGGAAATTGAGCTAAACATCTTGAATCACTCTCAAATGATGCAGACAAGTTCGGATCGTGGATCTAACAAAACAAATTTTACGATAAATACATAACGATACAAGTTTAGATTAAAACTGATAGCAATAAAATGTAATTCGAATAACTTACATGCTCTGTGACCCAATCACAAAAATTATCCTGATGGTATTTTTCCAAACGCTCTTCGTTCCAATCAGGATGCCCCTCACGTACCTCGTTAAAATGAGTTCTGTTTTCGACAAATAATTGTGACATTAATATTATGTCATTTCATACACACACAAACACAGATATAACAATTAATCCAAAAGAACTTACTCTCTAATTTGTTCAAGACATACGCAATTAAGCAAGATAAACCGGTATATCTTGTTGATAAACATAGTGTCTACCCTCTTATACTCGGCTTTACCATATGGCCCGTCTTGAATTCTTCGTGGTCGGTTATGCCTTGTCTCAATGTTCTCGTCCAGATAGCGGGAACAAAATGTGGTTGCTTCATCAAGAAGATAACCTTGCATGATAGAACCCTCTGGTCGATTTTTATTGCGTATATACTTCTTAAGAGTGTAAAGGTACCTAATGAGAATATGTTGAATAAATAAACACGGGCATACATGAAAAAAATAAATTTATAAATTGCGCGAAACGAAAAATTACACGTACCTCTCGACGGGATACATTCATCGATATTGTACCGGTCCGGCTAACTTCGCCTCAGTTGCAAGATGAACCGTCAAGTGTATTATGATATCGAAGAATGACGGTGGGAAAATACGCTCAAACTTGCAAAGTATCAACGCAATAGAATTTTCTAGTTTATTCAGCGTCGCAACCTCCAGCGTTTTAGCACACAACTCCCTGAAAAAACAACATAGGTCGTTGATTACTAGACCAACCGAGTCGGGGAGAGAAGTCCTGAGGGCTAATGGAAGAAGGTGCTCCACGATAACATGGTGGTCATGACTTTTCAGCCCATCGATCTTGCCCTTCACAATTTTTATTTTCTTGCTGAATGATCCTGAGAAACCTGTGGGGACTTTCAAATCATGCAACACCTGCAGGAATCTTTTCTTCTCCGGTTGTGACATATGATAAGCGGCATTGGGAAGTACAAACTTGCCCGGTTTACCCGCTACCGGTTTAGGGTGCAGTTCACTTCTTATTCCCCACTCTTGTAGATCCATCCCGGCATTCATGTTGTCTTTCGATTTCCCGTCTTTACACAGAAGCAAGTTAAGTATGTGCTCTGATACTCCCTTCTCTATATGCATGACGTCCAGACAATGACGCACTGAATTTGTAGACCAGTACGGAAGCTCGAAGAAAATGCTTAACTTGTTCCAATGAACATCTAATCTATCTTTGTACACGGAGAACCAGCGGAAAGGTACCGACGAAATATCTCGAAACGGATGAAAACACAAGTGAATGAAGGCGTTTGCTTTATACATTCTTAACTTGTCCACACGGGACAAATCTATGGGTTACCATACGATTGAATTTTCTCGTCGCATAGACTATACGACGGTTGTTAGTATCGAGCTATACTGTCCGATATTTAACAACCTTCGTATAGTTCTAGGTCACGACGAGCATCGCACGTATGTTAACCGATAGACGGGGACTAAGTGGCGCTTTTTGTTTCATATACGGGTATCGATGGGAATATGAAGGTTTCATATCATCATCGAGTATCATATATTGGTTTTAACCCGAATATCTCGAGTCGCTCTCTAATTATGCGTTTGTTGTGCATTCGTGTTGTATGTGTAACATGATTTTAAACCATTGAGATCAAGATTGATAGAACTGATCATCCTACATTGCAATAGCATTCATCAACCAAAAACTATTATTGCAATGGTATACATCTATAACAATCAACAATTAAAACTATAAATATAGGATACTGATATCATAAAGCGTTATGAGACACCTCATCTGCCACGTGTCGTGATCATGGAAATCGCTAATATTGAGTTATGAGACACCTCATCTGCCATGTGTCATGGTTACATATTAGTTAGGGACACGGCTATTTGTGTGCGGCTGCACGCTTGTGCAAAGATTTGTAATGTTAAAAAAATGTGATTTTTTTTATACATTGGAAAGAATGAATACGAATTGATCTTTACATTGTTAACCTCTTTTAGTTTTTCTTTAGGAGCGGTCTCTTATATCTTAGTTGAAATATTTTCTATGTTTGTTATGGTCTTACTCTCACATAAACTATCAATATCATGCCACAAGAGAGTGAATGAAATATCATGCATGGTGTGTTCAATGTATGATAAACAAGTACACTTCTAATAGTTTTTAAATTTGAGAAGTCCAGAGTGTATGGAAGGAGTTGAATAACAGAAGCATAAGGGGCACAACATTTTTTTCTTAAATTCTGGATACATTCTAAAATCTTCAACAGCAATTGGAGTGTATTTCGCTGTGAGAGACTCTTCAAAGAAATGGAGGAAGAAGCACTAAAGAAAAAAGAGAGAAAAATAAGAATATAAAGTTGAAACTAAACTTGAGCTATCCGCTGAAATCATAAAGCATAGGAAAGTTGATTGAGTCTTGATCTATTGCTCTTTCTTTGCATTATCTCGTATGTCCATTTATAGATTTTAATGCCACATGAGATGTATAATCTGTCAGCTCCCTATGGTTGTATTAATGTCAGCTCTTACACAATATGTGTATCTGCCTTAACATTAAGACAACTATGGAATATGTTAATTTAAAATGTAAGGCTAGCTATCTATGTATTCTGAGGGACTGCTTGCATAGAACTTAGCTTGATCCTCTCAATTATTACACATAAATATGCTGACATGCCTCTCATAACCCTAACCCCAGCCCCACAGTAACCCTAATCCCAGCCCCAACCCTAACCCCAGCCCACCGTAACCCTACCCCAGCCCCACAGTAACCCTAACCCCAGCCCCACCGTAACCCTAACCCCAGCCCCACCCCAGCAGCAGCCGAACCCCAACCCTAACCCTACCCCGACCCCGACCCCGACCCCGACCGCCACCGCGCCCCTGCCCAAACCCAACTCTCGCGCGCGCAACCCAGACCCAGCCATGAATAATCCAAAAATGCTTTAATTTACCTCGAGATTTATACCTGAACGGGTGCGCTGGTGGGCTGGAGCGATGACGGTGGCGAATTGGTGAAGAAACCGGCGGTGGCGACGACGGTGGCGACGAAACCGGCGGTGGCGACGACGGTGGCGATGAAATCGGCGGTGGCGACGACGGTGGCGACTCTGCCCAACGACGGTGGCGACGCGACGGTGGCGATTTGGGGTTTTTCGCGCGCGTTTGAGGGAGAGAGAGAAAATGAGCGTAGGCTTTTCGATCTGGCTTTATTTTAAAACGATATTTACTTTCCCCTACGGATATACCCGTAGGTCCTTTGTTTGCGGCTCCGTAGGGGCAAACACCAAATTAAGAATTAATATTTTTATTCTTGGACGTCTGTGCCCGTAGGGGCAACCTTTTAGCCCTACGGATTAATCCGAAGGGCCAAGTTAAATATGCCCCTACGGATATTTCCATCCGTAGGGGCAACCCCCTATTTTACTAGTGTTGAGGCTACCGGAGTACCTCTCGGGTGCCTGAAGTTACCCACCGTATTTGCGGAGTGGCCAATGGATTGCCAATCCAGATTGAATCTTTAGTTTCCTTATCAAATCTTCAGTAATCGTTTGCGGTTCTGGAATCACTTCCAGTTCTAGCATACTCCCACTACTGTTTTTCTGAAAAAATCCATTTTTAATAAAACTGTGGCGAGTCAAGAACAATATCACTATTGATCTTCCAGATGGTAGAAAGTCAACTCTCGTCATAGCCTGGGTCAACCCACAAACAACCATTACAGAAACGTGCCTTGAGTTATCCAGAGTCTGGTTTTAATCATAAGCTGGACAACTCCCCGTACCTTAACAATGTTAAGATATGAACTGTACTATATCCAATATAGAACCAGAGGCACTGATTTAATTGAACCAAAATCAAATCATGCAGCTGTCTCCAGTGCATGTCAACTAAATGGAGAGAGGCCAATCAGCGTTACTCAACTTAGGAATGCTTCCAATTATGAGTAACCTGAAAGAGAAGCAAGATCTCTTAATCATTATTATCAACTGAATACCATACACAAGTATCTACATCTTCGATCACCTTGAAGAATCCTGATACCTGCAACACCTGGTTCTCTACTCTATTCATATACCTATAACTTCTCAAAATTCGGACCCTGTGTTTCTACGAAACACCTGTCTAAAAACTAGAGAAGTCATAAGTAAACCGAATATAGTATGAAGACCAACCCCTCTGTCCTGATGGACCCTGGACAACATACAATACTCTGTATAAGTCCCTTGGGTCTTATAACTCTTTCACTGTGTGTCGTAGGTTGAAAACTGTACTTATGGTTAAGAAGAATTACACCGCTGTTTAATGCTCCTTACCTAACCATCCACTAATATAGGTAAATGTCGTAGACATAATTTCAAAAAGGTATATATCTCACTCTATGAATATAGACGTACAGATATATCAATTTGAAATTGGTGCATGACAGAGGATATTCAAAACCAAATATTTGCCGACCGGCAAACAACCCAGGTGACTTCCTCAAATATCACCGATTGCAACGAATCCCGATATAATGAGGATGATCACCTAATTCCTAATAACTTACTTCTACTCATCATCTGTAAAACCATACAGATGTGAGAATCAGACTTGGTAAATACATACCCTGGAGCAAGTGTCTAATCGGGAAATCAGTTTTCCTTTAACAGTACACAGTGAAACTGAAACATTGAAATGTTTCGACGGGGTATCCTGGTATTCCTAGTAATGCCTCTTCCTGATTCACAACTGTAACCGTATAAATCTCTGCCACCTCTCCAAATCCCTTCATATGTATTTAGTCATTACCATCTGTACACCCCTTTAGGCCAAATGGTTTTCTTCCTTCCCTACCGTTCGGCACCAGCCTATGGGTTGGAAGAAGAATATCCAATAAGCATAATGGGTGTACTGTCCCAATCCTAGGAACACTCGCAATGCGAGAGATGGTGAAGATAAAAGACACCTGAATAAACCTTATTCCTATTTCTCCTGAACCAGAATCCATCTCCGAACTGGAACAAGTTCCTTTCGAGTTCGTATATAACCATACGATGGAGTATCAAAATATCTGTAGATCTTCGTAGTGATACAGAGTGTCCTGGAGAAATACAAAGGTGAAGTGGGAGTGGTAATGAAATATTTGGTTTGGTCGTGAATATCAGTCGCAATTTTCTTTGCCCTCTTACTAATCCCTTTCTTTGTCTTTACATAATACCTTCTGTACACCATCGTTAGGCTAATTGGTTTTCTTCATTCCCCACCATTCGGCACCAGCCTAAGGTTTGGAAGAAGACTATCCAATTTGCGTAATAGGTGTACTATCTCCTAAACCAAGGAGTACTCACAACCTGAGAGAAGGTAAAAGGAAAAGACAACTGAATAATCCTATCCGTTTTCTACAGAACCGGAAACCATCCTCGAATTAATTCCTTCGAGTTCGTATATAACCATACGATGGTTTTGTCCAATGGAAGTGGACGTTCGTAATAATACGGGGTGTCCTGGAGAAAAGGGTAAAAGTAGGAGTGGCAATGAGGTCTGCAACTTTGACAATCCAAAAGCCAGTGTTTAAGAAGGTTCGGTTAATTTTGGTCTCTGAGTCATAGTCTTGTTGGAGGTAGTGCCCTCAGAGTCAATTATTGGATCACAGGTACGTGATTGCAATGATTGAGGGAGGACCTATCCCGGTAGGACAGTCTTACTCGAGATGATAGTATGCTATCTGGTTTACCTTTATCATCGTGTACTGTTTTAGGTGACATGACACGTCGCTATTACACGTTGATAGAGCCCCTAGGATTCTTGCTTGACCACCTGCAGTATGAGGGCGATCATATAAGTGGGAGCTGGGGGTCTACAAGCATATCCTTAAAAGGTCCCTAGTCGTGGGAGTTTCGAGACTGGGCATCGATACTCCATTAGTAGACTAGTGTATACAGTCGAGACCCCGACGAGGGGCGGTGGCCGGTCTCACAAGCCACTGGTGTCAGTAGGATCACCTAAGATGTATACAGGTGCTCATTGGGTTATGAGTACACCGGACAGGACTCGCCGGGAACATGCTAGTTGGTCATATACCAGACGTCAGATGGCAGTTCCCTGGTGACATGTGTGCAGGTTAGTTCATCGACCTGGGGATTGTCATTTGTCTTGTGTGAGTTCCCACTGTACTTTGATTACTACCCTACCACGGCTCAAAGGAGTCGTGCAAACAGGTTTTAGTTGGGTACAGTCCCGAGCCACATGGAGGCAGTGAGCGTATCTTCAGGGGTTCGTCTCTCCCGGTATTGGGGGTGAGGTCGTGCTGTGTCTAGGAGAGCCATTACACAAAGTCCTTGGCCAAGGCAAGGAGATTTACTGGTAGGTATTCCAGTAGTATCTCAGGGTGTTCTGGGCTACACTCCGACACGACTTGTACCGCTTTTGGGGGTCTGACTTTTACCAACCCCCTAGGCCCGCCATGCGATACTCATAGACGAACGGACCGGACTGCACGGATATTGTCACTGACAGGCTCAGTTGGGTGTCGGGGTGAGCTTCCTCATCGACGTCCTTTTTGGTCAATAGCTGGTGGCCCGTCACGTATTGGCTAATACCTCTGACGTGCTAGTGGTTAAATCCACAGCCATAGTATTGACGAGTCTTTAGAGTCCACCACACTTTCAGTTACTCAGCTTTCGGGCGAAACGCTGTAGAGGCCGTATGGAGATATGGCAGGGTCCGATCAGATACGTGCGGTATTGCACGGATCAGGATCGGACGGTTTGTACTAGTAGCCGTATAGGTATATGGCAGGGTTCGATCAGATACGTGCGGTATTGCACGGATCAGGATCGAACGGATATTACTAGCCGGCTTTGGTTTAAGCCGGTCCTAGTTTAGTACAGTGTAGATTTTGTCTCATTGCATTTGTATCCGGACGGAATACAGATGCGGGTGTGTATGCACAGTATTGGGGTTTTCCTGTAATTTATTACGGGACCAGTTTTCTGGAGTTGCCAGTTTGCATTCCGTTCCGGCCGGTTTTCCTTTGTTCTTTCCCGGCCGGACTTTTCCGATGGAGGGGGTTATTTGCAATTGTGCAAATAACATTTGTGGAGGGGGTTTCTTGTAAATGTTTGATTATGATAGCTATCATTTTCTTTTCAACCATGCTTTTGCTTTATGAGATTTGATTGTGATAAAGTGAGGGTATGGGTTTAATAGTGAAAGGCATGGTTGTATGTTTCTTTGTCCCTTGATGTGGTCACCTCTTCTCATCTCCTACACTCACCTCCCTTATTGCTTCATATTCTTTCCTCCTCCATTTTCTAAGTTCATAAGTTTTTTCATGGTTAAGTGAGAAGAAGAAAAGAGAAGGAGAGAGCTTCATCCTTGAGAGTGTTTTTCATTCTTGATCTCTTTTCATGCCAAGAAAAATGAAAGCACCATTTTTCATACCTTCATTCCTCCATCTTCAAAAGGCAACCAAAACCCCAATGAGACATAAACCCTACACATCCTACAGCAAGCCTTGGGCATGTCGAGTTGCCGGCTTCATGCGCGAGTTGCCTCGGTATAGAGGCGGGAGCCCGTAAAAGTACCCGGCTTCGTGGTGCCCTTTCCGACGAGGAGGAGACGGACGGAGATCCCGCGAGGAGATCGGAGTGGAGATGAAGACCGGAGGACTTGGATCGTCGGTATACATCTCTTCCCTTTCTTATTGTAGCGTAGACTTGTTAATGGTTACGATCCGGAGTTTAGTGCGCGGTGGTGCCGGTTTGCAAAGTCCGCAAAAATTTAAGTTTATCACCGTTTCCGCATTCCGGCGTCGGATTGACGGCCGGGGCGCCGCCGTGCACTTACAGTGGTATCAGAGCCTCCCCATTAACTTAGTCTAGCTTTGTGTAATGTGTTTGCATTTCCGATCGATCAAAAAGTCCAAAAACCCGTATTTTTCCCACATCAGTTTCTGTCGAATTTTTTTTGAGTCCAAAAATTTTTCAGGTTGTCTCAGAGTGATGTGCAGGGAATTCTAAGCATACTGTAAAAATTTGGTATGATGAACCCACTGTAGCACCGCGGAAGGGCGGCCAAAACCCTACTTTGGCCGCGCTTCCGCGGCAAGTTTGACTGTTCATTCTCCCAAAAGTTTGCAGAATGTTCCTGAGTTGTAAATGTGGTTTTTGGAATATTAAAATTGGGCCCAGGTTTTCTGTGGTTGCTACAGTTTTGTTTGGGGGCCCACTTATTAATGTTTGATCAATCGGAAAATTTTAAACACATTTTTCACAGTATTTACATTATATCTGCGACCGTGAATGTCACTCGATCGGTAAATCCGGTCTAACTGCTATAGCCCGGTTAGACGGATTTGCGAACGTGACTTTCACGTTGATGTTCTATGTATTTGCTGTGATGTTGCGGATCGGTCGTGGGGGATAGCCTGGATGCAATGCTAGTACTGTTTTGTTGTATTATGTACATTTGATATTGCGGGGCGAGCGTCCGACATGTGGACTGCCGTCACTGCCTGATTGTATTATTATTTTGGGGCACGACCTGGTTGCGGTCGATGTACCCGGTGTATGTATATTTTACTTTCTGTACTAGGATTGCCCCGCGGAGGGGTGCACGGATAGCCGGGTTCTGGAGGGCAACAAGCCCGCATCTCATGGCATTGAGACGGAGGGGGCTTCGCTCTAGGATTGGCGGGCTATTCGCCGCACTCGTAGGGGGTACAGGTTTGACCCAGGAGGGGTGCCCAAGTTGCCGGATTCCGTGAAGTGCTGGGTGGTCCATTCACGGCGCTGAAGGGGGCTGCCTCGCTTCAGGTTTTGGCGGGTGACTTGCCGCGCCCGTAGGGGTCTAGGATTTCATTGCACAGGCTATCCACACGACCAGGGGAACGTCGGGTTTCAGCGGCTCTGTGAAACCCGGGGATCCCAGATATCTGTATTGTTTCTGTGATGCTGTTCATTCTCTGTGATGTTGCATTTCTTTCACGCCTTGAGCGAAATATTATATATTGGTATATATATTAGTAGATGTTGTATATGTTTTGCATCCGCGCTAGTCCAGTCCCCGCTCTGTCGTTAGTAAGCTAACCTAACGGGTAATGACGGGACCCAGTGGCGAATGCGGATGGCATATACGTACATCAGTATATTTTCGTTCTTTTTGGTGTGATCAATTGATGGGACTGCATTGATTCGGATCAATGCAAGTTTAAAACAAACCTAATCTGATGTTGTTGGAACACTTTTTCAAAAGCTGTTATTGCAAGGACGTTTACTTTTGTTTTGCATCGTGGTATTCATTAGAATATCCTGCTCCTCAGTCGACGAGGCAAGGGCCGAGATCCCTTCACCGGGAGTGACCCCTTGGACAAAAGTTTGCGTCAGGGCAATGACTTCACTATAGCCGATTACTTTTGCTTTGCACAGTGATATTCGGTTATGAATATCCAGCACCCCATTCTACGGGGAAAGAGCCGAGATCCCTTCACCGGGAGTGACCTCTTTAGTAAAGGTTTTCGTCACTATATTTTCTAAAAAGCTATCCGTTCCTTCAACGATATCAAGTTCATTACGTTAAAGGTTTTCGCCAGAAACCATTCGTAGCCCTCCGTCGTTTCATATGGGTTGTCAATAGTATTCAAGCTGTGTATGTTGGCCAAAGTCAAGGCACAGTGATTGGTAGCTATTGGGGCATTCATATGCAGCATAGATAGATGCGTTGGTTTGGGACAGTCGTGCTGCCATTTTGGCCAAAGTCAAGGGTATGTACGGGTGGATTCAAATTAACCTGGAGAATGACGGGCAGAACTTGACATGTGACTTATGATATGTTGGCCAAAGTCAAGGTCATAAGAGCATGGGGCAGAAATCACATCGGGAGTTTCAAAAGAACTGAAACTTGCCAGATATGCGGATACCTTCTGGAGTGTGTTGACGTGAGCGGATTCCGTCACGTTATCATGCGATGATAGTTGGATCCCGATTCCCACTGATGAGTTAGTTTACTCCTCGGGTCACCCCGACTAATTCTTCTTTAGGTTTGGAGGAGAATTTGAGATACAGTGGGAGGATTCCAGATTAGATAAATTGGTGACCATTCTGATCTAGGTTAGAGTGCACGCTGAGTGTTTCTTTTCTCTCTCTCTTTGGCAGCGACTATTGACCCGACCCTAAGACTTTGACTCAGAGACCAAGTTGACCGAACCTTCTTAACACTGGCTTTTGGATTGTCAGAGTTGCAGACCTCATTGCCACTCCTACTTTTACCCTTTTCTCCGGGACACCCCGTATTGCTATGAACGTCCACTTCCATTGGACAAAACCATCGTATGGTTAGATACGAACTCGAAGGAATTCGAGAATGGTTTCCGGTTCTGGAGAAAACGGATAGGATTATTCAGTTGTCTTTTCCTTTTTACCCTCTCTCAGGTTACGAGTACTCCTTGGTTTAGGGGTAGTACACCTATTACGCAAATTGGATTGTCTTCTTCCAAACCTTAGGCTGGTGCCGACCGGTAGGGAATGAAGAAAACCAATTAGCATAACGATGGTGTGCAGAAGGTATTAAGTTCAGACAAAGCAAGGGATTAGTAAGAGGGCAAAGTAAATTGCAACAGATATTCACGACCAAACCAAATATTTCGTTACCACACCCACATCACCTTTGTATTTCTCCAGGACACTCCGTATCACTACGAAGATCCACAGTTTATTTGGATACTCCATCGTATGGTTATATACGAACTCGAATGGAACTTGTTCCAGTTCGGGGATGGATTCTGGTCCAGGAGAAATAGGAATAAAGTACATTCAGGTGTCTTTTATCTTCACCTTCTCTCGCGTTGCGAGTGCTCCTAGGATTAGGACAGTACACCCTTTATGCTTATTGGATAGTCTTCTTCCAAACCATAGGCTGGTGCCGAACGGTAGGGAAGGAAGAAAACCAATTGGCCTAAAGGGGTGTGCGGAAGGTAATGACTAAAGACATATGAAGGGATTTGGAGAGGTGGCAAAGAATTATACGGTTATAGTTGTGAATCTGGATAATGGTAGAGGCATTACTAGGAATACCAGGATACCCCATCGAAACATTTCAATGTTTTAGTTTCACTGTGTAATGTTAAAAGAAAACTGATTTCCCGATTAGATACTTACTCCAGGGTATGTATTTACCAGGTATGATTCTCACATCTGTATGGTTTTACAGATGATGAGTGGGAGTAGGTTATTGGGAATTGGGTGATCATCCTCATTATATCGGGATTCATTGTAATCGGTGATATTTGAGGAAATCACCTGGGCTGTTTGCCGGTCGGCAAATATTTGGTTTTGAATATCCGCAGTTATGCACCAATTTCAAATTGATATATCTGTACGTCTATTTTCATAGAGTGAGATATACCTTTCTGAAATTATGTCTACGATATTTACCTATATCAGTGGATGGTTAGGTAAGGAGCATTAAACAGCGGTGTAATTCTTCTTAACCATAAGTACAGTTTTCAACCTACGACACACAGTGAATGAGTTATCAGACTCAAGGGACTTATACAGAGTATTGTATGTTGTCCAGGGTCCATCAGGACAGAGGGGTTAGTCCTCGTACTACATTCAGTTTACTTATGACTTCTCTAGTTTTTAGACAGGTGTTTCGTGGAAACACAGGGTCCGAATTTGGAGAAGTTATAGGTATTTGAATAGAGTAGAGAACCAGGTATAGCAAGTATCGGGATTCTTCAAAGAGATCGAAGATGTAGATACTTGTGTATGGTGTTCAGTTGATAGTAATGATTAAGAGAACTTGCTTCTCTTTCGGGTTACTCATGATTGGAAGCATTCCTAAGATTGAGTAACGCTGATCGGCCTCCTTCCATTTAGTTGACATGCGCTGGGGACAGCTGCATGATTTGAATCTGGTTCAATTAAATCAGTGTCTCTGTTTCTATATTGGATATAGAACAGTTCATATCTTAACGATGTTAAGGTACGGGGAGTTGTCCGGTTTATGATTAAAACCAGACACTGGACAACTCAAGGCACGTTTCTGTAATGGCTGTTTGTGGGTTGACCCAGGCTATGACGCGGGTTGATTTTCTACCATCTGGAAGATCAATAGCAATATTGTTCTTGACTCGCCACAGTTTTAAATTAAAAATGGATTTTTTCAGGAAAACAGTAGTGGGAGTATGGTAGAACTGGAAGTGATTCCAGAACCACAAACGATTACTGAAGATTTGATAAGGAACCTTAAGATTCAATCTGAATTGACATTCCATTGGCCACTCCGCAGATAAGGTGGGTAACTTCAGGCACCCGAGAGGTACTACGGTAGCCTCAAGGACGGTGACAGGGAAGTTCTTGTTTACCCACAATTACCATTGCTGTTGTTCCAGGCTGCGAGACCCGGCGGGAGGATGAGTATAGCGTCGTTCTAAACTAGTTTTAGAAGTGTACGTCTATATGACTCTGCCAGAGGGTTGTCGTAGTCAGTGGGAGCAGCGGAAGCATTGGTGGACAAGTAGCTTATGTCTATTTATAGACTAAAGCAGAAGTAGCGGAGATAGATCATCTATTTCTGACATGACAGTCATGGGTTTGACTTCATCAGAATAGGGGATGGATCTGTTGAGAAGGTAGTAGCGTGTGATATCCTGGTATTTGGATGACATACACTACACAGAGTAGGAAAAGAAACTCCTATACTACAATCGGTTATACTTTGGTCGTCACACAGTGGTTTCTCCACAAAGGAAATGGATTTTATATCTGACATACTGGTTACTAGATCTATGGTTTTAGATCTAGATTTGGGTGGTTTCCCAATCTGGGTACTTAGACAGCATTCTGAGAGTATTTAGAATGGACGACTCCTGGCACGGTAGTATACCTGCAGGTAATGGAGTCACCCTCTCCAGAGGTGTCTTACAGACTAAAGGGGAGAGGGACGTGCATGATTGGCAGATCACTTGCTCAGGCAATTGAGTCAATCGTGAGATGTCAAGTACCACACCAGATGTTGTTCTTGCACTAGATGCAATAAGTTGACATTAATCCAATCCTGGAGAAACGGTCGGAAGCAGTTCTAGAACATAAGTAGATGTTCTAGGGATATGATAACGACAGCCTTATTCAGGAGACAGTTATCATTCCAGGCTTCCAAGGTGACATGGACGACAAGAAGGTTGTCAGAGTTATAGTTTTCCCTCTGATGAGGGGCAGTATTTTGGACAGGTGATCCAAGGCAATACTGAGGGAGGCATGGCGCGCAGGACACTGATTAAGTTCAGTTGTCAATACAGTCTAAGAAGTTTGGATTTGGAGTTCATTTATGAGCTAGGTCCCATCAGACATCCAGACATATTCTAAGACTGATTTTGCTCATTTCGGGAGATGGCTTTCTCCGCGAACTTGAGATATAGAGAGACATGGAAAGAAACAACTAAGCGGATCCACTCACTGAGGCTATTCCTCGAACGCAATAGTTCCGCAAACGAGCTTTGTGAGACTGACTAGTAGAGGAGTTGGGTGTTCGGTATCACACGGGCTGTGAGTATGCGATATCGCAATAATTAGCCTTGAGTGCAAGTGGGAGATTGTTGGAGGTAGTGCCCTCAGAGTCAATTATTGGATCACAGGTACGTGATTGCAATGATTGAGGGAGGACCTATCCCGGTAGGACAGTCTTACTCGAGATGATAGTATGCTATCTGGTTTACCTTTATCATCGTGTACTGTTTTAGGTGACATGACACGTCGCTATTACACGTTGATAGAGCCCCTAGGATTCTTGCTTGACCACCTGCAGTATGAGGGCGATCATATAAGTGGGAGCTGGGGGTCTACAAGCATATCCTTAAAAGGTCCCTAGTCGTGGGAGTTTCGAGACTGGGCATCGATACTCCATTAGTAGACTAGTGTATACAGTCGAGACCCCGACGAGGGGCGGTGGCCGGTCTCACAAGCCACTGGTGTCAGTAGGATCACCTAAGATGTATACAGGTGCTCATTGGGTTATGAGTACACCGGACAGGACTCGCCGGGAACATGCTAGTTGGTCATATACCAGACGTCAGATGGCAGTTCCCTGGTGACATGTGTGCAGGTTAGTTCATCGACCTGGGGATTGTCATTTGTCTCGTGTGAGTTCCCACTGTACTTTGATTACTACCCTACCACGGCTCAAAGGAGTCGTGCAAACAGGTTTTAGTTGGGTACAGTCCCGAGCCACATGGAGGCAGTGAGCGTATCTTCAGGGGTTCGTCTCTCCCGGTATTGGGGGTGAGGTCGTGCTGTGTCTAGGAGAGCCATTACACAAAGTCCTTGGCCAAGGCAAGGAGATTTACTGGTAGGTATTCCAGTAGTATCTCAGGGTGTTCTGGGCTACACTCCGACACGACTTGTACCGCTTTTGGGGGTCTGACTTTTACCAACCCCCTAGGCCCGCCATGCGATACTCATAGACGAACGGACCGGACTGCACGGATATTGTCACTGACAGGCTCAGTTGGGTGTCGGGGTGAGCTTCCTCATCGACGTCCTTTTTGGTCAATAGCTGGTGGCCCGTCACGTATTGGCTAATACCTCTGACGTGCTAGTGGTTAAATCCACAGCCATAGTATTGACGAGTCTTTAGAGTCCACCACACTTTCAGTTACTCAGCTTTCGGGCGAAACGCTGTAGAGGCCGTATGGAGATATGGCAGGGTCCGATCAGATACGTGCGGTATTGCACGGATCAGGATCGGACGGTTTGTACTAGTAGCCGTATAGGTATATGGCAGGGTTCGATCAGATACGTGCGGTATTGCACGGATCAGGATCGAACGGATATTACTAGCCGGCTTTGGTTTAAGCCGGTCCTAGTTTAGTACAGTGTAGATTTTGTCTCATTGCATTTGTATCCGGACGGAATACAGATGCGGGTGTGTATGCACAGTATTGGGGTTTTCCTGTAATTTATTACGGGACCAGTTTTCTGGAGTTGCCAGTTTGCATTCCGTTCCGGCCGGTTTTCCTTTGTTCTTTCCCGGCCGGACTTTTCCGATGGAGGGGGTTATTTGCAATTGTGCAAATAACATTTGTGGAGGGGGTTTCTTGTAAATGTTTGATTATGATAGCTATCATTTTCTTTTCAACCATGCTTTTGCTTTATGAGATTTGATTGTGATAAAGTGAGGGTATGGGTTTAATAGTGAAAGGCATGGTTGTATGTTTCTTTGTCCCTTGATGTGGTCACCTCTTCTCATCTCCTACACTCACCTCCCTTATTGCTTCATATTCTTTCCTCCTCCATTTTCTAAGTTCATAAGTTTTTTCATGGTTAAGTGAGAAGAAGAAAAGAGAAGGAGAGAGCTTCATCCTTGAGAGTGTTTTTCATTCTTGATCTCTTTTCATACCAAGAAAAATGAAAGCACCATTTTTCATACCTTCATTCCTCCATCTTCAAAAGGCAACCAAAACCCCAATGAGACATAAACCCTACACATCCTACAGCAAGCCTTGGGCATGTCGAGTTGCCGGCTTCATGCGCGAGTTGCCTCGGTATAGAGGCGGGAGCCCGTAAAAGTACCCGGCTTCGTGGTGCCCTTTCCGACGAGGAGGAGACGGACGGAGATCCCGCGAGGAGATCGGAGTGGAGATGAAGACCGGAGGACTTGGATCGTCGGTATACATCTCTTCCCTTTCTTATTGTAGCGTAGACTTGTTAATGGTTACGATCCGGAGTTTAGTGCGCGGTGGTGCCGGTTTGCAAAGTCCGCAAAAATTTAAGTTTATCACCGTTTCCGCATTCCGGCGTCGGATTGACGGCCGGGGCGCCGCCGTGCACTTACAAGTCTTAGGGTCGGGTCAATGGTCGTTGCCAAAGAGAGAGAGAAAAGAAACACTCAGTGTGCACTCTAACCTAGATCAGAATGGTTACCAATTTATCTAATCAAGAAACCTCCAACTGTACCGTCAAATTCTCCTCCAAACCTGAAAGAAGAATTAGTCGGGATCACCCGAGGAGTAAACCAACTCATCAGTGGGAATCGGGATCCAACTATCATCGCATGATAATATGACGGAATCCGCTCACGTCATCACACTCCAGAAGGTATGCGCATATCTGGCAAGTTTCAGTTCTTTTGAAACTCCCGATGTGGATTTTTACCCCATGCTCTTATGACCTTGACTTTGGCCAACAAATCATAAGTCACATGTCAAGTTCTACCCGTCATTCTCCAGGTTAATTTGAACCCACCTGTACAAGCTCTTGACTTTGGCCAACAAGGCTATACGACTGTCCCAAACCAACGCATCTATCTATGCTGCATATGAATAACCAACAGCTACCAAACGCTGTGCCTTGACTTTGGCCAACAAACACACCTTGAATACTATTGACTACCCATATGAAACGACGGAGGGCTACGAATGGTTTCTGGCGAAAACCTTTAACGTAATGAACTTGATATCGCTGAAGGAACGGATAGCTTTATAAAAAATATAGTGACGAAAATCTTTGCCAAAGAGGTCACTCCCGGTGAAGGGATCTCGGCTCTTTCCCTGTAGAATGAGGTGCAGGATATTCCAACTGAATACCACGATGCAAAGCAAAAGCAATCGGCTATAGTGATGTTATTGCCCTGACGCAAACTTTTGTCCAAGGGGTCACTCCCGGTGAAGGGATCTCGGCCCTTGCCTCGTCGACTGAGGAGCAGGATATTCCAACTGAATACCACGATGCAAAACAAAAGAGAACGTCTTTGCAATAACAGCTTTTTGAAAAGTGTTCCAACAACATCAGATTAGGTTTGTTTTAACTTGCATTGATCCGAATCAACGCAGTCCCATCAATTGATCACACCACAAAGAACGAAAATATACTGATGTACTTATATGCCATCCGCATTCGCCACTGGGTCCCGTCATTACCCGTTAGGTTAGCTAACTAACGACAGAGCGGGGACTGGACTAGCGCGGATGCAAAACATATACAACATCTACTAATATATATATAATATATAATTTTCGCTCAAGGAGTGATAAAATGCAATATCACAGAAATGTACAGCATCACAGAACAATACAGATATCTGGGATCCCCGGGTTTCACACAGCCACTACTGAAACCCGACGTTCCCCTGGTCATGTGGATAGCCTGCGCAATGAAATCCTACACCCCTACGGAAGCGGCAAGTTACCCGCCAAAACCTGAAGCGAGGCAGCCCCCTTCAACAACGTGAATGGACCACCCAGCACTTCACGGAATCCGGTAACTTGGGCACCCCTCCTGGGTCAACCTGTACCCCCTACGAGTGCGGCGAATAGCCCGCCAATTCTAGAGTGAAGCCCCCTCCGTCTCAATGCCATGAGATACGGGCCCGTTGCCCTCTAGAACCCGGCTATCCGTGCACCCCTCCGCGGGGTAATCCTAGTATAGAAAGTAAAATATACATACAACGGGTACATCGACCGCAACCTGGTCGTGCCCCAAAATAATAATACAAACTGGCAGTGACGGCAGTCCACATGTCGGACGCTCGCCCCGCAATATCAAATGTACAAAATACAACAAAAACTGTACGAGCATTGCATCCAGGCTATCCCCCATGACCGATCCGCAACATCACAGCAAAATCACAGAACATCAACGTGAATGTCACGTTCGTAAATCCGTCTAACCGGGCTATAGCAGTTAGACAGGATTTACCGATCAAGTGACATTCACGGTCGCAGATATAATGTAAATAATGTGAAATAATGTGTTTAAAATATCCGATCGATCAAATTTTATCAAGTGGGCCCCAAAGCTTTACTGTAGCACTTAAAGAAATTCTAGGCCCAAAATTAATATTCCAAAACCCCTATTTTCAGCCCAAAAGCCCACTGGAAAAAATTGGCACAATGATAACACAGAACCGCCGCGGAACCGCAGACAGAAGGGGGTTTTGGCTGCGGTTCCGCGGTCTTCTTGTTGAATCATGTTGTCGAAATTTTACAGTAGGCTTAAAAGTCCATGCACATACTTCTGCAACACACTGAAAAAATTTTGGAGCACAAAAAATTTTAACAGAGAACTGATGCATGAGAAAACGCGGATTTTGGAATTTTTGATCGATCGGAAATGCAAAACACATTAGACAAAGCTAGACTATGTTAATGGCGAGGCTCTAATACCACTGTAAGTGCACGGCGGCGTCCCGGCCGTCAATCCGACGCCGGAATGCGGAAGCGGTGATTTACTTTGATTTTTCAAACCGGCACCACCGCGCACTATAAACCCGGATCGTGCCATTAAACTAGTCCAAGCTAACTACAAGATGGGGAAGAGAGATATACCGAGCGATTCGTGTGTAAGTGCACGGCGGCGCCCCGGCCGTCAATCCGACGGCCAAATGCGGAAGCGGTGATAAACTTAAATTTTCTTGAACTGGAAAACCGCCGCGCACTAATAACCGGATCGAACCATTAACTAGTCCTAGCAAACTACAAGAAAGGGAATAGAGATATACCGACGATCCAAGTCCTCCGGTCTTCTCGTCATGGTCCCGATCTCCTGCGGAAAAGTCCCGTCTCCTCCTCGTCGCCGGAAGTGCACCACATCGCCTACTTTGTTTACGGGCTCCCACCTCAATGCCGAGGCAACTCGGGCACGAAGCCGGCTACTCGACGTGCCCAAGATTTACTGTAGAATGAGTGGTGTAGAAATCCATGTCTCATTTTGGGGTTAAGGAGGTGCCATTTGGTAGAGGGATGAAACAAGAACAAAATGTGGAGGAGCTTGGGGATATTTTGTGCATCAAATAAACAACAAAAACCCCACTACAATTTTTGGACAGCCCATGAATAACATGGCCGGCCACCACCCTTGGAGAGAGGAGAGAATGAGATTGAAGCCAAAAGAATGAGTGGGAAAAACTCTATCATACAAGAGAGAGAAAGAGGAATGGCTATGATGCAAAAGCCATCATGAAAGAACATCATCACAATATCAAAACCACACTCAACACCACCATCATCACCTCACAATGTCCAACCAAGATGAGAAAGAAAAAGTCAATGATGGTGCACATCATGAAAACCATCATGATGCTACAATAAGCAAAGACCCCCTCCACAAAAGCCTATTTGCAACAATGCAAATAAACCCTCCTCCACCAAACATCGGCCAATGAACGATCAAAGGAAAATTGGCCGAAACGGAAAACAAACTGGCAACTCCAAAAACTGGTCCCGTAATAAATTACAGGAAAACCCCGATACTGTGCATACACACCCGCATTTGTATTCCGACCGAAATACAAATGCAATGAGACAAAATCTACACTGTACTATACTAGGATCCGGCTTAAACCAAAGACGGCTAGTAATATCCGTTCGATCCTGATCCGTGCAATACCGCACGTATCTGATCGAACCCTGCCATAACACCATACGGCCTATAGTACAAACCGTCCGATCCCCTGATCCGTGCAATACCGCACGTATCTGATCGGACCCTGCCATATCTCCATACGGCGTCTACAGCCTTTCGCCCGAAAGCTGAGTAACTGAATGTGGGGGACTCTAAAGACTCGTCAACACCTTGGTTGTGGATTTAACCACTAGCACGTTAGAGGTATAAGCCAATACATAACGGGCCACCAGGTATTGACCAAAAAGCGACGTCTGTGAGCGAACTCAGCCCGACTCCCTACTGAGCCTGTCAGTGACAATATCCGTACAGTCCGGTCCGTTCGTCTATAAGCATCGCATGGCGGGCCTAGGGGGTTGGTAAATGTCAGACCCCCAAAAGCGGTACAAGTCGTGTCGGAGTGTAGCCCAGAACACCCTGAGATACTACTGGAATACCTACCAGTAAATCTCCTTGCCTCGGCCGAGGGCTTCGTGTAATGGCTCTCCTAGACACAGCACGACCTCACCCCCAATACCGGGAGAGACGAACCCCTGAAGATACGCTCACTGCCTCCATGTGGCTCGGGACTGTACCCAACTAAAACCTGTTTGCACGACTCCTTTGAGCCGTGGTAGGGTAGTAATCAAAGTACAGTGGGAACTCACACGAGACAAATGACGATCCCCAGGTCGATGAACTAACCTGCACACATGTCACCAGGGAACTGCCATCCGACGTCTGGTATATGACCAACTAGCATGTTCCCGGCGAGTCCTGTCCGGTGTACTCATAACCCAATGAGCACCTGTATACATCTTAGGTGATCCAACTGACACCAGTGGCTTGTGAGACCGGCCACCGCCCCTCGTCGGGGTCTCGACTGTATACACTAGTCTACTATGGAGAATCGATGCCCTGTCTCGAAACTCTCACGACTAGGGACCTTTTAAGGATATGCTTATAGACCCCCAGCTCCCACTTATATGATCGCCCTCATACTGCTGGTGGTCAAGCAAGAATCCTAGGGGCTCTATCAACGTGTAATAGCGACGTGTCAGGTCACTTAAAGCAGTACACGATGATAAAGGTAAACCAGATAGCATACTATCATCTCGAGTAAGACTGTCCTACCGGGATTGGTCCTCAATCAATCATTACAATCACGTACCTGTGACCTAATAATTGACTCTGAGGGCACTATCTCCAACAATCTCCCACTTGCACTCAAGGCTAATTATTACGATGTCGCATACTCACAGCCCGTATGATACCGAACACCCAACTCCTCTACTAGTCAGTCTCACAAAGCTCGTTTGCGAAATTATTGCGTTCGAGGAATAGCCTCAGTGAGTGGATCCGCTTTGTTGTTTCTTTCTATGTCTCTCTATATCTCAAGTTCGCGGAGAAAACCATCTCCCGAAATGAGCAATACCTGTCTTAGAATGTGTCTGGATGTCTGATGGGACATAGCTCATAAATGAACTCCAAATCCAAACTTCTTAGACTGTATCGTCAACTGAACTTAATCAGTATCCTGCGCCATCCCACCCTCAGTATTGCCTTGGACTACCTGTCCAGAATACTGCCCCTTATCAGAAAGAAAACTATAGCTCTGACAACCTCCTTGTCGTCCATGTCACCTTGGAAGCCTGGAATGATAACTGTTTCCCGAATGAGGCTGTCGTTATCATATCCCTTGAACATCCACTTATGTTCTAAAACTGCTTCCGACTGTTTCCCCAGGATTGGATTAATGTCAACTTATTGCATCTAGTGCAAGAACAACATCTGGTGTGGTACTTGACATCTCACGATTGACTCAATTGCCTGAGCAAGTGATCTGCCAATCATGCATGTCCCTCTCCCCTTTAGTCTGTAAGACAGCTTCAGAGAGGGTGACTCCATCACCTGCAGGTACACTACCGTGCCAGGAGTCGTCCATCCTAAATACTCTTAGAATGCTGTCAAGTACCCTGATTGGGAAACCACCCAAATCTAGATCTAATACCATAGATCCAGTAACCAGTATGTCTGATATAAAATCCATTTCCTTTGTGGAGAAACCACTGTGTGACGACCAAAGTATAACCGATTGTAGTATAGGAGTTTCCTTTCCTATTCTGAGTATGTCATCCAAATACCAGGATATCACACCCTACTACCTTCTCAACAGATCCATCCCCTATTCTGATGAAGTCAAACCCATGACTGTCACGTCAGAAATAGATGATCTATCTCCGCTACATCTGCTTTAGTCTATAAATAGACATAAGCTACCTGTCCACCAATGCTTCCGCTGCTCCCACTGACTACGACAACCCTCTGGCAGAGTCATATACACGTACACTTCTAAAACTAGTTTAGAACGACGCTATACTCATCCTCCCGCCAGGGCCTCGCAGCCTGGAACAACAGCAATGGTAATTGTGGGTAAACAAGAACTTCCCTGTCACCGTCCTTGAGGCTACCGTAGTACCTCTCGGGTGCCTGAAGTTACCCACCGTATCTGCGGAGTGGCCAATGGAATGTCAAATCAGATTGAATCTTTAGGTTCCTTATCAAATCTTCAGTAATCGTTTGTGGTTCTGGAATCACTTCCAGTTCTACAATACTCCTACTACTGTTTTCTGAAAAAAAAAATTATTAAAACTGTGGCGAGTCTAGAACAATATTGCTATTGTTCGTCCAGATGGTAGAAAGTCAACCCTCGTCATAGCCTGGGTCAACCCACAAACAGCCATTACAGAAACGTGCCTTGAGTTATCCAGAGTCTGGTTTTAAGCATAAACCGGACAACTCCCCGTACCTTAACATCGTTAAGATATGAATTGTTCTATATCCAATATAGAAACAGAGACACTGATTTAACTGAACCAGATCCAAATCATGCAACTATCTCCAGTGCATGTCAACTAAATGGAAGGAGGCGGATCAGCGTTACTCAACTTAGGAATGCTTCCAATTATGAGTAACCTGAAAGAGAAGCAAGATCTTTTTATCATTACTATCAACTGAATACCATGCACAAGTGTCTACATCTTCGATTGCTTTGAAGAATCCCGATACTTGCTACACCTGGTTCTCTACTCTATTCAAATACCTATACCTTCTCTAAATTCAGACACTGTGTTTCCACGAAACACTTGTCTAAAAACTAGAGAAGTCATAAGTAAACCGAATATAGTACGAGGACTTACCCCTCTGTCCTGAGGGACCCTGGACAACATACAATACTCTGTATAAGTCTCTTGAGTCTGATAACTCATTCACTGTGTGTCGTAGGTTGAAAACTGTACTTATGGTTAAGAAGAATTACACCGCTGTTTAATGCTCCTTACCTAACCATCCACTGATATAGGTAAATGTCGTAGACATAATTTCAGAAAGGTATATCTCACTCTATGAAAATAGACGTACAGATATATCAATTTGAAATTGGTGCATAATTGCGGATATTCAAAACCGAATATTTGCCAACCGGCAAACAGTCCAGGTGATTTCCTCAAATATCACCGATTGTAACAAATCCCGATATAATGAGGATGATCACCTAATTCCCAATAACCTACTCCTACTCATCATCTGTAAAACCATACATATGTGAGAATCATACCTGGTAAATACATACCCTGGAGCAAGTGTCTAATCGGGAAATCAGTTTTCCTTTAACAGTACACAGTGAGACTGAAACATCGAAATGTTTCGATGGGGTATCCTGGTATTCCTAGTAATGCCTCTTCCAGATTCACGATTGTAACCGTATAATTCTTTGCCACCTCTCCAAATCCCTTCATATGTCTTTAGTCTTTACCTTCTGCACACCCCTTTAGGCCAAATGGTTTTCTTCCTTCCCTACCGTTCGGCACCAGCCTATGGTTTGGAAGAAGACTATCCAATAAGCATAATGGGTGTACTGTCCCAATCCTAGGAACACTCGCAATGCGAGAGGAGGTGAAGATAAAAGACACCTGAATAAACCTTATTCCTATTTCTCCTGAACCAGAATCCATCCCCGAACTGGAACAAGTTCCCTTCGAGTTCGTATATAACCATACGATGGAGTATCCAATAAACTGTGGATCTTCGTAGTGATACGGAGTGTCCTGGAGAAATACAAAGGTGATTTAGGATTGGCGAAGGAATACTTGGTTTGGTCGTGAATATCAGTTGCAATTTACTTTGCCCTCTTACTAATCCCTTGCTTTGTCTGAACATAATACCTTCTGCACACCATCGTTATGCTAATTGGTTTTCTTCATTCCCTACCGGTCGGCACCAGCCTAAGGTTTGGAAGAAGACAATGCAATTTGCGTAATAGGTGTACTACCCCTAAACCAAGGAGTACTCACAACTTGAGAGAAGGTAAAAGGAAAAGACAACTGAATAATCCTATCCGTTTTCTCCAGAACCTGAAACCATCCTCGAATAAATTCTTTCGACTTCGTATCTAACCATACGATGGTTTTGTCCAATGGAAGTGGACGTTCGTAATAATACGGGGTGTCCTGGAGAAAAGGGTAAAAGTAGGAGTGGCAATGAGGTTTGCAACTCTGACAATCCAAAAGCTAGTGTTAAAGAAGGTTCGGTCAACTTGGTCACTGAGTTATAGTCTTAGGGTCGGGTCAATGGTCGCTGCCAAAGAGAGAGAGAAAAGAAACACTCAGCGTGCACTCTAACCTAGATCAGAATGGTTACCAATTTATCTAATCTGGAATCCTCCCACTGTACCTCAAATTCTCCTCCAAACCTGAAAGAAGAATTAGTCGGGGTCACCCGAGGAGTAAACTAACTCATCAGTGGGAATCGGGATCCAACTATCATCGCATGATAACGTGACGGAATCCGCTCATGGTGTCACACTCCAGAAGGTATGCGCATATCTGGCAAGTTTCAGTTCTTTTGAAACTCCCGATGTGATTTCTGCCCCATGCTCTTATGACCTTGACGAAGGCCAACAAATCATAAGTCACATGTCAAGTTCTACCCGTCATTCTCCAGGTTGATTTGAACCCACCCGCACAAGCCCTTGACGAAGGCCAACAAGGCTATACGACTGTCCCAAACCAACACATCTATCTATGCTGCAGAAAGGCAACAAGCAGCTACCATACACTATGCCTTGACGAAGGCCAACAAACATAGCATGAATACTACGTGCTACCCGTCTGAAACGACGGAGGGCTACGAATGGTTTCTGGCGAAAACCTTTAACGTAAAGAACTTGATATCGTTGAAGGAACTGATAGCTTTTTGAAAATATAGTGACGAAGACCGTTGCTAAAGAGGTCACTCCCGGTGAAGGGATCTCGGCTCTTTCCCCGTAGAATGGGGTGCAGGATATCCTAACTGAATACCACGGTGCAAAGTAAAAGTAGTCGGCTATAGTGAAGTTAATGCCCTGACGCAAACTTCTGTCCAAGGGGTCACTCCCGGTGAAGGGATCTCGGCCCTTGCCTCGTCGATTGAGGAGCAGGATATTCCAACTGAATACCACGATGCAAAACAAAAGTGAACGTCCTTGCAATAACAGCTTTTTGAAAAGTGTTCCAACAACATCAGATTAGGTTTGTTTTTAACTTGCATTGATCCGAATCAACGCAGTCCCATCAATTGATCACACCACAAAGAACGAAAATATACCGATGTACGTATATGCCATCCGCATTCGCCACTGGGTCCCGTCATTACCCGTTAGGTTAGCTAACTAACGACAGAGCGGGGACTGGACTAGTGCGGATGTAAAACATATACAACATCTACTAATATATATACCAATATATTATATTCGCTCAAGGCGTGAATAAAATGCAACATCACAGAAAATGTACAGCATCATAGAAATAATACAGATATCTGGGATCCCCGGGTTTCACAGAGCCACTACTGAAACCCGACGTTCCCCTGGTCGTGTGGATAGCCTGTGCAATGAAATCCTAGACCCCTACGGGCGCGGCAAGTTACCCGCCAAAACCTGAAGCGAGGCAGCCCCCTTCACCGCCGTGAATGGACCACCCAGCACTTCACGGAATCCGGTAACTTGGGCACCCCTCCTGGGTCAACCTGTACCCCCTACGAGTGCGGCGAATAGCCCGCCAATCCTAGAGTGAAGCCCCCTCCGTCCCAATGCCATGAGATGCGGGCTTGCTGCCCTCTAGAATCCGGCTATCCGTGCACCCCTCCGTGGGGCAATCCTAGTACAGAAAGTAAAATATACATACAACGGGTACATCGACCGCAACCAGGTCGTGCCCCAAAATAATAATACAAACAGGCAGTGACGGCAGTCCACATGTCGGACGCTCGCCCTGCAATATCAAATGTACATAATACAATCACAACTGTACTAGCATTGCATCCAGGCTATCCCCCACGACCGATCCGCAACATCACAGCAAAAACAGAACATCAACGTGAAAGTCACGTTCGCAAATCCGTCTAACCGGGCTATAGCAGTTAGACCGGATTTACCGATCAAGTGACATTCACGGTCGCAGATATAATGTAAATACTGTGAAATAATGTGTTTAAAATATCCGATCAATCAAATTTTAACAAGTGGGCTCCCAAGCAATACTGTAGCAGTTATGGAAATTCTGGGCCCAATGTTAATATTCCAAAACCCCTAAAATCTCCCCAGAAGCCCACTGTAAAAACCCAACCCACTGATTCCTCCATACTGCGGCGGAACCGCGGCAAAAAGTTGGTTTTGGCCGCGGTTCCGCGCTCTGGTTAGAAGATCATTGCGTCGAATTTGTACAGTAGTCTTACAATTTCTAGTACATCAATATTTTACAACATGAAAAATTTTTCGAGACCAAAAATTTTCAACAGAAACTGATGCTGAAGGAAATGTGGGTTTTGGGATTTTTGATCGATCCGAATTGCAAACACATTAAACCAAGCTAGACTAAGTTAATGGCGAGGCTCTGATACCACTGTAAGTGCACGGCGGCGCCCCGGCCGTCAATCCGACGGCCAAATGCGGAAGCGGTGATAAACTTAAATTTTCTTGAACTGGCAAACCGCCGCGCACTAATAAGCGGATCGAACCATTAACTAGTCCTAGCAAACTACAAGAAAGGGAATAGAGATATACCGACGATCCAAGTCCTCCGGTCTTCTCATCATGGTCCCGATCTCCTGCGGAAAAGTCCCGTCTCCTCCTCGTCGCCGGAAGTGCACCACATCGCCTACTTTGTTTACGGGCTCCCACCTCAATGCCGAGGCAACTCGGGCACGAAGCCGGCTACTCGACGTGCCCAAGATTTACTGTAGAATGAGTGGTGTAGAGATCCATGTCTCATTTTGGGGTTAAGGAGGTGCCATTTGGTGGAGGGATGAAACAAGAACAAAATGTGGAGGAGCTTGGGGATATTTTGTGCATCAAATAAACAACAAAAACCCCACTACAATTTTTGGACAGCCCATGAATAACATGGCCGGCCACCACCCTTGGAGAGAGGAGAGAATGAGATTGAAGCCAAAAGAATGAGTGGGAAAAACTCTATCATACAAGAGAGAGAAAGAGGAATGGCTATGATGCAAAAGCCATCATGAAAGAACATCATCACAATATCAAAACCACACTCAACACCACCATCATCACCTCACAATGTCCAACCAAGATGAGAAAGAAAAAGTCAATGATGGTGCACATCATGAAAACCATCATGATGCTACAATAAGCAAAGACCCCCTCCACAAAAGCCAATTTGCAACAATGCAAATAAACCCTTCTCCACCAAACATCGGCCAATGAACGATCAAAGGAAAATTGGCCGAAACGGAAAACAAACTGGCAACTCCAAAAACTGGTCCCGTAATAAATTACAGGAAAAGCCCGATACTGTGCATACACACCCGCATTTGTATTCCGACCGAAATACAAATGCAATGAGACAAAATCTACACTGTACTATACTAGGATCCGGCTTAAACCAAAGCCGGCTAGTAATATCCGTTCGATCCTGATCCGTGCAATACCGCACGTATCTGATCAAACCCTGCCATAACACCATACGGCCTATAGTACAAACCGTCCGATCCCCTGATCCGTGCAATACCGCACGTATATGATCGGACCCTGCCATATCTCCATACGGCGTCTACAGCCTTTCGCCCGAAAGCTGAGTAACTGAATGTGGGGGACTTTAAAGACTCGTCAACACCTTGGTTGTAGATTTAACCACTAGCACGTTAGAGGTATAAGCCAATACATAACGGGCCACCAGGTATTGACCAAAAAGGGACGTCTGTGAGCGAACTCAGCCTGACTCCCTACTGAGCCTGTCAGTGACAATATCCGTACAGTCTGGTCCGTTCGTCTATGAGCATCGCATGGCGGGCCTAGGGGGTTGGTAAAAGTCAGACCCCCAAAAGCGGTACAAGTCGTGTCGGAGTGTAGCCCAGAACACCCTGAGATACTACTGGAATACCTACCAGTAAATCTCCTTGCCTCGGCCGAGGGCTTCGTGTAATGGCTCTCCTAGACACAGCACGACCTCACCCCCAATACCGGGAGAGACGAACCCCTGAAGATACGCTCACTGCCTCCATGTGGCTCGGGACTGTACCCAACTAAAACCTGTTTGCACGACTCCTTTGAGCCGTGGTAGGGTAGTAATCAAAGTACAGTGGGAACTCACACGAGACAAATGACGATCCCCAGGTCGATGAACTAACCTGCACACATGTCACCAGGGAACTGCCATCTGACGTCTGGTATATGACCGACTAGCATGTTCCCGGCGAGTCCTGTCCGGTGTACTCATAACCCAATGAGCACCTGTATACATCTTAGGTGATCCAACTGACACCAGTGGCTTGTGAGACCGGCCACCGCCCCTCGTCGGGGTCTCGACTGTATACACTAGTCTACTATGGAGAATCGATGCCCTGTCTCGAAACTCTCACGACTAGGGACCTTTTAAGGATATGCTTATAGACCCCCAGCTCCCACTTATATGATCGCCCTCATACTGCTGGTGGTCAAGCAAGAATCCTAGGGGCTCTATCAACGTGTAATAGCGACGTGTCAGATCACTTAAAGCAGTACACGATGATAAAGGTAAACCAGATAGCATACTATCATCTCGAGTAAGACTGTCCTACCGGGATAGGTCCTCCATCAATCATTACAATCACGTACCTGTGACCTAATAATTGACTCTGAGGGGCGGTGGCAGGTCTCACAAGCCATTGGTGTCAGTAGGATCACCTAAGATGTATACATGTGCTCATTAGGTTATGAGTACACCGGACAGGACTCGCCGGGAACATGCTAGTTGGTATTATACATATCGTCAGATAGCAGTTCCCTGGTGACATGTGTACAGGTTAGTTCATCGACCTGAGATCGTCATTTGTCTCGTGTGAGTTCCCACTGTGCTTAGATTACTACCCTACCACGCGCAAAGGAGTTGTGTAAACAGGTTTTAGTTGGATACAGTCCCGAGCCACAAGGAGGAAAGTGAACGGATTGGCAGGGGATTCGTCTCTCCCGGTATTGGGGGTGAGATCGCGCTGTGTCTAGGAGAGCCATTACATAAAGCCCTCGGCCGAGGCAGGAGATTTACTGGTAAATACTCCAGTAGTATCTCAGGGTGTTCTGGGCCACTCTCTGACACGACTTATACTGCTATTGGGGGTCTGACGTTACCAGCCCCTAGGCCGATATGCGATACTCATAGACGAACGGACCGAACTGTATGTATATTGTCACTGTTTGGCTCAGTAGGGTTTATGGATGAGTTCGCTCGTTAGCTTCCCTTCAAATCAATACATAAGAAACCATTACGTACAGCTTGTACCTCTGACGTGCTAGAGGTTATACCCAGTGCCAGTGTGTTGATAAGTTATTAGAGTCCCCCACAGACACTTTCCCAAGTTCGGGCGAAACGTTGTAGAGGCCGTATGGTTTTATGGCAAGGTTCGGAAAATGCACGTGTGTTTTTGCACGTGTCATTTTTCGGGCAGATAATACTGGTTGGCTTTGCTTTAAGCCGCATCCGAGTATTATAATGTGTAGATATATTATCTCTGTCTCAGATGCATTTATATTCAATCGTAATACAAATGAGGGTATGTTTATACTGATACGGGGTTATCCTGAAATCCGTTTTGGGATCGCTTTTTGGAAGTTGCCAGTTTCCAGTTTTCTATCAGCCGTATTTAAGATTCGGTTAAATGCGGATTTATCTTTTCTTCTTGGGAGAGTCACGAGGGTGAGTTATGTGGAAGCTTCTTGAATTGGTGAATAGGTTTATTTATCACCATTATGCATTTAATGTTCTTTGCAAGGTGTAATTTGCATTAATGAGGTTTTGTATTGCTTAGGATATTTTGTGAGAAGCTTTCCTTTATGGTCACCCCCTCCTCTCTCCTACACTCACCTCCCTCTTCCTATATATGTGGCCGGCCATTCTTCTTCATCTCTCTCACTTGAAAAAAATGGTTGCTTGAGGGAAAACATGATAAATATTTGGTTCATGGAAATTAGAATAGAAAAATTTCTCATTTCATATCGATCCAAAAGGCAACTTCATTAACTGTTCGTCCATAGCTTTGGACGTAACGAGACAAAGTGTTCTACTCATTCTCTACATCAATCTTGGTCATCTCTTTTAGCAAACTTGATGATCGAGTTGCCTCGGTTCAGAGGCGGGAGCCCGTTTAAAGATCCGTCGACGTGGTGCCACCTGGACGACGAGACTGCAGATTCAGGAGATCGGAGCAGCCACAACAAAGCGTTGGATGATGGTTGAAGACCGAAGGACTCGGATCGTTCGGTATAACATTTCTACCCACTTTGTACTTTTTAGTTTAGCTTTAATGGCAGATCCGGGTTATAGTACGCGATAGCGCCAGTTGTAAAAAGTTTTTGTTCCGTATTTGGCGTCTGTTAGACAGCCGGGGCGCTACTGTGGACTTACAGTGGTATCAGAGCCTCACCATTAAGCTATACTAACTTGTGCTAACGCGTTTAAAATATCGATCGAACGGATTTTCAAAAATCGCAATTTTCCAAGTTCTGAGTTTCTGTCGATTTTAAACTGTGTCTAAAAATTATTTTACATATCACAGAAAGCAAAGCCGGGTTTTTTAAGCAAACGGGAAAATTTTGAGCACGTGATCCCACGTGAGCGCCGCGTATCCGCGGTCAAACCTAGGGTTTGACCGCGGAACCGCGGCAGTACTGTAGGAACAGTGCATCCAAATTCTCCAGTAGGCTTTCCTTGGGAAATTGTGGTTTTTAGTACTGTTCATTTGGGCCCAGATTTTGTTACTGTACAGCAGATGTACGTGGGGCCCACTTCGGGAAATTTTGTCGATCGAAATTTTAAACTTGTTAGTATGCAGCACTTACTTTATATCTCCGACCGGGAATGTCATTTGATCGGTAAACCGCGTCTAATTGCTATAGTTCTTTTAGAAGGGTTTGCGAACGTGACATTCGCGTTGATGTTCTGTGTTGTGCTGTGATGTTGCAGATATGTCGTGGTGGATAGAAGGGTGCAATGATAGTGCAGTTTGGATTTATTTGTACATTTGATATTGCGAGGCGAGCGTCCAACATGTGGGCTGCCGTTACTGCCTGTTTGTATAATATTCTTTTGAGGCACGACCGGGTTGAGGTCGATGTACCCGTTGTACATATTTTTATTTCTGTACTAGGTTTATCCCGCGAAGGAGTGCACGGATAGCCGGGTTCTGAAGGGCAACGGGTCCGTATCTCATAGCTTTGAGAAGCAAAGGGACCTTAATCTAGAATTGGCAGACTATTCGCCGCACTCGTAGGGGGTACAGTTTGACTCAAGGAGGGGTACTCAATTTACCGGATTCCGTGAAGTGCCGGGTGTTCCATTCACTATGCTGTGGGGACTACATCGCTTCAGGTTTTGGCGGGTAACTTGCCGCACCCGTAGGGGTCTAGGTTTCATTGCACAGGCTATCCACACGACCAGGGGAACGTCGGGTTTCATCAGCGGCTCTGTGAAACGCGGGGATCCCAGTTTATCTGTATTGTTCTGTGATGCTTTTTACTTTTCTGTAATTTTGCATATTATCATGCCTGGAGCGATTATTATATATTTGTATATATACTATTAGATGTTGTATATGTTTGACACCCACGCTAGTCCAGCCCCCACTCTGTCGTTAGTTAAGTAACCTAACGGGTGATGACGGGACCCAGTGACGAATGCGGATGGCATATACGTACATTTAATTTTCGTTCTTTTCTGGTGTGATTGATTGATAGGACTGCATTGATTCTTATCAATGTAAGGATAAAAAAAAAACCTATATTTGATGTTGTTGGAACCAATTTAAAAAGTGTTATTACAAAGTCGTTTCCTTTTGCTTTGCATAGTGATATTCAGTTGGAATATCCTTCACCTCATTCGACGAGGCAAGGGCTGATATCCCTTCACCGGGAAAGACCGCTTGGGCAGAAGTTTGCGTCAGGATAATAACTTCATTATAGTCGATTATAAGTTGCTTTGCATCGCGGTATTCAGTTGGAACATCCTGCTCCTCATTCCACGAAGAAAGAGCCGAGATCCCTTCACCGGCAGTGACCTCTTTAGCAAAAGGTTTTTCGTCACTATATTTTTATAAAAAAGCTATCACGTTCCTTCAACGAGATGAAGTTCATTACGTTAAAGGTTTTTCGCCAAAAACCAGTCGTAGCCCTCCGTCGTATCTTATGGATGGTCAGTAGTATTCAAGCTATGTTTGTTGACTTTCGCCAAGGCATAGTGTTTGGTAGCTGCTGGGTATTCATTTGTCGCATGGATAGATGTGTTAGTTTGGGACAGTCGTATTACCTTGTTGGCTTTCGTCAAGGGTATATACGGGTGGGTTCAAATTAACCTAGACAATGACGGGCAAAACTTGACATGTGACTTATGATTTGTTGGCTTTCGTCAAGGTCATAAGAGCATGGGGCAAAAATCACATCGGGAGTTTCAAACATACAGGAAACTTGCCAGGCATGCGCATACCTTCTGGAGTGTGATAACTTGAGTGGCTTCCATCAAGTTATCATGCGATGATAGTTCGATCCCGATTCTCACTGATGAGTTAGTTTACTCTTCGGGTGATCCCGACTAATTCTTCTTTCAGGTTTGGAGGAGAATTTGAGATTACAGTGGGAGGTTACCTGATTAGATAAAGTGATAAACATTCTGATCTAGGTTAGAGTGCACGCAGAGTGTTTCTTTTCTCTCTCTCTTTGTTAGAGACCATTGACCGACCCTAGACTTTGACTCAGTGACCAAGTTGACCGAACCTTCTTAAAATACTGGCTTTTGGATTGTCCAAGTTGCATAAGTCATTGCCGCTCCTTCTTTTTCCCTTTGTATTTCTCAGAACACCCCGTATTACTACGGACATCCACTTCTATTCGATAGATCCATCGTATGGTTATATACGAACTCGAAGGTACTGCTTCGAGGATGGATCCAGGTTCAGGAGAAATAGAATTGGTTTATTCAGTTGTCTTTTATTATCACCTTCTCTCAGGTTGCGAGGGCTCCTTAGTTTAGGAGAGTACACCTGTTACGCTTATTGGATAGTCTTATTCCAAACCATAGGCAGGTGCCGAAAGATAGGGAATGAAGAAAACCAATTAGCCTAAGTAGGGTGTACATAAGGTAATAACTAAAGACAAAATAAAGGGATTAGAAAGAGGGCAAAGTAAATTGCGACTATTATCATTCACGACCTTAACCACATACTTCATCGCCACTCCTATTTGACCTTCGTTTTTTCCCTAGTTCGGGAGAAATAGAATAAGGTATTATTCAGTTGTCTTTTATCATCACTTTCTCTCAAGTTGCGAGTACTCTTAGGTTTAGCTGGGTACACCTATTATGCTTACTGGATAGTCTTCTTCCAAACCATAGGCCGGTGCTGAACGGTAGGGAAGGAAGAAAACCATTTAGCCTAACGATGGTGTACAGAAGGTAATGAATAAAGACAAATAAAGGGATTTGGAGAGATGGCAAAAAAATATACGGTTAAAGTCATGAATTGGATTATGGAAGAGACATTACTAGGAATACCAGGATACCCATACGAAACATTTTCATGTTTCAGTATATTGTTAAAAGAAAACTGATTTCCCGATTAGATACTTACTCCAGGGTATGTATTTACCAGGTTTGATTCTCACATCTGTATGGTTTTACAGATGATAAGTTGGAGTAAGTTATTGGGAATTAGGTGATTATCCTCATTATATCGGAATTCGTTGTAATTGGTAATAATTGAGGAAATCGCCTGGGTACAGTTTTCAACTTACGATGCACAGGTTTTGAGTTATTCAACTCAGCGGACTTATACAGAGTATTGTATGTTGTCTAGTGTCCGTCAGGACAAAGGGGTAGGTCCGCGTACTATGTTCTGTTTACTTATGACTTCTCTAGTTTTTAGACAAGTGTTTCGTACAAATACAATGTCTAAGTTTTGAGAAGTTGTGGGTATAAGAATAAAGTAGAGAAGCAGGTATCGCAAGTATCGGGATTCTTCAAAGAGATGAAGATATAGATTCTTGTGATTGGTATTCAGTTGATAGTAATGGTTTTTGAGAAACTTGTTTCTCTTTCAGGTTACTCATAATTGGATGGATTCCTAAGTTGAGTAAATGTTGATAAGCCTCCCTCCATTAAGATGATATACACTGGAGACAGCTGCATGATTTGAATCTGGTTCCAATTAAATTAGTGGCTCTATTTCTATATTGTATATAGAATGGTTCATATCTTAACGATGTTAAGATACAGGGAGTTGTCCAGCTTATGCTTAAAACCAGACACTGGATAACTCAAGGCACGTTTCTGTAATGGCAGTTTGTGGGTTGACCCTGGTTTTGACGAAGGTTGACATTTCTACCATCTGATAGATCAATAGTGATATTGTTCATGACTCGCCACAGTTTTAATAAAATGGACTTTTTCAGAAAACAGTAGTAGGAGTATGGTAGAACTGGAACAGATTCCAGAACCGCAAACGATTACGGAAAATTTAATAGGACCTATATATTCAATCAGGTTTGACATTCCAATAACCACTCCGCAGAAATGGTGGGTAACCTCAGACACCCGAGAGATACTCCGGTAGCCTAAAGGACGGTGACAGGGAGTTTCTTGTTTACCCAGACTTGACACTACTGTTGTTCCATCCTATGAGACCCGGCAAGAGGATAAGTATAATGTCGTTCTAAAACTAGCTTTAGAATTGCACGTGAATATTATTCTGCCAGAGGGTTGTTGTGGTCAGTGGGAGCAGCGGAAGCATAGTGGGCAAGTAGCTTTTATCTATTTATAGACTCGAGCAGTTATAGCGGAGATAGATCATCTAATTTTGATGTGACAGTCATAGGTTTGACTTCATCAGAATAGGGGATGGATCTGTTAAGAAGGTAGCAGGGTGTGATGTCCTGGTATTTGGATGACATACACAGAGTAGGATGTAAAATTCCTATACTACGATTGGTTGTACTGTGGTCGTCACACAGCTGTTTCTCCAGACAAGATATGGATATAATATCAGACATTCTGGTTTCTAGATCTATGGTATTAAATCTAGATTTGGGTAGTTTCCTAATGTGGGTACTTTGATAGTATTCTAATAGTATTTTAGAATAGATGACTCCTGGCATGGTGGTGTACCTGCAGGTGATGGAGTCACCCTCTCTAAAGGTGTCTTAGAGACTAAAGGAGATAGGGATGTGCATGATTGGCAGATCACTTGCTTAGGCAATTGAGTCAATCATGAGATGTCATGTACCACACCAGATGTAGTTTTTGCACTTGATGCGATAAGTTTATATTAATCCAATCCTGAAGAAACCTAAGGAAGCAGTTTTAGAACATATGGTGCATGTTCTATGGATTTGATGACGGCAGCCTCCTTCGGGAGACGGTTATCATTCCAGGCTTCAAAAGTGATATGGATGACAGGGTGATTGTCAGAATTATAGTTTTCCCTCTGACGAGGGACAGTATTATGGACAGGTGGTCCATGAGGATACTGTGGGAGGCATGCTGCCGGATACTGATTAGGTTCAGTGATCGATACAGTCTAAGAAGTTTGGATTTGGAGTTCATTTATGAACTAGGTCCCATCAGATATCCAGATATATTCTAAAACATGTATTACTCGATTCGGGAGATGGTTTTCTCCGGGAACTTGAGATTTAGAGAGACATAGAAAGAAATATCAGGGCGGATTCACTCACTGAGGCTATTTCTCGAACACAAGAGTTTTACAAACTAGCTTTGTGAAACTGATTAGTAGAGGAGTTGGATGTTCGGTATCACACGGGCTGTGAGTATGCAAAATCGCAATAATTAGCCTTAAGTGCAAGTGGGAGATTGTTGGAGATAGTACCCTCAAAGACAATTATTGGATCGCAGGTACGTGATTGCAATGATTGAGACAGGACCTATACCAATATAACAGTCTTGCTCGAGATGAAAGTATCCTATCTGGTTTGACTTTATCATCGTATACATGCTTTAGTTCACTATTGCATGATGATAGAGCCCATAGGATTCTTGCTTGACTACCAGCAGTATGATGGCGATTATATACGTGGGAGCTGGGGTCTGTAAGCACATCCTTAAAGTGTCCCTAGTCGTGGGTGTTTCGAGACAGGGCATTGATACTCCAGAGTAGACTAGTGTATACAGTCGAGACCCCGACGAGGGGCGGTGGCCGGTCTCACAAGCCATTGGTGTCAGTAGGATCACCTAAGATGTATACAGGTGCTCATTAGGTTATGAGTACACCGGACAGGACTCGCCGGGAATATGCTAGTTGGTATTATACATATCGTCAGATAGCAGTTCCCTGGTAACATGTGTACAGGTTAGTTCATCGACCTGAGATCGTCATTTGTCTCGTGTGAGTTCCCACTGTGCTTAGATTACTACCCTACCACACGCAAAGGAGTTGTGCAAACAGGTTTTAGTTGGATACAGTCCCGAGCCACAAGGAGGCAAGTGAGCGGATCGGCAGGGGATTCGTCTCTCTCGGTATTGGGGGTGAGATCGTGCTGTGTCTAGGAGAGCCATTACACAAAGCCCTCGGCCGAGGCAGAAGATTTACTGGTAAGTACTCCAGTAGTATCTCAGGGTGTTCTGGGCCACTCTCTGACACGACTTATACAGCTATTGGTGGTCTGACGTTACCAGCCCCTAGGCCGATATGCGATACTCATAGACGAACGGACCGGACTGTATGTATATTATTTCTGTTAGGCTCAGTAGGGTTTATGGATGAGTTCGCTCGTCAGCTTCCCATCCAATCAATACATAGGCAACCGTTACATACAGCTTGTACCTCTGACGTGCTAGAGGTTATACCCAGTGCCAGTGTATTGATGAGTCATTAGAGTCCCCCACAGACACATTCCCAAGTTCGGGCGAAACGTTGTAGAGGCCGTATGGTTTTATGGCAAGGTTCGGAAAATGCACGTGCGTTTTCGTACGTGTCATTTTTCGGGCAGATAATACTGGTCGGCTTTGGTTTAAGCCGGATCCGAGTATTATACTGTGTAGATATAATATCTTTGTCTTAGATGCATTTATATTCGATCGTAATACAAATGCAGGTATGTTTATACTGATACGGGGTTATCCTGAAATCCGTTTTGGGATCGCATTTTGGAAGTTGCCAGTTTCCAGTTTTCTATCAGCCGTATTTAACATTCGGTTAAATGCGGATTTATCTTTTCTTCTTGGGTGAGTCATGAGGGTGAGTTATTTGGAAGCTTCTTGAATTGGTGACTAGGTTTATGTGTCACCATTATGCATTTAATGTTCTTTGCAAGGTGTAATTTGCATTAATGAGGTTTTGTATTGCTTAGGATATTTTGTGAGAAGCTTTCCTTTATGGTCACCCCCTCCTCTCTCCTACACTCACCTCCCTCTTCCTATATATGTGGCCGGCCATTCTTCTTGCTCTCTCTCACTTGAAAAAAATGGTTGCTTGAGGGAAAACATGATAGATATTTGTTTCATGGAAATTAGAATAGAAAAGGTTCTCATTTCATATCGATCCAAAAGGCAACTTCATTAACCGTTCGTCCATTTCTTTGGACGTAACGAGACAAAGTGTTCTACTCATTCTCTACATCAATCTTGGTCATCTCTTTTAGCAAACTTGATGATCGAGTTGCCTCGGTTCAGAGGCGGGAGACCGTTTAAAGATCCGTCGACGTGGTGCCACCTGGACGACGAGACTAGAGATTCAGGAGATCGGAGCAGCCGCAACAAAGCGTGGGATGATGGTTGAAGACCGAAGGACTCGGATCGTTCGGTATAACATTTCTACCCACTTTGTAGTTTGTTAGTTTAGCTATAATGGCAGATACGGGTTATAGTACGCGATAGCGCCAATTGTAAAAAGTTTTTGTTCCACATTTGGCGTCTGTTAGACGACCGGGGCGCTACCGTGGACTTACAATGGATATTTTTGAACTCCGCTCAAGTGTTGAGCTATTTATGAAATCTTGGGTGTTTGTTTGTTCAATCGAAAAGTTTAACACTGTCTATTTATCTGGAATGTCATACAATATTTGGAATCCACAAGTAGTTATGAGATAACTAATTTGAATGTTATAAATCTAGCAGTTTAGTGATAATTGATCGGTTGCCACGGAATTTTGATGTGATCAAAAGTTCGTCGGAATCACGTAGCGTACGCGGATACTCGCTGGGTAAACTTAATAGATAGCCACGCCCCATAGCCCCGACCAAGTGACTGTAGGAGAACCCCGTCGCCAAAAGCATCCGTTCGGGTGCTCACGGCAGCGGTGTTCTGCCTTAGTGCACTTCGTCGACGGCATCCGGAGGTGCGGCTGTCTAGTAAAGTTTGCGACGAGCATTCGATCAGGATGTCGGGAATCTTGTTGAATTGTCCGACTTGATATTGAAAAGAGTTTTCGATAATGAGAATAAAATGCGAGGTTTATAATTGTTAGGCATGCGATGTCTAAGGAATTCATTTGGTTAGGCATGCGATGTCTAAAGTGGTTGCGGATTCCAATTGTTGTAGTTTTACACTTTCTTTCCTGTGACCGTAAGCGCAGTATGTGGTGTATCGTCGGCTTCGTTGCTATACATCAACGACAATCGGGAAACGCATACTTGCTTAGGTTGATGATATGAGATATTATGTGTTGCTGTGATATATTATACTGGATCGTCGCGTTCTGAATAGCCGGGGGTTTTATGTGAGATGGGAGTTTTTCTTTTTCATTCATGTAAAATTCATTTGTATGTAATATTCTTTTATTGGGGCACTTTCGGGCTGAGGATGATGTCACCATTGTATATTATTTACTTTTCCGCATTAGGTAGACCTAAGGCGAGGAGCACAAGTAACCGGGTTCTAGGGTCCAGTGGGAGACCATCTCGAGGGGTCGAGACCGGGTCTCCTAACCCTAGAATTGGCAGTGTTGCTTGCCGCTCTCGTAGGGGTCTAGGGATGTGGGTTTAGCTATTCATCGCGACCATAGAATCCGTGTTTTATACAGACTCGTATTAAAACCCGGATTTCCTAGTATATCCAATATTTCATATATGTTTCTTCTGCTGCAATGTTCTGTGATGAGATCATATTACTGCCTGAGACGAATGTTTATATTATATATATGAGATATATGTTATGTTGCAGATTTCGTTTCAAATGAGATGCTTGTGAAGCATAATAAAATGGGACTTCATTAATGAGATTAATGAAACTAAAAAGAAACCTAAACATGTTGTAGAATATTTTTTAAAAACTGGTAGCTCTAGTTCTTGCTTTGCAAAGCGGTGTTCCTTGTAGAACATCCAGCACCTTATTCGATAAGGAAAGAGCCGAGATCCTTTCACCGGGAGTGAGCTCCTTAGTGAAACTAGAAGATGCTACAAACTCGGTTTGTCTTTTGATTGCTTCTATAGTTCTTGCTTTGCATAGTGGTATTTATGAAACATCCTGCACCTTATTCAATGAGGAAAGAGCCGACGATCCCTTAACTGGGAGTGACCTCTTTAGCAAAACTAGAAAAGGCCTCAAAAACATTCCATTTAAAATCACTCGATTCTGCAATGATATCAAGTTCATTACACAAAGGGTTTTCTTAAAAACCTGTCGTAGCCCTCCGTCATTTCAGATAAGTACTACTTAGTATTCGTGCTGCGGTAGTTTGGCATTCGTCAAGGCGTAGTGTACGGTAGCTAACTAGTGCTTATCTGCTAGCATACGATGTGATTGGATTAGGGTATTCGTACGGCCTTGTTTGGCATTCGTCAAGGGTCGTGCAGGTGGGTTTAATTCAATCAGGAAATGTACGGATTGAACTTGACTAGCGGACTATGGGTGGTTTGGCATTCGTCAAGGTCATAGGATGCTAGGGGTAAAATATTATTGGGAATTTCAAGTGTTGAAATTTGCAATGAGATTGTATACCTTCTATGAGATAGTTGGATCCCGATACCCGCTGCGAGTAAGAGTTACTCCTGGGAGAGTTTTACACATTACAATTAGCCGGTCAAGTAGGTGTCTAGAAAGGTGTTAACGGGGTTACGCTCTTGGGAAAACGAGATTTACTTTAATTAGGTTTGTGCAAAAGCACGGGGAACCTCCCTCAAAGTACCGACACTGGCTTGGCTGAAAGATTGGCGAACTTGTAGCGTGTAATTAATCCCGGCTAGTCTTTCCTTTTAGGGTTTGATGGAAGATCTTACTAAAACAGTGGGAGACTTCCTGATTAGATAAATTGATAACCAATCTAATCTTGTAAGAGCGCACACTGAGTGTTTTCTTCTCTCTCTCTCTCCCGGTTACGACTATGTCACGCCTTAATCAAGATAAAAATATGGATGTATTGACCGAACCCGCTTGTTATACTGCGCTAAGGAACGTTTGTCCCGCTCCAACTTATAATTGTTATAAGACAGAGCAGAAAATTGGGGATTACCAGAATTCCCGTGCCGCCCAAAAGAAGAAAGTGCATGCTGATGCATCTTCTTCGGGTGTGTTCATTACAGAGAACTGTTTCTCAGTATCCTTTACGTCCTGGCTATTTTATACCCGATCAGGATCCTACATATGTAATTTGTTACATGGGTTACAGATAGGTAGAGAACTGAGAACGGGTGATAAGTTTCATAAGATAGAAACGGTGCAAGTGTTGCAGCTAAGTCTGTTGGTCACTATCACCCTGTATTACCAGAATACATTGATTCTGAACGAATGTTATTAGATACCGAACCTGATACACAACATCATATCAGTCTCTTTATTAGTAAAGAAAGGATATAATTTTGTATTGTTGGATAATGTTTTGAACATTTCCTATATGAAGAGTTGATCGGTTTAGGCACGTTATCTAAAAGCATTGACGTTCTAAATCAAACCACAATTCTTAGTATACAAAACACACACAAGAGGAAGAGTTCAGAAATGAACGAATCCTTCTTGAGGCATTATAGACTAGGTCATATCAATGCGGCCCGACTAGCTAAAGTTATATTTAGATGCATATTTAAATTAGTTTGAATTTACATCTTGTGAAACTTGCCGGTCATGTCACAGAGATAAGATGACCACAGCTACGTTTATTGGAAACAGAGAAAGAGTTAGTGAACTCTTGGGATTGATACATGCTGATGTATGATGATCCCCTGTCTACACATGCCAAGACTGGTTCTTTGTACTTCATTATATTCACTGATGATCTCTCTAGATTCAGACATATGTTTCTGTTGAAACACAAGTCCAAAACTTTTCAGATAATCACAGAATATAAGTTAGAAGTAGAGAACAAAAAACGGGTATAAGTATTATGTCATTTGATGAGATCAGGGAGGAGAATACTTGAGCACGGGATTCCTGGACTATTCTAAAGAAGAATGAGATTCTCTCTCAGCATTACTCCTCCGTATACACCATAGCACGATGGTATATCGGGGCGGAGCAATAGCACCCTATGTGATATGGTGTGCTCTATGATAAGTACTACTGAGTTTCCTATTTCCTTTTGGGAGTTATGCACTTGAGAAGCTGCATACCTATTAAATAGGGTTCAACGAACCTCAGCCTTTCCGCCGATCTAGTAGGGTTCCTCACCCACCTGTGAGATATTTCGGTTTCTCTATGAAAGTGGGAGCGAGGATTGCATCATGAGATGATGACCCAACTAGTTTCGAGCAGGCCATCAGGAGTGAGACCCTGTAAGAATGGCTGGATGCTTAGCGATCTGAGATGGAATCCTTATACACCAACAAAGTATGGACTTTGGTTGCTTTATCTGAAGGGTTAAATCCCTATCAGGAGCAAGTATATCTTGAGAAAATTACTTGGTGTACATGGAAAAGTTGAGACTTTCAAAACTCTGCTTAAGTCCATCTAGATCCTACTTGCCACGGCTACATACCATGACTACGATATCTGGTGGTTGGGTGTCATGAATGCTTTTCTAAATGATGTTTTAGAAGAGAGCGTCTATAAGTACACAGCCAGAGGGCTTCATAGACAGTGGCAGCAGCGGAAACGTGTGCAAGATGCTTTATATGATAAAGCAGGCATCGCGGAGTTGGAACATCTGTTTTGATATGGTAGTCAAAGAGTTTGACTTCATCAAAATGGTAGATGAACCTTGTATATACAAAAAGGTAGTAGGGAGTATGGCGATGATCCTCGTAGAGTACTTGGATGACATGCTCTCGATAGAGAAGGAGTTTCCTATACTACGCTCGGTCAATCTCCGCTTATCACAAGGATTCTCCATATAGGATCAAGATGATACCTCCTAAATCCTAGGTTTTGGATCTATGAGATAGATCTGATTGGATGTTAGGATACTCACTAGTTGTAGTGAGATGGTATCAATCGATCCTGGGGAGAATCACTGGAAAGGTTCTAGGGTGATAAGGACGACTGAATGTCAGTCGCAGGCATTGTCTTTACCCTCAGTGGAGGGGCAGTATGTCGGAAGAGTTCCAAGCTAGATACCGTGACATACTAGACGATTAAAGGCAAGATACATCCTTACCAAGGATGCAACCAAAGAGGCAGTCTGGATATATAAGTTTATGTGATGAACATCGTTCCTACCATTGTATGACAATGGAGTTGTGGCCTTTGCCAAGGAACCCCCGTCCCATCAGAAATCCAGATATAATTCTTAGGCAGTATCACCTGATCATGGAGATGGTTGATCTCTAGGGAGATCGAGGTTAGGAGAGTAGACACAGAGGACAACAGCGCGGATCCACTCACAAAGGCCTTTTTCCCAGTAGAGACTTTTATGGGATGGTTGAGTATGAGATACTTCAACCACAACTAATTGTTGGGTATGTGATACCACAACAGATGGCCCTAGTGCAAGTGGGAGATTGTTAGTTATATGTATGCCCTAGAGGCCATTACTGTACATATGATGTATATTGTAATGGATGCATGGACATATATATCGAAGACTTTCTTGCTCGACATGATAGTATGCTATCTTGTTGTACATTATCTTAACATGTACTCTGATTGTTTCTATGTTATATGTTGATAAAGCCCTTAGGATATGTACTCGACTACTGGGACTATGATGAGATCATACTAGTGGGGCCACGGTAGTCGACGAGTGCATCCTATAACTGTTCCTAGTCGAGGGTGTATCGAGACAGGGCATCGATACACCAGAGTAGACTAGAGTATACGCATCTTGATCCATATGATGGGCGATGGATGATCCCATATCCATCGGTGTTTGACATCAAGGATGGTGTACGGGTGCTCAGTAGAGACTGTGTACACAGGACGGACTCGCCGAGAACTCCCAGATGGTATTATACCTCATGTCAGATGGCAGTTCTCCGGTGACACTGGTACAGAGTAGTCTGTTGACCCGAGATCGTCATAGAATCTTGTGTGATTCATACTGTACTTTGATTTCCATCATACCACGTCCAAGAGGGCGTGCAAAAAGGTGGCTTTTGGGTACAATCCCGAATCACATGGAGGCAATGAGCGATAGAAGGGGATTCGTCTCTCCCGGTATAGGGAGTTGATGTTGTGCTGTGTTCGATTGGCTATAATTGGAAATCTATTAGTGTATATGCCCTAGGGGCCATTATTGTATCATACTAGATTGTATATTACTTAATGGAAGCTTGGGATATTCACAGTTGTATATACAGTCTTGCTAAAAATGGTAGTATGCTACTTGGTTTATGTCTACTTTAATACGTGCATATATTTCTTGTTACGTATCACTTATACATATTAGTAGAGCCTATAGGATTTTTGCTTGATTACCAGCGTTGTGATGGCAGTCACACTAGTGGGGGCTGGGTAGTCTATAAGCAACATCCTATACAGGTCCCTGGTCGTTAGATTATCGAGATAGGGCATCGATTTTCCAGAGTAGACTAAGTGTGTACGCTTCTCATCCCAGTTGGGGAGATGGTCTATCCAGCAGCCATCAGTACGTCGTACTGGAGATAGTATACAGGTGCTCGTTAGGTTACGGGTACACCGGACAGGACTCGTAGGGGAACTGATTGGTTGGTATTACACCCGTCGTCAGTTAACAGTTCCCAGGTGACATGAGTATAGCATAGTCCGCAGACTTGACACTGCTACTTCGCCTCGAGTGTGTCCCACTGTTCTTAGATTGCTACCCTACCACGGCTCAAAGGAGTCGTGCAAACAGGTAGCAGTTGGGTGCAGTCCCGAGCACTTGGAGGCAGTAGTGGTTAGACAGGATTCGTCTCTCCCGGTATTGGGAGATGATATCGCGCAATGTCCGAGAGCCATTACGCAAAGTCCCTGGCCAGGGCAAGCGAGATATACTGGTAGGTTCCAGTAGCTTCTCAGGGTGTAATTGGCTTCGCTCCGACACGACTTATACAGCTATTAGGGGACTGACGCTTGCCGCCCCCTAGGCTTGATATGAGATAGCCTTAGACGAACAGACTGAACTGTATGGAGATTGTCACATCAGGCTCAGTAGGGGTTCGGATTGTTTTCTTCATCGGCCTTCTTATCGCTATCTACCTGGGGACCGTTACGTACAGCTAGTGCCGCTTGCTGTCTGTGGTTAAACCCACTGCCAGCGTAGTGTCGAGTCTTTAGAGTCCCACACAGAGAGTTTCCATTCTCCAGGCGAAACGATATAGAGGTCGTATGGTTTTACGACAAGGGTTCGGACGCATACGTGCGTTTACGCACGTACGACTTTTCGGACAGTTTTTACTAGCCGGCTTTGGTTTAAGCCAGATTCTAGTATCAGGTTATTGGATTTATACAGTCTAAAGTTTTTCCGTGTTCTCACGGATTGGAAGGGCATTCTCGTAATTTGTCGGGAAGCTTCTAGAAGAGTGGTGACTTAGGGGATAAGGTGGCATTGCATTAAATGAGATTAGTGACTCATTTATGCGATTCATCCATGTCATTAATGCATCATAAATGCTTAATGACTCATGGGGATGAATCACTCATAGATATTTATGAAGCATGGTTGTTAATTCTTTTATTTCAGTTTTGGATAAATAAATAATGCTTCATATATATTACGATAGTTCATTATCTCATTTCATTATCATCTTCATTTTCTCTCTCCTCAAGCTCACTCTCTCTTCAAACCCTAACCCTAACCTCTCATGTGTTGAGATCAAGGGTTAGATAGACTAATACATCCATAACCTCACTCTATATCCCCTGGGTAGCTTAGATTATCACTTTAAGCAACCTAGTTATCTCAAGTTTGAGATCAAGCTTGGCGTAGGAGCTTTCGGGTGGATCGTCTTTGATTCGAGGAGGCCGTTGAAGTGCCGATGTTCCAAGGAGCCTACGAGGAGTGGAGGACCGCTATGAAGACCTGAAGGACAAGTAACATGAGGTATAACTTCGTATCCGAGTAGTTAAACCTCTAGTAGTTAGTTAGCAATGGTTTAGATAACGATTCATGCGCTCAAGTCCGTGTTACGAAGCTTTGATAATCGTTTTTCATATATTCCGCCTCCCTGCAAGTTCGTGGGGTGTGTGGCATGGACTTACGGTGGTATCAGAGCCAACTAAACCATTACTGGCTTGTTAGCAACTAATTAGAAGTTCGATCGACGAAAAACACGAAAACGAAACCCCGGGATCCCTAAGTTTCTGTTAATTTTAAACATGTCTGAAAAATTATTTGATATGCCTTAAAATTCACAGCAGGGAAATATAAGATTACTGGGAAAATACGAGCCCCTAACTCGGCAAGACAGCCGTGGATCCGCGGCAAGAAGGTGCTTTTGGCCGCGGATCCGCCGCCGAGTCAACGCCGAGTTGACTCGGATTTGCTCTGTTATTCATATTTATTGGTGTTTTGGTTTCCTGTATGCTCTGTTTCTACCCAGGTTGCTTCAGTGCAGGTTTGCTTTTGGGGTAGACACGGAATATGGTATTCGATCGATGTTCTAAGATATTTGCTAATTGGGTTTTTATCTGTAATGTTTAATGTGTTCGTAAACCTCCCCTAACTGTTAGTATGTCGGTTGGCAGGGGGTTGCACATTTCTGTAATGTTTACTGTTTATGTATATGGACCTGATTGGAATGTTGTGATGATTAGCCGGGGTTTGAGATGGGTTTAATATTCATTCATTCGATGTAAATGTAATATGATGTAATATTCTTTTGCGGGGCACACCCAGGTTGCGGTTGTAGCCACCGTTGTATTATTTCTTTTTACTGTTTTTGCTCCTAGGATAGACCCAAGGCGGGGTACACAAACTACCGGGTACTTTGAAGTGTTTAGTGGCCTACTCACTTTGTTGAGGGAGACCGCTTCACTTCGGGTACTTGGCGGGTAGTTTGTCGTACCCGTAGGGGTCTAGGGTGGGGTAATGGTTATTCATCACAACTGTGTAATCCGTCTTTTATTGCAGGCTCAAAGCAAAATGCGGATTGCTAGTATATCCAATAAAATTCATCAGTGATCTGGAATGCTTATTATTGCGTCTGACGAATGTACAATATCTATATTTGATAGCTATTAGACGTCACTTATGTTTTACACCCGCGCTAGCCCAGCCTCCACTCTGTTGTTAGTTAAGTAACCTAACGGGTGATGACGGGACCCAGTGGCGAATGCGGATGGCATAAGAGGACGTGGTATTTTCGTTGTTTTCTGCAATGATAGGATAAATGATGGGAAGCATTATTATAATGCAAAGAAAATAAACCAATGTTAAGTCGTTGGAACAAATTTAAAAGAAACCACTCGGTTATTTTAAAAAGATCAGAATTTTTAATTGCGGAGCTTTAACCACTCCTTTTAAAAAGTATCAGGTTCCTTCGATTAAATCAAGTTCACTACGTTCACGGTTTTGCCAAAACCATTCGTAGCCCTCCGTCATTTCTTATGAATGGTCAGTAGTATTCAAGCTATGTTTGTTGGCCTTCATCAAGGCATAGTGTTTGGTAGCTGCTGGGGTATTCATTTGGTGCATAGATAGATATGTTGGTTTGGGACAGTCGTATTACCTTGTTGGCCTTCATCAAAGGTATGTACGGGTGGGTTCAAATTAACTAGATAATGATGGCCAGAACTTGACATGTGAATTATGATTTGTTAGCCTTCGTCAAGGTCATAAGAGCATGGGGCAAAAATCCACATCGGGAATTTCTAAAGAAACTGAAATTTTCAGAGAGATGCATACCATTTTTGAGTTTGATGAATGTTGGTAGGATTCCTTCAACATTATCATACGATGATATTTTGGATCCCAATCCTACTGTGAGTATATACTACTTATCAGGAGATTCGTCACTTAACGATCAATGCTATAAACTAAGTAGGTGCCTAGAAAGGTGTCAGCGGGGTTACGCCCCGAGAGAAAAGAGGTTATTTAATTAAGGAACTTCGCGAAAGCGTTGGAAAACCTCCCTCGAAGTATCGAGACTGGCCTGGCTGAACGGTTAAGCAAGTATTGTACGGTGAGAATTGTCCTGGCTAATTCTTCTTTTATGTTTTGAGGAAGGATTCGAGAAACAGTGGGAGCCATCCTGTTTAGATAAACTTAAAACCAATCTAAACTTGCAAGAGCATCATGCTAATTCTTCTCTCTCTCTCTTAAAATTGCAGCGACCTTATGACCACACATAGGTTACATCTAGAAAAAAATTGACTGAATCTGACTTATATGACTGGTAAAGGTCTGTCCAGATGTCCATTGCCTATGACAAGCTGGACCACCCTATTACTACTCAAGATCCCGCCGTCCCAGGTCCAGTTTCCACCGTCACGGATATAGATATGCGCCAGACAAGGGAAAAGGATAAAGCGAAAGCCAAATGCCTCGTGTTAGCTTCAGTTGATGGTGTATACCAGAAGCAGCATGAGAAGATGGACTCAGATTCCATCTTTCTCCATAACAAAGATTTATATGGTGAGCAATCTCATATCGCAAGATATAAGAGCTCGACCGAATTAATTCAAGCGAGGTTGGCTATCGGGTCATCTTTAGGGGACAAAGTCCTTACAATGACTAGCTATATTAATAAGCTCCAGGACCTGGAAACCACGTTGGGAAACAGGTCAGATACTGACTTGGTTCTACAGTCTATACCTTTTACCCTGAAGGAAACCAGGGAAGTAGAAGAAAAGAGAAAGGCAAAATTTTCGGGACTGGAAATAGTAAAAGAAGGGCGTTCCTATTGTTATGGAATTAGGCATAGGCAGAAAGATTGCAGGGCTTTAGAAGCCAGTAGCCAGGATACGAAGCATGTTGTGGCTTCAGCCTCAAGCGTGTTAGTAATAGAGAACCGTTTGTCAATTAACTCAACTTCCTGGGTACTAGATACTGGAGCAGGATCTCATATCTGTAATTCATTACATGCTTTGAGAAACTGTAGAGTTATAAAGGTAGGTGATTGGTCTCTCAGAGTTGCAAACGGAATGAGCGTGGACGCTGAATCCGTGGGAGAATATCGCCTAGGATTGACAAGTGGGCAGATATTGATTTTACGTAACTGTCTGTATGTACCTAGTATGACTTGTAATATCATATTAGTGTCCTCACTTTCAAGTGAGGGATATAATTTTACATTCGAAAGCGATGTAGTATACATCCACCTAAATCAAGTTCTGATTGGGTCAGGTACATTAGATAATGGTATATACATATTAAGTCAAGGTCAGGTTTTCAATGTCCAGAATACACTTAAAAGAAAGTTTCCAGAATTAAATCAGGGTTTCTTATGGCATTGTAGACTAGGTCACATCAATGAAAGAAGGTTGACTAAGTTACATAGAGAAGGATATTTGAATCCGTTCGAATATCAATCTTATGCTACTTGTGAATCTTGTCTCATAGGAAAGATGACCAAGACTCCGTTTACTGGATACGGAGTAAGAGCAATCGAGCTCTTGGAACTCATACACAGTGACATATGCGGTCCAATGTCTACACATGCGAGAGGTGGTTATTCCTACTTCATTACTTTTACGGATGATTTCTCTAGGTATGGACATGTGTTCTTGATGAAACATAAATCCAAGGATTTTGAGAAATTCCAAGAATACAAGAATGAAGTAGAAAACCAAAAAGGCAAAATTATCAAGACACTGAGATCTGATCGAGGTGGTAAATACTTAAGTGCCGAGTTCCTGTGTTGCCTAAAAGAGAATGGAATTCTCTCTCAGCTTACTCCTCCATACACACCACAACACAATGGTGTATCAGAAAGGAGGAATCGAACCCTATTGGATATGGTTCGTTCAATGACGAGTAAGGCTGAGTTACCGCGATCATTCTGAGGATATGCACTAGAATCAGCTGCATATATTTTGAACAAAGTTCCAACCAAAACTGTGCCTACTACACCATATCAGATATGGAGTGGAAAGAAACCCTATCTTCAGTACCTGAAGACATGGGGATGTCCAGCTTTTGTAAAAAGGCAGCATGCGGACAAGCTCGAGGCACGCTCAGTACAGTGTAAGTTTGTGGGATATCCAAAGAACTCCAAGGGGTATTACTTCTATTACGTAGAGGAACAAAAGCCTTTTGTTTCTCGTCATGCCCACTTCTTAGAAGCTGAATTTTTAAAAAATCAGAAAAGTGGGAGCGCAGTAGAACTAGAAGAAATTCCAGAACCACAAGCTATTACTGAAACCTTGGTGGAATAAGAAGGTTCAGGAGAACAGGACATCCCAACGCCACTCCGCAGGAGTAGTAGGCAATCTCATCCGCCCGAGAGATACTACGGTTTTCACATAGACGGGGATAGAGAGGATTGCACTATTGACTATGATGAGCCTACTAGCTTCCAGCAAGCCATTCAGAGCGGCGACTCGGTAAAATGGCTGGATGCAATGCGGGCCGAAATGGAGTCCATGTACACTAACAAAGTATGGACTTTGGACTTTGCTCCAGATGAGGTAAAACCCGGAGGATGCAAATGGATCTTCAAAAAGAAGATTGGTGTAGATAGACAGGTTGAAACTTATAAAGCTAGACTTATTGCAAAGGGTTTCCGTCAAAGACCTGGTTTGGACTATGAAGAAACCTTTTCTCCAGTGGCTATGCTGAAATCCATTCGGGTCCTACTTGCTAATGCTGCCTTCCACGATTATGAAATCTGGCAGATGGACGTAAAGACAGCCTTTCTAAATAGTAATTTGGAAGAGAGCGTCTATATGGATCAGCTAGAGGGATTCATTCAGAGTGGGAGCAGCGGTAAAGTATGCAAGCTGCTTAAGTCCATTTATGGACTAAAGCAGGTATCGCGGAGTTGGAACATCTGTTTTGATGATGCTGTCAAAGAATTTGACTTTATCAAAAATCCAGATGATCCATGCATATACAGTAAGATTAGAGGGAGAGCTGTAGTATTCCTCGTCTTGTACGTGGATGACATTCTCCTAATAGGAAATGATATTCCTATGTTACAGTTAGTCAAAAGATCCTTGTCACATAAATTCTCCATGAAAGACCTGGGTGATGCCACCTACATTCTGGGGATCCGGATCTATCGTGATAGATCAAAGAGGATATTGGGACTTTCACAGTCCAGGTACATAGACAACATAGTGAAGAGATTCAGTATGGATGATTCTAAGCGCGGTAACTTACCGTCTTGTCACGGAATCACCCTCTCCAAAGAGATGTCTCCCAAGACTGATTTGAGGGATCGCATGTCGATTATACCCTACGCTTCTGCGGTAGGCTCTATAATATATGCGATGTTATGTATCAGACCAGATGTAGCATACGCATTGAGCGTTGTAAGCAGGTATCAGGCAAACCCAGGGGAGAAGCACTGGATTGCAGTAAAGAACATTCTCAAGTACCTGAGGAGGACTAAGGAGATGTTCTTGGTATATGGCGGAAAAGACCTCCAGATGGAGGCCTTTGCCGACTCCGGCTTCCAGAGTGACAAGGATGACTCCAAATCCATGTCGGGTTATGTCTTTACCCTCAATGGAGGGGCGGTCTGTTGGAAGAGTTCCAAGCAGAAGACCGTTGCTGACTCAACGATGAAAGCGGAGTACATAGCTGCTTGCGATGCCGCAAAAGAAACTATCTGGATGAAGAAGTTCCTCACAGAACTTCAGGTGGTTCCTTCCAGTGTTGGTCCAATACCTCTGTATTGTGACAACAACGGCGCTATAGATTTAGCGAAGGAACCCAGGTCCCATCAGAAATCTAGACACATCTTAAGGCGGTATCACCTGATCAGGGAGATCGTAGATCGCCGGGAGATCGAGCTAAAAAGAGTAGAGACAGAGAATAACATTGCTGATCTATTCACAAAGGCCCTTCCTCAGACGCAGTTCGAGAGGCTATTCGAGATTATAGGTCTATGATATGCCAGCTCATGGCCCTAGTGTAAGTGGGAGATTGTTAGTGTATATGCCCTAGGGGACATTATTGTATCATATTAGATTGTATATTACTTAATGGAAGCTTGGGATATTCACAGTTGTATATACAGTCTTGCTAAAAATGGTAATATGCTACTTGGTTTATGTCTACTTTATTATGTGCATATGTTTCTTGTAACGTATCACTTATACATATTAGTAGAGCCCATAAGATCTTTACTTGATTACCAGCGTTGTGATGGCAGTCACACTAGTGGGGGCTGGGTAGTCTGTAAGCAACATCCTATATAGGTCCCTGGTCGTTGGATTATCGAGATAGGGCATCGATATTCCAGAGTAGACTAAGTGTATACGCTTCTCATCCCAGTTGGGGAGATGGTCTATCCTACAGCCATCAGTACGTCGTACTGGAGATAATATACAGGTGCTCGTTAGGTTACGGGTATACCGGACAGGACTTGCAGGGGAATTGATTGGTTGGTATTATACACGTCATCAGTTAACAGTTCCCAGGTGACATGAGTACAGCATAGTCCGCAGACTTGACACTGCTACTTTGCCTCGAGTGTGTCCCACTGTTCTTAGATTGCTACCCAACCACTGCTCAAAGGAGTCGTGCAAACAGGTAGCAGTAGGGTGCAGTCCCGAGCACTTGGAGGCAGTAGTGGTTAGACAGGATTCGTCTCTCCCGGTTGTAGGGTTCCTAGGCATCCTAATGAAGTCTCACAAGGCATCAACCATGCCAATTTAAAAAAATTATGGGTGCCGCGAAACCCTAACGCGGATCGTTTACTAGATGTTTAGGCGAAACGATAATCTAGTTAACAACTAAACTAGAAGTTAGATGCTACAACCTTTGTAGATCCGGATATCCAACTCCTTAGCTCCACGTGGTCATGCCCTCGTTGTCCATCTCGAATCCCAAACTCAAGCATCGTCTTCGTCGGAGAAACGGGCGAGCTAGGTCGTCGGCTTCGTGCCGAAGATGATCTACGTCGAGGCATCACTAGTTCAAGCTCCGACTTCACAAACTTGTGAAACTTGTGAAGTAAACACCCAAAACAACTTGGCAAGAGGTAGAGGGTGAAGAAATAGGATGTGGGTTCACTTTAGAATTGGATTTCTCACTTTGGATCTCAAGATGCCATTAAAGTAGCAAGCTTTTCTATTTTAAGAAGAAGAAGAAGATGAAGCTAGTTATGATAAGTTCTCATTAAAATGAAATAGAAAATCAATACTTATCATAACACAACCTTGGTTAAGTGTAGAGAATATACCATGGTTAGTTGGGTGGGTTAGGGCTAAGCATGATGACAAGAATGGTAGCAAAAGTCAAGGGTTCATGAAGCATCTTATAAGAAACAAAAATGCCACCATTCTCATTTAAACTGATCGAAATAAATGAATAAACAAATAAATGAACAAATAAATATGCAAAACCCTAATTATCATAATAACCATGGTTTAATTCTATTCACTTAACCATATGATCAAGTATCATCAAACATGATACAAAATAGTGCACAAAAGTATATCACATATACAATGTGCAATCCAAGTGAGAAAAATCCGTTTAAAGTGAACCAATACTAGTCAATGCAAAGTAATATATCAAATATATAATTATACATTAAATCATTAAATCAACACTTGATTCAATGATCCGGTCATGTCACACACGACCGACTAGTATTCAATGTATCGGCTTATCGAATCGATCTTCGATTCGATAACTAGGTTATATCGCATACAACCATTCGAAACATTAATTGCGAGAATTAAATACGGTGTCACATACACACATCATTCTCGGTCCCGCACATATCTCATATGCGCTCCTATTTCGTTTCGCTTGAACTAGGAAACCTCTGTGTAGGACTCTAAAGACTCGTCAATACGCTGGTAGCAGATGATGATCATATCAAGCACCCACAAGCCGCAAGCGGTATGCTAAACGTAACGGCCACCCGGGTATTCAGCGATCAGAAGATCGATGAGCTAGCCCGCTCACACTCCTGCGAATCCGACCAGTAACACCTAACGTACAGTCCGGTCTCTTCGTCTGATATGTCGCATATCAAGTCTAGGGGTGGTAAACGTCAGACCCCAATAACCCGATAAGTCATGCCGATGTGAGGCTCGTAACGGGTCGAGAAACTACTGGTAACACTTACCAGCAAATCTCTGATCAGCCCTGGCCAGGGACTTCCCTGTTACGGCCAATCGAGCACAGCGCAACATCAACCCCCAATACCGGGAGAGACGAAACCCCCCTATCGCTCATTGCCTCCATGTGACTCGGGACTGTACCCAAAGACCACCGTTTTGCACGCCCTCATGTACGTGGTAAGGTGGAGATCAAAGCACAGTGGGAATCACACAAGACTCTATGACGATCTCGGGTCTACAGACTAACCTGTACAAGTGTCACCTGAGAACTGCCATCTGACGTGAGGTATAATACCATCTGGGAGTTCTCGGCGAGCCCGTCCAGTGTACCCAGTCTCCACTGAGCACCCGTACACCATCTCTGATGTCAAACACCAATGGATATGGGATCATCCATCGCCCATCTCATGGGTCGAGAAGCGTATACGCTAGTCTACACTGGTATATCGATGCCCTGTCTCGATACACCCACGACTAGGGACCATGAAGGATGTACTTATGGACTACCATGTCCCCACTAGTATGATCTGCATCACAGTCCCGGTAGTCAAGTACATATCCTAAGGGCTTTACCAACATGTAACTATAAGACAGTATAAAGAGACTAGTGTACATGTTAAGATAAAGAGTAACCAGATAGCATACTATCATATCGAGCAAGAAAGTCATCTCTATATATGTCCAAGCATCCAATATAATATACATCATCTGTACAATACTGGCCTTTAGGGCATACATACAACTAACAATCTCCCACTTGCACTAGGGCAAGCTGCTGTAGTATCGCATACCGAGCATCCCGAAGAGTCTCTCAAACTGTATCTAGGGAATGGCCTTCGGGAGTGGATCCGCAGTGTTGTCCTTCGTGTCAACCCTCCTGACCTCGATCTCCCGGCGATCAACTATCTCCCGGATCAGGTGATACCGCCTCAGAATATGCCTGGATCGCTGATGGGACCTGGGTTCCTTGGCCAAAGCCACTGCTCCATTGTTATCGCAATACAAAGGTATTGGATGCTCAATGGATGGAACCACACCAAGTTCAGTAATGAACTTCTTGATCCAGACAGCCTCTTTAGCAGCATCGTTGGCAGCGATGTATTCAGCCTCCATCGTCGAGTCTGCCACGGTTTCCCGCTTGGAACTCTTCCAGCTAACCGCCCCTCCGTAAAGGGTAAAGACAAAGCCCGACTGCGACTTAGAGTAGTCCTTATCACTCTGGAAGCTCGAATCGGTAAATGACTCCACTTGGAGCTCTCCGTTACCATACACCAAGAACATATCTCTAGTCCTTCGTAAGTACTTGAGAATGCTCTTCACAGCTGTCCAGTGACTCTCTCCAGGATCAGCTTGATGCCTGCTCACTACACATAGTGAGTATGCTACATCGGGTCTGGTACATAGCATCGCATACATGATAGAGCCTACTGCCGAAGCATATGGTATCCCTTGCATGCGAGCTCTCTCCAAATCAGTCTTGGGAGACATCTCTTTGGAGAGAGTGACTCCAGAGATCGTGGGCAAGTTCCCATGCTTGGACTTTTCTATACTAAACCTCTTTAGTATGGTGTCAATGTACCTGGATTGGGACAATCCCAAAATCCGTTTGGATCTATCTCTATAGATCCTAATTCCCAATATGCAGGAGGCATCACCAAGATCTTTCATTGAGAATCTTTGTGATAAGAAGAGCTTGACCGCTTGCAGCATAGGAATATCATTTCCTATCAAGAGTATGTCGTCCACGTACAATACGAGGAAGACAACCTTACTCTCTGCCACCTTCTTGTAGATACAAGGTTCATCTGGATTTTTGACGAAATCAAACTCTTTGATAACGACATCAAAGCAGATGTTCCAACTCCGTGATGCTTTCTTTAATCCATAAATGGATTTAAGCAGCTTGCACACCTTCCCGCTGCTCCCACTGTCTACGAAGCCCTCTGGCTATGTACACGCACTCTTCTAAATCACCATTTAGAAAGGCGGTCTTAACATCCATTTGCCAGATTTCGTAGTCATGAAAGGTAGCAATGGCAAGCATGATCCGGATGGATTTAACATAGCCACTGGAGAAAAGGTCTCGTCATAGTCCACACCTGGTCTTTGACGAAAACCCTTTGCTACAAGTCTAGCTTTGAAAGTCTCCACTTTCCCATCTACACCAAGTTTCTTCTTGAAGATCCACTTGCTCCCAATGGGTTTTACCCCTTCAGGAGCAACTTCCAATGTCCATACTTTGTTGGTGTACATGGATTCCATCTCGGACCGCATAGCATCCAGCCATTTCACTGAGTCCCTACTCGTGATGGCCTGCTCGAAGCTAGTTGGGTCATCATCCTCCATGATGCAATCCTCGCATCCACCGTCAATGAGAAAACCGTAGTATCTCTCAGGTGGACGAGAAACCGTACTAGATCGGCGGAGAGGCTGGGGTTCGTCGGGTTCTACTAAATCCTCTGGTTCTACCAAGTCTTCTGTTACAGTTTGTGTTGCTGGAACCTCTTCCAGTTCTACCTCAATGCCACTAATCTGTTTCATAAGAAAACCTTTTTCTAAGAAAGTGGCATGTCGAGAAACAAACACCTTTTGTTCCTCGGGGTGGTAGAAGATATACCCTTGTGAATTTTTGGGATATCGTACAAACTTACATAAGACAGATCTTGCCTCGAGTTTGTCCGGATTTTGCCTTTTGACATAGGCTGGACAACCCCATATCTTAACATACTTAAGAGATGCTCTCTTCCCTTTCCATATCTCATATAGAGTGGTAGGCACTGATTTGGTAGGAACCATATTCAATAGGTGTATGGCTGTCTCAAGCGCATACCCCCAGAAGGAAATAGGTAACTCAGCTGTACTCATCATTGAACGCACCATATCTAATAGGGTGCGATTCCTTCGTTCCGACACACCGTTGTGCTGTGGTGTATAAGGTGGAGTAAGCTGAGAGAGAATCCCATTCCCTTTTAGATAATCTTGGAACTCATTGCTCAAGTATTCTCCTCCTCGATCAGATCGAAGGATCTTAATACTTTTGCCCGTTTGGTTCTCTACTTCGTGCTTATATTCTCTGAATTTCTCAAAAGCTTCAGACTTGTGTTTCAATAGGAACACATGCCCGTATCTGGAGAGATCGTCAGTGAATGTAATGAAGTATGAAGAACCATCCCTGGCATGTGTAGACATGGGACCGCATACATCACTATGTATTAGTCCCAAGAGTTCGGTAACTCTTTCTCCGTGTCCCGTAAACGGAGTTTTGGTCATCTTGCCTTTGAGACATGACTGGCAAGTGTCATAAGATGAAAATTCAAACGGATTTAAATACCCATCCTTATGCAACTTAGCTAGTCGTGTCGCATTGATGTGAACAAGTCTACAATGCCACAAGAAGGATTCGTTCATTTCTGAACTCTTCCTCTTGTGTGTGTTTTGTATATTGAGGACTGTATTTTGATTTAGAATGAATATGCCATTATGTAGCGAGCCTGATGCAATCAACTTTTGATCTAGGAATATGTTCATAACATTTTCCTTTACTACAAAATTATATCCTTCTTTACTCAATGAAGAAACTGATATAATGTTGCACATCATGTTTGGTATATAATAGCACTCATTCAGAATTATTGTATCACCACTTGGTAATACAAGGTGATATTCGCCAACTGCTTTGGCTGCAACATTTGCACCGTTCCCTACTTGAACGGAATGATCACCTTTTCCCAGTTCTCTACCTTTTCGCAGCCCATGTAACATCTTACATATGTGGGATCCTGATCCGGTATCTAATACCCAGGACGTAGGGTGAACTGAGAAACAGTTCTTAATGACAAACACACCCGAAGATGATGCATCAACATGCATGTTCTCTGTTTGGGTGGTGTGAGAATCCAGATATTCTCCTGTTTCCTGTTCATTCTTATAACACTTATAAGATAGAACGGGTTCAACGTTCCCCTGCACAGTATAACATGCGGCTTCGGTCAATACATCCATATTATTATCTTGTTTAAGGCATGAAATGGTCGCTACCTGGAGAGAGAGAGAAGAAAACACTTTAGCGTAAGCTCGTGCAAGATCAGATTGGTTATTATCTTATCTAATCAGAATGGCTCCCACTGCTTTTTATCAAATCTTCCTTCAAACCCTGAAAGGAAAGACTAGCCGGGATTAATTACACACTACAAGTTCGCCAATCTTTCAGCCAGGCCAGTGTCGGTACTTTGAGGGAGGTCCCCCGTGCTTTCGCACGAACCTAATTAATGTAAACCTCGTTTTCCCAGAGGCGTAACCTCATTAACACCTTTCTAGACACCTACTTGATCGGCTAATTGTAATGTGTAAAACTCTCCCAGGAGTAACTCTTACTCGCAGTGGGTATCGGGATCCAACTATCTCATAGAAGGTATGCAATCTCATTGCAAATTTCAACACTTGAAATTCCCGATAATATTTTACCCCTAGTGTTCTATGACCTTGACGAATGCCAAACAACCCATATTCCACTAGTCAAGTTCAACCCGTACATTTCTTGATTGAATTAAACCCACCCGCACGACCCTTGACGAATGCCAAACAACGCCGTACGAATACCCTAATCCAATCTGCATCATATGCATAAGCAGATAAATACTAGTTAGCTACCGTACACTACGCCTTGACGAATGCCAAACTACCGTAGCACAAATACTAAGTAATACTTATCTGAAATGACGGAGGGCTACGCAGGTTTTCATAAAACCATGAGCGTAATGAACTTGATATCGTTGTAGAATCAAATGAAGTTTTGAAATGGAGTGATTTTGAGGCTTTTCCAGTTTTGCTAAAGGGGTCACTCCCGGTGAAGGGATCGTCGGCCCTTTCCTCGTCGAATGAGGTGCGAGATATATCATATATATCACTGTGCAAAGCAAAAACTCTTAAAAGCAATCAAAACCAAACCGAGTGTGTAGCATCTGCCAGTTATTGCTAAAGGAGTCACTCCCGGTGAAGGGATCTCGGTCCTTTCCTCATCGAATAAGGTGCAGGGTATATCATATATACCGCTATGCAAAGCAAGAACTGTAGCTACATGTTTTGTTTAAAATCTGATTCCACAACATCTTAGGTTTCTTTTCTTTCATTAATCACATTAATGAAGTCCCATCATTTAAATACCTAAACATCACAGATAGATATGACGTACACTTATGCCATCCGCATTCGCCTCGATGTCACCTCGTGCACCGTTAGGTTAGGTAACTAACGACAGAGCAGGGCAGGGCTAGCGTGGGTGTAAAACATAAGTAACGTCTATATAATATATCATATATACTATATATGTCACAGAACATCTCATGATCACATCACAGATATCGCAGCAGAAGAAACATATGAAACATTGGATATACTAGGACGTCCGTGTTTTCAATACGAGCCAGTATAAAACACGGATTCCACGGTCGTGATGAATAGCCAATCCCACACCCCTAGACCCCTACGAGAGCGGCAAGCAACCCTGCCAATTCTTGGGTTAGGAGACCCGGACTCGACTCCTTGAGTTGGTCTCCCACTGGACCCCAGAACCCGGTTACTTGTGCTCCCCTCCTTGGGTCTAGCCTAATGTGGAAAAGTAAATAATATACAAAAGGTGACAACTTCCGCTACCTGGAAGTGCCCCAAATAAAAGAATATTACATACAAGTTTTTACATGAATGAAAATACTCATCTCACATAAAAACCCCCGGCTATTCAAACACGATGATCCAATATAACATATCCAGCAACACATAACATCACATGTCATCAACGTAAGTAAGTATGCATACCCCAATTGTCGTTGACGTATAGCAACGAAACCGGCGATATGAACATATTACACTTACGGTCACAGAAAAGAAAGTGTAAAACTACAACAACTGGAATCCGCAACTACTTTAGACATCGCATGCCTAATCAAATGAAATACTTAGACATCACATGCCTAACAGATATAAATCCCGCATTTTAGTCTCATTATCGAATACTCTTTTCAATATCATATGGGACTAAACTGCTAAATTTATAACATTAATTCAGTTATCTCATAACTGTTTGTGAATTCCAATTATTGTATCACATTCCGGATAAACAGAAAATGTTAAACTTTCCGATCGAACAGTCAAATACCCAAGTTTTCCCGATACAGCTCAACACATGAAATAAGTCTAACAACATTCAGTTCGTACCTCAGTACCAACGGTCCAGCCGTAGAAAGGTCAAGCCAACGCCTCACATGTGGCACGCCGTACTGCCCCAAACCCGAAGGTTCAAAGGGCAGTTCAAGACGGTCACATAATCGAGTTAAGGTTTGTTGTCTTCTAGAGGGTCCATCGCGTTACTTGCACTACTTAGAACGTCGTTAAACTACGGAAAAATCCAACACTTGGAAATTTCCCGACAGGGGAAAAGTTGGGTAATTATATCCGGTCGAACTTTTTAACATATTCTATAAATTATCCGGAAATACACAAAGACGAAATTTGATACCCCGATCGAAACACCGAATCCCCAAAGCAACCCCAGAAAATTCAACTCTTGAATAATTTTTAAAAATTCCCATAAAACTCAGCACCAGAAAAGAAGAATTACTGTGCAAACATTATTGGGTAATGTAAACAGTTGGCGGCGGAAGCGCGGCAGAAGCCATGCTTCTGCCGCGTTTCCGCGCCTGTTTGGAAGCCTCATGATCTCGTGTTTCACCATAATTCTTAGATCTTCCTGCTGAATTTTTTAGACATTTTTAATATTGAAAAATCCCAGATTTTAGAAAATGTAAAGAGAACATGTTTAGTTTAGGGTTTCGGGTTCGTTCGGGCTTCAAATTCCGTCTAGACTCGCCTAAGGCTCTAGCTAGGCTCTGATACCACTGTAGGGTTCCTAGGCATCCTAATGAAGTCTCACAAGGCATCAACCATGCCAATTTAAAAAAATTATGGGTGCCGCGAAACCCTAACACGGATCGTTTACTAGATGTTTAGGCGAAACGATAATCTAGTTAACAACTAAACTAGAAGTTAGATGCTACAACCTTTGTAGATCCGGATATCCAACTCCTTAGCTCCACGTGGTCATGCCCTCGCTGTCCATCTCGAATACCGAACTCAAGCATCGTCTTCGTCGGAGAAACGGGCGAGCTAGGTCGTCGGCTTCGTGCCGAAGATGATCTACGTCGAGGCATCACTAGTTCAAGCTCCGACTTCACAAACTTGTGAAACTTGTGAAGTAAACACCCAAAACAACTTGGCAAGAGGTAGAGGGTGATGAAATAGGAGGTTGGTTCACTTTAGAATTGGATTTCTCACTTTGGATCTCAAGATGCCATTAAAGTAGCAAGCTTTTCTATTTTAAGAAGAAGAAGAAGATGAAGCTAGTTATGATAAGTTCTCAATAAAATGAAATAGAAAATCAATACTTATCATAACACAACCTTGGTTAAGTGTAGAGAATATACCATGGTTAGTTGGGTGGGTTAGGGTTAAGCATGATGACAAGAATGGTAGCAAAAGTCAAGGGTTCATGAAGCATCTTATAAGAAACAAAAATGCCACCATTCTCATTTAAACTTATCCAAATAAATGAATAAACAAATAAATGAACAAATAAATATGCAAAAACCTAATTATCATAATAACCATGGTTTAATTCTATTCACTTAACCATATGATCAAGTATCATCAAACATGATACAAAATAGTGCACAAAAGTATATCACATATACAATGTGCAATCCAAGTGAGAAAAATCCGTTTAAAGTGAACCAATACTAGTCAATGCAAAGTAATATATCAAATATATAATTATACATTAAATCATTAAATCAACACTTGATTCAATGATCCGGTCATGTCACACACGACCGACTAGTATTCAATGTATCGGCTTATCGAATCGATCTTCGATTCGATAACTAGGTTATATCGCATACAACCATTCGAAACATTAATCGCGAGAATTAAATACGGTATCACATACACGCATCATTCTCGGTCTCGCACATATCTCATATGCGCTCCTATTTCGTTTCGCTTGAACAAGGAAACCTCTGTGTAGGACTCTAAAGATTCGTCAATACGCCGGTAGCAGATGATGATCATATCAAGCACCCACAAGCCGCAAGCGGTCTGCTAAACGTAATGGCCACCCGGGTATTGAGCGATCAGAAGATCGACGAGTTAGCCCGCTCACACTGCTGCGAATCCGACCAGTAACACCTAACGTACAGTCCGGTCTCTTCGTCTGATATGTCGCATATCAAGTCTAGGGGTGGTATTCAGACCCCAATAACCCGATAAGTCGTGCCGATGTGAGGCTCGTAACGGGTCAAGAAACTACTGGTAATACTTACCAGCAAATCTCTGATCATCCCTGGCCAGGTACTTCCCTGTTACGGCCAATCGAGCACAGCGCAACATTAACCCCCAATACCGGGAGAGACGAAACCCCTCCTATCGCTCATTGCCTCCATGTGACTCGGGACTGTACCCAAAGACCACCGTTTTGCATGCCCTCATGGACGTGGTAAGGTGGAGATCAAAGCACAGTGGGGATCACACAAGACTCTATGACGATCTCGGGTCTACAGACTAACCTGTACAAGTGTCACCTGAGAACTGCCATCTGACGTGAGGTATAATACCATCTGGGAGTTCTCGGCGAGTCCGTCCAGTGTACCCAGTCTCCACTGAGCATCCGTACACCATCTCTGATGTCAAACACCAATGGATATGGGATCATCCATCGCCCATCTCATGGGTCGAGAAGCGTATACGCTAGTCTACACTGGTATATCGATGCCCTGTCTCGATACACCCACGACTAGGGACCATGAAGGATGTACTTATGAACTACCATGTCCCCACTAGTATGATCTGCATCACAGTCTAGGTAGTCAAGTACATATCCTAAGGGCTTTACCAACATGTAACTATAAGACAGTATAAAGAGACTAGTGTACATGTTAAGATAAAGAGTAACCAGATAGCATACTATCATATCGAGCAAGAAAGTCATCTCTATATATGTCCAAGCATCCAATATAATATACATCATCTGTACAATACTGGTCTCTAGGGCATACATACAACTAACACCGGTATTGGGAGATGATACCGCGCTGTGTCAAAGAGCCATTACGCAAAGTCCCTGGCCAGGGCAAGCGAGATATACTGGTAGGTTCCAGTAGCTTCTCAGGGTGTAATGGGCTTCGCTCCGACACGACTTATACTGCTATTAGGGGACTGACGCTTGCCGCCCCCTAGGCTTGATATGCGATAGTCTTAGACGAACAGACCGGACTGTACAGAGATTGTCACATTAGGCTAAGTAGGGGTTCGGATGGTTTTCCTCATTGGCCTTCTTATCGACATCTACCTTGGGACCGTTACGTACAGCTAGTGCCGCTTGCGGTCTGTGGTTAAACACACTGCCAGCGTAGTGTCGAGTCTTTAGAGTCCCACACAGAGAGTTTCCCTGCTCTAGGAGAAACGATATAGAGGTCGTATGATTTTACGACAAGGGTTCGGTCGAATACGTGTGTATACGCACGTACGACTTTTTGGACAGTTTTTACTAGCCGGCTTTGGTTTAAGCCAGATTCTAGTATCAGGTTATTGGATTTATACAGTCTAAAGTTTTTCCGTGTTTTCACGGATTGGAGGGGCGTTCTCGTAATTTGTCGGGAAGCTTCAAGAAGAGTGGTGATTTGGTGGGTAAGATGGCATTGCATTAAATGAGATTAGTGACTCATTTGTGTGATTCATCCATGTCATTAATGCATCATAAATGCTTAATGACTCATGGGGATGAATCACTCATAGATATTTATGAAGCATGGTTGTTAATTCTTTTATTTCATTTTTGGATAAATAAATAATGCTTCATATATATTATGATAGTTCATTATCTCATTTCATTATCATCTTCACCTTCTCTCTCCTCAAGCTCATTCTCTCTTCAAACCCTAACCCTAACCTCTCATGTGTTAAGATCAAGGGTTAGCTAGACTAATACATCCATAACCTCACTCTATATCCCCTAGGTAGCTTAGATTAGCACTTTAAGCAACCTAGTTTTCTCAAGTTTGAGATCAAGCTTGGCGTAGGAGCTTTCGGGTGGATCGTCTTTGATTCGAGGAGGCCGTTGAGGTGTCGATGTTCCAAGGAGCCTACGAGGAGTGGAGGACCGCGATGAAGACCCGAAGGACAAGTAACGTGAGGTATAACTTCGTATTCGAGTAGTTAAACCTCTAGTAGTTAGTTAGCAATGGTTTAGATAACGATTCATGCGCTCAAGTCGGTGTTACGAAGCTTTGATAATCGTTTTTCATATATTCCGCCTCCCCACAAGTTCGTGGGGTGCGTGACATGGACTTACAAAATCCCTGGCCAGGGTTGCTGAGATTTACTGGTAAGTGTTATCAGTAGTATCTCGAACTGTTATAGACCTCATATCGACCCGACTTATCAAGCTACTGGGGTCTGACGTTTATGACCCCTAGGCGAGATATGCGATATATCAGACGACGAGACCGGGCTATACGGGAATGTTACTAATTGGATTTACAGGAGAATGTACAGGCTTGCTTGTTGATCTTTTGAGCGCTCAATACCTGGGTGGCTGTTTCGTTTAGCTGACCGCTTGCAGCTTGTGGGTATTTGATATGATCATCACCTACTGGCGGCGTATTAACGATTCTTTAGAGTCCTACACAGAGCTTTCTTGACTCAGGCAAAACAAAGTAGGGGCACATATATGATAGTGCAGGACCGAGGATAATGCGATATGTGATAATGTATTCTATTCTCGCGATATTTGATACCAGCCGGGTCATCGGATCAAGTGTTGATTCGATGAATCGGTAAATGAGATATTAGTCGGTTATATGCGATATAGCCGGATTGTCGGATCAAGTGTTGATTCGATAATTTAATGTATAATAATATGTATGATATATTAAATTACATTAACTAATATTATCTCACTAAAAGATTCTTTTTCTCACTCGGGTAATACATTGATATATATGCGATATATGTTAATTGTATTTTTTTATTTTGTTACAATGAATATTATATATGTGATATATAATATTGTAACATGATATGATTATTAATGCAACATGTTTAGTGGAGATTAAACATGGTTAGGGTTTGATTTGGGTTAATCATTTCTAGAACATTCTAGAAGGTTTTCTTATATCATGGAAAAGATATTATGCTTGATATTTTCAAGTGACTCACCTTTAACCCAACCCAAACCCTAGCCCTAGTTAAATCTCTACAAGGGTTTATGTCACGACCAAAAGTTCGGCCCGTGACCGGCACTTAACCACGTAACGTCTACAGGCGTAACGCGATTAAGTAAGCCGAACCCAGAAATCAAAACCATTAAATTTAGAGTGTTACAACATTTGGTAAAAACAGTTGTAAATATTTAGAAAATTTTAATTAAATTAGTAGAAAACCCTTTTTAAGTTCAAGTGTTGTTTTTTTTAATAATTTTGGCAATATTTCCTTTATAAAAATTTGTCCCGAGAGCGGTAAAAGACAAGATGTAAGTAAAATGACGTGGGGAATAAGCAGAGCATCACAATGATAATGCACGACTGAGTAAAAAAAAATGAAATGAAGACAGCAAGAATATAGAACTGCATAAATAAAGTCGGCTCGCAACGAGCTCGACACCAGAGTACAAAATAACATAAGTCGTCCTCACAACTGTCTCTAAGTCAATACATGAAGGTAGATGGAGAGTACTAGATACATCAATATACAACTGAAAGTAAACAGATACCGTACGAAAACCCACCTACTAGCAAATGACTAACATGCCTCAGCAAAGGTATCTGTGTCAAAAGATGCGGTAAACAGCCAGCCGCGACTACTCCAAAGGGGCAACCAGCAAGCACTGTGGCAAAACGCGGGTGAGTTGCCAACTCGTGAGTAGTAGATAATATATAAAGGTAATCGCGAGTATCCACGTACTGCGATACTCTAATCTATGTAAATAGGTAACATCTATATGATGAACTGGATGCTCAATATCATGCAACAAGTGCGATCTAATGACATCTCTATGTAATGAGTAAGATATGTGATAATCATACATGGCGATGTAATCTAACAACCCTATATATAATGAGCAGGGTATGCGATGATATGCAAGCATGTGTACCCTATCAGGTATGCTAGCTACAGAGTGAGATGTCAAGTACTGAATGCTGAGTATGGGAAGAAATAATGTCTACACGGAATATCAATGTGGAAAATAACTGGTGTCTATCTGTAACATTTCAAAAAATTAAAATATTATTTTTTGGAAAATTTTTATAATTTAATATTATTTTATTGAATATTTTAATATTTCGGTATTATTAAATACAAATAAATGGGAAATTTTTTTGAAAAATTATGGAAAATTATAAAATAGGGTATTTTATAGAATTATGCCATTTTAAAGTTTTTATGATTAGTTATATGCTAATTTCCTGTTAATCGCGATTAAAAAATCGCTAATCGGGTTTTTGGCTTTTTTGTGCAAAACATGCACATATCATTTTTTTTATCACACTTGTGCATTTTCTATCATGTTATTTGGGGTTACTATTCTAGTGAGAAGGTTTTGGAGAAAAGGAAAAGAAAAAGAAAAAGTAAAAGAAAAGAGAGGAATGGGCATGTAGTAGGTATGGGGGGGAGTTTGACCTTGGACCTCTTTCTCTCTTCCTCTCATTTCTCCCTCTCCCTCTTCAGCTCCAGCAGCTGATGCTGCTCCCTCTTCCTCCTCCCACCTTCAAGCCTTCATTTCATCTCAAAAATAATACCAAAACCCCACTCTCAATTCATACACTAGGGTGTTGGTGTAGCCTCTACTGAGCTCAATTTCCCATCACAACTCATAATTTCCTCAAACCCTAACTAGGTTTTCTTTAGGTCTACCAAATCACACAATATCGATTCTAAACTAGTATGGGGGTGTATGTAATACAAAAACTAAGCTAATGGTTCAGTAATTACCTCATTTGGCAACTCAAGAATTTTCTTGAGTTTCCCCTAGTGGCCAAAATCCTTTCTTCTTTGGTCCAATGTGTAGATCTTGAGCTTGTGCACACTTTTAATGAAATGAGAGTGGGGTTTTGGTATTGTTTTTTAGATGAAATGAAGGCTTGAAGGTAGGAGGAGGAAGAGGGAGCAGCATCAGCTGCTGGAGCTGAAGAGGGAGAGGGAGAAATTAGAGGAAGAGAGAAAGAGGTCCAAGGTCAAACTCCCCCCCATACCTACTACATGCCCATTCCTCTCTTTTCTTTTACTTTTTCTTTTTCTTTTCCTTTTCTCCAAAACCTTCTCACTAGAATAGTAACCCCAAATAACATGATAGAAAATGCACAAGTGTGATAAAAAAAATTTATATGTGCATGTTTTGCACAAAAAAGCCAAAAACCCGATTAGCGATTTTTTAATCGCGATTAACACTAAATTAGCATATAACTAATCATAAAAACTTTAAAATAGCATAATTCTATAAAATACCCTATTTTATAATTTTCCATAATTTTTCCAAAATTTTTCCCATTCATTTGTATTTAATAATACCGAAATATTAAAATATTCAGTAAAATAATATTAAATTATAAAAATTTCCCAAAAAATAATATTTTATTTTTTTGAAATATTACAATGTTCCCCCCTTAAATAAATTCGGTCCCCTAATTTAAATTTAAACCCCCAATACTAAAACATTTCAGCAAAAATCCAAATTGTCGGGGCTCCAAAAACATCAATACATAGCGAATATCATCAAAGTGTACTGCTCCACTAGAAATCAATCCACAAAATGTATATATAAGAATATCCTGTGCGTTTGGTGCGCAAGGAATCAAAATCCAAATATGTGCCAAACATGGGCACAAAACAACATCTAGGTGCAACGGGTGTGCACGAAAAAATCTGTCATAGGCAACGTGTGTGCCTAACAGCAAAAATCAGGTGCATAGGACATGCACGAAGAATCCCGATTTAGTGCATTTGGCGTGCACCAAGATCGTATATCAAAACACTAAAGGTGCATGAAAACTATGCTGGAAGTGTAAATCAAATCACTGCATAAGATAGGCGTGAAATCACAATCAATAGCTCAAATGTAATAACTATGCGCAAAATATAAATACCCAGTGGGTGCATGAAACAAATATCATGAAACTCAGTCATCAAAACTAAATCATTCAAACAGAACGCCCAAAATACCGAAATCCAAGATGACGGATGTGTGATAACCGAATCGCAAGCTCAGTAATCATAAGTACCGTCGTCGGTAGTTTCTCCTTCAAGGTCGAGAAGGAGTCGGTGCATCCAATGCTAGCAGCGCAAGATATCCACTTGCCTCTTGCTCACGGGCTGGCGTCCTCTGCCTCTGGGTCCTTATCTTCTCTGCGGATTACCTAACTCGCAATCAATCGGCTCATCGGCCCTGTCAGGTATGCTAACGGGGACGATTCCGTTCTGGCACTTCTCTGGTCATCTCTCGATCAATCCTCATGACCACCCATAAAGCTGCATATTACTGGCGTCGGCCTCTGGCTCTTTGAATGCACGTCACACATCTGATCCTGGGTGCAAGCATCATTGCAGCAGTGTCCTGGAAGGAATCCTGCTCAGGGTCTCTTCCAATCATGCCTATGCCGATCTGTACGGAGGCTGGTACTCTTGCATAATCTCTTCTCGCTCAATGGACATCTGTGTCCTCAGCACAACATTTCTCGGAATCTGGTTGCATCCCAATGCCTCTGTAAGCATATTAGGTCTCTAGTCTCGACGGGAAGTAATGACAGTTCGTCAGCGTCTCGCACGAACCTCTGGTTCTACTTGTCTCTATCGTCGTCCACTATGACGTCACGCCATGCTATCTACGCACTGCACTGTTCTCGGCCATGGTCAATCCGAAGTCTCTCGCACGGAGTCGAAAGCGCGTACTCTGTAGCTTCATCATTCTATAGAAGGTGTCTGGTCGAACAGGTCCTCAGGAACGCGTCCTGATCAGTCGAAAATACTGCATTTTTAACACGGCAATTTCCCTATCTTTTGCACTCATCTAGAAGTGTTCGGCATTCATATTTCACATATTAGCAAATCAGTCGTAAAATATCAGATTGCATGTGTTAGACTTTAAAACCGACACTTTAAGGGAAATTGACTGTATTTTATGGCATCGCATCATCCCTGTATTGCGCAACACTTGTGTCGAGATTTGTGCAGGAAATTGCAGGAGCAAAGTCAAAAGAAGGTGATCAAAAATACACCAACTCCATGTTTTCATATCTGGTAGCAATTCAGAAGGAAATATACAAATCAACAAGTCAAAGAAAGGCCCACAACTCAGCCCAAATCAGCACCAGAGAGCCCAAGCCCCAACTCTCCAAAAGAGCCGCGGAACCGCGGCGGGTGCCGGCTTGAGCCGCGGTTCCGCGGCGGTTTGGTCAGATCATCATTCCATTTTCAGGGCATAATTCCTATCTCAGTGGGTACACCTCATTTTGACATGTCAAATTCCAGAATTCTCCAGAGTCTTCTGCCATATCAGCAAAGATCATTAAGCTAATCTTAATTAAGCTCCTAACTAATCACATCTAGAAGCTTCTCCTCAACAAACTTTTGGAGGGAAATTCAAATCTCCTCTAACAAACTTTTGGAGGGAAATTCAAATTCTAATCCTAGATCTAGGGTTTAGGGAAGTCTATAAATAGAAGCCTAGACCTAGGGTTAATGATTAATCAATCATTAGTTCAATAATCTTTAGTTTTCTTCAATTCTTCATCTTCTTCCACAAGTCTAGTGACAAGGCTTGTGCGAAACCCTAACCCTAATTCCACTCCAAATTCAAGATCCCGAGTACCAATCAAGCGAGAAGCCTTCAACGTTTTATGAGCCGAGCCGATCTTCAATCAGGCAAGTGATCCAAGCCGATCCGCGACTCACGGAGACGAGCGAAGCCAAATCGACGATAGAGTTCTTCCTCTTGTAGTTCTTGAGCGAATGTAATGAAATTGTTGATATAAATAAAAGGTGAAATTCTTTAATCTTGCTTTCTTTAAATTCTTGCATCAGGATTCGATCTCAATTTATGATTGTATTTCTTGTGATGATGTTTGAGTAAAACTCCGCTCGTAAAGGAGTCGAGACGATCAATAGAATGATGATGTAACAAATCTTAATATGATTCTTGAGTCCTACGAGCTTTGTAAACCCTAGCAAGTTCAAGAATCGATGACCTAGTTTCGTTGCAATGCTTTCTTGAATGTGATCGCTCGAAATTAGGGATCTACGATCGTTTCTTGAATTTACGAGAGGCTAGAATGTGAATGATATCGACGAAAGAATAAGGGATAAGATGAAACCCTAGTGTCAAAAGAAATCCCTAATTCTCGATCGATCATCATCGATCTAGTATCAATTCATCGAAGGATAAGAATACGTAATTGTAAGATTACATCACATCTATAGATCCGATCGATTCCTACGAGCCTCATTTAGATTCTTGATATTTGGTTGGAAAAATCATCAAACTATTAATTCTTGATTTTATCGTTTCTTGATTTAGACTAGATTTTCCTAATTCTTGAACTTCAATTTACAAATCGTGAATTGTTTGTTTTCTTTTCTTTAAAGTTTCAACTCATCTAAATCGAAGCACGAACGATTACACTTTCCCTGTGGACGATCCGCACTTTCTAACGCGCTACAACCGACACCGTTATTGATTGCGGTCAAATAATTTTGGTTGTGATTTCTTTATAATTCTCATACTACACATCAAGAATATCAAACAATCAAATGGCGCCGTTGCCGGGGATCATTTGATAAACACAACAAAAATCAAACAATCAAATGGCGCTGTTGCCGGGGATAGTGAGCTAATTGTTCGTATTTTGAAATTTTAATTGAAAGTTTATTCCGTTTCTAATTTTTAGATCTAAACTCGCACAAACCCTAATACGTGTTTTGTTATTTGATTGCGAGGAAATCTGGAATCATTGGAGGTTGGATAAATTTTTTCTGAATATTCCAAAGAGCTAGGGGAGTTAACAGGAGCCCTCTGTAGAATTTTCATTCAGTGAACAGTGAAATTGGCCGCCTTTGCGCGGCAGTTGTGAGCCGAAACCGCGCTTCCTCGGCAGTTCAGGCAGTTCACTGCTCCAAAATTTTTCTGGTAAATCCTCACTTTCTTATCTCTTCCTAAATCTGCTCCAATTAACATTTTGTGCAGGTTTCTTTGCAAATAATCGCTGCGCCGCGCAAAAAGCAAAATTAAATTGTGCGTGTTTTGATTTTGTGGTTGTTTGCATAATTAATACGGAAAATTAAGGGGCAAAGACCAAATCCAGATTAGGTGGGGAGTTCATTACCCTTCCTAAGCCCCAAAAATCACAAACTTGCATCCGCATTTACCCTCATTAATTAAAAAATATCTAGAAATGACTCTAAGGACCGTCGTGCTCACTTAGGACAGAAGAAGGCCGTGGGTAATTCATTACTTATCCGCGTTTTCTTGTGGTGTCTAAGGCAAGTGTGTCGAAGGCCAGTAATTATTAATTAGGCCCACAACTTACGTAGTGGAGTACCTTCCCACTTACCTGGCACTTACCTGGGCACAGGAGGACAAAGAGGTAGTGGAGGATTCTATCCTGCGACTTGTCTTTTGGCAGTTAGGAGCGGTCTAGAGCCGGACCTAGGTGACCACTAGATTCTAGGGTTTTGTGTGTTGCATTTGTTGTGTTGCATCATTTTTTTCAAAAATCCGTATCACTTTTCAAAACAAACACCGCATTCATTCATCATTCCCCTAATTATAAAATTCACGCTGCCACTTGTACTAACCCTTTTTAGTACAAGATAGGCTGGACACGGGATTCTAGTGCCTGTTAGTCCGCGTTTCCTTGATCGACCCAAAAGTCGGCATTTCTACATTTACCTTTTCTTTACCCACCACCACACCCACATCGATGGATCATTCTCCATCGAACTTCTTTACCACTACTCTGCCGCCGTCCGTTGGTGCGCAGAATCCACCTCGCATCTCTCTCCAAGAGAGGTGCTATCTTACACGAGGCCCACTTTCCACCTGTCTTTCCATTCAACCAGCCAACGAGGAAAATTTTCAAATAAAACCCCAATACATCAACCTTCTACCAAAATTTCACGGTCTCGAGTCTGAAGACGCATACGTGTTTATCACGAAATTTGAAAATGTATGCGCAATGATTGGTACTTCACAGCTTTCTGTGGATGCTTTACGTCTTCTTCTTCTCCCATTCATCTTGTGCAATTTAGCCGAGAAGAGGCTATATAACATTACCGCACATTCCATCTCCAATTGGGAAGACTTCGTCAAAGCATTCCTTAAGAAATTCTACCCACACAAAAAGACAGCTCGAGTCCGTAGCGAAATCTATCAATTCACCCAGCTTCCAAATGAAACATTTTCAAAATGTGTTGAACGTTTCAAGGATCTGTTAGTCTAATGTCCTCATCACGGCATCCCGAGATGGGAACTGTGCCGAATCATTTATGAGGGCATTAATCTTAACACAAGACAGACCCTTGAATCCATGTGTCAAGGCAACTTCATGACCAAAGATGATGGGGAAGCCTGGAACTTTCTAGAAGATTTCGCTGAAAAATCTTTACAGTGGGAGTGTATGAGTCAATCATCTAGGGATGGCAATGATATTTCTATAGGAGTTAGAGCTGGCATTGCAGCTATACACAAGAAACTCGAGACTATGGAAAACAAATTTTTAGCCGCCACCCTAAATCAAATGTCACTCTCCAAAACTGTATGTGGCTGCTGTTCTGATCCGTCTCACTTGACGGAAGAATGTCCGTTTCAAGGTCATGAGCATACCAATGCCGCATTTCAAAGACCTAGAAACGATCCATCTTCCTCCACATATAATCAGGGTTGGAGGAATCATCCTAACTTTGCTTGGAACCAATCCCAATCTCAAAACACGGTTCCAAACACGAATCATTTCCAAAGGGTCCCTCCACCACAACATCAGCCACCACTTCAATTGAGTCAGCACCCCTTTCAATCACAAAACTTCCAAAATCCAGCCAACACTTTTGCACCGTCTAGTCCTTTGCAATTGACCGGTACAGATAATACCTCTGCACTAGCACAAACCTTAGACACTTTCATGAAACAATCCATCTAAGGGACGGCACGTTTGCAATCTTCCATCGAGAATGTAATGAAGATCATTGTCTCTCAAAATGAGAATATCAAATCGATGGAAGTACAAATTGCACAACTAAAAGCCGAAATGAGTGCAAGAGAGAAAGGGAAACTTCCAGCTCAACCTTTGCCTAATCCTGGCTATTCACATCTTGTGGATGAAATCACGTTGAGATCTGGAAGTGTGCTTGACAATCACGTTGGGGAAGAGTTGGATGATACTGATAAATCAATCAATAAAACCCCGGCTGAGACTTTTCCTTACACACACACTTCTAATTCTGACCCCAGTTCTTCTACCCCACCACCTTCTTGCGAGCTTATTCTTCGTTTCGCAAAAGGCTCGCCACCTCACAGCATCTCTTCTAGTTCTCCACAGATGATCCCTACTCCTCTTTCGGGATCATGTCTACCCCCACTTCCTTCTCCTATGATGGACCCAGCGCTTATTGCTAAAGCACCTTATCCTAATCGGTTAAGGGCAAACAAACTGAGTCCACATATGGAGAAGATTATGAACATTTTTAAGCAAGTTAACATCAACATCCCTCTCCTAGATGCCATTCAACAAGTTCCGTCCTATGCAAAAACTCTTAAGAACTTGTGCACTAGGAAGAGGAAGACTAAAGTACCCAAGAAGATATCCATGGCAAAAATAGTAGACACAGTCTTTTCCCAGCAATTACCGAGGAAACGTAAGGATCCTGAATATCCTACGATTTCCATTTCTATCGGGGAAAAACACATCAACCGTGCTCTACTAGACCTTGGCGCTAGTGTTAACTTGCTTCCATACTCAGTCTATGAGCAGTTAGCGATCGGAGAATTGAAGCCAACCCATTGCACTCTCCAGATGGCTGACCGATCAATCACCAAACCTAGGGGTGAACTGAAGAATGTGTTAATAAAAATCGGGGAATTCATATTCCCTGTGGACTTTATTGTAATTGATACACAGCCTGTAGCGAACCCACGGAATCAAATTCCGGTGGTTTTAGGTCGCCCCTTTTTGGCCACTTCCAATGCAATAATCAACTGTCGTAATGGTTCTATGACCCTATCCTCGGGAATAGGTCAATAGAGCTGAACATTTATAAGTTAGGAAGTGTACCCTCCGAACCTACTGCTCAGGTCTGTTCTGTCGACTTAATGGATATCGACAGCAGCGAATTTGATGATCCTCCTGATACTGATCTTGACTATTTTTATACGTTATTGTTTGACCCAACTATGTATCATACACATACGGACTCTTCCACCGAGATGTCCGGGTCAACAATTAACACTGATTATGAACTGCTTTTAGAGTCTGAAGATCACCCCGCACTTTGTGATGACATTATTCACCGGGGTATTGATGGAACTTTTGAGGAGATCTTCGCTGATGAACTCGCATTTTTGAATGACACGGGTGTTGAGATGAATCATGTCCCAACCAATGAAATTGAACATCCACCCCTTCTTCTGAACTGTAAAAAGAATGCGAGCAATCCATCACAATCACTGCATCGCCTCTCCAAAATGAGACGCACACACATTCTTTTCCACCCCTTCCCTTTCCACTCTTCTTCTTTCACCAACCAGAGCACTGCATTAATAAAATTTTCGAATGGTTGGTGCTGATATTCGGTCTTTGCAAAGCTTGGCATCGACCAATAATTTTTGACCCCCTCATGTGATTTTAAAAAGATTAACTTTGCATAGGTTTGGGGGGGGCATCTTTTTTGTGGCTCTTGAAAACAAAAGAAAAATTTTACAAAATTTGTGAGCCAAAAATAAGTTTGGGGGAGGTTCTTCACTTAAATATTTTGCCCCCACTAATAAATTCCTCCCAAGCTTACAGGTTTTTCGAGATTTAGCAGATGGCAACAGTGAGGACACTGTTGAAAACAAGTTTGGGGGAGGTTTGTGCTTATTTTCGCATCATTTGCATATCATTTGAATAAGCACAAAACATTTTTGAAAACCTATAAAAATTTAAAAATTTTAAAAAATATAAAAAATATTTTTGTACATAAATAAGATAATGAAAGATTAGATAGTGAAAAATTACATTCATGAGATTAGAAAAATTCTAGAAAACCAAGAAAATTAGTAGTTTTCTTATACGAACTAGTAATAAGTAGTTATGAGCCTTTGTCCCAAGGGTTAGTAAGATGAAGGAAGTCACTAATCTGAGGATAAAAATAAGTCTGAAAAATAGTTTCTATTCTGGAAAGCCAAACATTTTGAACGTTGATACCCTACTATTCGCACTGATACACGTCTTAAAGCCCGGGATAGTAGAGGATACCTCGAAATGCTCTTATCTTAAAGCCAATGTATGAAGGAAATAAAAAGAAAAAGTGAATAAAAAAATATATAAAGCGGTGAGAAAAATGGACACTGGTTTTGTTATCACCGAGGGCAATAAAAAATATATAGCGAGGGTGCCTCTTTACCTAGTGCCCTAAGGCCAACTGGTCTGGGAGTCACTGCTATACCTGAGGTGGTGCAAGATGAGGAAAATACACCAAATAAGCAAGCACACGAGTAAACGGTCGGTTAGTACCTCAAGAAGTATTAACGGTCACATGAAAGTGTGTAAGCACATCTAAATATTCATTAATCAAAAAGTACTGAGGCTGATGGGTAAGAGTATGATAGCTTGAATTGAATTCTCTGGGTGTAGGGATGTCCTTTACACACACGCAGGGTGATATGATCGATGTTTGGAAGAAAGATAGGAATGAAGAATAAGACGATGTTTTATTGAGGGAGGACGTGATTTTTGACATCTTTTCATGACCATTAAGATAGGGCTCATGACAACCGAAAAGCTAGCTTAGTTAGAAACCCTAATTTTCAAAGTCTTTCTTTTACGATTCTTGTCTTTAAATGTAATATTCATGATCTTTCTTTTATTATTGGATTTTGTGGGTGCAATCCGCTGAAAACCCTCAGGAGACAACACTCCTCCTACTAGGGACACCTAGAGGTTTAAAGGCTTGTTGCACGTGCTCAGTGCAATCGTGTTGCCTACGAAAGTGTGCTAGTTAGTTTTTCTCTTTCTTTATTTTCTCCTTCTTTTTAATAAAACAGTTCGCTAGAGACGATCGAAATTAAGTTTGGGGGAATTTGATCAGTCGAAAATACTGCATTTTTAACACGGCAATTTCCCTATCTTTTGCACTCATCTAGAAGTGTTCGGCATTCATATTTCACATATTAGCAAATCAGTCGTAAAATATCAGATTGCATGTGTTAGACTTTAAAACCGACACTTTAAGGGAAATTGACTGTATTTTATGGCATCGCATCATCCCTGTATTGCGCAACACTTGTGTCGAGATTTGTGCAGGAAATTGCAGGAGCAAAGTCAAAAGAAGGTGATCAAAAATACACCAACTCCATGTTTTCAGATCTGGTAGCAATTCAGAAGGAAATATACAAATCAACATATCAAAGAAAGGCCCACAACTCAGCCCAAATCAGCACCAGAGAGCCCAAGCCCCAACTCTCCAAAAGAGCCGCGGAACCGCGGCGGGAGCCGGCTTGAGCCGCGGTTCCGCGGCGGTTTAGTCAGATCATCATTCCATTTTCAGGGCATAGTTCCTATCTCAGTGGGTACACCTCATTTTGACACGACAAATTCCAGAATTCTCCAGAGTCTTCTGCCAGATCAGCAAAGATCATTAAGCTAATCTTAATTAAGCTCCTAACTAATCACATCTAGAAGCTTCTCCTCAACAAACTTTTGGAGGGAAATTCAAATCTCCTCTAACTAACTTTTGGAGGGAAATTCAAATTCTAATCCTAGATCTAGGGTTTAGGGAAGTCTATAAATAGAAGCCTAGACCTAGGGTTAATGGTTAATCGATCATCAGTTCAATAATCTTTAGTTTTCTTCAATTCTTCATCTTCTTCCACAAGTCTAGTGACAAGGCTTGTGCGAAACCCTAACCCTAATTCCACTCCAAATTCAAGATCCCGAGTACCAATCAAGCGAGAAGCCTTCAACCTTTTATGAGCTGAGCCGATCTTCAATCGGGCAAGTGATCCAAGCCGATCCGCGACTCACGGAGATGAGCGAAGCCAAATCGACGATCGAGTTCTTCCTCTTGTAATTCTTGAGCGAATGTAATGAAATTGTTGATATAAATAAAAGGTGAATTTCTTTAATCTTGCTTTCATTAAATTCTTGCATCATGATTCGATCTCAATTTATGATTGTAGTTCTTGTGATGATGTTTGATTAAAACTCCGCTCGTAAAGGAGTCGAGACGATCAATAGAATGATGATGTAACAAATCTTAATATGATTCTTGAGTCCTACGAGCTTTATAAACCCTAGCAAGTTCAAGAATCGATGACCTAGTTTCGTTGCAATGCTTTCTTGAATGTGATTGCTCGAAATTAGGGATCTACGATCGTTTCTTGAATTTACTAGAGGCTAGAATGTGAATGATATCGACGAAAGAATAAGGGATAAGATGAAACCCTAGTTTCATAAGAAATCCCTAATTTTCGATCGATCATCATCGATCTAGTATCAATTCATCGAAGGATAAGAATACGTAATTGTAAGATTACATCACATCTATAGATCCGATCGATTCCTACGAGCCTCATTTAGATTCTTGATATTTGGTAAGAAAATTAATCAAACTATCAATTCTTGATTTTATCGTTTCTTGATTTAGACTAGATTTTCCTAATTTTTGAACTTCAATTTACAAATCATGAATTGTTTGTTTTCTTTTCATTAAAGTTTCAACTCATCTAAATCGAAGCACGAACGATTACACTTTCCCTGTGGACGTTCCGCACTTACTAACGCGCTACAACCGACACCGTTGTTGATTGCGGTCAAATATTTTTGGTTGTGATTTCTTTATAATTCTCATACTACACATCAAGAATATCAAACAATCACGTCCCAACCATCGGAGGAATACTCAATACTCGTTCGTCCTTGATCAATTCGCAACGCATCTGGGTAAGTTCCTTTATCCACACCCGGTCAACTACCTCGTCGACGATGCTGAACTCTGGCCTACTGGGTGTGCGCAATATGACCACCCCTGGGTCTAGGTCTTCTCGTATCGTATTCCAGAAAGGTCCTGTCGAGGTTTCTCTCTCAAATCTCATTCCTGCCGGATTGCCCGGAAGTCATCATCCATTGCTGAAGCTAATTCTTATTCCGGAACGGCTGCATACTTATAGCGCCTCTTTCTCGAAGATATATCCATATACAACGCCTCTGGGTGCGTATTACATCTCTGATGTCAGCGGAGTGGGACGTCATCTCGTCAAAATCTCTTGTGAACTCTTTTCTTCACTCTGCTTCAATGTCGACTGATTCGGACTCGTCTCATAGTGGCTGCATGGACTGTGCTCCAATAGCTATACTCGTATCTGGAGTCTCCTAAGCAAAGCATCCCATCACATGATATCCGAATGATGTCGAAACATTCGATCGACTCGTCAGAACCTTATAATACCCCAAGCGATCAACATCTTAAGTACAGTTTAATAGTATCGAGTACATACCACAGCGTCGGTGGTCCAGCCGTAGAAGGGAAAACCCAAGCCTCACTAATGGCGCCGCGGAACTGCCACAAACCCTAAGGTTCAAAGGCATTCACACGGTCATTAAGTCGAGTTAGGGTTTCATTCTTCTACAGGGTCCATGGATTCGCCTACATGTCTTTCCGTATACTTTAAACTTGGAAAATGGCTCCTGACACTCGATCGTCTCTATCGACTCTCAACGTCTCCGCGTGAAGTCGTCCCTAGCTGGAAGCAATCTATCTGATGACCTCGCATCGGTAAGCGAACGAACCACATGTCCTAGTCATTCATCCTTTGGTGACTAGCAACCGTCCATCATATCTCTAAGTATATGCTCATGCTGCAGTAGCTCCAACCATCTGGGCGATATCTCGTCATTCGCAGCAACAACTGGCTCATTCGCCTGTATGCCGAACAGCGCCTCAACCCTCCAGGAAAGGCGATACATTGGCGGTCATCTCTGAATCGGTCTGCTCTAGATCTGATTAAGACTCTCCACACTGGAAATCTTTAACTCAACTGGGCCCGCTCCGGCGCATAATTCGGACGAATCACCTTCGTCTCTCAAATCGGGTAGACTAGCTATCATCTGTCTCATATCTGCCTGGAAGCTCCGGCAACCTCAGCTCGTAAGCTCCGAAAGCGACATCCTGTCAATTTCAGCAACAGCTGGTCCATCTGTCTGCACGGTAGGCGACATCATAATCTCTGAGGTATGTTGTATATCAACAGTCCTCTCTCAACTGGCAGCTCTAACAATGGCCCGATCATCCGGTGCAAGACCAAGCACTCACATCCACTAGAGGTCACAATCACCAATACTAACTCGAGATGGTCCCATGTAACCAGAAAACACAATGGTCGGCCCTCGTACCAGACGAGCACGCACTGACCGTAACCCTAGCAGCAGCCTAAACGGCGCTCAACATGGCGACAAGAACCTCAATCGAGTATCGAAGAGAGCAGATCAATGGCAAGAAGAGAACAATAGATCCAGAGTGGATACATGATCATAAGAAGGAACAACATCAATGAAGGTATGATCATGAAACTAATAGAATCGGGGATCTTAAATGGATGTATAATCATGGGTATGAAGAGAATCACTGATCTCGAAAATATGCACATCCTAAGGTTCCTTAAGCGGAGTGGCGTGTCGTAAGTATGCCGTGGAACATACCCACGGTACGTCACTCTACTTTAGTCACCTATTCCATCAACCAAGGGTCATCCTACGCGACGAAAGTTCGGGTCTAATACCCCCTCGACTAAGTCTAAGTTCCGTAAGGTCAAGCCTAAGTTCCGTATATATATAAACGCCCTAGGCTCCATATAGCCAAACGTAGACTCGAACCAAGGTCAACCTTGCGCTCTGATACCAACTTTGTCACGACCCGAAAGAGCACGTGACTGGTCCTTGAACCACATGAAGTCTATAGGACTCCATCTGATCCAAGTAAGCCAAAAGCCCAGAAATCTAAAACCATTTTAAGAGTAAGTAAAGAGAACTGGTGTAAAGAAGTGAAGGAAAACATGTTTGAAGTCAAGGTTTTTAAATAACTAAGCCGAATATGCATTTTTAAAATGTAAAGTCTTTTCTAAAAATTTCAGCAGAGTTTCTTTTGTAAATACTGGCCCCGAACGGGGTACAACAAGAACAATATATATACAATGATAAAAGGCATCCCCAAGCGGGAGCTAGCTCTTCCTCAATCGACGGTCACAACCACACAAGCAATAATAATATACAACGCCGAATGGCTAGGGTCAAAACCAAAAGAAACTTAATATGCATGAAAACCGCAGTACTACTAAGCGCGACTCTAAGGTCGAATAGTACATCACTAGTGTCTGAGTCTGGAACAATATACAAGTTTTGGTTGATGGAATTCTAGATACAATGAATAATACAAGTACAATGGTGGTTCTTGATGCAAAAGAACCCACCTACCAAAAGCAATTCACCCGCAAGGAAGCAGTGTGCCAAAAATGCCGCAATGGAACCTGTACGGCAAAACCTGCAAGAACTGTGGCACAACGGGGGTGAGTTGCCAACTCGTAAATAGAAATATCTACAAGCAGAAACCGAATACAAGACATAATCCTAGGTCAATACGACCAGTATAATATAAACCACAAGAGTACGTCTGAAGCATGATAAGGTGGCAATATAACATCTAAACATGTATGTAGTGCCAAGTACTCAGGTAATAACATGTCATCAGTATAAGGTATGTCTGCATGAAGTAAATATGAAGAAGTATCAAATGGATATCAATACACATATATTAGCGTCCCATTCCACTAATATTGGTGTAAGGGTATATATAACAGCGCCCTCATACCCTGTTATATATACAAATGAAGTATGATCAATGTAAATCCAATCTGTATGTGATCAAGTCTGTATAAACGTGGAACCCGTCCACCCGTCACCCAATGACAATAAACGTGGAACCCGTCCACCCGTCACCCAATGACAATAAACATCATGTATGTAACTATGAGGATATAATAAAATCCATGGAAATCATCATGAAACCCGTGCCTAGCATCGGCACGTAAATCCTCATCCATATGGGGCTCCGTCTGCGGTATCGGCCCTCGGCCCCCGGCAGTACGGGTCAGCCCATGTCCATCTCTCAACTCCGGTCGGTATCCTCCAGATATCCGCCGAGCTCAAATACAATCACCGGTAGGTAGTAGTCCCTCTGCCAGGCTCACCGTCTATTACACAGCGAAACCGTTCTTGCCCCGGGGTACCATACCGGGTCCACCATATACCCGCAGTCGGCCTCATCCGCCTCCTCGAATCGGGTTTCACATGTCGCTCTCAGCACCGAGAAAACACATGGTGGACGCACTGAAATATCATATCAAGGGTAACCGGGTTTTTAAAACAATTATATATTCTCTTTTGAAATACCCACGGTTCCCAAATCCAGAAATATCATGGAAACAACATATCTCAATGGGTATAATCAAAACATGATGTATGCGATGTTGGAGATAGTGCCCTTAAAGTCAATTATTGGATCGCAGGTACGTGATTACAATGATTGAGCCAGGACCTATACCGATATAACAGTTTTACTTGAGATGATAGTATGCTATCTGGTTTGTCTTTATCATCGTATATATGCTTTAGTTCACTATTGCATGATGATAGAGCCCATAGGATTCTTGCTTGACTACCACCAGTATGATGGCGATCATATACGTGGGAGCTGGGGTCTGTAAGCACATCCTTAAGTGTCCCTAGTCGTGGGAGTTTCGAGACAGGGCATCGATACTCCAGAGTAGACTAGCGTATACAGTCGAGACCCCGACGAGGGGCGATGGCCGGTCTCACAAGCCATTGGTGTTAGTTGGTTCACCTAAGATATATACAGGTGCTCATTGAGTTATGAGTACACCGGACAAGACTCGCCGGGAATCTGCTAGTTGGTATTATACATATCGTCAGATAGAAATTCCCTGGTGACATGTGTACAAGTTCGTTCATCAAACTGAGATCGTCATTTATCTTGTGTGAGTTCCCACTGTGCTTAGATTACCACCCTACCACGCTCAAAGGAGTTGTGCAAACCTGTTATAGTTGGGTACAGTCCCGAGCCACATTGGAGGCAAGTGAGCGGATCGTCGGGGATTCGTCTCTCCCGGTATTGGGGGTTGATGTCGCGTAGTGCACGGGTGGCCATCACTAGGAATCCTCGGCTGAGGTAGTGGAGAATTACTGATTTGGATCAGTAGTTTCTCAGGTGGTGATTGTTAGTTATATGTATGCCCTAGAGGCCAGTACTATATATAGGATGTATATTGTAGTGGATGCTTGGACATATATAGGGAGGACTTTCTTGCTCGACATGATAGTATGCTATCTGGTTGCTCTTTACCTTAACCTGTACACTGATTGTTTCTCTGTTACATGTTGGTAAAGCCCTTAGAATGTGTACTTGACTGCCTGGACTATGATACGGATCATACTAGTGGGGACATGGTAGACCATAAGTACATCCTTCAAAGTCCCTAGTCGTGGGAGTATCGAGACGGGGCATCGATATACCAGAGTAGACTAGCGTGTATCTTCTCGACCCATACAGATGGGCGATGGATGATCCCATATCCATTGGTTTTTGACATCAGAGATGATATACGGGTCCTCAGTGGAGACTAGGTACACTGGACGGACTCGCCGAGAACTCCCAGATGGTATTATACCTTACGTCAGATGGCAGTTCTCTGGTGACACTGGTACAGATTAGTCTGTTGACCCGAGATCGTCATAGAGTCTTGTGTGGTTCCCACAGTGCTTTGATTTCCACCTTACCACGTCCAAGAGGGCGTGCAAAAAGGTGGCTTTTAGGTACAGTCCCGAATCACATGGAGGCAATGAGCGATAGGAGGGGATTCGTCTCTCCCGGTATAGGGAGTTGATGTTGCACTGTGTTCGATTGGCTATAACCGGAAATCCCTGGCCAGGGTTGCTGAGATTTACTGGTAAGTGTTACCAGTAGTTTCTCGAACTGTTATAGACCTCATATCGACACGACTTATCGAGCTATTGGGGTCTGACGTTTACCACCCCTCGGCGAGATATGCGACATATCAGACGATCAGACCGGACTATACGGTAAGTGTTACTGGTTGGATTCACAGGAGTGTGAGCGGGCTTGCTCGTCGATCTTCTGATCGCTCAATACCCGGGTGGCCGTTACGTTTAGCAGACCGCTTGCGGCTTGTGGGTGCTTGATATGATCATCACCTGCTGCCGGCGTATTGACGAGTCTTTAGAGTCCTACACAGAGGTTTCCTGGCTCAAGCGAAACGAAATAGGAGCGCATATGAGATATGTGCGGGACCGAGAATAATACCAGTATGTGATACTGTATTGGATTCTCGTGATTTGTGACATTGATCGGTTATATGCGATATAGCCGGGTTATCGGATCAAGTGTTGATTCGATAAGTTGTTACTATTGATATTAGTCGGTTATATGTGATAAGACCGGTCGTTAAATCAAGTATTGATTTAATGATTTAATTTTTTAATTATATATTAGATATATTACTTTACATTGACTAATATTGTTCACTTAAAATGGATTTTCTCACTTCAAGTGCACATTGTATATGTGATATATTTTTTGTGCACTTGGTTGTATCATGTTTGATGATACATGCATGTTTGGGTGTATGTTTAGTTTAAACCTTGGTTAAGTAAATGGTTAGGGTTTTAATTTATTTATTCATTTATTTATTTATTTATTTTGGCAAAAAGAGAAATGGTGGCTTGCTTTGTTTTACATTGAAGCTTCATGAAGCTTTGAAAAAGTCTACCATTTTTGTTTCATGCCTAACCTAACCATTCACCTAACCTTAGTTTACTTTCTACACATAACCATTGTTGCAATATGATAAGTATCATATTATTTCCTATTTCAAATATACTTATCATAATTTCTTTTCTTCTTCTTCTTCTTCTTCTTGAACAAAGAAGAAAACCTTGCTTCCATCAATGGCAACTTGAGAAAAAGAGTGAGAAATCCAATTCTAAAGTGAACCCACTTTCTATTTCTTCATCCTCTACCACTTGCCAAGTAGTATAGGGTGTTTTCTTCACAAGTTTCATGACTTGGTGAAGTTGGAGCTTGATCTTGTGTTGCCTCGACGTAGATCATCTTCGGCATCGAAGTCGATGACCTAGCCCGATCATTTTTTCGATGAAACCACCGCGAGAGTCCGGGATCCGATGGGTACAGCGGAGGGACTTCATCACGGAGCTATGGAGGTGGAGGACCGGATCTACAAAGGTTGTATTTCCGTTTACTTTTAGAGTAAAGTCGTTTATTCGCATTTATTTCGCCTAAACTCTAGTTAACGATCCCTGTAGTGTTTGTAGGCACATGAAAAATTTGAATTTGTCATGGTAGATGCCTTGTGAGACCTCATTAGTGTGCCTAGAAACCCTACAGTGGTATCAGAGCCTAGCTAGAGCCTTAGGCGAAGTGTAGACGATGTTAGAATTCCGATCGAACCCCGAAACCCTAAAAGTGACCCTTCTCTGGACATTTTTTTAAAACTGGGTTTTTTCCAGATTAAAAATTCTTAAAAAATTCAGCAGGAAATTCTAAGAATTACGGTTCAAAAATGATCAAAAGTTACGACTAAAGCGCGGCGGAACCGCGGCAGAAGCTTGGCTTCTGCGGCGGTTCCGCGGCCATATAATGAGATCATCCCTCTATTTTTGCACAGTAATTTGTTTCTTCAGGTGATGAGTTTTCTGGGAATTTTTAATTTGCACTCAAGAGTTGAATTTTCTGGGATGCTTTAGGGCTTCGCTGATTCGATCGGAATTTTTGATTTTGTCTATATGTTTTTCCGGATATTTTAGAATATGTTAAAAAGTTCGACTGGATATAAATACCCACTTTTTCCCCTGCCGGGAAATTTCCAAGTGTTGGATTTTTCCGTAGTTTAATGACGTTCTAAGTAGTGCAAGTAACGCGATGGACCCTCTAGAAGACAACAAACTTTAACTCGATTATGTGACCGTCCTGGACTGCCCTTTGAACCTTAGGGTTTGGGGTAGTACGGCGTGCCACATATGAGGCGTTGGCTTGACCCTTCTACGGCTGGACCGTTGGTACTGAGGCATGAACTGGATGTTTTTAAACTTGTTTCATGTGTTGAGCTGTTTCGGGAAAACTTGGGTGTTTGAATGTTCGATCGGAAAGTTTAACACTTTCTATTTATCTGGAATGGGATACAATAATTGGAATCCACAAGTAGTTATGAGATAACTGATATGAATGTTATAAACATAACACTTTAGTATCACTTGATCGGTTGCCACGGAATTTTGATGCGATCAAAAGTCCGTAGCGTACACGGATACTCGCCGGGTAAACTTAATAGACAGCTACACGCCATAGCCCCGACCAAGTGACTGTAGGAGAACCCCGTCGCCGAAAGCATCCGTTCGGGTGCCCGCGGCAGCGGTGTTCCGCCTTGGTGCACTTCGTCGACGGCATCGGGGGTGCGGCCGCCTAATAAAGTTTGCGACGAGTACTCGATCAGGATGTCGGGAATCTTGTTGAATTGCCCGACTTGATATTGAAAACTGTTTTCGATTTTGAGACTAAAATGCGGGGTTTATAATTGTTAGGCATGCGATGTCTAAGGAAATCATTTGATTAGGCATGTGATGTCAATGGAGGTTGCGGATTCCAACTGTTGTAGTTTTACACTTTCTTTTCTGTGACCGTAAGTGTAATATGTGATATCGCCGGTTTTGTTGCTATATGTCAACGACAATTGGGATACGCATGTTTACTTACGTTGATGACATGTGATTTTATGTGTTGCTGGATATGTTATATTGGATCGTCGTGTTTGAATAGCCGGGGATTTTTATGTAAGATGAGTGTTTTTCATTTTCATTCATGTAAAAACCAGTATGTAATATTCTTTTATTGGGGCACTTCCAGGTTGCGGAAGATGCCACCTTTTGTATATTATTGACTTTTCCGCACTAAGATAGACCCAAGGAGGCGAGCACAAGTAACCGGGTTCTGGAGTCCAGTGGGAGACCATCTCGAGGAGTCGAGTCCTGGTCACCTAACTCCAGAATTGGTAGGGTTGCTTGCCGCTCTCGTAGGGGTCAAGGGGTGTGGGTTTGGCTATTCATCACGACCGTGGAATCCGTGTTTTATACTGGCTCGTATTGAAAACACGGACGTCCTAGTATATCCAATGTTTCATATGATTCTTCTGCTGCGATATCTGTGATGTGATCATGTGATATGTTCTGTGATAAATACTATATATAGTATATATGATATATTATATAGGCGTTGCTTATGTTTTACACCCGTGCTAGCCCTGCCCCGCTCTGCCGTTAGTTACCTAACCTAACGGTGCACGAGGGGACATCGAGGTGAATGCGGATGGCATAAGTGCACGTCGTTTTTATTTGTGATGTTTAGGTACTTAAGTGATGGGACTTCATTAATATGATTAATGAAAGTAAAAGAAACCTAAAGATGTTGTAGAATCGAATTTCAAAAATAAAACAGGTAGCTACAGTTCTTGCTTTGCACATCGGTATATATGATATATCCTGCACCTTATTCGATAAGGAAAGGACCGAGATCCCTTCACCGGGAGTGACTCCTTTAGCAATAACTGGCAGATGCTACACACTCGGTTTGTCTTTTGATTGCTTTTAAGTGTTTTTGCTTTGCACAGTGATATATATGATATATCCCGCACCTCATTCGATGAGGAAAGGGCCGACGATCCCTTCACCGGGAGTGACCCCTTTAGCAAAACTAGAAAAGCCTAAAAAACACTCCATTTTAAAATCATTCGATTCTACAACGATATCAAGTTCATTACGCAATAGGTTTTCAGAAAAACCTGTCGTAGCCCTCCGTCATTTCAGATAAATCCTGTTTAGTATTCGTGCTGCGTTTGTTAACCTTGTCAAGGCGCAGTGTGCGGTAGCTAACCAGTATTTATCTACTTATGCATATGATGCAGATTGGGTTTGGGTAGTCGTACGGCCTTGTTGACCTTGTCAAGGGTCGTGCGGGTGGGTTTGATTCAATCAAGAAATGACGGGTTGAACTTGACTTACGGTCTATGGTTTGTTGACCTTGTCAAGGTCATAGATCGTTTGGGGCAAAATATTATCGGGAATTTCAAGTGTTGAAATTTGCAATGAGATTGCATACCTTCTATGAGATAGTTGGATCCCGATACCCGCTGCGAGTAAAAGTTACTCCTGGGAGTGTTTTACACATTACAATTAGCCGATCAAGTAGGTGTCTAGAAAGGTGTCAATGGGGTTACGCCTCTGGGAAAACGATGTTTACTGTAATTAGGTCCGTGCGAAAGCACGGGGAATCTCCCTCAAAGTACCGACACTGGCCTGGTTGAAAGATTGGCGAACTTGTAGCGTGTAATTAATCCCGGCTAGTCTTTCCTTTTAGGGTTTGAAGGAAGATTTGATAAAAATAGTGGGAGCCATCCTGATTAGATAAAATAATAACCAATCTATTCTTGCAAGAGAGCACGCTGAGTGTTTTCTTCTCTCTCTCTCCAGGTAGCGACCATATCACACCTTAATCAAGATAATAATACGAATGTATTGACCGAACCCGCTTGTTATACTGAGCTGGGGAACATTGGTCCCGCTCCAACTTATAATTGTTATAAGACAGAGCAGGAAATAGGGGATTACCAGAATTCCCGTGCCGCCCAAACGAAAAAAGTGCATACTGATGCATCATCTTCGGGTGTGTTCATTATACAGAATTGTTTGTCAGTATTCTTTGCGTCCTGGATATGAGATACCGGATCAGGATCCCGCATATGTAATTTTTTACATGGGCTACAGAAGGTAGAGAACTGAGAACGGGTGATAAGTTTCATGAGGCAGAAAACGGGGCAAGTGTTGCAGCCAAGTCTGTTGGTCACTGTCACCCTGTATTACCAATACATTGATTCTGAATGAATGTTATTAGATACCGAACCTGATATACAGAATCATATCAGTCTCTTTAGAAGTAAAGAAAGGATATAATTTTGTATTGTTGGATAATGTTTTGAACATTTCCTATATCAAAAGTTGATCGGTTCAGGCACGTTATCTAAAAACATTGATGTTCTAAATCAAACTACAGTTCTTAGTATACGGAACACACATAAGAGGAAGAGTTCAGATATGAACGAATCCTTCTTAAGGTATTGTAAACTAGGTCATATCAATGCGACCCGACTGGCTGAAGTTACATTTAGATGCATATTTAAATCAGTTTGAATTTACATCTTGTGAAACTTAACAGTCATGTCATAAAGATAAGATGACCATAGCTCTGTTTATTGGAAACAGAGAAAGAGTTAGTAAACTCTTGGGACTGATACATGATGATGTATGTAGGTCCCCTGTCTACACATGCCAAGACCGGTACTTTGTACTTTATTACATTCTCTGATGATCTTTTTAGATTCAGACATATGTTCCTGTTGAAACACAAGTCCGAACCTTTTGAGATATTCACAGAATATAATTTAGAAGTAGAGAACCAAAACGGGTATAAGTATTATGTCCTTTGATGAGATCAAGGAGGAGAATACTTGAGCATGGAATTCTTGGACTTTTCTAAAGGAGAATGAGATTCTCTCTCAGCATTACTCCTCCGTATACACCATAGCACGATGGTATATCGGGGCGGAGCAATCACACCCTATATGATAAGGTGTGCTCTATGATGAGTACTACTGAGTTACCTATTTCCTTTTTGGGAGTTATGCACTTGAGAAGCTGCATAACTATTGAATAGGGTTCAAATAAAATCAGTTGCCTACCACTTCATATTTGATATGATAAGGGAAGAGCCCATCTCTTAAGTTAGTTAATATTTGGGGTTGTCCGGCCTATGTCTAAAAACAAAATCCGGACAAGCTCGAGGCAAGGTCTGTTATGCAGAACTGGAAATGTTCCAGCTATACAAACTGCAGCTGATGATTTGAAAGAACCAAAGGATTCAATAGTTACCAACGAACATCAGCCTCTCCGCCGATCTAGTAGGGTTTCTCACCCACCTGAGAGTTACTTCGGTTTCTCTATGACAGTGGGAGCGAGGATTGCATCATGAGATGATGACCCAACTAGTTTCAAGCAGGCCATCGAGAGTAGGGACTCTGTAAGAATGGCTGGATTCTTAGCGATCTGAGATGGAATCCATATACACCAACAAAGTATGGACTTTAGTTGCTTTATCTGAAGGGTTAAATCTCCATCAGGAGCAAGTATATCTTGAGAAGATTACTTGGTGTAGATGGAAAAGTTGAGACTTTCGAAGCTAGACTTGTTAAAGTTTTTCGTCATCGACCAGGCGTGGATAATGATGATACCTTTTTCCAGTGGCTATGCTTAAGTCCATCCAGATCCTACTTGCCACGGCTACATACTATGACTACGATATCTGGCGGTTGGGTGCCATGACTGCTTTTCTAAATAATGTTTTAGAAGAGTGCGTCTATAAGTACACAGCCAGAGGGCCTCGTAGACAGTGGGAGCAGCGGAAACGTGTGCAAGATGTTTTATGTGATAAAGAAGGCATCGCGGAGTTGGAACATCTGTTTTGATGGATTAGTCAAAGAGTTTGACATCATCAAAATGGTAGATGAACCTTGTATAAACAAAAAGGTAGTAGGGATTATGGTGGTGACCCTCGTAGAGTACGTGGATGACATACTCTTGATAGGGAAAGAGTTTCCTATGCTACGCTCAGTCAATCTCCGCTTATCACAAGGATTCTCCATAGAGGATCAAAGTGATACCTCCTAAATCCTGGGTTTTGGATCTATGAGATAGATCTAATTGGATGTTAGGATACTCACTAGTTATAGTGAGATGGTATCAGTTGATCCTGGGGAGAATCATTGGAAATGTTCCAGAGTGATAAGGACGACTGAAAGTCAGTCACAGGCACTGTCTTTACCCTCTGTGGAGGGACGGTATGTTGGAAGAGTTCCAAGCTAGATACCGTGGCATACTAGACGATTAAAGGCAAGATACATCGCTACTTAAGATGCTACCAAAGAGGCAGTCTGGGTGTATATTAGTTCATAAGATGAACATCGTTCCTGCCATTGTGAGACAATGGAGTTGTGGCTTATGCCAAGGAACGTCCGTCCCATCAGTGATCCAGACATATTCTAAGGCAGTGTCACCTGATCATGGAGATGGTTGATTTCCAGGGTGATCGAGGTAAGGAGAGTTGACTCAGAGGACAACACGGCGGATCTACTCACAAAAGCCTTTTCCCAGAGAGAGACTTTTATGGGATGGCTGAGTATGAGATACTACAACCACTGCTATCATATGGCCCTAGTGCAAGTGGGAGATTGTTAGTTATATGTATGCCCTAGAGGCCATTACTATACATAGGATGTATATTGTAGTGGATGCTTGGACATATATAGGGAGGACTTTCTTGCTCGACATGATAGTATGCTATCTGGTTGCTCTTTACCTTAACATGTACACTGATTGTCTCTCTGTTACATGTTGGCAAAGCCCTTAGGATGTGTACTTGACTGCCTGGATTATGATGCGGATCATACTAGTGGGGACATGGTAGTCCATAAGTACATCCTTCAAAGTCCCTAGTCGTAGGTGTATCGAGACGGGGCATTGATATACCAGAGTAGACTAGCGTGTACCTTCTCGACCCATACAGATGGGCGATGGATGATCCCATATCCATTGGTGTTTGACATCAGAGATGATATACGGGTGCTCAGTGGAGACTGGGTATACTGGACGGACTCGCCGAGAACTCCCAGATGGTATTATACCTTACGTCAGATGGCAGTTCTCTGGTGACACTGGTACAGAGTAGTCTGTTGACCCGAGATCGTTATAGAGTCTTGTGTGGTTCCCACTGTGCTTTGATTTCCACCTTACCACGTCCAAGAGGGCGTGCAAAACGGTGGTTTTTAGGTACAGTCCCGAATCACATGGAGGCAATGAGCGATAGGAGGGGATTCGTCTCTCCCGGTATAGGGAGTTGATGTTGCACTGTGTTCGATTGGCTATAACCGGAAATCCCTGGCCAGGGTTGCTGAGATTTACTGGTAAGTGTTACCAGTAGTTTCTCGAACTGTTATAGACCTCATATCGACACGACTTATCGAGCTATTGGGGTGTGACGTTTACCACCCCTAGGCGAGATATGCGACATATCAGACGATCAGACCGGACTGTACGATAAGTGTTAATGGTTGGATTCACAGGAGTGTGAGCGGGCTTGCTCGTCGATCTTCTGATCGCTCAATACCCGGGTGGCCGTTACGTTTAGCAGACCGCTTGCGGCTTGTGGGTGCTTGATATGATCATCACCTGCTGCCGGCGTATTGACGAGTCTTTAGAGTCCTACACAGAGGTTTCCTGGCTCAAGCGAAACGAAATAGGAGCGCATATGAGATATGTGCGGGACCGAGAATAATACCAATATGTGATACTGTATTCGATTCTCACGATTTGTGACATTGATCGGTTATATGCGATATAGCCGGGTTATCGGATCAAGTGTTGATTCGATAAGTTGTTACTATTGATATTAGTCGGTTATATGTGATATGACCGGATCGTTAAATCAAGTATTGATTTAATGATTTAATGTATAATTATATATTAGATATATTACTTTACATTGACTAATATTGTTCACTTAAAATGGATTTTCTCACTTGAAGTGCACAATGTATATGTGATATATTTTTTGTGCACTTGGTTGTATCATGTTTGATGATACGTGCATGTTTGGGTGTATGTTTAGTTTAAACCTTGGTTAAGTAAATGGTTAGGGTTTTAATTTATTCATTCATTTATTTATTTATTTATTTTGGCAAAAAGAGAAATGGTGGCTTGCTTTGTTTTACATTGAAGCTTCATGAAGCTTTGGAAAAGTCTACCATTTTTGTTTCATGCCTAACCTAACCATTCACCTAATCTTAGTTTACTTCTACACATAACCATGGTTGCAATATGATAAGTATCATATTATTTCCTATTTCAAATATACTTATCATAATTTCTTTTCTTCTTCTTCTTCTTCTTCTTCTTGAACAATGAAGAAAACCTTGCTTCCATCAATGGCAACTTGAGAAAAAGAGTGAGAAATGCAATTCTAAAGTGAACCCGCTTCCTATTTCTTCATCCTCTACCACTTGCCAACTAGTATAGGGTGTTTTCTTCACAATTTTCATGACTTGGTGAAGTTGGAGCTAGATCTAGTGTTGCCTCGACGTAGATCATCTTCGGCATCGAAGTCGACGACCTAGCCCGATCATTCTTTCGATGAAACCACCGCGAGAGTCCGGGATCCGATGGGTACAGCGGAGGGACTTCATCACGGAGCTATGGAGGTGGAGGACCGGATCTACAAAGGTTGTATTTCCGTTCACTTTAAGAGTAAAGTCGTTTATTCGATTTATTTCGCCTAAACTCTAGTTAACGATCCGTATTAGGGTTTGTAGGCACATGAAAAATTTGAATTTGGCATGGTTGATGCCTTGTGAGACCTCATTAGTGTGCCTAGGAACCCTACAGTGATGGGTTTCATGCCAACACGATTTATCGCGTTATTAGGGGTCTGACTTTATCCACCCCCCTAAACTCGATATGCGATACTCTTTAGACGAATGGACCGGACTGTATATACATTGTCACTGTCAGGCTTAGTAGGGCTTATAGATGAGTTCGCTCGTCAGCTTCCCTTCCAATCAATACATAGGCAAAACGTTACGTGCAGATTGTACCTCTGACGTGCTAGTAGTTATACCCAATGCCAGTATGTTGATGAGTCATTAGAGTCTCCCACAGACACTTTCCCAAGTTCAGGCGAAACGTTGTAGAGGCCGTATGGGATTATGGCAAGGTTTGGAAAAAGTACGTGCATTTTCGCCCGTGTCGTTTTTCGGGCAGATAATACTGGTAGGCTTTGGTTTAAGCCGGAACCCAGTATTATACCGTGCAGATATAATGTCTTTGTCTCAGTTGCATTTGTATTCGGTCGTAATACAAATGCGGGTATTTTTATACCATTACGGGGTTATCCTGAAATTCGTTTCAGGATCACTTTTGGAAGTTGCCAGTTTCCAGTTTTCTATCAGCCGTATTTGACAGTCGGTTAAATGCGGATTTATCTTTTCTTTGGATGAGTGTAGAAGTTTCTAGAAGCTTCTAGAAGGTGGTGACTAGGTTCATGCATCTTGGTGAGGTGGCTAAGTGCATTTACGGAGCGATTAATGTCTTGGTGACTAGGTTAGTGACTAGGTTAATTGTGATTGGTTTGCTTTGAATGAGTTCACACTAGGTGTTAAGGTGACTCATTCTCTTCATGAATGTTCTTTAGCTTATGATCACCTCCCCCTCTCCTACACTCACCCCCTCCTTCTTTATAAGTGGCCGGCCCCTCTTGGTGTGGGGATTATGGTTGTTGTCTGAAAAGATTAAGGATTTTGGTTCATGGAAATTGATATACTCCATTTCTCATTTCGTATCGATCCAAAAGGCAACTTCATTAACCGTTCGTCTATGGCCTTGGACATAACGAAACAAAGTGTTCTACTCATTCTCTACTTCATCTTGGTCGTCTCTTTTAGCAAACTTGACGATCAAGTTGCCTCGGTTCAGAGACGGGAGCCCGTTTAAAGATCCGTCAACGTGGTGCCACCTGGACGAGAAGACCGGAGTTCAAGGAGATCGGAGCAGCCGCAACAAAGCGTGGGATGATGGTCGAAGACCGAAGGACTCGGATCATTCGGTATAACGTTTCTACCCATTTGTAATTTGTTAGTTTAGCTTTAATGGCAGATCCGGGTTACGGTACACGATAGCGCCAGTTGTAAAAAGTTTTTTTTCCGCATTTGGCGTCTGTTAGACGGCCGGGGCGCTACCGTGGAGTTACAGTGGTATCAGAGGCTCACCATTAAGCTATACTAACTTGTGCTAACGCGTTTAAAATATCGATCGAACGAATTTCCGAAATCGCAATTTTCTGGCACCTGAGTTTTTGTCGATTTTTTAAAGGGCCTAAAAATTATTTTGCATATCACAGAAATCTAAGCAGGCAATTATAAGCAAACTGGTGAAATTTGGTCACGTGATCCCACAGAATGGCCGCGGATCCGCGGTCCAAACCAGGGTTTGGCCGCTGATCCGCCTCGCTTTTGTGGGAACAGTGCCCCAAATTTTTCCAGTGAGTTTAACAAGGGAAATTGTGGTTTTTGGTATATGTTTTTTTTGGCCCAAATTTTGTTACTGTACACCAGATGTACGTGGGGCCTGTTGGAGATAGTGCCCTCAGAGTCAATTATTAGGTCACAGGTACGTGATTGTAATGATTGAGGGAGGACCTATCCCGGTAGGACAGTCTTACTCGAGATGATAGTATGCTATCTTGTTTACCTTTATCATCGTGTACTGCTTTAGGTGACCTGACACCTCGCTATTACACATTGATAGAGCCCCTAGGATTCTTGCTTGACCACCAGCAGTATGAGGGCGATCATATAAGTGGGAGCTGGGGTCTATAAGCTTATCCTTAAAAGGTCTCTAGTCGTGGGAGTTTCGAGACTGGGCATCGATACTCCATTAGTAGACTAGTGTATACAATCGAGACCCCGACGAGGGGCGGTGGCCGGTCTCACAAGCCACTGGTGTCAGTTGGATCACCTAAGATGTATACAGGTGCTCATTGGGTTATGAGTACACCGGACAGGACTCGCCGGGAACATGCTAGTTGGTCATATACCAGACGTCAGATGGCAGTCCCTGGTGACATGTGTGCAGGTTAGTTCATCGACCTGGGGATCGTCATTTGTCTCGTGTGAGTTCCCACTGTACTTTGATTACTACCCTACAACGGCTCAAAGGAGTCGTGCAAACAGGTTTTAGTTGGGTACAGTCCCGAGCCACATGGAGGCAGTGAGCGTATCTTCAGGGGTTCGTCTCTCCCGGTATTGGGGGTGAGGTCGTGCTGTGTCTAGGAGAGCCATTACACAAAGTCCTTGGCCAAGGCAAGGAGATTTACTGGTAGGTATTCCAGTAGTATCTCAGGGTGTTCTGGGCTACACTCCGACACGACTTGTACCGCTTTTGGGGGTCTGACTTTTACCAACCCCCTAGGCCCGCCATGCGATACTCATAGACGAACGGACCGGACTGCACGGATATTGTCACTGACAGGCTCAGTAGGGTTGTCAGGCTGAGTTCACTCACAGACGTCCCTTTTAGTCAATACTTGGTAGCCCGTTACGTATTGGCTAAAACTCTGACGTGCTAGTGGTTAAATCCACAACCGAGGTGTTGACGAGTCTTTAGAGTCCCCCACATTCAGTTACTCAGCTTTCGGGCGAAAGGTTGTAGAGGCCGTATGGAGATATGGCAAGGTCCGATCAGATACGTGCGGTATTGCACGGATCAGGATCGGACAGTCTGTACTATAGGCCGTATGCATATATGGCAGCGTTTGATCAGATACGTGCGGTATTGCACGGATCAGGATCGAACGGATATTACTAGCCGGTTTTGGTATAAGCCGGATCCTAGTATAGTACAGTGTAGATTTTGTCTCATTGCATTTGTATTTCGGTCGAAATACAGATGCGGGTGTGTATGCACAGTATCGGGGTTTTCCTGTAATTTATTACGGGACCAGTTTTCTGGAGTTGCCAGTTTGCTTTCCGTTTCGGCCGATTTCCATTGTTCCGTTCATTGGCCGAAGTTTGGTGGAGGATGGCTTATTTGCATTGTTGCAAATAGGCATTTGTGGAGGGGGTCTTTTGCTTATTGCCATGTCATGATCATTTGCTTTTTTGACTTCATCATGGTTGCTCCATACCTTGACTTCTTGTTATGATGGCATGACTTTTGTGGACATGATTGTTGATGATGAGAGATGATTGTTTGTTGAGTGTGGGTTTTATTTTGTGATGATTCCTTTTGTATGATAGCCCTCTCTCTCTTTCTCTCCATTGCACTATGGGATGGCTCTTTTATTCTATCACCTCTCTCTCATTCTCACTCACTCCCCCACCAGGAGAGGCCGGCCAAATTAGGCAAGGGCTGTCCAAGTTTTTGAGGGTGGAAATCTTGTTCATTTCATGCTCTAAAAACCCCCTAGTTCCTCCACATGATTCTTGTATCATCCCTCCACTAAAATGGCATCTCCATGAACCCCAAAGTGAGACTTGAGGACGACATATTCTGCAGCGAGCCTTAGGCACGTCGAGTAGCCGGCTTCGTGCCCGAGTTGCCTCGGCATTGAGGTGGGAGCCCGTAAACAAAGTAGGCGATGTGGTGCACTTCCGGAGACGAGGAGGAGACGGGACTTTTCTGCAGGAGATCGGGACCATGACAAGAAGACCGGAGGACTTGGATGGTCGGTATATCTCTATTCCCTTTCTTGTAGTTAGCTTAGACTTGTTAATGGTTACGATCCGGGTATTAGTGCACGGCGGTTTGCCAGTTCAAGAAAAATTTAAGTTTATCACCGCTTCCGCAATCCGCCGTCGGATTGACGGCCGGGGCGCCGCCGTGCACTTACAGTGGTATCAGAGCCTCCCCATTAACTTAGTCTAGCTTTGTGTAATGTGTTTTTCAGTTCCGATCGATCGAAATGTTCAAAAACCCGTATTTTCCCACATCAGTTTTCTGTTGAAACTTTTTGGTCCCCAAAAATTTTTCACGTTGTAAAATATTGATGTACTGGAAAATCTAAGAGCTCTGTAAAAATTCGACGAAGTAACTCCACAGTGGGAGCGCGGAACCGCCGCGAAAACCCCCTTCCCGCCGCCCTTCCGCCGCACACTGTGGAGATCACTTCACCAATTTTTTACAGAGGCCTTCTGGGCTTAAAATATGGGTTTTGGAATATTAAAATTGGGCCCAGGTTTTCTGTGAGTGCTACAGTTTTGATTGGGGGCCCACTTGTTAATTTTTGATCGATCGGATATTTTAAACACATTATTTCACAGTATTTACATTATATCTGCGACCGTGAATGTCACTTGATCGGTAAATCCGGTCTAACTGCTATAGCCCGGTTAGACGGATTTGCGAACGTGACTTTCACGTTGATGTTTTGTTTTTGCTGTGATGTTGCGGATCGGTCGTGGGGGATAGCCTGGATGCAATGCTAGTACAGTTGTGGTTGTATTATGTACATTTGATATTGCGGGGCGAGCGTCCGATATGTGGACTGCCGTCACTGCCTGTTTGTATTATTATTTTGGGGCACGACCTGGTTGCGGTCGATGTACCCGTTGTATGTATATTTTACTTTCTGTACTAGGATACCCCGCGGAGGGGTGCACGGGTAGCCGGATTCTGGAGGGCAACAAGCCCGCATCTCATGGCATTGAGACGGAGGGGGCATCACTCTAGAATTGGCGGGCTATTCGCCGCACTCGTAGGGGGTACAGGTTGACCCAGGAGGGGTGCCCAAGTTACCGGATTCCGTGAAGTGCTGGGTGGTCCATTCACGGAGCTGAAGGGGGCTGCCTCGCTTCAGGTTTTGGCGGGTGACTTGCCGCGCTCGTAGGGGTCTAGGATTTCATTGCACAGGCTATCCACACGACCAGGGGAACGTCGGGTTTCAGCGGCTCTGTGAAACCCGGGGATCCCAGATATCTGTATTGTTTCTGTGATGCTGTTCATTCTCTGTGATGTTGCATTCTATTCACGCCTTGAGCGAATATAATATATTGGTATATATATTAGTAGATGTTGTATATGTTTTGCATCCGCGCTAGTCCAGTCCCCGCTCTGTCGTTAGTTAGCTAACCTAACGGGTAATGACGGGACCCAGTGGCGAATGCGGATGGCATATACGTACATCAGTATATTTTCGTTCTTTTTGGTGTGATCAATTGATGGGACTGTGTTGATTCGGATCAATGCAAGTTAAAACAAACCTAATCTGATGTTGTTGGAACACTTTTCAAAAAGCTGTTATTGCAAGGACGTTTACTTTTGTTTTGCATCGTGGTATTCATTTGGAATATCCTGCTCCTCAGTCGACGAGGCAAGGGCCGAGATCCCTTCACCGGGAGTGACCCCTTGGACAGAAGTTTGCGTCAGGGCATTAACTTCACTATAGCCGATTACTTTTGCTTTGCATCGCGGTATTCATTTGGAATATCCTGCACCCCATTCTACGGGGAAAGAGCCGAGATCCCTTCATAGGGAGTGACCTCTTTAGCAACGGTTTTCGTCACTATATTTTTAAAAGCTATCCGTTCCTTCGACGATATCAAGTTCATTACGTTAAAGGTTTTCGCCAGAAACCATTCGTAGCCCTCCGTCATTTTAGTTAAATATTCGGTAGTATTCAAGCTATGTATTTTGACCTCACGCCAAGGCATAGTGTTTGGTAGCTGCCGGTTATTTATCTGTTGCATAGATAGATGCGTTGGTTTGGGACAGTCGTACTACTATTTTGGCCTACGTCAAGGGTATGTACGGGTGGGTTCAGATTAACCTGGATAATGACGGGCAGAACTTGACATGTGACTTATGATATTTTGACCTCACGCTAAGGTCATAAGAGCATGGGGCAGAAATCACATCGGGAGTTTCAAAAGAACTGAAACTTGCCAGATATGCGCATACCTTCTGGAGTGTGACACCGTGAGCGGATTCCGTCACGTTATCATGCGATGATAGTTGGATCCCGATTCCCACTGATGAGTTAGTTTACTCCTCGGGTGACCCCGACTAATTCTTCTTTCAGGTTTGGAGGAGAATTTGAGGTACAGTGGGAGGATTCCAGATTAGATAAATTGGTAACCATTCTGATCTAGGTTAGAGTGCACGCTGAGTGTTTCTTTTCTCTCTCTCTTTGGCAGCGACCATTGACCCGACCCTAAGACTATGACTCAGTGACCAAGTTGACCGAACCTTCTTAAACACTGGCTTTTTGGATTGTCAGAGTTGCAAACCTCATTGCCACTCCTACTTTTACCCTTTTCTCCAGGACACCCCGTTTTACTACGAACGTCCACTTCCATTGGACAAAACCATCGTATGGTTAGATACGAACTCGAAAGAATTTATTCGAGGATGGTTTCCGGTTCTGGAGAAAACGGATAGGATTATTCAGTTGTCTTTTCCTTTTATCCTCTCTCAGGTTACGAGTACTCCTTGGTTTAGGGGTAGTACACCTATTACGCAAATTGGATTGTCCTCTTCCAAACCTTAGGCTGGTGCCGACTGGTAGGGAATGAAGAAAACCAATTAGCATAACGATGGTGTGCAGAAGGTATTAAGTTCAGACAAAGCAAGGGATTAGTAAGAAGGCAAAGTAAATTGCAACAGATATTCACGACCAAACCAAATATTTCGTTACCACTCCCACATCACCTTTGTATTTCTCCAGGACACTCCGTATCACTACGAAGATCCACAGTTTATTTGGATACTCCATCGTATGGTTATATACGAACTCGAATGGAACTGGTTCCAGTTCGGGGATGGATTCTGGTTCAGGAGAAATAGGAATAAGGTTTATTCGGTTGTCTTTTATCTTCACCCTCTCCCATTGCGAGTGTTCCTAGGATTGGGACAGTACACCCATTATACTTATTGGATAGTCTTCTTCCAAACCATAGGCTGGTGCCGAACGGTAGGGAAGGAAGAAAACCATTTGGCCTAAAAGGGTGTGCAGAAGGTAAAGACTAAAGACATATGAAGGGATTTGGAGAGGTGGCAAAGAACTATACGGTTACAGTCGTGAATCTGGAAGAGGCATTACTAGGAATACCAGAATACCCCATCGAAACATTTCAATGTTTCAGCTTCACTGTGTAATGTTAAAAGAAAACTGATTTCCCGATTAGATACTTACTCTAGGGTATGTATTTACCAGGTTTGATTCTCACATCTGTATGGATTTACAGATGATGAGTGGGAGTAAGTTATTGGGAATTGGGTGATTATCCTCATTATATCGGGATTCGTTGTAATCGGTGATATTTGAGGAAGTCACCTGGGTTGTTTGCCGGTCGGCAAATATATTTGGTTTTGAATATCTGCTGTTGTGCACCAATTTCAAATTGATATATCTGTACGTCTATTTTCATAGAGTGAGATATACCTTTTTGAAATTATGTCTGTGACATTTACCTATATCAGTGGATGGTTAGGTAAGGAGCATTAAACAGCGGTGTAATTCTTCTTAACCATAAGTACAGTTTTCAACCTACGACACACAGTGAATGAGTTATCAGACTCAAGGGACTTATACAAAGGATTGTATGTTGTCCAGGGTCCATCAGGACAGAAGGCTTGGTCCTCGTACTATATTCGGTTTACTTATGACTTCTCTAGTTTTTAGACAGGTGTTTCGCGGAAACACAGGGTCCAAATTTTGAGAAGTTATAGGTATTTGAATAGAGTAGAGAACCAGGTGTAGCAAGTATCGGGATTCTTCAAAGTGATCGAAGATGTAGATACTTGTATATGGTATTAAGTTGATAGTAATGACTAAGAGAACTTGCTTCTTTTTCAGGTTACTCATAATTGGAAGCATTCCTAAGTTGAGTAACGCTGATCGGCCTCCTTCCATTTAGTTGACATGCACTGGAGACAGTTGCATGATTTGAATCTGGTTCAATTAAATCAGTGCCTCTGGTCCTATATGGGATATAGAACAGTTCATATCTTAACGATGTTAAGGTACGGGGAGTTGTCCGGCTTATGCTTAAAACCAGACACTGGACAACTCAAGGCACGTTTCTGTAATGGCTGTTTGTGGGTTGACCCAGGCTATGACGCGGGTTGATTTTCTACCATCTGGATGAACAATAGCAATATTGTTCTAGACTCGCCACAGTTTTATTAAAAATGGATTTTTTCAGAAAACAGTAGTGGGAGTATGGTAGAACTGGAAGTGATTCCAGAACCACAAACGATTACTGAAGATTTGATAAGGAACCTAAAGATTCAATCTGGATTGACATTCCATTGGCCACTCCGCAGATAAGGTGGGTAACTTCAGGCACCCGAGAGGTACTACGGTAGCCTCAAGGACGGTGACAGGGAAGTTCTTGTTTACCCACAATTACCATTGCTGTTGTTCCAGGGTGCGAGACCCGGCGGGAGGATGAGTATAGCGTCGTTCTAAACTAGTTTTAGAAGTGTACGTCTATATGACTCTGCCAGAGGGTTGTCGTAGTCAGTGGGAGCAGCGGAAGCATTGGTGGACAGGTAGCTTATGTCTATTTGTAGACTAAAGCAGATATAGCGGAGATAGATCATCTATTTCTGACGTGACAGTCATGGGTTTGACTTCATCAGAATAGGGGATGGATCTGTTGAGAAGGTAGTAGGGTGTGATATCCTGGTATTTGGATGATATACACAGAGTAGGAAAAGAAACTCCTACACTACGATCGGTTATATTTTGGTCATCACACAGTTGTTTTTCCACAAAGGAAATGGATTTTATATCAGACATACTGGTTACTAGATCTATGGTCTTAGATCTAGATTTGGGTAGTTTCCCAATCAGGGTACTTGACAGCATTCTAAGAGTATTTAGGATGGACGACTCCTGGCACGGTAGTGTACCTGCAGGTAATGGAGTCACCCTCTCCAAAGGTGTCTTACAGACTAAAGGGGAGAGGGACGGGCATGATTGGCAGATCACTTGCTCAGGCAATTTAGTCAATCGTGAGATGTCAAGTACCACACCAGATGTTGTTCTTGCACTAGATGCAATAAGTTGACATTAATCCAATCCTGGAGAAACAGTCGGAAGCAGTTTTAGAACATAAGTGGATGTTCTAGGGAGATGATAACGACAGCCTCATTCAGGAGACAGTTATCATTCCAGGCTTCCAAGGTGACATGGACGACAACGAGGTTGTCAGAGTTATAGTTTTCCTTCTGATGAGGGGCAGTATTTTGGACAGGTGGTCCAAGGCAATACTGAGGGAGGCATGGCGCGCAGGATACTGATTAAGTTCAGTTGACGATACAGTCTAAGAAGTTTGGATTTGGAGTTCATTTATGAGCTAGGTCCCATCAGACATCTAGACATATTCTGAGACAGGTATTGCTCTTTTCGGGAGATGGCTTTCTCCGCGAACTTGAGATATAGAGAGACATAGAAAGAAACAACTAAGCGGATCCACTCACTGAGACTATTCCTCGAACGCAATAGTTCCGCAAACGAGTTTTGTGAGACTGACTAGTAGAGGAGTTGGATGTTCGGTATCACACGGGCTGTGAGTATGCGACATCGCAATAATTAGCCTTGAGTGCAAGTGGGAGATTGTTGGAGATAGTGCCCTCAGAGTCAATTATTAGGTCACAGGTACGTGATTGTAATGATTGAGGGAGGACCTATCCCGGTAGGACAGTCTTACTCGAGATGATAGTATGCTATCTGGTTTACCTTTATCATCGTGTACTGCTTTAGGTGACCTGACACGTCGCTATTACACGTTGATAGAGCCCCTAGGATTCTTGCTTGACCACCAGCAGTATGAGGGCGATCATATAAGTGGGAGCTGGGGTCTATAAGCTTATCCTTAAAAGGTCCCTAGTCGTGGGAGTTTCGAGACTGGGCATCGATACTCCATTAATAGACTAGTGTATACAGTCGAGACCCCGACGAGGGGCGGTGGCCGGTCTCACAAGCCACTGGTGTCAGTTGGATCACCTAAGATGTATACAGGTGCTCATTGGGTTATGAGTACACCGGACAGGACTCGCCGGGAACATGCTAGTTGGTCATATACCAGACGTCAGATGGCAGTTCCCTGGTGACATGTGTGCAGGTTAGTTCATCGACCTGGGGATCGTCATTTGTCTCGTGTGAGTTCCCACTGTACTTTGATTACTACCCTACCACGGCTCAAAGGAGTCGTGCAAACAGGTTTTAGTTGGGTACAGTCCCGAGCCACATGGAGGCAGTGAGCGTATCTTCAGGGGTTCGTCTCTCCCGGTATTGGGGGTGAGGTCGTGCTGTGTCTAGGAGAGCCATTATACAAAGTCCTTGGCCAAGGCAAGGAGATTTACTGGTAGGTATTCCAGTAGTATCTCAGGGTGTTCTGGGCTACACTCCGACACGACTTGTACCACTTTTGGGGGTCTGACTTTTACCAACCCCCTAGGCCCGCCATGCGATACTCATAGACGAACGGACCGGACTGCACGGATATTGTCACTGACAGGCTCAGTAGGGTTGTCAGGCTGAGTTCACTCACAGACGTCCCTTTTAGTCAATACTTGGTAGCCCGTTACGTATTGGCTTATACCTCTGACGTGCTAGTGGTTAAATCCACAACCGAGGTGTTGACGAGTCTTTAGAGTCCCCCACATTCAGTTACTCATCTTTCGGGCGAAAGGTTGTAGAGGCCGTATGGAGATATGGCAAGGTCCGATCAGATACGTGCGGTATTGCACGGATCAGGATCGGACAGTCTGTACTATAGGCCGTATGCATATATGGCAGCGTTTGATCAGATACGTGCGGTATTGCACGGATCAGGATCGAACGGATATTACTAGCCGGTTTTGGTATAAGCCGGATCCTAGTCTAGTACAGTGTAGATTTTGTCTCATTGCATTTGTATTTCGGTCGAAATACAGATGCGGGTGTGTATGCACAGTATCGGGGTTTTCCTGTAATTTATTACGGGACCAGTTTTCTGGAGTTGCCAGTTTGTTTTCCGTTTCGACCGATTTCCATTGTTCCGTTCATTGGCCGAAGTTTGGTGGAGGATGGCTTATTTGCATTGTGGCAAATAGGCATTTGTGGAGGGGGTCTTTTGCTTATTGCCATGTCATGATCATTTGCTTTTTTGACTTCATCATGGTTGCTCCATACCTTGACTTCTTGTTATGATGGCATGACTTTTGTGGACATGATTGTTGATGATGAGAGATGATTGTTTGTTGAGTGTGGGTTTTATTTTGTGATGATTCCTTTTGTATGATAGCCCTCTCTCTCTTTCTCTCCATTGCACTATGGGATGGCTCTTTTATTCTATCACCTCTCTCTCATTCTCACTCACTCCCCCACCAGGAGAGGCCGGCCAAATTAGGCAAGGGCTGTCTAAGTTTTTGAGGGTGGAAATCTTGTTCATTTCATGCTCCAAAAACCCCCTAGTTCCTCCACATGATTCTTGTATCATCCCTCCACTAAAATGGCATCTCCATGAACCCCAAAGTGAGACTTGAGGACTACATATTCTGCAGCGAACCTTAGGCACGTCGAGTAGCCGGCTTCGTGCCCGAGTTGCCTCGGCATTGAGGTGGGAGCCCGTAAACAAAGTAGGCGATGTGGTGCACTTCCGGCGACGAGGAGGAGACGGGACTTTTCTGCAGGAGATCGGGACCATGACAAGAAGACCGGAGGACTTGGATGGTCGGTATATCTCTATTCCCTTTCTTGTAGTTAGCTTAGACTTGTTAATGGTTACGATCCGGGTATTAGTGCGCGGCGGTTTGCCAGTTCAAGAAAAATTTAAGTTTATCACCGCTTCCGCAATCCGCCGTCGGATTGACGGCCGGGGCGCCGCCGTGCACTTACAGGGCCCACTTCGGGAAATTTAGTCGATCGAAATTTTAAATTTGTTAGTATGCAGTATTTACATTATATCTCCGACCGGGAATGTCATTTGATCGGTAAACCGCGTCTGATTGCTATAGTTCTTTTAGACGGGTTTGCGAACGTGACATTCGCGTCGATGTTCTGTGTTGTGCTGTGATGTTGCGGATATGTCGTGGTGGATAGCAGGGTGCAATGGTAGTGCAGTTTGGATTTATTTATACATTTGATATTGCGGGGCGAGCGTCCAACATGTGGACTTCCGTTACTGCCTGTTTGTATAATATTCTTTTGGGCCACGACCGGGTCGAGGTCGATGTACTCGTTGTACATATTTTTATTTCTGTACTAGGTTTATCCCGCGAAGGAGTGCACGGATAGTCGGGTTCTGGAGGGTAACGGGTCCGTATCTCATGGCTTTGAGAGGCAAAAGGACCTCACTCTAGAATTGACAGACTATTCGCTGCACTCGTAGGGGGTACAGGTTGACCTGAGGAGGGGTGCTCAATTTACCGAATTCCGTGGAGTGCCGGTGGTTCCATTCACTATGCTGTGGGGAATACCTCGCTTCAGGTTTTGGCGGGTAACTTGCCGCACCCGTAGGGGTCTAGGTTTCATTGCACAGGCTATCCACACGACCAGGGGAACGTCGGATTTCAGCAGCGGCTCTGTGAAACCCGGGGATCCCAGATTATCTGTATTGTTCTGTGATGCTTAATACTTTTCTGTAATGTTGCATATTATCACGCCTGGAGCAATTATTGTATATTGATATATATACTATTAGATGTTGTATATGTTTTACACCCGCGCTAGTCCAGCCCCCGCTCTGTCGTTAGTTAAGTAACCTAACAGATGATGACGGGACCCAGTGGCGAATGCGGATGGCATATACATACATTTTATTTTCGTTCTTTTCTGGTGTGATTGGTTGATGAGACTGCATTGATTCTTATCAATGCAAGGATAAACAAACCTATATTTGATGTTGTTGGAACAAATTTTAAAAAGGTGTTATTACAAAGATGTTTCCTTTTCTTTTGCATAGTGATATTCAGTTAGAATATCCCGCACCTCATTCGACGAGGCAAGGGCTGATATCCCTTCACCGGGAAAAACCCCTTGGGAAGAAGTTTACGTCAGGGTAATAACTTTAATATAGTCGATTACAAGTTGCTTTGCATCGCGGTATTCAGTTGGAATATCCTGCACCTCATTCCACGAGGAAAGATCCGAGATCCCTTCAGCGGGAGTGACCTCTTTATCAAAACGTTTTCGCCACTATATTTTTAGAAAAAGCTATCAGGTTCCTTCAACGGGATCAAGTTCATTACGTTAAAGGTTTTTCACCAAAAACCAGTCGTAGCCCTCCGTCGTATCTTATGGATGGTCAGTAGTATTCAAGCTATGTTTGTTGACTTTCGCCAAGGCATAGTGCTTGGTAGCTGCTGGGGTATTCATTTGTAGCATAGATAGATGTGTTGGTTGGGGACAGTCGTATTACCTTGTTGGCTTTCGTCAAGGGTATGTACGGGTGGGTTCAAATTAACCTGGACAATGACGGACAGAACTTGACATGTGACTTATGATTTGTTGGCTTTCGTCATGGTCATAAGAGCATGTGGCAAAAGTCACATTGGGAGTTTCAAACATAGAGGAAACTTTCCAGGCATGCGCATACCTTCTGGAGTGTGATAACTTGAGTGCCTTCCATCAAGTTATCATGCGATGATAGTTGGATCCCGATTATCACTGATGAGTTAGTTTACTCTTCGGGTGATCCCGACTAATTCTTCTTTAAGGTTTGGAGGAGAATTTGAGATAACAGTGGGAGGTTTCCTGATTAGATAAAGTGATAACCATTCTGATCTAGGTTAGAGTGCACACAGAGTGTTTCTTTTCTCTCTCTCTCTTTGGCAGCGACCTTTGACCGACTCTAGACTATGACTCAGTGACCAAGTTGACCGAACCTTCTTAATATACTGGCTTTTGGATTGTCTATAGTTGCATAAGTCATTGCCGCTCCTTTTATCCTTTGCATTTTTCAGAACACCCCGTATTACTACGGACATCCACTTCCATTGGATAGATCCATCGTATGGTTATATACGAACTCGGAGGGACTTCTTCAAGGATGGATCCAAGTTCAGGAGAAATAGAATTGGTTTATTCAGTTGTCTTTTATTATCACCTTCTCTCAGGTTGCGAGGGCTCCTTAGTTTAGGAGAGCACACCTATTCCGCTTATTGGATAGTCTTATTCCAAACCATAGGCTGGTGCCGAAAGGTAGGGAATGAAGAAAACCAATTAGCCTAAGTAGGGTGTACAGAAGGTAATATGTAAAGACAAAATAAAGGGATTAGAAAGAGGGCAAAGTAAATTGCGAGTTATCATTCACGACCAAACCGCGTACTTAATCGCTACTCCTATTTCACCTTTGCTTTTTCCCCAGTTCGGGAGAAATAGAATAAGGTATTATTCAGTAGTCTTTTATCATCACCTTCTCTCAAGTTGCGAGTACTCCTAGGATTAAGAGGGTACACCTATTATGCTTACTGGATAGTCTTCTTCCAAACCATAGGCTGGTGCCGAACGGTAGGGAAGGAAGAAAACCATTTAGCCTATTGATGGTGTACAGAAGGTAACGACTAAAGACAAATAAAGGGATTTGGAGAGATGGCAAAGAAATATACGGTTACAGTCATGAATAGGATTATGGAAGAGGCATTACTAGGAATACCGGGATACCCCTACGAGACATTTTAATGTTTCAGTTTCACTGCGCTTGTTAAAAGAAAACTGTTTTCCCGATTACATACTTAATCCAGGTTATGTATTTACCAGATTTTATTCTCATATCTGTATGTTTTTACAGATGATGAGTGGGAGTAAATTATTGGGAATTGGTTGATCATCCTCATTATATCGGAATTCGTTGTAATTGGTGATATTTGAGGAAATCGCCTGGGTACAGTTTTTAACCTACGATGCACAGGTTATGAGTTATTCAACTCAGCGGACTTATACAGAGTATTGTATGTTGTCCAGTGTCCATCAGGACAAAGGGGTAGGTCCTCGTACTATGTTCTGTTTACTTATAACTTCTCTAGTTTTTAGACAAGTGTTTCGTAGAAATACATTGTCTAAGTTTTGAGAAGTTGTGGGTATAAGAATAAAGTAGTGAACCAGGTATCACAAGTATCGGGATTCTTTAAAGAGATTGAAGATGTAGTTTTTGTAATTGGTATTCAGTTGATAGTAATGGTTTTTGAGAAACTAGTTTCTCTTTCAGGTTACTCATAATTGGATGGATTCCTAAGTTGAGTAATGCTGATTAGCCTTTCTCCATTAAGTTGATATGCACTGGAGACAGCTGCATGATTTGAATCTGGTTCCAATGAAATTAGTGCCTCTATTTCTATATTGTATATAGATTGGTTCATATCTTAACGATGTTAAGATACGGGGAATTGTCCAGCTTATGCTTAAAACCAGACACTGGATAACTCATGGCCCGTTTCTGTAATGGCTGTTTGTGGGTTGACCCTGGCTTTGACGAAGGTTGATATTTCTACCATCTGGAAGATCAAGAGTGATATTATTTTTGACTCGCCACAGTTTTAGTAAAATGGATTTTTTCAGAAAACAATAGTGGGAGTATGGTAGAACTGGAAGTGATTCCAGAACCGCAAACGATTACGGAAAATTTAAAAGGACCTATATATTCAATCAGGTTTGACATTCCAATAGCCACTCCGCAGACATGGTGGGTAACCTCAGACACCCGAGAGGTACTCCGGTAGCCTCAAGAACAGTGACAGGGAGGTTCTTGTTTACCCAGACTTGACACTACGGTTGTTCCAGACTATGAGACCCGGCAGGAGGATAAGTATAGCGTCGTTCTAAACTAGCTTTAGAAGTGTACGTATATATTATTCTACCAGAGGGTTGCCGTAGTCAGTGGGTGCAGCGGAAGCATAGTGGGCAAGTAGCTTATGTCTATTTATAGGCTTGAGCAAAGATAGCGAAGATAAGATCATCTAATTTTGATGTGACAGTCATGGGTTTGACTTCATCAGAATAAGGGATAGATCTATTAAGAAGGTAGTAGAGTGTGATGTCCTTGTATTTGGATGACATACACAGAGTAGGAAGTAAAATTCCTATACTACGATCGGTTGTACTGTGGTTGTCACACAGTTGTTTCTTCACAAAGGACATGGATATAATATCTGACATTCTGGTTACTAGATCTATGGTTATTAGATCTAGAATTAGGTAGTTTCCCAATGTTGGTACTTTGAAAGTATTCTAATAGTATTTTAGAATAGATGACTCCTGCATGGTGGTGTACCTGCAGGTGATGGAGTCACCCTCTCTAAAGGTGTCTTATAGGCTAAAGGAGAGAGGGATGTGCATGATTGGCAGATCACTTGCTTAGGCAATTGAGTCAATCATGAGATGTTAAGTACCACACCAGATTAGTTTTTGCACTTGATGCGATAAGTTTATATTAATCCAATCCTGAAGATACATAAGAAAGCAGTTTTGGAACATGAGTGTATGTTCTATGGATTTGATGACGGCAGCCTCCTTCGGGAGACGGTTATCATTCCAGGCTTCTAAGATAACATGGATGACAGAGTGATTGTCAGAGTTATAGTTTTCCCTCTGACAAGGGACAGCATTATGGACAGAAGGTCCAAGAGGATACTGTGGGAGGCATGGTGCTGGATACTGATTAGGTTCAGTTATCGATTCTGTCTAAGAAGTTTGGATTTGGAGTTCATTTATGAACTAGGTCCCATCAGATATCCAGACATATTCTAAGACAGGTATTACTCGATTCGGAAGATGGCATTCTCCGCGAACTTGGGATTAAGAGAGACATAGAAAGAAACATCAGGGCGGATCCACTCACTGAGGCTATTTCTCGAACACAAGAGTTTTACAAACTAGCTTTGTGAAACTGATTAGTAGAGGAGTTGGATGTTCGGTATCACACGGGCTGTGAGTATGCGACATCGCAATAATTAGCCTTAAGTGCAAGTGGGAGATTGTTGGAGATAGTGCCCTTAAAGTCAATTATTGGATCGCAGGTACGTGATTGCAATAATTGAGGCAGGACCTATACCGATATGACAGTCTTACTCGAGATGATAGTATGCTATCTGGTTTGTCTTTATCATCGTATATATGCTTTAGTTCACTATTGCATGATGAAAGAGCCCATAGGATTCTTGCTTGACTACCAGCAGTATGATAGCGATCATATACGTGGGAGCTGGGATCTGTAAGCACATCCTTAAAGTGTCCCTAGTCGTGGGAGTTTCGAGACAGGGCATCGATACTCCAGAGTATACTAGTGTATAAAGTAGAGACCCCCACGAGGGGCGATGGCCGGTCTCACAAGCCATTGGTGTTAGTTGGTTCACCTAAGATGTATACAGGTGCTCATTGAGTTATGAGTACACCGGACAGGACTCGCCGGGAATCTGCTAGTTGGTATTATACATATCGTCAGATAGCAAGTCCCTGGTGACATGTGTAAAGGTTAGTTCATCGACCTGAGATCATCATTTGTCTCGTGTGAGTTCCCACTGTGCTTAGATTACTACCCTACCACGCTCAAAGGAGTTGTGCAAACAGGTTTTAGTTGGGTACAGTCCCGAGCCACATTGGAGGCAAGTGAGCGGATCGTCGGGGATTCGTCTCTCCCGGTATTGGGGGTTGATGTCGCGCAGTGCACGGGTGGCCATCACTAGGAATCCTCGGCCGAGGTAGTGGAGAATTACTGATTTGGATCAGTAGTTTCTCAGGTGGTGATGGGTTTCATGCCGACACGATTTAACGCGTTATTAGGGGTCTGACTTTATCCACCCCCCTAGACTCGATATGTGATACTCTTTAGACGAATGGACCGGACTGTATATACATTGTCACTGTCAGGCTCAGTAGGGTTTATAGATGAGTTCGCTCGTCAGCTTCCCTTCCAATCAATACATAGGCAAAACGTTACGTGCAGATTGTACCTCTGACGTGCTAGTGGTTATACCTAGTGCCAGTGTGTTGATGAGTCATTAGACTCCCCCACAGACACTTTCCCAAGTTCGGGCGAAACGTTGTAAAGGCCATATGGGTTTATGGCAAGGTTCGGAAAAAGCACGTGTGTTTTCGCACGTGTCGTTTTTCGGGCAGATAATACTGGTAGGCTTTGGTTTAAGCCGGAACCCAGTACTATACCGTGTAGATATAATATGTTTGTCTCAGTTGCATTTGTATTCGGTCGTAATACAAATGCGGGTATGTTTATACCATTACGGGGTTATCCTAAAATTCGTTTCAGGATCAATTTTGGAAGTTGCCAGTTTTCAGTTTTCTATCAGCCGTATTTGACAGTCGATTAAATGCGGATTTATCTTTTCTTTGGATGAGTGTAGAAGTTTCTAGAAGCTTCTAGAAGGTGGTGACTAGGTTCATGCATCTTGGTGAGGTGGCTAAGTGCATTTATGGAGCAATTAATGTCTTGATGACCAGGTTAGTGACTAGGTTAATTGTGATTGGTTTGCTTTGAATGAGTTCACACTAGGTGTTAAGGTGACTCATTCTCTTCATGAATGTTCTTTAGCTTATGATCACCTCCCCCTCTCCTACACTCACCCCCTCCTTCTCTATAAGTGGCCGGCCCCTCTTGGTGTGGGGATTATGGTTGTCGTTTGAAAAGATTAAGGATTTTGGTTCATGGAAATTGATATACTCCATTTCTCATTTCGTATCGATCCAAAAGGCAACTTCATTAACCGTTCGTCTATAGCCTTGGACTAACGAGACAAACTGTTCTACTCATTCTCTACTTCATCTTGGTCGTCTATTTTAGCAAACTTGACGATCAAGTTGCCTCGGTTCAGAGGCGGGAGCCCGTTTAAAGATCCGTCGACGTGGTGCCACCTGGAGGAGAAAACCGGAGTTCAAGGAGATCGGAGCAGCCGCAACAAAGCGTGGGATGATGGTTGAAGACCGAAGGACTCGGATCATTCGGTATAACATTTCTACCCATTTGTAATTTGTTAGTTTAGCTTTAATGGCAGATCCGGGTTACGGTACACGATAGCGCCAGTTGTAAAAAGTTTTTGTTCCGCGTTTGGCGTCTGTTAGATGGCCGGGGCGCTACCGTGGACTTACATGCGACATGTAAAGAAAGGTGAGCATATCAGAAGTCATGTAACATGGAATAATAATGTGCACATGTCGAGGGAAACCGCTCTTTTTAAAATGAATCAGTTTTGAAGAATATTTTGCGGTTCCCAGATCTCTAATCAAGTCAGAAACATCTATGTATGTATACAGGTATAAGTGTACAATATGCCATGCAAGAATCATATCATGAATGCAACAGTACTACAGTGTAGTGGCATGGCAATTATCGATGATGAAGTGTGTGAGCCGGCAAATAGTATACGTGGAACATACGCATCATCGATAATGGTGCTGCTGTCCTGACATCATGATAATAATATAGCAATAAACAGATGCAAGCAATGCGAATAGCATGAATATGCAGAAATCAAATAATCAAAACCACGGTGAAGAATCTACTATGCAAACTACAGATCTAAGTATCAAGTCAATCGGGAGATGTATGGAAACCTCCTAAATCTGAGTCGATACATATATAGATATAATAGTCGGTGATCCCGCCTCAATAATATCGCGAACGATACAGTATATCGTAAGACATACTCGAGTCATGAGTGCGGATCTATCATCAATATAGGCTCGTACCGTAAATCGTCGTACGGCATCCCAATAGCTGGGTACGGGTCAATATCACATTCCTTTCATCAGATATCAGGTATCATTATCATTATAACACATAATCCGGGGTACTAATCTAAGTCTAGTACAAATCGATATCATCTATCACTACGTGTGTAAGCACACGTCCTAAGGCCCGCTAGAGACCACGTATCGTATCCCAAATACGAATCACATCAAATCACCGATCTCGCGGCACAATGCCCAACATCATCGACTCATCTCCAATATCATCCAATATCATCAAACACAGTGCAAGTATAATGAATATGCAAGGCAGTGCGTGTAGGTGTAAATCAATTCTAGGGTTCGCGACTATGAACTACACTAGTTGCTTCTAACCCAACACTATCCATAATACACCTAACTATCATATATAATATATCAACTACGGACTGCGGGGGTGCTATACGCCATCCACCCGACTTCCCCATGTAGATATAATCTACTCACCTGCTTCTTCATTTGTGGACGTCTCCACGCGCTTTACTTGTCGCATACATCATGTTTTGATTATACGCATTGAGATATGTTGTTTCCATAATATTTCTGGATTTGGGAACCGTGGGTATTTCATAAGAGAATATATAATTGTTTTAAAAACCCGGTTACCCTTGATATGATATTTCAGTGCGTCCACCATGTGTTTTCTCGGTGCTGAGAGCGACATGTGAAACCCGATTCGAGGAGGCGGATGAGGCCGATTGCGGGTATATGGTGGACCCGGTATGGTATCCCGGGGCAAGAACGGTTTCGCTGTGTAGTAGACGGTGAGCCTGGCAGAGGGACTACTACCTACCGGTGATTGTATTTGAGCTCGGCGGATATCTGGAGGATACCGATCGGAGTTGAGAGATGGACATGAGCTGACCCGTACTGTCGGGGGCCGAGGGCCGATACCGCAGACGAAGCCCCATATGGATGAGGATTTACGTGCCGATGCTAAGCACGGGTTTCATGATGATTTCCATGGATTTTATTATATCCTCATAGTTACATACATGATGTTTATTGTCATTGGGTGACGGGTGGACGGGTTCCAAGTTTATTGTCAATGGGTGACGGGTGGACGGGTTCCACGTTTATACAGACTTGATCACATACAGATTGGATTTACATTGATCATACTTCATTTGTATATATAACAGGGTATGAGGGCACTGTTATATATACCCTTACACCAATATTAGTGGAATGGGACGCTAATATATGTGTATTGATATCCATTTGATACTTCTTCATATTTACTTCATGCAGACATACCTTATACTGATGACATGTTATTACCTGAGTACTTAGCACTACATACATGTTTAGATGTTACATTGCCACCTTATCATGCTTCAGACGTACTCTTGTGGTTTATATTATACTGGTCGTATTGACCTAGGATTATGTCTTGTATTCGGTTTCTGCTTGTAGATATTTCTATTCACTAGTTGGCAACTCACCCCCGTTATACCACAGTTCTTGCAGGTTTTGCCGTACAGGTTCCATTGCGGCATTTTTGGCACACTGCTTCCTTGCAGGTGAATTGCTTTTGGTAGGTGGGTTCTTTTGCATCAAGAACCACCATTGTACTTGTATTATTCATTGTATCTAGAATTCCATCAACCAAAACTTGTATATTGTTCCAGACTCAGACACTAGTGATGTACTATTCGACCTTAGAGTCGCGCTTAGTAGTATTGCGGTTTTCATGCCTATTGAGTTTCTTTTGGTTTTGACCCTCGCCATTCGGCGTTGTATATTATTATTGCTTGTGTGGTTGTGACCGTCAATTGACGAAGAGCTAGCTCCCGCTTGGGAATGCCCTTTATCATTGTATATATATTGTTCTTGTTGTACCCCGTTCGGGGCCAGTATTTACGAAAGAAACTCTGCCGAAATTTTTAGAAAAGACTTTACATTTTAAAAATGCATATTCGGCTTAGTTATTTAAAAACCTTGACTTCAAACATGTTTTCCTTCACTTCTTTAAACCAGTTCTCTTTAGTTACTCTTAAAATGGTTTTAGATTTCTGGGCTTTTGGCTTACTTGGATCAGATGGAGTCCTATAGACTTCATGTGGTTCAAGGGCCAGTCACGTGCTCTTTCGGGTCATGACACTATCAATAAACCCAAATCCCAGTACAACTTAGGCGCCGTCATCCACATCGGCCCACAATTCCAGTAATCTCATAAAATCGTAAGTGCCCAACATCGGCACACAAATATCAAGAAAAACTCGTGTCCAGCATCGGCACGCAAAACCTCATATCTCGGGCATCCGTCAGTCCGGGTCAGCCCACGGGCTCTGTCTGCGGTATCGGCCCTCGGCCCCGGCAGTACGAGTCGTCCCGTATCCATCTCTCGACTTTGGTCAGTATCCTCCGGATAACCGCCAGGTCTAACCAATCACTGGTAGGTAGTAGTCCCTCTGCCAGGCTCACTGTCTACAGCACAGCGAGCCGTTCTTGGCCCGGGGTACTATACCGGGTCCACCATGTAACCGCAATCGGCCCCGTCCAGCTCCTCGACTCGGGTTCACATGTATCGCTCTAGTACCGAGAAAACACATGGTTGACGCACTGAAATATCAGATCAAGGGAAACCGGGTTTTTAAACGGTGCGTATTTTCTTAAAATGGTACTCCGGTTCCTAAATCCAGAAATCACATAAATCAATCTAATGCGTAAATCCATGCCATGCGTCATGTGACACTAAGGGTAAGAGAAAGGGAAAACCGCTCTTTTTAAAAGATCCAGTTTGGAAAATATCATACGCGGTCCCTTAATTTTCAAATCAAGTCAATATCATCCATGTATGTAACATATGAATATGCGTATAGGTATGGATGTGCAAAAGATAAGTATGCTAAGTGAATGTAGCAATGTAGATGTGCGCTAATGTGTACATATGATGTATATGTGTCCAAGTACAAGTAGATGATATATGTGGCACAAGCATGAATCTATGATGTATCTGTGCCAAGCATGAATGTATGCGACGTATAAGGCACAAGTATGAACAGGTGATGTATGTGTGCCCAAGTCTGAATATATGCAGTGTAGGGGCACAAGGGTAAACATATCAAGTTATATATGTATATGCACTATGACGAAATATAATGGTGCAAATGCACAGGTAGTGAGATATCAATGAAGGTATGCACAATCGTAAGTATATAGTGTACATGATATGAATATAACATATGCTGATATGTGGCAAGTCATGACTGTTGCGCCACGGCAGCGCCCCGGCCTCGTATTCGAGGCCAAAATGCGGAATCAAAATTTTTTCCTTACTCGGAAACCGGCGCTACCGCGGACAATGAAAACCCGGATCGTAACCATTAACCTAATGCTAGCAATCAAGAGATAGGGTGAGAAGTATACCGAGTGATCCGAGTCCTCCGGTCTTCTCGTCATCGTCCCGATCTCCCGCGGAAAGTCTTGCCTCCTCATCGTCGCCTCCTCGCCGGAAAGGGCACCACAATGCCTGCGTCTTTTACGGGCTCCCGCCTCAATACCGAGGCAACTCGAGCATGAAGCCGGCAACTCGACATGCTCAAGATATACTGTAGAATGTGTAGTGTATTGTCTCACTTGGGGTTTGTTGCCATTTGAAGATGATGGAGGAAATGAGATAAGAAAAATGGTGCTTGCATTTTTCTAGCATGAATGAGATCAAGAAATGAAACTCTCAAGAAGAAGATCTCTTCTTCTTCTTCTCTCTTTCTTTTTCTTCTTCTCTCTTTTCTAATGAAAAACTTATTATACAAATGAGAATGGTGGAGGAGGTAATATGAAGCATGAAGGGAGGTGAGTGTAGGAGAAAGCAAGTGGTAACCATATCAAAAGCCATCATAACAAACTCACATCAACTCTAATCAAAGATCAAATCCTTTCTCATCACTTCTAATCTTCATAAAGCATGAAAAGAAGAATGAAAGGAATGGAATCTAAAAAGGTTATCATAATAAATCATCTTACAAAAAAATCCTCCACAAAGTGTAATTTGTAAAACTGCAAATTACCCCCTCCATCGGAAAAGTCCGGCCGGGAAAGAACAAAGGAAAACCGGCCGGAACGGAATACAAACTGGCAACTCCAGAAAACTGGTCCCGTAATAAATTACAGGAAAACCCCGATACTGTGCATACACACCCGCATCTGTATTCCGACCGGATACAAATGCTATGAGACAAAATCTACACTGTACTAAACTAGGACCGGCTTAAGCCAAAGCCGGCTAGTAAAATCCGTTCGATCCTGATCCGTGCAATGCCGCACGTATCAGATCAAACCCTGCCATATAACTACACGGCTACTAGTACAAAACTGTCCGATCCTGATCCGTGCAATACCGCACATATCTGATCGGACCCTGCCATATCTCCATACGGCCTCTACAGCGTTTCGCCCGAAAGCTTGAGTAACTGTAAGTGTGGTGGACTCTAAAGACTCGTCAATACTATGGCTGTGGATTTAACCACTGGCACGTCAGAGGTATAAGCCAATACGTGACGGGCCACCAGCTATTGACCAAAAGGGACGTCGATGAGGAAGCTCACCCCGACACCCAACTGAGCCTGTCAGTGACAATATCCGTACAGTCCCGTCCGTTCGTCTATGAGGATCGCATGTCGGGCCTAGGGGGTTGGTAAAAGTCAGACCCCCAAAGGCGGTACAAGTTGTGTCGGAGTGCAGCCCAGAACGCCCTGAGATACTACTCGAATACCTACCAGTAAATCTCCTGCCTCGGCCGAGGGCTTTGCGTAATGGCTCTCCTAGACACAGCGCGACCTCACCCCCAATACCGGGAGAGACGAACCCCTGCAGATCCGCTCACTGCCTCCATGTGGCTCGGGACTGTACCCAACTAAAACCTGTTTGCACGACTCCTTTGAGCCGTGGTAGGGTAGTAATCAAAGCACAGTGGTAACTCACACGAGACAAATGACGATCTCAGGTCGATGAACTAACCTGTACACATGTCACCAGGGAAATGCTATCTGACGTCAGGTATAAGACCAACTAGCATGTTCCCGGCGAGTCCTGTCCGGTGTACTCATAACCCAATGAGCACCTGTATACATCTTAGGTGAACCTACTGACACCAGTGGCTTGTGAGACCGGCCACCGCCCCTCGTCGAGGTCTCGACTATATACACTAGTCTACTCTGGAGAATCGATGCCCTGTCTCGAAACTCCTACGACTAGGGACCTTTTAAGGATGTGCTTGTAGACTACCAGCTCCCACATATATGATCGCCATCATACTGCTGGTAGTCAAGCAACAATCCTAGGGGCTCTATCAACGTGTAATAGCGATATGTCAGGTCACCTAAAGCAGTACACGATGATAAAGATAAACCAGATAGCATACTATCATTTCGAGTAAGACTGTCCTACCGGGATAGGTCCGCCCTCAATCATTGCAATCACGTGCCTGTGATCCAATAATTGACTCTGAGGGCACTATCTCCAACAATCTCCCACTTGCACTCAAGGCTAATTATTGCGATGTCGCATACTCACAGCCCGTGTGATACCGAACACCCAACTCCTCTACTAGTCAGTCTCACAAAACTCATTTGCGAAACTATTGCGTTCGAGGAATAGCCTCAGTGAGTGGATCCGCTGTGATGTTTCTTTCTATGTCTCTCTTTATCTCAAGTTCGCGGAGAAAGCCATCTCCCGAAATGAGCAATACCTGTCTTAGAATGTCTGGATGTCTGATGGGACCTAGCTCATAAATGAACTTCAAATCCAAACTTCTTAGACTGCATCGTCAACTGAACTTAATCAGTATCCTGCGCCATGCCACCCTCAGTATTGCCTTGGACCACCTGTCCAAAATACTGCCCCTCGTCAGAAGGAAAACTATAACTCTGACAACCTCCTTGTCGTCCATGTCACCTTGGAAGCCTGGAATGATAACTGTCTCCCAAATGAGGCTGTCGTTATCATATCCCTAGAACATCCACTTATGTTCTAAGACTGCTTCCGACTGCTTCTCCAGGATCGGATCAATATCAACTTATTGCATCTAGTGCAAGAACAACATCTGGTGTGGTACTTGACATCTCATGATTGACTCAATTGCCTAAGCAAGTGATCTGCCAATCATGCACACCCCTCTCTACTTTAGTCTATAAGACACCTTTAGAGAGGGTGACTCCATTACCTGCAGATACACTACCATGCCAGGAGTCGTCCATTCTAAATACTCTTAGAATGCTGTCAAAGTACCCTGATTGGGAAACCACCCAAATCTAGATCTAAAACCATAGATCCAGTAACCAGTATGTCTGATATAATGTCCAAGTCCCTTTTGGAGAAACCACTGTGTGACGACCAAAGTATAACCGATCGTAGTATAGGAATATCACTTCCTACTACCTTCTCAACAGATCCATCCCCTATTCTGATGACGTCAAACCTATGACTGTCACATCAGAAATAGATGATCTATCTCCGCTACATCTGCTTTAGTCTATAAATAGACATAAGCCTGATGTCCACCAATGCTTCCGCTGCTCCCACTGACTACGACAACCCTCTGGCAGAGTCATATAGACGTGCACTTCTAAAGCTAGTTTAGAACGACGCTATACTCATCCTCCCACCGGGTCTCGCAGCCTGGAACAACAACAATGGCAAGTGTGGGTAAACAAGAACTTCCCTGTCACCGTCCTTGAGGCTACCGGAGTACCTCTCGGGTGCCTGAAGTTACCCACCGTATCTGCGGAGTGGCCAATGGAATGTCAAATCAGATTGAATCTTTAGGTTCCTTATTAAATCTTCAGTAATCGTTTGCGGTTCTGGAATTACTTCCAGTTCTACCATACTCCCACTAATGTTTTCTGAAAAAAAAATTCATTTTATTAAAACTGTGGCGAGTCAAGAACAATATTGCTATTGTTCATCCAGATGGTAGAAAATCAACCCTCGTCATAGCCTGGGTCAACCCACAAACAGCCATTACAGAAACGTGCCTTGAGTTGTCCAGTGTCTGGTTTTAAGCATAAGCCGGACAACTCCCCGTACCTTAACATCGTTAAGATATGAACTGTTCTATATCCAATATAGAACCAGAAGCACTGATTCAATTGAACCAGATTCAAATCATGCAACTATCTCCAGTGCATGTAAACTAAATGGAAGGAGGCCAATCAGCGTTACACAACTTAGGAATGCTTCCAATTATGAGTAACCTGAAAGAGAAGCAATTTCTCTTAATCATTACTATCTACTGAACACCATACACAAGTATCTACATCTTCGATCACTTTGAAGAATCCCGATACTTGCTATACCTGGTTCTCTACTCTATTCAAATACCTATAACTCCTCAAAACTTAGACCCTGTGTTTCCACGAAACACATGTCTAAGAACTAGAGAAGTTAAAAGTAAACAGAATATAGTATGAGGACCAACCCCTCTGTCCTAATGGACACTGGACAACATACAATACTCTGTATAAGTCCGCTGAGTCTAACAACTCTTTCACTGTGTGTCGTAGGTTGAAAACTGTACTTATGGTTAAGAAGAATTACACCGCTGTTTAATGCTCCTTACCTAACCATCCACTGATATAGGTAAATGTCATCGACATAATATCAAAAGGTATATCTCACTCTATGAAAATAGACGTACAGATATATCAATTTGAAATTGGTGCATAACCGTGGATATTCAAAACCAAATATTTGCCGACCGGCATACAACCCAGGTGACTTCCTCAAATATCACCGATTACAACGAATCCCGATATAATGAGGATGATCACCCAATTCCCAATAACTTACTTCCACTCATCATCTGTAAAACCATACAGATGTGAGAATCATACCTGGTAAATACATACCCTGGAGCAAGTGTCTAACTGGGAAATCAGTTTTCCATTAACAGTACACAGTGAAACTGAAACATTGAAATGTTTCGATGGGGTATCCTGGTATTCCTAGTAATGCCTCTTCCATTATCCAGATTCACAACTATAACCGTATAATTCTTTGCCACCTCTCCAAATCCCTTTATATGTCTTTAGTCATTACCTTCTGTACACCCCTTTAAGCCAAATGATTTTCTTCCTTCCCTACCGTTCGGCACCAGCCTATGGTTTGGAAGAAGACTATCCAAAAAGCATAAAGGGTGTACTGTCCTAATCCTAGGAGCACTCGCAATGCGAGAGAAGGTGAAGATAAAAGACACCTGAATGTACTTTATTCCTATTTCTCCTGAACCAGGATCCATCCCCGAACTGGAACAAGTTCCTTTCGAGTTCGTATATAACCATACGATGGATTATCAAATAAAATGGGATCTTCGTAGTGATACGGAGTGTCCTGGAGAAATACAAAGTTGATTTAGGATTGGCGAAGAAATACTTGGTTTGGTCGTGAATAGCAGTCGCAACTTACTTTGCCCTCTTACTAATCCCTTGCTTTGTCTGAACTTAATACCTTCTGTACACCGTTTTAGGCTAACTGGTTTTCTTCATTCCCTACCGGTCGGCACCAGCCTATGGTTTGGAAGAAGACTATCCAATTTGCGTAATAGGTGTACTACTTCTAAACTAAGGAGTACTCGCAACCTGAGAGAAGGTGAAAAGAAAAGACAACTGAATAATCCTATCCGTTTTCTCCAGAACAAGAAACCATCCTCGAAGTCCTTCGAGTTTGTATATAACCATACGATGGTTTTGTCCAATGGAAGTGGACGTTCGTAGTAATACGGGGTGTCCTGGAGAAAAGGGTAAAAGTAGGAGTGGCAATGAGGTCTGCAACTCTGACAATCCAAAAGCCAGTGTTAAGAAGGTTCGGTCAATCTTGGTCACTGAGTCATAGTCCAGGGTCGAGTCAATGGTCGCTGCCAAAGAGAGAGAGAAAAGAAACACTCAGCGTGCACTCTAACCTAGATCAGAATGGTTATCACTTTGTCTAATCTGGAAACCTCCCACTGTACCTCAAATTCTCCTCCAAACCTGAAAGAAGAATTAGTCGGGATCACCCGAGGAGTAAACCAACTCATCAGTGGAAATCGGGATCCAACTATCATCGCATGATAACTTGACGGAATCCACTCAAGTCACCACACTCCAGAAGGTATGCGCATGCCTGGCAAGTTTCAGTTCTTTTGAAACTCCCGAAGTGATTTTTACCCCTAGGACCCAAGTGACCTTGACTGAGCCAACATATCAAAGGATCCTAGTCAAGTTCAACCCGTCATTATCTTGATTGCATTAGACCCACCCGCACGAGTCCTTGACTGAGCCAAAATGACCGTACGACTGTCCTAACCAATCACATATCCATGCAACAGAAAAGCACTAAATAGCTACCGAACACTACGCCTCGGCTGAGCACGACATACGCAGCACGAATACTAAGTAATACTAATCTGAAATGACGGAGGGCTACGACTGGTTTTTGGCGAAAAACCTTTAACGTAATGAACTTGATATCGTTGAGGGAACTGGATAACTTTTTAGAAAATATAGTGACGAAAACCTTTACTAAAGAGGTCACTCCCGGTGAAGGGATCTCGGCTCTTTCCCCGTAGAATGAGGTGCAGGATATTCCAACTGAATACCACGATGCAAAGCAAAAGTAATCGGCTATAGTGAAGTTATTGCCCTGACGCAAACTTTTGTCCAAGGGGTCACTCCTGGTGAAGGGATCTCGGCCCTTGCCTCGTCGACTGAGGAGCAGGATATTCCAAATGAATACCACGATGCAAAACAAAAGCGAACGTCCTTGCAATAACAGCTTTTTGAAAAGTGTTCCAACAACATCAGATTAGGTTTGTTTATCTTGCATTGATCCGAATCAACTCAGTCCCATCAATTAATCACACCACAAAGAACGAAAATATACTGACGTACGTATATGCCATCCGCATTCGCCACTGGGTCCCGTCATCACCCGTTAGGTTAGCTGACTAACGGCAGAGTGGGGACTGGACTAGCGCTGATGTAAAGCATATACAACATCTACTAATATATATACAAATATATAGTATTTCGCTCAAGGCGTGAATAAAATGCAACATCACGGAAATGTACAGCATCACAGAACAATACAGATATCTGGAAGCCCCGGGTTTCACAGAGCCGCTGCTGAAACCCGACGTTCCCCTGGTCGTGTGGATAGCCTGTGCAATGAAAACCTAGACCCCTACGGGCGCGGCAAGTCACCCGCCAAAACCTGAAGCGAGGCAGCCCCCTTCAGCACCGTGAATGGACCACCCAGCACTTCACGGAATCCGGTAACTTGGGCACCCCTCCTGGGTCAACCTGTACCCCCTACGAGTGCGGCGAATAGCCTGCCAATTCCAGAGTGAAGCCCCCTCCGTCCCAATGCCATGAGATGCGGGCTTGTCGCCCTCCAGAATCCGGCTATTCGTGCACCCCACCGCGGGGCAACCCTAGTACAGAAAGTAAAATATACATACACTGGGTACATCGACCGCAACCAGGTCGTGCCCCAAAAGAATAATACAAACAGGCAGTGACGGCAGTCCACATGTCGGACGCTCGCCCCGCAATATCAAATGTACATAATACACCAAAACTGTACTATCATTGCATCCAGGCTATCCTCCACGACCGATCCGCAACATCACAGCATAAACATAGAACATCAACGTGAAAGTCACGTTCACAAATCCGTCTAACCGGGCTATAGCAGTTAGACCGGATTTACCGATCGAGTGACATTCACGGTCGCAGATATAATGTAAATACTGTGAAATAATGTGTTTAAAATTTTCCGATTGACCAAAAATTAACAAGTGGGCCCCCAATCAAAACTGTAGCACTCACAGAAAACTTGGGCCCAATTTTAATATTCCAAAACCCCTAATTACAGCCCATAAGCCCACTGCAAAAAAATAATCACACGACCCCACACTCCTGCGGCGGAAGCGCGGCCAAAAGGGTGTTTTGGCCGCCCTTCCGCGGTCGTACGGAGGAATCGTGTCACCAAATTTTGTCAGTGTTCTTAGAACTCCCTGCACATCATTCTGAGTCCACCTGAAAAATTTTTAGACTCCAAAAAATTTCGACAGAAACTGATTGTGCTAGAAAATACGGTTTTTGGAAATTTTGGTCGATCGGAAACGCAAACACATCAAACGAAGCTAGGTAAGGTTAATGGCGTGGCTCTGATACCATGTTGCGCCACGGCAGCGCCCCGGCCTCGTATTCGAGGCCAAAATGCGGAATCAAAATTTTTTCCTTACTCGGAAACCGGCGCTACCGCGGACAATGAAAACCCGGATCGTAACCATTAACCTAATGCTAGCAATCAAGAGATAGGGTGAGAAGTATACCGAGTGATCCGAGTCCTCCGGTCTTCTCGTCATCGTCCCGATCTCCCGCGGAAAGTCTTGCCTCCACATCGTCGCCTCCTCGCCGGAAAGGGCACCACAATGCCTGCGTCTTTTACGGGCTCCCGCCTCAATACCGAGGCAACTCGAGCATGAAGCCGGCAACTCGACATGCTCAAGATATACTGTAGAATATGTAGTGTATTGTCTCACTTGGGGTTTGTTGCCATTTGAAGATGATGGAGGAAATGAGATAAGAAAAATGGTGCTTGCATTTTTCTAGCATGAATGAGATCAAGAAATGAAACTCTCAAGAAGAAGATCTCTTCTTCTTCTTCTCTCTTTCTTTTTCTTCTTCTCTCTTTTCTAATGAAAAACTTATTATACAAATGAGAATAGTGGAGGAGGTAATATGAAGCATGAAGGGAGGTGAGTGTAGGAGAAAGCAAGTGGTAACCATATCAAAAGCCATCATAACAAACTCACATCAACTCTAATCAAAGATCAAATCCTTTCTCATCACTTCTAATCTTCATAAAGCATGAAAAGAAGAATGAAAGGAATGGAATCTAAAAAGGTTATCATAATAAATCATCTTACGAAAAAATCCTCCACAAAGTGTAATTTGCAAAACTGCAAATTACCCCCTCCATCGGAAAAGTCCGGCCGGGAAAGAACAAAGGAAAACCGGCCGGAACGGAATACAAACTGGCAACTCCAGAAAACTGGTCCCGTAATAAATTACAGGAAAACCCCGATACTGTGCATACACACCCGCATCTGTATTCCGACCGGATACAAATGCTATGAGACAAAATCTACACTGTACTAAACTAGGACCGGCTTAAGCCAAAGCCGGCTAGTAAAATCCGTTCGATCCTGATCTGTGCAATGCCGCACGTATCAGATCAAACCCTGCCATATAACTACACGGCTACTAGTACAAAACTGTCCGATCCCGATCCGTGCAATACCGCACGTATCTGATCGGACCCTGCCATATCTCCATACGGCCTCTACAGCGTTTCGCCCGAAAGCTTGAGTAACTGTAAGTGTGGTGGACTCTAAAGACTCGTCAATACTATGGCTGTGGATTTAACCACTGGCACGTCAGAGGTATAAGCCAATACGTGACGGGCCACCAGCTATTGACCAAAAGGGACGTCGATGAGGAAGCTCACCCCGACACCCAACTGAGCCTGTCTGTGACAATATCCGTACAGTCCGGTCCGTTCGTCTATGAGGATCGCATGTCGGGCCTAGGGGGTTGGTAAAAGTCAGACCCCCAAAGGCGGTACAAGTCGTGTCGGAGTGCAGCCCAGAACGCCCTGAGATACTACTGGAATACCTACCAGTAAATCTCCTGCCTCGGCCGAGGGCTTTGCGTAATGGCTCTCCTAGACATAGCGCGACCTCACCCCCAATACCGGGAGAGACGAACCCCTGCAGATCCGCTCACTGCCTCCATATGGCTCGGGACTGTACCCAACTAAAACCTGTTTGCACGACTCCTTTGAGCCGTGGTAGGGTAGTAATCAAAGCACAGTGGGAACTCACACGAGACAAATGACGATCTCAGGTCGATGAACTAACCTGTACACATGTCACCAGGGAACTGCTATCTGACGTCAGGTATAAGACCAACTAGCATGTTCCCGGCGAGTCCTGTCCGGTGTACTTATAACCCAATGAGCACCTGTATACATCTTAGGTGAACCTACTGACACCAGTGGCTTGTGAGACCGGCCACCACCCCTCGTCGGGGTCTCGACTGTATACACTAGTCTACTCTGGAGAATCGATGCCCTGTCTCGAAACTCCTACGACTAGGGACCTTTTAAGGATGTGCTTGTAGACTACCAGCTCCCACATATATGATCGCCATCATACTGCTGGTAGTCAAGCAACAATCCTAGGGGCTCTATCAACGTGTAATAGCGACATGTCAGGTCACCTAAAGCAGTACACGATGATATAGATAAACCAGATAGCATACTATCATTTCGAGTAAGACTGTCCTACCGGGATAGGTCCTCCCTCAATCATTGCAATCACGTGCCTGTGATCCAATAATTGACTCTGAGGGCACTATCTCCAACAATGACAACATCAATAAAACGGAATCAATATAATAAATGATTTCTAGCAATCCTATACTGTGAGTGTCATGGCAATCACTAACGGTATGAGTGTAGCATATGAATCGTGCTCATGCAACTGGTACCGCTAGTGACAGTGCAGTGTTCTGTACTACCAGTTCTATATATAACAAAAGGTATGCTACTCTAGTATGTCTACATGGACACATAAGACTAAATATCATATTAGGCCCTGACGCTTTACGCCATAAGGGCGATTTCCCCGTTGATGTTAAATCTACTAACCTGGTCGCGTGCTAAGTATAGCCGACCATCTGTTTCCCTTTCCTGGCGACGTCTGACGTATCCGCCTGCGAACCTGGAATTTACACAGAACCCAAATATAATCAAAAATCTCGCCAAAACGCGATATCAAAACAAAGCGAGAAACTTGTATCGCGAATTAACGCGCGTGTGTGCGATACGCTAAAACGTGCGTGTATGTGCCTAACGCTTAACCCGACACGCCGCGATACGCTGAATCACAGAATTCATTCACGTATCGCGTGTATCACGCAAACTAAAACACCAGAAAACGATATACTGTCCCAGATTTTACTCAGATCAAAATATTACAATATTATATATAACAGGGACCTAGAAAATGTAGCAGACACTTGTAGCAAAAACCCTAGGACCTATCTCCCTAGTCTGGCCGCAATTTACGGCCAGAATGAATTTTCTGGCGGCCTGGGTTTGGGTAGGTGGGGTCGGGCTCTGGTGGTATGATCTGGGCATCTCCAGTAGTCTACAGTCCACTCAAATTCATCCTGAACTCCCTGGGTCTAAAGAAGATTTTAAAAAGGCTAAGTTAACTCAAAACAGCAAGTTTTGCATTAATTTGAAAACTCATGGTATTTTGGTGTAATCTAGGATAAAATCTTGGGTAATTTGGTCTTAACAGCATCTAATGAGACTACTCTAGCCATCACAACCATCACTTGGCTTTATCTCACTCAAAATTGCTAAAACTAGCACTTAACTACAAGTTATGAACACTAATTACACTATCGACGAAAACTTAGCAATAAGGAGTTGAATTGAGGGGTTATACCTCTAGAGATCCCAAATGAAGGGGAAGAGAAGAAGGGGGAGGAAGTTGTGCTGCTGGATTGCTGCTGCTAAAGCTCCAAGTGCTTAATGTTTTGGCTGAATTGCTGATCTGCTCACAGCTGATGCTGCTGCCCCAGGCTACTGCTGCTTCTGTTCTTTTTTTCTGAAGCAGAAACCAAAGTTTTTGGTGTGGAGTTGCTGCTGTAGCAGCTGAGGAAAAGTTTGTGTGTGGGTTGTTGTGGTGTAAGGTTGTGTATAAGATGGTGTGGGGGGGTGTGAGTGATTATGAAGTGGGCTGTTGTTGCAGCTGATGTTGCTGTTTGGTGCTGAAGCTGAGGCTGTTTTGTGATGTATTGGGGGCTGAAAAGTGCTGAAATTGGGCTGATGTGTGTGTGTGAGAGAGGTGTGAGTGTGAGTGAGAGGGAGAGATGGGAGGGAGTGAAAGATAGTGTGAGGAGACATGCATAAAGGTTTCAGGAGATGGATGGATGGTGACCAAACCTTGGAGCTACCATTCTCTCTCTCTCATTTAATGTTAGCAAGCAACCATCTTGACTTCTCTTCTCACACAAGAGCTAGTATGATAACCATCACATCTCTCTCTTTCTCACAACAAGTCAACCCTAAACCTTAATCACCCTCAATTAAACTAATTAGCTCAAAAAGCACTCAATTATCTTAACCAAGGGCCTAAACCACCATGGTTGGCTAAACATGGTTAGCCCACCATGCACACCCAAACTAGCTCACCCTAAGCTCAATCCTAGTTAACGTGCACAAGTGTGTGCGGTTGGGATAAAATTCTACCAAAATAACCGTAAAACCAGATAAATTACTAGAAACCCATTTTGGTAAACTTTTTACCAAAAACCCCACATTAACACACAATTACCACTAACCCTAAACTCAGGTGTTACAGTCTTCCCCCCTTAAGAAAATTCGTCCCCGAATTTAAATATATGACTACGCGTACCTTCAAAGAGATGAGGGAATTTCTTCCGCATCTCCTCCTCGGTCTCCCAAGTGATCTCCTCACCATTCGGGCTGCGCCAAAGAACCTTCACCGACGGCAGGACCCTAGATCGAAGTTTCTTCACCTGCCGATCCAATATCTCAACTGGCTGCACGGTGAACGAAAGGTCGGGCTCAAGCTGAACTGTTTGATGCTGGATCGTGTGGGAAGGGTCATGAAGATATCTGCATAGCATCGATACGTGGAAGACGGGGTGGACATCCGAAAGACTGGGTGGAAGTGCCAATCGATATGCTACTGCGCCTACCCGCTCGAGGATCTCAAAAGGACCTATGAATCTGAGGTTAAGCTTCCCCTTCCGTCCAAACCTCATCACTCCCTTCATTGGAGAGACCCACAGAAAAACGTGATTGCCAACTGCGAATTCTAATCTGCGGCGGCGCCTGTCAGCATACGATTTTTTCCTTCTCTGAGCTGTCCTCATCCTGTCTCGAATCAGCTGTATCTTCTTGGTCGTCTCCTGTACGATCTGTGGCCCCAAAATACTGCTCTCACTCAGCTCTGTCCAGCAGACGGGCGATCTACATCTCCTCCCATACAAAGCCTCGAAAGGTGCCATCTGAATAGTGTCCTGGAAGCTATTGTTGTAGGAGAACTCTATCAAGGGTAAATGATGATCCCAGCTACCACCAAAATCTAAAACGCACGCTCGGAGCATGTCCTCGAGAGTCTGAATGGTCCGCTCTGATTGTCCGTCGTTCTGCGGATGAAATGCCGTGCTGAAACTCAAACGAGTGCACAAAGCCTCCTGAAGCCTCTGCCATAGTCGGCTGGTAAACTGGGTGCTTCCGTCGGACACAATACACGTCGGGACCCCATGTAGTCGTACAATTTCGTCGATGTAAATCTGGGCGTACTGAGCAAATCCGAAAGTCGTCTTCACCGGCAGGAAGTGAGCTGCTTTTATCAAATGATCTATGATCACCAAAATGGAGTCATACCCTCGCCTAGTCCGGGGTAGACCCACAACGAAGTCCATCGAAATCTGCTCCCATTTCCACTCCGGAATGGGTAACGGCTGTAGCTCTCCTGCGGGGCTCTGGTGCTCGGCCTTGACTTTCTGACAAGTCAGGCATCTCGATACGAAATCCGCGATATCCCACTTCATTCCGTCCCACCAGTAGACCTCTCTCATATCATAGTACATCTTGGTGGAACCGAGGTGGACACTATACACCGATCGATGTGCCTCCTCAAGAATATCGCGCCGCAATCCCTCAGCATCTGGTACACACAGTCTAGACCCAAATCGTAAAATCCCCTGATCATCAATCACGAACTCGGAGAATCTGCCCTGTCCAATCTGTGCCATGATCTCTGAGCAACGGTCATCCCTACGACGTGCTTCATATATACGGTCAAGCAACTGTGGGCATGCATGAACATGCGCAAGCTGTCCCCAGATCTGCGTGAACTCGAACTGAACTCGGCTGTCGCATAATATCTGCTAATCTGCCGACGACTGCCTCTGTACTGCACTCAAACACGCTAGACTACCCTCGGGCCTCCTACTCAAAGCATGTGCTACTACGTTAGCTTTGCCCGGGTGATATAAGATCTCACAGTCGTAGTCCTTCACCAGTTCCATCCAACGGCACTGTCGGAGATTCAGGTCTCGCTGCTGAAATACATACTTGAGGCTCTTGTGATCAGTGAATATCTGGCACGACTCGCCGCATAGGTAATGTCGCCAGATCTTAAGTGCAAAGACCACTGCAGCCATCTCCAAATCGTGAGTGGGGTAGTTCTGTTCATGTTTCTTCAATTGCCGGGAAGCATAAGCGATCACCCTGCCACTGCATCAATACGCATCCTAGCCCCACTCGTGAAGTGTCACAATAGACTACAAATCCGCCCGATCCTGAAGGCAATGATAACACTGGCGCCGTAGTCAAACAAGTCAGTAGCTGCTGGAAACTGCGCTCGCACTCCTCTGTCCAAACGAAAGGAACTCCCTTCCGGGTCAATCCGGTCAAGGGTGCAGCAATACGGGAGAAATCCTGTACAAATCGCCTGTAGTAGCCGGCCAGTCCTAGAAAGCTGCGTATCTTAGTAACAGATGTAGGTCTAGGCCAACTCCGAACGGCCTCGACCGTCCTCGGGTCTGTACATATACCATCCCGTGTAATCACGTGACCCAAGAAGTCCACGCTGTCCAACCAAAACGCGCACTTGGAGAACTTTGCATAAAGGCGGTGCTCCCTCAAGGTCTGCAGTGTGATCCGTAGGTACTTCTCGTGCTCCTCTCTGCTCCGGGTATCCACCAATATATCGTCAATGAATACGATGATGAACAAGTCGAGATACGGCCTGAATATACGGTACATCAAGTCCATGAAGGCTGCGGGCGCGTTGGTGAGTCCGAATGACATCACCAAGAACTCATAATGGCCATAACGCGTACGGAAGGCTGTTTTCGGAGAGTCCTCCTGTCGAACTCGCAGCTGATGATAGCCCGATCGCAAATCGATCCTCGAAAAATATCCTGCCCCGTGAAGCTGGTCGAACAAGTCGTCGATGCGTGGCAAAGGATATCTATTCCGCACGATCACCCGGTTCAGCAGCCTGCAGTCGATACACAGACGCAAACTGCCGTCCTTCTTCTTGACAAATAGGACCGGAGCACCCCAAGGAAAAACACTGGGTCGAATGAGTCTCTTGTCCAGCAAATCTTGTAATTGACTCTTCAACTCGCTAAGCTCCGCCGGGGCCATCCGATAAGGCGGTATAGAAATAGGCCCCGTGCCGGAAATCAAATCAATACAGAAGACAACATCACGCTCACGCGGTAGCCCAGGAAGCTCGTCAGGGAATACGTCAGGGAACTCACATACAATCGGAACCTGATCCAACGGAATCTCTGTGGCTCTAGTATCACAAACATAGGCTAGAAATCCCTGACATCCCTTCCTCAAAAGCTGTCCAGCGCAAAGAGAAGAAATCAATCTGTGAGGGGCGGCACCATGGTCCCCCTGCACAACCAACGCCGACTCGCCGGGAAAACAAAATCTCACTGTCTTCTCGCGGCAGTCCACAGACGCATAGCACGTAACCAACCAATCCGTGCCCAAAAGAACCTCGAAGTCCAACATCTCGAGAAGGATCAAGTCGACAGGCAATTCTCTCTCGCCAATACGGACAACACAGGATTGGAACACGTGCCTAGCAACAAACGACTCTCCCACGGGAGAGGTCACAACTAGCGGCTGATCGAGCAACCCAGACTCTCTACCCAAACTCGGCACAAAATGTGTGGAAACGTACGACTGCGTGGATCCGGGATCGAATAATACGTGTGCATCAACAGAGCATACTGATAAGGTACCTGAGACCACCTCATTGGATGCCTGCGTGTTCTGATGCGTCAACGCGAAAACCCGTTCCTGTCCTCCACCTGAAACTGGCAGTCCCCTACTAGCAACTGGCTGTACTCGACCGGTGGCTGGCTTTCCTCTGCCTCGACCGCCTCGCCCTCTGGGAACAAACCCTCCGTGACCACGGCTACTCTTAGCCTGAGTCTGACGTGGAGCAACTGTGGATACAATGGGCAACGCCCTCTGAGGTGGTGAAGGTGGTAGTGTGACATGTGGTACGGCTGCCTCCCTACGGGGTATCTCAGGACACTCTCGAACACGATGATAGGAACTCCCGCATCGGAAACATCCGGATGATGCTGGCTGACCCTCCTGGGGATAAGAGCTGAAAAGCTGACCTCGTCTCGAGTCTCTGCTACCTGCAAGGTGTCTGTCGCGGCGCCTGAACGGCCGTCTCTGTGCCGATGCATCAGTATGAACCCTCTTCGGCCATGGAACTGCCGAAGTCTCTGCAAGGCGCGCCTCGACTAATAGGGCTGCGTCTACGGCTGCTGCATATGTCTCGTAATGCTGTGCGCTGATCGTAAGGAACAGTGGTGTAAGCAAGCCTCGAACAAATCTCTTGACTCGCAACTCCTTAGTAGCCACTAGGTACGGAGCATAGACTGATAGCTCGGTGAATAGCACATCGTATTCTGCCACGGTCATCTCTGGCGTCTGGCGCAAGGACTCAAATCTGCGTGCTCGGGCATCCCTAACACTCTGGGGATGGAAGCGGGCAAGGGACATCGTCACGAACTCTGTCCAGGTCATAGGAGGAAGACCTGCTGCTCTGCCCTGCTCAACCGATTCGCACCATTTCTGCGCAAGTCCTTCCAGGCGAAAGCTCGCAAACTCTACCCATCTCGTATCTGAGCATCTGAGCGAACGGCATATCCGGGCCATCCTGTCAATGAAAGACTGCGGGTCCTCGGTTGGGTCGGTGCCTGTGAAGACCGGAGGCTTCAGCCTCATGAATTCTGCTAACGATACTGTAATCACCTCCGTGGCTGTAGGAGCAACTGCTTGTGCTGTAGATACCATCACGGTCCCCGTGACTGGTGGAGCCACCTCTGGTCGCTGCGCTCGAAGCATCTCAACTAGTGATCCTATCATCTGACGCATCTCCTGCATGCTGGATCCCACCGTCTGGCGCATTTCCTGCATGCCAGCCCCTAATGTGGCGATCTGATCTGTCATAGGAGGGACAGTCTGCTCGGGTACAACGGGTGCACTGCCCGGATCAGTCCTCGTCTCGGACGAATCAACTCGCATCTCGGCCCTCGCGGCCGCTCTCTGTGCCCTCATAGTCTTGGGCGGCATAATGGCTGAAAGGAAAGTAGGAATCAATGAGGATACGAAAATCGAATCACAAGAACGTATATCAAGAAGTAATTTAAATTAATAAGTCCTAAGGTCGCTTAGGTGGGGTACCGTGTCGTGAGTATGCCGCGGAACATACACACGCCACGCCACCCTGCTGCAGCTACCTACTCCATCATACCAGGATCATCCTACACTCCGAAGGTAAAACCTACACTTTGATACCAACTTTGTCACGACCCAAAGTTCGGCCCGTGATCGGCACTTAACCGCGTAACGTCTACAGGCGTAACATGACTAAGTAAGCCTAACCCAGAAATCAAAACCATTAAATTTAGAGTGTTACAACATTTGGTAAAAACAGTTGTAAATATTTAGAAAACTTTAATTAAATTAGTAGAAAACCCTTTTTAAGTTCAAGTGTTGTTTTTTTAAATAATTTTGGCAACATTTCCTTTATAAAAATTTGTCCCGAGAGCGGTAAAAGACAAGATGTAAGTAAAATGACATGGGGAATAAGCAGAGCATCACAATGATAACGTACGACTGAGTAAAAAAAAATGAAATGAAGACAGCAAGAATATAGAACTGCATAAATAAAGTCGGCTCACAACGAGCTCGACACCAGACTACAAAATAACATAAGTCGTCCTCACAACTGTCTCTAAGTCAATACATGAAGGTAGATGGAGAGTACTAGATACATCAATATACAACTGAAAGTAAACAGATACCGTACAAAGACCTACCTACTAGCAAAGGACTAACACGCCTCAGCAAAGGTATCGGTGTCAAAATATGCGGTAAACAGCCAGCCGCGACTACTCCAAAGGGGCAACCTGCAAGCACTGTGGCACAACGGGGGTGAGTTGCCAACTCGTGAGTAGTAGATAACATATAAAGGTAATCGCGAGTATGCACGTACTGCGATACTCTAATCTATACCAACAGGTAACATCTATATGATGAAATGGATCTCAATATCATGCAACCGGTGCGCTCTAATGAAATCTCTATGTAATGAGCAAGATATGTGATAATCAGACATGGCGATGTAATCTAACAACCCTATATATAATGAGCAGGGTATGCGATGATATGCAAGCATGTGTACCCTATCAGGTATGCTAGCTACAGGCTAAGATGTCAAGTACTGAATGCTGAGTATGGGAAGAAATAATGTCTACACGGAATATCAACGTGGAAAATAACTGGTGTCTATTAATACACCCAAATCCCAGTACAACCTAGGCACCGTCATCCACATCGGCCCTCAAATCCTGTAATCTCATAAAATCGTAAGTGCCCAACATCGGCACCCAAATATCAAGAAAAACTCGTATCCAGCATCGACACGCAAAACCTCATATCTCGGGCATCCGTCAGTCCGGGTCAGCCTACGGGCTCTGTCGGCGGTATCGGCCCTCGGCCCCGATAGTACGAGTCATCCCGTATCCATCTCTCGACTCTGGTCAGTATCCTCCGGATAACCGCCAGGTCTAACCAATCACCGGTAGGTAGTAGTCCCTCTGCCAGGATCACCGTCTACTGCACAGCGATCCGTTCTCGCCCCGGGGTACCATACCGGGTCCACCATGTACCCGCAATCGGCCCCGTCCAGATCCTCGATTCGGGTTCACATGTATCGCTCTAGCACCGAGAAAACACATGGTGAACGCACTGAAATATCATATCAAGGGAAACCGGGTTTTTAAACGGTGCGTATTTTCTTAAAATAGTACTCCGGTTCTCAAATTCAGAAATCACATAAATCAATCTAATGCATAAATCCATGCTATGCGTCATATGACACTAAGGGTAATAGAATGGGAAAACCGCTCTTTTTAAAAGATCCAGTTTGGAAAATATCATATGCGGTCCCTTAATTTTCAATTCAAGTCAATATCATCCATGTATGTAACATATGAATATGCGTATAGGTATGGATGTGCGAAAGATAAGTATGCTAAGTGAATGTAGCAATGTACATGTGCGCTAATGTGTACATATGATGTATATGTGTCCAAGTACGAGTAGATGATATATGTGGCACAAGCATGAATCTGTGATGTATCTGTGCCAAGCATGAATGTATGCGACGTATAAGGCACAAGTATGAACAGGTGATGTATGTGTGCCCAAGTCTGAATATATGCAGTGTAGGGGCACAAGGGTAAACATATCAAGGTATATATGTATATGCACTATGACGAAATATAATGGTGCAAATGCACAGGTAGTGAGATATCAATGAAGGTATACAGAATCGTAAGTATATAGTGTACATGATATGAATATAACATATGCTGATATATGGCAAGTCATGACAACATCAATAAAACATAATCAATATAATAAATGATTTCTAGCAATCCTATACTGTGACTGTCATGGCAATCACTAACGGTGTGAGTGTAGCATATGAATCGTGCTCGTGCAACTGGCACCACTAGTGACAGTGCAGTGTTCTATACTACCAGTTCTATATATAACAAAAGGTATGCTACTCTAGTATGTCTACATGAACACATAAGACTAAATATCCTATTACGCCCTGACGCTTTACGCCATACGGGCGATTTCCCCGTAGATGTTAAATCTAATCACCTGGTCGCGTGCTAAGTATAGCCGACCACCTGTTTCCCTTTCCTGGCGGCGTCTGACGTACCCGCCTGCGAACCTGGAATTTACACAGAACCCAAATATAATCAAAAATCTCTCCAAAACGCGATATGAAAACAAAGCGAGAAACTCGTGTCGCGAATTAACGCGCGTGTGTGCGATATGCTGAAACATGCGTGTATGTGCCTAACGCTTAACCCGACACGCCGCGATACGGCTAATCACAGAATTCATTCGCGTATCGCGCGTATCGCGCAAACTAAAACACCAGAAAATGATATACTGTCCCAGATTTTACCCAGATCAAAATATTACAAAACTATATATACCAGGGACCTACAAAATGTAGCTGACACCTGTAGAAAAAACCCTAGGACCTATCTCCCTATTCTGGCCGCAATTTGCGGCCAGAATGAATTTTCAGGCGGCCTGGGTTTGGGTAGGTGGGGTCGGGCTCTGGTGGTGTGATCAGGGCATCTCCAGTAGGCTACAGTCCACTCAAATTCATCCTAAACTCACTGGGTCTAAAGCAGATTTTAAAAAGGCCAAGTTAACTCAAAACAGCAAGTTCTGCATTAATTTGAAAACTCTGGGTATTTTGGTGTAATCTGGGATAAATCTTGGGTAATTTGGTCTTAACAGTATCTAATAGCCATCACAACCATCACTTGGCTTTATCTCACTCAAAATTGCTAAAACTAGTATTTAACTACAAGTTATGAACACTAATTACACTATCGACGAAAACTTAGCAATAAGGAGTTGAATTGAGGGGTTATACCTCTAGAGATCCCAAATGAAGGGGAAGAGAAGAAGGGGGAGGAAGTTGTGCTGCTGGATTGCTGCTGCTAAAGCTCCAAATGCTCAATGTTTTGGCTGAATTGTTGATCTGCTCACTGCATATGCTGCTGCCCCAGGCTACTGCTGCTTCTGTTCTTTTTTTTCTGAAGCATAAACCAAAGTTTTTGGTGTGGAGTTGCTGCTGTAGCAGCTGAGGAAAAGTTTGTGTATGGGTTGTTGTGGTGTACGGTTGTGTATAAGATGGTGTGGGGGTGTGTGAGTGATTATGAAGAGGGCTGTTGTTGCAGCTGATGTTGCTGTTTGGTGCTGAAGCTGAGGCTGTTTTGTGATGTATTGGTGGCAGAAAAGTGCTGAAATTAGGCTGATGTGTGTGTGTGTGAGAGGTGTGAGTGTGAGTGAGAGGGAGAGATGGGAGGGTGTTAGTTGTATGTATGCCCTAGAGGCCAGTATTGTACAGATGATGTATATTATATTGGATGCTTGGACATATATAAAGATGGCTTTCTTGCTCGATATGATAGTATGCTATCTGGTTGCTCTTTATCTTAACATGTATACTAGTCTCTTTAAACTGTCTTATAGTTACATGTTGGTAAACCCTCAGGATGTGTACTTGACTACCTGGACTATGATGCAGATCATACTAGTGGGGACATGGTAGTCCATAAGTACATCCTTCAAGGTCCCTAGTCGTAAGTGTATCGAGACGGGGCATCGATATACCAGTGTAGACTAGCGTATACGCTTCTCGACCGATGAGATGGGCGATGGATGATCCCATATTCATTGGTGTTTGACATCAGAGATGGTATACGGGTGCTCAGCGGAGACTGGGTACACTGGACGGACTCGCCGAGAACTCCCAGATGGTATTATACCTCACGTCAGATGGCAGTTCTCAGGTGACACTTGTACAGGTTAGTCTGTAGACCCGAGATCGTCATAGAGTCTTGTGTGATTCCCACTGTGCTTTGATTTCCACCTTACCACGTCGATGAGGGCGTGCAAAACGGTGGTTTTTGGGTACTGTCCCGAGTCACATGGAGGCATTGAGCGATAGGAGGGGTTTCTTCTCTCCCGGTATTGGGGGTTGATGTTGCGCTGTGTACGATTGGCCGTAACAGGGAAGTCCCTGGCCAGTGCTGATTCAGAGATTTGCTGTTAAGTGTTACCAGTAGTTTCTCGACCCGTTATGAGCCTCACATCGGCACGACTTATCGGTTATTGGGGTCTGACGTTTACCACCCCTAGACTTGATATGCGACATATCAGACGAGGAGACCAAACTGTACCGGAAGTGTTGCCGATTGGCTTGATGGGAGTTGTAGCAGGTTCGCTTGTTCTCTTCTGATCGCTCAATACCCGGGTGGCCGTTACGTTTAGCTGACCGCTTGCGGCTTGGGGGTGCTTGATATGATCATCACCCACTGCCGGCGTATTGACAAGTCTCAGAGTCCCACAATGGATTTTCCTAGTCCAGGCGAAACGTTGTGGTGCGCGTATGCGATATGTGCATGGACCCGATTAAAATGCGCGTATAGGACACCGTATATTGATCGGGCGGCTTGCTTTTGGTAGGGGTCGTATGTGATATGGCCGGATTGATAAATCATGTTTTGATTTATCATTTAACCATTAGCTTCTCACTAGAAATCCTTTCTTGAGTATGATGGATGTATGCATGCATGTTTACTTTCTTTATAGATTCATGCACATATGGATGTGTATACATACATACATACATACATCATCAATTATGGTTGCTTATACAAAGAAAATGATGGCAATATAAGACTCACACCATGGGTTTTTATATGAATTATTATTGTATTTAAGCTATAACAAAAGGAAAAGGAAAAAGGGTTAGTTTTGGATTGTTTCTACACTCTTCTTGACCTTACCATACTCACCCACCATTTAACCATGGATTACTTTTCCTTTTGGTTTTTAACACAAGTTCAATAATGATTCAACCATGGATTGAGATGAGAGATAAAAAATATATAAAGATATATTTTCTATTTTTCAAGATGAGATTTTTCTTCTCTTATTCAAAAAGGGACACCATCTTCTTCCTCCTTCTTCCATTGCTCCCTAGATTTTTCAAGTGAGCATAATACTCATCAAGTTAGGATTTTAAAGTGAGAAAGAGAACCACAACACCATTCTACACAAGTCTAGCCCACTTGTTTGGAGTGTTAGCTTCATTTCATTCTTTTGATCGGGTGAAGTTGCAAGCTTGGACAAAGCGGACTTCGGGTGAATCGTCGGTGACCTAGAGGAGTTCAAGCGGAGCTTTTCCAAACCCCAAGTAGCCGAGGAGTCTAGTGTAGGGAGCTACAAAGGTAGTACTCTCAAAACCCTAGCCTTTCCTTCATGAGATGATGTGAAAAGTTTTTGAAACCCTAATTTTCTAGGAACGATTCTATGTTCGTTAACTTAGCACCCTATAAATTTAACCTTTGGTTCATGTGATGCTTCCAAACCCTTCATGAGGTGCTAGGCTAACCCAACAATGGTATCAGAGCCGACCTAGAACATTAGGCAACAATTTTACGAAGTTAAAACTCCGATCGAACCGAAATACGGCCTTTTAGCATGCTCTCTGGACATTTTTTAAAAACTGGTTATTTTCAGAATTAAAAATATGCAAAAAATTCAGCTGGTAAATATAAGAGTTACTGTGAAAAATGTGTCAATGAACAGTTATTTTCGCCGCGGAACCGCGGCAATAGCCTAATTAGGCCGCGGTTCCGCGGTCGTTCTGTTGATTCATGGACTCGTTTTTCTACAGAAACTAATGCTTCTGCTTGTATATGGTTTTGGGTATTTTTAATCTGAAATTAGTTCTGTAAATTCTGGAGATGGTTTTGGACTTGTCGATTCGATCGGAATTTTCATTTCGTGTCTTTTCCGGATAAATTAGAAAGTATTAAAGTGTTTGAACGAGTACCATTTGCTCACTGCTCACGGGGTTTAAATATTTGGGAGATACGTGCAAGTTTTGTGGTGGTCCCTCTAGAAGACAACAAACCTTAACTAGATTATGTGACCGTCTTGAACTGCCCTTTGAACCTTAGGGTTTGGGGCAGTACGGCGTGCCACATGTGAAGCGTTGGCTTGACCCTTCTACGGCTGGACCGCTACTACTGTGTCACACTCCGAGTTTTTGAACTTCACTCAAGTGTTGAGCTTTAGGGAATCTTGGGTATTTGATCGTTCGTTCGAAAACTTTAATACTGTCTAATTATCTGGAATGTGATGCAATGTGTGGAATTCATATTATAAGACATGAAATACGAGGTATGTGATATTTCGCATTTACAATGTCTAAGGAGAATGTGGATTCCAAATATTGCAGTTTTACACTTTCTTTTCTGTGACCGTAAGTGTAGTATGTCGATATCGCCGGTTTCGTTGCTATACATCAACGACAATTAGGATACGCATACTTACTTACGTTGATGATATATGATATTATGTGTTGCTGAGATATGATGTGCTGGATTGTCACAATTGAATAGCCGGGGGGTTTATGTGAGATGAGAGTTTTATATTTTCATTCATGTAAATTCAAAGTTAATGTAATATTCTTTTATTTGGGACACTTCCGGGTTGAGGTCGATGCCACCAGTGTTGTATATTATTTACTTTTCCGCATTAGGATGGACCCACGGAGGGGAGCACAGGTGACCGGGTTCTGGGGTTCAGTGGGAGGCCATCTCGAGGAGTCGAGACCGGGTCTCCTAAACTCCAGAATTAGTAGGGTCGCTTGCCTCTCTCGTAGGGGTCCAGGGTGTGGGCTTAGCTATTCATCACGACTGTGGAATCCGTATTTTCTATTGTTGGCTAAATACTAAATACTGGCGTCCTAGTATATCCCACATTATATCTATGTTTCTGCTGCGATATCTGTGATGTGATCGTTTGATATGATGTGATGGATACAATATATAGTATATATGATATATTATATAGGCATTACTTATGTTTTACACCCGCACTAGCCCTGCCCTGCTCTGTCGTTAGTTACCTAACCTAACGGTGCACGAGGGGACATCGAGGCGAATGCGGATGGCATAAGTGTACGTCGTATTTATCTGTGATGTTTAGGTGACTTAAATGATGGGACTTCCTTAATGTGATTAATGAAAGAAAAGAAACCTAAAAGATGTTGTATTATCAAATTTTCAAATAAAAAGGATAGCTATAGTTTTGCTTTGCATAGCGGTATATATGATATACCCTGCACCTTATTCGATGAGGAAAGGGCCGAGATCCCTTCACCGGGAGTGACCCCTTTAGCAATAACTGGCAGATGCTACACACTCGGTTTGTCTTTTGATTGCTTCTATAGTTTCTGCTTTGCACAGTGATATATATGATATATCCCGCACCTCATTCGACGAGGAAAGGGCCGACGAACCCTTCACCGGGAGTGGCCCCTTTAGCAAAACTAGAAAAGCCACAAAATCACTCCATTTCAAAACTTCACTTGATTCTACAATGATATCAAGTTCATTACGCAATAGGTTTTCAGAAAAACCTGTCGTAGCCCTCCGTCATTTCAGATAAATCCTACTTAGTATTCGTGCTATGTTTGTTGGCATGCATCAAGGCGTAGTGTGCGGTAGCTACTTAGTATTTATCTGTTAATGCATGTAATGCAGATTGGATTAGGGTAGTCGTGCGACTTTGTTGGCCTGCGTCAAGGGTCATACGGGTAGGTTTAATTCAATCAAGAAATGACGGGTTGAACTTGACTAGCGCAATATGGTTTGTTGGCCTGCGTCAAGGTCATAGGACGCTAGGGGCAAAATATTATCGGGAATTTCAAGTGTTGAAATTTGCAATGAGATTGCATACCTTCTATGAGATAGTTGGATCCCGATACCCACTACGAGTAAGAGTTACTCCTGGGAGAGTTTTACACATTACAATTAGCCGATCAAGTAGGTGTCTAGAAAGGTGTCACCGGGGTTACGCCTCTGGGAAAACGAGGTTTACTTTAATTAGGTCCGTGCGAAAGCACGGGGAACCTCCCTCAAAGTACCGACACTGGCCTGGCTGAAAGATTGGCGAAGTTGTAGGGTGTAATTAATCCCGGCTAGTCTTTCCTTTTAGGGTTTGAAGGATGATTTGATAAAAACCAGTGGGAGCCATACTGATTAGATAAGATAATAACCAATCTGATCTTGAAAGAGCATACGCTTAAGTGTTTTCTTCTCACTCTCTCCTGGTAGCGACCATGTCATGCCCTAATCAAGATAATAATATGGATGTATTGACTGAACCCGCATGTTATACTGTGCTGGGGAACGTTGGTTCCGTTCTTTCTTATAAGAGTTATAGGAATGAACAGGACATAGGGGAATACCAGGATTCCCAAGCCACCCGAATGAAGAAAGTACATGATGATGCATTTTCTTCGGGTGTGTTCGTTACAGAGAACTGTTTCTCTAATTGCCCTACGTCCTGGGTATTAGATACTGGGTCAGGATCCCATATATGTAATCAGTTACATGGGCTTAGGAAAGGTAGAGAACTTGGAGAAGATGATAAAGACATAAGAGTTGAAAATGGTGCAATTGTTGCAGCCAAGACTGTCGGGGAATATCACCTTGCATTACCAACTGGTAATACTTTAGTTCTGAACGAATGCTATTACATGCCGAACCTGATATGCAACATTATATCGGTTTCTTTGTTGAGTAAAGAGGGATATAATTTTGTATTACAGGATAATGTTATGAACATTTTCCATAACCAAAAGTTGGTTGGATCAGGCACGTTGTGCAATGGCATTTATGTTCTAAATCAGTCAACAGTTCTGAGTATAACAAACACACACAAGAGGAAGACTTCAGAACTGAACGAATCTTTCTTGTGGCATTGTAGACTGGGTCACATCAATGTGACAAGACTAGCTAAGTTACATAAAGATGGATATTTGAATCCGTTTGAATTTTCATCTTATGACACTTGCCAGTCATGTCTCAAAGGCAAGATGACCAAAACTCCGTTTACGGGACACGGAGAAAGAGTTACCGAACTCTTGGGACTGATACACAGTGATGTATGCGGTCCAATGTTGATTAGTCGGAAATATTGCATCTTTTAGCCGGCAATTTCCTCATCATTTGCATTCATATAGAAGTGTTCGGCATTCATATTTCGCATATTAGCAAAACAGTCGTAAAATATCAGATTGCATGTGTTAGAACTTAAAACCGGCATTTCTAGGGAAATTGACTGCATTTCATAGCATGGCATCATCCCTATATTGCGCAACACTTGTTTTGAGATCTGTGCAGGAAAAATCCAGGAGAAAGGCCAAAATTTATACGGTACCGATCAAAAATTACGCCAACTCAATGATTTCAATTCTGGTATCAATCCAAAGGGACAAATAAAATTCAACATATCAGATAAAGCCCCAAATGGCATTTCAAGACCACACCAGAAAGACCAAGGCCTAAGCCCCACAAAGTGCCGCGGATCCGCGGCAGGAGCCGGCTTGCGCCGTGGATCCGCGGTGGATCCAAGGAATTAGCTTCTCATTTTTGGTGCAAACCTTCTCTCTCTGTGGCTATAGCTCAAAATGACATGTCAAATTCCAGAAGACTCCAGAGACTTCTGTCAGATCAGCAAGCTTTGGAATCAACACTAACTAGAAACTTCTCCCTAAACCCTAGCTTAAACCCTAAGCTAGCTCCTAACAAACTCCTTCTAGAAGCCTCAACAAACATTTGGAGGGAATTGTAATTTTCAAACCTAGACCTAGGGTTTGGGAGATCTATAAATAAGACCCTAGGCTCACTTGTAAACCATCTTGGAAAAATCCCTCCATTAGTTCATTCTAGTAGCCAATAGATCCATTCACTCTCTTTCTTCATCTTCTTCCACAAGTCTAGTGAGAGGACTTGTGTGAAACCCTAACCCTAATTCCAATCAAAAGCCAAGATCCCGAGTACCCCATCAAGCAAGAAGCCTTGCAACCTTTTAAGAGCCGAGCCGATCTTCAACAGAGCAAGTGGTCAAAGCCGATCCACGACTCACAGAGCCGAGCGAAGCCAAATCGACAATTTAGTTCTTCCTCTTATAGTTCTTGAGCGACTGTAATCAAATTGTTGATATAAATAAAAGGTGATATTCTTTTATCTTGTTTTCTTTAAATTCTTGCATCATGATTCAATCTAAATTTCTAGTTGTAAATCTGGTTGTGATGTTTGAGTAATACTCCGCTCGTCGAGGAGTCGAGACGATCAATAGAATGATGATGTAATATATCTGAAATCGTTTCTTGAGTCCTACGAGTTTTGTAAACCCTAGCAATTTCAAGAATCGACGACCAAATTTCGTGACGGTACTTTCTTGATTGATATCGCTCGAAATTGGGGAGTTACGATCGTTTCTTGAATTTGCTAGAGGCTAGACTGTGAATGATATCGACGAAAGAACAAGGGTTAAAAGATGAAACCCTAGTTTCACGAGAAAGCCCTAACTCTCGTCGATCATCATCGATCTAGTATCAATTCTTCGAAGGACAAGAACACGATATCTTGAGATTACATCACGTCTATAGATTCGATCGATTCCTACGAGCCTCATTTAGATTCTTGACATTTTGGTTGGAAATATCATCGAAACCCGATTCTTGATTGTTTATCATTTTCTTGATTCTTGAATAGAATAGTGACACTTGAACATTTGATAAATCTTGAATCATGTTTTCTTTTCTTTTCGATTAACTTTTCAATTCATACAAATCAAACATTGAAACGAATCGCACAATCCCTGTGGACGATCCGCATTCGCTTACGATCTACAACTGACACCGTAATTGATTGCGGTCAAATATAATTCTTTGGTTGTGATTTCTTTATACAATTTTCTAAATACCGATACAAGATATTGTTATCGATCAAATGAAACCGTTATCGGGAAATAATTGATTCGATACTTTCTTTTACTTACACAATCGGAATTTCTATGACAATCAAATGGCGCCGTTGCCGGGGATCATTTGAATTGATAAACACATCCAAGAAAATCATTAAATCAAATGGCGCCATTGCCAGGGATTACACGCTAATTCGTTTTATATTATAGTTTGAATTGAAAGATTTATTCCATTGTGATTTTTGAGATCAAAATTTGTGCAAACCCTAAACAATTTGTTGTGGTTCATTGCAAGGAAATCTGGAGCTGTTTGGAAATTGAAGAAAATTTTTGGAAAATACCAGAGAGTTGAGGGAGTCTATAGAAGCTCTTTGAAAAATTTTGGTGAAAAGATCTGCACATAAGACCGCGGAAGCGCGGTGGGAGCCCCCTATTGCGGCGGAACCGCGGCTTGGTGGAGGGTTCTATGCAAAATTTTTGCTTCAGGTGATTTCTTACCTTCTCCTCTCTCATCTTTTTAGCTCCAATTAACATTTTCTGCAAGATTCTTTGCAAATAATCGCAGCTCTCAAATTGCAAAAGTAAATTTGTGCGTGATTTTGTTTCTTGGTTGTTTGCATAACTAATACGGACATTAAGGGGCAAAGACCAAATCCAAATTAGGTGGGGAGTTCATTACCCTTCCTAGGCCCCGAAAATCACAAAACCTGCATCCGCATTGACCCACATTAATTAAAAAATATCTAGAGATGACTCTAAGGATCGTCGCGCTCAATTAGGACAGAAGAAGGCCACGGGTAATTCATTGCTTATCCGCGTTTTCTTGTGGTGTCTAAGACGAGTGTGTCTAAGGCTAGTGGTTTTTAATTAGGCCCACTACTTACGTAGTGGAGTACCTTCCCACTTACCTGGCACTTATCCGGCCATAGGGGGACAAAGAGGCAGTGGAGGATTCTATCCTGCGACTTGTCTTTTGGCAGGTAGGAGCGGTCTAGAGCCGGACCTAGGTGACCACTAGATTCTAGGGTTGTGTGCTGCATTTGTTGTGTCGCATCATTTTTTCAAAAATCCGTCCCTTTTTCAAAGCAAACACCGCATTCATTCATACCCCTAATTATAAGTCAACGCTGGCACTTGTACTAACCTTTTTTAGTGCAAGATAGGCTGGACACGGGATTCTAGTGCCCATTTAGTCCGTGTACCCTTTATCGACTCCGAAGTCGATATTTCTCCATTTACCTTTCCTTTACCCACTACCACACCCACATCGATGGATCCACCTCCATCAAACTTCTTTAACCTTAATCTGCCGCCGTCCGTTGGTGCGCAGAATCCACCCCGCATCTCTCTCCAAGAGAGATGCCACCCTATTCGAGGTCCTCTTTCGACCTGCTTATCAACACCACCAGCCAATGGGGATAATTTTGAAATTAAACCCCAATACATCAACCTTTTACCCAAATTCCACGGACTCGAGACTGAGGACGCTTACGTTTTCATTACCAAATTTGAAAACGTATGCGCAATGATGGGTACGTCACAACTTTCAGTAGATGCTATGCATCTACGACTTCTTCCATTTACTTTATGCGATATAGCCGAGAAGTGGCTATATAACACTACCGCACACTCTATTACGAATTGGGAAGAATTCGTCGCTGCATTCCTTAAGAAATTTTACCCAATACAAAAGACAGCTCGAATCCGTAGCGAACTGAATCAATTTGCCCAGCTCCCTACTGAACCATTCTCTAAATGCTTTGAACGTTTCAAGGATCTATTGGTTCTGTGTCCTCATCACGGCATCCCGAGATGGGAATTGTACCGAATCATTTTTGAGGGCATTAACCCAAACACTAAACAGAGTCTTGAAAACATGTGTTAAGGTACTTTTATGACCAAAGATGATGGGGAAGCATGGAAGTATTTAAAAGAGTTCGCTGAAAAATCACTACAGTGGGAGAGTGGAACCCAACCATTGAATAGGGGTGGCGTACACCAAATAGATGTGTCCATAGGTGTTCGAGCTGAGATGGCAGCAATGCAAAAGAAGCTCGACGCTATGGAACACAAATTTGCAGCAGCCTCCCTAAACCCAATGTCGCTCCCCAAAACTGTTTGTGGGTGCTGTTCTGATCCGTCTCATTTAACGGAAGAATGTCCATTAAACTCTGCGTTTCAAGGTCACGATCATTCAAATGCCCCATTTCAAAGACCGAGAAACGATCCATATTTTTCCACGTACAATCAGGGTTGGAAGAATCACCCGAATTTCGCTTGGAACCAAAACCAATCTCAAAACACGGTTCCAAACAGGAATAATTTTCAAAGGGCTCTTCCTCCACCACAACAGCAACCCCTTCAACTCACTCAGCACCCCTACCAGTCACAAAACTTCTAAAATCAGGTCAACACTCCTGCACAGTCTAATCCTATGACCTGTTCTGACGAGTTCTCTCAATTCACTCAAACCATGAAATCACTTTTGTCAAATTTCATAGAGGTTTCGACTGAGGTTAGATCTTCCGTCAGTGAGATAAAGAAAAACTCAGCGTCCCAAGCTGAGAGTATCAGAACGATGGAAGCTGAAATCGCACGACTCAAAACCGAAATGAGTGCGAGAGAAAAAGGGAAACTTCCCTCTCAACCCCTACAGAATCCTGGGCATTACAATGTAAATGCCGTCATAACGTTGAGATCGGGAAGAGGGCTGAACAATCATGTCGGGGAAGGAATTGATGATATTGAAAATCATAATAACACCCCGGCTGAGACCTTTCCACACACACACACTTCTCCTTCTGATCCTTTTCCTCTACAACACCACCTTCTCGCGAGCCTATTCTCCATTTCCCACTAGGCTCGACACCTCAGTATAGCCCTTCTAGTTCTCCACAGACGGTCCCCACACCTCTTTTGGGATCTCGTCTACCCCCTCTTCCTTCTCCTATGTTGGACCCGGCACTTATTGCCAAAGCTCCTTACCCGAATCGGCTAAGGGCTAACAGAACGAGTCCTCATATGGAGAAAATTATAGAAATGTTCAAACAGGTTAACATCGGCATCCCTCTCCTAGATTCTATTCAGCAAGTCCTCGCTTATGCGAAAATTCTTAAGGACTTGTGCACTAGGAAGAGGAAGACTCAAGTGCCGAAGAAGGTCTTTATGTCTAATAATATTAGCACTGCTTTTATACCCCAGCTACCAAAGAAACGTAAGGACCCAGGATGTCCTACAATATCGATTTCTATTGGGGGTAAAAACATAAATCGTGCTCTTTTAGACCTTGGCGCAAGTGATAACCTACTTCCATATTCTGTATATGAGCAATTAGGGATTGGAGAGCTGAAACCTGCTCACTGCACTCTCCAAATGGCAGACCGATCAATCACCAAACCAAGGGGTGAACTAGAGGATGTGTTGATAAAGGTCGGGGAATTTGTTTTCCCTATAGACTTCATTGTACTCGATACACAGCCTGTAGCAAACCCCCGGGGCCAAATTCCGGTGATTCTGGGTCGTCCTTTCCGTGCCACTTCCAATGCTGTTATAAACTGTAGAAATGGTTCAATGAACTTATCATTTGGAAATATGACAATTGAACTAAATATCTACAAAGTTTGAAGTCAGCCATCAGAACCCTCTGCTCATATTCTAGATGTATGCTCTGTCCACGAGATCGCTCCCGATAGTTGTGGAGCTGAGGATCTTTGCTTTCTAGATCTCGACGACATTACCACATCTCTGCATGATCTTACACATGATCTTAGTGAGGACACTTTTCCTACACTTGAGTCCTGCACTCCTGACTTTTCTCCACCCGAGTCTGTATCTTTCACAGGCTCTGAGCTTCTTTGTAACTCCAAGAATCATTCGATGATCCCTCCTTCTATCATTTCTCCGCCCACATTAGATCTCAAAATTTTACCTTCTCACCTTAAATATGCATATCTAGGTGAGAATGAGTCCTTACCGATTATCATATCAGCTTCTCTTGCATCAGAGAAAGAGAATGCACTTTTATCGGTATTGAGATCTAACAAAGAGGCGTTTGGTTAGAGTATGGCGGACATCAAAGGGATTAGTCCCTTGATTGTTGAACATCATATACATGTGATGGATGATGCCAGACCAACCCGAGAACCACAGAGATGGTTAAATCCCGTCATGAAGGAGGCGATGATGAAAGAGATCGTCAAATGCCTAGATAATGGTATTATATACCCCATCTCCGATAGCCAATGGGTGAGTCCTATACATGTCGTTCCTAAGAAATCCGGCATCACTGTTATAACCAATGAGGCAAATGAGTTGATTCAGACATGCACCCAAACTGGGTGGTGTGTATGTATTGATTATAGAAAACTCAATGCTGCCACGAGGAAAGACCACTTTCCTCTACCATTCATTGATCAAATGCTGGAACGCTTAGCGGGACGAGAGTATTATTGCTTTATGGACGGATACTCAGGCTATAATCAGGTCCCCATCGCCAAAAAGGATCAAGATAAAACCACTTTTACTTGTCCTTTTGGTACCTTTGCTTACAGTCGCATGCCCTTTGGGTTATGCAATGCTCCCGCTACCTTTCAGCGGTGTATGATGGGGATATTCTCTGATATGGTAGAGAATTTTCTGGAGATATTTATGGACAATTTCTCGATTTTTGGAGACTCTTTTTCTAATTGCCTATCGAATCTGGACGCTGTTCTTACTCGTTGCAAAGAGAAGAACTTAACTTTGAACTGAGAAAAATGCCATTTTATGGTCCAAGAAGGAATTGTTCTTGGACATGTCATTTCACAGAAAGGCATTGAGGTTGACAGAGCTAAGATAGATGTCATTCAAAACCTACCTCATCCCAAAAGCGTCAAAGATATTCGATCTTCCCTTGGCCATGCGGGCTTTTATAGGAGATTCATTAAGGACTTTAGCAAAATTGCTAGACCTTTAACTCATCTCCTGGCCAAGGATACGACATTCCATTTTGACTCGGACTGCGAGACAGCTTTCGACTCACTTAAACACTCACTTACTTCAGCCCCCGTGTTATCATCACCAAACTGGGACTACCCCTTTGAGCTGATGTGTGACGCATCTGATTTTGTAGTAGGTGCAGTCTTAGGACAGCACATCGAAAAGATGCCACACGTGATATACTATGCAAGTAAGACCTTGAATGATGCGCAAATCAATTATACAACCACAGAAAAAGAACTTTTAGCGGTTGTATTTGCATCAGAAAAATTCAGGCCTTACTTAATTGGCTCTCCTATAGTTGTGTACACTGACCATTCCGCCTTAAAACATCTTCTGGCGAAGAAAGATGCAAAAGGTCGACTAATACGTTGGATCCTACTGTTACAAGAATTTGATCTTGTTATCAAAGATAAGAAAGGATGTGAAAACGTAGTAGCTGACCATCTTTCACGCATCTCTTCTTCCCTTGTGACCCTGCCGATCAATGATTCGTTCCCTGATGAACAACTCTTGAACGTATCCGCTGAACCACGGTTCAGGGATATTGTGAACTATCTTGTCACGGGACTTATACCGAGCGATTGGTCAAAACAGGACAAATACCGTTTTCTATCCCAAGTAAAACACTTTTACTGGGATGATCCATATTTGTTTAAATATTGTCCTGATCAGATCATTCGCCGGTGTATCCCAAAAGAAGAGTTCAAGAGTGTTCTTTCTTTTTGTCATGATTAGGCCTGTGGGGGTCACTTCGGTCCTAAAAAGACAGCGGAGAAGGTTTTGCAATGTGGATTTTATTGGCCGACCTTATTCAAGGACGCATTTGAGCATTGCAAAACCTGTACACAGTGTCAGTACACGGGTAGAATCTCCCAGAGAAATGAAATGCCTCAGCAACCCATTCTGGTTGTTGAAATATTCGATGTTTGGGGCATTGATTTTATGTGTCCTTTTCCCAACTCCTTTGGGAATTTGTACATACTGCTGGCGGTTGATTATGTCTTAAAGTGGGTTGAAGCCATTCCATGTCGCACTAATGACAGGAAAGTTGTCATTAAGTTCTTGAAAGAGAATATCTTTTCGCGATTTGGACACCCACGCGCTATTATTAGCGATAATGGGACACATTTCTGCAACAGGTCCTTCGAGACTCTGATGCGGAAATACGCAATCAACCATCGACTTTCTACACCCTATCTTCTCCAAACGAGCGGGCAGGCTGAGATCTCAAATAGACAGATCAAACTTATCCTAGAGAAAACTGTTGCTAAGAATAGAAAAGACTGGTCGACCAAACTGACGGATGCTCTTTGGGCATTCAGAACTGCATATAAAACCGACCTAGGGATGTCTCCATATAGGATAGTGTTTGGAAAGGCATGTCACTTACCCGTCGAGAAAGAGCATAAAGCATTATGGGCTATAAAGGAAATAAATTTTGATCTCAAAGAAGCCTGCAACTTTCGGAAGCTGCAACTTAATGAGCTAAGTGAACTCCGCGATGAAGCTTATGATAACGTTGTAATTGTAAAGAATAGGACTAAGGTTTTTCACGATAAAAACATTTTGAGGAAAACATTTTCACCTGGTCAACAAGTCCTTCTTTATGATTCACGATTACACCTTCACGCGGGTAAGCTCCGATCTCGGTGGAAGGGACCTTTTGTTGTGCGGTCTGTATACCCGCACGGGGCAGTAGAAGTAGAAAATGTTAAAAACGGCACATTTTTCAAAGTAAATCGACATAGACTAAAGCCGTATTTTTCCACTGACCCCACGGAGGAGCTCTTGTTCTTACAAGAGCCAGTTTATTTGGATTAAAATTCCTCCGTCTCACCTTCATATCCTGTATATCACTGCATCATGTTTTGGATGGAGGTGAGTGAAAAGAATAAGTTTGGGGGAAGTTCTTCACTTATATATTTTGCCCCCACAAATAATTCCCCTCAGGCTTACAGGTTTTTGTAGGTATAGCGATTGGAAACAGTGAGGACACTGTTGAAATCAAGTTTGGAGGAGGTTTGTGCTTATTTTTGCATCATTTGCATATCATCTGCATAAGCACAAAACATTTTTGAAAAAACTATAAAAATTTTATTAAAAAAAAATTAATTTCAAAACTATAAAAATATTTTTATACATAAATAAGATAATAAAAGATTAGATAGTGAAAAATTACATCCATGAGATTAGAAAAATTTAAGAAAACTAAGAAAATTAGAAGTTTTCTTATACGAACTAGTAATAAGTAGTTATGAGCCGTTGTCCCAAGGGTTAGTAAGATGAAGGACGTCACTAATCTGAGGATAAAAATAAGTCTGAAAAATAGTTTCTATTCTGGAAACCAAACATTTTTGAACGTTGATACCCTGCTATTCGCACTTACACACGTCTTGAAGCCTGAGAAAGTAGAGGATACCTTGAAATGCTCTTGTCTTAAAGCCGATGTATGAAGGAAATAAAAAGAAAAAGTGAATAAAAAAAATATATAAAGTGGTGAGAAAAATGGACACTGGTTTTGTTATCACCAAGGGCAATAAAAATATATAGCGAAGGTGCTTCTTCACCCAGTGCCCTAAGGCTAACTGGTCTGGGAGTCGCTGCTATGTCTGAGGTGGTGCAAGAGAAGGAAAATACACCAAGTAAGTAAGCACAGGAGTAATCGGTCGGTTAGTACCTCAAGAAGTATTAACGGTCGCATGAAAGTGTGTGAGCAACCTCATCTAAATATTCATTAATCAAAAAGTACTGAGGCTGATGGGCAAGAGTATTATAGCTTGAATTGAATTCTCCGGGTGTAGGGATATCTTTACACACACGCAGGGTGATATGATCGATATTTGGAAGAAAGATAGGAATGAAGAATAAGATGATGTTTTATTGAGAGAGGACGTGATTTCTGACATCTTTTCATGACCATTAAGATAGGGCTCATGACAACCAAAAAGCTAGCTTAGTTGGAAACCCTAATTTTCAAGGCTTTTCTTTTACGATTCTTTTATTTAAATGTGATATTCATGATCTTTCTTTTATTATTGGATTTTGTGGGTGTAATCCGCTGAAAACCCTCAGAAGACAACACACCTCCTACTAGGGACAGCTAGAGGTTTAAAGGCTTGTTGCATATGCTCAGTGCAATCGTGTTGCCGACGAAAGTGTGCTAGTTAGTTTTTCTCTTTCTTTATTTTCTGCTTCTCTTTTTAATAAAACAGTTCGCTAGAGACGATCGAAATTAAGTTTGGGGGAATTTGATTAGTCGGAAATATTGCATCTTTTAGCCGGCAATTTCCTCATCATTTGCATTCATATAGAAGTGTTCGGCATTCATATTTCACATATTAGCAAAACAGTCGTAAAATATCAGATTGCATGTGTTAGAACTTAAAACCGGCATTTCTAGGGAAATTGACTGCATTTCATAGCATGGCATCATCCCTATATTGCGCAACACTTGTTTTGAGATCTGTGCAGGAAAAATCCAGGAGAAAGGCCAAAATTTATACGGTACCGATCAAACATTACGCCAACTCAATGATTTCAATTCTGGTATCAATCCAAAGGGACAAATAAAATTCAACATATCAGATAAAGCCCCAAATGGCACTTCAAGACCACACCAGAAAGACCAAGGCCCAAGCCCCACAAAGAGCCGCGGATCCGCGGCAGGAGCCTGCTTGCGCCGCGGATCCGCGATGGGTCCAAGGAATTAGCTTCTCATTTTTGGTGCAAAAATGTTAGTTATATGTATGCCCTAGAGGCCATTACTGTACATTGGATGTATATTGTAGTGGATGCTGGGACATATATAGGTAGGACTTTCTTGCTCGACATGATAGTACGCTATCTGGTTGCTCTTTATCTTAACATGTAAACTTTCTGTCTCTCTGATTACATGTTGATAAAGCCTTTAGGGTGTGTACTCGACTTCCAGGACTATGATGCAGATCATACTAGTGGAGCCTGGGTAGTCCATGAGTACATCCTTCAATGTTCCTAGTCGTGGGAATTTCGAGACGGGGCATCGATATTCCAGAGTAGACTAGCGTATATCTTCTCGACCCATGTGATGGGCGATGGATGATCCCATATCCATTGGTGTTTGACATCGGAGATGGTATGTGGGTGCTCAGTGGAGACTGGGTACACTGAACGGACTCGCCGAGAACTCCCAGTTGGTATTATACCTCACGTCAGATGGCAGTTCTCTGGTGACACTGGTACAGCTTAGTGTGTTGACCCGAGATCGTCATAGAGTCTTGTGTGTCTCCCACTGTGCTTTGATTACCACCCTACCACGGCTCTACTGAGGCGTGCAAACAGGTGGTTTTTGGGTACAGTCCCGATTCACATGGAGGCAATGAGCGATAGGAGGGGATTCGTCTCTCCCGGTATTGGGGGTTGATGTTGCGCTATGCTCGACTGGCCATAACAGGAAATCCCTGGCCAGGGTTGCAGTGACCTACTGGTAAGTGTTATCAGTAGTTTCACACATGTCATGGACTTCACGTCGGCATGAATTATCGAGCTACTGGGGTCTGACGTTTACCACCCCTAGGCGAGATATGCGACATATCATACGAACAGACCGGACTGTACGGTAAGTGTTACTGGTTGGATTCACAGGAGTGTGAGCGGGCTTGCTCGTCGATCTTCTGATCGCTCAATACCCGGGTGGCCGTTACGTTTAGCAGACCGCTTGCGGCTTGTGGGTGCTTGATATGATCATCATCTGCTGCCGGCGTATTGACGAGTCTTTAGAGTCCTACACAGAGTTTTCCTTGTTCAAGCGAAACGAAATAGGAGCGCATATAAGATATGTGCGGGACCGAGAATAATTCGTGTATGTGATACCGTATTTCATTCTCGCGATGAATGTGTCGAATGGTTGTATGCGATATAACCTAGTTATCGAATCAAGGATTGATTCGATAAGCCGATACATTGGATACTACCCGGTTATATGCGACATGACCGGATCATTGAATCAAGTGTTGATTTAATGATTTAATGTATAATTATATATTTGATATATTACTTTGCATTAACAAGTATTGGTTCACTTTAAAAGGATTTTCTCACTTGAATTGTGCAAGTTGTATATGTGATATACTTTTGTGCACATGATTGTATCATGTTTGATGATACATGCATATTTGGTTAAGTGTAAAGAATTAAACTATGGTTAAGTTAATGATTAGGGTTTTGTTTACTTAATTACTTATTCATTTATCTTATTTATTTATTCATTTTGGAAAATGAAAAGGATAAATGAATGGTTACTTGTTTTGTTTTTAGTTGAACATTCTAGAAGTTTTGACTTAGTCTCCATTCTTGTCTTATACTTAACCCTAACCATTTAAACTAACCCTAATTCATTCTCTACATTTAACTAAGGTTAGAAGATGATAAGAATTAATTCTTTTTCATTATTATTCAGCACTTATCATATCTTCTTCTTCTTCTTCATCTTCTTCTTCCATGAAGAAAGCTTGCTACATCAATGGCTAGTGATGAAAAAGTGTGAGAAATCCAATTCTAAAGTGAACCCACTTCCTATTTCTTCATCCTCTACCTCTTGCCAAGTAGTATAGGGTGTTTCCTTCACAAGTTTTCATGGCTTGGTGAAGGTGGAGCTTGATCTAGTGATGCCTCGACGTAGATCATCTTCGGCACGTTGTCGACGACCTAGCCCGCCTTTTTCTCCGATGAAACCACCGTGAGAGTCATGATTCGATTTGGACAGCGAAGAGGACTTCATCACGGAGCCTAGGAGGTGGAAGACCGGATCTACAAAGGTTGTAGCCCCTTCCCTTTAGCTATATTTCCGTTTACTTGCTTGCATCGCCTATATATCTAGTTGACGATCCGTATTAGGGTTTGTAGGCACCCGTAAAATTTGATTTGTGCATGTTTGATCACTTGTGAGACTTCATTAGTGTGCCTAGGAACCCTACAGTGGTATCAGAGCCTAGCTAGAGCCTTAGGCGATGTGTAGACGAAGTTAGAAGTCCGATCGACCCGAAACCCCGACTTTAAAATGTTCTCTGGACAATTCTGTAAAATGTGGATTTTTGTAGATTAAAAATTTGCAGAAAACTCAGTAGAAGATTCTAAGAATTACTGTATAAAACGGGGCCCCTGAATCCATTAAACCGCGGCGGAACCGCGGCATTAGCATGCTAATGCGGCGGTTCCGCGACCCTTTTGTCTCCTCTTGCAATAAATTTTGCACAGTAATTCTTATTATGCAGTGCTGGTTTTCCTGGGAATATTTTAATATTTATTCCAGAGTTTTATTTTCTGGGTTGTATTGGGAACTCAGTGTATCGATCGGATTGTCTAATTTTGTCAGTGTGTTTTTCCGAGTATTTTTAGAATATGTTAAAAAGTTCAACCGGATATAAATACCCACTTTTTCCCCTGCCGGGAAATTTCCAATTGTTGGATTTTTCCGTAGTTTAACGACGTTCTAAGTAGTGCAAGTAACGCGATGGACCCTCTAGAAGACAACAAACCTTAACTCGATTATGTGACCGTCTTGAACTGCCCTTTGAACCTTCGGGTTTGGGGCAGTACGGTGTGCCACATGTGAGGCGTTGGCTTGACCCTTCTACGGCTGGACCGTTGGTACTGAGGCACGAACTGAATGGTGTTAGAATTATTTCATGTGTTGAGCCGTTTCGGGAAAACTTGGGTGTTCGAATGTTCAATCGGAAAGTTTAACATTTTCTGTTTATCCGGAATATGATACAACAATTGGAATTCACAAAAGTTATGTGATAACTGAATGAATGTTATAAACATAGCACTTTTGTCTCACTTGATTGGTTGCCACGGAATTTTGATGTGATCAAAAGTCCGTCGCAATCACGTAGCGTACGTGGATACTCGCCGGGTAAACTTAATAGACAGCCTCACTCCATAGCCCCGACCAAGTGACTGTAGGATAACCCCGTCGCCGAAAGCATCCGTTCGGGTGCTCACGGTAGCGGTGTTCCGCCTTGGTGCACTTCGTCGACGGTATCGGGGGTGCGACCGTCTACTAAAGTTTGCGACGAGCATTCGATCAAAATGTCGGGAATCTTGTTGAATTGGCCGACTTGATATTGAAAAGTGTTTTCGATAATGAGACTAAAATGCGGGGTTTATAATTGTTAGGCATGCGATGTCTAAAGAATTCATTTGATCAGGCATGCGATGTCTGAGGTGGTTGCGGATTCCAACTGTTGTAGTTTTACACTTTCTTTTCTGTGACCGTAAGTGTAATATGTGATATCGCCGGTTTCGTTGCTATATGTCAACGACAATTGGGATGCGCATATTTACTTATGTTGATGACATGTGATGTTATGTGTTGCTGGATATGTTATATTGGATCGTCGTGTTTGAATAGCCGGGGGTTTTTATGTGAGATGAGTGTTTTTCATTTTCATTCATGTAAAAACTTGTATGTAATATTATTTTATTGGGGCACTTCCAGGTTGCGGAAGATGTCGCCGTTGATGTATATTATTTACTTTTCCGCATTAGGATAGACCCAAGGAGGGGAGCACAAGTAACCGGGTTCTAGGGTCCAGAGGGAGACCATCTCGAGGAGTTGAGTCCGGGTCTCCTAACCCTAGAATTGGTAGGGTTGCTTGCCGCTCTCATAGGGGTCTAGGGGTGTGGGATTGGCTATTCATCACGACCGTGGAATCCGTGTTTTCTACTGGCTCGTATTGAAAACACGGACGTCCTAGTATATCCAATATTTCATATGATATTTTCTGCTACGTTATCTGTGATGTGATCATGTGATGTTCTGTGACAGATATTATATATAGTATATATGATATATTATATAGACGTTGCTTATGTTTTACACCCGCGCAAGCCCTGCCCCGCTCTGCCGTTAGTTACCTAACCTAACGGTGCAGACGGGACATCGAGGAGAATGCGGATGGCATAAACGTACGTTATATTTATCTGTGATGTTTAGGTGGACTTAAATGATGGGATATTCATTAATGAGATTAATGAAAGAAAATAAACCTAATTGATGTTGTGGAATCGAATTTCAAAATAAAACAGGTAGCTACAGTTCTTGCTTTGCATCGCGGTGTTCATTATAGAACATCCTGCACCTTATTCGATGAGGAAAGGACCGAGATCCCTTCACCGGGAGTGACTCCTTTAGCAATAACTGGCAGATGCTACAACCCTCGGTTTGTCATTTTATCGCTTCTATAGTTTCCGCTTTGCACAGTGATATATATGATATATCCCGCACCTCATTCGACGAGGAAAGGGCCGACGATCCCTTCACCGGGAGTGACCCCTTTAGCAAAACTAGAAAAGTCTCGAAAACATTCCATTTAAAAACCATTTGATTCCGCAACGAGATTAAGTTCAAAGTGTTAAAGGTTTTCACAAAAACCATTCGCAATCCTCCGTCATTTTAGGAAGTAGAGTACTTAGTATTCGTGCTGTGTTTGTTGACCATAGTCAAGGCACAGTGTACGGTAGCTAAGTGATGTCTTCCTACACCGCATATGATGCGAATAGTTAGGACAGTCGCGTGACTTTGTTGACCTTAGTTAAGGGTCATGTGGGTGGGTCTAATTAATCACGAAATGACGGGTAGAACTTGACTAGTACTTATGATTTTATTGACCTTAGTTAAGGTCATAAGTGCTAGGGGTAAAAACCATTATCGGGAGTTTCAAGTGTTGAAATTTGCAATGAGATTGCATACCTTCTATATGATAGTTGGATCCCGATACCCACTACGAGTAATTGTTACTCCTGGGAGAGTTTTGCACTTTGCAATTAGCCGATCAAGTAGGTGTCTAGAAAGGTGTCAACGGGGTTACGCCTCTGGAAAAACGAGGTTTACTGTAATTAGGTTCGTGCGAAAGCACGGGGAACCTCCCTCAAAGTACCGACACTGGCCTGGCTGAAAGATTGGCGAACTTGTAGAGTGTAATTAATCCCGGCTAGTCTTTCCTTTTAAGGTTTGAAGGAAGATTTGATAAAAACAGTGGGAGCCATCCTGATTAGATAAAAGATATAACCAATCTAATCTTGACAGAGAGCACGCAGAGTGTTTTCTTCTCTCTCTCTCCTTGTACAGACCATATCACGCCTTAATCAAGATAATAATACGGATATTGACCGAACCCGCTTGTTATACTAAGCTGGGGAACGTTGGTCCCGCTCCAACTTATAATTGTTATAAGACAGAGCAGGAAATTGGGGAATACCAGAATTCCTATGCCGCCCAAACGAAGAAAGTGCATATGATGCATCTCTTTCGGGTGTGTTCATTACAAAGAACTGTTTCTCAATATCCTCTGCATACTGGGTATATGATACCGGATCAGGATCCCAGATATGTAATCTGTTACATAGGGCTATAAAAGGGTAGAAAAATTGAGAAAGGGTGATAAGTTTCATGAGACAGAAAACGGGGCAAGTGTTGCAGCCAAGTCTGTTGGTCACTGTCACCCTGTATTACGAATACATTGATTCTGAACAAATGCTATTAGATACCGAACCTGATATACAAAATCATATCGGTCTCTTTATTAGTAAAGAAAGGATATAATTTTGTATTGATGGATAATGTTTTGAACATTTCCAATATCAAAAGTTGATCGGTTCAGGCACGTTATCTAAAAGCATTGACGTTCTAAATCAAACTACAGTTCCTCGTATACAGAACACACACAAGTGGAATAGTTCAGAAATGAACGAATTCTTCTTGAGGTATTGTAGACTAGGTCATATCAATGCGACCCGACTGGCTGAAGTTACATTTTAGATGCATATTTAAATCAATTTGAATTTACATCTTGTGAAACTTGCCAGTCATGTCACAAAGATAAGATGACCATAGCTCTGTTTATTGGAAACAGAGAAAGAGTTAATGAACTCTTGGGATTGATACATGATGATGTATGTAAGGTCTCCAGTCTACACATGCCAAGACTGGTTCTTTGTACTTCATTACGTTCTCTGATAATCTCTCAAGATTCAGTCGTATGTTCCTGTTGAAACATAAGTCCGAAGCTTTTGAGGTATTCACAGAATATAAGTTGGAAGTAGAGAACCAAAATACGGGTAAAAGTATTATGTCCTTTGATGTGATCAAGGAGGAGAATACTTGAGTACGGAATTCCTGGATTATTCTAAAGGAGAATGAGATTCTCTCTCAGCATTACTCCTCCGTATACACCATAGCACGATGGTATATCGGGGCGGAGCAATCACACCCTATTTGATAAGGTGTGCTCTATGATGAGTACTACTGAGTTACCTATTTCCTTTTTTGGGAGTTATGCGCTTGAGAAGCTGGATACCTATTGAATTAGGTTCGAATCAAATCAGTGCCTACCACTCCATATAAGATATGGTGTGGGAAGATCCTATCTCTTAAGTGAGTTAAGATTTGGGATTGTCCGGCCTATGTAAAAAGCAAAATCCGGACAAGATCGAGGCAAGGTCAGTTCTGTAGAACTGGAAAGGTTCCAGCTATACAAACTACAGCAGATAATTTGGTAGAACCAAAGGATTCAGTAGATTCCAACGAACCTCAGCCTCTCCGCCGATCTAGTAGGGTTCCTCACCCACCTGAGAGATACCTTGGTTTCTCGATGACAGTGGGAGCATGGAATGCATCATGAGATGATGACCCAACTAGATTCGAGCAGGCCATCAAGAGTAGGGACTCTGTAAGAATGGCTGGATGCTTAGCGGTCTGAGATGGAATCCATATACACCAACAAAGTATGGACTTTGGTTGCTATATCTGAAGGGTTAAATCCCCATCAGGAGCAAGTATATCTTGAGAAGATTACTTGGTGTAGATGGAAAAGTTGAGACTTTTAAAGCTAGACTTGTTAAAGGTTTTAGTCATCAACCAGGTGTGGATAATGATGAAACCTTTTCTAGGGACTATGCTTGAGTCCATCCAGATCCTACTTGCCACGGCTACATACCATGAATACGATATCTGGTGGTTGGGTGCCATGACTACTTTTCTAAATAATGATTTAGAAGAGAACGTCTTTAAGAACACAGCCAGAGGGCTACGTAAACAGTGGGAGCAGCGGAAACGTGTGCAAGATGTTTTATGTGATAAAGCAGACTTCGTGGAGTTGGAACATCTGTTTTGATGAGATAGTCCAAGAAGTTGACATCATCAAAATGGTAGATGAACCTTGTATAAACAAAAAGGTGGTAGGAAGTATGGTGACGATCCTCGTAGAGTACGTGAATGACATACTCTTGTTAGGGAAGGAGTTTCCTTTGCTACGCTCGATCAATCTCCGCTTATCACATTGATTTTCCATATAGGATCAAAGTGATACCTACTAAATCCTAAGCTTTGGATCTATGAGATAGATCTGATTGGATGTTAGGATACTCACTAGTTGTAGTGAGATGGTATCAATCGATCCTGGGGAGAATCACTGGAAGGGTTCCAGGGTGATAAAGACGACTGAATGTCAGTCACAGGCATTGTCTTTACCCTCAGAAAAGGGACGGTACGTTGGAAGAGTTCCAAGCTAGATACCGTGGCAAACTAGACGATAAAGGCTGGTAACATCGCTATTAAGGATACTACCAAAGAGGCAGTTTGGGTGTATATTGGTTCATAAGATGAACTAGGTTCCAACCATTGTGTGACAATGGAACTGTGGCTTTGGCCCTGGAACCCTGGTCCCATCAGTGACCCAAACATATTCTGAGGCAGCATCACCTGATCATGGAGATAGTTGATCTCCAGGGTGATCAAGGTTAGGAGAGTAGACTCAGAGGACAACACGGCAGATCCACTCACGAAGGCCTTTTCCCAAAGAGAGACTTTTAGGGGATGGTTGAGTATCAGATACTACAACTACTGCTACAGATGGCCCTAGTGCAAGTGGGAGATTGTTAGTTATATGTATGCCCTAAAGGCCATTACTGTACATTGGATGTATATTGTAGTGGATGCTGGGACATATATAGGTCGGACCTTCTTGCTCGACATGATAGTACGCTATCTGGTTGCTCTTTATCTTAACATGTATACTTTCTGTCTCTCTGATTACATGTTGATAAAGCCCTTAGGATGTGTACTCGACTTCCAGGACTATGATGCAGATCATACTAGTGGAGCCTGGGTAGTCCATGAGTACATCCTTCAATGTTCCTAGTCGTGGGAATATCGAGACGGAGCATCGATATTCCAGAGTAGACTAGCGTATATCTTCTCGACCCATGTGATGGGCGATGGATGATCCCATATCCATTGGTGTTTGACATCGGAGATGGTATGTGGGTGCTCAGTGGAGACTGGGTACACTGAACGGACTCGCCGAGAACTCCCAGTTGGTATTATACCTCACGTCAGATGGCAGTTCTCTGGTGACACTGGTACAGCTTAGTCTGTTGACCCGAGATCGTCATAGAGTCTTGTGTGTCTCCCACTGTGCTTTGATTTCCACCCTACCACGGCTCTACTGAGTCGTGCAAACAGGTGGTTTTTGGGTACAGTCCCGATTCACATGGAGGCAATGAGCGATAGGAGGGGATTCTTCTCTCCCGGTATTGGGGGTTGATGTTGCGCTATGCTCGACTGGCCATAACAGGAAATCCCTGGCCAGGGTTCCAGTGACCTACTGGTAAGTGTTATCAGTAGTTTCACACATGTCATGGACTTCACGTCGGCATGAATTATCGAGCTACTGGGGTCTGACGTTTACCACCCCTAGGCGAGATATGCGACATATCAGACGAACAGATCGGACTGTACGGTTAGTGTTACTGGTTGGATTCACAGGAGTGTGAGCAGGCTTGCTCGTCGATCTTCTGATCGCTTAATACCTGGGTGGCCGTTACGTTTAGCAGACCGCTTGCGGCTTGTGGGTGCTTGATATGATCATCATCTGCTGCCGGCGTATTGACGAGTCTTTAGAGTCCTACACAGAGTTTTCCTGGTTCAAGCGAAACGAAATATGGGCGCATATGAGATATGTGCGAGACCGAGAATAATTCGTGTATATGATACCGTATTTCATTCTCGCGATGAATGTGTCGAATGGTTGTATGCGATATAACCTAGTTATCGAATCAAGGATTGATTCGATAAGCCGATACATTGGATACTAGCCGGTTATATGCGACATGACCGGATCATTGAATCAAGTGTTGATTTAATGATTTAATGTATAATTATATATTTGATATATTACATTGCATTAACTAGTATTGGTTCACTTTAAAAGGATTTTTTCACTTGAATTGTGTAAGTTGTATATGTGATATACTTTTGTGCACATGATTGTATCATGTTTGATGATACATGCATATTTGGTTAAGTGTAAATAATTAAACTATGGTTAAGTTAATGATTAGGGTTTTGTTTACTTAATTACTTATTCATTTATCTTATTTATTTATTCATTTTGGAAAATGAAAAGGATAAATGAATGGTTACTTGTTTTGTTTTTAGTTTAACATTCTTGAAGTTTTGACTTAGTCTCCATTCTTGTCTTATACTTAACCCTAACCATTTAAACTAACCCTAATTCATTCTCTACCCTTAACTGAGGTTAGAAGATGATAAGAATTAATTCTTTTTCATTATTATTCAACACTTATCATATCTTCTTCTTCTTCTTCATCTTCTTCTTCCATGAAGAAAGCTTGCTACATCAATGGCAGGTGATGAAAAAGTGTGAGAAATCCAATTCTAAAGTGAACCCACTTTCTATTTCTTCATCCTCTACCTCTTGCCAAGTAGTATAGGGTGTTTCCTTCATAAGTTTTCATGGCTTGGTGAAGGTGGAGCTTGATCTAGTGATGCCTCGACGTAGATCATCTTCGGCACGTTATCGACGACCTAGCCCGCCTTTTTCTCCGATGAAACCACCGTGAGAGTCATGGTTCGATTTGGACAGCGGAGAGGACTTCATCACGGAGCCTAGGAGGTGGAGGACCGGATCTACAAAGGTTGTAGCCCCTTCCCTTTAGCTATATTTCCGTTTACTTGCTTGCATCGCCTATATATCTAGTTGACGATCCGTATTAGGGTTTGTAGGCACCCGTAAAATTTGATTTGTGCATGTTTAATCACTTGTGAGAGTTCATTAGTGTGCCTAGGAACCCTACAGTGGTATCAGAGCCTAGCTAGAGCCTTAGGCGATGCGTAGACGAAGTTAGAAGTCCGATCGACCCGAAACCCCGACTTTAAAATGCTCTCTGGACAATTCTGTAAAATGTGGATTTTTGTAGATTAAAAATATGCAGAAAACTCAGTAGAAGATTCTAAGAATTACTGTATAAAACGGGGCCCCTGAACCCATTAAACCGCGGCGGAACCGCGGCATTAGCATGCTAATGCGGCGGTTCCACGGCCCTTTTGTCTCCTCTTGCAATAAATTTTGCACAGTAATTCTTAGTATGCAGTGCGGGTTTTCCTGGGAATATTTTAATATTTATTCCAGAGTTTTATTTTCTGGGTTGTATTGGGAACTCAGTGTATCGATCGGATTGTCTAATTTTGTCAGTGTGTTTTTCCGGGTATTTTTAGAATATGTTAAAAAGTTCGACCGGATATAAATACCCACTTTTTCCCTTGCCGGGAAATTTCCAATTGTTGGATTTTTCCATAGTTTAACGACGTTCTAAGTAGTGCAAGTAACGCGATGGACCCTCTAGAAGACAACAAACCTTAACTCGATTATGTGACCGTCTTGAACTGCCCTTTGAACCTTCGGGTTTGGGGCAGTACGGTGTGCCACATGTGAGGCGTTGGCTTGACCCTTCTACGGCTGGACCGTTGGTACTGAGGCACGAACTGAATGTTGTTAGACTTATTTCATGTGTTGAGCCGTTTCGGGAAAACTTGGGTGTTCGAATGTTCAATCGGAAAGTTTAACATTTTCTGTTTATCCGGAATGTGATACAACAATTGGAATTCACAAAAGTTATGTGATAACTGAATGAATGTTATAAACATAGTACTTTAGTCTCACTTGATCGGTTGCCACGGAATTTTGATGTGATCAAAAGTCCGTCGCAATCACGTAGCTTACGTGGATACTCGCCGGGTAAACTTAATAGACAGCCTCACTCCATAGCCCCGACCAAGTGACTGTAGGATAACCCCGTCGCCGAAAGCATCCGTTCGGGTGCTCGCGGTAGCGGTGTTCCGCCTTGGTGCACTTCATCGACGGTATCGGCGGTGCGACCATCTACTAAAGTTTGCGACGAGCATTCGATTAAAATGTCAGGAATCTTGTTGAATTGCCCGACTTGATATTGAAAAGTGTTTTCGATAATGAGACTAAAATGCGGGGTTTATAATTGTTAGGCATGCGATGTCTAAAGAATTCATTTGATCAGGCATGCGATGTCTGAGGTGGTTGCGGATTCCAACTGTTGTAGTTTTACACTTTCTTTTCTGTGACCGTAAGTGTAATATGTGATATCGCCGGTTTCGTTGCTATATGTCAACGACAATTGGGATGCGCATATTTACTTACGTTGATGACATGTGATGTTATGTGTTGCTGGATATGTTATATTGGATCGTCGTGTTTGAATAGCCGGGGTTTTTTATGTGAGATGAGTGTTTTTCATTTTCATTCATGTAAAAACTTGTATGTAATATTATTTTATTGGGGCACTTTCAGGTTGCGGAAGATGTCGCCGTTGATGTATATTATTTACTTTTCCGCATTAGGATAGACCCAAGGAGGGGAGCACAAGTAACCGGGTTCTAGGGTCCAGAGGGAGACCATCTCGAGGAGTCGAGTCCGGGTCTCCTAACCCTAGAATTGGTAGGGTTGCTTGCCGCTCTCATAGGGGTCTAGGGGTGTGGGATTGGCTATTCATCACGACCGTAGAATCCGTGTTTTATACTGGCTCGTATTGAAAACACGGACGTCCTAGTATATCCAATATTTCATATGATATTTTCTGCTGCGTTATCTGTGATGTGATCATGTGATGTTCTGTGACAGATATTATATATAGTATATATTATATATTATATAGACGTTGCTTATGTTTTACACCCGCGCAAGCCCTGCCCCGCTCTGCCGTTAGTTACCTAACCTAACGGTGTAGACGGGACATCAAGGCGAATGCGGATGGTATAAGCGTACGTTATATTTATCTGTGATGTTTAGGTGGACTTAAATGATGGGATATTCATTAATGAGATTAATGAAAGAAAATAAACCTAATTGATGTTGTGGAATCAAATTTTAAAATAAAACAGGTAGCTATAGTTCTTGCTTTGCATCGCGGTGTTCATTATAGAACATCCTGCACCTTATTCGATGAGGAAAGGACCGAGATCCCTTCACCGGGAGTGACTCCTTTAGCAATAACTGGCAGATGCTACAACCCTCGGTTTGTCATTTTATCGCTTCTATAGTTTCCGCTTTGCACAGTGATATATATGATATATCCCGCACCTCATTCGACGAGGAAAGGGCCGACGATCCCTTCACCGGGAGTGACCCCTTTAGCAAAACTAGAAAAGCCTCGAAAACATTCCATTTAAAAACCATTTGATTCCGCAACGAGATCAAGTTCAAAGCGTTAAAGGTTTTCACAAAAACCATTCACAACCCTCCGTCATTTTAGGAAGTAGAGTACTTCGTATTCGTGCTGTGTTTGTTGACCATAGTCAAGGCACAGTGTACGGTAGCTAAGTGATGTCTTCCTACACCGCACATGATGCGATTAGTTAGGACAGTCGCGTGACTTTGTTGACCTTAGTTAAGGGACATGTGGGTGGGTCTAATTAATCACGAAATGACGGGTAGAACTTGACTAGTACTTATGATTTGTTGACCTTAGTTAAGGTCATAAGTGATAGGGGTAAAAACCATTATCGGGAGTTTCAAGTGTTGAATTTGCAATGAGATTGCATACCTTCTATATGATAGTTGGATCCCGATACCCACTACGAGTAATTGTTACTCCTGGGAGAGTTTTGCACTTTGCAATTAGCCGATCAAGTAGGTGTCTAGAAAGGTGTCAACGGGGTTACGCCTCTGGAAAAACGAGGTTTACTGTAATTAGGTCCGTGCGAAAGCACAGGGAACCTCCTTCAAAGTACCGACACTGGCCTGGCTGAAAGATTGGCGAACTTGTAGAGTGTAATTAATCCCGGCTAGTCTTTCCTTTTAAGGTTTGAAGGAAGATTTGATAAAAACAGTGGGAGCCATCCTGATTAGATAAAATATATAACCAATCTAATCTTGACAGAGCGCACGCAGAGTGTTTTCTTCTCTCTCTCTCCTGGTAGCGACCATATCACGCCTTAATCAAGATAATAATACGGATATTGACCTAACCCGCTTGTTATACTGAGCTGGGGAACGTTGGTCCCGCTCCAACTTATAATTGTTATAAGACAGAGAAGGAAATTGGGGAATACCAGAATTCCTATGCCGCCAAAACGAAGAAAGTGCATATGATGCATCTCCTTCGGGTGTGTTCATTACAAAGAACTGTTTCTGAATATCCTCTGCATACTGGGTATATGATACCGGATCAGGATCCCAGATATGTAATCTGTTACATAGGGCTACAAAAGGGTAGAAAAACTGAGAAAGGGTGATAAGTTTCATGAGACAGAAAACGGGGCAAGTGTTGCAGCCAAGTCTGTTGGTCACTGTCACCATGTATTACGAATACATTGATTCTGAACAAATGCTATTAGATACCGAACCTGATATACAAAATCATATCAGTCTCTTTATTAGTAAAGAAAGGATATAATTTTGTATTGATGGATAATGTTTTGAACATTTCCTATATCAAAAGTTGATCGGTTCAGGCACGTTATCTAAAAGCATTGACGTTCTAAATCAAACTACAGTTCCTCGTATACAGAACACACACAAGTGGAAGAGTTCAGAAATGAACGAATTCTTCTTGAGGTATTGTAGACTAGGTCATATCAATGCGACCCGACTGGCTGAAGTTACATTTTAGATGCATATTTAAATCAGTTTGAATTTACATCTTGTGAAACTTGCCAGTCATGTCACAAAGATAAGATGACCATAGCTCTGTTTATTGGAAACAGAGAAAGAGTTAATGAACTCTTGGGACTGATACATGATGATGTATGTAAGGTCTCCAGTCTACACATGCCAAGACTGGTTCTTTGTACTTCATTACGTTCTCTGATAATCTCTCAAGATTCAGTCGTATGTTCCTGTTGAAACATAAGTCCGAAGCTTTTGAGGTATTCACAGAATATAAGTTGGAAGTAGAGAACCAAAATACGGGTAAAAGTATTATGTACTTTGATGTGATCAAGGAGGAGAATACTTGAGTACGGAATTCCTGGATTATTCTAAAGGAGAATGAGATTCTCTCTCAGCATTACTCCTCCGTATACACCATAGCACGATGGTATATCGGGGCGGAGCAATCACACCCTATTTGATAAGGTGTGCTCTATGATGAGTACTACTGAGTTACCTATTTCCTTTTTTGGGAGTTATGCGCTTGAGAAGCTGCATACCTATTGAATTAGGTTCGAATCAAATAAGTGCCTACCACTCCATATAAGATATGGTGTGGGAAGATCCTATCTCTTAAGTGAGTTAAGATTTGGGATTGTCCGGCCTATGTCAAAAGCAAAATCCGGACAAGATCGAGGCAAGGTCAGTTCTGTAGAACTGGAAAGGTTCCGGCTATACAAACTACAGCAGATAATTTGGTAGAACCAAAGGATTCAGTAGATTCCAACGAACCTCAGCCTCTCCGCCGATCTAATAGGGTTCCTCACCCACCTGAGAGATACCTTGGTTTCTCGATGACAGTGGGAGCATGGAATGCATCATGAGATGATGACCCAACTAGATTCGAGCAGGCCATCAAGAGTAGGGACTCTGTAAGAATGGCTGGATGCTTAGCGGTCTGAGATGGAATCCATATACACCAACAAAGTATGGACTTTGGTTGCTATATCTGAAGGGTTAAATCCCCATCAGGAGCAAGTATATATTGAGAAGATTACTTGGTGTAGATGGAAAAGTTGAGACTTTTAAAGCTAGACTTGTTAAAGGTTTTAGTCATCAACCAGGTGTGGATAATGATGAAACCTTTTCTAGGGACTATGCTTGAGTCCATCCAGATCCTACTTGCCACGGCTACATACCATGAATACGATATCTGGGGGTTGGGTGCCATGACTACTTTTCTAAATAATGATTTAGAAGAGAACGTCTGTAAGAACACAGCCAGAGGGCTACGTAAACAGTGGGAGCAGCGGAAACGTGTGCAAGATGTTTTATGTGATAAAGCAGACATCGCGGAGTTGGAACATCTGTTTTGATGAGATAGTCAAAAAAGTTGACATCATCAAAATGGTAGATGAACCTTGTATAAACAAAAAGGTGGTAGGGAGTATGGTGACGATCCTCGTAGAGTACGTGGATGACATACTCTTGTTAGGGAAGGAGTTTCCTATTCTACGCTCGATCAATCTCCGCTTATCACATTGATTTTCCATATAGGATCAAAGTGATACCTACTAAATCCTAAGCTTTGGATCTATGAGATAGATCTGATTGGATGTTAGGATACTCACTAGTTGTAGTGAGATGGTATCAATCGATCCTGTGGAGAATCACTGGAAGGGTTCCAGGGTGATAAAGACGACTGAATGTCAGTCACAGGCATTGTCTTTACCCTCAGAAAAGGGACGGTATGTTGGAAGAGTTCCAAGCTAGATACCATGGCAAACTAGACGATAAAGGCTGGTAACATCGCTATTAAGGATACTACCAAAGAGGCAGTTTGGGTGTATATTGGTTCATAAGATGAACTAGGTTCCAACCATTGTGTGACAATGGAACTTGGCTTTGGCCCTGGAACCCTGGTCCCATCAGTGACCCAAACATATTCTGAGGCAGCATCACCTGATCATGGAGATAGTTGATCTCCAGGGTGATCAAGGTTAAGAGAGTAGACTCAGAGGACAACACGGCGGATCCACTCACGACGGCCTTTTCCCAAAGTGAGACTTTTAGTGGATGGTTGAGTATCAGATACTACAACTACTGCTACAGATGGCCCTAGTGCAAGTGGGAGATTGTTAGTTATATGTATGCCCTAGAGGCCATTACTGTACATTGGATGTATATTGTAGTGGATGCTGGGACATATATAGGTAGGACTTTCTTGCTCGACATGATAGTACGCTATCTGGTTGCTCTTTATCTTAACATGTATACTTTCTGTCTCTCTGATTACATGTTGATAAAGCCCTTAGGATGTGTACTCGACTTCCAGGACTATGATGCAGATCATATTAGTGGAGCCTGGGTAGTCCATGAGTACATCCTTCAATGTTCCTAGTCGTGGGAATATCGAGACGGGGCATCGATATTCCAGAGTAGAATTGTTAGTTGTATGTATGCCCTAGAGGCCAGTATTGTACAGATGATGTATATTATATTGGATGCTTGGACATATATAGAGATGACTTTCTTGCTCGATATGATAGTATGCTATCTGGTTACTCTTTATCTTAACATGTACACTAGTCTCTTTATACTGTCTTATAGTTACATGTTGGTAAAGCCCTTAGGATGTGTACTTGACTGCCTGGACTATGATGCAGATTATACTAATGGGGACATGGTACTCAATAAGTACATCCTTCAAGGTCCCTAGTCGTGGGTGTATCGAGACGGGGCATCGATATACCAGAGTAGACTAGCGTATACGCTTCTCGACCCATGAGATGGGCGATGGATGATCCCATATCCATTGGTGTTTGACATCAGAGATGGTATACGGGTGCTCAGTGGAGACTGGGTACACTGGACGGACTCGCCGAGAACTCCCAGATGGTATTATACCTCACGTCAGATGGCAGTTCTCAGGTGACACTTGTACAGGTTAGTCTGTAGACCCGAGATCGTCATAGAGTCTTGTGTGATTCCCACTGTGCTTTGATCTCCACCTTACCACGTCCATGAGGGCGTGCAAAACGGTGGTCTTTGGGTACAGTCCCGAGTCACATGGAGGCAATGAGCGATAGGAGGGGTTTCGTCTCTCCCGGTATTGGGGGTTGATGTTGCGCTGTGCTCGATTGGCCGTAACAGAGAAGTCCCTGGCCAGGGCTGATCAGAGATTTGCTGGTAAGTGTTACCGGTAGTTTCTCGACCCGTTATGAGTCTCACATCGGCACGATTTATCGGTTATTGGGGTCTGACGTATACCACCCCTAGACTTGATATGCGACGCATCAGACGAACAGACCGGACTGTACGGTAAGTGTTACTGGTTGGATTCACAGGAGTGTGAGCGGGCTAGCTCGTCGATCTTCTGATCGCTCAATACCCGGATGGCCGTTACGTTTAGCAGACCGCTTGCGGCTTGTGGGTGCTTGATATGATCATCATCTACTACCGGCGTATTGACGAGTCTTTAGAGTCCTACACAGAGGTTTCCTGGCTCAAGCGAAACGAAATAGGAGTGCATATGAGATATGTGCGGGAGCGAAAATAATGCGTGTATGTGATACCGCATTTCATTCTCGCGATAAATGTTTCGATTGGTTATATTCGATATGACCTAGTTATCGAATCATTGATTCGATAAATCGATACATTGCATGCTAGTCGGTTATGTGCGACATGACCGGATCATTGAATCAAATGTTGATTTAATGATTTAATGTATAATTATATATTTGATATATTACTTTGCATTAACTAGTATTGGTTCACTTTATACGGATTTTCTCACTTGATGTGCAAGTTGTATATGTGATATACTTTTGTGCACATACATGTATCATGTTTGATGATACTTGATCATTTGGTTAAGTGTGAAGAATTAAACCATGGTTAAATGATAATTAGGGTTTTGCCTTATCATTTATTTATTCATTTCTTTATTTATTTTATTGGATAAATGAAGATATAATGGTTTCTTTTTGTCATGAAGCTTGTTGAAGCTTCATGAAGCTTTGACCAAGGAGACCATTTTGTCGTCATGCTTAACCCTAACCCATCCACTTACCATGGTTTATTCTCTACACTTAACCCAAGTTAGATTATGATAAGTATGAATTTTCTTTTCATTTTACAATAACTTATCATAAACTAGCTTCATCTTCTTCCTTCTTCTTCAAGATAGAAACCTTGATGCCATCAATGGCAACTTGAGTTTTAGTGAGAGAAATCCAAATCTAAAGTGAACCCACCTCCTATTACTTCATCCTCTACCTCTTGCCAAGTGGTTTTGGGTGTTTTCTTCACAAGTTTCACAACTTGGTGAAGTCGGAGCTTGAACTTGTGCAACCTCGACGTAGATCGTCTTTGACACGAAGCCGACGACCTTGCTCGCCCGTTTTTCCGATGAAGCCGACGAATGAGTCTAGGATTCGTGATGGACAGCGAGAGCACACCCACGTGGAGCTAAGGAAATGGGGAACCGGATCTACAAAGGTTGTAGCTTCTCACTTCTAGTTAAGTAGTTAACTAGTTTTGTGTTTCGCCTAGAATTCTAGCAACGATCCGTTAACTAGGGTTTCTCGGCACCATATTTTTGTAAAATGGCATGGTTGATGCCTTGTGAGACCTCTATAGGATGCCTAGGAACCCTACAGTGGTATCAGAGCCTAGCTAGAGCCTTAGGCGAAGTCTAGACGGAGTTTGAAACCCGGACGAACTGAAAACCCAACCCCAAAATAGCTCTCTGGAATTTTTTCAAATTTGTGGTTTTCTGTCAATTAAAAATGCTTAATAAATTCAGCAATAAAATCTAAGAATTACTGTGCAAAACGTTTCCAGTGAACAGTACAAAGTGCGGCGGAACCGCGGCAGAAGCTAGGCTTCTTCGGCGGTTCCGCGGCTAAATAGTGACGTCAGCCCTTGGTTTTTGCACAGTAATTCCTGATTAATTGTTCTGAGTTTTCTGGGAATTTTAATTTGACTCCAGAGTTGAGTATTCTGGGGTTGTATAGGGAATCGACGATTCGATCGGATTATCGAACTTTGTCTAAGTGTTTTCCGGATAATTTTTTGAATATGTTAAAAGGTTCGACCGGATATAAATACCCAATTTTTTCCCTGTCGGGAAATTTCCAAGTGTTGGATTTTTCCGTAGTTTAACGACATTCTAAGTTGTGCAAGTAACGCGATGGACCCTCTAGAAGACAACAAACCTTAACTCGATTATGTGACCGTCTTGAACTGCCCTTTGAACCTTCGGGTTTGGGGCAGTACGGTGTGCCACATGTGAGGCGTTGGCTTGACCCTTCTACGGCTGGACCGTTGGTACTGAGGCACGAACTGAATGTTGTTAGACTTATTTCATGTGTTGAGCTGTATCGGGAAAACTTGGGTATTCGACTGTTCGATCGGAAAGTTTAACATTTTCTGTTTATCTGGAATGTGATACAATAATTGGAATTCATAAGTAGTTATGAGATAACTGAATGAATGTTATAAATCTAGCAATTTAGTCCCATATGATATTGAAAAGAGTTTTCGATAATTAGACTAAAATGCGGGATTTATATCTGTTAGGCATGCGATGTGTAAAGAGGTTGCGGATTCCAACTGTTGTAGTTTTACACTTTCTTTTTTGTGACCGTAAGTGTAGTATGTTCATATCGCCGATTTCGTTGCTATACGTCAACGACAATTGGGGTATGCATACTTACTTACGTTGATGACATGTGATGTTATGTGTTGCTGGATATGTTATATTGGATCGTCGTGTTCGAATAGCCGGGGGGTTTTTATGTGAGATGAGTGTTTTCCATTTTCATTCATGTAAAAACTTGTATGTAATATTCTTTCATTTGGGGCACTTCCAGGTAGCGGAAGTTGTCACCCTTTGTATATTATTTACTTTTCCGCATTAGGATAGACCCAAGGAGGGGAGCACAAGTAACCGGGTTCTGGGGTCCAGTGGGAGACCAACTCGAGGAGTCGAGTCCGGGTCTCCTAACCCTAGAATTGGCAGGGTTGCTTGCCGCTCTCGTAGGGGTCTAGGGGTGTGGGATTGGCTATTCATCACAACCGTGGAATCCGTGTTTTATACTGGCTCGTATTGAAAACACGGACGTCCTAGTATATCCAATATTTCATATGTTTCTTCTGCTGCGATATCTGTGATGTGATCATAAGATGTTCTGTGATAGATACTTTATATAGTATATATGATATATTATATAGACGTTACTTATGTTTTGCACCCGCGCTAGCCCTGCCCTGCTCTGTCGTTAGTTACCTAACCTAACGGTGCACGAGGGGACATCGAGGCGAATGCGGATGGCATAAGTGTACGTCATATCTATCTGTGATGTTTAGGTACTTAAATGATGGGACTTCATTAATGTGATTAATGAAAGGAAAGAAACCTAAGATGTTGTAGAATCAAATTTCAAAACAAAACAGGTAGCTACAGTTCTTGCTTTGCATAGCGGTATATATGATATATCCTGCACCTTATTCGATGAGGAAAGGACCGAGATCCCTTCACCGGGAGTGACTCCTTTAGCAGTAACTGGCAAATGCTACATATTCGGTTTGGCTTTGATTGCTTTTAAGAGTTTTTGCTTTGCACAGTGATATATATGATATATCCCGCACCTCATCCGACGAGGAAAGGGCCGACGATCCCTTCACCGGGAGTGACCCCTTTAGCAAAACTAGAAAAGCCACAAAATCACTCCATTTCAAAACTTCATTCGTTTCTACAACGATATCAAGTTCATTACGCTCATGGTTTTTTCTGAAAGAACCCGCGTAGCCCTCCATCATTTCAGATAGATATTATTTAGTATTCGTGCTATGTTTGTTGACTTAGTCAAGGCATAGTGTATGGTAGCTAAATTATGTTTATCTGCAACAACATGAGATGTGATTGGATTAGAGCATTCGCACGGCCTTGTTGACTCAGTCAAGGGTCGTACGGGTGGGTTTAATTCAATCGGGAAATGTACGGGTTGAACTTGACTTGCGATTTATGGTTTGTTGACTTAGTCAAGGTCATAGATCGCTAGGGGAAAAATATTATCGGGAATTTCAAGTGTTGAAATTTGCAATGAGATTGCATACCTTCTATGAGATAGTTGGATCCCGATACCCGCTGCGAGTAAGAGTTACTCCTGGGAGAGTTTTACATATTACAATTAGCCGATACGCCTCTGGGAAAACGAGGTTTACATTAATTAGGTTCGTGTGAAAGCACGGGGGACCTCCCTCAAAGTACCGACACTGGCCTGGCTGAAAGATTGGCGAACTTGTAGTGTGTAATTAATTCCGGCTAGTCTTTCCTTTTAGGGTTTGAAGGAAGATTTGATAAAAAGCAGTGGGAGCCATCCTGATTAGATAAGATAATAACCAATCTGATCTTGCACGAGCATACGCTAAAGTGTTTTCTTCTCTCTCTCTCTAGGTAGCGACCATTTCATGCCCTAATGAAGATAATAATATGGATGTATTGACTGAACCCGCATGTTATACTGTACAGGGGAAAGTTGGACCCGTTCTATCTTATAAGTGTTATAAGAATGAACAGGAAACAGGAGAATATCTGGATTCTCACACCGCCCAAATGGAGAACATGCATGTTGATGCATCATCTTCGGGTGTGTTTGTCATTGAGAACTGTTTCTCAGTTCACCCTACGTCCTGGGTATTAGATACCGGATCAGGATCCCACATATGTAAGATGTTACATGGGCTGCGAAAAGGTAGAGAACTGGGAAAAGGTGATCATTCCGTTCAAGTAGAGAACGGTGCAAATGTTGCAGCCAAAGCAGTTGGCGAATATCACCTAGTATTACCAAGTGGTGATACAATAATTCTGAATAAGTGCTATTATATACCAAACATGATGTGCAACATTATATCAGTTTCTTTATTGAGTAAAGAAAGATATAATTTTTTAGTAAAGGATAATGTTATGAACATATTCCTGGATCAAAGGTTGATTGCATCAGGCTCGCTACATAATGGCATATTCATTCTCAATCAAAATACAGTCTTAAATATACAAAACACACACAAAAGGAAAAGCTCAGAAATGAACAAATCCTTCTTGTGGCACTGTAGACTTGGCCATATCAATGAGATACGACTAGCTAAGTTGCATAAGAATGGATATTTGAATTCATTCGAATTATCATCTTATGACACTTGCCATTCATGTCTCAAAGGAAAAATGACCAAAACTCCGTTTACGGGACACGGAGAAAGAGTTACTGAACTCTTGGGACTGGTGCATAGTGATGTATGCGGTCCAATGTCTACACACGCCAGAAATGGTTCTTCCTACTTCATTACATTCACTGACGATCTCTCTAGATACGGACATGTGTTCCTGTTGAAATACAAGTCTGAAGCTTTTGAGAAATTCAAAGAATATAAGCACGAGGTAGAGAACCAAACGGGCAAAAGTATTAAGGTTCTTCGATCTGATCGAGGAGGTGAATACTTAAGCAGTGAATTCCTGGATTATCTAAAAGAGAATGTGATTCTCTCTCATCTTACTCCTCCTTATATACCACAGCACAACGGTGTATCGGAACGAAGGAATCGCACCCTATTAGATATGGTGCGTTCAATGATGAGTAATGCTGAGTTACCTATTTCCTTTTGGGGGTATGCGCTTGAGACAGCCATATACCTATTGAATCTGGTTCCGTCTAAATCTGTACCTACCACACCATATGAGATATGGAGTGGGAAGAGACCATATTTTAAACGTATTAAGATATGGGGTTGTCCGACCTATGTCAAAAAGCAAAATCCGGACAAACTCGAGGCACGATCAGTCCTTTGCAAGTTTGTGGGATATCCTAAGAATTCTCAAGGATATTTTTTCTACCAAGCTGAGGAACAAAGAGTGTTTGTTGCTCATCATGCCACCTTTTTGGAAAGGGAATTTCTTGCAAAAGAAATTAATGGCAAAGAGGTAGAGCTGGAAGAGGTTCCAGCACCACAAACTGCAACTAACGATTTAGTAGAACCAGAGGATTCAGTGGTGCCCGACGTACCCCAGCCTCTCCGCCGATCTAGTAGGGTTTCTCGTCCACCTGAGAGATACTATGGTTTTTCTCATTGATGGTGGCAGTGAGGATTGCATCATGGAGGATGATGACCCAACTAGCTTCGTGCAGGCCATCACGAGTGGGGACTCAGTGAAATGGCTCGATGCTATGCGGTCCGAGATGGAATCCATGTACACCAACAAAGTATGGACTTTGGACGTTGCTCCTGAAGGGGTAAAACCCATTGGGAGCAAGTGGATCTTCAAGAAGAAACTTGGTGTAGATGGGAAAGTGGAGACTTTCAAAGCTAGACTTGTAGCAAAGGGTTTTCGTCAAAGGCCAGGTGTGGACTATGACGAGATCTTTTCTCCAGTGGCTATGCTTAAATCCATCCGAATCATGCTTGCCATCGCTGCTTATCATGATTACAAAATTTGGCAAATGGATGTTAAGACCGCCTTTCTAAATGGTGATTTAGAAGAGTGCGTGTACATGACTCAGCCAGAGGGCTTCGTAGACAGTGGGAGCAGCGGGAAGGTGTGCAAGCTGCTTAAATCCATTTATGGATTAAAGCAAGCATCGCGGAGTTGGAACATCTGTTTTGACGTCGTTATCAAAGAGTTTGATTTCGTCAAAAATCCAAATGAACCTTGTATCTACAAGAAGGTGGCAGAGAGTAAGGTTGTCTGCCTCGTATTGTACGTGGACGACATACTCTTGATAGGAAATGATATTCCTATGCTGCAATCGGTCAAGCTCTTCTTATCACAAAGATTCTCAATGAAAGATCTTGGTGATGCCTCCTGCATATTAGGAATCAGGATCTATAGAGATAGATCCAAACGGATACTGGGATTGTCCCAATCCAGGTACATTGACACCATACTAAAGAGGTTTAGTATAGAAGAATCCAAGCGTGGGAACTTGCCCATGATCTCTGGACTCACTCTCTCCAAAGAGATGTCTCCCAAGACTGATTTGGAGAGAGCTCGCATGCAAGGGATACCCTATACTTCGGCAGTAGGCTCTATCATGTATGCGATGCTATGTACCAGACCCGATGTTGCATACTCACTAAGTGTAGTGAGTCGGTATCAAGCAGATCCTGGAGAGAGTCACTGGACAGCTGTGAAGAACATTCTCAAGTACTTGCGAAGGACTAGAGATATGTTCTTGGTGTATGGTAACGGAGAACTCCAAGTGGAGTCCTTTACCGATTCGAGCTTCCAGAGTGATAAGGACGACTCTAAGTCGCAGTCGGGCTTTGTCTTTACCCTTTACGGAGGGGCGGTTAGCTGGAAGAGTTCCAAGCAGGAAACCGTGGCAGACTCGACGATGGAGGCTGAATACATCGCTGCCAACGATGCTGCTAAAGAAGCTGTCTGGATAAAGAAGTTCATTTCTGAACGTGGAGTGGTTCCATCCATTGAGCATCCAATACCTTTGTGTTGCGATAACAATGGAGCGGTGGCTTTGGCCAAGGAACCCATGTCCCATCAGCGATCCAGGCATATTCTGAGGCGGTATCACCTGATCCGGGAGATAGTTGATCGCCGGGAGATCGAGGTTAGGAGGGTTGACACGAAGAACAACACGGCGGATCCACTCACGAAGGCCATTCCCCAGATACAGTTTGAGAGACTCTTCGGGATGCTCGGTATGCTATACTACAGCAGCTGGCCCTAGTGCAAGTGGGAGATTGTTAGTTGTATGTATGCCCCAGAGGCCAGTATTGTACAGATGATGTATATTATATTGGATGCTTGGACATATATAGAGATCACTTTCTTGCTCGATATGATAGTATGCTATCTGGTTACTCTTTATCTTAACATGTACACTAGTCTCTTTATACTGTATTATAGTTACTTGTTGGTAAAGCCCTTAGGATGTGTACTTGACTGCCTGGACTATGATGCAGATCATACTAGTGGGGACATGGTAGTCAATAAGTACATCCTTCAAGGTCCCTAGTCGTGGGTGTATCGAGACGGGGCATCGATATACCAGAGTAGACTAGCGTATACGCTTCTCGACCCATGAGATGGGCGATGGATGATCCCATATCCATTGGTGTTTGACATCAGAGATGGTATACGGGTGCTCAGTGGAGACTGGGTACACTGGACGGACTCGCCGAGAACTCCCAGATGGTATTATACCTCACGTCAGATGGCAGTTCTCAGGTGACACTTGTACAGGTTAGTCTGTAGACCCGAGATCGTCATAGAGTCTTGTGTGATTCCCACTATTCTTTGATCTCCACCTTACCACGTCCATGAGGCCGTGCAAAACGGTGGTCTTTGGTTACAGTCCCGAGTCACATGGAGGCAATGAGCGATAGGAGGGGTTTCGTCTCTCCCGGTATTGGGGGTTCATGTTGCGTTGTGCTCGATTGGCCATAACAGGGAAGTCGCTGGCCAGGGCTGATCAGAGATTTGCTGGTAAGTGTTACCAGTAGTTTCTCAACCCGTTATGAGTCTCACATCGGCACGATTTATCGGTTATTGGGGTCTGACGTATACCACCCCTAGACTTGATATGCGACGTATCAGACGAACAGACCGGACTGTACGGTAAGTGTTACTGCTTGGATTCACAGGAGTGTGAGCGGGCTAGCTCCTCGATCTTCTGATCGCTCAATACCCGGATGGCCGTTACGTTTAGCAGACCGCTTGCGGCTTGTGGGTGCTTGATATGATCATCATCTGCTACCGGCGTATTGATGAGTCTTTAGAGTCTTAAACAGAGGTTTCCTGGCTCAAGCGAAACGAAATAGGAGTGCATATGAGATATGTGCGGAAGCGAGAATAATGCGTGTATGTGATACCGCATTTCATTCTCGCGATAAATGTTTCGATTGGTTATATTCGATATGACCTAGTTATCGAATCATTGATTCGATAAATCGATACATTGCATACTAGTCGGTTATGTGCGACATGACCGGATCATTGAATCAAACATTGATTTAATGATTTAATGTATAATTATATATTTGATATATTACTTTTCATTAACTAGTATTGGTTCACTTTATACGGATTTTCTCACTTGATGTGCAAGTTGTATATGTGATATACTTTTGTGCACATACATGTATCATGTTTGATGATACTTGATCATTTGGTTAAGTGTGAAGAATTAAACCATGGTTAAATGATAATTAAGGTTTTGCCTTATCATTTATTTATTCATTTCTTTATTTATTTTATTGGATAAATGAAGAGATAATGGTTTCTTTTTGTCATGAAGCTTGTTGAAGCTTCATGAAGCTTTGACCAAGGAGACCATTTTGTCTTCATGCTTAACCCTAACCCATCCGCATACCATGGTTTATTCTCTACACTTAACCCAAGTTAGATTATGATAAGTATGAATTTTCTTTTCATTTTACAATAACTTATCATAAACTAGCTTCATCTTCTTCCTTCTTCTTCAAGATAGAAACCTTGATGCCATCAATGGCAACTTGAGTTTTAGTGAGAGAAATCCAAATCTAAAGTGAACCCACCTCCTATTTCTTCATCCTCTACCTCTTGCCAAGTGGTTTTGGGTGTTTTCTTCACAAGTTTCACAACTTGGTGAAGTCGGAGCTTGAACTTGTGCAACCTCGACGTAGATCGTCTTTGACACGAAGCCGACGACCTTGTTCGCCCGTTTTTCCGATGAAGCCGACGAATGAGTCTAGGATTCGTGATGGACAGCGAGAGCACACCCACGTGGAGCTAAAGAAGTGGGGAACCGGATCAACAAAGGTCGTAGCTTCTCACTTCTAGTTAAGTAGTTAACTAGTTTTGTGTTTCGCCTAGAATTCTAGCAACGATCCGTTAACTAGGGTTTCTCGGCACCATATTTTTGTAAAATGGCATGGTTGATGCCTTGTGAGACCTCTATAGGATGCCTAGGAACCCTACAAGACTAGCGTATATCTTCTCGACCCATGTGATGGGCGATGGATGATCCCATATCCATTGGTGTTTGACATCGGAGATGGTATGTGGGTGCTCAGTGGAGACTGGGTACACTGAACGGACTCGTCGAGAACTCCCAGTTGGTATTATACCTCACGTCAGATGGCAGTTCTCTGGTGACACTGGTACAGCTTAGTCTGTTGACCCGAGATCGTCATAGAGTCTTGTGTGTCTCCCACTGTGCTTTGATTTCCACCCTACCACGGCTCTACTGAGTCGTGCAAACAGGTGGTTTTTGGGTACAGTCCCGATTCACATGGAGGCAATGAGCGATAGGAGGGGATTCGTCTCTCCCGGTATTGGGGGTTGATGTTGCGCTATGCTCGACTGGCCATAACACGAAATCCCTGGCCAGGGTTGCAGTGACCTACTGGTAAGTGTTATTAGTAGTTTCACACATGTCATGGACTTCACGTCGGCATGAATTATCGAGCTACTGGGGTCTGACGTTTACCACCCTTAGGCGAGATATGCGACATATCAGACGAACAGACCGGACTGTACGGTAAGTGTTACTGGTTGGATTCACAGGAGTGTGAGCGGGCTTGCTCGTCGATCTTCTGATCGCTCAATACCCGGGTGGCCGTTACGTTTAGCAGACCGCTTGCGGCTTGTGGGTGCTTGATATGATCATCATCTACTGCCGGCGTATTGACGAGTCTTTAGAGTCCTACATAGAGTTTTCCTGGTTCAAGCGAAACGAAATAGGAGCGCATATGAGATATGTGCGGGACCGAGAATAATTCGTGTATGTGATACCGTATTTCATTCTCGCGATGAATGTGTCGAATGGTTGTATGCGATATAACCTAGTTATCGAATCAAGGATTGATTCGATAAGCCGATACATTGGATACTAGCCGGTTATATGCGACATGACCGGATCATTGAATCAAGTGTGTATTTAATGATTTAATGTATAATTATATATTTGAAATATTACTTTGCATTAACTAGTATTGGTTCACTTTAAAAGGATTTTCTCACTTGAATTGTGCAAGTTGTATATGTGATCTACTTTTGTGTACATGATTGTATCATGTTTGATGATACATGCATATTTGGTTAAGTGTAAAGAATTAAACTATGGTTAAGTTAATGATTAGGGTTTTGTTTACTTAATTACTTATTCATTTATCTTATTTATTTATTCATTTTGGAAAATGAAAAGGACAAATGAATGGTTACTTGTTTTGTTTTTAGTTGAACATTCTTGAAGTTTTGACTTAGTCTCCATTCTTGTCTTATACTTAACCCTAATTCATTCTCTACACTTAACTAAGGTTAGAAGATGATAAGAATTAATTCTTTTTCATTATTATTCAACACTTATCATATCTTCTTCTTCTTCTTCATCTTCTTCTTCCATGAAGAAAGCTTGCTACATCAATGGCAAGTGATGAAAAAGTGTGAGAAATCCAATTCTAAAGTGAACCCACATCCTATTTCTTCATCCTCTACCTCTTGACAAGTAGTATAGGGTGTTTCCTTCACAAGTTTTCATGGCTTGGTGAAGGTGGAGCTTGATCTAGTGATTCCTCGACGTAGATCATCTTCGGCACGTTGTCGACGACCTAGCCCGCCTTTTTCTCCGATGAAACCACCGTGAGAGTCATGATTCGATTTGGACAGCGGAGAGGACTTCATCACGGAGCCTAGGAGGTGGATGACCGGATCTACAAAGGTTGTAGCCCCTTCCCTTTAGCTATATTTCCGTTTACTTGCTTGCATCGCCTATATATCTAGTTGACGATCCGTATTAGGGTTTGTAGGCACCCGTAAAATTTGATTTGTGCATGTTTGATCACTTGTGAGACTTCATTAGTGTGCCTAGGAACCCTACAAAAACTTCTCTCTCTGTGGCTACAGCTCAAAATGACATGTCAAATTCCAGAAGACTCCAGAGACTTCTGCCAGATCAGCAAGCTTTGGAATCAACACTAAACTAGCTTATCATTCTAGAAACTTCTCCCTAAACCCTAGCTTAAACCCTAAGCTAGCTCCTAACAAACTCCTTCTAGAAGCCTCCACAAACTTTTGGAGGGAATTGTAATTTTCAAACCTAGACCTAGGGTTTGGGAGATCTATAAATAAGACCCTAGGCTCACTTGTAAACCATCTTGGAAATATCCCTCCATTAGTTCATTCTAGTAGCCAATAGATCTATTCACTCTCTTTCTTCATCTTCTTTCCGAAGTCTAGTGAGAGGACTTGTGTGAAACCCTAACCCTAATTCCAATCAAAAGCCAAGATCCCGAGTACCCCATCAAGCAAGAAGCCTTGCAAACCTTTTATGAGCCGAGCCGATCTTCAACAGAGCAAGTGGTTAAAGCTGATCCGCGACTCACGGAGCCGAGCGAAGCCAAATCGACAATTTAGTTCTTCCTCTTGTAGTTCTTGAGCGGCTGTAATCAAATTGTTGATATAAATAAAAGGTGATATTCTTTTATCTTGTTTTCTTTAAATTCTTGCGTCATGATTCAATCTAAATTTCTAGTTGTAAATCTGGTTGTGATGTTTGAGTAATACTCCGCTCGTCGAGGAGTCGAGACGATCAATAGAATGATGATGAAATATATCTGAAATCGATTCTTGAGTCCTACGAGTTTTGTAAACCTTAGAAATTTCAAGAATCGACGACCAAATTTCATGACGATACTTTCTTGATTGATATCGCTCGAAATTGGGGAGTTACGATCGTTTCTTGAATTTGCTAGAGGCTAGAATGTGAATGATATCGACGAAAGAACAAGGGTTAAAAGATGAAACCCTAGTTTCACGAGAAAGCCCTAAGTCTCGTCGATCATCATCGATCTAGTATCAATTCTTCGAAGGACAAGAACACGATATCTTGATATTACATCACGTCTATAGATTCGATCGATTCCTACGAGCCTCATTTAGATTCTTGACATTTTGGTTGGAAATATCATCGAAACCCGATTCTTGATTGTTTATCATTTTCTTGATTCTTGAATAGAATAGTGACACTTGAACATTTGATAAATCTTGAATCATGTTTTCTTTTCTTTTTGATTAACTTTTTAATTCATACAAATCAAATATTGAAACGAATCGCACAATCCCTGTGGACGATCCGCATTCGCTTACGATCTACAACTGACACCGTAATTGATTGCGGTCAAATATAATTCTTTGGTTGTGATTTCTTTATACAATTTTCTAAATACCAATACAAGATACTGTTATCGATCAAATGAAACCGTTATCGGGAAATAATTGATTCGATACTTGCTTTTACTTACACAATCGGAATTTCTATGACAATCAAATGTCTACACATGCCAGGTATGGTTCTTCGTACTTCATTACATTCACTGACGATCTCTCTAGATTCGGATATGTGTTCCTGATGAAACACAAATCAGAAGCTTTTGAGAAATTTAGAGAATATAAACAAGAAGTCGAGAACCAAACCGGAAAAAGAATTAAAGTCCTTCGATCTGATCGAGGAGGTGAATACTTGAGCAATGAATTCCTGGACTTCCTAAAAGAGAATGGGATTCTCTCTCAGCTGACTCCTCTATATACACCACAGCACAACGGTGTATCAGAACGGAGGAACCGCACCCTATTAGATATGGTGCGCTCTATGATGAGCACAACTGAGTTACCTATTTCCTTCTGGGGATATGCACTGGAAACAGCTGCAGACCTATTGAATATGGTTCCCACCAAATCCGTGCCAACCACTCCATATGAGATATGGAAAGGAAAGAGACCATGTCTTAATTATGTTAAGATATGAGGTTGTCCGGCATATGTAAAAACGCAAAATCCGGACAAACTCGCAGCAAGGTCAATTCTGTGTAAGTTTATTGGATATCCCAAACATTCGCACGGGTATATCTTCTACCACACCGAGGAACAAAAGGTGTTTGTTTCTCGACATGCCACCTTTATAGAAAAGGAATTTCTTGAAAAAGAGATTAGTGGCAAGGAGGTAGAACTGGAAGAGGTTCCAGCAATACAAACTACGACAGAAGATTTGGTTGAACCAGAGGATTCGGTAGTTCCCAATGAACCTCAGCCTCTCCGCCGATCTAGTAGGGTTCCTCGCCAACCTCAAAGATACTACGGTTTTCTCATGGATGGTGGCAGCGAGGATTGCATCATGGAGGATGATGACCCAACTAGTTTCGAGCAGGCCATCACGAGTGGGGACTCAGTGAAATGGCTGGATGCTATGCGGTCCGAGATGGAATCCATGTACACCAACAAAGTATGGACTTTGGAAGCTGCTCCTGAAGGGGTAAAACCCATTGGGAGCAAGTGGATCTTCAAGAAAAAGCTTGGTGTAGATGGGAAAGTGGAGACTTTCAAAGCTAGACTTGTTGCAAAAGGTTTTCATCAAAGACCAGGTGTGGAATATGACGAAACCTTTTCTCCAGTGGCTATGCTTAAATCCATCCGGATCATGCTTGCCATCGCTGCATATCATGACTACAAAATCTGGCAAATGGATGTTAAGACCGCCTTTCTAAACGGTGATTTAGAAAAGTGCGTGTACATGACTCAGCCAGAGGGCTTCGTAGACAGTAGGAGCAGCGGGAAGGTGTGCAAGCTGCTTAAATCCATTTATGGATTAAAGCAAGCATCGCGGAGTTGGAACATCTGCTTTGACGTCGTTATCAAAGAGTTTGATTTCGTCAAAAACCCAGATGAACCTTGTATCTACAAGAAGGTGGCAGAGAGTAAGGTTGTCTTCCTCGTATTGTACGTGGACGACATACTCTTGATAGGAAATGATATTGCTATGCTGCAATCGGTCAAGCTCTTCTTAGCACAAAGATTCTCAATGAAAGATCTTGGTGATGCCTCCTGCATATTGGGAATTAGGATCTATAGAGATAGATCCAAACGGATATTGGGATTGTCCCAATCCAGGTACATTGACACCATACTAAAGATGTTTAGTATGGAAGAATCCAAGCGTGGGAACTTGCCCACGATCTCTGGAGTCACTCTCTCTAAAGAGATGTCTCCCAAGACTGATTTGGAGAGAGCTCGCATGCAAGGGATACCCTATGCTTCGGCTGTAGGCTCTATCATGTACGCGATGCTATGTACCAGACCCGATGTAGCATACTCACTAAGTGTAGTGAGTAGGTATCAAGCTGATCCTGGAGAGAGTCACTGGACAGCTGTGAAGAGCATTCTCAAGTACTTACGAAGGACTAAAGAGATGCTCTTGGTGTATGGTAACGGAGAACTCCAAGTGGAGTCCTTTACCGATTCGAGCTTCCAGAGTGATAAGGACGACTCCAAGTCGCAGTCGGGATTTGTCTTTACCCTTTACGGAGGGGCGGTTAGCTGGAAGAGTTCCAAGCAGGAAACCGTGGCAGACTCGATATTCGAGGCTGAATACATCGCTGCCAAAGAGGCTGTCTGGATCAAGAAGTTCATTACTGAACTTGGAGTGGTTCCATCCATTGAGCATCCAATACGTTTGTATTGCGATAACAATAGAGCGGTGGCTTTGGCCAAGGAACCCAGGTCCCATCAGCAATCCAGGCATATTCTGAGGCTGTATCACCTGATCCGGGAGATAGTTGATCGCCGGGAGATCGAGGTCAGGAGGGTTGACACGAAGAATAACACAGCGGATCCACTCACGAAGGCCATTCCCCAGATACAGTTTGAGAGACTCTTCGGGATGCTCGGTATGCGATACTACAGTAGCTGGCCCTAGTGCAAGTGGGAGATTGTTAGTTGTATGTACGCTCTAGAGGCCAGTATTGTACAGATGATGTATATTATATTGGATGCTTGGACATATATAGAGATGACTTTCTTGCTCGATATGATAGTATGCTATCTGGTTGCTCTTTATCTTAACATGTATACTAGTCTTTTTAAAATGTCTTATAGTTACATGTTAGTAAAGCCCTTAGGATGTGTACTTGACTACCTGGACTATGATGCAGATCATACTAGTGGGGACATGGTAGTCTATAAGTACATCCTTCAAGGTCCCTAGTCGTAGGTGTATCGAGACAGGGCATCGATATACCAGTGTAGACTAGCGTATACGCTTCTCGACCTATGAGATGGGCGATGGATGATCCCATATCCATTGGTGTTTGACATCAGAGATGGTATACGGGTGCTCAGTGGAGACTGGGTACACTGGACGGACATGCCGAGAACTCCCAGATAGTATTATACCTCAAGTCAGATGGCAGTTCTCAGGTGACACTTATGCAGGTTAGTCTGTAGACCCGAGATCGTCATAGAGTCTTGTGTGATTCCCACTGTGCTTTGATTTCCACCTTACCAGGTCCAAGAGGCGTGCAAAACGGTGGTTTTTGGGTACAGTCCCGAGTCACGTGGAGGCAATGAGCGATAGGAGGGGTTTCGTCTCTCTCGGTATTGGCGGTTGATGTTGCGCTGTGCTCGATTGGCCGTAATAGGGAAGTCCCTGGCCAGGGCTGATTCAAAGATTTGCTGGTAAGTGTTACCAGTAGTTTCTCGACCCGTTATGAGCCTCACATCTGCACGACTTATCGGTTATTGGGGTCTGACGTTTACCACCCCTAGACTTGATATGCGACATATCAGACGATGAGACCGGACTGTACGGGAAGTGTTGCCGATTGGCTCGACGGGAGTTGTAGCAGGTTCGCTTGTTCTCTTCTGATCGCTCAATACCCGGGTGGCCGTTACGTTTAGCTGACCGCGTGCGACTTGGGGGTGCTTGATATGATCGTCACCCACTGCCGGCGTATTGACGAGTCTCAGAGTCCCACAATGGAGTTTCCTAGTCCAGGCGAAACGTTGTGGTGCGCGTATGCGATATGCGCATGGACCCGATTAAAATGCGCGTATAGGATACCGTATATTGATCGGGCGGCTTGCTTTTGGTAGGGGTCTTATGTGATATGGCCGGATTGATAAATCAAGTTTTGATTTATCATTTAACCATTAGCTTCTCACTTGAAATCCTTTCTTGAGTGTGATGGATGTATGCATGCATGTTTACTTTCTTTATAGATTCATGCACATATGGATGTGCATACATACATACATACATACATCATCAATTATGGTTGCTTATACAAAGAAAATGGTGGCAATATAAGACTCACACCATGGGTTTTTATATGAATTATTATTGTATTTAAGCTAAAACAAAAGGTAAAGGAAAAAGGGTTAGTTTTGGATTGTTTCTAAACTTTTCTTGACCTAACCATACTCACCCACCATTTAGCCATGGATTACTTTTCCTTTTGGTTTTTAACTCAAGTTAAATAATGATTCAACCATGGTTTGAGATGAGAGATAAAAAATATATAAAGATAAATTTTCTATTTTTCAAGATGATATTTTTCTTCTCTTATTCAAAAAGGGCCACCATCTTCTTCCTCTTTCTTCCATTGCTCTTTAGATTTTTCAAGTGAGCATAATACTCATCAAGTTAGGATTTTGAAGTGAGAAAGAGAACCACAACACCATTCTACACAAGTCTAGCACACTTGTTTGGAGTGTTAGCTTCATTTCATTCTTTTGATCGGGTGAAGTTGCAAGCTTGGACAAAGCGGACTGCGGGTGGATCGTCGGTGACCTAGAGAAGTTCAAGCGGAGCTTTTCTAAACCCCAAGTAGCCGAGGAGTCTAGCGTAGGGAGCTACAAAGGTTGTACTCTCAAAACCCTAGCCTTTCCTTCATGAGATGATGTGAAAAGTTTTTGAAACCCTAATTTTCTAGGAACGATTCTATGTTCGTTAACTTAACACCTTAAAAATTCAACCTTTGGTTCATGTGATGCTTCCAAACCCTTCATGAGGTGCTAGGCTAACCCAACAGAGGGAGTGAAAGATAGTGTGAGGAGACATGCATAAAGGTTTGAGGAGATGGATGGATGGTGACCAAACCTTGGAGCCACCATTCTCTCTCTCTCATTTAATGTTAGCATGCAACCATCATAACCTCTCTTCTCACACAAGAGCTAGCATGATAACCATCACATCTCTCTCTTTCTCACAACAAGTCAACCCTAAACCTTAATCACCCTTAATTAAACTAATTAGCTCAAAAACCACTCAATTATTTTAACCAAGGGCCCAACCCACCATGGTTGGCTAAACATGGTTAACCCACCATGCACACCCAAACTAGGTCACCCTAAGCTCAACCCTAGTTAACGTGCACAAGTGTGTGCGGTCGGGATAAAATTCTACCAAAATAACCGTAAAACCAGATAAATTACTAGAAACCTATTTTGGTAAACTTTTTACCAAAAACCCCACATTAACACACAATTACCACTAACCCTAAACTCAGGTGTTACAGTTTAGTTGACCATGGTTGCATTATTCATCATTATTATCTTTTCGTTATTCAACACAAAATGATTCTTCATCTTCTTCCTTGAGTTCTTCATGGAAAAGCTTTCTAGCTTTTTCAAAGGTGATGAAAATGAGTGAGAAAAAGATTATAAATGAGAGCAAAAATCCTACTTCATCATCCTCATCTACCCTTGCCCTTTAGATGAGAGTGTTCACTTCATTTAGTGAGTGAGAGTTTGTGTTAATGAAACTTCAAGGTAGATAATCTTTGTTATCGAGGATCGGAAGCAAGCTTGCATCTTTCTCTTCGTGGAGCCTCTCGAGAGTCCGGAACTTGATGATCGCAGTGAAGGGACCACAACACGGAGCTTATGAAGTGAAGGACCGGATCTACAAAGGTTGTAATCCCTCTCACTTAGTGTTAAAGTGTTTAACATGCTTGTTTTCCGCCTAATCTCTAGTTTAAATATCCGGCTTTGAGTTGTTCGGCACGGCTAAATTTTAAATCGGGTATGGTTGATGCCTCGTAGACCCTTGTGCGTATACCTAGCATCCCTACAACATTCACAAAGAAAGAGACCATGAGTCACAACTTGTGCATGTGTCATAATAAATGCTCTAAATCATGATATCTAGCTCATAATAACCATTAACAAACATTAATCCAAATGCTTGCAACAATAAAAAGATACGGCAACATCTAAAGTAAACTCGTGACGGATCACAAGGATACCCCTCACCTGTATATACATACCTGCATCCGCATTCCGACTGAATGCGAATGCGATGAGACTAAAGTAATCCAACAAATCTAATACTAGGATCCGGCTTAAACCAAAGCCCGCTAGTATGTTCCGTGCGATCATGATCCGTCCAATACCATATGTATATGATCGAACCCTGCCATATATCATACGGCCTCTACAACGTTTCGCCCGAAACTTGAGAAACTGTCTGTGGGGAACTCTAAAGACTCGTCAATATTTTGGCTGTGGATTTAACCACTAGCACGTCAGAGGTATTAGCCGTACGTAACGAGCTACCAGGTATTGACCAAAAGGAAGGTCGATGAGCGAACTCATCCTGACACACTACTGAGCCTGTCAGTGACAATATCCGTACAGTCCGGTCCGTTCGTCTATGAGCATCGCATGGAGGGCCTAGGAGGTTGGTAAAAGTTAGACCCCAAAAGTGCTACAAGTCGTGTCGGAGTGTAGCCCAGAACACCCTGAGGTACTACTGGAATACTTACCAGTAAATCTCCTGCCTCGGCCGAGGGCTTTGTGTAATGGCTTTCCAAGACACAGCGCGACCTCATCCCCAATACCGGGAGAGACGAACCCCTGCCGATCCGCTCATTGCCTCCATATGGCTCGGGACTGTACCCAACTAAAACCTGTTTGCATAACTCTTTTAAGCCGTGGTAGGGTAGTAATCAAAGCACAGTGGGAACTCACACGAGACAAATGACGATCTCAGGTCGATGAACTAACCTGTACACAAGTCACCAGGTTACTGCTATTTGACGTCAGGTATAATACCAACTAGCATGTTCCCGGCGAGTCCTGTCCGGTGTACTCATAACCCAATGAGCACCTGTATACATCTTAGGAGATCCAACTGACACCAATGGCTTGTGAGACCAGCCACCGCCCCTCATCGGGGTCTCGACTGTATACACTAGTCTACTAATGGAGTATCGACGCCCAGTCTCGAAACTCCCACGACAGCAGCATGATGGCGATCATATACGTGGGAGCTGGGGTCTACAAGCACATCCTTAACGTGTAATAGTGAACCAAAATGTCACCTAAAGTATGTACACGATGATAGAGACAAACCTGATAGTATACAAACCTCTCGAGTAAGACTGTCCTACCGGTATAGGTCTGTTGGAGATAGTGCCCTCAGAGTCAATTATTGGATCACAGGTACGCGATTGTAATGATTGATGGAGGACCTATCCCGGTAGGACAGTCTTACTCGAGATGATAGTATGCTATCTGGTTTATCTTTATCATCATGTACTGCCTAGGCGACCTGACAGGTCGCTATTACACGTTGGTAGAGCCCCTAGGATTCTTGCTTGACCACCAGCAGTATGAGGGCGATCATATAAGTGGGAGCTGGGGGTCTATAAGCACATCCTTAAATGGTCCCTAGTCGTGAGAGTTTCGAGACAGGGCATCGATATTCCAGAGTAGACTAGTGTATACAGTCGAGACCCCGACGAGGGGCGGTGGCCGGTCTCACAAGCCATTGGTGTCAGTTGGATCACCTAAGATGTATACAGGTGCTCATTGGGTTATGAGTACACCGGACAGGACTCGCCGGGAACATGCTAGTTGGTCATATACCAGACGTCAGATGGCAGTTCCCTGGTGACATGTGTACAGGTTAGTTCATCGACCTGGGGATCGTCATTTGTCTCGTGTGAGTTCCCACTGTACTTTGATTACTACCCTACCATGCTCAAAGGAGACGTGCAAACAGGTTTTAGTTGGGTACAGTCCCGAGCCACATGGAGGCAGTGAGCGTATCTTCAGGGGTTCGTCTCTCCCGGTATTGGGGGTGAGGTCGCGCTGTGTCTAGGAAAGCCATTACACGAAGCCCTCGGCCGAGGCAAGGGGATTTACTGGTAGGTATTTCGGTAGTATCTCAGGGTGTTCTGGGCTACACTCCGACACGACTTGTACCGCTTTTGGGGGTCTGACTTTTACCAACCCCGTAGGCCCGCCATGCGATGCTCACAGACGAACGGACCGGACTGTACGGATATTGTCACTGTCAGGCTCAGTAGGGTTGTCAGGCTGAGTTCGCTCACAGACGTCCCTTTTAGTCAATACCTGGTAGCCCGTTACGTATTGGCTTATACCTCTGACGTGCTAGTGGTTAAATCCACAACCAAGGTGTTGACGAGTCTTTAGAGTCCCCCACATTCAGTTACTCAGCTTTCGGGCGAAAAGTTGTAGAGGTCGTATGGAGATATAGCAGGGTCCGATCAGATACGTGCGGTATTGCACGGATCAGGATCGGACCGTTTGTACTAGAGGCCGTATGGATATATGGCAGGGTTCGATCAGATACGTGCGGTATTGCACGGATCAGGATCGGACGGATATTACTAGCCGGCTTTGGTTTAAGCCGGATCCTAGTATAGTACAGTGTAGAATTTGTCTCATTGCATATGAGAATGGCCGAAACGGAAAGCAAACTGGTAACTCCAGAAAACTGGTCCCGTAATAAATTACAGGAAAACCCCGCTACTGTGCATACACACCCGCATCTGTATTTCGGTCGAAATACAGATGCGGGTGTGTATGCACAGTAGCGGGGTTTTCCTGTAATTTATTACGGGACCAGTTTTCTGGAGTTACCAGTTTGCTTTCCGTTTCGGCCATTCTCATTTGTATCTTTCAATAGCCGAAGATTGGTGGAGGAGGGCTTATTTGCATTTGTGCAAATAAGCAATTGTGGAAGGGGGTCTTTGCATTTTGTTGTATCATGATGGTGCACCATCCTTTGACCTTGCTTGACTTTTTACTTCATGATAGTGTCATGATGGCTTGACCTTTGTTGTGATGATGAGGTTGGTGGAGTATGGCTTTGTTGATAATCATTTCCTATCATGATATCATTTGACCTCTCTCTCTCTTGTATTATTGTGTGAGAACCTCCCTCATTCTTTTACACTACACACTCTCTCTCCCTCTTCATGTCATGGCCGGCCTTGGCTCTTGGAGGGTTGTCCAACAGTTTGAGTGTGGGATTTTGGTTCATTTCATGTTGCAAAAATCCCACAAGATCAATCTCCAAAGCTCCAAGTATCATTCCTCCACCAAATGGTAATTCCACAACCCCCAAAGTGAGACTTGAGCACTACACATTCTACAGCAAATCTTGGGCACGTCGACTAGCCAGCTTCGTGCCCGAGTTGCCTCGGTATTGAGGTGGGAGCCCGTAAAAGATGCAGACGATGTGGTGCCCTTCCGGCAAGGAGGCGACGACCGGAGTTTCCGCAGGAGATCGGGACGACGACGAGAAGACCGGAGGACTCGAATCAGTCGGTATATCTCTCTTCCCCATCTTGTAGTTAGCTAGGACTAGTTAATGGTTCGATCCGGGTATTAGTGCGCGGTGGTGCCAGTTCATGAAAAATTAAAGTTTATCACCGCTTCCGCATTTGGCCGTCGGATTGACGGCCGGGGCGCCGCCGTGCACTTACAGTGGTATCAGAGCCTCGCCATTAACTTAGTCAAGCTTTGTTTAATGTGTTTACATTTCCGATCGATCAAAATTCCTAAATCCACGTTTTCACATACATCAGTTTTCTGTTGAATTTTTTCTTGCTTGAAATTTTTTTCAGGTTATAGAAAAGTGATGTACTGGAAATTATAAGCACTCTGTAGAAATTCGACACAGTGGATCGACCACTGAAGCGCGGAACCGCGGCCAAACCCCCCTTTGGGCCGCGGTTCCGCCGCACATTGGTGTCCTCGCTGTATCATATTTTTGCAGTCGCTTTCTGGGTTAATTTTAGGGGTTTTGGAATATTAATTTTGGGCCCAGAATTTCTTGATGTGCTACAGTAGTACTTAGGGGCCCACTTGTTAAAATTTGATCGATCGGATATTTTAAACACATTATTTCACAGTATTTACATTATATCTGCGACCGTGAATGTCACTTGATCGGTAAATGTCTAACTGCTATAGCCCGGTTAGACGGATTTGCGAACGTGACTTTCACGTTGATGTTCTGTGTATTGCTGTGATGTTGCGGATCGGTCGTGGGGGATAGCCTGGATGCAATGCTAGTACAGTTTTGTTGTATTATGTACATTTGGTATTGCGGGGCGAGCGTCCGACATGTGGACTGCCGTCACTGCCTGTTTGTATTATTATTTTGGGGCACGACCAGGTTGCGGTCGGTGTACCCGTTGTATGTATATTTTACTTTCTGTACTAGGATTGCCCCGTGGAGGGGTGCACGGATAGCCGGGTTCTAGAGGGCAACAAGCCCGCATCTCATGGCATTGGGACGAAGGGGGCTTCACTCTAGGATTGGCGGGCTATTCGCCGCACTCGTAGGGGGTACAGGTTGACCCAGGAGGGGTACCCAAGTTACCGAATTCCGTGAAGTGCTGGGTGGTCCATTCACGGTGCTGAAAGGGGCTGCCTCGCTTCAGGTTTTAGCGGGTGACTTGCCGCGCCCGTAGGGGTCTAGGATTTCATTGCACAGGCTATCCACACGACCAGGGGAACGTCGGGTTTCAGCGGCTCTGTGAAACCCGAGGATCCCAGATATCTGTATTGTTCTGTGATGCTGTACATTTCTGTGATGTTGCATTTTTTATCACGCCTTGAGCGAAATATAATATATTGGTATATATATTAGTAGATGTTGTATATGTTTTGCATCCGCGCTACTCCAGTCCCCGCTCTGTCGTTAGTTAGCTAACCTAACGGGTAATGACGAGACCCAGTGGCGAATGCGGATGGCATATACGTACGTCATATTATTTTCGTTCTTTGTGGTGTGATCAATTGATGGGACTGCGTTGATTCGGATCAATGCAAGTTAAAAACAAACCAAATCTGATGTTGTTGGAACACTATTCAAAAAGCTGTTATTGCAAGGACGTTCTCTTTTGTTTAGCATCGTGGTATTCAGTTGGAATATCCTTCTCCTCAGTCGACGAGGCAAGGGCCGAGATCCCTTCACCGGGAGTGACCCCTTGGACAAAAAGTTTGCGTCAGGGCAATAACTTCACTATAGCCGATTACTTTTGCTTTGCACCGTGGTATTCAGTTGGAATATCCTGCACCTCATTCTACGGGGAAAGAGCCGAGATCCCTTCACCGGGAGTGACCTCTTTAGCAAAGGTTTTCGTCACTATATATTTATAAAAGCTATCCGTTCCTTCAACGATATCAAGTTGATTACGTTAAAGGTTTTCGCCAGAAACCATTCGTAGCCATCCATCATTTCAGTTAAATATTCGGTAGTATTCAAGATATGTATTTTGACCTCACGCCAAGGCATAGTGTTTGGTAGCTGCCGGGTATTTATCTGTTGCATAGATAGATGCGTTGGTTTGGGACAGTCGTACAACTATTTTGGCCTACGTCAAGGGTATGTACGGGTGGGTTCAAATTAACCTGGACAATGATGGGTAGAACTTGACATGTGACTTATGATATTTTGACCTCACGCTAAGGTCATAAGAGCATGGGGCAAAAAAAAAATCTCATCGGGAGTTTCAAAAGAACTGAAACTTGCCTGATATGCGCATACCTTCTGGAGTGTGATGATGTGAGCGGATTCCGTCACGTTATCATGCGATGATAGTTGGATCCCGATTCCCACTGATGAGTTAGTTTACTCCTCGGGTGACCCCGACTAATTCTTCTTTCAGGTTTGGAGGAGAATTTGAGGTACAGTGGGAGGTTTCCAGATTAGATAAATTGGTAACCATTCTGATCTAGGATAGAGTGCACGCTGAGTGTTTCTTTTCTCTCTCTCTTTGGCAGCGACCATTGACCCGACCCTAAGACTATGACTCAGTGACCAAATCAACCGAACCTTCTTAACACTGGCTTTTGGATTGTCAGAGTTGCAAACCTCATTGCCACTCCTACTTTTACCCTTTTCTCCAGGACACCTCGTATTACTACGAACGTCCACTTCCATTGGACAAAACCATCGTATGGTTAGATACGAACTCGAAGGAATTTATTCGAGGATGGTTTCCGGTTCTGGAGAAAACGGATAGGACTATTCAGTTGTCTTTTCCTTTTACCTTCTCTCAGGTTGCGAGTACTCCTTGGTTTAGGAGTAGTACACCTATTACGCAAATTGGATAGTCTTCTTCCAAACCTTAGGCTGGTGCCGAACGGTGGGGAATGAAGAAAACCAATTAGCATAACGATGGTGTGCAGAAGGTATTAAGTTAAGACAAAGTAATGGATTAGTAAGAGGGCAAAGTAAACTGCGACTGCTACTCACGACCAAGCCAAGTATTTCTTCGCCAATCCTAAATCACCTTTGTATTTCTCCAGGACACTCCGTATCACTACGAAGATCCACAGTTTATTGGATACTCCATCGTATGGTTATATACGAACTCGAAAGGAACTTGTTCCAGTTCGGGGATGGATTCTGGTCCAGGAGAAACAGGAATAAGGTTTATTCGGTTGTCTTTTATCTTCACCTTCTCTCATTGCGAGTGTTCCTAGGATAAGGACAGTACACCCATTATGCTTATTGGATAATCTTCTTCCAAACCATAGGCTGGTGCCGAACGGTAGGGAAGGAAGAAAACCATTTGGCCTAAAAGGGTGTGCAGAAGGTAATGACTAAAGACATAGAAAGGGATTTGGAAAGATGGCAAAGAATTACACGGTTACCGTTGTGAATCTGAATTATGGAAGAGGCATTACTAGGAATACCGGGATACCCCATCGAAACATTTCAATGTTTCAGTTTCGCTGTGTACTGTTAAAGGAAAACTGATTTCCTGATTGGATACTTACTCCAGGGTATGTATTTACCAGGTATGATTCTCACATCTGTATGTTTTTACAGATGATGAGTGGGAGTAAATTATTGGGAATTGGGTGATCATCCCCATTATATCGGGATTTGTTGTAATCGGTGATATTTGAGGAAATCACCTGGGCTGTTTGCCGGTCGGCAAATATTTGGTTTTGAATATCCGCTGTTATGCACCAATTTCAAATTGATACATCTGTACGTCTATTTTTATAGAGTGAGATAGATCTTTTTGAAATTATGTCTGTGACATTTACCTATATCAGTGGATGGTTAGGTAAGGAGCATTAAACAGCGGTGTAATTCTTCTTAACCATAAGTACAGTTTTCAACCTACGACACACAGTGAATGAGTTATCAGACTCAAGGGACTTATACAGAGTATTGTATGTTGTCCAGGGTCCATCAGGACAATGGGCTTGGTCCTCGTACTATATTCGGTTTACTTATGACTTTTCTAGTTTTTAGACAGGTGTTTCATGGAAACACAGGGTCTGAATTTTGAGAAGTTATAGGTATTTGAATAGAGTAGAGAACCAGGTATAGCAAGTATCGGGATTCTTCAAAGTGATCGAAGATGTAGATACTTGTATATGGTATTCAGTTGATAGTAATGATTTAAGAGACCTTGCTTCTCTTTTCAGGTTACTCATAATTGGAAGCATTCCTAAGTTGAGTAACGTTGATCGGCATCATTCCATTTAGTTGACATGCACTGGGGACAGCTGCATGATTTGAATCTGGTTCAATTAAATCAGTGCCTCTGGTCCTATATTGGATATAGAACAGTTCATACCTTAACGATGTTAAGGTACGGGGAGTTGTCCGGTTTATGATTAAAACCAGACACTGGACAACTCAAGGCACGTTTCTGTAATGGCTGTTTGTGGGTCGACCCAGGCTATGACGAGGGTTGATTTTCTACCATCTGGAAGATCAATAGTGATATTGTTCTAGAATCGCCACGGTTTTAATAAAAATGGATTTTTTCAGAAAACAGTAGTGGGAGTATGGTAGAACTGGAAGTGATTCCAGAACCACAAACGATTACTGGAGATTTGATAGGAACCTAAAGATTCAATCTGGTTTGACATTCCATTGGCCACTCCGCAGATAAGGTGGGTAACTTCAGGCACCCGAGAGGTACTCCGGTAGCCTCAAGGACGGTGACAGGGAAGTTCTTGTGCACCCACACTTACCATTGCTGTTGTTCCAGACTGTGAGACCCGGCAGGAGGATGAGTATAGCGTCGTTCTAAAATTGCTTTAGAAGTGTACGTTTATATGACTCTGCCAGAGGGTTGTCATTGTCAGTGGGAGCAGCGGAAGCATTGGTGGACAGGTAGCTTATGTCTATTTATAGACTAAAGCAGATATAGCGGAGATAGATCATCTATTTCTGACGTGACAGTCATAGGTTTGACTTCATCAGAATAGGGGATGGATCTGTTGAGAAGGTAGTAGGGTGTGATGTCATGGTATTTGGATGACATACACAGAGTAGGAAGTGACATTCCTATACTACGATCGGTTATACTTTGGTCGTCACACAGTGTTTTCTCCACAAAGGAAATGGATTTTATATCTGAAATACTGGCTACTAGATCTATGGCTTTAGATCTAGATTTGGGTGGTTTCCCAATCTGGGTACTTAGACAACATTCTAAGAGTATTTAGAATGGACGACTCCTGGCACGGTAGTATACCTGCTGGTGATGGAGTCACCCTCTCTAAAGGTGTCTTACAGACTAAAGGGGAGAGGGATGTGCTTGATTGGCAGATCACTTGCTTAGGCAATTAAGTCAATCATGAGATATCAAGTGCCACACCAGATGTTATTCTTGCACTACATGCAATAAGTTGACATTGATCCTATCCTGGAGAAACAGTCGGAAGCAGCTTTAGAGCATAAGTGGATGTTCTAGGGATATGATAACGACAGCCTCATTCGGGAGACAGTTATCATTCCAGGCTTCCAAGGTGACCTGGACGACAAGGAGATTGTCAGAGTTATAGTTTTTCCTTCTGACGAGGGGCAGTAATTTAGACAGGTGGTCCAAGGCAATACTGAGGGAGGCATGGCGCTGGATACTGATTAAGTTCAGTTGTCGATACAGTCTAAGAAGTTTGGATTTGGAGTTCATTTATGAGCTAGGTCCCATCAGACATCCAGACACATTCTAAGACAGGTATTGCTCATTTCGGGAGATGGCTTTCTCCGCGAACTTGAGATGTAGAGAGACATAGAAAGAAACATCCAGGCGGATCCACTCACTAAGGCTATTCCTCGAACGCAATAGTTTCGCAAACGAGCTTTGTGAGAATGACTAGTAGAGGAGTTGGGTGTTCGGTATCACACGGGCTGGGAGTATGCGACATCGCAATAATTAGCCTTGAGTGCAAGTGGGAGATTGTTGGAGATAGTGCCCTCAGAGTCAATTATTGGATCACAGGTACGTGATTGTAATGATTGATGGAGGACCTATCCCGGTAGGACAGTCTTACTCGAGATGATAGTATGCTATCTGGTTTATCTTTATCATCATGTACTGCCTAGGCGACCTGACAGGTCGCTATTACACGTTGGTAGAGCCCCTAGGATTCTTGCTTGACCACCAGCAGTATGAGGGCGATCATATAAGTGGGAGCTGGGGGTCTATAAGCACATCCTTAAATGGTCCCTAGTTGTGAGAGTTTCGAGACAGGGCATCGATACTCCAGAGTAGACTAGTGTATACAGTCGAGACCCCAACGAGGGGCGGTGGCCGGTCTCACAAGCCATTGGTGTCAGTTAGATCACCTAAGATGTATACAGTTGCTCATTGGGTTATGAGTACACCGGACAGGACTCGCCGGGAACATGCTAGTTGGTCATATACCAGACGTCAGATGGCAGTTCCCTGGTGACATGTGTACAGGTTAGTTCATCGACCTGGGGATCGTCATTTGTCTCATGTGAGTTCCCACTGTACTTTGATTACTACCCTACCACGCTCAAAGGGGACGTGCAAACAGGTTTTAGTTGGGTACAGTCCCGAGCCACATGGAGGCAGTGAGCGTATCTTCAGGGGTTCGTCTCTCCCGGTATTGGGGGTGAGGTCGCGCTGTGTCTAGGAAAGCCATTACACAAAGCCCTCGGCCGAGGCAAGGAGATTTACTGGTAGGTATTCCGGTAGTATCTCAGGGTGTTCTGGGCTACACTCCGACACGACTTGTACCGCTTTTGGGGGTCTGACTTTTACCAACCCCGTAGGCCCGCCATGCGATGCTCATAGACGAACGGACCGGACTGAACGGATATTGTCACTGTCAGGCTCAGTAGGGTTGTCAGACTGTGTTCGCTCACAGACGTCCCTTTTAGTCAATACGTGGTAGCCCGTTACGTATTGGCTTATACCTCTGACGTGCTAGTGGTTAAATCCACAACCAAGGTGTTGACGAGTCTTTAGAGTCCCCCACATTCAGTTACTCAGCTTTCGAGCGAAAAGTTGTAGAGGCCGTATGGAGATATGGCAGGGTCCGATCAGATACGTGCGGTATTGCACGGATCAGGATCGGACAGTTTGTACTAGAGGCCGTATGGATATATGGCAGGGTTCGATCAGATACGTGCGGTATTGCACGGATCAGGATCGGACGGATATTACTAGCCGGCTTTGGTTTAAGCCGGATCCTAGTATAGTACATTGTAGAATTTGTCTCATTGCATTTGTATTTCGGTCGAAATACAGATGCGGGTGTGTATGCACAGTAGCGGGGTTTTCCTGTAATTTATTACGGGACCAGTTTTCTGGAGTTGCCAGTTTGCTTTCTGTTTCGGCCATTCTCATTTGTATCTTTCAATAGCCGAAGATTGGTGGAGAAGGGATTATTTGCATTTGTGCAAATAAGCAATTGTGGAAGGGGGTCTTTGCATTTTGTTGTATCATGATGGTGCACCATCCTTTGACCTTGCTTGACATTTTGCTTCATGATAGTGTCATGATGGCTTGACCATTGTTGTGATGATGAGGTTGGTGGAGTATGGCTTTGTTGATAATCATTTCCTATCATGATATCATTTAACCTCTCTCTCTCTTGTATTATTGTGTGAGAACCTCCCTCATTCTTTTACACTACACACTCTTTCTCCCTCTTCATGTCATGGCCGCGTTTGGCTCTTGGGGGGCTGTCCAACATTTTGAGTGTGGGATTTTGGTTCATTTCATGTTGCAAAAATCCCACAAGATCAATCTCCAAAGCTCCAAGTATCATTCCTCCACCAAATGGCAATTCCACAACCCCCAAAGTGAGACTTGAGCACTACACATTCTACAGCAAATCTTGGGCACGTCGACTAGCCAGCTTCGTGCCCGAGTTGCCTCGGTATTGAGGTGGAAGCCCGTAAAAGATGCAGACGATGTGGTGCCCTTCCGGCAAGGAGGCGACGACCGGAGTTTCCGCAGGAGATCGGGACGACGACGAGAAGACCGGAGGACGCGGATCAGTCGGTATATCTCTCTTCCCCATCTTGTAGTTAGCTAGGACTAGTTAATGGTTCGATCCGGGTATTAGTGCGCGGTGGTGCCAGTTCATGAAAAATTAAAGTTTATCACCGCTTCCGCATTTGGCCTTCGGATTGACGGCCGGGGCGCCGCCGTGCACTTACAAGGTCCTCCGTCAATCATTGCAATCACGTGCCGGTGATCCAAAAATTGACTCTGAGGGCACTTATCTAACAATCTCCCACTTGCACTCAAGGGTAATTATTGCGATGTCGCATGCTCACAGCCCGTATGATACCGAACACCCAACTCCTCTGCTAATCAGTCTCACAAAGCTCGTTTACGAAACTATTGCGTTCGAGAAATAGCCTCAGCTAGTGGATCCGCCCTGATGTTTCTTTCTATGTCTCTCTTTATCTCAAGTTCGCGGAGAAAACCATCTCCCGAAATGAGCAATATCCGTATTAGAATATGTCTGGATATCTGATGGGACCTAGCTCATAAATGAACTCCAAATCCAAACTTCTTAGACTGTATCGTCAACTGAACTTAATCAGTATCCTGCGCCACACCTCCCTCAGTATCCGCTTGGACCACCTGTCCAAAATTCTGCCCCTCGTCAGAGGGAAAACTATAACTCTGACAGTCACTCTGTCATCCAGGTCACCTTGGAAGCCTGGAATGATAACCGTCTCATGAAGGAGGATGCTGTTATCATATCCCTAGAACATCGACTTATGTTCTAAAACTGCTTTCGAATGTTTCTCCAGGATTGGATAAATATCAACTTATTGCATCTACTGCAAAAACAACATCTGGTGTGCTACTTGACATCTCATGATCAACTCAATTGCCTACGCAAGTGATCTGCCAATCATGCACATCCCTCTCCTCTTTAGTCTGTAAGACACCTTTACAGAGGGTGACTCCATCACCTGCAGGTACACTACCTTGCCCGGAGTCGCCCATTCTAAATACCTTTAGAATGCTGTCTAAGTACCCAGATTGGGAAACTACCCAAATCTAGATCTAAAACCATAGATCTAGTAACCAGAATGTTTGATATTATGTCTATATCCTTTGTGGAGAAACCACTGTGTGACAACCAAAGTATAACCGATCGTAGTATAGGAATTTCACTTCCTACTCTGTGTATGTCATCCAAATACCAGGACATCACACCCTACTACCTTCTTAACAGATCCATCCCCTAATCTGATGATGTCAAACCTATGACTGTCACATCAGAAATAGATGATCTTTCTCCGCTATATCTGCTTTAGTCTATAAATAGACATAAGCTACTTGTCCACTATGCTTCCGCTGCTCCTACTGACTACGACAACCCTCTGGCAGAGTCATATGCACGTGCACTTCTAAAGACAGTTCATAACGATGCTATACTCATCCTCCTACCGGGTCTCATAGCCTGGAACAACAGTAGTGTCAAGTCTGGGTAAACAAGAACCTCCCTGTTACCGTCCTTGAGGCTACTGGAGTACCTCTCGGGTGCCTGAGGTTACCCACCATATCTGCGGATTGGCCAATGGAATGTCAAAACAGATTGAATCGTTTGGTTCTTATCAAATTTTTAGTAATCGTTTGCAGTTCTGGAATCACTTCTAGTTCTACCATACTCCCACTACTGTTTTCTGAAAAAATCCATTTTTATTAAAACTGTGGCGAGTCAAGAAGAATATCACTATTGATCTTCCAGATGGTAGAAAGTCAACCCTCGTCATCGCCCGGGTCAACCCACAAACTGGCATTACAGAAACGTGCCTTGAGTTATCCAGAGTCTGGTTTTAAGCATAAGCCGGAAAACACCCCGTACCTTAACATCGTTAAGATATGAACCGTTCTATATCCAATATAGAAACAGAGGTACTGATTTAATTGGAACCAGATTCAAATCATCCAGCTGTCTCCAGTGCATGTCAACTAAATGGAAGGAGGCCGATCAGCGTTACTCAACTTAGGAATCCATCCAGATATGAGTAACCTAAAAAAGAAGCAAGTTCTCATAATCATTACTATCAACTGAATACCTAACATAAGTATCTACATCTTCGATCACCTTGAAGAATCCTGATAATTGCAATACCTGGTTCTCTACTTTATTCATATACCTATAACTTCTCAAAACTTAGACCTTGCATTTCTACGAAACACATGTCTAAGAACTAGAGAAGTCACAGGTAAACAGAATATAGTACGAGTACCAACCCCTCTGTCCTCATGGATACTGGACAATATACAATACTCTGTATAAGTCTCCTGAGTCTAATAACTCATTCCCTGTGTGTCGTAGGTTGAAAACTATAGTTATGGTTAAGAAGAATTACACCGCTGTTTAATGCTCCTAACCTAACCATCCACTGATATTGGTAAATGTCATGGACACAGTTTCAAAAAGTTATATCTCACTTTATAAAAATAAACGTACAGATGTATCAATTTGAAATTGGTGCATTATAATGGATATTCAAAACTAAATATTTGTCGTCCGGCAAACAACCCAGGCGATTTCCTCAAATATCACCAGTTACAACGAATCCCGATATAATGTGGATGATCACCCAATTCCCAATAACTTACTCCCACTCATCATCTGTAAAACCATACAGATGTGAGAATCAAACCTAGTAAATACATACCCTGGAGTAAGGACTAATTGGGAAATCAGTTTTCTTTTAACAATACATAGTGAAACTGAAACATGTAAATGTTTCGAAGGGGTATCCGGGTATTCCTAGTAATGCCTCTTCCATCAACCGATTCACAACTATAACCGTATATTTCTTTTCCATCTTTCCAAATCCCTTTATATGTCTTTAGTCATTATCTTCTACACACCCCTTCAGGCTAAATGGTTTTCTTCCTTCCCTACCGTACGGCACCAGCCTATGGTTTGGAAGAAGACTATCCAATAAGAATAATGGGTGTACTCTCTTAATCCTAGGAGCACTCGGAACCCGATAGAAGGTAAAGATAAAAGACAACTAAATAAAACCTTATTCCTATTTCTCCTGAACCGGAATCCATCCCCGAACTGGAACAAGTCCCTTCGAGTTCGTATATAACCATACGATGGAGTATCCAATAAACTGTGGATCTTCGTAGTGATTCAGAGTATTCTGGAGAAATACAAAGGTGATGTAGGATTGGCAAAAGAATACTTGGTTTGGTCGTGAATAGCAGTCACAATTTACTTTACCCTCTTTCTAATCCCTTTATTTGTCTTAACTTATTACCTTCTATACACCATCGTTAGGCTAATTGGTTTTCTTCATTCCCCACTGTTCGGCACCTGCCTATGGTTTGGAAGAAGACTATGCAATTAGCGTAATAGGTGTACCGTCCTAATCCAAGTAACACTCGCAACCTGAGAGAAGGTAAAAGGAAAAGACAACTGAATAGTCCTATTCGTTTTCTCCAGAACAGGAAACCATCCTCGAATCTGGAACAAGTTCCTTCGAGTTCGTATATAACCATACGATGGTTTTATCCAATGGAAGTGGATGTTCGTAGTAATACGTGGTGTTATGGAGAAAAAGGGTAAAAGTAGGAGTGGCAATGAGGTATGCGACTCTGACAATCCAAAAGTCAGTGTTTTAAGAAGGTTCAGTTAATCTTGGTCACTGAATTATAGTCAAGGGTCGGGTCATGGTCGCTGCCAAAGAGAGAGAGAAAAGAAACACTCTGCATGCACTCTAACCTAGATCATAATGGTTATCACTTTATCTAATCAGGAAACCTCCCACTGTAACCTCAAATTCTCCTCCAAACCTGAAAGAAGAATTAGTCGGGATCACCCGAGGAGTAAACCAACTCATCAGTGGGAATCGGGATCCAACTATCATCGCATGATAACGTGACAGAATCCACTCACGTTATCACACTCCAGAAGGTATGCGCATGCCTGGCAAGTTTCAGTTTCTTTAGAAACTCCCGATATAGGTTTTTACCCCTAGGACCCAAGTGACCTTGACTGAGCCAACATATCAAAGGATCCTAGCCAAGTTCAACCCGTCATTATCTTGATTGCATTAGACCCACCGGCACGAGTCCTTGACTGAGCCAAAATGACCGCACGACTGTCCTAACCAATCACATATCCATAAGGCAGATAAGCATTGCAGAGCTACCGCACACTACGCCTCGGCTGACACGACATACGTAGCACAAATACTAAGCAATACTAATCTGAAATGACGGAGGGCTACGGTTGGTTTTTGGCGAAAAACCTTTAATGTAATGAACTTGATATCGCTGAAGGAACCGGATAGCTTTTTATAAAATTATAGTGGCGAAAACCTTTGCTAAAGAGGTCACTCCCGGTGAAGGGATCTCTGCTCTTTCCCCGTATAATGAGGTGCAGGATATTCCAACTGAATACCACGATGCAAAGCAAAAAGTAATCAGCTATAGTGAAGTTATTACCCTGACGCAAACTTCTGTCCAAGGGGTCACTCCCGGTGAAGGGATCTCGGCCCTTGCCTCGTCAACTGAAGTGCTGGATATTCATAACCGAATACCACTGTGCAAAACAAAATAGAACGTCCTTGCAATAACAGCTTTTTTTTGAAAAATGTTCCAACAACATCAGAATAGGTTTGTTTAGCTTGCATTGATCCGAATCAACGCAGTCCTATCAATTAATCACACCACAAAAGAACGAAAATACGATGTACGTATATACCATCCGCATTCGCCACTGGGTCCCGTCATCACCCGTTAGGTTACTTAACTAACGACAGAGCGGGGACTGGACTAGCGCGGATGCAGAACATATACAACATCTACAAGTATATATATCAATATATAACAATCGCTCAAGGCATGATAAAATACAACATCACAGAAATGTAATAAGCATCATAGAACAATACAGATAATCTAGAAGCCCCGGGTTTCACAGAGCCGCAACTGAAACCTGACGTTCCCCTGGTCGTGTGGATAGCCTGTGCAATGAAATCTCAGACCCCTACGGGTGCAGCAAGTTACCCGCCAAAACCTAAAGCGAGGCATCCCCCTTCAACAACGTGAATGGACCACCCAGCACTTCACGGAATCCGGTAACTCGAGCACCACTCCTTGGGTCAACCTATACCCCTTACGAGTGCGGCGAATAGCCCGCCAATTCTAGAGTAGAGCCCCCTCCATCTCAAAGCAATGAAATGCGGGCCCGTTGCCCTCTAGAACCCGGCTATCCGTGCACCCCACCTTAGGGTAATCCTAGTATAGAAAGTAAAATATATACAACGGGTACATCGATCTCAGCCCGATCGTGCCCCAAAAGAATAATATACAAACAGGCAGTGACGGCAGTCCACATGTCGGACTCTCGCCCCGCAATATCAAATGTACATATACAACCAAACTGTACTACCATTGCATCTAGGCTATCCACCACGACAAATCTGTAACATCACAGCACAACACAAAACATCAACGTGAATGTCACGTTCGCAAATCCGTCTAAAAGAACTATAGCAATTAGACAGGATTTACCGATCAAATGACATTCACGGTCGCAGATATAATGTAAATACTGTGATCTAACATATTTAAAATTTTCGATCGACTAAATTTTCAGAAGTGGGCCCCAAGCACAATACCCAGTACTCAAACAAATCTGGGCCTAAAAATAAAATACCAGAAACACCATTTCCAAGTCAGAAACCACCTGAAGAAATTTGGTCCAATGAAGAGCTAGAATGGCGGCGGAACCGCGGCCAAAACTAGAGTTAGGCCACGGTTCCGCGGCGTTCCTGAGGAGTTAATATACCAAATTACTTCAGTGCCCCTAGAAACCCCTGCCTGATTTTCTGCAATACACCAAATAATTTTTTGACAACAGAAAAATTTCGACAGAAACTGATGACTTGGAAATGCCGTTTTTGAAAATTTCGTTCGATCGAATTTCTAAACATGTAAGAGCAAGCTAGTAAAGTTTAATGGCGTGGCTATGATACCATGTAAGACTACGGTAGCGCCCCGGCCATCTTTCCGAGATCCAAAATGCGGAAACGAAAATTTTTCTTAACTAGAAAACCGGTGCTATCGTATGCTTAAAACCCGGATCGAACCATTAACCTACAACTAGCTACAAGAGAAAGGGTTGGAAAGCTATACCGATCGATCCGTATCCTTCGGTCTTTGGCCACCATCCCAAGCTCACCGCGGCAACTCCGGTCTCGATCTCCTCGTCGGAAAGGGCACCACATCTACAAGCCTTTTTAAGGGCTCCCTCTTCGTCCGAAGCAACTCGAGAACAAAGTGTGCTAGCTGACGTGTCCAAGGTGTTGTAGAGAATGTTTGTGATCACTTTGACTCCTGCATCCATGAGATGGATGGAGGTTGAAGGTGTTGCCATTGATGGAGATTAGGAGCTAGAGAAGAAAGAGGAGGAAGAAGAAGTTTTCTCTTTCTTTTCTTTTGTGTTTTTATTCTTGTGTGATAAAATGAGAGTGAGCTTGATAATAAAAACCAAGAGCAAACCCCTCACATGGCTGCCCTCTTTCTCTCTCCCTCTCATTTCATCTCCTCATCAATCAAATAATGTGACACATGCACAAAGAAAGAGACCATGAGTCACCACTTGTGCATGTGTCACAATAAATGCTCCAAATAATGATATCTAGCTCATAAAAACAATTAAAAAACATTAATCCAAATGTTTGCAACAATAAAAAGATACGGCAACATCTAAAGTAAACTCATGATGGTTCACAAGGATACCCCTCACCTGTATATACATGCCTGCATCCGCATTCCGACTTAATGCGAATGCGATGAGACTAAAGTAATCCAACAAATCTAATATTAGGATCCGGGTTAAACCAAGGCCCACTAGTATGATCCGTCCGATCATGATCCGTGCAATACCGCACGTATATGATCGAGCTCTGCCATATATCATACGGCTTCTACAACGTTTCGCCCGAAACTTGAGAAACTGTCTGTAGAGGACTCTAAAAACTCGTCAATACTTTGGCTGTGGATTTAACCACTAGCACGTCAGAGGTATTAACCGTACGTAACGAGCTACCAGGTATTACCAAAAGGAAGGTCGATGAGCGAACTCATCCTGACACCCTACTGAGCCTGTCAGTGACAATATCCGTATAGTCCGGTCCGTTCGTCTATGAGCATCGTATGGCGGGCCTAGGGGGTTGGTAAAAGTCAGACCCCTAAAAGCGGTACATGTCGTGTCGGAGTGTAGCCCAGAGCACCCTCAGATCCTACTGGAATACCTACCAGTAAATCTCCTGCCTCGGCCGAGTGCTTTGTGTAATGGCTCTCCTAGACACAGTGTGACCTCACCCCCAATACCGAGGGAGACGAACCCCAGCCGATCCGCTCGCTGCCTCCATATGGCTCGGGACTGTACCCAACTAAAACCTGTTTGCACGACTCCTTTGAGCCGTGGTAGGGTCGTAATCAAAGCACAGTGGGAACTCACACGAGACAAATGACGATCTCATGTCGATGAACTAACCTGTACACATGTCACAAGGGAACTGCTATCTGACATCAGGTAAAATACGAACTAGCATGTTCCCGGCGAGTCCTGTCCGGTGTACTCATAACCCAATGAGCACCTGTATACATCTTAGGTGATCCAACTGACACCAATGGCTTGTGAGACCAGCCACCGCCCCTCGTCGGGGTCTCGACTGTATACACTAGTCTACTAATGGAGTATCGATGCCCAGTCTCGAAACTCCCACGACTAGGGACTACTTTAAGGATGTGCGCTTAGACCCCAGCTCCCATGTATATGATCGCCATCATACTGCTGGGAGTCAAGCAAGAATCCTAAGGGCTCTATCAACGTGCAATAGTGATCTATAAGGTCACCTAAAGCAGTACACGATGATAAAGACAAACCATGATAGCATACTATTCTCCATCAACGTATAATAGTGAACCACAATGTCACCTAAAGCATGTACACGATGATAGAGACAAACCAGATAGTATACAAACCTCTCGAGTAAGACTGTCCTACCGGTATAGGTCCTCCCTCAATCATTGCAATCACATGCCTGTGATCCAATAATTGACTCTGAGGGTATTATATCCAACATTGAGGAGCTCGGGTTTTTCTTGGGTTGCCCAAGTGCGGTAATTTCATCACCCTTAGCATAGTATTTCCTTCACTTTACTTTTCATGCAAGTTTAGAGGTGAAATTGTGATGTTTAGTGAGCTTTGGGAAACCCTAGTAAAGGGTTTGTGTGTTTGTTGAAATTGGTGATGTTGTGGCTGTTAACTAGACTTGGGTGCTGTTTAATGACCTGGACAAGAGCTTAGAAACCCCAAAACACAGATTTAGAAACCCCGACATCGGATAAATGTGTGATTTGTGAGGGTATTTTGGAATCTGGAGCAACCCGGGGACACTAGAAATGATTTTGCAATTACTGGGAGTCGTGTAGGGCCCTAGGAAGCTACCACCAAGACCTGAGCCCCATCCCCTGCATCTAGGCCATAGATTTATTCAATCTGGCTGCAATTTGTGGCTAGGGTAGGTTAGAATGGCTTCGTATTTGTTCTGGGGTCCCATTAGATGTAAATTAGGCCCTCCATATATGCATAATTGACCAATTTGGCTTAGGGTAAAACCTGGGACCGTTTCCATGAGTTGGTGCATTGTTTTACGACTCCGTTTTGACTTGATTTTGGTATTTGGTATTGTGTTTCTGTCGTGTGGCGTTTGGACGTCCACGACCAGGGTTTTTGGTCGTGTCTTGCACGCAAAGCTATAGGTTTTGACCTATGAGCGAAACGTGTACCGTTTTGGTTTTCCGCCTTGATTTTAATGCGCATTGCTATGGTTTATAATTGTAGGTACCTTCGCGTGGATTCCGAGGCGACGGGGCATGGCGTCATCGACTTCGGCGAACAAGAACCAAGGTGAGTGTATCTATATCCATTGGGGAAGTCGGGTGGATAGCGTATAGCACCCCCGCAATGTATTGATGGAAAACTGATTATAGAATATGGTTAGGAAACTAGGGTTATAGTAAAGGATATTTAGTGATACTATATTAGAAACTAAGGATAGTTAGAAATGATATAATACGGCGATTATGGGATGAGGGAATTCGAGGACGACGTTTGTCGATATTGCCGTTTAGGGTACAGTAGGACTAGATAGCTGATGTAGATGCGTCATCCGAACCATACCTTTTCCTAAACTAAAGAATCGTATGGATCTTTTAAATATATACCTTGAGAGATGTTACGGATTTTCAAATAATATCTTTTCCTTAAAACACCGTAACCCCTATTTTCAAAACTATGATTCACTTCTTCTAAAATCTGCTTGTATGGTTCGGTTGTGTATGTTGGATTAGATACTTATACTTAGTAGAGATAGAATGTTTGTGTGAATTTGATTTGATATGTGATATAAATGCGATGAAAGAATATAGGACTGATATGATGATATGTTGGTATACGGATGCGAGTCGATCGAGATGATTTATACACTGCCGGTACCCTGATATGAGATTATTGCGGATGTGACCTAGGACATAGGTATATAGATATGTATATATATATATATATGGAATGTTGTGAATATTGGATGATAGGCCGTATATGTTATTAGGCCGTACCCTCAATTGTCTTATAGGATGATAGGATCCCTATTAGCTTAATGCCGCCGTACGATGATTTTCCGTGCGTGATGAGTTTGAGTTGATGATTGATCCTTACCCTTGACTAGAGGTTGTCATACGATGGATCATACCGTATGCGATATTGTTTGGCTGGATGCCGATTGATAGATTCCCAGACTCGGTCATATTAGATACGTACACCCTTCAGTATTTGTATATGATTTACCTTATGTTGGATTCATGTTATTTCCATTGAATTGCTTATACCTGTGCTAGTACACTTGCACCATTATCGATGATGCGTATGTTACACGTACACAGATTTACCGGCTCACACACTTCATCATCGATAATTGCCATGTCACTACACAGTAGGGTTGCTGCATCATGACATATACATTGATACATCTATACTTGCGGATATACACATTCGTATATCTATATTGGTGCACATATACATTGATACATCCATACTTGCGGATATACATATTCGTATATCCATATTGGTGCACATATACATTGATACATCCATACTTGCGGATATACACATTCGCATATCCATATTTGTGCACACATACATTGGTACATCTACACTTGCGCATATTCATATTGTACCTTTTTAGATAACCGGTTTTATTGTAAAATTGGGAACCGCATGTTATATTTTAAAAACTGGAATCATTTTAAAATCGCGGTTTTCCCTTAATATGTTATATCACTATTCCATGCTGCATGACACACGGATATGCTTACATTTCCATTATATGTTGCATGCGTCATGCTCTATGATTTTACGCATTGAGATATGCTGTTTTCATGAGATTTCTGAATTTGAGAACCGTGGACATTTTAAAAGAGATTATGTGTTGTTTTAAAAACCCGGTTTCTCCTGATATGATATTTCAGTGCGTCCACCATGTGTTTTCTCGGTGCTGAGAGCGACATGTGAAACCCGATTCGAGGAGACGGATGTGGCCGATTGCGGGTACATGGTGGACCCGGTATGGTACCCCGGGGTAAGAAAGGGATGCTGTGTATACAGACGGTGAGCCTGGCAGAGGGACTACTACCTACCGGTGATAGTATTTGGGCTCGGCGGATATCCGGAGGATACCGACCGGAGTCGAGAGATGATATGGGCCGATCCGGACTGACGGAGCCCGTGGGCCTATTCGGACTGACGGAGCCTGATATATGAGGATTTACGTGCCGATGCTGGGTACGGTTTTCATGATGTTCTCGAGTGTCGATACTAGGCACTCAGATTCCATGATTTTGATGTGTCGGGAGGGACACCGTTGATATATATATATATATATATATATATATATATATATATATATATTCTCATACTTTTATGCACACTCCTTTATGATATTTACGTGCATGCATACATTGATTATATGGGTGGACGAGATCTACATTCATACATACCTTGATTATGGTTGGACGAGATCCATATACATGCATTGATTATTACCGTTGGATGTTATCCGCATGCATAGGTATTGACTACGTTGTTAGCACATATACAGACCCGGTTACCCTAGATATCATAGTATTACCTTTATGATATAGTTGACCTAGGAGTCGTTGTTTATTCGATTTCTATCTGTTGATATTTTTCTACTCACGAGTTGGCAACTCACCCCCGTTGTGCCACAGTTCTTGCAGGTTGACCGCTTGGATCAGTAGCGGCTTCGCTGGCACACAGTTGCATTCGAGTGTTTTGCATTGGTAGGTGGGACATTTGTATCATTCCCACTCTTGTATCTACATTTCATATTGTATCTGGTTAACTCCATCAATCAAAATTTGTAAGTTGTATAAGTAATGAGACTTAGTGGGATTGTGGTTGCGAGACTTAGAGCGAGGGGTTTTTCGCTACTTATGGTTTATATGTCTTGATTATTCTTTATCTTTTGTGGTGAACTTCGCCGTTGGACGTAGTATACTTATATATACTGTATTGCATGGTTGTGATCCGCCGTTTGGCGAAGAGCTAGCTCGCACATGGGGATGCCATTATCATTATTATGTATTTGTGGTTTTGGATCAAAAAATACAAAGGAGGTGCTGCCAAAATTTTTAAAAGATGAAACATGTTTTCAAACTAGTAAACTTCACTTGCATCATTCATGTTTCTTTTCTATGCATTAAGAAAACTTGATTTTATTATTTCTTTATTTCAAAACCTCACCTCCTTTATTTTTCTTAAAAGGTTCAGATTTCTGGGTTTCAGCTTACTTGAATTCCGTTACGCCTTTATACGTTGCGTGATTCAAGTGCTGGTCACGAGCTAATATTTCGGGTCGTGACAAGTATCGAGACTGGGCATCGATACTCCAGTGTAGACTAGTGTATACTGATCGAGACCCCGACGAGGGGCGGTGGCCAGGTATCACAAGCCATTGGTGTTAGATTGTTCACCTAAGATAGTATACGGGTGCTCATTAGGTTATGAGTACACTGGACGGACTCGCCGGGAACGTGCTAGTTGATATTATACCTATTGTCAGATAGCAGTTCCCAGGTGACATATGGACAGGTTAGTCTGTCGACCTAAGATCGTCATTTATCTCGTGTGAGTTCCCACTGTGCTTTGATTACTACCCTACAACGGCTCAAAGGAGTCATGCAAACAGGTTTTAGTTGGGTACAGTCCCGAGCCACATGGAGGCAGTGATCGGATCGTCGGGGATTCTTCTCTCTCTATATTGGGGGTTGATGACGCGCTGTGCATGGGTGGCCATCACCAGAAATCCATGGCCTTGGCGGATGAGAATTACCAATCCAGGATCGATAGTTTCTCAGGTGGTGATGGGTTTCATGCCGACACTAAATGTCGCGTTCTTAGGGGTCTGACTTTATCCACCCCCGTAGACTCGATATGCGATACTCTTAGACGAACAGACCGGACTGTACGGATATTGTCACTGTCAGGCTCAGTAGGTGTTCAGGATGAGTTTGCTCGTTGGCCTCCCTTTCGCTCATTACCTGGGTAGCCGTTATGTACAGCTAGTGCAGCTAACGTGCTTGTGGTAAAACCCTCTGCCAGCGTATTGACGAGTCTTTAGAGTCCCACATAGAGCGTTTTCACGGTTCAGGCGATATGTTGTACATGAGGTATGTTGGTACATGCACTTGTCCGATTAAATATGCACACATGCTGCGCAGACTTTAATCGGACGGTTGATAATACCAGCGGCTTAGGATTGAGCCGGATTATTAAATCAGGTTTTGATTTAATAATTTATATATATATATATATATTTATATATATGTATTCTAATATTATTGTTCACTATTCATTTTCTCTCTTGGCTATTCGTATTTTTGTACGAATATGCGTATATGTATTTCGATACATATACAGGGTTGTATTCCGTATTTATACGGAGTGGTTTCTAGAAGATGTCCACCACATTAATTGATTTTCTTTTTAGAAAAACAATTAGGAAATGAGGTGGAGGGTGAGTTGGTATGAGCATGGGTCAAGGCATGGTTTGGAATTGTTTATTTGGAAAATGAAATAAGATATTTTGGTGGGAATGAGAGAGGGGGCAGCCACTTATTGATGGGGCAAGGCTCATTTGTGAGAACACACTAGTTTTTCTCCACTCTCTCATGCTCACCAAAACACTTAGCAAATTTCTTTAGTTGCTCTTGCCATTGTTTTCTTACCTCCTTGATCTTCTATGGATGCTCTATGATCATATGAGATGAGAGAAAAATATAGTGACACTCTCCTACACCTCTACTTTCCATCGCTAGCAACTTTGGAGCGTCGGTTGCCTTGTTTGTCGAGGCCGAAGCTTGCACCGTTTCCCTCGGGTGGATCATCAGAGATGGAGGAAGACCGGCAATCAAACTTCATCAAGGAACCACTAGGAGCTTGGAATGAAGACCGAAGGACATGGATCAACTCGGTATAACCATTCTAACTTCTTTACTAGCTTGCCGGTTTAGGGTTTAAGGCAGATCCGGGAATCGGGTAATGGTAGCGCCGGTTTAGTAAATTTTTGTTCCGCATTTGGCCATCGTTTGATGGCCGGGGCGCTGCCATAACCCAGCATGGTATCAGAGCCAGGTTTTTTAACCCTTAGCTAGCTAGTTTAGACAATGTTAAAGTATCGAAATCGAAACAGTCCCAAAACGATGCACTGCAGATTTCATTTTCTGTCGATATTCAAAGTCTTCAAAAAAAATTTCAAACAACTGCAGAAGACTTCTTGAGTGACCACTAGAACATACACCAAATACGAACCCATTCCAAAAAAATTGCCCCGAGCACATTTCTCCTTTTTTCGAGCAGGCCGGCCCTAATAGGGTATTTGGGGTTCATATTTTGTGTGTTGTTTGGTCTCTGGAATCTTGGTACAGTGGTATTATTTGTTCAGCCCAGTTTTGATATTATGTTATCAGTTGTTCGGGGGCTATTCGGGGTGTTTCGAAGTTGATGTTTTAACATTGTTTAAATGTTTATCAGTACGTACATTTCTATCTGCGACCGTGAATGTCATTCGAGCGGTACAACTCGTCTAATTGCTATATGTCTTTTATACGGGTTTGTGAACGTGACATTCACGTTGATGTTCTGTGTTGTGCTGTGATGTTGGTTGGATCATCGTGGTGGATAGCTTAGGTGCAATGTTAGTACAATTTAGTTTCATTTGTACATTTGATATTGCGGGGCGAGCGTCCGACATGTGGATTGCCGTCACTGCCAGTTTGTATATTATTCATTTGGGACACGACCGGGTTGAGGTCGATGTCACCTTTGTATATTATTTTCTTTTCTGTACTAGGATTACCCCGCGGTGGAGTGCTCGAATAGCCGAATTCTAGAGGGCAACGGGCCCGCATCTTATTGCATTGAGACGGTGGGGACCTTACTCTAGAATTGGCAGGCTATTCGCCGCACTCCTGGGGGGTATAGGTTGACCCACGGAGGGGTACTCAAGTTACCGGATTCCATGAAGTGCTGGGTGGCCCATTCACGTTGTTGCAGGGGGTTGTCTCACTTCTGGTATTGGCGGGTAACCTGCCGCGCTCGTAGCGGTCTAGGTTTTCATTGCACAGGCTATCCACACGACAGGGAACGTCGGGTCTCATTTGCGGCTCTGGTGAAACCCGGGGCTCCAAGATTATCCACCATTCTGTGTTGCTTCTGTGATGCTTCTGTGATATTGCTTTATATCATGCCTGGGACGAATGTTATATATATTTATATATACTAGTAGATGTTGTATATGTTTTGCACCCACGCTGGTCCAGTCCCCGCTCTGTCGTTAGTTAAGTAACCTAACGGGTGATGACGAGACCCAGTGGCGAGTGTGGATGGCATATATGTACATATTATTTTCGTTCTTTTTTGGTGTGATTAATTAATGGGACTTGATCGCACGCTTTTGGCGTGTCGGATGTTCAAAGTTCTAAAGTTATAACCGCGATCAGGACGGTGTCGCTTTACAGCTAGCCGGTTGAGCACGGATCGATCTACAGGGAGATGGTTGTATGTCCGTTCTTGTTTTAGACGAGTCAATGAAGAATTGTGTATATGTTTGTTCAGTTCTATCCTAAGTGATATATGCAAGTATAAAGTTGTTAAGAAAAAGATACGAAAGTCTAAGCTAAGGAAATCCACACTCAAAACCTTTGAGCCGAGTCTTGACCAATTGAAGCTAGAGCAATCGGCAACAACGTGGATTAGGGAATTTAAGCGCGGTATTCGTGGAATCCGGCTTATTTACCCTTGTCCTTCCGTTCTTGTCTATTGCTTTTGCCTCCGGCCAAACCGAACGCAACCGGTCACGGTTAGGAATCACCATTACCTTGGTAGGGTAGGGTGCCTAATGGAGCGCTTGCGTATCCTTTGGGCGGAGTTCAATGGAAAATAACGGGAAAAGGAAATGAGCAAAGAAACATTGACTTACAATATCGTATTTATTCTTAACAACAATAATTACAACCATTCATAAAAAGAACCAAAAAGAGAGAACAAAAAGATAAACAAAGAAAAGAAAAGATTACAAGCAAGTAATTAAAGTGCATGGTAATAAATTGAAAGTAATAAAAGACAAGAATGAAAAATGCAAGAAAGAGATAAGCAAGAAACTAACACTAAGAACCATAGAACTCAAGACAAGCCATAGGATCAATAGCCAACCCTTAAACTTGCAAGCTCAATCAAGAGGTTGCAAGATCAAGAGAAGGGTAAAGAACTCATGTGAAATGAAGCACAAAAGAGAGAACAAAATGATACAACCCCTTGAGATCAATGACCAAAGCTTAAACTTGCAAGCTCACTTAAGAGGTTGTGTTCATAACAGAATAGTGCATTTTATACCGCCCATTCTTATGCTCGTGTGTTTATAGGTAGGTGCTTTTAATCAGTGTTTGCTATATAATTGCAGAATACAGGTTCTCGGCTCTGAACAGTGAATATCATGGCAAAGTACGACAAATTCCGGATTACTGCCAACAACAGATAAAACACGGGTCTCTGCTCTCTATCCGTGTGTTGCCACATACCAGTTAAGGGACAAGATGGCAAATCGATTGTCATGTCATGCACAAAGCTCAATGGCAACACAAGATCCAAGAAATCTACGCGGAGCTCGAGGAAATCATGGCAAAAGATCCACATCACATCACCTTTTTGTTCTACTAAAATTCTGGAATAATTATGAAGAGTTTCTGAGAAAAGTCAGATACCACATAGCAGACAACACCAAACCAGGAAAGCACCCAAAACCCGACGAGCCAACTCATCTAAACCGCCGCGTTTCCGCGGCATAAGCCTGCTTAGGCCGCGGAAACACGGCCGTACTGGCTCCTCAGGTGATGAATTTTCAGGGGTACTTGGGTCTTTTTATGTAGGTTCTGAATGTTGCCCTAGATTTTCAGATCCCTGCCAATAAATACTCAAGATCTGAGCTAAGCCAAGGGTCCAATTTGATATCCATTCTTTTGCCTCTTTTTGTTAGGTTTTAGTCTTTTTCTTCTTCTTCTTCATCTTTTCTCCATGAAAATTGTTGTGAGAGCTTTTTGAGTGGAAGATCAATGAAGATGAGGGCTTTTGTATCATTCTCTTTTGTTTAACTTTCCCTTGAGATTCTTGCTTTCTCTTGATCATTCAACCTCTTCATTGAGCTTGAATGGTTAAGGGTTAGTTATTGATCTCAAAGGTCGTATTTTCTTATGGAATTAGCGCTTCATTTCACATGCGTTCTCTACCCTTCTCTTGATCTTGCAACCTCTTGATTGAGCTTGCAAGTTTAAGGGTTGGCTATTGATCCCATGCTTGTCTTGAGTTCTAGTTTCTTGTTCTTTTTATCGCTTTTTATTACTTGCTTATTATTATCTTGCTTTACTTTCTTGCAATTTAATTCATGCACTTATTTACTTGTAATCTTTTCTTTTCTTTGTTCTTTTCTTTTGCACTTCTTGGTTCTCTTTGTGAATGGTTGTAATTATTGTTGTTGTTAAGAATAAATACGGTATTGTAAGTTAAGATTTTCTTTGCTCTTTTCCTTTTCCCGTTATTTTCCATTGAACTCCGCCCAAACGATACGCAAGCGCTCCGTTAGGCACCCTACCCTAATAAGGTAACGGTGATTCCTAACCGCGACCGGTTGCGTTCGGTTTGGCCGGAGGCGAAAGCTGTTGGAGATAGTGCCCTCAGAGTCAATTATTGGATCACAGGCACGTGATTGCAATGATTGAGGGAGGACCTATCCCGGTAGGACAGTCTTACTCGAGATGATAGTATGCTATCTGGTTTATCTTTATCATCGTGTACTGCTTTAGGTGACCTGACATGTCGCTATTGCACGTTGATAGAGCCCCTAGGATTCTTACTTGACGACCAGCAGTATGATGGCGATCATATACGTGGGAGCTGGGGTCTATAAGCACATCCTTAAAATGTCCCTAGTCGTGGGAGTTTCGAGACTGGGCATCGATACTCCATTAGTAGACTAGTGTATACAGTCGAGACCCCGACGAGGGGCGGTGGCCGGTCTCACAAGCCACTGGTGTCAGTTGGTTCACCTAAGGTGTATACAGGTGCTCATTGGGTTATGAGTACACCGGACAGGACTCGCCGGGAACCTGCTAGTTGGTCTTATACCAGACGTCAGATAGCAGTTCCTTGGTGACATGTGTACAGGTTAGTTCATCGACCTGAGGATCGTCATTTGTCTCGTGTGAGTTCCCACTGTGCTTTGATTACTACCCTACCACGGCTCAAAGGAGTCGTGCAAACAGGTTTTAGTTGGGTACAGTCCCGAGCCACATGGAGGCAGTGAGCGGATCTTCAGGGGTTCGTCTCTCCCGGTATTGGGGGTGAGGTCGCGCTGTGTCTAGGAGAGCCATTACGCAAAGCCCTCGGCCGAGGCAGGAGATTTACTGGTAGGTATTCCAGTAGTATCTCAGGGCGTTCTGGGCTACACTCCGACACGACTTGTACCGCTTTTGGGGGTCTGACTTTCACCAACCCCCTAGGCCCGCCATGCGATACTCATAGACGAACGGACCGGACTGTACGGATATTGTCACTGACAGGCTCAGTTGGGTGTCGGGGTGAGCTTCCTCATCGACGTCCCTTTTTGGTCAATAGCTGGTGGCCCGTCACGTATTGGCTTATACCTCTGACGTGCCAGTGGTTAAATCCACAGCCATAGTATTGACGAGTCTTTAGAGTCCACCACACTTACAGTTACTCAAGCTTTCGGGCGAAACGCTGTAGAGGCCGTATGGAGATATGGCAGGGTCCGATCAGATACGTGCGGTATTGCACGGATCAGGATCGGACAGTTTTGTACTTGTGGCCGTATAGTTATATGGCAGGGTTCGATCTGATACGTGCGGTATTGCACGGATCAGGATCGAACGGATTTTACTAGCCGGTTTTGGTTTAAGCCGGTCCTAGTTTAGTACAGTGTAGATTTTGTCTCATTGCATTTGTATCCGGTCGGAATACAGATGCGGGTGTGTATGCACAGTATAGGGGTTTTCCTGTAATTTATTACGGGACCAGTTTTCTGGAGTTGCCAGTTTGCATTCCGTTCCGGCCGGTTTTCCTTTGTTCTTTCCCGGCCGGACTTTTCTGATGGAGGGGGTTATTTGCAGTTTTGCAAATAACACTTTGTGGAGGTTTTTCTTGCAAATGATTTATTATGATAACCTTTTTAGATACCATTCATTTCATGCTTTATGAAGATAAGATGTGGATTAGAGTTGATGTGAGTTTGTGATGATTATGTCTTGATGTGGTCACCACTTCCTTTACCCTACACTCACCTCCCTTCATGCTTCATATTATCTCCTCCACCATTCTCATTTAGAATATAAGTTTTTGATAAGAAAAAGAAAGAGAGGAAGAAGAAGGGAGAGCTTCATTCTTGAGAGTTTCTTTCTTGATCTCTTTTTCATGCTAGAAAAATGCAAGCACCATTTTTCTAATCCTTGTTTCCTCCATCATCTTCAAATGGCAACAAAACCCAAGTGAGACAATCTACTACACATTCTACAGCACATCTTAAGCATGTCGAGTTGCCGGCTTCATGCGCGAGTTGCCTCGGTATTGAGGCGGGAGCCCGTAAAAGTAGAAGGCGATGTGGTGCCCTTTCCGGCGAGGAGGCGACGATGTGGAGGCAACACTTTCCGCGGGAGATCGGGACGATGACGAGAAGACCGGAGGACTCGGATCACTCGGTATACTTCTCACCCTATCTCTTGTTTGCTAGCATTAGGTTAATGGTTACGATCCGGGTTTTCATTGTCCGCGGTAGCGCCGGTTTCCGAGTAAGGAAAATTTTTATTCCGCATTTTGGCCTCGAGCAAGAGGCCGGGGCGCTGCCGTGGCGCAACATGGTATCAGAGCCACGCCATTAACCTTACCTAGCTTCGTTTGATGTGTTTGCGTTTCCGATCGACCAAAATTTCCAAAAACCGTATTTTTCTAGCACATCAGTTTCTGTTGAAATTTTTTGAAGTCTAAAAATTTTTCAGGTGGTCTCAGAAAGATGTGCAGGGAGTTCTAAGAACTCTGGAAAAAAACGAGACAGTGAACCCTTACCTCGACCGCGGAAGAGCGGCCAAAACCCCATTTTGGCCGCGCTTCCGCGGCAATATGGTGGGGTCATTGCTTCATCTTTTTTCAGTGGGCTTCTGGGCTGTAATTAGGGGTTTTGGAATATTAAATTTGGGCCCAGGTTTTCTGTGACTGCTCCAGTTTTGATTGGGGGCCCACTTGTTAATTTTTGGTCAATCGGAAAATTTTAAACACAATTTTTCACAGTATTTACATTATATCTGCGACCGTGAATGTCACTCGATCGGTAAATCCGGTCTAACTGCTATAGCCCGGTTAGACGGATTTGCGAACGTGACTTTCACGTTGATGTTCTATGTTTATGCTGTGTTGTTGCGGATCGGTCGGTGGGGATAGCCTGGATGCAATGCTAGTACAGTTCTGTTGTATTATGTACATTTGATATTGCGGGGCGAGCGTCCGACATGTGGACTGCCGTCACTGCCTGATTGTATTATTCTTTTGGGGCACGACCTGGTTGCGGTCGATGTACCCGGTGTATGTATATTGTACTTTCTGTACTAGGATTACCCCGCGGAGGGGTGCACGGATAGCCGGGTTCTAGAGGGCAACGGGCCCGCATCTCATGGCATTGGGACGGAGGGGGCTTCACTCCAGGATTGGCGGGCTATTCGCCGCACTCGTAGGGGGTACAGGTTGACCCAGGAGGGGTGCCCAAGTCACCGGATTCCGTGAAGTGCTGGGTGGTCCATTCACGGTGCTGAAGGGGGCTGCCTCGCTTCAGGTTTTGGCGGGTGACTTGCCGCACCCGTAGGGGTCTAGGTTTTCATTGCACAGGCTATCCACACGACCAGGGGAACGTCGGGTTTCAGCAGCGGCTCTGTGAAACCCGGGGCTTCCAGATATCTGTATTGTTCTGTGATGCTGTACATTTCTGTGATGTTGCATTCTTATCACGCCTTGAGCGAAATATAATATATTGGTATATATATTAGTAGATGTTGTATATGTTTTTCATCCGCGCTAGTCCAGTCCCCGCTCTGTCGTTAGTAAGCTAACCTAACGAGTGATGACGGGACCCAGTGGCGAATGCGGATGGCATATACGTACGTCAGTATATTTTCGTTCTTTGTGGTGTGATCATTTGATGGGACTGCGTTGATTCGGATCAATGCAAGATAAACAAACCTATTCTGATGTTGTTGGAACACTTTTCAAAAAGCTGTTATTGCAAGGACGTTCACTTTTGTTTTGCATCGTGGTATTCATTTGGAATATCCTGCTCCTCAGTCGACGAGGCAAGGGTCGAGATCCCTTCACCGGGAGTGACCCCTTGGACAGAAGTTTGCGTCAGGGCATTAACTTCACTATAGCCGATTACTTTTGCTTTGCATCGTGGTATTCATTTGGAATATCCTGCACCTCATTCTACGGGGAAAGAGCCGAGATCCCTTCACCGGGAGTGACCTCTTTAGTAAAGGTTTTCGTCACTATATTTTTATAAAAGGCTATGCAGTTCCTTCAACGATATCAAGTTCATTACGTTAAAGGTTTTTCGCCAAAAACCAGCCGTAGCCCTCCGTCATTTCCTACAGGTATTATTTGGTATTCGTGCTGCGTTTGTTGACCTAGTCAAGACGTAGTGTTCGGTAGCTAAGTGGTACTTGTTTGTTGCATAAGTGGGATTGGTTGAGACAGTCGTGCGGCCTTGTTGACCTAGTCAAGGGCACGTACGGGTGGGTTTAATGCAATCCAGAAAAATGACGGGTTGAACTTGACTGGCGGTTTATGGTTTGTTGACCTAGTCAAGGTCATAAACCGCTTGGGGTAAAAATCACATCGGGAGTTTCAAAAGAACTGAAACTTGCCAGGCATGCGCATACCTTCTGGAGTGTGATGACTTGAGTGGATTCCGTCAAGTTATCATGCGATGATAGTTGGATCCCGATTCCCACTGATGAGTTGGTTTACTCCTCGGGTCATCCCGACTAATTCTTCTTTCAGGTTTGGAGGAGAATTTGAGGTACAGTGGGAGGTTTCCAGATTAGACAAAGTGATAACCATTCTGATCTAGGTTAGAGTGCACGCTGAGTGTTTCTTTTCTCTCTCTCTGGCAGCGACCATTGACCCGACCCTGGACTATGACTCAGTGACTAAGTTGACCGAACCTTCTTAACACTGGCTTTTTGGATTGTCAGAGTTGCAGACCTCATTGCCACTCCTACTTTTACCCTTTTCTCCAGGACACCCCGTATTACTACGAACGTCCACTTCCATTGGACAAAACCATCGTATGGTTAGATACGAACTCGAAGGACTTCGAGGATGGTTTCTGGTTCTGGAAAAAACGGATAGGATTATTCAGTTGTCTTTTCTTTCTACCTTCTCTCAGGTTGCGAGTATTCCTTGGTTTAGGAGTAGTACACCTATTACGCAAATTGGATAGTCTTCTTCCAAACCTTAGGCTGGTGCCGACCGGTAGGGAATGAAGGAAACCAATTAGCATAACGATGGTGTACAGAAGGTATTAAGTTTAGACAAAGCAAGGGATTAGTAAGAGGGCAAAGTAAATTGCGACTGATATTCACGACCAAACCAAGTATTTCTTCGCCAATCCTAAATCACCTTTGTATTTCTCCAGGACACTCCGTATCACTACGAAGATCCCATTTTATTGGATACTCCATCGTATGGTTATATACGAACTCGAAAGGAACTAGTTCCAGTTCGGGGATGGATTCTGGTTCAGGAGAAATAGGAATAAAGTACATTCAGGTGTCTTTTATCTTCACCTTCTCTCGCGTTGCGAGTACTCCTAGGATTAGGACAGTACACCCTTTATGCTTTTTGGATAGTCTTCTTCCAAACCATAGGCTGGTGCCGAACGGTAGGGAAGGAAGAAAACCATTTGGCTTAAAAGGGTGTACAGAAGGTAATGACTAAAGACATATAAAGGGATTTGGAAAGGTGGCAAAGAATTATACGGTTACAGTTGTGAATCTGGATAATGGAAGAGGCATTACTAGGAATACCAGAATTCCCCACAGAAACATTTCAATGTTTCAGTATTCACTGTGTAATGTTAAAAGAAAAACTGATTTCCCGATTAGACACTTACTCCAGGGTATGTATTTACCAGGTATGATTCTCACATCTGTATGGTTTTACAGATGAGGAGTAGGAGTAAGTTATTGGGAATTGGGTGATTATCCTCATTATATCGGGATTCGTTGTAATCGGTGATATTTGAGGAAGTCACCTGGGTTGTTTGCCGGTCGGCAGTTATTTGGTTTTGAATATCCGCGGTTATGCACCAATTTCAAATTGATATATCTGTACGTCTATTTTCATAGAGTGAGATATACCTTTTGATATTATGTCGATGACATTTACCTATATCAGTGGATGGTTAGGTAAGGAGCATTAAACAGCGGTGTAATTCTTCTTAACCATAAGTACAGTTTTCAACCTACGACACACAGTGAAAGAGTTGTTAGACTCAGCGGACTTATACAGAGTATTGTATGTTGTCCAGTGTCCATTAGGACAGAGGGGTTGGTCCTCATACTATATTCTGTTTACTTTTAACTTCTCTAGTTCTTAGACATGTGCTTCGTGGAAACACAGTGTCTAAGTTTTGAGGAGTTATAGGTATTTGAATACAGTAGAGAACCAGGTGTAGCAAGTATCGGGATTCTTCAAGGTGATCGAAGATGTAGATACTTGTGTATGGTGTTCAGTTGATAGTAATGATAAAGAGAAATTGCTTCTCTTTCAGGTTACTCATAATTGGAAGCATTCCTAAGTTAAGTAACGCTGATCGGCCTCCTTCCATTTACTTTACATGCACTGGAGATAGCTGCATGATTTGAATCTGGTTCAATTAAATCAGTGCCTCTGGTTCTATATTGGATATAGAACAGTTCATATCTTAACGATGTTAAGGTACGGGGAGTTGTCCGGCTTATGATTAAAACCAGACACTGGACAACTCAAGGCACGTTTCTGTAATGGCAGTTTGTGGGTTGACCCAGGCTATGACAAGGGTTGATTTTCTACCATCTGGAAGATCAATAGTGATATTGTTCTTAACTCGCCACAGTTTTATTAAAAATGAATTTTTTCAAAAACAGTAGTGGGAGTATGGTAGAACTGGAAGTAATTCCAGAACCGCAAACGATTACTGAAGATTTAATAAGGAACCTAAAGATTCAATCTGATTTGACATTCCATTGGTCACTCCGCAAGATAAGGTGGGTAACTTCAGGCACCCGAGAGGTACTCCGGTAGCCTCAAGGACGGTGACAGGGAAGTTCTTGTTTACCCACACTTGCCATTGTTGTTGTTCCAGGCTGCGAGACCCGGCAGGAGGATGAGTATAGCGTCGTTCTAAACTAGCTTTACAAGTGCACGTCTATATGACTCTGGCAGAGGGTTGTCGTAGTCAGTGGGAGCAGCGGAAGCATTGGTGGACATCATGCTTATGTCTATTTTATAGACTAAAGCAGATATAGCGGAGTTAGATCATCTGTTTCTGATGTGACAGTCATGGGTTTGACGTCATCAGAATAGGGGATGGATCTGTTGAGAAGGTAGTAGGAAGTGATATTCCTATGCTACGATCGGTTATACTTTGGTCGTCACACAGTGTTTTCTCCACATGGGATTTGGATATTATATCTGACATACTGGTTACTAGATCTATGGTTTTAGATCTAGATTTGGGTGGTTTCCCAATCAGGGTACCTTGACAGCATTCTATGAGTATTTAGAATGGACGACTCCTGGCATGATAGTGTACCTGTAGGTAATGGAGTCACCCTCTCTAAAGGTGTCTTACAGACTAAACGGGAGAGGGATACGCATGATTGACAGATCACTTGCTTAGGCAATTGAGTCAATCATGAGATGTCAAGTACCACACCAGATGTTGTTCTTGCACTAGATGCAATAAGTTGATATTGATCCAATCCTGGAGGAACAGTCGGAAGCAGTTTTAGAACATAAGTGAATGTTCTAGGGATATGATAACGGCTGCCTCCTTTAGGAGACGGTTATCACTCCAGGCTTCCAAGGTGACATGGACGACAAGGAGGTTGTCAGAGTTATAGTTCTCCCTCTGACGAGGGGCGGTATTTTGGACAGGTGGTCCAAGGCAATACTGAGGGAGGCATGGCGCGGGATACTGATTAGTTTCAGTTGATGATACAGTCTAAGAAGTTTGGATTTGGAGTTCATTTATGAGCTAGGTCCCATCAGACATCCAGACATATTCTAAGACAGGTATTGCTCATTTCGGGAGATGGTTTTCTCCGCGAACATGAGATATAGAGAGACATAGAAAGAAACATCCCTGCGGATCCACTCACTGAGGCTATTCCTCGAACGCAATAGTTTCGCAAACGGGTTTTGTGAGACTGACTAGTAGAGGAGTTGGGTGTTCGGTATCACACGGGCTGTGAGTATGCGACATCGCAATAATTAGCCTTGAGTGCAAGTGGGAGATTGTTGGAGATAGTGCCCTCAGAGTCAATTATTGGATCACAGGCACGTGATTGCAATGATTGAGGGAGGACCTATCCCGGTAGGACAGTCTTACTCGAGATGATAGTATGCTATCTGGTTTATCTTTATCATCGTGTACTGCTTTAGGTGACCTGACATGTCGCTATTGCACGTTGATAGAGCCCCTAGGATTCTTGCTTGACGACCAGCAGTATGATGGCGATCATATACGTGGGAGCTGGGGTCTATAAGCACATCCTTAAAATGTCCCTAGTCGTGGGAGTTTCGAGACTGGGCATCGATACTCCATTAGTAGACTAGTGTATACAGTCGAGACCCCGACGAGGGGCGGTGGCCGGTCTCACAAGCCACTGGTGTCAGTTGGTTCACCTAAGGTGTATACAGGTGCTCATTGGGTTATGAGTACACCGGACAGGACTCGCCGGGAACCTGCTAGTTGGTCTTATACCAGACGTCAGATAGCAGTTCCCTGGTGACATGTGTACAGGTTAGTTCATCGACCTGAGGATCGTCATTTGTCTCGTGTGAGTTCCCACTGTGCTTTGATTACTACCCTACCACGGCTCAGAGGAGTCGTGCAAACAGGTTTTAGTTGGGTACAGTCCCGAGCCACATGGAGGCAGTGAGCGGATCTTCAGGGGTTCGTCTCTCCCGGTATTGGGGGTGAGGTCGCGCTGTGTCTAGGAGAGCCATTACGCAAAGCCCTCGGCCGAGGCAGGAGATTTACTGGTAGGTATTCCAGTAGTATCTCAGGGCGTTCTGGGCTACACTCCGACACGACTTGTACCGCTTTTGGGGGTCTGACTTTCACCAACCCCCTAGGCCCGCCATGCGATACTCATAGACGAACGGACCGGACTGTACGGATATTGTCACTGACAGGCTCAGTTGGGTGTCGGGGTGAGCTTCCTCATCGACGTCCCTTTTTGGTCAATAGCTGGTGGCCCGTCACGTATTGGCTTATACCTCTGACGTGCCAGTGGTTAAATCCACAGCCATAGTATTGACGAGTCTTTAGAGTCCACCACACTTACAGTTACTCAAGCTTTCGGGCGAAACGCTGTAGAGGCCGTATGGAGATATGGCAGGGTCCGATCAGATACGTGCGGTATTGCACGGATCAGGATCGGACAGTTTTGTACTTGTGGCCGTATAGTTATATGGCAGGGTTCGATCTGATACGTGCGGTATTGCACGGATCAGGATCGAACGGATTTTACTAGCCGGTTTTGGTTTAAGCCGGTCCTAGTTTAGTACAGTGTAGATTTTGTCTCATTGCATTTGTATCCGGTCGGAATACAGATGCGGGTGTGTATGCACAGTATAGGGGTTTTCCTGTAATTTATTACAGGACCAGTTTTCTGGAGTTGCCAGTTTGCATTCCGTTCCGGCCGGTTTTCCTTTGTTCTTTCCCGGCCGGACTTTTCTGATGGAGGGGGTTATTTGCAGTTTTGCAAATAACACTTTGTGGAGGTTTTTCTTGCAAATGATTTATTATGATAACCTTTTTAGATACCATTCATTTCATGCTTTATGAAGATAAGATGTGGATTAGAGTTGATGTGAGTTTGTGATGATTATGTCTTGATGTGGTCACCACTTCCTTTACCCTACACTCACCTCCCTTCATGCTTCATATTATCTCCTCCACCATTCTCATTTAGAATATAAGTTTTTGATAAGAAAAAGAAAGAGAGGAAGAAGAAGGGAGAGCTTCATTCTTGAGAGTTTCTTTCTTGATCTCTTTTTCATGCTAGAAAAATGCAAGCACCATTTTTCTAATCCTTGTTTCCTCCATCATCTTCAAATGGCAACAAAACCCAAGTGAGACAATCTACTACACATTCTACAGCACATCTTGAGCATGTCGAGTTGCCGGCTTCATGCGCGAGTTGCCTCGGTATTGAGGCGGGAGCCCGTAAAAGTAGAAGGCGATGTGGTGCCCTTTCCGGCGAGGAGGCGACGATGTGGAGGCAACACTTTCCGCGGGAGATCGGGACGATGACGAGAAGACCGGAGGACTCGGATCACTCGGTATACTTCTCACCCTATCTCTTGTTTGCTAGCATTAGGTTAATGGTTACGATCCGGGTTTTCATTGTCCGCGGTAGCCCCGGTTTCCGAGTAAGGAAAATTTTTATTCCGCATTTTGGCCTCGAGCAAGAGGCCGGGGCGCTGCCGTGGCGCAACAAAAGCAAGAGACAAGAACGGACGGACAAGGGTAAATAACCCGGATTCCACGAATACCGCGCTTAAATCCCCTAATCCACGTTGTTGCAGATTGCTCTAGCTTCGATTGGTCAAGACTCGGCTCAATGGTTTTTGAGTACGGATTTCTTTAGCTTACATTATCGTATCTTTTCTTAACAACTTTATACTTGCAAATAATACACATAGGTTAGATTGAACTCATACAAATTCTTTATTGACTCGTCTAAAACAAGAAAGGACATACAACCATCTCCCTGTGGATCGACCCGTGCTCAACCGGCTAGCTGCATAGCGACACCGTCCTGATCGCGGTTATACTTTAGAATTTTGAACATCCGACACGCTTTTCCGTGTGCGATCAGGTTGCAAGATCAAGTTAAGGTAGAGAACTCAAGCGGGAACCTAAGCAAAAAAGAATGATACAAAAACCCTCATCTTCATTTATTATCCACTCAATGCTCTCACTACATTTCCATGGAGGAAAGAATGAAGAAGAAGAAGAAGAAGAAGACTAAAAACTAACAAAAAAGAGGCATAAGCATCAACTCCCTTTGGCTTGGCAAGTTCTGGGGTATTTATAGGCAGGGAACTGAAAACCTAGGGCAAGAATCCGACTCCACATAAAATTACCCAACTGCCCACAAAAAACAACAAAGCGAAGAGACCAAATGGCCGCGGTTCCGCGGCCTAAGCGCGCTTATGCCGCGGAACCGCGGCTCTTTAGAGGAGTTAGGCATTCATATTTTGTCGGGATCCCTGGTTTTATGTTTTCTGCTGTATGGTAAATGACTTTTTCTCAGAAACTCTTCCCATTTCTTCCAGAATTTCAGTAGATCAAAAGGTGATGTGATGTGGATCTTTTGCCAAGATTTCCTCGAGCTCCGCGTAGATATGTTGGATTTTGTGTTACCATTGAGCTTTGTACATGAAAATGACATCGATTTGCCATTTTGTCTCTTAAACTGGTGTATGGCAACACACGGATAGAGAGCGGAGACCCGTGTTTTATCTGTTGTTGGCAGTAATCCGGAATTTGACGTACTTTTCTATGAATTTCACTGTCTAGAGCTGAGAACCAGTATCCTGTAAATATGTAGCAAACACTGATTAAAAGCACCTGCTTATAACCAAACGAGCATAAGAATGGGCGGTATAAAATGCAATATTCTGGTATGAACAAATACCCCCAAACTTAACTTTTGCTCGTCCCGAGCAAAACCAATTATTCACAAAAAAGTCCTAACCGCACTTTCGCAGGGAACGCAATTGCACCGAGCACGTGCAACAAGCCGTTAAACCTCTAGGTGTCCCTAGAAGGAGGAGTGTTGTCTCCTGAGGGTTTTCAGCGGATTACACCCACAAAATCCCGTCAAGCTAGTGTCATAAGTTAACGTCGATTCTACTCCTACAGTTTAGTATTTACGTTAGAAATTCTATCATCCTAAGTTAGAAATATCCAACCCTTATTTTTCACAACTCCTATCTATTTAACTTTGGATCTCCTGAGTTTTCCTTCTAAAGTGCAGCCTCAAATCAGGGATTTTTATCTACTTTACAGAAAACACAAGTCTTATTCTTTATTTCTATCTTTTATCCAAACATCGATTGTATACCCCTACGTGTGTGTATATTTTCACCCCTACACTCAAGAATTCAATTCAAACTATAATACCCTTGCCCTAATACTTAATACTAATTATTTTCATTAAAGATGGACGGATTTGCTCACACACCTTTCATGCGACTATTAATACTTCTTGAGGCACTAACGACCGATTACTGAATATGTGAAATTTAAAGCGTAAATAGCAGTTTCCAGGTCTTGACTTTATTCTATTTTTTTTCCTTTTATTTTTCTTTTTCTTTTTCAAGACCGGATATATTTTTCAATATGCTCTTTTGGTGTTTTAGCTTTAAATACCATTTTTTTCTTTCATACTAGGCTTTCAGGCAAGAGTATTTCTAGGTATCCTCTACTATCCCAAGTTTCAAGGTGCGTGTAAGTGCAGTTTGTAGGGTATATACTTTCTAAATTTGAACTCAAGAAAAGAAACTATTTTTCAGACTTACCCTTCAATAGAGCTTCAATACTTTCCCCTCATCTTGACTTAACTCACGAACTGAACTCAAAAAACTATAAGGACGTTTACTTACCAAAGTTAGACAAAATGAGGGTTATTTTAAGGATTTTCAATTCCTAAGTCTAGAATTTAGTTATTTCTAACATATCAACTAAACTTTCAGAATAAAAATTTAAGTTACCCTATTAGCTAACTTGACGACAAAGTTTTTATACTTTTTGGAAAATTTTCAATTTTTGTGGGTTTTTAATAAGGTATGCGAATGCAAAATATACAAATGAATGCGAAGGAAGAAAGCTTACCGAGCACACCCCCAAACTTAAACTTGACAGTGCCCTCACTGTCAGGCTACACCAAGAGGGTCAAAATTGTCGGCGCTCCCTAGAAACAAATTATATACAAAACAAAAAGGAAAACAAAAAATATATATACAAAAAAGGAGTCCCCCCCAAACTTAAGTAAAACAGTGTTTCCACTGTTAAGCGTTGAAGTTCAGGATTAGGGTGGAAAGAGAATAGTTTCAAACTATACAAGGCCTTACACAGGCCAAAAGTGAGCTCCAACCATTCAAATATTTTATCGCTATAATGTACAGGTTGGTGGAAGAAGGCGTAGAGAAAAGAGAGGGAGAATACGCGAGACCGTATGGAGATAGAAGTGGTATACGGTCTAGGTATATGAGAAGAAGAATGGCGGAAGGGAGAAGGAAGTGGAATACGAACTGGAGGGTGGAATTGGAGTGAATAGATTAGCACAATTTGTGATGACTGATGTGTAAGAAGCGTTTGTGCTAATCTATTAACCCATCGAGAAATGGGGTCAAATCCCTCAAGATTCGTAAGAAACCATGGGTAAGCCGAACTTGGTAAACCAGACATACGAAATGAAAGTGATACGGTTTCTTGCAAGGTCGGAACGATGGAAAGGATGGAGGTAGGTGATTGAGGAAGGTTATCGGTTAAAGGTTCCGGAGGGTGTACACAGTCAATGAAAGGAACATGATGAATTGGAAAATCCGACTCATCAATTAAAACTGGTTCATCCTCAAAAATATCCTCAAAAGTTTCCTCAAAATTCAGCTTATCCATGCAAATTTCATCAAAATCAAGACGCATATGGGGTTCGGGAAAAACAGTCAATGACTCGGGATGATGAATTGGAAAGAAAAACTCTGCCAAATCTATAGGTTCATCATCCAAAATATTCCCGGCGTCAATATCCTCAATCAAGTGAAAATCAATATTCTCAGACACCTCAACAAAAGCATGGATATTAATCAATTGAGGTTCTAGAGTGGAGGTGTAGAGGTCAAAAGGATTGGGTGTGGTTTCACTCGAAAGGGACCCTTCACAATCGGGCAAATCAAACACTACAAAGTCACACAACTCATTATCTGTTCTATCTTTAATCAATGAATCGTTTGGAACACTAGATAGACATTCAAAACCGGAGTTGTGGGATGCAAGTTGAAATGGGTAGGCTTGATTCGGAAGGGGGTACAGCTCACTCTCTCCACTCAAATTCTCAACCTGTCCTACCGCCTCTTCATACATTGGAAAATTTGGAGCTAGTTGAAAACTAGCTACCGGGTCACTAGGTTGTATGAGGGCGGCCATGGACGCATTCAAATTCATCATCTGTTGGTACGACGCTACCCTAAATTCTTCCAAAGACTGTTCCAGAGTAGGCATGGGTTGTGAAGGGGTTTCAGTAAAAGATTCAAAGTTGTGTGGATACTGAAAACTACCAAATGGCGGTTCAGAGTAATGTCTAGGGAAGGTGCAAAAGTCGAGTAGGACTGGTAGAAATTGAATGGCTGGACAGGAACAGGATCAACATTTGGATAAGTAGGTGAATGGAATTGTTGATCCCAAGAATCTGTAGTGGTGAAAGGAGTGAAAGATCGACTACAGGATTGTTCAATATGTTCAGAGATGGACAAAGGACGACTTGCAAAAGGGGTATCAACATAAGAGGGTGGGGGAGGTTGAAAAGGTTGATACAAAGTGGATTGCGGAGGGCAAGTGTTTGTCCTAGACGCGTCTATCCGATCTTTCAAAGAGATTTTGGGCATGGAGGGATCGTTCGACGTTCGGCCAAAGCAAGAACCGTAAGAAGTAATGTCCGGTTGTGGGTACCAAAGTTCGGCAAGAGTTTTACGAGGTAGGGTACTCATGATATGAAGAGAGAAAGAAAGAAAGGCAGAGAAAAGGAGGGGAAAAAGAATGTGATTTATTTTTATTTTTTTTTAGTTAGATATTAACAAAAGAACGAAATATACACACAAAAAGAATCTGGACAAAAACAATCACGACACAAAAATACCACACACCTAATCGTTCTAGGGTTCACCTAGGTCAACTAGACCTGCTCCAGAACTTGATTGTCGAAGTTAAACTGTGTCGCGAAACGGGCTCAAGATACACTGATCACGAGGCCAGGTAAGTGCAGAGATAAAAGGAGGTTTTCCAACGCTTTCGCGAAGTTACTTAATTAAATAACCCTTTCTCTTTTGGCGGTTTCGCCATTAACACTTTCCTAGACAACCCGTAAACAATATACCGTTAAGCGAGGTACTAAACACAGTTAACTTCTCCTAGTGAGCGCGAAGTCCTTAAAGCTTAAAGTCTAGTTTCTTTTAAATTTTGTGCGGGTAAACATTATGCTCAAGTTCGTGATTTGTGGGCCACGGAAAAGGTGATGAAATCCTTTACCGTATGTTGTGGGGTTCGCTTGCCCTTAAGTCCGTATTAATGTATGCAATGCGCAATTTAATAAAAATTCTATAAAGAATCAAACAATCGTTTTTTAGTTTAAGAACGGCACTGCAACAAATAGGGGTTAGTCAATTTTTAGCGTTTGCTAGCGAACTTGCAAAGAATCCTGCAAAGAATAGTATATTGGATTTGTCGGATTTGAGAAGAAGATGTTAGTAAAGTACGTACCATTAAGATTTTGGGTTAGGAAACCCCCGTTGAATCAAATCCGGTAAGCTTGAAAAGTTCGCTTGCGCGGGTCAAATTTCCCGGATCTTTGGCACTGTACTTCGTAATCACCTTAACCTTGAACATACACTTTGCTCCCCACAATCGTAGTTTGCAAATCCGCAAAAATCTGCACTCTTGACCACAAAAATGATCAAAAATAACAAAAAGATTTTTTTTTATTTATAAATATATACAAAAAGAATATTAACCCGAATAAAAAGAAAGAAAATACGCTACCGTCTCCCCGGCAACGGCGCCATTTGATCGCACGCTTTTGGCATGTCGGATGTTCAAAGTTCTAAAGTTATAACCGCGATCAGGACGGTTTCGCTTTGCAGCTAGCCGGTTGAGCACGGGTCGATCCACAGGGAGATGGTTGTATGTCCGTTCTTGTTTTAGACGAGTCAATGAAGAATTTTGTATATGTTTGTTCAGTTCTATCCTAAGTGATATATGCAAGTATAAAGTTGTTAAGAAAAAGATACGAAAGTGTAAGCTAAGGAAATCCGCACTCAAAACCTTTGAGCCGAGTCTTGACCAATTGAAGCTAGAGCAATCGGCAACAACGTGGATTAGGGGATTTAAGCGCGGTATTCGTGGAATCCGGCTTATTTACCCTTGTCCTTCCGTTCTTGTCTATTGCTTTTGCCTCCGGCCAAACCGAACGCAACCGGTCGCGGTTAGGAATCACCGTTACCTTGGTAGGGTAGGGTGCCTAACGGAGCGCTTGCGTATCCTTTGGGCGGAGTTCAATGGAAACTAACAGGAAAAGGAAATGAGCAAAGAATCATTAACTTAGAATATCGTATTTATTCTTAACAACAATAATTACAACCATTCACAAAAAGAACCAAGAAGAGAGAACAAAAAGATAAACAAAGAAAAGAAAAGATTACAAGCAAGTAATTAAAGTGCATGGTAATAAATTGCATGTAATAAAAGACAAGAATGAAAAATGCAAGAAAGAGATAAGCAAGAAACTAAGACTAAGAACCATAGAACTCAAGACAAGCCATGAGATTAATAGCCAACCCTTAAACTTGCAAGCTCAATCAAGAGGTTGCAAGATCAAGAGAAGGGTAAAGAACTCATGTGAAATGAAGCACAAAAGAGAGAACAAAATGATACAACCCCTTGAGATAAATGACCAAAGCTTAAACTTGCAAGCTCACTTAAGAGGTTGCAAGATCAAGTTAAGGTAGAGTGCTCAAGGGGGAAGCTAAGCAAAAAAGAATGATACAAAAACCCTCATCTTCATTTATTATCCACTCAATGCTCTCACTACATTTCCATGGAGGAAAGAATGAAGAAGAAGAAGAAGAAGACTAAAAACTAACAAAAAAGAGGCATAAGCATCAACTCCCTTTGGCTTGGCAAGTTCTGGGGTATTTATAGGCAGGGAACTGAAAACCTAGGGCAAGAATCCGGCTCCACATAAAATTACCCAACTGCCCACAAAAAACGACAAAGCGAAGAGACCAAATGGCCGCGGTTCCGCGGCCTAAACGCGCTTATGCCACGGAACCGCGGCTATTTAGAGGAGTTAGGCGTTCATATTTTGTCGGGATCCCTGGTTTTATGTTTTCTGCTGTATGGTATATGACTTTTTCTCAGAAACTCTTCCCATTTCTTCCAGAATTTCAGTAGATCAAAAGGTGATGTGATGTGGATCTTTTGCCAAGATTTTCTCGAGCTTCGTGTAGATATGTTGGATTTTGTGTTGCCATTGAGCTTTGTGCATGAAAATGACATCGATTTGCCATTTTGTCCCTTAAACTGGTGTGTGGCAACACACGGATAGAGAGCGGAGACCCGTGTTTTATCTATTGTTGGCAGTAATCCGGAATTTGACGTATTTTTCTATGAATTTCACTGTCTAGAGCTGAGAACCGGTATCCTGTAAATATGTAGCAAACACTGATTAAAAGCACCTGCCTATAACCAAACGAGCATAAGAATGGGTGGTATAAAATGCAATATTCTGGTATGAACAGGACTGCATTGATTCTGATCAATACAAAGATAAAACAAACCTATATGATGTTGTTGGAACCAAGTTTTTTAAAAACTGACATTACAGACGTTCTATTTTACTTTGCATAGTGATATTCGGTTATGAATATCCAGCACCTCATTCGACGAGACAAGGGCCGAGATCCTTTCATCGGGAGTGATTCCTTGAGTAGAAGTTTATGTCAACGTAATAACTTCACTATAGTCGTTTCCTTTTGCTTTGCATCGTAGTGTTCAGTTTGGAATATCCTGCACCTCATTCTACGAGGAAAGAGCTGAGATCCCTTCACCGGGAGTGACCTCTTTAGCAAAAGTTTGCATCAATATATATTTGTAAAACCACTTGGATTCCTTCAACGATATCAAGATCATAACGTTAAAGGTTTTTCGCCAAAAACCAGCCGTAGCCCTCTGTCATTTCAGAAAAGCAGCGCCTAGTATTCGTGCTTTGTTTGTAGGCTTCCGTCAAGGCATAGTGTGGGGTAGCTATGCGTTACTTTTTTGTAACATATATATGCATTAATCTAGGACAGTCGTGCAGCCTTGTTGGCATCCGTCAAGGGCGAGTACGCATGGGTCTAAATTAATCAGGACAATGACGGGTAGAACTATACTTCCAACTTATGATTTGTTGGCATCCGTCAAGGTCATAAGCTGCTTGGGGTAAAAACACACATCGGGAGTATCAAACATACAGGAAACTTGCCAGGCATGCGCATACCTTCTGAAGTGTGGTGACTTGAGTGGCTTCCATCAAGTCATCATGCGATGATAGTTGGATCCCGATTCCTACTGATGAGTAGGATTATTCCTCGGGTGATTTTAGTTGATCCCGACTAATTCTCCTTTAGGGTTTGGAGGAGAATTCGAGAAAACAGTGGGAGCCATCCAGATCGGATAAAGTGATTAACCATTCTGATTTAGGTTAGAGTGCACTCTGAGTGTTTCTTTTCTCTCTCTCTCTGGCAGCGACCATGGCCTGATCCTTGACTAAAACTCATGAACCAAGTTAACCGAACCTTCATAAAAACACTTTGGCTTTTGGAATGGTACGGTGTCGCATACATCATTGCCACTTCTATATCACCTTTGCATTTCTCCAGAACACCCCGTATTACTACGAACATCCACATCCATTGGATAAATCCATCGTATTGTTACATACATACTCGGAGGAACTTGTTCCAGATTCGAGGATGGATTCTGGTTCTGGAGAGATTGAATAAGATTATTCGGTTGTCTTTTCCCTTTACATTCTCTTAGGTTGTGAGTGCTCCTAGGGTTAGGAGAGGGTACACATGTTGAGCTTATTGGATAATCTTCTTCAAAACCATAGGCAGGTGCTGTAAGTCCACGTTGCGACCCCCGGTTCTTACGGGGAGGCGGAAACGGTATAAAAATCAAATTTTTAGCGCATGGGGCAACATGGACTAACAAAGTCGGGATCTTTTCCTAAACTAAAACTAGCAAGCAAGCTAAAGAGAGTTAGCTACTCGGAAAGATGGTTATACCTAAACTTGAACTCCTTCTTCTTCAAACTTTTGTAGAGGTTGATGGTGCTTTCCTCGTTGCCTTCTTCCATCAAAGATGGATCCACCTGAGGGTTCAACCTTCGGGCTCTTTCTCGAACTTTGAGAGAACTAGAATCTTCGGCTTGCTAAACCTTTGATCCTAGAGTGAGTAGAGAGTGTCTAAGGGGTGTTTTTATCTCAAGGAGAGGGATTCTCAACTCATGAGAAGGATTCTCCTTGAACTAGAGGAGGAAGAAGAACAAGTGAGGAGAGAGAATGGTTATGATAGAATGAGCTCTTTTTCCTCTTGCAACCATAACAAAAGGAAAAAGAATTATCTAATTAATAATAATAATTCAAATGAAATAGTTGATGGTTGTATTTGGAATGACCATTATCATCACTTCATTAAATGAATGTAAGCTAGAATCAAGGAGTATCCTTGCAAAGCAATGATGATGGTCAAACATTCAACCATGGTCAACAAGTCAACCATGGTCAAGAAGTCAACAAAATCAACCATGACACAATTTCATTTAATTACTATTATTAATTGATATTTCATAAATCCATTAGAGTTTGGAAAAACACGACTGTCAACTGTGCATACGCACCCGTTCCGAAGCCCTAATGAAAAACCTCTTCCTCCGCCTCAAACAACTGTGCATACACACCTGCATTCTCGTTCCGAAGAACAAGAATACTGAGAGATAAAAGCAACCCCAAAACATATACCAGTATCTGACTCAAACCAGAGCCAGCCAGTAATATCCGTCCGGACTCCAAACGTGCACAAGTGCGCGGATGAGAACGAACCCTGTCGCAAAACCATGCGACCTCTACCTTGTTTTACCCAGAAGCGAATACCCTCTGTGTGGGACTCTAAAGACTCGACACTACGCTGGCAGTGGCTTTAACCACAGACCGCAAGCGGCACTAGCTGTGCGTAACGGTCCCCAGGTAGATGCCGACAAGAAGGCTGACGAGGTGAACCCCATCTGAACTCCTACTGAGTCTGAATGTGATATTCTCCGTACAGTCCGGTCTATTCGTCTGATACATCGCATGTCGGGCCTAGGGGGCGGTAAACGTCAGTCCCCTAATAGCGGTACAAGTCGTGTCGGAGTGAAGCCCAAAACACCCTGAGATAACACTGGAAGCCTACCAGTATATCTCGCTTGCCCTGGCCAGGGACTACTCGTGTAATGGCTCTCCTAGACACAGCGCGATGTCAACCCCCAATACCCGGAGAGATGAATCCTGTCTAACCGGCACTGCCTCCAAGTGCTTCGGGACTGCACCCAACTACCACCTGTTTGCACGACTCCTTTGAGCCGTGGTAGGGTAGTAGTCAAAGTACAGTGGGAACACACTCGAGGCGAAGTGCCAGTGTCAAGTCAGCGGACTAAGCTGTACTCATGTCACCTGGGAACCGATAACTGACGATAGGTATAATACCAACCTGTCAGTTCCCGACGAGTCCTGTCCAGTGTACTCGTAACCTAACGAGCACCCGTATACTATCTCCAGTACGACGTACTGATGACTGTGGGACAGACCATCTCCCACACTGGGATGAGAAGCGCATACGCTAGTCGACTCCGGAGTATCGAAGCCCTGTCTCGATAGTCCTGCGACTAGGGACCTGTATAAGGATGTGCTTACAGATTACCCAGCCCCCACTAGTGTGACTGCCATCACAACGCTGGTAATCAAGCAAAGATCCTAAGGGCTCCACTAATGCGTATAGGTGATATCGCAAAATAAACACATGTACACATTGAAGTAGAAACAAACCAAGTAGCATACTACTATATTGAGCAAGATTGTTTATACAAGGTGAATATCCCAAGCTTCCATTAAGTAATATACAAACTAGTATGATACAGTAATGGCCTCTAGGGCATATACACTAGCAATCTCCCACTTGCACTAAGGACATGTACTGGCGTATCGAAGACCTATCATCTCGATCAGCCACTCGAACTGAGTCTGGGGTAGGGCCTTGGTGAATGGATCTGCAGTGTTTTCTTCCGAAGCAACCCTCCGAACCTCGATCTCCTTGCGATCCACGATCTCCCTGATCAGATGATACCGCCTCAAGATGTGCCTGGATCTCTGATGGGACCTGGGTTCCTTCGCTAAAGCTATAGCCCCGTTGTTGTCGCAATACAGTTGTATTGGGTCAACAATGGACGGAACCACCTGAAGTTCTTTCAAGAACTTCCTCATCCAGACAGCTTCTTTTGCGGCATCAGATGCAGCGATGTATTCCGCTTCCATCGTCGAGTCTGCAACGGTTTCCTGTTTGGAACTCGTCCAACACACCGCCCCTCCATTGAGGGTAAAGACAAAACCAGACATGGACTTGGAATCATCCTTGTCACTCTGGAAGCTGGAGTCAGCAAAGGCCTCGATCTGGAGGTCTTTTCCGCCATACACCAAGAACATCTCCTTAGTCCTTCTTAGGTACTTGAGAATGTTCTTTACCGCTATCCAGTGTTTCTCCCCAGGGTTTGACTGATACCTGCTTACCACACTCAGTGCATAAGCTACATCCGGTCTGGTACACAACATCGCATACATTATAGAGCCTACCGCAGAAGCGTAGGGTATAATAGACATGCGATCCCTCTCCAAATCAGTCTTGGGGGACATCTCTTTAGAGAGGGTGATTCCGTGACAAGCCGGAAGATTACCGCGCTTGGAATCTTCCATACTGAATCTTTTCAGTACGGTGTCGATGTACCTGGACTGTGAAAGTCCTAATATCCTCTTGGATCTATCACGATGGATCCGGATCCCCAGGATGTAAGAGGCATCACCCAGGTCTTTCATGGAGAACCTGTATGACAAGAATCCCTTGACAGATTGTAGCATAGGAATGTCATTTCCTATTAAGAGAATGTCATCCACGTATAAAACGAGGAATACTACAGTTCTCGCTACAAATCTACTATAGATGCATGGTTCATCTGGATTTTTGATAAAGCCAAATTCCTTGACCGTCTCATCAAAACAGATGTTCCAACTCCGCGATGCCTGCTTTAGTCCATAGATGGACTTAAGCAACTTGCACACCTTTCCGCTGCTCCCACTCTGAATGAAACCCTCTGGCTGATCCATATAGACACACTCCTCTAAATTTCCATTTAGAAAGGCAGTTTTTACGTCCATCTGCCAAATCTCATAATCGTGGAAGGCAGCAATGGCAAGAAGGATCCGAATGGATTTCAGCATAGCCACTGGAGAAAAGGTTTCGTCATAGTCCAAGCCAGGTCTTTGACTGAAACCCTTTGCTACAAGTCTAGCTTTATAGGTCTCAACCTGTCCATCTACACCAATCTTCCTTTTGAAGATCCACTTGCATCCTACGGGTTTTACCCCGTCTGGAGCAATGTCCAACGTCCATACTTTGTTGGTGTACATGGACTCCATTTCGGTCCGCATTGCATCCAGCCATTTTACCGAGTCAACGCTCTGAACGGCCTGCTGGAAGCTAGTAGGCTCATCATAATCTATGATGCAATCCTCTCTATCCCCGTCTATGAGAAAACCGTAGTATCTCTCGGGCGGATGAGACTGCATACTACTCCTGCGGAGCGGCGTAGGAATGTCCTGTTCTTTCGAACCCTCTGGTTCCACTAAGCTTTCAGTAATAGTCTGAGGTTCTGGAATTTCTTCCAGTTCTATTGCGCTCCCACTTACTTCTTTTTCTAAGAACCGATGTTCCATAAAATGGGCATTACGAGAAACAAGGACTTTTTGTTCCTCTGCGTAATAGAAAAGATACCCCGTGGAGTTCTTTGGGTATCCCACAAACTTGCACAGTACTGAGCGTGCCTCGAGCTTGTCCGTATGCTGCTTTTTGACATAAGCTGGACATCCCCAAATCTTCAGGTACTGAAGATAGTGTAAGTCGATGTTCAACACCCCAATACTTGTGGGGAGGCGGAAATATGAATAACAATCAAGTTCTATGATCAAACATCGATTAACCGTATGAATCGTTTGCTATACAAGTTTTAACAAAAGCTTTAGAGTTTTAATCTACTATGCGAAGAGATTATACCAAATGGTTCTAGTCCTTCATCTTGATGTTGTCTACGGCCTCTTTGGATCTCCACGTCCTCTTCGGCTTTCTCCCGTGATAGACGATCCACCCGAGAACCTTAATCCAAGCTATAACCTCTAAACTTGAGGTTACTTAGTTTCTCTAGTTGCTAAATAGAGTAGCTAAGATGATGTAGAGATAGGTTATGGAGTAATTAGTCTTTCCTAATCCTTGTTCTCAACTCATGAGGGGTAGGATTAGGGTTTGGTGAAGGAGAGAGAACTTAAAGAGAGAGAGTGAGAAGAAGATAATGATATTATTATAATGAATAAAGCTTCTCACTTGATATATATGAAACATAATGAATTAAAAGAAATGAATAAAAAGATAATATTCATCATGTTTCATTAAATCAAGTGGGTGATTCATCATGTGAGTCATTAAGCAATTAATGATGCATTAATGATATGATGAATCACTCACAATGAGTCACTTAATCATTAAATGAAAATGCCACCTCTCTCTTTATGTCACATCCTTCTAGAAGCTTCTCCGAAAATTACGAGAACGCCCCTCTCATCCGTGAAAACACGGAAAAACTTTAGACTGTATAAATCCAATAACCTGATACTAGAATCTGGCTTAAAACAAAGACGGCTAGTAAAAACTGTCCGAATGTCGCACGTGCGATCAAACACGTATGCGTCCGAACTTTTGTCGTAAAACCATACGACCTCTATATCTTTTCGCCTGGGTTTGGGAAATCTCTGTGTGGGACTCTAAAGACTCGACTACTACGCTGGCAGTGGGTTTAACCACAGACCGCAAGCGGCACTAGCTGTACGTAACGGTCCCCAGGTAGTTGTCGATAAGAAAGCTGATGAGGTAACCCATCTGAAATCCTACTGAGCCTGTCTGTGACAATATCCGCGCAGTCCGGTCTGTTCGTCTAAGAGTATCGCATGTATGGTCTAGGGAGGTGGTGGACGTCAGACCCCTAATAACCGTACAAGTCGTGTCGGTATGGCTTTATCACCATCCGAGAATCTACTGATCAACCAATCAGTAATTCTCAATCAGCCCTTGCCAGGGACTTATGGTAATGACCAAACGACCACAGTGCGATATCAACTCCCTATACCGGGAGAGACGAATCCTTAACAGTCGCTCACTGCCTCCATGTGGCTCGGGACTGTGCCCAACTGAAACCTGTTTGCACGACTCCTTTGAGCCGTGGTAGGGTAACAATCAAAGCACAGTGGGAACTCACATGAGACAAATGATGACCTTAAGTCAACGGACTATCTGCACACATGTCACCTGAGAACTGCTATCTGACGTTAGGTATAATACCATCCAGTCAGTTCTCGACGAGTCCTGTCCAGTGTACTCACACCCAGTGAGCATCTGTATACAATCTTAGGTGAACACCACCAATGGTTGCGGGACCAATCCATTGCCCCTCGTCAGGGTCTAGATATGTATACACTAGTCTACTCCGGAGTATCGATGCCCAATCTCGATACTCCTGCGACCAGGGACATCTAAGGGTGTGCCTATTGACTATCCAGCTCCCACTAGTATGACTGCCATCACAACGCCGGTAGTCAGACAAACACCCTATTGGCTTTATCAACATATATATATAAATACCAAGTAAAATATATTATACGTTAAGACAAAGTCAAACCAAATAGCGTACTATCATATCAAGCAAGACTGTCATGTACATACATATCCCAAGCATCCTATACAATGTAGGCCTCTAGGGCATATATATCCAACAATCTCCCACTTGCACTAAGGCCTATAATTGGCGCAATGAGTACCCACTGTCTCTACAAGATCCAGTTGCTTGCGTACCGCATGCCCAACATCTCAAAAAGCCTCTCGAACTGTACTTGAGGAATGGCCTTGGTGAATGGATCTGCCGTGTTGTCTTTTGTGTCTACTCTCCGTATCTCGATCTCCCGACGATCCACGATCTCCCTGATCAGGTGAAACCGCCTTAAGATATGCCTGGATTTCTGATGGGACCTTGGTCCCTTCGCTAAAGCTACAGCGCCATTGTTATCGCAATACAAAGGTATTGGATTGGCAATGGACGGAACCACCTGAAGTTCAGAAATGAACTTCCTTATCCAGACAGCCTCTTTTGTGGCTTCAGTAGCAGCTATATACTCAGCCTCCATAGTTGAGTCTGCGACGGTATCTTGTTTGGAACTCTTCCAACTTACCGCCCCTCCATTGAGGGTAAACACAAAACCCGAAATAGATTTAGAATCATCCTTGTCACTTTGGAAGCCGGAGTCGGTAAAAACCTCTACCTGGAGGTCCTTATTGCCGTAAATCAACAACATCTCCTTAGTCCTTCTCAGGTACTTGAGAATGTTCTTTACCGCTATCCAATGTTTCTCACCTGGGTCCGATTGATACCTGCTTACCACACTAAGTGCGTAAGCTACATCTGGTCTGGTACATAACATCGCATACATTATTGATCCTACCGCCGAAGCGTCGGGTATAATGCCCATGCGAGCCCTCTCTTCATCAGTCTTTGGAGACATCTCTTTTGAGAGGGTGATTCCGTGACAAGCGGGCATATTGCCGCGCTTGGAATCTTTCATACTAAATCTCTTTAGTATAGTGTCTATATACCTGGACTGTGAAAGTCCCAATATTCTATTAGATCTATCTCGATAGATCTTAATGCCCAGAATGTATGATGCATCTCCCAAGTCTTTCATAGAGAATTTCTATGACAAGAAGAGCTTCACTGATTGTAGTATAGGGATATCATTCCCTATCAGTAGTATGTCGTTGACGTATAAAACGAGGAAGACTACTGCTCCTTCTACAATCTTCCTATAAACACATGGTTCATCTATATTTTTGATAAAGTCAAATTCCTTGACTGTTTCATAAAAACAGATGTTCCAACTCCGCGATGCTTGCTTTAACCCATAAATGGATTTAAGCAATTTGCACACTCTTCCGCTGCTCCCACTGTCTAAGAAACCTTCTGGTTGATCCATGTAAACACTCTCTTCTAGATGTCCATTTAGAAAAGCTGTTTTTACATCCATTTGCCAGATTTCATAGTCATGGAAGGCAGCAATGGCAAGCATGATCCGAATGGATTTAAGCATAACTACTGGTGAAAAAGTTTCATCATAGTCCAATCCTGGTCTTTGACGAAAACCTTTTGCTACTAGTCTAGCTTTGTACGTTTCCACTTGTCCAAATGTACCAATCTTCTTTTTGAAGATCCATTTGCACCCAACTGGTTTTACCCCAGGAGGAGCAACTTCTAAAGTCCATACTTTATTGGTATACATGGATTCCATTTCGGATCTCATTGCATCTAGCCACTTTACTGAGTCGTTACTTGTGATAGCCTGCTGAAAACTAGTAGGCTCATCATCATCGATGATGCAATCCTCTCGATCCCCATCAAGAAGAAAACCATAGTATCTTTCAGGAGGATGAGAAAGCCTACTAGATCTGCGGAGTGGCGTTGGTTCGTCATGTTCTATTGAAATCTGAGATTCTTCTAAGTCCTCGGTTGCAGTTTGAGGTTCTGGAATTTCTTCCAGTTCTACCGCGCTCCCACTAATTTCTTTTGCAAGAAATTCGCTTTCTAAGAAGACAATATGACGAGCGACAAACACCTCTTGTTCTTCAGTGTGGTAGACCATGTACCCCCTTGAATGCTTGGGGTATCCTACAAACTTGCATAAAACCGATCGTGCTTCGAGCTTGTCCGGATTATGCTTTTTAATATATACCGGACACCCCCATATCTTGATATACTTGAGATATGGTCTCTTCCCACACCACATTTCATATGGAGTTGTAGGTACAGACTTAGTTGGAACTCTATTTAATAGATATGCGGCTGATTCTAGAGCAAATCCCCAGAAGGAAAGTGGTAACTCAGCACTACTCATCATTGATCGCACCATATCTAATAGCGTTCGATTCCTTCTTTCTGATACACCATTATGCTGAGGTGTATAAGGTGGAGTAAGCTGAGAGAGTATTCCATTTGCTTTCTAGTATTCAAGGAAACTGGTACTTAAGTATTCTCCACCTCGATCAGATCGAAGTGTCTTGATGCTTTTACCAGTTTGTTTCTCTACTTCATTTTTATACTCCTTAAACTTCTCAAAAGCCTCGGATTTATGCTTTATTAAGAACACATGTCCATACCTAGAGAAGTCATCAGTAAAAGTGATGAAGTAGGAGTGACCACTTCGTGCATGTATAGACATCGGACCACATACATCACTGTGTACTAGTCCCAAGAGTTCGGTGGCTCTTTCTCCGTGTCCGGTGAACGGAGATTTGGTCATTTTTCCTTTGATACATGATTGACAAGTTGCATATGATGAATATTCAAACGAATCTAGATATCCATCTTTATGTAACTTAGTCAACCTTGTTTCATTTATATGACCAAGTCTACAATGCCATAGGAAGGCTTGATTTGAATCTGGAGCCTTTCTTTTATGCGTGTTTTGAATATTGAAAATTTGTGGTTGATTAAGTATGTATATGCCGTTTTCCAGTGTGCCAAACCCAATCAGTTCTTGATTTAGGATAATGTTCATGATATTTCTTTCAAGCACAAAATTATATCCTTTATTAGACAATAAAGATACTGATATAATATTACACAACATACTGGGAATACAAAAACAGTTATACAATACCAAAATGTTTCCACTATTCAACCCTAGGTGATATTCCCCTATTGCAACTGCATCTACATGCATTCCATTGCCCATCCGGAGAGTCATATCACCTGCCCCCAGTACTCTACTATTTCTCAGATCCTGCAAAGAATTACAGATGTGAGAACCAGAACCGGTATCAAGTACCCATGAAGTAGAGTTTACTGAAAGACAATTTTCGATTACGAACACACCTGAAGTAGAAGCAACTGCTTGCTTCATGTCCTTGGCTTTGAAGGCCTGACAATCCTTCTTCCAGTGCCCCTGCTTGTGACAATAGAAGCATTCGTTCTTTTCTGCCTTCACCCTTCCTGCCTTGTTCGTTCCCTGTACCTTCTTGACCCCACCCTTCGGTTTGGTGGCTTTCATCTTCTTCTTCCCTTTTGCTTTCGCTTTAGATTTAGAAGAAGACGATTGGCCAACATACAGAACGGGGGTCTTCTCCTTTTTCAAGGAGGTCTCTGCTACCCTCAACATATTGAGGAGCTTTGGAAGATCCGCTTCCATTTCGTGCATGTTGAAGTTCAGCACGAACTGAGATAAGGTGTGGGGAAGGGACTGCAAAATCAAGTCGATATACAAATTATTCTCTAGCACGCATCCCAGGTTTGCGAGTTCCTCAATGAGGGTGATCATTTTGAGGACGTGCTCTCCAACAGGCGATCCTGGAGCTCACCTCATCTGGAAGAGTTTCCTTGAGGTTTCGTACCTCGCGATACGGGAGTGTTCACCATACAATTCCTTGCAATGGAGGAATATGGATACAATATCCATACTCTCGTGCTGTTTCTGGAGTTCATTATTCATGGACGCCAGCACGATACACTTAGCTCGCTCACAGTCTAGATCCCAGGTTTTACGAACTTCCTTGTTCGCAACTGAGGAATCTGGTCCTGGGATAAGGGGAGGAACAGCGGTGGTAACATATGCAACTTTGTCATAAGTCAGCGCAATATTGACGTTTCTTAGCCAGTCTTTATACTTCTGCCCGGTTAGTATATTCTTTTCAAGTAATAGTTTTAGTCCAGTCATGGTAGCTGCCAGAGAGAGAGAAAAGAAAACACTCAGCATATGCTCTTGCAAGTTTAGATTGGTTTATTAATTTATCTAAACAGGATGGCTCCCACTGTTTCCTCAAATCCTTCTTCAAAACCTAAAAGAAGAACTAGTCAGGATTTAATCACACGTCACAATACTTGCTTAACCTTTCCGCCAGGCTGGTGTTGGTACTTCGAGGGAGGTTTTCCAACGCTTTCGCGAAGTTCCTTAATTAAAGAACCTCTTTTCCCTGGAGGCGTAGCCCCTCTAACACCTTTCTAGGCACCTACTTGGTTTATAGCATTGATTGTTAAGTGAGAGAAATTCCCGAGATGAATCCTACTCATCAGTGGGATCGGGATCCAACTATCATTGCATGATGCCCTAGATGGAAGCCACTCTAGTCACCACACTCCAGAAGGTAAGCTAAATCTGCAAGTTTCCTTTATGTTTGAAACTCCCGATGTGATTTTTACCCTAAGCTCTTATAGACCTTGACGTAGGCCAACAAGTCATAAGACGCAAGTCAAGTTCTACCCGTCGTTGTCCTGATCAATTTAAATACATCGTACAAGCCCTTGACGTAGGCCAACAAGGTGTACGTCTGTATTAAACTAATGCATCTATCTATGCAACAAATAGGCACACACACTGCTACCATACACTATGCCTTGACGTAGGCCAACAAGCATAGCATGAATACGATGTGCTGTCTATCTGAAACGACGGAGGGTTACGGCTGGTTTTTGGCAAAAAACCGTTAACGTAATGAACTTGATTTGATCGAAGGAACTAAGATAGCTTTTATTAAAAGGAGTGGTTTAAGCTCCGCATTTAAAATTTGCTTTTTCAAGAAAACCGAGTGGTTTTTAGAAATTGTTCCAACGATTCAGTTTAGGTTTTATTTTCTTTGCATTAATAATAATGCGTCCCATCATTAACCTATCATTACAGATAACAACGAAAATATGACGTCCTCTTATGCCATCCGCATTCGCCACGGGGTCCCGTCATCACCCGTTAGGTTACTTAACTAACGACAGAGCGGGGGCTGGGCTAGCGCGGGTGTAAAACATAAGTGACGTCTAAATAGCTATCATATATATAGATATTTTACATTCGTCTGACGCAATGATATACATTCCAGAACACAGATAAACAATATTGGATTTGCAAGCAATCTGTATTTCTTTTGAGTCTGCAAAAAAAGACAGATTACACAGTTGTGATGAACAGCCATTACCCTACCCACGACCCCTACGGGTGCGGCAAACTACCCGCCCGGCAGTTTGTGCACCCCATCTTGGGTCTGTTCTAGGAGCAAAAACAGTAAAATGAAATAATACAACGGTGGCTACAACCGCAACCTTGAAGTGCCCCGCAAAATAATATTACAACAAATTACATTTACATCAAATGAATTAAAACAATAACCCATCACAAAACCAGGCTAATCACCACAACAGTCCAATACAGTTTATATACACAAACAGTTAAAATCCATTTCAGAAATGTGCAACCCCCTGCCAACTGACATACTAGCAGTTAGGGGAGGTTTACGAACACATTATACAATCACAGATATAATCCAATATGCAAATACTGTACAATTTCGATCGATTATACATCTTTAATATTGCTCCAAAAACTGCTCTGTAAAACTGAAACCTGAGCAAATATTAAATATTCCAGAAAATCCCAAATATTACAGAGAATCCACCCAAGAAATTTGGGTTCATGATTCTCCAAATCGGCGGCGGAACCGCGGCGGAGCCTATGGGATCCGCCGCGGATCCGCGGCCGTTTGGTCGAATCATGACCCCAATTTTCTTGGGTGTTCTTCTGGTGTCATTACAAGCTTTCTGAACATGCCTGAAAAAATTTTGGACTTCATTTAAATTTCGACAGAAACTTGAAATTTTTAGGGTTTTCCGGCTTCGTTTTTCCGTTCGAAATTCGTACAAATTTGTAATTAAGTTAAATCTTGTTTAGCTAGGCTCTGATACCACTGTAAGTCGATGTTCAACACCCCAATACTTGTGGGGAGGCGGAAATATGAATAACAATCAAGTTCTATGATCAAACATCGATTAACCGTATGAATCGTTTGCTATACAAGTTTTAACAAAAGCTTTAGAGTTTTAATCTACTATGCGAAGAGATTATACCAAATGGTTCTAGTCCTTCGTCTTGATGTTGTCTACGGCCTCTTTGGATCTTCACGTCCTCTTCGGCTTTCTCCCGTGATAGACGATCCACCCGAGAACCCTAATCCAAGCTATAACCTCTAAACTTGAGGTTACTTAGTTTCTCTAGTTGCTAAATAGAGTAGCTAAGATGATGTAGAGATAGGTTATGGAGTAATTAGTCTTTCCTAATCCTTGTTCTCAACTCATGAGGGGTAGGATTAGGGTTTGGTGAAGGAGAGAGAACTTGAAGAGAGAGAGTGAGAAGAAGATAATGATATTATTATAATGAATAAAGCTTCTCACTTGATATATATGAAACATAATGAATTAAAAGAAATGAATAAAAAGATAATATTCATCATGTTTCATTAAATCAAGTGGGTGATTCATCATGTGAGTCATTAAGCAATTAATGATGCATTAATGATATGATTAATCACTCACAATGAGTCACTTAATCATTAAATGAAAATGCCACCTCTCTCTTTATGTCACATCCTTCTAGAAGCTTCTCCGAAAATTACGAGAACGCCCCTCTCATCCGTGAAAACACGGAAAAACTTTAGACTGTATAAATCCAATAACCTGATACTAGAATCTGGCTTAAAACAAAGCCGGCTAGTAAAAACTGTCCGAATGTCGCACGTGCGATCAAACACGTATGCGTCCGAACCTTTGTCGTAAAACCATACGACCTCTATATCTTTTCGCCTGGGTTTGGGAAATCTCTGTGTGGGACTCTAAAGACTCGACTACTACGCTGGCAGTGGGTTTAACCACAGACCGCAAGCGGCATTAGCTGTACGTAACGGTCCCCAGGTAGTTGTCGATAAGAAAGCTGATGAGGTAACCCATCTGAAATCCTACTGAGCCTGTCTGTGACAATATCCGCGCAGTCCGGTCTGTTCGTCTAAGAGTATCGCATGTATGGTCTAGGGAGGTGGTGGACGTCAGACCCCTAATAACCATACAAGTCGTGTCGGTATGGCTTTATCACCATCCGAGAATCTACTGATCAACCTATCAGTAATTCTCAATCAGCCCTGGCCAGGGACTTATGGTAATGACCAAACGACCACAGTGCGATATCAACTCCCTATACCGGGAGAGAAGAATCCCTAACAGTCGCTCACTGCCTCCATGTGGCTCGGGACTGTGCCCAACTGAAACCTGTTTGCACGACTCCTTTGAGCCGTGGTAGGGTAACAATCAAAGCACAGTGGGAACTCACATGAGACAAATGATGACCTTAAGTCAACGGACTATCTGCACACATGTCACCTGAGAACTGCTATCTGACGTTAGGTATAATACCATCCAGTCAGTTCTCGGCGAGTCCTGTCCAGTGTACTCACACCCAGTGAGCATCTGTATACAATCTTAGGTGAACACCACCAATGGTTGCGGGACCAATCCATTACCCCTCGTCAGGGTCTAGATATGTACACACTAGTCTACTCCGGAGTATCGATGCCCAATCTCGATACTCCTACGACCAGGGACATCTAAGAGTGTGCCTATTGACTATCCAGCTCCCACTAGTATGACTGCCATCACAACGCCGGTAGTCAGACAAACACCCTATGGGCTTTATCAACATATATATATAAATACCAAGTAAAATATATTATACGTTAAGACAAAGTCAAACCAAATAGCGTACTATCATATCAAGCAAGACTGTCATGTACATACATATCCCAAGCATCCTATACAATGTAGGCCTCTAGGGCATATATATCCAACAGATAGGGTTTCTTCCCACACCATAACTCATATGGTGTGGTAGGCACAGTCTTAGTAGGAACTCGGTTCAAAAGGTATGCAGCTGTTTCTAGCGCATACCCCCAGAATGATCGCGGTAACTCAGCGTTACTCATCATGGACCGTACCATATCCAATAGGGTCCGGTTCCGTCTCTCCGATACACCGTTATGTTGCGGAGTGTATGGAGGAGTAAGCTGAGAGAGAATCCCATTCTTTTTTAAGTAATTCAGGAACTCGGCACTTAAGTATTCTCCACCTCGATCCGATCTTAGAATCTTGATACTTTTGCCGGTTTGTTTTTCTACTTCATTCTTATATTCCTGGAACTTTTCAAAGGCTTCGGACTTATGTTTCATTAAGAAGACATAACCGTACCTTGAAAAGTCATCCGTAAAAGTAATGAAGTAAGAATAACCGCTTCGCGCATGTGTAGACATTGGACCGCACACGTCGCTGTGTACGAGTCCCAAGAGCTCGCTCGCTCTTACTCCGTGTCCAGTGAACGGAGTCTTTGTCATCTTTCCTTTGAGACAGGATTGACAAGTGGCATACGATTGATATTCGAACGGATCCAAATATCCTTCTGTATGTAACTTAGTCAACCTTCTCTCATTGATGTGACCCAGTCTACAATACCATAAGAAAGTCTGATTGATTTCCGGAGACTTTCTTTTGTGTGTATTCTGGATATTGAAAATCTGTGGTTGGTTTAATACGTATATACCATTGCTCAATGTACCTGACCCAATCAGAACTTGATTAAGGTGAATGTTTACAACATTACTTACAAACGCAAATTCATAACCTTCTTTAGAAACCAAAGATACAGAAATGATATTACAAGTTGCGTTGGGTACAAAAAAGCAATTACGCAAAACCAAAACATGTCCATCTGACATTCCCAGGTGATAGTCCCCCACGGCTTTAGCATCCATGCTAGCTCCGTTCGCAACTCTGAGGGTCATGTCACCTGCTTTCAAAAACCTATTGTTTCTCAACGCCTGCAAAGAATTACAGATATGAGATCCTGATCCGGTATCCAATACCCAGGAAGTAGAGTTTATAGAAAGACAATTTTCAATAACATACACACCTGAAGCTGAAGCCGCAACCTGCTTCAGTTCCTGTGTCCTGGCTTTCCAGGCCCTGCAATCTTTCTTCCTGTGTCCACTCTTGTGACAATAGAAGCATTCCTCTTTACCCACAAGCTTCCCCGCAATCTTTGTTGCCATTTCTTTTCCCTTCGTACCCACTTTACTAACACCGCCCCTTGGTTTGGCGGGGGCTTTCTTCCTCTTTCCCTTGGCTTTCGCCTTGGACCTAGAAGAAGAAGATCCTCCTACAAACAAAGCGGGTGTTTCCCTACCTTTCTGTAGGGTGCCCTCTGCGCTCCTCAGCATGTTGAGGAGTTCTGAAAGTTCAACTTCCTTTTCTTGCAAGTTGAAATTCAGTATGAACTGGGCGTAAGTGGATGGAAGGGACTGGAGAATTAAATCCGTATAGAGTTCACTTTCCAACGTGGTCCCAAGTTCCGCGAGCTCCTCAATGTAGCCAATCATCTTAAGTACGTGGTCCGCTGCCGATGATCCGACGGCCAACTTTGCCGAAAATAACTTCTTCGACACTTCGTATCTTGCGATACGAGACTGCTCTCCATACAGTTCTTTTGTATGAAGAAATATGGATTCTAAGTCCATATTCTCGTGCCTCCTCTGATGTTCGTTGTCCATAGAGGCAAGCACGAGGCACCTGGCCTTCGCGCAGTCAATCTCCCAAGTCTTACGGATTTCCTTATCCGCGACGCTGGAGGTGGGACCTGGGACGGGGGGAGCTTTGGTGGTAAGAAGATACCCCATCTTGTCGTAAGTGATTGCCATTTTGACATTCCTGAGCCAATCTTTGTAGTTTGGCCCTGTCAGTATGTTTTTATCTAGAAGTAACTTAAGTCCAGTCATTTCGATTTGGTCGCTGCAGGGGGAGAGAGAAGGAACACTTAGCACGATGCTCTTGCAAGTTTAGAATGGTTTTTAATTTGTCTAAACAGGATGGCTCCCACTGTCTCTCGAATCCCTCCTCAAACCATAAAGGAAGAATCAGTCGGGATTAATCACACCGCACAATACTTTCTTAACCGTTCAGGCAGGCCAGTGTCGGTACTTCGAGGGAGGTTTACCAACGCTTTCGCGAAGTTCCTTAATTTAAGAACCTCTTTTCCCTGGGGGCGTAGCCCCGCTAACACCTTTCTAGGCACCTACTAGGTTTATAGCATTGATCGTTTAGTGAGAAATTTCCCGAGGAGTAGCATATACTCACAGTAGGATCGGGATCCAAATATCATCACGTGACGAAACTGAAGGAATCCTACCAGAATCATCACACTCCAAATGGTATGCAAATCTAGCAAGTTTCAGTACTTATGAAACTCCCGATGTGGATTTTTGCCCCATGCTCTTATGACCTTGGCATGAGGTCAAAATGTCATAAGTCACATGTCAAGTTCTTCCCATCATTATCCTGGTTAATTTGAACCCACCCGTACCTACCCTTGATGTAGGCCAAAATGAAAGTACGACTGTCTCAAACCAACGCATTCTATCTATGCAACAGATAAATATCCGGCAGCTACCAATCACTATGCCTTGGCGTGAGGTCAAAATACATAGCTTGAATACTACCGTATATTTAACTGAAATGATGGAGGGCTACGAATGGTTTTGGCGAAACCGTGAACGTAGTGAACTTGATATAATCGATGGAACGAGATAGCTTTTAAAAGGAGTGGCTCAAGCTCCGCATTTAAAAGTTAGTTTTGAAAAGAACCGAGTGGTTTTTCGAAAGTGTTCCAACGACTTTAAATTGGTTTATTATCTTGCATTAGTTCTTTTAATGCGTGATATTCTTGCATTAGTTCTTTTAATGCGTCCCATCATTTAATCCTACCATTGCAGAAAACAACCAAAATATGACGTACGCTTATGCCATTCGCATTCGCCACGGGGTCCTGTCATCACCCGTTAGGTTACTTAACTAACGACAGAGCGGGGGCTGGGCTAGCGCGGCTGTAAAACATAAGCAACGCCTAAATATAAAGCAATGATAGACATTACAGATCACAGATGAATACATTGGATATACTAGGAATCCGCAATCCGTTCGAGCCTGCAACGAAAAGCGGATTACACGGTCGCGGTGAATAGAAAATACCCCACCCAAGACCCCTACGGGTGCGGCAAACTACCCGCCAAGTACCCGGTAGTTTGTGCACCCCTCCATGGGTCTATCCTAGGAGCAAAAACAGTAAAAAGAATTATACAATGACGGCTACAACCCCGACCCGGTTGTGCGGCCATACAAATAATATTATTACATCAATTTACATTTACAAATGAATGAAAGAAAAACAAAAGCTCATCTCACATCCACCCCGGCTGTTCACCCGCGACAGTCCAACACATTCATATACACATTCCAATATCAAACACAGATCACAGAGATGTTTAACCCCGACTAATCGACTTATAGCGATTAGCCGACGTTCAATACATACAAACATCACAGATATAACCAATATAGCCAAAGTGTAGCGAAGTTCGGAAAAAAAATACGGATTTATAGAACGCCAAAAGTAAATTTCTTTTCTGGAAAATCTGGGCACATATAACATATTTGAAAAATCCCAAAACCCTACCAGAAGAACACTGCACAAAACACGATCACATGAAGAGCCCAAACGGCGGCGGATCCGCGGCTAAGAGAATAGCTGAGGCCGCGGATCCGCGGCGGTTTGAAGGATTCATGGGATCGTTTTTGGTGGGTGTTCTCAAAAAACCCTGAGCCGATTTTAGGAGTAAAACTTTTTACTTTAAGAGCAGAAAAAATTTCAACAGAAACTTAGGGTTTTAGAATTTCCGGTTTTGCGATTTTTCCGTTTCGAACTTCCATACACTTCGCTACCAAGCTAGTTTAAGTTTAGTTAGGCTCTGATACCACTGTAAGTCCACGTTGCGACCCCCGGTTCTTACGGGGAGGCGGAAACGGTATAAAAATCAAATTTTTAGCGCATGGGGCAACATGGACTAACAAAGTCGGGATCTTTTCCTAAACTAAAACTAGCAAACAAGCTAAAGAGAGTTAGCTACTCGGAAAGATGGTTATACCTAAACTTGAACTCCTTCTTCTTCAAACTTTTGTAGAGGTTGATGGTGCTTTCCTCGTCGCCTTCTTCCGTCAAAGATGGATCCACCTGAGGGTTCAACCTTCGGGCTCTTTCTCGAACTTTGAGAGAACTAGAATCTTCGGCTTGCTAAACCTTTGATCCTAGAGTGAGTAGAGAGTGTCTAAGGGGTGTTTTTATCTCAAGGAGAGGGATTCTCAACTCATGAGAAGGATTCTCCTTGAACTAGAGGAGGAAGAAGAACAAGTGAGGAGAGAGAATGGTTATGATAGAATGAGCTCTTTTTCCTTTTGCAACCATAACAAAAGGAAAAAGAATTATCTAGTTAATAATAATAATTCGAATGAAATAGTTGATGGTTGTATTTGGAATAACAATTATCATCACTTCATTAAATGAATGTAAGCTAGAATCGAGGAGTATCCTTGCAAAGCAATGATGATGGTCAAACATTCAACCATGGTCAACAAGTCAACCATGGTCAACAAGTCAACAAAATCAACCATGACACAATTTCATTTAATTACTATTATTAATTGATATTTCATAAATCCATTAGGGTTTGAAGAAAGACGACTGTCAACTGTGCATACGCACCCGTTCCGAAACCCTAATGAAAAACCTCTTCCTCCGTCTCAAACAACTGTGCATACACACCTGCATTCTCATTCCGAGGAACAAGAATACTGAGAGATAAAAGCAACCCCAAAACATATACCAGTATCTGACTCAAACCAGAGCCAGCCAGTAATATCCGTCCGGACTCCAAACGTGCACAAGTGCGCGGATGAGAACGAACCCTGTCGCAAAACCATGCGACCTCTACCCTGTTTTGCCCAGAGGCGAATACCCTCTGTGTGGGACTCTAATGACTCGACACTACGCTGGCAGTGGGTTTAACCACAGACCGCAAGCGGCACTAGCTGTGCGTAACGGTCCCCAGGTAGATGCCGACAAGAAGGCTGACGAGGTGAACCCCATCTGAACTCCTACTGAGTCTGAATGTGACATTCTCCGTACAGTCCGGTCTGTTCGTCTGATACATCGCATGTCAGGACTAGGGGGCGGTAAACGTCAGTCCCCTAATAGCGGTACAAGTCGTGTCGGAGTGAAGCCCAAAACACCCTGAGATAACACTGGAAGCCTACCAGTATATCTCGCTTGCCCTGGCCAGGGACTACTCGTGTAATGGCTCTCCTGGACACAGCGCGATGTCAACCCCTAATACCGGGAGAGACGAATCCTGTCTAACCGGCACTGCCTCCAAGTGCTTCGGGACTGCACCCAACTACCACCTGTTTGCACGACTCCTTTGAGCCGTGGTAGGGTAGTAGTCAAAGTACAATGGGAACACACTCGAGGCGAAGTGCCAGTGTCAAGTCAGCGGACTAAGCTGTACTCATGTCACCTGGGAACTGATAACTGACGATAGGTATAATACCAACCTGTCAGTTCCCGACGAGTCCTGTCCAGTGTACTCGTAACCTAACGAGCACCCGTATACTATCTCCAGTACGACGTACTGATGGCTGTGGGACAGACCATCTCCCACACTGGGATGAGAAGCGCATACGCTAGTCTACTCCGGAGTATCGAAGCCCTGTCTCGATAGTCCTGCGACTAGGGACCTGTATAAGGATGTGCTTACAGATTACCCAGCCCCCACTAGTGTGACTGCCATCACAACGCTGGTAATCAAGCAAAGATCCTAAGGGCTCCACTAATGCGTATAGGTGATATCGCAAAATAAACACATGTACACATTGAAGTAGAAACAAACCATGTAGCATACTACTATATTGAGCAAGATTGTTTATACAAGGTGAATATCCCAAGCTTCCATTAAGTAATATACAAACTATTATGATACAGTAATGGCCTCTAGGGCATATACACTAACAGGTGCTGATAGGTAGGGAAGGAAGAAAACCAATTAAGCCTAAGTGTAGTGTACAAAAGGTAATAAGTAAAGACATATAAAGGGATTAGATTAAGGGCAAAGAAAATTGCGACCACCATCATTCACGACAAAACATTGTATACCCCTACCACTCCCACATCCACTTTGGATTTCTCCAGAACACTCCGTATCACTACGGATATCCACTCCTATTAGATATGCCATCGTATAGTTACATACGAACCCGAAGGAATTCGTTCCAGATTCGAGGATGGTTTCCGGTTCAGGAGAAATAAGAATAGGATTATTCAGATGTCTTTTCCCATTATCTTCTCTTAGGTTGCATGGGCTCCTAGGATTAGGAGAGTACACCTATTATGATTATTGGATAGTTTTCATCCAAACCTTAGGCTCGTGCCGAAAGGTAGGGAAGGAAAAAAACCAATTATCCTAAAGAAGGTATACATAAGGTAATAAGTAAAGACAAAATATAGGGATTGGAGTGAGGGCAGGTAAATATATAGTTACTGTCTTGAATCAGGATACTGAAAGAGGCATTACTAGGAATACTCGGTAACACCTTTTGAAACATTTTCATGTTTCAGCTTCACTGTGCGATGATAATTGAAAACTGTTTTCCCAATTGGAATCTAACTCCAGGATATGTGTTTACCAGATCAGTTTCTCACATCTGTTTGTTATTACGGATGGTGACTGCGAGTAAGATATTGGGAATTGGGTGATTAGATCCTCATCATATCAGAATTCGTTGTAATTGGTGATATTTGAGGAAATCATCTGGATTATGCCGGATGGCAAATATTTGGTTTTGAATATCTGTTATTATGCACCAATTTCAAACTGATATATCTATAAGTTTATTTTATAAAGTGAGATATAACTTTTAGAAATTATTTCAATGACATTTACCTATATCAGTTGGTGATTAGGTAAGGTGAATTCAACAGCGGTGTAATTCTAGTTAACCATAGTACAGTTTTTCAACATACAACGCACACGGTTTGAGTTATTAAACTTAGTGGACTTATACAAAGTATTGTATGTTGTCCGGTGTCCATTAGGACAATGGGGTTGGTACTCGTACTATATTCTGTTTACTCATAACGACTCTATTTTTAGACAGGTACTTCGTTAAAATGCAAGGTCCAGATATTGAGAAGTCATAGGTATAAGAATAATGTAGAGAACTTTTTGTTTGAGGTATCAGGATTCTTCGAGATAGTCGAAGATGTAGATGCTTGTGTTTGGTATTTCGTTGATTGTAATGGTTTTAAAAACTTTCTTCTCTTGCAGGTTACTCATATATGGATGCACTCCAAGATGAGTAATGCCGATTGACCTTTTTCCTTTTGGTTGATATGCACTGGAGACAGCTGCATGATTTTGAATCTCGTTCCAATTAAATTAGTGCTTTTGTTTCTATATTAGATATATAGAATCAATTTATATCTTAACGATGTTAAGGTATAGGGAGTTGTCCGGCTGATGCTTAAAACCAGAATCCGGATAAACTTGAGGCACGTTTCAGTAATGGCTGTTTGTGGGTTATCCCGATTTTGACGAGGGTTAACTTTCTACCATCAGGAAGATCAATATTTATATTGTTCTCGACTCGCCACAGTTTTAGTAAAATGGATTTTTTCACAAAAACAGAAGTGGGAGTATGGTAGAACTGGATGGGATTCCAGAACCACAAACGATCACTGATGATTTAATAGAACCTTAGTATTCAATTAGTTTCAACGTTTCATTAGCCTCTCCGCAGATTTTGGTGGGTAACCTCAGGCACCCGAGAGGTACTTCGGTCTTCTCAGAGATGGTGACAGGGAGGTTCTTGTTTACCCAGACATGCCATTACTGTTGTTCTAGACTATAAAACCCGGCAGGAGGATGAGTATAGCATCGTTCTAAACTAGCTTTAGAAGTGCACGTATATATGACTCTGCCAGAGGGTTGTTCTAGTCAGTGGGAGTATCGGAAGCATAGTGGGCAAGTAGCTTATGTCTATTCATAGACTAAGGCATGTATAGCGGAAATAGATCATCTATTTTTTATGTGACAGTCATAGGCTTTGACTTCATCAGAATAGGAGATGGATCTGCTAAGAAGGTAGTAGAGAGTGATGTCCAGGTATTAAGTGGACATGCACTTGATTGGAAGAGATATTCTTATACTATGATCGATTATACTGTGGTTGTCACAAAGTTGTTTCTCTACAAAGGATATGGATATAATATTAGGGCTTCTGGTTACTAGATCTATGGTTTTAGATCTAGATTTGGGAAGTATTCTAATCTGGGTACTTTGACATTATTCTAAAGGTATTTTAGAATGGACGACTCCTGGCATGGTGGTGTACCTGCAGGTAATGGAGTCACCTTCTCTAAAGGTTTCTTTCAGACTAAAGGGGAGAAGGGTCTGCATGATTAGTATATCACTTGCTTAGGCAATTGAGGTAATCATGAAGTGTCAAGTACCACACCAGATGTTGTTTTTGCACTAGCTGCAATAAACATATATTAATCCAATCCTGGAGAAATGTAGGGAATTGGTTATTAAACATAAATGGATGTTCTAGGGATATGGTGATGGCAGCCTCCTTCGGGAGGCAATTATCATTTCAGGCTTCCAAGGTGACCAAAATGACAGAGTGGCTGTCAGAGTTATAGTTTTCCCTCTTTTGAGGGACCGTATGTTGGACAGGTGGTCCAAGCGGATACTGCGGAAAGGCATGGCGCATGATACTGATTAAATTCAGTGGACGATACAGTTTAAGAAGTTTGCTGGATTTGGAGTTCATTTGCAAACTGGGTCCCATCAGATATCCCGACAAATTCTAAGACAGGTATTGCTCATTTCGGGAGATAGCCTTCTCTGCGAAGTTGAGATATAGAGAGATACAGAAAGAAACATAGGAGCGGATCCACTCACTGAGGCTATTTCTCGAACGCAATAGTTTCGCAAACGGTCTTTGCGAAACTGATTAGTAGAGAAGTTGGATGTTCGGTATCACACGAGCTGTGAGTATGCGACACGGCAATAATTGGCCTTAAGTGCAAGTGGAAGATTGCTGGCTATAGTGCCCTCAAGGCAATTACTATAGTCGCGGGCAGATGATTATGATGATTGAGGGTGGACATATACCAGTAGAACAATCTTACTCGAGATGATGGTATGCTATCTGGTTTGTCTTTATCATCATGTACATGTTGATAGAGCCCATATGATTCTTGCTTGACAACCAGCATTATGATGTCGATCATATACGTGGGATCTGGGGGTCTATAAGCACATCCTTAAATGTCCCTAGTCGTAGGAGTATCGAGACAGGGCATCGATACTCCAGTGTAGACTAGTGTGTACTGATCGAGACCCCGACGAGGGGCGGTGGCCAGGTCTCACAAGCCATTGGTGTTAGTTTGTTCACCTAAGATAGTATACAGGTGCTCATTGGATTATGAGTACACTGGACGGACGCGCCGGGAACGTGCTAGTTGGTATTGTACCAATTGTCATATAGCAGTTCCCAGGTGACATGTGTACAGGTTAGTCTGTCGACCTGAGATCGTCATTTATCTCGTGTGAGTTCCCATTGTGCTTTGATTACTACCCTACCACGGCTCAAAGGAGTCGTGCAAACAGGTTTTAGTTGTGTACAGTCCCGAGCCACATGGAGGCAATGATCGGATCGTCGGGGATTCATCTGTCCCGGTATTGGGGGTTGATGTCGTGTTGTGCATGGGTGGCCATCACCAGAAATCCATGGCCATGGTGGACCAGAATTACCGATCCAGGATCGATAGTTTCTTAGATGGAGATGGGTTTCATGCCGACACTAAAATGTCTCATTGTTAGGGGTCTGACTTTATCAACCCCATAGACTCGATATGCGATACTCTTAGACGAACAGATCGGACTGTACGGATATTGTCACTGTCAGGCTCAGTAGGGGTTCAGGATAAGTTTGCTCGTCGGCCTCCCTTTCGCTCAATACCTGGGTAGCCGTTACGTACAGCTAGTGCCGCTGACGTGCTTGTGGTTAAACCCACTGCCAGCGTATTGACGAGTCTTCAGAGTCCCACAAAGAGGGTTTTCACGGTTCAGGCGATATGGTGTACATGAGGTATGTTGGTACATGCAGGTGTCCGATTATATATGTGCACATGCTGTGCAGACTTTAACCGGACGGTTCATAATACTGGCGGCTTAGGATTGAGCCGGATTATTAAATCAGTTTTTGATTTAATAATTTATATAAATATATATATATATATGTATGTATGTATTCTAGTATTATTGTTCACTATTCATTTTCTCTCTTAGCTATTCGTATTTTTGTATGAATACGCGTATATGTATTTCGATACATGTACAGGGTTGTATTCCGTATTTATATGGAGTGGTTTCTAGAAGATGTCCACCTCATTAATTGATTTTCTTTTTAGAAAAACAATTAGGAAATGAGGTGGAGGGTGAGTTAGCATGAGCATGGGTCAAGGCATGGCTTGGAATTGTTTATTTGGAAAATGAAATAAGATATTTGGTGGGAATGAGAGAGGGGGGCAGCCACTTATTGATGGGGCAAGGCTCATTTGTGAGAACACACTAGTTTTTCTCCACTCTCTCATGCTCACCAAAACAATTAGCAAATTTCTTTAGTTGGTCTTGCCATTGTTTTCTCACCTCCTTGATCTTCTATGGATGCTCTATGAGCATATAAGATGAGAGAAAAATATAGTGACACGCTCCTACACCTCTACTCTTCATCGCAAGCAACTTTGGAGCGTCGGTTGCCTCGTTTGTCGAGGGTGAAGCTTGTGCCGTTTCCCACACGTGGATCATCGGAGATGGAGGAAGACCGGCAACCAAACTTCATCAAGGAACCACTAGGAGCTTGGAATGAAGACCGAAGGACACGGATGAACTCGGTATAACCATTCTAACATCTTTATTAGGTTGCTAGTTTTGGGTTTAAGGCAGATCCGGGAATCGGGTAATGGTAGCACCGGTTTAGTAAATTTTTGTTCCGCATTTGGCCACCGTTTGATGGTCGGGGCGCTGCCGTAACCCAGCATGGTATGAGAGCCAGGTTTTTTAACCCTTAGCTAGCTAGTTTAGACAATGTTAAAGTATCAAAATCAAAACAGTCCCAAAACGATGCACTGCAGATTTCATTCTCTGTCGATTTTGAAAGTCTTCAAAAAAAATTTCAAACAACTGCAGAAGACTTCTTGAGTGACGACTAGAACATACACCAAATACGAACCCATTCCAAAAAAATTGACCCGAGCACATTGCTCCTTTTTTCGAGCTGGCTGGCCCTAATAGGGTATTTGGGGTTCGTATTTTGTGTGTTGTTTGGTCTCTGGAATCTTGGCACAGTGCTATTGTTTGTTCAGCCCAGTTTTGATATTATGTTATCCGTTGTTCGGGGGCTATTCGGGGTGTTTCGAAGTCGCTGTTTTAACACTGTTTAAATTTTTATCAGTACATACATTTCTATCTGCGACCATGAATATCATTCGAGCGGTACAACTCGTCTAATTGCTATATGTCTTTTAGACGGGTTAGCAAACGTGACATTCACGTTGATGTTCTGTATTGTGTTGTGATGTTGGTTGGATCGTCATGGTGGATAGCTTGGGTGCAATGTTAGTACAATTTAGTTTCATTTGTACAATTGATATTGCGGGGCGAGCGTCCGACATGTGGACTGCCGTCATTGCCAGTTTGTATATTATTCATTTGGGACACGACCGGGTTGAGGTCGATGTCACCCTTGTATATTATTTTCTTTTGTGTACTAGGATTATCCCGCGGTGGAGTGCATGAATAGCCGAATTGTAGAGGGCAACGGGTCCGCATCTCATGGCGTTGAGACGGAGGGGACATTACTCTAGAATTTGCGGGCTATTCGCCGCACACATAGGGGGTATAAGTTGACCCATGGAGGGGCGCTCAAGTTGCCGGATTCCGTGAAGTGCTGGATGACCCATTCACGTTGTTGAAGGGGGTTGCCTCGCTTCTAGTATTGGCGGGTAACTTGCCGTGCTCGTAGGGGTCTAGGTTTTCATTGCAGAGGCTATCCACACGACAGGGAACGTCGGGTCTCATTTGCGGCTCAGGTGAAACCCGGGGCTCCAAGATTATCCACCATTCTGTGTTGCTTCTGTGATGCTTCTGTGATGTTGCTTTATATCATGTCTGCGATGAATGTTATATATATTTATATATACTAGTATATGTTGTATATGTTTTGCACCCGCGCTATTCTAGTCCCCGCTCTGTCTTCAGTTAAGTAACCTAACGGGTGATGACGGGACCCAGTGGCGAATACGGATGGTATATACGTACATTTTATTTTCGTTCTTTTCTGGTGTGATTAATTGATGGGACTGCGTTGATTCTGATTAATACAAGGATAAAGCAAACCTATATGATGTTGTTGGAACCAAGATTTTTAAAAACTGACATTATAGGCGTTCTCTTTTACTTTGCACAGTGGTATTCTGTTATGAATATCCAGCACCTCATTCGACGAGGCAAGGGCCGAGATCCTTTCATCGAGAGTGACCCCTTGAGTAGAATTTTACGTCAACGTAATAACTTCACTATAGTCGTTTCCTTTTGGTTTGCATCGTGGTATTCAGTTTGGAATATCCTGCACCTCATTCTACGAGGAAAGAGCCGAGATCCCTTAACCAGGAGTGACCTCTTTAGCAAAAGTTTGCGTCACTATATATTTGTAAAACCACTTTGATTCCTTCAATGATATCAAGTTCATTACGTTAAAGGTTTTTCGCCAAAAACCAGCCGTAGCCCTCCGTCATTTCAGAAAAGCAGCGCCTAGTATTCGTTCTTTGTTTGTTGGCTTCCATCAAGGCATAGTGTGCGGTAGCTATGTGTTACTTTTTTATAGCATGGATATGCATTAATCTAGGACAGTCGTGCGGCCTTGTTGGCATCTGTCAAGGGCAAGTACGCGTGGGTCTAAATTATTCAGGATAATGATGGGTAGAACTTGACTTGCAACTTATGATTTGTTGGCATCCGTCAAGGTCATAAACTGCTTGGGGTAAAAACACACATCGGGAGTTTTAAACATACAGGAAACTTGCCAGGCATGCGCATACCTTCTGAAGTGTGGTGACTTGAGTGGCTTCCATCAAGTCATCATGCGATGATAGTTGGATCCTGATTCCCACTGATGAGTAGGATTACTCCTCGGGTGATTTTAGATGATCCTGACTAATTCTCCTTTAGGGTTTGGAGGAGAATTCGAGGAAACAGTGGGAGCCATCCAGATCAGATAAAGTGATTAACCAATCTGATCTAGATTAGAGTGCACGTTGAGTGTTTCTTTTCTCTCTCTCTCTCTCTGGCAGCGACTATGGCCCGATCCTTGACTAAAACTCATGAACCAAGTTAACCGAACCTTCATAAAAACACTTTGGCTTTTAGAATGCTACGGTGTCGTATACATCATTGCCACTTCTATATCACATTTGCATTTCTCCAGAACACCCCGTATTATTATGAACATCCACATCCATTGGATAAATCCATCGTATTGTTACATATGAACTCGGAGGAACTTGTTCCAGATTCGAGGATGGATTCTGGTTCTGGAGAGATTGAATAAGATTATTCGGTTGTCTTTTCCCTTTGCCTTCTCTCAGGTTGTGAAGGCTCGTAGGATTATGAGACGGTACACCTATTGAGCTTATTGGATAGTCTTCTTCCAAACCATAGATAGGTGCTGATAGGTAGGGAAGGAAGAAAACCAATTAAGCCTAAGTGTAGTGTACAGAAGGTAATAAGTAAAGACAAATAAAGGGATTAGATTAAGGGCAAAGAAAATTGCGGCCACCATCATTCACGACAAAACCTTGTATGCCCCGGCCACTCCCACATCCACTTTGGATTTCTCCAGAACACTCCGTATCACTACGGATATCAACTCCTATTGGATATGCCATCGTATAGTTACATACGAACTCGAAGGAATTCGTTCCAGATCCGAGGATGGTTTCCGGTTCAGGAGACATAAGAATAGGATTATTCAGATGACTTTTCCCATTACCTTCTCTTAGGTTGAGTGGGCTCCTAGGATTAGGAGAGTACACCTATTACGCTTATTGGATAGTCTTCTTCCAAACCTTAGGCTGGTGCCGAAGGGTAGGGAAGGAAGAAAACCAATTATCCTAAAGAAGGTGTACAGAAGGTAATAAGTAAAGACATAATAAAGGGATTGGAGTGAGGGCAGGTAAGTATATAGTTACTGTCTTGAATCAGGATAGTGAAATAGACATTACTAGGAATACTCGGTAACACCTTTTGAAACATTTTCATGTTTCAGCTTCACTGTGCGATGCTAATTGAAAACTGTTTTCCTAATTGGAATATAACTCCAGGGTATGTGTTTACCAGATCAGTTTCTCACATCTGTATGTTATTACGGATGGTGAGTGCGAGTAAGATATTAGGAATTAGGTGATTAGATCCTCATTATATCGAAATTCGTTGTAATTGGTGATATTTGAGGAAATCATCTGGATTATGCCAGATGGCAAATATTTGGTTTTGAATATCCGTTATTATGCACCAATTTCAAACCGATATATCTGCACTTTTATTTTATAAAGTGAGATATAACTTTTTGAAACTATTTCTATGACATTTACCTATATCAGTTGGTTATTAGGTAAGGTGAATTCAACAGCGGTGTAATTTCTCTTAACCATAGTACAGTTTTTCAACCTACGACGCACACGGTTTGAATTATTAAACTCAGTAGACTTATACAAAATATTGTATGTTGTCAGGTGTCCATTAGGACAATGGGATTGGTACTCGTACTACATTCTGTTTACTCATGACTTCTCTAATTTTAGACAGGCATTTCGTTAAAATGCAAGGTCCAGATATTGAGAAGTCATAGGTATAGGAATAAAGTAGAGAACTTTTTGTTGGAGGTATCAGGATTCTTCGAGATCGTCAAAGATGTAGATACTTGTGTTTGGTATTCCGTTGATAGTAATAGTTTTCAGAACTTGCTTCTCTTTCAGGTTACTCATATATGGATGCACTCCAAGATGAGTATTTCTGATTGGCCTTTTTCCTTTTGGTTGATATGCACTGGAGACAGCTGCATGATTTTGAATCGGTTCTAATTAAATTAGTGCTTTTGTTTATATATTTGATATATAGAATCAATTTATATTTTAACGATGTTAAGGTATAGGGCGTTGTCCGGCTGATGCTTAAAACCAGAATCCGGATAAACTCGAGGCATGTTTCAGTAATGGTTGTTTGTGAGTTATCCCGGGTTTTGACGAGGGTTAACTTTCTACCATCAGAAAGATCAATATTTATATTGTTCTTGACTCGCCACACTTTTAGTAAAATGGATTTTTTCAAAAAAACAGAAGTGGGAGTATGGTAGAACTGGAAGTGATTCCAGAACCACAAACGATCACTGAAGATTTAATAGAACCTAGGGATTCAATTAGTTTCGACGTTCCATTAGCCACTCTGCGGATTTTGGTGGGTAAACTCAGGCACCCGAGAGGTACTTCGATCTTCTTAAAGACGATGACAGGGAGGTTCTTGTTTACCCAGACTTGCCATTGCAGCTGTTCTAGACTATATGACCCAGCAGGAGGATGAGTATAGCGTCGTTCTAAACTAGCTTTAGAAGTGCACGTATATATGACTCTGCCAGAGGGTTTTTGTAGTGGGCCACATGAAAGAAGTGATCGGGTTGTTGGGGTTTCGTTTCTCCCGGTATTGGGGGTTGATGTCGCGTTGTGCACGGGTAGCCATCACCTGAAATCCGTGGCCACGGTGGACGAGAATTACTAATCAAGAATCGATAGTTTCTCAAATGGTGATGGGTTACATACCGACACTAAATGTCGCGTTGTCAGGGGTCTAACTTTATCCACCCCCCTAGACTCGATATGCGATACTCTTAGACGAATAGACCGGACTGTACAGATATTGTCTCTTTCAGGCTCAGTAGGGGTTCAGGATGAGTTTGCTCGTCGGCCTCCCTTTCGCTCAATACCTGGATAGCCGTTACGTACTGCTAGTGCCGCTGACGTGCTTATGGTTAAACCCACCGCCAGCGTATTGACGTTTCTTTAGAGTCCCACACAGAGAGTTTTCACAGTTCAGGCGATATGGTGTTGATGACGTATGTTGGTGCATACATGTGTCTGATTAAATATGTGTACAGGTTGCACAGACTTTTTCAGACGGTTGATAATACTAGCGGCTTAGGATTATGCCGGATTATTAAATCAGGTTTTGATTTAATAATTTATATATGTATTTATATTCTAGTATTATTGTTCACTATTCATTTTCTCTCCTGGCTATTCGTATTTATGTACGAATACGCGTATATGTATTTCGATACGTGTACCGGGTTGCATTCCGTATATATACGGAATGGCTTTTAGAAGATGGCTACCTCATTATTAGATTTTCTTTTTAGAAAATCAAATAAGGAAATGAGGTGGAAGGGTGAGTTGGCATGAGCATGGGTTGTAGCATGTAGAGAGGTATGGTTCACAATTGTTTATTGAAAAATTGAAGAGATATTTTGGTAGGAATTAGAGAGGGGGAAGGCACTAATTTTAGTGGACTTTGGTCATTTTCTTTTCTTCACTAGCTCACTCTCTCATGCTCACCAAAAAGACTTAGCTATTTCTTGAGTTGCTCATGCCATTATTTCCTCACCTCCTTCATCTTCTATGGTTGCTCCCTTGAGCAATGGTGATGAGAGAAAAATATAGTGACACATTCCTACACCTCCACTCTCTATTGCCAGCAACCTTGGAGCGTCGGTTGCCTGGTCTGTCGAGGCTGAAGCTTGCGCCGTTTCCCTCAGGTGGATCATCGTAGTTGGAGGAAGACCGGCAACCAAACTCGATCAAGGAATTACTAGGAGCTTGGAATGAAGACCGAAGGACATGGATCAACTCAATATAACAATTATAACTTCTTTATAAAGCTTGTTAGTTTAGGGTTTAAGGTAGATCCGGGAATCGGGTAATGGTAGCGCCAGTTAAGTAAATTTTTGTTCCGTATTTGACCACGGTTTGATGGCCGGGGCGCTGCTGTAACCCAACAATTATGATGCAGATCATACTAGTGGGACATGTGTAGTAGCATATCATGAAATGTCTCTAATCGTGGGTGTATCGAGACGGGGCATCGATATTCTAGAGTAGACTAGAGTATACGATTCCTGACCCATGAGATAAGCGATGGATGATCCCATATCCATTGGTGTTTGACACCAAGATTGTATGCAGGTGCTTAGTGGAGACTGGGTACACTGGATGGACTCGCCGAGAACTCCTATATGGTATTATATCTATCGTCGGATAGTAGTTCTCAGGTGACACTGGTACAGGTTACTCTGTAGACCAGAGATCGTCATAGAGTCTTGTGTGTTCTCCCACTGTGCTTTGATTTCCACCTTACCACAGCTCTACTGAGTCGTGCAAATAGGTGGCTTTTAGGTACAGTCCCAAGACACATGAAGGCAATGAGCGATAGGAGGGGTTTCGTCTCTCCCGGTATTGGGGGTTGATGTTGCGCTGTGCTCGATTGGCTATATCAGCAAGTCCCTGGCCAAGACTGATGAGATTTACTGATAAATGTTATCAGTAGTTTCTCGAACTGTTATAGGCCATACATCGGCATGACTTATTGAGTTATTGGGGTCGACGATGCCATCCCTAGAATCGATATGTAGTATATCTGACGAAGAGACCGGACTGTTCGGTAAGTGTTACCGGTTGGCTCGACAGGAGTTTTTACAGGTTCGTTGGTTTTTCTTCTGATCGCTCAATACCTGGGAGCCGTTACGTTCTGCTGGTACCGCTGACGGTTTGTGGGTATGTGATATGATCACTGCCCACAGCTAGCGTATTGAAGAGTCTTAGAGTCCTACAAAGAGGTTACCTAGCTCAGGCGAAACGATGTGGGGTGCATACAGGGATATGCGCGGGTGCTTGATTAAATGCGTGTATATGATACCGCATTATAATCTGGCGTTTTTCTATTGGTCAGGTCGTATGTGATATGACCGGTTTATTAAATCAATTGTTGAATTAATAATTTTGTGACAATTACATTTCTCACTTGAAACTTTTTTTTTTATTAGGATGAATGCATGAATGACTGTATGTGCACATGTTGATGTGAATGCACAAATACATGCATGCATGTGTATCATGGTTGTTGATACATTGGAGATGGGAATGCTAGACTCACATGGTGTATAAATATCTATATATATTTGTATTTTGAGAAAATGAAAATGGGATTAATTCATGGTTAATTGTTTCTACACTTGACTAAACTTCACCTAACTTATAACCATGAGTTAATTATCCATTTGTCTTTTAACTCAATGCAAAATATTTAAGATATTTATTAACCATAGTTTAAAGTGAGTGTGACTCTTTTTATATATTTTCTTTTTCTCATTTTATTTGGATTAAAACAAATTGAGCTCAAGCATTTCCATCTCCTTCTTCTTCCTTGCTCTCTTGACTTTTCTAAAGAGTGAGGAACATAAAAAGAAAGGGTTTTGAAGTGAGCATACAAACCACATCACCATTCTATATTAGTTTAGCCAACTAGATTAGAGTGTTTGCTTCATCTGTTAGTGTTTATGCCCTAAAGGCCATTACTGTATCATATTAGTTTGTATATTACTAAAAGAAAGCTTGGGATATTCACAGTTGTATTGACAGTCTTGCTAAAAATGGTAGTATGCTATTTGGTTTGTGTCTACTTTAATATGTGCATATTTTTCTTTTAACGTATCACTTATACATATTAGTGGAGCCCTTAGGATCTTTGCTTGATTACCAGCGTTGTGATAGCAGTCACACTAGTGGGGGCTGGGTAGTCTATAAGCAACATCCTGTACAGGTTCCTGGTCGTAGGATTATCGAGACAGGGCATCGATACTCCAGGGTAGACTGGTGTATACGCTTCTCATCCCAGCATAAGGAGATGGTCTGTCCCAAAGTCATCAGTACGTCGTACTGGAGATAGTATGCAGGTGCTCGTTAGGTTACGGGTACACCGGACAGGACTCGCCGGGAACTGCAGGTTGGATTTATACCCATCGTCAGATAGCAGTTCCCAGGTGACATGAGTATAGCTTAGTCCGTCGACTTGACACTGCTACTTCGCCTCGGGTGTGTTCCCACTGTACTTAGATTACTACCCTACCATGGCTCAAAGGAGGCATGCAAACATGTAGTAGCTGGGTGCAGTCCCGAAGCACTTGGAGGCAGTGGCGGTTAGACAGGATTCGTCTCTCCCGGTATTGGGGATTGATATCGCGCTGTGTATGGAGAGCCATTACGTAAAGTCCCTAGCCAGGGCAAACGAGATTTACTGGTAGGTTCCAGTAGTTTCTCAAGGTGTAATGGGCTTCACTCCGACACGACTTATACCGCTATTAGTGGTCTGACGTTTACCGCCCCCTAAGCCTGATAAGAGATAGTCCTAGACGAACAGACTGGACTGTACGGAGATTGTCACATCAGGCTCAGTAGGAGTTCGGATGGGTTTCCTCATCGTCCTTCTTATCGACATCTACCTGGGGACCGTTACGTACAGCTAGTACCGTTTGCGGCCTGTGGTTAAACCTACTGCCAGCGTAGTGTCGAGTCTTAAGAGTCCCATATAGAGAGTTTCCCTGCACCGGGCAAAAGGTGTAGAGGCCGTATGGTTTTACGGCAGGTCCGCGATCACTTACGTACACTTGTGCACGTATTATGATCGGGCAGATAATACTAGCGGGCTTTGGTTTAATCCAGATTTTAGTATTATACAGATGAATTTATTCAGTCAAAGATTATCCGTGTTTTTCGGAAATACGGATGCGAGGGTCAGTCTCGTAATTTTTTGGGAAGCTTCTAGAAGAAGGTGACTCATTTGTGTTTAATTCTTTTTAGGATTTAAACAAATGAGGTGGAGAGATGAGGTGTAGGTTTTCATTAAATGCTTAATGACTCATGAGGTGATTCACCATTTAGGATTAAATGAAGCTTGCTAGATATTTCTAGATATTTTTGATCAAGAGATATTTGTATGCTTCATTATATTTTTTCATGATTTATTATTCATTTCATTATCACAAAAGCTTTCTCTCTCCTCACTTCTTCATCTTCTTCCTTAAACCCTAATAGCTCTCATGAGTTGAGAAACCTAGGGTTTAAGTGACTAATTAATCCATTTTATTACTCTACACCCTCTAGGACTTCTATATTAGCGATCTAGAAGCCGTAGTTATCTCAGATTCGAGATAGGAGCTCGGACTATAGACTCTCGGGTGGATCGTCTTTGACTCGAGGAGGCCGTTGAGGTGCCGACGTTCCATAGAGCCTACGAGGCATGGAGGATAGCGATGAAGACCCGAAGGACAAGTAACGTGAGGTATAATTTCGAATCAGAGTAGTTAAACCTTTCGTAGTTTGCTAGTAATGGTTTAGACACGATCCGTGTGCTCAAATCCGTGTTACGAAGCTTTGATAATTGTTTTTCATATATTCCGCCTCCCCGCAAGCTCGTGGGGTGCGTGACATGGACTTACAGTGGTATCAGATCCTACTAAACCTTTACTAGCTTGATAGCAGCTAATTAGAAATTCGATCGTCGGAAAAACGCGAAAACATAACCCCGGACCCTTCAAGTTTCTGTCAATTTTAAAGTATCGAAAAATTTATTTGATAGGTATGAAAATTCACAGCAGGGAATTCTAAGAAATCTGGGGAAATATGAGCTTCTAACTCTGTGATAAGGCTGCGGATCCGCGGCAGATTAGTGCTATCCGCTGCGGATCCACCGCCGAGTCAACTCCGAGTTGACTCAGATTTGCGCAGTAACTCTTGAATTTGGGTGTTTTGTTTTCCAGTATATTTTGTTTCTGCCCAGGTTACTTCAGTGTTGGCTTGCATTTGGGGTAGACACGGAAAAAGGTTGTCGATCGATATTCTAAGTTATTTGCTAATCAGGTTTTATCTGTAATGTTTAATGTGTTCGTAAACCTCCCCTAATTGCTAGTATGTCGGTTAGTAGGGGGTTGCACATTTCTGTAATGGTTTTTACTGGTTTGTGTATATGAACTAGATTGGATCGTTGTGATGATTAGCCGGGGCTTGAGATGAGTTTTTATATTCATTCATTCGATGTAAATTGTCATATGATGTAATATTCTTTTGCGGGGCACATCCGGGCCGAGGTTGTAGCCACCGTTGTATTATTTCATTTACTGTTTTTTGCTCCTAGGATAGACCCAAGGTAGGGTGCACAAACTACCGGGTACTTTGAAGTGTTTAGTGGCCTACTCACGTTGTTGAGGGAGACCGCTTCACTTCGGGTACTTGGCGGGTAGTTTGCCGTACCCGTAGGGGTCTAGGGTGGGGTAATGGCTATTCATCACAACTGTGTAATCCGTCTTTCGTTGCAGACTCCAAGGAAACACGGATTGCTTGTATATCCAATAATGTTCATCAGTGATCTGGAATGCCTATTATTGCGTATGACGAATGTACAATATCTATATATAATAGCTATTAGACGTCACTTATGTTTTACACCCGCGCTAGCCCAGCCCCCGCTCTGTCGTTAGTTAAGTAACCTAACGGGTGAATGACGGGACCCAGTGGCGAATGCGGATGGCATAAAAGGATATTGTATTTACGTTGTTTTCTGCAATGATAGGTTAATTGATGGAACGCAGTATATTAATGCAAAGAAATAAACCAAAGTTGAATCGTTGGAACAAATTTAAAAGAAACCACTCGGTTATTTTAAAAGAGCAGAATTTTTAAATTGCGGAGCTCTAACCACTCCTTTTAAAAAGCTATCAGGTTTCTTCGATTATATCAAGTTCACTACGTTCACGGTTTTGCCAAAACTAATCGTAGCCCTCCGTCATTTCTTATGGATGGTCAGTAGTATTCAAGCTATGTTTGTTGGCCTTCGTCAAGGCATAGTGTTTGGTAGCTGCTGAGGTATTCATTTGTTGCATAGATAGATGAGTTGGTTTGGGACAGTCGTATTACCTTGTTGGCCTTCGTCAAGGGTATGTACGGGTGGGTTGAAATTAACAAGATAATGATGGGCAGAACTTGACATGCGACTTATGATTTGTTGGCCTTCGTCAAGGTCATAAGAACATGGGGCAAAAATCCACAACGGGAGTTTCTAAAGAAACTGAAACTTGCTAGTGTTGCATACCATTTGGAGTTTGATGAATGTTGGTAGGATTCTTTCAGCATTATCACACGATGATATTTGGATCCCGATCTTACTGTGAGTATCCGCTACTCATCAGGAGATTCGTCACTTAACGATCAATGCTATAAATCAAGTAGGTGTCGAGAAAGGTGTCAGCGGGGCTACGCCCCCAAAGAAAAGAGGTTATTTAATTAAGGAACTTCGCGAAAGCGTTGGAAAACCTCCCTCGAAGTACCGACACCGGCCTGGCTGAATGGTTAAGCAAGTATTGTACGGTGAGAACAGTCCTGGCTAATTCTTCTTTTATGGTTTGAGGAAGGATTCGAGAAACAGTGGGAGCCATCCAGTTTAGATAAACTAAAAACCAATCTAATCTTGCAAGAGCATCATGCTAAAGTGTTCCCTCTCTCTCTCTCTCTTTGCAGCGACCTTGTGACCATGACTAAGTTACATCTAGATAACAAAATGACTGAATCTGACTTATATGATTGGCGAAGGTCTGTCCAGATGTCCATGTAGGGTTGCTAGGCACATGCACAAGGGTCTACAAGGCATCAACCATGCCCGATTTAAAAATTAGCGATGCCGAACAACACAAAGCCGGATCTTTAAACTTGAGATTAGGCGAAAATAAGTATGTTAAACACTTTAACACTAAGTGAGAGGGATTACAACCTTTGTAGATCCAGTCCTTCACTTCTTAAGCTCCGTGTTGAGGTCCCTTCGCTGCGATCATCGTGTTCCGGACGCTCGTGAGGCTCTACAAAGAGAAAGATGCAAGCTTGCTTCCGATCTTCGATAACAAAGATGATCTACCTTGAAGTTTCATTAACACAAGCTCTCACTCACTAAATGAAGTGAACACTCTCATCTAAAGGGCAATGATAGATGAGAATGATGAAGTAGGATTTTTGCTCTCATTTATAATCTTTTTCTCACACATAATCATCACTTAGAAAAAGCTAGAAAGCTTTTTCCATGAAGAAGTCAAGGAAGAAGAAGATGAATAAAAGTGAATCCTTTTGTGATGAATAAAGATAAGATAATAATGATGAATAATGCAACCATGGTCAACTAAACCCTTGTAGAGATTTAACTAGGGCTAGGGTTTGGGTTGGGTTAAAGGTGAGTCACTTGAAAATATCAAGCATAATATCTTTTCCATGACAAAAGAAAACCTTCTAGAAGGTTCTAGAAATGATTAACCCAAATCAAACCCTAACCATGTTTAATCTCCACTAAACATGTTGCATTAATAAACATATCATTTTACAATATTATATATCACATATATAATATTTATTGTAACATAATAAATAATATAATTAACATATATCGCATATATATCAATGTATTACCCGAGTGAGAAAAAGGATCTTTTAGTGAGCTTATATTAGTTAATGTAATTTAATATATCATATATATTATTATACATTAAATCATCGAATCAACACTTGATCCGACAATCCGGCTATATCGCATATAACCGACTAATATATCATTTACCGATTCATCGAATCAACACTTGATCCGATGACCCGAATGATATCAAATATCGCGAGAATAGAATACGGTATCTCATATCGTATTATCCTCGGTCCTGCACATATCACATATGTGCCCCTACTCTATTTTGCCTGAGTCAAGAAACCTCTGTGTAGGACTCTAAAGAATCGTCAATACGCCGGCAGTAGGTGATGATCATATCAAACACCCACAAGCTGCAAGCGGTCAGCTAAGCGTAACAGCCACCTAGGTATTGAGCGCTCAGAAGATCAACAAGCAAGTCTGTACATTCTCCTATGAATCCAATCAGTAACACTCCCGTACAGTACGGTCTCGTCGTTTGATATGTCGCATATCTCGCCTAGGGGTGGTAAACGTCAGACCCCAGTAGCTTGATAAGTCATGTCGATATGAGGTCTATAACAGTTCGAGGAACTACTGATAACATTTACTAGTAAATCTCGGCAACCCTGGCCAGGGATTTCTAGTTATAGCCAATCGAACATAGTACAACATCAACTCCCTATACCGGGAGAGACGAATCCCCTCCTATCGCTCAATGCCTCCATGTGATTCGTGACTGTACCCAAAAGCCACCTTTTTGCAAGCCCTCTTGGACGTGGTATGATGGAAATCAAAGCACAGTGGGAATCACACAAGACTCTATGACGATCTCGGGTCAACAGACTACTTTGTACCAGTGTCACTGGAGAACTGCCATCTGACGTGATGTATAATACCATCCGGGAGTTCTCGGCGAGTCCGTCCAGTGTACCCAGTCTCTACTGAGCACCCGTACACCATCCTTGATGTCAAACACCGATGGATATGGGATCATCCATCACCCATCATATGGGTCAAGATGCGTATACGCTAGTCTACTCTGGTGTATCGATGCCCTGTCTCGATACACCCTCGACTAGGAAAAGTTATAGGATGTACTCGTCGACTACCGCGGCCCCACAAGTATGATCTCATCATAGTCCCAGTAGTCGAGTACATATCCTAAGGGCTTTATCAACATGTAACATAGAGACAATAAGAGTACATGTTAAGAAAAAGTAAAACCAGATACCATACTATCATGTCGAGCAAGAAAGTCCTCCCTATATATGTCCAAGCATCCATTACAGTATACATGATATGTACAGTAATGGCCTCTAAGGCATACATATAACTAACAATCTCCCACTTGCACTAGGGCCATCTGTTGTGGTATCGCATACCCAACAATTAGCTGCGGTTGCAGTATCTCATACTCAACCATCCCATAAGAATCTCTACTGGGAAAAAGGCCTTTGTGAGTGGATCCGCGCTGTTGTCCTCTGTGTCTGCTCTCCTAACCACAATCTCCCTGGAGATCAACCATCTCCATGATCAGGTGATACTTCCTAAGAATTATATCTGGATTTCTGATGGGACGTGGGTTCCTTGGCATAAGCCACAACTCCATTGTCACACAATGGTAGGAACGATGTTCATCTCATGAACTTATATATCCAGACTGCCTCTTTGGTAGCATCTTTGGTAATGATGTATCTTGACTTTAATCGTCTAGTAAGTCATGTTATCTAGCTTGGAACTCTTTCAACATAACATCCCTCTACTGAGGGTAAAGACAATGCCTGCGACTGACATTCAGTCATCCTTATCACCCTGGAACCATTCCAGTGATTCTCCCCAGGATCGATTGATACCATCTCACTACAACTAGTGAGTATCCTAACATCCAATTAGATCTATCTCATAGATCCAAAACCTAGGATTTAGGAGGTATCACATTGATGCTATATGGAGAATCCTTGTGATAATCGGAGATCGACCGAGCGTAGCATAGGAAACTCCTTCCCTATCAAGAGTATGTCATCCACGTACTCTACGAGGATCACCACCATACTCCCTACTACCATTTTGTATATACTGAAGGGTTCCTAGGCATGCTAGTGAGGTCTCCCAAGCCATCAACCATGGCAATTTCAAAAAATATGGTACCTACAAACCCTAAACTACGGATCGATAACTAGAAGTCTAGGCGAACAAGAACTAGTTAACAGTTAACTAATGAGAATACGGAAATACAACCTTTGTAGATCCGGTCCTCCACCTCCACGGCTCCGCAACGAGGTCGTCACCGCTGTCCAAATCAAATCCGGGCTCTAGAGTCGGCTTCGTCGGAGAATGGGCAAGCTAGGTCGTCGATGTCCATGCCGAAGATGATCTACGTCGAAGCATCGATGAATCAAGCTCCACCTTCAACAAGTCATGAAACTTGTGAAGGAAACACACTCTACTACTTGGCAAGAGGTAGAGGATGAAGAAATAGGAAGTGGGTAGACTTTAGAATTGGATTTCTCACTCATATGCATCAATCACCATTGATGGACTTCAAGCTTCTTCACTTGAAGCATGAAGAAGAAGAAGAAAAACATTATGATAAGTTAATAGAAAATGAAAAGAAAATGAATTCTTATCATAATATTAACTAGAGTTAAGTGTAGAGAATGAATCATGGTTAGAGGGAATGGTTAGGGTTAAGGATGAGATAAGTATGGTTGACTTGAACAAAGCTTCATGAAGCTTCAACTAAAGAACAAAAGAAGCCACCATTCTTTTCTCATTTTCATTTATTCATTTATCAAAAATAAAAAGGATAAATAAATAGATAAATGAATAACAAATAAGAAACCCTAAACTATTTCATTAACCAAGGTTTAATCTTTACACTTGAACCCTAGCATGACATGTATCATCAAACATGATACAAGCAAGTGCACAAAAAAGTATATCGCATATACAATGCGCACATCCGAGTGAGAAAATCCGTCTAAAGTGAACCGATACTAGTTAATGCAAAGTAATATATCAAATATATAATTATACATTAAATCATTAAATCAACACTTGATTCAATGATCCGGTCATGCGCACATAACCGACTGGTATCTAATATATCGGCTTATCGAATCAACGCTTGAATCGATAACTAGGTTATATCGCATACAACCATTCGATATATATTTATCGCAAGAATAGAATACAGTATCGCATACAGTATTATTCTCGGTCCCGCACATATCTCATATGCGCTCCTATTTCGTTTCGCTTGAACCAGGAAACCTCTGTGTAGGACTCTAAAGACTCGTCAATACGCCGGCAGCAGATGATGATCATATCAAACACCCACAAGCCGCAAGCGGTCTGCTAAACGTAACGGCCACCCGGGTATTGAGCGATCTGAAGATCGACGAGCAAGCCCGCTCACACTCCAGTGAATCCGACCAGTAACACTACCGTACAGTCCGGTCTGATCGTCTGATATGTCGCATATCTCGCCTAGGGGTGGTAAACGTCAGACCCCAATAGCTCAATAAGTCGTGTCGATATGAGGTCTATAACTGTTCGAGAAACTACTGGTAACACTTACCAGTAAATCTCAGCAACCCTGGCCAGGGATTTCCTGTTATAGCCAATCGAACACAGCGCAACATCAACTCCCTATACCGGGAGAGACGAATCCCCTCCTATCGCTCATTGCCTCCATGTGACTCGGTACTGTACCCAAAAACCACCGTTTTGCACGCCCTCTTGGACGTGGTAAGATGGAAATCAAAGCACAGTGGGAACCACACAAGACTCTATGACGATCTCGGGTCAATAGACTACTCTGTACCAGTGTCACCAGAGAACTGCCATCTGACGTGAGGTATAATACCATCTGGGAGTTCTCGGCGAGTCCGTCCAGTGTACCCAGTCTCTACTGAGCACCCGTATATCTCCTCTGATGTCAAACACCGATGGATATGGGATCATCCATCGCCCATCTGTATGGGTCGAGAAGGTACACGCTAGTCTACTCTGGTATATCGATGCCCCGTCTTGATACACCCTCGACTAGGGACTGTGAAGGATGTACTTATAGACTACCATGTCCCCACTAGTATGATCCGCATCATAGTCCAGGTAGTCAAGTACAGATCCTAAGGGCTTTACCAACATGTAACAGAGAGACAATCAGCATACACGTTAAGGTAAAGATCAACCAGATAGCATACTATCATGTCGAGCAAGAAAGTCCTCCCTATATACGTCCCAGCATCCACTACAATATACATCCTATGTATAGTAATGGCCTCTAGGGCATACATATAACTAACAATCTCCCACTTGCACTAGGGCCATCTGTAGCAGTGGTTTGAAGTATCTCATACTCAACCATCCCATAAAAGTCTCTCTCTGGGAACAGGCCTTTGTGAGTGGATCCGCTGTGTTGTCCTCTGAGTCTACTCTCCAAACCTCGATCACCCTGGAGATCAACTATCTCCATGATCAGGCGATGCTGCCTTAGAATATGTCTGGATCACTGATGGGACGGGCGTTCCTTGGCATAAGCCACAACTCCATTGTCACACAATGGAAGGAACATAGTTCATCTCATGAACCTATATACACCCAAACAGCCTCTTTGGTAGCATCTTAAGTAGCGATGTATCCAGCCTTTATCGTCTAGTATGTCACGGTATCTAGCTTGGAACTCTTCCAACATACCGTCCCTTTACTGAGGGTAAAGACAATGCCTGCGACTGATATTCAGTCGTCTTTATCACCCTGGAACACTTCCAGTGATTCTCCTCAGGATCGATTGACACCATCTCACTACATCTAGTGAGTATCCTAACATCCATTTAGATCTATCTCATAGATCCAAAACCCAGGATTTAGTAGGTATCACTTTTGATCCTATATGGAGAATCATTGTGATAAGCGGAGATTGATCGAGCGTACCATAGGAAACTCCTTTCCTATCAAGAGTATGTCATCCACGTACTCTACGAGGATCGTCACCATACTCCCTACTACCTTCTTGTTTATACAAGGTTCATCTACCATTTTGATGATGTCAAACTCTTTGACTGCTTCATCAAAACAGATGTTCCAACTCCGCGATGCCTGCTTTATCCTATAAAGCATCTTGCACACGTTTCCGCTGCTCCCACTGTCTATGAAGCCCTCTGGCTGTGTACTCATAGACGCTCTCTTCCAAATCATCATTTAGAAAAGCAGTCAAGACACCCAACCACCAGATATCGTAGTCAGGGTATGCAGCCGTGGCAAGTAGGATCTGGATGGACTTAAGCATAGTCACTTGAAAAGGTATCATCATGATCCACGCCTGGTCAATGATGCAAACCTTTAACAAGTCTAGCTTTGAAAGTCTCAACTCTTCCATGTACACCAAGTAATCTTCTCAAGATATACTTGCTCCTGATGGGGATTTAACCCTTCAGATCTTGCAGCTAAAGTCCATACTTTGCTGGTGTATAAGGATTCCATCTCAGATCACTAAGCATCCAGCCATTCTTACAGAGTCTTACTCCTGATGGCCAGCTCGAAACTAGTTGGGTCATCATCTCATGATGTAATCCTCGCTCCCACTGTCATAGAGAAACCGAAGTATCTCTCAGGTGGGTGAGGAACCCTACTAGATCGGCGGAGCGGCTGAGGTTCGTTGGTATCTACTGAATCCCTTGGTTCTATCAAATCATCTGCTGTAGTTCGTATAGCTGGAACACTTCCAGTTCTACATAACAGACCTTGCCTCGAGCTTGTCCGGATTTTGCTTTTAGACATAGGCCGGACAACCCTAAATCTTAACTAACTTAAGACATAGGCTCTTCCCTTTCCACATCACATATGAAATGGTAGGCAACTAATTTGATTCGAACCCTATTCAATAGGTATGCAGCTTCTCAAGTGCATAACACCCAAAAGGAAAAAGGTAACTCAGTATTACTCATCATAGAGCACACCTTATCACATAGGGTGTGATTGCTCCGCCCCGATATACCATCGTGCTATGGTGTATGCGGAGGAGTAATGCTGAGAGAGAATCTCATTCTCCTTTGGAATAATCCAGGATTTTCGTGCTCAAGTATTCTCCTCCTTGATCTCATCATAGGACATAATACTTATACCCGTATTCTGGTTCTCTACTTCTAACTTATATTCCGTGAATATCTCAAAAGGTTCGGACTTGTGTTTCAACAGGAACATATGTCTGAATCTTGAGAGATTATCAGAGAATATAATGAAGTATAAAGAACCAGTCTTGGCAGGTGTAGACAGGGGACCTTACATACATCAACATGTATCATCCCAAGAGTTTACTAACTCTTTCTCTGTTTCAGTAAACGGAGCTATGGTCATCTTATCTTTGTGACATGACTGGCGAGTTTCAGAAGATGTAAATTCAAACTGATTTAAATATACATCTATATGTAACTCTAGCTAGTCGGGTCGCATTGATCTGACCTAGTCTACAATACCTCAAGAAGGATTCGTTCATTTCTGAACTCTTCCTCTTGTGTGTGTTCCATATACTAAGAACTGTAGTTTGATTTAGAACATCAACGCTTTTAGATAACGTGCCTGAACCGATCAACTTTTGATATAGGAAATGTTCAAAACATTATCCAACAATACAGAATTATATCCTTTCTTTACTAATAAAGAGATAGATATGATTTTGTATATCAGGTTCGATATCTAACAACATTCGTTCATAATCAATGTATCGGTAATACAGGGTGACAGTGACCGACAGACTTGGCTGCAACTCTTGCCCCGTTTTCTGCCTCATGAAACTTATCACCCGTTCTCAGTTCTCTACCTTTCTGTAGCCCTATGTAACAGATTACATATGTGGGATCCTGATCCGGTATCATATACCCAGGACGTAAAGGATACTGAGAAACAGTTCTGTATAACGAACACACCCGAAGATGATGCATCAGCATGCACTCTCTTCGTTTGGGCGGCACGGGAAATCTGGTATTCCCCAAATTCCTGCTCTGTCTTATAACAATTATAAGTTAGAGCGGGACCAACGTTCCCCAGCTCAGTATAACAAGAGGGTTCGGTCAATGATCCGTATTATTATCTTGATTAAGGCGTGATATGGTCGCTACCTGGAGAGAGAGAGAAGAAAACACTCAGCGTGCGCTCTGTCAAGAATAGATTGGTTATTATTTTATCTAATCAGGATGGCTCCCACTGCTTTTTATCAAATCTTCCTTCAAACCCTAAAAGGAAAGACTAGCCGGGATTAATTACACACTACAAGTTCGCCAATCTTTCAGCCAGGCCAGTGTCGGTACTTTGAGGGAGGTCCCCCGTGCTTTCGCACGAACCTAATTAATGTAAACCTCGTTTTCCCAGAGGCGTAACCCCGTTGACACCTTTCTAGACACCTACTTGATCGGCTAATTGTAATGTATAAAACTCTCCCAGGAGTAACACTTACTCGCAGCGGGTATTGGGATCCAACTATCTCATAGAAGGTATGCAATCTCATTGCAAATCTCAACACTTGAAATTCCCGATAATATTTTGCCCCTAGCGTCCTATGACCTTGACGCAGGCCAACAAACCATAGTCCGCTAGTCAAGTTCAACCCGTCATTTCCTGATTGAATTAAACCCACCCGCACGACCCTTGACGCAGGCCAACAAAGTCGCACGACTACCCTAATCCAATCACATCATATGCTTATGCAGATAAGCACCAGTTAGCTACCGCACACTACGCCTTGACGCAGGCCAACAAACGTAGCACGAATACTAACTACTACTTATCTGAAATGACGGAGGGCTACGACAGGTTTTTCTGAAAACCTATTGCGTAATGAACTTGATATCGTTGTAGGATCGAATGAATTTTAAAATGGAGTGCTTTTGAGGATTTTCTAGTTTTGCTAAAGGAGTCACTCCCGGTGAAGGGATCGTCGGTCCTTTCCTCGTCGAATGAGGTGCGGGATATATCGCATATATCGCTGTGCAAAGCAAAAACACTTAAAAGCAATCAAAAGACAAACCGAGTGTGTAGCATCTGCCAGTTATTGCTAAAGGAGTCACTCCCGGTGAAGGGATCTCGGTCCTTTCCTCATCGAATAAGGTGCAGGATATATCACATATACCGCTATGCAAAGCAAGAACTGTAGCTACCTGTTTTATTTTAAAATTCGATTCTACAACATCTTAGGTTTCTTTTATTTCATTAATCACATTAATGAAGTCCCATCATTTATGTACCTAAACATCACAGATAGATATGACGTACACTTATGCCATCCGCATTCGCCTCGATGTCCCCTCGTGCACCGTTAGGTTAGGTAACTAACGGCAGAGCAGGGCAGGGCTAGCGCGGGTGTAAAACATAAGTAACATCTATATAATATATCATATATACTATATACTATATCCATCACAGAAACATCACATGATCTCATCACAGATATCGCAGCAGAAGAAATATATGAAATATTGGATATACTAGGACGTCCGTGTTTTCAATACGAGCCAGTATAAAACACGGATTCCACGGTCGTGATGAATAGCCAAACCCACACCCCTAGACCCCTACGAGAGCGGCAAGAAACCCTACCAATTCTGGAGTTAGGAGACCCGGACTCGACTCCTCGAGTTGGTCTCCCACTGGACTCCAGAACCCGGTTACTTGTGCCCTCCTCCTTGGGTCTATCCTAGTGCGGAAAAGTAAATAATATACAAACGGTGACAACTCCCGCAACCTGGAAGCGCCCCAATAAAAGAATATTACATACAAGTTTTTACATGAATGAAAATGAAAAACACTCATCTCACATAAAAACCCCCGGCTATTCAAACACGACGATCCAATATAACATATCCAGCAACACATAACATCACATGTCATCAACGTAAGTAAATATGCGCATCCCAATTGTCGTTGACATATAGCAACGAAACCGGCGATATCACATATTACACTTACGGTCACAGAAAAGAAAGTGTAAAACTACAACAGTTGGAATCCGCAACCTCCTCAGATATCGCATGCCTGACCAAATGAATTTCTTAGACATCGCATGCCTAACAATTATAAACCCCGCATTTTAGTCTCAAAATCGAAAACACTTTTCAATATCAAGTCGGGCAATTCAACAAGATTCCCGACATCCTGATCGAATACTCGTCGCAAACTTCAGTAGACTGCTGCACCCCCGATACCGTCGACGAAGTGCACCAAGGCGGAACACCGCTACCGCGAGCACCCGAACGGATGCATTCGGCGACGGGGTTCTCCTACAGTCACTTGGTCGGGGCTATGGAGTGAAGCTGTTTATTAAGTTTATCCGGCGAGTATCCGCGTACGCTACGTGATTGCGACGGACTTTTGATCACATCAAAATTCCGTGGCAACCGATCAAGTGAGACTAAATTGCTACGTTTATAACATTCATTTAGTTATCTCATAACCATTGTGAATTCCAATTATTGTATCCCATTCCAGATAAATAGAAAATGTTAAACTTTCCGATCGAACAATCGAACACCCAAGTTTTCCCGATACAAATCAACACATGAAATAAGTCTAATAACATTCCGTTCGTACCTCAGTACCGACGGTCCAGCCGTAGAAGGGTCAAGCCAACGCCTCACATGTGGCACGCCGTACTGCCCCAAACCCGAAGGTTCAAAGGGCAGTTCAAGACGGTCACATAATCGAGTTAAGGTTTGTGTCTTCTAGAGGGACCATCGCGTTACTTGCACTACTTAGAACGTCGTTAAACTACGGAAAAATCCAACACTTGGAAATTTCCCGACAGGGGAAAAGTTGGGTATTTATATCCGGTCGAACTTTTTAACATATTCTAAAAATTATCCGGAAAGCCACACAGACAAAATTTGATATCCCGATCGAAACATCGAATTCCCAAATCAACTCAGAAAATTTCAACTCTGGAAAAAATATTAAACATATCCAGGAAAACCAGCACAGAATATTGTGAATTACTGTACCAATTAGGATGCCTAATACGACAAAATAGCCGCGCTTGCGCCGCACGAGCCAAGATCGTGCCGCGGAAGCGCGGCGCACTGTAGGAATTAGGAAGCCGAATTTTACAGAATTTCTTATAATTTCCTGCTGATATTTCTGAACATTTTTAATGTGGAAAAATCCCTGTTTTTAAAAATTGTACAGAGAGCAATTTCCCGGGTGAGGTTTCGGTTCGATCGGACTTCAATTTCCGTCTGGACTTCGCCTAAGGCTCTAGCTAGGCTCTGATACCACTGCAGGGTTCCTAGGCACGCTAGTGAGGTCTCCCAAGCCATCAACCATGGCAATTTCACAAAATATGGTGCCTACAAACCCTAAACTACGGATCGATAACTAGAAGTCTAGGCGAACAAGAACTAGTTAACAGTTAACTAATGAGAATACGGAAATACAACCTTTGTAGATCCGGTCCTCCACCTCCACGGCTCCGCAATGAGGTCGTCTCCACTGTCCAAATCAAATCCGGGCTCTAGAGTCGGCTTCGTCGGAGAATGGGCAAGCTAGGTCGTCGATGTCCATGCCGAAGATGATCTACGTCGAAGCATCGATGAATCAAGCTCCACCTTCAACAAGTCATGAAACTTGTGAAGGAAACACACTCTACTACTTGGCAAGAGGTAGAGGATGAAGAAATAGGAAGTGGGTAGACTTTAGAATTGGATTTCTCACTCATATGCATCAATCACCATTGATGGACTTCAAGCTTCTTCACTTGAAGCATGAAGAAGAAGAAGAAAAACATTATGATAAGTTAATAGAAAATGAAAAGAAAATGAATTCTTATCATAATATTAACTAGAGTTAAGTGTAGAGAATGAATCATGGTTAGAGGGAATGGTTAGGGTTAAGGATGAGATAAGTATGGTTGACTTGAACAAAGCTTCATGAAGCTTCAACTAAAGAACAAAAGAAGCCACCATTCTTTTCTCATTTTCATTTATTCATTTATCAAAAATAAAAAGGATAAATAAATAGATAAATGAATAACAAATAAGAAACCCTAAACTATTTCATTAACCAAGGTTTAATCTTTACACTTGAACCTTAGCATGACATGTATCATCAAACATGATACAAGCAAGTGCACAAAAAAGTATATCGCATATACAATGCGCACATCCGAGTGAGAAAATCCGTCTAAAGTGAACCGATACTAGTTAATGCAAAGTAATATATCAAATATATAATTATACATTAAATCATTAAATCAACACTTGATTCAATGATCCGGTCATGCGCACATAACCGACTGGTATCTAATATATCGGCTTATCGAATCAACGCTTGAATCGATAACTAGGTTATATCGCATACAACCATTCGATATATATTTATCGCGAGAATAGAATACAGTATCGCATACAGTATTATTCTCGGTCCCGCACATATCTCATATGCGCTCCTATTTCGTTTCGCTTGAACCAGGAAACCTCTGTATAGGACTCTAAAGACTCGTCAATACGCCGGCAGCAGATGATGATCATATCAAACACCCACAAGCCGCAAGCGGTCTGCTAAACGTAACGGCCACCCGGGTATTGAGCGATCTGAAGATCGACGAGCAAGCCCGCTCACACTCCAGTGAATCCGACCAGTAACACTACCGTACAGTCCGGTCTGATCGTCTGATATGTCGCATATCTCGCCTAGGGGTGGTAAATGTCAGACCCCAATAGCTCAATAAGTCGTGTCGATATGAGGTCTATAACTGTTCGAGAAACTACTGGTAACACTTACCAGTAAATCTCAGCAACCCTGGCCAGGGATTTCCTGTTATAGCCAATCGAACACAGCGCAACATCAACTCCCTATACCGGGAGAGACGAATCCCCTCCTATCGCTCATTGCCTCCATGTGACTCGGGGCTGTACCCAAAAACCACCGTTTTGCATGCCCTCTTGGACGTGGTAAGATGGAAATCAAAGCACAGTGGGAACCACACAAGACTCTATGACGATCTCGGGTCAACAGACTACTCTGTACCAGTGTCACCAGAGAACTGCCATCTGACGTGAGGTATAATACCATCTGGGAGTTCTCGGCGAGTCCGTCCAGTGTACCCAGTCTCTACTGAGCACCCGTATATCTCCTCTGATGTCAAACACCGATGGATATGGGATCATCCATCGCCCATCTGTATGGGTCGAGAAGGTACACGCTAGTCTACTCTGGTATATCGATGCCCCGTCTCGATACACCCTCGACTAGGGACTGTGAAGGATGTACTTATAGACTACCATGTCCCCACTAGTATGATCCGCATCATAGTCCTGGTAGTCAAGTACAGATCCTAAGGGCTTTACCAACATGTAACAGAGAGACAATCAGCATACACGTTAAGGTAAAGATCAACCAGATAGCATACTATCATGTCGAGCAAGAAAGTCCTCCCTATATACGTCCCAGCATCCACTACAATATACATCCTATGTATAGTAATGGCCTCTAGGGCATACATATAACTAACATATACAAGGTTCATCTACCATTTTGATGAAGTCAAACTCTTTGACCACTACATCAAAACAGATGTTCCAACTCCGCGATGCCTGATCTATCACATAAAACATCTTGCTCACGTTTCCGCTGCTCCCACTGTATACGAAACCCTCTGGCTGTGTACTTATAGACGCTCTCTTCCAAATCATTATTTAGAAAAGCAGTCATGACACCCAACCGCCAGATATCGTAGTCATGGTATGTAGCCGTGGCAAGTAGGATCAGGATGGACTTAAGTATAGCTTTGAAAGTCTCAACTTTTCCATGTACACCAAGTAATCTTCTCAAGATATACTTGCTCCTAATGGGGATTTAACCCTTCAGATAAAGCAACCAAAGTCCATACTTTGTTGGTGTATAAGGATTCCATCTCAGATCGCTAAGCATCCAGCCATTCTTACAGAGTCCCACTCCTGATGGCCAGCTCGAAACTAGTTGGGTCATCATCTCATGATGCAATCCTCGCTCCGACTGTCATAAAGAAACCGAAGTATCTCTCAGGTGGGTGAGGAACCCTTCTAGATCGGCGGAGAGGTTGAGGTTCGTTGGAAACTATTGAATCCACATTCAATAGGTATGCAGCTTCTCAAGTGCACAACTCCCAAAAGGAAATAGGAAATTCAGTAGTACTCATCATAGAGCACACCATATCACATAGGGTGCTATTGCTCTGCCCCGATATACCATCGTGCTATGGTGTATTCGGAGGAGTAATGCTGAGAGAGAATCTTATTCTCCTTTAAAATAGTCCAGGAATTCCGTGCTCAAGTATTCTCCTCCCTGATCTCATCAAAGGACATAATACTTATACCCATTTTTGGTTCTCTACTTCTAACTTATATTCTGTGAATATCTCAAAAGGTTCGGACTTGTGTTTCAACAGGAACATATGTCTGAATCTTGAGAGATCATCAGAGAATGTAATGAAGTACAAAGAACCGGTCTTAGCATATGTTGACAGGGGACTTTCATACATCAGCATGTATCAATCCCAAGAGTTCACTAACTCTTTCTCTGTTTCCAATAAACAGAGCTGTGGTCATCTTATCTTTGCGACATGAATGGCAAGTTTAATAAGATGTAAATTCAAACAGATTTAAATATGCATCTAAATGTAACTTCAGCTAGTCGAGTCACATTGATATGACCTAGTCTACAATGCCTCAAGAAGGATTCGTTCATTTCTGAACTCTTCCTTTTGTGTGTGTTCTGTATACTAAGAACTGTAGTTTGATTTAGAACGTCTATGCTTTTAGATAACGTGCCTGAACCGATCAACTCTTGATATAGGAAATGTTCAAAATATTATCCAACAATACAAAATTATATCCTTTCTTTACTAATAAAGAGACTGATATGATGTTGTATATCAGGTTCGGTATCTAATAACATTCGTTCAGAATCAATGTATTCTGGTAATACAGGGTGACAGTGACCAATACACTTGGCTGCAACAACTGCACCGTTTCTATCTCATGAAACTTATCACCCGTTCTCAGTTCTCTACCTATCTGTAGCCCATGTAACAAATTACATATGTGGGATCCTGATCCGGTATCTCATACCCAGGACGTAAAGGATACTGAGAAACAGTTCTATGTAATGAACACACCCGAAGATGATGCATCAGCATGCACTTTCTTCGTTTGGGCGGCACGGGAAATCTGGTAATCCCCTATTTCCTGCTCTGTCTTATAACAATTATAAGTTGGAGCGGGACCAATGTTCTCCAGCTCAGTATAACAAGCGGGTTCGGTCAATATATCAGTATTATTATCTTGATTAAGGCGTGACATAGTCGCGACCAGGTGAGAGAGAGAAGAAAACACTCAGCGTGCACTTTTACAAGATTAGATTGGTTATCAATTTATCTAATCAGGATGTCTCCCACTGTTTTAGTCAAATCTTCCTTCAAACCCTAAAAGGAAAGATTAGCCGGGATTAATTACACTCTACAAGTTTGCCAATCTTTCAGCCAGGCCAGTGCCGGTACTTTGAGGGAGGTTCCCCGTGCTTTCGCACGGACCTAATTAATATAAACCTCGTTTTCCCAAGGGTGTAACCCCGTTAACACCTTTCTAGATACCTACTTGATCGGCTAATTGTAATGTGTAAAACTCTCCCAGGAGTAACTCTTACTCGCAGCGGGTATCGGGATCCAACTATCTCATAGAAGGTATGCAATCTCATTGCAAATTTCAATACTTGAAATTCCCGATAATATTTTGCCCCTAGCGTCCTATGACCTTGACAAAGGCCAACAAACCATAAGCTGCTAGTCAAGTTCAACCCGTCATTTCTTGATTGAATTAAACCCACCCGCACGGCCCTTGACAAAGGCCAACAAGGTCGCACGACTACCCTAATCCAATCTGCATCATATGCATAAGCAGATAAGTACTATTCAGCTACCGCACACTACGCCTTGACAAAGGCCAACAAACGCAACACGAATACTAAACAGTCCTTATCTGAAATGACGGAGGGCTACGACAGTTTTTTTAGAAAACCCTTTGCGTAATGAACTTGATATCGTTGTAGAATCGAGTGATTTTAAATGGAGTGTTTTTGAGGCTTTTTCTAGTTTTGCTAAAGAGGTCACTCCCGGTGAAGGGATCGTCGGCTCTTTCCTTATCGAATAAAGTGCAGGATATTTCACAAATACCACTATGCAAAGCAAAAACTATAAAAATAATCAAAAGACAAACCGAGTTTGTAGCATCTGCTAGTTTCGCTAAAGAGGTCACTCCCGGTGAAGGGATCTCCGCTCTTTCCTTATCGAATAAGGTGCTGGATGTTCAACAAGGAACACCGCTATGCAAAGCAAGAACTAGAGCTACCAGTTTTTAAACAAGTTTCTACAACATCTTAGGTTTCTTTTATTTCATTAATCTCATTAATGAAGTCCCATTTTATTATGCTTCACAAGCATCACATTTGAAACGAAATCTGCAATATAACATATATCTCATATATATATTATAAACATTCGTCTCAGGAAGTAATATGATCTCATCACAGAACATTGCAGCAGAAGAACATATAGGAAATATTGGATATACTAGGACGTCCGTGTTTTAATACGAGCCTGTATAAAACACGGATTCCACGGTCGCGATGAATAGCCAAACCCACATCCCTAGACCCCTACGAGAGCGGCAAGCAAAACTGCCAATTCTAGGCTTGGGAGACCCGGTCTCGACTCCTCGAGATGGTCTCCCACTGGACCCTAGAACCCGGTTACTTGTGCTCCCCGCCTTGGGTCTACCTAATGCGGAAAAGTAAATAATATACAATGGTGACATCATCCTCAGCCTGGAAGTGCCCCAATAAAAGAATATTACATAAAATGAATTTTACATGAATGAAAAAGAAAAAAAAACTCTCATCTCACATAAAACCCCCGGCTATTTAGAACGCGACGATCCAATATAACATATCACAACAACACATAATATCTCATATCATCAACGTAAGAAAGTATGCGTATCCCGATTGTCGTTGATGTATAGCAACGAAGCCGGCGATACACCACATACTACGCTTACGGTCACAAAAAAGTAAGTGTAAAACTACAACTGTTGGAATCCGCAACCTCCTTAGACATCGCATGCCTAACCAAATGAATTCCTTAGACATCGCATGCCTGACAATTATAAACCCCGTATTTTAGTCTCTTTATCGAAAACCCTTTTCAATATCAAGTCGGGCAATTCAACAAGATTCCCGACAACCTGATCGAATGCTCATCGCAAACTTTAGTAGACGGCTGCACCCCCGGATGCCGTCGATGATGTGCACTAAGGCGGAACACCGCTGCCGCGAGCACCCGAACGGATGCTTTTGGCGACGGGGTTCTCCTGGAGTCACTTGGTCGGGGCTATGGGGCATGGCTGTCTATTAAGTTTACCCGGCGAGTATCCGCGTACGCTACGTGATTGCGATGGACTTTTGATCGCATCAAAATCCCGTGGCAACCGATCATCTGAGACTGAACTGCTATATTTATAACATTCAAATTAGTTATCTCATAACTACCTGTGGATTCCAAATATTATATCACATTCCAGAAAAAAAAACAGTGTTAAACTTTCCGATCGAATGATCAAACACCCAAGTTTTCCCAGATAGCTCAACTCTTGAGCGGAGTTCAAAAAGTATCCATCACATGCCACAGTATCAATGGTCCAGCCGTAGAAGGGTCAAGCCAACGCCTCACATGTGGAACGCCGTACTGCCACAAACCCTAAGGTTTAGAGGCAGTTCAAGGCGGTCACATAATCGAGTTAAGGTTTTTGTTCTTCTAGAGGGTCCACCGCGTTACTTTCATGATTTTCCGGAAGTTTCAAACTCGAGAAAAAATCCAACTTTTGAAAAAATTTCCGACAGGGGAAAAAGTGAGTTATTGATATCCGTTCGAACTTTTTAACAGTTTCTAAAATTATCCGGAAAAACATTAAACGAAGTTAAACTTTCCGATCGAATCAACGAGCCCCCAATACAACCCAAAAAACTCAACACTTGAGTAGAATTGAAAATTCCCATAAGAATCAGGAAGTTGGTACTGAAGTTACTGTACAAAACCCAAACCCTAATTCTACTATTCCGCCGCGGAACCGCCGCGCAAGCAAGGTATTGCCGCGGTTCCGCGGCCCTTTAGTGGAATTAAGATGTCGTATTTCACAGTAATTCCTAAAATACCCTACTGATTTTTTTGAGTATTTTTAATTCACAAAAAATCACATTTTGAAAAAATTTCCAGAAATTAGGGTATATCATGTTTTCTGAGTTCAATTGGACTTTAAATTTCGCCTAGACTTCGCCTAAAGCTCTAGCTTGGCTCTGATACCACTGTAGGGTGGCTAGGCACACGTACAAGGGTCTACGAGGCATCAACCATGCCCGATTTAAAAATTAGCCGTGCCGAATAACTCAAAGCCGGATCTTTAAACTAGAGATTAGGCGAAAACAAGTATGTTAAATAGTTTAACACTAAGTGAGAGGGATTACAACCTTTGTTGATCCGTTCCTTCACTTCTTAAGCTCCGTGTTGAGGTCCCTTCGCTGCGATCATCGTGTTCCGGACTCTCGAGAGGCTCCACGAAGAGAAAGATGCAAGCTTGCTTCCAATTTTCGATAACAAAGATGATCTACGTTGAAGTTTCATTAACACAAGATCTCACTCACTAAATGAAGTGAACACTCTCATCTAAAGGGCAAGGATAGATGAGAATGATGAAGTAGGATTTTTGCTCTCATTTATAATCTTTTTCTCACACATAATCATCACTTAGAAAAAGCTAGAAAACTTTTTCCATGAAGAAGTCAAGGAAGAAGAAGATGAATAATAGTGAATCCTTTTGTGATGAATAATGATAAGATAATAATGATGAATAATTCAACCATGGTCAACTAAACCCTTATAGAGATTTAACTAGGGCTAGGGTTTGGGTTGGGTTAAAGGTGAGTCACTTGAAAATATCAAGCATAATATCTTTTCCATGACAAAAGAAAACCTTCTAGAAGGTTCTAGAAATGATTAACCCAAATCAAACCCTAACCATATTTAATCTCCACTAAACATGTTGCATTAATAATCATATCATGTTACAATATTATATATCACATATATAATATTTATTGTAACATAATAAAATAATACAATTAACATATATCACATATATATCAATGTATTCCCCGAGTGAGAAAGAGAATCTTTTAGTGAGCTTATATTAGTTAATGTAATTTAGTATATCATATATATTATTATACATTAAATCATCGAATCAACACTTGATTCGACAATCCGGCTATATCGCATATAACCGACTAATATATCATATACCGATTCATCGAATCAACACTTGATCCGATGACCCGGCCGATATCAAATATCGCGGGAATAGAATACGGTATCTCATATCGCATTATCCTCGATCCTGTACATATCACATATGTGCCCCTAATCCGTTTTGCCTGAGTCAAGAAACCTCTGTGTACGACTCTAAAGAATCGTCAATACGCCGGCAGTAGGTGATGATCATATCAAACACCCACAAGCTGCAAGCGGTCAGCTAAACTTAACAGCCACCCAGGTATTGAGCGCTCAAAAGATCAACAAGCAAGCATGTACATTCTCCTGTGAATCCAATTAGTAACACTCCCGTACAGTCCGGTCTCGTCGTCTGATATGTCGCATATCTCTCCTAGGGGTGGTAAACGTCAGACCCAAGTAGCTTGATAAGTCGTGTCGATATGAGGTCTATAACAGTTTGAGAAACTATTGATAACACTTACCAGTAAATCTCAACAACCCGGGCAAGGGATTTCCAGTTATATCCAATCGAACACAGCACAACATCAACTCCCTATACCGGGAGAGAAGAATCCCCTCCTATCGCTCATTGCCTCCATGTGATTCGGGACTGCACCTAAAAGCCACCTTTTTGCATGCCCTCTTGGACGTGGTATGATAGAAATCAAAGCACAGTAGGAATCACACAAAACTCTATGATGATCTCGGGTCAACAGACTACTCTGTACAAGTGTCACCAGAGAACTGCCATCTGACATGAGGTATAATACCATCTGGGAGTTCTCGGCGAGTCTGTCCAGTGTACCCAGTCTCTACTGAGCACCCGTACACCATCCTTGATGTTAAACACCGATGGATATGGGATCATCCATCGCCCATCATATGGGTCAACATGCGTATACGCTAGTCTACTCTGGTGTATCGATGCCCTGTCCTGATACACCCTCGACTAGGAACAGTTATAGGATGTACTCGTCGACTACCGCGGCCCCACTAGTATGATCTCATCATAGCCCCAGTAGTCGTGTACATATCCTACGAGCTTTATCAACATGTAACATAGAGACAATCAGAGTACATGTTAAGATAAAGTACAACCAGATAGCATACTATCATATCGAGCAAGAAAGTCCTCCATATATATGTCCAACTATCCATTACAATTTACATCATATGTACAGTAATGGCCTCTAGGGCATACATATAACTAACAGTCAATTGCCAATGACAAAATGGACCACCCTATTACTACTCAAGCCCCCACCGTCCCAGGTCCAGTTTCCACCGTCACGGATATGGATATCCGTCAGACAAGGGAAAAGGATAATGCGAAAGCCAAGTGCCTCGTGTTGGCTTCAGTTGATGGTGTATACCAGAAGCAGCACGAGAAGATAGACTTAGTTTCCATCTTTCTCCATAACAAAGATTTATATGGAGAGCAATCTCGTATCGCAAGATATGTGACCTCGAACGAATTATTTCAAGCGAGGTTGGCTGTCTGGTCATCTGTAAGGGACGACGTCCTTACGATGACTAGCTATGTTGATGAGCTCACGGACCTGAAGACCACGTTTGGAAACAGGTCATATGCTGACTTACTTCCGCAATCCCTACCCTCTACTTACACCCTAAAGAAACCATGGAGACACCCGCTCTGCTTAATGGTGGACATTCTTCTTCAGCATCCAGGGCGGAAGCAAAGGGTGAAAAGAGGAAAACCTCTACAAAGCCGATATACGGTGTCAGTGAAGTAGAAGGAAAAGGAAGAGTAAAAGTTTCGGGACTTGGTGTAGGGAAGGAGGGATGTTCCTATTGTTATGGGAACGGGCATTGGCAGATGGATTGCAGGGCTTTGGAAGCCAGTAGCCAGGATATGAAGCTTGTTGTGGTTTCGGCCTCAAATGTGTTTTTAATTGAGAACTGTTTGTCAATTAACTCTACTTTCTGGGTACTAGATACCGGAGCAGGATCTCATATCTGTAATTAATTACATGTTTTGAGAAACCGTAGAGTTATCAGGGTAGGTGATTTGTCTCTTAGAGTTGCAAACGGAATGAGCATGGACGCTGAATCCGTGGGAGAATATCGCCTAGGTTTGACAAGTGGGCAGATATTGATTCTACGTAACTGTTTGTTTGTACCTAATTTGACTTGTAATATCATATCAGTGTCCTCACTTTCGAGAGAGGGATATGATTTTACATTCGTAAGCGATGTAGTTCACATCCACCTAAATCAAGTTCTGATTGGGTCCAGTACATTAGATGACGGTATATACTTATTGAGTCAAGCTCAGGTTTTCAATGTCCAGAACACACTTAAAAGAAAGTCTCCAGAAATAAATCAGGCTTTCTTATGCCATTGTAAACTAGGTCACATCAATGAAACACGATTAACTAAGTTACATAGAGAAGGATATTTGAATCCGTTCGAATATCAATCTTATGCTACTTGTGAATCTTGTCTCATGGGAAAGATGACAAAGACTCCGTTTACTGGACACGGAGTAAGATCGAGCGAGCTTTTGGGACTCGTACACAGTGACGTGTGCGGTCCAATGTCTACACATGCATGAGGTGGTTATTCCTACATCATTACTTTTACGGATGATTTCTCTAGGTATGGACATATCTTCTTAATGAAGCATAAATCCGAGGCCTTTGAGAAATTCCAGTAAGTGGGAAACCAAACAAGCAAAAGTATAAAGTCACTGAGATCTGATTGAGGTGGTGAATACCTAAGTGCCGAGTTCCTGGGTTACTTAAAAGAGAATGGAATTCTCTCTCATCTTACACCTCCATACACGCCACAACACAACGGTGTATCGGAAAGGAGGAATCGAACCCTATTGGATGTGGTTCGTTCCATGATGAGTAAGGCTGAGTTACCGCGATCTTTCTGGGGTTATGCACTAGAATCAGCTGCATATCTTTTGAACAAGGTTCCAGCCAAGACTGTGCCTACCACACCATATCAGATGTGGAGTGGGAAGAAACCCTATCTTCAGTACCTGAAGACAGGGGGATGTCTAGCTTTTGTAAAAAAGAAGCATCCGGACAAGCTCGAGGCACGCTCAGTACAGTGTAAGTTTGTGGGATATCCAAAGAATTCTAAGGGGTATTATTTCTATTACGCAGAGGAACAAAAGGTTTTTGTTTCTCGTTATGCCCACTTCTTGGAAGCTGAATTTTTAGAAAATCAGAAGAGTGGGAGCGCAATAGAACTGGAAGAAATTCCAGAACCATAAGCTGTTACTGAAAGTATGGTAGAACCAGAAGTTTCAGAAGAAAGGGACTTACCAGTGCCTATCCGCAGAAGTAGTAGGCAGTCTCATCCGCCCGAGAGATACTACGGTTTTCTCATAGACGGGGATCGAGAAGATTGCATCATTGATAATGATGACCCTACTAGCTTCCAGCAAGCCATTAAGAGCGGCGACTCGATAAAATGGCTGGATGCAATGCGGACCGAAATGGAGTCCATGTACACTAACAAAGTATGTACTTTGGACATTGCTCCAGATGGGGTAAAACCCGTAGGATGCAAGTGGATCTTCAGAAAGAAGATTGGTGTAGATGGACTGGTTGAAACCTATAACGCTAGATTTGTTGCAAAGGGTTTTCGTCAAAGACCTGGTTTGGACTATGACGAAACCTTTTCTCCAGTGGCTATGCTCAAATCCATTCGGGTCCTTCTTGCCATTGCTGCCTTCCACGATTATGAGATCTGGCAGATGGACGTACAGACGGCTTTTCTAAATGGTAATTTGGAAGAATGCGTCTATATGGATCAGCCAGAGGGATTCATTCAGAGTGGGAGGAGCGGCAAAGTGTGCAAGTTGCTTAAGTCCATTTATGGACTAAAGCAGGCATCGCGGAGTTGGAACATCTGTTTTGATGATACTGTCAAAGAATTCGACTTTATCAAGAATCCAGATGAACCATGCATATACAGTAAAATTGTAGGGAGAGTTGTAGTATTCCTCGTCTTGTATGTGGATGACATTCTCCTAATAGGAAATGATATTCCTATGCTACAGTCAGTCAAAGGATTCTTGTTACAGAAGTTCCCTATGAAGGACCTGGGTGATGCCACCTACATTCTGGGGATCCAGATCTATCGTGATAGATCAAAGAGGATGTTGGGACTTTCGCAGTCCAGGTACATAGACACCATATTGAAAAGATTCTAAGCGTGGTAACCTACCGGCTTGTCACGGAATCAACCTCTCCAAAGAGATGTCTCCCAAGACTGATTTGGAAAGGGCTCGCAAGTCGATTATACCTTACGCTTCTGCGGTAGGCTCTATAATGTATGCGATGTTATGTACCAGACCAGATGTAGCATATGCATTAAGCGTTGTAAGCCGGTATCAGGCAAACCCAGGGGAGAAGCACTGGATAGCAGTAAAGAGCATTCTCAAGTACCTGAGAAGGACTAAGGAGATGTTATTGGTGTATGGCGGAAAAGACCTCCAGATCGAGGCCTTTGCTGACTCCAGCTTCCAGAGTGATAAGGATGACTCCAAGTCCATGTCGGGTTATGTCTTTACCCTTAATGGAGGGGTGGTCTGTTGGAAGAGTTCCAAGCAGGACACCGTTGCTTACTCAACGATGGACGCGGAGTACATTGCTGCTTGCGATGCCACAAAAGAAGTTGTCTGGATGAAGAAGTTCCTTACAGAACTTCAGGTGGTTCCTACCAGTGCAAATCCAATACCTCTGTATTGCGACAACAACGGCGCTATAGCTTTAGCGAAGGAACCCAGGTCCCATCAGATGTCCAGACACATCTTAAGGGGGTATCACCTGATCAGGGAGATCGTAGATCGCCGGGAGATCGAGGTAAAGAGAGTAGATACAGAGAATAACACTGCTGATCTATTCACAAAGGCCATTCCTCAGACGCAGTTCGAGAGGCTATTCGAGATGATAGGTCTGCGTTATGCCAGTACATGGCCCTAGTGCAAGTGGGAGATTGTTAGTGTTTATGCCCTAGAGGCCATTACTGTATCATACTAGTTCGTATATTACTTAATGGAAGCTTGGGATATTCACAGTTGTATTGACAGTCTTGCTAAAAATGGTAGTATGCTACTTGGTTTGTGTCTACTTTAATATGTGCATATGTTTCTTTTAACGTATTGCTTATACATATTACTAGAGCCCTTAGGATCTTTGCTTGATTACCAGCATTGTGATGGCAGTCACACTAGTGGGGGCTGGGTAGTCTATAAGCAACATCTTATATAGGTCCCTGGTCGTAGGATTATCGAGACAGGGCATCGATACTCCGGCGTAGACTGGTGTATACGCTTCTCATCCCAGCATAGGGAGATGGTCTGTCCCGCAGCCATCAGTACGTCGTACTGGAGATAGTATGCAGGTGATCGTTAGGTTATGGGTACACCAGACTGGACTCACCGGGAACTGCAGGTTGGATTTATACCCATCGTCAGATAGCAGTTCCAAGGTGACATGAGTACAGCCTAGTCCGTCGACTTGACACTTCTACTTCGCCTCGGGTGTGTTCCCACTGTACTTAGATTACTACCCTACCACGGCTCAAAGGAGTCGTGCAAACAGGTAGTAGTTGGGTGCAGTCCCGAAGCACTTGGAGGTAGTGGCGGTTAGACAGGACTCGTCTCTCCCGGTATTGGGGATTGATATAGCGCTGTGTATGGAGAGCCATTACGCAAAGTCCCTGGCCAGGGAAAGCGAGATTTACTGATAGGTTCCAGTAGTTTCTCAAGGTGTAATGGGCTTCACTCCGACATGACTTATACCGCTATTAGGGGTCTGACGTTTACCGCCCCCTAGGCCCGATATGCGATAGTCCTAGACGAATAGACCGGACTGTACGGAGATTGTCACATCAGGGTCACTAGGAGTTCGGATGGGTTTCCTCATCGTCCTTCTGATTGACATCTACCTGGGGACCGTTACGTACAGCTAGTACCGCTTGCAGCCTATGGTTAAACCCACTGCCAGCGTAGTGTCGAGTTTTTAGAGTCCCATACAGAGAGTTTCCCTGCACCGGGTAAACGGTGTAGAGGCCGTATGGTTTTACGGCAGGGCCGCGATCACTTACGTACACTTGTGCACGTATTATGATCGGGCAGATAATACTAGCGGGCTTTGGTTTAAGCCAGATTCTAGTATTATACACATGGATTTATTCAGTCAAAGGTTATCCTTGTTTTTCGGAAATACGGATGGGAGGGGCAGTCTCGTAATTTTTCAGGAAGCTTCTAGAAGAAGGTGACTCATTTGTGTTTAATTCTTTTTAGGATTTAAACAAATGAGGTGGAGAGATGAGGTGTAGGTTTTCATTAAATGATTAATGACTCATGAGGTGATTCACCATTTAGGATTAAATGAAGCTTGCTAGATATTTCTAGATATTTTAGATCAAGAGATATTTGTATGCTTTATTATATTCTTTCATGATTTATTATTCATTTCATTATCACAAAAGCTTTCTCTCTCCTCACTTCTTCATCTTCTTCCTCATACCCTAATAGCTCTCATGAGTTGAGAAACCTAGGGTTTAAGTGACAAACTAATCCATCTTATTACTCTACACCCTCTAGGACTTCTACATTAGCGATCTAGAAGCCATAGTTATCTCGGATTCGAGATAGGAGCTCGGACTATAGACTCTCGGGTGGATCGTCTTTGACTTGAGGAGGCCGTTGAGGTGCCGACGTTCCATAGAGCCTACGAGGTGTGGAGGATAGCAATGAAGACCCGAAGGACAAGTAACATGAGGTATAATTCTGAATCAGAGTAGTTAAACCTTTCATAGTTCGCTAGTAATGGTTTAGACACGATCCGTGTGCTCAAGTCCGTGTTACGAAACTTTGATAATTGTTTTTCATATATTCCGCCTCCTCGCAAGCTCGTGGGGTGCGTGACATGGACTTACATCATCTTCATCCTTGATCAGGTGAAGCTAGGAGCTTGAGAAAAGGGGCCCCGGGTGAATCGTCATAGACAACGAAAGATTCTAGCGAGCCGACTCAAACTCAACTTGTGCTAAAAAGTCTAGCAAGGAGGTCTACAAAGGTTGGGTTTTCTCTACTTAGTGTTAGACACTTGTAGTAGTATATGATACTATGTTTTGTTACTCTACTTTTCTAGTTTGATCCTAGATTAGTTTACTTAGCACCCTAAAAATTTTCATTGTAGCATGTTTGATGCAAGACAAACCCTCATGTGGTGCTAGGTAAACCCAACAAAAATATTGTGAGAAAAATAAATCTAAAGTGTGCCAATTTCCTACTTCATCATCCTCTACTATATTAGCCATTTAGTTTAGGGTATTTGCTTTACTAATCTACAATTAGTGAAGAGGTATCATGAGCTTGAGTATTTTCGACGTAGATCATCTTCGGCATCGAAGATTTCGAGCAAGCTTGTTCATTTCTTCATGTGAACCCTTACTAGAGTTTGGGAGTTTTATTGAAAGAATTTAAAGTTAACCGCAATCAAGACGGTGTCGCTTTGCAGCTAGCCACGATCAGCACGGGTCGATCTACAGGGAGACGGAGCGTTTTAAGTTCTTGTCGTAACGAGTCAATGCGCGTGGGAGGAAAGTTCGTTATCTAACCTATGTTGTCACGACCCGAAAGTACGGAACATGACCGGCACTTAAACTACGAACGTCTCGAGGCGTACGTAATCTACGTAAACCGAAAACCCAGAAATCCAAACCAAGAAAAGATGTAGAGTGCAGGAAAAACCAACTTAAAGCAAGTAGTTTCAATAGAATAAGCCAAGTTATGCGGTTTTAAAAACATCAAGTATTTCCTGAAAATTTCGGCAGAGTCTCCTTTGTAAATACTGGCTCCCAAACGGGATACAACATGAATAGTATACGAAATCAATAACAAGGCATCCCCAAGCGGGAGCTAGCTCTTCGCCAATCGACGGTCACAACCACACAAACAATATAATATACAACGCCAAGGGCGAGGATCAAAACTCAAAAGGAAACTCAAAACAGCAAGAAATCCATAGAAATACAACGCGCGACTCTAAGGTCTAAAGAATAAACATCACTGGTCTCTATCTGAGAAATAAATACATGTTCGGTTGATGGAACTTCTAGATACAACAGAATAATGATATACAAGATATATAATGGGGGTACGATACAAGTAAACCCACCTACTAGCAAGTAACCCGAACGAAACTGTACCCGCAAAGCCGTAAAGAAACCTGTACGGCGAAACCTGCAAGAAACTGGGGCACAACGGGGGTGAGTTGCCAACTCGTGAATAGAAAAACATCTACGAATAGAAATCGCATGTATAACGCAATCCTAGGTCATACGATCAATATATATAATTCTCAAATAAAACCAGCAGTCTATAACAATGACTAGGGTAAATATCTAATCCAAGTGTAATTCCATGTGCCCGTGCCAGTGCCTCAGGTAGCAATGTATCATATGGATGATGTATGAATGCATGGAACAGAATGCATGTACTGACGAAAACTGCTTTCATAAATTAGTAAGATTTCTGTATTTTAAAAGTGAGGTACCATAAATGAAATCAGCATAAAACAGTGCCCAGCATCGACACAAAACAAGTGTCCAAATATCTCGATATCTCTTTATCACAATCTCTGTACCTCAATATCTCAAAATCTCAATATCTCAATCACAATATCTAGGGCGCCGTCAATCCAGACCGGCCCCTACCATCCATCTCAAGACCACGACGGTATCCTCCGGATATCCGACGCGTCGGGTAATATCACCGGTCGGTAGTGCTCCCCTGCCAGGCTCAACGTCAACAACACGATCCTCTTGCCCTGGGGTACCGCACCGGGCCCACCATGTACCCGAAACGGTTCGTCCACTCCTCGAATCGGGTCTCGAAATCCATCAGCAAACGCATGGTGGACGACTCATACATCATGGGAAAACCGCACTTTTTATTTTAAAAGAGAGAAAATGTTTATTTATGTTTTTGCGGTTTTCCTCCAAATCCAGAAAATCTCATGGAAATCCGAATCCAAAACTCAATAACACGTAAAATAGTGAATATATGCATGAGAGTCCATGAATGCGGCATAACAATGAATAACAGTATGCATGAAGTAGCAGGTAACAACTATAATGTCTAAACTAGCATATAAGGCAAGCAACTAATCATCATGTCAAAACTACTAGTTAACAAGCTACATTAGGCGATAATATTTTCTAAGGTGTGCGTGACATGGCAATTACCGATGAAGATGTGTGTGAGCCGGCAAGCAAGTGTACGTGGTACATACGCATCATCGGTAATGGTGCTGGTGTCCAAACAGTATGATATCAACAATGCAATAAGAACTTATAATATAAGTATGCGATGCGGAGCGAACAGTAATAATGAGCGGAATACTAGACACAACGATAACTAAACTGCATTATCCTAATATAAGTCCTACAATAGTGCCTTTTGAAATAACACGAATCGCGGTGTTTTGAAAATAAAGGCTACGGTGTTTTTAGGAAAAGATACGTCTTTTGAAATATCCGTAGAATCTCTTGACCTGTCTTTCAAAATACCCACGATCCGTATGCTTTTGAAATAGGTAGGAGTCGAACCTAATCTAACAACTAAACTAAACTAAAGGGCTAAGCTAACAAGCCGGACTACAGGTAAGGAAACCGCCTAACATCTGAGTCGATATATATACATACCTGTATATATATTAGTCGGTGATCCCGCCTCAATAATATCCTATCCGATACCATATCTATAATCAGACATCCTAAGTCAAGAGTGCGGATCAATCATCAATATATAGCTCGTACGTAAATCCGTCGTACAGCATCCCAAATCTGGGTACGGGTCAATATCACATTCATCATACTATTCATCTAGTATCCTCTTTATCAAATATCATGATCGGGGTACTGATCTACGTCTAATACAATAGTAATATCCTCAATATAGTCATGATCTGCCTACTGATCAACAGTCTCGTACAAACTGATATCATCAGCACATATTATCATCAAGGGGTATATATCGCACAATACGGCCTAGGATCAATATCCTAGCATACCATATCTCATATCACGATCACATGTCGACCATTTAATTAATAACACTATTCACCCGTATTGTCGTTCAAGATCCGCTATAACACCTGGACGTACCTCAAGTACGAATCCTGCCATATCACCGGAATTACAATCTCAACACAAAACTCATCGACTCATCTCAAATCCCAAGTACTATCCTCAAATCCGTATATGAACACATAGTCCCATACCCATGTGAACACATAACAATATATTCCCATAAGCACAAATGAAAGAAGAAAGTATGTAAGTATGGGTGGGTGTGTGCAAGTGTGGTGCGACCGTTACTCTAGGATTTTGCGACACTAAATCATCCAAGAACACCAAATATCCATATTTATCATCAATAACTCAAACAATATATAATCAATATATATATGTGTGTATACGTATTCGTATACATCACCACGAACTGCGGGGGTGCTATACGCCATCCACCCGACTTCTCCCCGTAGATATAAATCTACTCACATGGTCCTCGCTAGCCGGTGCCGACGTAGCCACGCGCTTGCTTGTCATCTCGAAGTCTACATGGGGTACCTACTTATCATAACGCACCGTATCGCATTAAAATCCGACTCATGACCAAAACGACACACGAATCCCACATAGGTCAATACCTATGGTTTCTTTCACAAATCAACTCAAAAACCCTCGACGTCGGCGTACAAACGCCAAACCATCGGGAAAAAAGCCCAAACACACCCATTTACACATTCACAAACACAAATTATAATATGAAATAGGTAGCAATTCACAAAAACCTCAAACTCACTTTAAAAGCTATTTTCCGAAAATCTAGCAAGGAAAATTAACCGTTTTAGTACAAAACTTGATGTATAAATGAATCGAGCGGCCACAATATTCACTAAATATCTTAAATAAGTCATAAAAACAATTCCCATAATTTAATCTCATTAAATTCCATAAACCCCAAAATTCTAGTTTACAAAATACCTAAATTTTAACAATTTTATAGCAAAAATGCACAAAATAAAATCTAGCTTGGATTTTCATGAACTAAGGTATTAAACTACACTTTAAAATGTTAATAATGCCATGAGTACCCTAATTAGATTTTTATCTCCATTATTTAATCAAATTTCAAAAACCTAGTTTGCTTAAAAAACTTGATTTGGACAATTTAAATGCAACAATTTACATAATAGCAACTAGATTAGGTTTTCCATGCCCTCACATGCCAAAATACACTTTGTAAACTTAAACAAGTGACAATAACCATATTTGAATTCAAACCCCACTCTTGAATTTCAAATCATGCACTTTGAACTAAAATAAAAACCTATTTAAACATATAATTAAGCTAACCTAAAGCAATTAACAACAATTTAAGAAAAAGGTTAGAATTATACCTCATGATCAAGAGATCAATTATGGAAATCAAAGCCTATAAAATGCCAACTTGTTCTCTAGATCCATGCAAGTTTGGCTAATGAGAAATGGGTAGAAGTTGGATTTGGATTTTGGGATTTATTTGATGGATTTTGAGGCAATTTTTGAAGCAAAAGAGATGGAAAATGGGGGAAAAAGAGGGGGATGTTGTAGCAGAAATTTCGGCCAGTAGAGGGGCTGGAATGAGGTGAGGAAATTGGGATGGAAATTCTAAGGTCAAAGCCCTTTCATAACACTTTAAACCCATACCCAATTTAATATATTAAACCCTTTTTAAAACAATTCTATTTCTTCATGAGTTGAAGTCAACCAAGAGGGAAAAATATGGGCTGTTGATAGGGGTGGGGCCGGTCACATAGGGAAGGGATGATGGTGAAGTGTGTGGGTGTGGGGAAAAATGATAAAGGTTATGCCCCAATTTCCATTAACACTAATTTCGCCGAAAAAGCCTTTTTTCTTCAATAATTTATAAACCGTTTTGGCAAACGATTTCGTTTCAAAAAGCACATGATAAAATTTTGTTTAATATTTTATGATGCAAACAATTTGTTTCAACTCATTCCAATTTGTAATTTTCCCTAATTAAATATATTAGTGACGGCTTAAAATAATATTAAAATAATTAATTTCGGAAAATATTTCAGAAAATTTTAAATTTCACTAGTGGCTCAATAAACACCAAATACTAGCAATTACATAGCTAGAATATGTATATTTAATTTTATAATAAAGATATTTGCATTTTGACTTTTTGCAGAAAACCCTCTTATTTTACCGTTTTTTCGAAATTTCACCGAAACGATTTTCAAAACGTTACAATCTTCCCCCCTTAAGGAAATTCGGTCCCCGAATTTAAATTTAAACTCCCCCCCAAATACTAAAATATTTCAGCCAAAACCATCAAATCGCCGGGGCTCCGAAATCATATGTACATAAACACATCATAGCGCAATGCATGCACATGAGTAATGAGTAGATAACTCGAAATCAAAACTCCGTCACGCATCCCACAATCATCGGAGTCAAGGTGAAGACACGAATGCCAAATCTCAAGCAAGACCGATATGCTATAAATCGGAACTATGCATGCAAATATCAGGAGGAAATGCATGCCAAATCCTTTAAGTTGCTGTGCAATGCACATAACACTGCACAGTGGCGGACGTCTATCATAAGAAAATAACTATATACATATATACCTTTGTTTGAAATGTACGTTCCGCCGTTTTGGGAGACAATTTAGAAGGGTTTTCCTTGTTTTAAACGTTTCGCGTCATATCAGACACGTAGGTAAATACTGAGACTATAGCTCGCTTTTTGGAATTCCCTTCAATAGCTATCAATGCATCCAAAATACATTCAGGTACTGTCCTCTGACTAGTCCTGCTTAGTACGAAAACACATCGCAATTATCATAAAAAGACGTACTGCTCTTTAAGAAATCAATCCCAAAATACGTGTATGAATACTACGTGCGTCTGGTGCGCACGATAATCAAAATCCATATACGTGCCATACAAGTGCACAGAAACAAGATCTAAGTGCATCGGGTGTGCACAAAGCATCTGTCTTAGGCAACGTGTGTGCCTGACAGCAAAATCAGGTGCATCAGACATGCACGAAGAATCTCGATTTAGTGCATCTGGTGTGCACCAAAATCGCACCTCAAAACATGCGCCCAACATGCGCGAAAATCCAAATCGGGTGCATCCATCGTGCACGAAATCATGAAACCCAATATCAAGCGCCGAATATGCGCAAAATCAAATCAGGTGCACAAGGCGCACAAAACAAATATCGAGTATCACAATCGAAATCGAAGTCCAGTGCATCTAAGTGCACAAAAGGCGTATCACTGCACTGCAAGCATATATAAACTATACAAAGTGCAGGAACCAAATCGTGTGCGTGCATACGCACAAAATCAACTCAAATGTCTAAAACCGTAAAATCACAAACATGTGAAACCAAAGCACGAAAACGATATCAAGTGCAACACTGTGCAAAGATCGTAAATCCTCAATCATCAAAATCAAATCATGCGAATAAATCACCCAAAACATCGAAATCAATAATGGCGGAATAGTACCGCTCAAGCGCATCCTCCAAGAATCTCGGGCCAACTGTCGCGGTCACTAGTGGGACATCTCGTCGATGATCATAAACTCTGGCCTGCTGGTGTGTGTAACAATGACCACTCCTGGGTCAAGGTCTTCACTGTGAATTACCAATCTCTCGGTCCATCGGTTCATCGGCCTTATCAGATGTGCTAACGGGGATGATTCCGTTCTGGCACTTCTTTGGTCATCTCTCGGTCAATCATCGCGACCACTCGTAAGACAGCATATCACTGGCATCGGCCTCTGGCTCTCTGAATGTATGCGACACATCTGATCCTGGGTGCAAGTATCATTGCAGCAGTATCCTGGAAGGAATCCTGCTCACGGTCTCATCCAAGTCTCGTCTCTGCCAACTGTCCGGAATTCATCGTCCTTTCCTATATCTGCATCTTGCTCTGGAACGACTGCATACTCATCGCGAGTCCTTTTGGAAGGTAAATCCAAGTACCATGCCTCGGCATGCGCATCGTATCTCTGATGTCGGCGGAGTGGAACGTCATCTCATCTAGATCTGGTACGAACCTCTTACTTCACTTTTCTCTAATGTCGTCTGCTTTGGACTCGTCTCGTCGCGGCTGCATGGACTGAGCTCCGACGGCTATCCTCGTATCGGGAGTCTCCCAAGAAATGCATCTCACCACCTAGCATCCGAATTAAGTCGAACCATCCGATCGAGTCGTCAAAACCTCATAATCCCCCAAGAGCTCAACATCTTGGGCACAGTTTAATAGTATCGAGTACATACCACAGCATCGGTGGTCCAGCCGTAGAAGGGCAAACCCAAGCCTCACTAATGGCGCCGTAGAACTGCCGCAAACCCGAAGGTTCAAAGGCTTTCATACGGTCATTATGTCGAGTTAGGGTTTCATTCTTCTAGAGGGTCCATAGAATTGCCTGCATGTCTTTCCGACTACTTTAAACTTGGAATAATAGGTTTCTGACATTCGATCGTCTCTGTCGACTCTCAACGTCTCCGCGTGAAGTCGTCTCTAGCTGGAATCAATCTATCTGATACCCTCGCATCGGGGTAGGCAAACGATCCACATGTCCTAGTCATTCATCCTCGATGACTAGCAACCTTCTATCATCTCTTAGTACAACTCATTCTGCACTAACTCCAGCATCTGGGGCAATATCTCGTCGTTCGCAGCAATAACTGGCTCGCTCGTCTGCACGCTGAACGGTGCCTCAATCATCAGGAGTAAGCAATACTTCAATGGTCATCAAAATCTGGCTGGCCTCTATCAGTGGCTTAATCCTCTAGTACAAATCGGCACGTCCGAGTAATCTCATACAGCAATCCACCCAACGCTCGTGGCGTGAAGACACAATGAAAAGACACATCTCTGCAATCGTGTGTCGCCGGAATCATGCCCTGGTCAGTCCTCGTTCGTGACGAGCTCGTGCTGACCACAACTCTAGCTGTAGCTCTCCCTGCCCGTAATCGTGGCAGCAAAACCATAACTGGTACTGATGAGGCTATATCGGAATGAATATAATACTAAGCAAAGAAATGTACATCCTAAGGCTTCTTAAGTGGAGTAGCGTATCGTGAATATACCGCGGAACATACCTACGGTACGTCACTCTACTTTAGTCACCTATTCCATCAACCAAGGGTCATCCTATGCTCCGAAGGTAAAACCTAACGCTCTGATACCAACTTTGTCACGACCCGAAAGTACGGAACATGACCAGCACTTAAACTATGAAAGTCTCGAGGCGTATGTAATCTAAGTAAACCAAAAACCCAGAAATCCAAACCAAGAAAAGATGTAGAGTGCAGGAAAAACCAACTTAAAGCAAGTAGTTTCAATAGCATAAGCCGAGTTATGCGGTTTTAAAAACATCAAGTATTTCCTGAAAATTTCGGCAGAGTCTCCTTTGTAAATACTGGCTCCCAAACGGGATACAACATGAATAGTATACGAAATCAATAAAAAGGCGTCCCCAAGCGGGAGCTAGCTCTTCGTCAATCGACGGTCACAACCACACAATGAATATAATATACAACGCCATGGGCGAGGATCAAAACTCAAAAGGAAACTCAAAACAGCAAGAAATCCATAGAAATACAACGCGCGACTCTAAGGTCGAAAGAATAAATATCACTGGTCTCTATCTGAGAAATAAATACATGTTTGGTTGATGGAACTTCTAGATACAACAGAATAATTATATACAAGATATATAATGGGGGTACGATACAAGTAAACCCACCTACTAGCAGGTCACCCGAACGAAACTGTACCCGCAAAGCCGTAAAGAAACCTGTACGGCGAAACCTGCAAGAAACTGGGGCACAACGGGGGTGACTTGCCAACTCGTGAATAGAAAAACATCTACGAATAGAAATCGCATGTATAACGCAATCCTAGGTCATACGATCAATATATATAATCCTCAAATAAAACCAGCAGTCTATAACAATGACTAGGGTAAATATCTAATCCAAGTGTAATTCCATGTGCCCGTGCCAGTGCCATAGGTAGCAATGTATCATATGGATGATGTATGAATGCATGGAACAGAATGCATGTACTGACGAAAACTGCTTTCATAAATCAGTGAGATTTCTGTATTTTAAAAGTGAGGTACCATAAATGAAATCAGCATAAAACATTGCCCAGCATCGACACAAAACAAGTGTCCAAATATCTCGATATCTCTGTATCACAATCTCTGTATCTCAATATCTCAAAATCTCAATATCTCAATCACAATATCTAGGGCGCCGTCAATCCAGACCGGCCCCTACCATCCATCTCAAGACCAAGACGGTATCCTCCGGATATCCGATGCGTCGAGTAATATCACCGGTCGGTAGTGCTCCCTTGCCAGGCTCAACGTCAACAACACGATTCTCTTGCCCCGGGGTACCGCACCGGGCCCAACATGTACCCGAAACGGTTCCTCCACTCCTCGAATCGGGTCTCGAAATCCATCAGCAAACTCATGGTGGACGACTCATACATCATGGGAAAATCGCACTTTTTATTTTAAAAGAGAGAAAAGGTTTATTTATGTTTTTGCGGTTTTCCTCCAAATCCAGAAAATCTCATGGAAATCCGAATCCAAAACCTCAATAACACGTAAAATAGTGAATATATGCATGAGAATCCATGAATGCGGCATAACAATGAATAACAGTATGCATGAAGTAGCAGGTAACAACTATAATGTCTAAACTAGCATATAAGGCAAGCAACTAATCATCATGTCAAAACTACTAGTTAACAAGCTACATTAGGCGATAATATTTTCTAAGGTGTGCGTGACATGGCAATTACCGATGAAGATGTGTGTGAGCCGGCAAGCAAGTGTACGTGGTACATACGAATCATCGGTAATGGTGCTGGTGTCCTAACAGTATGATATCAACAATGCAATAAGAACTTATAATATAAGTATGCGATGCGGAGCGAACAGTAATAATCAGCGGAATACTAGACACAACGATAACTAAACTGCATTATCCTAATATAAGTCCTACAATAGTGCCTTTTGAAATAACACGAATCGCGGTGTTTTGAAAATAAGGGCTACGGTGTTTTTAGGAAAAGATACGTCTTTTGAAATATCCGTAGAATCCCTTGACCTATCTTTTAAAATACCCACGATTCGTAAGCTTTTGAAATAGGTAGGAGTCGAACCTAATCTAACAACTAAACTAAACTAAAGGGCTAAGCTAACAAGCCGGACTACAGGTAAGGAAACCGCTTAACATCTGAGTCGATATATATACATACCTGTATATATATTAGTCGGTGATCCCGCTTCAATAATATCATATTCGATACCATATCTATAATCAGACATCCTAAGTCAAGAGTGCGGATCAATCATCAATATATAGCTCGTACGTAAATCCGTCGTACGGCATCCCAAATCTGGGTACGGGTCAATATCACATTCATCATACTATTCATCTGGTATTCTCTTTATCAAATATCATGATCGGGGTACTGATCTACGTCTAATACAATACTAATATCCTCAATATAGTCATGATCTGCCTACTGATCGACAGTTTCGTACAAACTGATATCATCAGCATATATCATCATCAAGGGGTATACATCGCCCAATACGGCCTAGGATCAATATCCTACTATACCATATCTCATATCACGATCACATATCGACCATTTAATTAATAACATTATTCACCCGTATTGTCGTTCCAAGATCCGCTATAACACCTGGACGTACCTCAAGTACGAATCCAGCCATATCACCGGAATCACAATCTCAACACAAAACTCATCGACTCATCTCAAATCCCAAGTCCTATCCGCAAATCCGTATGTGAACACATAGTCCCATGCCCATATGAACACATAACAATATATTCCCATAAGCACAAATGAAAGAAGAAAGTATGCAAGTATGGGTGGGTGTGTGCAAGCGTGGTGCGACCGCTACTCTAGGGTTTCGCGACACTAAATCATTCAAGAACACCAAATATCCATATTTATCATCAATAACTCAAACAATATATAAACAATATATATGTGTGTATACGTATTCGTATACATCACCACGAACTGCGGGGGTGCTATACGCCATCCACCCGACTTCTCCCCGTAGATATAAATCTACTCACCTGGTCCACGCTAGCCGGTGCCGACGTCGCCACGCGCTTGCTTGTCGTCTTGAAGTCCACATAGGGTACCTACATATCATAACGCACCGTATCGCATTAAAATCCGACTCATGACCAAAACGACACACGAATCCCACATAGGTCAATACCTATGGTTTCTTTCACAAATCAACTCAAAAACGCTCGACGTCGGCGTACAAACGCCAAACCATCGGGAAAAAGCCCAAACACACCCATTTACACATTCACAAACACTAATTATAATATGAAATAGGTTGCAATTCACAAAAACCTCAAACTCACTTTAAAAGCTATTTTCCGAAAATCTAGCAAGCAAAATTAACCGTTTTAGTACAAAACTCGATGTATAAATGAATCTAGCGGCCACAATATTCACTAAATATCTTAAATAAGTCATAAAAATAATTCCCATAATTTAATCTCATTAAATTCCATAAACCCCAAAATTCTAGTTTACAAAATACCTCAATTTTAACAATTTTATAGTAAAAATGCACAAACTACAATCTAGCTTGGATTTTCATGAACTAAGGTATTAAACTACACTTTAAAATGTTAATAATGCCATGAATACCCTAATTAGATTTTTATCTCCATTATTTAATCAAATTTCAAAAACCTAGTTTGCTTAAAAAACTTGATTTGGACAATTTAAATGCAACAATTTTCATAATAGCAACTAGATTAGGTTTTTCATGCCCTCACATGCCAAAATACACTTTGTTAACTTAAACAAGTGACAATAACCATATTTGAATTCAAACCCCACTCTTGAATTTCAAATCATGCACTTAGAACTAAAATAAAAACCTATTTAAACATATAATTAAGCTAACCTAAAGCAATTAACAACAATTTAAGAAAAAGGTTAGAATTATATCTCATGATCAAGAGATCAAATATGGGAATCAAAGCCTCTAAAATGCCAACTTGTTCCCTAGATCCATGCATGTTTGGCTAATGAGAAATGGGCAGGATTTGGATTTGGATTTTGGGATTTATTTGATGGATTTTGAGGCAATTTTTGAAGCAAAAGAGATGGAAAATGGGGGAAAAAGAGGGGGCTGTTGTAGCAGAAATTTCGGCCAGTAGAGGGGCTGGAATGAGGTGAGGAAATTGGGGTGGAAATTCTAAGGTCAAAGCCCTTTCATAACACTTTAAACCCATACCCAATTTAATATATTAAACCCTTTTTAAAACAATTCTATTTCTTCATGAGTTGAAGTCAACCAAGAGGGGAAAATATGGGCTGTTGATAGGGGTGGGGCCGGCCACATGGGGAAGGGATGATGGTGAAGTGTGTGGGTGTGGGGAAAAATAATAAAGGTTATGCCCCAATTTCCATTAACACTAATTTCGCCGAAAAAGCATTTTTTTCTTCAATAATTTCTAAACCGTTTTGGCAAACGATTTCGTTTCAAAAACAACATGATAAAATTTTGTTTAATATTTTATGATGCAAAAAATTTGTTTCAACTCATTTCAATTTGTAATTTTCCCTAATTAAATATATTAGTGACGGCTTAAAATAATATTAAAATAATTAATTTCGGAAAATTTTTCAGAAAATTTGAAATTTCACCAGTGGCTCAATAAACACCAAATAATAGCAATTACATAGCTAGAATATGTATATTTAATTTTATAATAAAGATATTTGCATTTTGAATTTTTACAGAAAACCCCCTTATTTTACCGTTTTTTCGAAATTTCACCGAAACGATTTTCAAAAAGTTACATATGTGTTATAAGCAAGTATAAAGCTTGTTAAGAAACGATAGGATAGTGTAAGTTAATGGATTCCATATTCAAGTACTTTGAGCCGAACTCAACCAATGAAGCTAGAGCAATTGGCAACAACGTGGATTAGGGTATTTAAGCACGGTATTCGTGGAATCCGGCTTATTGACCCTTGTTTGTCCGTTCTTATCTCTTGCCTTCGCCTCCGGTAAATCCGAACGCAACTGGTCGCGGTTAGGAATCACCGATAGCTTGGTAGGGTAGGGTGTCTAACGGAGCGCTTGCGTAAGGTTTGGGCGGAGTTTCAAATGGAAAAGACGGCAAAAGGAAATGAAAAATGAAACGTTAACTTATACTATCTTTCTCTTTTCCTAACAACACATATTAACAACCATTCACAAAACAAACCAAAAAGAGAGAACAAAAGAACAAAGAAAAGAAAAGATTACAAGTTAGTAAGTGCATGGAATTTAAATTGCAAGAATGTAAAGAGCATGATAATAAATTGCAAGTAATGAAAAGCAAGAAATAAAAGAGCAAAAAAGAAAGAAAGAAAGAACTAGGAATGAAAGATCACCATACAAGCCATGGATTCAAATACCTAAACTTAAACTTGCAAGCTCAATTAAGAGGTTGCAAGATCAGTGAAGATAAAGAACCTAAGGGAAAATGAAGCACAAAAGAGAGAGCTTTATTAATCTTCAAGAATGATACAACCCTTGAGTGAAATAACCAGAGCTTAACCTTGCAAGCTCAAAGAAGAGGTTGCAAGATCAAGTTAAGGCAAAGAACTCAAGGGGTTAGCTACGTACAAGATAACAAAAGAAAACAAAAGAGTTGAAGTGTAAAAATGAAAGATACAATGTGAGACAAAGTTGGACCCTTGAACCCTTGCCCACTGCCTGCTATATATAGACATAAAAGAAAAGAAAATAAATAATAAAAATAGGGCTGTGTGACAGCAGGGGAGAGGCAGTAGAAGTTTGGGACCCAGAGGAGGCAGGGGGGCCGACGACCTCGGCTAGAATGGGCATGTGCTCGTGTCAAATCCGAGAACATGGACTCGTGCTTACAGTGTAGGTTTGTGTGCACTCCAAAATGACTCTGGTGTTGTTTATTTTCTCAAATTAGGCTTAGTCTGCGTACATGGACTCGTGCTTACAGCGTAGGTTTGTCTGCGGTCCAAAATGACTCTGGTGTTGTTTATTTTCTCAAATTAGGCTTAGTCTGCACCTAGGTTTTGAAGGGAAATTAGTAGATATGAATCACATCAATACTTTTAGCAATAAATGCACAATAAATGCACATCACACCTATATAGCCCACTTGCTCTAGTCATCATGAGTGTCTGCTATGGCGGCCCCCCTAGGTCCTAGTGCACACTTGTGTACAACTTGTATTGTGATTTAGATAAAAAGTGTGTACACAAGCATGTTGCAAAAAGAAACCCAAGAATTATCGGTTGGTTTACGGTTCTGGTTGCAGTGTCAACTCACAACTGTAATATCCGTGATTTTAAGTGTATTTCCAGTATTTTGTCACGGATACCAGTAATCTGTAATACTGAGCAGACACTGGTTAATAGTACCGATAAATACAAAAAATAGGTAATGAATGAGCGGTATTAAAATGCAATATTCTGGTGTGAACAAATACCCCCAAACTTATCTTTTGCTCATCCCGAGCAAACCAAAATCCTAGCCTCACTTTCGCAGGGAACGGGATTGCACTGAGCTCGTGTAATAATCCGTTAAACCTCTAGGTGTCCCAAGTAGGAGGAGTGTTGTCTCATGAGGGTTTTCAGCGGATACTACCCACAAAATCCCGTCAAGTTAGTTTCATAAGTTAACATCGATTCTACTCTTACAGTTTAGTATCTAGATTAGAAATTCTATTATCCTAAGTTAGAAATATTCAACCCTTATGTTTCACGCCTCCTATCTATTTAACTTCAGATCCAATATGTTCGAAAAAAGTTTAGAAAGATCTCGATATCTCCTGAGTTTTCCTTCTAAAAGTGTGGTCTTAAATCAGGGATTTTTATCAGTTTTACGGAAAACATAAATCTTATTCTTTATTTCTATCTTTCCTCCAAACATCGATCTTATACCCCTACGTATGTGTATTTTCACCCCTACACTCAAGAATTCAATTCAAGCTATACTACCCTTGCCCTAATACCTAATACTACTTCTTTTCATTAATGATGGAAGGTGTTGCTCACACACCTTTCATGCGACTATTAATGCTTCTTGAGGCACTAAGTGCCGATTACTGAATGTGTGAGCTTAAAGCGTAAATAGTATTTTCCAGGTCTTGACTCTATTTATTTATTTTTCTTTTCTTTATTTATTTTTCTTTCTGAAGACCAGATATATTTTTCAATCTGCACTTTTTGTGTTTAGGTTTAAATACCGTTTTTTTCTTTCATACTAGGTTTTCAGGCAAGAGTATTTCTAAGTATCCTCTACTATCCCAAGTTTCAATATGCGTGTATGTGCAGTTTGTAGGGTATATATTTTCTAAATTTGAACTCAAGAATAGAAACTATTTTTCAGACTTATCATTTAGAAAAGCTTCAATACCTTCCCTTCATCTTGTCTTAACTCAAGAATTGAACTCAAGATTACCTATTTCTCAAAAAAAAACTGTAAGGACGTATAATTACTAAAGTTAAACAGAAGGAGGGTTATTTTTAGGGTTTTCAATTCCTAAGCCTAGGATTTAGTTATTTCTAACGTATCAACTAAACTTTCGGAATAAAAATCTCAGTTACCCTATTAGCTAACTTGAGGACAAAGTTTTTATATTTTTGTAAAAATTTTCGATTTTTATGTTTTTTAATAAGGTATGCAAATGCAGAATATACATATGAATGCGAAGGAAGAAAGCTTACTGAGTACACCTCCAAACTTAAACTTGACAGTGCCCTCACTGTCAGACTACACCAAGATGGTCAAAATTGTTGGCGCTCCTAAAAGATTTATACAAAATAAAAAGAAAACCAAAAAATATATACACAGAAAGGTTCCCCTCAAACTTAAGTGAAACAGTATTTCCACTGTTTAAGCGGTGAAGTTCAAGATTAGGGGGGAAAGAGAACAATATTCATCTATACAAGGCCTTACACAGGCCAAAAGTGAGCACCAACCATTCAAAAATCTTATCACGATAGTGCGCCGGTTGGTGAAAGAATGCGGAGAGGTAAGAAATGGAGAATACGCGAGACAGTACGCGAATAGAAGTGGGATACGGTCTCGGTACATGAGGAGATGAATGGCGGAAGCGAGAAAGAAGTGGAATACGAACTTGAGGGTGAAAATGAAGTGAATAAACTAGCACAATTTGTGATGACCGATATGTAAAAAGTGATTGTGCTAATCTATCAACTGGTCGAGAAATTGGGTCAAATCCCTCAAGATTCGTGAGAAAATGCCGAACTTGGTAAACCATACATAGGAAATGAAAGTGATACGGTTTCATGTAAGGTCGGAACGATAGAAAGGATGGAGGGGAGTGATTGAGAAAGGTTATCGGTTAAAGGTTCAGGAGGGTGTACACAGTCAATGAAAGAGATAGGATTGTAATGTTTTGAAAATCGTTTCGGTGAAATTTCAAAAAAAAAACGGTAAAATAAGGGGGTTTTCTGTAAAAAGTCAAAATGCAAATATCTTTATTATAAAATTAAAAATACATATTCTAGCTATGTAATTGCTAGTATTTGGTGTTTATTGAGCCACTGCTGAAATTTCAAATTTTCTGAAAATTTTTCCAAAATTAATTATTTTAATATTATTTTAAGCCGGTAAGAAAATACATTAAATTAGCGATAAATAAAAATTTAAATAGGCTAATTTTAATCTTTAAAATCATGTTAATTAAAATCTAGTTGTAATACAATTTTTTTGTATTTTATTTCAAGTTTTAATTGATTTATTTTATGGAAAACAAAAATATAGTTATTTTGAACTAAAACTTGCAAATATGGTATTGTGGGGGGTCTTTTTGCATAGAATTTTTTTGTAAAGTCTCTCACACTCACCCTCACTCCCCTTGGCCTGCCCCACACTATTGTAGCAGCCCAATAATTTTATTTCCCTCTTTTTGACCTTAAATCATGTGAGAAATGGGTTAAAATAAGGTTTTTATATATAGTAAAGTAGGTGGGGGTATTATGGTAATTTGGGAGGGGCTTTGACTTGGATTCTTTTCCACAACTCCCCCACACCTCTCCTCACTCCCTCCTCAGCCGAAATTCCTGCAATAAACAGCCCCAAAATTACCCCTCTCATTTTTCTTTTAAACTCATCAAAATTCCATCAAATCTCCATTTAAACTTCACAATTTCAAGCCCATCCCTCATCCATTCTTCTAAACCTTTCTTGCATGGATTTTGGATGCTAGGAGGCCATTTTTGGAGTCAAAATTTCTTGCTAGATCTCTAGATCTAGAGGTATAATTCTTACCCATTTAAATTCTTATGGTTAGATTTCTTTAAATGAGTTGTTTTAGTGTTAATATTGGTGCTATTTTCATCTAGGATCTTCAAGAGAATGGTTTGAGTTAAACTAGGGTTTTTAGTACACCATTATTAACTTAATTATTCTATTTTGCTATCTAGTGTTTTATACAAACCAAATCTAAGAGTTTAACTTGCTTTTTGGGCTTCAAATTAGTGCTAATTTAGTGTTTCATGTATAGTTTGGGTTGGATTTTGTTAGTTATAAAATTCAAGAAAGGGTTTGAATGCAAGTTAGGATTTTGTGAAATTGGTGTATGGTTGTGTAATGTATTAGGCTCTTATGGCTTGTTAAAACAAAGTTAGTAGCTAGTTGTTAATTGTTAGTTTAAAAATTATGATAATTACGTTAATTTGCTAACTAGCTATTTAAAATTGGTTAAATAATTGGGTTAAAAATGTAATTATGTTTTTATGATATCATTAACATTATTATGAGTGGTTTAATATCTTAGGTTATGCAAAACCAAGCTTAATTGTTGAATTGTGAATTTTGCTTTAAAAGGTGTTAAAAATTGATATTTTTGCAAACTAGGATTTTGGAATTTATGAAAATTGATGAGAATAAATTATAGGAATGGTTTATATAACTTTGTTATGATATTTAGTGAATATTGTGGATGCTAGGTTCATTTATACATCGAGTTTTGTACTAAAACGGTGATTTGTGCTTGCTAGATTTTCGGAAAAATGACTTTTTAAGTGAAATTGGGGTTTTTGTGAATTTGAAGCTATTTTATATTATAATTAGTGCTTGTAATTATACAAATGAGTGTTTTGGGAGTTTTCTCGATGGTTTGGCATTTGTACGCCGACGTCGAGGGTTTTTGGGTCGATTTGCGAAAGCAACCATAGGTTTTGACCTATGTGGGATTCGTGCGTCGTTTTGGTCATGAGTCGGATTTTAATGCGGTATGGTGCGTTATGATATGTAGGTACCCCATGTGGACTTTGAGATGACAAGCAAGCGCGTGGCGACGTCGGCACCGGCGAACGAGGACCCGGCGAGTAGATTTATATTTACGGGGAGAAGTCGGGTGGATGGCGTATAGCACCCCCGCAGTCCGTGGTGGTGTATACGGATGCGTATACACACCAACAATTTAATATATGTTATTTGGGATTAATAACAATATTTAGGATGGATATTGGTGTGTTGGATTATTTTAGTGTTGCAAACCCTAGGGTAGTGTTGCACTACACATACACACCTACATACTTGCATACATTCCTATTTATCTGTGCTCATAGGATTCTTTATAGTTATGTGATCACATGGGTATGGGACTATGTGTTCACATACGGATTTGAGGATGATATTTGGGATTGAGCTGAGTCGATGAGATTTATTTTGTGGTTGTGATATCGGTGATATGGAAGGATTCGTACTTAAGGTACGCCCTAGTGTTATAGCGGATCTTGGGGCGGCGATACGGGTGAATAGTTTTATAAATAAAATGGTCGACATGTGATCGTGATATGATGCATGATATGCTAGGATATTGATATTAGGCTGTATCGGGCGATGTATACCCTTGAAGATGCTATGTGCTGACGGTATCGGTTTGTACGAGATTGTCAATCTGTAGTCAAATCATGAGTATATTGAGGATATTAGTATTGTACTAGACATAGGTCAGTACCCTAGACTATGATCTTGAATAAAGAGGATACCAGAGGAATGGCGTGAGGAATATGATATTGACCCGTACCCAGATTTGGGGATGCCGTACGACGGATTTACGTACGAGCTATATCTTGATGATTGATCCGCACTCTTGACTTGGGATGGCTGATTGTAGATATGGTATCGGATATGATATTATTGAGGCGGGATCACCGACTAATAGATATACGGGTATGTATATGGATCGACTCAGATGTTAGGCGGTTTCCTTACCTGTAGTCCAGCTTGTTAGCTTAGCCCTTTAATTTAGTTTAGTTGTTAGATTAGATTCGATTCTTACCGATTTCAAAAACTAACGAATCGTGGGTATTTTAAAAGACAGCCCAAGGGATCCTACGGATATTTCAAAAGACGTATCTTTTCATAAAAACACCGTAGCCCCTATTTTCAAAACCCCATGATTCATGTTATTTCAAAAGGCACCATTTGTAGGACTTATATTATATTAATGCAGGTTAGTTACAGTTGCGTCTAGTATTCAGCTCCCGCTTATTATTGTGGTTCGCTTCGCATCGCATACTTATGTTATAATTTCTTATTGCAATATTGATATCATATTGTTAGGACACCAGCACCATTACCGATGATGCGTATGTACCACGTACACTTACTTGCCGGCTCGCACACATCTTCATCGGTAATTGCCATGTCACGTACACCTTAGAAAATATTATTACTTGACTTAGCTTGTTTGTTAGTAATTTGACATGACATTAGTGCGCCTGCCTTATATGCCGGCTTAACATTGTAGTTATTACTTGTCACTTCATGCATACTGTTATTCATTGTTATGCCTATATTCATTGTTTTTACATGCTATTGATGATTTGGATTCGGATTTCCATGAATTTTTCTGGATTTGGGGGGAAAACCGCAATACTTATATAAACTGATTTCTCTCTTTTTAAATAAAAAGTGCGGTTTTTCCCATGATGTATGAGTCGTCCACCATGAGTTTGCTGATGGATTTCGAGACCCGATTCGAGGAGATGGATGAACCGTTTCGGGTACATGGTGGACCCGGTAAGGTACCCCGGGGCAAGAAGTGCATGATGATGACGATGTGAGCCTGGCAGGGGAGCACTACCTACCGGTGATTTTACCCGACGCGTCGGATATCCGGAGGATACCGTCGTGGTCTTGAGATGGATGGTAGGGGCCGGTCTGGACTGATGGCGCCCTAGATATTGTGATTGAGACATTGAGATTTCGAGATATTGAGGTACAGAGACCGTGATACAGAGATATCGAGATATTGGGATTACGTTTTGTGCCGATGCTAGGAACTGTTTTATGCTGATTTCATTATGATACCTCATTTTAAAAATACAAAGGAAATCTCACTAAATTATGAAAACGGTTCTTCATTTACATGTATTCTGTTTTCATGCATTCATACCTCATTCATATGATATATTGCTACTTGAGGCACTGACACGGGCACATGAGATTACATTCGGGTTAGATATTTACCCTAGCCTTGTTATAGGCTACGTGTTATTCTTATATTTGAGGATATATTATGATCATTCACCTAGGTTGCGTTATTTATGCGATTTCTGTGCGTAGATATTTTTCTATTCACGAGTTGGAAACTCACCCCCGTTGTGCCCCAGTTTCTTGCAGGTTTGCCGTACAGGTTTCTTTACGGCTTGCGGGCATAGTTTCCTTCGGGTGATTTGCTAGTAGGTGGGTTTACTTGTATCGTACCCCCATTTTATATCTTGTATATTATTATTCTGTTGTATCTAGAAGTTCCATCAACCAAACTGTATTTATTTGAGATAGAGACAAGTGATGTTTATTCTTTCGACCTTAGAATCGCGCGTTGTATATTATATTGCTTGTGTGGTTGTGACCGTCGATTGACGAAGAGCTAGCTCCCGCTTGGGGATGCCTTTTTATTGATTTCATATACTATTCATGTTGTATCCTATTTGGGGGCCAGTATTTACAAAGGAGACTCTGTCGAAATTTTCGTGAAATTTTTGATGTTTTTAAAACCGCCTAATTCGTCTTATGCTATTGAAACTACTTGCTTTAAGTTGGGTTTTCCTGCACTCTACATCTTTCTTGGTTTGGATTTCTGGGTTTTCGGTTTACTTAGATTACGTACTCCTCGAGACGTTCGTAATTTAAGTGCCGGTCATGTTCCGTACTTTCAGGTCGTGACAAAGTGGGTATCAGAGCGTTAGGTTTTACCTTCGGAGCGTAGGATGACCCTTGGTTGATGGAATAGGTGACTAAAGTAGAGTGACGTACCGTGGGTATGGTCCGCGGCATATTTATGATACGCTACTCCACTTAAGAAGCCTTAGGATGTACATTTCTTTGCTCAGTATTATATTCATTCCGATCTAGCCTCATCAGTACCAGTTATGGTTTTGCTGCCACGATTACAGGCAGGGAGAGCTACGGCTAGAGTTGCGGTCAGCACGAGCTCGTCACGAATGAGGAATGACCAGGGCGAAATTCCGGCGACACTCGATTGCGGAGATGTGTCTTTTTACTGTGTTTCCGCGCCACGAGCTTTTGGCGGATCGCCTTTATGAGATTTCTCGGACGTGCCGATCAGTATCAGAGGATTGGGCCACTGACAGAGGCCAGCTAGATTTTGATGACCGTTGATGTGTTGCTTATTCATGATGGTCGAGGCACTGTTCAGCGTGCAGACGAGCGAGCCAGTTATTGTTGCGAACGACGAGATATTGCCCCAGATGCTGGCGTTAGTGCAGAACGAGTTGTACTAAGAGATGTTAGAAGGTCGCTAGTCATCGAGGATTAATGACTAGGACATGTGGATCGTTCGCCTACCCCGATGCGAGGACATCGGATAGATTGATTCCAGCTAGAGACGACTTCACGTGGAGACGTTGGGAGTCGACAGAGACGATCGAATGTCAGAAACCTATTATTCCAAGTTTAAAGTAGTCGGAAAGACATGCAGGCAATTCTATGGTCCCTCTAGAAGAATGAAACCCTAACTCGACTTAATGACCGTGTGAAAGCCTTTGAACCTTCGGGTTTGCGGCAGTTCTACGGCGCCATTAGTGAGGCTTGGGTTTGCCCTTCTACGGCTGGACCACCGATACTGTGGTATGTACTCGATACTATTAAACTGTGCCTAAGATGTTGAGCTCTTGGGGGATTATGAGTTTTTGACGACTCGATCGGATGGCTCGACTTAATTCGGATGCTAGGTGGTGAGATGCATTTCTTGGGAGACTCCAGATACGAGGATAGCCGTTGGAGCTCAGTCCTTGCAGCCGCGACGAGACGAGTCCAAAGAAGACGACATTTGAGGAAAGTGAAGTAAGAGGTTCGTACCAGATCTAGATGAGATGACGTTCCACTCCGCCGACATCAGAGATGCGATGCGCATGCCGAGGCATGGTACTTGGATTTACCTTCCAGAAGGAGTCGTGATGAGTATGCAGCCGTTCTGGAACGAGAACAGATCTAGTAAGGAACGATGACTTTCGGACAGTTCGGCAGAGGCGAGATTTGGGAGAGACCTCGACAGGACCTTTCTGGGACAAATTACGAGAAGACTTGGACCCAGGAGTAGTCATGTTACGCACACCAGCAGGCCAGAGTTCATGATCATCGACGAGACGTCCCACTAGTGACCGCGACAGTTGGTCCGAGATTCTTAGAGGATGCACTTGAGCGGTACTATTCCGCCATTATTGATTTCGATGTTTTGGGTGATTGATTCGCATGATTTGATTTTGATGATTGAGGATTTACGATCTTTGCACAGTGTTGCACTTGATATCGTTTTCGTGCTTGGTTTCACATGTTTGCGATTTTACGGTTTTAGACATTTGAGTTGATTTTGTGCGTATATACGCACACGATTTGGTTTTTGCATGTGGTATAGTTCATATATGCTTGCAGTGCAGTGTTACGTATGTTGTGTATTTAGATGCCCTGGACTTTGATTTCGATGGTGATGTTCGATATTTGTTTTGTGCACCTTGTGCACCTGATTTGATTTTGCGCATGTTCGGCACTTGATATTGGATTTCATGATTTCGTGCACGATGGATGCACCTGATTTGGATTTTCGCGCATGTTGGTCGCATATTTTGAAGTGTGATTTTGGTGCACACCAGATGCACTAAATCGAGATTTTTCGTGCATGTCAGATGCACCTGATTTTGTTGTCAGGCACACATGTTGCCTATGACAGATGTTTCGTGCACACCCGATGCACTTAGATGTTGTTTCTGTGCATATGTATGGCACATATTTGGATTTTGATTTCCGTGCGCACAAGACGCACGTAGTATTCATACGCGTATTTTGGGGATTGATTTTTCTTATAGAGCAGTACGTTTTTATGATATTGCTATGTGTTTTCGTACTGAGCACGATTAGTCAGAGAACAGTACCTGAATATATTTTACATGTATAGTTTCGAGTTATATCATATTGGTTTTGCTTTGGATTTGGTATTGATGTCTTCCCCATGACTCCGATGATTGCGGGATGCTTGACGGAGTTCTGGTTTGAGTTATATGCTCATTTTTCATACGCATGCGTTGCCCTACGATTTGTTTTATGTATTTATGATTTCGGAGCCCCGGCGATTTGATGGTTTTGGCTGAAATATTTTAGTATTTGGGGGAAGTTTTAATTTAAATTCGGGGACCGAATTTCTTTAAGGGAGGAAGATTGTAACGTTTTGAAAATCGTTTCGGTGAAATTTCGAAAAAACGGTAAAATAAGGGGGTTTTCTGTAAAAAGTCAAAATGCAAATATCTTTATTATAAAATTAAAAATACATATTCTAGCTATGTAATTGCTAGTATTTGGTGTTTATTGAGCCACTGCTGAAATTTCAAATTTTCTGAAAAATTTTCCGAAATTAATTATTTTAATATTATTTTAAGCCGGTAAGAAAATACATTAAATTAGCGATAAATACAAATTTAAATGGGCTAATTTTAATCTTTAAAATCATTTTAATTAAAATATAGTTGTAATAAATTTTTTTTGTATTTTATTTCAAGTTTTAATTGACTTATTTTATGGAAAACAAAAATATAGTTATTTTGAACTAAAACTTGCAAATATGGTATTGTGGGGGGTCTTTTTGCATAGAATTTTTTTGTAAAGTCTCTCACACTCACTCTCACTCCCCTTGGCCGGACCCACACTATTGTAGCAGCCCAAGAATTTTATTTCCCTCTTTTTGACCTTAAATCATGTGAGAAATGGGTTAAAATAAGGTTTTTATATATAGTAAAGTAGGTGGGGGTATTATGGTAATTTGGGAGGGGTTTTGACTTGGATTCTTTTCCACAACTTTCCCACACCTCTCTCCACTCCCTCCTCAGCCGAAATTCCTGCAATAAACAGCCCCAAAATTACCCCTCTCATTTTTCTTCTAAACTCATCAAAATTCCATCAAAATTCCATTTAAACTTCACAATTTCAAGCCCATCCTTCTTCCATTCTTCTTAACCTTTCTTGCATGGATTTTGGATTCTAGGAGGCCATCTTTGGAGTCAAAATTTCTTGCTAGATCTCTAGATCTAGAGGTATAATTCTTACCCATTTAAATTCTTATGGTTAGATTTCTTTAAATGAGTTGTTTTAGTGATAATATTGGTGCTATTTTCATCTAGGATCTTCAAGAGAATTGTTTGAGTTAAACTAGGGTTTTTAGCACACCATTATTAAGTTAATTATTCTATTTTGCTATCTAGTATTTTATACAAACCAAATCTAAGAGTTTAACTTGCTTTTTGGGCTTCAAATTAGTGCTAATTTAGTGTTTCATGTATAGTTTGGGTTGGATTTTGTTAGTTATAAAATTCAAGAAAGGGTTTGAATGCAAGTTAGGGTTTTGTGAAATTGGTGTATGGTTGTGTAATGTATTAGGCTCTTATGGCTTGTTAAAAGAAAGTTAGTAGCTAGTTGTTAATTGTTAGTTTAAAAATTATGATAATTACGCTAATTTACTAACTAGCTATTTAAAATTGGTTAAATAATTGGGTTAAAAATGTAATTATGTTTTTATGACATCATTAACATTATTATGCGTGGTTTAATATCTTAGGTTATGCAAAACCAAGCTTAATTGTTGAATTGTGAATTTTGCTTTAAAAGGTGTTAAAAATTGATATTTTTGCAAACTAGGATTTTGGAATTTATGCAAATTGATGAGAATAAATTATAGGAATGGTTTATATGAGTTTGTTATGATATTTAGTGAATATTGTGGATGCTAGGTTCGTTTATACATCGAGTTTTGTACTAAAACGGTGATTTGTGCTAAAACGGTGATTTGTGCTTGCTAGATTTTCGGAAAAATGACTTTTTAAGTGAAATTGGGGTTTTTGTGAATTTGAAGCTATTTTATATTATAATTAATGCTTGTAATTGTACAAATGAGTGTGTTGGGAGTTTTCTCGATGGTTTGGCGTTTGTAAGCCGACGTCGAGGGTTTTTGGGTCGATTTGCGAAAGCAACCATAGGTTTTGACCTATGTAGGATTCGTGCGTCGTTTTGGTCATGAGTCGGATTTTAATGCGGTATGGTGCGTTATGATATGTAGGTACCCCATGTGGACTTCGAGACGACAAGCAAGCGCGTGGCGACGTCGGCACCGGCGAACGAGGACCAGATGAGTAGATTTATATCTACGGGGAGAAGTCGGGTGGATGGCGTATAGCACCCCCGCAGTCCGTGGTGGTGTATACGGATGCGTATACACACCAACAATTTATTATATGTTATTTGGGATTAATAACGATATTTAGGATGGATATTGATGTGTTGGATTATTTTAGTGTTGCGAACCCTAGGGTAGTGTTGCACTACACATACACACCTACATACTTGCATACATTCCTATTTATATGTGCTCATGGGATTCTTTATAGTTATGTGATCACATGGGTATGGGACTATGTGTTCACATACGGATTTGAGGATGATATTTGGGATTGAGCTGAGTCGATGAGATTTGTTTTGTAGTTGTGATATCGGTGATATGGCAGGATTCGTACTTAAGGTACGCCCTGGTGTTATAGCGGATCTTGGGGCGGCGATACGGGTGTATAGTGTTATAAATAAAATGGTCGACATGTGATCGTGATATGAGGCATGATATGCTAGGATATTGATATTAGGCCGTATCGGGCGATGTATACCCTTGATGATGCTATGTGCTGACGGTATCGGTTTGTACGAGATTGTCGATCTGTAGTCAGATCCTGAGTATATTGAGGATATTAGTATTGTACTAGACATAGGTCAGTACCCTAGACTATGATCTTTAATAAAGAGGATACCAGAGGAATGGCGTGAGGAATATGATATTGACCCGTACCCAGATTTGGGGATGCCGTACGACGGATTTACGTACGAGCTATATCTTGATGATTGATCCGCACTCTTGACTTGGGATGGCTGATTGTAGATATGGTATCGGATATGATATTATTGAGGCGGGATCACCGACTAATATATATACAGGTATGTATATGGATCGACTCAGATGTTAGGCGGTTTCCTTACCTGTAGTCCAGCTTGTTAGCTTAGCCCTTTAGTTTAGTTTAGTTGTTAGATTAGATTCGATTCTTACCTATTTCAAAAACTAACGAATCGTGGGTATTTTAAAAGGCATCCCAAGGGATCCTACGGATATTTCAAAAGACGTATATTTTCATAAAAACACCGTAGCCCCTATTTTCAAAACCCCATGATTCGTGTTATTTCAAAAGGCACCATTTGTAGGACTTATATTAGATTAATGCAGGTTAGTTACAGTTGCGTCTAGTATTCAGCTCCCGCTTATTATTGTGATTCGCTTCGCATCGCATACTTATGTTATAATTTCTTATTACAATGTTGATATCATATTGTTAGGACACCAGCACCATTACCGATGATGCGTATGTACCACGTACACTTACTTGCCGGCTCACACACATCTTCATCGGTAATTGCCATGTCACGTACACCTTAGAAAATATTATTGCTTCACTTAGCTTGTTAGTTAGTAATTTGACATGATATTAGTGTGCCTGCCTTATATGCCAGCTTAACTTTGTAGTTATTACTTGTCACTTCATGCATTCTGTTATTCATTGTTATGCCTATATTCATGGTTTTTACATGCTATTGATGATTTGGATTCGGATTTCCATGAAATTTTCTGGATTTAGGGGGAAAACCGCAAAACTTATATAAACTGATTTCTCTCTTTTTAAATAAAAAGTGCGGTTTTTCCCATGATGTATGAGTCGTCCACCATGAGTTTGCTGATAGATTTCGAGACCCGATTCGAGGAGACGGATGAACCGTTTCGGGTACATAGTGGACCCGGTAAGGTACCCCGGGCCAAGAAGCGCGTAATGATGACGATGTGAGCCTGGCAGGGAAGCACTACCTACCGGTGATTTTACCCGACGCGTCGGATATCCGGAGGATACCGTCGTGGTCTTGAGATGGATGGTAGGGGCCGGTCTGGACTGACGGCTCCATAGATATTGTGATTGAGACATTGAGATTTCGAGATATTGAGGTACAGAGACTGTGATACAGAGATATCGAGATATTTGGATTACGTTTTGTGCCGATGCTAGGCGCTGTTTTATGCTGATTTCATTATGATACCTCATTTTAAAAATACAAAGGAAATCTCACTAAATTATGAAAACGGTTCTTCATTTACATGTATTCTGTTTTCATGCATTCATACCTCATTCATATGATATATTGCTACTTGAGGCACTGACACGGGCACATGAGATTACACTCGGGTTAGATATTTACCCTACCCTTGTTATAGGCTACATGTTATTCTTATATTTGAGGATATATTATGATCATTGACCTAGGTTGCGTTATTTATGCGATTTCTGTGCGTAGATATTTTTCTATTCACGAGTTGGCAACTCACCTCCGTTGTGCCCCAGTTTCTTGCAGGTTTGCCGTACAGGTTTCTTTACGGCTTGCGGGCATAGTTTCCTTCGGGTGATTTGCTAGTAGGTGGGTTTACTTGTATCGTACCCCCATTTTATATCTTGTATATTATTATTCTGTTGTATCTAGAAGTTCCATCAACCAAACATGTATTTATTTGAGATAGAGACCGGTGATGTTTATTCTTTCGACCTTAGAGTCGCGCGTTGTATATTATATTGCTTGTGTGGTTGTGACCGTCGATTGACGAAGAGCTAGCTCCCGCTTGGGAATGCCTTTTTATTGATTTCGTATACTATTCATGTTGAATCCCATTTGGGGGCCATTATTTACAAAGGAGACTCTGCCGAAATTTTCGGGAAATTTTTGATGTTTTTAAAACCGCCTAATTCGGCTTATGCTATTGAAACTACTTGCTTTAAGTTGGTTTTTCCTGCACTCTACATCTTTCTTGGTTTGGATTTCTGGGTTTTCAGTTTACTTAGATTACGTACGCCTCGAGACGTTTGTAGTTTAAGTGCCGGTCATGTTCCGTACTTTCGGGTCGTGACAAGGATGAATTGGAAAATCCGACTCATCAATTAAAACTGGTTCATCCTCAAAAATTTCCTCGATAGTCTCCTCAAAAATTAGCTCATCCATGCAATTCTCATCAAAATCAAGACGCATATGAAGTTCGGGAAAAAGAGTTAATGACTCGTGATGATGACTTGGAGAGAAAAACTCATCCAAATCCACGGGTTCATCATCCAAAATATTCCCAGCGTCCATATCCTTGATCAAGTGAAAATCAATATTCTCAGACACCTCATCAAAAGCATGGATTTCAGTCAATTCAGGTTCTAAGATGGAGGGGTAGAGGTCAAAAGGTTTGGGATAGGTTTCACTTTGAATGGACCCTTCACAATCAAGTAAATCAAACACTACAAAGTCACACAACTCATTAAATATTCTATCTTTAATTGGTAAATCGTTTGGGACACTTGATAGACATTTAAAACTGGAGTTCTGCGATTCAATTTAGGACGGGTATGTTTGATTTGGAAGGGTGTAGCGCTCACTCTCACTGCTCAAATTCTCAGCTGTCCAACTGCCTCATCATACATTGGAAAATTTGGAGCTAGTTGGAAACTAGCTACCGGGTCACTAGGTTGTATGAGGGCGGCCATGGACACATTCAAATCCATCGTCTGTTGGTACGACGCTACCCTAAAGTCTTCCAACGACTGTTCCAGACTAGACATGGGTTGTGAAGGGGTTTCAGTAAAAGATTCAATGTTTGTTGGGTACTAGAAACTCCCAAAAGGTTGTTCAGAAGCTATGTCTAAGGAAGGTGCAAAAGTTGGGTAGGACTGGTAGGAATTGAATGGCTGGAAAGGAGTAGGATCAACATTTAGATAAGAAGGTGAATAAAGTTGTTGATCCCAAGAATTTGAAGTGGTGAAAGGAGTGAAAGATCGGCTACGGGATTGTTCAATTCGTTCAGCAATAGACATAGGTCTTGGAGTTACAACAGGAATTGAAAAAGGGGTATCAACATAAGAAGGTGATGAAGGTTGAATTAGTTGATACAAGGTAGATTGCGGAGTCCAATTGTTCGTCCTAGATGCGTCTATTCGATCTTTTAAAGAGATTTTTGGCATGGATGGATCGTTCGATGTTCTTCCAAAGCAAGAACCGTAGGAAGTTATGTCTGGTTGTGGGTACCAAAGTTCGGCAAGAGTTTTGCGAGGTAGGGTACCTATGATATGATGAGAGAAAGGAGAAGAAAAAAAATGTGATTTTTTTTTAGTTTTTTGTTAGTTATCAACAAAGAATGAAATATACACACAAAAAGAATCTGGACAAAAACAATCATGACACAAAAATACCACGCACTTAATTGGTCTAGGGTTCACCTAGGTCAACTAGACCTGCTCAAGAACTTGATTGTCGAAGTAAAACGGGCTCAAGATATACTGATCATGAGGCCAGGTAAGTGCAGAGATAAGGGGAGGTTTTCCGACGCTTTCGCGAAGGTCCTTAATTAAATAACCCTTTCTCTTTTAGTGGTTTTGCCGTTAACACTTTCCTACACACCCCGTAAACAATAGACCGTTAAGCGGTGTTCTAAACACAGTTAACTTCTCCTAGCGAGCGCGAAGTCCTTAAGGCTTAAAGTTTAGTTTCTTTTAAAAAATTGTGCGGGTAGACGTTATGCTCAATTTCATGATTTGTGGGCCACAGAAAAGGTGATGAAATCCTTTGCCGTATGTTGTGGGGTTCGCTTGCCCTTAAGTCCGTATTAATGTCTGCAATGCGCAATTCAATAAAAATTCCATAAAGAATCAAACAATCGTTTTTTCGTTTATGCACAGCACAACAACAAATACGGGTTAGTCAATTTTGGCGTTTGACAGTGAACTTGCAAAGAATCCTGCAAAAATATTATATTGGATGCGTCGGATTTGAGAAGAAGGTTGTAGTAAAGCACGTACTATTAAGGTTTTGGGTTAGGAAACCCCGTTGAATCAAATCCAATAAGCTTGAAAAGTTCGCTTACACGGGTCAAACTACCCGGATCTTTGGCACTGTACTTCGCAATCACCTTAACCTTGAATGTGCATTTTGCTCCCCACGTTTGCAGTTCGCAAATCCGTAAAAATCTATAAATGTCGGAAAACGGATATTAATGGGGAAAAGTGATACGAATGCCCAAATACCTGCACACTAAAAATTATAAAAAACAAATAATAAAAATAGTACAAAAATAGAACACTGGAGCACAGAGGAGAAATTGGAGGCAAATGGAGGAGGTATGGCCGACGAGCTTGGATCCTGGGCTGATGTCGCCGGGTCTTCTTTGGAGAATGGGCTCTAATTTTCTTCTGTGATCATACGGTTCTACTAGTATATCACTGGTATTGTTTATCTTTTCTGTTTAGTTACAGAGTGCAAGCAGGTAAGAATTCCAGAGAACAAAATGAGTTAGCAAAGTCAATTTTTGTTTGGTTTTGAAATTTTGAATTTTTTAGTTTGTTTTAGAAAATAGGGTTAGTTGTATAGATGAAATGTACAGTGATTAAACCGAAACAAAAAGAATTAAAACGTTACCGTCTCCACGGCAACGGCACCATTTGATTGTTAGAATTAAAGTTAACTGCAATCAAGATGGTGTCGCTTTGCAGCTAGACGCGATGAGCACGGGTCGATCCACAGGGAGACGGAGCATTTTAAGTTCTTGTCGTAACGATTTAATGCGCGTCGACGGAAATTTTGTTATCTAACCTATGTGTTATATGCAAGTATAAAGCTTGTTAGGAAACGATAGGATAGTGTAAGTTAATGGATTCCATATTCAAATACTTTGAGCCGAACTCAACCAATGAAGCTGGAGCAATCGACAACAACGTGGATTAGGGTATTTAAGCACGGTATTGGTGGAATCCGGCTTATTGAACCTTGTCCGTCCGTTCTTGTCTCTTGCTTTCGCCTCCGGCCAATCCGAATGCAACCGGTCACGGTTAGGAATCACCGATACCTTGGTAGGGTAGGATGCCTAACGGAGCGCTTGCGTAAGGTTTGGACGGAGTTTCAAATGGAAAAGACGGGAAAAGGAAATGAAAAACGAAACGTTAACTTACACTATCTTTTTCTTTTCCTAACAACACATATTAACAACCATTCACGAAACAAACCAAAAAGAGAGAACAAAAGAACAAAGAAAAGAAAAGATTACAAGTAAATAAGTGCAAGGAATTTAAATTGCAAGAATGTAAAAAGCATGATAATAAATTGCAAGTAATGATAAACAAGAAATAAATAAGCAAAAAAGAAAGAAAGAACTAGGAACCAAAGATCACCATGCAAGCCATGGATTCAAATACCTAAACTTAAACTTGCAAGCTCAATTAAGAGGTTGCAAGATCAAGTGAAGATAAAGAACCCAAGGGAAAATGAAGCACAAAAGAGAGAGCTTTATTAATCTTCAAGAATGATACGACCCTTGAGTTCAATAACCAAAGCTTAACCTTGCAAGCTCAAAGAAGAGGTTGCAAGATCAAGTTAAGGCAAAGAACTCAAGGGGTTAGCTATGTATAAGAGAACAAAAGAAAACAAAAGAGTTGATGTGTAAAAACGAAAGATACAATGTGAGACAAAGTTTGACCCTTGAACCATTGCCCACTGCCTGCTATATATAGACACAAAAGAAAAGAAAATAAACAATAAAAATAGGGCTACGTGGCAGCAGGGGAGAGGCAGTAGAAGTTTGGGACCCAGAGGAGGCAGGGGGACCGGCGACCTCGGCTAGAATGGGCATGTGCTCGGGTCAAATCCGTGCACATGGGCTCAGGCTTGCAGTGTAGGTTTGTGTGCACCCCAAAATGACTATGGTGTTGTTTATTTTCTCAAATTAAGCTTGGTCTGCACCCAGGTTTAGAAGGGAAATAAGCAGATATGAATCACATGAATACTTTTAGCAATAAATGCACAATAAATGCACATCACACCCATATAGCCCACTCGCTCTAGCCATCATGTGTGTGTGCTATGGCAGCCCCCCTAGGTCCTAGTTCACACTTGTGTAAAACTTGTATTGTGTTGGTCCATTTAGATAAAAAGTGTGTACATAAGCATGTTGCATAAAGAAACCCAAGAATTATCGGTCGGTTTGCGGTTCTGGTTGCAGTGTCAGCTCACAACTGTAATATCCGTGATTTTAGGTGTATTTCCAGTATTTTATCACGGATACCTGTAATCTGTAATACTGAGCAGACACTGGTTAATAGTACCGATAAATACTAAAAATAGATAATGAATGAGCGTTATTAAAATGCAATATTTAGTCTGAACAGTGTTGACTACTTAGAGCAAAGGGACAACTACACGGAGCTTTAGAAGTGAAGGACCGGTCTACAAAGGTTGTATTCTTTATTCATTTAGATGTAAAGTTGTTTACATTGTAGTTCGTCTAAATCTTTTGATAAGATTCTAGGTTAGGGTTCTTTGGTACGGCAAATTTTTGAAAACGGCATGGATTATGCCTCCCGAATCCTTGCTGCCGCGCTTGGTAACCCTACAGAGAATAAACGATGGGTAATAGAATAATGGTTAGGTTAATAAATATCTTAAGTAATGCAAATGAATGGACTTAGTCAATGGTTCCACAAGCTTCTCCAAGCTTCAACCATTAAACCAATTTCCACCAATTTATGAATTACTAAAATAAATATAAACCCTTCATTATATCAAGCATGGTGTGAATCTCATACACCCATGAAGCATGTGGCATCTACCATGAAACAAAATAATGTACATTAATATATATGACATATATACTAAGTGTACATAAGTGAGAAAAAGAAATGCTTAAGTGAGCTAATATAAGTTAATGTAATTCAACATATCACATATATAATTATACATTAAATTATTAAATCAACACTTGATTTAATAATCCGGCTATATCATATACAACCGACTAATATCATATGTATCAACTTATCGAATCAACACTTGATCCGATAACCCAGCTATATCACATATAACCGACCGATATCACATATCGCGAGAATAGAATGCGGTATCATATACACGCATTAATCTCGGTCCCGTACATATCACATATAAGCTCCTACTTCATTTCGCATGAACTAGGAAACCTCTGAGTAGGACTCTAAAGACTCGTCAATACGCCGGCAGTAGGTGATGATCATATCAAACACCCACAAGTCGCAAGCAGTCTGCTAAACGTAACGGCCACCAGGGCATTGAGCGATCAGAAGATCAACAAGCAATCCTGCTCATACTTCTACGAATCCAATCAATAACACTACCGTGCAGTCCGGTCTCTTCGTCAGATATATCGCATATCACAGCCTGGGGTGGTATAACGTCAAACCCCAATAGCCTGATAAGTCATGCCGATGCAAAGTCCATAACGGTTTGAGAAACAATTGATAACATTTACCAGTTGATCTCAGCAACCGTGGCCAGGGATTTCCAGTTATGGCAAATTGAGCATAGCACAACATCAACTCCCAATACCGGGAGAGGCGAATCCCCTCCTATCGCTTATTGCCACTATGTGACTCGGGACAGCACCAAAAAACCACCTTTTTGCACGATCTCTTGAACGTGGTATGGTGGAAATCAAAGCATAGTGGGAATCACACAAGTCTCTATGACGATCTCGGGTCGATAGAATAACCTGTACCAGTGTCATCAGAGAACTGCTATCTGACGATAGGTATAATACCATCTAGGAGTTCTCGACGAGTCCGTCCAGTGTACCTAGTCTCCACTGAGCACCCGTATACCTTCTCTGATGTCAAACACCAATGGATATGTGATCATCCATCGCCCATCATATGGGTCGAGAAGCGTTTATGCTAGTCTACTCTGGAATATCGATGCCCTATCTCGATACTCCCACGACTAGGAACTATTGAAGGATGTACTTACCGACTACCTCTGCCCAGTAGTATGATCTGCATCATAGTTCTGGTAGTCAAGTACTCATCCTAAGAGCTTTATCAACATGTAATAGAGAGACAATAAGTGTACATGTTAAGATAAAGAGCAACCATATAGCATACTATCACGTCGAGCAAGAAAGTCCTCCCTATATATGTCCAAGCATCCACTACAATATACATCACATGTATATTAATGGCCTCTAGGGCATACATATAACTAACAGTAGTCCCTCTGCCAGGCTCATCGTCTACTGCACAACATACATTTCTTGTCCCAGGATACCATACCGGGTCCACCATATACCCGCAAACGGTTCATCCAGCTCTTCGAATCGGGTATCACATAGCTCATAACCGAGAAAACTCATGTTGGACGCTTCGAAATATCATATCAAGAGAATCCGGGTTTTTAAAGCAACACAAAATTTTTCCTTTGAAATATAACCACGATTATTAAAATCCAGAATCTCATGAAAACGGCATCTCAATGCGTATAATCGTAAAGCATGACGTATGTAAACATAGAACAGAAATATGAGCATATCAGTATATCATGCAACATAGAATAGTGATGTGAGCATATCAGTATATCATGCAAACAAGTCATGTGATAATACTAAACAATTAAGAGTAATAGCATGATATAGCAAGTTGACTGTTAAGTGATATAGCAATTACCGATGATGAAAGTGTGTGAGCCGGCAATCTGTGTAGGTGTACTAGCCGACGATATCATAACAAATAATGGAAGCACAGGTATACGTAATGCAATGAGAATATCGTAAACGTAGCAGAAGGTAAATCGTAAGCGCACTATTATAAGGTATATGTATCTAACCTAACATATATGTAAGGGCTAAACTAAGTAGTGCAGACAGTGATTCACAATATCAATAACATATCCGAGTCGATGAATCTATCAATCGGCAGTCCAGCCTCACAGCATTATGTACGGTATAATCCATCGTACGACATCCTCAAGTCAAGGGTATGGATCAATCATCAGGAAAAACTCATCGCGTAGGTAATCCATCGTACGGTGGCATTAAACAAATAGGGATTCTATCAACCTATACAACAATGAGGGTACGGATCTAACGTTTCGTAAGGTATATCACTCATTATCCTTATATATATATTGTAGGGTTACTAGGCACTTTCAGAAGGTTCTACAAGGTATCAACCATGCCCGATTTAAATTTTAGACGTGCCGAACAACCCTAACCAAGATCTTAGACAAGAGATTAGGCGAAACAAATAGCAAGTAAACAACTTTACTTCTAAGAGTTAGGGATTACATCCTTTGTAGTCCGTTCCTTCACTTCTAAAGCTCCGTGTTGAGGTCCCTTCGCTGCGATCATCGAGTATCCGGACTCTAGAGAAGATCCACAAAAGAAAGATGCAAGCTTGCTTCCGATCTTCGATAACTAAGATGATCTATCTTGAAGAGACTCAAACCCAAGCTCTTACTTTGCTAATCAAGTAGCAAAGCAAACACCCTAATCTAAGTGGCAAGAATAGATGAGGATGATGAAGTAGGAATTTAGCTCTCATTTGTTTTCAATTTCTCACCCATTTTCATCACTTATGAAAAAGCTAGAAAGCTTTTCAAGCAAGCAAGAAGAAGAAGATGATCAAAATCCTTTTGTGATGAATAATGAAAACTCTAGTGTGAGGTTAGAAATGCAACCATGGGTTAAGTATGAAGACTTAACCCATGTAGAGAAACAACTATGGTTAAAGGGTTGGGTTGGGTTAAGGAAATATCTATGCAAAATATCTTTACAAAATATCTTTGCTTAAAAACAAAAGCAAAGCTTGAAGAAAGTTTAACCCTAATCCAAACCCTAACCATGTTTAAACTCCACAAATCATGTTGCATTTATAACCATAACATGTTACAATATTATATATCACATATACAATATTTATTGTAACAAAATAAAATAATACAATTAACATATATCACATATATATCAATGTATTACCCGAGTGAGAAAAAGAATCTTTAAGTGAGCTTATATTAGTTAATGTTATTTAATATATCAAATATATAATTATACATTAAATTATCAAATCAACACTTGATCCGATAATCCGGCTATTTCATAAATAACCGACTAATACAATCTGTATCAGTTCATCGAATCAACACTTGATCCGATGACCCGGCTATATCTCATATACCCGGCCGATATCCATATCCCGAGAATCTAATACGGTATCACATACACGTATTGTTCTTGGTCCCGCACATATCACATATGTGCTCCTAGTCCATTTTGCCTGAGCCAAGAAACCTCTGTGTAGGACTCTAAAGAATCGTCAATACGCCGGTAGTAGGTGATGATCATATCAAACACCCACAAGCTGCAAGCTGTCAGCCAAATGTAACAGCCACCCAGGTATTGAGTGATCAGAAGATCAACAAGCAAGCCTATAGATTCCCCAGCGAATCTAATCAGTAACACTGCCGTACAGTCCGGTCTCTTCGTCTAATATGTCGCATATCTCGCCTAGGGGTGGTAAACGTCAAACCCCAGTTGCTTGATAAGTCGTGTCGATATGAGGTCTATAACAGTTCGAGAAACTGTTGATAACACATACCAGTAAATCTCAGCAATCCTGGTCAGGGATTTCCAGTTATATCCAATCGAACACAGCGCAACATCAACTCCCTACACCGGGAGAGACGAAACCCCTCCTATCGCTCATTGCCTCTATGTGATTCGGGACTGTACCCAAAAACCACCTTTTTGCACACCCTCTTGGACATGGTATGATGGAAATCAAAGCACAGTGGGAATTACACAAGACTCTATGACGATCTCGGGTCTACAGACTAACCTGTACCAGTGTCACCAGAGAACTGCCATCTGACATGAGGTATAATACCATCTGGGAGTTCTCGGCGAGTCTGTCCAGTGTACCAAGTCTCTACTGAGAACCCGTATACCTTCTCTGATGTCAAACACAAATGGATATGGGATCATCCATCGCCCATCATATGGGTCAAGAAGCGCATACGCTAGTCTACTCTGGAGTATCGATGCCCTGTCTCGGTACTCCCACGACTAGGAACATTTGAAGGATGTACTTGGCGACTACACTGTCCCCACTAGTATGATCCGCATCATAGTTCAGGTAGTCAAGTACTCATCCTATGGGATTTATTGTCATGACCCTCCCCCAATATAGAGAGTATTGTCCGCTCTGGCTGAAACCGCACGGTTTTGTCCTTCGGAATGAACCGGACCCGACCAGGTGCCACTTCCCAGGAGGTCACCCATCCTAGGATTTCCCTGGCCCGAGCACGCTTAACTACGGAGTTCTCAAACTCGTGTAGTGCCAGTTCACTTAAAAGGCGCCTATGTATTGAAGAGTGGTATCATTCCATTTATAGTACAGATCTATCCTCTTTCGGAATGTATTATGAAGATTCCCCATTGTTTTATAGAGTGTACCCATGCTTATCTGGTATAAATGGGTATACCGGATAATACCTGGGGTATTACATTCTCCCCTACCTAGAACAATGGTTCGTCCTCGAACCACAGACCTACTATTGAGGAACCAGCTCTGATACCATTCTGTCACACCCACCCCCAATACAGAGAGTACTGTCCGCTCTCGCCGAAACCGCACGGTTTTGTCCTTCAGAGTGAACCGGACCCGACTAGGGGCCACTTCCCAGGAGGTAACCCATCCCAGGACTTCCCTGGCCCGAGCACGCTTAACTACGGAGTTCTCAAACTAGTGTAGTGCCAATTCACTTAAAAGGCGCCTCTGTATTGAAGAGCGGTATCATTCCATTTATAGTACAGATCTGTTCTCTTTCAGAATGTATTCCGAAGATTCCCTATTGTTTTATAGTGGGTCCCCATGCTTATCAGGTATAAATGGGTATACCGGATAATACCTAGGGTATTACATTTATCAACATGTAACATAGAGACAATCAGAATACATGTTAAGATAAAGAGCAACCAGATAGCGTACTATCATGTCGAGCAAGAACGTCCTCCCTATATATTTCCAAGCATCCACTACAATATACATCGTATGTATAGTAATGGCCTCTAGGGCATACATATAACTAACAATCTCCTACTTGCACTAGGGCCATCTGTTGTGGTATCGCATACCCAACAATCAGTTGCGGTTGAAGTATCTCATACTCAACCATCCCATATTTGTCTCTACTGGGAAATAGGCCTTTGTGAGTGGATCCGCGCTGTTGTCCTTTGTGTCTACTCTCCTAACCTCAATCTTCCTAGAGATCGACCATCTCCATGATCAGGCGATACTGCCTAAGAATATGTCTGGATCTCAGATGGGACGGGGTTTCCTAGGCCTAAGCCACAACTCCATTGTCACACAGTGGTAGGAACGAAGTTCATCTCATGAACTTATATATATCCAGACTGCCTCTTTGGTAGCATCCCTTGTAACGATGTATCTTGCCTTTAATCGTCTAGTAAGTCACGGTATCTAGCTTGGAACTCTTCCAACATACCGTCCCTCCACTGAGGGTAAAGACAATGCCTGGGACGGACATTCAGTCGTCCTTATCACCCTGGAACCTTTTCCAATGATTCTTCCCAGGATCGATTGATACCATCTCACTACAACTAGTGAGAATCCTAACATCCAATTAGATCTATCTCATAGATATAAAACCCAGGATTTAAGAGGTATCACCTTGATCTTATATGGAGAATCCTTGTGATAAGCGGAGATTGACCGAGCGTAGCATAGGAAACTCCTTCCCTATCAAGAGTATGTCATCCACGTACAATACGAGGATCATCACCATACTCTCTACTACCATTTTGTATATACAAGGTTCATCAACCATTTTGATGAAGTCAAACTCTTTGACTACTACATCAAAACAGACGTTCCAACTCCGCGATGCCTGCTTTATCACATAAATCATCTTGCACACGTTTCCGCTGTTCCCACTATCTATGAAGCCCTCTGGCTGTGTACTTTAGACGCTCTCTCCCAAAATATCAATTAGAAAAGCAGTCATGACATCCAACCACCAGATATCGTAGTCATGGTATGTAGCAGTTGTAAGTAGGATTTGGATGGACTTAAGCATAGCATTGAAAGAATCAACTTTTCCATGTACACCAAGTAATCTTCTCAGGATATACTTGCTTCTGATGGCGATTTAACCCTTCAGATAAAGCAACCAAAGTCCATACTTTGTTGGTGTATAAAGATTCCATCTCAGATCACTAAGCATCCAGCCATTCTTACAGAGTCCCACTCCTGATTGCCAGCTCGAAACTAGTTGGGTCATCATCCCATGATGCAATCCTCGCTCCCACTGTTATAGAGAAAACTGAAGTATCTCTCAGGTGGGTGAGGAACCCTACTAGATCGGCGGAGAGGCTAAGGTTCGTTGGAAACTATTGAATCTTTTGGTTCTACCAAATTATCAGCTGCAGTTTGTATTGCTGGAACTCTTTCTAGTTCTACCTTATGACCACTAATTTCTTCACAAGAAATTTCCTTTCACAAAGGTAGCATGCTAAGAAACAAAAACACCTTTTGTTCCCCAGTTTGGTAGAAGATATTCCCTTGCGAATGCTTGGGATATCCAACAAACATCCACAGAACTGACTTTACCTCGAGCTTGTCCGGATTATACTTTTAGACATAGGCTGGACAACCCCAAATCTTAACATACTTAAGATATGGGCTTTTCCCATTCCATATCACATATGAAGTGGTAGGCAACTGATTTGATTGGAACCCTATTCAATAGGTATGCAGGTTCTCAAGTGCATAACTCCCAAATGGAAATAGAAAACTCAGTAGTACTCATCATAGAGCGCACCATATCACATAGGGTGTGATTGCTCCACCCCGATACAACGACGTGCTGTGGTGTATACGGAGGAGTAATGCTGAGAGGGAATCTCATTCTCTTTTAGAATAGTCCAGGAATCCCGTGCTCAAGTATTCTCTTCCTTTGATCACATCAAAGGATATAATACTTATACCCGTTTTGGTTCTCTACTTCTAACTCATATTCATTGAATTTCTCAAAAGGTTCAGATTTATGTTTCAACAGGAACATATGTCCGAACCTTGAGAGATAATTAGTGAATGTAATGAAATATAAAGAACCGGTCCTGGCATATGTAGATAAGGGACCTTCATACATCATCATGTATCAATCCCAAGAGTTCACTAACTCTTTCTCTGTTTCCAATAAACAGAGCTATGGCCATCTTATCTTTGTGACATAACCGGCAAGTTTCACAAGAAGTATATTCAAACTAATTTATATATGCATCTAAATGTAACTTAGCTAGTCGGGTCACATTGATATGACCGAGTCTACAATGCCTCAAGAAGGATTCGTTCATTTATGAACTCTTCCTCTTTTGTGTGTTCTTTATACAAAAAACTGTAGCTTGATTCAGAACGTCAATGCTTTTAGATAACGTGCCCGAACCGATCAACTCTTGATATAGGAAATGTTTAAAACATTATCCAACAATAAAAAATTATATCCTTCTTTACTAATAAAGAGAATGATATGATGTTGTATATCAGGTTCTATATCTAATAACATTTATTCAGAATCAATGTATTTGTTAATACAGGGTGATAACTGCCAACAGACTTGGCTTGCAACAATTGCACCGTTTCCAACTCTTGAAACTTTATCACCCGTTCTCAGTTCTCTACCTATCTGTAGCCCATGTAACAGATTACATATGCGGGATCCTGATCCGATATCTCATAGCCAGGACGTAAAGGATACTGAGAAACAATTCTCTGTAATGAACACACCCGAAGAAGATGCATCAACATGCACTTTCTTCGTTTGGGCGGCACGAGAATTCTGGTAATCCCCTATTTCCTGCTCTGTCTTATAACAATTATAAGATGGAGCGGGACCAACATTCACCAGCTCAGTATAAGGTTAGGTCAATACATCCGTATTATTATCTTGATTAAGGCGTGACATAGTCGCTACCTGGAGAGAGAGAGAGAAGAAAACACTCAGCATATGCTCTTGCAAGATTAGATTGGTTATTAATATACTTAATCAGGATGTCTCCCACTGTTTTAGTCAAATCTTCTTTCCAACCCTAAAAGGAAAGACTATCCGGGATTAATTACACCCTACAAGTTCGCCAATCTTTCAGCCAGGGCAGTGCCGGTACTTTGAGGGAGGTTCCCCGTGCTTTCGCACGGACCTAATAAAAATAAACCTCGTTTTCCCAGGGGCGCAACCCCATTGACACTTTTCTAGACACCTACTTGATCGGCTAATTATAATGTGTAAAACTCTCCCAGGAGTAATTCTTACTTGCAGCGGGTATCGGGATCCAACAATCTCATAGAAGGTATGCAATCTCATTGCAAATTTCAACACCTGAAATTCCCGATAATATCTTGCCCCTAGCAACTTATGACCTTGGCTAAGGTCAACAAATCATAAATGCTAGCCATATTCAACCCGTCATTTCCCGATTGAATTAAACTCACCCGCACGACCCTTGGATAAGGTCAACAAAGTCGCACGACTACCCTAACTCAATCGCATCATATGTTTATACAGATAAGGACTAATTAGCTACCGCACACTACGCCTTAGCAAAGGTCAACAAACGTAGCATGAATACTATATACTACTTATCTGAAATGACGGAGGGCTACGACGGGTTTTTAAGAAAACCCATTGCGTAATGAACTTGATATCGTTGTAGAATCGAGTGATTTTAAATGGAGTGTTTTTTAGGCTTTTACTAGTTTTGCTAAAGAGATCACTCCCGGTGAAGGGATCGTCGGCTCTTTCCTCATCGAATAAGGTGTAGGATATTTCACAAATACCACTATGCAAAGCAAAAACTATAGAAGCAATCAAAAGACAAACCGAGTATGCAGCATCTGCTAGTTTCGCTAAAGAGGTCACTTCCGGTGAAGGGATCTCGGCTCTTTCCTTATCGAATATGGTGCTGGATATTCTACAAGGAATACCGCTATGCAAAGCAAGAACTAGAGCTACCAGTTTTTAAACAAGTTTCTACAACATCTTTAGGTTTCTTTTATTTTATTAATCTCATTAATGAAGTCCCATTTTATTATGCTTCGCAAGCATCAGATATGAAACGAAATCAACAATATATAATATATATCTCATATATATAATATAATCAATCGTCTCAGGCAGTAATATGATCTCATCACAGAACATTGCAGCAGAAGAATATATATGAAATATTGGATATACTAGGACGTCCGTGTTTTAATACGAGCCAATATAAAACACGGATTCCACGGTCGTGATGAATAGCCAAACCCACATCCCTAGACCCCTACGAGAGCGGCAAGTAACCCTGCCAGTTCTAGAGTTAGGAGACCCGGTCTCCACTCCTCGAGATGGTCTCCCACTGTACCCTAGAACCCGGTTACTTGTGCTCCGCGCCTTGGGTCTATCCTAATGCGGAAAAGTAAATAATATACAATGGTGACATCAACCTCAGTCCGGAAGTGCCCCAATAAAAGAATATTACATACAATTGAATTTACATCAATGAATAAGAAAAACTCTCATCTCACATAAAACCCTCGGCTATTCAAAACACGACGATCCAATATAACATATAACAACAACACATAACATCACATGTCATCAACGTAAGTAAATATGCGTATCCCAATTGTCGTTGATGTATAGCAACGAAAACGGTGATACACCACATATTACACTTACGGTCACAGAAAAGAAAGTGTAAAATTACAACAGTTGGAATCCGCAACCTCCTTAGACATCGCATGCCTAACCAAATGAATTCCTTAGACATCGCATGCCTAACAATTATAAACCCCGCATTTTAGTCTCAATATCGAAAACACTTTTCAATATCTAGTCGGGTAATTCAACAAGATTCCCGAAAACCTGATCGAATGCTCGTCGAAAACTTTGGTAGACGGCCGCACCCCCGATGCCGTCGACGAAGTGCATTAAGGCGGAACACCGCTGCCGCGAGCACCCGAATGGAAGCTTTTGGCGACGGGGTTCTCCTACAGTCACTCGGTCGGGGCTATGGGGCATGGCTATCTATTAAGTTTCCTGGTGAGTATCCGCGTACGCTACGTGATTGCGACGGACTTTTGATCGCATTAAAATCCCGTGGCAACCGATCATCTGAGACTAAACTGCTAGATTTATAACATTCAAATTAGTTATCTCATAACTAATTGTGGATTCCAAATATTGTATCACATTCCAGATAAATAGAAAATGTTAAACTTTCCAATCGAATAATCAAACACCCAAGTTTTCCCAAATAGCTCAACAATTGAGCGGAGTTTAAAAGCATCCATCACATGCCACAGTACCAATGGTACAGCCGTAGAAGGGTCAAACCAACTCCTCACATATGGCAACGCCGTACTGCCCCTAAGGTTTAGAGGCGGTTCAGATGGTCACATAATCGAGTTAAGGTTTGTGTTCTTCTAGAGGGTCTACCGCGTTTCTTGCACGATTTTGAATATTCTTTAACTAAAGAAAAATCCAACTCTTGGAAATTTTCCGATAGGGGAAAAAGTGAGTTATTGTTATCCGTTCGAACTTTTTAACACGTTCTAAAATTACCCGGAAAAACATAAACGAAGTTAAACTTTCCGATCGAATCAACGAATACAAAAGATCTCCAGAAAACTCAAAACTTAGTAGAATTAAAAATTCCCAGAAACATGCAAAACTACCTATGGATGTTACTGTGAAACAACTAACCCTAATACCTCTATACGGCCGCGGAACCGCCGCTCAAGGCAGGGTATTGCCGCGGTTCCGCGGCGCTTTAAGGGGATTAGGGGATCGTGTTTCACAATAATCATTAGAATTCCCTGCTTATTATTCTGAGTATTTTTAATATGAAAAAACAACACTTTAAAAAAATTCCAGAGAAGGGGTAAATCGCGGCGTTTCGGGGTTCGATCAGACTTTAAATTTCATCTAGACTTCGCCTAAAGCTCTAGCTTGGCTCTGATACCACTATAGGGTTACTAGGCACTCTCACAAGTTTCTACAAGGCATCAACCATGCCCGATTTAAATTTTAGACGTGCCGAACAACCCTAACCAAGATCTTAGACTAGAGATTAGGAGAAACAAATAGAAAGTAAACAACTTTACTTCTAAGAGTTAGGTATTACAACCTTTATAGTCCGTTCCTTCACTTCTAAAGCTCCGTGTTGAGGTCCCTTCGCTGTGATCATCGAGTATCCGGACTCTAGAGAGGCTCCAGAAAAGAAAGATGCAAGCCTGCTTCCGATCTTCGATAACTAAGATGATCTACCTTGAAGAAACTCAAACCCAAGCTCTTGCTTTGCTAATCAAGTATTAGCGAAGCAAACACCCTAATCTAAGTGGCAAGAATAGATGAGGATGATGAAGTATGAATTTAGCTCACATTTGTTTTCAATTTCTCACTCATTTTCATCACTTATGAAAAAGCTAGAAAGCTTTTCAAGCAAGAAGAAGAAGAAGAAGATCAAAATCCTTTTGTGATGAATAATGAAAACTCTAGTGTGAGGTTAGAAATGCAATCATGGGTTAAGTATGAAGACTTAACCCATGTAGAGAAACAACTATGGTTAAAGGGTTTGGGTTGGGTTAAGAAAATATCTATGCAAAATATCTTTACAAAATATCTTTGCTTAAAAACAAAAGCAAAGCTTCTAGAAGCATCAAGAAAGTTTAACCTTAATCCAAACCCTAACCATGTTTAAACTCCACAAATCATGTTGCATTTATAACCATAACATGTTACAATATTATATATCACATATACAATATTTATTGTAACAAAATAAAATAATACAATTAACATATATCACATATATATCAATGTATTACCCGAGTGAGAAAAAGAATTTTTAAGTGAGCTTATATTTTAGGGTTGCTAGGCACTCTCACAAGGGTCTATAAGGCATCAACCATGCCCGATTTATAATTTAGACGTGCCGAAGAACCCTAACCAAGATCTTTAAACTAGAGATTAGGCGAAACAATGTATGTTAAACACTTTAACACTAAGAGTTTGGGATTACAACCTTTGTAGTCCGGTCCTTCACTTCTAAAGCTCCGTGTTGAGGTCCCTTCGCTGCGATCATCATGTGCCCGGACTCTAGAGAGGCTCCACGAAAAGAATGATGCCAACTTGCTTCCGATCTTCGATAACAAAGATGATCTACCTTGAAGTTTTTTTAACACAAGCTCTCACTCACAAATGAAGTGAACACCCTAATCTAAATGGCTAGGATAGATTAGGATGATGAGGTAGGATTTTAGCTCTCATTTGTTTTCTATTTCTCACTCAAAATCATCACTTATGAAAAAGCAAGTAAGCTTTTCCATGAAAAAGAAGAAGAAGGAAGAAGTAGATCTAATCCGTTTGTGATGAATAATGAAAAGTTAATATGATTTCAAATGTAACCATGGTCAAGGATGACAAGGCTAACCCATGTAGTGATTTAACTTAGGGTGAAGGGTTTGGGTTGGGTTAGAAATATCTAGCAAAATATCAAGCATAATATCTTTTGCTAGAAACAAAGTAAACCTTCTAGAAGCATCAAGAAAGAACTAACCCAAATCAAATACTAACCTTGTTTAATCTCCACTAAACATGTTGCATTAGTAATCATATCATGTTACAATATTATATATCACATATACGATATTTATTGTAACAAAATAAAATAATACAATTAACATATATCGCATATATATCAATGTATTACCCGAGTGAGAAAAAGAATCTTTTAGTGAGCTTATATTAGTTAATGTAATTTAATATATCAAATATATAATTATACATTAAATTATCGAATCAACACTCGATCCGATAATCCGGCTATTTCACAAATAACTGACTAATATAATCTGTATCAGTTCATCGAATTAACACTTGATCCGATGACCCGGCTATATCACATATACCCGGCCGATATCTCATATTGCGAGAATCTAATACGGTATCACATTCACGTATTGTTCTTGGTCCCGCACATATCACATATGTGCTCCTACTCCGTTTTGCCTGAGTCAAGAAACTTCTGTGTAGGACTCTAAAGAATCGTCAATACGCCGGCAGTAGGTGATGATCATATCAAACACCCACAAACTGCAAGCGGTCAACTAAACGTAACAGCCACCTAGGTATTGAGCGATCAGAAGATCAATAAGCAAGCCTGTACATTCCCTTGTGAATCCAGTCTGTAACACTCTCGTACAGTTCGGTCTCTCCGTCTGATATGTTGCATATCTCGCCTAGGGGTGGTATACGTCAGACCCCGGTAGCTTGATAAGTCGTGTCGATATGAGATCTATAACAGTTCGAGAAACTACTGATAACACTTACCAGTAAATCTCAACAACCCTGGCCAGGGATTTCCAGTTATAGCCAATCGAACACAGTGCAACATCAACTCCCTATACCGGGAGAGACGAATCCTCTCCTGTCGCTCATTGCCTCCATGTGATTCGGGACTGTACCCAAAAGCCACCTTTTTGCATGCCCTCTTAGACGTGGTATGATGGAAATCAAAGCACAGTAGGAATCACACAAGACTCTATGACGATCTCGGGTCTACAGACTACTTTGTACCAGTGTCACCAGAGAACTGCCATCTGACGTGAGGTACAATACCATCTGGGAGTTCACGGCGAGTCCGTCCAGTGTACCCAGTCTCTACTAAGCACCCGTACACCATCCTTGAAGTCAAACACCGATGGATATGGGATCATCCATCACCCATCATATGGGTCAAGATGCATATACGCTAGTCTACTCTGGTGTATCGATGCCCTGTCTCGCTACACCCTCGACTAGGAACAGTTATAAGATGTACTCGTCGACTACCGTGGTCCCACTAGTATGATCTCATCATAGTCCCAGTAGTCGAGTACATATCCTAAGGGCTTTATCAACTTGTAACATAGAGACAATTAGAGTACATGTTAAGATAAAGAGCAACCAGATAGTGTACTATCATGTCGAGCAAGAAAGTCCTCCCTATATATGTCTAAGCGTCCACTACAATATACATCATATGTACAGTAATGGCCACTACGGCATACATATAACTAACAATCTCCCACTTGCACTAAGGCCATCTGTTGTGGTATCACATACCTAACAATTAGCTGTAGTTGAAGTATCTCATACTCAACCATCCCATGAAAGTCTCTACTGGGAAAAAGGCCTTTGTGAGTGGATCCGCGCTGTTGTCCTCTATGTCTACTCTCCTAACCTCGATCTCCCTGGAGATCAACCATCTCCATGATCAGGTGATACTGCCTAATAATTATATTTAGATTTCTTATGGGACGGGGGTTCCTTGGCATAAGCCACAACTCCATTGTCACACAATGGTTGGAACGAAGTTCATCTCATGAACTATATATATATCGAGACTGCCTCTTTGGTAGCATCCTTGGTAATGATGTATCTTGCTTTTAATTGTCTAGTAAGTCACGGTATCTAACTTGGAACTCTTTCAACTTATCGTCCCTCCACTGAGGGTAAAGACAATGCCTGCGACTGACATTCAGTCGTCCTTATCACCCTAGAACCTTTCCACTGATTCTCCCCAGGATCGATTGATACCATCTCACTACAACTAGTGAGAATCCTAACATCCATTTAGATCTATCCCATAGATCCATAACCCATGATTTAGGAGGTATCATCGTGATCCTATATGGAGAATCATTGTGATAAGAGGAGATTGACGGAGCGTATCATAGCAAACTCCTTCCCCATCAAGAGTATGTCATCAATGTACTCTACGAGGATCATCACCATACTTTCTACTACCTTTTTGTATATACAAGGTTCATCTACCGTTTTGATGAAGTCAAACTCTTTGACTACCACATCAAAACAGACGTTCCAACTCCGCGATGCCTGATTTATCACATAAAACATCTTGCTCACGTTTCCGCTGCTCCCACTGTCTACGAAGCCCTCTGGCTGTGTACTTATAGACGCCCTCTTCTAAATCATCATTTAGAAAAGCAGTCATGACACCCAACCGCCAGATATCGTAGTCATGGTATATAGCCGTGGCAAGTAGGATCTGGATGGACTTTAAGCATAGCTTTGAAAGTCTCAACCTTTCTATGTACACCAAGTAATCTTCTCAAGATATACTTGCTCCTGATGGGGATTTAACTCTTTAGATAAAGCAACCAAAGTCCATACTTTGTTGGTGTATAAGGATTCCATCTCAGATCGATAAGCATCCAGCCATTCTCACAGAGTCCCACTCGTGATGGTCAGCTCGAAACTATTTGGGTCATCATCTCATGATGCAATCCTCACTCCCACTGTCATAGAGAAACCGAAGTATCACTCAGGTGGATGAGGAACCCTACCAGATCGGCGGAGAGGCTGAGGTTCGTTGGAAACTATTGAATCCTTCGGTTCTACCAAATCATCAGCTGCAGTTTGTATAGCTGGAACTCTTTCCAGTTCTACCTCATGACCAATAATTTCTTCACAAGAAATTCCCTTTCACAAAGGTGGCATGCTGAGAAACAAAACATCTTTTGTTCCTCGGTTTGGTAGAAGATATTCCTTTGCGAATGCTTGGGATATCCAACAAACTTCCACAGAACTGACTTTGCCTCAAGCTTGTCCGGATTTTGCTTTTAGACATAGGCTATACAACCCCAAATCTTAACATACTTAAGATATGGGCTCTTCCTATTCCATATCACATATGAAGTGGCAGGCAACTGATTTGATTGGAACCCTATTCAATAGGTATGCAGCTTCTCCAGTGCATAACTCCCAAAAGGAAATAGGAAACTCGGTAGTACTCATCATAGAGCGCACCATATCACATAGGGTCTGTTCGCTCCGCCCCGATATACCGACGTGCTGTGGTGTATACGGAGGCGTAATGCTGAGAGAGTACCTCATTCTCCTTTAGAATAGTCGAGGAATCCCGTGCTCAAGTATTCTCCTCCTTGATCTCATCAAAGGACATAATACTTATACCTATTTTTGGTTCTCTACTTCTAACTTATATTCTGTGATTATCTCAAAAGTTTCGGACTTGTGTTTCAATAGGAACATATGTCTGAATCTTGAGAGATCGTCAGTGAATATAATGAAGTACAAAGAACCGGTCTTGGCATGTGTAGACAGGGGACCTTCACACATCAGCATGTATCAATCCCAAGAGTTCACTAACTCTTTCTCTGTTTCCAATAAACGGAGCTGTAGTCATCTTATCTCTGTGACATGACCGGCAAGTTTCACAAGATGTAAATTCAAACTAATTTAATTATGCATCTTTATGTAACTTCAGCTAGTCGGGTCGTATTGATATGACCTAGTTTACAATACCTCAAGAAGGATTCGTTCATTTCTGAACTCTTTCTCTTGTGTGTGTTCTGTACAATAAGAACTGTGGTTTGATTTATAACGTCTATGCTTTTAACGTGCCTGAACCGATCAACTCTTGATACAGGAAATGTTCAAAACATTATCCAACAATACAAAATTATATCCTTTCTTTACTTATAAAGAGACTGATATAATGTTGTATATCAGGTTCGGTATCTAATAACATTCGTTCAGAATCAATGTATTCTAGTAATACAGGGTGGTAATTGCCAACAGTCTTGGCTGCAACACTTGCATCATTTCCAACTCTTGAAACTTATCACCCATTCTCAGTTCTCTACCTTTCTGTAGCCCATGTAACAAATTACATTTGCGGGATCCTGATCCGGTATCTCATACCCAGGACGTAAAGGATACTGAGAAACAGTTCTGTGTAATGAACACACCCGAAGAAGATGCATCAACATGTACTTTCTTCGTTTGGGTGGCACGGGAATTCTGGTAATCCCCTATTTCCTGCTCTGTCTTATAACAATTATAAGTTGGAGCGGGACCAATGTTCCCTAGCTCAGTATAACAAGCTGGTTCGGTCAATACATCCGTATTATTATCTTGATTAAGGCGTGACATAGTCGTAACCAGGAGAGAGAAAGAAGAAAACACTCAGCGTGCGGTTTTACAAGATTAGATTGGTTATCAATTTATCTAATCAGGATGTCTCCCACTGTTTTAGTCAAATCTTCTTTCAAACCCTAAAAGGAAAGACTAGCCGGGATTAATTACACTCTACAAGTTCGCCAATCTTTCAGCCAGGCCAGTGCCGGTACTTTGAGGGAGGTTCCCCGTGCTTTCGCACGGACCTAATTAAAATAAACCTCGTTTTCCCAAGGGCATAACCCCGTTAACACCTTTCTAGACACCTACTTGATCGGTTAATTGTAATGTGTAAAACTCTCCCAGGAGTAACTCTTACTCGCAGCGGGTATCGGGATCCAACTATCTTATAGAAGGTATGCAATCTCATTGCAAATTTCAACACTTGAAATTCCCGATAATATTTTACCCCTAGCAGCTATATGACATTAACATGGTCAACAAATCATAAGTTCTAGTCAAGTTCAACCCGTCATTTCCCGATTAAATTAAACCCACCCGCACAACCCTTAACATGGTCAACAAAGTCGCATGACTACCCTAATCCAATCACATCATATGCTTATACAGATAAGCACTAATCAGCTACCGCACACTATGCCTTAACATGGTCAACAAACGTAGCACGAATACTAACTAGTACTTATCTGAAATGACGGAGGGCTACGACAGGTTTTTAAGAAAACCCTTTCCGTAATGAACTTGATATCGTTGTAGAATCGAGTGATTTTAAATGAAGTGTTTTTGAGGCTTTTTCTAGTTTTGCTAAAGAGGTCACTCCCGGTGAAGGGATCGTCGGCTCTTTCCTTATCGAATAAGGTGCAGGATATTTCACAAATACCACTATGCAAAGCAAAAACTATAAAAACAATCAAAAGACAAACCGAGTTTGTAGCATCTGCTAGTTTCGCTAAAGAGGTCACTCCCGGTGTAGGGATCTCGGCTCTTTCCTTATCGAATAAGGTGCTGGATGTTCTACAAGGAACACCGCTATGCAAAACAAGAACTAGAGCTACCAGTTTTTAAACAAGTTTCTACAACATCTTTAGGTTTCTTTTATTTCATTAATCTCATTAATGAAGTCCCATTTTATTATGCTTCACAAGCATCACATTTGAAACGAAATCTGCAATATAACATATATCTCATATATATAATGTAAACATTCGTCTCAGGCAGTAATATGTTCTCATCACAGAACATTGCAGCAGAAAAAACATATATGAAATATTGGATATACTGGGAGGTTTGTGTTTTAGTACGAGCCGGTATAAAACACGGATTCCACGGTCGCGATGAATAGCCAAACCCACATCCCTAAACCCCTACGAGAGCGGCAAGCAACACTGCCAATTCTAGGGTTAGGAGACCCGGTCTCGACTCCTTGAGATGGTCTCCCACTGGACCCTAGAACCTGGTTACTTGTGCTCCCCGTCTTGGGTCTACCTAATGCGGAAAAGTGAATAATATACAATGGTGACATCATCCTCAGCCCGGAAGTGCCCCAATAAAAGAATATTACATACAAATGAATTTTACATGAATGAAAAAGAAATACTCCCATCTCACATAAAAACCCCGGCTATTCAATCACGACGATCCAATATAACATATCATAGCAACACATAATATCTCATATCATCAACGTAAGAAAGTATGTGTATCCCGATTGTCGTTGATGTATAGCAACGAAAACGGCGATACACCACATACTACGCTTACGGTCATAGAAAAGAAAGAGTAAAACTACAACAGTTGGAATCCGCAACCTCCTTAGACATCGCATGCCTAACCAAATGAATTCCTTAGACATCGCATGCCTAACAATTATAAACTCCGCATTTTAGTGTCAATTATCGAAAACTCTTTTCAATATCAAGTCGGGCAATTCTGCAAGATTCCCAACAACCTGATTGAATGCTCGTCGCAAACTTTAGTAGACTGCCGCACCCCCGGATGCCGTCGACGAAGTGCACTAAGGCGGAACACCGCTGCCGCAAGCACCCGAACGTATGCTTTTGGCGACGGGGTTCTCCTACAGTCACTTGCTCGGGGCTATGGGGCGTGGCTATCTATTAAGTTTACCCGGCGAGTATCCGCATACGCTACGTGATTCCGACGGACTTATGATCCCATCAAAATCCCGTGGCAACCGATCATCTAAAACTAAACTGTTAGATTTATAACATTCAAATTAGTTATCTCGTAACTACTTGTGGATTCCAAATATTGTATCACATTCTAGATAAATAGACAATGTTAAACTTTCCTATCGAATAAACAAACACCCAAGATTTCCCAAATAGCTCAACACTTGAGCGGAGTTCAAAAATTATCCATCACATGCCACAGTACCAATGGTCCAGCCGTAGAAGGGTCAAGCCAACGCCTCACATGTGGCAACGCCGTACTGCCCAAACCCTAAGGTTTGGAGGCGGTTCAGACGGTCATATAATCGATTTAAGGTTTGTGTTCTTCTAGAGGGTCCACCGCGTTACTTGCTTGATTTTCTGGAAGTTTCTAACTCGAGAAAAAATCCAACTTTTGAAAAAATTTCCGACAGGGGAAAAAGTGAGTTATTGATATCCGTTAGAACCTTTTTAACACGTTCTAAAATTACCCGGAAAAACTTAAACGAAGTTAAATTATCCGATCGACTCAATGAGTTCCCAATACAACCTAGAAAACTCAACACTTGAGTAATATTAAAAATCCCCAGAAGCAACAGGAAATACCTACGGTTCAACTGTTGGAAAAACGATCCACTGATTCTCAAGTCCTGCCGCGGAACCGCCGCCAATACCCTGGTTTGGCCGCGGTTCCGCGGCGCTTTGATTGACTCAGTGGTTCGTTTTTCACACATATCCTTAGAATTCCCTGCTGATTTTTTTTAGTATTTTTAATGCAGAAAAAATCACATTTTGAAAAAATTTCCAGAAACTAGGGTTTTACGGGTATTCGGAGTTCGATCGGACTTTAAACTTCGCCTAGACTTCGCCTAAAGTTCTAGCTTGGCTCTAATACCACTGTAGGGTTGCTAGGCACTCTCACAAGGGTCTATAAAGCATCAACCATGCCTGATTTATAATTTAGACGTGCCGAACAACCCTAACCAAGATCTTTAAACTAGAGATTAGGCGAAACAAAGCATGTTAAACACTTTAACACTAAGAGTTTGGGATTACAACCTTTGTAGTCCAGTCCTTCACTTCTAAAGCTCCGTGTTGAGGTTCCTTCACTGTGATCATCATATACCCGGACTCTAGAGAGGCTCCACGAAGAGAATGATGCAAACTTGCTTCCGATCTTCGATAACAAAGATAATCTACCTTGAAGTTTGTTTAACACAAGCTCTCACTCACAAATGAAGTGAACACCCTAATCTAAATGGCTAGGATAGATTAGGACGATGAATTAGGATTTTAGCTCTCATTTGTTTTCTATTTCTCACTTAAAATCATCACTTATGAAAAAGCTAGTAAGCTTTTCCATGAAAAAGAAGAAGAAGGAAGAAGAATATCCAATCCTTTTGTGATGAATAATGAAAAGTTAATATGATTACAAATGTAACCATGGTCAAGGATGACAAGGCTAACCCATATAGAGATTTAACCTAGGGTGAAGGGTTTGGGTTGGGTTAGAAATATCTAGCAAAATATCAAGCATAATATCTTTTGCTAAAAACAAAGTAAAACCTTCTAGAAGCATCAAAAAAGAAGTAACCCAAATCAAACCATAACCTTGTTTAATTTCCACTAAACATGTTGCATTAGTAATCATATCATGTTACAATATTATATATCACATATACAATATTTATTGTAACAAAATAAAATAATACAATTAACATATATCGCATATATATCAATGTATTACCCGAGTGAGAAAAAGAAACTTTTAGTGAGCTTATATTAGTTAATGTAATTTAATATATCAAATATATAATTATACATTAAATTATCGAATCAACACTTGATCCGATAATCCGGCTATCTCACAAATAACCGACTAATATAATCTGTATCAGTTCATCGAATCAACACTTGATCCGATGACCCGGCTATATTATATATACCCGGCCGATATCTCATATCGCGAGAATCTAATACGGTATCACATACACGTATTGTTCTCAGTCCCGCACATATCACATATGCGCTCCTACTCCGTTTTTCTTGAGTCAAGAAACCTCTGTGTAGGACTTTAAAGAATCGTCAATACGCCGGAAGTAGGTGATGATCATATCAAACACCCACAAGCTGCAAGCGGTCAGCCAAACGTAACAGCCACCCAGGTATTGAGCGATCAGAAGATCAACAAGCAAGCATGTACATTCTCCTGTGAATCCAGTCAGTAACACTCCCGTACAGTCCGGTCTTTACGTCTGATATGTCGCATATCTCGCTTAGGGGTGGTATACGTCAGACCCCAGTAGCTTGATAAGTCGTGTCGATATAAGGTCTATAACAGTTCGAGAAACTACTGATAACACTTACCAGTAAATCTCAGCAACCCTAGCCAGGGATTTCCAGTTGTAGCCAATCGAATACAGCGCAACATCAACTCCCTATACCGGGAGAGACGAATCCCCTCCTATCGCTCACTGCCTCCATGTGATTCGGGACTGTACCAAAAAGCCACCTTTTTGCACGCCCTCTTGGACGTGGTATGATGGAAATCAAAGCACAGTGGGAATCACACAAGACTCTATGACGATCTCGGGTCTACAGACTACTCTATACTAGTGTCACCAGAGAACTGCTATCTGACGTGAGGTATAATACCATCTAGGAGTTCTCGGCGAGTCCGTCCAGTGTACCCAATCTCTACTGAGCACCCGTACACCATCCTTGATGTCAAACACCGATGGATATGGGATCATCCATCGCCTATCATATGGCTCAAGATGCGTATACGCTTGTCTATTCTGGTGTATCGATGCCCTGTCTCGATACACCCTCGACTAGGAACAGTTATAGGATGTACTCGTCGACTGTGGTGTCCCCACTAGTATGATCTCATCATAGTCCCAGTAGTCGAGTACATATCCTAAGGGCTTTAACAACATGTAACATAGAGACAATTAGTGTACATGTTAAGATAAAGAGCAACCAGATAGCGTACTATCATGTCGAGCAAGAAAATCCTCCCTATATATGTCCAAGCATCCACTACAATATACATCATATGTACAGTAATGACCTCTAGGGCATACATATAACTAACATATATTAGTTAATGTAATTTAATATATCAAATATATAATTATACATTAAATTATCAAATCAACACTTGATCCGATAATCCGGCTATTTCATAAATAACCGACTAATATAATCTATATCAGTTCATCGAATCAACACTTGATCCGATGACCCGGCTATATCTCATATACCCGTCCGATATCTCATATCGCGAGAATCTAATACGGTATCACATACAGGTATTGTTCTCGGTCCCGCACATATCACATATGTGCTCCTACTCCGTTTTGCCTGAGCCATGAAACCTCTGTGTAGGACTCTAAAGAATCGTCAATACGCCGGCAGTAGGTGATGATCATATCAAACACCCACAAGCTGCAAGCGGTCAGCCAAACGTAACAGCCACCCAAGTATTGAGCGATCAGAAGATCAACATGCAAGCCTGTACATTCTTCTGCGAATCCAATCAGTAACACTCCCGTGCAGTCCGGTCTCTTCGTCCGATATGTCGCTTATCTCGCCTAGGGGTAGTAAACGTCAGACCCTAGTAGCTTGATAAGTCGTGTCGATATGAGGTCTATAACAGTTCGAGAAACTACTGATAACACTTACCAGTAAATCTCAGCTATCCTGGCCAGGGATTTCCAGTTATAGCCAATCGAACACAGGGCAACATCAACTCCCTATACCCGGAGAGACGAAACCACTCCTATCACTCATTTCCTCCATGTGATTCGGGACTATACCCAAAAGCCACCTTTTTGCATGCCCTCTTGGACGTGGTATGATGGAAATCAAAGCACAGTAGGAATCACACAAGACTCTATGACGATCTCTGGTCTACAGACTAACCTGTACCAGTGTCACCAGAGAACTGCCATCTGACGTGAGGTATAATACCATCTAGGAGTTCTCGGCGAGTCCGTCCAATATACCCAATCTCTACTAAGCACCCGTATACCTTCTCTAATTTCAAACACCAATGGATATGGGATCATCCATCGCCCATCATGTGGGCCAAGAAGCGCATACGCTAGTCTACTCTGGAGTATCGATGCCCTGTCTCGGTACTCCTACGACTAGGAAGATTTGAAGGATTTACTTGGCGACTACACTGTCCCCACTAGTATGATCCGCATCATAGTCCTGGTAGTCAATTACTCATCCTAAGGGCTTTATCAATATATAACATAAAGACAATCAGAGTACATGTTAAGATAAATAGCAACCAGACAGCGTACTATCATGTCGAGAAAGAAAGTTCTCCCTATATATGTCCAAGCATCGACTACAATATACATCGTATGTACAGTAATGGCCTCTAGGGCATACATATAACTAACATATATATATATATATATATATATATATATATCCAGTCACATTCGTATCAATCTCACATCATGTCTAGGCAACAGTATCTATATTCTCATATCGCCTCTCATGTGTATATTGACATGTTAAGCCAAGAAATCTTATCTCATCATATTCTCTTTTCATCACATCAACATCTCACATCAAGTAATCTTATATATATTTATCATATTTTACTGATCCCATAACACATCTATCTCAATCTTATCGTATTCATCGATCTCCTGTCATTTCCTAATAACTTTCGTCTCATATCTCGATATATGTATTCAATCATTCATATCATCTCCAATTAACTTTTTGATCATATCCGTAGTTTCCTAGTATAGGTTTCTCCGACTATATTCTATATATCAGTTTCCATTTCATAATTGTAGGGGTGCTATACGCCATCCACCCAACTTCCCCCGTAGATATCTACTCACCTGCAAACTCCTTATTTAGCCGAAGTCGATGTGCTTCGTCGTCTTGGAAGTACACGCGAAGGTACCTACAATCAATACACAATCGCAATGCCATTAAAACCAAGTCCAGAAACCGATACGGCACATGAAGTGCTCATAGGTTAGAACATATAGCTTACGCATGAAACAACAACCAAATAACCCTCTTCGTTGATGTTTAAACGTCCAACGACCAAATACAATATCAAATACCACAACCCAAGTTCAGAAATCGCATAACACGAAATGCAGCAATGAAGCAAATCACTCCCGGATTTCACCCTAAGCCAAACTAAGGAATTTTGCATATAGGGTTGCTCTAGATATCATCTAAGGGACTAACCGACAAAAAATCATCGAATTCCACCAAAATGTGGCCGCAATTTGTGGCCACCATGAATAAATCTGCGGCCAGATTAAAGAATTAGAGGCTAGGGTTTCAGGTCTGGCTTCTAGGTTGCCTGCATGTCTCTTTGTCATAGGAACCTATTTTATAGTGGTCTCAGGTCATCCCAGATTCCCATATACCATCCCAAACAATCAAATAATCAATGTCGGGCAATTTCTAAGTTCATGTTTTGGGTTCTAGTTGTTAGTGTATATGCCCTAGAGGCCATTACTGTATCATGCTAGTTTGTATATTACTTAATGGAAGCTTGGGATATTCACCATTGCATAGACAATCTTGCTCAAAATAGTAGTATGCTACTTGGTTTGTCTCTACTTCAATGCGTGTACATGTGTTTCTTTTAACATATCGCCCATACACATTAATGGAGCCCTTAGGATCTTTGCATGATTACCGGCATTGTGACGGCAGTCACACTCATGGGAGCTGGGTAATCCACAAGTACATCCTTATACAGATCCCTAGTCGTAGGACTATCGAGACAGGGCATCGATACTCCGGAGTAGACTAGCGTATGCGCTTCTCATCACAGTAAGGGAGACGGTCTATCCCACAGCTGTCAGTACGTCGTACTTGAGATAGTATGCAGGTGTTCGTTAGGTTACGAGTACACTGGATAGGACTCGTCGGGAACTGATTGGTTGGTACTATACCTATCGTCAGTTATCAGTTCCCAGGTGACATGAGTACAGCTTAGTCTGCTGACTTGACACTGTCACTTCGCCTCGAGTGTGTTCCCACTGTACTTTGATTACTACCCTACCACGGCTCAAAGGAGTCGTGCAAACAGGTAGTAGTTGGGTGCAGTCCCGAAGCACTTGGAGGCAGTGACGGTTAGATAGGATTCGTCTCTCCCGGTATTGGGAGTTGATATCGCGCTGTGTCAGTAAGAGCCATTACACACAGTCGTCCCTGGCCAGGGCAAGCGAGATACACTGATAGGTTTCCAGTGTTATCTTAGGGTGTTCTGGGCTACACTCCGACACGACTTGTACCGCTATTAGGGGACTGACGGTTACCGCCCGCCTAGGCCCGCCATGCGATATTCTCAGATGAACAGACCGGACTGTACGAAGACAGTCACATTCAGGCTCAGTAGGAGTTCAGATGGGTTTCACCTCGTCAGTCTTCTTATTGGCATCTACCTAGGGGCCGTTACGCACAGCTATTGCCACTTGCGGTCTGTGGTTAAACCTACTGCCAGCGTAGTGTCGGGTCTTTTGAGTCCCACACAGAGAGCTATTCGCCTTTAGGCAAAAGAGTAGAGGTCGCATGGTTTTGCGACAGGGTTCGGTCACATCCGCGCACTTGTGCACATTTGGTGTCCGGGCAGTTATTACTAGCGGACTTTGGTTTAAGCCAGATCCTAGTATACGTTTTGGGATTGGTTTTATCTCTTAGTATTCGTGTTCCTCGGAACACGGATGCGGGTGTGTATGCACAGTTGACAGAGACAGAGGTAGAGGATCTCTTTGTATTCGTGTTCCTCGGAACACGGATGCGGGTGTGTATGCACAGTTGACAGAGACAGAGAAAGAGGCAGAGAATTCTCATTAGGGTTGTTGACTGTTGACTTTTTTAAAAGCCTAATGAGAATAAGAAATATGATTAATAATAATATTAATTAAGTATTATTGTGCCATGGTTGGGTTGAAAGTTTGACTTTGTTGACTTGTTGACTTTGTTGACCGGTTGACTAGTTTGGACTTGTTGACCATCATCATTGCATGGCTATCATTTCATGGTTATGACTTTTGCTTGCTTGTTGTGGTTTACAAAATGAGTGCATGAAATGATATTGCCATTGAAATGAACCATCACAAAATACTTGATTATAATTATTATCATGATGATTTTGGCTTTTGAGAGCATGGTTGTAAAAAAGTCCTCTCTCATTCTATCATATCCTCTCTCTCTCTCATCCAAGCTCTCCCTCTTCCTCTTCCTCTTGCTCATGGTTCTCTTGTCTCATGAGTTAAGAAACAAGAACTATTGAGATAAAACCCAAAACACTTCTCTACTCATTCTAGTGTACAAGGTCTAGCAAGCCAAGTATTCTAGTTTCCTCTAGATTGCGGTTGGAGCCAAAGGTAGAAACTTTCGGGTGGATCCATCTTCGGCACAAGGAGACGACGAGGTGAGGCCGATCCGACCACCACAAGGAGTCGAAGAGAAGGAGTTCAAGTTAAGGTATAACCCCTAACATAGTTGTTAAACTCTTAGTTAGGTTGTTAGATAGTTTGTTTAGCAAAGCTCCGGTTTTTTCTAGTCCATGTTACCTTCACCGAAAAATTGTTTTTCACCATTTCCGCAATCCCGAAAGAACCAGGGACGGGTAACGTGGACTTATAGTGGTATCAGAGCCTAGCTAAACACTATCTAGCATGTTAGCAAAGTAACTAGAAGTTCGATCGAAAAGAAAATCATAAAACACAACCTAAGCCTAAACTTTCTGTCGATTTTTATACAGCTCAAAAAATTATTTAACACATCTGAAAAATTGTCTCAGGGTTTTCTATGAACACAGCAGAAAAACGATCCAGTGAACCGACCAACTCGCCGCGGAACCGCGGCATGAACAGCTTCTTGCCGCGGATCCGCGGCCGAGTTGACTCGGCCGTGGATCGGTTTTCCTGCAGTGTGATCTGTGTACTGTTTTGGGATTTTTAGAATATGTTTTTTCTGCCCATATTTTCCAGAAAGCAAATTTGTGTTTTGGGGTGGTTACAAATCCGTATTTTGATCGAAGTTCTATAGACTTTGGCTAATGCGTTATATCTGTGATGTAATATATGTATTGAACGTCTGCTAATCGCTATACGTCGATTAGTGGGGGTTATACATATCTGTGATCTGTAATGTTGCTGGTATGTGTATATGAATTCGTTGGATTGTCACGGATGAATAGCCGGAGGGTTGTGAGATGAGAGTTTTCTTTATCTTTCAATTCATGTAATATGTAAATTGATGTAATATTATTTTTATGGCCGCACATCCGGGATGAGGTTGTAGCCGCCATTGTATAATTTCTTTTTACTGTTTTTGCTCCTAGGATAGTTCCAAGGTGGGGTGCACAAACTACCGGGTACCTCAAAGTGCCGAGTGGCCTACTCACGTTGTTGAGGAAGGTTGCTTCACTTCGGGTATTTGATGGGTAGTTTGCCGTACCCGTAGGGGTCTAGGGTGGGGTATTGGCTATTCATCGCGACCGTGTAATCCGCTTTTCGTTACAGGCATGTATGAAATGCGGAATCCTAGTATATCCAATGTGTTCATCTGTGATCTGGAATGGCTATCATTGCATCTGACTAATGTATATATCTATATATGATATCTATTTAGGCCTTGCTTATGTTTTGCATCCGCGCTAGTCCAGCCCCTGCTCTGTCGTTTGTTAAGTAACCTAACGGGTAATGACGGGGCCCCGTGGCGAATGCGGATGGCATAAGCGTATGTCATATTTTCGTTGTTTTCTGTAATGGTAGGATTAAATGATGGAACGCATTAAAAATTAATGTATGAAAATAAACCAATATTAAAGTCGTTGGAACAATTTCAAAAACCACTCGGTTTCTCTTCAAAAACAACTTTTAAACGCGGAGCTTAAGCCACTCCTTTTAAAAGCTATCTCGTTCCACCGATTATATCAAGTTCACTACGTTCACGGTTTCGCCAAAACCATTCGTAGCCCTCCGTCGTTTCATATGAATATCCAACAGTATTCAAGCTGTGTTTGTTGGCCTTAGTCAAGGCACAATGTTTGGTAGCTGGTGGGTATTCATATGTTGCATAGTTAGATGTGTTGGTTTGGGACAGTCGTATTACTTTGTTGGCCATAGTCAAGGGTATATGCGGGTGGGTTCAAATCAACTTGGACAACGACGGGTAGAACTTGACATGTGACTTATGATTTGTTGGCCTTAGTCAAGGTCATAAGAGCATGGGGCAAAAATCCACATCGGGAGTTTCTAAAGAAATTCAAACTTGCTAGCGTTGCATACCATTTGGAGTGTGATGATTCTGGTAGGATTCCTTCAGTTTTGTCACGCGATGATATTTGGTTCCCGATCCTACTGTAAGTATATGCTACTCCTCAGGAAATTTCTCACTTAACGATCAATAATATAAACCAAGTAGGTGTCTAGAAAGGTGTTAGCGGGGCTACGCCCCTAGGGAAAAGAGGTTCTTAAATTAAGGAACTTCGCGAAAGCGTTGGAAAACCTCCCTCGAAGTACCGACACTGGCCTGGCTGAACGGTTAAGCAAGTATTGTACGGTGAGATTGATCCCGACTAATTCTTCCTTTTTGGTTTGAGGAGGGATTCGAGAAACAGTGGGAGCCATCCTGTTTAGATAAACTAAAAACCAATCTAAACTTGCAAGAGCATCATGCTGAGTGTTTTCTTCTCTCTCTCTCTTAATTGCAGCGACCCAGTGACCACACATTGGTTACATCTAGATAATAAAATGACTGAACCTGACTGTTATGATTGGCAAAGGTCTGTTCAGATGTCCATTGCCCATGACAAGCTGGGACACCTCTTAACTAATCCAACCCCTGCCGTCTCAGGACCAGTTTCCCCTGTCATGGATATTGATATCCATTAGACATCGGAAAAAGACTGTGCGAAAGCCAAGTGCCTCGTGTTAGCCTCAGTTGATGGTGCATACCAGAGGCAGCACGAGAAGATGGACTTAGCTTCTATCTTCCTCCATAACAAAGATTTATATGGAGAGCAATCTCGTATCGCAAGTTATGAGACCTCGAACGAATTGCTTCCAGCGAGGTTGGCTATCAGGTCATCTGTAGGGGGCAACGTCCTTACAGAGACCAGCAATTTTGAGCTCATGGACCTGAAGACCACGTTGATGAACGGGTCAGATGCTGACTTGATTCTACAGTCTCTACCTTCTACCCTGAAGGAAACCAGGGAAGTAGAATGAAAGGGAAGGGCAAAAGTTTCGGGACTGAATGTAGTAAAAGAGGGACATTCCTATTATTACGGGAATGAACATTAGCAGAAGGATTGCAGGGCTAGCAAAGCCAGTAGCCAGAATTCGAAGCATGTTATGGCTTCGGTTTCGGGTGTGTTTGTAATAGAGAACTGTATGTCAGTTAACCCTACTTCCTGGGTATTGGATACCAGATCAGGATCTCACATCTGTAATTCATTACAGGATCTGAGAAACCGTAGGGTTATCAGGAAAGGTGATATGACTCTCAGGGTTGCTAACGGAATGAGCATGGACTCTGAATCCGTAGGGGAATATCATCTTGGACTGACAACTGGGAAGATACTGATTCTGCGTAACTGTTTGTATGTACCAGGTGCGTCTTGTAATATCATATCTGTATCCTTACTTTCTAAGGAAGGATATGATTTTACTTTTGTAAGCGATGTGGTCCACATCCACCTAAATCAAGTTCTGATTGGGTCAGGTACATTAGAAAACGGGATATACGTATTGAATCAGGCTCAGATTTTCAGTGTCCAGAACACACTTAAAAGGAAGTCTCCGGAAACAAATCAGGCTTTCTTATAGCATTGTAGACTGGGTCACATCAATGAGAGAAGGTTGACAAAGTTACATACAGAAGGATATTTGGATCCGTTCGAATATGAGTCATATGCTACTTGTCAATCCTGTCTCATGGGAAAGATGACAAAGACTCCGTTCACTGGACACGGAGAAAGAGCAAGCGAGCTCTTGGGACTCATACACAGTGACGTGTATGGTCCAATGTCTACACATACGCGAAGTGGTTATTCATACTTCATTACTTTCACAGATGATTGCTCTAGGTTTGGACATGTCTGTAAGTCCACGTTGCGACCCCCGGTTCTTACGGGGAGGCGGAAACGGTATAAAATCAAAATTTTAACGCAAGAGGCAACATGGACTAAGCTAGGTCGGGATCTTTACCTAAACTAAAACTAGCATACTAAGCTAAAGATATTTAGCTACTCGGATGAAGATGGTTATACCTAAACTTGAACTCCTTCTCTTCAAGCTCCGATGGTGGTTCGATGGCTCCTTCTCGTTGTCTCCGTACGCCGAAGATAGATCCACTTGAAAGCTCCAACCTTTAGCTCCTTCTTCGTTCTTTAAAGAAACTAGTTCACTTGGTTTGCTAAACCTAGTGAACTAGAATGAGTAGAGATGATTTAGAATGGGATTTTATCTATGGTTCTTGATTCTCAACTCATGAGACAAGAGAACCATAGATCAAGAGAGGGAGCAAGAGGTTGAGGGTGAGAGCAAGAGGAGAGCTCAAGAACAAGAGAGAGAATGAGCAAGAAAGAATGAGCAACTCTTTTGTCTTTCACCCTCCTATAATCCAAAGTGATCATAACTCATCATATCAAAAAAGTCTTATGTGATGGTTTGAAGCAACCATAAGCTTATCATGTCATGCACTCATTTTACTCAAATGAGCAAGCAAGAAAAAGTCTTTGGCATGAAATGATAACCATGGTTATCATGATGGTCAACTAGTCAAGCCTAGTCAACCGGTCAACAAGTCAACAAAAGTCAACAAGTCACCAAAATCAACAAGTCAACAAGAGTCAACAAGTCAACAACCATATCACCATAATACTTAATTAATATAATAGTTAATCACATATCATATTCTCATTAGGGTTGAGCATAAAGTCAAAAAGTCAACGGTCAACTGTCAACAACCCTAATAAGAATCCGCTGCCTCTGCCTCCCTGTCAACTGTGCATACACACCCGCATCCGCGTTCCGAGGAACACGAATGCAAACTGGATAAATCCAATCCTATAAGGTACACTAGGATCTGGCTTAAACCAAAGCCCGCTAGTGTAAACTGTCCGGACACTGTACGTGCACAAGTGCACGGATGTGACCGAACCCTGTCGCAAAACCATGCGACCTGTCGCAATACCATGCGACCTCTACTCTTTTGCCTAAAGGCGAAAAGCTTTCTGCGTGGGACTCTAAAGACTCGACACTACGCTGGCAGTGGGTTTAACCACAGACCGCAAGCGGCACTAGCTGTGCGTAACGGTCCCCAGGTAATGCCGACAAGAAGACGGACGAGGCGAAACCCATCTGAACTCCTACTGAGCCTGAGTGTGACATTCTCCGTATAGTCCGGTCTGTTCGTCTGATACATCGCATGGCGGGCCTAGGGGGCGGTAAACGTCAGTCCCCCAATAGCGGTACAAGTCGTGCCGGAGTGAAGCCCAATACACCCTGAGATAACACTGGAATCCTACCAGTATATCTCGTTTGCCCTGGCCAGGGACTACTCGTGTAATGGCTCTCCTAGACACAGCGCGATGTCAACCCCCAATACCGGGAGAGACGAATCCTGTCTAACCGTCACTGCCTCCAAGTGCTTCGGGACTGCACCCAACCACCACCTGTTTGCATGACTCCTTTGAGCCGTGGTAGGGTAGTGATCAAAGTACAGTGGGAACACACCCGAGGCGAAGTGACAGTGTCAAGTCAGCGGACTAAGCTGTACTCATGTCACCTGGGAACTGATAACTGACGATAGGCATAATATCAACTAGTCAGTTCCCGACGAGTCCTGTCCAGTGTACCCGTAACCTAACGAGCACCCGCATACTATCTCAAGTACGACGTACTGACGGCTGTGGGACAGACCGTCTCCCACACTGGGATGAGAAGCGCATGCGCTGGTCTACTCCGGAGTATCGATGCCCTGTCTCGATAGTCCTGCGACCAGGGACCTGAATAAGGATGTGCTTATAGATTACCCAGCCCCCACTAGTGTGACTGCCATCACAACGCTGGTAATCAAGCAAAGATCCTAAGGGCTCCACTAATGCGTATAAGTGATATACTGAAATAAACACAAGTACACATTGAAGTAGAAACAAACCAAGTAGCATACTACTATTTTGAGCAAGATTGTATATACAGGGTGAATATCCCAAGCATCCATTAAGTAATATACAAACTAGTATGATACAGTAAAGGCCTCTAGGGCATATACACTAACAATCTCCCACTTGTACTAAGGCCATGTACTGGCGTATCGAAGACCTATCATCTCGATCAGCCGCTCGAATTGAGTCTGGGGCAAGGCCTTGGTGAATGGATCTGCAGTGTTGTCTTCTGAAGCGACTCTCCAAAACTCGATCTCCTGGCGATCCACGATCTCCCTGATCAGGTGATACCGCCTCAATGTGCCTGGATCTCTGATGGGACCTGGGTTCCTTCGCTAAAGCTATAGCCCCGTTGTTGTCGCAATACAGAGGTATTGGATCAACAATGGACGGAACCACCTGAAGTTCTTTCAAGAACTTCCTCATCCAGACAGCTTTTTTTGCGGCATCAGATGCAGCGATGTATTCCGCTTCCATCGTCGAGTCTGCAACGGTTTCCTGTTTGGAACTCTTCCAACACACCGCCCCTCCATTGAGGGTAAAGACAAAACCCGACATGGACTTGGAATCATCCTTGTCATTCTGGAAGCTGGAGTCAGCAAAGGCCTCGATCTGGAGGTCTTTTCCGCCATACACCAAGAACATCTCCTTAGTCCTTCTCAGGTACTTGAGAATGTTCTTTACCGCTATCCAGTGTTTCTCCCCAGGGTTAGACTGATACCGGCTTACCACACTCAGTGCATAAGCTACATCCGGTCTGGTACACAACATCGCATACATTATAGAGCCTACCGCAGAAGCGTAGGGTATAATAGACATGCGATCCCTCTCCAAATCAGTCTTGGGAGACATCTCTTTAGAGAGGGTGATCCCGTGACAAGCCGGTAGGTTACCGCGCTTGGAATCTTCCATACTGAACCTCTTCAGTATGGTGTCGATGTACCTGGACTGTGAAAGTCCTAATATCCTCTTGGAACTGTCACGGTAGATCCGGATACCCAGAATGTATGAGGCATCACCCAGGTCTTTCATGGAGAACCTGTGTGACAAGAACCCGTTGACAGATTGTAGCATAGGAATGTCATTTCCTATTAAGAGAATGTCATCCACGTATAAAACGAGGAATACTACAGTTCTCGCTACAAATCTACTATAGATGCATGGTTCATCTGGATTTTTGATAATGCCAAATTCTTTGACCGTCTTATCAAAGCAGATGTTCCAACTCCGCGATGCCTGCTTTAGTCCATAGATGGACTTAAGCAACTTGCACACCTTTCCGCTGCTCCCACTCTGAATGAAACCCTCTGGCTGGTCCATATAGACACACTCTTCTAAATTTCCATTTAGAAAAGCTGTCTTTACGTCCATTTGCCAGATCTCATAATCGTGGAAGGCAGCAATGGCAAGAAGGATCCGAATGGATTTCAGCATGTCTACTGGAGAAAAGGTTTCGTCGTAGTCCAAGCCAGGTCTTTGACGAAAACCCTTTGCTACCAGCCTAGCTTTATAGGTCTCAACCTGTCCATCTACACCAATCTTCCTTTTGAAGATCCACTTGCATCCTACGGGTTTTACCTCGTCTGGAGCAATGTCCAACGTCCGTACCTTGTTGGTGTACATGGACTCCATTTCGGTCCGCATTGCATCCAGCCATTTCACTGAGTCAACGCTCTGAACGGCCTGCTGGAAGCTAGTAGGCTCATCATAATCTATGATGCAATCCTCTCTATCCCCGTCTATGAGAAAACCGTAGTATCTCTCGGGCGGATGAGACTGCCTACTACTCCTGCGGAGCGGCGTAGGAATGTCCTGTTCTGTTGAACCCTCTGGTTCCACCAAGCTTTCAGTAATAGTCTGTGGTTCTGGAATTTCTTCCAGTTCTACTGCGCTCCCACTTATTTCTTTTTCTATGAACTGGTGTTCTAGAAAGTGGGCATGACGAGAAACAAGAACTTTTTGTTCCTCTTCACAGTAGAAGAAATATCCCTTGGAATTCTTTGGATATCCCACAAACTTGCACAGTACTGAGCGTGCCTCGAGCTTGTCCGCATGCTGCTTTTTGACAAAAGCTGGACTTCCCCATATCTTAATGTGATTAAGATGGGGTCTCTTCCCACACCACATCTCAAATGGCGTGGTAGGCACAGTCTTAGTGGGAACTCGGTTCAAAAGGTATGCGGCTGATTCTAGTGCATACCCCCAGAATGATCGCGGTAACTCAGCATTACTCATCATGGACCGCACCATATCCAATAGGGTGCGGTTCCGTCTCTCCGATACACCGTTATGTTGCGGGGTGTATGGAGGAGTAAGCTGAGAGAGAATTCCGTTCTCTTTTAAATAGTCCAGGAACTCGGCACTTAAGTATTCTCCACCTCGATCCGATCTTAGAATTTTAATACTTTTGCCGGTCTGTTTCTCTACTTCATTCTTATACTCCTGGAATTTTCCAAAGGCCTCGGACTTATGTTTCATTAAGAAGACATAACCGTACCTTGAGAAGTCATCCGTAAAAGTAATGAAGTAAGAATGTCCGCTTCGGGCATGTGTAGACATTGGACCGCACACGTCACTGTGTACGAGTCCCAAGAGCTCGCTCGCTCTTACTCCATGTCCAGTAAACGGAGTCTTTGTCATCTTTCCTTTGAGACAAGATTGACAAGTGGCATATGATTGATATTCGAACGCATTCAAATATCCTTCTGTATGTAACTTAGTCAACCTTCTCTTATTGATGTGACCCAATCTACAATGCCATAAGAAAGTCTGATTTAGTTCTGGAGACTTTCTTTTGTGTGTATTCTGGACGTTGAAAATCTGGGGTTGGTTTAACACGTATATACAATTACTCAATGTACCTGACCCAATCAAAACTTGATTAAGGTGAATGTTTACAACATTACTTACAAACGCAAATTCATAACCTTCTTTAGAAACTAAAGATACAGAAATGATATTACAAGTTGCGTTGGGTACAAAAAAGCAATTACGCAAAACCAAAACATGTCCATCTGACATTCCCAGGTGATAGTCCCCCACGGCTTTAGCATCCATGCTAGCTCCGTTCGCAACTTTGAGGGTCATGTCACCTGCCTTCAAAACCCTACGGTTTCTCAACGCCTGCAAAGAATTACAGATATGAGATCCTGATCCGGTATCCAATACCCAGGAAGTAGAGTTTATTGAAAGACAGTTTTCAATAACATACACACCTGAAGCTGAAGCTGCAACCTGCTTCAATTCCTGTGTTCTGGCCTTCCAGGCCCTGCAATCATTCTTCCAGTGTCCTTTCTTATGACAATAGAAGCATTCTTCCTTATCCACAAGCTTCCCCGCTATCTTTGTTGCTTTTGCTTTTCCCTTCGTATCCACTTTACTAACACCGCCCCTTGGTTTGGCGGGGGCCTTCTTCTTCTTTCCCTTGGCTTTCGCCTTGGACCTAGAAGAAGATGATCCTCCTACAAACAAAGTGGATGTTTCCCTACCTTTCTGTAGGGTGCCCTCTGCGCTCCTCAGCATGTTGAGGAGCTCTGATAGTTCAACCTCTTTTTCTTGTAGGTTGAAGTTCAGTATAAACTGGGCGTAAGTGGAAGGAAGGGACTGGAGAACTATATCCGTATATAGCTCACTCTCCAATGTGATCCCTAGGTCAGCGAGCTCCTCAATGTAGCCGATCATCTTTAGCACGTGCTCGGCTACTGATGATCCGATGGCCATTCTTGTCGAAAATAACTTTTTCGACGCTTCGTATCTTGCGATACGTGATTGCTCTCCATACAGTTCTTTTGTATGGAGCAATATGGACTCCATGTCCATATTCTCATGCCTCCTCTGATGTTCGTTGTCCATCGAGACAAGCAGGAGGCATTTGGCCTTCGCGCTATCAATCTCCCAAGTCTTACGAATTTCCTTATCCGCGACGCTGGAAGTTGGACCAGGGACAGGGGGAGCTTTGGTGGTAAGAAGATACCCCAGCTTGTCATAAGTGATTGCTATCTTGACATTCCTGAGCCAATCTTTGTAGTTTGGCCCTGTCAGTTTGTTTTTATCTAGGAGTAACTTAAGTCCAGTCATGTTGATTGGTCGCTGCAATTAGGAGAGAGAAGAAGAAACACTCAGCATGATGCTCTTGCAAGTTTTAGAGTGGTTTTTAGTTTGTCTAAACAGGATGGCTCCCACTGTTTCTCGAATCCCTCCTCAAACCATAAAGGAAGAATTAGTCAGGATCAATCCCACCGTACAATACTTGCTTAACCGTTCAGCCAGGCCGGGTGTCGGTACTTCGAGGGAGGTTTTCCAACGCTTTCGCGAAGTTCCTTAATTAAAGAACCTCTTTTCCCTGGGGGCGTAGCCCCGCTAACACCTTTCTAGGCACCTACTAGGTTTATAGCATTGATCGTTAAGTGAGAAATTTCCCGAGGAGTAGCATATACTCACAGTAGGATCGGGATCCAAATATCATTGCGTGACGAAACTGAAGGAATCCTACCAGAATCATCACACTCCAAATGGTATGCAAATCTAGCAAGTTTCAGTACTTATGAAACTCCCGATGTGGATTTTTGCCCCATGCTCTTATGACCTTGACTTTGGCCAAAATATCATAAGTCACATGTCAAGTTCTACCCGTCATTATCCAGGTTAATTTGGATCCATCCGTACCTACCCTTGACTTTGGCCAAAATGGCAGTACGACTGTCCCAAACCAACGCATCTATCTATGCTACACATGAACACCCAATAGCTACCAATCACTGTGCCTTGACTTTGGCCAACATACACAGCTTGAATACTATTGACTATTCATGCGAAACGACGGAGGGCTACGGATGGTTTTGGCAAAACCGTGAACGTAGTGAACTTGATATGGTCGATGGAACGAGATAGCTTTTAAAAGGAGTGGCTCAAGCTCCGCATTTAAAAGTTGTTTTTGAAAAGAACCGAGTGGTTTTTCGAAAGTGTTCCAACGACTTTAACTTGGTTTATTATCTTGCATTAGTTCTTTTAATGCGTCCCATCATTTAATCCTACCATTGCAGAAAACAACCAAAATATGACGTACGCTTATGCCATTCGCATTCGCCACGGGGCCCCGTCATTACCCGTTAGGTTACTTAACTAACGACAGAGCGGGGGCTGGGCTAGCGCGTCTGTAAAACATAAGCAACGCCTAAATAATATCATATATAGATATACTGCAATGATAAACATTTCAGATCACAGATAAATACATTGGATATACTAGGAATCTGTAATTTGTACGAGCCTGTAACAAAAACAGATTACACGGTCGCGGTGAATAGCCAAAACCCCAGCCAAGACCCCTACGGGTGCGGCAAACTACCCGCCAAGTACCCGAAGCGTAGCAACCTCCCTCATCTCCATGAGTAGGCCACTCGACACTTCGGCATACCCGGTAGTTTGTGCACCCCTCCATGGGTCTATCCTAGGAGCAAAAACAGTAAAAAGAAATTATACAATGACGGCTACAACCCCTTCCCGGTTGTGCGGCCATACAAATAATTATTACATCAATTTACAAATTTACATGAATTGCAAGAAAAGAAAACTCTCGTCTCACAACCCCCCGGCTATTCACCCGCGACAATCCAACATATTTATATACACATTCCAGCACATTACAGATCATGTATAACCCCGACCAATCGACTTATAGCGATTGGCCGACGTTCAATACATGCAAACATCACAGATATAACCATCATAGTCAAAGTGCGGTGAAGTTCGGAAAAATACGGAATTATAGGACCCCAAAAGGAAATTTCTTTTCTGGAAAATCTGGGCACATATAATATATATCAAAAATCCCAAAACCAACACAGACACACACTGCACGAAAAACGATGCACAGAGGACTACAACGCACGGCGCTTCCGCGGCGGATACCAGGCTCACGCGGCGGATGGGCGGCGGTTTAGAGGAATTACTACATCGTTTTTCTTGGGTGTTCTCACAAAACCCTGAGCCGAATTTAGGAGTATAAAGTTTTTCATTTTGACCAGAAAAAATTTCAACAGAAACTCAGATTTTGTAAAAGTTTGGTTTTTGGATTTTTCCGGTTCCGAACTTCGTTACACTTCACTACCAAGCTAGTTTAAGTTTAGTTAGGCTCTGATACCACTGTAAGTCCACGTTGCGACCCCCGGTTCTTACGGGGAGGCGGAAACGGTATAAAATCAAAATTTTAACGCAAGAGGCAACATGGACTAAGCTAGGTCGGGATCTTTACCTAAACTAAAACTAGCATACTAAGCTAAAGATATTTAGCTACTCGGATGAAGATGGTTATACCTAAACTTGAACTCCTTCTCTTCAAGCTCCGATGGTGGTTCGATGGCTCCTTCTCGTTGTCTCCGTACGCCGAAGATAGATCCACTTGAAAGCTCCAACCTTTAGCTCCTTCTTCGTTCTTTGAAGAAACTAGTTCACTTGGTTTGCTAAACCTAGTGAACTAGAATGAGTAGAGATGATTTAGAATGGGATTTTATCTATGGTTCTTGATTCTCAACTCATGAGACAAGAGAACCATAGATCAAGAGAGGGAGCAAGAGGTTGAGGGTGAGAGCAAGAGGAGAGCTCAAGAACAAGAGAGAGAATGAGCAAGAAAGAATGAGCAACTCTTTTGTCTTTCACCCTCCTATAATCCAAAGTGATCATAACTCATCATATCAAAAAAGTCTTATGTGATGGTTTGAAGCAACCATAAGCTTATCATGTCATGCACTCATTTTACTCAAATGAGCAAGCAAGAAAAAGTCTTTGGCATGAAATGATAACCATGGTTATCATGATGGTCAACTAGTCAAGCCTAGTCAACCGGTCAACAAGTCAACAAAAGTCAACAAGTCACCAAAATCAACAAGTCAACAAGAGTCAACAAGTCAACAACCATATCACCATAATACTTAATTAATATAATAGTTAATCACATATCATATTCTCATTAGGGTTGAGCATAAAGTCAAAAAGTCAACGGTCAACTGCCAACAACCCTAATGAGAATCCGCTGCCTCTGCCTCCCTGTCAACTGTGCATACACACCCGCATCCGCGTTCCGAGGAACACGAATGCAAACTGGATAAATCCAATCCCATAAGGTACACTAGGATCTGGCTTAAACCAAAGCCCGCTAGTGTAAACTGTCCGGACACTGTACGTGCACAAGTGCACGGATGTGACCGAACCCTGTCGCAAAACCATGCGACCTGTCGCAATACCATGCGACCTCTACTCTTTTGCCTAAAGGCGAAAAGCTTTCTGCGTGGGACTCTAAAGACTCGACACTACGCTGGTAGTGGGTTTAACCACAGACCGCAAGCGGCACTAGCTGTGCGTAACGGTCCTCAGGTAATGCCGATAAGAAGACGGACGAGGCGAAACCCATCTGAACTCCTACTGAGCCTGAGTGTGACATTCTCCGTACAGTCCGGTCTGTTCGTCTGATACATCGCATGGCGGGCCTAGGGGGCGGTAAACGTCAGTCCCCCAATAGCGGTACAAGTCGTGCCGGAGTGAAGACCAATACACCCTGAGATAACACTGGAAACCTACCAGTATATCTCGTTTGCCCTGGCCAGGGACTACTCGTGTAATGGCTCTCCTAGACACAGCGCGATGTCAACCCCCAATACCGGGAGAGACGAATCCTGTCTAACCGTCACTGCCTCCAAGTGCTTCGGGACTGCACCCAACCACCACCTGTTTGCACGACTCCTTTGAGCCGTGGTAGGGTAGTGATCAAAGTACAGTGGGAACACACCCGAGGCGAAGTGACAGTGTCAAGTCAGCGGACTAAGCTGTACTCATGTCACCTGGGAACTGATAACTGACGATAGGCATAATACCAACTAGTCAGTTCCCGACGAGTCCTGTCCAGTGTACCCGTAACCTAACGAGCACCCGCATACTATCTCAAGTACGAAGTACTGACGGCTGTGGGACAGACCGTCTCCCACACTGGGATGAGAAGCGCATGCGCTGGTCTACTCCGGAGTATCGATGCCCTGTCTCGATAGTCCTGCGACCAGGGACCTGAATAAGGATGTGCTTATAGATTACCCAGCCCCCACTAGTGTGACTGCCATCACAACGCTGGTAATCAAGCAAAGATCCTAAGGGCTCCACTAATGCGTATAAGTGATATACTGAAATAAACACAAGTACACATTGAAGTAGTAACAAACCAAGTAGCATACTACTATTTTGAGCAAGATTGTATATACAGGGTGAATATCCCAAGCATCCATTAAGTAATATACAAACTAGTATGATACAGTAATGGCCTCTAGGGCATATACACTAACAATGTCTTCCTGATGAAGCATAAATCCGAAGCCTTTGAGAAATTTCGGGAATACAAGAATGAAGTTGAAAAACAAACAGGAAAAAGTATCAAGACACTGAGATCTGATCGAGGTGGAGAATACTTGAGTGCCGACTTTCTGGACTACTTAAAAGAGAATGGAATTCTCTCGCAGTTTACTCCTCCATACACACCACAACACAACGGTGTATCGGAAAGACGGAATCTAACTCTATTGGATATGGTTCGTTTCATGATGAGTAAGGCTGAGTTACCGCGATCTTTCTGGGGTTATGCACTAGAAACAGCTGCATATCTTTTGAACCAAGTTCCTAATAAGACAGTGCCTACCACACCATATCAGATGTGGAGTGGGAAGAAACCCCGTCTTAAACACTTTAAGACATGGGGATGTCCAGCTTTTGTCAAAAAGCTGCATGCGGACAAGCTCGAGCACACTCAGTACAGTGTAAGTTTGTGGGATACCCAAAGAACTCCAAGGCGTATCTTCTCTATTACGCAGAGGAGCAAAATGTCTTTATTTCTCATCATGCCCGCTTCTTGGAAACTGAGTTTTTGGAAAACCAGTTAAGTGGGAGCGCAATAGAACTGGAAGAAATTCCAGAACCACAAGCTGTTACTGAAACCTTGGTAGAACCAGAAGTTTCAGGAGAACCGGACATCCCAGCGCCACTCCGCAGGAGTAGTAGGCAGTCTCATCCGCTCGAGAGATACTACGGTTTTCTTATAGACGGGGATAGAGAGGATTGCCTCATTGATTATGATGAGCCTACTAGCTTCCAGCAAGCCATTTAGAGCGGCGACTCAGTAAAATGGCTGGATGCAATGCGGACCGAGATGGAGTACATGTACACCAACAAAGTTTGGACTTTGGACTTTGCTCCAGAATGGGTAAAACCCGTAGGCTGCAAATGGATCTTCAGAAAGAAGATTGGTGTAGATGGGCAGGTTGAAACCTAGAAAGCTAGACTTGTTGCAAAGGGTTTTCGTCAAAGACCTGGTTTGGACTATGACGAAACCTTTTCTCTAGTGGCTATGCTCAAATCCATTCGGATCCTTCTTGCCATTGCTGCTTTCTATGATTATGAGATCTGGCAGATGGACGTAAAGACGGCTTTCCTAAATGGAAATTTAGAAGTGTGCGTCTATATGGATCAGCCGGAGGGATTCATTCAGAGTGGGAGCAGCGGTAAAGTGTGCAAGTTGCTCAAGTCCATCTATGGACTGAAGCAGGCATCGCGGAGTTGGAACATCTGCTTTGATGATACTGTCAAAGAATTTGACTTTATCAAAAACCCAGATGAACCATGCATTTAAAGTAAGATTGTAGGGAGAACTGTAGTATTCCTCGTCTTGTACGTGGATGACATTCTCCTAATAGGAAATGATATTCCTATGTTACAGTCAGTCAAAGGATTCTTGTCACAGAGGTTCTCCATGAAGGTCCTGGGCGATGCCAACTACATTCTGGGGATCTAGATCTATCATGATAGATCTAAGAGGATGTTGGGACTTTCACAGTCCAGGTACATTGACACCATACTGAAACATTCAGTATGGAAGATTCCAAGCGCGGTAATCTACCGGCTTGTCACGGAATCACCCTTTCCAAAGAAATGTCTCCCAAGACTAATTTGGAAAGGGCTCACATGTCATCTATACCTTACGCATCTGCGGTAGGCTCTTTAATGTATGTGATGTTATGTACCAAACCAGATGTAGCATACGCATTGAGCGTTGTAAGCCGGTATCAGTCGGACCCAGGGGAGAAACACTGGATAGCAGTTAAGAACATTCTCAAGTACCTGAGAAGGACTAAGGAGATGTTCTTGGTGTATGGCGGAAAAGAACTCCAGATCGAGGCCTTTGGTGACTCCAGCTTCCAGAGTGACAAGGATGACTCCAAGTCCATGTCAGGTTATGTCTTTACCCTTAATGGAGGGGCGGTTTGCTGGAAGAGCTCCAAGCAGGAAACCGTTGCCGACTCAACTGTGGAAGCGGAGTACATAGCTGCTTGCGATGCCGCAAAGGAAGCTGTCTAGATGAAGAAGTTCCTCACGGAGCTTCAGGTGGTTCCTACCATTGTTGATCCAATACTGCTGTATTGTGACAACAACGGCGCTATAGCTTTAGCGAAGGAACTCGGTCCCATCAGAAGTCCAGGCATATTTTGAGGCGGTTCCACCTGATCAGGGAGATCGTAGATCGCCGGGAGATCGAGGTGAAGAGAGTAAATTCAGAAGATAACACTGCAGATCCACTCACGAAGGCCATACCCCAGACTCAGTTCGAGCGGCTGATCGAGATGATTGGTCTTTGATACGCCAGTACATGGCCTTAGTGTAAGTGGGAGATTGTTAGTGTATATGCCCTAGAGGCCATTACTGTATGATACTAGTTTGTATATTACTTAATGGAAGCTTGGGATATTCACCATTGCATAGACAATCTTGCTCAAAATAGTAGTATGCTTCTTGGTTTGTCTCTACTTCAATGTGTGTACATGTGTTTCTTTTAACATATCGCCTATACATAATAGTGGAGCCCTTAGGATCTTTGCTTGATTACCAGCGTTGTGATGGCAGCCACACTCGTGGGGGCTGGGTAATCCAGAAGCACATCCTTATACAGGTCCCTAGTCGTAGGACTATCGAGACAGGGCATCGATACTTTAGAGTAGACTAGCGTATGCGCTTCTCATCCCAGCAGGGGAGAGGGTCTGTCCCACAGCTGTCAGTACTTCGTACTTGAGATAGTATGCGGGTGCTCGTTTGGTTACCAGTACATTGGACAGGACTCGTCGGGAACTGATTGGTTGGTACTATACCTATCGTCAGTTATCAGTTCCCAGGTGACATGAGTACAGCTTAGTCCGCTGACTTGACACCGTCACTTCGCCTCGAGTGTGTTCCCACTATACTTTGATTACTACCCTACCACGGCTTAAAGGAGTCCTGCAAACAGGTAGTAGTTGGGTGCAGTCCCGAAGCACTTGGAGGCAGTGATGGTTAGATAGGATTCGTCTGTCCCGGCATTGGGAGTTGATATCACGCTGTGTCAAGGAGAGCCATTACACACAATCATCCCTGGCCAGGGCAAGCGAGATACGCTGGTAGGTTTCCAGTGTTATCTCAGGGTGTTCTGGGCTACACTCCGACTTGACTTGTACCGCTATTAGGGGACAGACGTTTACCTCCCCCCTAGGCCCGCCATGCGATATTCTAAGACGAACAGACCGGACTGTACCGAGACTGTCACATTCAGGCTCAGTAGGAGTTCAGATTGGTTTCACCTCGTTAGTCTTCTTATCGGCATCTACCTGGGGGCCGTTACGCACAGCTAGTGCCGCTTGCGGTCTGTGGTTAAACCCACTGCCAGCGTAGTGTCAACTCTTTAGAGTCCCACACAGAGAGCTATTCGCCTTTAGGCAAAAGAGTAGAGGTCGCATGGTTTTGCGATAGGGTTCGGTCACATCCGCGCACTTGTGCACGTTTATTGTCCGGGCAGTTATAACAAGCGGGCTTTGGTTTAAGCCAGATCCTAGTATACGTTTTGGGATTGGTTTTATCTCTTAGTATTCGTGTTCCTTGGAACACGGATGCGGGTGTGTATTCACAGTTGACAGAGACAAAGGTAGAGGATCTCTTTGTATTCGTGTTCCTCGGAACACGGATGCGGGTGTGTATGCACAGTTGACAGAGACAGAGGCAGAGGATTCCCATTAGGGGTTGTTGACTGTTTACTTTTTCAAAACCCTAATGAGAATAAGAAATATGATTAATAATAATATTAATTAAGTATTATTGTGCCATGGTTGGGTTGAAAGTTTGACTAAGTTGACTTAGTTGACCGGTTGACAAGTTTGGACTTGTTGACCATCATCATTGCATGGCTATCATTTCATGACAATGACTTTTGCTTTCTTGTTGTGATTTACAAAATGAGTGCATGAAATGATATTGCCATTGAAATGAACCATCACAAAATACTTGATTACAATTATTATCATGATTATTTTGGCTTTTGAGAGCATGGTTGTAAAAAAGTCCTCTCTCATTCTATCATATCCTCTCTCTCTCATCCAAGCTCTCCCTCTTCCTCTTCCTCTTGCTCATGGTTCTCTTGTCTCATGAGTTGAGAAACAAGAACCATTGAGATAAAACCCAAAACACTTCTCTACACATTCTAGTGTACAAGGTCTAGCAAGCCAAGTATTCTAGTTTCCTCTAGATTGAGGTTGGAGCCTAAGGTAGAAGCTTTCAGGTGGATCTATCTTCGGCACAATGAGACGACGAGGTGTGGCCGATCCGACCACCACAAGTAGTCGAAGAGAAGGAGTTCAAGTTAAGGTATAACCCCTAACATAGTAGTTAAACTCTTAGTTAGGTTGTTAGATAGTTTGTTTAGCAAAGGTCCGTTTTTTTCTAGTCCATGTTACCTTCACCGAAAAATTGTTTTTCACCATTTCCGCATCCCCGAAAGAACCGGGGACGGGTAACGTAGACTTACACTAGTATCCGGTCTTGGTTAGAATATCATCACCTAAGTCTTGTAAACACCCACTACATCTCAATTCACCACTTACAAGTCAAGTCTCCCAGTAAACCTCAACTTGGAAAATTCTAAGATCACTAATCCATACTTGGTTAACTCTAAACTACCACTAGGATACATATAACATAATCACTTAACTAAAAGTGTAGGGATTAACTTATTTGGCAACTCAAGAATTTTCTTGAATAGCTCAAAGTCTTCCAAAATCCAACCTTGAAAGGTCCATAGGGTGTAGGATGAGGCGGGAATCATTTTTAGTGAAGGGAGTATAGGGTTTTGGTGAAGGATTGGAGATGCTTTCATGGGGTAAAGGAGGTAATGGAGGAGATGTAGAAGATGAAAGAGGAGTTGAGGAAATAAAATGATGAAGGAAGGAAATGAAGAAGGGTCAAGGGTAGGAGCCTCTCTCTCTCTCATGCCCTCACATGGCATTCCATGCCTCATGTCATGACTTTTGTCCCCCTCTCTCTCCTCAATCATTTTTCTCTTTTCTTTTCTTTCTCTCTTTCCCCAAATAAATCATAAGTCACAAATACAATGAAAACAACATGTAACAAAATGCAACATGTCATGGTGCACTAGCCATGATTAATTAAAAATACGGATTTGGCATAATCGTGATTAGTAGTGCACTAATCGAGGTTAATTTAAACTTGCATATAATTAATTATAAAAATGCCCAAATCCGATAAATATATTTTTAAATGAATAAATCATTTTAATCTCCAATTATTTCCCAAATATTAGTATATATTTATACCATTTTGTGAAAACCCCAAATTCGCAAATCGAATAGTTTTCGCGAAATATATTATTTTAACATTAAATTCCAAAAATAATATTTTATATTTCTGAAATGTTACACTCCCACTGTTTTTATCAAATCTTTCTTCAAAACCTAAAAGGTAAGATTATCCGAGATTAATTACACCTTACAAGTTTGCCAATCGGTCAGCCAGGCAGGTATTGGTACTCCGAGGGAGTCTCCCCATGCTTTCGCCTGGAACTAATTAAATAACCTCATTTCCACAGGGGCATAACCCCGTTAACACCTTTCTTAGACGCCTATTAGATCAGCTAATTGTAAAGTAGAAAACTCTCCCAGGAGTATGTTAGTTATATGTATGCCATAGAGGCCATTACTGTACATACGATATATATTATAGTGGATGCTTGGACATATATAGGAAGGACTTTCTTGCTCGACATGATAGTACGCTTTCTGGTTGCTCTTTATCTTAACATGTACTCTGATTGTCTCTATGTTACATGTTGATAAAGCCCTTAGGATGAGTACTTGACTACCAGGCCTATGATGCGGATCATACTAGAGGGGACAGTGTAGTCACCAAGTACATCCTTCAAATGTTCCTAGTCGTGGGAGTACCGAGACAGGGCATCGATACTCCAAAGTAGACTAGCGTATGCGCTTCTTGACACATATGATGGGCGATGGATGATCCCATATCCATTGGTGTTTGACATCAGAGAAGGTATACAGGTGCTCAGTGTAGACTGGGTACACTGGACGGACTCGTCGAGAACTCCCAGATAGTATTATACCTCGCGTCAGATGGCAGTTCTCTGGTGACACTGGTACAGGTTAGTCTATAGACCCGAGATCGTCATAGAGTCTTGTGTGATTCCCACTATGCTTTGATTTCCATCATACCACGTCCAAGAGGGCATGCAAAAAGGTGGCTTTTGGGTACAGTCCTGAATTACATGGAGGCAATGAGCGATAGGAGGGGTTTCGTCTCTCCTGGTATAGGGAGTTTATGTTGCGCTGTGTTTGATTGTCTATAACTGGAAATCCCTGGCCAAGGTTGTTGAGATTTACTAGTAAGTGTTATCAGTAATTTCTCGAACTGTTATGGACCTCATATCGACACGACTTATCAAGCTACTGGGGTCTGACGTATACCACCCCTAGGCGAGATATGCGACATATCAGACGAAGAGACTGGACTGTACGGGAGTGTTACTGATTGGATTCGCAGGAGAATGTACAAGCTTGCTTGTTGATTTTCTGATCGCTCAATACCTGGGTGGCTGTTACGTTTAGCTGATCGCTTGCAGCTTGTGGGTGACTGATATGATCATCACTTTTTGCCGGCGTATTGACGATTCTTTAGAGTCCTACACAGAGGTTTCCTGGCTCAGACAAAATGGAGTAGGAGCACATATGTGATATGTGCGGGACCGAGAATAATACGTGTATGCGATACTGTATTAAATTCTCGCGATGTGTGATATCGGCCGGGTATATGTGATATAGCCGGGTCATCGGATCAAGTGTTGATTCGATGAACTGATACAGATTATATTATTCGATTATTTGTGAAATAGCCGAATTATCGGATCAAGTGTTGATTCGATAATTTAATGTAAAATTATATATTTGATATATTAAATTACATTAACTAATATAAGCTCACTTAAAGATTCTTTTTCTCACTCGGGTAATACATTGATATATATGTGATATATGTTAATTGTATTATTTTATTTTGTTACAATAAACATTGTATATATGATATAAAATATTGTAACATGTTAGGGTTATAAATGCAACATGTTTTGTGGAGAATAAATGTGGTTAGGGTTTGGATTAGGGTTAAGCTTTCATGAAGCTTTCAAGAAGCTTCTTGAAGCATTGAGTTTGACCTTGATATTTTGCATAGATATTTCCTTAACCCAACCCAACCCTTTAACCATAGTTGTTTCTCTACATGGGTTAAGTCTTCATACTTAACCCATGGTTGCATTTCTAACCTCACTAGAGTTTTCATTATTCATCACAAAAGGATTTGATAATATTCTTCTTCTTCTTTCTTGGTGAAATGTTTTCTAGCTTTTTCATTAGTGATGAGAATGAGTGAGAAATTGAAAACAAATGAGAGCCAAATTCCGACTTCATCATCCTCATCTATTCTTGCCACTTAGATTAGGGTGTTTGCTTTGCTAATACTAGATTTGCAAAGCAAGAGCTTTGGTTTGAGTATCTTCAAGGTAGATCATATTAGTTATCGAAGATCGGAAGCAAGCTTGCATCTTTCTTTTATGGAGCCTCTCTAGAGTCTGGATACTCGATGATCGCAGCGAAGGGACCTCAACACGGAGCTTTAGAAGTGAAGGAACGGACTACAAAGGTTGTAATCCCTAACTCTTAGTAGTATAGTGTTTACTTGCTTTATTTCACCTAATCTCTAGTCTAAGATCTTGGTTTGGGTTTTTCGGCATGTCTAAATTTTAAATCGGGCATGGTTGATACTTTATAGACCCTTATGATAGTGCCTAGTAACCCTACAGTGGTATCAAAGCTAAGCTAGAGCTTTAGACGAAGTCTAAAGTCCGATCGAACCACGAAACGTCGCGATTTACTCCATCTCTGGAAATTTTTAAAAATGTTGATTTTTTCATATTAAAAATACTCAGAAAAATAAGCATGGAATTCTAAGAATTACTGTGAAGTACGAAGCTCCAACTCCATCATGGGAGCGCAGAACCGCGGCCAAACCATAGGTTTGGCGGCGGTTCCGCGGCGATCATGAGGAGTCAGGGCTCGTACTTCAAGGTATGATTCTTGGGTAATTTTTCATGCTTCTGGGAATTTTTAAGTTTACTCAAGTGTTAAGTTTTCTGGAGTTGTTTTGTATTCGTTGATTCGATCGGAAAGTTTGACTTCGTTTAGTTTTTTCGGGTAATTTTAGAACGTGTTAAAAAGTTCGAACGGATATCAATAACTCACTTTTTCCCCTGTCGAAAAATTTCCAAGTGTTGGATTTTTCCTTAGTTAAAGAACGTTCAAAGTCGTGCAAGTAACGCAGTGGACCCTCTAGAAGAATACAAATCTTAACTCGATTATATGACCGTCTGAACCGCCTCTAAACCTTAGGGTTTGGGGCAGTACGGCGTTGCCACATGTGAGGCGTTGGTTTGACCCTTCTACGGCTGGACCATTGGTACTATGGCATGTGATGGATGCTTTTAAACTCCACTCAAGTGTTGAGCCATTTGGGAAATTTTGGGTGTTTGTTTTTTCGATCGGAAAGTTTAACATTGTCTATTCATCTGGAATGTGATACAATATTTGGAATCCACAAGTAGTTATGAGATAACTAATTTGAATGTTATAAATCTAGCAGTTTAGTCTCAGATGATCGGTTGCCACGGGATTTTGATGCGATCAAAAGTCTGTCGCAATCATGTAAAGTACGCGGATACTCGCCCGGAAACTTAATAGATAGCTACGCCCCATAGCCCCGACCAAGTGACTGTAGGAGAACCCCGTCGCCAAAAGCATCCGTTCGGGTCCTCGCGGCAGCGGTGTTCTGCCTTACTGCACTCTATCGACGGTATCGGGGGTGCGGCCATCTACTAAAGTTTTCGATGAGCATTCGATCAGGTTATCGGGAATCTTATTGAATTGCCCGACTAGATATTGAAATGTGTTTTCGATATTGAGACTAAAATGCGGGGTTTATAATTGTTAGGCATGCGATGACTAAGGAATTCATTTGGTTAGGCATGCGATGTCTATGGAGGTTGCGGATTCCAACTGCTGTAGTCTTACACTTTCTTTTCTGCGACCGTAAGTGTAATATGTGGTGTATCACCGGTTTCGTTTCTATACATCAACGACAATTGGGATACGCATATTTACTTACATCGATGATATGTGATATTATGTGTTGCCGTGATATGTTATATTGGATCGTCGTGTTTTGAATAACCGGGGGTTTTATGTGAGATGAGAGTTTTTCATTTTCATTCATGTAAAATTCATTGTATGTAATATTCTTTTATTGGGGCACTTCCGGGCTGAGGATGATGTCACCATTGTATATTATTTACTTTTCCGCATTAGGATAGACCCAAGGTGGGGAGCACAAGTAACCGGGTTCTAGGGTCCAGTGGGAGACCATCTCGAGGAGTCGAGACCGGATCTCCTAACTCTAGAATTGGCAGGATTACTTGCCGCTCTCGTAGGGGTCTAGGGATGTGGGTTTAGCTATTCATCGCGACTGTGGAATCCGTGTTTTATACAGGCTCGTATTAAAAACACGGACCTCCTAGTATATCCAATAATTCATATATGTTCTTTTGCTGCAATGTTCTGTGATGAGATCATATTACTGCCTGAGACGAATGTTTATATTATATATATAAGATATATATCATATATTGTTGATTTCGTTTCAAATGTGATGCTTGTGAAGCATAATTAAAATGGGACTTCATTAATGCGATTAATGAAATAAAAGAAACCTAAAAATGTTGTAGAAACTTGTTTAAAAACTGGTAGTTCTAGTTCTTGCTTTGCATAGCGGTATTCCTTGCAGAACATCCAGCACCTTAATCGATAAGGAAAGAGCCGAGATCCCTTCACCGGGAGTGACCTCTTTAGCGAAACTAGCAGATACTACACACTCGGTTTGTATTTTGATTGCTTCTATAGTTTTTTCTTTGCATAGTGGTATTTATGAAATATCCTGCACCTTATTCGATAAGGAAAGAGCCGACGATCCCTTCACCGGGAGTGACCTCTTTAGCAAAACTAGAAAAGCCTCAAAAACACTCCATTCAAAATCACTCGATTCTACAACGATATCAAGTTCATTACGCAAAGAGTTTTCTTAAAAACCTGTCATAGCCCTCCGTCATTTCAGATAAGTAATTCATAGTATTCGTGCTGCGTTTGTTGGCATTCATCAAGGCGTAGTGTACGGTAGCTAACTAGTGCTTATCTGCTAGCATACGGTGCGATTGGATTAGGGTATCCATACGGTGTTGTTTGGCATTCGTCAAGGGTCGTGCGGGTGGGTTTAATTCAATCAGGAAATGTACGGGTTGAACTTGACTAGCGGACTATGGGTTGTTTGGCATTCGTCAAGGTCATAGGACGCTAGGGGTAATATATTATTGGGAATTTCAAGTGTTGAAATTTGCAATGAGATTGCATACCTTCTATGAGATAGTTGGATCCCGATACCCACTGCGAGTAAGAGTTACTCCTGGGAGAGTTTTACACATTACAATTAGCCGATCAAGTAGGTGTCTAGAAAGGTGTTAACGGGGTTACGCCGCTTGGAAAACGAGGTTTATTTTAATTAGGTCCGTGCGAAAGCACGGGGAACCTCCCTCAAAGTACCGACACTGGCCTGGCTGAAAGATTGGCGAACTTGTAGGGTGTAATTAATCCCAGCCAGTCTTTCCTTTTAGGGTTTGAAGGAAGATTTGACTAAAACAGTGGGAGACATCCTGATTAGACATATTTATGACCAATCTAATGTTGCAAGAGCATACGCTGAGTGTTTTCTTCTCTCTCTTTCTAGCTAGCGACCATATCACGCCTTAATCAAGATAATAATACAGATGTATTGACCGAACCCGCTTGTTATACTGCGCTAGGGAACGTTGGTCCCGCTCTAACTTATAAATGTTATAAGACTGAGTAGGAAATTGGGGATTACCAGAATTCCCGTGCCGCCCAAACGAAAAAAGTGCATGCTGATGCATCTTCTTCGGGTGTGTTCATTATAGAGAACTGTTTCTCAGTATCCTTTACGTCCTGGGTATGAGATACCGGATCAGCATCCCACATATGTAATTTGTTACATGGGCTACAGATAGGTTGAGAACTGAGAACGGGTGATAAGTTTCATGAGATAGAAGCGCTGCAAGTGTTGCAGCCAAGTCTGTTGGTAGTTATCACCCTGTATTAACAAATACATTGATTCTGAACGAATGTTATTAGATACCGAACCTGATATACAACATCATATCAGTCTCTTTATTAGTAAAGAAGGATATAATTTTGTATTGTTGGATAATGTTTTGAACATTTCCTATATCAAGAGTTGATCGGTTCAGGTACGCTATCTAAAAGCATACATGTTCTAAATCAAACTACAGTTCTTAATGTACAGAACACACACAAGAGGAAGAGTTCAGAAATGAACAAATCCTTCTTGAGCTATTGTAGAATAGGTCATATCAATGTGACCTGACTAGCTGAAGTTACATTTAGGTGCATAATTAAATCTGTTTGAATTTACATCTTGTGAAACTTGCCGGTCATGTCACAAAGATAAGATGACCACAACTCTGTTTATTGGAAATAGAGAAAGAGTTAGTGAACTCTTGGGATTGATACATGATGATGTATGTAAGGTCCCCTGTCTACACATACCAAGACCGGTTCTTTATACTTCATTACATTCACTGTTTATCTCTCAAGATTCGAACATATGTTCCTGTGGAAACACAATTCTAAACCTTTTGAGAAATTCAATGAATATGAGTTAGAAGTAGAGAACCAAAACGGGTATAAGTATTATGTTCTTTGATATAATCAGGGAGGAGAATACTTAAGCACGAGATTCCTGGACAATTCTAAAGGAGAATGAGATTCTCTCTCAGCATTACTCCTCCGTATACACCACAACACGTCGGTGTATCGAGGCGGAGCAGTCTCACCCTATTAGATATGGTGGGCTCTATGATGAGTATTACTGAGTTTCCTATTTCCTTTTGGGAGTTATGCACTTGTGAAGCTGCATACCTATTGAATAGGGTTCCAATCAAATCAGTTGCCTACCACTTCATATGTTATATGGAATGGGAAGAGGCCATATCTTAAGTATGTTAAGATTTGGGGTTGTCCAGCCTATGTCTATAAGCATAATCCGGACAAGCTCGAGGCAAAGTCTGTTCTGTGGAACTTTGTTGGATATCCCAAGCATTCGCAAGGGAATATCTTCTACCAAACTAGGGAACAAAAGGTGTTTTTCTTTCTCAGCATGCCACCTTTGTGAAAGGGAATTCCTTGTGAAGAAATTAGTGGTCATAAGGTAGAACTGGAAAGAGTTCCAGCTATACAAAACTGCAGCTGATATTTTGGTAGAACCAAAGGATTCAAAAGTTTCCAACGAACCTCTGCCTCTCCACCGATCTAGTAGGGTTCCTTACCCACCTGAGAGATACTTCGGTTTTCTCTATGACAGTGGGAGCGAGGATTGCATCATGAGATGATGACCCAACTAGTTTCGAGCAGGCCATCAGGAGTGGGACTCTGTAAGAATGGCTGGATGCTTAGCGATCTGAGATGGAATCCTTATACACCAACAAAGTATGGATTTTGGTTGCTTTATCTGAAGGGTTAAATCACCATCAGGAAAAAGTATATCTTGAGAAGATTACTTGGTGTACATGAAAAAGTTGAGACTTTCAAAACTATGCTTAAGTCCATCCAGATCCTACTTACCACTGCTACATACCATTACTACGATATCTGGAGGTTGGGTGTCATGAATGCTTTTCTAAATGATGTTTTTTGGAAGAGAGCGTCTATAAGTACACAGCCAGAGGGCTTCATAGATAGTGGGAGCAGCGGAAACGTGTGCAAAATGTTTTATGTGATAAAGCAGGCATCACAGAGTTGGAACGTCTGTTTTGATGTGGTAGTCAAAGAGTTTGACTTCATCAAAATGGTAGATGAACCTTGTATATACAAAAAGGTTGTAGGGAGTATGGTGGCGATCCTCGTATTGTACGTGGATGGCATACTCTTGACAGGGAAGGAGTTTTCTATGCTATGCTTGGTCAATCTCCGCTTATCACAAGGATTCTCCATATGGTATCAAAATGATACCTCCTGAATCCTGGGTTTTGGATCTATGAGATAGATCTAATTGGATGTTAGGATTCTTACTAAATGTAGTGAGATAGTATCAATTGATCCTAGGGAGAATCACTGGAATGGTTCCAGGGTGGTAAGGTTGACTGAATGTCAGTCACAGGCATTGTCTTTACCCTCAGTGGAGGGACGGTATGTTGGAAGAGTTCCTAGCAAGATACCGTGACATATTAGACGATAAAAGCATGATAAATCACTACCAAGAATGCTACCAAAGAAATGGTCTGGATGTATACTAGTTCATGAGATGAACTTCGTTCCTACCATTATGTGACAATGGAGTAGTTGCTTTTGCCAAGGAACCCCCGTCCCATCTGTGTTCCAGACATATTCTTAGGCAGTATCACCTGATCATGGAGATGGTTGATCTCCAAGGAGATCGAGGTTAGGAGAGTAGACAAAGAGAACAACAGCGCAGATCCACGCACAAAGGCCTATTTCCCAGTAGAGACTTTTATGGGATGGTTGAGTATGAGATACTTCAACCGCAGCTTATTGTTGGGTATGCGATACCACAACAGATGGCCCTAGTGTAAGTAGGAGATTGTTAGTTATATGTATGCCCTAGAAGCCATTACTATACATACAATGTATATTGCAGTGGATGGTTGGACATATATAGGGAGGACTTTCTTGCTCGACATAATAGTACGTTATCTGGTTGCTCTTTATCTTAACATGTACTCTGATTGTCTCTATGTTACATGTTGATAAAGCCCTTAGGATGGTACTTGACTACCAGGACTATGATGCGGATCATACTAGTTGGGACAGTGTAGTCGCCAAGTACATCCTTCAAATGTTCCAAGTCGTGGGAGTACCGAGACAGGGCATCGATACTCCAGAGTAGACTAGCGTATGCATTTCTTGACCCATATTATAGGCGATGATTGATCCCATATCTATTGATGTTTGACATCAGAGAAGGTATACGGGTGCTCAGTGTAGACTGGGTACACTGGACGGACTCGCCGAGAACTCCCAGATGGTATTATACCTCACGTCAGATGGCAGTTCTCTGGTGACACTAGTACAGGTTAGTCTGTAGACCCGAGATCGTCATAGAGTCTTGTGTGATTCCTACTGTGCTTTGATTTCCATCATATCACGTCCAAGAGGGCGTGCAAAAAGGTGGCTTTTGGGTACAGTCCCGATTCACATGGAGGCAATGAGCGATAGGAGGGGTTTCGTCTCTCCCGGTATAGGGAGTTGATGTTGTGCTGTGTTTGATTGGCTATAACTGGAAATCCCTGGCCAGGGTTGCTGAGATTTACTGGTAAGTGTTATCAGTAGTTTCTCTAGCTGTTATGGACCTCATATCGACACGACTTATCAAGCTACTGTGGTCTGACGTTTACCACCCCTAGGCGAGAAATGCAACATATCAGACGAAGAGACCGAACTGTACGGGAGTGTTACTGATTGGATTCGAAGGAGAATGTACATGCTTGCTTGTTGATCTTCTGATCGCTCAATACCTGGGTGCTGTTACGATTAGCTGATCGCTTGCAGCTTGTGGGTGACTGATATGATCATCACCTACTGCCGGCGTATTGACGATTCTTTAGAGTCCTACACAGAGGTTTCCTGGCTCAGGCAAAACGGAGTAGGAGCACATATGTGATATGTGCGGGTCCGAGAAAAATTCGTGTATGCGATACCGTATTAGATTCTCGCGATATATGATATCGGCCGGGTATATGTGATATAGCCGGGTCATCGGATCAAGTGTTGATTCGATGAACTGATACAAATTATATTAGTCGGTTATTTGTGAAATAGCCAGATTATCGGATCAAGTTTTGATTCGATAATTTAATTTATAATTATATATTTGATATATTAAATTACATTAACTAATATAAGCTCACTTAAAGATTTTTTTTCTCACTCGGGTAATACATTGATATATATGTGATATATGTTAATTATATTATTTTATTTTGTTACAATAAATATTGTATATGTGATATATAATATTGTAACATGTTAGGGTTATAAATACAACATGTTTTGTGGAGAATAAATGTGGTTAGGGTTGGGATTAGGGTTAAGCTTTCATGAAACTTTCAAGAAGCTTCTTGAAGCTTTGACTTTGACCTTGATATTTTGCATAGATATTTCCTTAACCCAACCCAACCCTTTAACCATAGTTGTTTCTCTACATGGGTTAAGTCTTCATACTTAACCCATGGTTGTATTTCTAACATCACTAGCGTTTTCATTATTCATCACAAAAGGATTTGATAATATTCTTCTTCTTCTTCCTTGGTGAAAAGCTTTCTAGCTTTTTCATTAGTAATGAAAATGAGTGAGAAATTGAAAACAAATGAGAGCTAAATTCCTACTTTATCATCCTCATCTATTCTTGCCACTTAGATTAGGGTGTTTGCTTTGCTAATAATTAGCAAAGCAAGAGCTTGGGTTTGAGTTTCTTCAAGGTAGATCATCTTAGTTATCGAAGATCGGAAGCAACCTTGCATCTTTCTTTTGTGGAGCCTCTCTAGAGTCCGGATATTCGATGATCACAGTGAAGGGACCTCAATACAGAGCTTTAGAATTGAAGGAAGGGACTACAAAGTTTGTAATCCCTAACTCTTAGAAGTATAGTTGTTTACTTGCTTTGTTTCGCCTAAGATCTTGGTTAGGGTTTTTCGGCACGTCTAAATTTTAAATCGGTCATGGTTGATACCTTACAGACCCTTGTGACTGTAACATTTCAGAAAATATAAAATATTATTTTTGGGAATTTAATATTAAAATAATATTTTTCCCGAAAACTGCCGATTTGCGATATTGGGGCTTTCGAAAAAGGGTATAAATATATACCAATAATTATGAAATAAATAGAAATTAAAATGATTTATTCATTTCAATATATAATTTAAGGATTTGGCATTTTAAAATTTTATTATACGCAGTTTCGATAAAAACCCGATTAGTGCACTGCTAATCGCGATTAAGCCAAATCCGCGTTTTTACAGTTTCCATGGTTAGTGCACCATGAAATGTTCATTTTGTTACATGTTTTATTTTATTTGGGCTTTATATTATGGTTTTTGGTGAGAAAAAGAGAGAAAAGGGGGTCATGATGAGTGAGGAGAGAGAAAGGGACATAATGATGACATAGAAAGTGAGAGAGTGTGTGAATTATAATGAGAGAGAGGGGGGGCTGCCCAAATCATAATCCCTCACCATTTCCCTCATCCTCTTCATCTCCTTAAGCTCCCAACCCTCCTCAAATAATCCCTAGATCCATCTCCTAACAATCCCTAAAACCCTACACGCCCTTCAAAAATATTAATCCCCTCTTCAAGCTCTATACATGGGACTAAGAAAAATTCAGTTTTGATGATCTTGGGGGGATTCATGGGTGCTTTATGAGGTAATTCCTTCACTAATTGGGTAGTTTTCCATTTACTTAAGTATTTATATGTGTTTAGATGTGATATTGTGGAGGTAGTGAACATTGGGAAACCCTAGTGAAGATTTGAGTGTTGGTTTGGCTTGGGTGATTCCGAGTAGCTGTTAACTAAACTTAGATGGTGTTTAGTGACCTAGACCAAACCTTAGAAACCCCAAAATACGGATTTAGAAACCCGATATCGGATAAATGTGTGATCTGTGAAGGTGTTCTGGAATCTGGAGCAACCCGGGGGCACCAAAAATAAAATTGAGCTGACAGTGAGTCGTGCAGGCACTTAGGAAGCTACCACCAAGACCCGAACCCCTAATTCAAAGTCCTGGCCATAGATATATTAATTCTGGCCGCAATTTGGGGCCAGAGCAGGGTTGAATTGTTCCAGATTTGGTCCATGGCACATTTTGCACTAAAATAGACCCCTCCTATATGTAGTTTTGGCTAATTGTCATCTGCGGAAAATCTGGGAGCATTTTTGTGTGTTTTAAGCGATGTTTTCCGTATTTTTAAATGCACTTTCTTGATATTTGGATTTGTATTTGGTTGTCGGGTGTTCGTACATCGACAACAGGGGTGGTTTGATTGAATTGCACATTTTGGCCATAGGTTCTAACCTGTGAGCACACTGTGCGCTGTATCGATTTTCTACATCGATTTTAATACGTATTGCGATTGGTTATTATTATAGGTACCCTCGCATGGATTCCGAGACGAAGAAGCGTGGCGTCATCGATTTCGGTGAGCGAAGACCAGGTGAGTAGATCTATATCTACCGGGGAAGTCGGGTGGATGGCGTATAGCACCCCCGCAAACTTCTGATTGAAACCGATTTATAGAGTATGGTTAGGAAACCTAGATTAGGAAACTAGGGTTAAAATATAGATAGCTATGTAGTCATATTAGAAATTATGATAGTTAAGTTTGATATGCTGCTACTACTACCCTAGGATGATGTTTAGCGATACTACCGCTTAGGGTTCTGTAGGACTAGATAGTCGATGTAGATGCGTCATCCGAACCATACCTTTTTCTAAACCAAGAATCGTAAGTATCTTTTAAATGTATATCTTGAGGGATGTTATGGATTTTCAAATGATATCTTTTCTTTATAAACACCCTAACCCCTGTTTTCAAAACTACGATTCACTTCTTTAAAAATTGGATTGTAAGGTTCGGGTGTGTTTGTTAGATTAGATACTTATACATAGTAGAGATAGCGTGTTTATGTAAATTCGACATGATATGAGACATAAATGCGATGAAATAATACAAGATGAATTTGATGATATAATGAGATGATGATATGATATGATGGTATACGGATGCGAGTCGATCGAAATGATTTATACCCTGCCGGTCCCCTGATATGAGATTATTGCAGATGCGACCTGGGACATAGGTATATAGGGTTATATATATATATATATATATATATATAGAATGTTGTGAATCATGGATGATAGGCTGTATGTGATATTAGGCCATACCCTCATTTGACTTATAGGATGATAGGATCCCTATTAGCTTAATGCCGCCGCACGATGATATTCCGTGCGTGATGAGTTGACTTGAAGATTGATCCTTACCCTTGACTAGAGGTTGCCGTACGATGGATATTATACCGTACGCGATGTTATTGGGCTAGATGCCGATTGATAGATTCACCGACTCGGACATATGATAGTTATGTATACCTTATAGCTGTTAGCTGATGATTTAATTGCTGCATTCATTATATTATTATGGCATCGCATATACCTATGATAGTACACCTGCACCATTATCGATGATGCGTATGTTACACGTACACATATTTGCTGGCTCACACACTTCATCATCGATAATTGCCATGTCACTACACAGTAGGGTTGCTGCATCATGACATATATATTGGTATATTCATACTTTGTGCACACATTCATGGTACATCTATACCTGCGCATATACCTATGGTACCTACATAGATAGCTGGTTTTATTGGAAAATTGGGAACCGCATGTTATACTTAAAAAAACCGGAATCATTTTAAAAGAGCGGTTTTTCCCCTTAATATGTCATATCACTATTCCATATTGCATGATACACGGATATGCTCGCATTTCATTTTACATGTCGCATATATCATGCTCTATTATTTTACGCATTGAGATATGCTGTTTTCATGAGATTTCTGGATTTGAGAACCGTGGATATTTCAAATGAGATTATGTGTTGTTTTAAAAACCCGGTTTCTCTTGATATGATATTTCAGTGCGTCCACCATGTTATTTCTCGATTCTGAGTGTGGCATGCGAAACCCGATTAGAGGAGTGGTAGGCACCGTCTGCGGGTACATGGTGGACCCAGTGAGGTACCCCGGGGCAAGAAGACTCGTATATGTTAGACGGTAAGCCCGGCAGGGGGAGCACTACCTACCGGTGATAGTATCTTGACTCGGCGGTTATCCGGAGGATACCGACCGGAGTAGTGAGATGGATATGAGGGCCGACCAGGGAGTGCGGCGCCTGAGGGTCGATCTGAGGATGCGGCGCCTGAGATATATGAGGATTTACGTGCCGATGCTTGGCACGGTTTTCATGATGTTTTCGAGTGTCGATGCTAGGCACTTAGGTTCTATGATTTGATGTGTCGGGAGGGACACCGTTGATATATATATCCTCATACTTTCATGCACACTCTTTTATGATATTTACATGCATGATATTGTTGCGTCAGTGGTTGACGCGTGGATTAGATCCACATACATACATACATACACTGATGTTACTATGGGAGGTTATACACATGCTTATAGACAATGATTTATGGGTGGACGAGATCCACATATCCGCATGCATTGATTATTACTGTTGGATGTTATCCACATGCATATAGATAGTGACTACCTTGTTGGCACATATACGACCCAGTCACCTTAGATATCATAGTATTACCAGATGATATAGTTGATCTAGGAGTCGTTGTTTATTCGATTTCTACTTGTAGATATATTTCTATTCACGAGTTGGCAACTCACCCCCGTTGTGCCACAGTTCTTGCAGGTTGACCGCTTGGATCAGTAGCGGATTCGCTGGCACACATATTCATTTGGGTGTTTTGCATTGGTAGGTGGGACATTTGTATCGTACCCACTCTTGTATTATATTTCATATTGTATCTAGTTAACTCCATCAATAAACCAAAAGTAGTATTTGTATAAGTGTTGAGACTTAGTGAGACTTGTAGTTGCGAGATTTGAGCGATGGGTTTTATTTTCCCTTTGGGGTTATATCTTGCTCTTTTCTTTATCTTTTTGTGGTGAACTTCGCCGTTGGGCGTCGTATACTCATTTATACTGTATTGCGTGGTTGTGATCCGCCGTTTGGCGAAGAGCTAGCTCCCACTTGGGATGCCATTATTCTTGTTATGTATTGTGGTTTTGGATCAAAATATACAAAGGAGGTGCTGCCAAAATTTTTCAAAAGACGAAACATGTTTTCAAACTGATAAATTTCACTTGCATCATTCATAATTCTTTCTATGCACTAAGAAAACTTGTTTTCATTATACCTTTATTCAAAACCTCACCTCCTTTATTTTTCTAAAAAGGTTTAGATTTCTGGGTTTCAGCTTACTTGAATTCCGTTACGCCATTAGACGTGGCGTGATTCAAGTGCTGGTCACGAGCTAATATTTCGGGTCGTGACAAAGTTGGTATCAGAGCGCTAGGTTTAACCTTGGTTCGAGTCTATGTTTGACTATGCGGAGTCTAGGGCGGGAGTGTATTTCGGAACTTAGGCTTGACCTTACGGAACTTAGACTTGAACGGGGAGGTATTAGATCCGAACTTTCGTTTCATAGGCCGACCCTGATTGATGGAGTAGGTAGCTTGAGTAGAGTAACGTACCGTACGTATGTTCCGCGGCATATTTACGATACGATACTCCATTTAAGAAACCTTAGGATGTACATATTTTTGAGACTTGTGATTCTCTTCGTATCCATAATTATACATCCCTTGGAGATCCTCGATTCTATTAGTTCCATGATCATAATTTCATTGATGATGTCCCTTCTTATGATCATGTATCCATACTGGATTTGTCATTTCCTCTCATGCCGTTGATCTGCTCTCTTTGATACTCGATTGAGGTTCCTGTCACCATTGTTTGAGCGCAGTTGAGCTGCAGCTAGTGTTACGGTCAGGGCGAGCTCGTCTAGTACGAGGGCCGACCATTGTGTTTTCTGGTGACATGGGAACGTCTCGAGTTAGTATTGATGATTGTGACATCTTGTGGAGGCAAGTGCTTGGTTTCACACCGGATGATCGGGCCTTTGTCAGAGCTGCAGTTGAGAGAGGACTGTTGATGTACAGCATACCTCAGAGTTTAGGGTGTCACCTACCGTGCAGAAAGATTGCCCAGCTGTTGCTGAGATTGATAGGATGTCGCTTCCGGAGCTTACGAGCTGAGACCGCCGGGACTTCCAGGCAGAAATGCGACAGATGATAGCTAGTCTACCCCGATTTGAGAGACGAAGGTGATTCGTCAGATTGATGTGCCGACGCAGGCCCAGTTGAGTTGAAGATTTCCAGTGTGGAGAGACTTACTCAGATTTAGAGCAGACTGATTTAGAGATGACCGCCAAAGTATCGCCTTTCCGGGAGGATTGAGGCGCTGTTCAGCGTACAGATGAATGAGCCAGTTGTTATTGCAAATGACGAGGTATCGCCCAGAGGTTGGAGCTACTGCAGCATAAGTATATACTTAGAGGTATAATGGAAGGTCGCTAGCCACCCAAGGGTGAAGGACTAGGACATGGGGTTCTTTCGCTACCCGATGCGAGGTCATCTGATAGATTGATTCCAGCTAGAGACGACTTCACGCAGATTCGTTGAGAGTCGATAGAGACGATCGAATCTCAGGGAACCATATTCCAAGTTTAAAGTATTCGGAAAGACGTGCAAGCAATTCTATGGACCCTCTAGAAGAATGAAACCCTAACTCAACATAATGACCGTGTGAAAGCCTTTGAACCTTAAGGTTTACGGCAGTTCTACGGCGCCATTAGTGAGGCTTGGGTTAGCCCTTCTACGGCTGGACCACCAATGCTGTGGCATGTACTCGATACTATTAAACTGTACCCAAGATGTTGATCTCTTGAGGGATTATGAGGTTTTGACATATCGATCAGATGGTTCGATATCATTCGGATATCTTGCAATGGGATGCATTGCTTGGGAGACTCTGGATATGAGCAGAGCCATTGGAGCGCAGTCCTTACAGCTACGAGAAGACGAGTCTGAATCAGTCGACATTGGAGCCGAGTGAAGTAAAGAGTTCGCACGAGGATTCGATGAGGTGACGTTCCACTCCGCTGATATCAGAGATATGATACGCATGCAGAGGCGTAGTATATGGATATACCTTCCAGAAGGAGTCGCGAGGGGTATGCAGCCGTTCCGGAATAAGAAACAGATATAGAAAAGATAATAACTTCCGGGCGATACGGTAGAAATGAGATTTGAGAAAGACCTCGACAGGACCTTTCTGGAATACTATACGAGAAGACCTGGACAAGGAGTGGTCATTTTGCGCACACCCAGAAGGCCAGCGTTCGGCATCGTCGACGAGATTGTTGACCAGGTTCGGATAGAAGACCTTATCCAGATGCGTTGTGAGTTGACCGAGGACGGACGAACATTGAGTATTTCTCCGATGGTTGGGACGAGTTTCCGAGGACGTGTTCGGCCTGATATCATCTACCGAGTGATGAAGATACCGAGTTCGTGACTTCGAGTCCGTATGATAGACTTCGGATTGACCATGGCCGAGAACAGTTGTAGCACGCAGATAGCATGGCATGACGTCATAGTGGACGATGGTAAAGACAAGTGGAACCAAAAGTTTGTGCGAGACGCTGACGAGCTTTTATTACTCTCCATCGAGATCAGAGGCCTGATATGCTACAGAGATGTTGGGATACGACCAATTTCTAAGGAAATGTGTGAGGCACACACAGAGGTCCAGAAAACAAGGTAAGATTATGTAAGAGTACCAGCCTCCGTACAGTTCGGCATAGGCGAGATCGGAAGAGACCCTGAGCAAGATTCCTTCTAAGACACTACTGCAATGAGATTTGCACTCAGGATCAGAGGTGTCACGTGTATTCAGAGAGCCAGAGGCCGACGCCAGTGACGTGCTGCTTATAGAGTGGTCATGATGATTGACCGAGAGAGGACCAGAGAAGTGCTAGAGTGGAATCGTCCCTGTTAGCACACCTGACAGAGCCGATGGATTGCGAGATTGGTAAATCCACAGAGAAGATAAGGACCCAGAGACCGAGGATGCCAGACCGTGAGCAGGAGGCAAGCGGATGTTCTCGATCTGCCAGTTTCTAGGCGCACCGGTTTATTTTTTCGACAGTGTAGGAGGTGTACCTCGATGTCCTTTATTGCAATTTGCGTTGTGATCCGAGTATCACGCTTATATCGCTTGGATTTGAGTTTGATGACGAGTTTTCCTGATATTGATTTCGTGCACCATGGTTGCACCTACTGAGTATTTACATTTTGTGCATAGTTATTGCACTTGAGATATGTTTTTATACACCTTGGCGTACTCGGTGTTGCTGTTTATGCATTTGAGTTATTGATTGGTATTTCATGCACTAGATGCACTGTATTTGTATTTCGTGCACTGGATGCACTGTATTTGTATTTTATGCACTAGATTGCATTCTGCATTTGTTGCACCGGACGGGTATTTATGTGTTGTCACACTGGATTTATACCCCGTACCTAGGTTGCACCCGATTTATATCCGTGAGCATTCGTTTTACCATATTTGTATTTTCGTGCGCGTTGGCACTTGTCGTTCGTCTTCGTGCATGTTACTGCACTATATGCTTTTACGGACCCGACGCGCTTTGGTTGGATTTTCGCGCATGTTGGGCGCATGATATGAGATACAATTCTGTGCACACCAGATGCACTGGATTGAGATTTTTGTGCACTTTAGATGCACTTGATGTTGTTGTCGTGCACACCCATTGCACTGGATAGATGTTTTGTGCACACCCGTTGCACTTAGTTTTTCTTGTGTGTATTATAGCACCTGTATTTGGATTTGATTTCCATGCGCACCAGACGCATGTGATTATTAGATACGCCTTTTGAGGCTGATTTTGCTTTTGAGCACTTTGTTTTCATGTTGGGCACTATATTGTGTTATAGCCAAACAGGACTGATCTGAGGACAGTACCTGAGTACATTGCATGTATTAAAGGAAAACCTTTTGGGATATTTTGAAAACGACGGAACGTGTATTTAAGAAAACATATATGGACATATATTATTATTTTAAAATGAGCGTCCGTCAGTTATGCCGTGAGTTACGCATCCACGCGGCGATTTAGAAAAGATTTTGCATGTATTTCATTCAGATTTTTCAGTTTTTCAAAGATGCGTACTATACACGTATTATAGTATTTGACTAGTGTATATTGGATTTCAGTAGTGGATTTAGAGATCTGTATCTCTATTCGTAACTCCGAGGATATGCGTGCAAATCCGATGATTTGCATGGCGCTTGACGGAGTTCGGTTTTGAGTTTTTACTCGTTTTCATGCGCACTTGACGCGCTGTGTTATTTCTATGATTTCCATGATTTCGGAGCCCCGTGATTTGAGCCGATTATTGAAATGTTTTAGATTTTGGGGGTTTAAATTTAAATTCGGGGACCGAATTTATTTAAGGGGGGAAGATTGTAACATTTCAGAAAATATAAAATATTATTTTTGGGATTTTAATATTAAAATAATATTTTTCCTGAAAACTGCCGATTTGCGATATTGGGGTTTTCGAAAATGGGTATAAATATATACCGATAATTATGAAATAAATATAAATTAAAATGATTTATTCATTTAAATATATAATTAAAGGATTTGGCATTTTTAAATTTTATTATACGTAGTTTCGATAAAAACCCGATTAGTGCACTGCTAATCGCGATTAAGCCAAATCCGCGTTTTTACAGTTTCCATGGTTAGTGCATCATGAGATGTTCAATTTGTTACATGTTTTATTTCATTTGGGCTTTATATTATGGTTTTTGGTGAGAAAAAGAGAGAGAAAAGGGGGTCATGATGAGTGAGGAGAGAGAAAGGGACATAATGATGGCTTAGAAAGAGAGAGAGTGTGTGAATTATAATGTGAGAGGGGGGGCTGCTGCCCAAACCATAATCCCTCACCATTTCGCTCATCCTCTTCATCTCCTTAATCTCCCAACCCTCCTCAAATAATCCCTAGATCCATCTCCTAACAATCCCTAAAACCCTATACACCCTTCACAAATATTAATCCCCTCTTCAAGCTCTATACATGGGACCAAGAAAAATTCAGTTTTGATGATCTTGGGGGGGATTCATGGGTGCTTTATGAGGTAATTCCTTCACTAATTGGGTAGTTTTCCATTTACTTAAGTATTTATATATGTTTAGATGTGATATTGTGGAGGTAGTGAACATTGAGAAACCCTAGTGAAGATTTGAGTGTTGGTTTGAATTGGGTGATTCCGAGTAGCAGTTAACTAAACTTAGATGGTGTTTAGTGACCTGGACAAAACCTTAGAAAACCCAAAACTCGGATTTAGAAACCCGACATCGGATAAATGTGTGATCTGTGAAGGTGTTCTGGAATCTGGAGCAACCCGGGGGCACCAAAAATAAAATTGAGCTGATAGTGAGTCGTGCAGGCACCTAGGAAGCTACCACCAAGACCCGAGCCCCTAATTCAAAGTCCTGGCCACAGATATATTAATTCTGGCAGCAATTTGCGGCCAGAGCAGGGTTGAATTGTTCCAGATTTGGTCCATGGCTCATTTTGCACTAAAATAGACCCCTCCTATATGTAGTTTTGGCTAATTGTCATCTGGGGAAAATCTGGGAGCATTTTGGTGTGTTTTAGGCGATGTTTTCCGTATTTTTTAAATGCACTTTCTTGATATTTGGATTTGTATTTGGTTGTCGGGTGTTCGTACATCGACAACAGGGGTGGTTTGATTGAATTACACGTTTTGGCCATAGGTTCTAACCTGTGAGCACACTGTGCGCTGTATCGGTTTTCTGCATCAATTTTAATACGAATTGCGATTGGTTATTATTGTACGTACCCTCGCATGGATTCTGAGGCGAAGAAGCGTGGCGTCATCGATTTGGGCGAGCGAAGACCAGGTGAGTAGATCTATATCTACCGGGGAAGTCGGGTGGATAGCGTATAGCACCCCCGCAAACTTCTGATATAAACCGATTTATAGAGTATGGTTAGGAAACCTAGATTAGGAAACTAGGGTTAAAATATAGATAGCTATGTAGTCATATTAGAAATTATGATAGTTAAGTTTGATATGCTGCTACTACTACCCTAGGATGATGTTTAGCGATACTACCGCTTAGGGTTCTGTAGGACTAGATAGTCCATGTAATGAAGGGTTCCTAGGCACGCTAATGAAGTCTCACAAGGCATCAACCATGACAATATCAAATTTTTTGGGTGCCGAGAAACCCTAATACGGATCGTTAACTAGAATTTTAAGCGAAACAGTAAACTAGTTAACATCTTAACTAAAGGAGAGAGGCTACAACCTTTGTAGATCCGTTTCTCCACTTCCTTAGCTCCATGTAGGCGTCCTCTCGCTGTCCATCTTGAATCCCGAACTCAATCGTCGGCTTCATCGGAGAAATGGGCGGGCTAGGTCGTCGGCTTCGTGCAGAAGATGAACTACGTCGAGGCATCACAAGTTCAAGCTCCAACTTCACCAAGTTGTGAAACTTGTGAAGAAAACACCCTATACTACTTGGCAAGAGGTAGAGGGTGAAGAAATAGGAGGTGGGTTCACTTTAGAATTGGATTTCTCACTCTTTTTCTCAAGGTGCCATTGATGAAGGCACGGTTTTCTTCATGAAGATGAAGAAGATGAAGAAGATAGAATATTATGATATCATATTCAAATGAAAAAGAAAATGAATACTTATCATAATGAGAACCATGGTTAGGTGTAGAGAATTGACTAAGGTTAGAAGAATGGTTATGGTTAAGCATGAAGACAAAGTGGTCACTTTGGTCAAAGCTTCATGAAGCTTCAACAAGCTTCAAGAATGAAAGCAACCCTTTTGTTTTCTTTTGCCATTTCTTTTTAATCCAAATTAAAAAGAAAAAGGAATGAATAAATAAAAACCCTAACCACTTTCTTAACCAAGGTTTAATTCTTTACACTTAACCAAATGAGCAAGTATCATCAAACATGATACAAACATGTGCACAAAAGTATATCACATATACAACTTGCACATCAAGTGAGAAAATCCATTTAAAGTGAACCAATACTAGTTAATGCAAAGTAATATATCAAATATATAATTATATATTAAATCATTAAATCAACACTTGATTTAACGATCCAGTCATGTCGCACATAACCGACTAATATACAATGTATCGATTTATCGAATCAACGATTCGATAACTAGGTTATATCGCATACAACCAATCGAAACATTCATCGCGAGAATGAAATACGGTATCACATACTCGCATTATTCTCGGTCCCGCACATATCTCATATGCGCTCCTATTTCGTTTCGCTTGAGCCAGGAAACCCCTGTGTAGGACTCTAAAGACTCGTCAATACGCCGGTAGCAGATGATGATCATATCAAGCACCCACAAGCCGCAAGCGGTCTGCTAAACGTAACGGCCATCCGGGTATTGAGCGATCAGAAGATCGACGAGCCAGCCCGCTCACACTCTTGTGAATCCAACCAGTAACACTTACCGTACAGTCCGGTCTGTTCGTCTGATATGTCGCATATCAAGTCTAGGGGTGGTAAACGTCAGACCCTAATAACCGATAAGTCGTGCCGATGTGAGGCTCATAACGGGTCGAGAAACTACTGGTAACACTTACCAGCAAATCTCTGATCAGCCCTGGCCAGGGACTTCCCTGTTACGGCCAATCGAGCACAGCGCAACATCAACCCCCAATACCGGGAGAGACGAAACCCCTCCTATCGCTCATTGCCTCCATGTGACTCGGGACTGTACCCAAAGACCACCGTTTTGCACGCCCTCATGGACGCGGTAAGGTGGAGATCAAAGCACAGTGGGAATCACACAAGACTCTATGACGATCTCGGGTCTACAGACTAACCTGCACAAGTGTCACCTGAGAACTGCCATCTGACGTGAGGTATAATACCATCTGGGAGTTCTCGGCGAGTCCGTCCAGTGTACCCAGTCTCCACTGAGCACCCGTATATCATCTCTGATGTCAAACACCAATGGATATGGGATCATCCATTGCCCATCTCATGGGTCGAGAAGCGTATACGCTAGTCTACACTGGTATATCGATGCCCCGTCTCGATACACCCACGACTAGGGACCTTGAAGGATGTACCTATGGACTACCATATCCCCACTAGTATGATATGCATCATAGTCTAGGTAGTCAAGTACACATCCTTAGGGCTTTACAAACATGTAACTATAAGACAGTTTAAAGAGACTAGTGTACATGTTAAGATAAAGAGCAACCAGATAGCATACTATCATATCGAGCAAGAAAGTCATCTCTATATATGTCCAAGCATCCAATATAATATACATCATCTGTACAATACTGGCCTCTAGGGCATACATACAACTAACAATCTCCCACTTGCACTAGGGCCAGCTGCTGTAGTATCGCATACCGAGCATCCCGAAGAGTCTCTCAAACTGTATCTGGGGAATGGCCTTCGTGAGTGGATCCGCCGTGTTGTTCTTCGTGTCAACCCTCCTGACCTCGATCTCCCGGCGATCAACTATCTCCCGGATCAGGTGATACCGCCTCAGAATATGCCTGGATCGCTGATGGGACCTGGGTTCCTTGGCCAAAGCCACCGCTCCATTGTTATCGTAATACAAAGGTATTGGATGCTCAATGGATGGAACCACTCCAAGTTCATTAATGAACTTCTTGATCCAGACAGCCTCTTTGGCAGCATCGTCGGCAGCGATGTATTCAGCCTCCATCGTCGAGTCTGCCACGGTTTCCTGCTTGGAACTCTTCCAGCTAACCTCCCCTCCGTAAAGGGTAAAGACAAATCCCGACTGCGACTTAGAGTCGTCCTTATCACTCTGGAAGCTCGAATCGGTAAAGGACTCCACTTGGAGTTCTCCGTTACCATACACCAAGAGCATCTCTTTAGTCCTTCGTAAGTACTTGAGAATGCTCTTCACTGCTGTCCAGTGACTCTCTCCAGGATCAGCTTGATACCTACTCACTACACTTAGTGAGTATGCTACATCGGGTCTGGTACATAGCATCACATACATGATAGAGCCTACAGCCGAAGCATAGGGTATCCCTTGCATGCGAGATCTCTCCAAATCAGTCTTGGGAGACATCTCTTTGGAGAGAGTGACTCCAGAGATCGTGGGCAAGTTCCCACGCTTGGATTCTTCCATACTAAACCTCTTTAGTATGGTGTCAATGTACCTGGATTGGAACAATCCCAATATCCGTTTGGATCTATCTCTATAGATCCTAATCCCCAATATGCAGGAGGTATCACCAAGATCTTTCATTGAGAATCTTTGTGATAAGAAGAGCTTGACCGATTGCAGCATAGGAATATCATTTCCTATCAAGAGTATGTCGTCCACGTACAATACGAGGAAGACAACCTTACTCTCTGCCACCTTCTTGTAGATACAAGGTTCATCTGGATTTTTGACGAAATCAAACTCTTTGATAACGATGTCAAAGCATATGTTCCAACTCCGTGATGCTTGCTTTAATCCATAAATGGATTTAAGCAGCTTGCACACCTTCCCGCTGCTCCCACTGTCTACGAAGCCCTCTGGCTGAGTCATGTACACGCACTCTTCTAAATCACCATTTAGAAAGGCGGACTTAACATCCATTTGCCAGATTTCGTAGTCATGATATGCAGCGATGGCAAGCATGATCCGGATGGATTTAAGCATAGCCACTGGAGAAAAGGTTTCGTCATAGTCTACACCTGGTCTTTGACGAAAACCCTTTGCAACAAGTCTAGCTTTGAAAGTCTCCACTTTCCCATCTACACCAAGTTTCTTCTTGAAGATCCACTTGCTCCCAATGGGTTTTACCCTTTCAGGAGCAACATCCAAAGTCCATACTTTGTTGGTGTACATGGATTCCATCTCGGACCGCATAGCATCCAGCCATTTCACTGAGTCCCTACTCGTGATGGCCTGCTCGAAGCTAGTTGGGTCATCATCCTCCATGATGCAATCCCCGCTCCCACCATCCATGAGAAAACCGTAGTATCTCTCAGGTTGGCGAGGAACCCTACTATATCGGCGGAGAGGCTGAGGTTCATTGGGAGCTACTGAATCTTCTTGTTCCACTAAATCTTCAGTTACGGTTTGTGTATCTGGAACTTCTTCCAGCTCTACCACTTTGCCACTAATTTCTTTTTCAAGGAATTCCTTTTCTAAAAAGATGGCAAATTGAGAAACAAACACCTTTTGTTCTTCAGCATGGTAGAAAAAATATCCTTGTGAATTCCTAGGATATCCCACAAACTTGCAAAGAACTGACCGTGCCTCGAGTTTTTCTGGATTTTGCCTTTTGACATAGGCCGGACAACCCCATATCTTAACTCGTTTAAAATATGGTCTCTTCCCACTCCATATCTCATATGGTGTGGTAGGTACAGATTTAGATGGAACTTGATTCAATAGGTATGTTGCTGTTTCCAGCGCATATCCCTAGAAGGAAATAGGTAACTCGGCTGTGCTCATCATAGAGCGCACCATATCTAATAGGGTGCGGTTCCTCCGTTCTGATACACCGTTGTGCTGTGGTATATATGGAGGAGTCAGCTGAGAGAGAATCCCATTCTCTTTTAGGAAGTCCAGGAATTCATTGCTCAAGTATTCACCTCCTCGATCAGATCGTAGGATTTTAATACTTTTTCCGGTTTGGTTCTCAACTTCTTGTTTATATTCTCTAAATTTCTCAAAAGCTTCTGATTTGTGTTTCATCAGGAACACATACCCGAAGCTAGAGAGATCGTCAGTGAATGTAATGAAGTATGAAGAACCATCCCTGGCATGTGTAGACATAGGACCACATACATCACTATGTATCAGTCCCAAGAGTTCGGTAACTCTTTCTCCGTGTCCCGTAAACGGAGTTTTGGTCATCTTGCCTTTGAGACATGACTGGCAAGTGTCATAAGATGAAAATTCGAATTGTTTCAAATATCCATCCTTATGCAACTTAGCCAGTCGTGTCGCATTGATGTGACCCAGTCTACAATGCCATAAGAAGGATTCGTTCAGTTCAGAACTCTTCCTCTTGTGTGTGTCAGTTATGCTCAGAACTGTTGATTGATTTAGAACATAAATGCCATTGCACAACGTGCCTGATCCAACCAACTTTTGGTTACGGAAAATGTTCATAACATTGTCCTGTAATACAAAATTATATCCCTCTTTACTCAACAAAGAAACCGATATAATGTTGCATATCAGGTTCGGCATGTAATAGCATTCGTTCAGAACCAATGTATTACCAGTTGGTAATACAAGGTGATATTCCCCGACAGTCTTAGCTGCAACAATTGCACCATTTCCAACTCTAATGTCTTTATCACCTTCTCCAAGCTCTCTACCTTTCCTAAGCCCATGTAACTGATTACATATATGGGATCCTAACCCGGTATCTAATACCCAGGACGTAGAGCAAATGGAGAAACAGTTCTCTGTAACGAACACACCCGAAGAAAATACATCAATATGTACTTTCTTCATTCGGGTGGCATGGGAATCCTGGTATTCTCCTATATCCTGTTCATTCCTATAACTCTTATAAGAAAGAACGGAACCAACGTTCCCCAGCACAGTATAACATGCGGGTTCGGTCAATACATCCATATTATTATCTTGATTAGGGCATGAAATGGTCGCTACCTGGAGAGAGAGAGAAGAAAACACTTTAGCGTATGCTCATGCAAGATCAGATTGGTTGTTATCTTATCTAATCAGGATGGCTCCCACTGGTTTTTATCAAATCTTCCTTCAAACCCTAAAAGGAAAGACTAGCCGGGATTAATTACACACTACAAGTTCGCCAATCTTTCAGCCAGGCCAGTGTCGGTACTTTGAGGGAGGTCCCCTGTGCTTTCGCACGAACCTAATTAATGTAAACCTCGTTTTCCCAGAGGCGTAACCCCGTTGACACCTTTTTAGACACCTACTTGATCAGCTAATTGCAATGTGTAAAACTCTCCCAGGAGTAACTCTTACTCGCAGTGGGTATCGGGATCCAACTATCTAATAGAAGGTATGCAATCTCATTGCAAATTTCAACACTTGAAATTCCCGATAATATTTTGCCCCTAGCAGCTATATGACCTTAACATAGTCAACAAATCATAAGTGCTAGTCAAGTTCAACCCGTCATTTCCTGATTGAATTAAACCCACCCGCACGACCCTTAACATAGTCAACAAAGTCGCACGACTACCCTAATCCAATCGCATCATATGCTTATACAGATAAGCACCAATCAGCTACCGCACACTACGCCTTAACATAGTCAACAAACGTAGCACGAATACTAACTAGTACTTATCTGAAATGACGGAAGGCTACGACAGGTTTTTCTGAAAACCTATTGCGTAATGAACTTGATATCGTTATAGAATCAAATGAAGTTTTGAAATGGAGTGATTTTGAGGCTTTTCTAGTTTTGCTAAAGGGGTCACTCCCGGTGAAGGGATCGTCGGCCCTTTCCTCGTCGAATGAGGTGCGGGATATATCATATATATCACTGTGCAAAGCATAAACTATAGAAGCAATCAAAAGTCAAACCGAGTGTGTAGCATCTGCCAGTTATTGCTAAAGGAGTCACTCCCGGTGAAGGGATCTCGGTCCTTTCTTCATCGAATAAGGTGCAGGGTATATCATATATACCGCTATGCAAAGCAAGAACTGTAGCTACCTGTTTTGTTTAAAATTTGATTTTACAACATCTTAGGTTTCTTTTCTTTCATTAATCACATTAATGAAGTCCCATCATTTAAGTCATCTAAACATCACAGATAAATACGACGTACACTTATGCCATCCGCATTCGCCTCGATGTCCCCTCATGCACCGTTAGGTTAGGTAACTAACGACAGAGCAGGGCAGGGCTAGTGTGGATGCAAAACATAAGTAACGACTATATAATAAATCATATATACTGTATACTGTATCTATCACAGAACATCACATGATCACATCACAGATATCGCAGCAGAAGAAACATATGAAACATTGGATATACTAGGACGTCCGTGTTTTCAATACGAGCCAGTATAAAACACGGATTCCACGGTCGTGATGAATAGACAATCCCACACCCCTAGACCCCTACGAGAGCGGCAAGCAATCCTACCAATTCTAGGGTTAGGAGACCCGGACTCGACTCCTCGAGATGGTCTCCCACTGGACCCTAGAACCCGGTTACGTGTGCTCCCCTCCTTGGGTCTATCCTAATGCGGAAAAGTAAATAATATACAAAAGGTGACAACTTCCGCAACCTGGAAGTGCCCCAATAAAAGAATATTACATACAAGTTTTTACATGAATGAAAATGAAAAACACTCATCTCACATAAAAACCCCCGGCATTCAAACACGACGATCCAATATAACATATCCAGCAACACATAACATCACATGTCATCAACGTAAGTAAATATGCGCATCCCAATTGTCGTTGACATATAGCAACGAAACCAGCGATATCACATATTACACTTACGGTCACAGAAAAGAAAGTGTAAAACTACAACAGTTGGAATCCGCAACCTCTTTAGACATCTCATGCCTAATCAAATGAAATACTTAGACATCACATGCCTAACAATTATAAATCCCACATTTTAGTCTCATTATCGAAAACTCTTTTCAATATCAGGTAAGACTAAAGCGCTAGATTTATATCATTCATTCAGTTATCTCATAACTGTTTGTGAATTCCAATTATTGTATCCCATTCCGGATAAATAGAAGATATTAAACTTTCCGATCGAACATTCGAACACCCAAGTTTTCCCGAAACCGTTGAACACATGAAATAGGTTCAAAGACATTCACTTCATGCCTCAGTACCAACGGTCCAGCCGTAGAAGGGTCAAGCCAACGCCTCATATGTGGCACGCCGTACTGCCCCAAACCCGAAGGTTCAAAGGGCAGTTCAAGACGGTCACATAATCGAGTTAAGGTTTGTTTTCTTCTAGAGGGACCTTCGTGTTACTTGCACTACTCAGAACGTCCTTAAACCACAGAAAGATCCAACACTTGAAAATTTTCCGGCAGGGGAAAAGTTGGGTATTTATATCCGGTCGAACTTTTTAACATATTCAAAAAAATTATCCGAAAAACACTTAGACAAAGCTTGATAATCCGATCGAAACACCGATTTCCAATGCAACCCCAGAACACTCAACTCTTGAGTCAATTTAAAAATTCCCAGAAAATTCAGCATAATTAAATAGGAATTACTGTGCAAAGATGGACAGATGATGTCATCAGATGGCCGCGGAACCGCCGAAGAAGCCAGGCTTCTGCCGCGGTTCCGCCGCGCCCTTAGCAGATCATGGGATAAATTTTGCATCGTAATTCTTAGAATTCCCTGCTGAATTTTTTAAGCATTTTTAATTTGGAAAAATCCCAGATTTTAGAAAAAGTCCAGAGAGCATATCGGGAATTAGGGTTTCGGTTCGATCGGGTTTCAAACGTCGTCTAGTCTTCGCCTAAGGCTCTAGCTAGGCTCTGATACCACTGAAGGGTTCCTAGGCACGCTAATGAAGTCTCACAAGGCATCAACCATGCCAATTTCAAATTTTGTGGGTGCCGAGAAACCCTAATACGGATCGTTAACTAGAATTTTAAGCGAAACAGTAAACTAGTTAACATCTTAACTAAAGGAGAGAGGCTACAACCTTTGTAGATCCGTTTCTCCACTTCCTTAACTCCATGTAGGCGTCCTCTCGCTGTCCATCTCGAATCCCGAACTCAATCGTCGGCTTCATCGGAGAAATGGGCGGGCTAGGTCGTCGGCTTCGTGCCGAAGATGATCTACGTCGAGGCATCACAAGTTCAAGCTCCAACTTCACCAAGTTGTGAAACTTGTGAAGAAAACACCCTATACTACTTGGCAAGAGGTAGAGGGTGAAGAAATAGGAGGTGGGTTCACTTTAGAATTGGATTTCTCACTCTTTTTCTCAAGGTGCCATTGATGAAGGCATGGTTTTCTTCATGAAGATGAAGAAGAAGAAGAAGATAGAATATTATGATATCATATTCAAATGAAAAAGAAAATGAATACTTATCATAATGAGAACCATGGTTAGGTATAGAGAATTGACTAAGGTTAGAAGAATGGTTAGGGTTAAGCATGAAGACAAAGTGGTCACTTTGGTCAAAGCTTCATGAAGCTTCAACAAGCTTCAAGAATGAAAGCAACCCTTTTGTTTTCTTTTGCCATTTCTTTTTAATCCAAATTAAAAAGAAAAAGGAATGAATAAATAAAAACCCTAACCACTTTCTTAACCAAGGTTTAATTCTTTACACTTAACCAAATGACCAAGTATCATCAAACATGATACAAACATGTGCACAAAAGTATATCACATATACAACTTGCACATCAAGTGAGAAAATCAATTTAAAGTGAACCAATACTAGTTAATGTAAAGTAATATATCAAATATATAATTATACATTAAATCATTAAATCAACACTTGATTTAACGATCCGGTCATGTCGCACATAACCGACTAGTATACAATGTATCGATTTATCGAATCAACGATTCGATAACTAGGTTATATCGCATACAACCAATCGAAACATTCATCGCGAGAATGAAATACGGTATCACATACTCGCATTATTCTCAGTCCCGCACATATCCCATATGCGCTCCTATTTCGTTTCGCTTGAGCCAGGAAACCCCTGTGTAGGACTCTAAAGACTCGTCAATACGCCGGTAGCAGATGATGATCATATCAAGCACCCACAAGCCGCAAGCGGTCTGCTAAACGTAACGGCCACCCGGGTATTGAGCGATCAGAAGATCGACGAGCCAGCCCGCTCACATTCCTGTGAATCCAACCAGTAACACTTACCGTACAGTCCGGTCTGTTCGTCTGATATGTCGCATATCAAGTTTAAGGGTGGTAAACGTCAGACCCCAATAACCGATAAGTCATGCCGATGTGAGGCTCATAACGGGTTGAGAAACTACTGGTAACACTTACCAGCAAATCTCTGATCAGCCCTGGCCAGGGACTTCCCTGTTACGGCCAATCGAGCACAGCGCAACATCAACCCCCAATACCGGGAGAGACGAAACCCCTCCTATCGCTCATTGCCTCCATGTGACTCGGGACTGTACCCAAAGACCACCGTTTTGCATGCCCTCATGGACGCGGTAAGGTGGAGATCAAAGCACAGTGGGAATCACACAAGACTCTATGACGATCTCGGGTCTACAGACTAACCTGCACAAGTGTCACCTGAGAACTGCCATCTGACGTGAGGTATATACCATCTGGGAGTTCTCGGTGAGTCCGTCCAGTGTATCCAGTCTCCGCTGAGCACCCGTATATCATCTCTGATGTCAAACACCAATGGATATAGGATCATCCATCGCCCATCTCATGGGTCGAGAAGCGTATACGCTAGTCTACACTGGTATATCGATGCCCCGTCTCGATACACCCATGACTAGGGACCTTGAAGGATGTACCTATGGACTACCATATCCCCACTAGTATGATCTGCATCATAGTCCAGGTAGTCAAGTACACATCCTAAGGGCTTTACCAACATGTAACTATAAGACAGTTTAAAGAGACTAGTGTACATGTTAAGATAAAGAGCAACCAGATAGCATACTATCATATCGAGAAAGAAAGTCATCTCTATATATGTCCAAGCATCCAATATAATATACATCATCTGTACAATACTGGCCTCTAGGGCATACATACAACTAACATGTAGATGCATCATATGAACCATACCTTTTTCTAAACCAAGAATCGTAAGTATCTTTTAAATGTATATCTTGAGGGATGTTATAGATTTTCAAATGATATCTTTTCTTTAAAAACACCGTAACCCCTGTTTTCAAAACTACGATTCACTTCTTTAAAAATCTGATTGTATGGTTTTGGTGTGTTTGTTAGATTAGATGCTTATACATAGTAGAGATAGCGTGTTTATGTAAATTCGACATGATATGAAACATAAATGCGATGAAAGAATACAAGACGAATTTGATGATGATATGATATGATGGTATACGGATGCGAGTCGATCGAAATGATTTATACCCTGCCGGTCCCCTGATATGAGATTATTGCAGATGTGACCTGGGACATAGGTATATAGGGTTATATATATATAGAATGTTGTGAATCATGGATGATAGGCTGTATGTGATATTAGGCCATACCCTCATTTGTCTTATAGGATGATAGGATCCCTATTAGCTTAATGCTGCCGCACGATGATATTCCGTGCGTGATGAGTTGACTTGATGATTGATCCTTACCCTTGACTAGAGGTTGCCGTACGATGGATATTATACCGTATGCGATGTTATTGGGCTAGATGCCGATTGAAAGATTCACCGACTCGGACATATGATAGTTATGTATACCTTATAGCTGTTAGCTGATGATTTAATTGCTGCATTCATGATATTATTATGGCATCGCATATACCTGTGATAGTACACCTGCACCATTATCGATGATGCGTATGTTACACGTACACATATTTACCGGTTCACACACTTCATCATCGATAATTGCCATGTCACTACACAGTAGGGTTGCTGCATCATGACATATATATTGGTATATTCATATTTTGTGCACACATTCATGGTACATCTATACCTGCGCTTATACATATGGTACCTACATAGATAGCTGGTTTTATTGGAAAATTGGGAACCGCATGTTATACTTAAAAAAAAAACCGGAATCATTTTAAAAGAGCGGTTTTTCCCCTTAATATGTCATATCACTATTACATATTGCATGATACACGGATATGCTCGCATTTCTTTTTACATGTCGCATACATCATGCTCTATTATTTTACGCATTGAGATATGCTGTTTTCATGAGATTTCTGGATTTGATAACCGTGGATATTTCAAATGAGATTATGTGTTGTTTTAAAAACCCGGTTTCTCTTGATATGATATTTCAGTGCGTCCACCATGTGTTTTCTCTGTTCTGAGAGTGGCATATGAAACCCGATTCGAGGAGTGGTAGGCACCGTCTGCGGATACATGGTGGACCCGATGAGGTACACCGGGGCAAGAAGACTCGTATATGTTAGACGGTGAGCCCGGCAGGGGGAGCACTACCTACCGGTGATAGTATCTAGACTCGGCGGTTATCCGGAAGATACCGACTGGAGTAGCGAGATGGATATGAGGGCTGACCAGGGAGTGCGGCGCCTGAGGGCCGATCTGAGGATGCGGCGGCTGAGATATATGAGGATTTACGTGCCGATGCGTGGCACGGTTTTTATGATGTTTTCGAGTGTCGATGCTAGGCACTCAGGTTCCATGATTTGATGTGCCGGGAGGGACACCGTTGATATATATATGCTCATACTTTCATGCACACTCTTTTATGATATTTACATGCATGATATTGTTGCGTCAGTGGTTGACGCGTAGATTAGATCCACATACATACATACATACACTGATGTTACTATGGGAGGTTATACACATGCTTATAGACATTGATTTATGGGTGAACGAGATCCACATATCCGCATGCATTGATTATTACTGTTGGATGTTATCCACATGCATATAGATAGTGACTACCTTGTTGGCACATATACGACCCGGTCACCCTAGATATCATAGTATTACCAGATGATATAATTGACCTAGGAGTCGTTGTTTATTCGATTTCTACTTGTAGATATATTTCTATTCACGAGTTGGCAACTCACCCCCGTTGTGCCACAGTTCTTGCAGGTTGACCGCTTGGATCAGTAGCGGATTCGCTGGCACACATATTCATTTGGGTGTTTTGCATTGGTAGGTGGGATATTTGTATCGTACCCACTCTTGTATTATATTTCATATTGTATCTAGTTAACTCCATCAATCAACCAAAAGTTGTATTTGTATAAGTGTTGAGACTTAGTGAGACTTGTAGTTGCGAGATTTGAGCGATGGGTTTTATTTTCCCTTTGGGGTTATATTTTGCTCTTTTCTTTATCTTTTTGTGGTGAAATTCGCCGTTGGGCGTCGTATACTCATTTATACTGTATTGCGTGCTTGTGATCCGCCGTTTTGCGAAGAGCTAGCTCCCGCTTGGGGATGCCATTATTCTTGTTATGTATTGTGGTTTTGGATCAAAATATACAAAGGAGGTGCTGCCAAAATTTTTCAAAAGACGAAACATGTTTTCAAACTGATAAATTTCACTTGCATCATTCATAATTCTTTCTATGCACTGAGAAAACTTGTTTTCATTATACCTTTATTTCAAAACCTCACCTCTTTTATTTTTCTAAAAAGGTTTAGATTTCTGGGTTTCAGCTTACTTGAATTCCGTTACGCCTTTAGACGTGGCGTGATTCAAGTGCCGGTCTCGAGCTAATATTTAGGGTCGTGACTGTGACAGTGCCTAGTAACCCTACAGAGTAATAGTTACTCGCAGTGGGTATCAGGATCCAACTATCTTATAGAAGGTATGCAATCTCATTGCAAATTTCAACACTTGAAATACCCAATATATATTTTTACCCCCAACGACCTATGACCTTGACGAAGGCCAACAAACCATAAGCCGCTAGTCATGTTCAACTCGTTTATTTCTTGATTGAATTCAACCTACTCGCACGACCCTTGACGCAGGCCAACAAGGTCGTACGACTACTTTAATCCAATCGCATCATATGCGGTAGATAAGCACTAATCAGCTACCGTACACTACGCTTTGACATAGGCCAACAAACGCAGTGCGAATACTAAAATAGTCCTTATCTAAAGTGACGGAGGGCTACGGCTTGTTTTAAAGAAAACATTTAGTGTAATGAACATGATATCGTTGTAGAATCTAGTGATTTGAAAAGGTGTGGTTTTTGTAGCATTTGCTAGTTTTGCTAAAGAGCTCACTCGCGGTGAAGGGGTCTCGGCTTTCCTCATCGAATGAGGTGTTGGATATTCATCACGGAATACCACTATGCAAAGAAAGAACTAGGGAAGTGTTCAGTCGAAATTAGTGCAATTTATAACATAACAATTTCCTCACTTTTCTAATCATTTAAGGGTGTTTGTTATAAATATAACACATATTACAAGTTCATCTGGAAAATATCAATTACCATGAGTTATACATTATAATCAACATTTTTGAAAAAAATGTATGCTTATTATTTCATGCATAATATTGTATATCTCTAACATTCTTCATTGAGATCTTGTGCAAAAATTAGCCCAGATCAGATATCGGAATCAGAAACTCGACAATAAAATACAGGAAAAAAAAGAGATAAATTCTGGCAGAGATTCAGTAGAGAGAAGAAGATTCCAGATATCAAATATAAACCCAGAGATCAACATTAGAAGACTCAAGAGAATTGAAGCTATGATCTCACCAATCAGCCGCGGATCCGCGGCTGAGTCAGGCCGAGTCATCGCGGATCCGCGGCCGAGTCAGGGGATCGGAGATCGATGTTTTTCCAGAAGCTTCCCAGTAACTTCTTAGCTTGCTGAAGACGCTTCATAACTACCTAGCTTATTCTTGATGCCTCTGCATAACTACCTAGCTTATTGGGGAAGCTTGATTAGGGGCTATAAAAAGAGACCTAAGCCTACATTAAAGAGGTTGTTGATTTTTTAGTTCGAAAATTTTGATCCAAATACCAAATCAAGATCCAATTCCAAATCAAGATCCAAGATCAAGAATCATGAGAAATTCATCGAGCGACTTCATTCAAGATTCCTTTACGCAAAGCCGATCGTTATCCACGAGCACGTGATCCTCGATAGATCCAAGACTGTAACATTTCAGAAAAATAAAATATTATTTTTGGGAATTTTTATAATTTAATATTAATTTCTAATGAATATTTTAATATTTCGGTATAATTAAATACCGATAAATGGGAAAAAAATTTGGAAAAATTTGGGAAAATTCTAAAATAGGGTATTTAATGGAATTATGCCCTTTTTAAGTTTTTATGATAAATAATATGCTAATTTAGTGCTAATCGCGATTAAAAATCGCTAATCGGATTTTTAGCATTTTTGTGCAAAACATGCACATATCATTTTCTACACCTGTGTTACATTTTTGCTTGGCTTTTACTTTGGGTTTACTATTGATGTGAGAAGGATTTAGAGGGAGAAGAAAAGAAAAGAAAAAGAAAAAGGATTTGGAATATAATATATAGGTATGGTGAGAGAGAGAAAGAGTAGGTGAGGGTGCTTGACTTAGCCATTCTTCTTCATTTCCTTCACTCATTTTCTCTCCCCTCTCTCCCTCATATGCGGCTGCTGCTGCCTCTTCCCTCTTCCTCCTCCATCTTTAAGCCCAAAACACCATGAATACAACCCCAAAACCCTATCCCCATTTCACAAATATTGTGCACAAGCTCGAGAGGAACACATTGGACCAAGAAAGAGAGGACTTTGAGCAACTCAAGAAAATTCTTGAGTTGCCAAAGGAGGTATTTTCTGCACCATTAGAGTTGTGTTTCAATTCCATATGCATCCATACTTGTTTCATGTCGATATTGTGTGGTTTTGATGAACTTTGGAAATTCCAAGTTAGGGTTAGGTTTTTTTTGATTTCAAAGGTGAATTGAAGTGTAATTAGGGACTACAACCCCTGTGGTGACTAATTGGAGACCCAAACTAGAAACTAGAACCCGGAATACGGATTTAGAAAAATCAATATCGGGAAAAACTGTGAATCTGTGATTGTATTTGGAAATCTGCTAACACCCGGGTCACCTGAAAATTATTTTGGATTGGCAGCGATACATGGAGGCACCTAGGAACCACCACCCAAAACCCTAGCCCCTAACCCATCTTTTTGGCCGCAAATAAACTCTTTCTGGCCATAATTTGTGGCCAGAGTAGGTGGGAATCGCCTCGTTTTTGTTTCAGGGCCTTATCTCCAGTAAATTTGACCTTTGGTATATGCAACTTTGACTGATTTCACATAGGGTAGAATCCGGGGTAATTTTCTTTTGTTGGCGCATGGTTTATGACTTGTTTTAGCATCGATTTTGGTATTTGGTGATTCGTTTCTGTCGGGTGGCGTTTGTACGTCAACGGCAAAGGGTTATTGGTCGTTGTTGCATGCGAGACTATAGGTTTTTATCTATGAGAGTAGCATGTGCCGTTTTTGTTTTCCGATGTGATTTTCATGTGCTTTATGATTGTGTTATCTTTGTAGGTACCCTACGTGATGTCGAGGCGTTGAAGATGAAGATGGAGACATCGGCACACAAGAAGCAAGGTGAGTAGATTTATATCTACGGGGAGAAGTCGGGTGGACGGCGTATAGCACCCCCGTAGTTCGTGGTGATGTATACGAATACGTATATATACATATATTTATTATATGTTGTTTGAGTTGATTGATGATAAAGATGGATTTTTGGTGTTCTTGGATTGGTTTAGTGTTAGTTGCGAAACTCTAGAGTAGTGGTCGCACCCACACACACACACGCACACACATACTTGCATACATTCTTTTTTTCATATGTGCGTATATGGGAATATGTAATTATGTGTTCACATGGGTATGGGACTTTGTGATCATATACTGGATTTGAGGATAGTACTTAGGATTGAGATGAGTCGATGAGATTTGATTTGAGGCCGTGAGATCGGTGATATGGCAGGGTTCGTATTTGAGATACGACATGACGTTGTAGCGGGTCCTTTGACGTAGTGTTTCCCACACGTGCATGCATACTTAGGTGGTATCAGTATTGTACTAGACGTAGATCAGTACCCCAGATTATGATCTTTGATAAAGAGGATACCAGATGAATAATGTGATGAATATGATATTGACCCGTACCCAGATTTGGGATGCCGTACGACGGATTTACGTACGAGCTATATATTGATGATAGATCCGCACTCTTGACTTGGGGATGTTTTATTATAGATACTGAATCAGATATGATATTATTGAGGCGGGATCACCGACTAATATATATATAAATATGTATCGACTCAGATGTTAGGCGGTTTCCTTACCTTTCGTTTAGCCTGTTAGCTCAGCCCTATATTTTAGTGTAGTTGTTAGACTAGATTCGATTCCTACCTATTTCAAAAACTAATGAATCATGGGTATTTTAAAAGACAGGCCAAGGGATTCTACGGATATTTCAAATGACGTATCTTTTCTTAAAAACACCGTAGCCCTTATTTTCAAAACACCACGATTCGTGTCATTTCAAAGGGCACTACTGTAGGACTTATATTATATTAAATGCAAATTAGTTATCATTGTGTTTAGTATTCAGCTCCTGCACATTATTGCTGTTCGCTCCGCATCGCATACTTATATTATGATTTCATATACCATTATTGATATCATGCTGTTAGGACACCAGCACCATTACCGATGATGCGTATGTACCACGTACACTTACTTGCCGGCTCACACACATCATCATCGGTAATTGCCATGTCACGTACACTTTAGACTATACTATTTCATCGACATAGCTTGTTAGCTGATAGTTTCGACATAATATTAGTGTACTTGCCTTATATGTTAGTTTAGACATTGCAGTTATTACTTGCTACTTCATGCATATTATTATTCACTGTTATGCCGTATTATGGAGTTTTATGCCTATATTCGCTGTTTACGTGCTATTGATGATTGGATTTCGGACTTTCCTGAGATTTCCTGGAATTGGGGAAAAACCGCAAGAACATTAATAAACTTCTTTCTCTCTCTTTTTAAATGAAAAGTGCGATTTTCCCATGATGTATGAGTCGTCCACCATGAGTTTTCATGATTGCTGATGGATTTTGAGACCCGATTCGAGGAGTTGGATGAACCGTCTCGGGTACATGGTGCGCCCGGTAAGGTATCCCGGGGCAAGAAGTTCGAGTTGTATTCGATGAGCCTGGCAGGGGAGCACTGCCTACTGGTGATTTTACCTGACGCGTCGGATATCCGGAGGATACCGTCGTGGTCCTGTGATTGATGTTGTCACGACCCAAAGTTCGTCCCGTGACCGACACTTAACCACGTAACGTCTACAGGCGTAACGCGAATAAGTAAGCCGATACCCAGAAATCAAAACCATTTAAAATATAGAGTGTTAAAACATTTTAGTAGAAACATTTGTAAAATGTTTAGAAAACCTTAAGTAATTTAGTAGAAATCCTTTTTAGTTCAAGAGTTATATTTTAATAATTTTGGCAACATTTCCTTTATAAAAATTTGTCCTGGAAATCGGGTAAAAGGCAAGGTGTAGTAGAAGTGACATGTGAAATGAATAGAGCATCACAATGGGAGAATCGCACCCAATGGCGGAACAATCACCACAATATGATATAAGACGCCGTGGCGTAGAATGAGCAGTAAAGTAAAGACAAATATCATAAAACATAAGACTGCATAAATAAAGTCGGCTCACAGCGAGCTCGACACCAGAGTACAAAATAACATACATCGTCCTCACAACTGTCTCTAAGTCAATACATGAAGGTAGATGGAGAATACTAGACACATCAATGTACAACTGAAAAGTAAATAGATACAGCACAAAACCTACCTAATAGCAAAAGGGCTAGCACGCCTCCGCAGTAGTATCCGTGTTAAAAGATGCGATGAACAGCCAGCCGCGACTGCTCCAAAGGGAAACCTGCAAGCACTGTGGCACAACGGGGGTGAGTTGCCAACTCGTGAATAGTAGATAACATATAAAGGTAATCGCGAGTATGCACGTGCTGCGATACTCTAACCTATGCCAACAGAGAACATCTATATGATGAACTGGATGCTCAATATCATGCAACAAGTGCGATCAAATGACATCTCCATGTGAAGAGCAAGATATGTGATAATCAGGTATGGTAATGCAATCTAACCACCATATATAGAATAAGCAGGGTATGCAATGAGCGTACAAGCATGTATACTATATCAGTATAATAGATACAGGATGAGATATCATATCCTAATGCTAAGCATGGGAAAATATAACATCTACACGGAATGTTATCGTGGAAAATATAATCGGTGCCCATCAATGCACCCAATCCCAATACAACTCAGGCGCCGTCATCCTCCGGCCCTCAAATCCTGTAAATCCCATGAAATCATAAGTGCCCAACACCGGCACTCAAAATATCAAGAAACACTCATGTCCAGCATCGACACGCAAATCCTCATATATCGGGCATCCGTCAGTCCGGGTCAGCCCACGGGCTCCGTCTGTGGTATCGGCCCTCGGCCCCGGCAGTACGAGTCGTCCAGTATCCATCTATCGACTCTAGTCAGTATCCTCCGGATAACCGTCAGGTCCAACCAATCATCGGTAGGTAGTGGTCCCGCCGCCAGGCACACCGTCTAGCTACACAGCAGATCCGTTCTCGCCCCGGGGTACCGTACCGGGTCCACCATGTAGCCACAATCGGCCTCGTCCGCTCCTCGAATCGGGTTACATACATCACTCTAGCACCGAGAAAACACTTGGTGGACGCACTGAAATATCATGTCAAGGGAAACCGTGTTTTTAAACAGTGCGTATTTTCTTAAAATAGTACCCCGGTTCCCAAATCCAGAAATCACGTAAATCAAATCTAATGCGTAAATCCATGCAATGCGTCGTATGACACTAAGAGTAAATGAAAGGGAAAACCGCTCTTTTAAAAGATCCAGTTTTGAAATATCGCTTGCGGTCCTTTAGTTTTAAATCAAGTCAATATCATCCATGTATGTAACGTATGAATATGGGTATAGCTATGGATGTGCGAATGGATAAGTACGCAAAGTGAATGTGGCAATGTACATGTGTATTAATGTGGACATACGATGTATATGTGCCCAAATAAGGATATATGATGTATATGGCACACGTATGGATATGTGATGTATAGGTGCCCAAGTAAGAATATATGATGTATATAAAGGGTACGTGTACACAGGTAGTGATATATCAATGAAGGTATGCACAAAAGTAAGTATACAATGTGCATGGTACGAATATAACATGTGGTAATATGCGGCAAATCCTGACAAACATCAATAGAACGGAATCAATATGATATATGATTTATAGCAATCCTATAATGTGAGTGTCATGGAAATCACTAACGGTGTGAGTGTAGCATATAAGTCGTGCCCGTGCAACTGGAACCGTTATTGACAGTGCAGTGCTCTATCCTACCAGTTCTATATATATCAAGAGAGTATGCTACAAGTATATCTATATGACCACACATGACTAAATATCCTATTACGCCGTGACGCTTAACGCCATACGGCGATTTCCCCATAGATGTTTATTCTACTCACCTGGTCGCGTGCTAAGTATAGCCGACCACCTGCTTCCCTTTCCTGGTGGCGTCTGACGTACACGCATGCGAACCTGGGATTTGCACAAGAAACCAAATATAATCAAAATCTCGCAAAACGCGATATCGAATCAAAACGTGAACTCGCGTCATGAATTAACGCGCGTGTGTGCGATACGCTGAAACGTGTGTGTACGCGTCTACGACTCATCCCGACATACCGCGATACGCTGAATCACAGAACACACTCGCGTATCGCGCAAACTAAAAACACCAGAAAATGATATATCGTCGCAGATTCTACCCAGGTTAAAACATTACAAATCTATAAATACCATGGACCTACAAAAAGTAGCAAACAGCTACCCTAAAAACCCTAGCTAATATCTCCCAAGTCTGGCCGCAATTTGCGTCCAGAACGATTATTCCGAAGGCCTGGGATTGGGGTGGTGGGGTCGGGCTCTTGTGGTGTGGTCAGGGCATCTCCAGTAGGCTACAGTCGACTCAATTTCATTCTGAAATGCCCGGGTCTAAAGCAGAATTTAAAAAGCTAAGATTTTGCTTAAAAACGTCAATTTTGCACAAAAAAGGAAACTGAGGGTATTTTTGTGTAATCTGGGGTTTACCTAGGTTTATTTGGCCTGAACAACACCTAACTAACTTAATCCAACCAAAACTAACCTTACCTAAGCAAAGTTTACACTAAACACCACATAAAGCACTAAAAAACATCATTATTGCTAACCGAAGCTAAACTACACAATTAAGCAAATGCAAGAATAAATTTAAAGATTATACCCTCTAGGGATCTCCCAAATGAAGAGAAGGAGGAGAAGAAGAGGGGATGGAGCCGCTGGTGTGTTGCTGTTGCCGCTGCCTGAAGCTGCTACCACTGCTGCCTGTAGCTGCTGCTGCTGCTGATGTTGTGCTTGCTGCTGTTGCTGAAGCTGTGGCTGCTGATGTTGGTGCTGGAGCTGGAGCTGCTGCTGCTGTGGAGGGTGCTGGTGGTGTGTGTGTGTGTATGAGAGAGTGAATGAGTGAGAAATGAGAGGGTGTGATGCAACAAAGAAAAGATAATACAAAAAGTCAAGCCCCCATTTCTCTCTCTCTTGCCACATTAAATGCAAGCATGGGCTTGCCATGATGCACTCCCCCTCTCACTCCTATTTAATGCAAGCATGGCTTAGCCATGATGCATTCTCTCCCATTCTCTCAAGTCAACCAACATAAAATTTTAAATCCCTTTTCATTTTTAAAAAAAATAACCTTAATTAAAATCATGTTAACTTATTAATGGTGGGGTTAACCTACCATGGTTGTTAAACATGGTTTAACCTCAAATTTTAACCCCAGTTTACTTGCACAAGTTTGTGCAAGCTTAGGAAAATTCTAGAAAAATATTTATTAAATTTGAAAAATTATTTGAAAACTAATTTGGTAAACTTTTTATTAAAATTCTCATATTAAAATATAGTTAGTTACTAACCACATTCTCAAGTGTTACAATCTTCCCCCCTTAGAGAAATTCGTCCCCGAATTTTAAAATATAAAGCAACGCATACCTTCAAAGAGATGACGGAACTTCTTCCGCATCTCGCCTTCGGCCTCCCAAGTGATCTCTTCACCATTGGGGCGGCGCCAAAGCACCTTCATTGATGGCAAGACCCTCGATCTATGTTTCTTCACTTGCCGGTCCACTATCACGGCTGGCTGCTCGGTGAAAGTAAGTTCGCGCTCGAGCTGAACGGTCTGATGCTGAATCATGTGCGAAGGGTCATGTAGGTATCTGCGAAGCATCGAAACGTGGAATACGGGGTGAACGTCTGGGAAGTCGGGTGGAAGAGCCAAACGATATACTACTGATCCCACAAGCTCGAGGATCTCGAAGGGACCTATGAACCTGGGGCTAAGCTTCCCCTTTCGTCCAAACCTCATCACTCCCTTCATCGGAGAGACCCTCAGAAACACGTGATCGCTAACTGCGAACACTAATCTGCGGCGGCGACTGTCAGCATACGATCTCTGCCTGATCTGAGCTGTCCTCATCCGGTCTCGAATCAGCTGTATCTTCTCGGTCATCTCCTGTACGATCTGTGGGCCCAAAATACAGCTCTCGCTAAGCTCTGTCCAACAGACGGGAGATCTACATCTCCTCCCATACAAAGCCTCGAAAGGTGCCATCTGAATGGTATCCTGGAAACTATTGTTGTAGGAGAACTCTATCAAGGGTAAATGATGATCCCAGCTACCACCAAAGTCTAAAACGCAAGCTCGGAGCATGTCCTCGAGAGTCTGAATAGTCCGCTCTGACTGGCCGTCGGTCTGCTGATGAAATGCTGTGCTGAAACTCAAGCGTGTGCCCAAAGCCTCCTCAAGTCTCTACCATAGTCGGCTGGTAAACTGGGTGCCTCTGTCGGACACAATACACGTCGGGACTCCATGCAGTCGTACTATCTCGTAGATGTAAATCTGGGCATACTGAGCAAATCCGAAAGTCGTCTTCACTGGCAGGAAGTGAGCCTCTTTTGTCAAACGGTCCACGATCACCCAAATGGAGTCACGCCCTCGCCTAGTCCTGGGCAGGCCTACAACGAAATCCATCGAAATCTGCTCCCATTTCCACTCCGGAATGGGTAACGGCTATAGCTCTCCCGCCGGCCTCTGGTGCTCGGCCTTGACTTGCTGACAAGTCAGGCATCTAGACACGAAATCTGCAATGTCCCTCTTCATTCCGTCCCACCAGTAAACATCCCTCATATCATGATACATCTTAGTGGAATCGGGATGGACGCTGTACATCGATCGATGTGCCTCCTCAAGAATCTCACGCCGCAGTCCCTCAGCATCTGGTACGCACAGTCTAGTCCCAAATCCCAGTATCCCCTGATCATCGATCAAGAACTCGGAAAGTCTGCTCTCTCCAATCTGTGTCATGATCTCTGACATCGGTCATCACTGTGCTGTGCCTCATATATACGGTCAAGCAACTGTGGGCGTGCCCGAACATGCGCAAGCTTTCCCCTGATCGGCGTGAACTCGAACTGCACTCGGCTGTCGCATAATATCTGCCAATCTGCCGACGACTGCCTCTGCACTGCGCTCAAACAGGATAGACTACCCCCGGGCCTCCTGCTCAAAGCATCTGCCACTACATTAGCCTTGCCCGGGTGATACAAGATCTCACAATCGTAGTCCTTCACTAACTCCATCCATCGGCGCTGTCATAGATTCAGGTCCCGCTGCTGAAATATATACTTTAAGCTCTTGTGATCAGTGAATATCTGGCACGACTCGCCATAGAGGTAATGTCTCCAGACCTTAAGTGCAAAGACCACTGCGGCCATCTCCAAATCGTGAGTAGGGTAGTTCTGTTCATGTCTCTTCAACTGCCACGAAGCATACGCGATCACCCTATCATGCTGGATCAATACGCACCTTAGCCCCACTCGTGAAGCGTCACAATAGACTGCAAATCCGCCTGATCTTGAAGGCAACGATAGCACTAGCGCTGTAGTCAAACAAGTCCGTAGCTGCTGGAAACTGTGTTCGCACTCCTCCGTCCAATCGAAAGGAACTCCCTTCCGGGTCAATCCGGTCTAGGATGCAGCAATGCGGGAGAAATCCTGTACAAATCGCCTATAGTAGCCGGCCAATCCTAGAAAACTGCGTATCTCAGTAACGGATTTAGGCTTGGGCCAACTCTGAACGGCCTCGATCTTCCTCGGGTCTATACATATACCATCCCGTGTAATCACGTGACCCAAGAAGTCTACACTGTCCATCCAGAATGCGCACTTGGATAATTTTGCATAAAGCTGGTGCTCCCCCAAAATCTGCAGTGTGATCCGCAGGTGCTGCTCGTGCTCCTCTCTGCTCCGGGAATACACCAATATATTGTCAATGAATACGAAGATGAACAAGTCAAGGTACGGCCTAAATATACGGTTCATCAAGTCCATGAATGCTGCTGGGGCGTTGGTGAGTCCGAACGACATCACCAAAAACTCATAATGGCCGTAGCGCGTGCGTAAAGCTGTCCTCGGTACATCCTCCTGTCGAACCCGCAGCTGATGGTATCCTGATCGCAAATCGATCCTCGAAAAATATCCTGCCCCCTGAAGCTGGTCGAACAAGTCGTCGATGCGTGGCAACGGATATCTGTTTCGCACGGTCACCCGGTTCAGCTGGCGGTAGTCGATACACAGACGCAAACTGCCGTCCTTCTTCTTAACAAACAGGACCGGAGCACCCCAAGGAGAAACACTGGGTCGTATAAGTCCCTTGTCTAGCAAATCCTGCAACTGACTCTTCAACTCACAAAGCTCCGCCGGGGCCATCCGATAAGGCAGTATAGAAATAGGCCCCGTGCCGGGAATCAAATCAATACAAAAAGCAATATCACGCTCAGGTGATAGCCCAGGAAGCTCGTCAGGGAACACGTCAGGGAACTCACATACAATCGGAACCTGGTCCAACGGAACATCCGTAGCTCTAGTGTCACAAACATAGGCTAGGAATCCCTGACATCCCTTCCTCAATAGCTGTCCAGCACGAAGAGAAGAAATCAGAATGTAAGGGGTGGCACCACGGTCCCCCTGCACAACAAAATCCGACTCGCCGGGAAAACAAAATCTCACTGTTTTCTCGCGGCAGTCCACAGACGCATAGCACGTGGCTAGCCAATCCATGCCCAAAAGAACATCGAAGTCCAACATCTCAAGAAGGATCAAGTCGACAGGCAGCTCTCTCTCGCCAATATGGACAACACAGGATCGGAACACGTACTTAGCAACAAACGACTCTCCCACGGGAGTGGTCACAACAAGCGGCTGATCAAGCAGACCAGACTCTCTACCCAAACTCGGCACGAAGTGTGCGGAAACGTACGAGTGTGTGGATCCGGGATCGAACAATACGTGTGCATCAACAGAACATACTGATAAGGTACCTGAGACCACCGCACTGGACGCCTGTGCATCCTGATGCATCAACACGAAAACCCATGCTTGTCCTCCACTTGCAACTGGTGGTCCCCCACTAGCAACTGGCTGCACTCTGCCGGTAGCTGACTGTCCTCTGCCTCGACCACCTCTCCCTCTAGGAACAAACCCTCCGCGACCACGGCCTCTCTGTGCATGGGTCAGACGCGGAGCAACTGTGGGTACAATAGGCAACGCCCTCTGGGGTGGTGAAGGTGGTAGTGTGACATGCGGTATGGCTGCCTCCCTCCGGGGTATCTCAGAACAATCTCTAACACGATGATAAGAACTCCCACAGCGGAAACATCCCGATGATGACCGCTAATCCTCCTGCGGATAGGAGCTGAACAACCGGCCTCGCCCTGAATCTCTGCCACCTGCAAGACGTCTGTCACGGCGCCGGAAAGGCTGTCTCTGTGCTGATGCATCCACACGAACTCTCTTCGGCTCTGGAACTACCGATGTCTCGGCAAGGCGCTCCTCAACCAATAAGGCTGCATCTACAGCTGCGGCATAGGTCTCGTAATGCTGTGTGCTGATCGCAAGAAATAACGGGGTGAGCAAACCTCGAACGAACCTCTTGACTCGCATCTCCTCAGTAGCCACTAAATACGGGGCATAGATAGATAGCTCTGTGAAAAACACGTCATACTCTGCCACTGTCATCTCCGGAGTCTGACGTAAGGACTCGAACCTTCGTGCTCTAGCATCTCTGACACTCAGTGGGAGGAAGCGGGCAAGGAATATCGTCACAAACTCTGTCCAGGTCATTGGAGGAAGACCTGCCGCTCTACCCTTCTTGACTGATTCGCACCATTTCTGCGCAAGACCTTCCAGGCGAAAGCTCACGAACTCTACCCATCTCGCATCTGCGCATATGAGGGAACGGCATATCCGGGCTATCCTATCAATGAAAGACTGTGGGTCCTCGGCTGCATCGGTGCCTGTGAAGACGGAGGCTTCAGCCTCATGAATTCTGACAACGACACTATAATCACCTCCGTAGCTGCAGGAGCAACTGGCTGTACGGTAGGTACTATCGCAGTCCCTGTGACTGGTGGAGCTACCTCTGGTCGCTGCGCTCAGAGCATCTCAACTAGCGATCCTATCATCTGACGCATCTCCTGCATGCTGGATCCCACCGTCTGGCGCATCTCCTGCATACCAGCCCCTAGCATGGCGATCTGATCTGTCACAGGAGGAACAGTCTGCTCGGGTACAACGGGTGCACTGCCCAGATCAGTCCTCATCTCGGACGAGTCAACACAAATTTTAGCCCTCGCGGCCGCTCTCTGCGCCCTCGTAGTCTTTGGCGGCATAATGGCTGAAAAGAAAAGTAGGATTCGATAAGGATACGGAAATCGAATCGCTAGAATGTATACAATCGTGAAGGAATTTCAATCAATAAGTCTTAAGGTCGCTTAGGCGGAGTACCGTGTCGAGAGTATGCCGCGGAACATACACACGCTACGCTACCCTGCTGCAGCTACCTACTCCATCGTACCAGGGTCATCCTACACTCCGAAGGTAAAACCTACGCTCTGATACCAACTTTGTCATGACCCAAAGTTCGGCCCGTGACCGGCACTTAACCACGTAACGTCTACAGGCGTTACGCGAATAAGTAAGCCGAAACCCAGAAATCAAAACCATTTAAAATATAGAGTGTTAAAACATTTTAGTAGAAGCATTTGTATAATGTTTAGAAAACCTTAAGTCATTTAGTGGAAATCCTTTTTAGTTCAAGAGTTATATTTTAATAATTTTGGCAACATTTCCTTTATAAAAATTTGTCCCGGAAATCGGGTAAAAGGCAAGGTGTAGTAGAAGTGACATGTGAAATGAATAGAGCATCACAATGGGAGACTCGCGCCCAACGGCGGAACAATCCGCACAATATGATATACGACGCCGTAGCGAAGAATGAGCAGTAAAGTAAAGACAAATATCATAAAAGATAAGACTGCATAAATAAAGTCGGCTCACAGCGAGCTCGACACCAGAGTATAAAATAACATACATCGTCCTCACAACTGTCTCTAAGTCAATACATGAAGGTAGATGGAGAATACTAGATACATCAATGTACAACTGAAAAGTAAACAGATACCGCACAAAACCAACCTAATAGCAAAAGGGCTAGCACTCCTCCGCAGTGGTATCTGTGTCAAACGTTGCGATGAACAGCCAGCCGCTACTACTCCAAAGGGCAACCTGCAAGCACTGTGGCACAACAGGGGTGAGTTGCCAACTCGTGAATAGTAGATAACATATAAAGGTAATCGCGAGTATACACGTGCTGCGATACTCTAACCTATGCCAACAGAGAACATCTATATGATGAACTGGATGCTCAATATCATGCAACAAGTGCGATCTAATGACATCTCCATGTGAAGAGCAAGATATGTGATAATCAGGTATGGTAATGCAATCTAACCACCCTATATAGAATAAGCAGGGTATGCAATGAGCGTACAAGCATGTGTACTATATCAGTATAATAGATACAGGATGAGATATCATATACTAATGCTGAGCATGGGAAAATATAATATCTACACGGAATGTCATCATGAAAAATATAATCGGTGCCCATCAATGCACCCAATCCCAATACAACTAAGGCGCCGTCATCCTTCGGCCCTCAAATCCTGTAAATCCCATGAAATCGTGAGTGCCCAACACCGGCACTCAAAATATCAAGAAACACTCGTGTCCAGCATCGACACGCAAATCCTCATATATCGGGCACCCATCAGTCCGGGTCAGCCCACGGGCTCCGTCTGCGGTATCAGCCCTCGGCCACTGCAGTACGAGTCGTCCCGTAACCATCTATCGACTCTAGTCAGTATCCTCTGGATAACTGCCAGGTCCAACCAATCAACGGTAGGTAGTGGTCCCACTGCAAGGATCACCGTCTAGCTACACAACAGATCCGTTCTAGCCCCGGGGTACCATACCGAGTCCACAATGTACCCGCAATCGGCCTCGTCCGCTCCTCGAATCGGGTTACATACATCACTCTAGCACCGAGAAAACACATGGTGGATGCACTGAAATATCATGTCAAGGGAAACCGGGTTTTCAAACGGTGCGTATTTTCTTAAAATAGTACTCCGGTTCCCAAATCCAGAAATCACGTAAATCAAATCTAATGCGTAAATCCATGAAATGCGTCGTATGACACTAAGAGTAAAAGAAAGGGAAAACCGCTCTTTAAAAAGATCCAGTTTTGAAATATCGCTTGCGGTCCTTTAGTTTTAAATGAAGTCAATACCATCCATGTATGTAACATATGAATATGGATATCGCTATGGATGTGCGAATGGATAAGTACGCAAAGTGAATGTGGCAATGTACATGTGTACTAATGTGGACATACGATGTATATGTGCCCAAATAAGGATATATGATGTATATGGCACAAGTATGGATATATGATGTATAGGTGCCCATGTATGAATATAAGATGTATATGAAGGGTACATGTGCACAGGTAGTGATATATCAATGAAGGTATGAACAAAAGTAAGTATACAATGTGAATGGTATGAATATAATATGTGGTAATATGCGGCAAATCCTGACAAACATCAATAGAACGGAATCAATTTGATATATGATTTATAGCAATCCTATAAGGTGAGTGTCATGGCAATCACTAACGGTGTGAGTGTAGCATATAAGTCGTGCTCGTGCAACTGGAACCGTTAGTGACAGTGCAGTGCTCTATCCTACTAGTTCTATATATATCAAGAGAGTATGCTACAAGTATATCTATATGACCACACATGACTAAATATCCTATTACGCCCTGACGCTTAACGCCATACGGGCGATTTCCCCGTAGATGTTAAATCTACTCACCTGGTCGTGTGCTAAGTATAGCCGACCACCTGCTTCCTTTTCCTTGCGGCTTCTGACGTACCCGCCTGTGAACTTGGGATTTGCACAGGAAACTAAATATAATCAAAATCGCGCAAAACGCGATATCGAATCAAAACGTGAACTCACGTCGCGAATTAACGCGCGTGTGTGCGATACGCTGAAACGTGTGTGTGCGCGTCTACGACTCATCCCGACATGCCGCGATACGCTGGATCACAGAACCCACTTGCGTATCGCGCGTATCGCGCAAACTAAAAACACCAGAAAACGATATATTGTCCCAGATTCTACCCAGGTTAAAACATTACAAATCTATATATACCATGGATCTACAAAAAGTAGCAGACACCTACCCTTAAAACCCTAGCTCCTATCTCCCAAGTCTGGCCGCAATTTGTGGCCAGAACGATTATTCCGGCGGCCTGGGATTGGGGTGATGGGGTCGGGCTCTTGTGGTGTGGTCAGGGCATCTCTAGTAGGCTACAGTCCACTCAATTTCATTCTGAAATGCCCGGGTCTAAAGCAGATTTTAAAAAGCTAAGATTTTGCTTTAAAATGTCAATTTTGCATAAAAAAAGGAAACTGAGGGTATTTTTGTGTAATCTGGGGTTTACCTAGGTGTATTTGGCCTGAACAACACCTAACTAACTTAGTCGAACCAAAACTAACCATACCTAAACAAAGTTTACACTAAACACCACATAAAGCATTAAAACACATCATTATTGCTAACCGAAGCTTAACTACACAACTAAGCAAAAGCAAGAATAAATTTAGAGATTATACCCTCTAGGGATCTCCCAAATGAAGAGAAGGAGGAGAAGAAGAGGGGATGGAGCTGCTGGTGTGTTGCTGTTGCTGTTGCCTGAAGCTGCGACCACTGCTGCCTGTAGCTGCTGCTGCTGCTGCTGTGCTTGCTGCTGTTGCTGAAGCTGTAGCTGCTGATGTTGGTGCTGGAGCTGGAGCTGCTGCTGCTGATGCTGTGCTTGCTGCTGTTGCAGAAGCTGTGGCTGCTGATGTTGGTGCTGGAGCTGGAGCTGCTACTGCTGTGGAGGGTGCTGGTGGTGTGTGTGTGTATGAGAGAGTGAATGAGTGAGAAATGAGAGGGTGTGATGCAACAAAGAAAAGATAATACAAAAATTCAAGCCCCCATTTCTCTTTCTCTTGCCACATTAAATGCAAGCATGGGCTTGACATGATGCACCCCCCCTCTCACTCCTATTTAATGTAAGCATGGCTTAGCCATGATGCATTCTCTCTCATTCTCTCAAGTCAACCAACATAAAATTTTAAATCCCTTTTAATTTTTAAAAAAAATAACCTTAATTAAAATCATGTTAACTTAATAATGGTGGGGTTAACCTACCATGGTTGTTAAACATGGTTTAACCTTAAATTTTAACCCTAGTTTACATGCAGAAGTGTGTGCAAGCTTAGGAAAATTCTAGAAAAATATTTATCAAATTTGAAAAATTATTTGAAAACAAATTTGGTAAACTTTTTATTAAAATTCTCATATTAAAATATCGTTAGTTACTAACCATATTCTCAGGTGTTACAGATGTTAGGGGCCGATCCGGACTGACGGCGCCCTAGACAGTGAGATTTGAGACACTGAGATATCGAGATTTTGGGATTTATGTTTTGTGTCGATGCTAGACACTGTTTATGTTGATTTTATTGATGATACCTCATTTTAAATGTACCGAAATCTCACTAAGTTATGAAAGCAGTTTCTCCATTTACAAGTTTTCTGTTTTCACTTATTCATACCTCATCCATATGATATATTGCTACCTGAGGCACTGACACGAGCACATGGGATTACACTTGGGTTAGATATTTACCTTTTCCACCTTTTCATGCTTTAGACTCACATTTTGAGGATTATATATATAGTGATCGTATAACCTAGGATTGCGTTATTCATGCGATTTCTGCTCGTAGATGTTTTCTACTCACGAGTTGGCAACTCACCCCCATTGTGCCACAGTTTCTTGCAGGTTTGCCGTACAGGTTTCGTTATGGCTTTGCTGGCACTACTTCCATTTCGGGGTGATTTGCTAGTAGGTGGGTTCACTTGCATCGTGACCATCATTATACTTTGTATATTATTATTTAGTTGTATCTAGTAAACTCCATCAACCAAACATGTATTTATTTCAGATAGAGACCAGGGTTGTTTATTCTTTCGACCTTAGAGTCGTGCATTATATTTCTATGGATTTCTTCCTGTTTTGAGTTTCCTTTTCTGTTGTGATCCTCGCTTTTCGGCGTTGTATATTATATTGATTGCGTGGTTGTGACCGTCGATTGACGAAGAGCTAGCTCCCGCTTGGGGATGCCTTTATTCATTATATATGCTTTATCAGGTTTTGTACCCGTTTGGGGTCAGTTTTTACAAGGGAAACTCTGCCGAAATTTTTTAGAAAAGACTTGAGATTTTAAAATTGTTTTTCCTTCACTCTACTACTTTTCTTGGTTTGGATTTCTGGGTTTTCGGCTTACTTAGATTACGTACACCTCGAGACGTTTCGTAGTTTAAGTGCCGGTCATATTCCGTACTTTCGGGTCGTGACAAAGACTCACGGTGATCAAGCGAAGCGAAGATCGACGGAGAAATTACCTCTTTAAGGGAGTGATCGAGGGTGAATTTTCTTGTAATCTCGGATTGAAGAAGTTCCAATTTGAAGTTGAATAATAAAGGTGATCATTACTCTTAGTCTTGCTTTCTTTAAATTTTTGCATTATGAAATCTCTATTTTTTTATTCTTCTATTTTCATAATGTGTGAATAAATCTCCGCTTGCTAAGGATTCAAAAGAATTTGGTATATCAAATGGTGAAAAAAAATCTATATTCATCTTAAATATTATGGTGATTATAAAGTTTAGCAAAAAGAATCATTAATGTCCAAATTGTGAGTGAGATCAATTTATTAAGAATTTCGTCACAATTTGGGGATTAGATTGATGTTCTTTCTTGTTGATGGCTAGATAGGAATGGTAAGAAATGAAAGGATAATGGGGCAATGAAGGAGAAACCCTAGTTTATTCAAAGGATCCCTAATTCTCAATTTTAGCCATCAATCTAGCTCTAATTCTACCAATAGATAAGATGAATCATTTTGAATAATCATCATTGGCTACTAATTCCGTTCGAATCCTACAAGCCTTCTACAATTTTCTTGATAACTAAATCTTGAACATTTTCTTGGAATTCCTTTCTTGAAAATAATTTATTGAATTTCTTGAAACTATTACTTCAAGTAAATCTTGAACTATTTCTTAAATTTCTTTACTAGTTCTTTCGACTCATCTAAAGAAAGAATTTACGAATTCCTCGAATCCCAGAGGACGACCCGTACTCACTAATGCTTGCTACACGCGACACCGTTATTAATTGCGGTTACTACTACTTTTATTTGATCAATCAAATGGCGCCGTTGCCGGGGATGCGTCCGTAATTTGTTCTTTCTTCCTATTTGAGTTGAAATATTATTATTCCATCAAAATTTGAATCAAAAACGCATCGTGTGCTTAACGATTAGAGTGTGAATTTTTCAAGGAAATCTGGAATAACTGTAGCAGGGAGAAAAGGATTCAGGTCATTTCATCGAGACCAGAGGAGCAAGGGGAGCATCAGAACCAAAACTTGTTCAAAGAACTGTTCAACTGACCGCGGAACCGCGGCAAGAAGCAGCAAGAGGCGGTGGAACCGTGATGTTCTTGACGATTTAGGGCTTCAGTTTTCTCTGGTATATTCTCTTCTTTCTCCTCTCTTCTCTGATTAGTCCAATAACAAATTTCTCTGCAGGATTCTGTTAGGTTACGGCAGCGCCCCGGCCATTAATCCGATGCCAAATGCGGAACAAAAACTTTTCAAAACCTGGTGCTACCACAACCAAATACCCAGATCGAACCATTAACCGTTAACTAGCAACTACTGTAAAGAGTTCAGAGATTATACCGATCGATCCGTGTCTTTCGGTCTTCAATCTCCGTCCCATGCTTGTTGCGGCTGCCCAGACGAACTTCGCTCTCCGGTCTCGCTTGTCAAAGTGACACCACATCGAGGAATCTTTATACGGGTTCCCGCTTCAAACCGAAGCAACTCGGACATGAATTTTTCTAGCCGAGATGTCCAAGATGAAGTAGAGAATGTGTGTGATAACTTTGTCTCAATACATCCATTGATTCTCAACGCATGATATAGTATGAATGGATGTTGAAGAAGAAGCCATTAGAGGAAGATGTAAGCTCAAGAGAAAAAGAAAGAAGTAAAATGGCTTATATGTTATGTGTGATCTTTTGAAAGAGAGAGAAATATCTAAAAAACAAAACCCCAACCCTTACTTAGCTGTCCTCTCTCTCCAAAATATCCCCCACTTTCCATAATTAGCCCCAAAATCAATCCATGTCACAATAATGGTCACATAAACCAAGACCATGAGTCACCAAGAGCATGTGACATGAAATGATGCAAATGGACAAAACTTGTACTCAAATTTTCCTCCACTAAACATTTAAACTAAATGTTTAATCAAATAAAAAAGATATGGCATCAACGAAAGTAAACTCGTGACGGATCACAAGAATACTCCTCATCTGTATATACATACTTGCATTCGCATTCCGACTGAATACGAATGCAATGAGACGAAAGTAATCCAACAAAACTAATACTAGTGTCCAGCTTAAACCAAAGCCCACTAGTATGATTCATCCGATCATGATCTGTGCACGAGTGCACGTATATGATCGAACCCTGCCATAAAACCATACGGCCTCTACAACATTTCCTCAGAACTTGGGAAGCTTTCTGTGGGGGAATCTAAAGACTCGTCAATACACTGGCAGTGGGTTTAACTACAAGCACGTCAGTGGTACCAGCTGTACGTAACGGCTGCCCAGGTATTGAGTGAAAAGGAAGCTGATGAGCAAACTCATCCTGAAACCCTACTGAGCCTATCTGTGACAATCTCCGTACAGTCCGGTCTGTTCGTCTATGAGTATCGCATATCGGGCCTAGGGGGATGGTAAACGTCAGACCCCCAATAGCGGTATAAGTCGTGTCGGAGTGTAGCCCAGAACTCCTTGAGAAACTACTGGAATGCCTACCAGTAAATCTCACTTGCCTTGACCAAGGACTTTATGTAATGGCTCTCCAGACACAGTGCGATATCAACCCCCAATACCGGGAGAGACGAATCCTGCCTAACCGCCACTGCCTCCAAGTGCTTCGGGACTGCACCCAACTACTACCTGTTTGCACGACTCCTTTGAGCCATGGTAGGGTAGTAATAAAAGAATAGTGGGAACAAACTTGAGGCAATGTAGCAGTGTCAAGTCAACAGACTAAGCTATACTCATGTCACCTGGGAACTGCTCCTGACGATAGGTATAGTACCAATCAGCAGTGCCCCTGTGAGTCCATCCGGTGTACTCATAACCCAATGAGCACCTGTATACTATCTTAGGTGAACCAACTGACACCAATGGCTTGTGAGACCAACCACCGCCCCTCGTCGGGGTCTCGATCCCTATACACTAGTCTACTCATGGAGTATCGATGCCCAGTCTCAAAACTCCCATGACTAGGGACACTTTAAGGATGTGCTTATAGACTACCCAACTCTCATGTATATGATTGCCATCATACTGCTGGTAGTCAAGCAAGAATCCTATGGGCTCTATCAACGTGTAATAGTGATCTGTAATGTCACCTGAAGCATGTACACGATGATAAAGACAAACCAGATAGCATACTATCATCTCGAGTAAGACTGTTCTACCGGTATAGGTCCTCTCTCAATCATTGCAATCACGTGCCTGTGATCCAATAATTAACTTGAGGGCACTATAGCCAACAATCTCCCACTTGCACTTATGGCTAATTATTGCGATGTCGCATGCTCACAGCCTATGTGATACCGAACTCCCAACTCCTCTAGTAATCAGTTTCACAAAGCTCGTTTGTGAAACTCTTGCTTTCAAGAAATAGGCTCAATGAGTGGATCCGCTCTGATGTTTCTTTCTATGTCTCTCTTAATCTCAAGTTCGCGGAGAATACCATCTCCCGAAATGAGTAATACCTGTCTTAGAATATGTCTGGATATCTGATGGGGCCTAGTTCATAAATGAACTCCATATCTAGCATACTTCTTAGACTGTATCCTCAACTGAATTTAATCAGTATGCTGCACCATGCCTCCCTCAGTATCCTCCTGGACCACCTGTCCAAACTACTGCCCCTTGTCAAAGGGAAAAATATAACTCTAACAGTCACTCTGTCATCCTGGTCACCTTGGAAGCCTGAAATGATAACTATCTCCCGAAGGAGGCTGCCGTTAACATATCCCTAGATCATGCACTTTTGTTCTAAAACTGCTTCCGAACGTTTCTCCAGGATTGGAATAATATCTCAACTTATTGCATCTAGTGCAAAAACAACATCTGGTGTGGTACTTGACATCTCATGATTGACTCAATTGCCTAAGCAAGTGATATGCCAATCATGCACATCCCTCTCCCCTTAAGTCTGTAAGACACCTTTAGAGAGGGTGACTCTATCACCTGCAGGTACACCACCATGCCAAGAGTCGTCCATTCTAAATATCTTTAAAATACTGTCTAGGTACCCAGATTGGGAAACCACCCAAATCTAGATCTAAAACCATAGATCTAGTAACCAGAATGCCTGATTTTTTATCCATATCCTATGTGGAGAAACCACTGTTTGGCAACCACAGTATAACCGATCGTAGTATAGGAATTTCACTTCCTACTTTGTGTATGTCAACCCAATACCAGGACATCACACCCTACTACCTTCTTAACAGATCCATCCCTTATTCTGATGAAGTCAAAACCTATGACTGTCACTTCTAAAATAGATGATCTATCTCCGCTATATCTGTTTTAGTCTATAAATAGACATATGCTACTTATCTATTATGCTTCCGCTGCTCCCACTGACTACAACAACCCTGTGGCAGAGTCATATACACGTGCACTTCTAAAGCTAGTTTAGAACGACGCTATACTCACCCTACTGCCGGGTTTCATAGTCTAGAACAGCAGTAATGGCAAGTCTGGGTAAACAAGAACCTCCCTGTCACCGTCTTTGAGGATACCGATGTACCTCTCAGGCGCCTGAGGTTACCCACCATACCTGCGGAGTGGCTAATGGAATGCCAAACCTGATTGAATCTTTAGGTTCTATTAAATTTTTTGTAATCGTTTGTGGTTCCGGAATCACTTCCAGTTCTACCATACTCCCACTAATGTTTTTTGAAAAAATCTATTTTGCTAAAACTGTGGTGAGTCAAGAAGAATATCACTATTGATCTTCCAGATGGTAGAAAGTTAACCCTCGTCATAGCCTGGGTTAACCCACAAACTGGCATTACAGAAACCTGCCTTGAGTTATCCAGAGTCTGGTTTTAAGCATAAGCCGGACAACTCCCTATACCTTAACATCATTAAGATATGATCCATTCTATATACAATATAGAAACAGAGGCACTGATTTAATTGGAACCAGATTGAAATCATGCAGATGTCTCTAGTGCCTGTCAACTTATTGGAAAGAGGCCGATCGGCATTACTCAACTTAGGAGTGCATCCAATTATGAGTAACAAGAAAGAGAAACAAGTTTTACAAAACCATTACTCTCAAGTGAATACCATACACAAGTATCTACATCTTCGATCACCTTGAAGAATCCTGATACTTGCAACACATGGTTCTCTACTTTATTCTTGTACCTATAACTTCTCAAAACTTGGACCTTGTATTTCTACGAAACACTTGTCTAAAACTTGAGAAGTCATAAGTAAACAGAATATAGTATGAGTACCAACCCCTCTGTCCTAATGGACACTGGACAACATACAATACTTTGTATAAGTTCTCTGAATTGAATAACTTAAACCCTGTGTGTCGTAGGTTGAAAACTGTACTATGGTTAAGAAGAATTACACTGCTGTTGAATGCTCCTTGCCTAACCATCAACTGATATAGGTAAATGTTGTGGACATAATTTCAAAAAGTTATATCTCACTTTATAAAATAAACGTACAGATATATCAATTTGAAATTGGTGCATAACAACGGATATTCAAATCCAAATATTTGCCGTCCGGCAAAAACCCAGGCGATTTCCTTAAATATCACCAATTAAAACGAATTCCGATATAATGAGGATGATCACCTAATTCCCAATAGCTTGCTCCCACTCATCATCTGTAAAAGCATACAGATGTGAAAATAATACCTGGTAAATACATACCCTGGAGTAAGGATATAATTGGGAAATCAGTTTTCTATTAACAATGCACAATGAAAATGAAATATGAATATGTTTCGAAAGGGTATCCGGGTATTCTTAGTAATGCCTCTTCCATTATCAGATTCATGACTGTAACCGTATATTTCCTTGCCATCTCTCCAAATCCCTTTATTTGTCTTTATTCATTACCTTCTGTACACCATCGTTATGCTAAATGGTTTTCTTACTTCCCTACCGTTCGGCACCAGCCTATGGTTTGGAAGAAGACTATCCAATAAGCATAATAGGTGTATCCTCCTAATCCAAGGAGCCATCGTTATCTGAGAGAAGGTATTGATAAAAGACAACCTGAATAATCCTATTCAATTTCTCCTGAACGGACAAATGCAAAGGTGAAATAGGAGTGGCGTTGAAATACGCGGTTTGGTCGTGAATGATAGCAGTCGCAATTTACTTTATCCTCTTCCTAATCTCTTTATTTTTTCTTTACTTATTACCTTCTGTACACCCAACTTAGGCTAATCGGTTTTCTCCATTCCCTACCTTTCGGCACCTGCCTATGGTTTGGAAGAAGACTATCCAATAAGCGTAATAGGTGTACCCTCTCCTAATCCTAGTAGCCCTCACAACCTGAGAGATGGTAAAAGGAAAAGACAACTGAATAGTCTTATTCAATTTCTCTCCAGAACCAGAATCCATCCTCGAATCTGGAACAAGTTCCTTCGGATTCGAATATCACCATACGATGGATTTATCCAATAGAAGTGGATGTTCATAGTGATACGGGGTGTTCTAGAGAAATGCAAATGGTAAAAGAAGGAGTGGCAATGTTGTTTGCAACTCAGACAATCCAAAAACCAGTGTTTTAAGAATGTTCGGTCAACTTGGTTACTGAGTTATAGTCCAGGGTCGGGTCATGGTCACTGTCAAAGAGAGAGAGAAAAGAAACACTCAACGTTCACTCTAACCTAGATCAGAATGGTTAATCACTTTGTCTAACCAGGATGTCTCCCATTATATCCTCAAATTCTCCTCCAAACCTGAAAGAAGAATTAGTCGGGATCACCCGAGGAGTAAACCAGCTTATCAGTGGGAATCGGGATCCAACTATCATCGCACAATAATGTGATGGAATCCACTCACATTATCACACTCCAGAAGGTATGCGCATGCCTGACAAGTTTCAGTTTCTTTAGACACCCCCGATGTGTGTTTTTAACCCAAGCGGTTTATGACATTGACAAAAGCCAACAAATCATAAACTAGAAGTCAAGTTCAACCCGTGATTATCCTGGATTTCTCTAGACCCACCCGTACAAACCCTTGACAAAGGACAACAAGGTTATACGACTGTCCTAGATAATCGCAACTCAATGCAACAGACGAGCAATATTTTGCTACCGCACACTACGCCTTGACAAAGGCCAACAAACGCAGCACGAATACTAGGTACCATCTGAAAGAAATGACGGAGGTCTACGGCTGGTTTTTGGCGAAAAACCTTTAACGTAATGAACTAGATATCGTTGTAGGAACTGCATAGCTTTTTATAAATATATAGTAGCGAAAACCTTTGCTAAAGAGGTCACTCCCGGTGAAGGGATCTCGGCTCTTTCCCCGTAGAATGAGGTGCATGATATTCCAACTGAATACTACGATACAAAGTAAAAAGTAACCGACTATAGTGAAGTTATTACCCTGACGCAAACCTCTATCCAAGGGGTCACTCCCGATGAAGGGATCTCGGCCCTTACCTCGTTGAATGAGGTGCTGGATATTCTGACTGAATACCACTGTGCAAAACCAAAGAGAACGCCCTTGCAAAAACAGCCTTTTAAAAATGTTCCAACAACATCGAACAGGTCTGTTTTCCTTGCATTGATCCGAATCAATAAAGTCCCATCAATTAATCACAACACAAAAGAACGAAAATATAATGTACGTATATGCCATCCGCATTCGCTACTAGGTCCCGTCATCACCCGTTAGGTTACATAAGTAACGACAGAGCGGGGACTGGACTAGCGTGGTTGTAAAACATATACAACATCTACTAGTATATATATATAAAAATATATAATAATCGCTCTAGGCGTGATAAATGCAACATCAAAGAAAAGTAATAAGCATCACAGAACAATACATATAATCTGGGAGCCCCGAGTTTCCTTTGAGCTGCAAGTGAAACCCGACGTTCCCCCGGTCGTGTGGATAGACTGTGCAATGAAAACCTAGACCCCTATGAGTATGGCAAGTTACCCGCCAAAACCAAAAGCGAAGTTGCCCCTTTCAGCAAAGTGAATGGGCCATACAGCACTTCACGGAATCCGGTAACTTGAGCACCATTCCTTAGGTCAACCTGTACCCCCTACGAGTGCGGCAAATAGCCCGCCAATTTTGGAGTGAGGCCCCCTTCCTTCTCAATGCCATGAGATGCTGGCCCGTTGCCCTCCAGAACCTGGCTATCCGTGCACTCCACCGCGAGGTAATCCTAGTACAGAAAAGAAAATATGTACAACGGTGACATCGACCTCAACCCGGTCGTGCCTGAAAAGAATAATATACAAACAGGCAGTGACGACAGTCCACATGTCGGACGCTCGCCCCGCAATATCAAATATACAAATAATACAAAATTATACTACCATTGCATCCAAGCTATCCACCACGACAAATCCGCAACAACACAGCACAACACAGAACATCAACGTGAATGTCACGTTCGCGAACCCGTCTAAAAGAGCTCTAGCAATTAGACAAGATTTACCGCTCGAATGACATTCACGGTCGCAGATAGAAATGTAATGTACTGTAAACTTTAAACAATGTTAGAAAGTATCGAGTTCAAAATAACCCCGGAATAGCCCCAAACAAGTAGATAAGACCATGTCCAAACTGGGCTAAATAAACAATACTATTGAACCCATATTCCAGAGACAAGACAACACCCAAAAAACGAAGTCCAGAAGCCCATAAAGGACCGGCCTCCTCAGTTTTTAGAGCATTCTGCTCGGCCAAAAATAGGTGGATTTGGTTGGTGTTTTGGGTGCTGTCTAGTAGTCATGTCAGTAGTCTTCTGCAGTTGTTTAAATAATTTTTGAAGACCATATGAAAATCGACAGAAACTGGAATTTTCAGTGCAGTATATTGGAGTTGTTTCAGTTTCGAAAGTTTAACATTATCTAAACAAGCTAGCTAAGGGTTAATGGGTTGGCTCTGATACCATATTGGGTTACGGCAGCGCCCTGGCCGTCAATCCGAGGCCAAATGCGGAACAAAAACTTTTCAAAACCTGGCGCTACCACAATCAAATACCCAGATCGAACAATTAACCGTTAACTAGCAACTACTGTAAAGAGTTCAGAGATTATACCGATCAATCCGTGTCCTTCGGTCTTCAATCTCCGTCCCATGCTTGTCGTGGCTGCCCCGACGAACTTCGCTCTCCGGTCTCGCTTGTCGATGTGGCACCACGTCGAGGAATCTTTATACGGGCACCCGGTTCAAACCGAAGCAACTCGGACATGATGTTTGCTAGCCGACATGTCCAAGGTGAAGTAAAGAATGTGTGTGATAACTTTGTCTCAATACATCCATTGATTCTCAACACATAAGATAGTATGGATGGAGGTTGAAGAAGAAGCCATTAGAGGAAGATGTGAGCTCAAGAGAAGAAGAAGAAGTAAAATGGCTTGTATGTTATGTGTGATCTTTTGAGAGAGAGGGGGGGATATCTAAAAAACAAAACCCCAACCCTTACTTGGCTGCCCTCTCTCTCCAAAATATAGCCCGCTTACCATAATTAGCCCCAAAATCAATCCATGTCACAATAATGGTTACATAAACCAAGACCATGAGTCACCAAGAGCATGTGACATGAAATGATGCAAATGGACAAAACTTGCACTCACATTTTCCTCCACTAAACATTTAAACTAAATGTTTAATCTAACAGAAAATATATGGTATCAACTAAAGTAAACTCGTGACGGATCACAAGAATACTCATCATCTGTATATACATACCTGCATCAGCATTCCGACTGAATACTAATGCAATGTGACGAAAGTAATCTAACAAATTTAATACTAGTATCTGGCTTAACCCACTAGTATGATCCGTCCGATCATGATCCGTGCACGAGTGCACGTATATGATCGTACCCTGCCATAAAACTATACGGCCACTACAACGTTTCGCCCAAACTTGGGAAACTTTCTGTGGGGGACTCTAAAGACTCATCAATATGCTGGCAGTGGGTTTAACCACAAGTACGTCAGTGGTACGAGCTGTACGTAACGGCTGCCCAGGTATTGAGCGAAAGGGAAGCTGACGAGCGAACTCATCCTGAAACCCAACTGAGCCTATCTGTGACAATCTCCATACAGTCCGCTCTGTTCGTCTATGAGTATCGCATATCGGGCCTAGGGGGATGGTAAACGTCAGACCCCCAATAGCAGTATAAGTCGTGTCGGAGTGTAGCCCAGAACACCTTGAGAAACTACCGGAATACGTACCAGTAAATCTCACTTGCCTTAGCCAAGGACTTTGTGTAATGGCTCTCCAGACACAGTGCGATATCGACCCCCAATACCGGGAGAGACGAATCCTATCTAACCGCTACTGTCTCCAAGTGCTTCGGGACTGCACCCAACTACTACCTGTTTGCACGACTCCTTTGAGCCATGGTAGGGTAGTAATAAAAGAATAGTGGGAACACACCTGAGACAATGTAGCAGTGTAAAGTCAACGGATTAAGCTGTACTCATGTCACCTGGGAACTGCTCCTGACGATAGGTATAGTACCAATCAGCAGTGCCCCTGCGAGTCCGTCCGGTGTACTCATAACCCAATGAGCACCTGTATACTATCTTTGGTGAACCAACTGATACCAATGGCTTGTGAGACCAGCCACCGCCCCTTGTCGGGCTCTCGATCCGTATACACCAGTCTACTCATGGAGTATCGTTACCCAATCTCGAAACTCCAATGACTAGGGACACTTTAAGGATATGCTTATAGACTACCTAACTCTCACGTATATGATCGCCATCATACTGCTGGTAGTCAAGCAAGAATCCTATGGGCTCTATCAACGTGTAATAGTGATCTGTAATATCACCTGAAGCATGTACACGATAATAAAGACAAACCAGATAGCATACTATCATCTCGAATAAGACTGTTCTACCGGTATAGGTCCTCTCTCAATCATTGCAATCATGTGCCTGTGATCCAATAATTGACTTGAGGGCACTATAGCCAACAGATTCTTTGCAAAAATTCACCGCTTAAAAAAATTCTTTTGTGTGTTTTGATATTGGTTGTTTTTGCATATTTTAATACGGAAAATTAAGGGGTAAAGACCAAATTCAGATTAGGTGGGGATTTCATTACCCTTCCTAAGCCCCACAAATCATAAAATTAGCATCCGCATTACCCTTCATTAATTAAAAAATATCTAGACAAGACTCTAAGGACCGTCGCGCTCAATTAGGACAGAGTAAGGTCGTGGGTAATCTACTACTTATCCGTATTTCTTTTTTGGTGTCTAGGCAAGTGTGTCTAAGGCAAGTGGTTACTTAATTAGGCCCCCTATTTACATAGCGGATACCTCCCACTTACCTGGCACTTACTTGGCCACAAGAGAGATAAAGAGGTAGTAGAGGATTTATCTTACGATTTGTCTTCTGGGAGTCTAGGAGCGGTCTAGTGACTTGACCTAGGTGACCGTAGATCTAGGGTTGTTTGTGCATTTTTGTGTGATTTGTCTAAATCCGTCTATTTCAAAACAATCCATAAAATAAAACTTTCTTTTAATTTACACATACGCTGCACTTGCGCTAAACCCGCTTAGTGCATGCTCGGCTGGACACGGGATTCTAGTGCTCGTCTTGTCCGCGTTTCTTCTATCGACCCTGAAGTCGGTATTTCTTCATCTTCTTTTTCCTCACCACCCACCACATCCACCGAGATGGACGGTTCTCCATCAAATTTCAATAACACCACTTTGCCACAACCCGCAGTTCCGCAGAATCTACCGCGTATATCTCTCCAAGAGAGATGGTACCCTATACGTGGTCCTCTTTCTACTTGTCTCTCCATTCCACCAGCCAATGGGGATAATTTCAAAATCAAACCACACTATATCAATCTTTTACCTAAATTTCACGGTCTCGAGTCTGAAGACGCATAAGTTTTTATCACCAAATTTGAAAACGTATGTGCTATGATGGTCACTTCATAACTTTCTGTGGATGCTATGCGTTTAAGTCTTCTCCCATTTACTTTGTGCGATTTAGCCGAAAAATGGCTTTATAATACACCCGCACACTCTATTTCCATCTGGGATGAATTCGTTATAGCACTCCTTAAGAAATTTTATTCCAATCATAAGACTGCCGTGTCAGGAGCGAAATCAACCAGTTTTCCCAGCTTCCCAATGAACCATTTTGGAAATGCTTTGAACGGTTCAAGGATCTGCTTGTCCAATGTCCTCATCACGGAATCCATAGATGGGATCTGTGCCGAATTATATATGAGGGCATTAATCCAACGACAAAACAGATGCTTGAAACCATGTGTTAACGCAATTTCATGTCTAAAGATGATGGTGAAGCCTGGAAAATCTTGGAAAATTTCGCTGAAAACACCTTGCATTGGTAAAGCGTTAGTCCATCATCTATAGGAGGTATCCATCAACTTGATGTTTCCATTGCCGTAAAAGACGAAATGGAAGCACTGCAAAAGAAACTAGAAGCTATGGAAAATAATTTTTTTTAGCCTCCTTAAACCAGGTGACGCTCCCTAAAACCGTGTGTGGATGTTATTCCGATCCATCACATTTGACAGAAGAATGTCCTTTGAATTCTCCGTTTCAAGGTCATGAACACACTAATGCTGCTTTTAAGTAATGACCTAGAAACGATCCTTATTCTTCTACATATAATCAAGGTTGGAGGAATCACCCAAATTTTGCTTGGAACCAACACCAAACTCAAAAATACGGTTTCAAACCAAAATAACTATCAAAGAGTTCCTCCACAGCAACAGCAACCACCACAAAATCAGCACCCCTTTCGTACACTAAATTTTCAAAATCCAGCCAATAATTCTGCACCGTATAATAATTCTTTCCAAACAGCCGGTACCGAAAACTCCTCTTCACTCGAACGGACCTTGGATTTATTTATGAAACATACCATGCAATTGTCAACTGATATAAGGTCTTCTATCGATACCATAAAGAAAAACTCCGCCTCACACGGCGAGTGTAACATTTCAGAAAATATAAAAAATTATTTTTGGAATTTGATATTAAAATAATATATTTCGCGAAAACTATCCGGTTTGCGAATTCGTGGTTTTCGTAAAATGGTAATATATACCAATATTTGTGAAATAATTGGAGATTAAAATAATTTATTCATTTAAATATATATTTATCGGATTTGGCATTTTTATAATTAATTATATGCAGTTTAAATAAAAATTGATTAGTGCACTACTAATCGCGATTAGGCCAAATCCGTGTTTCTATATTTTTCCATGGATGGTGCACCATGACATGTTGCATTTGGTTGCATGTTTTTTCATCCGTATTTGTTGATATTTGGTTTTAAAAAGAAAAAGAGAAAAGGAAAGAGAATTATTGGGGGGCGAGAGTGTGTGTGACATGGCATGAATGATTGAGAGGGTGAGAATAAGAGAGAGTGAGGGTAGGAGAGAGAGAGGGGATGCCCTCTTTCATTTTCCTCCATTGTTTCTTCATCTCCTTCATCCTATTGCTTCCTCCACCTCCACCTCCATGTATCATCTCAATCCCTTCACTAAAACCCTATACTCCCTTCATTAAAAATGATCCCTACCTCTCTACAAACCCGATGGATGATTCAAAGTTGAATTTTGATCACTTTGAACAACTCAAGAAAATTCTTGAGTTGCCAAATGAGGTATAATTCTAGACTTTAGTTAAGTTATTGTGTTTATCTTATCCTATTGTTAGTTTAAAGTTAAATCAATGTTGATTAGTGATGTTTGGAATTTTCTAAGAGAGGGTTTGGGTGATTGTGTGGACTTGTGTTATGTAGTAGTTGTTTACAATGACCTTAGTGTTGGTTTTATGGCCTAGAACACCGAATAGAAACCAAAATACGAACTTAGAAACTTTCCGTATCGGTTTTGTGACATTTTTTGAGGTCTACAGGGAATTTGGAGCAACCCGGGACCTTTATAAAAAAATCAAACATATACATTAACCTAGTTAGACCAATAGGAGACCATCACGAGAAGACGAGACCCAAACTCCAAGGTGGGGCCGGCGGGGCCTGTTACTGTAGAAGTTAGGGCGGTTACTGTAGCAGCTTTGGTGTTGGGGTTTTGGCTGTAGCTGTAGCTCACATACCTTATAACATAGCTACTGTATTTATTGTTTTTTCCCAGATTACCTGAGCAAGAATCTTGGAGTTATTCCCTCAGTTGCCGTATTATGTTTTCCGATTTTTGAAACTTAGTTTTGATATTTGAATTTGGATTTTGTCGTTGGACGTTTGCACGTCAACGACGAGGGTTGATTGTTTGTTTTTGCATGCGTAGACCATAGGTTTTAACCTATGTGTGATTCGTGTGCCGTTTTGGTTTTCGTGCGCGATTTCGGTTTACGATACTATGTGTTATATGTGTAGGCCCCATCGTGTAGACATCGGATAACAAGGAGGAGCATGGAGACATCGACTTCGGCAAGCAAGGATCAAGGTGAGTAGATTTATATCTACGGGGGAAGTCGGGTGGATGGCGTATATTACCCCTGCAATTATAAAATAGAAACCGATATATAGAATATAGTCGGAGAAATCTATAGTAGGAACCTATGGTTGGGATTAAAGGTTTTAGTGTGAAATGATATGATTGATAAGAATGTCTCGAATTGGTATATAAGGATATGAAACGTGAATGTGAATCACGATAGATATATATGTAGTTGCAAGAGAATAAGTATGAGATGAATAATCATGATATGAGATCGATAAATACGTAATGAGATTAATGAGATAAAGGTACATAAGATTACTTGATGTGAGATATTGAGGTGATGAAAAGAGAATGTGACGAAATAAGTTGACTTGGCTTGATATAAGGATATACGGATGCGATGTGATATGAGAGTATAGATACTATTGCCAAGACATGATATGAGATTGATACTAATGTGACGTGATATATATATATATATATATATATATATATTGATAAGAATAATGAGTGATATGCCGTACGAGACTTTAGATCCGTACCCTTATTGTCATATAGGTTGATAGAATCCCTAATTGCTTAATGTCACCGTACGATGAATTATATCGTACGTGATGTTTTGAGGCTGGATGCCGATTGATAGATTCACCGACTCGGATATGTTATAGATACGCATACCTTATAGCATTTCGCTGACGATGTACTTTATGCTACATTCATGATATTCTCAATGCATTACATATACCTGTGCTAGTACACCTACACCATTATCGATGATGTGTATGTTACACTTACGCAGATTGGCCGGCTCACACACTTTCATCATCGATAATTACTATGTCACTTACACAGTAGAATTGCTACATCATGCTATTACTCTTAATTGTTCAGTACTATCACATGACTCGTTGGCATGATATACTTGCTATGCTCACATCATTATACTATGTTGCATGATATACTTGCTATGCTCACATCACTATACTATGTCGCATGATATACTAGATATGCTTACATTTCTGTTCTATGTTTGCATACATCATGCTTTATGATTATACGCATTGAGATGCTGTTTTCATTAGATTCTGGATTTGAGAACCGCGGTTATATTTCAAAAGAAAGTATGTATTGTTTTAAAAACCCAGTTTCTCTTGATATGATATTTCGTGACGTCCACCATGATTTTTCTCGATTCTGAGATTGGTATGTGAAACCCGATTAAAGGAGCAGTACGCATCGTCTGTGGGTACATGGGGGACCCGATAAGGTACACCGAGGCAAGAAATGTTTGTCGTGGAGTAGCCGATAAGCCATGCTGAGGGAGAACTACCTACCGGTGATAATATTTGGACTCGGCGGTTATCCGGAGGATACCGACCAGAGTCATGAGATGATATGGGCCGATCCAGACTGACGGAGCCCGTAGGCCAATCCGGACCGTCGTAGCCCGGGAGATGAGGATTTACGTGTCGATATTGGACAAGGGTTTCATGATGTTTCGAGTGTCGATGTTGGACACTCAGGTTCCATGATTTTGATGTGTCATTGATGGACACACGTTGATTGATATCCTCATATTACATGCTTATGCTTTCTTGATATTTCGAGTGTCGATGTTGGACACTCATGTTCTATGATGTTTTGTGTCATTGATGGACACGTGGATGATATCCACATGCATACAAGCATTTATTATATTGTTGGCATATATGCAGATACGGTCACCCTAGATATCATAGTATTACCTTTATGATATAGTTGACCTAGGAGTCGTTGTTTTATTCGATTTTTACCTGCTGATGTTTTCTACTCACGGGTTGGAAACTCACCCCCGTTGTGTCACAGTTCTTGCAGGTTTGACCGCATGGATCAGTAGCGGTATCGCTGGAACACAGCTTGCTTTCGGGTGATTTGCTTTGGTATGTGGGACATATGGGATCGTGCCCACTCTTGTATTATTATTCCTGTTGTATCTAGTTAACTCCATCAATCAGAAGCTAGTAATTGTATAAGTAGTAAGACTTGTGGTTGTGAGACTTAGAGCGATGGGTTATATGTTCGCTTGGTGGGTTGATGTCTTGCTTTATTCATTATTCTTTGTGTTGATCTTCGCCATTGGGCGTTGAATACATATATTGCTGACTTGCGTGGTTGTGATTCCGCCATTTGCCGAAGAGCTAGCTCCCGCTTGGGTATGTCTTTAATATTATCATGTATATGTGGTTTTGGATCAAAATATACAAGGGAGGTGCTGCCAAAATTTTTAAAAGACGAAACATGTTTTTCCACTTGTAAAATCCACTTGAAATTTTCATGTTCCATTATCTATGCATTTAAGAAAATATTTGATTTCTTCATACCTTTATTCCAAAACTTCACCTCTTTTATTTTCTTTAAAAAGGTTTCGATTTCTGGGCTTCGGCTTACTTAATTTACGTTACGCCTTTAGACGTTGCGTGATTTAAGTGTCGGTCACGAACTAAATTTCGGGTCATGACAGCGAGAGTATTAAATCGATAGAAGCACAAATTGCACAATTAAATGCCGCAATGAGTGCTAGAGAGAAAGGGAAACTTCCATCTCAACCTCTACCGAATCCTGGCCACTCATAATATCATAATGTGAATGCCATTACCACGTTGAGATCCGGAAGAGTGCTGAATAACCAAGTCGGTGAACAGATTGATAATGATGAATCAATCAATGACACCCCGACTTCCACTTCCACTTTCGACCCTAGTTCATCTTCTTCCGAGCCAATTCTTCGTTTTCCCTTAGGCTTGAACTTGAACCCTCTTCCCACTTCATTGAGTCAACCAACAACGATCCCCACTCCAATTCTAGGATCTGTTCGATCCATACGATCTTCTCCAATGTTAGACCCAGCTCTTATTGATAAAGTTCGTTATCCAAATCGGTTAAGGGGAAACAAACCAAGTCCACAAATGGAGAAGATTATGGAAATGTTTAAACTAGTTAACATCAATATCCCTCTCCTAGATGCTATACAACAAGTTCCGGATTATGCGAAAATACTTAAGGACTTGTGCACTAGGAAGAGAAAGACTCAAGTGCCGAAAAAAGTGTTCATGACGAGTAATGTTAGCATAGCTTTTACCCATCAATTACCAAAGAAACGTAAGGATCCTGGCTGTCCTACAATCTCTATTTCTATTGGAGGTAAAAATATTAACCATGCTTTAGTCGACCTTGACGCTAGTGTTAACCTTCTTCCATACTCTGTCTACGAGAAGTTAGGTATTGGAGAGTTGAAACCTGCTCACTGCACTCTCCAAATGGCAGATCGATCTATCACCAAACCTATGGGTGAACTGGAGGATGTGTTGATAAAAGTCGGGGAATTTATATTCCCTGTAGACTTTATTATTTTAGATACACAACCTGTAGCGAACCCACGGAACCAAATTCCAGTGATTCTCGGTCGACCCTTCTTAGCCACTTCCAATGCTGTCATTAATTGCCGAAATGATTCCATGTACTTATCCTTTGGGAAAATGACAATTGAGCTTAATATTTACAAGCTAGGAAGTCAACCATCTGAACCTTCTGCTCATTTACTTGATGTCTATTCTATCCACGAGATAGCTCCCGAAAGCTGCAAGGTTGATGAACTTTGCTTTGATGATCTCGACGACATTAGCACATTATTGTTTGATTTTGCACAGTATCATAATGAGGACACCTTTGACGAGTCCACCCCTGAGTTTGAACCTTTTAACTCATCACAAAAATCAGCAGCACTTTCCGAGTCAATATCCTACACAGGTTATCAACTTCTTCGAGAATCCGAATATCATTCCCTTACCCCACCTTCTATTGTCTTTCCGCCGACATTAGATCTCAAACTGTTACCTTCTCATATTAAATATGAATATTTAGGTGAGAATGAGTCTTTTCCTATGATCATATCCGCTTCTCTAGCTTTAGAGCAAGAGGACGTTCTTTTGATGGTCTTAAGATCTAATCGGCAAGCATTTGTTTGGACAATGGCAGACATCAAAGGGATTAGTCCCTTGATTGTATAACATCATATACATTTGATGGATGAAGCAAAGCCAGCCTGAGACCCACAAAGACGGTTGAATCCCGTCATGAAGGTGGTAGTAAAGAAAGAAATTGTCAAGTGCCTTGATAGTGGTATAATTTACCCAATCTCTGATAGCCAATGGGTAAGTCCTATTCATGTGGTCCCTAAGAAGTCTGGCATCACGGTCATAACAAATGAGGCTAATGAGTTGATCCAGACACGCACCCAAACTGGATGGCGTGTATGTATTGATTATAGAAAACTCATTGCTGCAACGAGGAAAGATCACTTTCCTTTACCTTTCATTGACCAGATGTTGAAACGATTGGCTGGACATGAATATTATTGTTTCATGGATGGATACTCTGGCTATAACCAGGTCCCTATCACTGGAAACGATCAAGATAAAACAACATTTTCTTGTCCTTTCGGTACCTTTGCTTATAGACGCATGCCCTTTGGGTTATGCAATGCTCCCGCTACATTTCAGCGCTGTATGATGGGGATATTCTCAGACATGGTCGAGAATTTTCTGGAGATTTTTATGGATGGTTTCTCTATATTCGGGGACTCTTTTGAGGATTGCCTATCTCATCCTGACGCAGTTCTTACCCGCTGTAAGGATAAGAACTTAACTTTCAATTGGGAAAAATGCCATTTCATGTTCTAAGAAGGTATTGTGCTTGGACATGTCATTTCACAAAAAGGCATTGAGGTAGACAGAGCTACAATAGATGTCATCCATAACCTTCCTCATCCCAAATGTGTCAAAGATATATGATCCTTCCTTGGTCATACAGGATTTTATAGGAGATTCATTAAGGATTTTAGCAAAATTGTTAGACCTTTAACTCTTCTCTTGGCCAAGGATACTACATTTCACTTTCATTCGGACTGTGAGGTTGCTTTTGAATCGCTCAAAAGATCTCTCACTACAGCCCCCGTTCTATCATCTCCTGATTGGAACCACCCGTTTGAGCTAATGTGTGGTACATCAGATTTTGCTATTGGTGTAGTGTTAGGACAACACATTGATAAGATACCACATGCAATTTATTATGCAAGTAAGACCCTGAATGATGCCCAAATTAATTATACAACCACCGAGAAAGAACTCTTGGCAGTTGTATTTGCATTAGAATAAATCAGGCCTTACTTGATTGGCTCACCGATTGTGGTTTACACTGATCACTCCGCCCTAAAACATCTTTTATCTAAGAAGGATACTAAGGGCAGGTTAATACGTTGGATCCTATTATTACAAGAATTCGATCTTGTCATACGAGATAAGAAAGGATGTGAAAACGTAGTGGCCGACCATCTTTCACGCATCGCTTCTTCACCTACTATGACCTTTCCAATAAACGACTCTTTTCCCGACGAACTGCTCTTGAACGTATCCTGCGAACTTTGGTTTGTGGATATTGTGAATTATCTAGCGACAAGACTTATTCCCAGTGAATGGTCTAAACAAGACAATCATCGATTTCTATCTCGAGTAAAGCATTTTTACTGGGATGAGCCTTATTTGTTTAAGTATTGTCCTGACCAAATCATTCGCAGATGTGTCCCCAATGATGAATTCAAGAGTGTTTTGTCTTTATGTCATGATCAGGCATGTGGCGGTCACTTTGGTCCACGTAAGACGGCTCAGAAAGTTTTGCACTGTGGTTTTTATTGGCCTACATTATTCAAAGATGCATTTGATCATTGCAAAACTTGTCAACGGTGTCAACACATGGGTCGGATTTCTTCGAGAAATGAGATGCCTCTCTAACCTATCTTGGTTGTGGAAATTTTCGACATTTGGGGTATTGATTTTATAGGTCCTTTTTCCAACTCTTTTGGGAATTTATATATATTGTTAGCGGTTGATTACGTCTCAAAATGGGTGGAAGCAAAACTATGTCCCTCTAATGACAACAAGGTTGTTATTAAGTTCCTTAAAGAAAATATCTTTTCGCGATTTGGACACCCTCGCGCTATAATTAGTGATAATGGGTCGCATTTCTGTAATCAGTCTTTCGAGACTTCGATTCAGAAATATTCAATCAACCATACTTTCTACGCCCTATCATCCCCAAACGAGCGGGCAAGCTGAGATTTCCAATAGGCAGATCAAACTAATTGTGGGGATGACAGTTTCTAAAAACCGTAAAGATTGGTCAACCAAATTGACGGATGCTCTTTGGGTATTTCGTACCACTTATAAGCTTGATCTTGGTATGTCTTCTTATCGTCTAGTATTTGGAAAGGCTTGCCATCTTCCTGCGAGATCGAACATAAAGCAATATGGGCCATTAAAGAACTGAACTTCGATTTAAATCAAGCCTGCAACTTTCGGAAGCTGCAATTAAATGAGCTAAACGAACTCCGCGATGAAGCTTACGATAATGCGGTTATAGTAAAGAACCGAATTAAGGTATTTCACAATAAAAATATTTTGAGAAAATCTTTTACCCCGGAAAAACATGTCCTTCTTTATGATTCCCTTCTCCAACTTCATGCGGGTAAGCTAAAATCTCGTTGGAAAGGACCATTTGTGGTGCTGTATGTATACTCGCACGGGGCAGTTGAAGTTGAAAATAGTAAAAACGGTTCAATTTTCAAAGTGAATGGGCATAGATTAAAACCGTATTTTTCCACTGACCCCACGGAGGAGCTCCTGTTTTTACTGGAGCCGGTTTATCATAACTAAATTTCCTCCACCTCACCTCCATATCTCGATAATATTGTCTCAACATAAGAATGGAGGTGAGTTAAAAAAAGTGCTTCACCGAATATCCATATGATTAAAAATAAGTTTGGGGGAGATTTTCACTTTCATTTATTCTTGTCCACGCTAATAACTTTTTCCTTCCAAGTCTACAGGTTTTTTTGATCTAAAAGATGACAACAGTGAGGACACTGCTGTAAACATATTTGGGGGAGGTTTGTGCTTATTTATGCATTACTTTGCATACCACTTTGTATAAGCATAAAAATTTTCAAAAATTTTCTTTTATAATAAAAGATTAGAAAGTAAAAAATTACATTTAAAAAATTGGAAAAGTTGGAGAAAAATAAGAAAGTTAGATGTTTTCTTAAATGAAACTAGCAATAAGTAGTTATGAGCTGTTGTCCCAAGGATTAGTAAGATGAAGGAAGTCACAAATCTGAGAATAAAAATAAGTCTGAAAAATACTTCCTATTCTGAAAGCCAAACTTCTGAATGTTGATACCCTACTATAAGCACTTACACACGTCTTGAAACTCGGGATAGTAGATGTAACATTTTAGAAAATATAAAATATTATTTTTGGTATTTAATATTAAAATAATATATTTCTCGAAAACTGCACGATTTGCGAAATTGGGGTTTTCGAAAAAAGGTATAAATATATGCCAATAATTGTGAAATAAATGGAAATTAAAATGATTTATTCATTTAATAATATATTTAAAGGATTTGGCATTCTTAAAATTATTTATATGCAGCTTCGATAAAAACCCGATTAGTGCACTGCAAAACGCGATTAGGCCAAATCCGTGTTTTTACAGTTTTCCGTGGCTAGTGCACCATGTCATGTTGCACTTGGTTACATGTTGTCACATTTGTGCTGATTTGTGGGTATTATGTGATTTGGTTTTGAAATTTGAAAGAGAAAAGAAAAAGTAATGTAAAAGGGTTAAAAATGTGAATGATTAGAGAGAGAAAGTGTGAGAATAAGTGAGAGGAGGGGCTGCTGCCATGACTTATTTCTCCCATCATTTTCAACTCCTTCTTCATCTCCTCAAGCTCATCTCCCTCCACTTCAAACCATGGATCCATCTCCAAATAATCCCCAAAACATATTACTCTCTTCACAAAAATTAATCCCCATCTCTCCCTCTACACATTGAACCAAGCAAAGTGGAATTTTGACAACTTTGAGACTTCTAGTGTTTTATTTGGGTGTAACCATGAGGTATAATATTTTCCATTTTATTAGTTTTAAACTTCTTTCTATTCTAGTTTTAGTTTAGAATTAGTTTAATGATGGATTTGTGAGCTTTGAAATTCTAGAGAAGGGTTTGGGGGGTTGATGATGTCAGTGGCTGTCAATAAGACTTAGAGGTGATTCTTGACCTGGACCATAGCATAGAAACCAGAATACGGACCTAGGATTGTGTCCATGTCGGTTTTGTGTTGAATTGTGAGCTTACTGTGAATCTGGAGCAACCCGGGGAACTTTTGAGAGTAGCAAACAATACCAGGGACCAAGATACACTACGAGGAGACCACCATGACAGAACGAACCCCATTGGAGCAAGGGGGCCGAGGTCGCCCGAATTTTGAAGGGGCTGGCCGACCACTTGGTGAGGGTAGGGGTCTAGGTTGGTCCAGTAGGTCAAATACACTATATACATCACCCTAGACTTGTTTGCTTAGCTTTGTTTGACCTGAGTCAAAATCTGGGAGCAGTTTAGTGTGATTTTAGCTCTGTTTTCCATATTTTGAAATGCTAATTCTTGTTATTTGGATTTGTATTTGGTTGTGGGATGTTCGTACATCAACAACAAGGGTTGTTTGGTTGATTTAGTACGCGTATGCTATAGGTTCTAACCTACGAGCAAGGCCCGTGCCGTTTTGGATTTTAGAACTTGATTTTAATAGCGTTGCGATATGTGTTGTTATTGTAGGTACCTTCACGTGGATTCCGAGGCGACGGAGCGTGGCATCAACAACATCGGCAAGCGAAGACTACGGAGAGTAGATCTATATCTACCGGGGAAGTCGGGTGGATGGCGTATAGCAGCCCCGCAAAGTTTTGATGGAAACTGATTTATAGAATATGGTTAAGGAAACCTAGATTAGGAAACTAGGGTTAGAATGAAGATAGCTATGAAACCATATTAGAAACTAGAGGATAGTTAGGAGTGTTATGTTACAACTATTATAGGATGGCGGAATTTGAGAATGACGTTTGTCGATATTGCCGTTTAGGGTACGGTAGGACTAGATAGTCGATGTAGATGTGTCATCCGAACCATACCTTTTTATAAACCGAAGAATCATATGTATATTTTAAATATATACCTTGAGGGATGTTATGGATTTTAAAATGATATCTTTTCCTTAAAAACACCGTAACCCCTATTTTCAAAACTACGATTCGCTTCTTTAGAAATCTGATTGTATGGTTCGGGTGTCTATGTTAGATTAGATACTTATACTTAAAGTAGAGATAGAATGTTTATGTAAACTCGACTTGATGTGAGATATAAATGTGATGAAAAGAATATAAGACGAATATGATGATTTGATGATATGTTGGTATACGGATGCGAGTCGATTGAGATGATTTATACCCTACCGGTCCCCTGATATGAGATTGTTATGGATGTGACCTGGGACACAGGTAAATAGATATATGTATAATATAGAAGGTCGTGAATCATGGATGATAAGCCGTACGTGACGTTATGTCCGTACCCTCCTCGTCTTATAGGATGATAGGATCCTTGTTAGCTTAATGCCGTCGTACGATGATTTTCCATACGTGATGAGTTTGACTTGATGATTGATCCATACCCTTGACTAGAGAATGTCGTACGATGGATTATACTGTACGTGATGTTGTGTTGCTAGATGTCGATTGATAGATTCACCGACTCGGTCATGTTAGACACGTGTACCCGTCAGCATTTGCATATGATTTACCTTATTCTGCATTAATATTATTCGCATTGAATTACTTAATCCTGTGATAGTACACATGCGCCATTATCGATGATGCGTATGTTACACGTATACAGATTGTAGCCTCACACAGTTCATCATCGATAATTTCCATGTCACTACACAGTAGGATTGCTGCATTATGATATGACTCTTCGCATAACATACTTGCGTACATACACATTGTATATTCATATTGGTACACATATACATTGATACATCCATACTTGTGCATATACACATTTGTCTATCTATATTGGTGCACACATACATTGATACATCCATTCTTGCGCATATACACATTGTATACCCATATTGGGGCATATACATATTATACACCATACTTGCGCACATCCATATTGTACACCATACTCGCGTACATACATATTGTACACCATACTTGCGCACATACATATTGTATACTTATACTTGCGTATATACACATATGCACATTTCTATGATATCGCATTCGATTTTGGAGATTTGGGAACCGCATGATATATTTTTAAAACTGGATTCATTTAAAAGAGCGGTTTTCTCTCGATATGTACATATTACTGTTCCATGGTTGCATGATATACGGATATGCTTACATTTCTATCATATATCGCATACATCATGCTTTATGATTTCACAAATTGAGATATGCTGTTTTCATGAGATTTCTGGATTTGAAAACCGTGGCTATTTCAAAAGAAAGCATGTACTGTTTTAAAAACCCGGTTTCACTTGATATGATATTTCAGTGCGTCCACCATGCGTTTTCTCAGTTCTGAGACGTGTGACATGTGAAACCCGATTCGAGAAGGCGGATGATTCCCTTTACGGGTGCATGGCGGACCCGGTATGGTACCCCGGGGCGTGAGAGAGATTTCGTATGGATGACGATGAGCCTGGCAGAGGGACTACTATCTATCGATGATTGGTTGGGCCTGGCGGATATCCGGAGGATACCGACCGGAGTCGAGAGATGATATTGGCCGATCATGACTGACGGAGCCCGTGGGCCGATCCGGACTGACGGAGCCCGAGATATGCGGATTTACATATTGATGCTGGACACGGGTTTCATGATGTTTTCGGGTGTCGATGTTGGACACCCAGGTTCCATGATTTTGATGTGTCACGAGGGACACCGTTGATTTATATCCTCATACTTACTTGTATACATACATTGATTATGCTTGGCCGAGATCCACCTGCATACATACATTGATTATGGTTGGATGAGATCCACATGCATGCATACACTGATTATCTGGTTGGACGAGATCCACATGCATACAGGCACTGGTTATATTGATGGATTATATCTGCATACTTATAGGTATTGATTACATTGTTGGCACATATGATGACCCGGTCACCCTAGATATCATAGTATTACCTTTATGATATAGTTGACCTAGGAGTCGTTGTTTATTCGATTTCTACTTGTAGATGTTTTTCTACTCACGAGTTGGCAACTCACCCCCATTGTGCCATGGTTCTTGCAGGTAGACCACATGGATAAGTAGCGGCTTCGCTGGCATACAGTTGCATTCGGGTGTTTTGCGTTGGTAGGTGGGACATTTGTATCGTACCCACTCTTGTATTATATTTCATTTTGTATCTAGTCAACTCCATCAAATCAAAACTAGTATTTGTATAAGTAATGAGACTTAGCAAGACTGTTAGTGCGAAACTTGAGCGATGAGTTTTATGTTCACCTTTTTGGGTTGATTTCTCGGTTTATTCTTTATCTTTTATGGTGATCTTCGCCGTTGGGCGTCGTATACTTGCATATATTGTCTTGCGTGCTTGTGATCTGCCGGTTGGCGAAGAGCAAGCTCCCGCTTGGGGATGCCTTTATATTTTCATGTATTGTGGTTTTGGATCAAAAATACAATGGAGGTGCTACCCAAATTTTTAAAAGACAAAACATGTTTTCAAACTAGTAAATTTCACTTGCATTTCTATGTTCCTTTTTATGCATTATGAAAACTTGATTTCATTATACTTTTATTTCAAAACTTCACCTCCTTTACTTTCTAAAAAGGGTTTACATTTCTGGGTTTCAGCTTACTTAAATTCCGTTATGCCTTTATACGTTGCGTGATTCAAGTGTTGGTCACAAGCTAATATTTCTGGTCGTGACAAAGTTGGTATCAGAGACAGGTTTAACCTTGGTTCGAGTCTATGTTTGACTTGCGGATTCTAGGGCGGGTATGTATTTCGGAACCTAGGCTTGAGCTTACGGAACTTAGACTTGAACGGGGGGGTATTAGACCCGAACTTTCATTTCATAGGCTGACCCTGATTTGATAGAGTCGGTGGGTTGAGTAGAGTGACGTACCGTACGTATGTTCCACGGCATATTTACGATACGATACTCCACTTAAGAACCCTTAGGATGTACATATTTCGAGATCTATGATTCTCTTTGTACCATTGATTATATATCCATTGGAGATCCTCGATTCAGTTCATTTCCATGATCATACTTTCATTGATGCTGTTCCTTCTTATGATCATGTATTCATTATGGATCTGTCATTTCCTTTCATGCCGTTGATCTGCCTTCTTCGATACTCGATTGAGGTTCTTGTCACCATGTTTGAGCGCAGATTGAGCTGCTGCTAGTGTTGCGGTCAGGGCAAGCTCGTCTGGAACGAGGGCCGACCGTTGTGTTTTCTGGTGACACGGGAACGTCTCGAGTTAGCGTTTGTGTTGTGGCCTCCTACCTGAGGTGAGTGTTTGTTTTTGCACCGGATGATCGGGCCATTGATAGAGCTGTCAGTTGCTAGAGGACTGTTGATGTACAGCATACCTCAGAGATCGTGATGTCGCCTACCATGCAGAAAGATGACCCAGCTGTTGCTGAGTTTGACAGGATGTCGCTTCCAGAGCTTACGGGCTGAGATCGCCGGAGCTCCCAGGCAGAAATGCAACAGAGGATAGCTAGTATACCCCGAGTTGAGAGACGAAGGTGATTCGTCAGATTGATGCACCGACGCAGGCCCGGTTGAGTTGACGATTTCCAGTGTGGAGTGTCTTACTCAGATCTAGAGCAGACCGATCCAGAGATGACAGTTGATGTATCGTCTTTCCTGGAGAATCGAGGCATTGTTTAGCATGTGGGCGAAGGGTATTCACATGTTGTATAGGCGAAGTTAAAAAGGTTCGAGCGAGTGTTAGAAACCCATTTTCCCAAGTTTAAAGTGTTCGGAGGAACATGCAAGTAATTCTGAGGACACACTAGAAGAATGAAACCCTAACTCGACATGATGACCATGGAAACGCTTTTGAACCTTAGGGTTTGTAGAAATTTAGTTGTGCCATCAGTGAGGCTTGGGTTTGCCCTTCTACGGCTGGTCGAGAGGTACTGTGGTATTTACCAGATATTTTTAGACTGTGCTCGGGTGTTGAGCTTTCGGGAAATTATGGGACCTCGATGACTCGATCGAAAAGTTTGACGTCGTCCGGATATCATATGATAAGAAGCCAGTAAGCTGACCAGTTTTGGATAGAGGACCTCACCCAGATGCATTGTGAGTTGATCGAGGACGAGTATTGAGTATTCTTCCGATGGTTGGGACGAGTTCCCGAGGACGTGTTCGGCCAGATATCTTCTACAGAGTGATGAAGATACCGAGTTCGTGATTTCGAGTCCGTGTGAGAGACATCGGATTGAACATGGCGGAGAACCATTGCAGTGCGCAGATAGCATGGCATGACATCGAGGTGGACGATGATAAAGACGAGTAGAGCCAGAGCTTCATGCGCGATGCTGACGAGCTGTTGCTACTCCCCGTCGAGATTAGAGATCTGATGTGTATATAGAGACGTTGAAACACGGCCAGTTTCCGAGATGATGTTATGCTGAGAACGCAGTTGTCCAGAAATGAGAAAAGATTATGTAAGAGTACCAACCTCCGTATAATTCAGCATAGGCAAGATCGGAAGAGACCTTGAGCAGGATTCCTTCCAGGACACTGCTGCAATATGATTTGCATCCAGGATCAGTTGTGTCACGTGTATTCAGAGGACCAGAGGGTGATGCCAGTAACGTGCTGCTTTACGAGTGGTCGTGATGATGGACCGAGAGATGACCAGAGAAGTGCTAAGATGGAATCGTCCCCATTAGCACCCCTGACTGGGCCGATGAGCCGATGAATTGCGAGATTGGTAAATCCGCAGAGAAAATAAGGACCCAAAGACAGAGGACACCAGACCATGAGCAGGAGGCAAGTGAATGTTCTTGCTCTACCAGTTTAGGCGCACCGGTACTTTTTCGACATTGTACGAGGTGTACCTCAATGTCATTTGTTGCGATTGGCGTTGTGATCCGAGTATCATGCTTATATCGCTTGGATTTGAGTTTTGATGATGAGTTTCATGATATTGATTTCGTGCACCAAGGCTGCACCTACTGGGTATTTACATGTTTGCGCATAGTTATCGCACCTGATATATATTTTATACACCGTTGTGTTGATTTGCGATTTGTGCATATCCATTGCATTTGATGTCGATTTTGTGTTGATTTGCGATTTTATGCCTTGGCTGCACATGTTTATGATTTCGTGCCTTGGCTGCACATGTTTATGATTTCGTGGATTTCATACGGTTGATTTGAATTGTGCGTATGGTACGCACTCAATTTTATTTTTGCACTCGGTAAAGCTTACATGTGCTTGCAGTGCATTGACACGTGTTTTGTGCACGCAGTTGCACACGCTTATGATTTTATATACCTTGGTATACTCGGTGTTGCTTTTTATATTCATTTGAGTTATTGATGTATTTCCGTGCACTTGTTGCACCCAAATTGTATTTTGTCCACTGGATACACTGTCTTTGATATTTCGTGCACTGGATGCACTGTCTTTGATATTTCGTGCATTGGATGCACTGTATTCGTATTTCGTGCACTGGATGCACTGTATTTGATATTTTGTGCACTTGTTGCACTGTATTCGTATTTCGTGCACTGGATGCATTGTATTTGTATTTCGTGCACTGGATGCACCAGATTTGCGCTTCGTGCATTTGTGGCACTAGATTTTCATTTCGTGCTATTGTCGCACCAGATTTATATTTTCGTCCATTTGCTGCACCACATTCGTATTTCGTACATTAGTCGTTCTAGATTTGCATTTTTTCCATTTGTTGCACCGGACGGGTATTTATGCGTTTGTCGCACTGAATTTATACTCCGTACCTTGGTTGCACCCGATTTATGTCCTTGAGCATTCGTTTAACCAGATTTGTATTTTCGTGCGAGTTGGCACTTGCCGTTCATTTTCGTGCATGCTACTGCACTATATGCTTTTACGGACCCGACGTGCTTTGGATTGGATTTTTGCTCATATTAAGAACTTGATTTTGGATTTTTGTGTGCCAGAGATGCACGTGAGTGAGATTTTTACTCGTGCATGTCGGATGCCCTTGATTAGATTTTATTCATGCATGTTTGATGCACATGATTTAGATTTCTTTCGTGCATGATGAATGCACCTGATTCGGATTTTTGCGCATGTTGGGCGCTAGATATGAGATGAGATTTTGTGCACACCAGATGTACTCGATTTGGGATTTTTCATTCGTGCATGTTAGTTGCACCGGATGCACTCTAGATACACTTGATATTGTTGTCGTGCACACCCGTTGCACATGACAGATGTTTTCGTGCACACCCGTTGCACTTTGTTTTGGCTTTTTTGCATATTGTGCCACTTGTATTCGGATTTGATTTCCGTGCACATCAGATGCATGTGATTGTTGGATACGCTTTTTAAGGCTGATTTTGCTTTTGAGCACCTTGTTTTCATGATAGGCACCATATTATTTAGTGGCCAAACAGGACTGATCTGAGGACAGTACCCAAGTACCTTGCATGCATTAAAAGTTTGCCAAGAGGTTTTTAAAAAAAAGGAGCTATAGGCTCTCTATTTCCTACGTGTCCGTGAGCGACACGAACGTATATAAAGGAAAACCTTTTTAGGATATTTTGAAAACGACGGAACGTATATTTAGCTAAACATATATGGACATATATTTTTACTTTACAAATGGACATCCGTCACTTATGCCGTGAGTTACGCACCACGCGGCAATTCAGAAGAGATTTTTGCATGAGTTCTATTTAGATTTTGAAATTTTTCTAAAAATGCGTACTATACACGTATTATAGTATTTGACTAGTGTATATTGGATTTCACTAAAGGATTTTGAGATACGTATCTTCATTGTAACTCCAAGGGATGCGTGCAGATCCGATGATTTGCGTAAAGGTTTACGGAGTTCGATTTTGAGTTTTGTACTCGTTTTAATGCGCACTTGACGCAATGTGTTGTTTTTGCATCTTCCATGATTTCGCAGCCCCGTTGATTTGAGCTGATTATTGAAATGTTTTAGATTTTGCGGGATTTAATTTAAATTCGGGGACCGAATTTATTTAAGGGGGGAAGATTGTAACATTTTAGAAAATATAAAATATTATTTTTGGAAATAAATATTAAAATAATATATTTCCCGAAAACTGCCCGATTTGCGAAATTGGGTTTTCGAAAAAAGGTATAAATATATACCAATAATTGTGAAATAAAAGGAAATTAAAATGATTTATTCATTTAATAATATATTTAAAGGATTTGGCATTCTTAAAATTATTTATATGCAGTTTCGATAAAAACCCGATTAGTGCACTGCTAATCGTGATTAGGCTAAATCCGTGTTTTTACAGTTTTCCGTGGCTAGTGCACCATGTCATGTTGCATTTGGTTATATGTTGTCACATTTGTGCTGATTTGTGGGTATTATGTGATTTGGTTTTGAAATTTGAAAGAGAAAAGAAAACGGAATGAAAAAGGGTTTAAAATGTGAATGATTGGAGAGAGAAAGTGTGAGAATAAGTGAGAGGGGGGCTGCTGTCATGACTTATTTCCCCCATCATTTTCAACTCCTTCTTCATCTCCTCAAGCTCATCTCCCTCCACTTCAAACCATTGATCCTTCTCCAAATAATCTCCAAAACTTATTACTCCCCTCACTAAAATTAATCCCCATCTCTCTCTCTACATATTGAACCAAGCAAAGCGGAATTTTGACAACTTTGGGACTTCTAGGGTTTTATTTGGGTGTAACCATGAGCTATAATCTTTTCCATTTTGTTAGTTTTAAACTTCTTTTTTTTTCTAGTTTTAGTTTAGAATTAGTTTGATGATGGATTTATGAGCTTTGAAATTCTAGGGAAGGGTTTGGGGGATTGATGATGTTAGTGGCTGTCAATAAGACATAGAGGTGATTCTCGACCTGGACCATAGCATAGAAACCAGAATACGGACCTAGGATTGTGTCCATGTCGGTTTTGTGTTGAATTATGAGCTTACTATGAATCTGGAGCAACTCAGGAAATTTTTGAGAGTAGCAAACAATACCAGGGACCTAAATACACTACCAGGAGACCACCATGACAGAACGAACCCCATTAGAGCCTGGAGGCTGAGGTGGCCAAAATTTTGAAGGTGGTGGCCGGCCACATGGTGAGGGTAGGGGTCTAGGTTGGTCCAGTAGGTCAAATACACTATATACATCAACAACAAGGGTTGTTTGGTTGATTTAGTACGCGTATGCTATAGGTTCTAACCTACGAGCAAGGCGTGTGCCATTTTGGATTTTAAAACTTGATTTTAATAGCGTTGCGATATGTGTTGTTATTGTAGGTACCTACGCGTGGATTCCGAGGCGACAGAGCGTGGCGTCAACGACTTCAGCAAGCAAAGACTACGGTGAGTAGATCTATATCTACCGGGGAAGTCGGGTGGATGGAGTATAGCGCCCCGCAAAGTTTTGATGGAAACTGATTTATAGAATATGGTTAAGGAAACCTAGATTAGGAAACTAGGGTTAGAATGAAGATAGCTATGAAACCATATTATAAACTAGAGGATAGTTAGGAGTGTTATGTTACGACTATTATAGGATGACAGAATTTGTGGATGACGTTTGTCGATATTGCTGTTTTGGGTACTGTAGGACTAGATAGTCGATGTAGTTGGAGATAGTGCCCTCAGAGTCAATTAATGGATCACAGGCACGTGATTGCAATGATTGAGGGGAGGACCTGTCCCAGTAGGACAGTCTTACTCGAGATGATAGTATGCTATCTGGTTTATCTTTATCATCGTGTACTGGTTTAGGTGACCTTACGAGTCGCTATTACACGTTGATAGAGCCCCTAGGATTCTTGCTTGACTACCAGCAGTATGAGGGCGATCATATACGTGAGAGCTAGAGTCTATAAGCACATCCTTAAAAGGTCCCTAGTCGTGGGAGTTTCGAGGCAGGGCATCGATACTCCGGAGTAGACTAGTGTATACGGTCGAAACCCCGACGAGGGGCGGTGGCCGGTCTCACAAGCCACTGGTGTCAGTTGGTTCACCTAAGATGTATACAGGTGCTCATTGGGTTATGAGTACACCGGATAGGACTCGCCGGGAACCTGCTAGTTGGAATTATACCAGACGTCAGATAGCAGTTCCCTGGTGACATGTGTACAGGTTAGTTCATCGACCTGAGATCGTCATTTGTCTCGTGTGAGTTCCTACTGTGCTTTGATTACTACCCTACCACGGCTCAAAGGAGTCGTGCAAACAGGTTTTAGTTGGGTACAGTCCCGAGCCAAATGGAGGCAGTGAGCGGATCTGCAGGGGTTCGTCTCTCCTGGTATTGGGGGTGAGGTCGCGCTGTGTCTAGGAGAGCCAAACATGAAAACTCCTTGGACAAGGCAGGAGATTTGCTGGTAGGTATTCCAGTAGTATCTCAGGGTGTTCTGGGCTACACTCCGACACGACTTGTACTGCTATTGGGGGTCTGACTTTTACCAACCCCCTAGGCCCGCCATGCGATGCTCATAGACGAACGGACCGGACTGTACGGATATTGTTACTGACAGGCTCAGTAGGGTGTCAGGATGAGTTCGCTCATCGACGTCCCTTTTGGTCAGTACCTGATAGCCCGTTACGTATTGGCTTATACCTCTGACGTGCTAGTGGTTAAATCCACAGCCATAGTATTGACGAGTCTTTAGAGTCCGCCACAATCAGTTACTCAGGTTTCGGGCGAAACGCTGTAGAGGCCGTATGGAGATATGGCAGGGTTCGATCAGATACGTGCGGTATTGCACGGATCGTGATCGGACATATTTTACTAGCAGGCTTTGGCTTAAGCCGGATCCTTGTATTAGATAGTGTAGATTTTGTCTCTTTGTATTTGTGTTCAGTGGGAATACAAATGCGGGCATGTATTTGCAGTAGCGGGGTTTTCCTGTAATTTATTACGGGATCAGTTTTCTGAAGTTGCCAGTTTGCATTCCGTTCCAGCCGGTTTTCTTTTATTCCTTCACGGCCGGGTTTTCCGTTGGAGTGTGTTATTTGCAAGAGTGCAAATAACATTTTGTGGAGGGGCTATCTTTGATTTGTGGCTTTATGATGAGACTAGCATCATGATATTCTATTCTAGTCTTTTTCATTGCTTTTCTTATGATGGGTTCATGAAAAGATTGTGAGTGTGAATTTTGTTAGTTATATGTATGCCCTAGAGGCCATTACTGTACATTGGATGTACATTGTAGTGGATGCTGGGATATATATAGGGAGGACTTTCTTGCTCGACATGATAGTATGCTATCTGGTTGCTCTTTACCTTAACGTGTACACTGATTGTCTCTCTGTTACATGTTGGTAAAGCCCTTAGGATGTGTACTTGACTACCTGGACTATGATGCGGATCATACTAGTGGGGACAGGGTAGTCCATAAGTACATCCTTCAAGGTCCCTAGTCGTGGGTGTATCGAGACAGGGCATCGATATACCAGAGTAGATTAGCGTATACCTTCTCGACCCATACAGATGGGCGATGGATGATCCCATATCCATTGGTGTTTGACATCAGAGATGATATACGTGTGCTCAGTGGAGACTGGGTACACTGGACGGACTCGCCGAGAACTCCCAGATGGTATTATACCTTACGTCAGATGGCAGTTCTCTGGTGACACTGGTACAGAGTAGTCTGTTGACCCGAGATCGTCATAGAGTCTTATGTGATTCCCACTGTGCTTTGATTTCCATCTTACCACGTCCAAGCGGGCGTGCAAAACGATGGTTTTTGGGTACAGTCCCGAATCACATGGAGGCAATGAGCGATAGGAGGGGATTCGTCTCTCCCGGTATAGGGAGTAGGTGTTGCGCTGTGTTCGATTGGCTATAACCGGAAATCCCTGGCCAGGGTTGCTGAGATTTACTGGTAAGTGTTACCGGTAGTTTCCCGAATTGTTATAGACCTCATATCGACACGACTTATCGAGCTATTGGGGTCTGACGTTTACCACCCCTAGGCGAGATATGCGACATATCAGACGAACAGACCGGACTGTACGGTAAGTGTTACTGGTTGGATTCACAGGAGTGTGAGCGGGCTTGCTCGTCGATCTTCTGATCGCTCAATACCCGGGTGGCCATTACGTTTAGCAGACCGCTTGCGGCTTGTGGGTGTTTGATATGATCATCATCTGCTACCGGCGTATTGACGAGTCTTTAGAGTCCTACACAGAGGTTTCCTGGCTCAAGCGAAATGAAATAGGAGCGCATATGAGATATGTGCGGGACCAAGAATAATGCGTGTATGTGATACCGTATTTCATTCTCGCGATGAATGTGTCGAATGGTTGTATGCGATATAACCTAGTTATCGAATCAAAGATTGAGTCGATAAAACGATACATTGTATACTAGTCGGTTGTGTGCGACATGACCGGATCATTGAATCAAGTGTTGATTTAATGATTTAATGCATAATTATATATTTGATATATTACTTTGCATTAACTAGTATTGGTTCACTTTAAATGGATTTTCTCACTTGAAGTTCACAAGTTGTATATGTGATATACTTTTGTGCACTTGTTTGTATCATGTTTGATGATACATGCTCACTTGGGTTTATGTAAAGAATTAAACCATGGTTATAAGAATTGTTAGGGTTTCATTTCCTTTACTTATTCATTTATCTATTTATTGATTTATTTATTTATTTCTTTTTGGCAAATGAAGATAATGAGAGAAAATGGTGGCTTTCTTTGTTTGATATTGAAGCTTCATGAAGCTTTGACCAAGTGACCATTTTGTCTCATGCTTAACCCTAACCATTTCACTCAACCATGATTCATTCTCTACACTTGACCATGGTTATATTATGATAAGGTTTATTATTCTTTTCTATTCAATTAACTCATCATAATATTCATCATCTTCTTCTTCTTCAAGAAGAAAAGCTTGCCTCCATCAATGGCAACTTGAGAAAAAGAGTGAAAATTCCAATTCTAAAGTGAACCCACTTCCTATTTCTTCATCCTCTACCTCTTGCCAAGTAGTATAGGGTGTTTTCTTCACAAGTTTCTTCACTTGGTGAAGTGGGAGCTTGATCTTGCGATGCCTCGACGTAGATCATCTTCGGCATCGTAGTCGATGACCTAGCCCGCCCATTTCTCCGATGAAGCCGACGCTAGAGCCCAGGATTTGATTTAGACAGCAAGGAGACTTCATCATGGAGCTATGGAGGTGGAGAACCGGATCTACAAAGGTTGTATTTCCGTTCACATAGTTAATTTGTTAACTAGTTGCTTGTTTCGCCTAAAATTCTAGTTAACGATCCATATTAGGGTTTCTCGGCACTTGTAAAAATTGAAATTGGCATGGTTGATGCCTTGTGAGACCTCATTAATGTGCCTAGGAACCCTACAGTGGTATCAGAGCCTAGCTAGAGCCTTAGGCAATGCGTAGACGATGTTAGAAACCCGATCGAACCCCGAAACCCTAACTTTTAACCCTCTCTGGACTTTTTCTGAAAAAGTGGTTTTTTCCAAATTAAAAATGCTTAAAAAAATTCAGCAGGAAATTCTAAGAATTACGGTGCAAAAATTACCTAATGATCTTTCTAAAGCGCGGCGGAACCGCGGCATTAGCCGCCTATTGCGGCGGTTCCGCGCCCATTTAGTCTCATCAGCCAACCATTTTTGCACAGTAATTCCTATTTTATGGTGCTGGATTTTATGGGAATTTTTAATATTTATTATAGAGTTGAAATTTCTGGGTTGTATTGGGAGTTCGTAGATTCGATCGGATTGTCTAATCTTGTCTATGTGTTTTCCGGATAATTTTTGAATATGTTAAAAAGTTTGAGCGGATATAAATACCCACCTTTTCCCCTGCCGGAAAATTTCCAAGTGTTGGATTTTTTCGAGGTTTAAAGACGTTCTAAGTAGTGCAAGTAACGTGATGGACTCTCTAGAAGACAACAAACCTTAACTCGATTATGTGACCGTCTTGAACTGCCCTTTGAACCTTCGGGTTTGAGGGAGTACGGCGTGCCACATGTGAGGCGTTGGCTTGACCCTTCTACGGCTGGACCGTTGGTACTGAGGCACGAAGTGAATGTCTTTGAACTTATTTCATGAGTTGAGCTGTTTCGGGAAAACTTGGGTGTTCGATTGTTCGATCGGAAAGTTTAACATTTTCTATCTTATTCGGAATGTGATACAATATTTGGAATTCACAAGTAGTTATGAGATACCTGAATGAATGTTATAAATCTAGCGGTTTAGTCTAACTTAATCGGTTGCCACGGAATTTTGATGTGATCAAAAGTCCGTCGCAATCACGTAGCGTACGCGGATACTCGCTGGGTAAACTTAATAGACAGCCTCACTCCATAGCCCCGACCAAGTGACTGTAGGAGAATCCCGTCGCCGAAAGCATCCGTAAGGGTGCTCGCGGTAGCGGTGTTCCGCCTTGGTGCACTTCGTCGACGGAATCAGGGGTGCGGCCGCCTACTAAAGTTTGCGACGAGTATTCGATCAGGATGTCGGGAATCTTGTTGAATTGCCCGACTTGATATTGAAAAGTGTTTTCGATTTTGAGACTAAAATAAGGGGTTTATAATTGTTAGGCATGCGATGTCTAAGTAATTCATTTGATTAGGCATGTGATGTCTAAGGAGGTTGCGGATTCCAACTGTTGTAGTTTTACACTTTCTTTTCTGCGACCGTAAGTGTAATATATGAAATCGCCGGTTTCGTTGCTATATGCCAACGACAATTAGGATGCGCATATTTACTTACGTTGATGACATGTGATGTTATGTGTTGCTGGATATGTTATATTGGATCGTCGTGTTTGAATAGCCGGGGGATTTTATGTGAGATGAGTGTTTTTCATTTTCATTCATGTAAAAACTTGTATGTAATATTCTTTTATTGGGGCACTTCCAGGTTGCGGAAGGTGTCACCCTTTGTATATTATTTACTTTTTCCGCACTAGGATAGACCCAAGGAGGGGAGCACAAGTAACCAGGTTCTGGAGTCCAGTGGGAGACCAACTCGAGGAGTCGAGTCCAGGTCTCCTAACTCTAGAATTGGTAGGGTTGCTTGCCGCTCTCGTAGGGGTCTAGGGGTGGGGGTTTGGCTATTCATCGCGACCGTGGAATCCGTGTTTTATACTGGCTCGTATTGAAAATACGGACGTCCTAGTATATTCAATATTTCATATGATTCTTCTGCTGCGATATCTGTGATGTGATCATGTGATGTTCTGTGATAGATACTATATATAGTATATATGATATATTATATAGGCGTTACTTATGTTTTATACCCGCGCTAGCCCTGCGCCGCTCTGCCGTTAGTTACCTAACCTAACGGTGCACGAGGGGACATCGAGGCAAATGCGGATGGCATAAGTGTACGTCATATTTATCTATGATGTTTAGGTACTTAAATGATGGGACTTCATTAATGTGATTAATGAAAATAAAAGAAACCTAAGAAGTTGTAGAATCGAATTTCAAAATAAAAAATAAAACAGGTAGCTACAGTTCTTGCTTTGCACAGCGGTATATGTGATATATCCTGCACCTTATTCGATGAGGAAAGGACCGAGATCCCTTCACCGGGAGTGACTCCTTTAGCAATAACTGGCAGATACTACACACTCGGTTTGTCTTTTGATTGCTTTTAAGAGTTTTTGCTTTGCACAGTGATATATATGATATATCCCTTCACCGGGAGTGACTCCTTTAGCAAAACTAGAAAAGCTTCAAAAACACTCCATTTTAAAATCATTTGATTCTACAACGATATCAAGTTCATTACGCAATAGGTTTTCAGAAAAACCTGTCGTAGCCCTCCGTCATTTCAGATAAGTACTAGTTAGTATTCGTGCTGCGGTAGTTTGGCATTCGTCAAGGCGTAGTGTACGGTAGCTAACTAGTATTTATCTGCTTATGCATATGATGCAGATTGGATTAGGGTATTCGTACGGCGTTGTTTGGCATTCGTCAAGGGTCGTGCGGGTGGGTTTAATTCAATCAAGAAATGTACGGGTTGAACTTGACTAGTGGACTATGGGTTGTTTGGCATTCGTCAAGGTTATAGAACACTAGGGGCAAAATATTATCGGGAATTTCAAGTGTTGAAATTTGCAATGAGATTGCATACCTTCTATGAGATAGTTGGATCCCGATACCCGCTGCGAGTAATTGTTACTCCTGGGAGAGTTTTACACATTACAATTAGCCGATCAAGTAGGTGTCTAGAAAGGTGTTAACGAGGTTACGCCTTTGGGAAAACCAGGTTTACATTAATTAGGTTCGTGCGAAAGCACGGGGGACCTCCCTCAAAGTACCGACACTGGCCTGGCTGAAAGATTGGCGAACTTGTAGTGGGTAATTAATCCCGGCTAGTCTTTCCTTTTAAAGGATTGAAGGAAGATTTGATAAAAACAGTGGGAGCCATCCTGATTAGATAAAATAATAACCAATCTGATCTTGCAAGAGCATACGCTGAGTGTTTTCTTCTCTCTCTCTCCAGGTAGCGACCACATCACGCCTTAATCAAGATAATAATACGGATATTTGACCGAACCCGCTTGTTATACTGAGCTGGGGAACGTTGGTCCCGCTCCAACTTATAATTGTTATAAGACAGAGTAGGAAATTGGGGATTACCAGAATTCCCGTGCCGCCCAAACGAAGAGAGTGCATGCTGATGCATCATCTTCGGGTGTGTTCATTATACAGAACTGTTTCTCAGTATTCTTTACGTCCTGGGTATGTGATACCAGATCAGGATCCCGCATATGTAATTTGTTACATGGGCTACAGATAGGTAAAGAACTGAGAACGGGTGATAAGTTTCATGAGACAGAAAACGGGGCAAGTGTTGCAGCCAAGTCTGTTGGTCACTGTCACCCTGTATTATCAGTACATTGATTCTGAACGAATGCTATTAGATACCGAACCTGATATACAAAATCATATCTGTCTCTTTATTAGTAAAGAAACGATAAAATTTTGTATTGTTGGATAATGTTTTGAACATTTCCTATATCAAAAGTTGATCGGTTCAGGCTCGTTATCTAAAAGCATTGATGTTCTAAATCAAACAACAGTTCTTAGTATACGGAACACACACAAGAGGAAGAGTTCAGAAATGAATGGATCCTTCTTGAGGTATTGTAGACTAGGTCATATCAATGCGACCCGACTAGCTAAGTTACATTTTAGATGCATATTTAAATCAGTTTGAATTTACATCTTGTGAAAATTGCCAGTCATGTCACAAAGATTAGATGAACATAGCTCTGTTTATTGGAAACAGAGAAAGAGTTAGTGAACTCTTAGGATGATACATGTTGATGTATAAAGGTCCCCTGTCTACACATACCAATACCGGTTCTTTGTACTTCATTACATTCTCTGATGATCTCTTTAGATTCAGACATGTGTTCATGTTGAAACACAAGTCCGAACCTTTTGAGATATTCACAGAATATAAGTTAGAAGTAGGGAACCAATAAGGGTACAAGTATTATGTCCTTTGATGTGATCAGGGAGGAGAATACTTGAGCACGGAATTCCAGGACTATTCTAAAGGAGAATGAGATTCTCTCTCGGCATTACTCCTCCGTATACACCATAGCACGATGGTATATCGGGGTGGAGCAATCACACCCTATATGATAAGGTGTGCTCTATGATGAGTACTACTGAGTTACCTATTTCCTTTTTGGGAGTTATGCACTTGAGAAGCTGCATACCTATTGAATAGGGTTCCAATCAAATCAGTTGCCTACCGCTTCATATGTGATATGGAAAGGGAAGAGCCCATATCTTAAGTTGGTTAAGATTTGGGGTTGTCCGGGCTATGTCTAAAAGCATAATCCGGAAAAGCTCGAGGGAAGGTCTATTATGTACAACTGGAAATGTTCCAGCTATACAAACTGTAGCTGATGATTTGGAAGAACCAAAGGATTCAGTAGATTCCAACGAACCTCAGCCTCTCCGCCGATCTAGTAGGGTTCCTCACCCACCTGAGAGATATTTCGGTTTCTCTATAACAGTGGGAGCGAGGATTGCATCATGAGATGATGACCCAACTAGTTTCGAGCTGGCCATCAGGAGTGGGACTCTGTAAGAATGGTTGGATGCTTAGCGATCTGAGATGGAATCCATGTACACCGACAAAGTAAGGACTTTGGTTGCTATATCTGAAGGGTTAAATCCCCATCAGGAGCAAGTATATCTTGAGAAGATTACTTGGTGTAGATGAAAAAGTTGAGACTTTCAAAGCTAGACTTGTTAAAGCTTTTCGTCATCGACCAGGCATGGATAATGATGAAACCTTTTCAAGTAGCTATGCTTAAGTCCATCCAGATCCTACTTGCCACGGCTGCATACCATGACTACGATATCTGGTGGTTGGGTGCCATGACTGCTTTTCTAAATGATGTTTTAGAAGAGAACGTCTATAAGTACACAGCCAGAGGGCTTCGTAGACAGTGGGAGCAGCGGAAACGTGTACAAGATGCTTTATAGGATAAAGCAGGTATCGCGGAGTTGGAACATCTGTTTTGATGTGTTAGTCAAAGAGTTTGACATCATCAAAATGGTAGATGAACCTTGTATAAACAAAAAGGTAGTAGGGAGTATAGTGACGATCCTCGTAGAGTACGTGGATGACATGCTCTTGATAGGGAAGGAGTTTCCTATGCTACGCTCAGTCAATCTCCGTTTATCACAAGGATTCTCCATATAGGATCAAAGTGATACCTCCTAAATCCTGAGTTATCATCTATGAGATAGATGTAATTGGATGCTACGAATCTCACTAGTAGTAGTGAGATGGTATCAACCGATCCTGGGGAGAATCACTGGAAGGGTTCCAGGGTGATAATGACGACTGAATGTTAGTCACAGACATTGTCTTTACCCTCAGTGTAGGGACGGTATGTTGGAAGAGTTCCAAGCTAGATACCGTGGCATACTAGACGATAAAGGCTGGATACATCGCTACTAAAGAGGATGTTTGGGTGTATAATGGTTCATGAGATGAACTACGTTCCAACCATTGTGAGACAATGGAGTTGTGGCTTATGCCAAGGAACGTCCGTCCCATCAGAGATCCAGACATATTCTAAGGCAGTATTACCTGATCATGGAGATGGTTGATCTCCAGGGGATCAAGGTTAGGAGAGTAGACTCAGAGGACAACACGGCGGATCCACTCACAAAGGCCTTTTCCCAGAGAGACTCTTTTATGGGATGGTTGAGTATGAGATACTACAACTACTGCTATCAGATGGCCCTAGTGCAAGTGGGAGATTGTTAGTTATATGTATGCCCTAGAGGCTATTACTGTACATTGGATGTACATTGTAGTGGATGCTGGGATATATATAGGGAGGACTTTCTTGCTCGACATGATAGTATGCTATCTGGTTGCTCTTTACCTTAACGTGTACACTGATTGTCTCTCTTTTACATGTTGGTAAAGCCCTTAGGATGTGTACTTGACTACCTGGACTATGATGCGGATCATACTAGTGGGGACAGGGTAGTCCATAAGTACATCCTTCATGGTCCCTAGTCGTGGGTGTATCGAGACAGGGCATCGATATACCAGAGTAGACTAGCGTATACCTTCTCGACCCATACAGATGGGCGATGGATGATCCCATATCCATTGGTGTTTGACATCAGAGATGATATACGGGTGCTCAGTGGAGACTGGGTACACTGGACGGACTCGCCGAGAACTCCCAGATGGTATTATAATTTACGTCAGATGGCAGTTCTCTGGTGACACTGGTACAGAGTAGTCTGTTGACCCGAGATCGTCATAGAGTCTTGTGTGATTCCCACTGTGCTTTGATTTCCATCCTACCACGTCCAAGAGGGCGTGCAAAACGATGGTTTTTGGGTACAGTCCCGAATCATATAGAGGCAATGAGCGATAGGAGGGGATTCGTCTCTCCCGGTATAGGGAGTTGGTGTTGCGCTGTGTTCGATTGGCTATAACCGGAAATCCCTGGCCAGGGTTGCTGAGATTTACTGGTAAGTGTTACCAGTAGTTTCCCGAATTTTTATAGACCTCATATCGACACGACTTATCGAGCTATTGGGGTCAGATGTTTACCACCCCTAGGCGAGATATGCGACATATCAGACGAACAGACCGGACTGTACGGTAAGTGTTACTGGTTGGATTCACAGGAGTGTGAGCGGGCTTGCTCGTCGATCTTCTGATCGCTCAATACCCGGGTGGCCGTTACGTTTAGCAGACCACTTGCGGATTGTGGGTGTTTGATATGATCATCATCTGCTACCGGCGTATTGACGAGTCTTTAGAGTCCTACATAGTGGTTTCCTGGCTCAAGCGAAACGAAATAGGAGCGCATATGAGATATGTGCGGGACCGAGAATAATGCGTGTATGTGATACCGTATTTCATTCTCGTGATGAATGTGTCGAATGGTTGTATGCGATATAACCTAGTTATCGAATCAAGGATTGATTCGATAAAACGATACATTGTATACTAGTCGGTTGTGTGCGACATGACCGGATCATTGAATCAAGTGTTGATTTAATGATTTAATGCATAATTATATAATTGATATATTACTTTGCATTAACTAGTATTGGTTCACTTTAAATGGATTTTCTCACTTGAAGTTCACAAGTTGTATATGTGATATACTTTTGTGCACTTGTTTGTATCATGTTTGATGATACATGCTCACTTGGGTTTATGTAAAGAATTAAACCATGGTTATAAGAATGGTTAGGGTTTCATTTCCTTTACTTATTCATTTATCTATTTATTGATTTATTGATTTATTTCTTTTTGGCAAATGAAGATAATGAGAGAAAATGGTGGCTTTCTTTGTTTGATATTGAAGCTTCATGAAGCTTTGACCAAGTGACCATTTTGTCTCATGCTTAACCCTAACCATTCCACTCAACCATGATTCATTCTCTACACTTGACCATGGTTATATTATGATAAGGTTTATTATTCTTTTCTATTCAATTAACTCATCATAATATTCATCATCTTCTTCTTCTTCTTCTTCTTCTTCAAGAAGAAAAGCTTGCCTCCATCAATGGCAACTTGAGAAAAAGAGTGAGAATTCCAATTCTAAAGTGAACCCACTTCCTATTTCTTCATTCTCTACCTCTTGCCAAGTAGTATGGGGTGTTTTCTTCACAAGTTTCTTGACTTGGTGAAGTGGGAGCTTGATCTTGCGATGCCTCGACGTAGATCATCTTCGGCATCGTAGTCGATGACCTAGCCCGTCCATTTCTCCGATGAAGCTGACGCTAGAGCCCGGGATTTGATTTGGACAGCAAGGAGACTTCATCATGGAGCTATGGAGGTGGAGAATCGGATCTACAAAGGTTGTATTTCCGTTCACTTAGTTAATTTGTTAACTAGTTGCTTGTTTCGCCTAAAATTCTTGTTAACGATCCATATTAGGGTTTCTCGGCACTTGTAAAAATTGAAATTGGCATGGTTGATGCCTTGTGAGACCTTATTAATGTGCCTAGGAACCCTACAAATTTGGTGTGACCTTTTTTCTTTGCTTAATCTTTATCAATTCCTTTTTCCCACTTGAGATATTCAATGGTTATTTTCCCTCTACCATTGCTTGATGGATGAGGGGCCGGCCAAATTTTGGGAAAAGGAGAGAGAGGTTTTCAATTTGAATGAGGGGAAAATCTTCATCTCTTTTTGGCTTGCAAGATATATCACCATTTTCCCTTAGTCATTTTTCTCCACCTCCATCCATACAAGGCATCTTCAAACCCCAAATGAGACAACGATTTCTACAGTAGTCTACAGCAAATCTTGGACGCGTCGGCTAGCCAACTTCGCGCCCGAGTTGCCTCGGTCAAGAGGTGGGAGCCCGTAAAAGATTCCGACTACGTGGTGCCCTTTCCGACCAGGAGGTGATGGACGGAGTTTTCGTGAGAGATTCGAGTGGAGACGAAGACCGAAGGACACGGATCGCTTGGTATACTTCTCTACTCGTATTTTACTTTGCTTGTTGCTAGGTTAATGGCCCGATCCGGGTGAAAAGTGCGCGGTTGTGCCGGTTGCAAGTTTTGCAAAGTTTTTGTTTCCGCGTTTCCGGCGTCGGATCGACGGCCGGGGCGCCGCCGCGGACCTACATTGGTATCAAAGCCACGCCATTAACCATGCCTAGATTGCTCTAGTATGTTTAGAACTCGATCGAAAAAAAATCCCCAAAAACCGTATTTTCCATGCATCGTGTTTCTGTCAAAATATTTTTTGCTCCAAAAATTTTTTAGGTTGTTTCAGAATACTGTGCATGAAAATCTAAGAATTGTGTGAAATTTTGGTCGCGTGATCACTCCATACCGCCACGGAACCACGGCCAAACCCATGCTTGGGCCGCGGTTCCGCCGCTCTTTGAACAGATCAGCTCACCAAAATTTTCCAGATTGTCTTAGACTTGGAAATAGGGGTTTTGGGACATTATTTTTGGGCCCAGATTTTCTGTAAGTGCTACAGTACTGCTTGGGGCCCACTTCGGTGTATTTGTTCGATCGGATATTTTAAACGTGCTAGTTCACAGTATTTACATTATATCTGCGACCGTGAATGTCAATTGATCGGTAAATCCAGTCTATCTGCTATTGCCCTTTTAGACGGATTTACGAGCGTGACATTCACGTTGATGTTCAGTGATTGTGCTGTGTTGCTGCGGATCGGTCGTGGGGATAGCCTGGATACAATATTAGTACAGTTTTGTTTTATATGTACATTTGATATTGCGGGGCGAGCGTCCGACATGTGGACTGCCGTCACTGCCTGTTTGTATTATTCTTTTGGGGCACGACCAGGTTGCGGTCGATGTACTCGTTGTATGTATATTTTACTTTCTGTACTAGGATTACCCCAAGGAGGGGTGCACGGATAGCCGGGTTCTAGAGGGCAACGAGCCCGCATCTCATGGCATTGAGACGGAGGGGGCTTCACTCTAGAATTGGTGGGCTATTCGCCGCACTCGTAGGGGGTATAGGATTGACCCAGGAGGGGTGCCCAAGTTACCGGATTCCGTGAAGTGCTGGGTGGTCCATTCACGTTGCTGAAGGGGGCTGCCTCGCTTCAGGTTTTGGCGGGTAACTTGCCGCGCCCGTAGGTGTCTAGGATTTTCATTGCACAGGCTATCCACACGACCAGGGGAACGTCGGGTTTCAGCGGCTCTGTAAAACCCGGGGATCCCAGATATCTGTATTGTTCTGTGATGCTGTACTTTTCTGTGTTGTTGCCTTTTATCACGCCTTGAGCGGAAATATATATATTATATATATACTAGTAGATATTGTATATGTTTTGCATCCGCGCTAGTCCAGTCCCCGCTCTGTCGTTAGTTAGCTAACCTAACGGGTGATGACGGGACCCAGTGGCGAATGCGGATGGCATATACGTACGTCAGTATATTTTCGTTCTTTGTGGTGTGATCAATTGATGGGACTGCGTTGATTCGGATCAATGCAAGATAAACAAACCTATTTTGATGTTGTTGGAACACTTTTCAAAAAGCTGTTATTGCAAGGGCGTTCACTTTTGTTTTGCACAGTGGTATTCAGTTGGAATATCCTGCTCCTCGGTCGATGAGGCAAAGGCCGAGATCCCTTCACCAGGAGTGATCCCTTGGACAAAAGTTTGCGTCAGGGCAATAACTTCACTATAGCCGTTTACTTTTGCTTTGCATCGTGGTATTCAGTTGGAATATCCTGCACCTCATTCTACGGGGAAAGTACCGAGATCCCTTCACCGGGAGTGACCTCTTTAGCAAAGGTTTTCGTCACTATATTTTTCTAAAAAGCTATCCATTCCTTCAACGATATCAAGTTCATTACGTTAAAGGTTTTCGCCAGAAACCATTCGTAGCCCTCCGTCATTTCAGACGGGTAGCACGTAGTATTCATGCTATGTTTGTTGGCCTTGGTCAAGGCATAGTGTATGGTAGCTGCTTGTTGCCTTTCTGCTGCATAGATAGATGCGTTGGTTTGGGACAGTCGTATAGCCTTGTTGGCCTTCGTCAAGGGCTTGTACGGATGGGTTCAAATCAACCTGGATAATGACGGGTAGAACTTGACATGTGGCTTATGATTTGTTGGCCTTCGTCAAGGTCATAAGAGCATGGGGCAAAAACACATATCGGGAGTTTCAAAAGAACCGAAACTTGCCAGATATGCGCATACCTTCTGGAGTGTGATAGCGTGAGCGGATTCCGTCACGTTATCATGCGATGATAGTTGGATCCCGATTCCCACTGATGAGTTGGTTTACTCCTCGGGTGATCCCGGCTAATTCTTCTTTTAGGTTTGGGTAAGAATTTGACGTTACAGTGGGAGGTTTCCAGATTAGATAAAGTGATAACCATTCTGATCTAGGTTAGAGTGCACGCTGAGTGTTTCTTTTCTCTCTCTCTTTGGCAGCGACCATTGACCTGACCCTAGACTATGACTCAGTGACCAAATTGACCGAACCTTCTTAACACTGGCTTTTGGATTGTCAGAGTTGCAAACGCCATTGCCACTCCTACTTTTACCCTTTTCTCCAGGACACCCCGTATTACTACGAACGTCCACTTCCATTGGACAAAACCATTGTATGGTTATATATGAACTCAAAGGAATTTATTCGAGGATGGTTTCTGGTTCTGGAGAAAACGAATAGGACTATTCAGTTGTCTTTTCCTTTTACCTTCTCTCAGGTTGCGGTACTCCTTGGTTTAGGAGTAGTACACCTATTACGCAAATTGGATAGTCTTCTTCCAAACCTTAGGCTGGTGCCGACCGGTAGGGAATGAAGAAACCAATTAGCCTAACGGTGGTGTGCAGAAGGTATTATGTAAAGACAAAGAAAGGGATTAGTAAGAGGGCAATGTAAATTGCGACTGATATTCACGACCAAACCAAGTATTTCTTCGCCAATCCCAAATCACCTTTGTATTTCTCCAGGACACTCCGTATCACTACGAAGATCCCATTTTATTGGATAATCCTTCGTATGGTTATATACGAACTCGAAAGGAACTTGTTCCAGTTCGGGGATGGATCCTGGTTCAGGAGAAATAGGAATTAAGTTCATTCGGTTGTCATTTATCCTCACCTTCTCTCACATTGCGAGTGCTCCTAGGATTAGGACGGTAAACCCATTATGCTTATTGGATATTCTTCTTCCAAACCATAGGCTGGTGCCGAACGGTAGGGAAGGAAGAAAACCATTTGGCCTAAAGGGGTGTACAGAAGGTAATGACTAAAGACATATAAAGGGATTTGGAGAGGTGGCAAAGAATTATACGGTTACAGTCGTGAATCTGGATAATGGAAGAGGCATTACTAGGAATACCGGGGTACCTCATCGAAACATTTTAATGTTTCAGTTTTACTGTGTACTGTTAAAAGAAAACTGATTTCCCAATTAGACACTTTCTCCAGGGTATGTATTTACCAGGTATGATTCTCACGTCTGTATGGTTTTACAGATGATGAGTAGGAGTAAGTTATTGGGAATTAGGTGATCATCCTCATTATATCGGGATTCGTTGTAATTGGTGATATTTGATGAAGTCACCTGGGTTGTTTGCCGGTCGGCAAATATTTTGGTTTTGAATATCCGTTGTTATGCATCAATTTCAAATTGATATATCTGTACGTCTATTTTTATAGAGTGAGACATACCTTTTTGAAATTGTGTCTATGACATTTACCTATATCAGTGGATGGTTAGGTAAGGAGCATTGAACATCGGTGTAATTCTTCATAACCAAAGTACAGTTTTCAACCTACGACACACAGTGAATGAGTCATTTGACTCAACGGATTTATACAGAGTATTGTATGTTGTCCAGTGTCCATTAGGACAGAGAGGTTGGTCCTCATACTATATTCTGTTTACTTTTAACTTATCTGGTTCTTAGACATGTGTTTCGAAGAAACACAGGGTCTAAGTTTTGAGGAGTTATAGGTATAAGAATAAAGTAGAGAACCAGGTATTGCAAGTATCAGGATTCTTCAAGGAGATCGAAGATTTAGATACTTGTGTATGGTATTCAGTTGATAGTAATGATTAAGAGAACTTGCTTCTCTTTCAGGTTACTCATAATTGGAAGTACTCCTAAGTTGAGTAACGTTGATCGGCCTCTTTCCATTTAGTTGACATGCACTGGAGACAGCTGCATGATTTGAATCTGGTTCAATTAAATCAGTGCCTCTGTTTCTTGGATATAGAACAGTTCATATCTTGACATTGTTAAGATACGGGGAGTTGTCCGGCTTATGCTTAAAACCAGACTCCGGATAACTCAAGGCATGTTTCAGTAGTGGCTGTTTGTGGGTTGACCCGGGCTATAACGAGGGTTGACTTTCTACCATCTGGAAGATCAATAGTGATATTGTTCTTGACTCGCCACAGTTTTAATAAAAATGGATTTTTTCAGAAAACAGTAGTGGGAGTATGGTAGAACTGGAAGTGATTCCAGAACCGCAAACAATTACTGATGATTTAATAAAGAACCTAAAGATTCAATCTTGTTTGACATTCCATTGGCCACTCCGCAGATATGGTGGGTAACCTCAGGCACCCGAGAGGTACTTCGGTATGCTCAAGGACGGTGGCAGGGAGGTTCTTGTTTACCCAGACTTGCCATTGCTGTTGTTCCAGACTATGAGACCCGGCAGGAGGATGAGTATAGCGTCGTTCTAAACTAGCTTTAGAAGTGTACGCCTATATGACTCTGCCAGAGGGTTGTCGTAGTCAGTGGGAGCAGCGGAAGCATTGGTGGACATCAGGCTTATGTCTATTTATAGACTAAAGCAGATATAGCGGAGATAGATCATCTATTTCTGATGTGACAGTCATAGGTTTGACTTCATCAGAATAGGGGATGGATCTGTTAAGAAGGTAGTAGGGTGTGATGTCCTAGTATTTGATGACATACACAGAGTAGGAAGTGACATTCCTATACTATGATCGGTTATACTTTGGTTGTCACACAGTGGTTTCTCCACATAGGACTTGGATATTATATCATACATTCTGGTTACTAGATCTATGATTTTAGATCTAGATTTGGGTGGTTTCCCAATCTGGGTAGTTAGACAGCATTCTATGAGTATTTAGAATGGACGACTCCTGGCACGGTAGTGTACCTGCAGGTGATGGAGTCACCCTCTCTAAAGGTGTCTTACAGACTAAAGGGGAGAGGGATGTGCATGATTGGCAGATCACTTGCTTAGGCAATTAAGTCAATCATGAGATGTCAAGTACCACACCAGATGTTGTTCTTGCAGTAAGTGCAATAAGTTGATATTCATCCAATCCTAGAGAAACAATTGGAAGCAGCTTTAGAACATAAGTTGATGTTCTCAGGATATGATAACGGCAGTCTTCTTCGGGAGACAGTTATCATTCCAGGCTTCCAAAGTGACCTGGATGGCAGAGTGGCCGTCAGAGTTATAGTTTTCCCTCTGACGAGGGGCAATATTTTGGACAGATGGTCTAGGTCGGTACTGAGGGAAGGTATGGCGCATGATACTGATTAAGTTCAGTTGACAATACAGTCTATGAAGTTTGGATTTGGAGTTCATTTATGAGCCAGGTCCCATCAGACATCCAAACATTCTAAGACAGGTATTGCTCATTTCGGGAGATGGCTTTCTCCGCGAACTTGAGATATAGAGTGATATAGAAAGAAACACCAGAGCGGATCCACTCACTGAGGCTATTCCTCGAACGCAATAGTTTCGCAAACGAGCTTTGTGAGACTGACTAGTAGAGGAGTTGGGTGTTCGGTATCACACGGGCCGTAAGTATGCGACATCGCAATAATTAGCCTTAAGTGCAAGTGGGAGATTGTTGGAGATAGTGCCCTCAGAGTCAATTATTGGATCACAAGCACGTGATTGCAATGATTGAGGGGAGGACCTGTCCCAGTAGGACAGTCTTACTCGAGATGATAGTATGCTATCTGGTTTATCTTTATCATCGTGTACTGCTTTAGGTGACCTTACGAGTCGCTATTACACGTTGATAGAGCCCCTAGGATTCTTGCTTGACTACCAGCAGTATGAGGGCGATCATATACGTGAGAGCTGGAGTCTATAAGCACATCCTTAAAAGGTTCCTAGTCGTGGGAGTTTCGAGACAGGGCATCGATACTCCGGAGTAGACTAGTGTATACAGTCGAGACCCCGACGAGGGACGGTGGCCGGTCTCACAAGCCACTGGTGTCAGTTGGTCCACCTAAGATGTGCTCATTGGGTTATGAGTACACCGGACAGGACTCGCCGGGAACCTGCTAGTTGGGATTATACCAGACGTCAGATAGCAGTTCCCTGGTGACATGTGTACAGGTTAGTTCATCGACCTGAGATCGTCATTTGTCTCGTGTGAGTTCCCACTGTGCTTTGATTACTACCCTATCACGGCTCAAAGGAGTCGTGCAAACAGGTTTTAGTTGGGTACAGTCCCGAGCCACATGGAGGCAGTGAGCGGATCTGCAAGGGTTCGTCTCTCCCGGTATTGGGGGTGAGGTCGCGCTGTGTCTAGGAGAGCCAGAACATGAAAAGTCCTTGGCCAAGGCAGGAGATTTGCTGGTAGGTATTCCAGTCGTATCTCAGGGTGTTCTGGGCTACACTCCGACACGACTTGTACCGCTATTGGGGGTCTGACTTTTACCAACCCTCTAGGCCCGCCATGCGATGCTCATAGACGAACGGACCGGACTGTACGGATATTGTCACTGACAGGCTTAGTAGGGTGTCAGGATGAGTTTGCTCATCGACATCCCTTTTGGTCAGTACCTAGTAGCCCGTTACGTATTGGCTTATACCTTTGACGTGCTAGTGGTTAAATCCACAGCCATAGTATTGACGAGTCTTTAGAGTCCACCACACTCAGTTACTTAGGTTTCGGGCGAAACGCTGTAGAGGCCGTATGGAGATATGGCAGGGTTCGATCAGATACGTGCGGTATTGCACGGATCGTGATCGGACGGATTTTACTAGCCGGCTTTGGCTTAAGCCGGATCCTAGTATTAGATAGTGTAGATTTTGTCTCTTTGCATTTGTGTTATGTGGGAATACAAATGCGGGCATGTATTTGCAGTAGCGGGGTTTTCCTGTAATTTATTACGGGATCAGTTTTCTGAAGTTGCCAGTTTGCATTCCGTTCCGGCCGGTTTTCTTTTATTCCTTCACGGCCGGGTTTTCCGTTGGAGTGCGTTATTTGCAAGAGTGCAAATAACGTTTTGTGGAGGGGCTATCTTGCATTTGTGGCTTTATGATGAGACTAGCATCATGATATTCTATTCTAGTCTTTTTCATTGCTTTTCTTATGATGCGTTCATGAAAAGATTGTGAGTGTGAATTTGGTGTGACCTTTTTTCATTGCTTAATCTTTATCAATTCCTTTTTTCCCACTTGAGATATTCCATGGTTATTTTCCCTCCACCATTGCTTGATGGATGAGGGGCCGGCCAAATTTTGGGAAGGGGAGAGAGAGGTTTTCAATTTGAGTGAGGGGAAAATCTTCATCTCTTTTTGGCTTGCAAGATATATCACCATTTTCCCTTAGTCATTTTTCTCCACCTCCATCCATACAAGGCATCTTCAAACCCCAAATGAGACAATGATTTCTACAGTAGTCTACAGCAAATCTTGGACGCGACGGCTAACCAACTTCGCGCCCGAGTTGCCTCGGTCAAGAGGTGGGACCTCGTAAAAGATTCCGGCTACGTGGTGCCCTTTCCGACGAGGAGGTGATGGACGGAGTTTCCGCGAGAGATTCGAGTGGAAACGAAGACCGAAGGACACGGATCGCTTGGTATACTTCTCTACTCGTATTTTACTTTGCTAGTTGCTAGGTTAATGGCCCGATCAGGGTGAAAAGTGCGCGGTGGTGCCGGTTGCAAGTTTTGCAAAGTTTTTGTTTCCGCGTTTCAGGCGTCGGATCGACGGCCGGGGCGCCGCCGCGGACTTACAGATGTGTCATCCGAACCGTACCTTTTTCTAAACCGTAGAATCGTATGTATCTTTTAAATATATACCTTGAGGAATGTTACGGATTTTCAAATGATATCTTTTCCATAAAAACACAGTAACCCGTATTTTCAAAACTACGATGCGCTTCTTTAAAAATCTGATTGTATGGTTCGGGTGTGTATGTTATATTAGATACATATGCTTATAGTAGATATAGAATGTTTATGTAAACACGACTTGATGGGAGATATAAATGTGATGAAAAGAATATAAGACGAATATGATGATTTGATGATATGTTGGTATACGGATGCGAGTCGATTGAGATGATTTATACCTCCCGGTCCCCTGATATGAGATCGTTATGGATGTGACCTGGGACACAGGTATATAGATATATGTATATATACAGAAGGTCGTGAATCATGGATGATAGGCCGTACGAGACGTTATGTCCGTACCCTCCTCGTCTTGTAGGATGATAGGATCCTTGTTAGCTTAATGTTACCGTACGATGATTTTCCGTGCGTGATGAGTTTGACTTGATGATTGATCCATACCCTTGACTAGAGAATGTCGTACGATGGATTATACCATACGTGATGTTGTGTGGCTAGATGTCGATTGATAGATTCACCGACTCGGTCATGTTAGAAACGTGTACCCGTCAGCATTTGCATATGATTTACCTTATGCTGCATTAATATTATTCGCATTGAATTACTTAATCCTGTGATAGTACACCTGCGCCATTATCGATGATGCGTATGTTACACGTATACAGATTGTAGGCTCACACACTTCACCATCGATAATTGCCATGTCACTACACAGTAGGATTGCTGCATTATGATTTGACTCTTCGCATAACATACTTGCGTACATACACATTGTATATTCATATTGGTACACATATACATTGATACATCCATACTTGTGCATATGCACATTTGTCTATCTATATTGGTGTACACATACATTGATACATCTATGCTTGCGCATATACACATTGCATACCCATATTGGGGCATATACATATTATACACCATACTTGCGCACATCCATATTGTACACCATACTCGCGTACATACATATTATACACCATACTTGCGCACATACATATTGTATACTTATACTTGCGTATATACACATATGCACATTTCTATGATATCGCATTCGATTTTGGAGATTTGGGAACCGCATGATATATTTTTAAAACTGGATTCATTTAAAAGAGCGGTTTTCTCTCGATATGTACATATTACTGTTCCATGGTTGCATGATATACGGATATGCTTACATTTCTATCATATATCGCATACATCATGCTTTATGATTTCACGCATTGAGATATGCTGTTTTCATGAGATTTCTGGATTTGAAAACCGTGGCTATTTCAAAAGAAAGAATGTACTGTTTTAAAAACCCGGTTTCACTTGATATGATATTTCAGTGCGTCCACCATGCGTTTTCTCAGTTCTGAGACGTGTGACATGTGAAACCCGATTCGAGAAGGCGGATGATTCCCTTTACGGGTGCATGGCGGACCCGGTATGGTACCCCGGGGCGTGAGAGAGATTTCGTATGGATGACGATGAGCATGGCAGAGGGACTACTATCTATCGGTGATTTGTTGGGCCTGGCGGATATCCGGAGGAAACCGACCGGAGTCGAGAGATGATATTGGCCGATCTGGACTGACGGAGCCCGTGGGCCGATCCGGACCGACGGAGCCCGAGATATGAGGATTTACCTATTGATGCTGGACACGGGTTTCATGTTGTTTTCGGGTGTCGATGTTGGACACCCAGGTTCCATGATTTTGATGTGTCGCGAGGGACACCGTTGATTTATATCCTCATACTTACTTGAATACATACATTGATTATGGTTGGATGAGATCCACATGCATACATACACCTATTATCTGGTTGGACGAGATCCACATGCATACAGGCACTGGTTATATTGATGGATTATATCTGCATACTTATAGGTATTGATTACATTGTTGGCACATATGATGACCCGGTCACCCTAGATATCATAGTATTACCTTTATGATATAGTTGACCCTGGAGTCGTTGTTTATTCGATTTCTACTTGTAGATGTTTTTCTACTCACGAGTTGGCAACTCACCCCAGTTGTGCCATGGTTCTTGCAGGTAGACCACATGGATAAGTAGCGGCTTCGCTGGCATACAGTTGCATTCGGGTGTTTTGCGTTGGTAGGTGGGACATTTGTATCGTACCCACTCTTGTATTATATTTCATTTTGTATCTAGTCAACTCCATCAAATCAAAACTAGTATTTGTATAAGTAATGAGACTTAGCAAGACTGTTAGTGCGAAACTTGAGCGATGAGTTTTATGTTCACCTTTTTGGGTTGATTTCTCGCTTTAATCTTTATCTTTTGTGGTGATCTTCGCCGTTGGGCATTGTATACTTGCATATATTGTCTTGCGTGGTTGTGATCTGCCGGTTGGCGAAGAGCAAGCTCCCGCTTGGGGATGCCTTTATATTTTCATGTATTGTGGTTTTGGATCAAAAATACAATGGAGGTGCTACCCAAATTTTTAAAAGACAAAACACGTTTTCAAACTAGTAAATTTCACTTGCATTTCTATGTTCCTTTTTATGCATTATGAAAACTTGATTTCATTATACCTTTATTTCAAAACTTCACCTCCTTTACTTTCTAAAAAGGGTTTAGATTTCTGGGTTTCAGCTTACTTAAATTCCGTTACGCCTTTATACGTTGCGTGATTCAAGTGCTGGTCACAAGCTAATATTTCGGGTCGTGACAAAGTTGGTATCAGAGACTGGTTTAACCTTGGTTCGAGTCTATGTTTGACTTGCGGATTCTAGGGCGGGTATGTATTTCGGAACCTAGTCTTGAGCTTACGGAACCTAGACTTGAACGGGGGGGTATTAGACCCAAACTTTCGTTTCATAGGCTGACCCTGATTTGATAGAGTAGGTGGGTTGAGTAGAGTGACGTACCGTACGTATGTTCCGCGGCATATTTACGATACGACACTCCACTTAAGAACCCTTAGGATGTACATATTTCGAGATCTATGATTCTCTTCGTACCCTTGATTATATATCCATTGGAGATCCTCGATTCAGTTCATTTCCATGATCATACTTTCATTGATGCTGTTCCTTCTTATGATCATGTATTCATTATGGATCTGTCATTTCCTTTCATGCCGTTGATCTGCCTTCTTCGATACTCGATTGAGGTTCTTGTCACCATGTTTGAGCGCAGATTGAGCTGCTGCTAGTGTTGCGGTCAGGGAAAGCTCGTCTGGAACGAGGGCCGACCGTTGTGTTTTCTGGTGACACGGGAACGTCTCGAGTTAGCGTTTGTGTTGTGGCCTCCTACCTGAGGTGAGTGTTTGTTTTTGCATCGGATGATCGGGCCATTGAAAGAGCTGTCAGTTGCTAGAGGACTGTTGATGTACAGCATACCTCAGAGATCGTGATGTCGCCTACCATGCAGAAAGATGACCCAGCTGTTGCTGAGTTTGACGGGATGTCGCTTCCAGAGCTTACGAGTTGAGATCGCCGGAGCTCCCAGGAAGAAATGTGACAGAGGATAGCTAGTATACCCCGAGTTGAGAGACGAAGGTGATTCGTCAGATTGATGCACCGACGCAGGCCCAGTTGAGTTGACGATTTCCAGTGTGGAGTGTCTTACTCAGATCTAGAGCTGACCGATCCAGAGATGACAGTTGATGTATTGTCTTTCCTGGAGAATCGAGGCATTGTTTAGCATGTGGGCGAAGGGTATTCACATGTTTTATAGGTGAAGTTAAAAATGTTGCGCCACGGCGGCGCCCCGTCTTCGTACTCGAGGCCAAAATGCGGAATCAAAATTTTTTTCCTTACTCGGAAACCGGCGCTACCGCGGACAATGAAAACCCGGATCGTAACCATTAACCTAATGCTAGCAATCAAGAGATAGGGTGAGAAGTATACCGAGTGATCCGAGTCCTCCGGTCTTCTCGTCATCGTCCCGATCTCCCGCGGAAAGTGTAGTCTCCATATCGTCGCCTCCTCGCCGGAGAGGGCACCACAACGCCTGCGTCTTTTACGGGCTCCCGCCTCAATACCGAGGCAACTCGAGCATGAAGCCGGCAACTCGACATGCTCAAGATATGCTGTAGAATGTGTAGTGTAGAGGCTATGTCTCATTTGGGGTTTGTTGCCATTTGTGGATGGAGGAAGAGGTAAAGAAAATTGGTGCTTTCAATTTTCTAACAAGAAGAAGATGAAATGAACTCTCTCATTCTTTTTCTCTCAAGTGAAGGCTCTCTCTTCTTCTTCCTCTCTTTCTTTTTCTTCTTCACTCTTTTCTTTTTTTTTTCAACCATGAATCAATTCTCACTCTCTTTAGAAAATGGTGGAGGATAGATTATGAAGCATGAAGGGAGGTGATGGTAGGAGCAAAAGAAAGGTGACCACATCCAAGACATAATCATCACTAAAACTCAAATCCAAATCAAATCCATTCTTATCATAATAAATGCATGAAAAGCAAAGATGCTTATCATATCAACTCTTATGCAAATAAGTCCTCCGCTAAGTGTTATTTGCAAAACTGCAAATAACCCCCTCCATCGGAAAAGTCCGGCCGGGAAAGAACAAAGGAAAACCGGCCGGAACGGAATACAAACTGGCAACTCCAGAAAACTGGTCCCATAATAAATTACAGGAAAACCCCTATATTGTGCATACACACCCGCATCTGTATTCCTACCGGATACAAATGCATTGAGACAAAATCTACACTGTACTAAACCAGTACCGGCTTAAACCAAAGCCGGCTAGTAAAATCCGTTCGATCCTGATCCGTGCAATACCGCATGTATCTGATCGAACCCTTGCCATATAACTATACGGCCACTAGTACAAAACTGTCCGATCCTGATCCGTGCAATACCGCACGTATCTGATCGAACCCTGCCATATCTCCATACGGCCTCTACAGCGTTTCGCCCAAAAGCTGAGTAACTGAAAGTGTTGTGGACTCTAAAGACTCGTCAATACTATGGCTGTGGATTTAACCACTGGCACGTCAGAGGTATAAGCCAATACGTGACGGGCCACCAGCTATTGACCAAAAGGGACGTCGATGAGGAAGCTCACCCCGACACCCAACTGAGCCTGTCAGTGACAATATCCGTACAGTCCGGTCCGTTCGTCTATGAGTATCGCATGGCGGGCCTAGGGGGTTGGTAAAAGTCAGACCCCCAAAAGCGGTACAAGTCGTGTCGGAGTGTAGCCCAGAACGCCCTGAGATACTACTGGAATACCTACCAGTAAATCTCCTGCCTCGGCCGAGGGCTTTGCGTAATGGCTCTCCTAGACACAGCGCGACCTCACCCCCAATACCGGGAGAGACGAACCCCTGCAGATCCGCTCACTGCCTCCATGTGGCTCGGGACTGTACCCAACTAAAACCTGTTTGCACGACTCCTTTGAGCCGTGGTAGGGTAGTAATCAAAGCACAGTGGGAACTCACACGAGACAAATGACGATCCTCAGGTCGATGAACTAACCTGTACACATGTCACCAGGGAACTGCTATCTGACGTCAGGTATAAGCCCAACTAGCAGGTTCCCGGCGAGTCCTGTCCAGTGTACTCATAACCCAATGAGCACCTGTATACATCTTAGGTGAACCAACAGACACCAGTGGCTTGTGAGACCGGCCACCGCCCCTCGTCGGGGTCTCGACTGTATACACTAGTCTACTAATGGAGTATCGATGCCCTGTCTCGAAACTCCTACGACTAGGGACCTTTTAAGGATGTGCTTATAGACTACCAGCTCCCACGTATATGATCGCCATCATACTGCTGGCAGTGAAGAAAGAATCCTAGGGGCTCTATCAACGTGTAATAGCGACATGTCAGGTCACCTAAAGCAGTACACGATGATAAAGATAAACCAGATAGCATACTATCATCTCGAGTAAGACTGTCCTACCGGGATAGGTCCTCCCCCAATCATTGCAATCACGTGCCTGTGATCCAATAATTGACTCTGAGGGCACTATCTCCAACAATCTCCCACTTGCACTCAAGGCTAATTATTGCGATGTCGCATACTCACAGCCCGTGTGATACCGAACACCCAACTCCTCTACTAGTCAGTCTCGCAAAACCCGTTTGCGAAACTATTGCGTTCGAGGAATAGCCTCAGTGAGTGGATCCGTAGAGAAGTTTCTTTCTATGTCTCTCTATATCTCAAGTTCACGGAGAAAACCATCTCCCGAAATGAGCAATACCTGTCTTTGAACGTCTGGATGTCTGATGGGACCTAGCTCATAAATGAACTTCAAATCCAAAATTCTTAGACTGTATCGTCAACTGAACTTAATCAGTATCCTGCGCCATGCCTCCCTCAGTATTGCCTTGGACCACCTGTCCAAAATACAGTCCCTCATCAGAGGGAGAACTATAACTCTGACAACCTCCTTGTCGTCCATGTCACCTTGGAAGCCTGGAATGATAACTGTCTCCCAAATGAGGCTGTCGTTATCATATCCCTAGAACATCCACTTATGTTCTAAGACTGCTTCCGACTGTTTCTCCAGGATTGGATCAATATCAACTTATTGCATCTAGTGCAAGAACAACATCTGGTGCGGTACTTGACATCTTATGATTGACTCAATTGCCTAAGCAAGTGATCTGCCAATCATGAGTATCCCTCTCCCCTTTAGTCTATAAGACACCTTTAGAGAGGGTGACTCCATCAACTGCAGGTACACTACCGTGTCAGGAGTCGTCCATTCTAAATACTCATAGAATGCTGTCAAGGTACCCATATTAGGAAACCACCCAAATCTAGATCTAAAACTATAGATCTAGTAACCAGAATGTCTGATATAATATCCAAGTCCTGTGTGGAGAAAACACTGTGTGACGACCAAAGTATAACCGATCGTAGTATAGGAATATCACTTCCTACTACCTTCTCAACAGATCCACCCCTTATTCTGATGACGTCAAACCTATGACTGTCACATCAGAAATAGATGATCTATCTCCGCTACATCTGCTTTAGTCTATAAATAGACATAAGCCTGATATCCACCAATGCTTCCGCTGCTCCCACTGACTACGACAACCCTCTGGCAGAGTCATATAGACGTGCACTTCCAAAGCTAGTTTAGAACGACGCTATACTCATCCTCCTGCCGGGTCTCCCAGCCTGGAACAACAGCAATGGTAATTGTGGGCAAACAAGAACTTCCCTGTCACCGTCCTTGAGGCTACCGTAGTACCTCTCTGGTGCCTGAAGTTACCCACCTTATCTGCGGAGTGGCCAATGGAATGTCAAATCAGATTGAATCTTTAGGTTCCTTATCAAATCTTCAGTAATCGTTTGTGGTTCTGGAATTACTTCCAGTTCTACCATACTCCCACTGCTGTTTTTGAAAAAATCCATTTTTAATAAAACTGTGGCGAGTCTAGAACAATATTTCTATTGATCTGCCAGATGGTAGAAAATCAACCCTCGTCATAGCCTGGGTCAACCCACAAACAGCCATTACAGAAACGTGCCTTGAGTTATCCGGAGTCTGGTTTTAAGCATAAGCCGGACAACTCCCCGTACCTTAACATCGTTAAGATATGAACTGTTCTATATCCAATATAGAACCAGAGGAACTGATTTAATTGAACCAGATTCAAATCATGCAGCTGTCTCCAGTGCATGTCAACTAAATGGAGAGAGGTCGATCAGCGTTACTCAACTTAGGAATGCTTCCAATTATGAGTAACCTGAAAGAGAAGCAAGTTCTCATTACTATCAACTGAATACCATACACAAGTATCTACATCTTCGATCACTTTGAAGAATCCCGATACTTGCTATACCTGGTTCTCTACTCTATTCAAATACCTATAACTCCTCAAAACTTAGACCCTGTGTTTCCACGAAACACTTGTCTAAAAACTAGAGAAGTCATAAGTAAACCGAATATAGTACGAGGACCAACCCCTCTGTCCTGATGGACCCTGGACGATATACAATACTCTGTATAAGTCCCTTGAGTCTAACAACTCTTTCACTGTGTGTCGTAGGTTGAAAACTGTACTTATGGTTAAGAAGAATTACACCGCTGTTTAATGCTCCTTACCTAACCATCCACTGATATAGGTAAATGTCGTAGACATAATTTCAAAAAGGTACATCTCACTCTATGAAAATAGACGTACAGATATATCAATTTGAAATTGGTGCATAACCGCGGATATTCAAAACCAAATATTTGCCGACCGGCAAACAACCCAGGTGACTTCCTCAAATATCACCGATTACAACGAATCCCGATATAATGAGGATGATCACCCAATTCCCAATAACTTACTCCCACTCATCATCTGTAAAACCATACAGATGTGAGAATCATACCTGGCAAATACATACCCTGGAGTAAGTGTCTAATCGGGAAATCAGTTTTCTATTAACAGTACACAGTGAAACTGAAACATTGAAATGTTTCGTCGGGGTATCCTGGTATTCCTAGTAATGCCTCTTCCATTATCCAGATTCACAACTATAACCGTATAATTCTTTGCCACCTCTCCAAATCCCTTCATATGTCTTTAGTCATTACCTTCTGTACACCCCTTTAGGCCAAATGGTTTTCTTCCTTCCCTACCGTTCGGCACCAGCCTATGGTTTGGAAGAAGACTATCCAAAAGGCATAAAGGGTGTACTGTCCTAATCCTAGGAACACTCGCAATGCGAGAGAAGGTGAAGATAAAAGACACCTGAATGTACTTTATTCCTATTTCTCCTGAACCAGGATCCATCCCCGAACTGGAACAAGTTCCTTTCGAGTTCGTATATAACCATACGATGGATTATCCAATAAAATGGGATCTTCGCAGTGATACGGAGTGTCCTGGAGAAATACAAAGGTGATTTAGGATTGGCGAAGAAATACTTGGTTTGGTCGTGAATAGTTGTCGCAACTTACTTTGCCCTCTTACTAATCCCTTGCTTTGTCTTAACTTAATACCTTCTGCACACCATCGTTATGCTAATTGAATTTCTTCATTCCCTACCCGTCGGCACCAGCCTATGGTTTGGAAGAAGACTATCCAATTTGCGTAATAGGTGTACTACTCCTAAACCAAGGAGTACTCGCAACCTGAGAGAAGGTGAAAAGAAAAGACAACTGAATAATCTTATTCGTTTTCTCCAGAACCAGAAACCATCCTCGAAGTCCTTCGAGTTCGTATCTAACCATACGATGGTTTTGTCCAATGGAAGTGGACGTTCGTAGCAATACGGGGTGTCCTGGAGAAAAGGGTAAAAGTCGGAGTGGCAATGAGGTTTGCAACTTTGACAATCCAAAAGCCAGTGTTAAGAAGGTTCGGTCAACTTGGTCACTGAGTCAAAGTCCAGGGTCGGGTCAATGGTCGCTGCCAAAGAGAGAGAGAAAAGAAACACTCAGCGTGCACTCTAACCTAGATCAGAATGGTTATCACTTTGTCTAATCTGGAAGCCTCCCACTGTATCTCAAATTCTCCTCCAAACCTGAAGGAAGAATTAGTCGGGATCACCCGAGGAGTAAACCAACTCATCAGTGGGAATCGGGATCCAACTCTCATCGCATGATAACGTGACGGAATCCACTCACGTCACCACACTCCAGAAGGTATGCGCATGCCTGGCAAGTTTCAGTTCTTTTGAAACTCCCGATGTGATTTTTACCCCTAGGACCCAAGTGACCTTGACGAATAATCAACAAATCAAAAGGTCCTAGTCAAGTTCAGCCCGTCATTATCTTGATTGCGTTAAACCCACCCGCACGACCCTTGACGAATAATCAACAAAGTCGTACGACTGTCCTAACCAATCCACATATCCATGCGACAGAATAGCACAACAAAGCTACCGCACACTACGCCTCGGCGAATAGCAACGACAAACGCAGCGCGAATACTAAGCAATACTGATCTGAAATGACGGAGGGCTACGACTGGTTTTTGGCGAAAAACCTTTAACGTAATGAACTTGATATCGTTGAAGGAACTGGATAACCTTTTATAAAATATAGTGACGAAAACCTTTACTAAAGAGGTCACTCCCGGTGAAGGGATCTCGGCTCTTTCCCCGTAGAATGGGGTGCAGGATATTCCAAATGAATACCACGATGCAAAGCAAAAGTAATCGGCTATAGTGAAGTTAATGCCCTGACGCAAACTTCTGTCCAAGGGGTCACTCCCGGTGAAGGGATCTCGGCCCTTGCCTCGTCGACTGAGGAGCAGGATATTCCAACTGAATACCACGATGCAAAACAAAAGTGAACGTCCTTGCAATAACAGCTTTTTGAAAAAGTGTTCCAACAACATCAGAATAAGTTTGTTTATCTTGCATTGATCCGAATCAACGCAGTCCCATCAAATGATCACACCACAAAGAACGAAAATATACTGACGTACGTATATGCCATCCGCATTCGCCTCTGGGTCCCGTCATCACTCGTTAGGTTAGCTTACTAACGACGGAGCGGGGACTGGACTAGCGCGGATGAAAAACATATACAACATCTACTAATATATATACCAATATATTATATTCGCTCAAGGCGTGATAAATGCAACATCACAGAAATGTACAGCATCACAGAACAATACAGATATCAGGAAGCCCCGGGTTTCACAGAGCCGCTGCTGAAACCCGACGTTCCCCTGGTCGTGTGGATAGCCTGTGCAATAAAATCCTAGACCCCTACGGGCGCGGCAAGTCACCCGCCAAAACCTGAAGCGAGGCAGCCCCCTTCAGCTCCGTGAATGGACCACCCAGCACTCCACGGAATCCGACAACTTGGGCACCCCTCCTGGGTTAACCTGTACCCCCTACGAGTGCGGCGAATAGCCCGCCAAACCTAGAGTGAAGCCCCCTCCGTCTCAATGCCATGAGATGCGGGCCCGTTGCCCCCTAGAACCCGGCTATCCGTGCACCCCTCCGCGGGGTAATCCTAGTACAGAAAGTAAAAAATACATACACCGGGTACATCGACCGCAACCAGGTCGTGCCCCAAAAGAATAATACAAACAGGCAGTGACGGCAGTCCACATGTCGGACGCTCGCCCCGCAATATCAAATGTACATAATACAACAAAACTGTACTAGCATTGCATCCAGGCTATCCCCCACGACCGATCCGCAACAACACAGCATAAACATAGAACATCAACGTGAAAGTCACGTTCGCAAATCCGTCTAACCGGGCTATAGCAGTTAAACCGGATTTACCGATCGAGTGACATTCACGGTCGCAGATATAATGTAAATACTGTGAAATAATGTGTTTAAAATTTTCCGATTGACCAAAAATTAACTAGTGGGCCCCCAACCAATACTGTAGCAGTTACAGAAAACCTGGGCCCAAATTTAATATCCCAAAACCCACAAAATAAGCCCAAAAGCCCACTGTAAAATTTTGACAAGTTGAGCACAGGAGACCGCGGCGGAAGCGCGGCCCGAAGGTGGGTTTGGCCGCCCTTCCGCGCTCCACTGTACGACTGACACTGTCGAAATTTTACAGTGGTCTTATAATGTCTTGTACAGTAGTTTTCGACAATCTGAAAAATTTTCTGACACCAAAAAATTCCAACAGAAAACTGATGCAAAGGAAAATGTGGTTTTTGGGATTTCGGTCGATCGGAAATGCAAAACACATTAGAACAAGCTAGGTAAGGTTAATGGCGTGGCTCTGATACCATGTTGCGCCACGGCAGCGCCCCGTCCTCGTACTCGAGGCCAAAATGCGGAATCAAAATTTTTTTCCTTACTCGGAAACCGGCGCTACCGCGGACAATGAAAACCCGGATCGTAACCATTAACCTAATACTAGCAATCAAGAGATAGGGTGAGAAGTATACCGAGTGATCCGAGTCCTCCGGTCTTCTCGTCATCGTCCCGATCTCCCGCGGAAAGTGTAGTCTCCATATCGTCGCCTCCTCGCCGGAGAGGGCACCACAACGCCTGCGTCTTTTACGGGCTCCCGCCTCAATACCGAGGCAACTCGAGCATGAAGCCGGCAACTCGACATGCTCAAGATATGCTGTAGAATGTGTAGTGTAGAGGCTATGTCTCATTTGGGGTTTGTTGCCATTTGTGGATGGAGGAAGAGGTAAAGAAAATTGGTGCTTTCAATTTTCTAACAAGAAGAAGATGAAATGAACTCTCTCATTCTTTTTCTCTCAAGTGAAGGCTCTCTCTTCTTCTTCCTCTCTTTCTTTTTCTTCTTCACTCTTTTCTTTTTTTTTTCAACCATGAATCAATTCTCACTCTCTTTAGAAAATGGTGGAGGATAGATTATGAAGCATGAAGGGAGGTGATGGTAGGAGCAAAAGAAAGGTGACCACATCCAAGACATAATCATCACTAAAACTCAAATCCAAATCAAATCCATTCTTATCATAATAAATGCATGAAAAGCAAAGATGCTTATCATATCAACCCTTATGCAAATAAGTCCTCCGCTAAGTGTTATTTGCAAAACTGCAAATAACCCCCTCCATCGGAAAAGTCCGGCCGGGAAAGAACAAAGGAAAACCGGCCGGAACGGAATACAAACTGGCAACTCCAGAAAACTGGTCCCATAATAAATTACAGGAAAACCCCTATATTGTGCATACACACCCGCATCTGTATTCCTACCGGATACAAATGCAATGAGACAAAATCTACACTGTACTAAACCAGTACCGGCTTAAACCAAAGCCGGCTAGTAAAATCCGTTCGATCCTGATCCGTGTAATACCGCACGTATCTGATCGAACCCTTGCCATATAACTATACGGCCACTAGTACAAAACTGTCCGATCCTGATCCGTGCAATACCGCACGTATCTGATCGCACCCTGCCATATCTCCATACGGCCTCTACAGCGTTTCGCCCGAAAGCTGAGTAACTGAAAGTGTGGTGGACTCTAAAGACTCGTCAATACTATGGCTGTGGATTTAACCACTGGCACGTCAGAGGTATAAGCCAATACGTGACGGGCCACCAACTATTGACCAAAAGGGACGTCGATGAGGAAGCTCACCCCGACACCCAACTGAGCCTGTCAGTGACAATATCCGTACAGTCCGGTCCGTTCGTCTATGAGTATCGCATGGCGGGCCTAGGGGGTTGGTAAAATTCAGACCCCCAAAAGCGGTACAAGTCGTGTCGGAGTGTAGCCCAGAACGCCCTGAGATACTACTGGAATACCTACCAGTAAATCTCCTGCCTCGGCCGAGGGCTTTGCGTAATGGCTCTCCTAGACACAGCGCGACCTCACCCCAAATACCGGGAGAAACGAACCCCTGCAGATCCGCTCACTGCCTCCATGTGGCTCGGGACTGTACCCAACTAAAACCTGTTTGCACGACTCCTTTGAGCCGTGGTAGGGTAGTAATCAAAGCACAGTGGGAACTCACACGAGACAAATGACGATCCTCAGGTCGATGAACTAACCTGTACACATGTCACCAGGGAACTGCTATCTGACGTCAGGTATAAGCCCAACTAGCAGGTTCCCGACGAGTCCTGTCCGGTGTACTCATAACCCAATGAGCACCTGTATACATCTTAGGTGAACCAACAGACACCAGTGGCTTGTGAGACCGGCCACCGCCCCTCGTCGGGGTCTCGACTGTATACACTAGTCTACTAATGGAGTATCGATGCCCTGTCTCGAAACTCCTACGATTAGGGACCTTTTAAGGATGTGCTTATAGACTACCAGCTCCCACGTATATGATCGCCATCATACTGCTGGCAGTGAAGCAAGAATCCTAGGGGCTCTATCAACGTGTAATAGCGACATGTCAGGTCACCTAAAGCAGTACACGATGATAAAGATAAACCAGATAGCATACTATCATCTCGAGTAAGACTGTCCTACCGAGATAGGTCCTCCCCCAATCATTGCAATCACGTGCCTGTGATCCAATAATTGACTCTGAGGGCACTATCTCCAACAAAAAAGGTTCGAGCGAGTGTTAGAAACCCATTTCCCCAAGTTTAAAGTGTTCGGAGGAACATGCAAGTAATTCTGTGGACACTCTAGAAGAATGAAACCCTAACTCGACATGATGACCATGGAACCGCTTTTGAACCTTAGGGTTTGTAGTAATTTGATGGTGCCATCAGTGAGGCTTGGATTTGCCCTTCTACGGCTGGTCTAGAGGTACTGTGGTATTTACCAGATATTTTTAGACTGTGCTCGGGTGTTGAGCTTTCGGATAATTATGGGACCTCGATGACTCGATCGAAAAGTTTGACGTCGTCCGGATATCATATGATAAGAAGCCAGTAAGCTGACCAGTTTTGGATAGAGGACCTCACCAAGATGCGTTGTGAGTTGATCGAGGACGGACGAGTATTGAGTATTCTTCCGATGGTTGGGACGAGTTCCCGAGGACGTGTTCGGCCAGATATCTTCTACAGAGTGATGAAGATACCGAGTTCGTGACTTCGAGTCCGTGTGAGAGACTTCGGATTGACCATGGCCGAGAAACTTTGCAGTGCGCAAATAGCATGGCGTGACATCGAGGCGGACGATGATAAAGACGAGTGGAGCCAGAGCTTCATGCGCGATGCTGATGAGCTGTTGCTACTCCCCGTCGAGATTAGAGATCTGATGTGTATATAGAGACGTTGAAACACGGCCAGTTTCCGAGATGATGTTATGCTGAGAACGCAGATGTCCAGAAATGAGAAAGGATTATGTAAGAGTACCAGCCTCCGTATAGTTCGGCATAGGCAAGATCGGAAGAGACCTTGAGCAAGATTCCTTCCAGGACACTGCTGCAATATGATTTGCACCCAGGATCAGTTGTGTCACATGTATTCAGAGGACAAGAGGGCGACGCCAGTAACGTGCTACTTTACGAGTGGTCGTGATGATGGACCGAGAGATGACCAGAGAAGTGCTAAGATGGAATCGTCCCCGTTAGCACCCCTGACTGGGCCGATGAGCCGATGAATTACGAGATTGGTAAATCCGCAGAGAAAATAAGGACCCAGAGACAGAGGACACCAGACCATGAGCCGGAGGCAAGTGGATGTTCTTGCTCTACCAGTTTAGGCGCACCGGTACTTTTTCGACATTATAGGAGGTGTACCTCAATGTTATTTGTTGCGATTGGCGTTGTGATCCGAGTATCACGCTTATATCGCTTGGATTTGAGTTTTGATGATGAGTTTCATGATGTTGATTTCGTGCACCAAGGCTGCACCTACTGGGTATTTACATGTTTGCGCATAGTTATCGCACCTGATATATATTTTATACACCGTTGTGTTAATTTGCGATTTGTGCATATCCATTGCATTTGATGTCGATTTTGTGTTGATTTGCGATTTTATGCCTTGGCTGCACATGTTTATGATTTCGTGCCTTGGCTGCACATGTTTATGGTTTCGTGGATTTCATACGGTTGATTTGAATTGTGCGTATGCTACGCACTCAATTTGATTTTTGCACTCGGTAAAGCTTACATGTGCTTGCAGTGCATTGACACGTGTTTTGTGCACGCAGTTGCACACGCTTATGATTTTATATACCTTGGTATACTCGGTGTTGCTTTTTATATGCATTTGAGTTATTGATGTATTTCCGTGCACTTGTTGCACCCAAATTGTATTCTGTGCATTGGATGCATTGTATTCGATATTTTGTGCACTGGATGCACTGTCTTTGATATTTCGTGCACTGGATGCACTGTATTCGTATTTCGTGCACTGGATGCACTGTCTTTGATATTTCTTGCACTGGATGCACTGTATTTGATATTTTGTGCACTGGTTGCACTGTATTTGTATTTCGTGCACTGGATGCACCAGATTTGCGCTTCGTGCATTTGCGGCACTAGATTTTCATTTCGTGCTATTGTCGCACCAGATTTATATTTTCGTGCATTTGCTGCACCACATTCGTATTTCGTACATTAGTCGTTCTAGATTTGCATTTTTTCCATTTGTTGCACCGGACGGGTATTTATGCGTTTGTCGCACTGAATTTATACTCTGTACCTTGGTTGCACCCGATTTATGTCCTTGAGCATTCGTTTTACCAGATCTGTATTTTCGTGCGCGTTGGCACTTGCCGTTCATTTTCGTGCTTGCTACTGCACGATATGCTTTTACGGACCCGACGTGCTTTGGATTGGATTTTTGCTCATATTAAGAACTTGATTTTGGATTTTTGTGTGCACGAGATGCACTTGAGTGAGATTTTTACTCGTGCATGTCGGATGCCCTTGATTAGATTTTATTCGTGCATGTTTGATGCACATGATTTAGATTTCTTTCGTGCATGATGAATGCACCTGATTCGGATTTTTGCGCATGTTGGACGCAAGATATGAGATGAGATTTTGTGCACACCAGATGCACTCGATTTGGGATTTTTCATTCGTGCATGTTAGTTGCACCGGATGCACTCTAGATACACTTGATATTGTTGTCGTGCACACCCGTTGCACATGATAGATGTTTTCGTGCACACCCGTTGCACTTTGTTTTGGCTTTTGTGCATATTGTGCCACTTGTATTCGGATTTGATTTCCGTGCACATCAGATGCATGTGATTGTTGGATACGCTTTTTGAGGCTGATTTTGCTTTTGGGCACCTTGTTTTCATGATAGGCACCATATTATTTAGTGGCCAAACAGGACTGATCTGAGGACAGTACCCAAGTACCTTGCATGCATTAAAAGTTTGCCAAGAGGTTTTAAAAAAAAAGGAGCTATAGGCTCTCTATTTCCTACGTGTCCGTGAGCGACACGAACGTATATAAAGAAAAACCTTTTTAGGATATTTTGAAAACGACGGAACGTATATTTAGCAAAACATATATGGACATATATTTTTACATTACAAATGGACGTCCGTCACTTATGCCGTGAGTTACGCACCACGCGGCAATTCAGAAGAGATTTTTGCATGAGTTCTATTTAGATTTTGAAATTTTTCTAAAAATGCGTACTATACACGTATTATAGTATTTGACTAGTGTATATTGGATTTCACTAATGGATTTTGAGATACGTATCTTCATTGTAACTCCAAGGGATGCGTGCAGATCCGATGATTTGCGTAACGCTTGACGGAATTCGATTTTGAGTTTTGTACTCGTTTTCATGCGCACTTGACGCACTTTGTTGTTTCTGCATCTTCCATGATTTCGCAGCCCCGTTGATTTGAGCTGATTATTGAAATGTTTTAGATTTTGCGGGATTAAATTTAAATTTGGGGACCAAATTTATTTAAGGGGGGAAGATTGTAACATTTTAGAAAATATAAAATATTATTTTTGGAAATTAATATTAAAATAATATATTTCCCGAAAACTGCCCGATTTGCGAAATTGGGTTTTCGAAAAAAGGTATAAATATATACCAATAATTGTGAAATAAAAGGAAATTAAAATGATTTATTCATTTAATAATATATTTAAAGGATTTGGCATTCTTAAAATTATTTATATGCAGTTTCGATAAAAACACGATTAGTGCACTGCTAATCGTGATTAGGCTAAATCCGTGTTTTTACAGTTTTCCGTGGCTAGTGCACCATGTCATGTTGCATTTGGTTACATGTTGTCACATTTGTGCTGATTTGTGGGTATTATTTGATTTGGTTTTGAAATTTGAAAGAGAAAAGAAAAAGGAATGAAAAAGGGTTTAAAATGTGAATGATTGGAGAGAGAGAGAGTGTGAGAATAAGTGAGAGGGGGGGCTGCTGTCATGACTTATTTCCCCCATCATTTTCAACTCCTTCATCTCCTCAAGCTCATCTCCCTCCACTTCAAACCATTGATCCTTCTCCAAATAATCTCCAAAACTTATTACTCCCCTCACAAAAATTAATCCCCATCTCTCTCTCTACATATTGAACAAAGCAAAGCGGAATTTTGACAACTTTGGGACTTCTAGGGTTTTATTTGGGTGTAACCATGAGCTATAATCTTTTCCATTTTGTTAGTTTTAAACTTCTTTCTTTTCTAGTTTTAGTTTAGAATTAGTTTGATGATGGATTTATGAGCTTTGAAATTCTAGGGAAGGGTTTGGGGGATTGATGATGTTAGTGGCTGTCAATAAGACATAGAGGTGATTCTCGACCTGGACCATAGCATAGAAACCAGAATACGGACCTAAGATTGTGTCCATGTCGGTTTTGTGTTGAATTGTGAGCTTACTATGAATCTGGAGCAACCCAGGGAATTTTTGAGAGTAGCAAACAATACCAGGGACCTAGATACACTACCAGGAGACCACCATTACAGAACGAACCCCATTAGAGCCTGGAGGCTGAGGTGGCCAAAATTTTGAAGGGGAGTGGTCGGCCACATGGTGAGGGTAGGGGTCTAGGTTGGTCCAGTAGGTCAAATACACTATATACATCAACAACAAGGGTTGTTTGGTTGATTTAGTACGCGTATGCTATAGGTTCTAACCTACGAGCAAGGCGCGTGCCGTTTTGGATTTTAAAACTTGATTTTAATAGCATTACGATATGTGTTGTTATTGTAGGTACCTACGCGTGGATTCCGAGGCGAAGGCAAGTAGGGCTTTCAAGGCTAAAGAGAGCGTGGCGTCAACGACTTTGGCAAGCAAAGACTACGGTGAGTAAATCTATATCTACCGGGGAAGTCGGGTGGATTGAGTATAGCACCCCCGCAAAGTTTAAATGGAAACCGATTTATAGAATATGGTTAAGGAAACCTAGATTAGGAAACTAGGGTTAGAATGAAGATAGCTATGAAACCATATTATAAACTAGAGGATAGTTAAGAGTGTTATGTTACGACTATTATAGGATGACAGAATTTGTGGATGACGTTTGTCGATATTGCTGTTTAGGGTACTGTAGGACTAGATAGTCGATGTAGATGTGTCATCCGAACCGTACCTTTTTCTAAACCGTAGAATCGTATGTATCTTTTAAATATATACCTTGAGGGATGTTACGGATTTTCAAATGATATCTTTTCCATAAAAACACAGTAACCCGTATTTTCAAAACTACGATGCGCTTCTTTAAAAATCTGATTGTATGGTTCGGGTGTGTATGTTATATTAGATACTTATGCTTATAGTAGATATAGAATGTTTATGTAAACGCGACTTGATGTGAGATATAAATGTGATGAAAAGAATATAAGGCGAATATGATGATTTGATGATATGTTGGTATACGGATGCGAGTCGATTGAGATGATTTATACCTGCCGGTCCCCTGATATGAGATCGTTATGGATGTGACCTGGGACACAGGTATATAGATATATGTATATATATAGAAGGTCGTGAATCATGGATGATAGGCCGTACGTGACGTTAGGTTCGTACGCTCCTCGTCTTGTAGGATGATAGGATCCTTGTTAGCTTAATGCTACCGTACGATGATTTTCCGTGCGTGATGAGTTTGACTTGATGATTTATCCATACCCTTGACTAGAGGATGCCGTACGATAGATTATACCATACGTGATGTTGTGTGGCTAGATGCCGATTGATAGATTCACCGACTCGGTCATGTTAGACACGTGTACCCGCCAGCATTAGCATATGATTTACTTTATGCTGCATTCATGTTATTCGCATTGCATTACTTAATCCTCTGATAGTTCACCTGCACCATTATCGATGATGCGTATGTTACACGTACACAGATTGTAGGCTCACACACTTCATCATCGATAATTGCAATGTCACTACACAGTAGGATTGCTGCATCATGATATGACTCTTCGCATAACATACTTGCGCACATACACATTGTATATTCATATTGGTGCACATATACATTGATACATCCATACTTGTGCATACACACATTTGTATATCCATATTGGTGCACACATATATTGATACATCCATGCTTTCGTATATACACATTGCATACCCATATTGGGACATATACATATTTTACACCATACTTACGCACATCCATATTGTACACCATACTTGCGTACATACATATTGTACACCATACTTGCGCACATACATATTGTACACTTATACTTGCGTTTATACACAAATGCACATTTGTATGATATCGCATTCGATTTTGGAGATTTGGGAACCGCATGATATATTTTTAAAACTGTATTCATTTAAAAGAGCGGTTTTCCCTCGATATGTACATATTACTGTTCCATGGTTGCATGATATACGGATATGCTTACATTTCTATCATATATCGCATACATCATGCTTTATGATTTCACGCATTGAGATATGCTGTTTTCATGAGATTTCTGGATTTGAGAACCGTGGCTATTTCAAAAGAAAGCATGTACTGTTTTTAATACCCGGTTTCACTTGATATGATATTTCAGTGCGTCCACCATGCGTTTTCTCGGTTCTGAGACGTGTGACATGTGAAATCCGATTCGAGGAGGCGGATGATTCCGTTTGCGGGTATTTGGTGGACCCGGTATGGTACACCCAGACGAGAGAGAGATTTCGTGTGGATGACGATGAGCTTGGCAGTGAGACTAATACCTATCGGTGATTGGTTGGGCCTGGCGGATATCCGGAGGATACCGACCAGAGTCGAGAGATAATATGGGCCGATCCGGACTGACAGAGCCCGTGGGCCGATCCGGACTGACGGAGCCCGAGATATGAGGATTTACGTGTCGATGCTGGACACGGGTTTCATGATGTTTTCGGGTGTCGATGATGGACACCCAGGTTCCATGATTTTGATTTGTCACGAGGGACACCGTTGACTTATATCCTCATACTCACTTGTATACATACATTGATTATGGTTGGACGAGATCCACCTGCATACATACATTGATTATGGTTGGACGAGATCCACCTGCATACATACATTTATTATGGTTGGATGAGATCCCCATGCATACATGTTAGTGTATATGCCCTAAAGGCCATAACTGTATCATACTAGTTTGTATATTACTTAATAGAAGCTTGGGATATTCACAGTTATATAGACAATCTTGCTCAAAATGGTAGTATGCTATTTGGTTTGTTTCTACTTTAATGTGTGCATGTGTTTCTTTTAGCATATCGCCTATACACATTAGTGGAGCCCTTAGGATCTTTGCTTGATTACCAGCATTGTGCTGGCAGTCACACTAGTGGAGGCTGGGTAATCTACAAGCACATTCTTATACAGGTCCCTAGTCGTTGGATTATCGAGACGGGGAATCGATACTCCAGAGTAGACTAGCGTATGCGCTTCTCATCCCAGCAGGGGAGGTGGTCTATCCCAAACCCAGTAGTACGTCGTACATGAGATAGTATGCGGGTGCTCGTCAGGTTATGAGTACACTGGATAGGACTCATCGGGAACTGTTGGTTGGTACTATACCTATCGTCAGTTATCAGTTCCCAGGTGACATGATTACATCTTAGTCCGCTGACTTGACATTGTCACTTCGCCTCAAGTGTGTTCCCACTGTTCTTAGATTGCTACCCTACCACGGCTCAAATGAGTCGTGCAAACAGGTAACAATTGGGTGCAGTCCCGAAGCACTTGGAGGCAGTGATGGTTAGACAGGATTCGTCTCTCCCGGTATTGAGGGTTGATATCGCGTTGTATCTAGGAGAGCCATTACACAAAGTCCCTGGCCAGGGCAAGCGAGATATACTGGTAGAGTTTCCAGTGTTATCTCAGGGCGTTCTGGGCTACACTCCGACATGACTTGTACCGCTATTAGGGGACTGACGTTTACCGCCCCTAGGCCCGCCATGCGATACTCTCAGACGAACAGACCGGACTGTACGGAGATTGTCACATATAGACTCAGTAGGAGTTCGGATGAGTTATGCTCATCGGCTTTCTTATCGAAAATACCTGGGGACCGTTACGTACAGCTAATACCGCTTGCGGCCTGTGGTTAAACACACTGCCAGCGTAGAGTCGAGTCTCTGGAGTCCCACACAGAGCGTTTCCCTGCATCGGGCAAAACGTGTAGATATCGTATGGTTTTACGAAAGGGTTCGATCATGTGCATACACTCGTGCACGCACGATGAGTCGGACGGACAATACTAGTGGGCTTTGGTTTAAGCCGGATCCTAGTATTGTACTAATGGATTGTCGTCTTTGACATTCGTATTTTTTCGGAATATGATTACAGGTATGTATATACGGACGGGGGGTGTTTTGGTAATTTGTTCAAAATGTATTTGTAGATGGATTAACCTAATTTTATTAATTATTTAGTTTTAAATGATTAATACAATTTTAGGTAAATGAGAAATGATGTGTATTATGAATGAATAAGGACATGGGTTTTTAGGACACATGTTGGTCATTTGACCCATGAGTCATATGTTTGACCTTTGAACCTATTTTCATGTATTGAATTAGTTTTTCTAATTCATTATTGGATTTAGTTCAGATTAGAACAAGTGAAGAAAAAACCCAAGCCTTCTTAACTCTCCAACACTTATCATTTCTTCAATCCATCTTCAAACCCCTCTAGCTCAAAAACACTTATGAGTTGAGTAACCTTGAGCTAAGATAGACTAGTCAATCCATCTTTGTCATCTACACATTCTAGGTCATTTAGTTTAGCAAACTATTTGATCTAGTTTCTTCGGTTTAGAAGAAAAGTATAGTGCACAAGCGTTCGGGTGGATCGTCTAGGATTTGAGCAAGCCGACGAGGAGACAACATCCGCACCACCTCGAAAAGTTCGTGCAGGCGAGGAAGACAGCGAGAAAAGGATAAGAAGGACCAGTTCACTTGAGGTATATATTCTGTACATGATCTTTATCTCTTATGGCTTTGTTAGATACAATTTAGGCTTTAAGTCGGTGTTATGATGCTAAAATGATCGTTATTTACACCTTCCGCCTCCCCACGATTCCGCGTGGTGCATAGCATCGACTTACAGTGGTATCAGAGCCAACTAAACCATATCTAGCAGATTAGCAAGTAGTAGAATATCGATCGTCGGAAAAACCGGAAAAACTAAATACCGAAAACCCAGTTTATGTCGCTTTTCAAAACTGTCTGTAAAATTATTTGATTATCATGAAAAATACAAGCAGGGTTTTCTAAGATTAAAGAAGAAATTTGAGCCTCTGAATCGACAAGACCACCGCGGATCCGCGGCATAAGCCTTCTTTGGCGGCGGATCCGCGGCCGAGTCGTGGCCGATTCAACTCGGATTTGCTCCGTAATATCTTAATTTTGGTATTATGTTTTCTGGAATATTTGGTTTCTACCCAGTATGTTTCTGAGTGCTGGTTTGGATTTGGGGTAGATACGGAAAATATATATCGATCGAATTTCTATTGTACTTAGCTAATTGGTTCTTCTGTATTGTTATATGTGTTTTAAACGTCGACTAATTGGTATACGACGGTTAGTCGAGGTTGCACTAATCTGTTGGTTTGTGTATATAAACATTTTCTGATTGTCGATGTTGAATAGCCAGGGATGTGAGATGAGCGTTTTTTTATGTTTCATTCATGTAATTTGTAAAATTGATGTAATATTATTTCGCGGGGCACATCCAGGTTGCGGTTGTAGCCACCGTTGTATTATTTTCTTTTTACTATTTTCTGCTCCTAGGATAGACCCAAGGAGGGGTACACAAACTACTGGGTTCTTTGATGTGCCGAGTGGTCTACTCATTTTATTGACGGAGGTTGCTTCTGTTAGTGTATATGCCCTAGGGGCTATTATTGTATCATACTAGATTGTATATTACTTAATGGAAGCTTGGGATATTCACAGTTGTGTTAGTTATATGTATGCCCTAGAGGCCATTACTATACATAGGATGTATATTGTAGTGGATGCTTGGACATATATAGGGAGGACTTTCTTGCTCGACATGATAGTATGCTATCTGGTTGCTCTTTACCTTAATGTGTATACTGATTGTCTCTCTGTTACATGTTGGTAAAGCCCTTAGGATGTGTACTTGACTACCTGGACTATGATGTGGATCATACTAGTGGGGACATGGTAGTCCATAAGTACATCCTTCAAAGTCCCTAGTCGTAGGTGTATCGAGACGGGGCATCGATATACCAGAGTAGACTAGCGTGTACCTTCTCGACCCATACAGATGGACGATGGATGATCCCATATCCATTGGTGTTTGACATCAGAGATGATATACGGGTGCTCAGTGGAGACTGGGTACACTGGACGGACTCGCCGAGAACTCCCAGTTGGTATTATACCTTACGTCAGATGGCAGTTCTCTGGTGACACTGGTACAGGTTAGTCTGTTGACCCGAGATCGTCATAGAGTCTTGTGTGATTCCCACTGTGCTTTGATTTCCACCTTACCACGTCCAAGAGGGCGTGCAAAACGGTGGTTTTTGGGTACAGTCCCGAATCCCATGGAGGCAATGAGCGATAGGAGGGGATTCGTCTATCCCGGTATAGGGAGTTGATGTTGCGCTGTGTTCGATTGGCTATAACCGGAAATCCCTGGCCAGGGTTGAAGAGATTTACTGGTAAGTGTTACCAGTAGTTTCTCGAATTGTTATAGACCTCATATCGACACGACTTATCGAGCTATTGAGGTCTGACGTTTACCACCCCTAAGCGAGATATGCGACATATCAGACGACGAGACCGGACTGTACGGTAAGTGTTACTGGTTGGATTCACAGGAGTATGAGCGGGCTTGCTCGTCGATCTTCTGATCGCTCAATACCCGGGTGGCCGTTACGTTTAGCAGACCGCTTGCGGCTTGTGGGTGTTTGATATGATCATCACCTGCTGCCGGCGTATTGACGAGTCTTTAGAGTCCTACACAGAGGTTTCCTGGCTCAAGCGAAACGAAATAGGAGCGCATATGAGATATGTGCGGGTCCGAGAATAATGCATGTATGTGATACCGTATTCTATTCTCGCGATGAATGTATCGATTGGTTGTATGCGATATAACCTAGTTATCGAATCGAGGATTGATTCGATAAGCCGATACATTGAATATTAGTCGGTCATATGCGATATGACTGGATCGTTAAATCAAGTGTTGATTTAATGATTTAATGTATAATTATATATTTGATATATTACTTTGCATTAACTAGTATTGGTTCACTTAAGATGGATTTTCTCACTTGATGTGCACAAGTTGTATATGTGATATACTTTTGTGCACAAGATTGTATCATGTTTGATGATACATGCAAACTTGGGTGTGTATGATTAAACCATGGTTATGTTAATTGTTAGGGTTTTGATTTACTTATTTAGTTATTCTTTTTATTTATTTTTGGGCAAAATAAATCATGGTGGCTTTCTTTGTTTGCTACTTGAAGCTTCTTGAAGCTTTGAATAGTCTTACTAGTTTGTCTTTTGCCTTAACCCTAACCATTCAACCTAACCATAGTTTATTCTCTACACCTAACTATGGTTGCAATTATGATAAGTATCATATTATTTCCTATTTCAAAAAAGACTTATGATAATTCATTTCTTCTTCTTCTTCTTCTTCAACAAAAGAAGAAAACTTGCAACCATTAATGGCAACTTGAGAAAAAGAGTGAGAAATCCAATTCTATAGTGAACCCACTTCCTATTTATTCATCCTCTACCACTTGCCAAGTAGTATAGGGTGTTTTCTTCACATGTTTCATGACTTGGTGAAGTTGGAGCTTGATCTTGTGTTGCCTCGACGTAGATCATCTTCGGCATCGAAGTCGACGACCTAGCCCGCTCATTTCTTCGATGAAACCACCGCGAGAGTCCGGGATCCGATGGGTACAGCGGAGGGACTTCATCATGGATCTATGGAGGTGGAGGACTGGATCTACAAAGGTTGTATTTCCGTTCACTTATTAGTAAAGCAGTTTACTAGTTGTAGTTTTCGCCTATTCTCTAATTAACGATATGTATTAGGGTTTCTCGGCACTTATAAAATTTGAAATTGGCATGGTTGATGTCTTGTGAGACCTCATTAGCATGCCTAGGAACCCTACAGTGGTATCAGAGCCTAGCTAGAGCCTTAGGCGATGAGTAGACGGAGTTAGAAGTCCGATCGAACCGAAACCCTAATGCAAAATCCACTCTCTGTACAATTTTTGAAAACTGGGATTTTTCCAAATTAAAAATATACAGAAAAATCAGCAGGGTTTTATAAGGGTTACTATGCAAAACGACTGTCTGATTCCACTAAACCGCCGCGGAACCGCGGCAAGAGCCTGGCTCAGGCGGCGGTTCCGCGGCCATATAGTCCCATTATTTAATAATTTTTGCACAATAATGTCTATCTGAAAGTGCTGAATTTTCTAGGAATTTTTAATATTTGCTCAAGAGTTGAGTATTTTAGGTTGTTTTGGGAGTTCGTAGATTCGATCGGATTGTCAAACTTTGTCTCTATGTTTTTCCGGATATTTTAGAAACTGTTAAAAAGTTCGACTGGATATAAATACCCACTTTTCCCATGTCGGGAAATTTCCAAGTGTTGGATCTTTCCGCGGTTTAATGACGTTCTAAGTAGTGCAAGTAACGCGATGGTCCCTCTAGAAGACAACAAACCATAACTCGATTATGTGACCGTCTTGAACTGCCCTTTGAACCTTAGGGTTTGGGGCAGTACGGCGTGCCACATGTGAGGCGTTGGCTTGACCCTTCTACGGCTGGACCGCTGGTACTGAGGCATGAAGTGACTGTTTTTAAACCTATTTCATGTATTAATCTGTTTAGGGAAAACTTGGGTGTTTGACTGTTCGATCGGAAAGTTTAACATTTTCTATTTATCTGGAATGTGATACAATATTTGGAATCCACAAGGAGTTATGAGATAACTGAATGAATGTTATAAACATAGCAGTTTAGTCTCACCTGATCGGATGCCACGGAATTTTGATGTGATCAAAAGTCCGCCGCAATCACGTAGCGTACGCGGATACTCGCCGGGTAAACTTAATAGACAGCCTCACCCCATAGCCTCGACCAAGTGACTGTAGGAGAACCCCGTCACCGAAAGCATCCGTTCGGGTGCTCGCGGCAGCGGTGTTCCGCCTTGGTGCACTTCGTCGACGGCGTCGGGGGTGCAGCCGCCTACTAAAGTTTGCGACGAGCATTCGATCAGGATGTCGGGAATCTTGTTGAATTGCCCAACTTGATTTTGAAAAGAGTTTTCGATAATGAGACTAAAATGCGAGATTTATAATTGTTAGGCATGCGATGTCTAAGGAATTCATATGGTCAGGCATGCGATGTCTGAGGAGGTTGCGGATTCCAACTGTTGTAGTTTTACACTTTCTTTTCTGTGACCGTAAGTGTAATATGTGATATCACCGGTTTCGTTGCTATAAGTCAACGACAATTGGGATGGACATATTTACTTACGTTGATGACATATGATGTTATGTGTTGCTGGATATGTTATATTGGATCATCGTGTTTGAATAGCCGGGCGGTTTTTATGTGAGATGAGTGTTTTTTCATTTTCATTCATGTAAAAATTTGTATGTAATATTCTTTTATTGGGGCACTACCAGGTTGCGGAAGATGTCACCCTTTGTATATTATTTACTTTTCCGCACTAGGATAGACTCAAGGAGGAAGGCACAAGTAACTGGGTTCTGGAGTCCAGTGGGAGACCAACTCGAGGAGTCGAGTCCGGGTCTCCTAACTCTAGAATTGGTAGGGTTGCTTGCCGCTCTCGTTGGGGTCTAAGGGTGTGGGTTTGGCTATTCATCGCGACCGTGGAATCCGTGTTTTATACTGGCTCGTATTAAAAACACGGACGTCCTAATATATCCAATGTTTCATATGATTCTTCTGCTGCGATATCTGTGATGTGATCATGTGATGTTCTGTGATAGATACTGTATATAGTATATATGATATATTATATAGATGTTACTTATGTTTTACACCCGCGCTAGCCCTGCCCTGCTCTGCCGTTAGTTACCTAACCTAACGGTGCACGAGGGGACATCGAGGCGAACACGGATGGCATAAGTGTACGTCGTATTTATCTGTGATGTTTAGGTGGACTTAAATGATGGGACTTCATTGATGTTATTAATGAAAGTAAAAGAAACCTAAAGATGTTGTAGAATCTAATTTCAAAAATTAAAACAGGTAGCTACAGTTCTTGCTTTGCACAGCGGTATATATGATATATCCCGCACCTTATTCGATAAGGAAAGGACCGAGATCCCTTCACCGGGAGTGACTCCTTTAGCAATAACTGGCAGATGCTACACACTCGGTTTGTCTTTTGATTGCTTTTAAGAGTTTTTGCTTTGCACAGTGATATATATGATATATCCCGCACCTTATTCGATGAGGAAAGGGCCGACGATCCCTTCACCGGGAGTGACCCCTTTAGCAAAACTAGAAAAGCCTCGAAAACACTCCATTTCAAAATCATTTGATTCTACAACGATATCAAGTTCATTACGCAATAAGTTTTCAGAAAAACCTGTCGTAGCCCTCCGTCATTTCAGATAAGGTGTATATAGTATTCGTGCTACATTTGTTGGCTTTCGTCAAGGTGTAGTGTGCGGTAGCTATATGCTGCTTATCTGCTGCATATAATGCAATTGGATTAGGGTAGTCGTGCGGCTTTGTTGGCTTTCGTCAAGGGTCGTGCGGGTGGGTTTAATTCAATCAAGAAATGACGGGTTGAACTTGACTAGCGGGCTATGGTTTGTTGGCTTTCGTCAAGGTTATAGCATGTTAGGGGCAATATTATCGGGAATTTCAAGTGTTGAAATTTGCAATGAGATTGCATACCTTCTATGAGATAGTTGGATCCCGATACCCACTGCGAGTAATTGTTACTCCTGGGAAAGTTTTACACATTACAATTAGCCGATCAAGTAGGTGTCTAGAAAGGTGTTATCGAGGTTACGCCTCTGGGAAAACGAGGTTTACATTAATTAGGTTCGTGCGAAAGCACGGGGGACCTCCCTCAAAGTACCGACACTGGCCTGGCTGAAAGATTGGCGAACTTGTAGTGTGTAATTAATCCCGGCTAGTCTTTCCTTTTAGGGTTAGAAGGAAGATTTGATAAAAACAGTGGGAACCATCCTGATTAGATAAAATAATAACCAATCTGATCTTGCAAGAGCGCACGCTGAGTGTTTTCTTCTCTCTCTCTCCAGGTAGCGACCATATCACGCCTTAATCAAGATAATAATACGGATTATTGACCGAACCCGCTTGTTATACTGAGCTGGGGAATGTTGGTCCCGCTCCAATTTATAATTGTTATAAGACAGAGCAGGAAATTAGGGAATACCAGATTTCCCGTGCCGCCCAAACGAAGAAAGTGCATATGATGCATCATCTTCGGGTGTGTTCATTACAAAGAACTGTTTCTCAGTATCCTCCGCGTCCTGGGAATTTGATACCGGATCAGGATCCCAGATATGTAATCTGTTACATAGGGCTACAGATAGGTAGAGAACTGAGAACGGGTGATAAGTTTCATGAGGTAGAAAACGGGGCAAGTGTTGCAGCCGGGTCTGTTGGTCACTGTCACCCTGTATTACTAGTACATTGATTCTGAACGAATGTTATTAGATACCGAACCTGATATACAAAATCATATCAGTCTCTTTATTAGTAAAGAAATGATAAAATTTTGTATTGTTGGATAATGCTTTGAACATTTCCTATATCAAAAGTTGATCGGTTCAGGCACGTTATCTAAAAGTATTGATGTTCTAAATCAAACTATAGTTCTTAGTATACAGAACACACACATGAGGAAGAGTTCAGAAATAAACGAATCCTTCTTGAGGTATTATAGACTAGGTCATATCAATACGACCCGACTAGCTAAGTTGCACATAGATGCATATTTAAATCTGTTTGAATTTACATCTTGTGAAACTTGCCAGTCATGTTACAAGATAAGATGACCATAGCTCTGTCTACTGAAAACAGAGAAAGAGTTAGTGAACTCTTGGGATGATACATGTTGATGTATGTAAGGTCCCCTGTCTACACATGCCAAGACCGGTTCTTTGTACTTCATTAAATTCTCTGATGATCTTTCGAGATTCAGACCAATGTTCCTGTTGAAACACAAGTCTGAACCTTTTGAGATATTCACAGAATATAAGTTAGAAGTAGAGAACCAAAACGGGTATAAGTATTATGTCCTTTGATGTGATCAAGGAGGAGAATACTTGAGCACGGAATTCCTGGACTATTCTAAAGGAGAATGAGATTCTCTCTCAGCATTACTCCTCCGTATACACCATAGCACGATGGTATATCAGGGCGTTGCAATAACACCCTATATGATATGGTGTGCTCTATGATGAGTACTACTGAGTTACCTATTTCATTTAGGGAGTTATGCACTTATGAAGTTGTATACCTATTGAATAGGGTTCCGATCAAATCAGATGCCTACCATTTCATATATGATATGGAAAGGGAAGAGCTCATCTCTAAAGTCAGTTAAGATTTGGGGTTGTCCAGCCTATGTCTAAAAGCAAAATCCGGACAAGCTCGAGGCAAGGTCTGTTATGAAGAACTGGAAATGTTCCAGCTATACAAACTGCAGCTGATGATTTGAAAGAACCAAAGGATTCAATAGTTACCAACGAACCTCAGCCTCTCCGCCGATCTAGTAAGGTTCCTTACCCACCTGAGAGATACTTTGGTTTCTCTATGACAGTGGGAGCGAGGATTGCATCATGAGATGATGACCCAACTAGTTTTGAGCAGGCCATCAGGAGTGGGACTCTGTAAGAATGGCTGGATGCTTAGCGATCTGAGATGGAATCCTTGTACACCAACAAAGTATGGACTTTGGTTGCTATATCTGAAGGGTTAAATCCCCATCAGGAGCAAGTAAATCTTGAGAAGATTACTTGGTGTAGATGGAAAAGTTAAGACTTTCAAAGCTAGACTTGTTAAAGGTTTTCGTCATCAACCAGGCGTGGATAATGATGAAACCTTTTCTGGGGCCTATGCTTAAGTCCATCCAGATCCTACTTGCTACGGCTACATACCATGACTGCGATATCTGGTGTTGGGTGTCATGACTGCTTTTCTAAACTGATGTTTTAGAAGAGAGCGTCTATAAGTACACAGCAAGAGGGCCTCGTAGACAGTGGGAGCAGCGGAAACGTGTGTAAGATGTTTTATGTAATAAAGCAGGCATCGCGGAGTTGGAACATCTGTTTTGATGGATTAGTCAAAGAGTTTGACATCATCAAAATGGTAGACGAACCTTGTATAAACAAAAAGGTAGTAGGGAGTATGGTGGCGTTCCTCGTAGAGTATGTGGAAGACATACTCTTGATAGGGAAGAAGTTTCCTATGCTACGCTCGATCAATCTCCGCTTATCACAATGATTCTCCACATAGGATCAAAGTGATACCTACTAAATCCTGGGTTTTGGATCTATGAGATAGATCTAAATGGATGTTAGGATTCTCACTAGTTGGAGTGAGATGGTATCAATTGATCCAGAGGAGAATCACTGGAAAAGTTCCAGAGTGATGAGGACGACTGAATGTCAGTCACAGGCATTGTCTTTACCTTCAGTAAAGGGACGGTATGTTGGAAGAGTTCCAAGCTAGATACTATGGCATACTAGATGATAAAGGCTGGATACATCGCTACTTAAGATGCTACCAAAGAGGCTGTTTGGGTGTATATTGGTTCATGAGATGAACTACGTTCCTACCATTGTAAGACAATGGAGTTGTGGCTTATGCCAAGGAACGCCGGTCCCATCAGTGATCCAGACAGATTCTAAGGCAGTATCACCTGATCATGGAGATGGTTGATCTCCAAGGGATCGAGGTTAGGAGAGTAGATTGAGAGGACAATACGGCGGATCCACTCACAATGGCCTTTTCCCAGAGAGAGACTTTTATGGGATGGTTGAGTATGAGATACTACAAGCACTGCTATCAGATGGCCCTAGTGCAAATGGGAGATTGTTAGTTATATGTATGCCCTAGAGGCCATTACTATACATAGGATGTATATTGTAGTGGATGCTTGGACATATATAGGGAGGACTTTCTTGCTCGACATGATAGTATGCTATCTGGTTACTCTTTACCTTAACGTGTATACTGATTGTCTCTCTGTTACATGTTGGTAAAGCCCTTAGGATGCGTACTTGACTACCTGGACTATGATGCGGATCATACTAGTAGGGACATGGTAGTCCATAAGTACATCCTTCAAAGTCCCTAGTCGTGGGTGTATCGAGACAGGGCATCGATATACCAGAGTAGACTAACGTATACCTTCTCGACCCATACAGATGGGCGATGGATGATCCCATATCCATTGGTGTTTGACATCAGAGATGATATACGGGTGCTCAGTGGAGACTGGGTACACTGGACGGACTCGCCGAGAACTCCCAGATGGTATTATACCTTACGTCAGATGGCAGTTCTCTGGTGACACTGGTACAGAGTAGTATGTTGACCCGAGATCGTCATAGAGTCTTGTGTGGTTCCCAGTGTGCTTTGATTTCCACCTTACCACGTCCAAGAGGGCGTGCAAAACGATGGTTTTTGGGTACAGTCCCGAATCCCATGGAGGCAATGAGTGATAGGAGGGGATTCGTCTCTCCCGGTATAAGGAGTTGATGTTGCGCTGTGTTCGATTGGCTATAACCGGAAATCCCTGGCCAGGGTTGCAGAGATTTACTGGTAAGTGTTACCAGTAGTTTCTTGAATTGTTATAGACCTCATATCGACACGACTTATCGAGCTATTGGGGTCTGACATTTACCACCCCTAGGCGAGATATGCGACATATCAGACGACGAGACCGGACTATACGGTAAGTGTTTCTGGTTGGATTCACAGGAGTATGAGCGGGCTTGCTCGTTGATCTTCTGATCGCTCAATACCCGGGTGGCCGTTATGTTTAGCAGACCGCTTGCGGCTTGTGGGTGTTTGATATGATCATCACCTACTGCCGGCGTATTGACGAGTCTTTAGAGTCATGCACAGAGGTTTCCTGGCTCAAGCGAAACGAAATAGGAGCGCATATGAGATATGTGCGGGACCGAGAATAATGCGTGTATGTGATACCGTATTCTATTCTCACGATGAATGTATTGATTGGTTGTATGCGATATAACCTAGTTATCGAATCGAGGATTGATTCGATAAGCCGATACATTGAATATTAGTCGGTCATATGCGATATGACCGGATCGTTAAATCAAGTGTTGATTTAATGATTTAATGTATAATTATATATTTGATATATTACTTTGCATTAACTAGTATTGGTTCACTTAAGATGGATTTTCTCACTTGATGTGCACAAGTTGTATATGTGATATACTTTTGTGCACAAGATTGTATCATGTTTGATGATACATGCAAACTTGGGTGTGTATGATTAAAACATGGTTATATTAATAGTTAGGGTTTTGATTTACTTATTTAGTTATTCTTTTTATTTATTTTTGGGCAAAATAAATTATGGTGGCTTTCTTTGTTTGCTACTTGAAGCTTTGAATAGTCTTGCTAGTTTGTCTTTTGCCTTAACCCTAACCATTGAACCTAACCATAGTTTATTCTCTACACTTAACTATGGTTGCAATTATGAAAAGTATTACATTATTTCCTATTTCAAAAAAGACTTATGATAATTCATTTCTTCTTCTTCATCTTCTTCAACAAAAGAAGAAAACTTGCAACCATTAATGGCAACTTGAGAAAAAGAGTGAGAAATCCAATTCTAAAGTGAACCCACTTCCTATTTCTTCCTCCTCTACCACTTGCCAAGTAGTATAGGGTGCTTTCTTCACAAGTTTCATGACTTGGTGAAGTTGGAGCTTGATCTTGTGTTGCCTCGACGTAGATCATCTTCGGCATCGAAGTCGAAGACCTAGCCCGCTCATTTCTTCGATGAAACCACCGCGAGAGTCCGAGATCCGATGGGTACAGCGGAGGGACTTCATCATGGAGCTATGGAGGTGGAGGACCAGATCTACAAAGGTTGTATTTCCGTTCACTTATTAGTACAGCAGTTTACTAGTTGTAGTTTTCGCCTATTCTCTAGTTAACGATCCGTATTAGGGTTTCTCGGCACTTGTAAAATTTGAAATTGGCATGGTTGATGCCTTGTGAGACCTCATTAGCGTGCCTAGGAACCCTACAAGTTGTATATACAGTCTTTCTAAAAATGGTAGTCTGTTACTTGGTTTGTATCTACTTTAATATGTGCATATGTTTCTTGTAACGTATCACTTATACATATTAGTAGAGCCCATAGGATCTTTGCTTGATTACCAGCGTTGTGATGGCAGTCACACTAGTGGGGGCTGGGTAGTCTGTAAGCAACATCCTATACAAGTCCCTGTCATTGGATTATCGGGATAGGGCATCGATATTCCGGAGTAGACTAAGTGTGTATGCTTCTCATCCCAGTTGGGGAGATGGTCTGTCCCACAGCCATTAGTACGTCGTACTGGAGATAGTATGCAGGTGCTCGTTAGGTTACGGGTAGACCGGACATGACTCGCAGGGGAACTGATTGGTTGGTATTATACCCATCGTCAGTTAACAGTTCCCAGGTGACATGAGTACAGCATAGTCCGCAGACTTGACACTGCTACTTCGCCTCGAGTGTGTCCCACTATTCTTAGATTGCTACCCTACCACGGCTCAAAGGAGTCATGCAAACAGGTAGCAGTTGGGTGCAGTCCCGAGCACTTGGTGGCAGTGGCAGTTAGATAGGATTCGTCTCTCCCGGTATTGGGAGTTGATATCGCGCTGTGTCAGAGAGCCATTACGCAAAGTCCCTGGCCAGGGCAAGCGAGATATACTGGTAGGTTCCAGTAGCTTCTCAGGGTATAATGGGCTACGCTCCGACACGACTTATACAGCTATTAGGGGACTGAAGCTTGCCGCCCCCTAGGCTCGATATGCGATAGTCTTAGACGAACAGACCGGACTGTACGGAGATTGTCACATCAGGCTCAGTAGGGGTTCGGATGGTTTTCCTCATTGGCCTTCTTATCGACATCTACCTCGGGACCGTTACGTACAACTAGTGCCGCTTGCGGTCTGTCGTTAAACCCACTGCCAGCGTAGTGTCGAGTCTTTAGAGTCCCATACAGAGAGTTTCCCTGCTCCAGGCAAAACGATATAGAGGTCATATGGTTTTACGACAAGGGTTCGAACGCATACGTGTGTTTACGCACGTACGACTTTTCGGACAATTTTTACTAGCCGGCTTTGGTATAAGCCAGATTCTACTATCGGGTTATTGGATTTATACAGTCTAAAATTTTTCCGTGTTTTCACGGATTGGAGGGGCGTTCTCGTAATTTGTCGGGAAGCTTCTAGAAGAGTGGTGACTTGGGGGGTAAGGTGGCATTGCATTAAATGAGATTAGTGACTCATTTGTGTGATTCATCCATGTCATTAATGCATCATAAATGCTTAATGACTCATGGAGATGAATCACTCATAGATATTTATGAAGCATGGTTGTTAATTCTATTATTTCATTTTTGGTTAAATAAATAATGCTTCATATATATTATGATAGATCATTATCTCATTTCATTATCATCTTCACCTTCTCTCTCCTCAAGCTCTCTCATTCTTCAAACCCTAACCCTAACCTCTCATGAGTTGAGATCAAGGGTTAGCTAGACTAATACATCCATAACTCACTCTATATTCGCTAGGTAGCTTAGATTAGCACTTTAAGCAACCTAGTTATCTCAAGTTTGAGATTAAGCTTGGCGTGGGAGCTTTCGGGTGGATCGTTTTTGATTCGAGGAGGCCGTTGAGGTGCCGATGTTCCAAGGATCATACAAGGAGTGGAGGACAGCGATGAAGACCCGAAGGACATGTAACGTGAGGTATAACTTCAAATCGAGTAGTTAAACCTCTAGTAGCTTGTTAGCAATGGTTTAGATAACGATTCATGCACTCAAGTCCGTGTTACGAAGCTTTGATAATCGTTTTTCATATATTCCGCCTCTTCGCAAGTTCGTGGGGTGCGTGACATGGACTTACAGTGGTATCAGAGACAACTAAACCATTACTAGCTTGTTAGCAACTAGTTAGAAGTTCGATCGACGGAAAACGCGAAAACGAAACCCCGGAAATCCCTAGATTCTGTAAATTTTAAATGTTTCTAAAAAATTATTTGACATACCTTAAAATTCACAGCAGGAAATTATATGAATACTGGGAAAATATGAGAACACAACACGACAAAACGGCCGTGGATCCGTGGCCATATGGTGCTTTTGGCCACAGATCCGCCGCCGAGTCAACTCGGCGTTGACTCGGATTTGCTCTAATATTCATTTATTTTGGTGTTTTGTTTTCCAGTATGTTCTGTTTCTACACAGGTTACTTCAGTACAGGTTTGCTTTTGGGGTAGACACGGAATATGGTAATCGATCGATATTATAAGATATTTGCTAATTGGGTTTTTATCTGTAATTTTTAATGTGTTCGTAAACCTTCCCTAACTGCTAGTATATCGGTTGGCAGGGGGTTGCACATTTCTGTAATGTTTACTGTTTGTGTACATGAACTGTGTTGGACTGTTGTGATGACTAGCCGGGGTTTGAGATATGTTTAATATTCATTCATTCAATATAAATGTAATATTATGTATTATTCTTTGCGGGGCACATCCAGGTTGCGGTTGTAGCCACCGTTGTATTATTTCTTTTTACTGTTTTTGCTCCTAAGATAGACCCAAGGTGGGGTACATAAACTACCGGGTACTTTGAAGTGTTTAGTGGCCTACTCACTTTGTTGAGGGAGACCGCTTCACTTCGGGTACTTGGCGGGTAGTTTGCCGTACCCGTTGGGGTCTAGGGTGGGGTAATGGCTATTCATCACAACTGAGTAATCCGTCTTTTATTGCAGGCTCAAAGAAAATGTGTATTGCTAATAAATCCAATAAAGTTCATCTGTGATCTGGAATGCTTATTATTGCGTCTGATGAATGTACAATATCTATATATGATAGCTACTAGACGTCACTTATGTTTTACACCCGCGCTAGCCCAGCCCCCGCTCTGTCGTTAGTTAAGTAACCTAACGGGTGATGACGGGACCCAGTGGCGAATGCGGATGGCATAAGAGGGCGTGGTATTTTCGTTGTTTTCTGCAATGATAGGATAAATGATGGGACGCATTATAATAATGCAAAGAAAATATACCAAAGTTTAATCGTTGGAACAAATTTAAAAGAAACCACTCGGTTATTTTAAAAGAGCAGAATTTTTTAATTGCGGAGCTTTAACCACTCCTTTTAAAAGCTATCAGGTTCCTTCGATTATATCAAGTTCACTACGTTCACGGTTTTTGTCAAAACCATTCATAGCCCTCCGTCATTTCATTTGGGTATTCAGTAGTATTCAAGCTATGTATTTTGGCCAAAGTCAAGGCATAGTGTTTGGTAGCGGCTGGGTATTCATTTGTTGCATAGTTAGATGAGTTAGTTTGGGACAGTCGTATTATCATTTGACCGAACTCAGGGGTATGTACGGATGGGTTCAAATTAACCTGGATAATGACGGGTAGAACTTGACATGTGACTTATGACATTTTGATCAAAGCCAAGGTCATAAGAGCATGGGGCAAAAATTTATATCGGGAATTTCTAAAGAAACTGAAATTTGCAGTGAGAGCATACCATTTTGGAGTTTAATGAATGTTTGTAGGATTCCTTCAACATTATCATACGATGATATTTTGGATCCCGATCCTACTGTGAGTATATACAACTTATTAGGAGATTCGTCACTTAACTATCAATGCTATAAACCAAGAAGGTGCCTAGAAAGGTGGCAGCGGGGCTACGCCCCCAGAGAAAAGAGGTTATTTAATTAAGGAACTTCGCGAAAGCGTTGGAAAACCTCTCTCGAAGTATCGACACTGACCTAGCTGAACGGTTAAGGAAGTATTGTACGGTGAGAATAGTCCTGGCTAGTTCTTCCTTTTTAGTTTGAGGAGGGATTCGAGAAACAGTGGGAGCCATCCTGTTTAGATAAACTTAAAACCAATCTAAACTTGCAACAGCATCATGCTAAATTGTTTTCTTCTCTCTCTCTTAATTGCAGCGACCTTATGACTACACATAGGTTACATCTAGATAAAAAATTGACTGAATCTGACTTATATGACTGGCAAAGGTCTGTCCAGATGTCCATTGCCTATGACAAGCTGGACCACCCTATTACTACTCAAGATCCCGCCGTCCCAGGTCCAGTTTCCACTGTCACGGATATGGATATCCGTCAGACAAGGGAAAAAGATAAAGCGAAAGCTAAGTGCCTCGTGTTAGCTTCAGTTGATGGTGTATACCATAAGCGGCACGAGAAGATAGACTCAATTTCCATCTTTCTCCATAAAGATTTATATGGAGAGCAGTCTCATATCGCAAGATATGAGACCTCGACCGAATTAATTCAAGCGAGGTTGGCTGTCGGGTCATCTGTAGGGGACACTGTCCTTACAATGACTAGCTATATTGATGAGCTCCAGGACGTAAAGTCCACGTTAGGAAACAGGTCAGATACTGACTTGATTCTACAGTCTCTACCTTCTACCCTAAAGGAAACCAGTGAAGTAAAAGGAAAGAGAAGGGCAAAAGTTTCGGTACTGAATGTAGTAAAAGAGGGACGTTCCTATTGTTATGGGATTGGGCATTGGCAGAAAGATTGCAGGGCTTTTGAAGCCAGTAGCCAGGATACGAAGCATGTTGTGGCTTCAGCCTCAAATGTGTTTGTAATTGAGAACGGTTTGTCAATAAACTCTACTTCCTGGGTACTAGATACAGGAGCAGGATCTCATATCTGTAATTCATTACATGCTTTGAGAAACTGTAGAGTTATAAAGGTAGGTGATTGGTCTCTCAGAGTTGCAAACGGAATGAGCGTGGACGTTGAATCCGTAGGAGAATACCGCCTAGGTTTGACAAGTGGGCAGATATTGATTCTACGTAACTGTCTATATGTACCTAGTATGACTTGTAATATCATATCAGTGTCCTCACTTTCAAGAGAGGGATATGATTTTACATTCGCATGTGATGTAGTTCACATCCACCTAAATCAATTTCTGATTGGGTCCGGTACATTAGATAACGGTATACATGTATTGAGTCAAGCTCAGGTTTTCAATGTCCAGAACACACTTAAAAGAAAGTCTCCAGAAATAAATCAGGCTTTTTTATGTCATTGTAGACTTGGTCATATCAATGAGAGAAGGTTGACTAAGTTACATAGAGAAGGATATTTGAATCCGTTCGAATATCAATCTTATGTTACTTGTGAATCGTTTTTCTCAAAGGAAAGATGACAAAAACTCCGTTTACTGGACACGGAGTAAGAGCAAGCGAGCTCTTGGGACTCGTACACAGTGACGTGTGCGGTCCAATGTCTACGCATGCGAGAGGTGGTTATTCCTACTTCATTACTTTTACGGATGATTTCTCTAGGTATGGATATGTCTTCTTAATGAAGCATAAATCCGAGGACTTTGAGAAATTCCAAGAATACAAGAATGAAGTGGAAAAACAAACTGGCAAGAGTATAAAGACACTGAGATCTGATCGAGGTGGTGAATACTTAAGTGCCGAGTTCCTGGGTCACTTAAAAGAGAATGGAATTCTCTCTTAGCTTACTCCTCCATACACACCACAACACAACGGTGTATCGGAAAGGAGGAATCAAAACCTATTGGATATGGTTCATTTCATGATGAGTAACGCTGAGTTATCGCGATCATTCTGGGGTTATGCGCTAGAATCAGCAGCATATCTTCTAAACAGGGCTCCTACCAAGACTGTGCCTACCACGCCATATCAAATATGGGGTGGAAAGAAACCCCATCTTCAGCATCTGGGATATGGGGATGTCCAGCTTTTGTTAAAAAGCAGCATGTAGACAAGCTCGAGGCACGATCGGTACAGTGTATGTTTGTGGGATATCCGAAGAATTCCAAAGGATATTATTTCTATTACGCAGAGGAACAAAAGGTTTTTGTTTCTCGTAATGCCCATTTTCTAGAACATCTGTTTGTAGAAAAGGAAACAAGTGGGAGCGAAATAGAACTGGAAGAAATTCCAGAACCACAAACAACAACTGAAAGTATGGTAGAACCAGAGGTTTCAGAAGAAAGGGACATACCAGTGCCTATCCGCAGAAGTAGTAGGCCGTCTCATCCGCCTGAGAGATACTACGGCTTTCTAATAGATAGGGATAGAGAGGATTGTGTCATTGATGAAGATGACCCTACTAGCTTCCAGCAAGCCATTCAGAGCAGCGACTCGGTAAAATGGCTAGATGCAATGCGGACCGAAATGGAGTCCATGTACACTAACAAAGTATGGACTTTGGACATTGCTCCATATGGGGTAAAACCCGTAGGATGCAAATGGATCTTCAAAAAGAAGATTGGTGTAGATAGACAGGTTGAAACCTATAAGGCTAGACTTGTTGCAAAGGGTTTCCGTCAAAGACCTGGTTTGGACTATGACGAAACCTTTTCTCCAATGGCTATGCTTAAATCTATTCGGGTCCTTCTTGCTATTGTTGCCTTCCACGATTATGAAATCTGGCAGATGGACGTAAAGACGGCCTTTCTAAATGGTAATTTGGAAGAGAGCGTCAATATGGATCAGCCAGAGGGATTCATTCAGAGTGGGAGCAGCGGTAAAGTATGCAAGCTGCTTAAGTCCATTTATGGACAAAAGCAGGCATCGCGGAGTTGGAACATCTGTTTTGATGATGCTGTCAAAGAATTTGACTTTATCAAAAATCTAGATGAACCATGCATATACAGTAAGATTGTAGGGAGAGCTGTAGTATTCCTTGTCTTGTACGTGGATGGCATTCTCCTAATAGGAAATGATATTCCTATGTTACAGTCAGTCAAAAGATTCTTGTCACATAAATTCTCCATGAAAGACCTGGGTGATGCCACCTACATTCTGGGGATCCGGATCTATCGTGATAGATCAAAGAGGATGTTAGGACTTTCACAGTCCAGGTACATAGATACCATAGTGAAGAGATTCAGTATGGATGATTCTAAGCTCGGTAACCTACCGGCTTGTCACGGAATCACCCTCTCCAATGAGATGTCTCCCAAGACTGATTTGGAAAGGGATCGTTTGTCGATTATGCCTTACGCTTCTGCGGTAGGCTCTATAATGTATGCGATGTTATATACCGGACCAGATGTAGCATACGCATTGAGCGTTGTAAGCCGGTATCAGGAAAACCCAGGGGAGAAGCACTGGTTAGTAGTAAAGAACATTCTCAAGTACCTGAGGAGGACTAAGGAGATGTTCTTAGTATATGGCGAAAAATACCTCCAGATGGAGGCCTTTGCCGACTCCGGCTTCCAGAGTGACAAGGATGACTCCAAATCCATGTCGGGTTATGTCTTTACCCTCAATGGAGGGGCGGTCTGTTGGAAGAGTTCCAAGCAGGAGACCGTTGCTGACTCAACGATGGAAGCGGATTACATAGCTGCTTGCGATGCCGCAAAAGAAGCTGTCTGGATGAAGAAGTTCCTCACAGAACTTCAGGCAGTTCCTTCCAGTGTTGGTCCAATACCTCTGTATTGTGACAACAATGGCGTTATACCTTTAGCGAAGGAACCCAGGTCCAATCAGAAATCCAGACACATCTTAAGGCGGTATCACCTGATCAGGGAGATCGTAGATCACCGAGAGATCGAGGTGAAAAGAGTAGAGACAGAGAATAACATTGCTGATCCATTCACAAAGGACCTTCCTCAAACGAAGTTCGAGATGCTATTCGAGATGATAGGTCTATGATATGCCAGCTCATGGCCCTAGTGCAAGTGGGAGATTGTTAGTGTATATGCCCTAGGGGCCATAATGTATCATACTAGATTGTATATTACTTAATGGAAGCTTGGGATATTCACAGTTGTATATACAGTCTTGCTAAAAATGGTAGTATGCTACTTGGTTTGTGTCTACTTTAATATATGCATATGTTTCTTGTAACGTATCACTTATACATATTAGTAGAGCCCATAGGATCTTTGCTTGATTACCAGCGTTGTGATGGCAGTCACACTAGTGGGGGCTGGGTAGTCTGTAAGAAACATCCTATACAGGTCCCTGGTCGTTGGATTATCGGGATAGGGCATCGATATTCCGGAGTAGACTAAGTGTGTACACTTCTCATCCCAGTTGGGGAGATGGTCTGTCCCACAGCCATCAGTACGTCGTACTGGAGATAGTATGCTGGTGCTCGTTAGGTTACGGGTACACCGGACAGGTCTCGCAGGGGAACTGATTGGTTGGTATTATACCCATCGTCAGTTAATAGTTCCCACATGACATGAGTACATCATAGTCCGCAGACTTGACACTGCTACTTCGCCTCGAGTGTGTCCCACTGTTTTTAGATTGCTACCCTACCACGGCTCAAAGGAGTCGTGCAAACAGGTAGCAGTTGGGTGCAGTCCCGAGCACTTGGAGGCAGTGGCGATTAGATAAGATTCGTCTCTCCCGGTATTGGGAGTTGATATCGCGCTGTGTCAGAGAGCCATTACGCAAAGTCCCTGGCCAGGGCAACCGAGATATACTGGTAGGTTCCAGTAGCTTCTCAGGGTGTAATGGGCTACGCTCCGACACGACTTATACAGCTATTAGGGGACTGACGCTTGCCGCCCCCTAGGCTCGATATGCGATAGTCTTAGATGAACAGACCGGACTGTACGGAGATTGTCAAATCAGGCACAGTAGGGGTTCGGATGGTTTTTCTCATCGGCCTTCTTATCGACATCTACCTGGGGACCATTACGTACAGCTAGTGCCGCTTGCGGTCTGTGGTTAAACCCACTGCCAGCGTAGTGTCGAGTCTTTAGAGTCCCACACAGAGAGTTTTCCTACTCCAAGCGAAACGATATAGAGGTCGTATGGTTTTATGACAAGGGTTCGGCCGCATACGTGTGTTTACGCACGTACGGCTTTTTGGACAGTTTTTACTAGCCGGCTTTGGTATAAGCCAGATTCTAGTATCGGGTTATTGGATTTATACAGTCTAAAGTTTTTCCGTGTTTTCACGGATTGGAGGGGCGTTGTTGTAATTTGTCGGGAAGCTTCTAGAAGAGTGGTGACTTGAGGGGTAAGGTGGCATTGCATTAAATGAGATTAGTGACTCATTTGTTTGATTCATCCATGTCATTAATGCATCATAAATGCTTAATGACTCATGGAGATGAATCACTCATAGATATTTATGAAGCATGGTTGTTAATTCTATTATTTCATTTTTGGATAAATAAATAATGCTTCATTTATATTATGATAGATCATTATCTCATTTCATTATCATCTTCACCTTCTCTCTCCTCAAGCTCTCTCATTCTTCAAACCCTAACCCTAACCTCTCATGAGTTGAGATCAAGGGTTAGCTATACTAATACATCCATAACCTCACTCTATATTCGCTAGGTAGCTTAGATTAGCACTTTAAGCAACCTAGTTATCTCAAGTTTGAGATTAAGCTTGGCGTAGGAGCTTTCGGGTGGATCGTCTTTGATTCGAGGAGGCCGTTGAGGTGCCGATGTTCCAAGGAGCCTACGAGGAGTGGAGGACAGCGATGAAGACCCGAAGGACATGTAACGTGAGGTATAACTTCAAATCCGAGTAGTTAAACCTCTAGTACCTTGTTAGCAATGCTTTAGATAACGATTCATGCGCTCAAGTCCGTGTTACGAAGCTTTGATAATCGTTTTTCATATATTCCGCCTCCCCGCAAGTTCGTGGGGTGCGTGACATGGACTTATAGCTTCACTTCTGGAATTTGGTGGGTAGTTTGTCGTACTCGTAGGGGTCTGGGATGGGGATTGGCTACTCATCACGACCGTGGGATCTGTTTTTCGTTACAGGCTTAAACGAAACACGGCATTCCTAGAATATCTGAAATATTTATCTGTGACTGGAATGTTTATTATTGCGCGAGATGATTGTAAAATATCTATATATTGTATATAGTAGGCGTCACTTATGTTTTGTATCCGCGCTAGTCCAGCCCCCGCTCTGTCGTTAGTAAAGTAACCTAACGGGTGATGACGTGGCCCCGTGGCGTATGCGGATGGCATAAGAGGACGTGATATTTTTTTTCAATTCTCTCTTTAATGATAGGCGTAAATGATGGGACTGCGTTAGATTAACGCAAAGCAGATAAAACCAAAGTTTAATCGTTGGAACATATTTGGAAACTACTCAGTTTCTTTTCAAAACAACTTTTAAAACGCGGAGCTTAAACCACTCCATTTAAAAGCTATTAGGTTCCTTCGATTATATCAAGTTCACTACGTTCACGGTTTCGCCAAAACCATTCGTAGCCCTCCGTCATTTCACATGGATAGTCAATAGTATTCAAGCTGTGTTTGTTGGCCAAAGTCAAGGCATAGTGATTGGTAGCTATTAGATATTCATGTGTAGCATAGATAGATGCGTTGGTTTGGTTCAGTCGTACTTCCTTGTTGGCCAAAGTCAAGGGTAGGTACGGGTGGGTTCAAATTAACCTGGAAAATGACGGGTAGAACTTGACATGCGACTTATGATTTGTTGGCCAAAGTGAAGGTCATAAGAGCATGGGGCAAAAATCCACACCGGGAGTTTCTAAAGAAACTGAAACTTGCTAGTACTGCATACTATTTGGAGTGTGATGATTCTGGTAGGATTCCTTCAGCTTTATCACACGATGATATTTGGATCCTGATCCTACTGTGAGTATATGCTACTCCTCGGGAAACTTTCTCACTTAACGATCAATGTTATAAACCAAGTAGGTGTCTAGAAAGGTGTTAGCAGGGCTTCGCCCACAGGGAAAAGAGGTTACTTAATTAAGGAACTTTGCGAAAGCGTTGGAAAACCTCCCTCGAAGTACCGACACTGGCCTGGCTGAACGGTTAAGCAAGTATTGTATGGTGAGATCGATCCCGATTAATTCTTCTTTTATGGTTTGAGTAAGGATTCGAGAAACAGTGGGAGCCATCCTGTTTAGACAAACTAAAAACCACTCTAAATTTACAAGAGCATCATGCTAAAGTGTTTCTTCTCTCTCTCCTAATTGCAGCGACCAAACATCATGACCGGCCTTAAGTCAGTACTAGATAAAAACATACTGACAGGGCAAAACTACAAAGATTGGCTCAAGAAAGTCAAAATGGCAATCACTTATGACAAGTTGGGGTATCTTCTTACCACCAAAGATCCCCCTGTCCCAGGTCCTCAATCCAGCGTCGCGGATAACGAAATCCGTAAGACTTGGGAGATTGATTGCGCGAGGGCCAAGTGCATCGTGCTTGCCCTTATAGACAATGAACATCAGAGGAGGCACGAGAATATGGACCTTGAATCCATATTTCTCCCTACAAAAGAATTGTATGGAGAGCAATCCCGTATCGCCAGATACGAAGTCTCGAAAAAGTTGTTTTCAGCGAGATTGGCCGTCGGATCATCGGTAGCGGAACACATGCTTAAGATGATTGGCTATATTGAAGAGCTCGCGGACCTCGGGACCACGTTAGAGAACGAGCTCTACACGGACTTGATTCTCCAGTCCCTTCCTTCCACTTACGCCTAGTTTATCCTGAACTTCAACTTGCAAGGAAAAGAAGTTGAACTTTCAGAACTCCTCAACATGTTGAGGAGTGCAGAGGGCACCCTACAGAAAGTAAGGGAAACATCCACTTTGTTTGTTGGAGGATCTTCCTCTTCTAGGTCCAAGGCGAAAGCCAAGGGAAAGAAGAATAAAGCCCCCACAAAACCAAGGGGCGGTGTTAGTAAAGTGGAAGCCAAGGGAAAGGCCAAGGTGGCAAAGGTAGCGGGACAGCTTGTGGGGAAAAAGAGTGCTTTTATTGTCATAAGAAAGGACACCGGAAGAAAGATTGCAGGGCTTGGAAGGCCAAGAACCAGGACCCGAAGCAAGTTGTGGCTTCGGCTTCAGGTGTGTATGTTATTGAAAACCGTCTATCAATAAACTCTACTTCCTGGGTATTGGATACCGGATCAGGATCTTATATCTGTAATTCTTTGCAGGCACTGATAAAGTGTAGGCTTTTGAAGGCAGGTGATATGACCCTCAGAGTTGCAAACGGAGCTGGCGTGGATGCTGAGTCCGTAGCGGACTATCACCTCGGATTGTCAGATGGACATGTTTTGGTTTTACGTGACTGTTATTTTGTACCCAGTGCGACTTGTAATATCATATCTGTATCTTTAATGACTAAAGACGGTTATGATTTTGCATTTGTAAGCAATGTTGTAAACATTCACCTTAATCATGTTCTGATTGGGTCGGGTGCATTAAGCAACGGTATATACGTATTGAACCAACCACAGATTTTCAATGTCCAGAATACACACAAAAGAAAGTCTCCAGAAATAAATCATGCTTTCTTATGGCATTGTAGACTGGGTCACATCAATGAGAGAAGTTTGACTAAGTTACATAAAGAAGGGTATTTGGATCCGTTCGAATATCAATCATATGCAACTTGTCAATAATGTCTCAAAGGAAAGATGACAAAGACTACATTTACTGGACACGAAGTAAGAGCGAGCGAGCTCTTGGGACTCGTACACAGTGATGTATGTGGTCCAATGTCTATACATGCACGAAGTGGTTATTCTTACATCATTACTTTTACGGATGATTTTTCAAGGTACGGATATGTCTTCTTATTGAAACATAAATCTGAAGCCTTTGAAAAATTCCAGGAATACAAGAATGAAGTAGAAAAAAAATAGGCAAAAGTATCAAGACACTGAGATCTGATCGAGGTGGTGAATACTTAAGTGTCGAGTTCCTGGATTACATAAAAGAGAATGGAATTCTCTCTCAGCTTACTCCTCCATACACTCCACAACATAACGGTGTATCGGAGAGACGGAACCAAACCCTATTTGATATGGTACGCTCCATGATGGGTAATGCTGAGTTACCACGATCTTTCTGGAGATATGCACTAGAATCAGCTGCATATCTTTTGAACCGAGTTCCAACTAAGACAGTGCCTACCACACCATATCTGATGTGGAGTGGGAAGAAACCCTATCTTAAGCATATTAAGACATGGGGATGTCCAGATTTTGTCAAAAAGTACCATGCGGACAAACTCGAGGCACGCTCAGTACAGTGCAAGTTTGTGTGATATCCAAAGAACTCCATAGGATATTTCTTCTATTGCGCAGAGGAACAAAAGGTAATTGTTTCTCGTCATGCCTACTTCTTGGAAACTGAATTTTTAGAAAATCAGATAAGTGGGAGCGCAGTAGAACTGGAAGAAATTCCAGAACCACAAGCTATTACTGAAAGCTTAGAAGAACCAGAAGGTTCAAAAGACAAGAACATTCCTGCGCCACTCCGCAGGAGTAGTAGGCAGTCTCATCCGCCCGAGAAATACTACGGTTTTCTCATAGACAGGGATAGAGAGGATTGCATCATTGATAATGATGAGCCGACTAGCTTCCAGCCGGCCATTCAGAGCACTGACTCGGTAAAATGGCTGGATGCAATGCGGACCGAGATGGAGTCAATGTACACCAACAAAGTATGGAATTTGGACATTGCACCAGAAGGGGTAAAACCCATAGGCTGCAAATGGATCTTCAAAAGGAAGATTAGTGTAGATGGACAGGTTGAAACCTATAAGGCTAAACTTGTTGCAAAGGGTTTTCGTCTAAGACCTGGTTTGGACTATGACGAAACCTTTTCTCAAGTGGCTATGCTCAAATCCATTCGGATCTTTCTTGCCATTGCTGCCTTCCATGATTATGAGATTTGGCAAATGGACGTAAAGACCTCTTTTCTAAATGGAAATTTAGAGGAGAGTGTCTATATGGACCAGCCAGAGGGTTTCATTCAGAGTGGGAGCAGCGGGAAAATGTGCAAGTTGCTTAAATCCATTTATGGACTAAAGCAGGTATCGCGGAGTTGGAACAACTGTTTTGATGAGACGGTCAAAGAATTTGGCTTTATCAAAAATCCAGGTGAACCATGTATTTATAGTAAAATTGTAGCACGAACTGTCGTATTCCTCGTTTTATACGTGGATGACATTCTCTTGATAGGAAATGACATTCCTATGCTACAATCTGTCGAAGGGTTCTTGTCACACAGGTTCTCCATGAAAGGCATGGGTGATGCCTCTTACATTCTGGGGATCCGGATCCATCGTGATAGGTCTAAGAGGATATTAGGACTTTCATAGTCAAGGTACATCGACATCATACTGAATAGGTTCAGTATGGAAGATTCCAAGCGCGGTAATTTACCGGCTTGTCACAGGATCACCCTCTCCAAAGAGATGTCTCCCAAGACTGATTTGGAAAGGGATCTCATGTCTACTATACCCTACGCATCTGCGGTAGGCTCTATAATGTATGCGATATTGTGTACCAGACCAGATGTAGCTTATGCATTGAGTGTGGTAAGCCGGTATCAGTCAAACCCTGGGGAGAAGCACTGGATAGCAGTAAAGAACATTCTGAAGTACCTGAGAAGGACTAAGGATATGTTTTTGGTTTACGGTGGAAAAGACCTCCAGATCGAGGCCTTTGCTGATTCCAGCTTCCAGAGTGACAAGGATGACTCCAAATCCATGTCAGGATATGTCTTTACCCTCAATGGTGGGGCGGTGTGTTGGAAGAGTTCCAAACAGGAAACCGTTACTGACTCGACGATGGAAGCGGAATATATCGCTGCATCTGATGCCGCAAAAGAAGCTGTCTGGATGAGGATGTTCTTGACAGAACTTCAGGTGGTTCCATCCATTGTTGATCCAATACCTTTGTATTATGACAACAACGGGGCTATAGCTTTAGCGAAGGAACCCAGGTCCCATCAGAAGTCCAGACACATCTTGAGACGGTATCACCTGATCAGGGAGATCGTGGATCACCGGGAGATCGAGGTTCGGAGGGTTGCTAAAGAAGATAACACTGCAGATCCATTCACGAAGGCCATACCACAGACTCAGTTCGAGGGGCTGATCGAGATGATAGGTCTTCGATACGCCAGTATATGGCCCTAGTGCAAGTGGGAGACTGTTAGTGTATATGCCCTAGAGGCCATTACTGTATCATACTAGTTTGTATATTACTTAATGGAAGCTTGGGATATTCACAGTTATATAGACAATCTTACTCAAAATGGTAGTATGCTACTTGTTTTGTTTCTACTTTAATGTGTGCATGTGTTTCTTTTAGCATATTGCCTATACACATTAGTGGAGCCCTTAGGATCTTTGCTTGATTACCAGCGTTGTGATGGCAGTTGTTAGTTATGTATATGCCGTAGAGGCCATTGTTGTACATCTGATGTAAATTATAATGGATGCTTGGATATATAGAGAGGACTTTCTTGCTCGTCATGATAGTATACTATTTGGTTTCACTTAATCTTAACATGTTGACTTGTATTGGTTTACTGTCTTTCTCTCACATATTGATAAAGCCCTTAGGATCTGTACTCGACTGCTAGGACTATGATGAGATCATACTAGTGGGGCTATGGTAGTCGATGAGTACATCCTATAACTGTTCCTAGTCGAGGGTTTATCGAGACAGGGCACCGATACACCAGAGTAGACTAGCGTATACGCATCTTGACCCATATGATGGGCGATGGATGATCCCATATCCATCGGTATTTGAAATCAGAGATGGGGTACAGGTGCTCAGTGGAGACTGGGTACACTGGACGGACTCGCCGAGAACTCCCAGATGGTGATATACCATACGTCAGATGGCAGTTCTCCGGTGACACTGGTACAGGGTAGTCTGTAGACCCGAGATCGTCATAAAGTCTTGTGTGATTCCCACTGTGCTTTGATTTCTACCTTACCATGTCCAAGAGGGCATGCAAAACGGTGGCTTTTGGGTACAGTCCCGAATCACATGGAGGCAGTGAGCGATAGGAGGGGATTCGTCTCTCCCGGTATAGGGAGTTGATGTTGTGCTGTGTTTGATTAGCTATAACTGGAAGTCCCTGGCCAGGGCTGATATAGAGATTTACTGGTAAGTGTTACCAGTAGTTTCTCGACCCGTTATGAGCCTCACATCGACACGACTTATCAGTTACTGGGGTCTGACGTATACCACCCCTAGACTAGATATGCGACATATCAGACGAAGAGACCGGACTGTACGGGAGTGTTACTGATTGGATTCACAGGAGAACGTACAGGCTAGCTTGTTGATCTTCTGATCGCACAATACCTGGGTGGCTGTTATGTTTAACTGACCGCTTGCAGCTTGTGGGTGTTTGATATGATCATCACCTGCTACCGGCGTATTGACGATTCTTTAGAGTCCTACACAGAGGTTTCTTGGCTCAGGCAAAATGGAGTAGAGGCACATATGTGATATGTGCAGGACCGAAGATAATGCGATATGAGATACCGTATTATATTCTCGCGATATTTAGATATGAACCAGGTCATCGGATCAAGTGTTGATTCGATAAATCGGTACATAATATATTAGTCGGTTATATTCGATATAGCCGGATTATCGAATCAAGTGTTGATTCGATGATTTAATGTATAATAATATATATGATATATTGTATTACATTATCTAATATTGGCTCACTTTATTATTTCATTTTCTCACAAGGTAATACATTGATATATGCGATATATGTTAATTGTATTATTTTTCTTTTTATGCAAATATGTAATATATATGTGATATATATTATTGCAACATAATATGATTAATAATGGAACATGTTTAGTAGAGATTAAGCAAGGTTAGGGTTTGATTAGGTTTAGCTCCTTCTTGCACCATCTAGAAGCTTTCCTTTTGTCAAGTGTAAGATATTATGGTTGATATTTATCTATGACTCATTTCTTAACCTAACCAAACCTTGGCCCTAGTTTATTCTCTACAAAGGTTATCCTAGTCATTCTTGACCATGGTTCCATGATTAATCATGTACTCATTTCTATTATTCATCACAAAAGGATTATCTCATTTTCATCATCTTCTTCTCTCTTGAGCTTTGAGAAAGCTTGCTAGATTTTCCTTTTGTGATGATTTCTTGTGAGAATATGATATAAAAAGAAAGCATAAATACTACTCCATCATCCTCATCTAATCTAGCCCATTAGATTAGGGTGTTCACCTCATTAGAGTGAGAGAGCTTGAGTTATAGAAACTTCAACGTAGATCATCGGAGAAATGGAACACTACAAGCTAGCATGGATCGTTCGAGTCGTGAAGCCTCTCTTACTCCGGAACATCATGGATCGCGGTGAAGGGTCTTCTACTCAGAGCTTATGAAGCGAAGGAGCGGACTACAAAGGTTGTAATCCCTCACACTTAGTAGTAAAGATGTTTACTTGCATGTTAAACCCTAATAATCTAGCAAAGATCCCGGCTTTGGGTTGTTCGACACGTCTAAAATTTTATTCGGGCATGGTTGATGCCTTATGAACCCTCACAAGAGTGCCTAGGAACCCTACAGTGGTATCAGAGCCTAGCTAGAGTATTAGGCGACGTGTATACGAAGTTAAAACTCTGATCGAACACCAAAACGCAATTTTAAACCTCTCTCTGGATATTTTTTAAAACCTGTGATTTTTCTGTATTAAAAATACCTAAAAAATTCAGCAGGGACATTTAAGCATTACTGTGAAAAACAAGGTTCTAATCCGTACAATCCACCGCAGATCCGCGGCCGTACCACGCTTGGGCCGCGGATCCGCGGCAGTATAGAAGGATTAAACACTCGTTTTTGAACAGTAATATATATTTCTGTAAGTGCTATTTTCTGGGTATTTTTAATCTGACTCAAGTGTTGTGTGTTCTGGGGTTTATTTTGTAATCGAAGATTCGATCGGAATATTTAATTTCGTTATGTTTTCCGGAAATTTAGAAACTGTTAAAATGTTCGAAAGGATATCATTAACTCACTTTTTCCCGACACGAAAAACTTTCAAGTGTTGAATTTTTATCGGGTTTAAATCTTTCGGAAAAATGTGCAAGTAACGCGATGGACCATCTAGAAGAACATAAACCTTAACTCGATTATGTAACCATCTTGAACTGCCTCTAAACCTTAGGGTTTGGGGCAGTACGGCGTGCCACATGTGAGGCGTTGGCTTGACCCTTCTACGGTTGGATCATCAGTACTGTGACATATTCTGGGATTATTTGAACTCCGCTCAAGAGTTGAGCTATTTAGGAAATTTTGGGTATTTGATTATCTGTTCGAAAAGTTTAATACTCTCTATTTATCTGGAATGTGATATAATATGTGGAATTCATATAGTTAGGCATGAAATGCGAAGTATGTGATATTTCGGATTTACGATGTCTAAAGTGATTGTGGATTCCAAATGTTGTAATTTTACAATTTCTTTTCTGTGACCGTAAGTGTAGTATGTAGTTGTATTGCCGGTCTTCGTTGCTATACATCAACGACGATCGGTGTATGCATACTTACTTACGTTGATGATATGTGATATTATGTGTTGCTGTGATATGTTATATTGGATCGTCGTGTTCTGAATAGCCGGGGGTTTTATGTGAGATGAGGGTTTTTATTTTCATTCATGTAAAATTCATTTGTTTGTAATATTCTTTTATTGGGGCACTTCCGGGATGAGTTTGATGTCACCTGTGTATATTATTTACTTTTCCGCATTAGGTAGACCCAAGGAGGGGAGCACAAGTAACCGAGTTCTACGGTCCAGTGGGAGGCCATCTCGAAGAGTCGAGACCGGGTCTCCTAACTCTAGAATTAGCACTGTTACTTGCCGCTCTCGTAGGGGTCTAGGGATATGGGTTTGGCTATTCATCATGACCGTGGAATCCGTGTTTTATACCGGCTCGTATTAAAAACACGAACATCCTAGTATATCCAATATTTCATATATATTCTTCTGCTGCAATGTTCTATGATGAGATCATATTACTGTCTGAGACGAATGCTTATACTATATATATATGCTGATATATAAATATTACTGCTTTCGTTTCTTCTGTGATACTTAGGAAGCATAAGCTGATGGGATTTTATTAATGAGATTAATAAAAAAAAAAGAAACCTAAAAGATGTTGTAGAATCAAAAACTTTATAAAAGGGTAGCTACAGTCTTGCTTTGCATAGCGGTATATATGATATACCCTGCACCTTATTCGATGAGGAAAGAGCCGAGATCCCTTCACCGGGAGTGACCTCTATAACGAAACTGGCATATGCTACAAACTCACTGTTTAGTTTTTGATAGCTTAAATAGTCTTGCTTTGCATAGCGGTATATATGATATATCCTGCACCTTATTCGATGGGGAAAGAGCCGAGATCCCTTCACCGGGAGTGACCTGTTTAGCGAAACTAGAAGCCTCAAAAACACTCCTTTTCAAAAACATTCGATTCTACAACGATATCAAGTTCATTACGCTCAGGGTTTTCTGAAAAACCTGCGTAGCTCTCCGTCATTTCAGATAAGTAATATTTAGTATTCATGCTACGGTAGTTTGGCATGCGTCAAAGCGTAGTGTACGGTAGCTGATTATTACTTTTCTGTAGCATGAGATGCGATTAGATTAGGGTATTCGTACGGCGTTGTTTGGCATGCGTCAAGGGTAGTACGGGTGGGTTTAATTCCATCACGAAATGTATGGGTTGAACTTGACTAGCGGACTATGGGTTGTTTGGCATGCGTCAAGGTCATAGCACGCTAGGGGTAAAAGCATTATCGGGAATTTCAAGTTTTGAAATTTGCAATGAGATTGCATACCTCCTATGAGATGGTTGGATCCTGATACCCACTGCGAGTAAGAGTTACTCCTGGGAGAGTTTTACACAGGACAATTAGCCGATCAAGTAGGTGTCTAGAAAAGTGTTAACGGGGTTATGCCTCTGGGAAAACGAGGTTTACTTTAATTATGTCCGTATGAAAGTAAGGGGAACCTTCCTCAAGTACTGACACTGATCTGGCTGAAAGATTGACAAAATTGTAGGGTGTAATTAATCCCGGCTAATCTTACCTTTTAGGGTTTGAAGGAAGATTTGATAAAAACAGTGGGAGACGTCCTGATTAGATATGATAATAACCAATCTAATCTTACAAGAGCATACGCTAAAGTGTTTTCTTCTCTCTCTCTCCAGGTAGCGACCATGTTAGGCCATAATCAAGATAATAATATGGATGTACTAACTGAACCCACTTATTATACTGAGCAGGGGAACGTTGGACCTGTTCTTTCTTATAAGAGTTATAAGACTGAACAGGGAATAGGAGAATATCTGGATTCTCAAGCCACCCAAAAGAACATGGATGCTGATGCATCTTCTTCGGGTGTGTTAGTTATTGAGAACTGTTTCTCAGTTCACCCTACGTCCTGGGTATTAAATACCGGATCAGGATCCCCCATATGTAAATTGTTACATGGGCTACGTAAAGGTAGAGAACTGGGAAAAGGTGATCATTCCGTTCAAGTAGGGAATGGTGCAAGTATTGCAGCCAAAGTAGTTGGCGAATATCACCTAGTACTACCAAGTCGTAATACACTAATTCTGAATGAGTGCTATTATATACCGAACATGATGTGCAACATTATATCAGTTTCTTTATTAAGTAAAGAAGGTTATAATTTTGTTGTACAGGATAATGTTATGAACATCTTCCTAAATCAAAAGTTGATTGCATCTGGCTCGTTACATAATGGCATATTCATTCTCAATCAAAATACAGTCCTCAATATACAAAACACACACAAGAGAAAAAGTTCAGAAATGAACGAATCCTACTTGTGGCATTGTAGACTTGGTCATATCAATGCGACACGACTGGCTAAGTTACATAAGGATAGATATTTGAATCCGTTTGAATTATCATCTTATGATACTTGCCATTCATGTCTCAAAGGAAAAATGACCAAATCTCCGTTTAGTGGACACAAGAAAGAGTTACGGAACTCTTAGGACAGGTACATAGTGATGTATGCGATCCCATGTCTACGGATGCCAGGAATGGTTTCCTACTTCATTACATTCACTGACGATCTCTCTAGATACGGGCATGTGTTCCTGTTGAAACACAAGTCTGAAGCTTTTGAGAAATTCAGAGAATATAAGCATGAAGTAGAGAACCAAACAGGCAAAAGTATTAAGATTCTTCGATCTGATCGAGGAGGTGAATACTTAAGCAATGAGTTCCTAGATTATCTAAAAGAGAATGGGATTCTCTCTCAGCTTACTCCTCCTTATACACCACAGCACAACGGTGTGTCGGAACGGAGGAATCGCACCCTATTAGATATGGTGCGCTCAATGATGAGTACAGCTGAGTTACCAATTTCCTTCTGGGGGTATGCGCTTGAAACAGCCATAGACCTATTGAATAGGGTTCCTACCAAATCTGTGCCTACCACTCCATATGAGATATGGAAAGGAAAGAGACCACATCTTAATTACATTAAGATATGGGGTTGTCCGGCCTATGTCAAACGACAAAATCTGGACAAACTCGAGGCAAGATCTGTCTTATGTAAGTTTATAGGATATCACAAAAATTCACAAGGGTATGTCTTCTGCCACCCCGAGGAACAAAAGGTGTTTGTTTCTCGACATGCCACTTTCTTAGAAAAAAGTTTTCTTATGAAACAAATTAGTGGCATTGAGGTAGAACTGGAAGAGGTTCCAGCGACACAAACTATAACAGAAGACTCGGTAGAACCAGAGGTTCAGTAGTACCCGACGAACCCCAGCCTCTCCGCCGATCTAGCAGGGTTTCTCAACCACCTGAGAGATACTACGGTTTTCTCATTGATGGTGGAAGCGAGGATTGCATCATGGAAGATGATGACCCGACTAGTTTCGAGCAGGCCATCACAAGTGGTGACTCTGTGAAATGGCTGGATGCAATGCGATCTGAGATGGAATCCATGTACACCAACAAAGTATGGACTTTGGAAAATGCTCCTGAAGGGGTAAAACCCATTGGGAGAAAGTGGATCTTTAAAAAGAAATTTGGTGTAGATAGAAAAGTTGAGACTTTCAAAGCTAGACTTGTTGCAAAGGGTTTTCGTCAAAGACCAGGTGTGGATTATGGCGAAACCTTTTCTCCAGTGGCTATGCTTAAGTCCATCCGGATCTTACTTGTCATTGCTGCATACCATGACTACGAAATCTGGCAAATGGATGTTAAGACCGCCTTTCTAAACGGTGATTTAGAAGAGTGCGTGTACATGACTCAGCCAGAGGGCTTTGTAGATAGTGGGAGCAGTGGAAAGATGTGCAAGCTGCTCAAATCCATTTATGGGTTAAAGCAAGCATCGCGGAGTTGGAATATCTGTTTTGATGTTATAGTCAAAGAGTGTGACTTCATAAAAAATATAGATGAACCTTTTATCTATAAAAAGGTAGCAGAGAGTAAGGTTGTCTTCCTCGTATTGTACGTGGATGACATACTCTTGATAGGAAATGATATTCCTATGCTGCAATAAGTCAAGCTCTTCTTATCACAAAGATTCTCAATGAAAGATCTAGGTGATGCCACCTGCATATTGGGAATCATGATCTATAGAGATAGATCTAAACGGATACTGGGATTATCCTAATCCAGGTACATTGACACCATACTAAAGAGGTTTAGTATGGAAGAATCCAAGCGTGGGAACCAACCCACGATCTCTGGACTCACTCTCTCCAAAGAGATGTTTCCCAAGACTGATTTGGAGAGAGCTCGCATGCATGGGATACCCTATGCTTCGGCTGTAGGCTCTATCATGTATGCGATGCTATGTACCAGACCCGATGTAGCATACTCACTAAGTGTAGTGAGTCGGTATCAAGCAGATCCTGGAGAGAGTCACTGGACAGCTGTGAAGAACATTCTCAAGTACTTACGAAGGACTAAGGAAATGTTCTTGGTGTATGGTAACGGAGAACTCCGGGTGGAGTCCTTTACCGATTCCAGCTTCCAAAGTGATAAGGACGACTGTAAGTCGCACTCGTGATTTGTCTTTACCCTCAATGGTGGGGCGGTATGTTGGAAGAGTTCCAAACAGGATACCGTTGCAGACTTGACGATGGAGGCTGAATACATCGCTGCCAACGATGATGCCAAAGAGACTGTCTGGATAAAGAAGTTCATTAGTGAACTTGGTGTGGTTCCATCCATTGAACATCCAATACCTCTATATTGCGATAACAAATGAGCTGTGGTTTTGGCCAAAGAACCCAGATCCCATCAAAAGTCCAGACCTATTCTGAGGCGGTATCACCTGATCAGGAAGATAGTTGATCGCCGGGAGATCGAGGTCAGGAGAGTAGATACGAAGGACAACACTGCGGATCAACTCACGAAGGCTATTCCACAGATACAGTTTGAGAGATTATTCGGGATACTAGGTATGAGATACTACAGCAGCTGGCCTTAGTGCAAGTGGGAGATTGTTAGTTATGTATATGCCCTAGAGGCCATTGTTGTACATCTGATGTATATTATAATGGATGCTTGGATATATATAGAGAGGACTTTCTTGCTCGTCAAGATAGTATGCTATTTGGTTTCAGTTTATCTTAACATGTTGACTTGTATTGGTTTACTGTCTTTCTCTCACATGTTGATAAAGCCCTTAGGATCTGTACTCGACTGCTAGGACTATGATGAGATCATACTAGTGGGGCTATGGTAGTCGATGAGTACATCCTATAACTGTTCCTAGTCGAGGGTTTATCGAGACAGGGCATCGATACACCAGAGTAGACTAGCGTATACGCATCTTGACCCATATGATGGGCGATGGATGATCCCATATCCATCGGTGTTTGAAATTAGAGATGGTGTACGGGTGCTCAGTGGAGACTGGGTACATTGGACGGACTCGCCGATAACTCCCAGATGGTGATATACCACACGTCAGATGGCAGTTCTCCGGTGACACTGGTACAGGGTAGTTTGTAGACCCGAGATCGTCATAGAGTCTTATATGATTCCCACTGTGCTTTGATTTCTACCTTACCACGTCCAAGAGGGCGTGCAAAATGGTGGCTTTTGGGTACAGTCCCGAATCATATGGAGGCAGTGAGCAATAGTCTCCCGGTATAGGAAGTTGATATTGTGCTGTGTTCGATTGGCTATAACTGGAAGTCCCTGGCCAGGGATGATATAGAGATTTACTGGTAAGTGTTACCAGTAGTTTCTCGACCCGTTATGAGCCTCACATCGACACGACTTATCGATTACTGGGGTCTGACGTATACCACCCCTAGACTTGACATGCGACATATCAGACGAAGAGACCGGACTGTACGGGAGTGTTACTGATTGGATTCACAGGAGAACGTACATGCTAGCTTGTTGATCTTCTGATCGCTCAATACCTGGGTGGCTGTTACGTTTAGCTGACCGCTTGCGGCTTGTGGATGTTTGATATGATCATCACCTACTACCGGCGTATTGACGATTCTTTAGAGTCCTACACAGAGGTTTCTTGGCTCAGGAAAAATGGAGTAGAGGCACATATTTGATATGTGCAGGACCGAGAATAATGCAATATGAGATACCGTATTATATTCACGCGATATTTAGATATGAACCGGGTCATCGGATCAAGTGTTGATTCGATAAATCGGTACATAATATATTAGTCGGTTATATTCGATATAGCCGGATTGTCGAATCAAGTGTTGATTCGATGATTTAATGTATAATAATATATATGATATACTGTATTACATTATCTAATATTGGCTCACTTTATTATTTCATTTTCTCACAGGGTAATACATTGATATATATGCGATATATGTTAATTGTATTATTTTTCTTTTGTTGCAAATATATAATATATATGTGATATATATTATTGCAACATGATATGATTAATAATGGAACATGTTTAGTAGAGATTAAGCAAGGTTAGGGTTTGATTAGGGTTAGCTCCTTCTCGCAGCATCTAGAAGCTTTCCTTTTGCCAAGTGTAAGATATTATGGTTGATATTTATCTATGAATCATTCCTTAACCTAACCAAACCTTAGCCCTAGTTTATTCTCTACAAAGGTTATCCTAGTCATTCTTGACCATGGTTCCATGATTAATCATATACTCAATTCTATTATTCATCACAAAAGGATTATCTCATTTTCATCATCTTCTTCTCTCTTGAGCTTTGAGAAAGCTTGCTAGATTTTCCTTTTGTGATGATTTCTTGTGAGAATATGATATAAAAAGAAAGCATAAATACTACTCCATTATCCTCATCTAATCTAGCCTATTAGATTAGGGTTTTCACTTCATTAGAGTGAGAGAGCTTGAGTTATAGCAACTTTGACGTAGATCATCGGAGAAACGGAACACTACAAGCTAGGATGGATCGTTCGAGTAGTGGAGCCTCTCTTGAGTCCGGGAGATCGTGGATCGCGGCGAAGGGGCTTCTACTCGGAGCTTATGAAGCGAAGGAGCGGACTACAAAGGTTGTAATCCCTCACACTTAGTAGTAAAGATGTTTACTTGCATGTTAAACCCTAATAATCTAGCAAAGATCCCGGCTTTAGGTTGTTCGGCACGTCTAAAATTTTATTCGGGCATAGTTGATGCCTTATGAACCCTCACAAGAGTGCCTAGGAACCCTACAGCAGTCACACTAGTGGGGGCTGGGTAATCTACAAGCGCATCCTTATACAGGTCCCTAGTCGATGGTTTATCGAGATGGGGCATCGATACTCCGGAGTAGAATAGCGTATGCGCTTCTCATCCCAGCAGGGGAGATGGTCTGTCCCACAGCCATTAGTACATCATACTTGAGATAGTATGCGGGTACTCATTAGGTTATGAGTACACTGGACAGGACTCGTCGGGAACTGTTGGTTGGTACTATACCTATCGTCAGTTATCAGTTCCCAGGTGACATGAGTACAGCTTAGTCCGCTGACTTGACACTGTCACTTCGCCTCAAGTGTGTTCCCACTGTTCTTAGATTGCTACCCTACCACGGCTCAAATGAGTCGTGCAAACAGGTAGCAGTTGGGTGCAGTCCCGAAGCACTTAGAGGCAGTGACGGTCAGACAGGATTCGTCTCTCCCGGTATTGGGGGTTGATATCGCGCTATGTCTAGGAGAGCCATTACACAAAGTCCTTGGCCAGGGAAAGCGAGATATACTGGTAGAGTTTCTAGTATTATCTCAGGGTGTTTTCAGCTACACTCTGACACGACTTGTACCGCTATTAGGGGACTGACGTTTACCGCCCCTAGGCCCGCCATGCGATACTCTCAGACGAACAGACCGGACTGTATGGAGATTGTCACATACAGACTCAGTAGGAGTTCGGATGAGTTATGCTCATCGGCTTTCTTATCGACAATACTTGGGGACCGTTACGTAAAGCTAGTACAGCTTGCGGCCTGTGTTTAAACCCACTGCCAACATATAGTCGAGTCTCTGGAGTCCCACACAGAGCGTTTCCCTGCATTGGGCAAAACTTGTAGATATCGTATGGTTTTACGAAAGGGTTCGATCACGTGCATACACTCGTGCACGCACGATGAGTCGGACGGACAATACTAGTGGGCTTTGGTTTAAGCCGGATCCTAGTATTGTACTGATGGATTGTCATCTTTGGTATTCGTATTTTTTCGGAATACGAATACAGGTATGTATATACGGACGAGGGGCGTTTTGGTAATTTGTACAAAATGTATTTGTAGATGGCTTAACCTAATTGTATTAATTATTTAGTTTTAAATAATTAATACAATTTCAGGTAAATGAGAAATGATGTGTATTATGCATGAATAAGAACATGGGTTTTTAGGACACATGTTGGTCATTTGACCCATGAGTCATTTGTTTGACCTTTGAACATATTTTCTTGTATTGAATTAGTTTTTCTAATTCATTATTGGATTTAGTTCAGATTAGAACAAGTGAAGAAAAAACCTAAGCCTTCTTGACTCTCCAACACTAATCATTTCTTCAATCCATCTTCAAACCCCTCTAGCTCAAGAACACTCATGAGTTGAGTAACCTTGAGCTAAGATAGACTACTCAATCCATCATTATCATCTACACATTCTAGGTCATTTAGTTTAGCAAACTATTTGATCTAGATTCTTCGGTTTAGAAGAAAAGCCTAGTGCACAAGCGTTCTGGTGGATCGTCTAGTATTCGAGCAAGACGATGAGGAGACAACATCCGCACCACCTCAAGGAGTTCGTGCAGGCGAGGAGGACAGTGAGAAATGGAGAAGAAGGACCAGTTCACTTGAGGTATATATTCTGTACATGATCTATATCTCTTATGGCTTTGTTAGATACGGTTTAGGTTACGATTTAGGCTTTAAGTCGGTGTTATGATGCTAAAATTATCGTTATTTACACCTTCCGCCTTCCCGCGATTCTGCGGGGTGCATAGCATCAACTTACAATACATACAATGAATATCTGGTTGTACGAGATCCACATGCATACGACACTGGTTATATTGATGGATTATATCCGCATACTTATAGGTATTGATTAAATTGTTAACACATATGATGACCCGGTCACCCTAGTTATCATATTATTGCCTTTATGATATAGTTGACCTAGGAGTCGTTGTTTATTCGATTTCTACTTGTAGATGTTTTTCTACTCACGAGTTGGCAACTCACCCCCGTTGTGCCACAGTTCCTGTAGGTAGACCGCATGGATCAGTAGCGGCTTCACTGGCCCAAAGTTGCATTCGGGTGTTTTGCATTGGTAGGTGGGACATTTGTATCGTTCCCACTCTTGTATTATATTTCATTTTGTATCTAGTCAACTCCATCAAATCAAAACTAGTATTTGTATAAGTAATAAGACTTAGCAAGACTTGGTGCGAGACTTGAGCGATGGGTTTTATGTTCACCTTTTAGCGTTGATTTCTCGCTTTATTCTTTATCTTTTGTGGTGCTCTTCGCCGTTGGGCGTCGTGTACTTGCATATATTGTCTTGCGTTGTTGTGATCCGCCGGTTGGTGAAGAGCTAGCTCCCGCTTGGGGATGCCTTTATATTTTCATGTATTGTGGTTTTGGATCCAAAATACAAAGGAGGTGCTGCCCAAATTTTTAAATGACAAAACACGTTTTCAAACTAGTAAATTTCACTTGCATTTCTATGTTCCTTTTTATGCATTAAGAAAACTTGATTTCATTATACCTTTATTTCAAAACTTCACCTCCTTTACTTTCTAAAAAGGCTTTAGATTTCTGGGTTTCAGCTTACTTGAATTCCGTTACGCCTTTAAATGTTACGTGATTCAAGTGCTGGTCATGAGCTAATAATTCGGGTCATGACAGTAGAGGATACCTTGAAATGCTCTTGTCTAAAAGCCAAAGTAAGAAGAAAATAATAAATAAAATTGTGAAGAAAAATGAACACTGGTTTTTTAATCACCAAGGCAGCATAAAAAAAATTTAGCGAGGGTGCTTCATCACCTAGTGCCTTAGACCAACTGGTTTGGGAGTCACTGCTAAGCCTTAGGTGTTGCAAGACGAGTAAATTGCTAATTATGCCTAAAAAGTGAGAACATTTAGTAATCGGTCGGTTAGTACCACAAGAAGTATTAACGGTCGCATGAAAAATATGTGAGCAATTCCATCAAAAATATTCACCGACTAAAAAGTACTGAGGTAAATGAACAAGAGTATGATAGCTTGAATTGAATTCTCCAAGTGTAGGGATATCTTTTAGACACACGTAGGGGTATATGATCGGTGTTTGGAGGAAAGGTAGGATGAAGAATAAAGGCGATATTTTATTGAGGGGTGATGTGATTTCTAACATCTTTTCATGACTATTAAGATAGGGCTCATGACAACCGAAAATCTAGTGTAGTTGAAAACTCTGATTTTCAAGCTCTTTCTTTATAATTCTTGTCTTTATATGTAACTTTCACAATCTTTCTTTGATTTTAGGATTTTATGGGTGCAATCCGCTGAAAACCTTCAGGAGACAACACTCCTCCTTCTGGGGACACCTAGAAGTTTAAAGGCTTGTTGCACATGCTCGGTGCAATCATGTTGCCTACGAAAGTGTGCTAGTTAGTTTCTCTTTTTCTTTTTAATTTTCTCCTTCTCCTGAATAAAAGAAGTTTGCTCGGGACGATCAAAGTCAAGTTTGGGGGAATTTGTTCAGTCGAAATTATTGCAATTTATAACATAACAATTTCCTCACTTTTCTAATCATCTAATGGTGTTTGTTATAAATATAACACATATTACAAGTTCATCTGGAAAATATCAGTTACCATGTGTTACACATTATAATCAACATTTTTGAAGGAAATTGTATGTTTATTATTTCATGCATAATATTGTATATCTCTAACATTCTTCATTGAGACCTTATGCAAAAATTAGCCCAGATCAGATAACGGAATCAAAAATTCGCCGATAAAATACAGGAAATCAAAGTGTTAAATTCTGGCAGAGATTCAGTAGAGAGAAGAAGATTCCAGATATAAAATATAAACCCAGAGACCAATATTAGAAGGCTCAAAAGATTTGAAGCTATGATCTCACCAATCGGCCGCGGATCCACGGCCGAGTCAGGCCGAGTTGCCGCGGATCCACGGCCGAGTCAGGGGATCGGAGATCTATGTTTTTCCAGAAGCTTCCCTGTAACTTCTTAGCTTTCTGAAGACGGTTCATAACTACCTAGCTTATTCTAGAAACTTCTGCATAACTACCTAGCTTATTATGGAAGCTTGATTAGGGGCTATAAAAAGGGACCTAAGCCTACATTAAAGAGGTTGTTGATGTTTTAGTTCGAAACGTTTGATCCAAATACCAAATCATGATCCAATTCCAAATCAAGATCAAAGATCAAGAATCATGAGAAATTCATCGAGGGACTTCATTCAAGATTCCTTTACGCAAATCCGATCGTCATCCATGAGCACGTGATCCTCGATAGATCCAAGACTCATGATGATCGAGCGAAGTGAAGATCGACGGAGAAATTACCTCTTCAAGGGAGTGATCGAGAGCGAATTTTCTTGTAATCTCGGATTGAAGAAGTTGTAATTTGAAATTGAATAATAAAGGTGATCATTACTCTTAGTCTTGCTTTCTTTAAATTTTCGCATTATGAAATATCTATTTGTTGATTCTTCTATTTTCATAATGTGTGAATAAATTTCCGCTTGCTTAGGATTCGAAGGAATTTGGTAGATCAAATTGTGAAAGAATTCTATATTCATCTTAAGTCTTATGGAGATTATAAACTTTGGCAAAAAGAATCATTAATGTCCAAATTGTGAGTGAGATGAATTTATTGAGAATTTCATCACAATTTGGGGATTAAATTGATGATTCTTCTTATTAAAGGCTAGATAGGAATGGCAATAAATGAAAGGACGAGGGGCAATGAAAGAGAAACCATAGTTTCTTCAAAGGATCCGTAATTCTCATTTTTAGCCATCAATCTAGCTCTAATTCTACCAATAGATAAGATGAATCATTTTGAATAATCATCATTGGCTACTAATTCCGTTCGAATCCTACAAGCCTTCTACAATTTTTTTGATAAATAAATCTTGAACATTTTCTTGGATTTCCTTTCTTGAAAACAATTTCTTGTATTTCTTGAAACTATTACTTCAACAAAATCTTGAACTATTTCTTGAATTTCTTTACTAGTTCTTTCGGCTCATCTAAAGTAAGAATTTACGAATTCCTCGAAACCCAAAGGACGACCCGTACTCACTAACGCTCGCTACACGTGACACCGTTATTGATTGCGGTTACTACTACTTTTATTTGATCAATCAAGAAGCTATCAAAACAAAACCATGGGGGTTGTACCTGTAGGGTTCCTCTCGATGGCAGCGAGATTTCGGGAGGCATCGTCCATACCATTTTTTTAAAAAATGCCGTTAAAAGGAACTCTAAACATGATCGTTAACTAGAATACAATTACGGAAACAATGTATACCATTTACTATCTAAGTGAAAAAGGAAATACAACCTTTGTAGATCGGTCCTTCGCTTCATAAGCTCCTTGTAGTAGTCCCTTCACTGCGATCGTCGAGCTCCCAGACTCTTGCATGGCTTCGTGTAGAGAAATGGGCGATCTTACTTGAAGTCTTCGAGGCCGAAGATGATCTACGTCGAGGGAATACTAACTCAAGGTTCTACTTCACTAACTAAAGAATTAGTGTGTAACACCTTAGATTGTGATTAGTGGCTAATTATACTTTAATGTGTGGTTTTTAGTAAAAAGTTTACCAAAACGATTTTCAAATATTTTATAAAAATTAATGAATATTTTATTAGAATTTAATTGGGCTTGCACACACATGTGCATGTAAACTAGGGTTAAGCTTGGGGTTAAACCATGTTTAGATAACCATGGTGGACTAACCAATTTAATTAGGTTAACATGAATTAATTAAGTGTATTAGTTTTTTTTTTTAATTAGCTTTGTGTTGGGGTTGACTTAAGTTGGAGAGAGAGAGGGAGAGCATGATGGGGTGAGTCATGCTTGTAATTAATGAGGAGAGAGAGGGTTGACTCTCTTTTCTTTGTTTTCAAATCAATTATTTTCCCCCACTCATTCTCACTTCTCTCTCCCTCTCACTCATACACACACACAACACAGCAACACCAGTAGCAAGCAGCAGCAGCACCAAGCAGCAGCAGCAACAACAAGCACTTCTTCTTCTTCTTCTTCTCTTCTTCTTCTTCTTACATCCAAGCTAAATTCTTCACCAAAGTCCATTTTCTTCACCAAATCCCTTGCAAACACTTCCATATAGCAAAGTCTTCAGTTTGAACCACCACTAACTCACTTGGAGGTATAAAAACTCACCCCAACTTCCATTTGCTAAACTTACAGTTTATTTAGCTTAATATCTCGTTTAAGTAGTGTTTTAGGGATAACTTTGTGTTTTGAGAGGAGTTTTGGGTATTATAGGATTATTATGGTTTAATTAACTTAATTAGGTGTTATGTGTGCTGTGTAAACCTAGTTGTATTACTGGTTTTTTCTAAATCACCTTGTTAGTGTATATGCCCTAGGGGTCATTATTGTATCATACTAGGTTATATATTACTTAATGGAAGCTTGGGATATTCCCAGTTATATATACAGTCTTGCTAAAAATGGTAGTATGCTACTTGGTTTGTGTCTACTTTAATATGTGCATCTGTTTCTTGTAACGTATCACTTATACATATTAGTAGAGCCCATAGGATCTTTGCTTGATTACCAGCGTTGTGATGGCAGTCACACTAGTGGGGGCTGGGTAGTCTATAAGCAACATCCTATACTTGTCCCTAGTCATAGGATTATCGAAACAGGGCATCGATATTACGGAGTAGACTAGTGTGTGCGCTACTCATCCCAGTTGGAGAGATGGTGTGTCCCACAGCCATCAGTACGTCGTACTGGAGATAGTATACAGGTGCTCGTTAGGTTACGAGTACACCGGACAGGACTTGCAGGGGAATTGTTGGTTGGTATTATACCCGTCGTCAGTTAACAGTTCACAGGTGACATGAGTACAGCATAGTCCGCAGACTTGACACTGCTACCTCGCCTCGAGTGTGTTCCACTGTTCTTAGATTGCTACCCTACCACGGCTCAAAGGAGTCGTGCAAATAGGTAGCAGTTGGGTGCAGTCCCGAGCACTTGGAGGCAGTAGCGGTTAGACAAGATTCGTCTCTCCCGGTATTGGGAGATGATATCGCGCTGTGTCAGAGAGCCATTACGCAAAGTACCTGGCCAGGGCAAGCGAGATTTACTGGTAGGTTCCTGTAGTTTCTCAGGGTGTAATGGGCTACGCTCCGACACGACTTATACCGCTATTAGGGGACTGACGCTTGCCGCCCCCTAGGCTGGATATGCGATAGTCTTAGACGAACAGACCGGACTGTACGGAGATTGTCACATCAGGCTCAGTAGGAGTTCGGATGGGTTTCCTCATCGGCCTTCTTATCGACATCTACCTGCGGACCGTTACGTACAGCTAGTGCCGCTTGCGGTCTGTGGTTAAACCCACTGCCAGCGTAGTGTCGAGTCTTTAGAGTCCCACACAGAGAGTTTCCCTGCTCCAGGCGAAACGATATAGAGGTCGTATAGTTTTACGACAAGGGTTCGGACGCGTACGTGGGTTTACGCACGTACGACTTTTCGGACAGTTTTTACTAGCCGGCTTTGGTTTAAGCCAGATTCTAGTATCGGGTTATTGGATTTATACAATCTAAAGTTTTTCCATGTTTTCACGGATTGGAGGGGCGTTCTCGTAATTTTCCGGGAAGCTTCTAGAAGCATGGTGACTTGGGGGTTAAGGTGGCATAAGCATTTATTGCTTAATGACTCATTTGTGTGATTCATCCTTAGAGTTAATGCTTCATTTATTGAGCTAGTGACTCATGAGATGAATCACACAAGGTGAATGCATCAACCATGATGATTAATCATTTAAATTATTTATTTGATAAATTGTTATGGTTGTTATATTCAAATGAGCTCATTATTCATTCTCATTTTTCTTATCATCACCTTCTCTCTCCTCAAGCTCTCTCATTCTTGAAACCCTAACCCTCACCTCTCATGTGTTGAGATCAAGGGTTAGCTAGACTAATACATCTATAACCTCACTCTATATCGCATAGGTAGCTTAGATTAGCACTTTGAGCAACCTAGTTATCTCAAGTTAGAGATCAAGCTTGGCGTAGGAGCTCTCGGGTGGATCGTCTTTGACTCGAGGAGGCCGTTGAGGTGCCGATATTCCAAGGAGCCTACGAGGATTGGAGTACAACGATGAAGACCCGAAGGACATGTAACGTGAGGTATAACTTCGAATCCGAGTAGTTAAACCTCTCGTTGTTTGCTAGTAACGGTTTAGACAAGATTCATGCGCTCAAGTCCGTGTTATGAAGCTTTGATAATCGTTTTTCATATATTCTGCCTCCCCGCAAGTTCGTGGGGTGCGTGACATAGACTTACAGTGGTATCAGAGCCAACTAAACCATTACTAGCTTGTTAGAAACTATTTAAAACTTCGATCGTCGGAAAACACGAAAACGAAACCCCGGAAACCCCTAAGTTTCTGTTAATTTTAAACATGTCTAAAAAATTATATGATATGCCTTAAAATTCACAGCAGGGAAATATAAGAATACTGGGAAAATAGGAGCCCCCAACTCGGCAAGACGGCCGCGGATCCGCCGCCGAGTCAACCCCGAGTTGACTAGGATTTGCACAGTAATTCATATGTTTTGGAGTTTTGTTTTCCTGTATATTTTGTTTCTGCCCAGGTTACTTCTGTGCTGGCTTGCAATTGGGACAGACACGGAAAATGGTTGTCGATCGATGTTCTAAGATATTTGCTAATTGGGTTTTTATCTATAATGTTTAATGTGTTCATAAACCTCCCCTAATTGCTAGTATGTCGGTTGGCAGGGGGTTCCACATTTCTGTAATATTTACTGTTTGTGTATATGAACTGTATTGTACTGTTGTGATGATTAGCCGGGGTTTGAGATGGGTTATTATATTCATTCATTCAATGTAATTGTAATATGATGTAATATTCTTTTGCGGGGCACATCCAGGTTGCGGTTGTAGCCACCGTTGTATTATTTCTTTTTACTGTTTTTGCTCCTAGGATAGATCCAAGGTGGGGTGCACAAACTACCGGGTACTTTGAAGTGTTTAGTGGCCTACTCACCTTGTTGAGGGAGACCGCTTCATTTCGGGCACTTGGCGGGTAGTTTGCCGTACCCGTAGGGGTCTAGAGTGGGGTAATGGCTATTCATCACAACTGTGTAATCCGTCTTTTATTGCAGGCTCAAAGCAAATGCGGATTGCTAGTATATCCAATAAAGTTCATCTGTGATCTGGAATGCCTATTATTGCGTTTGACGAATGTACAATATCTATATATGATAGCTATTAGACGTCACTTATGTTTTACACCCGTGCTAGCTCAGCCCCCGCTCTGTCGTTAGTTAAGTAACCTAACGGGTGATGACGGGATCCCGTGGCGAATGCGGATGGCATAAGAGGACGTGGTATTTTTCGTTGTTTTCTGCAATGATAGGATAAATGATGGGACGCATTATTATAATGCAAAGAAAATAAACCAAAGTTAAGTCATTGGAACAAATTTAAAAGAAACCACTCGGTTATTTTAAAATATTAGAATTTTTAATTGCGGAGCTTTAACCACTCCTTTTAAAAAGTATCAGATTCCTTCAATTATATCAAGTTCACTACGTTCACGGTTTTCCCAAAACCAGTCGTAGCCCTCCGTCATTTCATATGGATAGTCAATTGTATTGAAGCTGTGTTTGTTTGGCCAAAGTCACGGCATAGTGTTTGGTAGCTGTTGGATATTCATATGTAGCATAGATAGATGCGTTGGTTTGGGACAGTCGTACTGCCTTGTTTGGCCAAAGTCAAGGGTATGTACGGATGGGTTCAAATTAACCTGGAAAATGACGGGTAGAACTTGACATGTGACTTATGATTTGTTTGGCCAAAGTCTGTGTCATAAGAGCATGGGGCAAAAATCCACATCGGGAATTTCTAAAGAAACTGAAATTTGCTAGTATTGCATACCATTTTGGAGTTTGATGAATGTTGGTAGGATTCCTTCAACATTATCATACGATGATATTTTGGATCCCGATCCTACTGTGAGTATATACTACTTATCAGGAGATTCGTCACTTAACGATCAATGCTATAAACCAAGTAGGTGCCTAGAAAGGTGCCAGAGGGGTTACGCCCCCAGAGAAAAGAGGTTCTTTAATTAAGGAACTTCGCGAAAGCGTTGGAAAACCTCCCTCGAAGTATCGACACTAACCTGGCTGAACGGTTAAGCAAGAATTGTACGGTGAGAATAGTCCTGGCTAATTCTTCTTTTATGGTTTGAGGAAGGATTCGAGAAACAGTGGGAGCCATCCTGTTTAGATAAATTAAAAACCACTCTAAACTTGCAAGAGTATCATGCTAAAAGTGTTTTCTTCTCTCTCTCTTAATTGCAGCGACCTTATGACCACGACTCGGTTACATCTAAATAACAAATTGACCGAATCTGACTTATATGACTGGCAAAGGTCTGTCCAGATGTCCATTGCCTATGACAAGCGGGACCACCCTATTACTACTCAAGATCCCGCCATCCCAGGTCCAGATTCCACCGTCGTGGATATGGATATCCGTCAGACAAGGGAAAAGGATAAAGCGAAAGCCAAATGCCTCGTGTTAGCTTCAGTTGATGGTGTATACCAGAAGCAGTACGAGAAGATGGACTCAGTTTCCATCTTTCTCCATAACAAAGATTTATATGGAGAGCAATCTCATATCGCAAAATATAAGACCTCGAACGAATTAATTCAAGCGAGGTTGACTTTCGGGTCATCTGTAGGGGACAACGTCCTTTCAATGACTAGATGTATTGATGAGCTCAAGGACCTGGATACCACGTTGGGAAACAGGTCAGATACTGACTTGGTTCTACAGTCTCTACCTTCTACCCTGAAGGAAACCAGGGAAGTAAAAGGAAGGAGAAGGGCAAAAGTTTCGGGACTGAATGTAGTAAAAGAGGGACGTTCCTATTGTTATAGAATTGGGCATTGGCAGAATGATTGCAGGGCTTTGGAAGCCAGTAGCCAGAATACGAAGCATGTTGTGGCATCGGCCTCTAGTGTATTTGTAATTGAGAACTGTATGTCAATTAACTCTACTTCCTGGGTACAAGATACTGGAGCAGGATCTCATATCTGTAATTCATTACATGCTTTGAGAAACCGTAGAGTTATAAAGGTAGGTGATTGGTCTCTCAAAGTTGCAAACGGAATGACAGTGAACGCTGAATCCGTGGGAGAATATCGTCTAGGTTTGACAAGTGGGCATATATTGATTCTACGTAACTATTTGTATATACCTAGTATGACTTGTAATATCATATCAGTATCCTCACTTTTGAGAGAGGGATATGATTTTACATTCGTAAGCGATGTAGTTAACATCCACCTAAATCAAGTTCAGATTGGGACAAGTGTAAGTCCATGTCACGCACCTCACGAACTTGCGGGGAGGCGGAATATATGAAAAACGATTATCAAAGCTTCGTAACACGGACTTGAGCGCATGAATCGTATCTAAACCATTGCTAACTATATGCTAGAGGTTTAACTACTCGGATTCGAAGTTATACCTCACGTTACATGTCCTTCGGGTCTTCGTCGCTGTCTTCCACTCCTCGTAGGTACCTTGGAACATCGACACCTTAACGGCCCCCTCGAGTCAAAGGCGATCCACCCGAAAGCTCCTTCTCCAAGCTTGATCTCTAAATTGAGATAACTAGGTTGCTTAAAGTACTAATCTAAGCTACCTAGGGGATAAAGAGTGAGGTTATGGATGTATTAGTCTAGCTAACCCTTGATCTCAACACATGAGAGGTTAGGGTTAGGGTTTGAAGAGAGAGTGAGCTTGAGAAGAGAGAAGGTGAAGATGAGAATGATAATAAGATAATGATCTATCATAATATATATGAAGCATTATTATTTATCCAAAAAAATGAAATAATAGATTTAACAACCATGCTTCATAAATACATATGAGTGATTCATCTCCATGAGTCATTAAGCATTTATGATGCATTAATGACATGGATGAATCACACAAATGAGTCACTAATCTTATTTAATGCAATGCCACCTTACCCTCCCCAAGTCACCACTCTTCTAGAAGCTTCCCGACAAATTACGAGAATGCCCCTCCAATCCGTGAAAACACGAAAAAACTTTAGACTGTATAAATCCAATAACCCGATACTATAATCTGGCTTAAACCAAAGCCGGCTAGTAAAAACTGTTTGAAAAGTCGTACGTGCGTAAATACACGTACGCGTCCGAACCCTTGTCGTAAAACCATATGATCTCTATATCGTTTCGCCTGGAGTAGGGAAACTCTGTGTGTGGGACTCTAAAGACTCGACACTACGCTGGCTGTAGGTTTAACCACAGACCGCAAACGGCACTAGCTGTACGTAACGGTCCCCAGGTAGATGTCGATAAGAAGGACGACGAGGAAACCCATCCGAACTCCCTTTGAGCCTGATGTGAAAATCTCCATACAGACCGGTCTGTTCGTCTAAGACTATCGCATATCTAGCCTAGGGGTGGCAAGCGTCAGCCCCCTAATAGCTGTATAAGTCGTGTCGGAGCGAAGCCCATTACACCCTGAGAAGCTACTGGAACCTACCAGTATATCTCGCTTGCCCTGTCCAGGGACTTTGTGTAATGGCTCTCTGACACAGCGCGATATCATCTCCCAATACCGGGATAGACGAATCCTGTCTAACCACTACTGCCTCCAAGTGCTCGGGACTGCACCCAACTGCTACCTGTTTGCATGACTCCTTTGAGCCGTGGTAGGCTAGCAATCTAAGAACAGTTGGACACACTCGAGGAAAAGTGGCAGTGTCAAGTCCGCGGACTATGCTGTACTCATGTCACCTTGGAACAGTTAACTGATGACGGGTATAATACCATCTAACAGTTCCCCTGCGAGTCTTGTCCGGTGTACCCGTTACCTAACGAGAACCTGTATACTATCTCCAGTACGACGTACTGATGGCTATGGGACAGTCCATCTCCCCAACTGGGATGAGAAGCGTACACACTAGTCTACTCTGGAGTATCGATGCCCTGTCTCGATAATCCTATGACTAGGGACCTGTATAGGATGTTGCTTATAGACTACCCAGCCACCACTAGTGTGACTGCCATCACAACGCTGGTAATCAAGCAAAGAACCTATAGGCTCTACTAATATGTATAAGTGATACGTTACAAGAAACATATGCACATATTAAAGTAGACACAAACCAAGTAGCATACTACCATTTTTAGCAAGACTGTATATACAACTGTGAATATCCCAAGCTTCCATTAAGTAATATACAATCTAGTATGACACAATAATGGCCCCTAGGGCATATACAATAACAATCTCCCACTTGAACTAGGGCCATGAGCTGGCATATCGTAGACCTATCATCTCGAATAGCCTCTCGAACTGCGTCTGAGGAAGGGCCTTTGTGAATGGATCAGCAATGTTATTCTCTGTCTCTACTCTTTTCACCTCGATCTCCCGGTGTCACGACCCGCAGGGTATGGAACGTGACTGGCACTTAAGTTTACGAAACGTCTCAAGACGTCCGTAAAATAAGTAAGCCAAAGCCCAGAAAACCAAAACCAAATAAGCAAAAGAGTGAAGAGAACCCAATCAATTGAAAGCGAGTTTATCAAATAAGTCATATAAAACCCTTTTAAAAACAATACCAATTTTTCCGAAAATTTCGGCAGAGTCTCCTTTGTAAATACTGGCCCCCAAAATGGGTACAACAAGAATATATATGAATCCAACAAATATGGTATCCCCAAGCGGGAGCTAGCTCTTCGCCATAAGGCGGTCACAGATCGCACGCAATATAAAGCAACAACATGCGAAATAATCATAAGGAAGCATGAGAAAAACAGCATGTTGACTCAAGTCAGCTCGACCCCAAAATACAGCATAAAAGTCGACAAATCTCACAGTCTCATCTCTAGGTCAATATACAACAATACTGATAGAAACAGTAGATGGAGTGCACTAGATACAAAGAATATACAAGGTGGTACAAAAATAATGATATAACCCACCCAAGAGCAAAACCTCGAGTCCAGGCAAAAGAGCAAAATAAGCAAGTGCGTCCGCCGCTACTGTACTGACGGAGCGGACCTGAAAAAGGCTGTGGCACAACGGGGGTGAGTTGCCAACTCGTGAGTAATAAATAACATCTACACAGGCTATCGTATGCATGCACACAAGCATCCTAGCATCTAAATACAGGTAAGGCAGGTCATAATGGTGTTCACACCATAATATTGCATTATTATATTCCCCATTCTTATTCTTCTTATAAATAAACAGGTACTTTTGACGCATGTCTGCTACATATTACAGGTTACAGGTTCTTGGATCAAAAACAGTGAAAACAATGAAAAGACAATGCAAAAGTGAGATTACGAATGATAAATGATGAAATCTCGATCGCGCCCACATGTTGAGGAACAATGAACAACAGTTCACCGAGTATAAGGGCAGCAACACGAAGAAACAATAAAAGTCCACTACAATGTTCACTGGAAAGATCTGGAAGAGAACGAGAAAACAATCTGCAAAAAGTCCTCAAGAAACAGGAGTAAAAAGTCATCAGAAGCCAACAGAAGAATTTGCAGCAGACAAGCCATCTACATGGCCGCGGAACCACGGCCAAACCCTAGCTGCGGCCGCGGTTCCTCGGCCGTACTGCGCAATCTCGAGTTAAAAATTTTACCATAATTCTTTGGCGGCGTTGACTAGTCAACTTAGGGCTATTTTTGTAAATTTAGACATGCGGTTCAAGATGTAACCTAGGGTTTCTATTTCCTATAAATAGAACTCTAAAGCTTGTAATTCTTTATGCCTCCTTTTAATAATAAATTTCAGAATTCTTTATGGAGAGCATCGGTACCTCTTTTTAATTCATGAATTCAGATCTGACAACCCTGCATTGATGTTTGGAGAGAGGGATCTGTAAGTAGTTTTATTTAATTGCTCTAGTTTAGATTTTAATTCTTTGTCCTAGGTAGATTTAATTCCTTACCGTAGATAATTGTTTAGAGTTAGTTTTGGGGAAGGCTTTTGAGAGATGAGATCTCTCATCCCTTTCTTACCCATTATATATTTACAATAGGACTCCATGCATACAAGCACACACTGCGCCCTACGGCACCCTATCTCTCGAGGTAGCGGTGATACCGTGGTGTAAAAGCCCGGTTGCACGCGTTTTCCATGGAGGTTAGGGAAAGGATCCCTAAAGGAAGGACAAGAACCTAGAGGAAGGAACACCTTCCCGAATGGATCTAATCCCCTTTATTGATAATTACCATAACTCCTTTTAGATCCTAAATTGGGTATAGAAAGCGTTGAGATTTACTTGCATTTCCAAACCATCCCTAAACCTAACCCTAGCAAGACTAGATCTAGATGATTTTAATATAGATAGATTTATTTTTTAGATTTAATAATCAATCCGAACACCTTTCGGAATTAACTCGTTAGCACGACTAGGAGATTCACAACATCCATGTGGACCGACCCGTACTCACCGGCTAGCTGCAAAGCGACGCCGTTCTTGATTGCGGTAATTATATTTTTGATCTATAAAACCTCTCTAAATCAAATGGCGCCGTTGCCGGGGATGGCGTGTCATTTCCTTCTCGCAATTTCGGGTTAATCATAAAATTTAAAAAATCATAAAAATCTGAAAAATCATAAAAATATCAAAATATATAATCTGTTATTTTTGGAAGGGATACTTTGTTGTTTGAATTTTTGCAGGATATACAAATTCGGATTTGGAAATTTCCAGAAGGCAAATCAGAAAAGGGTACATCAGAACAGAGGAAGAGTACCACCAGAGAGCCGTACAATTTTTTTCAGGAGCTGATCCCGTCACCAGACCGCGAAACCGCAGCAAAAGTGGGCCCCAGACCGCGGAACCGCGGCGGTTTAGCCTCCTCTCTGCGCGAAATTTGCTCGGTTTGATTTCTAATTCTCTCCTCTGCAAATTCCCAAATATCTTTTCTGGAAATTCCTGCAAGATTCCGTGCGCTTTAAAAATATATTCCACTCCAAAATAACAATCTTGTGCAGGATTTTTGGGCCCCACTTGAAATAAAATAGATTGCAAGTAATATTTTGCTGTTGCATATCTTTTCTATAAAATATTTTGTTGTTGCATATCTTTTCTATAAATCTTTTTGCAACAAAATTTTTCCAAATAAAGAGAAAGAAAAAAATCAATGAAAAATGAAAATAAAAAGGACAAATATTTTATAGAACTTGCAAATTTTTTTTTGCCCCAAATAAATCCTTGCACGACCCAACCTTCCTTCTTGTCACCTTTCGTCTTCTAATATGGGTACCCCACACAATAAATCATTAGCCGAACTTTGGTATCCCAAACCTAATTTTGCGTCGTACGTTAATTTGTTCGGTCAATTTAAAAACGATCCTTCCTTGCCAAAAATTTCGTTGAAAGATCAAATAGAGGCGTCTAGGAGAAACAGTTTGACTTTTCAACCCACTTTGTGTCGACCAAGTCCATCTTTACCACCTACATATGTTGACACCACTTTTCCAAGTCCTGCTGTAACTCCTAGGCCGATGTCCATTGCTGAGCATATTGCTCAATCTCGCAGTCGATCTTTCACCCCTCTCCACTCATCCAGTTCTAGGGATCAACATGACTATTCACCTTTTTATCCATACGTTGACCCTACCCCTGCCCAACCACCCACTTCCTACCAGTCTTACCCGACTTTCCCATCGTCGCTAGACCCTGTTTCTACACAGCCTTTTGGGAGTTTCACATATCCAAACAATTTTGAATCTTTTACCGAAACCCCCTCACCACCCAAGTCTAGTTTGGAAGAGTCGTTGGAAGGTTATATTGCTGCAACAAACAAAATGGTGAGGAATGTGGAAGCGTCCATGGCCGCCCTTATGCAACCTTGTGAACCAGTAGCTAGTCTCCTACTAGCTTCAAATTTTTCAATGTATAAGGAGGCGGTTGGACAGAGTGAGAATGCGAGAGGATTTCCAAATCAAACTTACCCATGCCCTATTGAATCCAACAACTCCAATTTTCCAACATGTGTCCAAAATGATGAGTTGTGTGATTTTGTAGTGTTTGATTTGCCAGATTGTGAAGAACCCCTTTCGAGTGAAACCACACCTAATCCTTTCGATCTTTACACCTCCACTCTAGAACCTAAATCGATAGATATCCATGCTTTTGATGAGGTGTCTAAAGAAATTGTTTTTCACTTGATTGAGGATATAGACGCCGGGAATATTTCGGATGATAAACCTGTCGATTTGCTTGAAATTTTATGTTCAAATCATCATCCCGAGTTATTAAATGTTTCTCCCGAATCTCATATGCGTCTAGATTTTGATGATAATGGCATGGATGAGTTGAATATTGAGGATAGTATCGAGATGAGTCTTGAGGATAATATTGAGATTGAATCATTTTTGTTTGATGTGTCTGATTTTCCAATTCATCCTCCTGAACCTTTGACTGTTATATCACCCTCCCTCCTTCCCATCGTTCTGACCCCGCTTGAAGACTGTGAGCTTGAAAGATTTTCCTTTGAATCCGATACTGTTCTCATAGATGATAACACTTACGAGTGTTTCACTTTTTCGGACGATGTTGATGACTCACCGCCCGAGTTTGAGTCCTTTACATTTTCAGATGAGCCATCAGACTCGGTTGATTATAGTAGTTTCGAACCATTAATGGAATCTTTCAAGTTCGAAACAGTTTACTACGGTGAGAAAGATGCTATCCCTAATTCACTCCCTTTCGTCTCTCCTATTGTCCCGACCGTACAAATGACCGTTACGCTTTCATCTCCGATACCAAGTTTGGCGTACCCATGTTTTCTTGCGAATCTTGAGGGATTTGATCCCATTTCTTGACGAGTAGATAGGTTAGCGCAATCGCTTATAACATATCGGTCATCACATATTGCGCTAATTTATTCACTCAATTTACACCCTCAAGATCGTACTCCACTTCCTTCTTCGTTTCGCCATTTTTCTCCCCCACCGAGACCATATTCTACCATTCTTCTTTCCACACGGTCTCGCGTGCTTCTCATTTTCTTGCACCAACTATACCATTTCCACGATAAGATTTTTGAATGGTTGGTGCTAACTTTTGGCTTGTGCAAGGCCAAGCTTAAGTTTGGGGGAATCTTTGTATATATGTATATATATATTTTTTTTTGTTTTCTTTTCTATAAAAAAAATTAAAAATTTTTTTCAAAACATTAAAAATATTTAAAAAAATTATAAATAAATAAACAGGGGAGTGCCGGTATTTTGACCCTCTTGGTTTAGCATGACAGTGAGGACACTGTCAAGTTCAAGTTTGGGGGTATGCTCGGTACGTCTTCTTCCTTCGCATTCATTTGTACATATTTTTGCATTTGCATACTTATTTGAAAACCCATAAAAATTGAAAAATTCAAAATAAAAATTATAAAAATTATTGTATTCAATTTTGGCTAATTGACTCGAGTTTGATAAATAGGTTAACTGGCTAGGAACAACTAGATCTTAGACTTAGTGAATTAAAAACCCTAAAGATAACATTCCTTATAGTTTAGCGGTAGAAAGTATATGCCTTGTAGTTTATTTAGAAATAGGCAAATTTTAATTTCACTTCTTGGGCTAAGTCGAAACAAGGGAAGAGTATTGATGTTCTTATTAGAGTATAAGTTTGAAAAATAGTTCCTAGCTTAAGTCTAGATTCTGAAAATGTATACCCTACAATTTGCACAATCACGCACCTTGAAACTTGTAATAGTAGAAGAGACCTTGAAATACTCTTGTCTAAAGTCCTTAGTATGAAGAAATGAAAATAAAAGGAAAAAAAGTGAATAAAGAAAAAAAAAAATGAACACTGGTTTTTGTGATTACTTAAGGCTGTAAAAAATAGAAAAAAAATATTTAGCAAGGGTGCCTTATCACCTAGTGCCTTAGACCAACTGGTTTGGGAGTCACTGCTAAAGCCTTGGGTGTTACAAAACTAGGAAGTACGCTTTAAAGTGCTAAAGCATCTTTTAATCGGTTGTTGGTACCTCAAGAAGTATTAACGGTCGCATGAAGGATGTGTAAGAAAATTTCGTTTAAAAATTCGCTAATTAATAAGTGCTTTGGACAAAGGACTAGAGTACGATTGCTTGATTTGAATTTCCAAGTGTAGGGGTGATCTATACACACACGTAAGGGTATGTGATTGGAATTTAGATAAGAGAGAGGAATGAAAGATAGAACTTGTATCTTTAATGGAGTTGATAGAAATTCCTAAATGGAGATGAAACCCTAGAAGGAAGACTTAAGAGATGCCGAAAGCTAAGTAGGTCTACATAACATATATAATCTTAAGTTAAATAATGAGGAAGCGTGAAGAATGTGGGTGGATAATTTGCGAGTCAAAAGATAATAGAATTCCTTGTTAGAAATCCTAATTGGAGAACAAAAGTCAATGGGCCGAGTTGATAGGATTTTGTGGGTGTAATCCGCTGAAAACCCTCAGGAGACAACACTCCTACTAGGGACACCTAGAGGTTTAACGGCTTAGTGCACGTGCTCAGTGCAATCGCGTTTCCCTGCGAAAGTGCGGTTAGGATTTTAGTGAATAAAATTAAGTTTGCTCGAGGACGAGCAAAAGATAAGTTTGGGGGTATTTGTTCACACCATAATATTGCATTATTATATTCCCTATTCTTATTCTTCTTATAAATAAACAGGTACTTTTGACGCATGTCTGCTACATATTACAGGTTACAGGTTCTTAGATCAAAAACAGTGAAAACAATGAAAAGACAATGCAAAAGTGAGATTACGAATGATAAATGATGAAATCTCGATCGCGCCCACATGTTGAGGAACAATGAACAACAGTTCACCGAGTATAAGGGCAGCAACACGAAGAAACAATAAAAGTCCACTACAATGTTCACTGGAAAGATCTGGAAGAGAACGAGAAAACAATCTACAAAAAGACCTGAAGAAACAGGAATAAAAAGCCTTCAGAAGCCAACAGAAGAATTTGCAGCAGACAAGCCATCTATATGGCCGCGGAACCGCGGCCAAACCATGGCTGCGGCCGCGGTTCCGCGGCCGTACTGCGCAATCTCGAGTTAAAAATTTTACCATAATTCTTTGGCGGCGTTGACTAGTCAACCTAGGGCTATTTTTGTAAATTTAGACATGCGGTTCAAGATGTAACCTAGGGTTTCTATTTCCTATAAATAGAACTCTAAAGCTTGTAATTCTTTATGCCTCCTTTTAATAATAAATTTCAGAATTCTTTATGGAGAGCATCGGTACCTCTTTTTAATTCATGAATTCAGATCTGACAACCCTGCATTGATGTTTGGAGAGAGCGATCTGTAAGTAGTTTTATTTAATTGCTCTAGTTTAGATTTTAATTCTTTGTCCTAGGTAGATTTAATTCCTTACCGTAGATAATTGTTTAGAGTTAGTTTTAGGGAAGGCTTTTGAGAGATGAGATCTCTCATCCCTTTCTTACCCATTATATATTTACAATAGGACTCCATGCACAAGCACACACTGCGCCCTACGGCACCCAATCTCTCGAGGTAGCGGTGATACCGTAGTGTAAAAGCCCGGTTGCACGCGTTTTCCATGGAGGTTAGGATAAGGATCTCTAAAGGAAGGACAAGAACCTAGAGGAAGGAACACCTTCCCGAATGGATCTAATCCCCTTTATTAATAATTACCATAACTCCTCTTAGATCCTAAATTGGGTATAGAAAGCGTTGAGATTTACTTGCATTTCCAAACCATCCCTAAACCTAACCCTAGCAAGACTAGATCTAGATGATTTTAATATAGATAGATTTAGTTTTTAGATTTAATAATCAATCCGAACACCCTTCGAAATTAACTCGTTAGCACGACTAGGAGATTCACAACATCCATGTGGACTGACCCGTGCTCACCGGCTAGCTGCAAAGCGACGCCGTTCTTGATTGCGGTATATTTTTGATCTATAAAACCTCTCTAAATAAAATGGCAAGTATGTACGCAATATGAATATGCTAGCAGGTATGAATGCAATGCGAATCAACTCGTGATCCGAATGTGTAAGTATAAGAAATCATGTTTTTCCCTTTAAGAATCTCTTTTGAAATACCAGCACAATACCAACAAAATCAACAAGAACCTGTGTCCAGCAACGACACCTCAAAACTATCACAAATCTCATATATCCATGTCATAGTATCTCTGGCCTCAGCCATCCGGCTGACCCAGCTAAATATCAAAATCTCATCATCTCGCGGCCACGATCGGTATCCTCTGGATATCCGCCGTGCCAAACAGTCACCGGTAGGTAATCCGTCCCCTGCCAGGCTCAACGTCAACACCGCATTCATCTTGCCCCGGGGTACCAAACCGGGCCCACCATGTACCCGTGACGGTTCCTCCACTCCTCGACACGGATCTCGAAAACCACAGCAAACTCATGGTGGACGACACTTACATCACTAGAAAACCGCAATACATATTTTAAAAATATAATAAGTTTAGAAATTTTGCGGCTTTCCCCCGAAATCCAGAAATATCATAAAATCTCAAGAAATCCTCATAAGTGCATATGTCAATGATAATGAATGCATATGGTATCAATAATCAAGTTGCGATGTGTGATTAATAGATTAGGCATGAACAAATAATATGATGAAGCACATGCACATGAATAGCAATCCTACCATTTCATTTTAAGGAATTAAAGCAATAGCGCGAGTTTAAGTATCAATTATAGTAAAAGGTTTCAATTTAAAGGTTATCTAGTGTGGTGGCATGGCAATTACCAGGGTGTGTGTGTAAGCATTAATAGTGCTCGTGCTGCATATAAAAACCCTGGCAATGGTGCAGGTGTCCTATAAAATGGTTTCGTATATGTATATCAATATAAGGCATGAATGTAGCAAATAATCATACAAGTATTACACTCCTAATTACTAACATTACTAAGAATCTTTTTAAGGTACTAAAACTATCGGGCGACTTACGCCATCCAACGATAGTCCCCCATAGATGTTACATCTACTCACCGGAATCCCTAGCTAGCTGCGTCCAATCACCGCTTTCCCTTTTCGAGCCGCGTCTGACGTCTCCGCGACCGAACCTGGAATTAACATCAATACAAACATAAGGTTACAAATCAAGAACGACGCAATTCCCTAACGAAAATACCAACGTTCACTAGCTACGTACAACGTGCACAAGGTGCGCGGAACACACGCGAAAATCGCAAAAACTGCAAAAATCGCCGATTTGGTCGCCCGGCAAAACTAAAACCCGATTACTCAAAAATCCGCACTCACGCATCCTAAATGTCACAGGATAAGCCAATACAATCATCAAGATATCAAAACTAATTTATCACATACTTTTATCACAAAACTAGTAAGCATAAATATTCTAAAAAAAACGACGCAACATCGCCGTTATGTGATAAAGTGCTCACAATCCAACACAACATCCAACTAACCCACTAGATAGCCATTACATTAGTTTTAAACCATTAGCAATGCTTAAAAACCTAATTTCCATAAACAAAACCTTTCTTGATTTTCATCATTAGCAATTTCAATCCAAAACTAAACATGACAATACCAAATTAGCACTAATTTGAATCCCACACAAATAAAGTAACCTCATTAACTTAGATTAGCAAACAACTAGATAGCAAAATTGATTTAATTAACTAAATAATGGTTTCTAAAAACCCTAGATTAATTTCAACCATGAACTTTTAAAAAAAAATCTAGAATGAAACTAACACTAAATTTAACACTAAACAATTTTCAAGGTTCTAGTTTAGCACACTTAAGCTATAATTTAACCATTTGATTAGAAATTATACCTCAAAAGATCAATCCTAAGATTGCTCAAGCCTCCCAAGACACCTCCTTTCACCTCGATTTGAACCAAATTAGGTTGGAGAAGAGATGGAATATGGTTTTGCTTTGAAATTGTGAAGAAATTTGTTGATTTTGTTGATTTTTGAGATGAATTTGTGAACAAAAGAGAGAGGAAAAATGAAGCGGGGGAGCTGCTGGTTTCTGGCCAGAAATGAGGGAGAGGGGAGTGGTGTGGGAGTGGGAAAAAGTCTCTAGTCAAACTCCCCCAAAGTCAAAGCACCATACCCAATTAACAATTCAAAAACCTTTAAAAAAAAACCTCATTTCCACACAATAACACAAGTCAAAGAGCATGGAATTTTTTTTTCCCATGAGCTGCTGGAAATGGCCGGCCTAGGGTGAGGGAAAAGCGAGAGGGAGTGCACAAAAAAAAATTTTATGCAAAAAGACCCCCTACAAGTCCAAAATTGCAAGTTTAAGCTTAAATTCAATAAATTTCGTTTTCTATAATAAAAATTAGTTAAAATTCAAAATAAAATACTAAAAATTTATGTTACAACTAGATTTTAATTAACATAATTTTAAAGATTAAAATTAGCCCAGAAAAATTTGTATTTATCGCTAATTTAATGTATTTTCTTACCAGCTTAAAATAATATTAAAAAATTGAAAAACTAGGGAAAATTTTTAAACGACCAGAATTTCATAATTAACTCATTTTCTACTAAAAACTAGCAATTACCTATCCAAATTAGGTATAATTAGTCCTAAACTGCAAAATAACAAAAAGGACGGTTTTCGGAAAAATAACGAATTTTCACCGATTTTCAGGAAAACACCAAAATGACTTTTCAAGGCGCTACAATCTTTCCCCCTTAAGGAAATTCGGTCCCCGAATTTAAAAATATAACTACGTGTACCTTCAAAGAGATGGGGATATTTCTTCCTCATCTCGCTCTCGGTCTCCCAGGTAACCTCCTTACTGCTCGGGCTACGCCAAAGGACCTTGACGGTTGGTATAATCTTCGATCTCAACTTCTTCACCTGCCGATCCAGGATGGCCACCGGCTACTCTGCAAAGGAAAGGTCGCGCTCCAGCTGGACTGTCGGATGCTGAATCGCATGCGAAGGGTCGTGAAGGTACTTGCGGAGCATCGAAACATGGAAGACGGGGTGAACATCGGGAAAGCTGGGTGGAAGAGCCAAACGATATGTAACTGCGCCGACACGCTTGAGGATCTTGAAGGGACCTACGAATCTAGGGCTAAGCTTCCCCTTTTGCCCAAAACGCATCACGCCCTTCATCGGAGAGACTTTCAGAAAAACATGGTCTCCAACTGCGAACTCTAATCTACGACGGCGCCTGTCTGCATAGGATTTCTGTCTGCTCTGAGCTGCCCTCATCCGGTCTCGAATCAACTGTATCTTCGCTGTCGTCTCCTCAACAAGCTGCGGCCCCAAAATACTGCTCTCGCTGACCTCTGTCCAACAGACAGGCGATCTGCATCTCCTCCCATACAATGCCTCGAAAGGTGCCATCTGAATAGTATCCTGGAAGCTGTTGTTGTAGGAGAACACCACTAGAGGTAAATGACGATCCCAGCTACCGCCGAAGTCTAAAACGCACGCTCTGAGCATGTCCTCGAGAGTCTGAATGGTCCGCTCTGACTGTCCGTCGGTCTGCGGATGAAATGCTGTGCTGAAGCTCAAACGAGTGCCCAAAGCCTCCTGGAGTCTCTGCCATAGTCGGCTGGTAAACTGAGTGCCTCGATCTGACACGATACAAGTCGGTACACCATGTAGTCGCACGATCTCGTCAATGTAGAGCTGAGCATCCTGAGCGAAGCTGAAAGTCGTCTTCACTGGCAGGAAGTGAGCCGCTTTCGTCAATCGATCTACGATCACCCAGATGGAGTCATACCCTCGACTGGTCCTGGGTAGACCCACAACGAAATCCATCGAAATCTGCTCCCATTTCCACTCCGGAATGGGTAACGGCTGTAGCTCTCCTACGGGCCTCTGGTGCTCGGCCTTGACTTGCTGGCAAGTCAGGCATCTCGATACAAACTCCGCAATGTCCCTCTTCATCCCGTCCCACCAGTAGGTCTCTCTCATATCATGGTACATCTTGGTGGAACCGGGGTGGACACTATACACTGATCGGTGTGCCTCCTCAAGAATGTCGCGCCGTAATCCATCAGCATCTAGTACGCACAGTCTAGATCCATAGCGTAAAATCCCCTGATCGTCAATCACGAACTCGGAAAATCTGCCCTGACCCATCTATGCCATGATCTCCGAGCAACGGTCGTCACTGCGCTGTGCCTCATATATACGGTCAAGCAACTGTGGGCGTGCACGAACATGCGCGAGCTGTCCCCCTGTCTGAGTGAACTCGAACTCAACTCGGCTGTCGCATAAAATCTGCCAATATGCTGACGACTGCCTTTGTACTGCGTGCAAAAAGGATAGACTACCCCCGGGCCTCCTACTCAACGCATCTGCCACTACATTCGTCTTGCCTGGGTGATATAAGATCTCGCAGTCGTAGTCTTTCACCAACTCCATCCAACGACGCTGTCTGAGATTCAGGTCTCGCTGCTGAAATATGTACTTTAAGCTCTTGTGGTCGGTGAATATCTGACACGACTCGCCGTATAGGTAATGTCGCCAAATCTTCAATGCAAAGACCACTGCAGCCATCTCCAAATTGTGAGTGCGGTAGTTCTGTTCATGCTTCTTCAACTGCCGAGAAGCATAAGCGATCATCCGGCCATGCTGCATCAGTACGCACCCTAATCCCACTCGCGAAGCATCACAGTAGACCACAAATCCGCCTGATCCCGAAGGCAAAGATAATACCGGCGCCGTAGTCAAATAAGTCCGTAACTGCTGAAAACTGCGCTCGCACTCCTCTGTCCAAACGAAAGGAACTCCCTTCCGGGTCAAACCGGTCAAAGGTGCAGCTATACGGGAGAAGTCCTGAACAAAACGCCTGTAGTAGCCCGCCAAGCCTAGAAAACTACGGATCTCAGTAACCGATGTAGGTCGGGGCCACTGCTGAACAGCCTCAATCTTCTTTGGGTCCACACATATGCCGTCTCTCGTAACCACGTGACCCAAGAATCCGACGCTGTCTAGCCAGAAAGCACACTTGGAGAACTTTGCGAACAACTGGTGCTCCCTCAGAGTCTGTAACGTAATCCGCAAGTGCTGCTCGTGCTCCTCTCTGCTCCGGGAGTACACCAAGATATCGTCGATAAACACGATGATGAACAAGTCAAGATACGGCCTGAATGTACGGTTCATCAAATCCATGAATGCTGCTGGGGCGTTGGTGAGTCCGAACGACATCACCAAAAACTCATAATGGCCGTAGCGCGTGCGGAAAGCTGTCCTCGGTATATCCTCCTGTCGAACTCGCAGCTGATGGTATCCTGATCGCAAGTCGATCCTCGAAAAATATCCCGCACCCTGAAGCTGGTCGAACAAATCATCAATGCGTGGCAACGGATATCTGTTCCGAACGGTAACTTTGTTCAGCTGGCGGTGGTCGATACATAAGCGCAAACTTCCGTCCTTCTTCTTGACAAACAGGACCGGATTACCCCACGGAGAAACACTAGGTCGAAGAAACCCCTTCTCTAACAAATCCTGCAACTAATCCTTCAGCTCTCGAAGCTCTGCCGGGGCCATCCGATAAGGCGGTATAGAAATACGCCCCGAGCCGGGAATCAAATCAATGCAGAACTCAACGTCGCGCTCAGGTGGTAGCCCAGGTAACTCATCAGGGAAAACATCAGGGAACTCACAAACAACCGGGACCCGGTCCAACGGAACCTCTGCAGCTCGAGTATCACAAATATACGCTAAGAATCCCTGACATCCCTTCCGCAAGAGCTGACCAGCGCGAAGAGACGAAATTAAGCTGGGAAGGGTGACACTGCAGTCTCCCTGAATAACAAGGACTGGCTCTCCCGGAAAGCTAAATCTGACTGCCTTCTCACGGCAGTCCACCGAAGCATAACAAGTGGCTAGCCAATCAATTCCCAGAAGCACATCAAAGTCCAACATATCGAGGAGAATCAAATCAACCGATGAATTCCTCTCCCCGATACGAACGGAACACAAACGAAAAACAAAACGAGCGATAAACGACTCGCCTACCGGAGTACTAACAACAAGCGGATGATCTAACGACGACGACTCACGGCCCAACATCGGTGCAAAATGTGTAGAGACGTACGAATGTGTGAAACCTGGGTCAAATAATACCCGTGCGTCGAAAGAGCAAACTGGCAAGGTACCTGTCACAACGGCATTGGATGCCTGCGCATCCTGCGGTGTCAAAGAAAATACTCGGGCCTGTCCTCCACCGATAGCGGGCTGACCTCGACCTCGGCCTCTGCCTCCTCGTCCTCTCTGAACAGGACCGCCGCGTCCACAGCCTCTGGGTGCACCTAACTGGCCTGGTGCATCGCCTGTGGTAGGAAGTAGGGATCTCTGAGGAGGGGGTGGTGATGGTGGTAGGGTCACATGCGGAACGGTCGCCGCTCCCTGTCGTCTCGCCGGACAGTCTCTGATAAGATTGCGCGGACTCCCGCACCCAAAACACCCTGGCGACGGCTGCTGTCCCTGGGGATAAGAACCATATAACTGTCCCCGTCCAAATCCTCTGCCAGGCCTATCTCTCGGAAAGAATCTGTCGTGCTGCCTCTGAGACGGTACATCGGTGCGAATCCTCTTTGGCCCAGAAATGGCCGAAGTCTGTGATATGTGTGCCTCCATCCGTAATGCCGTATCCATAGCAGCTGAATAAGTGTCGTAGTGCTGGGCGCCAATGGCAAGATATAGCTGGGCATCAAGTCCCTGTACGAACCTCTTCACCATCTTCTCTTCGGTATCCACCAAATACTGAGCATATCGGGATAACTGTGTAAACTGGATGTCATACTCAGACACCGTCATCCCAGGTGTCTTGACTAAGGCCTCGAAGCTACGAGCTCTGGCGTCACGAATGCTCTCTGGGAGGAAACGAGCTAGAAAGACCGCTGTAAACTCGGCCCACGTCATAGGCGGTAGACCTGCAGCTCGACCTCTCAAGACTGACTCATACCATGTCTGCGCGAGACCCTCTAGTCGGAAACTCGCAAGCTCTACCCATCGATCATCCGAACATCTCAGCGAACGGCAGATCCTGGCTAAACTGTCAAGGAATGTCTGTGGGTCCTCCGCTGCCTCGGTGCCGGTGAATACTGGAGGTCTCAGCCTCATGAAATCCTGTAGTGAAACCGGGATGGTCACGGTGGTAGTAGTAGGAGCAGGTATCATGGTCGTCTGTGATGTAGTAGGTACGTCATCCGGCCTCGGTGTACGACTGGCTGCAACTAGGGATCCTACCATCTGACGTAGCTCATGCATACCCCCCATCATCTGTCGCAACTCCGCCATACCAGTCTCGAGCCTATCCATACGGCCTGGGGAAGGTGGATCGGTCTGTCCCTGCGGCGTAGGCATACCACCCGGCTCAGTCCTAGTCTCGGACGAGCCAGCTCGAATCTCGTCTCGGGCGGCAGCCCTCTGTGCCCTCGTAGCCTTCGCCGGCATAGTGGCTGTTACAGGAAAACGGGTAGTAAGAACAGTGCAATAGGATCATAGGATACACGGAATTAAAGAATGAATTTTCAAGCAAGTATATCCTAAAGTCACTTAGGCGGAGTACCGTATCGCAAGTATGCCACGGACATACACACGCGACGTTACCCTACTTAAGTCACTTACTCCATCTACCAAGGGTCATCCTACACTCAAAAAGGTAAAACCTATCGCTCTGATACCAACTTTGTCACGACCCGCAGGGTTCGGAACGTGACTGGCACTTAAGTTTACGAAACGCCTCAAGACGTCCGTAAAATAAGTAAGCCAAAGCCTAGAAAACCAAAACCAAATAAGCAAAAGAGTGAAGAGAACCCAATCAATTGTAAGCGAGTTTATCAAATAAGTCATATAAAACCCTTTTTAAAAACAATACCAATTTTTCCGAAAATTTCGGCAGAGTCTCCTTTGTAAATACTGGCCCCCAAAATGGGTACAACAAGAATATATATGAATCCAACAAAAATGGCATCCCCAACCGGGAGCTAGCTCTTCGCCACAAGGCGGTCACAAATCCCACGCAATATAAAGCAACAACATGCGAAATAATCATAAGGAAGCATGAGAAAAACAGCATGTCGACTCAAGTGAGCTCGACCCCAAAATACAGCATAAAAGTCCACAAATCTCACAGTCTCATCTCTAGGTCAATATACAACAATACTGATAGAAACAGTAGATGGAGTGCACTAGATACAAAGAATATACAAGGTGGTACAAAAATAATGATATAACACACCCAAGAGCAAATCCTCGAGTCCAGGCAAAAGAGCAAAATAAGCAAGTGCGTCCGCCGCTACTGTACTGACGGAGCGGACCTGAAAAAGGCTGTGGCACAACGGGGGTGAGTTGCCAACTCGTGAGTAATAAATAACATCTACACAGGCTATCGTATGCATGCACACAAGCATCCTAGCATCTAAATACAGGTAAGGCAGGTCATAATGGCAAGTATGTACGCAATATGAATATGCTAGCAGGTATGAATGCAATGCGAATCAACTCGTGATCTGAATGTGTAAGTATAAGAAATCATGTTTTTCCCTTTAAGAATCTCTTTTGAAATACCAGCACGATACCAACAAAATCAACAAGAACCTGTATCCAGCAACGACACCTAAAAACTATCACAAATCTCATATATCCATGTCATAGTATCTCTGGCCTCAGCCATCCGGCTGACCCAGCTAAATATCAAAATCTCATCATCTCGCGGCCACGGTCGGTATCCTCTGGATATCCGCCGTGCTAAACAGTCACCGGTAGGTAATCCTTCCCCTGCCAGGCTCAACGTCAACACCACATTCATCTTGCCCCGGGGTACCATACCGGGCCCACCATGTACCCGTGACGGTTCCTCCACTCCTCGACACGGATCTCGAAAACCACAGCAAACTCATGGTGGACGACACTTACATCACTAGAAAACCGCAATACATATTTTAAAAATATAATAAGTCTAGAAATTTTGCGGTTTTCCCCCGAAATCCAGAAATATCATAAAATCTCAAGAAATCCTCATAAGTGCATATGTCAATGATAATGAATGCATATGGTATCAATAATCAAGTTGCGATGTGTGATTAATAGATTAGGCATGAACAAATAATATGATGAAGCACATGCACATGAATAGTAATCCTACGATTTCATTTTAAGGAATTAAAGCAATAGCGCGAGTTTAAGTATCAATTATAGTAAAAGGTTTCAATTTAAAGGTTATCTAGTGTGGTGGCATGGCAATTACCAGGGTGTGTGTGTAAGCATGAATAGTGCTCGTGCTGCATATAAAAACTCTAGCAATGGTGCAGGTGTCCTATAAAATGGTTTCGTATATGTATGTCAATATAGGGCATGAATGTAGCAAATAATCATACAAGTATTACACCCCTAATTACTAACATTATTAAGAATCTTTTTAAGGTACTAAAACTATCGGGCGACTTGCGCCATCCAACGATAGTCCCCCATAGATGTTACATCTACTCACCGGAATCCCTAGCTAGCTGCGTCCAATCACCGCTTTCCCTTTTCGAGCCGCGTCTGACGTCTCCGCGACCGAACCTGGAATTAACATCAATACAAACATAAGGTTACAAATCAAGAATGACACAATTCCCTAACGAAAATACCAACGTTCACTAGCTAGGTACAACGTGCACAAGGTGCATGGAACACACGCGAAAATCGCAAAACCTGCAAAAATAGCCGATTTGGTCGCCCGGCAAAACTAAAACCCGATTACTCGAAAATCCGCACTCACGCATCCTAAATGTCATAGGATAAGACAATACAATCGTCAAGATATCAAAACTAATTTATCACATACTTTTATCACAAAACTAGTAAGCACAAATATTCTACAAAAAACGACGCAACATCGCCGTTATGCGATAAAGTGCTCACAATCCAACACAACATCCAACTTACCCACTAGATAGCCATTACATTAGTTTTAAACCATTAGCAATGCTTAAAAACCTAATTTCCATAAACAAAACCTTTCTTGATTTTCATCATTAGCAATTTCAATCCAAAAGTAAACATGACAATACCAAATTAGCACTAATTTGAATCCCACACAAATAAAGTAACCTCATTAACTTAGATTAGCAAACAACTAGATAGAAAAATAGATTTAATTAACTAAATAATTGTTTCTAAAAACCCAAGATTAATTTCAACCATGAGCTTTTTAAAAAAAATCTAGAATGAAACTAACACTAAATTTAACACTAAACAATTTTCAAGGTTCTAGTTTAGCACACTTAAGCTATAATTTAACCATTTGATTAGAAATTATACCTCAAAAGATCAATCCTAAGATTGCTCAAGCCTCCCAAGACACCTCCTTTCACCTCGATTTGAACCAAATTAGGTTGGAGAAAAGATGGAATATGGTTTTGCTTTGAAATTGTGAAGAAATTTGTTGATTTTGTTGATTTTTGAGATGAATTTGTGAACAAAAGGGAGAGGAAAAATGAAGGGGGGAGCTGCTGGTTTCTGTCCAGAAATGAGGGAGAGGGGAGTGGTGTGGGTGTAGGAAAAAGTCTCTAGTCAAACTCCCCCAAAGTCAAAGCACCATACCCAATTAACAATTCAAAAACCTTTAAAAAAAACCCTCATTTCCACACAATAACACAAGTCAAAGAGCATGGAATTTTTTTTTCCCATGAGCTGCTGGAAATGGCCGGCCTAGGGTGAGGGAAAAGTGAGAGGGAGTGCACAAAAAAAAATTTTTTGCAAAAAGACCCCCTACAAGTCCAAAATTGCAAGTTTAAGCTTAAATTCAATAAATTTCGTTTTCTATAATAAAAATTAGTTAAAAATCAAAATAAAATACTAAAAATTTATGTTACAACTAGATTTTAATTAACATAATTTTAAAGATTAAAATTAGCGCAGAAAAATTTGTATTTATCGCTAATTTAATGTATTTTCTTACCGGCTTAAAATAATATTGAAAAATTGAAAAATTTGGGAAAATTTTTAAACGACCAGAATTTCATAATTAACTCATTTTCTACTAAAAACTAGCAATTATCTATCCAAATTAGGTACAATTAGTCCTAAACAGCAAAATAACAAATAGGACGGTTTTCGGAAAAATACCGAATTTTCACCGATTTTCAGGAAAACACCAAAACGACTTTTCAAGGCGCTACACCCGGCGATCTACGATCTCCCTGATCAGGTGGTACCGCCTTAAGATGTGTCTGGATTTCTGATGGAACCTGGGTTCCTTCGCTAAAGCTATAGCGCCATTTTTGTCACAATACAGAGGTATTGGATCAACACCGGTAGGAACCACCTGAAGTTCTGTGAGGAACCTCTTCATCCAGACAGCTTCCTTTGCGGCATCGCAAGCAGCTATGTACTCTTCTTCCATTGTTGAGTCAGCAACGGTCTCTTGCTTGGAACTCTTCCAACAGACCGCCCCTCCATTGAGGGTAAAGACATAACCCGACATGGATTTGGAGTCATCCTTGTCACTCTGGAAGCCGGAGTCGGCAAAGGCCTCCAACTAGAGGTCTTTTCTGCCATATACCAAGAATATCTCCTTAGTCCTCTTCAGGTACTTGAGAATGTTCTTTACTGCTATCCAGTGCTTCTCCTCTGGGTTTGCCTGATACCGGCTTACAACGCTCAATGCGTATGCTACATCTGGTCTTGTATATAACATCGCATACATTATAGAGCCTACCGCAGAAGCGTAGGGTATAATCGACATGCGATCCCTTTCCAAATCAGTCTTTGGAGACATCTCTTTGGAGAGGGTGATTCCGTGACAAGCCGGTAGGGTACCACGCTTAGAATCATCCATACTGAATCTCTTTACTATGGTGTCTATGTACCTGGACTGCGAAAGTCCCAATATCCTTTTTGATCTATCACGATATATCCGGATCCCCAGAATGTAGGTGGCATCACCCAGGTCTTTCATGAAGAATTTATGTGACAAAAATCTTTTGACTGACTGTAACATAGGAATATCATTTCCTATTAGGAGAATGTCATCCACGTACAAGATGAAGAATACTACAGCTCTCCCTACAATCTTACTGTATATGCAAGGTTCATCTGGATTTTTGATGAAGTCGAATTCTTTGACAGCATCATCAAAACAGATGTTCCAACTCCACGATGCCTGCTTTAGTCCATAAATGGACTTAAGCAGCTTGCATACTTTACCGCTGCTCCCACTCTGAATGAATCCCTCTGGCTGATCCATATAGACGCTCTCTTCCAAATTACCATTTAGAAAGGCTGTCTTTACGTCCATCTACCAGATTTCATAATCGTGGAAGGCAGCAATAGCAAGAAGGACCCGAATAGATTTAAGTATAGCCACTGGAGAAAAGGTTTCGTCATAGTCCAAACCAGGTCTTTGATGGAAACCCTTTGCAACAAGTCTATCCTTATAGCTTTCAACCTGTCTATCTACACCAATCTTCTTTTTGAAGATCCATTTGCATCCTACGGGTTTTACCCCATCTGGAGCAATGTCCAAAGTCCATACTTTGTTAGTGTACATGGACTCCATTTCGGTCCGCATTGCATCCAGCTATTTTACTGAGTCACCGCTCTGAATGGCTTGCTGGAAGCTGGTAGGGTCATCTTCATCAATGACACAATCCTCTCTATCCCCATCTATGAGAAAACCGTAGTATCTCTCAGGCGGATGAGATGGCCTACTACTCCTGCGGAGGGGTGTGGGAATGTCCAATTCTTCTTGAACTACTGGTTCTACCATACTTTCAGTTATAGTTTGTGGTTCTGGAATTTCTTCCAGTTCTATTTCGCTCCCACTTGTATCCTTTTCTAAAACTTGCTGTTCTAAAAAATGGGCATTACGAGAAACAAAAACCATTTGTTCCTCTGCGTTATAGAACAGATACCCCTTGGAGTTCTTGGATATCTGTCACGACCCGAAAGTACGGAACATGACCGGCACTTAGATTACGAAGCGTCTAGAGGCGCCACGTAACCTAAGTAAGCCGAAGCCCAGAAATCTAAACCATGAAAAAGAAGAAGAAGCAGTAAAAGAAAACATGAAGGAATAAGTTTAAAACATCAGCAAATTTTCCCAAAAATTTCGGCAGAGTCTCCTCTATAAAAACTGGCCCCCAAACGGGTACAACAAATATAATATACATAAACAACAATAAAAAGCATCCCCAAACGGGAGCTAACTCAACGCCAACAGGCGGAAACAACCACAACAAGCACAATAATATACAACGCCAAAGGGCGAGGCTCAAAACTCAAAAGAAAACAAAACCACCAGATCAGAATAATACACGCGCGACTCTAAGGTCGAAATAAAAGACTGGTCCAATAAACTTATCAAGTAATACAAGTATGGTTGATGGAGCTTACTAGATACAAATGAATGAATAAAAGTACAATGGTGGTTCGGATACAAGTGAACCAACCTACCGTGCAAATCACCCTGAAAGAATAGATGTGCCTGCAAGCTGCCAGGGAAACCTGTACACCGAACCTGTAATAAAATTTGGCACAACGGGGGTGAGTTGCCAACTCGTGAGTAGAAGACATCTACGAAAAGAAATCGAATGCACGACGCTATCCTAGGTCATAATAATACACTACTATATCTCAATCATCTAGTAATAGCAGGGTAATACTACGTGTAAGTGCAAATACTCCGTGTCGTGTCAGTGCCTCATATAGTACTATGTCATATGAATGGATATGCATGCACCATGAATGTAAAATAAACAAATCCTGAAATCCAGGTATATCTGTATAAGAAATCTTTAGCTGTTATCATAGTAAAACGGGTATAGAAACCGGAAATATCAACAATGAAATCTATGGAAATCCGTGTCAAGCATCGACACAAACATGTAAATCTCAAGTCTCATAGTCTCAATATCTCAGGCTCCGTCAGTCCGGATCGGCCCATATCATCAAATCTCACGACAACGGTTGGTATCCTCCGGATATCCGCCGCGCCAGACATCACCGGTAGGTAGCCTTCCCCTGCCAGGCTCATCGTCTACAACTCGATCTTCTTGCCCCGGGGTACCATACCGGGCCCACCATGTACCCGAGACGGTTCATCCACTCCTCGAATCGGGTCTCGAAATCCAACAGAAAACATGAAATACTCATGGTGGACGACACATACATCACGAGAAAACCGCATCTTATTTTAAAAAGAGAAAAGAAGAGAGAGAGAAGTTTTTATATATTTTTGCGGTTTTCCCCAAAAATCCAGAAATCTCATAGAAATCCAAATCTCAAAATCATGAGTAACTATATGATAAGTGTCGGCATATGCCCATAATACTGCATGATAACATGAAAATATGAATGCATGGATGTCTAAGTAATAAATATCATGTCTATACTAACATCAGAGAATAATCACAATATTATATCGGTCTAGTTCTTAACTGATTCTATCCATAAAAGACAGTATGATCTAAAGTGTACGTGACATAGCAATTACCGATGATGATGTGTGTGAGCCGGCAATAAGTGTGCGTGGAATATGTGCATCATCGGTAATGGTGCTGGTGTCCTAACAGGTATGGTTTGTACTGATTATTGCAACATAAGTAAGAACATGCACCATGATGATTACAGTATGAATGTAAAGACAGATGTGCATTATCCACTCCTCTGCGAAATACGAGTACAACTACCACTATGTGAGTCAAACCTAAACTAGTGTCCATCTAACATCCTAAGGAACTAAACCTAATAGACTAGTCAGTAAGAATCTAGAGTCTACCTAAGGTCTGAATCAATATCTCTAATAGTCGGCGATCCCGCCTCAATAGCGTCACGTACGTAGTACGGCTTCCTCGAATCAAGAGTGCGGATCAATCATCAAATCTAAGCCTCGTACGGTAAAATCCATCGTACGGCATCCCAATATCGGGGTACGGTCAAGTATCTCCAAGGTGTCTCCTCATTCGTATAATGTCATCATCAACACATCTCATGATCAAGGTGCTAAACTGTGATCGCATACATCAATCATATATCATTGCCATCATGATAAGCATCATTAGTTTATCCTCAGAAATATCATGTCATATGTATCATATTGTGATTAAGTCATACCGATATCTTATCGTCATCAAGTAACAAGCTACAGCCCAGGTACTATTTTAGCGTCCCATGTACCTCAATATCACCACCACCCTTCATAATTTATATATTCATGTTCATTATCTCTTTCTCTAATGATCCGCTAACACTTTAATACGACTGTATAGTCAAGAATCACGGCATCAAGCCCAGTCATACTGTTTCATCATACCTCAGATATCATATCACATCAACGAATCCCATATACGTGTGGTGTATATATATACACCTATACCTAGTTTTATATATATACACACATATACGTATACGCCATGTCAAGTTTTAGTGTGTGCGTGTGTGTTTCTATCAGAAACCTACGAACCTCTCCCAAAGTATTCATCCTCAGGTATGGTTTTCCTAAATCGGTCTAGTCCCGCCTAGGGTCATTACTAGGGTCCTGCTCAGTAAGAATCTAGGGTCACATCGGGTTTCCTAATGTCAATAAGTACTATTCCTATTCTACGTTGCGGAGGTGCTAAACGCCATCCACCCGACTTCCTCCCGTAGATATGCATCTACTCACCTGGTCCATGTCTGCCGAAGACGGTGTCGCCATCCTCCTCTTCATCACCCGCAGTCCACGTGAGGGGTACCAAAACGCAAACATAATAATAGTATCGTAAACTGAATCACATACAAAAGTCAAAACGACGCAAGGAACAAGCATAGGTTAAAACCTATGTCCCGTCCACGCAAAAGAACCAAATATCGCTCGATATCGGCGTACAAACTCCGATGGATCGAGATAAACATCAACAAACAGCTTGTAGTTTAGAAAACTCGTTACTTATAATATAAAACATGATTTAATCCATCAAAACCCTAAAATCAATCAAATCGTCCGTTTTTGAAAAACCCGAAAATGCCAATTTACCGTTTTTCATCAAAACTTGATATTTAAATGAAACCAATGGTCATAAAACTCATTAAATAGCATCACTAGACTATACAAACCATTACTATATTTTTATTACACAATTTTGTATAAATTTGAAATTTCTAGTTTGCACCCTTTAACAATTTTCAAAATTTTTCAAGCAAAATACCACAATTCCACCACAAAACATGATTTTGCATAAATTAATGACTTAAACCACAATTCATGATGATAATGATATAATGAAACCATAATTATATTTTTAATCTCATTTATATAGGAATTTCTAAAATCTAGTTTATAAAATTAGCAATTTTTATCACAATTTATCAATTAACAATAGAAACTAGCAATCAAACTAAGTTTTTCTTTCCATTAATATGCTAATATTTCCACTAAAACTATAATCCAATGATAACAACCCAAATTAGAATTTTATATTAACCACAACCACATTTTGCAAAAACCTAGTTAACTAAATTCCTAATTTAAAACAATTTTTGAATAACAATTTGTTAAACAATAACCATGCAAGATTTCCTAATACTAAAAGTGTTAAACTAACTACTATAACCCTAATTAATTATTAAAAATCATAACTTGAATTTAGAACCCTAGCTTGCATTTTAAAAAAAGAACATAGAATTAATTCATTAAATCTAATTAAGCTTAATATGAACATCTAATAACAATAAATCAAAAGAAAGAAAATTATACCTTCAAAATGTGAAATACAAACAAGAAATGAGCCTCCAAAATGCATGCCTTCCATCTCCAAATTTCATATAAAAATGAGCAAGGAATAAAGAGTATGAAATAAATAGGATTTTGTGGAATTTTAATGGAATTTTTGATGTATTTTTAATGAATTTTGAATAAAAATGAGGTGGGAAATGGGGGGGGGGGAAGCCATGGGGAGTTTGTGGCCGGCCCTAGAGAGGTGAGGGAGAGAAAGAAGAGAGTGGGAAAAGTGTGTAGAAGTTTCAAGAGAAGAAATATCAATAAAAGTCTTTTCATGCTTTATTTATTTATTTATTTATTTCCTTACTATAGCAACTCAAGAAAGCTCTAGAAAATAGGAAAAATTTGAAAATAAATTTTTCATGATACACACTAATTTCTAATATGCCATGGTTCATTTTTGCAAATTAAAACCATTTAAATTTGTAATTTACACTAATTTAGTGTAAAAATAAAGCTTATGTTAATATTTAAAATAATTAATTTAGGAAAAATATTTTATTAAACTAAAAATTTATAATTGGCTAAATAAACACCATTTACTAGTAATTTCATAATTAAAATAGATATTTTAAAAATTATAATGATAACAATCACGGTTTGGTTTTACGAAAAATACATTTTACTTTACCGAAAATCCTAAAATTCACTTAAACACTTTTATTCATTTAATTATTTATTTAATCATTTTTAACACGTTACAATCTTCACCCCTTTTAGAAATTCGGTCCCCGAATTTAAATTAAAACTCCCCTCCAAATACTAAAACGTTTAGCAAAACATTCAAATTGTCGGGGCTCCGAAATCATCAATACATAACAAAAATCAACTCCGTCAAGCATAACGCAATCATCGGAGTTATGGCGAGAATAAAATATCAAAACACAATATGAAAACCAGCATAATATACATCAATCTATAACTTATATATAGTTCGCATCCTAGTAAAATCGCCGAATCATCATAATAAAGAAGCATACAAAAACCCTCTTGAAAATCGCCGTGCAATGCGCGTGTCACGGCATAAGTAACGGACGTTTAATTAAAAAAAATAACTATATATATATATATATATCGTTTATTTAACATACACGTCCCGCCTGGTTACTAAATCAATAATAATAATTAGGAAAACATACTGCTCAAACTAAAATCAATTCCAATCACATCAATAAAATGTCATGTGCGTCCGGTGCGCACTGAAATCGAAACCAATTACAGATACCATGAATACCCACAAAACAAAACTAAGTGCAACAGGTGTGCACCAAAAACATCTGTCAAGTGCAACGGGCATGCACGACACAATATCAGGTGCATCTAATCTGCACAAAACCCCGATTTAGTGCATCTGGTGTGCACAAAATCGCATCAAGTGCGCCAAGTATGCGCAAGAATCCTAATCAGGTGCACATGGTGCACGAAAACATATATTGAATATCAAAATCGAAATCACAGTACAAAAATGGATGAAAACTAGGTCGAAACATATGTAAAAATCATGTGTAACCCCTATGCACGAAATCAATCAAAAATCCCAAAATATATATAAAACCAAATCAAGTGTACTGGGTGTGTACTAAACAACATCAATACAACTGATATATGAAACACAAATAGAATAAAGGTACACACATGAAGTACCAATCGTAGAACAAAGTCCTCAAAATACAAAAATCCAATCCACGAAAATATGAAATTCAAATCACTAAATCCCAATCGTAAACGCTATCGTCAATGTGCGCCTCTTTCTTCTGATGTCGATTGCTTCAAACTCGTCTCTTTGTAGCTGTGCTGACTGCGCTACCAACGGCAATACTCATGTCTAGAGTCTCCCACATAGTCGATCCCTTCACTTGATATCCGGGCTACATTAAACTTTTCGATCGATCCATCAAAATCCCATAATTCCCCGAGAGCTCAACACTCAAGTACAGTTTAAAAATATCCGGTACATACCCCACCATCGATGATCCAGCTGTAGAAGGGCAAACACAAGCCTCACTAATGGCACCGCGAAACTGCCGTAAACCCTAAGGTTCAAGGGCGTTCTCGTGGTCATTATGTCGAGTTAGGGTTTCATTCTTCTAGAGGGTCCATCGAAATACCTGCATGTTCTTCCGAATACTTTAAACTTGGGAAAATGGTTTTCTGATAATCGTTCGAACCCTTTAACTTCATCCGGACGGCATGTGAATACCCTTCATCCGCACGCTAAACAATGCTTCAATCCTCAATAATAACCAATACTCTAATGGTTATCGCATTCGAGCCGCAGCTCCCACTGCCCGTGGTAACAGAAACCACCATCCGACATCGACGAAGACAGATCAAAGGAACGAATGAAATACGGTGCAAACAATGTACATCCTAAGGCTCCTTAAGCAGAGTAGTGTATCGTAAGTATGCCGCGGACCATACCCACGGTACGTTACTCTACCTAAATCGCCTACTCCATCACCAAGGGTCACCTAGACTTATACAAGGTTAAACCTACCGCTCTGATACCAACTTTGTCACGACCCGAAAGTACGGAACGTAACCGGCACTTAGATTACGAAGCGTCTAGAGGCGCCACGTAACCTAAGTAAGCCGAAGCCCAGAAATCTAAACCATGAAAAAGAAGAAGAAGCAGTAAAAGAAAACATGAAGGAATAAGTTTAAAACATCAGCAAATTTTCCCAAAAATTTCGGCAGAGTCTCCTCTATAAAAAATAGCCCCCAAACGGGTACAACAAATATAATATACATAAACAACAATAAAAAGCATCCCCAAACGGGAGCTAACTCAACGCCAACAGGGGGAAAACAACCACAACAAGCACAATAATATACAACGCCAAAGGGCGAGGCTCAAAACTCAAAAGAAAACAAAACCACCAGATCAGAATAATACACGCGCGACTCTAAGGTCGAAATAAAAGACTGGTCCAATAAACTTATCAAGTAATACAAGTATGGTTGATGAAACTTACTAGATACAAATGAATGAATAAAAGTACAATGGTGGTTTGGATACAAGTGAACCAACCTACCGTGCAAATCACCCTGAAAGAATAGATTTGCCAGCAAGCTGCCAGGGAAACCTGTACACCGAAACTGTAATAAAATTTGGCACAACGGGGGTGAGTTGCCAACTCGTGAGTAGAAGACATCTACGAAAAGAAATCGATTGCACGATGCTATCCTAGGTCATAATAATACACTACTATATCTCAATCATCTAGTAATAGCAGGGTAATACTACGTGTAAGTGCAAATACTCCGTGTCGTGTCAGTGCCTCATATAGTACTATGTCATATGAATGGATATGCATGCACCATGAATGTAAAATAAACAAATCCTAAAATCCAGGTATATCTGTATAAGAAATCTTTAGCTGTTATCATAGTAAAACGGGTATAGAAACCGGAAATATCAACAATGAAATCCATGGAAATCCGTGTCAAGCATCGACACAAACATGTAAATCTCAAGTCTCATAGTCTCAATATCTCGGGCTCCGTCAGTCCGGATCGGCCCATATCATCAAATCTCACGACAACGGTCGGTATCCTCCGGATATCCGCCGCGCCAGACATCACCGGTAGGTAGCCTTCCCCTGCCAGGTTCATCGTCTACAACTCGATCTTCTTGCCCCGGGTACCATACCGGGCCCACCATGTACCCGAGACGGTTCATCCACTCCTCGAATCGGGTCTCGAAAACCAACAGAACACATGAAATACTCATGGTGGACGACACGTACATCACGAGAAAACCGCATCTTATTTTAAAAAGAGAAGAGGAGAGAGAGAGAAGTTTTTATATATTTTTGCGGTTTTCCCTAAAAGTCCAGAAATCTCATAGAAATCCAAATCTCAAAATCATGAGTAACTATATGATAAGTGTCGGCATATGCCCATAATACTGCACGGTAACATGAAAATATGAATGCATGGATGTCTAAGTAATAAATATCATGTCTATACTAACATCGGTCTAATTGTTAACTGATTCTATCCATAAAAGACAATATGATCTAAAGTGTACGTGACATAGCAATTACCGATGATGATGTGTGTGAGCCGGCAATAAGTGTACGTGGAATATGCGCATCATCGGTAATGGTGCTGGTGTCCTAACAGGTATGGTTTGTACTGATTATTGCAACATATGTAAGAACATGCACCATGATGATTACAGTATGAATGTAAAGACAGATGTGTATTATCCACTCCTCTGCGAAATACGAGTACAACTACCACTATATGAGTCGAACCTAAACTAGTGTCCATCTAACATCCTAAGGAACTAAACCTAATAGACTAGTCAGTAAGAAACTAGAGTCTACCTAAGGTCTGAATCAATATCTCTAATAGTCGGCGATCCCGCCTCAATAGCGTCACGTACGTAGTATGGCTTCCTCGAATCAAGAGTGCGGATCAATCATCAAATCTAAGCCTCGTACGGTAAAATCCATCGTACGGCATCCCAATATCGGGGTACGGTCAAGTATCTCCTAGGTGTCTCCTCATTCGTATAATGTCATCATCAACACATCTCATGATCAAGGTGCTAAACTGTGATCGCATACATCAATCATATATCATTGCCATCATGATAAGCATCATTAGTTTATCCTCAGAAATATCATGTCATATGTATCATATTGTGATTAAGTTATACCGATATCTTATCGTCATCAAGTAACAAGCTACAGCCCAGATACTATTTTAGCGTCCCATGTACCTCAATATCACCACCACCCTTCATAATTTATATATTCATGTTCATTATCTCTTTCTCTAATGATCCGCTAACACTTTAATACGACTGTATAGTCAAGAATCACGTCATCAAGCCCAGTCATACTGTTTCATCATACTTCAGATATCATATCACATCAACGAATCCCATATACGTGTGGTGTATATATACGCACCTATACCTAGTTTTATATATATACACACATATACGTATACGCCATGTCAAGTTTTAGTGTGAGCGTGTGTGTTTCTATCAGAAACCTACGAACCTCTCCCAAAGTATTCATCCTCAGGTATGGTTTTCCTAAATCAGTCTAGTCCCGCCTAGGGTCATTACTAGGGTCCTGCTCAGTAAGAATCTAGGGTCACATCGGGTTTCCTAATGTCAATAAGTACTATTCCTATTCTACGTTGCGGGGGTGCTAAACGCCATCTACCCGACATCCCCCCGTAGATATGCATCTACTCACCTGGTCCATGTCTACCGAAGACGGTTTCGCCATCCTCCTCTTCATCGCCCGCAGTCCACGTGAGGGGTACCTAAACGCAAACATAATAATAGTATCGTAAACTGAATCACATACAAAAGTCAAAACGACGCAAGGAACAAGCATAGGTTAAAACCTATGTCCCGTCCGCGCAAAAGAACCAAATATCGCTCGATATCGGCGTACAAACTCCGATGGATCGAGATAAACATCAACAAACAGCTTGTAGTTTAGAAAACTCGTTACTTATAATATAAAACATGATTTAATCCATCAAAACCCTAAAATCAATCAAATCGTCCGTTTTCGAAAAACCCGAAAATGCCAATTTACCGTTTTTCATCAAAACTTGACATTTAAATGAAACCAATGGTCATAAAACTCATTAAATAGCATCACTAGACTATACAAACCAATACTATATTTTTATTACACAATTTTGTATAAATTTGAAATTTCTAGTTTGCACCCTTTAACAATTTTCAACATTTTTCAAGCAAAATACCACAATTCCACCACAAAACATGATTTTGCATAAATTAATGACTTAAACCACAATTCATGATGATAATGATATAATGAAACCATAATTATATTTTTAATCTTATTTATATAGGAATTTCTAAAATCTAGTTTACAAAATTATCAATTTTTATCACAATTTATCAATTAACCATAGAAACTAGCAATCAAACTAAGTTTTTCTTTCCATTAACATGCTAATATTTCCACTAAAACTATAATCCAATGATAACAACCCAAATTAGAATTTTATATTAACAACAACCACATTTTGCAAAAACCTAGTTAACTAAATTCCTAATTTAAAACAATTTTTGAATAACAATTTGTTAAACAATAACCATGCAAGATTTCCTAATACTAAAAGTGTTAAACTAACTACTATAATCCTAATTAATTATTAAAAATCATAACTTGAATTTAGAACCCTAGCTTGCATTTTAAAAAAAGAACATAGAATTAATTCATTAAATCTAATTAAGCTTAATATGAACATCTAATAACAATAAATCAAAAGAAAGAAAATTATACCTTCAAAATGTGAAATCCAAACAAGAAATGAGCCTCCAAAATGCATGCCTTCCATCTCCAAATTTCATATAAAATGAGCAAGGAATAAAGAGTATGAAATAAATAGGATTTTGTGGAATTTTAATGGAATTTTTGATGTATTTTTAATGAATTTTGAAAAAAAATGAGGTGGGAAATGGGGGGGGGGCAGCCATGGAGGGTTTGTGGCCGGCCCTAGAGAGGTGAGGGAGAGAAAGAAGAGAGTGGGAAAAGTGTGTAGAAGTTTCAAGAGAAGAAACATCAATAAAAGTCTTTTCATGCTTTATTTATTTATTTATTTATTTCCTTACTATAGCAACTCAAGAAAGCTCTAGAAAATAGGAAAAATTTGCAAATAAATTTTGCATGATACACACTAATTTCTAATATGCCATGGTTCATTTTTCCAAATTAAATCGATTTAAATTTGTAATTTACACTAATTTAGTGTAAAAATAAAGCTTATGTTAGTATTTAAAATAATTAATTTAGGAAAAATATTTTATTAAACTAAAAATTTATAAGTGGCTAAATAAACATCATTTACTAGTAATTTCATAATTAAAATAGATATTTTAAAAATTATAATGATAACAATCACGGTTTGGTTTTACGAAAAATACATTTTACTTTACCGAAAATCCTAAAATTCACTTAAACACTATTATTCATTTAATTATTTATTTAATCATTTTTAACACGTTACAATATCCCACAAACTTACACTGTACTCATCGTGCCTCGAGCTTGTCCGCATACTGTTTTTTAACAAAAACCGAACATCCCCAAATCTTCAGATACTGAAGATAGGGTTTTTTCCCACTCCACATCTGATATGGGGTGGTAGGCACTGTCTTGGTAGGAACCCTGTTCAGAAGATATGCCGCTGATTCTAGCGCATATCCCCAGAATGATCGCGGTAACTCGGCGTTACTCATCATGGAACGAACCATATCCAATAGGGTTCGATTCCTCCTTTCCGATACACCGTTATGTTGTGGCGTGTATGGAGGAGTAAGCTGAGAGAGAATTCCATTCTCTTTTAATTAACCCAGGAACTCGGCACTTAAGTATTCACCACCTCGATCAGATCTCAGTGTCTTTATACTCTTGCCTGTTTGTTTTTCCACTTCATTCTTGTATTCTTGGAATTTCTGAAAAGCCTCGGATTTATGCTTCATTAAGAAGACATATCCACACCTAGAGAAATCATCCGTAAAAGTAATGAAGTAGGAATAACCACCTCGCGCATGTGTAGACATTGGACCGCACACGTCACTGTGTACGAGTCCTAAGAGCTCGCTTGCTCTTATTCCGTGTCCAGTGAACGGAGTCTTTGTCATCTTTCCTTTAAGACAAGATTCACAAGTAGTATAAGATTGATATTCGAACGGATTCAAATATCCTCTCTATGTAACTTTCTCAACCTTCTCTCATTGATGTGATCTAGTCTACAATGCCATAAGAAAACCTGATTTATTTATGGAGACTTTCTTTTAAGTGTGTTCTGGATATTGAAAACCTGAGCTTGACTTAATACGTATATACCGTTATCTAATGTACCGGACCCAATCATAACTTGATTTAGGTGGATGTTAACTACATCACTTACGAATGTAAAATCATATCCTTCTCTTGAAAGTGAGGACAATGATATGATATTACATGTCATACTAGGTACATACAAACAGTTACGTAGAATCAATATATGCCCACTTGTCAAACCTAGGCGATATTCTCCCACGGATTCAGCGTCCACACTCATTCCGTTTTCAACTCTGAGAGACCAATCACCGACCTTTATAACTCTACGGTTTCTCAAAGAATGTATTGAATTACAGATATGAGATCCTCCTCCGGTATCTAGCACCCAGGAAGTAGAGTTAATCGACAAACAGTTCTCAATAACAAATACACTTAAGGCTGAAACCACAACATGCTTCGAATCCTGGCTACTGGCTTTGCTAGCCTTGCAATCATTCGGCCAATGTTCATTCCTGTAACAATAGGAACGTCCCTCTTTTACTATATCTAGTCCTGAAACTTTTGCCGTTCTCTTTCCTTCTGCTTCCCTGGTTTCCTTCAGGGTAGGAGGCAGAGACTGTGGAATCAAGTCAGTATCTGACTCGTTTCCCAACGTAGTCTCCAGGTCGTGGAGCTCATCAATACAGCTAGTCATTGTAAGGACGTTGTCGCCTACAGATGACCCGTCAGCCAACCTCCCTTGAATTAATTCGTTCGAGGTCTCATATCTTGCGATATGAGATTGCTCTCCATATAAATCTTTGTTATGGAGAAAGATGGAAACTAAGTCCATCTTCTCGTGCTGCTTCTGGTATACACCATCAACTGAAGCTAACACGAGGCACTTAGCTTTCGCTTTATCTTTTTCCTTTGTCTAACGGATATCCATATCCGCGACAGTGGAAACTGGACCTGGGACGGCGGGATCTTGAGTATTAATAGGGTGGTCCAGCTTGTCATAGGCAATGGACATTTGGACATACTTTTGCCACTCATATAAGTAAGATTCAGTCAAATTATTATTTAGATGTAACCTATGTGTGGTCACAAGGTCGCTGCAATTTAAAAGAGAGAAGAAAATACTATTAGCATGATGCTTTTCCAAGTTTAGAGTAGGTTAATTTATCTAAACAGGATGGCTCCCACTGTTTCTCGAATCCCTCCTCAAACCATAAAAGAGGAATTAGCCAGTACTATTCTCACCGTACAATTCTTGCTTAACCGTTCAGCCAGGTCAGTGTCGATACTTCGAGGGAGGTTTCCCAACGCTTTCGCGAAGTTCCTTAATTAAATAACCTCTTTTCTCTAGGGGCGTAACCCCGCTGACACCTTTCTAGGCACCTACTTGGTTTATAGCATTGATCGTTAAGTGACGAATCTCCTGATAAGTAGTATATACTCACAGTAGGATCGGGATCCAAAATATCATCGTATGATAATGTTGAAGGAATCCTAGCAACATTCATCAAACTCCAAAATGGTATGCTCTCTCAGCAAATTTCAGTTTTCTTTAGAAATTCCCGATATAGATTTTTGCCCCATGCTCTTATGACCTTGGCGTTGGTCAAAATGTCATAAGTCACATGTCAAGTTCTACCCATCATTGTCCTAGTTAATTTGAACCCATCCGTACATATTCATGACGTTGGCTAAATGATAATACGACTGTCCCAAACTAACACATCTATCTATGCAAACAAATGAAATGCCCCAGCAGCTACCGAACACTATGCCCTGGCGTTGGTCAAATGCATAGCTTGAATACTACTGAATATTCAAATGAAATGACGGGGGGCTACGAATGGTTTTGGCAAAATCGTGAACGTAGTGAACTTGATATAATCGAAGGAACCTGATACTTTTTAAAAGGAGTGGTTAAAGCTCCGCAATTAAAAAATTCTGATCTTTTAAAATAACCGAGTGGTTTCTTTTAAATTTGTTCCAACGATTAAACTTTGGTTTATTTTCTTTGCATTATAATAATGCGTCCCATCATTTATCCTATCATTGCAGAAAACAACAAAAATACCACGTCCTCTTATGCCATCCGCATTCGCCACTGGGTCCCGTCATCACCCGTTAGGTTACTTAACTAACGACAGAGCGGGGGCTGGGCTAACGCAGGTGTAAAACATAAGTGACGTCTAATAGCTATCATATATAGATATTGTACATTCGTCAGACGCAATAATAAGCATTCCAGATCATAGATGCACTTTATTGGATTTATTAGCAATCCGCATTTGCTTTGAGCCTGCAATAAAAGACGGATTACACAGTTTTGATGAATAGCCTTTACCCCACCCTAGACCCCTACGGGAATGGCAAACTACCCGCCAAGTACCCAAAGTGAAGCGGTCTCCCTCAACAGAGTGAGTAGGCCACTAAACACTTCAATGTACCCGGTAGTTTGTGCACCCCACCTTGGGTGTATCCTAGGAGCAAAAACAGTAAAAAGAAATAATACAACGGCTGCTACAACCGCAACCTGGATGTGCCCCACAAAAGAATATTACTTCATATTACATTTACATTGAATGAATGAATATTAAACACATCTCAAACCCTGGCTAATCATCACAACAGTCCAACACAGTTCGTATACACAAACAATAAACATTTCAGAAATGTGCAACCCCCAGCCAACCGACATACTAGCAGTTAGGGGAGGTTTACGAACACATTAAACATTACAGATAAAAACCCAATTAGCAAATATCTTAGAATATCGATCAATTACCATATTCCGTGTCTACCCCAAAAGCAAACCTGTAAAGAAGTAACCTGGGCAGAAACAGTATATACAGGAAAACAAAACACCACAAAAAAAATAACAGAGAAAATCGGAGTCAAAACCGAGTTGACTCTGCGGCGGATCCGCGGCCAAAAGCACCATTTGGCCGCGGATCCGCGGCCGTCTTGTCGTTTTGTGTGCTCGTATTTTCCCAGAATTTATCAAATTCCCAGCTGTGAATTTTAAGGTATGTCAAATATTTTTTTAGACACTTTTAAAATTAACAGAAACTTAGGATACAGGGTGTTTTGTTTTCGTGTTTTCCGTCGATCGAACTTCTAATTAGTTGCTAACAAGCTAGTAATGGTTTAGTTGGCTCTGATACCACTGTAAGTCCATGACACGCACCCCACGAACTTGCGGGGAGGCGGAATATATGAAAAATGATTATCAAAGCTTCGTAACACGGACTTGAGCGCATGAATCGTATCTAAACTATTGCTAACATATGCTAGAGGTTTAACTACTCGGATTCGAAGTTATACCTCACGTTACATGTCCTTCGGGTCTTCATCGTTGTCCTCCACTCCTCGTAGGCTCCTTGGAACATCGGCACCTCAACGGCCTCCTCGAGTCAAAGACGATCCACCCGAAAGCTCGTTCTCCAAGCTTGATCTCTAAATTGAGATAACTAGGTTGCTTAAAGTGCTAATCTAAGCTATCTAGGGGATAAATAGTGAGGTTATAGATGTATTAGACTAGCTAACCCTTGATCTCAACACATGAGAGGTTAGGGTTAGGGTTTGAAGAGAGAGTGAGCTTGAGGAGAGGGAAGGTGAAGATGAGAATGATAATGAGATAATGATCTATCATAATATATATGAAGCATTATTATTTATCCAAAAAAATGAAATAATAGATTTAACAACCATGCTTCATAAATACATATGAGTGATTCATCTCCATGAGTCATTAAGTATTTATGATGCATTAATGACATGGATGAATCATACAAATGAGTCACTAATCTCATTTAATGCAATGCCACCATACCCCCCAAGTCACCACTCGTGTAGAAGCTTCCCGACAAATTACGAGAATGCCCCTCCAATCCGTGAAAACATGGAAAAACTTTAGACTGTATAAATCCAATAATCCGATACTAGAATCTGGCTTAAACCAAAGCCGGCTAGTAAAAACTGTCCGAAAAGTCGTACGTGCGTAAACCCACGTACGCGTCCGAACCCTTGTCGTAAAACCATACGACTTCTATATCGTTTCGCCTGGAGCAAGGAAACTCTCTGTATGGGACTCTAAAGACTCGACACTACGCTGGCAGTGGGTTTAACCACAGACCGCAAGCGGCACTAGCTGTACGTAACGGTCCCCAGGTAGATGTCGATAAGAAGGACGATGAGGAAACCCATCCGAACTCCCACTGAGCCTGATGTGACAATCTCCATACAGTCCGGTCTGTTTGTCTAAGACTATCGCATATCTAGCCTAGGGGAGGCAAGCGTCAGTTCCCTAATAGCTGTATATGTCGTGTCGGAGCGAAGCCCATTACACCCTGACAAGCTACTGGAACCTACCAGTATATCTCGCTTGCCCTGGCCAGGGACTTTGTGTAATGGCTCTCTGACACAGCGCGATATCATCTCCCAATATCGGGATAGACGAGTCCTGTCTAACCACTACTGCCTCCAAGTGCTCGGGACTGCACCCAACTGCTACATGTTTTCACGACTCCTTTGAGCCGTGGTAGGGTAGCAATCTAAGAATAGAAGGACACACTCGAGGCGAAGTAGCAGTGTCAAGTCTGCGGACTATGCTGTACTCATGTCATCTTGGAACAGTTAACTGACGACATGTATAATACCATCTAACAGTTCCCCTGCGAGTCCTGTCCGGTGTACCCGTAACCTAACGAGCACCTGTATACTATCTCCAGTACGACGTACTGATGGCTATGGGACAGACCATCTCCCCAACTGGCATGAGAAGCGTACACACTAGTCTGCTCTGGAGTATCGATGCTCTGTCTCGATAATCCTACGACTAGGACCTGTATAGGATGTTGCTTATAGACTACCCAGCCCCCACTAGTGTGACTGCCATCACAACGCTGGTAATCAAGCAAAGAACCTATAGGCTCTACTAATATGTATAAGTGATACGTTACAAGAAACATATACACATATTAATGTAGACACAAACCAAGTAGCATACAACCATTTTTAGCAAGACTGTATATACAACTGTGAATATCCCAAGCTTCCATTAAGTAATATACAATCTTGTATGATACAATAATGGCCCTTAGGGCATATACACTAACAACAAGTATATTAGATAACGGTATATACGCATTAAGTCAAGCTTAGGTTTTCAATGTCCAGAACACACTTAAAAGAAAGTCTCCGGAATTAAATCAGGCTTTCTTATGGTATTGTAGACTAGGTCACATCAATGAGAGAAGGTTGACTAAGTTCCATAGAGAAGGATATTTGAATCCGTTCGAATATCAATCTTATGCTACCTATGAATCTTGTCTCATGGGAAAGATGACGAAGACTCCGTTTACTGGACACGGAGTAAGAACGAGCGAGCTCTTGGGACTCATACACAGTGATGTGTGCGGTCCAATGTCTACACATGCGCGAGGTGGTTATTCCTACTTCATTAGTTTTACGGATGATTTCTCTAGGTATGGATATGTCTTCTTAATGAAACATAAATCCAAGGCCTTTGAGAAATTCCAAGAATACAAGAATGAAGTGGAAAACCAAACAGGCAAAAGTATCAAGACACTGAGATCTGATCGAGGTGGTGAATACTTAAGTGCCGAGTTCCTAGGTTATTTAAAAGAGAATGGAATTCTCTCCCAGCTTACTCCTCCATACACACCACAACACAACGGTGTATCGGAAAGAAGGAATCGAACCCTATTGGATATGGTTCGTTCCATGATAAGTAAGGCTGAGTTACCACGATCATTCTGGGGATATGCACTAGAATCAGCTGCATACCTTTTGAACCGAGTTCCAACTAAGACTGTGCCTACTTCACCGTATCAGATGTGGTGTGGAAAGAAACCCTATCTTAAGCATATTAAGATATGGGGATGTCCAGCTTTTGTAAAGAAGCAGCATGCGGACAAGCTGGAGGCACGATCAGTACAGAGTAAGTTTGTGGGATATCCAAAGAACTCCAAAGGATATTATTTCTATTACACAGAGGAACAAAAGATTTTTGTTTCTCATAATGCTCGCTTCTTGGAAACTGAGTTTTTAGAAAATTAGATAAGTGGGAGCGCAATAGAACTGGAAGAAATTCCAGAACCACAAGCTATTACTGAAAGCTTGGTAGAACCAGAGGTTTCAGAAGAAAGGGACATCTCGACGCCACTCCGCAGGAGTAGTAGGCAGTCTCATCCACCCAAGATATACTACGGTTTTCTCATAGACGGGTTTAGAGAGGATTGCATGATTGACTATGATGAGCCTACTAGCTTCCAGCAAGCCATTCAGAGTGGTGACTCAGTAAAATGGCTGGATGTAATGAGGAACGAAATGGAGTCCATGTACACTAACAAAGTATGGACTTTGGACATTGCACCAGATGGGGTAAAACCCGTAGGATGCAATTGGATCTTCAAAAAGAAGATTGGTGTAGATAGACAGGTTGAAACCTATAAGGCTAGACTTGTTGCAAAGGGTTTCCGTCAAAGACCTGGTTTGGACTATGACGAAACCTTTTTTCCAGTAGCCATGCTCAAATCCATTCGGGTCCTTCTTGCTATTGCTGCCTTCCACGATTATGAGATCTGGCAGATGGACGTAAAGACGGCCTTTCTAAATGGTAATTTGGAAGAGTGCGTCTATATGGATCAGCCAGAGGGATTCATTCAGAGTGAGAGCAGCGGTAAAGTATGCAAATTGCTTAAATCCATTTATGGACTAAAGCAGGCATCTCGGAGTTGGAACATCTGTTTTGATGATGCTGTCAAAGAATTTGACTTTATCAAAAATCCAGATGAACCATGCATGTACTGTAAGATTGTAGGGAGAGCTGCAGTATTCCTCGTCTTGTACGTGGATGACATTCTCTTAATAGGAAATGATACTCCTATGTTACAGTCAGTCAAAAGATTCTTATCACAGAAATTCTCCATGAAAGACCTGGGTGATGCCACCTACATTCTGGGGATCCGGATCTATCGTGATAGATCAAAAAGGATGTTGGGACTATCGTAGTCCAGGTACATAAACACCATAGTGAAGAGATTCAGTATGGATGATTCTAAGCGCGGTAACCTACAGGCATGTCACGGAATCACCCTCTCCAAAGAGATGTCTCCCAAGACTGATTTGGAAAGGGATCGCATGTCGATTATACCTTACGCTTCTGCGGTAGGCTCTATAATGTATGCGATGTTATGTACCAGACCAGATGTAGCATACGCATTGAGTGTAGTAAGCCGGTATCAAGGAAACCCAGGGGAGAAGCACTGGCTAGCAGTAAATAACATTCTAAAGTACCTGAGGAGGACTAAGGAGATGTCCTTGGTGTATGGCGAAAAAGACCGACTCCGTCTTCTAAAGTGACAAGGATGACTCCAAATCCATGTCGGGTTATGTCTTTACCCTCAATGGAGGGGCGGTCTGTTGGAAGAGTTCCAAGCAGGAGACCGTTGCTGGCTCAACAATGGAAGCGGAGTACATAGCTGCTTGCGATGCCGCAAAAGAAGCTGTCTGGATGAAGAAGTTCCTCACAGAACATCAGGTGGTTCCTACCAGTGTTGGTCCAATACCTCTGTATTGTAACAACAACGGCGCTATAGCTTTAGCGAAGGAACCCAGGTCCCATCAGAAGTCCAGACATATCTTAAGGCCGTACCACCTGATCAGGGAGATCGTTGATCGCCGGGAGATCGAGGTGAAAAGAGTAGAGACGGAGAATAACATTGCTGACCTATTCACAAAAGCCATTCCTTAGACGCAGTTCGAGAGGCTATTCGAGATGATAGGTCTACGATATGCCAGCTCATGGCCCTAGTGCAAGTGGGAGATTGTTAGTGTATATTCCCTAGGGGCCATTATTGTATCATTCTAGGTTGTATATTACTTAATGGAAGCTTGGGATATTCACAGTTATATATACAGTCTTGCTAAAAATGGTAGTATGCTACTTGGTTTGGGTCTACTTTAATATGTGCATTTGTTTCTTGTAACGTATCACTTATACATATTAGTAAAGCCCATAGGATCTTTGCTTGATTACCAGTATTGTGATGGCAGTCACACTAGTGGGGGCTGGGTAGTCTATAAGCAACATCCTATACCTGTCCCTAGTCGTAGGATTATCGAGATAGGGCATCGATATTCCGGAGTAGACTAGTGTGTGCGCTTCTCATCCCAGTTGGGGCGATGGTGTGTCCCACAACCATCAGTACGTCGTACTGGAGATAGTATACAGGTGCTCGTTAGGTTACGAGTACACCGGACAGGACTCGCAGGGGAACTGTTGGTTGGTATTATACCCGTCGTCAATTAACAGTTCACAGGTGACATGAGTACAGCATAGTCCGCAGACTTGACACTGCTACTTTGCTTCGAGTGTGTCCTACTGTTCTTAGATTACTACCCTACCATGGCTCAAAGGAGTTGTGCAAACAGGTAGCAGTTGGGTGCAGTCCCGAGCACTTGGAGGTAGTGGCGGTTAGACAGGATTCGTCTCTCCCGGTATTGGGAGATGATATCGCGCTGTGTCAGAGAGCCATTACGCAAAGTCCCTGGCCAGGGCAAGCGAGATTTACTGGGAGGTTCCTGTAGTTTCTCAGAGTGTAATGGGCTACGCTCCGACACGACTTATACCGCTATTAGGGGACTGACGCTTGCAGCCCCCTAGGGTCGATATGCGATAGTCTTAGACGAACAGACCGGGCTGTACGGGGATTGTCACATCAGGCTCAGTAGGAGTTCGGATGGGTTTCCTCATCGGCCTTCTTATCGACATCTATCTGGGACCGTTACGTACAGCTAGTGCCGCTTGCAGTCTGTAGTTAAACCCACTGCCAGCGTAGTGTCGAGTCTTTAGAGTCCCACACAGAGAGTTTCCCTGCTCCAGGCGAAACGATATAGAGGTCATATGGTTTTACGACAAGGGTTCGGACGCATACATGCTTAAACGCACGTGCGACGTTCGGACAGTTTTTACTAGCCGACTTTGGTTTAAACCAGATTCTAGTATCGGGTTATTGGATTTACATAGTATGAAGTTTTTCCGTGTTTTCATGGATTGGAGGGGCATTCTCTGTAAGTGCACGGCGGCGCCCCGGCCGTCAATCCGACGCCGGAATGCGGAAGCGGTGAATAACTAAAATTTTGCGGACTTTGCAAACCGGCACCACCGCGCACTTTAACCGGATCGGACCATTAACTAGTCTAAGCTATCTACAAGAATGGGAATAGAGATGTATACCGACGATCCAAGTCCTCCGGTCTTCATCTCCACTCCGATCTCCTCGCGGGATCTCCGTTCGTCTCCTCCTCGTCGGAAAGGGCACCACGAAGCCGGGTACTTTTACGGGCTCCCACCTCAATACCGAGGCAACTCGCGCATGAAGCCGGCAACTCGACATGCTCAAGATATGCTGTAGGAAGTGTAGTGTAGAGTGCATGTCTCACTTTGGGGTTTGTTGCCATTTGTAGATGATGGAGGAATCAAGAAGAAAAATGGTGCTTGCATTTTTCTTGGCATGAAAAGAGATCAAGAAAGAAACTCTCAAGAATGAAGCTCTCTCTTCTTCTTCCTCTCTTTCTTTTTCTTCTTCTTCTTTTCTAATGAAAAACTTATTCCATCTAGAAAAAGGGTGGAGGATTGAATATGAAGCATTAAGGGAGGTGAGTGTAGGAGATGAGAAGAGGTGACCACATCAAGGGACAAAGAAACATACACCATGCTTGTTACTATTGAACCCATACCCTCACTTTATCACCATCAAATCTCATAAAGCAAAAGCATGGTGGAAAAGAAAATGATAGCTATCATAATCAACCTTTATTCAATAAAACCCCTCCACAAATGTAATTTGCAAAACTGCAAATTACCCCCTCCATCGGAAAAGTCCGGCCGGGAAAGAACAAAGGAAAACCGGCTGGAACGGAATGCAAACTGGCAACTCCAGAAAACTGGTCCCGTAATAAATTACAGGAAAAACCCCGATACTGTGCATACACACCCGCATCTGTATTCCGTCCGGATACAAATGCAATGAGACAAAATCTACACTGTACTAAACTAGGACCGGCTTAAACCAAAGCCGGCTAGTAATATCCGTTCGATCCTGATCCGTGCAATACCGCACGTATCTGATCGAACCCTGCCATATACCTATACGGCTACTAGTACAAACCGTCCGATCCTGATCCGTGCAATACCGCACGTATCTGATCGGACCCTGCCATATCTCCATACGGCCTCTACAGCGTTTCGCCCGAAAGCTGAGTAACTGAAAGTGTGGTGGACTCTAAAGACTCGTCAATACTATGGCTGTGGATTTAACCACTAGCCCGTCAGAGGTATAAGCCAATACGTAACGGGCCACCAGCTATTGACCAAATGGGACGTCGATGAGGAAGCTCACCCCGACACCCAACTGAGCCTGTCAGTGACAATATCCGTGCAGTCCGGTCCGTTCGTCTATGAGTATCGCATGGCGGGCCCAGGGGGTTGGTAAAAGTCAGACCCCCAAAAGCGGTACAAGTCGTGTCGGAGTGTAGCCCAGAACACCCTGAGATACTACTGGAATACCTACCAGTAAATCTCCTTGCCTTGGCCAAGGACTTTGTGTAATGGCTCTCCTAGACACAGCACGACCTCACCCCCAATACCGGGAGAGACGAACCCCTGAAGATACGCTCACTGCCTCCATGTGGCTCGGGACTGTACCCAACTAAAACCTGTTTGCACGACTCCTTTGAGCCGTGGTAGGGTAGTAATCAAAGTACAGTGGGAACTCACACGAGACAAATGACGATCTCCAGGTCGATGAACTAACCTGCACACATGTCACCAGGGAACTGCCATCTGACGTCTGGTATATGACCAACTAGCATGTTCCCGGCGAGTCCTGTCCGGTGTACTCATAACCCAATGAGCACCTGTATACATCTTAGGTGATCCAACTGACACCAGTGGCTTGTGAGACCGGCCACCGCCCCTCGTCGGGGTCTCGACTGTATACACTAGTCTACTAATGGAGTATCGATGCCCGGTCTCGAAACTCCCACGACTAGGGACCTTTTAAGGATATGCTTGTAGACCCCCAGCTCCCACTTATATGATCGCCCTCATACTGCTGGTGGTCAAGCAAGAATCCTAGGGGCTCTATCAACGTGTAATAGCGACGTGTCATGTCACTTAAAACAGTACACGATGAATAAGGTAAACCAGATAGCATACTATCATCTCGAGTAAGACTGTCCTACCGGGATAGGTCCTCCCTCAATCATTGCAATCACGTACCTGTGATCCAATAATTGACTCTGAGGGCACTACCTCCAACAATCTCCCACTTGCACTCAAGGCTAATTATTGCGATGTCGCATACTCACAGCCCGTGTGATACCGAACACCCAACTCCTCTACTAGTCAGTCTCACAAAGCTCGTTTGCGGAACTATTGCGTTCGAGGAATAGCCTCAGTGAGTGGATCCGCTTAGTTGTTTCTTTCCATGTCTCTCTATATCTCAAGTTCGCGGAGAAAGCCATCTCCCGAAATGAGCAAAATCAGTCTTAGAATATGTCTGGATGTCTGATGGGACCTAGCTCATAAATGAACTCCAAATCCAAACTTCTTAAACTGTATCGTCAACTGAACTTAATCAGTATCCTGCGCCATGCCTCCCTCAGTACTGCCTTGGATCACCTGTCCAAAATACTGCCCCTCGTCAGAGGGAAAACTATAACTCTGACAACCTCCTTGTCGTCCATGTCACCTTGGAAGCCTGGAATGATAACTGTCTCCTGAATGAGGCTGTCGTTATCATATCTCTAGAACATGCACTTATGTTCTAAAACTGCTTCCGACTGTTTCTCCAGGATTGGATTAATGTCAACTTATTGCATCTAGTGCAAGAATAACATCTGGTGTGGTACTTGACATCTCATGATTGACTCAATTGCCTAAGCAAGTGATCTGCCAATCATGCACGTCCCTCTCCCCTTTAGTCTGTAAGACACCTTTAGAGAGGGTGACTCCATTACCTGCAGGTACACTACCGTGCCAGGAGTCGTCCATCCTAAATACTCTTAGAATGCTGTCAAGTACCCTGATTGGGAAACCACCCAAATCTAGATCTAAAACCATAGATCTAGTAACCAGTATGTCTGATATAAAATCCATGTCTTTTGTGGAGAAACCACTGTGTGACGACCAAAGTATAACCGATCGTAGTGTAGGAGTTTCTTTTCCTACTCTGTGTATATCATCCAAATACCAGGATATCACACCCTACTACCTTCTCAACAGATCCATCCCCTATTCTGATGAAGTCAAACCCATGACTGTCACGTCAGAAATAGATGATCTATCTCCGCTACATCTGCTTTAGTCTATAAATAGACATAAGCAACCTGTCCACCAATGCTTCCGCTGCTCCCACTGACTACGACAACCCTCTGGCAGAGTCATATAGACGTACACTTCTAAAACTGGTTTAGAACGACGCTATACTCATTCTCCCGCCGGGTCTCGCAGCCTGGAACAACAGCAATGGTAATTGTGGGTAAACAAGAACTTCCCTGTCACCGTCCTTGAGGCTACCGTAGTGCCTCTCGGGTGCCTGAAGTTACCCACCTAATCTGCGGAGTGGCCAATGGAATGTCAAACCGGATTGAATCTTTAGGTTCCTTATCAAATCTTCAGTAATCGTTTGTGGTTCTGGAATCACTTCCAGTTCTACCATACTCCCACTACTGTTTTCTGAAAAAATCCATTTTTAATAAAACTGTGGCGAGTCTAGAACAATATCGCTATTGTTCATCCAGATGGTAGAAAATCAACCCTCGTCATAGCCTGGGTCAACCCACAAACAGCCATTACAGAAACGTGCCTTGAGTTGTCCAGTGTCTGGTTTTAATCATGAACCGGACAACTCCCCGTACCTTAACATCGTTAAGATATGAACTGTTCTATATCCAATATAGAAACAGAGGCACTGATTTAATTGAACCAGATTCAAATCATGCAGCTGTCTCCAGTGCATGTCAACTAAATGGAAGGAGGCCGATCAGCGTTACTCAACTTAGGAATACTTCCAATTATGAGTAACCTGAAAGAGAAGCAAGATCTCTTTATCATTACTATCAACTGAATACCACACACAAGTATCTACATCTTCGATCTCTTTGAAGAATCCCGATACTTGCTATACCTGGTTCTCTACTCTATTCAAATACCTATAACTCCTCAAAACTTAGATCCTGTGTTTCCACGAAACACTTGTCTAAAAACTAGAGAAGTCATAAGTAAACCGAATATAGTACGAGGACCATCCCCTCTGTCCTGATGGACCCTGGACAACATACAATACTCTGTATAAGTCCCTTGAGTCTAATAACTCATTCACTGTGTGTCGTAGGTTTAAAACTGTACTTATGGTTAAGAAGAATTACACCGCTGTTTAATGCTCCTTACCTAACCATCCACTGATATAGGTAAATGTCGTAGACATAATTTCAGAAAGGTATATCTCACTCTATGAAAATAGACGTACAGATATATCAATTTGAAATTGGTGCATAACAGCGGATATTCAAAACCAAATATTTGCCGACCGGCAAACAGCCCAGGTGATTTCCTCAAATATCACCGATTACAACGAATCCCGATATAATGAGGATAATCACCCAATTCCCAATAACTTACTCCCACTCATCATCTGTAAAACCATACAGATGTGAGAATCGTACCTGGTAAATACATACCCTGGAGTAAGTATCTAATCGGGAAATCAGTTTTCCTTTAACATTACACAGTGAAACTGAAACATTGAAATGTTCCGATGGGGTATTCTGGTATTCCTAGTAATGCCTCTTCCATATTCACGACTGTAACCGTATAGTTCTTTGCCACCTCTCCAAATCCCTTCGTATGTCTTTAGTCTTTACCTTCTGTACACCCCTTTAGGCCAAATGGTTTTCTTCCTTCCCTACCGTTCGGCACCAGCCTATGGTTTGGAAGAAGACTATCCAATAAGCATAATGGGTGTACTGTCCCAATCCTAGGAACACTCGCAATGAGAGAGGGTGAAGATGAAAAACAACCGAATAAACCTTATTCCTATTTCTCCTGAACCAGAATCCATCCCCGAACTGGAACAAGTTCCATTCGAGTTCGTATATAACCATACGATGGAGTATCCAAATAAACTGTGGATCTTCGTAGCGATACGGAGTGTCCTGGAGAAATACAAAGGTGATTTAGGATTGGCAAAGGAATAATTGGTTTGGTCGTGAATACCTGTTGCAATTTACTTTGCCCTCTTACTAATCCCTTGCTTTGTCTGAACTTAATACCTTCTGCACACCATCGTTATGCTAATTGGTTTTCTTCATTCCCTACCGGTCGGCACCAGCCTAAGGTTTGGAAGAAGACAATCCAATTTGCGTAATAGGTGTACTACCCCTAAACCAAGGAGTACTCGTAACCTGAGAGAGGGTAAAAGGAAAAGACAACTGAATAATCCTATCCGTTTTCTCCAGAACCGGAAACCATCCTCGAATCCCTTCGAGTTCGTATCTAACCATACGATGGTTTTGTCCAATGGAAGTGGACGTTCGCAGTAATATGGGGTGTCCTGGAGAAAAGGGTAAAAGTAGGAGTGGCAATGAGGTCTGCAACTCTGACAATCCAAAAGCCTGTGTTAAAGAAGGTTCGGTCAACTTGGTCACTGAGTCAAAGTCTTAGGGTCGGGTCAAATGGTCGCTGCCAGAGAGAGAGAGAAAAGAAACACTCAGCGTGCACTCTAACCTAGATCAGAATGGTTACCAATTTATCTAATCTGGAATCCTCCCACTGTACCTCAAATTCTCCTCCAAACCAGAAAGAAGAATTAGTCGGGGTCACCCGAGGAGTAAACCAACTCATCAGTGGGAATCGGGATCCAACTCTCATCGCATGATAACGTGACGGAATCCGCTCACGGTATCACACTCCAGAAGGTATGCGCATATCTGGCAAGTTTCAGTTCTTTTGAAACTCCCGATGTGATTTCTGCCCCATGCTCTTATGACCTTGACTAAGGCCAACAAATCATAAGTCACATGTCAAGTTCTACCCGTCATTGTCCAGGTTGATTTGAACCCACCCGTACAAGCCCTTGACTAAGGCCAACAAGGCTATACGACTGTCCCAAACCAACGCACCTGTCTATGCAGCATATGAATACCCAATAGCTACCAAACACTGTGCCTTGACTAAGGCCAACAAACACAGCTTGAATACTATTGACTACCCATATGAAACGACGGAGGGCTACGAATGGTTTCTGGCGAAAACCTTTAACGTAATGAACTTGATATCGTTGAAGGAACGGATAGCTTTTTAGAAAATATAGTGACGAAAACCTTTACTAAAGAGGTCACTCCCGGTGAAGGGATCTCGGCTCTTTCCCCGTAGAATGGGGTGCAGGATATTCCAACTGAATACCACGGTGCAAAGCAAAAGTAATCGGCTATAGTGAAGTTAATGCCCTGACGCAAACTTTTGTCCAAGGGGTCACTCCCGGTGAAGGGATCTCGGCCCTTGCCTCGTCGACTGAGGAGCAGGATATTCCAACTGAATACCACGATGCAAAACAAAAGTGAACGTCCTTGCAATAACAGCTTTTTGAAAAGTGTTCCAACAACATCAGATTAGGTTTGTTTAACTTGCATTGATCCGAATCAATGCAGTCCCATCAATTGATCACACCAAAAAGAACGAAAATATACTGATGTACGTATATGCCATCCGCATTCGCCACTGGGTCCCGTCATTACCCGTTAGGTTAGCTTACTAACGACAGAGCGGGGACTGGACTAGCGCGGATGCAAAACATATACAACATCTACTAATATATATACCAATATATTATATTTCGCTCAAGGCGTGAAAAAAAAATGCAACATCACAGAGAATGAACAGCATCACAGAAACAATACAGATATCTGGGATCCCCGGGTTTCACAGAGCCGCTGAAACCCGACGTTCCCCTGGTCGTGTGGATAGCCTGTGCAATGAAATCCTAGACCCCTACGGGCGCGGCAAGTCACCCGCCAAAACCTGAAGCGAGGCAGCCCCCTTCAGCGCCGTGAATGGACCACCCAGCACTTCACGGAATCCGGCAACTTAGGCATCCCTCCTGGGTCAACCTGTACCCCCTACGAGTGCGGCGAATAGCCCGCCAATCCTAGAGCGAAGCCCCCTCCGTCTCAATGCCATGAGATGCGGGCTTGTTGCCCTCCAGAACCCGGCTATCCGTGCACCCCTCCGCGGGGCAATCCTAGTACAGAAAGTAAAATATACATACACCGGGTACATCGACCGCAACCAGGTCGTGCCCCAAAAGAATAATACAATCAGGCAGTGACGGCAGTCCACATGTCGGACGCTCGCCCCGCAATATCAAATGTACATAATACAACAAAACAGTACTAGCATTGCATCCAGGCTATCCCCCACGACCGATCCGCAACATCACAGCAAATACATAGAACATCAACGTGAAAGTCACGTTCGCAAATCCGTCTAACCGGGCTATAGCAGTTAGACCGGATTTACCGATCGAGTGACATTCACGGTCGCAGATATAATGTAAATACTGTGAAAAATGTGTTTAAAATTTTCCGATTGATCAAACATTAACAAGTGGGCCCCCAAACAAAACTGTAGCAACCACAGAAAACCTGGGCCCAATTTTAATATTCCAAAAACCACAATTATCACTCAGAAACACACTGAAAAAATTTGGGGTGGTGAACAGTAATATCCACGGCGGAAGCGCGGCGGAAGCGCGGCGGAAGCAGGGATTTGGCCGCCCTTCCGCGGCGGTATGGGGAGATCGAGGTACCAAATTTTTACAGTGTGCTTAGTTTTCCCTGCACATCATTCTGAGACCACCTGAAAAATTTTTGGACTCAAAAAAAATTCGACAGAAACTGATGTGCAAAGAAATACGGGTTTTCGGGATTTTGTTCGATCGGAAACGTAAAACACATTACACAAAAACTAGACGAAGTTAATGGCGAGGCTCTGATACCACTGTAAGTGCACGGCGGCGCCCCGGCCGTCAATCCGACGCCGGAATGCGGAAGCGGTGAATAACTAAAATTTTGCGGACTTTGCAAACCGGCACCACCGCGCACTTTAACCGGATCGGACCATTAACTAGTCTAAGCTATCTACAAGAATGGGAATAGAGATGTATACCGACGATCCTAGTCCTCCGGTCTTCATCTCCACTCCGATCTCCTCGCGGGATCTCCGTTCGTCTCCTCCTCGTCGGAAAGGGCACCACGAAGCCGGGTACTTTTACGGGCTCCCACCTCAATACCGAGGCAACTCGTGCATGAAGCCGGCAACTCGACATGCTCAAGATATGCTGTAGGAAGTGTAGTGTAGAGTGCATGTCTCACTTTGGGGTTTGTTGCCATTTGTAGATGATGGAGGAATCAAGAAGAAAAATGGTGCTTGCATTTTTCTTGGCATGAAAAGAGATCAAGAAAGAAACTCTCAAGAATGAAGCTCTCTCTTCTTCTTCCTCTCTTTCTTTTTCTTCTTCTTCTTTTCTAATGAAAAACTTATTCCATCTAGAAAAAGGGTGGAGGATTGAATATGAAGCATTAAGGGAGGTGAGTGTCGGAGATGAGAAGAGGTGACCACATCAAGGGACAAAGAAACATACACCATGCTTGTTACTATTGAACCCATACCCTCACTTTATCACCATCAAATCTCATAAAGCAAAAGCATGGTGGAAAAGAAAATGATAGCTATCATAATCAACCTTTATTCAATAAAACCCCTCCACAAATGTAATTTGCAAAACTGCAAATTACCCCCTCCATCGGAAAAGTCCGGCCGGGAAAGAACAAAGGAAAACCGGCTGGAACGGAATGCAAACTGGCAACTCCAGAAAACTGGTCCCGTAATAAATTACAGGAAAAACCCCGATACTGTGCATACACACCCGCATCTGTATTCCGTCCGGATACAAATGCAATGAGACAAAATCTACACTGTACTAAACTAGGACCGGCTTAAACCAAAGCCGGCTAGTAATATCCGTTCGATCCTGATCCGTGCAATACCGCACGTATCTGATCGAACCCTGCCATATACCTATACGGCTACTAGTACAAACCGTCCGATCCTGATTCGTGCAATACCGCACGTATCTGATCGGACCCTGCCATATCTCCATACGGCCTCTACAGCGTTTCGCCCGAAAGCTGAGTAACTGAAAGTGTGGTGGACTCTAAAGACTCGTCAATACTATGGCTGTGGATTTAACCACTAGCCCGTCAGAGGTATAAGCCAATACGTAACGGGCCACCAGCTATTGACCAAATGGGACGTCGATGAGGAAGCTCACCCCGACACCCAACTGAGCCTGTCAGTGACAATATCCGTGCAGTCCGGTCCGTTCGTCTATGAGTATCGCATGGCGGGCCCAGGGGGTTGGTAAAAGTCAGACCCCCAAAAGCGGTACAAGTCGTGTCGGAGTGTAGCCCAGAACACCCTGAGATACTACTGGAATACCTACCAGTAAATCTCCTTGCCTTGGCCAAGGACTTTGTGTAATGGCTCTCCTAGACACAGCACGACCTCACCCCCAATACCGGGAGAGACGAACCCCTGAAGATACGCTCACTGCCTCCATGTGGCTCGGGACTGTACCCAACTAAAACCTGTTTGCACGACTCCTTTGAGCCGTGGTAGGGTAGTAATCAAAGTACAGTGGGAACTCACACGAGACAAATGACGATCCCCAGGTCGATGAACTAACCTGCACACATGTCACCAGGGAACTGCCATCTGACGTCTGGTATATGACCAACTAGCATGTTCCCGGCGAGTCCTGTCCGGTGTACTCATAACCCAATGAGCACCTGTATACATCTTAGGTGATCCAACTGACACCAGTGGCTTGTGAGACCGGCCACCGCCCCTCGTCGGGGTCTCGACTGTATACACTAGTCTACTAATGGAGTATCGATGCCCGGTCTCGAAACTCCCACGACTAGGGACCTTTTAAGGATATGCTTGTAGACCCCCAGCTCCCACTTATATGATCGCCCTCATACTGCTGGTGGTCAAGCAAGAATCCTAGGGGCTCTATCAACGTGTAATAGCGACGTGTCATGTCACTTAAAACAGTACACGATGATAAAGGTAAACCAGATAGCATACTATCATCTCGAGTAAGACTGTCCTACCGGGATAGGTCCTCCCTCAATCATTGCAATCACGTACCTATGATCCAATAATTGACTCTGAGGGCACTACCTCCAACATTCTCGTAATTTTCCGGGAAGCTTCTAGAAGCATGGTGACTTGGGGGTTTAGGTGGCATAAGCATTTATTGCTTAATGACTCATTTGTGTGATTCATCCTTAGAGTTAATACTTCATTTATTGAGCTAGTGACTCATGAGATGAATCACACAAGGTGAATGCATCAATCATGATGATTAATCTTTTAAATTATTTATTTGATAAATTGTTTTGGTTGTTATATTCAAATGAGCTCATTATTCATTCTCATTTTTTTCTTATCATCACCTTCTCTCTCCTCAAGCTCTCTCATTCTTGAAACCCTAACCCTCACCTCTCATGTGTTGAGATCAAGGGTTAGCTAGACTAATACATCCATAACCTCACTCTATATCCCCTAGGTAGCTTAGATTAGCACTTTGAGCAACATAGTTATCTCAAGTTAGAGATCAAGCTTGGCGTAGGAGCTCTCGGGTGGATCGTCTTTGACTCGAGGAGGCCGTTGAGGTGCCGATGTTCCAAGGAGCCTACGAGGAGTGGAGGACAGTGATGAAGACCCGAAGGACATGTAACGTGAGGTATAACTTCGAATCCGAGTAGTTAAACCTCTCGTAGTTTGCTAGTAACGGTTTAGACACGATTCATGCGCTCAAGTCCGTGTTACGAAGCTTTGATAATCATTTTTTTATATATTCTGCCTCCCCGCAAGTTCGTGGGGTGCGTGACATGGACTTACACACCTTAAAGTCCCAAACTTGAATTTAAAATACGGTTTTGAAATAAGTTATAGGGTTTATGAGATCTGCTATATCTGTAGTTATTTTCTGGTTTGTCAAACACATACAGTATAGTGTGCAGGCTTTTTAGAGTAGTCTGCAGGATTTCGTGCCCGTGCCCCTCCTAAATATCCGGTGACCATCCTTCCATTTCCGGTGTCGCCGCCCTCCCCCGATGTTTTGGGTGTTGGTACTTTGTGTTAGGAATATAGTGTAGAAACCTGGACCATTTTCACCTGTTTTTGGCCGATATCTTCCCTATGGTGGCCGGCCCATTTTTAAGGGATCTTGTTGGATTTTTGCAGGTAGTTGTCTGTAGGTATTGTAAGGGCTTTTGTCTTGTTTGTTTTTCTTATTTTTTGCTCCAGATAAAATCTGGAGCCTGTTACCCATAATTAGCATAGTGGAACATGCGCGATACGTACGATACGAGTTGAGTTGGTTTGCTGTGTGTCACATCGTGTCGTGGTGGTTTTTGACGTATGCACACACGTTACGTATATGCACGCGTTTAGTTCGTGACGCGAGATTCTCGTTTGGTTTTAATATCGCATTTTTGCAGGATTTTAGCTTATGTGTATTTTTTATGTAAATTCTAGGTTCGCAGGCGGATACTTCGGACGCCGCAAGGAAGAGGAAGCAGGTAGTCGGCTACACTTAGCACGAGATCCCGGTGAGTAGATTTAATATCTACGGGGAAATCGTTCGTATGGCGTTAAGCGTCAGGGCTTGATAGGATATTGTAGTCACGTATATATACATATATATATATATATATATATATATATATTGTTTGTGTATATGTACTATTGTAGCGTACCCCTCTCTTGTTGCATATAGATACAGTAGTTATGTAACACTGCACTGTCTTTAACGGTTTAAGCTGCCCGAGCACTAATCGTATGTTACACCCACACCGTTAGTGATTGCCATGACACTTGCACTATAGGATTCCTATGAACCATACATACTGTACATTCATGCATGCGTATATACCACTTGTATATCCATATTGGCACACATACATACTGTACATTAATGCTTGCGCATATACATTGTATATCCATATTGGTGCACAAATACATTGATATATCCATATTGCGCACATACACATTGTATATCCATATTGGTACACACATATATTGATATATCCATATTGCGTACATACACATTGTATATCCATATTAGTGCACATATACATTGATATATCCATATTGCGCTCATACACCTTGTATATCCATTTTGGTCCATACATACATTGATATATCCATATTGCGCATATACACATTGTATATCCATATTGGTGCACATATACATTGGTACACTCATACTTGCGTATATATCCACTTGCACATCCATACCTATATACATTTATATTTCACATACATGGATGATACTGGTTTTGATTTCTAGAAAATGGGGACCGCATAAGATATTTTCAAAACTATATCCATTTAAAAGAGCGGTTTTCCCTTTTTACTCTTAGTGGCATATGACACATTGCATGGATTTACGCATTGAGTTTTGGATTTCCTCTGATTTCTGGATTTGACAACCGTGGTATTATTTTAAGGAAGTATGCACTGTTTGAAAACCAGGTTTCTCTTGATTTGATATTTCAGTGCGCCCACCATGCATTTTCTCGGTTCTGAGACTTGTGACATGTGAACCCGACTCGAGCAGCTGGATGTGGCCGATTGCGGGTACATGGTGGACCCGGTATGGTATCCCGGGGCAAGAAAGGGATGCTGTGTATACAGACGGTGAGCCTGGAAGAGGGAATACTACCTACCGGTGATTGGTTGAAACCTGGCGGTTATCCGGAGGATACTGACCAGAGTCGAGAGATGGATACGGGCCGACCCGTACTGCCGGGGCCATGGGCCGATTCCGCAGACAGAGCCCGTGGGCCGATCCGGACTGACGGAGCCCGATATATGAGGATTTGCGTGTCGATACTGGATACGAGCATTTCATGATGTTTTCGGGTGCCGATGTTCGGAACCCCGTTTTTTATGAGATTTACAGGATTGAGGGCCGGATAGAGTAACGGTTCCTGAGCTATCGGGATTTTGGGGTGTTTGGTAAATATCGGGGTTTTCCACGTTGATGATCCGTGTAGATGATATTTTTATCCCATGCTCAGCATTCATTGTTATGCATTCTATCATGTAGTCGTAGAACCTGATAGAGTACTTTGCATGATTACTGCGTACCAAGCTAATCATATAGATGTTATTAGATTGCACTTGTTACGCATGATTATTGCATACCCAGCTCATCATATAGATGTTATCTGATTGCACATGTTAGAGTATCGCAGTACATGCATACTCGCGATTATCTTTATATGTTATTTACTATTCACGAGTTGGCAACTCACCCCCATTGTGCCACAGTGTTTGCAGGTCGACCCTCAGAGTAGTTGCGGCAGGGCTATCTCTTGTATCTTTTTGCTACGGATACCACTGCAGTTGGCATGTGAGCCGTTTGCTGATAGGTGGGTTTGCGCTATCCGTTTATTTTCCATTTGTACACTCTATTGTATCTATTACTCTCCATCTACCATTTCATGTATTGACTTAGACACCAGTTGTGAGGACGATGTATATTATTTTGTATTCTGCATGTCAAGCTCGTGTGAGCCGGCTTTATCTATACAGTTTTATCTTTTATGCTGTTTTTCACACATATTGTTCTTTCTTCGCTACGGCATCGTATACTATTCTTATGATGGTTGTTTCCGCCGTTGGACGTGATTGCTCCCGTTTGGGGATGTTTTTTCTTATTGTATGTCATTTTACTTATATCATGTCTTGTACCCGATTTTCGGGGCTAGTTTTTACAAAGGAGGTGCTGCCGAATTTTTTAAGAAAATAACTCAAACTTAATGATTTTTACTCGAATTTTTTTCTAAATGTTTTAAACCAATGTTTTCAACACTCACTGCTTTTAATGTTTTTGATTTCTGGGTTTCGGCTTACTTAGTCGCGTTACGCCTGTAGACGTTACGTGGTTAAGTACCGGTCACAGACCGAACTTTGGGTCGGGACATAGTGAAGCAAACACCCTAAACTAAAGTGCTAGTCTAGTTGAGGATGATGAAATAGGAAGTGGGCTCACTTTAGAATTTCTTTTCTCACTTTGCTTTCTCACTTAATCAAAACCCTTGCAATCTTTTTGAGCTTGAGAAAGAAGATGAACCAAAATGAAATGAGAATAATGAATCAAGTGAGTGAGTGAACCATGGTGAGTAAGTATCATATACTAACTCATGTAGAGACATAACCATGGCTAATTGTGATGGTTAGGTTACTAAATATCTTAAGTAAAACAAAACTAATAGACTTAGTCAAAACATCCACAAGCTTCCACTAGCTTCATGCTTTCAACTAATATTCCACTAAATTTGTTTTCACTTTAAATAATAAAACCCATTATCACAAATAGAATGGTGTATTTCTTACACACCCATGTTTGATGTATCAACAACCATGATACAAAATGAGAACACATTTTAATATATATCACATACATACATACATACATATATATATATATATATATATATATATTAAGTTGTGCACAAGTGAGAAAAACAAATACTTAAGTAAACCAATGTTAGTTAATGTAAATTAGTATATCACATATACAATTATACACTAAATTATTAAATCAACACTTGATTTAATAATCCGGATATATCACATATAACCGACTAACATCCAATGTATCGACTTATCGAATCAACCCTTGATTCGATAACCCGGCCATATCACATATAATCGACAGATACATAAGTCGCGAGAATAGAATACGGTATAACATAAACGCATTATTCTCGGCCCCACACATATCTCATATGCCCTCCTATTTTGTTTTGCCTGAGCCAATAAAACCTCTATGTAGGACTCTAAAACTCGTCAATACACCGGCAGTAGGTGATGATCACATCAAGCACCCACAAGCCGTCAGCGGTACTAGCTGGACGTAACGGCAACCCGGGTATTGAGCGATCTGAAGATCAGCAAGCAAGCCCGCTCCAACTCCTGCAAAAGCCTGACGGTAACACTTTCCGTACAGTCCGGTCTCCTCGTCTGATTTGTCGCATATCAAGTCTAGGGGTAGAAAACGTCAGACCCCAATAACCGATAAGTCATTCCGATGTGAGGCTCATAACGGGTCGAGAAACTACCGGTAACTCTTACCAGTAAATCTCTAAATCAGCCCTGGCAAGGTTATGGCCAATCAAGCATGGCGCAACATCAACCCCCAATACCGGGAGAGATGAAACCCCTCCTATCGCTCATTTCCTCTATGTGACTGTGGACTGTACCTAAATACCACCGTTTTGCACGCCCTTTTAGATGTGGTAAGGTGGAAATCAAAGCACAGTGGGAATCACACAAGACTCTATGACGATCTCGGGTCTACAGACTAACCTGTACAAGTGTCACAAGAGAACTGCCATCTGACGTGAGGTATAATACCATCTAGGAGTTCTCGGCAAGTCCATCCAGTGTACCCAGTCTCCACTGAGCACCCGTATACCATCTCTGATGTCAAACACCAATGGATATAGGATCATCCATCGCCCATCTCATGGGTCGAGAAGCGTATACGCTAGTCTAATCTGGTATATCAATGCCCTGTCTCGATACACCCATGACTAGGAACGTTAAAGGATGAACTTATGGACTACCATGGCCCCACTAGTATGATCTACATCATAGTCCTGGTAGTTAAGTATATATCCTAAGGGCTTTACCAACATGTAACCATAAGACAGTATCAAGTGACTAGTATACATGTTAAGATAAAGAGCAATCAGATACCATACTATCATATCGAGCAAGAAAGTCCTCTCTATATATGTCCAATCATCCAATATAATATACATCATCTGTACAATACTGGCCTCTAGGGCATACATATAACTAACAATCTCCCACTTGCACTAGGGCCAGCTGCTGTAGTATCGTTTACCAAGCATCCCGAAGAGTCTCTCAAACTGTATCTGGGGAATTGCCTTCGTGAGTGGATCCACTGTCTTGTTCTTCGTGTCAACCCTCCTAACCTCGATCTCCCGGCGATCAACTATCTCCCGGATCAGGTGATACCGCCTCAGAATATGGCTAGATCGCTGATGGGACCTGGGTTCCTTAGCCAAAGCCACCGCTCCATTATTATCACAATACAAAGGTATCGGATCCTTAATGGATGGAACCACTCCAAGTTCAGTTATGAACTTCTTGATCCAGACGGCCTCTTTGGCAGCATCGTTGGCAGCGATGTATTCAGCCTCCATCGTCGAGTCTGCCACGGTTTCCTTCTTGGAACTCTTCCAACATACCACCCTTCCGTAGAAGGTAAAGACAAATCCCGAGTGTGACTTAAAGTCGTCTTTATCACTCTGGAAGCTCGAATCAGTAAAGGACTCCACTTGGAGTTCTCCGTTACCATACACCAAGAGCATCTCTTTAGTCCTTCGTAAGTACTTGAGAATGCTCTTCACATCTGTCCAGTGACTCTCTCCAGGATCAGCTTGATACCTACTCACTACACTTAGTGAGTGTGCTACATCGGGTCTGGTACACAGCATCGCGTACATGATAGAGCCTATTTCCGAAGCATAGGGTATCCCTTGCATGCGAGCTCTCTCCAAATCAGTCTTGGGAGACATCTCTTTGGAGAGAGTGAGCCCTGAGATTGTGGGTAAAAACCCACGCTTGGACTCTTCCATACTAAATCTCTTTAGTATGGTGTCAATGTACCTGGATTGGGACAATCCCAGTATCCTTTTAGATCTATCTCTATAGATCTTAATCCCCAAGATGTAGGAGGCATCCCCTATATCTTTCATTGAGAATCGTTGTGATAAGAAAAGCTTGACCGATTGCAGCATAGGAATGTCATTTCCTATCATGAGTATGTCGTCCACGTACAATACGAGGAAGACAACCTTACTCTCTGCTACCTTCTTGTATATACAAGGTTCATTTACATTTTTGACGAAATCAAACTCTTTGATAACGACGTCAAAGCAGATGTTCCAACTCCACGATGCTTGCCTTAATCCATAAATGGATTTAAGCAGCTTGCACACCTTCCCGCTGCTCCCACTAGCTACGAAGCCTTCCGGTTGAGTCATGTACACGCTCTCTTCTAAATCACCATTTAGAAAGGCGGTCTTAACATCCATTTGCCAGATTTCATAGTCATGATATGCAGCGATGGCAAGCATGATCCGGATGGATTTAAGCATAGCCACTGGAGAAAAGGTTTCGTCATAATCCACACCTGGTCATTGACGAAAATCCTTTGCAGCAAGTCTAGCTTTGAAAGTCTCCTCTTTCCCATCTACACCAAGTTTTTTCTTGAAGATCCACTTGCTCCCAATGGGTTTTACCTCTTCAGGAGCATCTTCCAAAATCCATAACTTGTTGGTGTACATGGATTCCATCTCGGACCGCATTGCATCCAGCCATTTTACTGAGTCACTACTCGTGATGGCCTGCTCGAAGCTAGTTAGGTCATCATCCTCCATGATGCAATCCTCGCTCCCACCATCCATGAGAAAACCTTAGTATCTCTCAAGTGGGTGAAGAACCCTACTAGATCGGCGGAGTGGCTGGGGTTTATCTGGAACTACCGAATCCTCCGGTTCCACCAAATCTTCTGTCGTAGTCTGTATTGCTGGAACCTCTTCCAATTCTACCCGCTTGCCACTAATCTCTTTTTCAAGAAATTTCTTTTCTAAAAAGGTGGCATGTCGAGAAGCAAACACCTTTTGTTCCTCGGTGTGGTAGAAGATATACCCGCGCGAATGTTTGGGATATCCAATAAACTTACACAGAATGGACCTTGCCCTGAGTTTGTCCGGATTTTGCGTTTTCACATATGCCGGACAACTCCATATCTTAACATAATTAAGATATGGTCTCTTTCCTTTCCATATCTCATATGGAGTGGTTGGCACAGATTTGGTGGGAACCATATTCAATAGGTCTGCAGCTGTTTCCAGTGCATACCCCCAGAAGGAAATAGGTAACTCGGCTGTACTCATCATAGAGCGCACCATATCTAATAAGGTGCGGTTCCTCCATTCCGATACACCGTTGTGCTATGGTGTATATGGAGGAGTTAGCTGAGAGAGAATCTCATTCTCTTTTAGGAATTCCAGGAATTCATTGCTCAAGTATTCACCTCCTCGATCAGATCGAAGGATTTTAATACTTTTCCCGGTTTGGTTCTCGACTTCTTGTTTATATTCTCTAAATTTCTCAAAAGATTCTGATTTGTGTTTCATCAGGAACCCATATCCGAATCTAGAGAGATCGTCAGTGAATGTAATGAAGTACGCAGAACCATTCCTGGCATGTGTAGACATGGGACCGCATACATCACTATGTATCAGTCCCAAGAGTTCAGTAACTCTTTCTCCGTATCCCGTAAACGGAGTTTTGGTCATTTTTCCTTTGAGACATGACAGCCAAGTGTCATAAGATAAAAATTGAAACGGATTCAAATATCCATCCTTATGCAATTTAGCAAGTCTTGTCGCATTGATGTGACCTACTCTACAATTCCACAAGAAGGATTTGTTCAGTTCTGAACTCTTCCTCTTGTGTGTGTTTGTTATGCTCAGAACTGTTGATTGATTTAGAATATAAATGCCATTGCACAACGTGCCTGATCCAACCTACTTTTGGTTCAGGAAAATGTTCATAACATTATCCTGTAATACAAAATTATATCCCTCTTTACTTAACAAAGAAACCAATATAATGATGCATATCAGGTTCGGTATGTAATAGCATTCGTTCAGAATCAATGTATTACCTATTGGTAATACAAGGTGATATTCCCCGACGGTTTTAGCTGCAACAATTGCACCATTTCCAACCCTTATGTCTTTATCACATTCTCCAAGTTCTCTACCTTTTCTAAGCCTGTGTAACTGATTACATATATGGGATACTGACCCGGTATATAATACCCGGGACGTAGAGCAAATGGAGAAACAGTTCTCTGTAACGAACACACCCAAAAAAATGCATCATCATGTACTTTCTTCATTCGGGTGGCATTGGAATCCTGGTATTCCCCTATATCATGTTCAGTCTTATAACTCTTATAAGAAAGAATGGAACCAACGTTGCCCAGCACAGTATAACATGCGGGTTCGGTCAATACATCCATATTATTATCTTGATTAAGGCATGATATGGTCGCTACTTGTAGAGAGAGAGAAAAAAAACGCTTTAGCATATGCTCTTGCAAGATCAGATTGGTTATTATTTTATCTAATCAAGATGGCTCCCACTGTTTTTGTCAAATCTTCCTTCAAACCCTAAAAGGAAAGACTAGCCGGGATTAATTACACCCTACAATTTCGCCAATCTTTCAGCCAGGCCAATGTCGGTACTTTGAGGGAGGTTCCCCGTGCTTTCGCACGGACTTAATTAAAATAAACCTTATTTTCCCAGAGCCATAACTCCGTTGATACCTTTCTAGACACCTACTTGATTGGCTAATTGTCCTGTGTAAAACTCTCCCAGGAGTAACAATTACTCGCAGTGGGTATCGGGATCCAACTATCTCATAGAAGGTATACAATCTCATTGCAAATTTCAACTCTTGAAATTCTCGATAATATTTTTCCCCTAGCGTCCCATGACCTTGACGCAGGCCAACAAATCATTGTGCGCTAGTCAAGTTCAACCCGTCATTTCTTGATTGAATTAAACCCACCCACACGACCCTTGACGCAGGCCAACAAAGTCGCACGACTACACTAATCTAATCTGCATCATATACATAAGCAGATAAATACTAGTTAGCTACCGCACACTACGCCTTCACCCAGGCTAACAAACGTAGCACGAATACTATGTAGGACTTATCTGAAATGACGGAGGGCTACGACAGGTTTTTCTAAAAACCTATTGCGTAATGAACTTGATATTGTTGTAGAAACAAGTGAATTTTGAAAAGAAGTGTTTTTGAGGCTTTCATTAGTTTTGCTAAAGAGGTCATTCCTGGTGAAGGGATCTCGGCTCTTTCCTCATCGAATAAGGTGCGGGATATATAATATATATCACTATGCAAAGCAAATACTCTAAAAGCAATCAAAAGACAAACCGTGTGTTGTAGCATCTGCCAATTTTGCTAAAGAGGTCATTCCCGGTGAAGGGATCTCGGCTCTTTCCTCATCGAATAAGGTGCGGGATATATCATATATATCACTATGCAAAGCAAATACTGTAGCTACCCTTTTTGAAAAATTTGATTCTACAACATCTTTTAGGTTTATTTTCTTTCATTAATCACATTAATGAAGTCCCATCATTTAAGTCACTTAAACTACACAGATAAATACGACGTACACTTATGCCAACTGCATTCGCCTCGATGTCCCGTCATACACCGTTAGGTTAGGTAACTAACGGCAGAGCGGGGCAGGGATAGCGTGGGTGTAAAACATAAGTAACGTCTATATAATATATCATATATACTATATACAGTATCCATCTCAACATATCAAATGATCACATCACAGATATCGCAGCAGAAGAAACATATGAAATATTGGATATACTAGGACGTCCGTATTTTATTTTGAGCCTCTATAAAACACGGATTCCACGGTCGCGATGAATAGCCAAACCCACACCCCTAGACCCCTACGAGAGCAGAAAGCAACCCTACCAATTCTAGAGTTAGGAGACCAAGACTCGACTCCTCGGGTTGGCCTCCCGCTGGACTCTAAAACCCGGTTACTTTTACTCTCCTCCTTGGGTTTATCTTAGTGCGGAAAAGTAAATAATATACATATGGTGACATCAACCTCAACCTGGAAGTGCCCCAATAAAAGAATATTACATACATTTAATTTTACATGAATGAAAATAAAAACTCTCATCTCACATAAAACCCCCGGCTATTCAAAACGCGACGATCCAATATAACATATCCAGCAGTATATAACATCACATGTCATCACAGCACAGAAAAACTAGACAATGTTAAACATTCCAATCGAATCATCGAACACCCAAGATTACCCAGAAAGCTCAACACTTGAGTGTAGTTTAAAGTTATTCAGCACACGCCACAGTACCAATAAACCAGCCGTAGAAGGGCCAAACCAACGCCTCATATGTGGCACCGTAGAACCACCACAAACCCGAGGGTTCAGTGGTGGTTCTGACGGTCACATAATCGAGTTAAGGTTTTGTTCTTCTAGAGGGTCCATCGCATAACTTGCATGATGTTTGAAAGCATTTTAACAACGGGAAAAATCCAACACTTGGAAATTTTTCCAGCAAGGGTTAAAGCGGGTATTTGACATCCGATTGAACTTTTTAACAACGTCTAAAGTATCTCGAAACAGTTAAAATACCACTACGAAACACTCTGAGTTGTTATTATAGTAAATTAACATCACATGACAATTTAGCAAGAATAGATAACACCTGAAGCACCAAAACTCATGTAATAGAACACTGTAAAAATCTGGAGGGGGTCTCGGAAATGGCCGGTGAGGAGGGTGCGTTGCCGGCCCAATCATTACAAAATGCCTCCAAATTTCTTCAGTGTTCATGTTATCACACATGTATGATTCTGTACTTATTTAAAAAAAATTTAGGGCTCATTTTAAAATCGACAGAAACATGGATTTTAGGGCTTCAAGTTCGGTGTTTGTTTCGTGTTCGTAATCTAACAATATCCGTATTATTTTCTAGCTAGGCTCTGATACCACTGTAGGGTTCCTCTCGACGGCAATGAGGTTTCGGGAGGCATCGTCCAAGCCATTTTAAAAAAAAATTGCCGTTAAAAGGAACTCTAAACATGATCGTTAACTAGAATACAATTACGGAAACAAAGTAAACCATTTACTATCTAAGTGAAAAAGGAAATACAACCTTTGTAGATCGGTCCTTCACTTCATAAGCTCCTTGTAGTAGTCCTTTCTCTACGATCGTCGAGCTCCCGGACTCTTGCATGGCTTCGCGTAGAGAAATGGGCGATCTTGCTTGAAGTCCTCGAGGCCGAAGATGATCTACGTCGAGAGAATACTAACTCAAGTTTCTACTTCACTAACTAAAGAATTAGTGAAGTAAACACCCTAAACTAAAGTGTTAGTCTAGTAGAGGATGATGAAATAGGAAGTGGGCTCACTTTAGAATTTCTTTTCTCACTTTGCTTTCTCACTTAATCAAAACCCTAGCAATCTTTTTGAGCTTGAGGAAGAAGATGAACCAAAATAAAATGAGAATAATGAATCAAGTGAGAGAGTGAACCATGGTGAGTGAGTATCATATACTAACTCATGTAGAGACATAACCATGGCTAATTGTGATGGTTAGGTTAGTAAATATCTTAAGTAAAACAAAACTAATGGACTTAGTCAAAATATCCAAAAGCTTCCACAAGCTTCATGCTTTCAACTAATATTCCACTAATTTTATTTTCACTTTAAATAATAAAACCCATTATCACAAATAGAATGGTGTATGTCTTACACACCCATGTTTGATGTATCAACAACCATGATACAAAATGAGAACACATTTTAATATATATAACATATATATATTAAGTTGTGCACAAGTGAGAAAAACAAATGCTTAAGTGAACCAATGTTAGTTAATGTAAATTAGTATATCACATATACAAATTATACACTAAATTATTAAATCAACACTTGACTTAATAATCCGGATATATCACATATAACCGACTAACATCCAATGTATCGACTTATCGAATCAACCCTTGATTCGATAACCCGGCCATATAACATATAACCGACCGATACATAAGTCGTGAGAATAGAATACGGTATAACATACACGCATTATTCTCGGTCCCCCACATATCTCATATGCGCTCCTATTTTGTTTTGCATGAGTCAGTAAAACCTCTATGTAGGACTCTAAAGACTCGTCAATACGCCGGCAGTAGGTGATGATCACATCAAGCACCCACAAGCCGTCAGCTGTACTAGCTGGACGTAACGGCTACCCGGGTATTGAGCGATCAGAAGATCAGCAAGCAAGCCTGCTCCAACTCCTGCAAAAGCTTGACGGTAACACTTGCCGTACAGTCCGGTCTCCTCATCTGATATGTCGCATATCATGTATAGGGGTGGTAAACATCAGACCCCAATAACCGATAAGTCATGCCGATGTGAGGCTCATAACGGATCGTGAAACTACTGGTAACTCTTACCAGTAAATCTCTAAATCAGCCCTGGCCAGGGACTTCCCTGTAATGGCCAATCGAGCACAGCGCAACATCAACCCCCAATACCGGGAGATACGAAACCTCTCCTATCGCTCATTGCCTCCATGTGACTCAGGACTGTATCCAAAAACCACCGTTTTGCACGCCCTCTTGGACGTGGTAAAGTAGAAATCAAGGCACAGTGGGAATCACACAAGACTCTATGACGATCTCAGATCTATAAACTAACCTGTACAAGTGTCACCAGAGAACTTCCTATTGGAGATAGTGCCCTCAGAATCAATTATTGGATCACAGGCACGTGATTGCAATGATTGAGATAGGACCTATTCTAGTAGGACAGTCTTACTCAAGACGATAGTATGCTATCTGGTTTACCTTTATCATCGTGTACTGCTTTAGGTGACCTGACAGGTCGCTATTACACGTTGATAGAGCCCCTAGGATTCTTGCTTGACTGCCAGCAGTATGAGGGCAATCATATACGTGAGAGCTGGTAGTCTATAAGTACATCCTTAAAAGGTCCCTAGTCGTGGGAGTTTCGAGACAGGGCATCGATACTCCAGAGTAGACTAGTGTATACAGTCGAGACCCCGACGAGGGGCGGTGGTCGGACTCACAAGCCACTGGTGTCAGTTGGTTCACCTAAGACGTATACAGGTGCTCATTGGGTTATGAGTACACTGGACAGGACTCGCCGGGAACATGCTAGTTGGTCTTATACCTGACGTCAGATAGCAGTTCCCTGGTGACATGTGTACAGGTTAGTTCATCGACCTAGGGATCGTCATTTGACTCGTGTGGGTTCCCACTGTACTTTGATTACTACCCTACCACGCTCAAAGGAGACGTGCAAACAGGTTTTAGTTGGGTACAGTCCCGAGCCACATAGAGGCAGTGAGCGGATCTTCAAGGGTTCGTCTCTCCCGGTATTGGGGGTGAGGTCGCGCTGTGTCTAGGAGAGCCAGTACATGAGAAGTCCTTGGCCAAGGCAGGAGATTTACTGGTAGGTATTCCAGTAGTATCTCAGGGTGTTCTGGGCTACACTCCGACATGACTTGTACCGCTTTTGGGGGTCTGACTTTTACCAACCCCCGAGGCCCGCCATGCGATGCTCATAGACGAACGGACTGGACTGTACAGATATTGTCACTGACAGGCTCAGTAGGGTGTCAGGATGAGTTCGCTCATCGAAGTCCCTTTTGGTCAATAGCTGGTAGCCCGTCACGTATGGCTAATACTTCTGACGTGCTAGTGGTTAAATCCACAGCCATAGTATTGACGAGTCTTTAGAGTCCCCCACAGACAGTTGCTCAAGTTTTCGGGCGAAACGTTGTAGAGTCCGTATGGAGAAATGGTAGGGTTCGATCAGATACGTGCGGTATTGCACGGATCCTGATCAGACGGTTTATACAAGCGGGCTTTGGTTTAAGCCGGATCCTAGTATTGTACAGTGTAGATTTTGTCTCATTGCATTTGTATTTCGGTCGGAATACAAATGCGGGTATGTATATACAGTAGCGGGGTTTTCCTGTAATTCATTACGGGATCAGTTTTCTGGAGTTGCCAGTTTGTTTTCCGTTTCGGCCATATTTCTTTGTATCTTTCATTGGCCGAAGTTTGGTGGAGGAGGGCTTATTTGTATTTGTGCAAATAAGCATTTGTGGAGGGTGTTCTTTGCATTTTGTTGCTTCATGATGGTTTTCATGATGGGTGCACCATCCATTGACTTGATTAATCCATCATTGCTTGACTTTTGTTTTGGTGGTTGAGTGTTGGGTTTTTGGTATGAGATTTTGGGTTATCATTATTCCTCATGATAACATTCTAGCATTATTGCTTACCCACCCCCTTGTCTTTGCTCTCTCTCTCCCATTCAAAAGTGTGGCCGGCCATTTTCCGGGGGGTTGACACAATTTTTGGTGTGCCATTTTTTCATCTCATATTTGCTTGCAAAATTCTTTTGGTTCACCTCCAAAGTTTACACTTCATTTTCCTGCACCATATACATGGCAACTACAACCCCTAGAGACGAAAGAGTTCTACAGTCAACCTACAGCAAACCTTGGGCACGTCGACTCGCCAACTTCGTGCCCGAGTTGCCTCGGACCAGAGGTGGGAGCCCGTAAAAGATGCCGGCGATGTATTGCCCTTCCGGCGACGTGATGGAGACCGGAGATTTCGCGGGAGATCGGGACGATGACGAGAAGACCGGAGGACACGAATCACTCGGTATACTTCTCTACCCATTCTTTAGTTAGCTAGGACTAGTTTAATTGCCCGATCCGGGTTGATAGTGCGCGGTGGTGCCGGTTTATAAAGTTTAAAGAAATGCATCGCTTCCGCATTCCGGCGTCGGATTGACGGCCGGGGCACCGCTGTGCACTTACAGTGGTATCAGAGCCTCGCCATTAACCTAGTCTAGCTTTGTCTAATGTGTTTACACTTTCGATCGAACAAAATTCCAAAAACCCGTGTTTACAATAGCATCAGTTTCTGTCGAAATTTTTTGGAGCCCAAAAATTTTTCAGGTAATTGCAGAATGATGTGCAGGGAAGTATAAGCTTCCTGTAAAAATTTGGCCGCGCGATCTCATTATCCCACCGCGGAACCGCGGCCAAACCCATGCTTGGGCCGCGGTTCCGCCGCTGTTTTAACTGTTCAGTGCACCAATTTTTTACAGAGGCCTCCTGACTTGAAAATAGGATTTTTGGAACATTCTTTTTGGGCCCAGAATTTCTTTATATGCTACAGTATTGCTTGGGGCCCACTTGGTAAAATTTGATCGATCGAAAATTTTAAACACATTAGTTCACAGTATTTACATTATATCTGCGACCGTGAATGTCACTTGATTGGTAAATCCTGTCTAACTGCTATAGCCCGGTTAGACGGATTTGCGAACGTGACATTCACGTTGATATTCTGTGCTGTACATTTCTGTGATGTTGCATTTTATCACGCCTTGAGCGAAATATTATATATTGATATATATACTAGTAGATGTTGTATATGTTTTGCATCCGCGCTAGTCCAGTCCCCGCTCTGTCGTTAGTAAACTAACCTAACGGGTAATGACGGGACCCAGTGGCGAATGCGGATGGCATATACGTACATCATTATATTTCGTTCTTTGTGGTGTGATCAATTGATGTGACTGCATTGATTCGGATCAATGCAAGCTAAACAAACCTATTCTGATGTTGTTGGAACATTTTTCAAAAAGCTGTTATTGCAAGGACGTTCACTTTTGTTTTGCACAGTGGTATTCAGTTGGAATATCCTGCTCCTCAGTCGACGAAGCAAGGGCCGAGATCCCTTCACCGGGAGTAACCCCTTGGACAGAAGTTTGCGTCAGGGCAATAACTTCACTATAGCCGATTACTTTTGCTTTGCATCGTGGTATTCAGTTGGAATATCCTGCACCTCATTCTACGGGGAAAGAGCTGAGATCCCTTCACCGGGAGTGACCTCTTTAGCAAAGGTTTTCGTCACTATATTTTTAAAAGCTATCCTGTTCCTTCAACGATATCAAGTTCATTACGTTAAAGGTTTTCGCCAGAAACCATTCGTAGCCCTCCATCATTTCGGTTAAATATTCGGTAGTATTCAAGCTATGTATTTTGACCTCACGCCAAGGCCTAGTGATTGGTAGCTGCCGGATATTTAGCTGTTGCATAGATAGATGCGTTGGTTTGGGACAGTCGTACTACTATTTTGGTCCACGTCAAGGGTATGTACGGGTGGGTTCAAATTAACCAGGACAATGATGGGTAGAACTTGACATGTGACTTATGATATTTTGACCTCACGCCAAGGTCATAAGAGCATGGGGCAAAAATCACATCGGGAGTTTCTAAAGAAACTGAAACTTTCCAGATATGCGCATACCTTCTGGAGTGTGATAACGTGAGCGGATTCCGTCACATTATCATGCGATGATAGTTGGATCCCGATTCCCGCTGATGAGTTGGTTTACTCCTCGGGTGATCCCGACTAATTCTTCTTTCAGGTTTGGAGGAGAATTTGACTGTACAGTGGGAGGTTTCCAGATTAGATAAATTGGTAACCATTCTGATCTAGGTTAGAGTGCACGCTGAGTGTTTCTTTTCTCTCTCTCTTTGGCAGCGACCATTGACCCGACCCTAAGACTATGACTCAGTGACCAAGTTAACCGAACCTTCTTAAACACTGGCTTTTGGATTGTCAGAGTTGCAAACCTCATTGCCACTCCTACTTTTACCCTTTTCTCCAGGATACCCCGTATTACTACGAACGTCCACTTCCATTGGACAAAACCATCGTATGGTTATATACGAACTCGAAGGAATTTATTCGAGGATGGTTTCCGGTTCTAGAGAAAACGGATAGGACTATTCAGTTGTCTTTTCCTTTTGCCTTCTCTCAGGTTGCGAGTACTCCTTGGTTTAGGCGATAGTACACCTATTACGCAAATTGGATAGTCTTCTTCCAAACCTTAGGCTGGTGTTGAACGGTGGGGAATGAAGAAAACCAATTAGCATAACGATGGTGTGCAGAAGGTATTAAGTAAAGACAAAGAAAGGGATTAGTAAGAGGGCAAAGTAAATTGCGACTGATATTCACGACCAAACCAGGTATTTCATTACCACTCCCACTTCACCTTTGTATTTCTCCAGGACACTCCGTATCACTACGAAGATCCACAGTTTATTGGATACTCCATCGTATGGTTATATACGAACTCGAAGGGAACTTGTTCCAGTTCGGGGATGGATTCTGGTTCAGGAGAAATAGGAATAAGGTTTATTCAGGTGTCTTTTATCTTCACCTTCTCTCCGTTGCGAGTGCTCCTAGGATTAGGACAGTACACCCATTATGCTTATTGGATAGTCTTCTTCCAAACCATAGGTTGGTGCCGAACGGTAGGAAAGGAAGAAAACCATTTGGCCTAAAAGGGTGTGCAAAAGGTAACGACTAAAGACATATAAAGGGATTTGGAGAGGTGGCAAATAATTATACGGTTACAGTCATGAATCTGGATAATGGAAGAGGCATTACTAGGAATACCCAGATACCCCTACGAAACATTTCAATATTTCAGTTTCACTGTGTACTGTTAAAAGAAAACTGATTTCCCAATTAGACACTTACTCCAGGGTATGTATTTACCAGGTATCATTCTCACATCTGTATGGTTTTACAGATGATGAGTGGGAGTAAGCTATTGGGAATTAGGTGATCATCCTCATTATATCGGAATTCGTTGTAATTGGTGATATTTGAGGAAGTCACCTGGGTTGTTTGTCGGACGGCGATTATTTAGTTTTGAATATCCGTTATAATGCACCAATTTCAAATTGATATATCTGTACGTCTATTTTTATAGAGTGAGATATAGCTTTTGAAATTATGACGATGACATTTACCTATATCAGTGGATGGTTAGGTAAGGAGCATTGAACAGCGGTGTAATTCTTCTTAACCATAAGTACAGTTTTCAACCTACGACACACAGTGAATGAGTTCTTAAACTCTGGAGACTTGAACAGAGTATTGTATATTGTCCAGTGTCTATTAGGACAGAGGGGTTGGTCCTCGTACTATATTCTGTTTACTTATGACTTCTCTAGTTCTTAGACATGTGTTTCGTAGAAATGCAAGGTCTAAGTTTTGAGAAGTTATAGGTATAAGAATAAAGTAGAGAACCGGATGTTGCAAGTATCAGGATTCTTCAAGGAGATCGAAGATGTAGATACTTGTGTAGAGTATTCAGTTGATAGTAATGATTAAGAGAACTTGCTTCTCTTTCAGGTTACTCATAATTGGAAGCACTCCTAAGTTGAGTAACGCTGATCGGCCTCCTTCCATTTAGTTGACATGAACTGGAGACAGCTGCATGATTTGAATCTGGTTCAATTAAATCAGTGCCTCTGGTCCTATATTGGATATAAAACAGTTCGTATCTTAACGATGTTAAGGTACGGGGAGTTGTCCGGCTTATGCTTAAAACCAGACTCTGGATAACTCAAGGCACGTTTCTGTAATGGCTGTTTGTGGGTTGACCCAGGCTATGACGAGGGTTGAATTTCTACCATCTGGAAGATCAATAGTGATATTGTTCTTGACTCGCCACAGTTTTAATAAAAATAGATTTTTTTGGAAAACAGTAGTGGGAGTATGGTAGAACTGGAAATGATTCCAGAACCACAAACGATTACTGAAGATTTGATAGGAACCTATAGATTCAATCTGGTTTGACATTCTATTGGCCACTCCGCAGATACGGTGGGTAACCTCAAGCACCCGAGAGGTACTTCGGTATGCTCAAGGACGGTGGCAGGGAGGTTCTTGTTTACCCACACTTGCCATTGCTGTTGTTCCAGGCTGCGAGACCCGGCGGGAGGATGAGTATAGCGTCATTCTAAACTGGCTTTAGAAGTGTACGTCTATATGATTCTTCCAGAGGGTTGTCGTGGTCAGTGGGAGCAGCGGAAGCATGGTGGACAAGTGCCTTATGTCTATTTATAGACTAAAGCAGATATAGCGTAGATAGATCATCAATTTCTGATGTGACAGTCATAGGTTTGACTTCATCAGAATAGGGGATGGATCTGTTGAGAAGGTAGTAGGGTGTGATGTCATGGTATTTAGATGACATACACAGAGTAGGAACTGATATTCCTATACTACGATCGGTTATACTTTAGTCGTCACACAGTGGTTTCTCCACAAGGGACTTGGACATTATATCAGACATACTGGTTACTAGATCTATGGTTTTAGATCTAGATTTGGGTGGTTTCCCAATTAAGGGTATATAGACAGCATTCTAAGAGTATTTAGAATGGACGACTCCTGGCACGGTAGTGTACCTGCAGGTGATGGAGTCACCCTCTCTAAAGGTGTCTTACAGACTAAAGGGGAGAGGGATGTGCATGATTGGCAGATCACTTGCTTAGGCAATTGAGTCAATCATGAGATGTCAAGTACCACACCAGATGTTGTTTTTGCACTAGATGCAATAAGTTGATATTGATCCTATCCTGGAGAAACAATCAGAAGCAGTTTTAGAACATAAGTGGATGTTCTAAGGATATGATAACGACAGCCTCATTCGGGAGACAGTTATCATTCCAGGCTTCAAAGGTGACTTGGACGACAAGGAGGTTGTCAGAGTTATAGTTTTCCTTCTGACGAGGGGCAGTATTTTGGACAGGTGGTCCAAGGAAATACCGAGGGAGGCATGGCGCAGGATACTGATTAAGTTCAGTTGACGATACAGTCTAAGAAGTTTGGATTTGGAGTTCATTTATGAGCTAGGTCCCATCGGATATCCAGACACATTCTAAGACAGGTATTGCTCATTTCGGGAGATGGCTTTCTCCGCGAACATAAGATATAGAGAGACATAAAAGGAAACATCTAGGCGGATCTACTCACTGAGGCTATTCCTCGAACGCAATAGTTTCGCAAACGAGCTTTGTGAGACTGACAAGTAGAGGAGTTCGGTGTTCGGTATCACACGGGCTGTGAGTATGCGACATCGCAATAATTATCCTTGAGTGCAAGTGGGAGATTGTTGGAGATAGTGCCCTTAGAGTCAATTATTGGATCACAGGCACGTGATTGCAATGATTGAGGGAGGACCTATTCCGGTAGGACAGTCTTACTCAAGATGATAGTATGCTATCTAGTTTACCTTTATCATCGTGTACTGCTTTAGGTGACCTGACAGGTCGCTATTACACGTTGATAGAGCCCCTAGGATTCTTGCTTGACTGCCAACAGTATGAGGGCGATCATATACGTGAGAGCTGGTAGTCTATAAGCACATCCTTAAAAGGTCCCTAGTCGTGGGAGTTTCGAGACAGGGCATCGATACTCCAGAGTAGACTAGTGTATACAGTCGAGACCCTGATGAGGGGCGGTGGCCGGTATCACAAGCCACTGGTGTCAGTTGGTTCACCTAAGATGTATACAGGTGCTCATTGGGTTATGAGTACACCAGACAGGACTCGCCGGGAACATGCTAGTTGGTTTTATACCTGACGTCAGATAGCAGTTCCCTGGTGACATGTATACAGGTTAGTTCATCGACCTGAGGATCGTCATTTGTCTCGTGTGAGTTCCCATTGTACTTTGATTACTACCCTACCACGCTCAAAGGAGACGTGCAAACAGGTTTTAGTTGGGTACAGTTCCGAGCCACATGGAGGTAGTGAGGGGATCTTCAGGGGTTCGTCTCTCCCGGTATTGGGGGTGAGGTCGCGCTGTGTCTAGGAGAGCCAGTACATGAAAATTCCTTGGCCAAGGCAGGAGATTTACTGGTAGGTATTCCAGTAGTATCTCAGGGTGTTCTGGGCTACACTCCGACACGACTTTTACCGCTTTTGGGGGTCTGACATTTACCAACACCCTAGGCCCGCCATGCGATGCTCATAGACGAACGGACCGGACTGTACGGATATTGTCACTGACAGGCTCAGTAGGGTGTCAGGATGAGTTCGCTCATCGACGTCCCTTTTGGTCAATAGCTGGTAGCCCGTCACGTATGGCTAATACCTCTGACGTGCTAGTGGTTAAATCCACAGGCATAGTATTGACGAGTCTTTAGAGTCCCCCACAGACAGTTGCTCAAGTTTTCGGGCGAAACGCTGTAGAGTCCGTATGGAGATATGGCAGGGTTCGATCAGATACGTGCGGTATTGCACGGATCCTGGTCAGACGGTTTATACTAGCGGGCTTTGGTTTAAGCCGGATCCTAGTATTTTTGTCTCATTGCATTTGTATTTCGGTCGGAATACAAATGCGGGTATGTATATACAGTAGCGGGGTTTTCCTGTAATTCATTACGGGATCAGTTTTCTGGAGTTGCCAGTTTGCTTTCCGTTTCGGCCATATTTCTTTGTATCATTCATTGGCCGAAGTTTGGTGGAGGAGGGCTTATTTGCATTTGTGCAATTAAGCATTTGTGGAGGGTGTTCTTTGCATTTTGTTGCATCATGATGGTTTTCATGATGGGTGCACCATCCATTGACTTGATTAATCCATCATTGCTTGACTTTTGTTTTGGTGGTTGAGTGTTGGGTTTTTGGTATGATATTTTGGGTTATCATTATTCCTCATGATAACATTCTAGCATTATTGCTTACCCACCCCCTTGTCTTTGCTCTCTCTCCCCCATTCAAAAGTGTGGCCGGCCATTTTCATTGGGGGGTTGACACAATTTTTGGTGTGCCATTTTTTCATCTCATTTTTTCTTGCAAAATTCTTTTGGTTCACCTCCAAAGTTTACACTTCATTTTCCTCCACCATATACATGGCAACTACAACCCCTAGAGACAAAAGAGTTCTACAGTCAACCTACAGCAAACCTTGGGCACGTCGACTCGCCAACTTCGTGCCCGAGTTGCCTCGGACCAGAGGTGGGAGCCCGTAAAAGAAGTCGGCGATGTGGTGCCCTTCCGGCGACGTGATGGAGACCGGAGATTCCACGGGAGATCGGGACGACGACGAGAAGACCGGAGGACACGGATCACTCGGTATACTTCTCTACCCGTTCTTTAGTTAGCTAGGACTAGTTTAATGGCCCGATCCGGGTTGATAGTGCGCGGTGGTGCCGGTTTATAAAGTTTAAAGAAAAGTATCGCTTCCGCATTCCGGCGTCGGATTGACGGCCGGGGCGCCGCCGTGCACTTACACTTCCATCTGACATGAGGTATAATACCATCTGGGAGTTCTCGGCGAGTCCGTCCAGTGTACCCAGTCTCCACTGAGCACCCGTATACCATCTCTGATGTCAAACACCAATGGATATTGGATCATCCATTGCCCATCTCATAGGTCGAGAAGCGTATACGCTAGTCTACTCCGGTATATCGATGACTTGTCTCGATACACCCATGACTAGGAACGTTAAAGGATGAACTTATGGACTACCATGGCCCTACTAGTATGATCTGCATCATAGTCCTGGTAGTCAAGTACACATCCTAAGGGCTTTACCAACATGTAACCATAATACAGTATCAAGAGACTAGTATACATGTTAAGATAAAGAGCAACCATATAGCATACTATCATATCGAGCAAGAAAGTCCTCTCTATATATATCCAAGCATCCAATATAATATACATCATCTGTACAATACTGGCCTCTAGGGCATACATACAACTAACAGTACCATTTGCTAGTTTTGCTAAAGAGGTCACTCCCGGTGAAGGGATCTCGGCTCATTCCTCATCGAATGAGGTGCTGGATATTCATCATTGAATACCACTATGCAAAGCAAGAACTAGAGATATCTTTTTGTAAAAATTTTGATTCTATAACATTTTTAGGTTTCTTTTTTTTCCATTAATCTCATTAATAAAGTCCCATCATTTATGTTTTCCTAAATATCACAAAAAAGAAACGAAAATAGAACGTACGCTTTTTCCATCCGCATTCGCTACGGGGCCCCGTCATGCACCGTTAAGTTACTTAACTAATGGTAGAGAGGGGGCTGCACTAGCGCGGGTGCAAAACATAAGCAACGTTTATTATATATATCATATATATATATATTTCTTCTTACGCAGTTATATGATCACATTACAAAACTCAAGCAGCAGAAGTCAACATATGAAATATTAAATATACTAGGAGGTCCGTATTTTAAATTTAGCCACTAATGAAAAACACGGATTCCACGGTCGTGATGAATAGCCAAATCCACATCCCTAGACCCCTACGAGAGCGGCAAGCAACCCTGCCAATTCTAGAGTTAAGAGACCCGATCTCGACTCCTTGAGATTGTCTCCCACTGGACTCTAGAACTCGGTTACTTGTGCTCCCCGCCTTTGGTCTATCCTAATACAGAAAAGTAAATAATATACATCAATGGTGACAACATCCTCAACCCGGAAGTGTCCCAATAAAAGAATATTATATACTTTTTTCATGAATGAAAATTAAAAAATTCCCATCTCACGCAAAAAAACCCCGGCTATTCAATCACGACGGTCCAATATAACATATCACAGCAACACATAACATTACATGTCATCAACGTAAGTAAATATGCGTATCCCGAATTCCGTACACATATTGCAACAAGATCGGGGATACCCCACATATTACACTTACGGTTGCAGAAAAGAAATGAAAAACTACAATATTTAGAATCCGCAAATACCTTAGACATCATAAATCCGGAATATCTCATATTTCAAATTTCATGCTAAATCTATAAACCTTGCATTTAAGTCTCAAATTGAAAACTCTTTTCAATAAGCAGTCGGATAATTCAACAAGATTTCCGACTAAGTGTTCGCGTACTATACACGATTGCGACGAAGTTTTGATTCGAATCGAAACTTCATGGCAATCGATCAACCGAGACTAAAACGCTAGATTTATAAAACACCAACTAGTTTTCTTAAAACTAATTGTTGTGGATTCTAAATATTGTATCATATATCATCATAATCTAGACGACGTTAAATATTTCGATCGAATTATGAAACACCTAAAAAACCCAGAGAGCTCAACAACTTGAGTCTCATTAAAAACATCCAGAAAGTGCCAAATATTACAAAGGAGCAGCATAAGACAAACGATCCCAAAATACCCCAAACATGCGGCGGAACCGAGGCCAAACATGGGGTTAGGCTGCTGTTCCGTGGCACTTTGATGGAATTAAGGCTTCTAATTTCTTGGGTCTCCATTAAATACCCTGCACAATTTTCTACATATTTTTAATCTCGAAAATTTCAACTTTTGAAAAATGGACAGAAACTTGGAAAAAAATTGGGTTTCGAAGTTCGATCGAACACTTTAACTTCGTCTAGACTTCATTTAATGTTTTAGCTTGGCTCTGATACCATGAAAGTGTATCCTAGCACCACCATAAGGTTTTAACCGGCATCAAGCATACAATTTTAAAAATTTTGGGATGCTAAGCTACACTAACCTAGAATCTAACTAAAGTATTAGGGTTTATATAAACATATAGCAAATTGTATACTGAGAGATGTAAACTACAACCTTTGTAGACCAAGTCCTTCTCTTCTAAAGCTTCGGGTTGTTATCCCTATGACTCCTCGTAGCTCCACTTGAAGAAGTGTACGAACTTGCTTCGCGATTTTAGTGTCAAAGATGATCCATCCGAAGTTCCTCTAAGTCAAGCTACTTCTTCACCAATCTAGTATTAGTGAAGTAAACAACCTAGTCTAAAGTGCTAATCTAGACTAGGATTATGAAGTATGGTGTTTATATCACTAGAATAACTCTAAAGTCCTAGGGTTCACAACTCATGTGAGGGTTAGGACTTTAGGAGGAGGAACAAGAAGATGGAGAGAGCTAGAGAGAATGAGCTAGCATCAACTCAAGTGAGTGAAGAAATGGCTCAAAACTCATCTCACTTATTGAAGCATGGAATTAAAAACCAATAACAAATCCAACCATACTTCAATAGTGAATGCAAATGAATAAACAAATAATTTGTGCCATGCTTCACCCATGCTTAAAATATCTCCCTATTTCCACCTCATTTTCTATTTTCTCAAAATAGAAAACCACGCTTCATAATACATATATATTTATATATATATCACACACACACACACATATATATATATACAATAATATATATAAAAAGAAGAAAATAATTAGTGAGCTTAATATTAGTTAATATATAATTATATCAAATTATTAAATCAACACTTGATTTAATAATCCGGTTATATCATATATAACCGACTAATATCATTTATCTGTATATCACATTATCAAATCAACACTTGATTCAATAATCCGGTTATATCATATATAATTTAACCGATATCAAATGTCGCCAGATTAGAATACGGTATCACATACTCGTATTTAATCGGGCTCCCGCACATATCAACATACGTGCCCTATTTCGTTTCGCTTGAAATAGGAAACCTCCGTTTGGGACTCTAAAGACTCGTCAATCACCAGCAGTAGGTAATGATGACATCAGTTACCCATAAGCCTATAACATTTTGAAAATTTAGAAATAAATAAAATTAATTAGTTAAATAATAAAATGATAAATCAACAAGTTATTAGAACCAAATAAGACATTTTTATAACTAGTAGGTAAAACAAATTAAAGTAAAATTTTAGTATGCAACATAAATAAATTATAAGGGATGTAATGTGAATTTTATCTTCATTTTAATAAAAAGGGTCTTTTATAATAACATAAGTTGTGAAGGGTTCTATGTAAAGTTTAGGATATTGTGTAAATTGGAAATTTGTTATGAGTGTGAGAGAAAAAGGGTTAAATTAAGGTTATGTTCAGAATACTATCCAAGAGACAATTCATTTTGGAAAAAGAAAATCAATTCCATATCATTCTTGCATGCACACACCCTCACCATACCTCCTCCTTGCATGAAGATGGCACCCTTGGCCTTTAACACCTCCTTCTTCACCTTATCCTTTCTTTCTCTCATACATATAGCTTATATTCAGTTCAGTTGCTAAATTAAACTCTAAAAATTTAGAAACAAATAAGAAGAAAACAAAAGCAACATAGAAGAACAAGAGAAAGGAGAAGATAATAGCTAAGTCTAAGAATTTCCTCGACAAGGAACTTGTGCATCTTGGGGGGTGTTCTACCAGCAAGTTACTTGTAGGTAAATCCTTAATCACAGTAGGAATTTAATTCTTTTAGTAGTTTAACTTTGAAATCAAAAATTGTCTCAAATATCATATTTTTGTCAAAACGAGACTCTATTTGAATCTGCTTTAGTTTTTATAAAAATCAACTTAACAAAACAGTTCCAAAATGTTGTATGTTGGACCTAGAACAACTCATAGGAATACGAGCAGGGGAGCTCGGATTTTGGCTGGCAACCTTAAAGAGAATTCCGGCGTCGCCGGATTTGTAGGGGGCTTGGGTGTTTTGGGTTGTGGGGTAGGTTTCTGTGTAGAATTTTGATCATTTTAGTATTGTTTAATCAAGTTATTTTAACTGTATATAAAATCTGAAAGCTAATATCAGAAAAGGTATCTAAAAATCCAAAATACGACACGGTTAAAACGTATCGCGATCTGTTTTCTGTCGCGATGCAGAGTAGGGTTAAATTCCAGTAAGGTTAAGTGTTAGATAGCTTGAAATAGTCGTATACAATATAACTAGTACGTAGGAACGTGTATTTTCATATTCGCCGTGTCGGAGTAACCGTTTCCTTATACAAGTTAATTTACGATGTTAGATTCAAATATGGGAACTTCGGAGGCAGTAAGGAAAGGAAAAGGATTGGCGATTCCTGAGTAGATACGATGTATTTCCGGTGAGTAGACTAAACATCTACCGGGGAATTTTGTAAAGATGGCGTGTTACGCCTGTGGTTTTATTTAACTAAAAGTTTTACTTGCATATGCTAAGTTAATAATATGCATTCATATACATACCTATGCATCATTATGGTAATAGATGTAGAACACTGCACAATTATCGACGGGTTATGCCGCACGTGCACATCTTTACATGTTACACTACACCTCGTCGATATTAGCATGTTACTTCTATACTAAATATTCATCTTGTTAAAAATGATTCCTATCATACCTAAATTTTCAACAACAGTGATAACTTGCATAAATGACATCATGTTTATCATCCGAGCATTCTAAGTTGATATAAGAAGCTTTGTTTTATTGAGAATTTATGGTTTGGATTTTTCCTGTACTATTACATAAAGTCAATGATTTCATGATTGATGTGACATGTCCACCATGAGATGTTTTATGATTTGTTTTTATTCCGGACCGAGTGGGGGAGCTATAAGGTCGCGGATTTATACGTTATCCCGACTGAGTGGGGGAGATATACAGTTGGATACATGGTGGACCCGGTCGAGACCGAGGGGCAGGATAGCCGCATTTAAGGTGGGGGAGCCTAGCGAGGTTACTCGATACCGGAGACAGTGGTGAAATTGTTAGTTGTATGTATGCCCTAGAGGCCAGTATTGTACAGATGATGTATATTATATTGGATGCTTGGACATATATAAAGATGACTTTCTTGCTCGACATGATAGTATGCTATCTGGTTGCTCTTTATCTTAACATGTACACTAGTCTCTTTATACTGTCTTATAGTTACATGTTGGTAAAGCCCTTAGGATTTGTACTTGACTACCTGGACTATGATGCAGATCATACTAGTGGGGACATGGTAGTCCATAAGTACATACTTCAAGGTCCCTAGTCGTGGGTGTATCGAGACGGGACATCGATATACCAGGGTAGACTAGCGTATACGCTTCTCGACCCATGAGATGGGCGATGGATGATCCCATATCCATTGGTGTTTGACATCAGAGATGGTGTACGGGTGCTCAGTGGAGACTGGGTACACTGGACGGACTCGCCGAGAACTTCCAGATGGTATTATACCTCACGTCAGATGGCAGTTCTCAGGTGACACTTGTACAGGTTAGTCTGTAGACCCGAGATCGTCATAGAGTCTTGTGTGATTCCCACTGTGCTTTGATCTCCACCTTACCACATCCATGAGGGCGTGCAAAACGGTGGTCTTTGGGCACAGTCCCGAGTCACATGGAGGCAATGAGCGATAGGAGGGGTTTCGTCTCTCCCGGTATTGGGGGTTGATGTTGTGCTGTGCTCGATTGGCCGTAGCAGGGAAGTCCCTGGCCAGGGCTGATCAGAGATTTGCTGGTAAGTGTTACCAGTAGTTTCTCGACCCGTTATGAGCCTCACATCGGCACGACTTATCGGGTTATTGGGGTCTGACGTTTACCACCCCTAGACTTGATATGCGACATATCAGACGAAGAGACCGGACTATATGGTAAGTGTTACTGGTCGGATTCGCAGGAGTGTGAGCGGGCTAGCTCGTCGATCTTCTGATCGCTCAATACCCGGGTGTCCGTTACGTTTAGCAGACCGCTTGCGGCTTGTGGGTGCTTGATATGATCATCATCTGCTACCGGCGTATTGACGAGTCTTTAGAGTCCTACACAGAGGTTTCCTGGCTCAAGCGAAACGAAATAGGAGCGCATATGAGATATGTGCAGGATCGAGAATAATGCGTGTATGTGATACCGCATTTCATTCTCGCGATATATGTTTCGATTGGTTATATTCGATATGACCTAGTTATCGAATCATTGATTCGATAAATCGATACATTGGATTCAAGTCGGTTATGTGCGACATGACCGGATCATTGAATCAAATGTTGATTTAATGATTTAATGCATAATTATATATTTGATATATTGCATTGCATTAACTAGTATTGGTTCACTTTAAACGGATTTTTCTCTCTTGATGCACATTGTGTATGTGATATGCTTTAGTGCACTACTTTGTATCATGTTTGATGATACTTGATAATGTGGTTAAGTGTAAAGGGTTAAACCATGGTTAAGTGATGATTAGGGTTTGGGTTTTTCATTTATTTATTTGTTTATTTATTTGGAAAGGATTAAGTTGAGAATGGTGGCTTATTTTGGAGCTATGTTGAAGCTTCTTGAAGCTTTGACAAAGTCCACCATCCTTATCTCATCCTTAACCCTAACCACTCTAACTAACCTTGGTTTAATCTCTACACTTGACCATGGTCAAGATATGATAAGTATTCATATTATTTTTATTTTTAAAAATAGAAGACTTATCATTCTTGCTTGATCTTCATCTTCTTCTTCTTCTTCAAGCTTGCTACTTTAATGGCAACTTGAGATCTAGTGAGATAAATCCAATTCTAAAGTGAACCCACCTCCTATTTCTTCACCCTCTACCTCTTGCCAAGTTGTTTTGGGTGTTTTCTTCACAAGTTTCACAACTTTGTGAAGTCGGAGCTTGAGCTTGTGCAACCTCGACGTAGATCGTCTTTGACACGAAGCCGACGACCTATTCCGCACTTTCTCCGATGAAGCCGTCACGAGAGTCCAAGGTTCAAGATGGACAGCGAGAGGACGCCCTCGTGGAGCTAAGGAAGTGGGTATCCGGATCTACAAAGGTTGTAGCATCTTAACTTTAGTTGAATTGTTAACTAGATTTATATTTTGCCTAGAATTCTAGCGACGATCCGTAGTTTAGGGTTTCTCGGCACCATTTTTTTTGAAATTGGCATGTTTGATGCCTTGTGAGACCTCACTAGGGTGCCTAGGAACCTTACAGTGGTATCAGAGCCTAGCTAGAGCCTTAGGCGAAGTCTAGACGGATTTTGAAGTCCGATCGAACCCGAAAGTCTAAAATTTCCATGCTCTCTGTACTTTTTTGAAAACAGTGAGTTTTTCAACATTAAAAATATTCAGAAAATCAAGCAGGGTTTTATATGAATTACTGTAAAATACGGGGGCCTAATTCGAATAATCCACCGCGGAACCGCGGCACGAGCTTGGCATGTGCGGCGGTTCCGCGGCCGTTTGGTCTCCCCTTGCGTTGACTTTTGCACAGTAATTTATATTTAACAGTGATGTGTTCTCTGGATAGTTTTAATTATTATTCAAGTGTTGAATAATCTGGGATGTTTTGGAGCTTCGATGTTTCGATCGGGTTTATCAGATTTTGTCAATTTAGATTTCCGGATAACTTTTAGAATATGTTAAATAGTTCGACCGGATATAAATACCCAATTTTTCCCCTGTCGGGAAATTTCCAAGTGTTGGATTTTTTCGTAGTTTAACGACGTTCTAAGTAGTGCAAGTAACGCGATGGACCCTCTAGAAGACAACAAACCTTAACTTGATTATATGACCGTCTTGAACTGCCCTTTGAACCTTCGGGTTTGGGGCAGTACGGCGTGCTACATGTGAGGCGTTGGCTTGACCCTTCTACGGCTGGACCGTCGGTACTGAGGCACGAACTGAATGTTGTTAGACTTATTTCATGTGTTGAGTATTATCGAGAAAACTTGGGTATTCGACTATTCGATCGGAAAGTTTAACATTTTCTGTTTATCTGGAATGTGATACAATAATTGGAATTCACAAGTACTTATGAGATAACTGAATGAATGTTATAAATCTAGCAATTTAGTCCCATATGACATTGAAAAGAGTTTTCGATAATGAGACTAAAATGCGGGATTTATATCTGTTAGGCATCCGATGTCTAAAAAGGTTGCGGATTCCAATTGTTGTAGTTTTACACTTTCTTTTCTGTGACCGTAAGTGTAGTATGTTCATATCGCCGGTTTCGTTGCTATACATCAACGACAATTGGGGTATGCATACTTACTTACGTTGATGACATGTGATGTTATGTGTTGCTGGATATGTTATATTGGATCGTCGTGTTCGAATAGCCGGGGGTTTTATGTGAGATGAGTGTTTTTCATTTTCATTCATGTAAAAACTTGTATGTAATATTCTTTTATTTGGGGCACTTCCAGGTAGCGGAAGATGTCACCCTTTGTATATTATTTACTTTTCCGCATTAGGATAGACCCAAGGAGGGGAGCACAAGTAACCGGGTTCTGGGGTCCAGTAGGAGACCAACTCGAGGAGTCGAGTCCGGGTCTCCTAACCCTAGAATTGGCAGGGTTGCTTGCCGCTCTCGTAGGGGTCTAGGGGTGTGGGATTGGCTATTCATCACGACCGTGGAATCCGTGTTTTATACTGGCTCGTATTGAAAACACGGACGTCCTAGTATATCCAATATTTCATATGTTTATTCTGCTGCGATATCTGTGATGTGACTCTGTGATGGATATAGTATATAGTATATATGATATATTATATAGACGTTACTTATGTTTTACACCCGCGCTAGCCCTGCCCTGCTCTGTCGTTAGTTACCTAACCTAACGGTGCACGAGGGGACATCGAGGCGAATGCGGATGGCATAAGTGTACGTCATATCTATCTGTGATGTTTAGGTATTTAAATGATGGGACTTCATTAATGTGATTAATGAAAGATAAGAAACCTAAGATGTTGTGGAATCGAATTTTAAAATAAAAAGGTTGCTACAGTTCTTGCTTTGCACAGCGGTATATATGATATACCCTGCACCTTATTCGATGAGGAAAGGACCGAGATCCCTTCACCGGGAGTGACTCCTTTAGCAATAACTGGCAGATGCTACACACTCGGTTTGCTTTTGACTGCTTTTGCGTTTTTGCTTTGCACAGCGATATATATGATATATCCCGCACCTCATTCGACGAGGAAAGGACCGAGATCCCTTCACCGGGAGTGACTCCTTTAGCAAAACTAGAAAAGCCTCAAAATCACTCCATTTTTAAAACTTCATTCGATTCTACAACGATATCAAGTTCATTACGCAATAGGTTTTCAGAAAAACCTGTCGTAGCCCTCCGTCATTTCAGATAAGTACTATTTAGTATTCGTGCTGCGGTTGTTTGGCATGCGTCAAGGCGTAGTGTACGGTAGCTAACTAGTATTTATCTGCTTATGCATATGATGCAGATTGGATTAGGGTATTCGCACGGCGTTGTTTGGCATGCGTCAAGGGTCGTGCGGGTGGGTTTAATTCAATCAGGAAATGACGGGTTGAACTTGACTAGCGGACTATGGGTTGTTTGGCATGCGTCAAGGTCATAGCACGCTAGGGGCAAAAGATTATCGGGAATTTCAAGTGTTGAAATTTGCAATGAGATTGCATACCTTCTATGAGATAGTTGGATCCCGATACCCACTGCGAGTAAGAGTTACTCCTGGGAGAGTTTTACACATTGCAATTAGCTGATCAAGTAGGTGTCTAGAAAGGTGTCAACGGGGTTACGCCTCTGGGAAAACGAGGTTTACATTAATTAGGTTCGTGCGAAAGCACGGGGGACCTCCCTCAAAGTACCGACACTGGCCTGGCTGAAAGATTAGCGAACTTGTAGTGTGTAATTAATCCCGGCTAGTCTTTCCTTTTAGGGTTTGAAGGAAGATTTGATAAAAAGCAGTGGGAGCCATCCTGATTAGATAAGATAATAACCAATCTGATCTTGCACGAGCTTACGCTAAAGTGTTTTCTTCTCTCTCTCTCCAGGTAGCGACCATTTCATGCCTTAATCAAGATAATAATATGGATGTATTGACCGAACCCGCATGTTATACTGTGCTGGGGAACGTTGGTTCCGTTCATTCTTATAAGAGTTATAGGAATGAACAGGAAATAGGGGAATACCAGGATTCCCATGCCACCCGAATGAAGAAAGTACATGTTGATGCATTTTCTTCGGGTATGTTCGTTACAGAGAACTGTTTCTCCATTTGCTTCACGTCCTGGGTATTAGATACCGGGTCAGGATCCCATATATGTAATCAGTTACATGGGCTTAGGAAAGGTAGAGAACTTGGAGAAGTTGATAAAGACATTAGAGTCGGAAATGGTGCAATTGTTGCAGCTAAGACTGTCGGGGAATATCACCTTTCATTACCAACTGGTAATACATTGGTTCTGAACGAATGCTATTACATGCCGAACCTGATATGCAACATTATATCGGTTTCTTTACTAAGTAAAGAGGGATATAATTTTGTATTACAGGATAATGTTATGAACATTTTCCGTAACCAAAAGTTGGTTGGATCAGGCACGTTGTGCAATGGCATTTATGTTCTAAACCAATCAACAGTTCTGAGTATAACAAACACACACAAGAGGAAGAGTTCTGAACTGAACGAATCCTTCTTGTGGCATTGTAGACTGGGTCACATCAATGCGACACGACTGGCTAAGTTGCATAAGGATGGATATTTAAATCCGTTTGAATTTTCATCCTATGACACTTGCCAGTCATGTCTCAAAGGCAAGATGACCAAAGCTCCGTTTACGGGACACGGAGAAAGAGTTACAGAACTCTTGGGACTGATACATAGTGATGTATGCGGTCCCATGTCTACACATGCCAGGGATGGTTCTTCATACTTCATTACATTCACTGACGATCTCTCTAGGTTCGGGTATGTGTTCCTGATGAAACACAAATCAGAAGCTTTTGAGAAATTTAGGGAATATAAACAAGAAGTTGAGAACCAAACCGGAAAAAGTATTAAAATCCTTCGATCTGATCGAGGAGGTGAATACTTGAGCAATGAATTCCTGGACTTCCTAAAAGAGAATGGGATTCTCTCTCAGCTGACTCCTCCTTATACACCACAGCACAACGGTGTATCTGAACGGAGAAACCGCACCCTATTAGATATGGTGCTCTCAATGATGAGTACAGCTGAGTTACCTATTTCCTTCTGGGGATATGCGCTTGAGACAGCCATGGACCTATTGAATAGAGTTCCTACCAAATCAGTGCCTACCACTCCATATGAGATATGGAAAGGGAAGAGACCACATCTTAATTATATTAAGATATGGGGTTGTCCAGCCTATGTCAAAAGACAAAATCCGGACAAACTCGAGGCAAGATCTGTCTTATGTAAGTTTGTAGGATATCCCAAAAATTCATAAGGGTATATCTTCTACCACCCCGAGGAACAAAAGGTGTTTGTTTCTCGACATGCCACTTTCTTAGAAAAAAAGTTTTCTTATGAAACAGATAAGTGGCATTGAGGTAGAACTGGAAGAGGTTCCAGCGACACAGACTACAACAGAAGATTTGGTTGAACCAGAGGATTCCGTAGTTCCCGATGAACCCCAGCCACTCCGCCGATCTAGTAGGGTTCCTCGCCAACCTGAGAGATACTACGGTTTTCTCATGGATGGAGGGAGCGAGGATTGCATCATGACAGATGATGACCCAACTAGTTTCGAGCAGGCCATCACGAGTAGGGACTCAGTGAAATGGCTGGATGCTATGCGGTCCGAGATGGAATCCATGTACACCAACAAAGTATGGACTTTGGAAGTTGCTCCTGAAGGGGTAAAACCCATTGGGAGCAAGTGGATCTTCAGGAAGAAACTTGGTGTAGATGGGAAAGTGGAGACTTTCAAAGCTAGACTTGTAGCAAAGGGTTTTCGTCAAAGACCAGGTGTGGACTATGACGAAACCTTTTCTCCAGTGGCTATGCTTAAATCCATCCGGATCATGCTTGCCATTGCTGCCTTTCATGACTACGAAATCTGGCAAATGGATGTTAAGACCGCCTTTCTAAATGGTGATTTGGAAGAGTGCGTGTACATGACTCAGCCAGAGGGCTTCGTAGACAGTGGGAGCAGCGGGAAGGTATACAAGCTGCTTAAATCCATTTATGGATTAAAGCAAGCATCGCGGAGTTGGAACATCTGCTTTGATGTCGTTATCAAAGAGTTTGATTTCGTCAAAAATCCAGATGAACCTTGTATCTATAAGAAGGTGGCAGAGAGTAAGGTTGTCTTCCTCGTATTGTACGTGGACGACATACTCTTGATAGGAAATGATATTCCTATGCTGCAAGCGGTCAAGCTCTTCTTATCACAAAGATTCTCAATGAAAGATCTTGGTGATGCCTCCTGCATATTGAGAATTAGGATCTATAGAGATAGATCCAAACGGATTTTGGGATTGTCCCAATCCAGGTATATTGACACCATACTAAAAAGGTTTAGTATGGAAGAGTCCAAGCGTGGGAACTTGCCTACGATCTCTGGAGTCACTCTCTCCAAAGAGATGTCTCCCAAGACTGATTTGGAGAGAGCTCGCATGCAAGGGATACCCTATGCTTCGGCAGTAGGCTCTATCATGTATGCGATGCTATGTACCAGACCCGATGTAGCATACTCACTAAGTGTAGTGAGCAGGTATCAAGCTGATCCTGGAGAGAATCACTGGACAGCTGTGAAGAGCATTCTCAAGTACTTGCGAAGGACTAGAGATATGTTCTTGGTGTATGGTAACGGAGAACTCCAAGTGGAGTCCTTTACAAATTCGAGCTTCCAGAGTGATAAGGACGACTCTAAGTCGCAGTCGGGATTTGTCTTTACCCTTTACGGAGGGGCGGTTAGCTGGAAGAGTTCCAAGCAGGAAACCGTGGCAGACTCGACGATGGAGGCTGAATACATCGCTGCCAACGATGCTGCCAAAGAGGCTGTCTGGATCAAGAAGTTCATTACTGAACTTGGAGTGGTTCCATCCATTGAGCGTCCAATACCTTTGTATTGCGATAACAATGGAGCGGTGGCTTTGGCCAAGGAACCCAGGTCCCATCAGCGATCCAGGCATATTCTGAGGCGGTATCACCTGATCCGGGAGATAGTTGATCGCCGGGAGATCGAGGTCAGGAGGGTTGACACGAAGGACAACACTGCGGATCCACTCACGAAGGCCATTCCCCAGATACAGTTTGAGAGACTCATCGGGATGCTCGGTATGCGATACTACAGCAGCTGGCCCTAGTGCAAGTGGGAGATTGTTAGTTGTATGTATGCCCTAGAGGCCAGTATTGTACAGATGATGTATATTATATTGGATGCTTGGACATATATAGAGATGACTTTCTTGCTCGACATGATAGTATGCTATCTGGTTGCTCTTTATCTTAACATGTACACTAGTCTTTTTATACTGTCTTATAGTTACATGTTGGTAAAGCCCTTAGGATTTGTACTTGACTACCTGGACTATGATGCAGATCATACTAGTGGGGACATGGTAGTCCATAAGTACATACTTCAAGGTCCCTAGTCGTGGGTGTATCGAGACGGGGCATCGATATACCAGTGTAGACTAGCGTATACGCTTCTCGACCCATGAGATGGGCGATGGATGATCCCATATCCATTGGTGTTTGACATCAGAGATGGTGTACGGGTGCTCAGTGGAGACTGGGTACACTGGACGGACTCGCCGAGAACTCCCAGATGGTATTATACCTCACGTCAGATGGCAGTTCTCAGGTGACACTTGTACAGGTTAGTCTGTAGACCCGAGATCGTCATAGAGTCTTGTGTGATTCCCACTGTGCTTTGATCTCCACCTTACCACGTCCATGAGGGCGTGCAAAACGGTGGTCTTTGGGCACAGTCCCGAGTCACATGGAGGCAATGAGCGATAGGAGGGGTTTCGTTTCTCCCGGTATTGGGGGTTGATGTTGTGCTGTGCTCGATTGGCCGTAGCAGGGAAGTCCCTGGCCAGGGCTGATCAGAGATTTGCTGGTAAGTGTTACCAGTAGTTTCTCGACCCGTTATGAGCCTCACATCGGCACGACTTATCGGGTTATTGGGGTCTGACGTTTACCACCCCTAGACTTGATATGCGACATATCAGACGAAGAGACCGGACTGTATGGTAAGTGTTACTGGTCGGATTCGCAGGAGTGTGAGCGGGCTAGCTCGTCGATCTTCTGATCGCTCAATACCCGGGTGGCCGTTACGTTTAGCAGACCGCTTGCGGCTTGTGGGTGCTTGATATGATCATCATCTGCTACCGGCGTATTGACGAGTCTTTAGAGTCCTACACAGAGGTTTCCTGGCTCAAGCGAAACGAAATAGGAGCGCATATGAGATATGTGCAGGATCGAGAATAATGCGTGTATGTGATACCGCATTTCATTCTCGCGATATATATTTCGATTGGTTATATTCGATATGACCTAGTTATCGAATCATTGATTCGATAAATCGATACATTGGATTCTAGTCGGTTATGTGCGACATGACCGGATCATTGAATCAAATGTTGATTTAATGATTTAATGCATAATTATATATTTGATATATTGCATTGCATTAACTAGTATTGGTTCACTTTAAACGGATTTTTCTCACTTGATGCACATTGTGTATGTGATATGCTTTAGTGCACTACTTTGTATCATGTTTGATGATACTTGATAATGTGGTTAAGTGTAAAGAGTTAAACCATGGTTAAGTGATGATTAGGGTTTGGGTTTTTCATTTATTTATTTGTTTATTTATTTGGAAAGGATTAAGTTGAGAATGGTGGCTTATTTTGGAGCTATGTTGAAGCTTCTTGAAGCTTTGACAAAGTCCACCATCCTTATCTCATCCTTAACCCTAACCACTCTAACTAACCTTGGTTTAATCTCTACACTTGACCATGGTCAAGATATGATAAGTATTCATATTAGTTTTATTTTTAAAAATAGAAGACTTATCATTCTTGCTTGATCTTCATCTTCTTCTTCTTCTTCAAGCTTGCTACTTTAATGGCACCTTGAGATCTAGTGAGATAAATCTAATTCTAAAGTGAACCCACCTCCTATTTCTTCACCCTCTACCTCTTGCCAAGTTGTTTTGGGTGTTTTCTTCACAAGTTTCACAACTTTGTGAAGTCGGAGCTTGAGCTTGTGCAACCTCGACGTAGATCGTCTTTGACACGAAGCCGACGACCTATTCCTCACGTTTCTCCGATGAAGCCGTCACGAGAGTCCAAGGTTCAAGATGGACAGCGAGAGGACGCCCTCGTGGAGCTAAGGAAGTGGATATCCGGATCTACAAAGGTTGTAGCATCTTAACTTTAGTTAAATTGTTAACTAGATTTATATTTCGCCTAGAATTCTTGCGACGATCCGTAGTCTAGGGTTTCTCGGCACCATTTTTTTTGAAATTGGCATGTTTGATGCCTTGTGAGACCTTACTAGGGTGCCTAGGAACCTTACAGTGGTATCAGAGCCTAGCTAGAGCCTTAGGCGAAGTCTAGACGGATTTTGAAGTCCGATCGAACCCGAAAGTCCAAATTTCCATGCTCTCTGTACTTTTTTGAAAACAGTGAGTTTTTCAACATTAAAAATATTCAGAAAATCAAGCAGGGTTTTATATGAATTACTGTAAAATACGGGGGCCTAATTCGAATAATCCACCGCGGAACCGCGGCACGAGCTTGGCATGTGCGGCGGTTCCGCGGCCGTTTGGTCTCCCCTTGCGTTGACTTTTGCACAGTAATTTATATTTAACAGTGATGTGTTCTCTGGATAGTTTTAATTATTATTCAAGTGTTGAATAATCTGGGATGTTTTGGAGCTTCGATGTTTCGATCGGGTTTATCAGATTTTGTCAATTTAGATTTCCGGATAACTTTTAGAATATGTTAAATAGTTCGACCGGATATAAATACCCAATTTTTCCCCTGTCGGGAAATTTCCAAGTGTTGGATTTTTCCGTAGTTTAACGACGTTCTAAGTAGTGCAAGTAACGCGATGGACCCTCTAGAAGACAACAAACCTTAACTCGATTATGTGACCGTCTTGAACTGCCCTTTGAACCTTCGGGTTTGGGGCAGTACGGCGTGCCACATGTGAGGCGTTGGCTGACCCTTCTACGGCTGGACCGTCGGTACTGAGGCACGGACTGAATGTTGTTAGACTTATTTCATGTGTTGAGTATTATCGGGAAAACTTGGGTATTCGACTGTTCGATCGGAAAGTTTAACATTTTCTGTTTATCTGGAATGTGATACAATAATTGGAATTCACAAGTAGTTATGAGATAACTGAATGAATGTTATAAATCTAGCAATTTAGTCCCATATGGCATTGAAAAGAGTTTTCGATAATGAGACTAAAATGCGGGATTTATATCTGTTAGGCATGCGATGTCTAAAAAGGTTGCGGATTCCAATTGTTGTAGTTTTACACTTTCTTTTCTGTGACCGTAAGTGTAGTATGTTCATATCGCCGGTTTCGTTGCTATACGTCAACGACAATTGGGGTATGCATACTTACTTACGTTGATGACATGTGATGTTATGTGTTGCTGGATATGTTATATTGGATCGTCGTGTTCGAATAGCCGGGGGTTTTTATGTGAGATGAGTTTTTTTCATTTTCATTCATGTAAAAACTTGTATGTAATATTCTTTTATTTAGGGCACATCCAGGTTTCGTTTCTTGTTCCAGTTGCTATGGCTACGCGAGCTAGGCGAGCCGCAGCTAAAGATGCAGCTAGAGAGAGTCCACCTGTGACGGCGACTGGTACACCGGATGTTCCGGCGGTGCATGAGCATGTTGATCCTCCTCCTCCAGATCGCATGACTAGGATAGAGGAGGGAATGTTAGGATTGCAGTGAGTGGTAGGACTGTTGGCTGAGGCCACTCGAGTACTGAGATAGGATCCGACACTGACCGTGGCAAAGTCCGAGGTACAGCCCGCGCATACGGTAGCACTTGTAGATACGAGAGTGATGGAGGTATCGCTTTCAGAGTTTATGAGGTTGAGGCCTCTGGTATTTACCAGGACCGATGTAGCGGAGGATCCTCAATCCTTTCTTGATAGGATGGCGAGGATTGGCAGATCATTGCGATGTTCTGATGCGAGGTCAGTTGAACTGACTAGCTTTCGTTTGGAGGGACTTACACAGGAGTGGTGTAAGTCGATGGAGAGAGGACGAGCTACAGATCTTCCTCCGATGTTGTGGACCGAGTTTTCCAAGGTCTTTCTTGCCAGATTTCTTCCATAGAGTGTGAGGGACGCAAGAGCTAGCAGTTTTGAAGCGTTGCGAAAATCTGCGAGTATGTCGGTGGCAGATTATGATTTACGATTCACCCAGTAGTCATGCTATGCCCCATACTTAGTACCTACGGAGGAGCATCGGGCGAAGAGGTTCCTAAGGAGTCTGGACACGCAGTTGTATCTGTTAGTTATATGTATGCCCTAGAGGCCATTACTGTACATAGGATGTATATTGTAGTGGATGCTGGGACATATATAGGGAGGACTTTCTTGCTCGACATGATAGTATGCTATCTGGTTGATATTTACCTTAACGTGTATGTTGATTGTCTCTCTGTTACATGTTGGTAAAGCCCTTAGGATCTGTACTTGACTACCTGGACTATGATGCGGATCATACTGGTGGGGACATGGTAGTCCATAAGTACATCCTTGACAGTCCCTAGTCGTGGGTGTATCGAGACGGGGCATCGATATACCAGAGTAGACTAGCGTGTACCTTCTCGACCCATACAGATGGGCGATGGATGATCCCATATCCATCGGTGTTTGACATCAGAGGAGATATACGGGTGCTCAGTAGAGACTGGGTACACTGGACGGACTCGCCGAGAACTCCCAGATGGTATTATACCTCACGTCAGATGGCAGTTCTCTGGTGACACTGGTACAGAGTAGTCTGTTGACCCGAGATCGTCATAGAGTCTTGTGTGGTTCCCACTGTGCTTTGATTTCCATCTTACCACGTCCAAGAGGGCGTGCAAAACGGTGGTTTTTGGGTACAGTCCCGAGTCACATGGAGGCAATGAGCGATAGGAGGGGATTCGTCTCTCCCGGTATATGGGAGTTGATGTTGCGCTGTGTTCGATTGGCTATAACAGGAAATCCCTGGCCAGTGTTGCAGAGATTTACTGGTAAGTGTTACCAGTAGTTTCTCGAACAGTTATAGACCTCATATCGACACGACTTATTGAGCTACTGGGGTCTGACGTTTACCACCCCTAGGCGAGATATGCGACATATCAGACGATCAGACCGGACTGTACGGTAGTGTTACTGGACGGATTCACTGGAGTGTGAGCGGGCTTGCTCGTCGATCTTCAGATCGATCAATACCCGGGTGGCCGTTACGTTTAGCAGACCGCTTGCGGCTTGTGGATGATTGATATGATCATCATCCGCTGCCGGCGTATTGACGAGTCTTTAGAGTCCTACACAGATGTTTCCTGGATCAAGCGAAACGAAATAGGAGCGCATATGAGATATGTGCGGGACCGAGAATAATGCGTGTATGTGATACCGTATTCTATTCTCGCGATAAATATATCGAATGGTTGTATGCGATATAACCTAATTATCGATTCAAGCGTTGATTCGATAAGCCGATATATTAGATACCAGTCGGTTATGTGCGCATGACCGGATCATTGAATCAAGTGTTGATTTAATGATTTAATGCATATTTATATATTTGATATATTGCTTTGCATTAACTAGTATCGGTCTACTTAAGATGGATTTTCTCACTCGGATGTGCGCATTACATATGCGATATGTTTTTGTGCACTTGCTTGTATCATGTTTGATGATGCATGCCTAACTTGGTTAAGTGTAAAGAATGAACCATGGTTATGAATGGGTTAGGGTTTTGATTTTTATTTATTCATTTATCTTTCTTATTCATTCTTTTTTGGAATAAGGAAAAGAAAGATAAATGGTGGCTTATTTTGGATTTAGTTGAAGTTTCATGAAACTTTGACTAAGTCTTCATTCTTATCTCATGCTTAACCTAACCATTCTTTAACCATGATTTACTCTCTACATCTAACCATGGTTCAAGTTATGATAAGATTATTATTCTTTTCATTTTTGAGAATAATCTAATCATAATTTTCTTCTTTATATTCTTCTTCTTCTTCATGCTTCAAGTGAAGAAGCTTGAAGTCCATCAATGGTGATTGATGCATATGAGTGAGAAATCCAATTCTAAAGTCTACCCACTTCCTATTTCTTCATCCTCTACCTCTTGCCAAGTAGTAGAGTGTGTATCCTTCACAAGATTTTAGGGTTTGGTGAAGGTGGAGCTTGATTCATCGATGCTTCGACGTAGATCATCTTCGGCATGGACATCGACGACCTAGCTTGCCCATTCTCCGACGAAGCCGATCCTAGAGCCCAGATTCGATTTGGACAGCGGAGAGGACCTCGTTGCGGAGCTATGGAGGTGGAGCACCGGATCTACAAAGGTTGTATTTCCGTATTTTATATAGTTAACTGTTAACTAGTTCTTGTTCGCCTAGAAATCTAGTATACGATCCGTTGTTTAGGGTTTGTAGGCACCATAATTTTTTGAAATTTCCATGGTTGATGGCTTGGGAGACCTCACTAGAGTGCCTAGGAACCCTGCAGTGGTATCAGAGCCTAGCTAGAGCCTTAGGCGAAGTCCAGACGGAAATTGAAGTCCGATCGAACCCGGAATTCCAAAACATATATGCTCTCTGTACTTTTTTCAAAACAGTGTATTTTTCCACATTAAAAATATTCAGAAAACCATGCAGGAAAATATAAGAGTAACTGTACAACCCGTAGCCCTAATTCCATAAAAGCGCCGCGCTTCCGCGGCACGAGCATGGCTCGTGCGGCGAAAGCGCGGCCGTTTTGTCGTTTTGTGTAGGTTAGTTTGCACAGTAACTCCTATTTCACTGTGATGAGTTCTCTGGATATTTTTAAAATTTTATTCAAGTGTTGAATAATCTGGAATGTTTTTGAGCTTCGATGATTCGATCGGGTTTATCAAATTTTGTCTGTGTGGCTTTCCGGATAAATTTTAGAATATGTTAAAAAAGTTCGACCGGATATAAATACCCAACTTTTTCCCCTGTCGGGAAATTTCCAAGTGTTGGATTTTTCCACAGTTTGACGACGTTCTAAGTAGTGCAAGTAACGCGATGGTCCCTCTAGAAGACACAAACCTTAACTCGATTATGTGACCGTCTTGAACTGCCCTTTGAACCTTCGGGTTTGGGGCAGTACGGCGTGCCACATGTGAGGCGTTGGCTTGACCCTTCTACGGCTGGATCGTTGGTACTGAGGCACAAACGGAATGTTGTTAGACTTGTTTCATGTGTTGATCTGTTTCGGGAAAACTTGGGTGTTCGATTGTTCGATCGAAAAGTTTAACATTTTCTGTTTATCTGGAATGGGATACAATAATTGGAATTCACAATAAGTTATGTGATAACTGAATGAATGTTGTAAATCTAGCAGTTTAGTCTCACTTGATCGGTTGCCACGGAATTTTGATGTGATCAAAAGTCCGTCGCAATCACGTAGTGTACGCGGATACTCGCCGGATAAACTTAATAGACAGCTTCACTCCATAGCCCCGACCAAGTGACTGTAGGAGAACCCCGTCGCCGAAAGCATCCGTCCGGGTGCTCGCGGTAGCGGTGTTCCGCCTTGGTGCACTTCGTCGACGGTATCGGGGGTGCAGCCGTCTACTGAAGTTTGCGACGAGTATTCGATCAGACTGTCGGGAATTCTGTTGAATTCCCCGACTAGATATTGAAAAGTGTTTTCGATTTTGAGACTAAAATGCGGGGTTTATAATTGTTTGGCATGCGATGTCTAAGAAATTCATTTGGTCAGGCATGCGATGTCTGAGAAGGTTGCGGATTCCAACTGTTGTAGTTTTACACTTTCTTTTCTGTGACCGTAAGTGTAATATGTGATATCGCCGGTTTCGTTGCTATATGTCAACGACAATTGGGATGGACATATTTACTTACGTTGATGACATGTGATGTTATGTGTTGCTGGATATGTTATATTGGATCGTCGTGTTTGAATAGCCGGGGGTTTTTATGTGAGATGAGTGTTTTTCATTTTCATTCATGTAAAAACTTGTATGTAATATTCTTTTATTGGGGCGCTTCCAGGTTGCGGGAGTTGTCACCTGTTGTATATTATTTTCTTTTCCGCACTAGGATAGACCCAAGAAGGAGAGCACAAGTAACCGGGTTCTGGAGTCCAGTGGGAGACCAACTCGAGGAGTCGAGTCCGGGTCTCCTAACTCTAGAATTGGTAGGGTTGCTTGCCGCTCTCGTAGGGGTCTAGGGGTGTGGGTTTGGCTATTCATCACGACCGTGGAATCCGTGTTTTATACTGGCTCGTATTGAAAACACGGACGTCCTAGTATATCCAATATTTCATATGTTTATTCTGCTGCGATATCTGTGATGAGATCATGTGATGTTTCTGTGATGGATATAGTATATAGTATATATGATATATTATATAGATGTTACTTATGTTTTACACCCGCGCTAGCCCTGCCCTGCTCTGCCGTTAGTTACCTAACCTAACGGTGCACGAGGGGACATCGAGGCGAATGCGGATGGCATAAGTGTACGTCATATCTATCTGTGATGTTTAGGTACTTAAATGATGGGACTTCATTAATGTGATTAATGAAATAAAAGAAACCTAAGATGTTGTAGAATCGAATTTCAAAATAAAACAGGTAGCTACAGTTCTTGCTTTGCACAGCGGTATATGAGATATATCCTGCACCTTATTCGATGAGGAAAGGACCGAGATCCCTTCACCGGGAGTGACTCCTTTAGCAATAACTGGCAGATGCTACACACTCGGTTTGTCTTTTGATTGCTTTTAAGTGTTTTTGCTTTGCACAGCGATATATGCGATATATCCCGCACCTCATTCGACGAGAAAAGGACCGACGATCCCTTCACCGGGAGTGACTCCTTTAGCAAAACTACAAAAGCCTCAAAATCACTCCATTTTCAAAATCATTTGATTCTACAACGATATAAAGTTCATTACGCAAAAGGTTTTCTTAAAAACCTGTCGTAGCCCTCCGTCATTTCAGATAGGTACTAGTTAGTATTCGTGCTGCGTTTGTTGACTCAGTCAAGGCGTAGTGTGCGGTAGCTGATTATTGCTTATCTGCAAAGCATATGATGCGATTGGATTAGGGTAGTCGTGCGGCCTTGTTGACTCAGTCAAGGGTCGTGCGGGTGGGTTTAATTCAATCGAGAAATGACGGGTTGAACTTTACTTGCGGTCTATGGTTTGTTGACTCAGTCAAGGTCATAGATCGCATGGGGCAAAATTTTATCGGGAATTTCAAGTGTTGAAATTTGCAATGAGATTGCATACCTTCTATGAGATAGTTGGATCCCGATACCCGCTGCGAGTAAGTGTTACTCCTGGGAGAGTTTTATACATTACAATTAGCCGATCAAGTAGGTGTCTAGAAAGGTGTCAACGAGGTTACGCCTCTGGGAAAACGAGGTTTACAGTAATTAGGTTCGTGCGAAAGCACGGGGGACCTCCCTCAAAGTACCGACACTGGCCTGGCTGAAAGATTGGCGAACTTGTAGTGTATAATTAATCCCGGCTAGTCTTTCCTTTTAGGGTTTGAAGGAAGATTTGATAAAAAGCAGTGGGAGCCATCCTGATTAGATAAAATAATAACCAATCTATTCTTGCAAGAGCGCACGCTGAGTGTTTTCTTCTCTCTCTCTCCAGGTAGCGACCATATCACGCCTTAATCAAGATAATAATACGGATTATTGACCGAACCCGCTTGTTATACTGAGCTGGGGAACGTTGGTCCCGCTCCAACTTATAATTGTTATAAGACAGAGCAGGAAATTGGGGATTACCAGAATTCCCGTGCCACCCAAACGAAGAGAGTGCATGCTGATGCATCATCTTCGGGTGTGTTCATTATACAGAACTATTTCTCAGTATCCTTTACGTCCTGGGTATGTGATACCAGATCAGGATCCCAGATATGTAATCTGTTACATAGGGCTACAGAAAGGTAGAGAACTGAGAACGGGTGATAAGTTTCATGAGGCAGAAAACGGGGTAAGAGTTGCAGCCAAGTCTGTCGGTCACTGTCACCCTGTATTACCAATACATTGATTCTGAACGAATGTTGTTAGATACCGAACCTGATATACCAAATCATATCACTCTCTTTGTTAGTAAAGAAAGGATATAATTTTGTATTGTTGGATAATGTTTTGAACATTTCCTATATCAAAAGTTGATCGGTTCAGGCACGTTATCTAAAAGCATTAAAGTTCTAAATCAAACTACAGTTCTTAGTATATGAAACACACACAAGAGGAAGAGTTCAGAAATGAACAAATCCTTCTTGAGGTATTGTAGACTAGGTCAGATCAATGTGACCCGACTGGCTAGAGTTACATATAGATGTATATTTAAATCAGTTTGAATTTACATCTTGTGAAACTCGCCAGTCATGTCACAAAGATAAGATGACCATAGCTCCGTTTCTTGGAAACAGAGAAAGAGTTACTAAATTCTTGGGATGATACATGTTGATGTATGTAGGTCCCCTGTCTACACATGCCAGGAATGGTTCTTTATACTTCATTACGTTCTCTGATAATCTCTCAAGATTCAGTCATATGTTCCTGCTGAAACATGAGTCCGAACCTTTTGAGATATTCACAGAATATAAGTTAGAAGTAGAGAACCAAAATACGGGTAAAAGTATTATGTCCTTTGATATGATCAAGGAGGAGAATACTTGAGCATGGAAATCCTGGATTATTCTAAAGGAGAATGAGATTCTCTCTCAGCATTACTCCTCCGTATACACCATAGCACGATGGTATATCGGGGCGGAGCAGATACACCCTATTTGATATGGTGTGCTCTATGATGAGTACTACTGAGTTACCTTTTTCCTTCTGGGAGTTATGCACTTATGAAGTTGCATACCTATTGAATAGGGTTCGAATCAAATCAGTTGCCTACCACTCCATATGAGATATGGAAAGGGAAGAGCCCATGTCTTAAGCCAGTTAAGATTTGGATTTGTCCGGCCTATGTCTAAAAGCAAAATCCGGACAAGCTCGAGGCAAGGTCTGTTATGTAGAACTGGAAAGGTTCCAGCTATACAAACTGCAGCTGATGATTTGAAAGAACCAAAGGATTCGATAGTAACCAACGAACCTCAGCCTCTCCGCCGATCTAGTAGGGTTCCTCACCCACCTGAGAGATACTTCGGTTTCTCTATGACAGTGGGAGCGAGGATTACATCATGAGATGATGACCCAACTAGTTTCGAGCTGGCCATCAGGAGTAAGACTCTGTAAGAATGACTGGATGTTTAGTGATCTGAGATGGAATCCTTATACACCAGCAAAGTATGGACTTTAGCTGCAAGATCTGAAGGGTTAAATCCCCATCAGGAGCAAGTATATCTTGAGAAGATTACTTGGTGTACATGGAAGAGTTGAGACTTTCAAAGCTAGACTTGTTAAAGGTTTTCTTCATTGACCAGGCGTGGATCATGATGAAACCTTTTCAAGGATCTATGCTTAAGTCCATCCAGATCCTACTTACCACGGCTACATACCATGACTACGATATCTGGTGGTTGGGTGTCTTGACTGCTTTTCTAAATGATGATTTAGAAGAGTGCGTCTGTAAGTACACAGCCAGAGGGCTTCGTAGACAGTGGGAGCAGCGAAAACGTGTGCAAGATGCTTTATAGGATAAAGCAGGCATCGCGGAGTTGGAACATCTGTTTTGATGAATTAGTCAAAGAAGTTGACATCATCAAAATGGTAGATGAACCTTGTATAAACAAAAAGGTAGTAGGGAGTATGGTGATGATCCTCGTAGAGTACATGGATGACATACTCTTGATAGGGAAGGAGTTTCCTATGCTACGCTCGATCAATCTCCGCTTATCACAATGACTCTCCACATAGGATCAAAGTGATACCCACTAAATCCTGGATTTTGGATCTATGAGATAGATCTAAATGGATGTTAGGATTCTCACTAGTTGTAGTGAGACGGTATCAACCGATCCTGGGGAGAATCACTGGAAGGGTTCCAGGGTGATAAAGACGACTGAATGTCAGTCGCAGGCATTGTCTTTACCCTCAGTAAAGGGACGGTATGTTGGAAGAGTTCCAAGCTGGATACCGTGACATACTAGACGATAAAGGCAGGATACATCGCTACTTAAGATGCTACCAAAGAGGTTGTTTGGGTGTATATTGGTTCATGAGATGAACTATGTTCCACCCATTGTGTGACAATGGAGTTGTGGCTTATCCCGAGGAACGCTGGTCCCATCAGTGATCCAGACTTATTCTAAGGAAGCATCGCCTGATCATGGAGATGGTTGATCTCCAGGGTGATCGAGGTTTGGAAAGTAGATTCAGAGGACAACACAGCGGATCCACTCACAAAGGCCTGTTCCCAGAGAGAGACTTTTATGGGATGGTTGAGTATGAGATACTGCAACCACTGCTACAGATGGCCCTAGTGCAAGTGGGAGATTGTTAGTTATATGTATGCCCTAGAGGCCATTACTGTACATAGGATGTATATTGTAGTGGATGCTGGGACATATATAGGGAGGACTTTCTTGCTCGACATGATAGTATGCTATCTGGTTGATATTTACCTTAACGTGTATGTTGATTGTCTCTCTGTTACATGTTGGTAAAGCCCTTAGGATCTGTACTTGACTACCTGGACTATGATGCGGATCATACTAGTGGGGACATGGTAGTCCATAAGTACATCCTTGACAGTCCCTAGTCGTGGGTGTATCGAGACGGGGCATCGATATACCAGAGTAGACTAGCGTGTACCTTCTCGACCCATACAGATGGGCGATGGATGATCCCATATCCATCGGTGTTTGACATCAGAGGAGATATACGGGTGCTCAGTAGAGACTGGGTACACTGGACGGACTCGCCGAGAACTCCCAGATGGTATTATACCTCACGTCAGATGGCAGTTCTCTGGTGACACTGGTACAGAGTAGTCTGTTGACCCGAGATCGTCATAGAGTCTTGTGTGGTTCCCACTGTGCTTTGATTTCCATCTTACCACGTCCAAGAGGGCGTGCAAAACGGTGGTTTTTGGGTACAGTCCCGAGTCACATGGAGGCAATGAGCGATAGGAGGGGATTCGTCTCTCCCGGTATATGGGAGTTGATGTTGCGCTGTGTTCGATTGGCTATAACAGGAAATCCCTGGCCAGGGTTGCAGAGATTTACTGGTAAGTGTTACCAGTAGTTTCTCGAACAGTTATAGACCTCATATCGACACGACTTATTGAGCTACTGGGGTCTGACGTTTACCACCCCTAGGCGAGATATGCGACATATCAGACGATCAGACCGGACTGTACGGTAGTGTTACTGGACGGATTCACTGGAGTGTGAGCGGGCTTGCTCGTCGATCTTCAGATCGATCAATACCCGGGTGGCCGTTACGTTTAGCAGACCGCTTGCGGCTTGTGGATGATTGATATGATCATCATCCGCTGCCGGCGTATTGACGAGTCTTTAGAGTCCTACACAGAGGTTTCCTGGATCAAGCGAAACGAAATAGGAGCGCATATGAGATATGTGCGGGACCGAGAATAATGCGTGTATGTGATACCGTATTCTATTCTCGCGATAAATATATCGAATAGTTCTATGCGATATAACCTAATTATCGATTCAAGCGTTGATTCGATAAGCCGATATATTAGATACCAGTCGGTTATGTGCGCATGACCGGATCATTGAATCAAGTGTTGATTTAATGATTTAATGCATATTTATATATTTGATATATTGCTTTGCATTAACTAGTATCGGTCTACTTAAGATGGATTTTCTCCCTCGGATGTGCGCATTACATATGCGATATGTTTTTGTGCACTTGCTTGTATCATGTTTGATGATGCATGCCTAACTTGGTTAAGTGTAAAGAATGAACCATGGTTATGAATGGGTTAGGGTTTTGATTTTTATTTATTCATTTATCTTTCTTATTTATTCTTTTTTGGAATAAGGAAAAGAAAGATAAATGGTGGCTTATTTTGGATTTAGTTGAAGTTTCATGAAACTTTGACTAAGTCTTCATTCTTATCTCATGCTTAACCTAACCATTCTTTAACCATGATTTACTCTCTACATCTAACCATGGTTCAAGTTATGATAAGATTATTATTCTTTTCATTTTTGAGAATAATCTAATCATAATTTTCTTCTTTATATTCTTCTTCTTCTTCATGCTTCAAGTGAAGAAGCTTGAAGTCCATCAATGGTGATTGATGCATATGAGTGAGAAATCCAATTCTAAAGTCTACCCACTTCCTATTTCTTCATCCTCTACCTCTTGCCAAGTAGTAGAGTGTGTATCCTTCACAAGATTTTAGGGTTTGGTGAAGGTGGAGCTTGATTCATCGATGCTTCGACGTAGATCATCTTCGGCATGGACATCGACGACCTAGCTTGCCCATTCTCCGACGAAGCCGATCCTAGAGCCCAGATTCGATTTGGACAGCGGAGAGGACCTCGTTGCGGAGCTATGGAGGTGGAGCACCGGATCTACAAAGGTTGTATTTCCGTATTTTATATAGTTAACTGTTAACTAGTTCTTGTTCGCCTAGAAATCTAGTATACGATCCGTTGTTTAGGGTTTGTAGGCACCATAATTTTTTGAAATTGCCATGGTTGATGGCTTGGGAGACCTCACTAGAGTGCCTAGGAACCCTGCAGTATCTGGCTATAGGCTCCCAGCATTTTGATACCTATGCGCAGCCCATGGATGCAGCGATACGAGTGGAGGAGCGTTTGAGCGAGGCAGTGGTTGTTCTGGAACCAAAGAAAAGTAGACCGTTTGGGCCGATGACTAGGCAGTTTGGCAGAGGTAGAGGCAGGTACACTCCATGCCGCAGTTTCAGACAAGGTTGGACCGAGGGCCAGATGTTCAGTTCTTATCCCGAGGATCAGAGGACCCTATCTACATGTTTTAGTTGCGGACTTCCAGGACATTTTGCGCGGGATTATAGATCCCAGGGAGGGACCGTTGTTCTACAGGCTGCGTTACCCCCTCCACCTTCTACGCCGATGGCTTTACTTCCTCCTCCAGTTGGCACTACGCGCCAGGCAGTTGCACCACGAGGTCGAGGCTTTGCAGGACGCTCTCAAAGAGGTCGAGGAGATAGTAGTAGAGGACGACAGGATGCGGGGAGGGGCCAGGCACGGGTTTTTGCGCTGATTCCACAGGATGCCCAGGCATCAAATGCAGTTGTGACAGGTACTCTTGTATTATGTTCCTTAGAAGTCCATATCTTATTTGATCCCGGTTCTACACATTCTTACGTATCTTCATGCTTTGCACTTTCTTTGGGAAAATTGTCGTCGTTGTTAGAGTTACCGTTAGTGGTAATTACTCCGGTGGAAGAGTCTTTTATAGCTCGACACGTATTCAGGTCATGTTCTGTTCGTATTGGTGATAGAGATTCGCTCGTTGATCTGATTCTCCTGGATATGTTAGATTTCGATATACTTCTCGGTATGGATTGGTTGGCCGCTTGTCATGCCTATGTAGATTGTCGGGGAAAAGCGGTTAGATTTTGTTTTCCAGGTGAACCGGTTTTTGTTGTGCTGGGAGACTGTAATATAACTCCTGCCAACATGATTTCTGCTTTTTGTGCGGGACGACTTTTGAAGAAGGGTTGTCATGGGTTCTTGGTATTTTTTCAGGACTTAGGAGTCGCTGAGACTCCATTGAACCAGGTTCCGATCGCACGAGAATTTCCGGATGTCTTCCCTGCTGAATTACCAGGATTGCCACCCCGATCATGATATTGAATTTTGCATCGACTTGATTCCAGGTGCGGGGCATATTTCTAAACCACCCCATCGGATGGCCCCGACGGAGTTGAAGGAACTTAAAAGCCAGTTGCAAGAGTTGTTAGATAGAGGACTTATGCATCCCAGTGTATCACCGTGGGGAGCTCCTGTATTATTTGTAAAGAAGAAGGACGGTAGTATGAGACTGTGCATCGACTACCGACAGCTGAATCGCGTTACTGTACGAAATAGGTATCCCTTACCCTGTATCGATGACTTGTTCGATCAGTTGCAGGGAGCTGGGTACTTCTCGAAGATTGATCTGCGGTCAGGGTACCATCAGTTGAATGTTCAGAAGGATGACATTCCGAAGACTGCTTTTCGTACCCGATATGGGCACTATGAATTTCTGGTGATGTCGTTCGGACTCACCAATGCCCCAGCAGCGTTTATGGATATGATGAACCGCATTTTCAGGCCTTTCCTTGAGCAGTTTATCATTGTATTCATAGATGATATCCTTGTTTATTCCCGAAGGTGGGAGGAGCACGAGCAGCATTTGCGTATCTCGTTGCAGACCTTGAAGAAGCATCAGCTATTTGCAAAATTCTCCAAGTGTGCTTTATGGCAAGATAGTATAGATTTCTTGGGTCACGTGGTTACGAGAGAGGGTATACGTGTTGACCCAAAGAAGATTGAAGCAGTGCAGCACTGGCCCAGACCTGTGTTAGTTACAGAGATTAGCAGTTTTTTAGGTCTGGCAGGTTATTACCGACGCTTTGTGCAGGATATCTCTCGGATCGCTGCACCGCTGACCGGGCTGACTAGGAAGGAGGTTCCATTTCTTTGGATGGAGGCGTGTGAGCAAAGTTTCCAGCAGTTAAAAACTCGCTTGACGACTGCACCTGTATTATCGTTACATTCTGGGTCAAGCGGTTTTGTTGTGTGTTGTGATGCCTCCAGAGTGGGTTTAGGCTGTGTGTTGATGCAGCACGGCAGGGTTGTAGCTTATGCTTCTCGACAGTTGAAGAGTCATGAACAGAACTACCCTATTTATGGTTTGGAGATGGCTGCTGTAGTTTTCGCACTGAAGATTTAGAGGCATTACTTGTATGGTGAGTCGTGCCAAATCTTCACAGATCATATGAGCTTAAAGTATATTTTTCAGTAGAAGGATCTGGACCTAAGGCAGCGTAGATGGATGGAAATCGTAAAGGATTACGATTGTGAGATCTTGTATCATCCAGGTAAAGCAAATGTTGTAGCAGATGCTTTGAGTCGGAAACCTGGAGGTAGCTTATCACATTTGCACACCTTGCAGAGACAGTCTACTACAGACTGGCAGATTTTATGTGGTAGTCGTATACAGTTTGACTTCACCTCGATGGGAGGACAGTTAGCACATGTTCGCACCCGACCTCAGTTATTGGATCGTATTCGAGAGACACAGCCCGCGGATGCTCGTATGACAGAGATCATGGATCAGGTTAGGCTGGGCATGTTGGAGATAGTGCCCTCAGAGTCAATTATTGGATCACAGGCACGTGATTGCAATGATTGAGGGGAGGACCTGTCCCAGTAGGACAGTCTTACTCGAGATGATAGTATGCTATCTGGTTTATCTTTATCATCGTGTACTGCTTTAGGTGACCTTACGAGTCGCTATTACATGTTGATAGAGCCCCTAGGATTCTTGCTTGACTACCTGCAGTATGAGGGCGATCATATACGTGAGAGCTGGAGTCTATAAGCACATCCTTAAATGGTCCCTAGTCATGTGAGTTTCGAGACAGGGCATCGATACTCCGGAGTAGACTAGTGTATACAGTCAAGACCCCGACGAGGGGCGGTGGCCGGTCTCACAAGCCACTGGTGTCAGTTGGTTCACCTAAGATGTATACAGGTGCTCATTGGGTTATGAGTACACCGGACAGGACTCGCCGAGAACCTGCTAGTTGGGATTATACCTCAATTCAGATAGCAGTTCCTAGGTGACATGTGTACAGGTTAGTTCATCGACCTGAGATCGTCATTTTTCTCGCGTGAGTTCCTACTGTGCTTTGATTACTACCCTACCACGGCTCAAAGGAGTCATGCAAACAGGTTTATGTTGGGTACAGTCCCGAGTCACATGGAGGCAGTGAGCGGATCTGCAGGGGTTCGTCTCTCCCGGTATTGGGGGTGAGGTCGCACTGTGTCTAGGAGAGCCAGAACATGAAAAGTCCTTGGCCAAGGCAGGAGATTTGCTGGTAGGTATTCCAGTAGTATCTCAGGGTGTCCTGGGCTACACTCCGACACGACTTGTACCGCTATTGGGGGTCTGACTTTTACCAACCCCCTAGGCCCGCCATGCGATACTCATAGACGAACGGACCGGACTGTACGGATATTGTCACTGACAGGCTCAGTAGGGTGTCAGGATGAGTTCGCTCATCGACGTCCCTTTTTGTCAATAGCTGGTGGCCCGTCACGTATGGCTAATACCTCTGACGTGCTAGTGGTTAAATCCACAGCCATAGTATTGACGAATCTTTAGAGTCCACCACACACAGTTACTCAAGTTTTGGGCGAAACGCTGTAGAGGCCGTATGGAGATATGGCAGGGTTCGATCAGATACGTGCGGTATTGCACGGATCGTGATCGGACGGTTTTTACTATCCGGTTTTTGGCTTAAGCCGGATCCTATTATTAGATAGTGTAGTTTTGTCTCTTTGCATTTGTGTTCAGTGGGAATACAAATGCGGGCATGTATTTGCAGTAGCGGGGTTTTCCTGTAATTTATTACGGGATCAGTTTTCTGAAGTTGCCAGTTTGCATTCCGTTCCGGCCGGTTTTCTTTTATTCCTTCACGGCCAGACTTTTTGATGGAGGGGGTTAATTGCAAGTTTGCAATTAACTTATTTGATGAGGGGTTTCATGCATATTTGTGGCATCATGATTGTTTATTCATCATGAGATCCTTTTATGGTCTTTTCCTTTGCTTTCATTATGATGAGCTTTGATTTGAAATGGATGTGGCCATTTTCTTTTCTCTTGTTGATACATATCCTTCCTTGCATTTTTTATATAGATAACCCACACCCATTTCTTAGAGGGGGCCGGCCACTTGATGAGTGAGGAAGAGAGAAGTTCATTTTTGCATGTGTGGCATTTTTGCTTCATCTCATTTCTAGCTAGGAAAAATGAAAGCATCATTTTTCTTAACTTCATTCCTCCACAACTTCATCCATGGCAACTTCTAAAAACCTAAAGAGATAACCCACTACACTATATCTACAGCAAATCTTGGACGCGTCGGCTAGCCAACTTCGCGCCCGAGTTGCCTCGGTCAAGAGGTGGGAGCCCGTATAAGATTCCGGCTACGTGGTGCCCTTTCCGACGAGGAGGTGATGGACGGAGTTTCCGCGGGAGATCGGAGTGGAGACGAAGACCGAAGGACACGGATCGCTTGGTATACTTCTTCACCCGTATTTTAGTTTGCTAGTAGCTAGGTTAATGGCCCGATCCGGGTGAAAAGTGCGCGGTGGTGCCGGTTTGCTAGTTTGCAAAATTTTTGTTTCCGCGTTTCCGGCGTACGATCGATGGCCGGGGCGCCCCCGTGGACTTACAGGGCAGAGGGTCGGAGTTCGTGATAGATGACCGTGGAGTATTGTGTTTTGGGACTCGTCTTTGTGTACCAGATGCGGATGGACTGAGATGTGAGATCTTAAAGGAGGCCTATCGTTCAGCATACAGTATTCATCCTGGTTCCACCAAGATGTATCATGACTTGAGGGATGTTTATTGGTAGGAAGGAATGAAGAGAGATGTTGCAGAGTTTGTTTCGAGATGCTTGACTTGTCAGCAAGTCAAGGCCGAGCACCAGAGGCCGGCAGGAGAGTTGTAGCCCTTGCCTATTCCGGAGTGGAAATGGGAACAGATTTCTATGGATTTCGTTGTGGGTCTACCCAGGACTAGCAAAGGGTATGATTCCATTTAGGTGATTGTAGATAGATTAACAAAGGCAGCCCACTTTCTTCCGGTGAAGACGACGTATGGGTTTGCACAGTATGCTCAGATTTATATCGACGAGATTGTACGACTGCATGGGGTTCCGATGTGTATAGTATCCGATAGGGGTGCTCAGTTTACCTGCAGGCTATGGCAGAAACTTCAAGAAGCTCTTGGCACACGATTGAGTTTTAGCACGGCCTTTCACCCACAGACAGATGGTCAGTTGGAGCGGACCATTCAGGCATTAGAGGATATGCTTCGGGCTTGTAGCCTTGATTTCGGTGGTAGTTGGGATCGTCACTTACCTTTGATAGAATTCTCGTACAACAACAGTTTTCAGGAGACGATCCAAATGGCACCCTTTGAAACTTTGTATGGGAGGAAATGTCGATCACCCGTTTGCTAGAAGGAACTGAGCGAGAGTAGCATCTTGGGACCGTAGATAGTACAGAAGACTATAGAGAAGATTCAATTGATACGGGATAGAATGAGGGCGGCCCAGTGCAGACAGAAATCGTATGCGGATCGACGACGTCGTAGACTCGAGTTTCAGGTGGGAGATCATGTGTTCCTTCGTGTATCTCCAATGAAAGGTGTGATGCGTTTCGGGAAGAAGGGGAAGCTCAGCCTTAGATATGTCGGACCTTACGAGATTCTGGAGAGAGTGGGTACTGTAGCTTATCGTTTAGCACTTCCTCCGAGTTTTCCCGATGTGCATCCGGTGTTTCACGTTTCGATGCTTCGCAAGTATCTTCACGATCCTTCTCACGCGATCAAGCATCAGACCTTACAGCTTGTGCCGGATTTATCCTACACCATGCAGCCGGTCGCTATTCTAGACAAGCAGGCAAAGAAACTAAGATCGAGGGTACTTCCATCTGTAAAGGTTCTTTGGCAAGGAAAGAATCGCGAGGAGATTACCTGGGAGACCGAGGATGCGATGCGGAAGAAATTTCCACATCTTTTTGAAGGTATGTCTAGTTAATTTTTAAATTCGGCGACCGAATTTTCTTAAGGGGGGAATATTGTAACATTTTGAAAATTTAGAAATAAATAAAATTAATTAATTAAATAATAAAATGATAAATCAAAAATGTCACGTCCCGAAAAGATGGAACATGACCGGCACATAAACTACGAAACGTCTCGAGGCGTACGTAATCTAAGTAAGCCGAAAACCCAGAAAACCAAACCAAGAAAAGTAGTAGAGTGAAGGAAAACCAATTTAAAACAAGTAGTTTTAATAGCATAAGCCGAATTATGCGGTTTTAAAAAAAACATCAAATATTTCCTGAAAATTTCGGCAGAGTTTCCTTTGTAAATACTGGCCCCCCAAACGGGATACAACATGAATAGTATACGAAATCAATAAAAAGTCATCCCCAAGCGGGAGCTAGCTCTTCATCAATCGACGGTCACAACCACACAAGCAATATAATATACAACGCCAAGGGCGAGGATTAAAACTCAAAAGGAAACTCATGGCCACAAGAAAACCACAGAAATAAAACGCGCGACTCTAAGGTCGAAAGAATAACCTCACTGGTCTCTATCTCAAAAATAAATACATGTTTGGTTGATGGAACTTTTAGATACAACGGAATAATGATATACAAGATAAATAATGGGGGTACGATACAAGTAAACCCACCTACTAGCAAATCACCCGAAGGAAACTATGCCCGCAAAGCCGTAATGAAACCTGTACGGCAAACCTGCAAGAAACTGGGGTACAACGGGGTTGAGTTGCCAACTCGTGAATAGAAAAATATCTACGGAAAGAAATCGCATAAATAACGCAACCTAGGTCAAAGATCATAATATAGCCTCAATTATATATATAACATGCAACCTATAACAAGGCTAGGGTAAATATCTAACCCGAGTGTAATCTCATGTGCCCGTGTCAGTGCCTCAGGTAGCAATCTATCATATGAATGAGGTATGAAAGCTTGAAAACAGAATACATGTAAATGAAGAACTGTTTTCATAATTTAGTGAGATTTCCTTTGTATTTTTAAAATGAGGTATCATAATGAAATCAGCATAAAACAGTGCCTAGCTTCGGCACAAAACGTAATCCCAATATCTCGATATCTCTGTATCACAGTCTCTGTACCTCAATATCTCGAAATCTCAATGTCTCAATCACAATATCTAGGGCGCCGTCAATCCAGACCGGCCCCTACCATCTATCTCAAGACCACGACGGTATCCTCCGGATATCCGACGCGTCGGGTAAAATCACCGGTAAGGTACCCCGGGGCAAGAAGCGCGTGATGATGACGATGTGAGCCTGGCAGGGGATATCACAACCACAAAACAAATCTCATCGACTCAGCTCAATCCCAAGTATCATCCTCAAATCCGTATGTGAACACATAGTCCCATACCCATGTGAACACATAACTATAAAGAATCCCATGAGCACATATAAATAGGAATGTATGCAAGTATGTATGTGTGTATGTGTAGTGCAACACTACCCTAGGGTTCGCAACACTAAAATAATCCAACACATCAATATCCATCCTAAACATCGTTATTAATCCCAAATAACATATAAATAATTGTTGGTGTGTATACGCATCCGTATACACCACCACGGACTGCGGGGGTGCTATACGCCATCCACCCGACTTCTCTCCGAGATATAAATCTACTCACCTGGTCCTCGCTCGCCGGTACCGACGTCGCCACGCGCTTGCTTGTCGTCTTGAAGTCCACATGGGGTACCTACATATCATAACGCACCGTATCGCATTAAAATCCGACTCATGACCCAAAAATGACACGTGAATCCCACATAGGTCAAAACCTATGGTTGCTTTCACAAATCAACCCCAAAACCCTCGACGTCGGCGTACAAACGTCAAACCATCGAGAAAAACCCAAATACACTCAATTGCACATTCATGAACACTAATTTTAATATAAAATAGGTTAAAACTCACAAAAACCCCAATTTCACTTAAAAAGTCATTTTTCCGAAAATCCAGCAAGCACAATTCGCCGTTTTAGTACAAAACTCGATGTATAATCGAATCTAGCGGCCACAATATTCACTAAATATCTTAATTAAGTCATAAAAATAATTCCCATAATTTAATCTCATAAATTCCAAAAACCCTAAAATTCTAGTTTACAAAATACCTAAATTTTAACAATTTTATAGCAAAATGCACAAACCGCAATTTAGGTTGGATTTCCATGAACTAAAATGTTAAACTACACTTAATAATGTTAATGAAGTCATGAAAAACCCAATTAGATCTTTAATCCCATATTTTAATTAAATTTCTAAAATCTAGTTAGCAATATAGCTTAATTATAACAATATCAACATAACCATTTGCAAACTAACAATTAGGTTGGGTTTTACAATTCCACAAGATGATAATCTACACTTGATTATCCTAATAGTGATGGTTAAACCCAAATTAGCTTCAAACCATATCCTTGAATTTTCCAATCATGCAATTTGAACCCATATAAAACCTAATTAACACTTAATTAAACTAACAAGCATTAATCAACAATTCAACAAAAAGGTCAAGATTTTTATACCTCACAACTCATTGATCCAACTTGAAATCTAGCCCCTCAAATTGCCATCTTGTTCCCTAGATCCATGCATGTTAGGGTAAGCAAAAATGGGTAGGAGTTGGATTTGGATTTAGTTTTGAATTTTTGGTGGATTTTGAAGCATTTTTGGGTGAATTTTTGAAGGGAAAAGAGAAGGAAAGAAGAGGGGCTGTTGCTGATTTTGCAGGTGAGGGCTCGGCCAGCAAGGATGGGGGGGTTGTAGTGTGTGTGGGGTGTGTGGGAAGAAGTCAAAGTCAAGATAAAACACCCCCAAGTCAACACACAACTTCTTCTCTCATAAACCTTTTCATTTTCTTTTCTTTTCAATGCTTTAATGTGTGAAATGGGAGGCCTAAGATTGTTGGGCTGATCAAGGGGGCCGGCCAAAGCATGTTGAGGGAATGGGTGTGGGTTTTGTTTGGTTGAGAAAAAGAGATAAGTGTAGTAACCCACTTCCATTACACTAATTTCACCGAAAAAAAGCCTTTTTCTTCGATATTTTCTAAACCGTTTTGGCAAACGATTTCATTTCAAAAACCACATGATAAAATTTTATTTAATGTTTTATGATGCACAAAATTTGTTTCAACTCATTCCAATTTGTAATTTTCCCTAATTAAATGTATTAGTGACGGCTTACAATAATATTAAAATAATTAATTTCGGAAAATTTTTCGGAAAATTTTAAATTTCACCAGTGGCTCAATAAACATCAAATACTAGCAATTTCATAGATAGAATATGTATATTTAATTTTATAATAAAGATATTTATATTTTGACTTTTTACAGAAAACCCCCTTATTTTACCGTATTTTCGAAATTTCACCGAAACGATTTTCAAAACGTTACAAAAAAGTTATTAGAACCAAATAAGACATTTTTATAACTAGTAGGTAAAACAAATTAATGTAAAATTTTAGTATGCAATATAAATAAATTATAAGGGTTTTAATATGAATTTTAGCTTTATTTTAATAAAAAGGGTGTTTTATAATAACATAAGCTGTGAAGGGTTCTTATGTAAAGTTTAGGATATTGTGCAAATTGGAAATTTTTTATGAGTGTGAGTGAAAAAGGGGTAAATTAGGGTTATGTTCAAAATATAATTCATTTTGGAAAAAGAAAATCAAATCCATATCATTCTTGCATGCACACACCCTCACCACACCTCCTCCTTGCATGAAGATGGCACCCCTGGCCTTTGACACCTCCTCCTTCACCTTATCCTTTCTTTCTCTCATATATATAGCTTATAATCAGTTCAGTAGCTAAATTAAACTCTGAAAATTTAGAAAGAAATAAAAAGAAAACCAAAGCAACATAGAAGAACAAGATAAAGGAGAAGATAAGAGCTAAGTCTACGAATTTCCTCACTATCAAGCTAGGACAAGGAGCTTGTGTATCTTGGGGGTGTTCTACCAGCAAGTTACTTGTAGGTAAATCCTTAATCACAGTAGAAATTTAATTATGTTAGTAGTTTAACTTTGAAATCAAAAATTGTCTCAAATATCGTATTTTAGTCAAAATGAGGCTCTGTTTGAATCTACTTTAGTTTAGATAAAAATCAACATAACAAAACAGTGCCAAAATGTTGTATGTTGGAACTAGAACAACTCATAGGAATACGAGCAGGGGAGCTCGGATTTTGGCCGGCGACCTTAAAGAGAATTCCGGCGTCGCCGGATTTGTAGGGGGCTTAGGTGTTTTGGATTGTGGGGTACGTTTCTGTGTAGAATTTTGGTCATTTTGGTATTGTTTAATTAAGTTATTTTAACTGAATATAAAATCTGAAAGCTAATATCGGAAAAGGTATCTTAAAACCCAAAATACGACACGGTTAAAATGTATCGCGATCTGTTTTCTATCGCGATGCAGAGTCGGGTTAAATTCCAGTAAGGTTTAGTGTTAGATAGCTTGAAATAGTCGTATACAATATAACTAGTACGTAGGAATGTGTGTTTTCATATTCGCCGTGTCGGAGTAGCCGTTTCCTTATACAAGTTAATTTTCGATGTTATATTCAAATACGGGAACTTCGGAGGAAGCAAGGAAAGGAAAAGGATTGGCGATTCCTGAGTAGATACGACGTATTTCCGGTGAGTAGACTAAACATCTACCGGGGAATTTTGTAAAGATGGCGTGTTACGCCCGTGGTTTTATTTAACTAAAAGTTTTACTTGCGTATGCTAAGTTAATAATATGCATTCCTATACATACCTATGCATCATTATGGTAATAGCTGTAGAACACTGCACAATTATCGACGAGTTATGCCGCACGTGCACATCTTTACATGTTACACTACACCTCGTCGATATTAACATGTCACTTTTACTCTAAATATTGATCTTGTTAAAAATGATTCCTATCATACCTAAATTATCAACAACGGTTATAACTTGCATAAATGACATCATGTTTATCATCCGAGCATTTTATGTTGATATAAGAAGCTTTTTTTTTTGAGAATTTATGGTTTGGATTTTTCCTGTACTATTACATAAAGCCAATGATTTCATGGTTGATGTGACATGTCCACCATGAGATTTTTATGATTTGTTTTTATTCCGGACCCAGTGGGGGAGCTATACGGTCCCGGATTTATACGTTATCCAGACTGAGTTGGGAGATATACAGTTGGATATATGGTGGACCCGGTCGAGACCGAGGGGCAGGATAGCCGCATTTGAGGCGGGGGAGCCTAGCGAGGTTACTCGATACCGAAGATAGTGGTGAAATACGGCGGATATCTATAGGATGCCAACCGGTAGTATTGATTACAGGATCATTCGAGGAATGATGCCTGAGAGAAAAGGAAGTTTTGTGTCGATGATGGACACGGAAAGATGAATTTTATTGAGAATAAATGACGAGATTTCAGTTTTTGTTATCTGATTGTGGTACAGATTCATGCTTTCCATATACTATCGTATATCATACCTGCTGTCATTTTAGTTAGTTATGATCGTCATATTTACATTATTAACCGTTATATGTTAGTTATATTCGCTGAATTGGCAACTCACCCCCGTTGTGCCACAGTTCCTTGCAAGGGTAGAGTGGACGGTTAGCAGCAGTGCAGATCTACTTTTTCCGCTTTTATCGCTTCTTTTGATAGGTGGGTTACATATGTAGTAACTTTCTCTTTTGGCATTCAATTATGTATCTTGAAAATCTCCATTAGACCTTGTACTATGACTTAGAACGAGAGATGATTCTATGTATATTATTTGACAGGTGAGATCATTGTTATGTTAATGGATATTTCTTTTATTCATATCTGTGATTCTATTGGTCTCATATAAGTTGTAGAATTTTATTCCTCTGTTGTTATTGTTGATCCCAACTAGGGATGTAACCAAACTTAACACCTTATGCTTGTTTTATATTTTAATTACATAAAAACTGTGATTTTTACTTAAAAAACTATATTTTTATAAAAATTCCACAAAATGGGTTTTTAATCTTGGTTTTTGGCTTACTCGGGTTGTGTAAATATCTTTAGATATTATACAATCTAAGTGTCGGTCACATCAAAACTTTGTGTCATGACAAAGCTGTCAGCGGTACTAGCTGGACGTAACGGCTACCCAGGTATTGAGAAATTAGATTATCAACAAGCAAGCTTGTCCAAACTCCCATGAAGCCTATAAGTAACACTTACCGTACAGTCCTGTCTTTTCGTCAGATAAGTTGCATATCGAGTTTAAGGGTGGAATCGTCAAATCCCAGTAAATTGATAAGTCATGCCGATGTATGGCTCATAACGATTTGAGAAACTACTGATAACACTTACCAGTAAATCTCATCAGCCCTGACCAGGGACTTGCTGTTATAGTCAATCGAGTATAGTGCAACATCAACTCTCTATACCGGGAGAGACGAAACCTCTCCTATCGCTCACTGCCTCCATGTGACTCGGGACTGTACCTAAAATCCACCTGTTTGTACGACTCCTTTGAGCCGTGGCAGGGAGGAAATCAAAGCACAGTGGGAACCACATATGACACTCTGACGATCTCAGGTCTACAGACTAACCTGTACCAGTGTCACTAAAGAACTGCTATCTAACGATAGTTATAGTACCATATAGGAGTTCTCGACAAGTCCTGTTCAATGTACCTATTTTCTAATGAGCACTTGTGTACAATCTTTGATGTCAAACACCAATGGTTATGGGATCAACCATCACCCCCTATAGGTTCAAAAAACGTACACACTAGTCTATTCTGGAATATCGATGCCATGTCTCGATAGTCCCTCGACTAGGAACAATTTAAGGATGTGCTTATGGACTACACAAGTCCCAGTAGTATAATCCGCATCATAGTTCTGGTAGTCAAGCAAACATCCTAAGGGCTTTATCAACATGTATCAAAGAGACAGTATAATAATACAAGTGTACATGTTAAGATAAAGAGCAACCAGATAGCATACTATCATGTCGAGCAAGAAAGTCCTATATATATATATATATATATATATATGTCCAAGCATCCACTATATAATACAATAATGGCCTCTATGGCATACATATTGCTAACAGTTAGGGATATGCATGTACAGGACAATCTTACTCAGTTGTATATAGTATCTTATTTGAGATGTCTCTGTCTTAATTTTCTCTTGTTGCTTTATATTGCTTACACATATTGATAAAGACTCGCTACAGTAGTATATTATTTTGCTTTGTGTTTATCTATACATGTGCATATATTATACTCGATATCACATAAGGCGGATACATGTTGATAAAGCCTGTAAGATTTTTCTTGACCACCAGCGTTATGATGACGATCATACTTGTGGGAGATGAGTAGTCCATAAGCACATCCTTAAAGGCCCCAAGTCGCAGGAATATCGAGACAGGGTATCGATATTCTAGAGTAGACTTGTGTATATGTTTCTAGACCCCGACGAGGGGCGGTGGTTGGTCCTATAGCCATTGGTTTGAACACCTAAGATTGTATACAGGTGCTCACTAGGAGTGAGTACGCTGGACGGACTCGCCGAGAACCTCTGAATGGTATTATACCTATCATTAGATAGCGGTTTTTCGTTGACATGAGTATAGGTTAGTCTTTGGACCTGAGATCATCATTTATCTCGCGTGAGTTCCCACTGTGCTTTGATCACTACCCCTCCACGGCTCTACTGAGTCATGCAAAAAGGTTTTGGTTGGTACTGTCTCGAGCCACGTGGAGGAAGTGGGTGATTGTCAGGGATTCGTCTCTCCTGGTATTGGGAGTCGATATCACATTATGTCCGGTTGTCTAGAACTATAAGACCTTGGCCAAGGCAGTTGAGATTTACTGATGGTTAGATCATTAATTTCTTGGATTAGTCCAGAGCCAAATCGATACGACTTATCAGGTCAGTAAGGGTCTGATGTTTACCACCCCATAGATCCGAAATGCACTCTTAGACGAAGAGACGGGGCTGTGCGGAGATTGTCATGAATATTTTCAGTAGGGGTTCGGATGAGCTTGCTTATCAGCCTTCTTTTCGACAGGTACCTGGATAGCCATTACGTATAGCTAGTACTGTTGACGCGCTTATTGTTAAACCCATTGCTAGCGTACTATCGAGTCTTTTGAGTCTCATTCAAAGTGTTAGGAATATGTATGCCTTAGAGGCCATTATTGTATGATGTAGTGGATGCTTGGATATATATATATATATATATAGGACTTTCTTGCTCGACCTGATAGTATGCTATCCGGTTGCTCTTTATCTTAACATGTACACTTGTATTATTATAATGTCTCTCTGTTACATATTGATAAAGCCCTTAGGTTGTAGGCTTGACTACCAGGAAAATGATGCAGATCATACTAGTGGGGCTTGTGTAGTCCACAAGCACATCCTTTAACGGTTTCTAGTCAAGGGAGTATTGAGACAGGCCATCGATATTTTAGAGTAGACTAGTGTATACGTTTCTTGACCCTGTATGGGGCGATGGTTGATCCTACAACCATTGGTTTTTGACATCAAAGATTGTGCACAGATACTCATTAGAGAATGGGTACACCGAACAGGACTCGCCGAGTACTCCTAGATGGTACCACACCTATCGTCAGATAGCAGTTCTCTGGTGACACTCGTACAGGTTAGTATGTAGACCCGAGATTGTCATAGTGTCTTGTGTGGTTCTCACTGTGCTTTGATTTCCTCCCTACCATGGCTCAAAGGAGTCGTGCAAACAGGTGGATTTTAGGTACACTCCCGAGTTACATGGAGGCAATGAGCGATAGGAGGGGTTTCGTCTCTCCTGGTATTGGGAGTTGATGGTACGCTATGCTTGATTGGCTATAACAACAAGTCCCTGGCTAGAACTGATGAGATTTACTGGTAAGTGTTATCAGTAGTTTCTCGAATGGTTATAGGCCACACAGCGGCATGACTTATCAAGTTACTAGGATTTGAAAATTCCACCCTCAGAATCAATATGCGACATATCAGATTAAGAGACCGGACTGTACGGTAAGTGTTGCTTATAGGCTTTACGGGAGTTTGGACAAGCTTGCTTGTTGATCTTCTATTCACTCAATACCTGGGTAGCCGTTACGTCCAGCTAGTACCGCTGACGGCTTATAGGTAACTGATGTGATCATTACCTACTGCTGGCATATTGACGAGTCATTAGAGCCCCTCACAGAGGTTTCCAAGTTCAAGCGAAACGAAGTAGGGCACATATGCTGATATGTGCGAGGACCTGTTTAAATATGAGTATGTGATACTGTTCATATCATAATTTTGCATTATTATATTCCCCATTCTTAATCATTTTACAAATAAATAGGTGCTTTTGATCCACGTCTACTAAATAGTTGCAGGTTATAGGTTCTCGGAACAATACAGTGAAAATGGTAAAAAGACGCTAAAAAAGTGAGACTACGACCAACAAATAGAAGAATCTTTATGATGCCTACAGTTTAAGGAACAAATGAAGATCAATGAACAGTTCGATTGCACAAAGTACGAGGGCAGCACAAAGATTCAAGACTTCAACACGAAGCGAACGGTAAAAAGTCTACAACATTCTGCACTGTGGAAATCTGGAAGTAACTAGAAAAGATTCTGAAGAACCAAGTGAAGAAAACAGAAGCAAATAGCAACATGAAGCAACCCAGAGAAAAAGAGACAGAGACCCCATCATATGGCCACGGATCCATGGCCAAACATGCCTTATGGCCGCGGTTCCACGGCCGTGCTGAGCACGTGTCGGTGCATTTTGTCGGTGGGTGTCGGTGCGTTGACCAGGCTTCTCAGGGTAGTTTTGTAATTTTAGATATGGATCAGATGTAAACCCTAGAGTTTCTATTATCTATAAATAGGAATCCTACAGCTATTTTTGGAGCATGCCTCTTTTTATTTCTCTAGTTTAAATTTTTAATTCCATGTAATCGTCAAAGAGTGCATCAATAAACTAAGTTGTTTCCTTTTATCTCGTGTTCTTATCTGCAATTTTTATTTCTTTGCAATTTTTTTATCAGCCGTAGTTATTTTCCGCACTTTAATTAGATTAATAAAAACCGTAAAAATGAATTTCTTTATTAACTCCCTAATGAGTGAGTAGTTCCTCACTTGTTAGGGTTAGGTTTGGGAAAGATTTGAGAGATGAAAATCTCCCACCCCTTTCTTGCCCGTTCAATATTTTAAAATAGGAATCTATGCAAACCAAACACACACCGCTCACTACGGCACCCTATCCCACGAGGTAGCGGTGATACCCTAGTTAAAGACCGGTTGTGATTGTTTTCCATAGAAGTTAGGGATAAGAGTTAAGAAAGTACGGACAAGGACCAAAGGGAAGAAACTTAGTTTCTTCCCGATCGTGCTAATCCCTTTTATTAACTATTACCTTAACACCTAAAAGTTCTTAATTAGGGCATAGAAAGCGATGAGAAATATTGACTTTCCAAACTAATCTAATCCTAACCCTAGCAAAGTTTTAATCCTTATCAAACTCAACGTCAGTTTTTATTGAAAATCAAAACCTACCACAAATAGTAATTGACTTGTTAGAACAATTTGAAAATACACGTAATCCCTGTGGACCGACCCGTACTCAACCGGCCAGCTACCAAGCGACACCGTTCTTGATTGCGGTCTATTCTTTGATTTCAGAACGTATACGCAAAATCTTCTCTACCAATCAAATGGCGCCGTTGCCGGGGATGGCGTAGTTATTTTCTTTTTTGTAATTTCGGGTTAAAAAAAATTTAAAAATCATAAAAACTGAAAAATATAAAAACAAAAAAAAAATTCTCATCATATTATTTTTTGAAGGGTTTTCGTGTGAATTTTGCAGAATCGGAGAGACGAACAGATTCAGATCTGGAAAAATCCAGTGAGCAAAACAGCAAACAGCAGATTTGAACAAACAGAGGAGAACCACAACAGAGAAACAGAAAAAGTTTGGAGGCCTGAACCAACTATTTGACTGTGGAACCGCCGCATCTTGCTGCTTTTGACCGCGGATCCGCTGCGGCTTGCTGACGTCAGCAAGCCAAAACTTCTCTGCAAGCACTCTTTTCCTCTCTTCTGCCCTCTGTAGTCCTCTAAAAAAATTTCCTGCAGGGTTCTTTGCGCAAAATTTCTCCCCCTTCTCCAATAACTTGATATTGTGCAGGATTCTTTGCGCTGCAAAAAAAATAAAATTTGGCAAGTGTTTTGGATTTTTGTTTGTTTACTGCTTTGCATTTTTAAAACTGACTTATAAGGGGCTATAACACCAATCCAGATTGGGTGAGGATTTCATTACCCTTCCTAGGACCCCAAAAATCACAAAAAGCATTCGCATCAACCATCGAGTTAATTAAAAAAGATTAGACTCAGCCAATAAGGACTGTTGTGCTCATTAGGACAAAGGAATAGTTGTAGGCATCGGTCGTTTATCTAAACCAGACTTTGTGGTGCCTAGGCTAGACAAGTGGGAAAGGTAATTTTAAAAGGTCCTTCTCACGGTGATTCGTGAGTGGATCGCTCCTTTCTTTACTTGTGCTTACCTGGCTACAATTGGCGGTGAAGAGGCGATTTGAGGATCTCACAACTTGCCCTTTGGAACAGTTAGGAGCAGTCTAGTTGACTTAGGAGACCCTAGCTCTAGGCTTGATTGTGCATATTGTGATTGATTGAAAGTGTGTGTCTAAGCTCCTTATAAAAATCTTTTGAAAAAAAAACTCTTTATAAGAAAAAAAAACCACAAAAAAAAAATTTTACTAAAAGATTTTCCATTTTTCTCGCTAGAAATCCATTGCACCCCACTTTCTCTCATTGACGTTTTCTTACCCCAACCTTCAGTTTTTACCTTTTGACTACACTACACCTCGATAATGTATGTCCAGTTGGACTAGGGACACTTGCGCCCGTTTAGTCCGTGTCTCGTTAGTGCCGACTGACGGCGCTTTCGACTCCGATGTTGAAATTCCATCTACTTCTTTACCTTCATCTTCAAATTCATCATCTTCTAAGGAGAAGCCGGGATTCAATCCTAACAACCCATTACCTGTGGGACTGATTGCACCTCTACTGGGTGCGAAGAACCCACCACACCCTCCTGTCGAAGCGCCCCAACGAATCGCGCTCCAGGATTTTTTTTATCCCATCCGCACCGCACTTCCCACTTGTCTTTCACTTCCACCGGCTAATGGGGATAACTTTGAAATTAAACCCCACTTCATCAATATGTTGCCCCAATTTCACGGGCTGGAATCCGAAGATGCCTACATCTTCATTAACAAATTCCAGAATGTTTGCGCAGTGATGAAGACCACCCAACTTTCTGATGATGCTATAAGGCTACATGTCATTCCATTCACTTTATGTGACCTAGCCGAAAAATGGTTATATAGCACAACATCACACTCCATAAAAAATTGGGAAGAGTTTGTTAAGGCTTTTCTAAAAATGTTTTACCCACACCACAAGACCGCGAGAATCCGCAACGAAATTATTCAATTTTCCCATCTTCCTTCCGAACCTTTTTGGAAGTGTTTTGAAAGATTTAACGACCTCCTTGTTCAGTGACCTCACCACGGTATTGAGAATTGGCAACTTTGCCAAACTTTATACGAAAGACTGAACCCAGCAACTAAGCAGTTGTTGGAAACCATTTGTCAAGGTCACTTTCTTACAAAATGTAGCGAAGAAGCTTGGCAATTTCTCGACGATCTTGCTGAACAAACACTTCAGTGGGAAAGCACTAAGACCACTTCATCTACTTCATCAGGTCAGTCTAGGGCAAGCATACATCAACTTGATATGTCGATTGCAATGAAGGCCGAAATGGCTGCACTCACGAAAAAGCTAGAAGAAATTGAGAGCAAATTCTCATCGCCTTCTCTTGCCCCTGCTTTACCCCCACGCACTGTTTGCGCTTGTTGTTTGGATCCGTCCCATCTAACAGAAGAGTGTCCTTACAACCCACTTGTTCAAGGACAAGATCAAGTCAATGCTGCCTTTCAGCAAAGACAAATAAATGATCCATACTCTTCAACTTACAATCCTGGTTGGAGGAGCCACCCAAATTTTGCTTGGAATCAAAATCAACAACAATTCCAAGGCAATAACAACTTTCAAAGGCCTCCTCTACAACAACAAGCCCCTCAACAAACTCAATATCAGCAACCTTTTCAACCCCAACCTTACCAAAACCAAATGAACAATTTTGTACCCAACAACTCTTATCCTCAAAACAATTTTGTTCAGCCGAATAACGATAAGTTTTCCTCGCTAGAACGAAGACTGGATGCGTTTTTAAAACAATCAACACAATCCTCAGCAAGCATCCGGTCTTCCATTGAGTCTTTGGTGCAACACAGCGCTTCACTTGATCAGAGCATCAAAACAATTGAAGCCCAAATTGCAAAACTAAATGCTGCGTTAACCGAGCGAGAAAAGGGTAAACTTCCATCTCAACCACTGCCAAATCCCGGTCACACAAAATACGTATGTTGCTCATGAACAACAAAATCATAATGTGAGTGTCATGACTACATTGAGATATGGAAAGGTATTGCACAATAATGTTGGTAATAATGATGACACCCCGACCGCCGCTTCTTCTTCTTCTTCTTCTTCTTCATCTTCTTCAGAGCCTATTCTTCATTCGTCACAAGGCTCTACTTCTTCTAATTCGAATGGACCCACATCTCACTCCACGAAAACACCAACACTGGAATCCGTTCCAACTCCGCAATCTACTCCACAAATATTGGACTCAACAAATTTTGAAAATATTCCATTTCCAAACAGGTTGAGAACCAATAAACCTACTCCACAAATGGATAAGATTGTGGATTATTCAACTAGGTTAGCATTAACATACCTCTCTTGGATGCAATCCAACAAGTCCCTTCTTACGCAAAAATCTTAAATGACTTATGCACCATGAAGAGGAAATCGCAGGTACCAAAGAAAGTTTTCTTGGCTAATGCGGTAAGTGATGCTCTTACACAACCTTTACCCCAAAAACATAAGGACCCTGGCTGTCCTACAATTTCAATAACAATTGGGGATAAGAACATCAATCGCGCACTTTTAGATCTTGGTGCCAGAGTTAATTTGCTTCCCTATTCAGTATATGAACAATTAGGCATTGGAGAGCTGAAACCTACACATTGTACTTTCTAAATGGCCGACCGATCCATCATCCATCCTAGGGGTGAGTTAAAGGATGTGTTGATCAGAGTAGGGGATTTTATTTTCCCCGTTGATTTCATTGTTATGGACACACAGCCTGTAGCTAACCCCCGGAGTCAAATTCCGGTGATATTCGGTTGACCATTCCTTGCGACTTCTAATGCGGTGATCAATTGTCGAAATGGTTCGATGAACCTATCTTTTGGAAATATGACGATTGAACTCAACATTTTTAAGTTGGGGAATCAGCCTTCCGAGCCTAATGCTAGTATACTTGATGTTTGCTCGATCTAAGAGATCACGCAGGAGGACTGTGAGCTCGAAAAATTTCTGTTCGATCACAGCAGTTGTGACGCCACTAGTGCGTTCCTCCTTGAATTTGACACAGTTTTCACACCCGATAACGATTACGAGTGTTTCACCTTTTTGGACGATTTTGAAGAATCACCACCCGAGTTTGAATCCTTTGAATTTTCGGATGAGTTAGCTGAACCATCCAACTCGGTTGCTTACACTCGCTTCGAACCATTGTTAGAATCCTTCGAGTTTGAGACAGTTTCACTAATTTTACCTTCAATTGTTTCACCTCCAAAACTCGAACTCAAGCTGTTGCCGTCTCACCTTAAATACGCTTACTTAGGTGAAAATGAGACCCTTCCTATTATTATCTCGGCATCTCTAGCTCTCGAGCAAGAGAAAGCCCTTTTAATGGTTTTACAAAATAACCGGCAAGCTATTGGCTGGACTATAGCGAACATCAAGGAGATTAGTCCCCTCATAGTTGAACATCATATACATATGATGGATGATGCCAAGCCAGTAAGTGATCCACAGAGATGCCTCAACCCCATAATGAAGGAGGCTGTTAAAAAGGAGATTGTAAAATGTCATGATAGTGGTATCATTTACCCTATCTCTGATAGCCAGTGGGTTAGCCCCATTCACGTTGTCCTAAAGAAATCGGGCATAACGGTCATAACTAATGAGGCGAATGAGTTAATACCTACTCCCACCCAAACTAGGTGGCGAGTTTGCATCGATTATAGAAAACTCAACGCCGCGACACGGAAAGACCACTTTCTGTTACCTTTTATTGACCAAATGCTAGAATGATTGGCTGGGCACGAATTTTACTGCTTTTTGGATGGCTGCTCCGGCTATAATCAAGTTCCCATGCCGAAAAGGATCAAGACAAGACCACATTTACTTGTCCTTTCGGTATATTCGCTTATACCGTCGCATGCCCTTTGGGTTATGCAATGCACCCGCTACTTTCCAGTGGTGTATGATGGGTATCTTTTCAGACATGGTGGAAAAATTTTTGGAGAATTTTATGGATGATTTCTCCATTTTCGGTGACTCCTTTGATGAGTGTTTGCTACATTTAGACGCGGTTCTTACCCGCTGTAGGGATAAGAACCTCACTTTAAATTGGAAGAAATTCCACTTTATGGTACGAGAGGGTATTGTCTTAGGACATATCATCTCGCAAAACGGCATTGAAGTTGATAAAGCTAAGATTGAACTCATTTCCAATCTTCCACCTCCCAAGTGCATCAAAAACATCCGAGCCTTTTTTGGCCATGCCGGTTTTTATAGACGGTTCATCAAGGATTTTAGCAAGATAGCTAGACCCTTGACTCTTTTGTTGGCCAAGGACACCAACTTTGATTTTGACTCAACCTGCATGAAGGCGTTCGAGTCATTGAAACGCTCGCTTATTTCTGCGCCCATTCTTTCATCTCCCGACTGGACGCATCCATTTGAAATTATGTGCGATGCATCTGATTTCGCCATTGGTGCTATCCTTGGACAGCACATTAATAAGATGCCGCACGTAATTTATTACGCTAGCCAAACATTAAATGAGGCCCAATTAAATTACACAACAACTGATAAAGAATTCTTAGCCGTTATGTTTGCACTAGAAAAATTCAGGCCCTATTTAATCTGCTCTCCAGTCATTGTTTACACGAACCACTCAGCTTTTCGCCATCTTTTCGTGAAGAAGGATGCTAAATCTCGGTTAATACGTTGGATCCTCTTGCTACAAGAGTTTGACCTTGTCATAAGAGACAAGAGAGGATGTGAAAACGTAGTCGCCGGCCACCTATCACCACTCCCTTCTTCTCCTACACTTCAAATTCCTATCAAAGATGTTTTTCCCGATGAGCAGCTCTTAACCGTGTCATGCGAACCTTGGTTCGCTGATATAGTAAATTATTTGGCCACCGGACTGATACCAAACGATTGGTCGAATCAGGACAAACTCCGATTCCTTTCCCAAGAAAAACAATTTTACTGGGATGAACCGTATCTCCTTAAATACTGTTCCGACCAAATCATTCATCGGTGTGTCCCCGATAACGAGTTTGAGAGTGTGCTATCATTCTGCCGTGATCAAGCGTGTGGCGGGCATTTTGGCCCCAAAAAGACAGTAGAAAAAATCTTGCAGTGTAGCTTCTACTGGCCATGACTTTTTAAAGATGCATACGAATACTGCAAGACATGGTCCCGGTGCCAACACTTGGGCCGGATATCTCGGAGATTTGAAATGCCGCTCCAATCAATTTTGGTTGTTGAAATTTTTTATGTTTGGGGAATAGACTTTATGGGACCATTTCCCAACTCTTTTGGGAACATGTATATTCTACTTGCTGTTGACTATGTTTCAAAATGGGTCAAGGCTGTGCCCAGTTTTACTAATGACAACAAAGTTGTCGTTAGATTTCTCAAAGAAATTTTTTTTTCTCGGTTTGGGCACCTTCGCATGATTATAAGTGATAATGGATCTCACTTTTGTATTAGGACTTTTGAGTCCTTAATGCGCAAATACTCCATTACTCACAAACTGTCAACGCCATATCATCCCCGAACTTATGGGCAAGCCGAGGTTTCGAATCGGCAGATTAAACAAATATTGGAGAAAATGGTTTCCAAAAACCGTAAAGATTGGTCATCAAAACTAATTGATGCACTATGGGCATTCCATACTGCCTATAAGACCGATCTTGGCATGTCTCCATACAGGCTTGTTTATGGAAAGGCTTTCCACCTTCCTGTTGAAATAAAGCACAAGGCATTTTGGGCAATTAAAGAGTTGAACCTATCTTTGGGAGATGCGGGCAGCAATAGAAAGCTGCAATTGAATGAATTAGACGAGCTGCGGGATGAGGCCTATGAGAACGCGGTAATTGTTAAAAACTGAACGAAGGTGTTTCACGACAAACACCTTATGCGCAAGACTTTCAAACCTGGTCAACAGGTTTTGCTTTACGATACTTGATTGGTAGTGGTTTTTCCGTGCTTGCGCTTTTAAAAGATAAATCAAAAAATAGTTAACCGCAATCAAGAACGGTGTCATTTGGTAGCTAGCCGGTTGAGTACGGGTCGGTCCACAGGGATTTTGTGTATTTTCTAGTTGTTCTAACGAGTTAATTCCAATTGTGGTCGATTGGATTATCAATAAAAACTAAAAAGAGTTTGATTAGGATTAAAACCTTGCTAGGGTTAGGTTTAGGTTAAGTTTGGAAAGTCAATATGTCTCACCGCTTTCTATGCCCTAATTAAGAACTATTTAGGTGTTAAGGTAATAATTAACAAAGGGGATTAGCACGATCGGGAAGAAACTAGGTTTCTTCCTATAGGTCCTTGTCCGTCCTTACTTAACTCTTACCCTAACCTCCATGGAAAACATACATAACCGGTCTTTAACTACGGTATCACCGCTACCTCGTGGGATATGGTGCCGTAGCGAGCGGTATGTTTATGTATGTATAGAGTCCTATTTAAAATGTATAACGGGCAAGAAAGGGGTGAGAGATTTTCATCTCTCAAGCCTTCCCCAAACCTAACCCTCACAAGTGAGGAACTACTCACTCATTAGGGAATTGATGAAAGATTTCATTTTTATTATTTTAATTCAATAACCTAATTAACTAAACTACTGCAGATAAATAAAATTGCTATCTATTGAACTAGGGCAGATAAATAAAATTTATACTCGGAAAGAAAAGAAATTAAACTAAGGCATAGAAAAGAAAAACTTACTTTTTATTTGATGCACTCTTTGAAAATTACAGGAATTGAAATTTTAAAATAGATAAATAAAAAGTGGCATGCTCCAAAAAGAGCTGTAGGGTTCCTATTTATAGATTATAGAAAACTTAGGGTTTACATATGATCCCTATCTACATTTACAAAACTACCCTGAGAAGCCTGGTCAATGCACCGCCACCCACTGTCAAAAATGCACCGACACGTGTTCTATATGGCCGCGGATCTGCGGCCAGAAGGCATGTTTGGCCACGGTTCCGCGGCCATATTGTGGGTTCGTAGGCTCTGTTTTCTTCTGATGCTTCTAGTTTCTTTTCACATCTGTTTTCTTCACTTGGTTCTTCAGAATGACTTCTAGTTTCTTCCAGATTTCCACAATGTAGAATGTTGTGGACTTTTACCGTTTGCTTCATATTGAAGTCTTAAATCTTGCGCTGCCTTTGTACTTTGTGAAATTGTTCATTGATCTTCATTTGTTTCTCAAACTGTAGGCATGATCAAGATTCTTCCATTTGTTTGTCATAGTCTCACTTTTGTATCGTCTTTTTATCATTTTCACTGTTTTGTTCCGAGAACCTGTAACCTGCAACTATGTAGCAGACATGGATCAAAAGCACCTATTTATTTGTAAAATGAATAAGAATGGGGAATATAATAATGCAAAATTATGATATGAACAATACTCGGTTACATTTCCATCCCGGCAAGCTCAAATCTCGATGGAAAGGGCCATTTATGATACGCACCATATATCCGCACGATTCGGTAGATCTAGAAAACCCGGAGGACAGTACACTGTTTGTAACAACTCCAATTTTTGTATACATAAATTTGATTTAAATTTGAAGTATACTTGGAATATTTAATGTTGCTGTTATCACTTTAAGTATCTATTTTCCCACAATAATTACAAGAAGGAGCTTGTAGCTCATTGGTAATACCTTGCACTGCTGAACCAAGCCATCAGAGTTCGAATCCCATGCCCCACATTATTTTTAGATTATTTTTCTTTTAAAATTCTTAGAAGCCCAATAGTCCACAGGCCATAACTCCCAAAAGTTGAACTGAACCCTAAAAAGTGAATATACCAGAGCCTACGTCAGGCGAACCCACACCCGACGGCACCCCGACTCGGCCCGATTCGGGCCGGCGCCGCCGGCCGGACTCGACCGGACGGCCGAGTCGTCTAAACGAAAAAGTTGCCTTTTCGTCTTCTAAACTCCCCTGTATACTCCATTTTAATGGATCGGTTCCCGAATGTTAATTACACCCTATTTACTACAAATTTTAATGTTTTTTCTTTAAATTTTTACAATTTTTTTTAAATAAAAACCTTTCACCTACCCTACCCTAGCCTACCCTATAAATAGACCCCTACCCTCTACCCTCTCATCCTAAAACACTAGATTTACTCTCTCAAAATTTTTACAAGAAGGGTGTACTTTGTAACCGAGTTCACGGTGACGCGGTGTCGGAATTCCGGCGACGTTTTTTGAAACAACCGGCGACGAAACAACGCCTCGGCCACTCACCTAGTTCCCCTATACTCTTTAGTATAGATCGAAACCCATAAGTCCCATTCTTCCCTTCTTTCTACTTCTCAAAAATACGAACTTACGAAACCCGACGGAAATCGGAACAAACCGATTTCCGATTCGGTTTTTCTACAAAAACCCACTTGTCACCAATTCCATAATACTTAAACTTATTCATGATGACTATTAATCACATAACAACTAATTTGGACAAAGTTTCTCACATGAAATGATAGCTTTTGCAATATCGTATTCTTTTTCACTTTAATACCATAATGTTTATTTTTCTTCTTCTAATCAATTCAATCATTCCTAAACATCTCTATTTTGACCATTAAACTTGTAAAAGTCAATTTGAATAAGTTTTCACACATGAAATTATAACCTTTTCAATTTACCGTATTTTTACACTTTAATACCATCATGTTTAAATTTCACATTTAACCCTTTAACATTGCTATACCTTAAAATAGATCACGAGGTAATGACCTACCTCCTCACACACACATATGAAACCATAATACGCTATCTTGAAAACTACTAATACGATAAAACAAGATTTTACATTAAAATACCTTTTCCTTAATAAAACCACTTATAAAAGTTTAGGTTTGATATATTTGTTTAAACAATATCTTTAATAGGAAAAGTACGATAAGTTGTGGACATCGATCGTTTATCTAAACCTGATTTTACGGTGTCTAGGCAAGTGTGTCTAAGGCAAGTGGTTACTTAATTAGGGCCACTACTTGTAGTGGAGAAACTCCCACTTAGCTGGCACTTACCTAGCCGCAATTGGCGGTGAAGAGGCGATTTGAGGCTTCTAACGACCTGTCATTTAGACCTTTTAGAAATATGCTAGTTGGCTTAGGAAACCCTAGAATCTAAAATATGGAAAATTACACTTTTCAAGTAAATACCTTTTTCTTTATAAAAACCGTTTTCTAAAGGATTCGTATTTTACAATCTTTGCAAAGCGCCGCTACAACCCATCTTTGGGGAACCCGTTCGGGATCGTGCGGTTTATCGCGCACCCTCGGGCTAGTAGTGCGAGATTCAGACCTCCGCAAGGAGCATTCGGTCTCGAAAGGTTTAAAATACGACATCTTAAGAAAATGAGATTTTTGAAATATAAAATATTTATTAAAATTATTTTTTGTATAAACATATGTATATTTATTTTTTAAATACCTATTTTATTATTATATAAATTTTCCACTTTTTTCTAAAAATCACAAAAGAATAAAGGTTACACTAAAATACCATGAACTTCAAATAATCAATATTACAGATAAATACCATTATTTATGAAACTAGGATATTTTCACTAGAAATGTCACAACATAAAATCCACAACTCCAAAGATGAAAAATAAATACTTGGGGTGTATTTTGAAAAATATATAAATGTATTTTTACATAAAACCCCCTCAAGTTTATAAATTACCCTACGGACCCTAGCAGTTATAAGACATCGTTTCACATTTCTGATTGTCTGACTCGGGTTTGAGTCTGATCAATCTGACTTGAATATGATTCAAGTCAATCCATAATCTACAAGTTTCCAATTCAATATGAACACATGAATCCATTAATACAATCATCAATTTACATAACTTGACTGAACCGAACCATGGATATATTCCTTTTTACATGATTCTCAGTATTCCATTTACATGACTCTACGGTTATAACCATTTCCTGATATCATGGTTTCGGTCAGTCAGTCAATCAATCATACAATCAACACAATTTACAAGATAACAATACAAACAAGACATCGTGGGGTTTAAGAGGTAGATTGGTACGGAAGGTGTTAAAGGTGGCACGAGGTGGTCATATTTAACACACCTAACCTGAATCCAGTTGCTGTTGTACCGTTGCATAAACGGTACCTTGTATTATACGTGCCCTTAGTCTCTGGCATATAGAGACTCCCCTCGTATACACTGGCATCCTTCTGTACCAAGCTACAAACAACAACGTTGACATAACATTACAACAATAGTTTACACTTTAAATTGTATCTTCTTATTCTGTCTTTTTCTACTTCCCTCTTACCTTTGGGACTTACCGAGCGATTTGTTCGCTAACGACATTCTGTTTCTCTCTTCTTTGAATGTTCAGGTGATTTGGACCCGGCAGAAGTTCAGCCATCGCAAGAAGACGTGGAGCAGTCTACTGGAGACCCTGCACTGTAGTTTCATTGTACACTTTTCTTTTCAGTACTTTCCATTTCCTGTTATGCCACTGTTTAGGCATCTTTATTTCAGTTGTATTTCCTTTTCATGTATTGTATAAAGAATGTAAATAAATAAAAATTGTTGTTCTTTTTTTTTCTTGTCTCTTGTGTATTTATTTTATATTGCTTAGATACGCTTAGCGTATGTACTTCTGAGTATATACATAGCGGACCTCGTCGCGCCCACTTCACTGTACACTGGGAAGTGGGGCGTGACAGGTTTTGTTGGTGGCCCATGCAGGTAAGAGCTGTATGAATCCCTATAATGCAGTTCTGGGCTGCGTGAACAACCTAAGCAATATAACACAAGAACCAGCAACTAGAACATTCTTTACAATTCATGTTTCTTGAATCTTACAAATTTCTATTCCTTGAATCTTATCATTTCATTTACTTGAATCTGTCCTAACCCAAATTTTTCTTCAAGGTTATGGATTCCCCGAACAACACCAGCACCAACGTCAACAACACACCTCCAGCACTACCTCTCACTCCAGCTGTTCTTGCGCCCCCTACCGAGCAAACAGTGCTACTTGAGGCAATCCGCAGCCTTCTCGAGGGACAGCAACAACTTCTGAACCGTCCCAAGACTGACGCTCCAGGGGTAAAGCAATTCAGGGCTTTACATCCGAAGCAGTTCTCAGGAAAGGGGAGCCCACTGGAAGCTGAGGAATGGGCTCAAAGTATCGAGGATGGTCTGGCCGCAGCACAAGTGCCAGACGTCGCTTGGGTCCGTGTAGCGAAACTACAACTCACGAAAAACGCTCGCAACTGGTGGAAGGCGGAAGAAAGCGATCTTGCGCAGCCTATTGAATGGAAAACGTTTCGCGAGAAGTTCATCGCGAAATACTTCCCTGTAACTGCCAGGTTTGCCATGGAGCAGCAGTTCATTCATCTACAGCAAGGATCAATGTGGGACAAATCGGTAGATGAATACGATGCTGAATTCACCATGTTAAGCCGGTAAGATATGTCGCAATAGTTCAGTTTTAAATATCACATATCACACAGCTAACACTATCCTTGAACAGATTCGTGGCACATTTGATACCGACGGACGATATCAGAGCCCGTCGTTTCCAACAAGGACTGGACACGGAGATTCAGGCTGCTTTAGCCACAGGAAAATTTTTGACTCATGAGGATGCTCTAGAACCCGCCCGCAGTTATGAGACAGTGATAAAAGCAAGGGGCAGACCTCAGTCTGTAGGAGTTAAGCGCCCTGCCAACCAGATGGCAGGTGGAGCTTCGTCCACACCACCTTTTGTGCCACGATGTTCTGGAGCACCAACCAGCAGACCCAACCCAGCCTTTTGTACCTACTGCAAGAGAAATGGGTATCTGGCTAGAGATTGCCGACGTGCGAACAACCTTTGCTTGATCTGCGGCTCAGCTGCTCATGGTATTGGGGCTTGTCCTCATAAAAAAAACCCAGTTGCTGCACCCAGGCCAGCAAACAATTATCCACAGCGTCCAGCCATCCAAGCCCCTGCTCTAAGACTTGCACTGCCTGCACCACCCAGAGGACCGCAAGCTGCACCACCTCCTCGACAGTTCCATCAAGCTCAAAGGAACGTTCCGAGGAATGCTCCTCAGGCCAGGAGGAATGTGCCAAAGCGCCAGGCTTTCATGATGTCTGTAGAAGAAGCTGAGGCCACTGGCCAAGTCATTACTGGTAAACTTCCCTTCTCAAACTTATCTTTTAGTCTTGCTTATCTACACACTTTCCCCATACCTAAAACATATCCCATATACCTTAGGTACAATCCTAGTAGCTTCACTACCTGCACTTGCACTGTTTGATACTGGAGCATCCCACTGCTTTATGTCGCAACAGTTTGTCCGAACCCATGCGATTCCAGTCTCATCGCTTGTATCTAGCTGGAATGTCAGTTCCGGAAATGGCGTTCTAAAGGCAACTACGGTATACAGCTTGTGTCCGGTCGTCGTTTGCAGTCGAGAGTTTTATGCCGACTTCAAAGTACTGGACATACCGAACTTCGATGTGGTTCTAGGAATGGATTGGCTTGGAACCTTTTATGCTACCATCGACTGTCATCAAAGGAGGGTAGTGTTTGAGATTCCAGACCATCCGGTCTTCTATTTCAAGAGTGGAGATCGTACCCAGGAGCTAGGTACCTACAAAGCGAAGCCAAGGGAAGCAGTAGTTGTGGCAGCTCAAGAGGAAGAAGAATTAAGACCAGAGGTAGTTCGAGAGTTCGACGATGTATTTCCTGACGATATATCAGGTTTGCCTCCCGATCGAGCTCTTGAATTCAGTATTGATTTAGTACCAGGAGCACAACCGGTGATCAAAGCACCGTATAGACTAAGTCCGGAAGGTTTGAAGGAAGTTCGAACACAGTTGGACGAATTATTGGCGAAAGGATGGATTCGTCCCAGTACTTCAAGTTGGGGAGCACCTGTACTACTGGTGAAGATGAAGGAAGGTTCATACAGAATGTGCATCGATTATAGGGCCTTGAACGAAGTCACTATAAAGAACAAGTATCCACTCCCACGAATCGATGATTTATTCGATCAGCTAAGTGGATCTTGTGTTTTCTCTAAATTGGATCTTCGTTCAGGTTATCATCAAGTGAAGGTCAAGGAAGCTGATATTCACAAAACAGCTTTCAGAACTCGCTATGGATATTACGAATTTCTAGTGATGCCATTTGGAGTTACCAATGCACCAGCAATATTCATGAACCTAATGAACCATGTTTTCCGGGAGTATTTAGACATGTTTGTTATCATCTTCATCGACGACATCCTGGTATATTCTAAGAATCGGAAAGAGCATGCAGAGCATCTACGAATTGTCCTGGAAACTCTTCGACAACATAAGCTTTATGCCAAGTACAGCAATTGCGAGTTTTGGCTAAATCAAGTTGGTTTTCTTGGACATATCGTATCAGGAGAAGGAATTTCTGTGGATCCAGCCAAAGTTTCAGCAGTTAGCGAATGTCCTACACCAAAGTCAGTGAAGGACATTCGGAGTTTCTTGGGTTTAGCTGGATATTACAGAAGGTTCATTGAAGGATTCTCAAAGATAGCAACACCCCTGACCAAGCTCACACGAAAAGATGAAGAATTTGTGTGGTCAGAAGCATGCGAACAAGCTTTTGTAGAACTCAAGTCAAGATTGACATCTGCACCTATTCTCGTAATACCGGATCAATCTGGAGGATTCGAAGTGCATTGTGATGCATCCGGTAAGGGATTAGGATGTGTTCTACATCAGCACAGTAAGGTTGTGGCTTATGCTTCAAGACAACTGAAAACCCATGAGCGCAATTATCCGACGCATGATCTGGAGTTGGCAGCCGTCATCTTTGCTCTCAAGATTTGGCGCCACTACTTACTTGGTGAACGAGTGAACATCTACAAAGATCATAAAAGTCTGAAGTACGTGTTTACTCAGAAGGAGTTGAATATGCGGCAGAGAAGATGGTTAGAACTCATGGAAGACTTTGACATCAACTTGCAATATCACCCAGGGAAGGTGAACGTAGTACCTGATGCTCTTAGTCGCCAACCCTTATCGATGAATCTCACCGCTCAGTGGAAGCTTCAGCAAGACTTACATCAGATGGAGATTGAAGTAGTCATGCCAAGTAATGCTTCAAGTTTGATGAATCTACAAGTTCAATCAACCATTGTCAATCAAATCAAAGCAGCACAAGCAAGTGATGCTAAGTTGCAAAGGATCAGAGAACAAGTGGAGAATGGACTCAGAACAGACTTCATCATCCATGAAGACGGATCTTTGAGATATGGCAGCAGATTGTGTGTACCAAAAGGTCCTGTTCGGGAAGAGTTAATGAAAGAAGCTCACAGCTCTCCCTACTCAGTACATCCTGGAGGTACCAAAATGTACAAAGATCTACGTCAAAATTATTGGTGGCATGGAATGAAACGTGAAGTAGCCAGAAGCGTCGCAAAATGCCTGGTGTGTCTGTAAGTAAAGGCTGAACATCACAGGACAGCTGGACTACTTCAACCGTTACCAATCCCAGAATGGAAGTGGCAGCACATCATGATAGACTTTGTGACTGTTCTTCCTCGCAGCACAAAGGGTAACGATGCTATATGGGTCATTATGGATCGACTCACAAAGTCGGCTCACTTCATCCCATTTCGAGTTGGCCAATCAACTGAGACACTAGCAAAGAAGTACATGGAGGTAATAATCTAATTACGATTTAAACTCTTCATAATGTACTATCTCTGATACCCATGAACTCATACAGGAAATTATGAGACTTCATGGAGTACCGGTCTGCATTGTCTCCGATCGTGACACCAGGTTCCGATCGCAATTTTGGCAGAGTCTGCAAACTAGCTTGGGAACAAGTCTGAACTTCAGCACGGCTTATCATCCACAAACAGATGGTCAGTCGGAACGAACTATTCGGATCTTGGAGGATATGCTCAGAGCGTGTATGCTCGACTTCAAAGGATCGTGGGAAGATCACCTGCATCTTGTGGAGTTCGCGTACAATAACAGCTACCAAGGAAGCATAGGAATGGCACCTTTTGCAGCATTGTATGGAAGGAAGTGTCGATCACCATTAATTTGGGACGACATTGGAGATAGGGAACTTCTTGGACCAGAGATGATAGTAGCGACCGTTGATGTGGTTCGTACTATCAGGGAAAGAATGTGCATAGCCCAAGATCGATAGAAATACTGGGCTGATGCAAAGAGACGACACTTGGAGTTCCAGCCAGGAGACCATGTATTCTTGAAGATATCTCCGAACCGCGGAGTAATCCGATTTGGAAGACGGGGTAAATTAAGTCCGAGATACATTGGACCGTTCGACATACTCGAACGAGTCGGTGAAGTGGCATACCGCTTAGCGCTTCCACCCTCATTGGAAGGAGTGCATAACGTGTTCCACATATCCCAACTCAGAAAGTATGTGAGTGACCCCAGCCATGTACTTGATCATTCCGAGTTCACTATACAGCCCGACTTGTCTTGTGAGCAACAACCTGTGGAGATCCTGGACAGGAAATTGAAGACACTTCGGAACAAGGAAGTTAACTTGGTCCGGGTAATGTGGAGGAAAGACACTCCAGGAGAATCCACGTGGGAAAGGGAAGATGAAATGCGTGCAAGATATCCTCACCTTTTTGTAAGCTAGTCCTCAAATAAAAGTTGTAAATTTCGAGGACGAAATTTTTGTAAGGAGGGTAGATTGTAACAACTCCAATTTTTGTATACATAAATTTGATTTAAATTTGAAGTATACATAGAGTATTTAATGTTGTTGTTATCACTTTAAGTATCTATTTTTCCACAATAATTACAAGAAGGAGCTTGTAGCTCATTGGTAATACTTTGCACTGCTGAACCAAGCCATCAGAGTTCGAATCCCATGCCCCATATTATTTTTAGATTATTTTTCTTTTAAAATTCTTGGAAGCCCAACAGTCCACAGGCCATAACTCCCAAAAGTTGAACTGAACCCTAAAAAGTGAATATACAAGAGCCTACGTCAGGTGAACCCACACCCAACGGCACCCCGACTCAGCCGAGTCGGCCGGCGGACCGGCCGACTCGGGCCGGCGCCGCCGGCCAGACTCGGCCGAACGGCCGAGTCGTCTAAACGAAAAAGTTGCCTTTTCGTCTTCTAAACTCCCCTGTATACTCCATTTTAATGGATCGGTTCCCGAATGTTAATTACACCCTATTTACTACAAATTTTAATGATTTTTCTTTAAATTTTTACAATTTTTTTAAAATAAAACCTTTCACCTACCCTACCCTAACCTACCCTATAAATAGACCCCTACCCCCTACCCTCTCATCCCAAAACACTAGGTTTACTCTCTCAAAATTTTTACAAGAAGGGTGTACTTTGAAACCGAGTTCACGGCGAAGCGCTGACGGAATTCCGGCGACGATTTTTGAAACAACCGGCGACGAAATAACACCTCGGCCACTCACCTAGTTCCCCTATACTCTTTAGTATAGATCGAAACCCGTAAGTCCCATTCTTCCCTTTTTTCTACTTCTCAAAAATACGAACTTGCGAAACCCGACGGAAATCGGAACAAACCGATTTCCGATTCGGTTTTTCTATAAAAACCCACTTGTCACCAATTCCATAATACTTAAACTTATTCATGATGACTATTAATCACATAACAACTAATTTGGACAAATTTTCTCACATGAAATGATAGCATTTGCAATATTGTATTCTTTTTCACTTTAACACCATAATGTTTATTTTTCTTCTTCTAATCTATTCAATCATTCCTAAACATCTCTATCTTGACCATTAAACTTGTAAAAGTCAATTTGAATAAGTTTTCACATATGAAATGATAACCTTTTCAATTTACCGTATTTTTACACTTTAATACCATCATGTTTAAATTTCACATTTAACCCTTTAACATTGCTATACCTTAAAATAGATCACGAAGTAATGACCTACCTCCTCACACATACATATGAAACCATAATACGCTATCTTGAAAACTACTAATTTGATAAAACAAGATTTTACATTAAAATACCTTTTCCTTAATAAAACCTCTTATAAAAGTTTAGGTTTGATACATTTGTTTAAACAATATCTTTAATAGGAAAAGTACGATAAGTTGTGGAAATCGATCGTTTATCTAAACCTGACTTTGCAGTGTCTAGACAAGTGTGTCTAAAGCAAGTGGTTACTTAATTAGGGCCACTACTTGTAGTGGAGAGCCTCCCACTTACCTGGCACTTACTTGGCCGCAATTGGCACTGAAAAGGCGATTTGAGGCTTCTAACGACTTGTCGTTTAGACCTTTTAGAAATAGGCTAGTTGGCTTAGGAAACCCTAGAATCTAAAATACGGAAAATTACACTTTTCAAGTAAATACCTTTTTCTTTATAAAAACCGTTTTCTAAAGGATTCGTATTTTACAATCTTTGCAAAGCGCCGCTACAACCCATCTTTGGGGAACCCATTCGGGATCATGCGGTTTATCGCGCACCCTCGGGCTAGTAGTGCAAGATTCAGACCTCCGCAAGGAGCATTCGGTCTCGAAAGGTTTAAAATACGACATTTTAAGAAAATGAGATTTTTGAAATATAAAATATTTATTAAAATTATTTTTTGTATAAACATATGTATATTTATTTTTTAAATACCTATTTTATTATTATATAAATTTTTCACCTTTTTCTAAAAATCACAAAAGAATAAAGGTTACACTAAAATACCATGAACTTCAAATAATCAATATTATAGATAAATACCATTATTTATGAAACTAGAATATTTTCACTAGAAATGTCACAACATAAAATCCACAACTCTAAAGATGAAAAATAAATACTTGGGGTGTATTTTGAAAATATATAAATGTATTTTTACATAAAACCCCTTCAAGTTTATAAATTACCCTAAGGACCCTAGCAGTTATAAGACTTCGTTTCATATTTCTGATTGTCTGACTCGGGTTTGAGTCTGATCAATCTAACTTGAATATGATTCAAGTCAATCTATAATCTTCAAGTTTCCAATTCAATATGAACACATGAATCTATGAATACAATCATCAATTTACACAACTTGACCGAACCGAATCATGGATATATTCCTTTTTACATGATTCTCAGTATTCCATTTACATGAATCTACGGTTATAACCGTTTCCTGATATCATGGTTTCGGTTAGTCAGTCAATCAATCATACAACCAACCCAATTTACAAGATAACAATACAAACAAGACATCGCGGGGTTTAAGGGGTAGATTGGTACGGAAGGTGTTAAAGGTGGCACGAGGTGGTCAGATTTAACACACCTAACCTGAATCCAGTTGCTGTTGTACCGTGGCATAAACGGTACCTTGTACTATACGTGCCCTTAGTCTCTGGCATATAGAGACTCCCCTCGTATACACTGGCATCCTTCTGTACCAAGCTACAAACAACAGTGTTGACATAACATTACAACAATAGTTTACACTTTAAATTGTATCTTCTTATTCTGTCTGTTTCTACTTCCCTCTTACCTTTGGGACATACCGAGCGATTTGTTCGCTGACGACATTCTGTTTCTCTCTTTTTTGAATGTCGTCAGGTGATTTGGACCCGGCAGAAGTTGAGCCATCGCAAGAAGACGTGGAGCAGTTTACTGGAGACCCTGCACTGTAGTTTCATTGTACACTTTTCTTTTCAGTACTTTCCATTTCCTGTTATGCCACTGTTTAGGCATCTTTATTTCAGTTGTATTTCCTTTTCATGTATTGTACAAAGAATGTTAATAAAAAATAGTTGCCGTTCTTTTTATTTCTTGTCTCTTGTGTATTTATTTTATATTGCTTAGATACGCTTAGCGTATGTACTTCTGAGTATATACGTAGCGGACCTCGTCTCGCCCACTTCACCGTACACTGGGAAGCGGGCGTGACACTGTTTAAACTAAATGGACATCGACTTAAACCGTTCCTCACTATGGACCCTTCGGAGGAGCTCCTGTTTTTGCAGGAGCCGATTTATATTGACTGATCTTCTGCTATCTACCCCTAAATTTTCGATCATCTAGCCAAAACATTGTCTCAAACAAGTTTGGGGGTACGTATCATTTGTAATTATATAAATACAAAATAACATAAAAATAAAAAATTTGAAAATAAAATTTTTTTGGGTGTTTTTGTAAATTTCCAGATTTAATAAAATAAAAATAAAAAGTTTATTTGCAAATAAATTCCTATCTTTAAGAGGGGATTTTTACAAATATCCAACACACTTCCCCCTTATAAATAAACCCCGACCCTCTCTGTTCTCATAACCCTAATATCTCATCTTCTTAAAACCCTAGCCGCCGCCGCACCAAAGTTCTGCAGCGAGATCACCCCTTCCTGTCGCACTTACGCCGCCGGAACGTTGTTCCCGCCGCTGATCCACATCGCCCCTACCGCTTCTCCTTCTGAAATTTTCAGAGACGGTTCGATCTCTAAACTCCACTCTGTTTAATTTTTTTAGATCTGTAGATTATCTGTGATGGCACCAAATATGCAGTTACAATGTGATTTCTCACAGATCTTTTCACACACGATATATGGGAGTTACTTTGCTGATGAAATTGCACGTAGGGGCTGGAATTTTTTAATCTATAATCACCCAAATTCTTACGCCCTTCCAGATCCAGTCACTCATTTTTACGAGTGCATGGAAGAAGGGTGCGTAGCACAATACGGATTTATCAAGTTACTGTGGGGTGATAGGAAGATAATTATTGATAGAGACTTCATACATGAAGTCATTTTAATCCCTAGGTTACCTGTTCATGATCAACCCATTCAGTTTGAAGATTATATGCCATTAATGGGTAATGATTGCTCGAGGGAACCAAGGAAAGGAATACAAGCGAGAACCCTTTTCGCTAACGTTTTAACCGTGTGTCGGTGGGCACAAAATAATATTTTTGGGAGTTCCCATAACACCACATTTTTCACCCCATCACTGCATATCGTGCACACACTTATGACAAGGAACCCTAGATTCGACATGTGCACGGTTCTGCTTAACTCAATTGGTGCGGGCAAAAGGGTCGCGAACTACCAACGCCCCATGTTAGTGACATAACTGTGTCGCTATTTCCTCCCTATGGAGGAATTTGAATTTTACATGCATGGAGGTATTCCCATCAGGCCTCTCATTGAGGACACATCTACGTCCTATACACGCTTGACTGATATTTGGTCACGAACAGAATCGGCGGAACACGTGCCCGCCAGAACACCTAGCTCCAGCTCGACCGCGAGCGAGGAAGAGCTTAACCCCTTAGAACATGCACGTTTAATAAGAAGAGCCGTTAGGGGGATTGATGAGTTGAGGGGGATGATGAGGGAACATGATCGGCGTTTGATAGAAGTAGAGCAGGGGGTCTGAACCCTGCTAGCTAGGGAGGAGCGTTCTCGTTCACGCTCTAAGGGACGGCGTGGGGCCAAGCAGTAAGGGCACTACTTTTGGTAAGTTTGGGGGAGGTGGTGGTTGTAAATAGTTATCATTGCATTGCATATTTTTTTAAAAAAAATTGGTATATATTTTTTTCTTTTTCTTTTGCATGTTTAATTCTGCATTGCATTTTTATAAAAAAATATAAAAAATTGAAAAAAAAATTGAAAAAAAAATATGAAAAAAAAATATAAAAAAAAAATCAAATAAAAATTGAAAAATTGAAAAAATTGAAATATTCAATTTTTGCAATAATTGACTTAAGTTTGACAAGACGGTTAACTAGCTAGGAAAACTAGATCCTAAACTTAGTAAATTAAAAACCCTAAAAATAAGCTTTCTTAAAATTTAACGGTAGAAAATATATGTCATTGTGGTTTACTTAAAAATAGGCATATTATGAGTTCAGTTCTTGGGCTAAGTCAAAATAAAGGAAGAGTATTGAAATTTTTATTAAAGTGTAAGTCTGAAAAATAATTCCGAACCTTAAGTCTAAATTCTGAAAATATATACCCTACAACCTGCACAAACACGAACCTTGAAACTTGGAATAGTAGAGGATAGCTTGAAATGCACTTGTCTAAATCCTTAGTATGAAGGAAAATAAAATTATAAGTGTGAATAAAGAGATATAAAAAAATGAACAATGGTTTTGTAATTACTTAAGGCTGCGTAAAATATATATATATATATAGCGAGGGTGCTTTATCACCTAGTGCCTTAGACCAACTGGTTTGGGAGTCACTGCTAAAGCCTTAGGTATTACAAGACGAGAAATTATGCCTTAATGCGCAAACATATTTTGTAATCGGTCGTTAGTACCTCAAGAAGTATTAACGGTCGCATGAAGGATGTGTGAACTATTTCATCTAAAAATTCATCAACTAAAAGTACTTTGGACGATGGACAAGAGTATAATAGCTTGATTTGAATTTCCAAGTATAGGGGTGATACATACACACACGTAGGGGTATATGATTGGAGTTTGGATGAGAGATAGGAATGAAAAATAGGACTTATATCTTTAGTAGAAATGATAAAAATTCTTAAGTTGAGATTGAACCTTAGAAGGAAGATTCAAAAGATGCTAAAACCTAAGTAAATTTACAGAACATATACAATCTTAAGTTAAATGATAAGGAAGCGTGAAAAATATGGGTTAATAATTTCGGAGTCAAAAATAATAGAATTTCTTACTAGAACACCGAATTGAAGAATGAAAGTCAATTGGCCAAATTGATCGGATTTTCTGGGTAGTATCTGCTGAAAACCCTCAGGAGACAACACACCTCCTACTAGGGACATCTAGAGGTTTAACGGCTTGTTGCACGAGCTCAGTGCAATCGCATTTCTCTGCGAAAGTGAGGTTAGGCTTTTTCGAGAATAAACTAGTTTTGCTCGGGAAGAGCAAAAGATAAGTTTGGGGGTATTTGTTCATATCATAATTTTGCATTATTATATTCCCCATTCTTAATCATTTTACAAATAAATAGGTGATTTTGATCTATGTCTGCTAAATAGTTTCAGGTTACAGGTTCTCTGAACAATACAGTGAAAATAGTGAAAAGACACTAAAAAAGTGAGACTACAACCAACAAATAGAAGAATCTTTATGATGCCTACAGTTTAAAGAACAAATGAAGATCAATGAATAGTTCGATTACACAAAGTACGAGGGTAGCACAAAGATTCAAGACTTCAACACGAAGCGAACAGTAAAAATTCCACAATATTCTGCACTGTGGAAATCTGGAAGAAAGTAGAAAAGATTTTGAAGAACCAAGTGAAGAAAACAGAAGCAAATAGCAACATGAAGCAACCCAGAGAAAAAGAGACAGAGACCCCATCATATGGCCACGGATCCATGGCCAAACATAGCTTATGGCTGCGGTTCCGCGGCTGTGCTGAGCACGTGTCGGTGCATTTTATCGGTGGGTGTCGGTGCGTTGACCAGGCTTCTCAGGGTAGTTTTGTAATTTTAGATATGGATCAGATGTAAACCCTAGGGTTTCTATTTTCTATAAATAGGAATCCTATATCTCTTTTTGGAGCATGCCTCTTTTTATTTCTCTAGTTTAAATTTTCAATTCCTTGTAATCGTCAAAGAGTGCATTAATAAAGTAAGTTGTTTCTTTTTATCTCGTGTTCTTATCAGCAATTTTTATTTCTTTGCAATTTTTTAATCTGCCATAGTTATGTTCCGCACTTTAATTAGATTAATAAAAACAAAAATGAATTCCTTTATTAATTCCTTAATGAGTGAGTAGTTCCTCACTTGTTAGGGTTAGGTTTGGGAAAGGTTTGAGAGATGAAAATCTCTCACCCCTTTCTTGCCCGTTCAATATTTTAAAATAGGAATTTATGCAAACCAAACACACGCCGCTCACTACGGCACCCTATCCCACGAGGTAGAGGTGATACCCTAGTTAAAGACCGGTTGTGATTGTTTTCCATAGAAGTTAGGGATAAGAATTAAGAAAGGACGGACAAGGACCAAAGGGAAGAAACTTAGTTTCTTCCCGATCGTGCTAATCCCCATTATTAACTATTACCTTAACACCTAAAAGTTCTTAATTAGGGCATAGAAAGCGGTGAGAAATATTGACTTTCCAAACTAACCTAATCCTAACCCTAGCAAGGTTTTAATCCTAATCAAACTCAACTTCAGTTTTTATTGAAAATCAAAACCTGCCACAAATAGGAATTGACTCGTTAGAACAACTAGAAAATACACATAATCCCTGTGGACCGACCCGTACTCAACCGGCTAGCTACCAAGCGACACCGTTCTTGATTGCGGTTTATTCTTTGATTTCAAAACGAATACGCAAAATCTTCTCTACCAATCAGATACTGTATTCTAATCTGGCGGTTATTTGATATCGGTTAGGTTATATGTGATATAACGGGATTATTGAATGAAGTGTTGATTTGATAATGTAATATACAGATAAATGATATTAGTCGGTTATATGTGATATAACCGGATTATTAAATCAATTGTTGATTTAAAAATTTGATATATATTTATATTTGATATAATTATATGTTAACTAATTTTATTGCTCACTACTTATTTTCTTCATAATATATATATTAATATATATATATATATATTATATGAAGCATGGTTGGATTTTTTATTTTGTGAAAATAGAAAAATGAGGTGGAAAAATGGGGAGACTTTTGTGGTATGGTGCAAAGCATGGCTTGATGAATTTTTGCACCATGGCTTGATGAATTTTTTATTCATCATCCTATACTATTGAAGCATGGTTACAATTCTATATTGATGGATAGTGGTTGCTTCAATAATTTGAGAGTTTTAAGCCATTCTTTACTTGGTTCATTTTTGCCTTAGCCATTTCTTGAGCTCATCTCTCTAGCTCTCTCCATTTTCTTCACCTCCACCTCCAAGCCTTAACACTCACATGAGTTGTGAAATCTAAGACTTGTGAGGATCCTTATTGAGCTAAACACCCCTACTTCACCATCCTACACTAGATTAGCACTTTAGTGTGGTGTGTTTCCTTCACTAAAGATAGTTTAGTGAAGAGATAGCTTGAATTAGCGGAGCTTCGGCAGATCATTTTCGGCACGAAGGTCACGTAGGAAGCTCGATCCAACATCAAGTGGAGCCTAGTGGAATCGCGTGGACTACTACCCGGAGCTTTAGAAGAAAAGGATACGGTCTACAAAGGTTTGTAGCATTCTTCTCTCAGTGTAAATCTTGTGATATCATCACAGAAACCCTAATAGTCTAGTTTGATCCTAATTAGTGTAGCTTAGCACCCCAAATATTTTAAAGTTTCATGAATGATGCCGGTTTTGACCAAGTGGTGGTTCTAGGGTAGAATTTCACGGTATCAGAGCCAAATTAGAAGATTAGGGGAAGTCTTTACTGTAGTGTTACCTAGCGCGGCAGCGAGGTTTCGGGAGGCATCGTCCATGCCATTTTCAAATTTTTGCCGTACTAAAGAACCCTAAACCTAGAATCTTAACTAGAGATTAAGACAAACAAGCAATGCAAACATCTTTACATCTAAGTGAATGAGGAATACAACCTTTGTAGACCGGTCCTTCACTTCTAAAGCTCCATGTAGTAGTCCCTTCTCTCCAAGTAGTGAACACCCGAACTCTAGTAAGGGTTCACATGAAGAAATGAACAAGCTTGCTCTAAGTCTTCGAGGCAGAAGATGATCTACGTCGAGGAGACTCAAGCTCATGCTACCTCTTCCCTAATGGTAGATTAGTGAAGCAAACACACTAAACTAAATGGCTAATATAGTAGAGGATGATGAAGTAGGAAATGGACTCACTTTAGATTTAATTTTCTCACAATATTTCATCACCATTTAAAAGCTAGAAAGCTTTTCCATGAGGAAGAAGAAGATGAAGAGGAGATGAGAATAATGAAACTCATAAGGTGAGAATGGATACCATGGGTGAGTTAGTGTCATACACTAACTCATGTAGAGACTTAACTATGGCTAATGCAATGGTTAGGTTAATAAATATCTACATGTGAAACAAAATTAGTGGACTTGGTCAATGGTTCTACAAGCTTCTACAAACTTGTAGCCATGACAATTTTCCAACCAATTTTGATTTACTTTGATAAATAAAACCCTTCATTATATCAAGCATGGTGTAAGTCTCATACACCCATGAAGCATGTGACATCAAGCATGTCACAAATAAAATGTACATTAATATATATCACATATATACTATATGCACACAAGTGAGAAAAAAGAATACTTAGTAAGCAAATATTAGTTTATGTAAGTTAATATATCAAATATATAATTATACATTAAATTATCAAATCAACACTTGATTTAATAATCCGGCTATATCGCATACAACCGACTAATATCATATGTAACAATTTACCGAATCAACACTTGATCCGATAATCCGGCTACATCACATATAACCGACCGATATCACATATCGCGAGAATAGAATGCGGTATCACATACGCGCATTAATCTCGGTCCCGCACATGTCACATATGTGCTCCTACTTCGTTTCGCATGAACCAGGAAACCTCTGTGTAGGACTCTAAAGACTCATCAATACGCCGGCAGTAGGTGATGATCATATCAAACACCCACAAGCCGCAAGCGTTCTGCTAAACGTAACGGCCACCCGGATATTGAGCGATCAGAAGATCGACAAGCAAGCCTGCTCATACTCCTGCGAATCCAATCAGTAACACTATCGTATAGTCCGGTCTCTTCGTTAGATATGTCGTATATCGCAGCCTGGGGTTGTATAACGTCAGACCCCAATAGCCTGATAAGTCATGCCGATGCAAGGTCTATAACAGTTCGAGAAACTACCGATAACACTTACCAGGAAATCTCAGCAACCCTGGCCAGGGATTTCCTGTTATGGCCAATCGAGCATAGCGCAACATCAAACCCCAATACCGGAAGAAACGAATCCCCTCTTATCGCTCATTGCCTCCATGTGACTCGGAACTGTACCCAAAAACTACCTTTTTGCACGATCTCTTGAACGTGGTATGGTGGAAATCAAAGCGCGGTGGGACTCACACAAGACTCTATGACGATCTCGGGTCGACAGACTAACCTGTACCAGTGTCACCAGAGAACTGCTATCTGACGATAGGTATAATACCATCTAGGAGTTCTCGGCGAGTCCGTCCAGTGTACCCAGTCTCCACTGAGCACCCGTATACCTTCGCTGATGTCAAACACGAATGGATATGGGATCATCCATCGCCCATCATATGGGTCAAGAAGCGCATAAGCTAGTTTACTCTGGAGTATCGATGCCCTGTCTCGATACTCCCACGACTAGGAACAATTGATGGATGTACTTTACGACTACCTCAGCCCCACTAGTATGATCCGCATCATAATCCGGGTAGTCAAGTACTCATTCTAAGGGCTTTATAAACATGTAATAGAGAGACAATATGTGTACATGTTAAGATAAAGTGCAACCCGATAGCATACTATCATGTCAAGCAAGAAAGTCCTCCCTATATATGTCCAAGCATCCACTACAATATACATCACATGTACAGTAATGGCCTCTAGGGCATACATATAACTAACAATCTCCTACTTGCACTAAGGACATTTGTTGCAGTATCTCATACTCAACGTCCTATAGAAGTCTCTCTAGGGTAAGGCCTTTGTGAGTGGATCCGCTGTGTTATCCTTCACGTCAACTCTCCTGACCTCGATCTCTTGGAGATCAACCATCTCTCTGATCAGGTGATACTTGCCTTAGAATATGTCTGGATCGCTGATGGGACCGGCATTCCTAGGCCATAGCCACAACTCCATTCTTGTCTCAATAACACTTATTGGACGCTCAATGGTAGGAACTATGTTCATCTCATGAATAAGAAATGCCCAGACAGCCACTTTGGCAGTATCGTGGGTAGTAATGTCTTCAGCCTTTATCGTCTAGTATGCCACGGTATCTAGCTTGGAACTCTTCCAACATACTGTCCCTCCATTAAGGGTAAAGACAAAGCCTGTGACCGACTTTCAGTCGTCTTTATCACTCTGGAAGCTCGAACCAAGAACTTTCTTTTAGTGCTTCTCAAGTACTTAAGAATGTCCTACACAGCTTTCCAGTGATTCTCCCAAGATCCGATTAATTCCTGATCACTACACCTAATGAGTTAGCTACATCTGGGCTGGTACATAACATCGAATACATGATAGAGCCTACTGCCGAAGCATAGGGTATTCCTTGCATGCGAGTTCTCTCCAAATCAGTCTCGGAAGACATCATTTTGGAGAGAGTGATTCCTGAGTAAGTGGGCGAACCACCATGCTTAGAATCCTCCACACTAAACCCCTTTAGTACGGTGTTAATGTACCTGGATTTAGGACACTCCCAACATCCATTTAGATCTATCACCATAGATCATAATGCACAAGATGTAGTAGGTATCATCCAGATCATCCATGGAGAATCCCCGTGATAAGAGGAGCTTGACCGAGTGTAGCATAGGAAACCATTTCCTATCAAGAGTATGTTATCTACGTACAATACGTGGAAGACAACATTGCTTTCTACAACCTTCTTGTATTGTCATGACACGAAATGGCACGTGACTGGCACTTGAATCATATGAAGTCTATAGGACCCCATCTAATTCAAGTAAGCCAAAAATCCCAGAAATCTAATCCATTTAAAGAAAGTGCTTTATTTAAATAAGCCGAATTATGCATTTTTAAAACATCAAGTTTTTTCTGAAAATTTCGGCAGAGTTTCCTTTGTAAATACTGGCCCCAAACAGGGTACAACATGAATAATATATACATGAATTATAAAAGGCATCCCCAAGCACGGGCTAGCTCTTCGTCAATCGACGGTCACAACCACGTAAGTAATATAATATACAACGCCGAAGGGCGAGGATCAAAGCTCAAAAAGAAACTCAAAATCAACATAAAAACAATAATAATAAAACTCGCGATTCTAAGGTCGAAATAATATACAACTGGTCTATAAGTCTGAAATAAATATACAAGTTTGGTTGATGGAGTTTACTAGATACAACTGAATGTAAAAAAAATACAATGGTGGTCACGATGTGAGTGAACCCACCTACCAAAGCAATCACCCGGAATGAAAAAGTGTGCCAGCAAAGCCGCCAAGGGAAAAACCTGTACGGCAAAACCTGCAAGAACTGTGGCACAACGGGGGTGAGTTGCCAACTCGTGAGTAGAAAACATCACAGAGCAGAAATCGTATGTATGTCTCAATCATAGGTCAATACGATCAGTAATATAAATCCTCAATATGATATGGTCTGAAGCATGAAAAGGTGGCAAGGGTAAACATCTATACATGAGTGTAATACCAAGTGCTTGTGTCAGTGCCTCAGGTAACAACATATCATAAATATGAGGTATGAATGCATGAAAACAGAATACATGTAAATGAGAAAACTGTTTTCATATCTCAGTGAGATTTATGTATATAAAATCGAGATATCATCAAATAAATCAATCATAAAGCAGTGTCTAGCATCGACACAAAAATATATATATCTCGCTGTCTCAATATCTAGGGCTCCGGCTATCCGGACTGGCCCGTGGGCTCCGGCTATCCGGACTGGCCCAAACTCCGATCGGTATCCTCTGGATATCCGACGAGTCATAATGAAATCACCGGTCGGTAGTGTTCCCCTGCCGGGCTCAACGCCATCATCTGCGACCTTCTCGCCGCTGGGTACCGCACTGGGTCCACCATACACCTACAGACGGTTCCTCCACATCCTCGAATCCGGTGTATCATATCGGTCAAGAGCCGAGAAAACTCATGGTGGACTCCTCTCAAATCATATCATGAGAAAACCGCAACTTTCATTTAAAAAAATGATAATATGTTTATAAAATCCTTGCGGTTCCTCCAAATCCATAAATCTCATGGAAATCCGAAATCTCAATATCTGAAAGTAAATAAACAATGAATTATAAAATATTGGGCTCCGGCAATCCGGACTGGCCCTAATAATAATGCATGACAATGAATATATAAATATGCATGACAATCACAGAATAAATGCAATATCTAAAGTAGCACATTAATGATATACCGGAACTATCATCTAGCAAGCGATAACAATGAAATAATATTCTCTAAAGTGTACGTAACATGGCAATTACCAATGAAGATGTGTGTGAGCCGGCAAGCAAGTGTACGTGGAACATACGTATCATCGGTAATGGTGCTGGTATCCTGACAGCATGATTTCTATAATAGCGTGTGAAAACACAATATAAGCATGCAATGCGATGCGAACAGCAGGAATATACGGGAGCTGAATAACAAACACAACAATAAATAATCTACATTAAAATATATAGGTCATACAGTTTGCCTTTTGAAATGGCATGAATCGTGGTGTTTGGAAAATAGGGCTAAGGTGTTTTTAAGAAAATGTGCGTCCTTTGAAATATCCGTAGAATCCCTTGTCATGTCTTTAAAATACTCACGATTCGTTAGTTTCGAAAATAGGTATGACCGAGTCTAGTCTAACATCTACAAGTAAACTACTGAACTAAACTAACAGACTGATCAAAAAGGTAAGGAAAACCACCTAAGTCTGAGTCGATATATATATATATATATATATATATATATATATATATATATAATAGTCGGTGATCCCGCCTCAATAGTATCGCATATGATACAATATATAACATTACATCCTCAAGTCAAGAGTGAGGATCTATCATCGATATATAGCTCGTACGGTAAATCCATCGTACGGCATCCCAAATCTGGGTACGGGTCAAATATCACATTTATCTCATTTCTCATCGATATCCTTTTCATTATATATCATGATCTGGGGCACTGATCTACGTCTAGTACATACTGATACAATCTACATGTATATATGCGTGTGTATGAAAACACATCACCTAAAGACCCGCTAAATATCGTGTCGTATCTCATAATACGAACCAATCATATCACCGATCTCATGGCATCAAGCCCGATCTCATCGACTCATCTCCAATATCATCTACTATCCTCATTATCCATATATATGCATACGTATATATATACATAGTCCCATACCTATGCGTATATATATATATACATATCCCCATATACGCACAATAATAAAATGAATGCTGTAGGGTTCCTAGGCACGCAAATGAGGTCTCACAAGGCATCAACCATGCCAATTTCAAATTTTACCGGTGCCGAGAAACCCTAATACGGATCGTTAACTAGAATTCTAGGCGAAACAGGCAACTAGTTAACAACTTAACTAAGTGAACGGAAATACAACCTTTGTACATCCGGTGCTCTACCTCCATAGCTCCGTGATGAAGTCCTCTCCGCTGTCCAAATTGAATCCATGACTCTAGCGTCGGCTTCATAAGAGAAATGGGCGGGCTAGGTCGTCGACTTTGATGCCGAAGATGATCTACGTCGAAGCATCACAAGATCAAGCTCCCACTTCACCAAGTCATGAAACTTATGAAGAAAACACCCTATACTACTTGGCAAGAGGTAGAGGATGAAGAAATAGGAGGTGGGTTCACTTTAGAATTGGATTTCTCACTCTTTTCTTCAAATCACCATTGATGAAGCAAGGTTTTCTTCATGTGAAGAAGAAGAAGAAGAATATTATGATAAGATCCTTTTTTTTAATAGAAAAGAAAAATGAATACTTATCATAATACAACCATGGTCAAGTGTAGAGAATCAACTAGGATTAAGTGGAGTGGTTAGGGTTAAGCATGAGACAAAATGGTCACTTAGTCAAAGCTTCATGAAGCTTCAAGATGCAAACAAAGAAAGCCACCATTTTCTCTTTATGCTATTTATTTTCCAAAAAGAATAAATGAATAAATAAATGAATAAGAAAACAAAACCCTAACCATTCATATAACCATGGTTTAATCTTTACACAAACCCAAGTTAGCATGCATCATCAAACATGATACAAACTTGTGCACAAAAATATATCACATATACAATGTGCACAAACAAGTGAGAAAAACCATTTAAAGTGAACCAATACTAATTAATGCAAAGTAATATATCAAATATATAATTATGCATTAAATCATTAAATCAACACTTGATTTAACAATCCGGTCATAACGCATGTGACCGACTAATATCCAATGTATCGGCTTATCGAATCAATCCTTGATTCGATAACTAGGTTATATCGCATACAACCATTCGACACATTCATCGCGAGAATAAAATACGGTATCACATACACGCATAATTCTCGGTCCCTCACATATCTCATATGCGCTCCTATTTCGTTTCGCTTGAGCCAGGAAATCTCTGTGTAGGACTCTAAAGACTCGTCAATACGCCGGCAGCAGATGATGATCATATCAAACACCCACAAGCCGCAAGCGGTCTGCTAAACGTAACGGCCACCCGGGTATTGAGCGATCAGAAGATCGACGAGCAAGCCCGCTCACACTCCTGTGAATCCAACCAGTAACACTTACCGTACAGTCCGGTCTCGCCGTCTGATATGTCGCATATCTCGCCTAGGGGTGGTAAACGTCAGACCCCAATAGCTCGATAAGTCGTGTCGATATGAGGTCTATAACAATTCGAGAAACTACTGGTAACACTTACCAGTAAATCTCAGCAACCCTGGCCAGGGATTTCCTGTTATAGTCAATCGAACACAGCGCAACATCAACTCCCTATACCGGGAGAGACGAATCCCCTCCTATCGCTCATTGTCTCCATGTGATTCGGGACTGTACCCAAAAGCCACCGTTTTGCATGCCCTCTTGGACGTGGTAAGGTGGAAATCAAAGCACAGTGGGAACCACACAAGACTCTATGACGATCTCGGGTCAACAGACTACTCTGTACCAGTGTCACCAGAGAACTGCCATCTGACGTAAGGTATAATACCATCTGGGAGTTCTCGGCGAGTCCGTCCAGTGTACCCAGTCTCTACTGAGCACCCGTATATCATCTCTGATGTCAAACACCAATGGATATGGGATCATCCATCGCCCATCTGTAAGGGTCGAGAAGGTATACGCTAGTCTACTCTGGTATATCGATGCCCCGTCTCGATACACCCACGACTAGGGACCTTGAAGGATGTACTTATGGACTACCATGTCCCAACTAGTATGATCCGCATCGTAGCCCAGGTAGTCAAGTATACATCCTAAGGGCTTTACCAACATGTATCAGAGAGACAATCAGTATACACGTTAAGGTAAAGAGTAACCAGATAGCATACTATCATGTCGAGCAAGAAAGTCCTCCCTATATATGTCCCAGCATCCACTACAATATACATCCTATGTATAGCAATGGCCTCTAGGGCATACATATAACTAACAATCTCCTACTTGCACTAGGGCCATCTGATAGCAGTGGTTGTAGTATCTCATACTCAACCATCCCATAATGGTCTCTCTCTGGGAATAGGCCTTCGTAAGTGGATCCGCCGTGTTGTTCTCTGAGTCTACTCTCCTAACCTTGATCACCCTGGAGATCAACTATCTCCATGATCAGGTGATGCTGCTTCAGAATATGTCTGGATCACTGATGGGACGGGCGTTCCTTGGCATAAGCCATAACTCCATTGTCTCACAATGGTAGGAACGAAGTTCATCTCACGAACTAATATACACCCAGACTGCCTCTTTGGTAGCATCTTAAGTAGCGATGTATCCTGCCTTTATCGTCTAGTATGCCACGGTATCAAGCTTGGAACTCTTCCAACATATCGTCCCTTTACTGAGGGTAAAGACAATGCCTGTGGCTGACATTCAGTCGTCTTTATCATCCTGGAACACTTCCAGTGATTCTCCCCAGGATTGATTGATACCATCTCACTACAACTAGTGAGTATCCTAACATCCATTTAGATCTATCTCATAGATCCAAAACCCAGGATTTAGGAGGTAACACTTTGATCCTATATGGAGAATGCTTGTGATAAGCGGAGATTGACCGAGCGCAGCATAGAAAACTCCTTTCCTATCAAGAGCATGTCATCCACGTACTCTACGAGGATCGTCACCATACTCCCTACTACCTTTTTGTCTATACAAGGTTCATCTACCATTTTGATGATGTCAAACTCTTTGACTAATCCATCAAAACCGACGTTCCAACTCCGCGATGCCTGCTTTATCCTATAAAGCAACTTTTACACGTTTTCGCTGCTCCCACTGTCTACGAAGCCCTCTGGCTGTGTACTCATAGACGCCCTTTTCAAAAACATCATTTAGAAAAGCAGTCATGACACCCAACCGCCAGATATCGTAGTTATGGTATGTAGCCGTGGCAAGTAGGATCTGGATGGACTTAAGCATAGCCACTGGAAAAGGTTTCATCATTATCCACGCCTGGTCGATGACGAAAACCTTTAACAAGTCTAGCTTTGAAAGTCTCAACTTTTCCATATACACCAAGTAATCTTCTCAAGATATACTTGCTCCTGATGGGGATTTAACCCTTCAGATATAGCAACCAAAGTCCATACTTCGTTGGTGTATAAGGATTCCATCTCAGATCACTAAGCATCCAGCCATTCTTACAGAGTCCCACTCCTGATGGCCAGCTCGAAACTAGTTGGGTCATCATCTCATGATGCAATCCTCGCTTCCACTGTCATGGTGAAACCGAAGTATCTCTCAGGTGGGTGAGGAACCCTACTAGATCGGCGGAGAGGCTGAGGTTCGTTGGAATCTACTGAATCCTTTGGTTCTATCAAATCATTAGCTTCAGTTTGTATGGCTGGAACATTTCCAGACCTTGCCTCGAGCTTGTCCGGATTTTGCTTTTAGACATAGGCCGGACAACCCCAAATCTTAACTAGCTTAAGACATGGGCTCTTCCCTTTCCATATCACATATGAAGTGGTATGTTACTGATTTGATTCGAACCTATTCAATAGGTATGCAGCTTCTCAAGTGCATAACCCCCTAAAAGGAAACAGGTAACTCAGTAGTACTCATCATAGAGCACACCATATCATATAGGGTGTGATTGCTCCGCCCCGATATACCATCGTGCTATGGTGTATACGGAGGAGTAATGCTGAGAGAGAATCTCATTCTCCTTTAGAATAGACCAGGATTTCCGTGCTCAAGTATTCTCCTCCTCGATCACATCAAAGGACATAATACTTATACCCGTATTTTGGTTCTCTACTTCTCGCTTATATTCTGTGAATATCTCAAAAGGTTCGGACTCATGTTTCTACAGGAACATATGACTGAATCTTGAGAGATTATCAGAGAACGTAATGAAGTATAAAAAACCAGTCCTGGCATATGTAGACAGGGGACCTTACATACATCAACATGTATCATCCCAAGAGTTTACTAACTCTTTCTCTGTTTCCAATAAACAGGGCTATGGTCATCTTATCTCTGTGACATGACTGGAAAGTTTCATAAGATGTAAATTCAAACTGATTTAAATATGCATCTATATGTAACTTCAGCTAGTCGGGTCGCATTGATATGACCTAGTCTATAATACCTTAAGAAGGATTCGTTCAGCTGTGAACTCTTCCTCTTATGTGTGTTCCATATACTAAGAACTGCAGTCTGATTTAGAACATCAATGCTTTTAGATAACGTGCCTGAACCGATCAACTTTTGATATAGGAAATGTTCAAAACATTATCCAACAATACAAAATTTTATCATTTCTTTACTAATAAAGAGACTGATATGATTTTGTATATCAGGTTCGGTATCTAATAACATTCGTTCAGAATCAATGTATTGATAATACAGGGTGACAGTGACCAACAGACTTGGCTGCAACACTTGCCCCGTTTTCTGCCTCATGAAACTTATCACCCGTTCTCAGTTCTCTACCTTTCTGTAGCCCTATGTAACAGATTACATATCTGAGATCCTGATCTGGTATCATATACCCAGGACGTAGAGGATACAGAGAAACAGTTCTTTGTAATGAACACACCCGAAGATGATGCATCAGCATGCACTCTCTTCGTTTGGGCGGCACGGGAAATCTGGTATTCCCCAATTTCCTGCTCTGTCTTATAACAATTATAAGGTGGAGCGGGACCAACGTTCCCCAGCTCAGTATAACAAGCAGGTTCGGTCAAATATCCGTTTTATTATCTTGATTAAGGCGTGATATGGTCGCTACCTGGAGAGAGAGAGAAGAAAACACTCGGCGTGCGCTCTTGCAAGAATAGATTGGCTATTATTTTATCTAATCAGGATGGCTCCCACTGTTTTTATCAAATCTTCCTTCAAACCCTAAAAGGAAAGACTAGCCGGGATTAATTACACACTACAAGTTCGCCAATCTTTCAGCCAGGCCAGTGTCGGTACTTTGAGGGAGGTCCCCCGTGCTTTCGCACGAACCTAATTAATGTAAACCTCGTTTTCCCACAGGCATAACCTCGTTAACACCTTTCTAGACACCTACTTGATCGGCTAATTGTAATGTATAAAACTCTCCCTTAACTCTTACTCGCAGTGGGTATCAGGATCCAACTATCTCATAGAAGGTATGCAATCTCATTGCAAATTTCAACACTTGAAATTCCCGATAATTTTGCCCCTAGCGTCCTATGACCTTGACGGAGGTCAACAAACCATAGGCTACTAGTCAAGTTCAACCCGTCATTTCTTGATCGAATTAAACCCACCCGCACGACCCTTGACGGAGGTCAACAAGGCCGCACGACTACCCTAATCCAATCTGCATCATATGTATAAGCAGATAAATACTAGTTAGCTACCGCACACTACGCCTTGACGGAGGTCAACAAACATAGCACGAATACTAAGTAGGACTTATCTGAAATGACGGAGGGCTACGACAGGTTTTTCTGAAAACCTATTGCGTAATGAACTTGATATCGTTGTAGGATCGAATGAATTTTGAAATGGAGTGTCTTTGAGGCTTTTCTAGTTTTGCTAAAGGAGTCACTCCCGGTGAAGGGATCGTCGGTCCTTTCTTCGTCGAATGAGGAGCGGGATATATCATATATATCACTGTGCAAAGCAAAAACACTTAAAAGCAATCAAAAGACAAACCGAGTGTGTAGTATCTGCCAGTTATTGCTAAAGGAGTCACTCCCGGTGAAGGGATCTCGGTCCTTTCCTCATCGAATAAGGTGCAGGATATATCATATATACCGCTGTGCAAAGCAAGAACTGTAGCTACCTGTTTTATTTTGAAATTCGATTCTGCAACATCTTTAGGTTTCTTTTACTTTCATTAATCACATTAAAGAAGTCCCATCATTTAAGTACCTAAACATCACAGATAAATACGACGTACACTTATGCCATCCGCATTCGCCTCGATGTCCCCTCGTGCACCGTTAGGTTAGGTAACTAACGACAGAGCGGGGCAGGGCTAGCGCGGGTGTAAAACATAAGTAACGTCTATATAATATATCATATATACTATATACAGTATCTATCACAGAACATCACATGATCACATCACAGATATCGCAGCAGAAGAAACATATGAAATATTGGATATACTAGGACGTCCGTGTTTTCAATACGAGCCAGTATAGAACACGGATTCCACGGTCGCGATGAATAGCCAAACCCACACCCCTAGACCCCTACGAGAGCGGCAAGCAACCCTACCAATTCTAGAGTTAGGAGACCCGGACTCGACTCCTCGAGTTGGTCTCCCTCTAGACTCCAGAACCCGGTTACTTATGCTCCCCTCCTTGGGTCTATCCTAGTGCGGAAAAGTAAATAATATACAGAGGGTGACATCTTCCGTAACCTGGAAGTGCCCCAATAAAAGAATATTACATACAAGCTTTTACATGAATGAAAATGAAAAACACTCATCTCACATAAAAACCCCCGGCTATTCAAACACGACGATCCAATATAACATATCCAGCAATACATAACATCACATGTCATCAACGTAAGTAAATATGTGCATCCCAATTGTCGTTGACATATAGCAACGAAACCGGCGATATCGCATATTACACTTACGGTCACAGAAAAGAAAGTGTAAAACTACAACAGTTGGAATCCGCAATCTCTTTAGACATCGCATGCCTAATCAAATGAAATACTTAGACATCACATGCCTAACAATTATAAACCCCGCATTTTAGTCTCAAAATCGAAAACACTTTTCAATACCAAGTCGGGCAATTCAACAAGATTCCCGACATCATGATCGAATGCTCGTCGCAAACTTTAGTAGGCGGCCGCACCCCTGATACCGTCGACGAAGTGCACCAAGGTGGAACACCGCTGCCGCGAGCACCCAAGCGGATTCTTTCGGCTATGGGGTTCACCTACAGTCACTTGGTCGGGGCTATGGGGCGAGGCTGTCTATTAAGTTTACCCGGCGAGTATGCGCGTACGCTACGTGATTGCGACGGACTTTTGATCACATCAAAATTCCGTGGCAACCGATCAAGTGAGACTAAACTGCTATGTTTATAACATTCATTCAGTTATCTCATAACAACTTGTGAATTCCAATTATTGTATCACATTCCAGATAATTAGAAAATGTTAAACTTTCCGATCGAACAGTTAAACACCCAAGTTTTCCCGAAACAGCTCAACACATGAAATAAGTTTTAAAACATTCACTTCGTGCCTTAGTACCAACGGTCCAGCCGTAGAAGGGTCAAGCCAACGCCTCACATGTGGCACGCCGTACTGCCCCAAACCCTAAGGTTCAAAGGGCAGTTCAAGACGGTCACATAATCGAGTTAAGGTTTGTTGTCTTCTAGAGGGACCATCACGTTACTTGCACTACTTAAAACGTTATTAATGTAAGTCCATGCTACCTCTCCCGGTACTTTCGGGAATGCGGAATTTGGTAAAAAACGATTTATACGGAGGTGGTAACATGGACCTAAAACCCGGATCTTGGTTAAACATCTATCTAATAACCTAACTATGAGTTTTTAGCTACTCGGTTAGGGGGTTATACCTTGCTTGTCTTGAACTCCTTCGTCTTCAAGCTCCGATGGTGGTCCGATTGGCTTCTTCTCGTCGTCTCCGTACGCCGAAGATAGATCCACCTGAAAGCTCCAACCTTTAGCTCCTTTTTCGTTCTTTGAAGAAACTAGTTCACTTGGTTTGCTAAACCTAGTGAACTAGAATGAGTAGAGAAGAATTAGAATGGGATTTTATCTATGGTTCTTGATTCTCAACTCATGAGACAAGGGAACCATGGATTAAAGAGAGGGAGCAAGAGCAAAAGGGTGAGAGCAAAAGGAAAGCTCAAGAACAAGAGAGAGAATGAGCAAGAAAGAATGAGGCTCTCTTTTGTCTTTTACCCTCTCATAATCTAAAGCAATCATAACTCATCATACTAACAAAAGTCTTATGTGATGGTTGAAGCAACCATAACCATATCATTTCATGCACTCATTTTACACAAATGAGCAAGCAAGTAAAATTCTTTGCCATGAAATGATGGCTATGGTTATCATGATGGTCAACTAGTCAAGCCTAGTCAACCGGTCAACAAAGTCAACAAGTCAACAAAAGTCAACAACCATGTCACCATAATACTTAATTAATATAATAGTTAATCACATATCAAATTCTCATTAGGGTTGATCAAAAGGTCAATAGTCAACGGTCAACTGTCAACAACCCTAATGAGAATCCACTGCCTCTGTCTCCCTGTCAACTGTGCATACACACCCGCATCCGCGTTCCGAGGAACACGAATGCAAACTGGATAAATCCAATCCCATAAGGTACACTAGGATCTGGCTTAAACCAAAGCCCGCTAGTGTAAATTGTCCGGACACTGTACGCGCACAAGTGCACGGATGTGACCGAACCCTGTCGCAAAACCATGCGACCTGTCGCAATACCATGCGACCTCTACTCTTTTGCCTAAAGGCGAAAAGCTTTCTGTGTGGGACTCTAAAGACTCGACACTACGCTGGCAGTGGGTTTAACCACAGACCGCAAGCGGCACTAGCTGTGCGTAACGGTCCCCAGGTAATGCCGACAAGAAGACCGACGAGGCGAAACCCATCTGAACTCCTACTGAGCCTGAGTGTGACATTCTCCGTACAGTCCGGTCTGTTTGTCTGATACATCGCATGGCGGGCCTAGGGGGCGGTAAACGTCAGTCCCCCAATAGCGGTACAAGTCGTGCCGGAGTGAAGCCCAAAACACCCTGAGATAACACTGGAAGCCTACCAGTATATCTCGTTTGCCCTGGCCAGGGACTACTCGTGTAATGGCTCTCCTAGACACAGCGCGATGTCAACCCCCAATACCGGGAGAGACGAATCCTGTCTAACCGTCACTGCCTCCAAGTGCTTCGGGACTGCACCCAACCACTACCTGTTTGCACGACTCCTTTGAGCCGTGGTAGGGTAGTGATCAAAGTACAGTGGGAACACACTCGAGGCGAAGTGACAGTGTCAAGTCAGCGGACTAAGCTGTACTCATGTCACCTGGGAACTGATAACTGACGATAGGTATAATACCAACTAGTCAGTTCCCGACGAGTCCTGTCCAGTGTACCCGTAACCTAACGAGAACCCGCATACTATCTCAAGTACGACGTACTGACAGCTGTGGGACAGACCGTCTCCCACACTGGGATGAGAAGCGCATGCGCTGGTCTACTCCGGAGTATCGATGCCCTGTCTCGATAGTCCTGCGACCAGGGACCTGCATAAGGATGTGCTTATAGATTACCCAGTCCTACTAGTGTGACGGCCATCACATCGCTGGTAATCAAGCAAAGATCCTAAGGGCTCCACTAATGTGTATAGGCGATATACAAAATATAAACACATGTACACATTGAAGTAGAAACAAACCAAGTAGCATACTACTATTTTGAGCAAGATTGTATATACAAGGTGAATATCCCAAGCATCCATTAAGTAATATACAAACTAGTATGATACAGTAATGGCCTCTAGGGCATATACACTTACAATCTCCCACTTGCACTAAGGCCATGTACTGGCGTATCGGAGACCTATCATCTCGATCAGCCGCTCGAATTGAGTCTGGGGCAGGGCCTTGGTGAATAGATCTGCAGTGTTATCTTCTGAAGCGACTCTCCGAACCTCGATCTCCTGGCGATCCACGATCTCCCTGATCAGGTGATACCGCCTCAAGATGTGCCTGGATCTCTGATGGGACCTGGGTTCCTTCACTAAAGCTATAGCCCCGTTGTTGTCGCAATACAGAGGTATTGGATCAACAATGGACGGAACCACCTGAAGTTCTTTCAAGAACTTCCTCATCCAGACAGCTTCTTTTGCGGCATCAGATGCAGCGATGTATTCCGCTTCCATCGTCGAGTCTGCAACGGTTTCCTGTTTGGAACTCTTCCAACACACCGCCCCTCCATTGAGGGTAAAGACAAAACCCGACATGGACTTGGAATCATCCTTGTCACTCTGGAAGCTGGAGTCAGCAAAGGCCTCGATCTGGAGGTCTTTTCCGCCATACACCAAGAACATCTCCTTAGTCCTTCTCAGGTACTTGAGAATGTTCTTTCATGCTATCCAGTGTTTCTCCCCAGGGTTTGACTGATACCGGCTTACCACACTCAGTGCATAAGCTACATCCGGTCTGGTACACAACATCGCATACATTATAGAGCCTACCGCAGAAGCGTAGGGTATAATAGACATGCGATCCCTCTCCAAATCAGTCTTGGGAGACATCTCTTTAGAGAGGGTGATCCCGTGACAAGCCGGTAGGTTACCGCGCTTGGAATCTTCCATACTGAATCTCTTCAGTATGGTGTCGATGTACCTGGACTGAGAAAGTCCTAATATCCTCTTGGATCTGTCACGGTAGATCCGGATACCCAGAATGTACGAGGCATCACCCAGGTCTTTCATGGAGAACTTGTGTGACAAGAACCCCTTGACAGATTGTAGCATAGGAATGTCATTTCCTATTAAGAGAATGTCATCCACGTATAAAACGAGGAATACTACAGTTCTCGCTACAAATCTACTATAGATGCATGGTTCATCTGGATTTTTGATAAAGCCAAATTCTTTGACCGTCTCATCAAAGCAGATGTTCCAACTCCGCGATGCCTGCTTTAGTCCATAGATGGACTTAAGCAACTTGCACACCTTTCCGCTGCTCCCACTCTGAATGAAACCCTCTGGCTGGTCCATATAGACACACTCCTCTAAATTTCCATTTAGAAAAGCTGTCTTTACGTCCATTTGCCAGATCTCATAATCGTGGAAGGCAGCAATGACAAGAAGGATCCGAAAGGATTTCAGCATGGCTACTGGAGAAAAGGTTTCGTCGTAGTCCAAGCCAGGTCTTTGACGGAAACCTTTTGCTACCAGCCTAGCTTTATAGGTCTCAACCTGTCCATCTACACCAATCTTCCTCTTGAAGATCCACTTGCATCCTACGGGTTTTACCCCGTCTGGAGCAATGTCCAACATCCATACCTTGTTGGTGTACATGGACTCCATTTCGGTCCGCATTGCATCCAGCCATTTCACTGAGTCAATGCTCTGAACGGCCTGCTGGAAGCTAGTAGGCTCATCATAATCTATGATGCAATCCTCTCTATCCCCGTCTATGAGAAAACCGTAGTATCTCTCGGGCGGATGAGACTGCCTACTACTCCTGTGGAGCGGCGTAGGAATGTCCTGTTCTTTCGAACCCTCTGGTTCCACTAAACTTTCAGTAATAGTCCGTGGTTCTGGAATTTCTTCCGGTTCTACTGCGCTCCCACTTATTTCCTTTTCTATGAACTGGTGTTCTAGAAAGTGGGCATGACGAGAAACAAGAACTTTTTGTTCCTCTTCCCAGTAGAAGAAATATCCCTTGGAATTCTTTGGATATCCCACAAACTTGCACAGTACTGAGCGTGCCTCGAGCTTGTCCGCATGCTGCTTTTTGACAAAAGCTGGACTTCCCCATGTCTTAATGTGATTAAGATGGGGTCTCTTCCCACACCACATCTCAAATGGCGTGGTAGGCACAGTCTTAGTGGGAACTCGGTTCAAAAGGTATGCGGCTGATTCTAGCGCATATCCCCAGAATGATCGCGGCAACTCAGCGTTACTCATCATGGACCGCACCATATCCAATAGGGTGCGGTTCCGTCTCTCCGATACACCGTTATGTTGCGGGGTGTATGGAGGAGTAAGCTGAGAGAGAATTCCGTTCTCTTTTAAATAGTCCAGGAACTCGGCACTTAAGTATTCTCCACCTCGATCCGATCTTAGAATCTTAATACTTTTGCCGGTCTGTTTCTCTACTTCATTCTTATACTCCTGGAATTTTCCAAAGGCCTCGGACTTATGTTTCATTAAGAAGACATAACCGTACTTTGAGAAGTCATCCGTAAAAGTAATGAAGTAAGAATGTCCGCTTCGGGCATGTGTATACATTGGACCGCACACGTCACTGTGTACGAGTCCCAAGAGCTCGCACGCTCTTACTCCATGTCCAGTAAACGGAGTCTTTGTCATCTTTCCTTTGAGACAAGATTGACAAGTGGCATACGATTGATATTCGAACGCATTCAAATACCCTTCTGTATGTAACTTCGTCAACCTTCTCTCATTGATGTGACCCAGTCTACAATGCCACAAGAAAGTCTGATTCATTTCCGGAGACTTTCTTTTGTGTGTATTCTGGACATTGAAAATCTGTGGTTGGTTTAATACGTATATACCATTACTCAATGTACCTGACCCAATCAAAACTTGATTAAGGTGAATGTTTACAACATTACTTACAAACGCAAATTCATAACCTTCTTTAGAAACTAAAGATACAGAAATGATATTACAAGTTGCGTTGGGTACAAAAAAGCAATTACGCAAAACCAAAACATGTCCATCTGACATTCCCAGGTGATAGTCCCCCACGGCTTTAGCATCCATGCTAGCTCCGTTCGCAACTCTGAGGGTCATGTCACCTGCCTTCAAAACCCTACGGTTTCTCAACGCCTGCAAAGAATTACAGATATGAGATCCTGATCCGGTATCCAATACCCAGGAAGTAGAGTTTATTGAAAGACAGTTTTCAATAACATACACACCTGAGGCTGAAGCTGCAACCTGCTTCAATTCCTGTGTTCTGGCCTTCCAGGCCCTGCAATCATTCTTCCAGTGTCCTTTCTTATGACAATAGAAGCATTCTTCCTTATCCACAAGCTTCCCCGCTATCTTTGTTGCTTTACTTTTTCCCTTCGTATCCACTTTACTAACACCGCCCCTTGGTTTGGCGGGGGCCTTCTTCTTCTTTCCCTTGGCTTTCGCCTTGGTCCTAGAAGAAGATGATCCTCCTACAAACAAAGTTGATGTATCCCTACCTTTCTGTAGGGTGCCCTCTGCGCTCCTCAGCATGTTGAGGAGCTCTGAAAGTTCAACCTCTTTTTCTTGTAAGTTGAAGTTCAGTATAAACTGGGCGTAAGTGGAAGGAAGGGACTGGAGAACTATATCCGTATATAGCTCACTCTCCAATGTGATCCCTAGGTCCGCGAGCTCCTCAATGTAGCCGATCATCTTTAGCACGTGCTCGGCTACTGATGATCCGACGGCCATTCTTGTCGAAAATAACTTTTTCGACGCTTCGTATCTTGCGATACGAGATTGCTCTCCATACAGTTCTTTTGTATGAAGCAATATGGATTCCATGTCCATATTCTCGTGCCTCCTCTGATGTTCGTTGTCCATCGAGGCAAGCAGGAGGCATTTGGCCTTCGCGCTATCAATCTCCTAAGTCTTGCGGATTTCCTTATCCGCGACGCTGGAAGTTGGACCAGGGACAGGGGGAGCTTTGGTGGTAAGAAGATACCCCAGCTTGTCGTAAGTGATTGCTATCTTGACATTCCTGAGCCAATCTTTGTAGTTTGACCCTGTCAGTTTGTTTTTATCTAGGAGTAACTTAAGTCCAGTCATGTTGATTGGTCGCTGCAATTAGGAGAGAGAAGAAGAAACACTCAGCATGATGCTCTTGCAAGTTTAGAGTGGTTTTTAGTTTGTCTAAACAGGATGGCTCCCACTGTTTCTCGAATCCCTCCTCAAACCATAAAGGAAGAATTAGTCGGGATCAATCCCACCGCACAATACTTGCTTAACCGTTCAGCTAGGCCGGTGTCGGTACTTTGAGAGAGGTTTTCCAACGCTTTCGCGAAGTTCCTTAATTAAAGAACCTCTTTTCCCTGGGGGCGTAGCCCCGCTAACACCTTTCTAGGCACCTACTAGGTTTATAGCATTGATCGATTAGTGAGAAATTTCCCGAGGAGTAGCATATACTCATAGTAGGATCGGGATCCAAATATCATCGCGTGACGAAACTGAAGGAATCCTACCAGAATCATCACACTCCAAATGGTATGCAAATCTAGCAAGTTTCAGTACTTATGAAACTCCCGATGTGGATTTCTGCCCCATGCTCTTATGACCTTGACTTTGGCCAAAATATCATAAGTCACATGTCAAGTTCTACCCGTCATTATCCAGGTTAATTTGGATCCATCCGTACCTACCCTTGACTTTGGCCAAAATGGCAGTACGACTGTCCCAAACCAACGCATCTATCTATGCTACACATGAACACCCAATAGCTACCAATCACTGTGCCTTGACTTTGGCCAACATACACAGCTTGAATACTATTGACTATTCATGTGAAACGACGGAGGGCTACGGATGGTTTTGGCAAAACCGTGAACGTAGTGAACTTGATTTGGCCGATGGAACGAGATAGCTTTTAAAAGGAGTGGCTCAAGCTCCGCATTTAAAAGTTGGTTTTGAAAAGAACCGAGTGGTTTTTCGAAAGTGTTCCAACGACTTTAACTTGGTTTATTATCTTGCATTAGTTCTTTTAATGCGTGATATTCTTGCATTAGTTCTTTTAATGCGTCCCATCATTTAATCCTACCATTGCAGAAAACAACCAAAATATGACGTACGCTTATGCCATTCCCATTCGCCACGGGGCCCCGTCATTACCCGTTAGGTTACTTAACTAACGACAGAGCGGGGGCTGGGCTAGCGCGTCTGTAAAACATAAGCAACGCCTAAATAATAACATATATAGATATACTGCAATGATAAACATTTCAGATCACAGATGAATACATTGGATATACTAGGAATCTGTAATTCGTACGAGCTTGTAACGAAAGACAAATTACACGGTCGCGGTGAATAGCCAAAACCCCACCCAAGACCCCTACGGGTGCGGCAAACTACCCGCCAAGTACCCGAAGTGTAGTAACCTCCCTCATCTCCATGAGTAGGCTACTCGACACTTCGGCATACCCGGTAGTTTGTGCACCCCCTCCATGGGTCTATCCTAGGAGCAAAAACAGTAAAAAGAAATTATACAATGACGGCTACAACCCCGACCCGGTTGTGCGGTCATACAAATAATTATTACATCAATTTACAAATTTACATGAATTGAAAGAAAAGAAAACTCTCGTCTCACAACCCCCGGCTATTCACCCGCGACAATCCAACATATTCATATACACATTCCAGCAATATTACAGATCACAGATTTGTATAACCCCCACTAATCGACATATAGCGATTATTAGATGTTCAATACAAATATCACATAACAGAAAAACCCGTTAGCTAAAGTCTTTTAGAAGTTCGATCAAAAATACGGATTTTCGGGACCCCAAAATAAAATTTTCGTTCTGGAAAATCTGGGTTGAAAATATATGTACTAAACATCCCAAAATACCCCAATGAGTAAACTGCAAAAAAGAAAACCCTTGACCGAGTCAACTCGGCCGCGTTTCCGCGGCGGGAGCGTGCTCCCGCCGCGGAAACGCGGCGCTTTGATCGAGTCAGGGGCTCAATTTTTTGCAGTTTCTTTAAAAAAGCCTGAGTCGATTTTAGGTGTATTTCAAAAAAGTTTTCCAGCACTTTTAAAATCGACAGAAACTTGAAAATCTTGGGGTTCGTTTTCGGGACTTTTCTTTGATCGATCATCTAGTTACTTGCTAACATGTTAGATAGAGTTTAACTAGGCTCTGATACCACTGTAAGTCCATGCTACCTCTCCCGGTACTTTCGGGAATGCGGAATTTGGTAAAAAACGATTTTTACGGAGGTGGTAACATGGACCTAAAACCCGGATCTTGGTTAAACATCTATCTAACAACCTAACTATGAGTTTCTAGCTACTCGGTTAGGGGGTTATACCTTTCTTGTCTTGAACTCCTTCGTCTTCAAGCTCCGATGGTGGTCCGATTGGCTTCTTCTCGTCGTCTCCGTACGCCGAAGATAGATCCACCTGAAAGCTCCAACCTTTAGCTCCTTCTTCGTTCTTTGAAGAAACTAGTTCACTTGGTTTGCTAAACCTAGTGAACTAGAATGAGTAGAGAAGAATTAGAATGGGATTTTATCTATGGTTCTTGATTCTCAACTCATGAGACAAGAGAACCATGGATTAAAGAGAGGGAGCAAGAGCAAAAGGGTGAGAGCAAAAGGAGAGCTCAAGAACAAGAGAGAGAATGAGCAAGAAAGAATGAGGCTCTCTTTTGTCTTTTACCCTCTCATAATCCAAAGCAATCATAACGCATCATACTAACAAAAGTCTTATGTGATGGTTGAAGCAACCATAACCATATCATTTCATGCACTCATGAGCAAGCAAGTAAAAGTCTTTGCCATGAAATGATGGCTATGGTTATCATGATGGTCAACTAGTCAAGCCTAGTCAACCGGTCAACAAAGTCAACAAGTCAACAAAAGTCAACAAGTCAACAAAGTCAACAAAAGTCAACAACCATGTCACCATAATACTTAATTAATATAATAGTTAATCACATATCATATTCTCATTAGGGTTGATCAAAAGGTCAATAGTCAACGGTCAACTGTCAACAACCCTAATGAGAATCCACTGCCTCTGTCTCCCTGTCAACTGTGCATACACACCCGCATCCGCGTTCCGAGGAACACGAATGCAAACTGGATAAATCCAATCCCATAAGGTACACTAGGATCTGGCTTAAACCAAAGCCCGCTAGTGTAAACTGTCCGGACACTGTACGCGCACAAGTGCACGGATGTGACCGAACCCTGTCGCAAAACCATGCGACCTGTCGCAATACCATGCGACCTCTACTCTTTTGCCTAAAGGCGAAAAGCTTTCTGTGTGGGACTCTAAAGACTCGACACTACGCTGGCAGTGGGTTTAACCACAGACCGTAAGCGGCACTAGCTGTGCGTAACGGTCCCCAGGTAATGCCGACAAGAAGACCGACGAGGCGAAACCCATCTGAACTCCTACTGAGCCTGAGTGTGACATTCTCCGTACAGTCCGGTCTGTTCGTCTGATACATCGCATGGCGGGCCTAGGGGGCGGTAAACGTCAGTCCCCCAATAGCGGTACAAGTCGTGCCGGAGCGAAGCCCAAAACACCCTGAGATAACACTGGAAGCCTACCAGTATATCTCGTTTGCCCTGGCCAGGGACTACTCGTGTAATGGCTCTCCTAGACACAGCGCGATGTCAACCCCCAATACCGGGAGAAACGAATCCTGTCTAACCGTCACTGCCTCCAAGTGCTTCGGGACTGCACCCAACCACTACCTGTTTGCACGACTCCTTTGAGCCGTGGTAGGGTAGTGATCAAAGTACAGTGGGAACACACTCGAGGCGAAGTGACAGTGTCAAGTCAGCAGACTAAGCTGTACTCATGTCACCTGGGAACTGATAACTGACGATAGGTATAATACCAACTAGTCAGTTCCCGACGAGTCCTGTCCAGTGTACCCGTAACCTAACGAGCACCCGCATACTATCTCAAGTACGACGTACTGACAGCTGTGGGACAGACCGTCTCCCACACTGGGATGAGAAGCGCATGCGCTGGTCTACTCCGGAGTATCGATGCCCTGTCTCGATAGTCCTGCGACCAGGGACCTGCATAAGGATGTGCTTATAGATTACCCAGCCCCACTAGTGTGACGGCCATCACATCGCTGGTAATCAAGCAAAGATCCTAAGGGCTCCACTAATGTTTATAGGCGATGTACAAAATATAAATACATGTACACATTGAAGTAGAAACAAACCAAGTAGCATACTACTATTTTGAGCAAGATTGTATATACAAGGTGAATATCCCAAGCATCCATTAAGTAATATACAAACTAGTATGATACAGTAATGGCCTCTAGGGCATATACACTAACAATTAAACCACGGAAAGATCCAACACTTGGAAATTTTCCGACAGGGGAAAAGTTGGGTATTTATATCCGGTCGAACTTTTTAACATATTCTAAAATATCCTGAAAGCCACATAGACAAAATTAGATAATCCGATCGAAACACCGAGTCCCCAATACAACCCAGAAAACTCAACTCTTGAGTTCAGAAAAAAAATATCCCAGGAAAACCAGCAATGCAAAATAGGAATTACTGTGCAAAATTCAATGGGAGAAGAGACAAAATGGCCGCGGAACAGCCGCATTAGCACTCTAATGCCGCGGTTCCGCCGCACTTTAGAAAGATCATTAGGTAATTTTTGCACCGTAATTCTTAGAATTTCCTGCTGAATTTTCTGCATATTTTTAATCTGGAAAAAACCCAATTTTTGGAAAAAGTCCAGAGAGCAAATTTGTGTTAGGGTTTCGGTTTAATCGGACTTCAAACTCCGTCTACGCATCGCCTAAGGCTCTAGCTAGGCTCTGATACCACTGTAGGGTTCCTAGGCACGCAAATGAGGTCTCACAAGGCATCAACCATGCCAATTTCAAATTTTACCGGTGCCGAGAAACCCTAATACGGATCGTTAACTAGAATTCTAGGCGAAACAAGCAACTAGTTAACAACTTAACTAAGTGAACGGAAATACAACCTTTGTAGATCCGGTTCTCCACCTCCATAGCTCCGTGATGAAGTCCTCTCCACTGTCCAAATCGAATCCATGACTCTAGCGTCGGCTCCATCGAAGAAATGGGCGGGCTAGGTCGTCGACTTCGATGCCGAAGATAATCTACGTCGAGGCATCACAAGATCAAGCTCCCACTTCACCAAGTCATAAAACTTGTGAAGAAAACACCCTATACTACTTGGCAAGAGGTAGAGGATGAAGAAATAGGAAGTGGGTTCACTTTAGAATTGGATTTCTCACTCTTTTCATCAAATCACCATTGATGAAGCAAGGTTTTCTTTATAGGAAGAAGAAGAAAAAGAATATTATGATAAGATCCTTTTTTTAATAGAAAATAAAAATGAATACTTATCATAATACAACCACGGTCAAGTGTAGAGAATCAACTAGGGTTAAGTGGAGTGGTTAGGGTTAAGCATGAGACAAAATGGTCACTTAGTCAAAGCTTCATAAAGCTTCAAGATGCAAACAAAGAAAGCCACCATTTTCTTTTTATGCCATTTATTTTCCAAAAAGAATAAATGAATAAATAAATGAATAAGAAAACAAAACCCTAACCATTCATATAACCATGGTTTAATCTTTACACAAACCCAAGTTAGCATGCATCATCAAACATGATACAAACTTTTGCACAAAAATATATCACATATACAATGTGCACAAACAAGTGAGAAAAACCATTTAAAGTGAACCAATACTAGTTAATGCAAAGTAATATATCAAATATATAATTATGCATTAAATCATTAAATCAACACTTGATTTAACGATCCGGTCATAACGCATGTGACCGACTAATATCCAATGTATCGGCTTATCGAATCAATCCTTGATTCGATAACTAGGTTATATCGCATACAACCATTCGACACATTCATCGCGAGAATAAAATACGGTATCACATACATGCATAATTCTCGGTCCCGCACATATCTCATATGCGCTCCTATTTCGTTTCGCTTGAGCCAGGAAACCTCTGTGTAGGACTCTAAAGACTCGTCAATACGCCGGCAGCAGATGATGATCATATCAAACACCCACAAGCCGCAAGCGGTCTGCTAAACGTAACGGCCACCCGGGTATTGAGCGATCAGAAGATCGACGAGCAAGCCCGCTCACACTCCTGTGAATCCAACCAGTAACACTTACCGTACAGTCCGGTCTCGCCGTCTGATATGTCGCATATCTCGCCTAGGGGTGGTAAACGTCAGACCCCAATAGTTCGATAAGTCGTGTCGATATGAGGTCTATAACAATTCGAGAAACTACTGGTAACACTTACCAGTAAATCTCAGCAACCCTGGCCAAGGATTTCCGGTTATAGCCAATCGAACACAGCGCAACATCAACTCCCTATACCGGGAGAGACGAATCCCCTCCTATCGCTCATTGTCTCCATGTGATTCGGGACTGTACCCAAAAGCCACCGTTTTGCATGCCCTCTTGGATGTGGTAAGGTGGAAATCAAAGCACAGTGGGAACCACACAAGACTCTATGACGATCTCGGGTAAACAGACTACTCTGTACTAGTGTCACCAGAAAACTGCCATCTGACGTAAGGTATAATACCATCTGGGAGTTCTCGGCGAGTCCGTCCAGTGTACCCAGTCTCTACTGAGCACCTATATATCATCTCTGATGTCAAACACCAATGGATATGGGATCATCCATCGCCCATCTGTATGGGTCGAGAAGGTATACGCTAGTCTTCTCTGGTATATCGATGCCCCGTCTCGATACACCCACGACTAGGGACTTTGAAGGATGTACTTATGGACTACCATGTCCCCACTAGTATGATCCGCATCATAGTCCAGGTAGTCAAGTACACATCCTAAGGGCTTTACCAACATGTATCAGAGAGACAATCAGTATACACGTTAAGGTAAAGAGTAACCAGATAGCATACTATCATGTCGAGCAAGAAAGTCCTCCCTATATATGTCCCAGCATCCACTACAATATACATCCTATGTATAGCAATGGCCTTTAGGGCATACATATAACTAACAAATGCATTTGTGTGTGCGTGTGGGTGTAAACATTATTTTAGGGTTCACGACTACAACTAACTAACGACGCTATCAATCAATGACACTAAAATTTAACCCATGAACTCCTAGATCTTACTTACTAACTATCCATGTTTCACATAACATATAATCATATATATATATCATATATATATAATACTATACTTCGAACTGCGGGGGTGCTATACGCCATCCACCCGACTTCCCCCGTAGATATATATTTACTCACTTTGATCTCCGCTTGCTGATACCGATGTCGCCACACGCTTGCTTGTCGTCTCGAAGTCCTCATGAGGGCACCTACATATTGTAACATATCGTGCCGCATTAAAATCCAATTCAAAACCAAAACGACACGCGAATCTCACATAGGTCAAAACGTATGGTCTACTCACGCAAATCAACCAAATAACACTCGATATAGACGTACAAATGTCAAGTGACCGAATACAATACCAAATACTAAAATCAAAAATTCAAAATATGTAAAACATAACCCCGAATCAAAACAGCAACTCAAGAAAGTGGTCCCAGATTTTGTTTCATATGAAAACAAGGTAAGCAAACAACACTGGGGTGTTATATAGGGGGCCTATGAGCTATAGAAGCAACCTGGACACCTAACTCCACCAAGTGGCCGGCTACATCCCCTCAAAATCTGGCCACCTCGGTTCTTCAGGCTTGTATGGGGTTCGTTTTCACTGGGTGGTCTCGTATTGGTCCAATTAAGTCTTTGGTATTGTTTTCTTAAGTCATAAGCTTCCAGGGTCATCCCAGATTCCCTGTAGGCATGCTAAACATCACAAAACCGACATGATTCAAATTCTAAGTTTGGTTTTTAGTTTCAGGTTTCAGTTAAGGTTTGGTCTGGGTTCTAGACACTATGGGGGTTTTGTAGTCACTAATACACTCAAGCTCACCAACATACTTCAAGGAAAACCCTAACCCTCTCTAGGAATTTCCAAACACCTCTAAACCTCACAGAATCACATCTAAACTAATATAGGTGCTAAAGCAAATGAAATACTACACTTAATGTGAAAGAATTACCTCATTTGGCCTCGCTTGAATCCCCCTAGAGCTCAAAATCTCAACTTTCTTGGTTCCCCATGCTTGTAGTGAGCTTGTGCACATTTCTAGTGAAAATGGTGCAAGGTTTTGATGCATTTTTGATGGTGTTGTGAGGTTTGGGAGGAGGTGGAGGGAGAGGGCAGCCATGGGAGAGAGAAGAGGAGAGAGAATGATGAAAGAGGGAATGAAGGAACAAGGAGGGATGGTTCACATAGCCCCTCACCCTCTCTCTCTCTCTTGCCCATACCTATTTCTTTATCTTTTCTTTTCTTTTTCTTATTCAAATTAAAACCCAGAACAAATGAAACCATATACATAAAAATAACAAGATGTCATGGTTAAAAAGAAACAAGTATTTCTTGAAAATACGACATGGTGCATGTCATGTGCACAAATCCTGCTTAATGCACGATTAGCGATATTTAATCGCGATTAGCATAAAAATGGAATAAAATTAATCATAATTAACTTAAAATTTACTTAAATCCTATAAAATACCCTCTTTTTAGTAATTTCTATAATTTTCCAAATATTTCCCGATTTATCGGTATTTAATTATACCGCATAAATAAAATATTCATAATATTTATTATTTAATTATAAAAATTCCCAAAAATAATATTATATTTTTCTGAAATGTTACATGTATATAGAAGATTCATCTACCTTTTTGATGAAGTCAAACACTTTGACTATCTCATTAAAACAGATGTTCCAACTCCGCGATAGTTGCATTGATCCTGATGGACTTAAGCATAGTTTTGAAAGTCTCAACTTTTCCAAAGGTTTCTTACGTCCGGGTCTCCTAGGAACGAATAGAATCATAGATCTCAAGATAATGCACATCCTAAGGTTTCTTAAGTGGAGTATCGTATCGTAAATATGCCGCAGAACATACGTACGGTACGTCACTCTACTCAAGCTACCTACTCCATCAATAAAGGTAAACCTATGAAATGAAAGTTCGGGTCTAATACCCCTTCGTCGAGTCTATGTTCCGTAAGGTGAAGCCTATGTTCTGGAATATATACGCCCTAGACTCCGCATAGTTAAACTCAGAGTCAATCCATGGTTAAACCTAACGCTCTGATACCAACTTTGTCACGACCCAAAAATGCAGCTCGTGACCGGAACTTAAATCACGCAACGTCAAAAGGCATAGCGTAAATCAAGTAAGCCGAAGCCCAGAAAATCTAAACCCTTTTTTTGTGGTGTGCAGTTTTGAAATAAGGTAAAATAATTATGTTTTGTCTTTTAAAGATTCGAGCAGCACCTCCCTTGCATATATTGATCCAAAAACAGATATACAACAATATAGGCATCCCCAAGCGGGAGCTAGCTCTTCGCCAACTGGCAGAAACACAACCACGCAAGTAATACATATACGACGTCCAACGGCGAAGATCAACCCAGGAAGAAAAAATAAAGAAGGAAGACATCAAAATTCAAGAAAAGCGATCAAATAAACTCATCGCTCAAGTCTCAAAACTATAAGTCTGTCTAAGTCTACGAATATACAATACTAGTTTCTGATCTGATCTGATGTGATATGATGGAGTTATCGAGATACAATGGAATATAACAGTACAAGAGTGGACACGATCCAACATGTGTCCCACCTACTAATGCAAACACCCTGGATGAAGCTGTGTTCCAGCAATACCGCAACTAATCCCAAGCGGTCAAACCTGCAAGAACTGTGATACAACGGGGGTGAGTTGCCAACTCGTGAGTAGAAAACATCAACAAGTAGAAATCGAATAAAATAACGATTTCCTAGGTCACTATATCCTGAAGGTAATACTATGATATCTAGGGTGACCAAGTACGCATATATGTCAATAATCTATCAATGCAATGACATATATAAATAAACATCTGACATCATATGCCTATATGCCTGTGGATATCATCTACGTATCCATCAATGACACAACTCAATATCATGGAGCATGATTGTCCAACATCGACACTCGAAACATCATGAAAACATAGTATATATGTATGTATGTATGAGGATATCAACAATGTGGGTCTATCAACGAAACATCAAAATCATGGAACCTGAGCGTCTAACACCGACACTCAAAACATCATGAAAACCCGTGTCCAGCATCGACACGTAAATCCACATACCTCAGGCACCGTATCCTCAAATCGGTCCTCATATACATCTCAACTCAGGCGCCGAATACTCAGATCGGCCCCCATATCCATCTCACAACTCCGGTCGGTATCCTCCAGATATCCGCCGAGTTCTATAAAATCACCGGTACATAGTGTTCCCTCTACCAGGCTCATCGGCTACTCCACGACAATCATTTCTTGCCCCGGGGTACCATACCGGGTCCACCATGTACCCGCAAACGGATCATCCATCTCCTCGAATCGGGTCTTGAAAACCAATCTCAGAACCGAGAAAACTCATGGTGGACGCATCGAAATATCATATCATAAGAAACCGGGTTATTCAAACAATACATCATTTCCTTCGAATTATAACCACGGTTCTCAAATCTAGAAATCTCATGAAAACTGCATCTCAATGCAAATAACCATAAAGTATACTGTATGCAACATAGAGTAATAATATGAGCATATCGGTATATCTTGCATGTATATAACCACAAGGTACGATGTATGTAACATATGTTGGATATATGTATGCCCTAGATGCCATTATATGTATAGTGGATGCTTGGACATGTATATATATATATAGATGACTTTCTTGCTCGACATGATAGTATGCTATCTGGTTTACTTTATCCTGACATGTTCATTTGATCATGCATCTTACTCATTTAGTACATGTTGATAAAGCCCATAGGATATATGCATTACTACTGCGACTATGATGTAGATCATATTGGTGGGACACCTGTAGTTTATAAGCATATCCTTTAACTGTTCCTAGTCGTGGGTGTATCAAGATAGGGCATCGATATTCCAGAGTAGACTAGCATATACCATTCTTATCCTATATGATGGGCGATGGATGATCCCATATCCATCTGGTGTGGTGACACCAAAGATTGTATGCGGGTGCTCATTGGAGACTGGGTACACTGAACGGACTCGCCGAGAACTCCTATGTGGTATTATATCTATCGTCGGATAGAAGTTCTCAGGTGACACTGGTACAGGTTAGTTTGTAGACCCAAGATCGTCATAGAGTCTTGTGTGTCCTCCCACTGTACTTTGATCTCCACCCTACCACGGCTCTACTAAGGCGTGCAAACAGGTGGCCTTTGGGTACAGTCCCGAGGCACATGGAGGCAATGAGCGATAAGAGGGGTTTCGACTCTCCCGGTATTGGGGTTGATGTTGTGCTATGCTCGATTGGCTATAACAGGAAGTCCCTGGCCAGGGCTGCCGAGATTTACTGATAAGTGTTATCAGTAGTTTCTCGATCTGTTATGAGCCATTCACCGGCATGACTTATTGAGTCATTGGGGTCGACGATTCCAGCCCTAGACTTGATATGAAGCATATCTGACGAGGAGACCGAACTGTACGGTAAGTGTTGCCAGTTGGCTCAACGGGAGTTTGGACAGCTTCGCTGTTTTTCTTCTGATCGCTCAATACCCGGGTAGCCGTTACTTTTAGCTGACCGCTTGCGGCTTGTAGGTGTTTGATATGATCATCACCTGCTGCCGGCGTATTGACGAGTCTTAGAGTCCAACAATGAAGTTTCCTAGCTCAGGCGAAACAATATGGAGTGCATATAAGATATGCGCGGGGACCCGATTAAATGCGTGTATGTGATACCGTATATTAATCGAGCTTTTTTCTATTGGTCGGGTCGTATGTGATATGACTGGTTTGTTAAATCAAGTGTTGATTTAACATTTGACTTTTAGCTTAATTCTTTATTAAACCCTTTTCTTTGATGTTGTATGCATGTATGTATGCATATGATGATGTGCATGGAAAAATACATACATACATTATATCATGGTTGTTGATACACAATATGGTGGCAATGCAAGACTCACATGTTAACATATATGTATGTGTGTGTGTGTGTGTGTGTGTGTGTCTATTTAGAATTAAAAGAAATAGAAAATTAATTCATTGTAGGATAATTATCCTTGACCATTCTTTTAACCTTAGCTCCCACCAAGAGTTAACTTTCTATGGTTCTTTTTCTCCTAAATAAATATCTAGATATTTGTTAACCCTTGGTTAAGGATGAGAGTGGAAAATAAATATATTTTCTATTCTCATTCTTTTCATAAGATATATCATTATCTTTTGAGAAAAGCTTAGCCATCATTATCTTCTTCTTCCTCCAAGCTCTCTTAAGTGAGGTTGATAAAAAGAAAGGGTTTTGATTATAGAATACACACTACCTCATCATTCTACACCTCTCTATCCCATTAGTGTAGTGTGTTTGCTATACTTCTTTCACAAATCAAGTAAAGCAAGGAGATTTAGGCAAAGGGACTTCGGGTGGATCATCGGGAATGAGGAAGACCTCTAGCGATCCGTTCCATACTCTCAAAGGTCTAAGGAGTCACCAAGAGAGGTCTACAAATGTTGTAATCTCTACACTTAGTGATAGATTCTCTTTTGTATATGATAGTTGTTCATTGTTACCCTAAAATTCTAATTATGATTCTAGTTTAGTTAACTTAGCACCTTAAAAATTTAATTGTGGCATATGTGATGCTTTCAAACTCTATATTAGGTTCTAGGTAAACCCAACAATAGTATCAGAGCCAAGCTAGAGGTTTAGAGTAATCTGGACGACGTTAAAAACCTCGAATGAATGAATCATGTCGCCCGGATCATGCTCTCTGGAAATTTTTCAAAAAGTTGGATTTTTTCACATTAAAAATACTCAGAAAAACGTGCAGGGAATTGTATGGGCCCACAGGAAGAACGAAGCCCTAACTCGACTTAACGACCGTGGAACCGCGGCCAAAATGGTCATTTTGCGGCGATTCCGCGGCTCCGTTGGTGAGGCGTGGACTGTGCCTTCTTGTGCTGGCCTATATGAGCTTGTAGCAGTCTCTGGAGTATTTTATTATTGCTTAAGTGTTGAGCTTTCTGAGAATTATTTGGGTAATTAATCGTTCGATCGAATGTTTTAACTGCGCCTAGTTTTTGAGAATGTGATACAATAATTGGAATCTAGAAATTTATTTGTTGCATGTAAATCTAACATTTCGGTCTCGGGTTTAATTGGAAATATTGTTGAATTATCCGACATAATTTGAAAAGTGTTTTCATGGGTGGGACCTAAATGTGAGCTTTACATTGTTGGGCATGAAATTATTGATATGTGATATCCCGGGTTTATGTTGTCTAAGGGCAGTTATGATTCTAATTGTTGTAGTTTTTCATTTCTTTTCTGCGACCATAAGTGTAGTATGTGGTGTATCGCCGGTTTCGTTGCTATACATCAACGACAATCGGGATACGCATACTTTCTTACGTTGATGATAAGAGATATTATGTGTTGCTGAGATATGATGTGCAGGATTGTCGTGATGGAATAGGCGGGGTTTTATGTGAGTTGAGAGTTTATATTTTCATTCATGTATAAATCAATTGTATGTAATATTATTTTATTTGGGGCACTTCTGGGTTGAGGATGATGTCGCCATCATTGTATATTATTTACTTTTCCGCATTAGGATGACCCAAGGAGGGGAGCACAAGTGACCGGGTTCTAGGGTTCAGTGGGAGGCCATCTCGAGGAGTCGAGACTGGGTCTCCTAAACTCAAGAATTGGTAGGGTCACTTGCCGCTCTCGTAGGGGTCTAGGGGAGTGGGCTTGGCTATTCATTACGACCGTGGAATCCGTATTTTCTATTATTGGCTTAATACAAAATACAGGCATCCTAGATATCCTTTTATTTTCATATCTGCTTCTGCTGTTGATATTTTGTAATGTAATTACTTAGTATCTGAGATGAATGGATTATTATTATTATTATATATATATGATATTTAATAAACGTTGCTTATGTTTTACACCCATGCTAGTCCCGCTACGCTATGCCGTTAATTAAGTAACTTAACGGTGCATAACGGGACACTGTGGCGAATGCGGATGACATAAGTGTACGTTCTATTTTTCGTTTCTTTTCTGTGATGGCTTAGGAACTTAAATGATGGGACTACATTAATAAGATTAATGTAATGAAAAAGAAACCTAAAGATGTTGTAGAATCTGATTTGAAACCCACTCGGCCTTTTTATGAAAAATGCAAGTTTCAAAAGATGCGGAGCTTAAGCCACTCCTTTTCTAAACTGTTTTGATTCTACAACGAGATCAAGTTCAAAGCGTTAAAGGTTTTCATAAAAACCATCCGCAACCCTCCATCATTTTATGAAGCAGAGTACTTAGTTTTCGTGCTACGTATGTTGATCATAGTCAAGGCGTAGTGTACGGTAGCTAAGTGATGTATTCCTACAAAGCATATGATGCGATCAGTTAGGACATTCATGTGATTATGTTGATCATAGTCAAGGGTCATATGGGTGGGTCTAGTTAATCTCGAAATGACGGGTAGAACTTGACTAGTTCTTATGATATATTGACCATAGCCAAGGTCATAAGCAACTAGGGGTAAAAACTATATCGAGAGTTTCAAGAGTTGAAATTTACAATGAGATTGCATACCATCTATATGATAGTTGGATCCCGATCCCACTGTGAGTAAGAGTTACTCCCATGAGAGTTTTGCACTTTACAATTAGCTAATCCAGTAGGTGTCTAGAAAGGTGTAAACGGGGTTTGACCTTTGGGAAAACGAGGTTTATTTTAATTAGGTCCGTGCGAAAGCACGGGGAACCACCCTCAAAGTATCGATACTGGCGTGGATGACCGATTAGCGAAACTGTAGAATGTAATTAATCCTGGTTAGTTTTCTTTTCAGGTTTTGAAAGAAAATTTGATAAAAGCAGTGGGAGACATCGATTAGATAAGATAATAAACAATCTAATTCTTTGCAAGAGCACTTCGCTGAGTGTATTCTTTTCTCTCTCGTAATGGCAGATACCTGATGACGGGACTTAAGCTTCTTTTAGAGAAAAACAAACTGACAGGACCGAATTATAAAGAATGGTTGAGAAACTTAAACATTGTACTTACATATGATAAAGTATCATATATCCTCACTACCAAAGCCCCACCCGTCCCAGGACCTGAATCATCTGTTTTGGATAAAGAGATCCGAAAAACATGGGATATTGATTGTAACACGGCCAAATGCCTCGCGCTTGCTTCAATGGACAGTATCCATCAGAAGCAGCATGAGAAGATGGATATTCAATCCATCTTCCTTCATACAAAGGAGTTGTATGAAGAGCAATCTCGGACTTTACGATACGAGACATCTCGAAAATTGTTTCAGATGCGAATGGCCCCTGGTACATCAGTAGGAGAACATGTTCTGAAGATGATTGGTCTTATAGAAGAACTCGAGGAACTGGGATTGACCATGGATAATGAGCAATATACATATATTGTTCTGCAGTCTCTCCCCCTGCCTTTGCTCCGTTCATAGTGAATTTCAATATGAACGATTTGGAGAAATCATTTCCTGAACTTCTCAATATGTTGAGAAGTGCAGAGAGCATGCTTAAGACAGCGAAGACTCCCACTCTGCTTGCTGGGCCATCTTCTTCTTCCGTCCCAAAAGCCAAGGCCAAGGGAAAGAAGAAGAAGAAACCCATCAAACCAAAAGGTAGAGTTCAAAAGGCGAATGGGAAAGACAAATCTGGGGCCGCGGGAAGTGGAAAAGAAGAATGTTTTTACTGCCACAAGTCGGGACATTGGAAACGCAACTGTGCTGTGTATCTTGCTGATCTTAAGAAGAAGAAGCATGTTGATGCTTTCGCTTCAGGTGTGTTTGTAACTGAAAACTGTTTTTCTATAAATTTTGCATCTTAGGTATTAGATATCGGTTCTGGTTCTCACATCTGCAATTGTATGCAGGGATTGAGAAACAGTAGAGTTTTGAAGACTGGTGACCATACTCTGCGGGTTGGAAATGGTTCCAATGTACATGCTGTATCCGTAGGAGAGTACCATCTGGGGTTGCCTTCGGGTTGTATTTTGGTTTTGAACCCATGTTATTATGTACCAAGTATGCTATGTAATATAATATCAGTTTCTTTGTTGGACAATGAAGGATATCATTTTGTGTTGCAGAATAATGTTATGAACATTAACTTGAATCAACAGTTGATTGGGTATGGTACACTAAATAAAGGTATTTACGTCCTGAACCAACCCACAGTTTTCAATATACAACATACTAATAAAAGAATGTTTAAGGATAAAAATGAAGCTTTTCTTTGGCATTGTTGACTCGGTCATATTAATGAAACAAGACTAAACAAGCTATATAAAGATGGCTATTTAAATCCTTTTGAATATAAATCTTATGCGACTTGCCAGTCCTGTATTAAAGGTAAAATGACCAAAACTCCGTTTACTGGACATGGAGAAAGAGCTGTGGAACTCTTAAGCCTCATACATAGTGTTGTATGCGGACCAATGTCTACACATGCTAGAGGCGGTTTTTCTTACTTCATTACTTTTACTTATGATTTCTCAAGATTCGGACACGTGTTTGGTTAAAGCATAAATCCGAAGCTTTCGAGAAATCCAAGGAGTATAAATTTGAAGTAGAAAAAAAAAGGGCTTGAGTATCAAGAAACTTCGATCAGATCGAGGTGGAAAGTATTTGAGTACAGAGTTTTCAGACTTCTTAAAAGAAAATGGGATTCTCTCTTAGCTCACTCATCCTTACACACCATAGCACAATGGTGTGTCAGAATGGAGGAATCGTACCCTATTATATATGGTATGGTCCATGATGTGTGATGTTGAGTTGCCGCTTTCCTTTTGGGGGCATGCATTGGAGACAGCAATGTATCTGTTAAACAGGGTTCCAACCAAGACCGCATCTACCACTCCATATAAGATATGGAGTTGAAAGAGACCATCTCTTAAAAGAGTTAGGATATGGGGTTGTCCGGCTTTTGTTAAAAAGAAGAATCCAGACAAACTTGTGACAAGATCGGTCATATGTAAATTTGTGGGAAATCCAAAACATTCATATGGATATCTATTCTACCACAAGGAGGAACAAAAGGTGTTTGTTTCTCAACATGCCACATTTTTAGAAAATGAGATTTTTACAAAAGGAGATGATGGTAATGCGGTAGAACTAAAAGAGCTTCTAGAGACACAAATTACTCAGGACGAATTGGTTGAAACTGACGTTGCAGTAGAACTTCAAGAACCTCAGCCGCTCCGGAGATCTAGTAGAACTTCTCACCCACCGGAGAGATACTATGGATTTCTCATTGATGATGATAGAGAAGATTGCATCATGGATGATGATGGTCCTACTATTTTTCAGCAAGCTATCATGAGTGGCGACTCAGTGAAGTGGCTGGAAGCCTTGAGATCCGAAATGGAGTCCATGTACACCAACAAAGTATGGACTTTGGACATTGCACCTCCTGGGATAAAACCCTTAGGGTGAAAATGAATCTTTAAGAGAAAGATTGGTCGAGATGGACAGGTAGGGACCTATAAATCAAGGCTTGTAGCGAAAGGTTTTCGTCAAAGATCAGGATTGGACTATGATGAAACTTTCTCTCTAGTAGCAATGCTTAAATCTATTCGGATCCTACTTGCTATTGTTGCTTACTATGACTATGAAATCTGGCAGATGGACGTTAAAACTGCATTTCTGAATGGTGATTTAGAAGAATGCGTTTATATGGATCACCAAGAGGGCTTCATTGATAGTGGGAGCAGCGGAAAGGCATGTAGGTTGCTTAAATCCATTTATAGATTAAAGCAGGCCTTACGGAGCTGGAACATCTGCTTTGATGATACAATCAAAGAGTTTGATTTTATCAAAAATATAGATGAACCATGCATTTATAAGAAGATTGTAGGGAGTACTGTCACATTCCTCGTATTGTACGTGGATGACATTCTCTTGATCGGAAATGATATTCCCATGCTATAATCGGTCAAACTATTCTTATCACAAAGGGTCTCCATAAAGGACCTGGGTGATTCCTCGTGCATTTTGGGCATTAGGATCAATAGTGATAGATCCAAGAGGTTATTGGGATTGTCCCAATTAAAGTACATTGACACCATCCTAAAAAGGTTTAGTATGGAAGATTCTAAGCGTGGTGCCTTACCCGCTTGTCATGGAATCACTCTCTCCAAGGACTTATGTCCGAAGACTGATGAAGAGAGAGCTCACATGAGCGTTAAACCCTACGCTTCAGCCGTAGGTTCTATAATGTATGCGATACTATGTACTCGCCCTGACATAGCTTATGCATTAGCTGTAGTAAAAAGGTATCAATCTAACCCAGGGGAGAAACATTGGATAGCAGTGAAAAACATTCTTAAGTACTTGCGAAGGACTAAAGAACTGTTCTTGGTGTATGGTAATGGGGATCTCCAAATGGACGTCTTTACCGATTCCAGCTTCCAAAGTGATAAGTATGACAGCAAATCTATCTCAGGGTTTGTATTTACCCTCAATGGAGGGGCGGTTAGTTGGAAGAGTTCAAAACAGGATACCGTTGCAGACTCTACGATGGAAGCTGAGTATATTGCTGCAAATGATGCTTCCAAGGAAGCCATCTGGATGAGGAAGTTCATCGCGGAACTAGGAGTAGTTCCAACCATTGTTGATCCAATACCATTGTATTGTGATAATAATGGGGCTATGGCATTAGCCCAAGAACCAAGGTCCCATCAAAAGTCCAGACACATTCTGAGACGATATCATTTGATCCGGGAGATAGTAGATCACCAACAGATCGAGATTCAGAGAGTAGATACAAAGAATAACACCGCGGATCCACTCACCAAGGCCGTTCCACAGCCGCAGAATGAGCGACTTTTTGAGATGTTGGGTATGAGATACGCTAATAACTGGCCTTAGTGCAAGTGGGAGATTGTTGGATATATGTATGCCCTAGAGGCCATTATATGTATAGTGGATGCTTGGACATGTATATATGTATATAGATGCCTTTCTTGCTCGACATGATAGTATGCTATATGGTTTACTTTATCTTGACTTGTTCATTTGATCATGCATCTTACTTATTTAGTACATGTTGATAAAGCCCATAGGATATATGCTTGACTACTGCAACTATGATGTAGATCATACTAGTGGGACGCCTGTAGTTTATAAGCATATCCTTTAACTGTTCCTAGTCATGGGTGTATCGAGATGGGGCATCGATATTCCAGAGTAGACTAGCGTATACCATTCTTTTCCCATATGATGGGCGATAGATGATCCCATATCCATCTGGTGTGGTGACACCAAAGATTGTATGCGAGTGCTCAGTAGAGACTGGGTACACTTAACGGACTCGCCGAGAACTCCTTTGTGGTATTATATCTATCGTCGGATAGCAGTTCTCAGGTGACACTGGCACAGGTTAGTCTGTAGACCCAAGGTCATCATAGAATATTGTGTGTCCTCCTACTGTACTTTGATCTCCACCTTACCATGGCTCTACTGAGTTGTGCAAACAGGTGGTCTTTGTTAGATATGTATATGCCCTAGAGGCCATTGTTGTACATATGATGTATATGGATGCTTGGATTTATATAGAGAGGACTTTCTTGCTCGTCATGATAGTATGCTATTTGGTTTCACTTTATCTTAACATGTTGACTTATATTAGTTTACTGTCTTACTCTCACATGTTGATAAAGCCCTTAGGATATGTACTCGACTACTGGGACTATGATGAGATCATACTAGTGGGGCCAGGGTAGTAAACAAGTACATCCTATAACTGTTCCTAGTCGAGGGTGTATCGAGACAGGGCATCGATACACCAGAGTAGACTAGCGTATACGCATCTTGACCCATAAGATGGGCGATGGATGATCCCATATCCATCGGTGTTTGACATCAAGGATGGTGTACGGGTGCTCAGTGGAGACTGGGTACACTGGACGGACTCGCCGAGAAATCCTAGATGGTATTATACCTCACGTCAGATGGCAGTTCTCCGGTGACACTGGTACAGGTTAGTCTGTAGACCCGAGATCGTCAAAGAGTTTTCTGTGATTCCCACTGTGCTTTGATTTCCACCATACCATGTCCAAGAGGGCGTGCAAAATGGTGGCTTTTGGATACAGTCCCGAATTACATGGAGGCAATGAGCGATAGGAGGGGATTCGTCTCTCCCGGTATAGGGAGTTGATGTTGTGCTATGTTCGATTGGCTATAACTGGAAGTCGCTGGCGAGGGTTGATATAGAGATTTACTGGTAAGTATTACCAGTAGTTTCTCGACCAGTTATGAGCCTCACATCGACACGACTTATCGGTTACTGGGGTCTGACGTATACCACCCCTAGACTAGATATGCAACATATCAGACGAAGAGACCGGACTGTACGGGAGTGTTTCTGATTGGATTCACATGAGAATGTACAGGTTTGCTTGTTGATCTTCTGATCGCTCAATACCTGGGTGGCTGTTACGTTTAGCTGACCGCTTGCAGCTTGTGGGTGTTTGATATGTTTATCACCTGCTACCAGCGTATTGACAATTCTTTAGAGTCCTACATAGAGGTTTCTTGACTCAGGTAAAACGGAGTAGGAGCATATATGTGATATGTGCAGGACCGAGGATAATACGATATGAGATACCGTATTATATTCTTGCGATATTTTGATATGAGCCGGGTCATCGGATCAAGTGTTGATTCGATGAATCGGTACATGATATATTAGTCGGTTATATGCGATATAGCCGTATTGTCGGATCAAGTGTTGATTCAATAATTTAATGTATAATTATATATGTGATATATTGCATTACATTATCTAATATTGGCTCGCTTTATTGATTCATTTTCTCACCGGGTAATACATTGATATATATGCGATATATGTTAATTGTATTATTTTCTTTTGTTACAAAAATATATTATATATATGATATATAATATTGTAACATGTTATGATTACAATTGCAACATGATTAGTGGAGATTAAACATGGTTAGGGTTTGATTTGGGTTAATCTATTCTAGAAGCTTCTAGAAGCTTTTATTTTGTTTCTTGCAAAGATATTATGTGTTGATATTTTGCTTGATATTTTCCTAACCCAACCCACACCCTTTACCCTAGTTAAATCTTTACAATGGTTAAGTCTTTCTTGACTTAACCATGGTTGCAATTGTAATGATAATAACATTTGATTATTCATCACAAAAGGATTGATCATTCTTCTTCTTCTTCCTTGGGCTCTTGAAAAGCTTTCTAGGTTTTTCTTTTGTGATGTATTAGTGTGAGATTATGAAAACCAAAGAGTGTTAAATTCCTACTTCATCATCCTCATCTATTCTAGCCACTTAGATTAGGGTTTCTCTTCTCTAATACTTGATTAGAGAAATGAGAGCTTGAGTTAAAGAAACATCAAGGTAGATCATCTTCGAGAAGGAAGACTTCAAGCAAGCATGGATCATTCGGGTTGTGGGACCTCTCTTGAGTCCGGGAGATCACGGATCGCGGTGTAGGGACTACTACTCGGAGCTTATGAAGCGAAGGAGCGGACCACAAAGGTTGTAATCCCTCTTTCTTAGTTTTAAAGATGTTTGCTTACATGTTTAACTCTAATTATCTAGCAAAAATCCACGCTTTGGATTGTTCGGCACGTCTAAATTTTAAATCGGGTATGGTTGATGCATTATAGACCCTTGTAAGAGTGCCTTGGAACCCTACAGTGGTATCAGAACCAAGCTAGAGCATTAGGCGACGTGTATATGATGTTAAAAGTCTGATCGAACCCCGAAACGTCGGTTTTGAACCCCTCTCTGGAAATTTTTTAAAATATTGATTTTTTCTGTAATAAAAATACTCAGAAAATTAAGCAGGGAATTCTAAGGATAACTGTAGAAAACGAGACCCTAGTTCTCTCAAACCGCCGCGGAACCGCGGCAGGACCATGCCTTGCACGGCGGTTCCGCTGCCGTTAATAGGTGTTAGGATTTTTTTTTCTTTTGGTAACATCCATAGCTATTTCTACATGCTTCTGGAAAAATTTTATATTACTCAAGTGTTGAGTTTTCTGGAGATCTTTTGTATTCGTTGATTCGATTGGAAAGTTTAATTTTGTTTTGTTTTCCGGATAATTTAGAACCTGTTAAAATGTTCGATCGGATATCAATAACTCATTTTTTCCCGATACGAAAAACTTTCAAGTGCTGATTTTTTCTTGAGTTTAAAACTTTCGAAAAAACATGCAAGCATATCTGTGGACCCTCTAGATGAACGTAACCTTAACTCGATTATGTGACAGTCAAAACTTCCACTGAACCTTTGGGTTTGTGGTAGTTTGGCGTTGCCACATGTGAGGCGTTGGTTTGACCTTTCTACGGCTGGTTCACTGGGGCTGTGACATGTTCTAGGATTTTTTGAACTCCGCTCAAGTGTTGAGCTATTTGGGAAATCTTGCATATTTGATTATTCGATCGGAAAATTGAACTTTGTCTATTTATCTGGAATGTGATACAATATGTGGAATTCATATAGTTAGGCATGAAATGCGAAGTATGTGATATTTCAGATTTATGATGTCTAAAGTGGTTGTGGATTCCAAATGTTGCAGTTTTACACTTTCTTTTCTGTGACCGTAAGCGTAGTATGTGGTGTATCGCCGGCTTCGTTGCTATACATCAACGACAATCGGGATACGCATACTTGCTTACGTTGATGATATGAAATATTATGTGTTGCTGTGATATGTTGTATTGGATCGTTGAGTTCTGAATAGCCGAGCGTTTTATGTGAGATGAGGTTTTTTTTATTTTCATTCATGTAAAATTCTTTGTATGTAATATTCTTTTATTGGGGCACTTCCATATTGAGGATGATGTCACCATTGTATATTATTTATTTTTCCGCATTTGGTAGACCGAAGGAGGGGAGCACAAGTAACCGGGTTCTAGGGTACAGTGGGAGGCCATCTCGAGGAGTCGAGACCGGGTCTCCTAACCCTAGAATTGGCAGGGTTGCTTGCAGCTCTCGTAGGGGTCTAGGGATGTCGGTTTGGCTATTCATCGCGACCGTGGAATCCGTGTTTTATACAGGCTCGAAATAAAACACGGACGTCCTAATATATCCAATATTTCATATGTAATCTTCTGCAGCAATGTTCTGTGATGAGATCATATTACTGCCTGAGACGAATTCTTATACTATATATATATGCTGATATATAAATATTACTGCTTTCGTTTCTTCTGTGATGCTTAGGAAGCATAAGCTGATGGGATTTATTAATGAGATTAATAAAAAGAAAAGAAACCTAAAAGATGTTGTAGAATAAAAACTTTATAAAAAGGGTAGCTACAGTTTTGCTTTGCACAGCGGTATATATGATATATCCTGCACCTTATTCGATGAGGAAAGAGCCGAGATTCCTTCATCGGGAGTGACCTCTTTAGCGAAACTGGCAAATGCTACAAACTCACGGTTTAGTTTTTGACAGCTTAAATAGTTTTTGCTTTGCACAGCGGTATATATGATATACCCTGCACCTTATTCGATGAGGAAAGAGCCGAGATCCCTTCACCGGGAGTGACCTCTTTAGCGAAACTAGAAAAGCCTCAAAAACAGTCCTTTTCAAAATCACTTGTTTCTACAATGATATCAAGTTCATTACGCAATAGGTTTTCAGAAAAACCTGCCATAGCCTTCCGTCATTTCAGATGAATCCTACTTAGTATTCGTACTACGTTTGTTGACCTCCGTCAAGGCGTAGTGTGCGGTAGCTAACTAGTATTTATCTGTTTATGCATGTAATGCAGATTGGATTAGGGTAGTCGTACGGCCTTATTGACCTCCGTCAAGGATCGTGCAAGTGGGTTTGATTTAATCAAGAAATGATGGGTTGAACTTGACTAGCACTCTATGATTTGTTGACCTCCATCAAGGTCATGGGTTGTTTGGGGCAAAATATTATCAAGAATTTCAAGTGTTGAAAATTGCAATGAGATTGTATACCTCCTATGAGATAGTTGGATCCCGATACCCACTGCGAGTATGAGTTACTCCTGGGAGAATTTTACACAGGGCAATTAGCCGATCAAGTAGGTGTCTAGAAAGGTGTTAACGGGGTTATGCCTCTGGGAAAACGAGGTTTATTTTAATTAGGTTCGTGCAAAAGCACGGGGAGCCTCCTTCAAGTACCAACACTGATCTGGCTGAAAGATTGACGAAGTTATAGGGTGTAATTAATCCTGGCTAATCTTACCATTTAGGGTTTGAAGGAAGATTTGATAAAAACAGTGGGAGACATCCTGATTAGATAAGATAATAACCAATCTAATCTTGCAAGAGCATACGCTAAAGTGTTTTCTTCTCTCTCTCTCCAGGTAACGACCATGTCAGGCCTTAATCAAGATAATAATATGGATGTATTGACTGAACCCGCTTATTATACTGAGCAGGGGATCGTTGGTCCCGTTCTTTTTTATAAGAGTTATAAGACTGAGCGGGAAACAGGTGAATATCTGGATTCCCATGCCGCCCAAACGAAGAACAAGCATGCTGATGCATCTTCTTCGGGTGTGTTAGTTATTGAGAACTGTTTCTCAGTTCACCCTATGTCCTGGGTATTAGATACCGGATCGGGATCCCACATATGTAAATTGTTACGTGGGTTACGTTAAGGTAGAGAACTGGGAAAAGGTGATCATTCCGTACAAGTAGGGAATGGTGCAAATATTGCAGCCAAAGCAGTTGGCGAATATCACCTTGTATTATCAAGTAGTAATACATTGATTCTGAACGAGTGCTATTATATACCGAACATGATGTGCAGCATTATATCAGTTTCTTTATTAAGTAAAGAAGGATATAATTTTGTAATACAGGATAATGTTATGAACATCTTCCTAAATCAAACGTTGATTGGATCAGGCTCGTTACATAATGGCATATACGTTCTCAATCAAAATACAGTCCTTAATATACAAAACACACACAAGAGGAAGCGTTCAGAAATGAACGAATCCTTCTTATGGCATTGTAGACTTGGTTATATCAATGTGACATGGCTAGCTAATTAACATAAGGATGGATATTTGAATCCGTTCGAATTATCATCTTATGAAACTTGCCATTCTTGTCTCAAAGGAAAAATGACCAAAACTCCGTTTAGTGGACACGGAGAAAGAGTTACGGAACTCTTAGGACTGGTACATAGTGATGTATGCGGTCACATGTCTACACACGCCAGGAATGGTTCTTCCTACTTCATTACATTCACTGACGATCTCTCAAGATACGTACATGTGTTCCTGATGAAACACAAGTCTAAAACTTTTGAGAAATTCAGAGAATATAAGCACGAAGTAGAGAACCAAACGGGCAAAAGTATTAAGATATTTCGATCTGATCGAGGAGGAGAATACTTGAGCAATGAGTTTCTGGACTATCTAAAAGAGAATGGGATTCTCTCTCAGCTTACTCCTCCTTATACACTACAGCACAACGGTGTATCAGAACGGAGGAATCGCACCCTATTAGATATGGTGTGCTCTATAATGAGCAATGCTGAGTTACCTATTTCCTTCTGGGGATATGCGCTTGAGACAGCGACATATCTACTGAATAAAGTTCCAACCAAATCAGTGTCTACCACTCCATATGAGATATGGGAAGGGAAGACACCATATCTCAATTTTGTTAAGATATGGGGTTGCCCGGCCTATGTCGAAAGACAAAAACTGGACAAATTCGAGGCAAGATCTGTTTTATGTAAGTTTGTTGGATATCCCAAATATTCGCGAGGGTATATTTTCTACCATAGTGAGGAACAAAGGGTGTTTGTTGCTCAACATGCTACCTTTTTAGAAGAGGAATTTCTTGCAAAAGATATTACTGGCTCTGAGGTAGAACTGGAAGAAGTTCCAGCAGAACAAACGACGGCAGATAATTTGATGGAACCAGAGGATTCAGTAGTTCCCGACGAACCCCAGCCTCTCCACCGATCTAGTAGGGTTTCTCATCCACCTGAGAGATACTACGGTTTTCTCATTGATGGTAGGAGCGAGGATTGCATCATGGAAGATGATGACCCAACTAAGTTCGAGCAGGCCATCACGAGTAGGGACTCAGTGAAATGGCTGGATGCAATACGATTTGAGATGGAATCCATGTACACCAACAATGTATGGACTTTGGAAGTTGCTCCTGAAGGGGTAAAACCCATTGGGAGCAAGTGGATCTTTAAAAAGAAACTTGGTGTAGATGGAAAAGTTGAGACTTTCAAAGCTAGACTTGTTGCAAAGGGTTTTCGTCAACGACCAGGTGTGGATTATGACGAAACCTTTTCTCCAGTGGCTATGCTTAAGTCCATCCGGATCTTACTTGCCATTGCTGTATACCATGACTACGAAATCTGGAAAATGGATGTTAAGACCGCCTTTCTAAATGGTGATTTAGAAGAGTGCGTGTACATGACTCAGCCAGAGGGCTTCTGTCACGTCCCGAAAGTACGGAACATGACCAGCACTTAAACTATGAAACGTCTCGAGGCGTACGTAATCTAAGTAAGCCGAAAACCCAGAAATCCAAACCAAGAAAAGTACTAGAGTGAAGGAAAAACCAACTTAAAACAAGTAGTTCTAATAGCATAAGCCGAATTATGCATTTTAAAAAAAAAACATCAAGTATTTTCTGAAAATTTCGGCAGAGTCTCCTTTGTAAATACTGGCCCCCAAACGGGATACAACATGAATAGTATACGAAATCAATAAAAAGGCATCCCCAAGCGGGAGCTAGCTCTTCGTCAATCGACGGTCATAACCACAAAATCAATATAATATACAACGCCAAGGGCGAGGATCAAAACTCAAAAGGAAACTCAAAACAACAAGAAATCCACAGAAAAATAACGCACGACTCTAAGGTCGAAAGAAAAACATCACTGGTCTCTATCTCAAAAATTAATACATGTTTGGTTGATGGAACTTCTAGATACAATAGAGTAATAATATACAAGGTAATATGATGGGTACGATACCAATAAACCCACCTACTAGCAAGTCAACCGAAAGAAGCAGTGCCAGCAAAGCCGTAATGAAACCTGTACGGCAAAACCTGCAAGAAACTGTGGCACAACAGGGGTGAGTTGCCAACTCGTGAGTAGAAAAACATCTACGAACAGAAACCGCATGAACAACGCAATCCTAGGTCAACAATCATAATATATACTCAAATATATATAACATGCAGCCTATAACAATGACTAGGGTAAATATCTAACCCGAGTGTAATCCCATGTGCCCGTGTCAGTGCCTCAGGTAGCAATATATCATATAGATGATGTATGAATGCATGAAACAGAATGCATGTACTGAATAAAACTGCTTTCATAATTTAGTAAGATTTCTGTACTTTTAAAAGAGGTATCATAAATGAAATCAGCATAAACAGTGTCTAGCATTGACACAAAACATAAATCCCAATGTCTCAATATCTTAGGATCTCAATATCTCAATCTCACTATCTAGGGCGCCGTCAATCCAGATCGGCCCCTACCATCAATCTCAAGACAACGACGGTATCCTCCAGATATCTGACGCGTCGGGTAATATCACCGGTCGGTGGTGCTCCCTTGCCAGGCTCAACGCCATCATCTGCGATCCTCTTGCCCCGGGGTACCGCACCGGGTCCACCATGTAGCCGAAACAGTTCCTCCACTCCTCGAACTCAGGTCTCGAAATCCATCGGCAAACTCATGGTGGACGACTCATACATCATGGGAAACCGCACTTTTCTTTTAAAAAAAGAAAAAAAAAGAATTTTATTAGTGTTTTTGCGGTTTTCCCCCAAATCCAGGAAATCTCATAAAATCCGAATCCAAATCCTCAATAGCATGTAAATAGTGAATATAGACATAAAAATCCATGAATGCGGCATATCAATGAATAATAACATCCATGAGGTAGCAAGTAATATCTACGATGTCTAAACTAGCATATAAGGCAAGTACACTAATATCATGTCTAAACTATTAGCTAACAACCTATGTCAAATGAAATAATATTTTCTAAAGTGTTCGTGACATGGCAATTACCGATGAAGATGTGTGTGAGCCGGCAAGTAAGTGTACGTGGTACATACGCGTCATCGGTAATGGTGCTGGTGTCCTAACAACATGATATCAACAATAGAATAAGAATCATAATGTAAGCAGGCGATGCGGAGCGAACAACAATAATGAGCGGGAGCTGAATACTAGACACAACGACAACTAATATGGGCTAACAACTACACTAAACTATAAGGCTAAGCTGTCAAACTAAACTGAAGGTAAGGAAACCGCCTAACACCTGAGTCGATATATATATATATATATATATATATATATATATATATTAGTCGGTGATCCCGCCTCGATAATGTCACATTCGATACCATATCTATAATCAATATTCCCAAGTCAAGAGTGCGGATCAAACATCAATAAATAGCTCGTACGTAAATCCGTCGTACGGCACCCCAAATCTGGGTACGGTCAATATTATATTCCTCATATTATTCATCTGGTATCCTTTTTATCAAGGTTATAAACCGGGTACTGATCTATGTCTAGTACAATACTAATATCATCAATCTAATCATGATCTGACTGCTGATCTACAGCCTCATACAAACCGATATCATCATCATATATCGTCATAAAGGGGTATATATCGCCTAATGCGACCTATTATGAATATCTTAACTCATGTCATCGATCTCACGGTCTCAAATCAATCTCATCGACTCACCTCAAATCCCAAACACTATCTTCAAATCCAGTATGTGAACACATAGTCCCATACCCATGTGAACATATAAACGCATATCACCATATACGCACAGGTAATAACATAGATGTATGCATGTGTGTGTGTGCATGTGTGGGTGTAACAACTACTCTAGGGTTTCGCAACCAACACTAAACTAGTCCATGAACACCTAGAATCTACCTTTATCATCAAAGTCTCATATCAACATAATATATATATAAGTGTATACGTATTCGTATACATCACTGCGAACTGCGGGGGTGCTATACGCCATCCATCCGACTTCTCCCCATAGATATAAATCTACTCACCTGGTCCTCGCTCGCCGGTGCCGACGTCGTCTCGCGCTTGCTTGTCGTCTCGAAGTCCACATGGGGTACCTACATATCATAACGCACCGTATCGCATTAAAATCCGACTCATGACCAAAATGACACATGAATCCCATATAGGTCAAAACATATGGTTTGCTTCCACAAATCAACCCAAAACCCTCGACATCGGCGTACAAACGCCGAGTGATCGCAAAAAACTCAAACGCATCAATCGTGGTTTCAAAACTCACTAATTATATAAGAAATATGTTTTAATTCATCAAAACCATAAAAGTAAACAAATCGTTTTATTTCCCAAAAACCTAGTTAGCACAAATTCCCATTTCTGTTCAAAACATGATGTTTTACCCAAACTAAATATTTTAACGATTCTAATGGCCAAAATGCTCACTTAATAACATAATTAGGTCATACAAATCACCTCCATATTTTTAATCTCAATAAATTACATTAACCCAAAAATCTAGTTAACAAAATTAACCAATTTCAACCATTTTATCGCAAAAATGCACAAACAACAATTTAGCTTGGATTTGCATAATCTAAAGCATTAAACTACAATTTAAAATGTTAATAAAGTCATAAATAACCTAATTTGATTTTTTTATTAGTTATTTTCATAGATTACAAAAACCTAGTTTATAAAATTATCAAATCTTAACAACTTTGAAGTAACTCATTACAAAATTAACAACAAATCTAGATTGTGCACATCTTAGGATGTTAATTTACACTTGATTAACCTAGTGTGATGGTTAAGCCCTAATTCATATTCAAACCCTTCTCTTAGAATTTCCAAATCTAGAAATTAAACCACAATAATACCTAATTAGGCTAGATTTAGATAACTTAGCAACAATGAAAACATGGGTTGAGATTTATACCTCACAATTTTGTAGATCTACAAGAAACTTAGCCTCCTAAATCTAGCTTCATTGCCCAAGATCCACACTTGATTGGCCAAGGAAATAAAGGGTTAGGAGTTAACTAGGAATTAGTGGTAATTTGGAAGCATTTTAATGGAAATGAGAAGATTTTTGAACCAAAAAAGAGGAGGAGAATTTTTTGGGCTGCTCATGGAGGAGGCTCGGCCATGCTGCAGGAAATGGGAGAGAGAAAGAGAGTGGAAATGTGTGTGTGGGTGTAGAACCACCTCATTTAATGCATCTTTTCAAATAAACCCTTCATTACACCCTTTTTACAATTCCCTTTTCTATTAAATGATGTGAGAATGTGATGGGAATTGTGAAGAGGGAGGGAGGGCTGCTACCTAGGGCCGGCTACAAGGGTGAGGAAGAGAGGGTGAGGTGGGGAAAAGTCAAGGGAGTAAAGTCCGAAGTCCACCAAAGTCAAAGCCCAAACTCATTTTACTATTTCACTCATTTCTTTTGTTTTGTTTTCATTTGTTTTGCTTCTCCCATTTTTTAAGTGGGAACTTGGGTAATGGGCTACCATAGGCTCAGCCAAGGAGGGGAAATTTAGTTTGTGTGGTTGAGGGAAAAATAATAAATGATATATCCCAATTTCCATTAACACTAATTTCACTATATAAGCATTTTTCTTCGATATTTTCTAAAACCGTTTGGCAGCTTCATTTCATTTCAAAAATAACATGTTAAAATTTTGTTTAATATGTTATGATGCACAAAATTTGTTTCAACCCATTCCAATTTGTAATTTTCCCTAATTAAATGTATTAGTGACAGCTTAAAATAATATTAAAATAATTAATTTCGGAAAAATTTTCAGAAAATTTGAAATTTCACCAGTGGCTCAATAAACACCAAATAATAGAAATTACATAGCTAGAATATATATATATTTAATTTTATAATAAAGATATTTGTATTTTGACATTTTACAGAAAACCCCCTTATTTTATCGATTTTCCGAAATTTCACCGAAAAGATTTTCAAAACGTTACAACTTCGTAGATAGTGGGAGCAGCGGAAAGGTGTAAAAGCTGCTTAAATCCATCTATGGGTTTAAGGAAGCATCGCAGAGTTGGAACATCTGCTTTGATGTTGTAGTCAAAGAGTTTGACTTCATCAAAAACGTAGATGAACCTTATATCTATAAGAAGGTTGCAGAGAGTAAGGTTGTCTTCCTCATATTGTACGTCGATGACATACTCTTGATTGGAAATGATGTTCCTATGCTGCAATCAATCAAGCTCTTCTTATCACAAAGATTCTCAATGAAAGATCTAGGTGATGCCTCCTGCATACTGGGAATTATGATCTATAGAGATAGATCTAAACGGATACTGGGATTGTCCCAATCCAGGTACATTAACACCATACTAAAGTGGTTTAGTATGGAAGAATCCAAGCGTGGTAACCAACTCACGATCTCTGGACTCACTCTCTCCAAAGAGATATCTCCCAAGACTGATTTGGAGAGAGCTCGCATGCAAGGGATACCCTATGGTTCGGCAGTAGGCTCTATCACGTATGCGATGCTATGTACCAGACCCGATGTAGCATACTCACTAAGTGTAGTGAGTCGGTATCAAGCAGATCCTGGAGAGAGTTACTGGACAGCTGTGAAGAACATTCTCAAGTACTTGCGAAGGACTAAAGAGATGTTCTTGGTCTATTGTAACGGAGAACTCCAGATGGAGTCCTTTACCAATTCCAGCTTCTAGAGTGATAAGGACCACTCTAAGTCGCACTCAGGATTTGTTTTTATCCTCAATGGAGTGGCGGTGTGTTGGAAGAGTTCCAAACAAGATACCGTTGCAGACTCGACGATGGAGGTTGAATACATCGCTGCCAACGATGCTGCCAAAGAGGCTGTCTAGATAAAGAAGTTCATCACTGAACTTAGTGTAGTTCTGTCCATTGAGCATCCAATACCTTTGTATTGCGATAACAATGGAGCTGTGGCTATGGCCAAGGAACCCAGGTCCGATCAGAAGTCCAGACATATTCTGAGGCGGTATCACCTGATCAGGGAGATAGTTGATCGCCGGGAGATCGAGGTCAGGAGAGTTGATACGAAGGACAACACTGTGGATCCACTCACGAAGGCCATTCCCCATATACAGTTTGAGAGAGTATTCGGGATGCTAGGTATGAGATACTACAACAGCTTGCCTTAGTGTAAGTGGGAGATTGTTAGATATGTATATGCCCTAGAGGCCATTGTTGTACATATGATGCATATGGATGCTTGGATATATATAGAGAGGACTTTCTTACTCGTCATGATAGTATGCTATTTGGTTTCACTTTATCTTAACATGTTGACTTATATTAGTTTACTGTCTTACTCTCACATGTTGATAAAGCCCTTAGGATATATACTCGACTACTGGGACTATGATGAAATCATACTAGTGGGGCCATGGTAGTCAACGAGTACATCCTATAACTGTTCCTAGTCGAGGGTGTATCAAGACAGGGCATCGATACACCAGATTAGACTAGCGTATACGCATCTTGGCCCATATGAAGGGCGATGGATGATCCCATATCCATCGGTGTCTGACATCAAGGATGGTGTATGGGTGCTCAGTGGAGACTGGGTACACTGGACGGACTCACCGAGAACTCCCAGATGGTATTATATCTCACGTCAGATGGCAGTTCTCTAGTGACACTGGTACAGGTTAGTCTGTAGACCCGAGATCGTCATAGAGTCTTGTGTGATTCCCACTGTAATTTGATTTCTACCTTACCACGTCCAAGAGGGTGTACAAAACGGTAGCTTTTGGGTACAGTCCCGAATCACATGGAGGCAATGAGCGATCGGAGGGGATTCGTCTCTCCCGGTATAGGGAGTTGATATTGTGCTGTGTTCGATTGGCTATAACTGGAAGTCCCTGGCCAGGGCTGATATAAAGATTTACTGGTAAGTATTACCAGTAGTTTCTTGACCTGTTATGAGCCTCACATTGACACGAATTATCGGTTACTGGGGTCTGACGTATACCACCCGTAGACTAGAAATGCAACATATCAGACGAAAAGAACGGACTGTACGGGAGTGTTACTGATTGGATTCACAGGAGAATGTACAGGTTTGCTTGTTGATCTTCTGATCGCTCAATACCTGGGTGGCTGTTATGTTTAGCTGACCGCTTGCAGCTTGTGGGTGTTTTATATGATCATCACCTACTACCGGCGTATTGACGATTCTTTAGAGTCCTACATAGAGCTTTCTTGACTCAGGAAAAACGGAGTAAGAGCACATATATGATATGTGCAGGACCGAGGATAATATGATATGAGATACCGTATTATATTCTCGCTATATTTTGATATGAGCCGGGTCATCGGATCAAGTGTTGATTCGATGAATCGGTACATGATATATTAGTCGGTTATATGCGATATAGCCGGATTGTCGGATCAAGTGTTGATTCGATAATTTTATGTATAATTATATATGTGATATATTGCATTACATTGTCTAATATTGGCTCGCTTTATTGATTCATTTTCTCACCGGGTAATACATTGATATAAATGCGATATATGTTAATTGTATTATTTTCTTTTGTTACAAAAATATATTATATATGTGATATATAATATTGTAACATGTTATGATTACAAATTCAACATGATTAGTGGAGATTAAACATGGTTAGGGATTGATTTGGGTTAATCTTTTCTAGAAGCTTCTAGAAGCTTTTATTTTGTTTCTTGCAAAGATATTATGTGTTGATATTTTGCTTGATATTTTCCTAACCCAATCCACACCCTTTACCCTAGTTAAATCTCTACAATGGTTAAGTCTTTCTTGACCTAATCATGGTTGCAATTGTAATGATAATAACATTTGATTATTCATCACAAAAGGATTAATCTTTCTTCTTTTTCTTCCTTGAGCTCTTGAAAAGCTTTCTACGTTTTTCTTTTGTGATGGATTAGTGTGAGATTATGAAAACAAAAGAGAGTTAAATTCCTACTTCATCATCCTCATCTATTCTAGCCACTTAGATTAGGGTTTCTCTTCTCTAATACTTAATTAGAGAAGTGAGAGCTTGAGTTAAAGAAATTTCAAGGTAGATCATCTTCGAGAAGGAAGACTTCAAGCAAGTATGGATCATTCGGGTTGTGGAACCTCTCTTGAGTCCGGGAGATCACGGATCGCGGTGAAGGGACTACTACTCGGAGCTTATGAAGCGAAGGAGCGGACTACAAAGGTTGTAATCCCTCTCTCTTAGTTGTAAAAATGTTTACTTGCATATTTAACCATAATTATCTAGCAAAGATCCTCACTTTGGGTTGTTCGGCACGTCTAAATTTTAAATCGGGCATGGTTGATGCCTTATAGACCCTTATAAGAGTGCCTTGGAACCCTACAGTCTTTGGGTACAGTCCCGAGGCACATAGAGGCAATGGGAGATAGGAGGGGTTTCGTATCTCCCGGTATTGGGGTTGATATTGTGCTATGCTCGATTGGCTATAACAGGAAGTCCCTGGCTAGGGCTGCTGAGATTTACTGATAAGTGTTATCAGTAGTTTCTCGATCTGTTATGAGCCATTCACCGGCATGACTTGTTGAGTTATTAGGGTCGACGATTCCATCCCTAGACTTGATATGCAGCATATCTGATGAAGAGACTGGTCTGTACGGTAAGTGTTGCCAGTTGGCTCGACGGGAGTTTTGACAGCTTCACTGGTTTTCTTCTGATCGCTCAATACCCGTGTAGCCGTTACGTTTAGCTGACCGCTTGTAGCTTGTAGGTGTTTGATATGATCATCACCTACTGCCGTCGTATTGACGAGTCTTAGAGTCTCACAATGAAGTTTCCTAGCTCAGGCGAAATGATGTGGTGTGCATATGAGATATATGCGGGGACCCGATTAAATGCGTGTATGTCATACCGTATATTAATCGGGCGTTTTTCTATTGGTCGGGTCATATATGATATGAACGGTTTGTTAAATCAAGTGTTGATTTAACATTTGACTTTTAGCTTAATTCTTTATTAAACCCTTTTCTTTGATGTTGTATGCATGCATATTTGCACATGATGATGTGCATGGACACATTCATACATACATTGTATCATGGTTGTTGATACACAATATGGTGCCAATGCAAGACTCACATGTTAACAAATATATATATATATATATATATATATATATATAGAGAGAGAGAGAGAGAGAGAATTAAAAGATATAGAAAATTAATTCATGGTAGGATAATTATCCTTCACCATTCTTTTAACCTTAGCTCCCACCATGAGTTAACTTTCTGTGGTTCTTTTTCTCCTAAATAAATATCTAGATATTTGTTAACCCTTGGTTAAGGATGAGAGTGGAAAATATATATATTTTCTATTCTCATTCTTTTCATAAGATATATCATTATCTTTTGAGAAAAGCTTAGCCACCATTATCTTCTTCTTCCTCCAAGCTCTATTGAGTTTTCTCTTGAGTGAGGTTGATAAAAAGAAAGGATTTTGATTATAGAATACACACCACCTCATCATTCTACACCTCTCTAGCCCATTAGTGTAGGGTGTTTGCTATACTTCTTTCACAAATCAAGTAAAGCAAGGAGCTTTGGGCAAAGGGACTTCGGGTGGATCATCGTGGACGAGAAAGACCTCTAGCGATCTGATCCATACTCTCAAAGGTTCAAGGAGTCACCAAGGGAGGTCTACAAAGGTTGTAATCTCTACACTTAGTGATAGATTCTCTTTTGTATATGACACTTGTTCATTGTTGCCCTAAAATTCTAGTTATGATTCTAGTTTAGTTAACTTAGCACCTTAAAAATTTAATTGTGGCTTGTGTGATGCTTCCAAACTCTAGATTAAGTGCTAGATAAACCCAACAACATAGAGTATTAATATGAGCATATCGGTTATATCATGCAAGCATGTCAAGTGATGGTACAGAACAATGAATATACTACACAGTTACGAATAATATCATGATGTGGAGGTTCTACTGTTTAAGTGACATGGCAATTACCGATGAAGAATGTGTGTGAGCCGTCAATCAGTGTAAGTGTAACATACGCATCAACGATAATGGTGTAGGTGTACTAGCAAATGATATCATATAACATTTATTACTGGAACAACGTATGTAAATCACTAGGGGTAATATTCTATATAGCATGAACAATAAATGGGTATAACTATCTACTTATGAACTATAAGATCACTTAAAGGTTACGAATCATAGTTTTGAAAGTGGGGGCTACGGTATTTTAAGAAAAGAATATCATTTGAAAATCCGTAACGTCCCTTGAGGTTTCCATTTAAAAGATGCATACGATTCGTCAGTTTTGGAAATAGGTATGGTCTAGGCGGTATATTTACGTTGGCCATCATGCCTCATAACTTCTGATATGATAATAATCCTCAATCATCATTCTCAAATCACTAGCGCGGATCAATCATCCGGTACGTCTCATCACGTACGGTAATCCATCATATGGGGTCATCAAACAAAATAGGGAATCTATCATCCTATACAACAATGACGGTACGGATCTAAAGTCTCCTACGACATATTACTCATTATACTCATAAATATATATACAAATATATCTCAAACAAGTTTGTATCAATCTCATAATGATATTTGCATATACTTCATATCTTAAGAATTTTACGACACCTCTATCTCAATCTCATGTCGTGTTTATCAATCTCGATCTCGTATCATCTCATCATTTACTCATAATTGTTCTCTTTCAATTCACCATATCACGACTCACTTTTCATTTCATATATCAATATTTTCATTAGTGTCAACTTTTACCATATCATTTCATTACTAAGTCCTAGAATTTTAGTTATCTTAAGGTCGTATCATATCCTTCATCGAATTGCAATTATAAAACGATCATCCATATCAATGATTGCGAGGGTGCTATACGCCATCCACCCGACTTTCCCCGTAGATATAAATCTACTCACATTAAACTCCTCGCTTAGCCGAAGTCGAAACGCTCCGTCGTCTCAGAAGTCCACGCGAAGTACCTACAATCAAAACACCATCGAAATGCAAACATAATCAATATCCGAAAAACGATACGGCACACGGATCGCTTATAGGTTAGAACCTATAGCCTACGCATGCAAAATCGCCCAAACAACCCTCGTCGTTGGCGTACAAATATCAAATGACGCAATCAAATCCAAATATAAACCAAGTTTTCCAAATCGCATAACACGAATTCAAATATCACATGACACTAAATCAGCAAGTAAGGAAATCAATCCCAGATTTCTCCTCAGATCAAATTGGACTAAACAAGCAAATACAAGGGATATGTTATAGGATAAGTGAGCTATAGTCAAAACCACATCTCCATAGCCCATACAAAAACCGACGACATTCCCACGAAAACCGATCTCGCCGGCCAAATGAGCCCCAAACGTGCTAGTACTTCTGTGGTGGTTTTTTAGTGGTCTATCTAGGTTAATGGTCTTGTTTGATTTTCTTAGAAAAATCCCACATAGCTCCAGATTACCTGTAGGCTATAAGGTTTCACAAAACCGACACGGAAAATTCAAACTTCGTATTTTGGTTTCTAAACTCCATTCCAGGCCATGAAACCAATCCCTAAGGTCTTGTAAACTCTAACTATATCTCAATTGACCACTTGACAGCAACTTTCAATTTTCTAAAACCGAAATCCTATATATCTCAAATTCTAACTAAAAATACGATATTTAACGCAAAAACTAAACTAAAGTGTATGGATTAACTCATTGGCAGCCAAGGAAAGTTCTTTAGTTGCCCAAAGTCTTCAAAATTCGAAATTGATTGGTTCTATGGGTTTAGAATGGATGTGTGCATGTTTTTAATGAAATGTGCATGGGGTTTTGAGAATGGATTGAGATGATGCATTGGTGTAGTGGGAAATTGAAGGAGATGAAGAAACATGAAGAAAACAATGGAGGAGGAAGGATTAGGGAAGCCATGTAACCCTCTCTTATTCTCACTCTCTCACACTAATTATCCCCCTACACTCACCCCTCAACAAATATCTATTTTGTCCATGGCATCAAATTTTTATTCCTTTAACACACTCATTTCTTTTCTTTTCTTTGATTTTCTTTTCCTTTGCTTTTCTTTTCTCATTCTCTTTTCTTTTCTCAACAATCTCACAAGTCGCAAACAAACCATGCACATGACATGGTGCACAAGTCACGGAAAAATGAAAAAATACGGATTTTACCAAAAATCCGATAAATTTCATTAAAATAAATAAATCATTTTATTCCCCAATAAATTTCCAAATATTGGTATATACTTATACCATTTTACGAAAAATCCCTATTCGTAAATCGAATAGTTTTCGCGAAATATATTATTTTAATATTAAATTTCCAAAAATAATATTTTATATTTTCTGAAATGTTACAGCCGGTCACGAATAATATTTTCAGGTCGTAACAAAGTTGGTATCAGAGCACTAGGTTTAACCTTGGTTCGAGTCTATATTTGACTATGCGGAGTCTAGGGCGGGTATGTATTTCGGAACATAGGCTTGACCTTACGGAACTTAGACTTGAACAGGGGGTATTAGACCCGAACTTTCGTTACATTGGCTAACCCTGGTGTAGGGTTCTAGGCACACGCACAAAGGTCTATAAGGCATCAACCATGACCGATTTAAAATTTAGCCGTGCCGAACAACCGTAAACCAAGATCTTAGACTAGAGATTAGGCGAAACAAAGCATGTTAAACACTTTAACATCTAAGAGTTTAGGATTACAACCTTTGTACTCCGGTCCTTCACTTCATAAGCTCCGTGTTGTGGTCCCTTTGCTGCGATCATCAAGTTCCGGACTATCGAGAGACTCCACGAAGAGAAAGATGCAAGCTTGCTTCCGATCTTCGATAACAAAGATGATCTACCTTGAAATTTCATTAACACAAGCTCTCACTCACTAAATGAAGTGAACACCCTAATCTAAATGTTTAGGATAGATTAGGATGATGAAGTAGGAATTTAGCTCTCATTTATTTTCTTTAACTCACTCATTTTCATCACTAGAGAAAAACCTAGAATGCTTTTTCAAAAGCTCAAGAAAGAAGAAGAAGAATAGTAATCCCTTTTGTGATGAATAATGAAAGTGGTCATATCATTACCAAAGCAACCATGGTTAAGTCAAGAAAAGACTTAACCATTGTAGAGATCTAACCATGGTTAAGGGTGTGGGTTGGGTTAAGTAAATATCTTTGCAAAAACAAAAAGGAAACCTTCTAGAAGGTTCACGAAGGAACTAACCCAAATCAAATCCTAATCTTGTTTAATCTCAACAAAACATGTTGCATTAGTAATCATATCATGTTACAATATTATATATCATATATATAATATTTATTGTAACAAAATAAAATAATACAATTAACATATATCGCATATATATCAATGTATTACCCGAGTGAGGAAAAGAATTTTTTAGTGAGCTTATATCAGTTAATGGAATTTAATATATCAAATATATAATTATACATTAAATTATCGATTCAACACTTGATCCGATAATCCGGCAATTTCGCAAATAACCGACTAATATAATATGTATCAGTTCATCGAATCAACACTTGATCCGATGACCCGGCTATATCACATATACCCGGCCGATATCTCATATCGCGAGATACGGTATCGCATACACGCATCATTCTCGGTCCCGCACATTTCACATATGTGCACCTACTCCGTTTTGCTTGAGCCAAGAAACCTCTGTGTAGGACTCTAAAGAATCGTCAATATGCTGGCAGTAGGTAATGATCATATCAAACACCCACAAGCTGCAAGCGGTCTGCTAAACATAACAGCCACCCAGGTATTGAGCGCACAGAAGATCAACAAGCAAGCCTGTACACTCTCCTGTGAATCCAGTCTGTAACACTCCCGTACAGTCCGGTCTCTTCGTCTGATATGTCGCATATCTCGCCTAGGAGTGGTAAACGTCAAACCCCAGTAGCTTGATAAGTCGTGTCGATATGAGGTCCATAACAGTTTGAGAAACTACTAATAACACTTACCAGTAAATATCAGCAACCCTGGCCAGGGATTTCCAGTTATAGCCAATCGAACACAGCGCAACATCAACTCCTTATACCAGGAGAGACGAATCCCCTCCTATCACTCATTGCCTCCATGTGATTCGGGACTGTACCCAAAAGCCACCTTTTTGCACGCCCTCTTAGACATGGTATGATGGAAACCAAAGCACAGTGGGAATCACACAAGACTCTATGACGATCTCGGGTCTACAGACTAACTTGTATCAGTGTCACCAGAGAACTTCCATCTGCCGTGAGGTATAATACCATCTGGGAGTTCTCGGCGAGTCCGTCCAGTGTACCCAGTCTACACTGAGCACCCGTATACCTTCTCTGATGTCAAACACCAATGGATATGAGATCATCTATCGCCCATCATATGGGTCAAGAAGCGTATACGCTAGTCTAGTCTGGAGTATCGATACCCTGTCTCGGTACTCCCACGACTAGGAACATTTGAAGGATGTACTTGGCGACTACACTGTCCTCACTAGTATGATCCGCATCATAGTCTTGGTAGTTAAGTACTCATCCTAAGGGCTTTATCAACATGTAACATAGAGACAATCAGAGTACATGTTAAGATAAAGAGCAACTAGATAGCGTACTATCATGTCGAGCAAGAAAGTCCTCCCTATATATGTCCAAGCATCCACTACAATATACATCGTATGTACAGTAATGGCCTCTAAGGCATACATATAACTAACAATCTCCCACTTGCACTTGGGCCATCTGTTGTTGTATCGTATACCCAACAATTAGCTGCGGTTGAAGTATCTCATACTCAACTATCCCATTAAAGTCTCTACTGGGAAAAAGGCCTTTGTGAGTGGATCCACGCTGTTGTCCTCTGTGTCTTCTCTCCTAACCTCGATTTCCCTGGAGATCAACCATCTCCATGATCAGGTGATACTGCCTAAGAATTATATCTGGATTTCTGATGGGACGGGGGTTCCTTGGCATAAGCCACAACTCCATTGTCACACAATGGTAGGAACGAAGTTCATCTCATGAACTTATATCTATCCAGACTGCCTCTTTGGTAGCATCCTTGGTAATGATGTATTTTGCCTTTAATCGTCTAGTAAGTCATGGTATCTAGCTTGGAACTCTTCCAACATACCGTCCCTCTATTGAGGGTAAAGACAATGCCTGGGACTGACATTCAGTCGTCCTTATCATCGTAGAACTTTTCCAGTGATTCTCCCCAGGATCGATTGATACCATCTCACTACAACTAGTGAGAATCCTAACATCCAATTAGATCTCTCTCATAAATCCAAAACCCAGGATTTACGAGGTATCACTTTGATCCTATATGGAGAATCCTTATGATAAGCGGTGATTGACCAAGCGTAGCATAGGAAACCCCTTCCCTATAAAGAGTATGTCATCCACGTACTTTACGAGGATCACCACCATACTCCCTACTACCTTTTTGTATATACAAGGTTCATCTACCATTTTGATGAAGTCAAACTCTTTGACTACCACATCAAAACAGATGTTCCAACTCCGCGATGCCTGATTTATCACATAAAACATTTTGCACACGTTTCCGCTGCTCCCACTGTCTACGAAGCCCTCTGGCTGTGTACTTACAGACGCTCTCTTCCATATCAACATTTAGAAAAGTAGTCATGACACCCAACCGCCAGATATTGTAGTCATGGTATGTAGCCGTGGCAAGTAGGATCTGGATGGACTTAAGCATAGCTTTGAAAGTCTCAACTTTTCCATGTACACCAAGTAATCTTCTCAAGATATACTTTCTCCTGATGGGGATTTAACCCTTCAGATAAAGCAACCAAAGTCCATACTTTGTTGGTGTATAAGGATTCCATCTCAGATCACTAAACATCCTGCCATTCTTACAGAGTCTCACTCCTGATGGCCTGCTCGAAACTAGTTGGGTCACCATCTCATGATGCAATCCTCGCTCCTACTGTCATAGAGAAAACCGAAGTATCTCTCAGGTGGGTGAGGAACCCTACTAGATCGGCGGAGAGGCTGAGGTTCGTTGGAAACTATTGAATCCTTTGGTTCTACCAAATCATCAGTTGCAGTTTGTATAGCTGGAACTCTTTTCAGTTCTACCTCATGACCACTAATTTCTTCACAAGAAATTCCCTTTCACAAAGGTGGCATGTTGAGAAACAAAACATCTTTCGTTCCTCGGTTAGGTAGAAGATATTCCCTTGCGTATGCTTAGGATATCCAACAAACTTCTACAGAACTGACTTTGCCTCGAGCTTGTCCGGATTATGCTTTTAGACATAAGCTGGACAACCCCAAATCTTAACAAACTTAAGATATGGGCTCTTCCCTTTCCATATCACATATGAAGTGGTAGACAACTGATTTGATTTGAATCCTATTCAATAGGTATGCAGCTTCTCAAGTGCATAACTCCCAAAAGGAAATAGGAAACTCAGTAGTACTCATCATAGAGCACACCATATCACATAGGGTGTGATTGCTCCGCCCCGATACACCAAGGTGTTGTAGTGTATACAGTGGAGTAATGCTGAGAGAGAATCTCATTCTCCTTTAGAATAGTCTAGGAATTCCGTTCTCAAGTATTCTCCTCCTTGATCTTATCAAAGGACATAATATTTATACCCGTTTTTGGTTCTCTACTTCCAACTTATATTCTGTGATTATCTCAGAAGTTTCGGACTTGTGTTTCAACAGGAACATATGTCTGAATCTTGAGAGATGATCAGTGAATGTAATGAAGTACAAAGAACCGGTCCTGGCATGTGTAGACAGGGTACCTCGCATACATCAGCATGTATCAATCCCAAGAGTTCACCAACTCTTTCTCTGTTTCCAATAAACGGAGCTGTGGTCATCTTATCTCTGTGACATGACCGGCAAGTTTCACAAGATGTAAATTCAAACTAATTTAAATATGCATCTATATGTAACTCCAGCTAGTCGGGTCGCATTGATATGACCTAGTCTACAATGCCTCAAGAAGGATTTGTTCATTTCTGAACTCTTCCTCTTATGTGTGTTCTGTATACTAAGAATTGTAGTTTGATTTAAAACGTCAATGCTTTTAGATAACGTGCTTGAACCGATCAACTCTTGATATAGGAAATGTTCAAAATATTATCCAACAATACAAAATTATATCCTTCTTCACTAATAAAGAGATTGATATGATGTTGTATATCAAGTTCGGTATCTAATAACATTCGTTCAGAATCAATGTATTCTGGTAATACATGGTGATAACTACCAACAGACTTGACTGCAACACTTGCATCGTTTCTATCTCATGAAATTTATCACCCGTTCTCAGTTCTCTACATATCTGTAGCCCATGTAACAAATTACATATGTGGGATCCTGATCCGGTATCAAATACCCAGGACATAAAGGATATTGAGAAACAGTTCTGTGTAATGAACACACCCGAAAAAGATGCATCAATATGTACTTTCTTCGTTTGGGCGGCACGGGAATTCTGGTAATCCCCTATTTCCTGCTCTGCCTTATAACAATTATAAGTTGGAGCGGGACCAACGTTCCTTAGCGCGGTATAGCAAGCGGGTTCGGTCAATACATCCGTATTATTATCTTGATTAAAGTGTGACATAGTCGTAACCAGGAGAGAGAGAGAAGAAAGCACTCAGCTTGCACTTTTGCAAGATTAGATTGGTTATCAATTTATCTAATCAGGATGTCTCCCACTGTTTTAGTCAAATCTTCCTTCAAACCCTAAAAGGAAAGACTAGCCGGGATTAAATACACTCTATAAGTTCACCAATCTTTCAGCCAGGCCAGTGCCGGTACTTTGAGGGAAGTTCCCCGTGATTTCGCACGGACCTAATTAAAATAAGCCTCGTTTTCCTAAAGGCATAACCCCGTTAACACCTTTCTAGACACCTACTTGATCGGCTAATTGTAATGTGTAAAACTCTCCCAGGAGTAACTCTTACTCACAGCGGGTATCGGGATCCAACTATCTCATAAAAGGTATGCAATCTCATTGCAAATTTCAACACTTGAAATTCCCAATAATATTTTGCCCCAACCGATCTATGACCTTGACAAGGTCAACAAACCATAGACCGCAAGTCAAGTTCAACCCGTCATTTCCTGATATGAATTAAACCCACCCGCACGACCCTTGACAAGGTCAACAAAGTCGTATGGCTACCCTAATCCAATCGCATCATATGCTTATACAGATAAGCAGTAATCAGCTACCGCACACTACGCCTTGACAAGGTCAACAAACGCAGTACGAATACTAACTATTACTTATCTGAAATGACAGAGGGCTACGACAGGTTTTTAAGAAAACCCATTGCGTAATGAACTTGATATCGTTGTTGAATCGAGTGATTTTAAATGGAATGTTTTTGAAGCCTTTTCTAGTTTTGCTAAAGAGGTCACTCCCGGTGAAGGGATCGTCGGCTCTTTCCTCATCGAATAAGGTGCAGGATATTTCACAAATATCACTATGCAAAGCAAAAACTATAGAAACAATCAAAATACAAACCGAGTTTGTAGCATCTGCTAGTTTCGCTAAAGAGGTCACTCCCGGTGAAGGGATCTCGGCTCTTTTCTTATCGAATAAAGTGCTGGATGTTCTACAAGGAACACCGCTATGCAAAGCAAGAACTAGAGCTACCAGTTTTTAAACAAGTTTCTACAACATCTTTAGGGTTCTTTTATTTCATTAATCTCATTAATGAAGTCCCATTTTTATTATGCTTCACAAGCATCTCATTTGAAACGAAATCTGCAATATAAAATATATCTCATATATATAATATAAACATTCATCTCAGGCAGTAATATGATCTCATCACCGAACATTGCAGCAGAAGAACACATATGAAATATTGGATATACTAGGAGGTCCGTATTTTTAATACGAGCCTGTATAAAACACAGATTCCACGGTCGCGATGAATAGCCAAAACCACATCCCTAGACCCCTACGAGAGCGACAAGAAACACTGCCAATTCTAGGGTTAGGAGACCCGGTCTCGACTCCTCGAGATGGTCACCCACTGGACCCTAGAACCCGGTTACTTGTGCTCCCCGCCTTGGGTCTACCTAATGCAAAAAAATAAATAATATAAAATGGTGACATCATCTTCAGCCCGGAAGTGCTCCAATAAAAGAATATTACATACAAATGAATTTTACATGAATGAAAAAGAAAAACTCTCATCTCACATAAAAACCCCGACTATTCAAAACGCGACGATCCAATATAACATATCACAGCAACACATAATATCTCATATCATCTACGTAAGCAAGTATGCGTATCCCGATTGTCGTTGATGTATAGCAACGAAGCCGGCGATACACCACATACTACGCTTACGGTCATAGAAAAGAAAGTGTAAAACTACAACAGTTAGAATCCGCAACCTCCTTAGACATCGCATGCCTAACCAAATGAATTCCTTAGACATCGCATACCTAACTATTATAAACCCCGCATTTTAGTCTCATTATCGAAAACTCTTTTCAATATCAAGTCGGGCAATTCAACAAGATTCCCGACATCCTGATCGAATGCTTGTCGCAAACTTCAGTAGACGGCCGCACCCCCGGATGTCGTCGACGAAGCGCACTAAGGCGGAACATCTCTGCCTCGAGCATCCCAACGGATGCTTTTGGCGACGGGGTTCTCCTACAGTCACTTGGTCGGGGCTATGGGGCGTGGCTGTCTGTTAAGTTTACCCGGCGAGTATCCGCGTACGCTACGTGATTGCGACGGACTTTTGATCGTATCAAAATCCCATAGCAACCGATCAATTGAGACTAAACTGCTAGATTTATAACATTCAAATTAGTTATCTCATAACTACTTATGGATTCCAAATATTGTATCACATTCCAGATAAATAGACAGTGTTAAACTTTCCGATGGAATAAACAAACACCCAAGATTTCCCAAATAGCTCAACACTTGAGCGGAGTTCAAAAAGTATCCATCACAAGCCACAGTACCGATAGTCCAGCCGTAGAAGGGTCAAGCCAACGCCTCACATATAGCAACGCCGTACTGCCCCAAACCCTAAGGTTCAAAGGCGGTTCAGACGGTCACATAATCGAGTTAAGGTTAGTGTTCTTCTAGAGGGTCCACCGCGTTACTTGCATGATTTTCCGGAAGTTTCAAACTCGAGAAAAAAAATCAAACTTTTGAAAAATTTTCCGACAGGGGAAAAAGTGAGTTATTGATATCCGTTCGAACTTTTTAACAGTTTCTAAAATTATCCGGAAAAACTTAAACGAAGTTAAATTATCCGATCGAATCAACGAGTCCCCAATACAACCCAGAAAACTCAACACTTGAGTAGAATTAAAAATTCCCAGAAGAATCAGGAAACACCTACGGACGTTACTGTAGAAAAATGAGTCCCTGATATCCACATACGGACGCAGAGCGACCGCTAAAAGCAGGGTATTGCCGCGGTTCCGCAGCGCTATAGTGGAATTAGGTAGTCGTATTCTACAGTTATCCTTAGATTTCCCTGCTTAATTTTTGAGCATTTTTAATATGAAAAATGTCAATTTTTTGAAAAATTTCCAGAAAAGGGTATAAACCGGGTATTCGGAGTTCGATCGGACTTTAAAATTCGCCTAGACTTCGCCTAAAGCTCTAGCTTGGCTCTGATACCACTGTAGGGTTACTAGGCATACGTACAAGGGTCTATAAGGCATCAACCATACCCGATTTAAAATTTAGCTTTGCCGAACAACCCTAAACCAAGATCTTAGAGTAGAGATTAGGCGAAACAAAGCATGTTAAACACTTTAACATCTAAGAGTTTGGGATTACAACCTTTGTAGTCCGGTCCTTCACTTCATAAGCTCCGTGCTGTGGTCCCTTCACTGTGATCATCAAGTTCCGGACTCTCGAGAGGCTCCACGAAGAGAAAGATGCAAGCTTGCTTCCGATCTTCGATAACAAAGATGATCTACCTTGAAATTTCATTAACACAAGCTCTCACTCACTAAATGAAGTGAACACCCTAATCTAAATGGTTAGGATAGATTAGGATGATGAAGTAGGAATTTAGCTCTCATTTATTTTCTTTAACTCATTTTCATCACTAGAGAAAAACCTAGAAAGCTTTTTCAAAAGCTCAAGGAAGAAAACGAAGAATAGTAATCCCTTTTGTGATGAATAATGAAAGTGGTCATATCATTACCAAAGCAACCATGGTTAAGTCAAGAAAAGACTTAACCATTGTAGAGATCTAACCATGGTTAAGGGTGTGGGTTGGGTTAAGTAAATATCTTGCAAAATATCTCTGCAAGAACAAAAAGGAAACCTTCTAGAATGTTCAAGAAGGAACTAACCCAAATCAAATCCTAATCTTGTTTAATCTCCACTAAACATATTGCATTAGTAATCATATCATGTTACAATATTATATATCATATATATAATATTTATTGTAACAAAATAAAATAATACAATTAACATATATCGCATATATATCAATGTATTACCCGAGTGAGAAAAAGAATCGATTCGTAACGTTTTAAAAATAAATAAATAAATAAATAAATAAATAAAAATCCTTTAAGTGAATTTTCTGATTTTCGGTAAAATAAACCGTATTTTCCGTAAAACTTAACTATAAATAATTTTCATCATAAATTTAAAAAGTCCTATTTTAATTATGTAATTACAAGTATATGGTGTTTATTTAGTCACTTATAAATTTTTAGTTTAATTAAACATTTTTCCTAAATTAATTATTTTAAATATTAACATAAGCTTTATTTATGCATTAAATTCGTGTAAATTACAAATTTGAATGGGTTAATTTAGCAAAAGTGAACCATTACATATTGTAATCTAGTGTGTATCATGCAAAATTCATTTCCAAAATTTTTTCATGGTTCTAAACTTTTCTAGGATTAACTTAGAAAAGAAGTGAATAAAAAATAAAGAAAATGTTGAAAAGACATTAAACATGCATCTTTTGAAGAACTTTCTACACAACTCCTCACATATTTTTCTTTCTCTCTTTTTATCATTGCCTTGGCAGGCCCTCACCTCATGGTAGCCCCACCCCCCAATTGTTCCAAGCTAATTTTCCTTCAAAAATTCAACAAAAATTCCAAAAATAAAACTCAAAATCAACATTCAATCTCTACCATTTTCCTTTGACCTATTTAGCATGGATTTTGGAGTTGGAAATTATTATTTTGGAAGCATATTTTCATGTTTGGATCTCATGTTTTGGAGGTATAATTTTTATTCCTATGATTATTTGTTGTTAAATGCTTTAATCTAGCATATTAAGATTTTCTTAATTAATTCTATTTGTAAATTTAAAATTAAAGATAGGTTTTCTAAAATGAAGCTAGGGTTTATATTAATTAAGTGGGGTTATAATAACTAGTTTAATATTTTTAGAAATGGAAAATCTTGTATGATTGATATATTGTAAATTGTTCTTTCAAAATTGTTTAAATTAAACAATTTTGCAAGCTAGATTTTTATAAATTATATATATTGGTGTGATAAAATTCTAATTAATATTTTTATCACTAGAATATGGTTTTAATGAGAATATTAACTTTTTAAAGGAATGAAAAACCTAATTTGGTTACTAGTTTCAACTTGATAATGGGAAATTTTGATAAATATGTTATTTTTGCTAACTAGGTTTTAGAAATTTCTTAAATAATTGAGATTTAAAATCTAATTATCGTTTAATTACATTATTAACATCATAAATTGCAGTATAATAAGTTAATTCATGCAAAATCAAGTTTAGTTGTGAAATTATGAAATTTTGCTTCCACGGTGTTGAAATTGATAAAATTGCAAATTAGAAATTGCAATTTAATACAAATTAGTATGATAAAAATATAGTAATGGCTTCTATAATCTAGTAATGTTATTTAATAAATATTATGACCATTAATTTCATTTAAACATCAAGTTTTAAAGTAAAACAGTAAATTGACATTTTCAAGGTTTTGCGAAATAGGACGATTTGATCGAATTTAAGGTTTCGATGATTTAAACCATGTTTTATATTATAAATAATGAGTTTTGAAACTACGAGTTGTTTGTTGGTGTTTTATCTCGATCAATCGGCGTTTGTACGCCGATATCGAGAGATATTTGGTTCTTTTGCATGAGCAGCTCATTGGTTTTAACCTATGCGCGTACCGTGCGTCGTTTTGGTTTTGTCCGTGATTTGGTTTATGATATTATATATGTTTACCTATAGGTACCCCTTACATGGACTTCGAATGATGAAGAAGAGGATGGCGGCATCGACTTCGGCAGACAAAGGCCAGGTGAGTAGATGTATATCTACGGGGGAAAGTCGGGTGGATGGCGTTTAGCACCTCCGTAAACGTAGAATAGGAATATTACTTATTGTCATTAGGAAGTCAGACGTGACCTTAGATTCTTGGTGAGTAGGACCCTATTAATGAAATTAGGTTGGACTAGACAGATTTAGAAAGACTTTACCTAAGGATGAATGTCTTGGAGGGGATTCGTAGGTTTCAGGTAGACACACACACATGCACACACAGAAACTTGACTTGGTGTATGTGTGTGTGTGTGTGTGTGTGTACACACAACATGTATATATGATATAAGGATGTTATATGATACATGGGGATAAGACAATATTACTGGGCTAGATGTCGTGATCTCTTGGCTATACAGTAGTATTATGATGTTAGCGGATCGTTGGAAAATGATAAATGGATATGTATACATAAACGATAATAGGTGATGATGATATTGAGATATACGAGACTCTAGAATAGAAACCTGACGGTAACCTGTGATTGAATCACGATATAATATCTGTGTGACTTGATTACGATATGATATATATGTGACTTGATTACAATATGATATATGTGTGACCTGATTACGATATGATATATATGACATGATATTTCTGAGGACCAATTGACGATGTAAATGTACGCAGACAATGATATATGATTGATGATATTGGGATGTATACGATTACAGTACAGTACCATTGATCATGGCATTATTTGATGATGATATTATACGAATGATGATATACGTAGGTGATACTTGACCCGTACCCCGATATTGGGATGCCGTACGATGGATTTTACCGTACGAGGCATAGACGTGATGATTGATCCGCACTCTTGATTCGAGAAAGTCGTACTACGTACGTGACGCTATTGAGGTTGGATCGCCGACTATTAGAGATATGGACTCAGACCCTAGGTGGATTCTTATTTCTTATCGACTAGTTTCTTTAGTTAAGTTTCTTAGGGGATTAGATGGATACAAGTTTAGGCTCGAGTCATTTAGTTGTAGTTAGACATGTATATTACAAATGGGTGGTCATACACATTCATCTTTACATTCAGATCGTAATCATCAAGTTGCATGTTCATGCATATATTTCTTTAGTCAGTATGAGACTCTGCCTGTTAGGACACCAGCACCATTACCGATGATGCGCATATTCCACGTACACTTATTTGCCGGTTCACACACATCATCATCGGCAATTGCTATGTCACGTATACTTAGAACATATTATCTTTTATTGATAGAATCAGCTAAAGGCTAGATCAATATAATATTGTGATTACTCTCATGTGTTAGTCTAGACATTGCATTTATTACTTAGACATTTCATGCATTCACATTTTTATGTTATCGTGCAGGATTGTGGGGCTTATGGCGATACTTATTATTTACTTACTAATGATTTCGGGATTTTGGATTTCTATATTTTGGGGAACACAGGAAGAATATATATAAAAACTTCTCTCTCTCTCCCCCTCTTTTTAAAATATAAGTTGCGGTTTTCTCGTGATGTATGTGTCGTCCACCATGAGATTTTATGTTTTCTGTTAGATTTCGACACCCGATTCGAGGAGTAGATGAACCGTCTCGGGTACATGGTGGGCCCGGTATGGTACCCCGGGGCAAGAAGATCAAGTTGTAGACGATGAGCCTGGCAGGGGAAGACTACCTACCGGTGATGTCTGGCACAGCGGATATCCGGAGGATACCGACCGTTGTCGTCAGATTTGATGATATGGGCCGATCCGGACTGACGGAGCCCGAGATATTGAGACTATGAGGTATTGAGACTTGAGATTTACATGTTTTGTGTCGATACTTGACATAAATTTCCATGGATTTCATCGATGATGTTTCAGATTTCTATACAAATTTTACTATGATGAAAGTTAAAGACTTCTTATACAGATATATCCAGATTTTAGGGTTGATTGTTTTACATTCATGGTGCATGCATACTCATTCACATGACATATTACTATTTGAGACATGACAAGAGCACTGAGCATTTGTACTTACGCATAGTTTATTACCCTGCCATTACTAGATGACTAGTGATATATTAGTATATTATTATGACCTAGGACAGCGTCGTGCATTCGATTTCTTTTCGCAGATGTCTTCTACTCACGAGTTGGCAACACACCCCTATTGTGCCAAATTTTATTACAGATTCGATGTCACAGGTTTCCTCGGCAGTTTGCTGGCACATCATTTCATTCAGGGTGATTTGCTTGGTAGGTTGGTCACTTGTATCAGGACTGCCGTTATACTTTTATCATTTCATTGGTATCTAGTAAGCCCCATCAACCAGACATGTATTACTTGATAGTTTAAAGGACCAGTTATTTATTTCGACCTTAGAGTCGCACTTGTATTATTATAGTATCTGGTGGATTTGTTTTCTTTTGAGTTTTGAGCCTCGCCCTTTGGCGTTGTATATTATTATGCATGGTGTGGTTGTTTCCTCCTGTTGGCGTAGAGCTAGCTCCTGCTTGGGGATGCCTTTCTATTGTTTGTATATATATTATTCTTGTTTGTACCCGTTTGGGGCCAGTTTTACAAAGGAGACTCTGCCGAAATTTTTGAGAAAATGGGATGTTAATTTTAAACTTGTTTTTCTACATGTTTTCCTTTACTTCTTCTTTTATATGGTTTAGATTTCTGGGCTTCGGCTTACTTAGATTACGTTGCACCTCTAGACGCTTCAGAATTTAAGTGCCGGTCACGTTCCGTACCTTCGGGTTGTGACAAAGTTGGTATCAGAGCGCTAGGTTTAACCTTTGTATAAGTCTAGGATGACCCTTGGTTGATGGAGTTGGTGACTTAGGTAGAGTGACGTACCGTGGGTATGATCCGCAGCATACTTATGATACGCTACTCTGCTTAAGGAGCCTTAGGATGTACATTTCTTTGCACCGTATTTCATTCGTTCTTTTGATCTATATTCGTCGATATCGGATGGTGTTTCTGTTACCACGGTCACACGGGCAGAGGGAGCTGCGGCTCGAATGTGATGGCCATTAGGGTATCGTTTATTCTTGAGGAGTGAAGCTTTGTTTAGCGTGCGGACGAAGGGTGTTCACATGCTGTCCAGACGAAGTTAAAAAGGTTCGAACGATTGTCAGAAACCCATTTTCCTAAGTTTAAGGTATTCGAAAGAACATACAGGTATTTTTATGGACCCTCTAGAAGAATGAAACCCTAACTGTCATGCCCCGCTTCCCAAAATACGGAAAATGAGGGATGACTAGGCCGGCCATGCTCCTACGGTCAAGGAATCATCCCACCGTAGTCACACTTCGGCTTCTAGCATTACATGGTAATCAGTAAATAAAGCGCAGTATTAAAGGAATCACATCACTAATTTATTACATTAAAATTTCATTGTTCACAAATTGCAGATAACAAGAGCAATAACTAACCAAGTTCAATCTCACGATCACTTTTATGGAAAGCGGTAAATGAAGAAGGTACACCAAACTATATCTCCGTGAACTCAAAGGGTAGATCCGTCTCCTGTGCTGGTCCTCCCGCGGGATCTGAGCATGCATACTCAGGTCGTCAGAGCGACACAATAACAATATTATTATAATAAGGTGAAACAGGTAATACTGGAGTATGAACAATGTAAGTAATCACTATGTCACTATATGATGCAGAATATGTTATGTGTCCCTATCGGTCTCTAGGTCATGTTTGAAATCACATAGTGGAAGGAGGATCATGTTTAACAGGAGTCTCGTACATACCCGAGACAACGGCCCACATTCCCGGGACATAACCCTGTCAGCCGGATCGCTAGATCCTACCCTACACGTATCAGTATCACGGTTCGAATGATCATCCTCTAAACACGGTCCCGCTAAATACGATACACTTTCCACTTTGATTTCCCCTTTTCCCCAGGTTTACACTATTTATGATCATGATCTAGTTGTGTACAAGTATACCAATGGCACGGTTTTATCACTGTTCACTGTATCAATCAGTGTCACGAATATTCACTTTCCATTGGTGTACTTGTCACTCCTAAACCAACATCTAGCACGCACAATAATGCAATGTCTACACGCACTAACACTGAGTATATGGTAAAGGTATGATATATGTGTTGTATGCTACCAATAAGCTCTGTATGTTATGAATCAACATGCATGTCATTAACTAAAATAAATTGCATAAATTAATATGTTAAGAATTCAGCAAAATGATACAAGTAAGATAAATAGAACACTCAGTCAGCAATTCATCAAAATTTTATTCAGTTCAATCGGGATTCCGGTTTTCAAGATACAGCCGTTTCATTTTAAGTGCTCGCGACTGGAAATTCAGTTTCAGAACTGAACGTCCGTTTCGCGACACGAATTACACCCAGTTGGGCTCAGAATTTAGCGATGTTACAGTTAAATGAAATCTAGGGTTTTCAATGGAGTATTTAACGCAACATACGGATCCTCAATCGCATCTGTACGTTGAAAGTTATACACAGTTTAACCTCAGTGTGTCATTTCAGAATCTGTTCTGAATAGTTATACGTTCTGCCTTTTTAAATACAGTTTAAAATAGCAAACGGCGATGAATCGGAATGGAACCACCAGTTTTGTTTAACTAACAGAAATATCTTTAATCTACTGCAGGGTTCTGCAACATACGACTTCAGAAAACACAGTGACGCAGGTCTTTGGACAGAACACAATAATCAGAAACGCTCTGGACTGCAGTCCAGAGTCGCATTCCGATCTAGTTATCATCACAGTTACTGAACAGAAATCATTATAATTTTACATAGGGTTAAAGTTCGTCGAGTAGGCTTCGATTTAAGCCCTCGAACGCAGCATTCCGGTTTGAATATGATTTATGGTGATTTTATTCATTTTCAGATACGAGAGAAATATTAGTTTTAACGGCATATTTGGGGGTATCAATTTTTGTCACTAACAATCGTATTTTCCAGTGAGATTCATATACGATATTTATCACCATATGGGCCAACATAAAATGTCAGTTTCCGTCAAAATAAACAATTATAATCATTGGAGACTAGCATCGAACACTTATGTCACAATACGTATCGGGAATCGGTAAATTCGTAAACTAGATCATTTAGGTTTGTACCACTATAATTTTAGCATGAAGCAAGTAAACACTTGCCTGGAAACGTTTCGGGGTCGCACGGCAGCAGCGGTGTCACGAACGCGCGATGTACGCCGTGAAACGGATTCTCGCGAGCTTGGATCAAAATGCGGATTTTGCGTCGGCGTTGTCCAGAGTCGTTGCACAGTCACTGGAGGTTGAGGAGTGCTTGCTGACCCTCTGCGAGTGTACTGGGGTCGACGACGGTTGACGGCGTCGCTCCGGCAACATGCACGGAGAGTGCGCAGTGAGTGGGTTTTTTGGAGAGAGAGAGAAAGAGAGAGAGCAGGGGGACTTTTGAGAGGAGGTGGAGGAGACACTGACGACGAGGAGGGTGTAGTGTGGTCGACGACGTGGTGGGGTTCGCCGGCGTTGAGTGCCAGAGGGTGGCTGAGAGGATGTGCAGGTGGGGTTGGAGATCGAGTGAGGTGGCTGAGTTGTTGGGGTGAAGGCGAGAGATTTAGGAGGAGGTTAGGGTGAGGTGATGAAGAAGGGGGTCGTAGGAAGGTTCGTCGTCGTCGTCGAGGGTGGAGGTCTGAAGTTTGCAGTGGGTTCTCGAGTTTGGGGTTCGTGGGAAACTTTGAGGGAGTTGGAGAGTTTTGAGAAGGAGTTGGAGAGTGAGAGGGAGATGAGGAGTTGGAGAGTGAGAGTTTGAGGGATGTGGAATCATGGTCGGGGGTCGCGGGTCGTGGGCAATGGCGAGGGCGACGTGGGGACCGTGGGTTCGCGACGAGGGAGAGAAAACGAGCGGGAGTTTTGGACGAGGGGAGAGGGAGATTAAGGAACGGGTCGGGTAGGTTGAGTAAGCGGGCCGAGAGAGATTGGGCCGGTCTAAAAATTATTCCCTTTGTTAAAAAAATATGGTGGGCTGAGAAGGGACGGGCCGGGGTAAATTTAGGGATTTAATTAAAAAAATTTGAATGGGCTGGGTTTTAATATATATTAATATTTATTTTATTTTGGGTTTTTGTTTAGGTTTTAGTCTAATTGGCCTTGGTTTTAAATCTCGGGTTTTAACTTTTAGGGTTTGGAAAAATATAAATATTAAGCTTAAACAACCAATTCAATATATGAAGGAAAAAGAAGAGAAACCACTGGAAATCAGAGAATACGAAACTTTTCTTGGAATGGAAACGGGGATTTACATCATACCCCCTTTAACAAAATTTCGTCCTCGAAATTTAACAAAGATACAAGAAACAATGTACTAAACAAAGAGATGTGGATAACGATCACGGATGTCTTCCTCCCGCTCCCAGGTGGATTCTCCTGGGGAACGACCTCCCCAAGACACTCGGACTAAAGGAATGATCTTATTCTTCAGCACTTTCTCTCTGCGGTCGAGAATGGTAGTAGGCTACTCCTTGTATGACAGATCGGTTCCCAAAACTAACTCTGAATGGTCCAGAACATGGCTCTCATCTCGAACGTATCGCCGTAACTGTGACACGTGGAAGGTATTGTGCACGCCAGCTAGCGATGGAGGCAAGGCAAGTCTATAAGCCACCTCTCCTACTCGCTCTAGCACCTCAAAAGATCCGATAAAACGGGGACTAAGCTTTCCCCGACCTCCGAACCTGATAACTCCACGAGTAGGGGAAATCTTCAAGAACACATGATCTCCGACTTCGAACTCAAGTGCCCTTCTGCTGGTATCTGCCCAACACTTCTGTCGATCCTGAGCCGCCTTGATACGCTGTCTGATCATTTAGACTTTGTCGACTGTCTGAACAATGAGTTTGGGGCCCAGTAGTCTTCGCTCTCCTACATCATCCCAACATACCGGGGATCGACACTTTCGCCCGTATAGTACTTCAAAAGGAGCCATCTGAATACTAGCCTGATAACTATTGTTATAAGAGAACTCGACTAGATGCAGATGGTCCTTCCAGGAACCCTGAAAGTCCAACATACAGGCTCTCAACATGTCCTCGAGCGTCTGAATCGTACGCTCGGATTATCCATCCGTCTGTGGGTGATAAGCTATGCTGAATTTAAGGCGGGTTCCCAAACTCTCCTGTAAGCTCTTCCAAAAGTGCGACAAGAATCTCGTGTCCCGGTCTGACACAATGCTGACTGGAACACCGTGAAGTCGTACAAACTCCTGCATATATCTTTCTGCCAGTGATTCTGTCGATTGTCCCACTCGGAAAGGTAGGAAGTGTGCAGCTTTTGTGAGGCGATCGATGATAACCCAAATGGCGTTACTGCCCCTAGGGCTCCGTGGTAAGGCCGTCACGAAATCCATAGTAATGTGCTCCCACTTCCATTCCGGTATCGGCAGGGGTTGTAACAGTCCTGCTGTCCTCTGATGTTCCGTCTTCACCTGCTGACATACCAAGCACCTGGATACGAACCTCGCAATTTCCCGCTTCATTCCGTTCCACCAAAAGTGCTGCTTTAGGTCCTGATACATTTTTGTGCTTCCCGGATGCACAGAGTAAGCTGAACTGTGTGCTTCAGCCAAAACTTCTTCTCGAACACCTCCCTTAGGCACGCAGAGTCTGCTACCGAATCTCAGAGAGCCATCTTCATGTATAATCAAATCCGTTCTCAGTCCAGCTTCTACTTCCTCTCTGAACTTTTGCAATCGGGGATCATCCGCTTGTGCAGTCTTAATGCGATCCACCAGAGAAGATTGCACCTGTAGCTGCCAAAGTTGACTGAGTGCGTTCGGCGTAACGACTTCAAGTTCAAGTCTCTGAAAGTCCTCAATAATGCTCCTCTGATCGGTCAACATCATGACCGCTGGCTTGCGACTAAGCGCATCTGGTACAACATTCACCTTCCCCGGGTGATACTGAAGGTCCAAGTCATAATCTGCCATCAGCTCTAGCCATCGGCGCTGCCTCATATTTAATTCCTTCTGGGTGAAAACGTACTTCAAACTTTTGTGATCTGTATATACCTCCACTTTCTCACCCAATAGATAGTGCCTCCAAATCTTCAATGCAAAGACTACCGTAGCTAACTCCAAGTCATGTGTGGGGTAGTTCTTCTCGTGATTTCTCAGTTGTCGAGAGGCGTAAGCAACCACTCACCCGTGCTGCATCAAAACACAGCCTAAACCCTTCCCTGAGGCATCGCTGTGTATCACCAAACCACCTGAATCATCTGGTACAGTAAGAATAGGCGCCGTGGTTAATTTCTGCTTTAGTGCGTCGAATGCCTGAGTGCACTCCTCTGTCCATGTAAACGGCACGTCCTTCCATGTCAGCCTCATCAATGGTTCCGCGATTCTTGAGAAATCTTGGACGAACCTCCGATAATAACCTGCCAATCCCAGAAAACTCCTGATCTCGGCCACTGACTTCGGCGTTGGCCAATCTCTAACAGATTCTATCATTGCCGGGTCCACCGAGACGCCTTCGCCCGAAACAATATGTCCCAAAAACTGAACCTTGTCGAGCCATAATTCACACTTGCTCACCTTCGCATACAGCTTCTCTTCTCGAAGAATTTGTAGTACCGTGCGCAAATGTTCAGCGTGCTCTTCTCGGGTCTTCGAGTAGACAAGTATGTCGTCGATAAACACAACGACAAACGTGTCCAAGTACTTTGCGAACACTCTGTTCATCAGGTCCATGAATATTGCTGGGGCATTGGTAACACCGAACGGCATCACAAGAAACTCATAGTGTCCGTATCGGGTCCTGAAAGCCGTCTTGCATACATCCTCGGCTGCTACTCTGATTTGATGATATCCAGAATGGAGGTCCAACTTTGAGAATACCTTGGCTCCACTTAGCTGATCAAATAGGTCGTCAATGCGCGGTATTGGGTACTTGTTCTTTATTGTGACCTTGTTCAGCTCCCGATAATCTATACACATTCGCAGTGATCCATCCTTCTTCTTTACTAGCAGGACTGGTGCACCCCACGGTGAAGCGCTTGGCCGAATAAATCCCTTCTCCAAAAGTTCTTCAACCAGCTTCTTCAATTCTGCCAACTCAACTGGTGCCATTCTGTATGGGGCCCTGGATACTGGGGCTGTACCTGGAATCAAATCGATTGAGAACTCCAAAATTCGAGGAGGTGGTAGACCTGGTAGATCTTTGGGAAATACGTCCAGAAAGTCCCGAACAATTTCTGGGACTGGGCTCTTATCAATCTCCATAGCTGTCAGCTCCTTAGGCTTTGCTCTGTATTTAGCTGGTTCCAAAGATTCACTTCCGCCCTCGAAAATAAACTCCGGGTGATTGGAAATGCGAAAGATCACATTCCTTGCACGACAGTCGATAACCGCATGAAAAGTGCTCATCCAATCATCCCAAGAATTGCGTCGTAACTGCCTGTCCCAATTAGAAGGAAATTCGCATAGAATTCCCTGCCACACACTACAACCGGGCATAATCTACATTCTCGACTAGATATAATAATGCCATTACCGTATGAATTTCCCATCCATTGGTTAGTGGTTCATGTGGTATTGAGTGTGTATTAGTGAAATGCTCAGACAAGAAACAATGCGATGCTCCCGAATCAAATAGTACTCTAGCCGGCAAAGAATGTACGAGTAGAGTACCTGTAACCACATCTCCTGACGCTTCTGCCTGCTCGGCGGTCAAGGTGAAAGCCCGTCCCTGACCGCGACCTGTAAAGGGTTGCCTCTGCTCCTGAGGCCTCTGCTGTGGCGGTCCAGAACCTCCCTGTATCTCTGCTCGCTCAGGGCAACTGTTAATCTTGTGCTGACTGGAACCGCAAATCAAGCACTGTCCCTTGGCACGGCGACAGTCCTTCTGAGTATGTCCTCCTCTACCGCAATAGCCGCAAGTTGCGCCCTGTCTCTGGGGGCGATGCTGTGGTACAAACGGGTGCTTCATTTGTGTCGTTCCTGCTCTGTAAACCGGTATGGCTCCTCGAGAAGGCGCATGGGTACGTGCTGGAACGACTGGGGGTCTTCTGAACTTGTTAATCAATTGCTCCTGAACGCTCGCCGCGTTGAGTACCTGTGCGAAAGTCTGCAAATCCAACGATGCAATTAACTGCTGCAACTCGAAATCTAACCCCTGAAGGAAGCGTCTGGCCCTGGTGGCCTCTGATTTAACCATGTATGGAGCAAAGCGGCTCAGACGGTTGAACTCTGCCGCATATACGTCCACTGGGCGTCCATTCTGCTTCAAAAGAATAAACCTTTCCTCCATTTCTGCCTTGGCTGTGGGAGGGAAATAATGATCTAGGAATCACTCCTTAAACTTGCTCCATTCAATCGGCTCATCAAGTCTGCTTTCTTCCACCGACCACCATGTACGGGCTTCGTCTTCTAATTGAATCTTGATCACGTCCACTCTGTCTTCCTCTGGAACCCTGGCGGCTGTCAATAAATTCTCCATGTTTACCAGCCATTGCTCAGCCTCAAGGGGTTCAGCTAGCCCTGTGAATGCAGCTGGGTGTAACCGTCGGAAGTCTGATACGGTACCAGCCCTAACCTGATAAGCTGGTGGAGTAGCGCCCTCAGGGGCGGTAATAAGTGCGGAGGGTCCTCCTGTGGCGGTAATCGCCCTGAGTCCCTCAGTAAGCAAATCTGTCTTCTTCTCCTAAGTTTCCGCGAGAGTGGTCAGTGCACTGAGTATTCTTTCCGTGCGGTCCTGAGAGCTGGAGTCCGAGGAGGGGTCGTTCGGGGACGTCATATCACTGGAGGATTCAAAAGGATAAGATCAGATTCAAGGATGGAAATCAAGAGTAGTAAAACAAGAATAACGTAATACAGCATTGTTAATGTTATCCCTTGATACTAAACACAGGCTCTGATACCAACTAAACCATGTCACGCCCCGCTTCCCAAAATACGGAAAACGAGGGATGACTAGGCCAGCCATGCTCCTACGGTCAAGGATTCATCCCACCGTAGTCACACTTCGGCTTCTAGCATTACATGGTAATCAGTAAATAAAGCGCAGTATTAAAGGAATCACATCACTAATTTATTACATTAAAATTTCGTTGTTCACAAATTACAGATAACAAGAGAAATAACTAACCAAGTTCAATCTCACGATCACTTTTATGGAAAGCGGTAAATGAAGAAGGTACACCAAACTATATCTCCGTGAGCTCAAAGGGTAGATCCGTCTCCTGTGCTGGTCCTCCCGCGGGATCTGAGCATGCATACTCAGGTCGTCAGAGCGACACAATAACAATATTATTATAATAAGGTGAAACAGGTAATACTGGAGTATGAACAATATAAGTAATCACTATGTCACTATATGATGCAGAATATGTTATGTGTCCCTATCGGTCTCTAGGTCATGTTTGAAATCACATAGTGGAAGGAGGATCATATTTAACAGGAGTCTCGTACATACCCGAGACAACGGCGTACATGCCCGGGACATAACCCTGTCAGCCGGATCGCTAGATCCTACCCTACACGTATCAGTATCACGGTTCGAATGATCATCCTCTAAACACGGTCCCGCTAAATACGATATACTTTCCACTTTGATTTCCCTTTTTCCCCAGGTTTACACTATTTATGATCTTGATCTAGTTGTGTACAAGTATACCAATGGCACGGTTTTATCACTGTTCACTGTATCAATCACTGTCACGAATATTCACTTTCCATTGGTGTACTTGTCACTCCTAAACCAACATCTATCACGCACGATAATGCAATGTCTACACGCACTAACACTGAGTATATGGCAAGGGTATGATATATGTGTTGTATGCTACCAATAAGCTCTGTATGTTATGAATCAACATGCATGTCATTAACTAAAATAAATTGCATAAATTAATATGTTAAGAATTCAGCAAAATGATACAAGTAAGATAAATAGAACACTCAGTCAGCAATTCATCAAAATTTGTTTCAGTTCAATCGGGATTCCGGTTTTCAAGATACAGCTGTTTCATTTTAAGTGCTCGCGACTGGAAATTCAGTTTCAGAACTTAACGTCCGTTTCGCGATACGAATTGCACCCAGTTGGGCTCAGAATTTAGCGATGATACAGTAAATGAAATCTAGGGTTTTCAATGGAGTATTCAACGCAACAGACGTATCCTCAATCGCATCTGTACGTTGAAAGTTATACACAGTATAACCTCATTGTGTCATTTCAGAATCTGTTCTGAACAGTTATACGTTCTGCCCTTTTAAATACAGTTTAAAATAGGAAACGGCGATGAATCGGAATGGAACCACCAGTTTTATTTAACTAACAGAAATATCTTTAATCTACTGCAGGGTTCCGCAACATACGACTTCAGAAAACACAGTGACGCAGGTCTTTGGAAAGAACACAATAATCAGAAACGCTCTGGACTGCAGTCCAGAGTCGCATTCCGATCTAGTTATCATCACAGTTACTGAACAGAAATCATTATAATTTTACATAGGGTTAAAGTTCGTCGAGTCGGCTTCGATTTAAGCCCTCGAACGCAGCATTCCGGTTTGAATATGATTTATGGTGATTTTATTCATTTTCAGATACGAGAGAAATATTAGTTTTAACGGCATATTTGGGGGTATCAATTTTTGTCACTAACAATCGTATTTTCCAGTGAGATTCATACATGATATTTATCACCATATGGGCCAACATAAAATGTCGGTTTCCGTCAAAATAAACAATTATAATCATTGGAGACTAGCATCGAACACTTAGGTCACAATACGTATCGGGAATCGGTAAATTCGTAAACTAGATTATTTAGGTTTGTACCACTATAATTTTAGCATGAAGCAAGTAAACACTTGCCTGGAAACGTTTCGGGGTCGCACGGCAGCAGCGGTGTCACGAACGCGCGATATACGCCGTGAAACGGATTCTCGCGAGCTTGGATCAAAATGCGGATTTTGCGTCGGCGTTGTCCAGAGTCGTTGCACAGTCACTGGAGGTTGAGGAGTGCTTGCTGACCCTCTGCGAGTGTACTGGGGTCGACGACGGTCGACGGCGTCGCTCCGGCAACGGGCACGGAGAGTGCGCAGTGAGTGGGTTTTTTGGAGAGAGAGAGAAAGAGAGAGAGCAGGGGGGGACTTTTGAGAGGAGGTGGAGGAGACACTGACGACGAGGAGGGTGTAGTGTGGTCGACGACGTGGTGGGGTTCGCCGGCGTTGAGTGCCAGAGGGTGGCTGAGAGGATGTGCAGGTGGGGTTGGAGATCGAATGAGGTGGTTGAGTTGTTGGGGTGAAGGCGAGGGATTTAGGAGGAGGTTAGGGTGAGGTGATGAAGAAGGGGGTCGGAGGAAGGTTCGTCGTCGTCGTCGAGGGTGGAGGTCTGAAGTTTGCAGTGGGTTCTCGAGTTTGGGGTTCGTGGGAAACTTTGAGGTAGTTGGAGAGTTTTGAGAAGGAGTTGGAGAGTGAGAGGGAGATGAGGAGTTGGAGAGTGAGAGTTTGAGGGTGTGGAATCGTGATCGGGGGTCACGGGTCGTGGGCAATGGCGAGGGCGACGTGGGGAGCGTGGGTTCGCGACGAGGGAGAGGAAACGAGCGGGCGTTTTGGACGAGGGGAGAGGGAGATTAAGGAACGGGTCGGGTAGATTGAGTAAGCGGGCCGAGAGAGATTGGGCCGGTCTAAAAATTATCCCCTTTGTTAAAAAAATATGGTGGGCTGAGAAGGGATGGGCCGGGGTAAATTTAGGGATTTAATTAAAAAAATTTGAATGGGCTGGGTTTTAATATATATTAATATTTATTTTATTTTGGGTTTTTGTTTAGGTTTTAGTCTAATTAGCTTTGGTTTTAAATCTCGGGTTTTAACTTTTAAGGTTTGGAAAAATATAAATATTAAGCTTAAACAACCAATTCAATATATGAAGGAAAAAGAAGAGAAACCACTGGAAATCAGAGAATAGGAAACTTTTATTGGAATGGTAATGGGCATTTACACTAACTCGACATAATGACCACAAGAACGCCTTTGAACCTTAGGGTTTACGGCAGTTCCGCGGTGCCATTAGTGAGGCTTGGGTTTGCCCTTCTACAGCTGGTCCGCAGATGCTGGGGCATGTGCTGGATATTTTTAAACTGTACTTGAGTGTTGAGTTCTTGGGGAATTATGGGATTTTGATGAATCGATCGAAAAGTTTAACGTAGTCCGGATATCAGGTGAAGGGATAGATTACGCGGGAGGCTCTCGATATGAGCATAGCCGTTTGCAGCGCAGTCAGCACAGCGATGAGGAGACGTGTCCGAATCTGTCGACATTAGAAAAGGCGCACATTGACGATAGTGGTTACGATTGTGATTTGGTGATTTGAATTTCAAATGTCCGTTGTTTGGATTTTGGTATTTTGAGGATTTTGTTCTACAATTGGTATTTCCTATGTGTACATTCATTACACTTTATTCGTGTTTCATATATCAGTTGTATTGATGTTATTTTGTACATACCGGTGCACTCGATTTGGTTTTATACATTTTGAGATATTGATTTGATTTCGTGCATATGGGTTGCACATGATTTTGACGTATGCTTCGACATAGTTTTCATGCATTTTTCGTACTGTGATTTCGATTTTGATATTCGGTGTATGTTTTTCGTACACCATATGCACTTGATTGAGATTTTTGCGCACACTTGGCGCACTTGATGCGATTTTATGCACACCAGATACTCTAAATCGGGGTTTTGTGCAGATTAGAGGCACCTGATATTAGTGTCTTGCACGCCCGTTGCACTTGACAGATGTTTTTGGTGCACACCTGTTGCACTAAGTTTTGTTTCTGTGCGTATTCATGGTATCTGTATTTGGTTTCGATTTCAGTGCGCACCGGACGCACAAGATATTTTTATGATGTCATTGGGAATGATTTCATTATGAGCAGTATTTTTTTTATATAATCATTGCTATTTCATTTAGTAACCTGGCGTGACGTGTATGTTAAATAAAATATATATATGTATAGCTATTTTTCTTTAAAATAAACGTCCGCTACTTATGCCGTGACACGCATATCGCACGGCGATTTTAAAAAGGTTTTTTTTTCGTGTTTCCTTATTAAGATGTTTAGCCGATTTTACTACGATGCGCCCTATATACAAGTTATAGTTTTGATGAATTTCATGTTGGTTTTCATATTGGACTTTGACATGGTATTTTCATCATAACTCCGATGATTGTGTTATGCTTGACGGAGTTGATTTAGTTATGTAATGATGATTTCGGAGCCCCGACGATTTAAGTGTTTTGACTAAATGTTTTAGTATTTGTGGGGGAGTTTTAAATTAAATTCGGGGACCGAATTTCTTTAAGGGAGGAAGATTGTAACGTTTTAAAAATAAATAAATAAAATCCTTTAAGTAAATTTTCTGATTTTCGGTAAAATAAACCGTATTTTCCGTAAAACTTAACTATAAATAATTTTCTTCATAATTTTAAAAATACATATTTTTATTATGTAATTAAAAGTAAATGGTATTTATTTAGCCACTTATAAATTTTTATTTTAATTAAATATTTTTCTTAAATTAATTATTTTAAATGTTAACATAAGCTTTATTTATGCATTAAATTCGTGTAAATTACAAATTTGAATGGGTTAATTTAGCAAAAGTGAACCATTACATATTTCAATATAGTGTGTATCATGCAAAATTCATTTCCAAAATTATTTCATGGTTCTAGACTTTTCTTGGATTAACTTAGAAAAGAAGTGATTAAAAAATAAAGAAAATGTTGAAAAGACATAAAACATGCATCTTTTGAAGAACTTTCTACACAACTCCTCACATATTTTTCTTTCTCTCTTTTTCTCATTGCCTTGGCCGGCCCTCACCTCATGGCAGCCCCCCCATTGTTCCAAGCTCATTTTCCTTCAAAAATCATCAAAAATTCAACAAAAATTCCAGAAATAAACCTCAAAATCAATATTCAATCTCTACCATTTTCCTTTGACCTATTTAGCATGGATTTTGGAGTTGGAAATCATTATTTTGGAAGCATATTTTCATGTTTGGATCTCATGTTTTGGAGGTATAATTTTTATTCCTATGATTATTTGTTGTTAAATGCTTTAATCTAGCATATTTAGATTTTCTTAATTAATTCTATTTGTAAATTTAAAATTCAAGATAGGGTCTCTAAAATCAAGTTAGGGTTTTTATTAATTAAGTGGGGTTATAATAACTAGTTTAACATTTTTATAAATGGAAAATCTTGTATAGTTGATGTATTGTAAATTGTTCTTTCAAAATTGTTTAAATTAAACAATTTTGCAAACTAGAAATTTATAAATTATATATATTGGTGTGATAAAATTCTAATTAATGGTTTTATCACCAGATTGTGGTTTTAATGAGAATATTAACATGTTAAAGGAATGAAAAACCTAATTTGGTTACTAGTTTCAACTTGATAATTGGAAATTGTGATAAATATATTATTTTTGCTAACTTGGTTTTAGAAATTTCTTAAATAATTGAGATTTAAAATATAATTATGGTTTCATTACATTATTAACATCATAAATTGTAGTATAATAAGTTAATTCATGCAAAATCAAGTTTAGTTGTGAAATTGTGAAATTTTTCTTGCAAGTTGTTGAAATTGATAAAATTGCATAATAGAAATTGCAATTTAATACAAATTAGTATGATAAAAATATAGTAATGGTTTTTATAATCTAGTTATGTTATTTAATTAATATTATGACCATTAGTTTCATTTAAACATCAACTTTTGAAGTAAAACAGTAAATTGACATTTTCAAGGTTTTGCGAATAGGACGATTTGATCGAATTTAAGGTTTCGATGATTTAAACCATGTTTTATATTATAAATAATGAGTTTTGAAACTACGAGTTGTTTTTTGGTGTTTTATCTTAATCAATCGGCATTTGTACGCCGATATCGAGCGATATTTGGTTCTTTTGCATGAGCAGCCCATTGATTTTAACCTATGCGCGTACCGTGCGTCGTTTTGGTTTTGTCCGTGATTTGGTTTACGATATTATATATGTTTGCGTATAGGTACCCCTCACATGGACTTTGGATGATGAAGAAGAGGATGGCGGCATCGACTTCGACAGACAAGGGCCAGGTGAGTGGATGTATATCTACGGGGGAAAGTCGGGTGGATGGCATTTAGCACCCCCTCAAACGTAGAATAGGAATATTACTTATTGTCATTAGGAAGTCAGACGTGACCTTAGATTCTTGGTGAGTAGGACCCTATTAATGAAATTAGGTTGCACTAGACTGATTTAGAAAGACTTTACTAGAGGATGAATGTCTTGGAGGGGATTCGTAGGTTTCAGGTTGACACATAAATATGCACACACAGAAACTTGACTTGGTGTATATGTGTATCTGTGTGTGTGTGTGTATATACACAACATGTATATGTGATATAAGGATGTTATATGATACATGGGGAAAAGACAATATTATTGGGCTTGATGTCGTGATCTATTGGCTATACAGTAGTATTATGATGTTAGCGGATCGTTGGAAAATGAGAAATGGATATGTATACATAAACGATAATAGGTGATGATGATATTGAGATATACGAGACTCTAGAATAGAAACCGGACTGTAACCTGCGATTGAATCACGATATGATATATGTGTGACTTATTTCGATATGATATATATGTGACTTGATTACGATATGATATATGTGTGACCTGATTACGATATGATATATATGACATGATATTTCTGAGGACCAATTGACGATGTAAATGTACGCAGACAATGATATATGATTGATGATATTAGGATGTATGCGATTACAGTACAGTACCATTAATCATGGCATTATTTGATGATGATATTATACGAATTATGATGTACGTAGGTGATACTTGACCCGTACCCCGATATTGGGATGCCGTACGATGGATTTTACCGTACGAGGCATAGACGTGATGATTTATCCGCACTCTTGATTCGAGAAAGTCGTACTACGTACGTGACGCTATTGAGCCTGGATCGCCGACTATTGGAGATATGGACTCAGTCCCTAGGTGGATTCTTATTTCTTATCGACTAGTTACTTTAGTTTAGTTTCTTAGGGGGTTAGATGGATACTAGTTTAGGCTCGAGTCATTTAGTTGTAGTTAGACATGTATATTACAAATAGGTGGTCATACACATTCATCTTTACATTCAGATCGTAATCATCAAGTTAAATGTTCATACATATGTTTCTTTAGTCAATATGAAACTCTGCCTGTTAGGACACCAGCACCATTACCGATGATGCGCATATTCCACGTACACTTATTTGCCGGTTCACACACATCATCATCGGTAATTGCTATGTCACGTACACTTAGAACATATTATCTTTTATTGATAGAATCAGCTAAAGGCTAGATCAATATAATATTGTGATTACTCTCAGGTGTTAGACTAGACATTGCATTTATTACTTAGATTTTCATGCATTCACATTTTTATGTTATCGTGCAGGATTGTGGGGCTTATGCCGATACTTATTATTTACTTACTAATGATTTCGGGATTTTGGATTTCTATATTTTGGGGAACACAGGAAGAATATATATAAAAACTTTTCTCTCTCTCTCTCCCTCTTTTTAAAATATAAGTTGCGGTTTTCTCGTGATGTATGTGTCGTCCACCATGAGATTTCATGTTTTCTGTTGGATTTCGAGACCCGATTCGAGGAGTAGGTGAACCGTCTCGGGTACATGGTGGGCCCGGTATGGTAAGCTGGGGCAAGAAGATCGAGTTGTAGACGATGAGCCTGGAAGGGGAAAACTACCTACCGGTGATGTCTGGCGCGGCGGATATACGGAGGATACCGACCGTTGTCGTCAGATTTGATGATATGGGCCGATCTGGACTGACGGAGCTCGAGATATTGAGACTATGAGGTATTGAGACGTGAGATTTACATGTTTTGTGTCGATGCTTGACATGGATTTCCATGGATTTCATCGATGATGTTTCAGATTTCTATACAAATTTTCCTATGATGAAAGTTAAAGACTTCTTATACAGATATATCCAGATTTCACGGTTGATTGTTTTACATTCATGGTGCATGCATACTCATTCACATGACATATTACTATTTGAGGCATGACAAGAGCACTGAGCATTTGTACTTACGCGTAGTTCATTACCTTCCCATTACTAGATGACTAGTGATATATCAGTATATTATTATGACCTAGGACAGCGTCGTGCATTCGATTTCTTTTCGTAGATATCTTCTACTTACGAGTTGGCAACTCATCCCCGTTGTGCCAAATTTTATTACAGGTTCGATGAACATGTTTCCTCGGCAGTTTGCTGGCACATCATTTCATTCAGGATGATTTGCTTGGTAGGTTGGTTCACTTGTATCCGGACCGCCGTTGTACTTTTATTATTTCATTGGTATCTAGTAAGCTCCATCAACCAGACTTGTATTACTTGATAGTTTAAAGGACCAGTTATTTATTTCGACCTTAGAGTCGCGCTTGAATTATTATAGTATCTGGTGGATTTGTTTTCTTTTGAGTTTTGAGCCTCGCCCTTTGGCGTTGTATATTATTGTGCATGGTGTGGTTGTTTCCGCCTGTTGGCATAGAGCTAGCTCCCGCTTGGGGATGCCTTTCTATTGTTTGTATATATATTACTCTTGTTTGTACCCGTTTGGGGCCAGTTTTTACAAAGGAGACTCTGCCGAAATTTTTGTGAAAATTGGATGTTGCTTTTAAACTTGTTTTTCTACATGTTTTCCTTTACTTCTTCTTTTATATAGTTTAGATTTCTGGGCTTCGGCTTACTTAGATTACGTTGCGCCTCTAGACGCTTCGTAATTTAAGTGCCGGTAACGTTCCGTACCTTCGGGTCATGACACTTTTAGTGAGCTTATATCAGTTAATGTAATTTAATATATCAAATATATAATTATACATTAAATTATCGAATCAACACTTTACCCGATAATCCGGCTATTTCGCAAATAACCGACTAATATAATCTGTATCAGTTCATCGAATCAACACTTGATCCGATGACCCAGCTATATCACATATACCCGGCCGATATCTCATATCGCGAGAATCTAATACGGTATCGCATACACGCATCAGTCTCGGTCCTGCACATATCACATATGTGCTCCTACTCCGTTTTGCCTGAGCCGAGAAACCTCTGTGTAGGACTCTAAAGAATCGTCAATACGCCGACAGTAGGTGATGATCATATCAAACACCACAAGCTGCAAGCGGTCAGCTAAACGTAACAGCCACCCAGGTATTGAGTACTCAGAAGATCAACAAGCAAGCCTGTTCACTCTCCTGTGAATCCAGTCAGTAACACTCCCGTACAGTCCGGTCTCTTCATCTGATATGTCGCATATCTCGCCTAGGGGTGGTAAACGTCAGACCCTAATAGCTTGATAAGTCGTGTCGATATGAGGTCCATAACAGTTTTAAAAACTACTTATAACACTTACCAATAAATCTCAGCAACCCTGGCCAGAGATTTCCAGTTATAGCCAATCGAACACAGCGCAACATCAACTCCCTATACAGGGAGAGATGAATCCCCTCCTATCGCTCATTGCCTCCATATGATTCGGGACTGTACCCAAAAGCCACCTTTTTGCACGCCCTCTTAGATGTGGTATGATGGAAATCAATGCACGGTGGGAATCACACAAGACTCTATGACGATCTCGGGTCTACAGACTAACCTGTACTAGTGTCACCAGAGAACTGCCATCTGACGTGAGGTATAATACCATCTAGGAGTTCTCGGCGAGTCCGTCAAGTGTACCCAGTCTCCACTGATCACCCGTATACCTTTTCTGATGTCAAACACCAATGGATATGAGATCATCCATCGCCTATCATATGGGTCAAGAAGCGCATACGCTAGTCTATTCTGGAGTATCGATGCCCTGTCTCGGTATTCCCACGACTAGGAACATTTGAAGGATGTACTTGGCGACTACACTGTCCTCACTAGTATGATCCGCATCATAGTCCTGGTACTCAAGTACTCATCCTAAGGGCTTTATCAATATGTAACATAGAGACAATCAGAGTACATATTAAGATAAAGTGCAAACAGATAGTGTACTATCATGTCGAGCAAGAAAGTCCTCCTTATATATTTTCAAGCATCCACTACAATATACATTGTATGTACAGTAATGGCCTCTAGGGCATACATATAACTAACACCTCGTTGATGGAGTAGGTAGCTTGAGTAGTGTGACGTACCGTACGTATGTTACGCGGCATATTTACGATACGTTACTCCACTTAAGAAACCTTTGGATGTACATATTTTGAGATTTATGATTCTCTTCGTTCCCTTGATTATACATCCATTTGAGATCCTTGATTCTATTCGTTTCCAAGATCATACTCTCATTGATTATGTTCTTTCTTATGATCATGTATCCATTTTGGGATCTGTTGATTATTTCCATCCCTTTGATCTATTTTCATCCATACTTGATTGAGGTTCCTGTCACCATGTTTAAGCGCAGATTGAGCTGCTGCTAATAATGCGGTCAGGGCGAGCTCGTCATGGACGAGGACTGACCATCGTGTTTTCTGGTGACATAGGAACGTATCAATTTAGAGTTTGTGTTGTGACCTCTTATTGAGGCGAGTGTTCGGTTTTGCATCGGATGATCAGGCCATTGTTAGAGGCTTCCTGTTGTGAGAGGACTGTTGATGTACAGCTTACCTCAGAGATCGTGATGTCGTCTACCTTGCAGACAGTTGACCCAGCTGTTGCTGAGATTGATGGGATGTCGCTTCCAGACTTTACGAGCTGAGATCGCTGGAGCTTTCAGGCAAAGATGCGACATGAGATAGCTAGTCTATCTTGAGTTGAGAGACTAAGGTGATTCGTCTAATTGTTGCGCCGATGCAGGACTAGTTGAGTTGAAAATTTCCGGTGTGGAGAGTCTTACTCAGATCTAGAGTAGATCGGTCTGGAGATGACGTTGTACGTTGGATGCTCCGATAGGAGATCAGTAAGTTGAACAGCTTCAGATAGAGGACCCAGATGCGTTGTGAGTCGATCGAGAATGGACGAATATAGAGTATTCCTCCGATGGTTGGGATGAGTTCCCGAGGACGTGTTCGGCTAGATATCTTATACAGAGTCATAAAGATATCGAGTTCATGATTTCGAGTCCGTGTGAGAGATTCCGGATTGACTGTTGCCGAGAACAATTACAGTATGCAGATAGCATAACATAACGTCGAAGCGGATGATAATAAAGACGAGAGGAACAAGAGGTTCGTGCGAGATGTTAACGAGCTGTTGTTACTCCCCGTTGAGATTAGAGATCGGATATGTATACAGAGGCGTTGGGATACAGCCAGTTCCCGATGAAATGTTGTGGAGAGAACGCAGATGTTCAGAAAACGAGAAAAGATTATGTAAAAGTACCAGCCTCCGTATAGTTCTGCATATACGAGATTGGAAGAGGCCTTGAGCAGGTTCCTTCCATGACACTGCTGCAATAAGACTTGCACCGAGGATCAGTTGTGTCACGTGTATTCAGAGGGCCAGAGGCCGACGCCAGTGACGTGTTGCTTTACGAGTGCTCATGCTAATTGGCCGAGATTTGACCAGAGGAGAGTCAGAGCGGAACCGTTTCCGTTAGTACACTTGACCGGGCCAACGAGCCGATGGATTGCGAGATTTGTAATACGCAAAGAAAATAAGGACCCAGAGACAGAGGACGCCAAACCGTGAGCAGGAGGTAAGCGGATGTTCTTGCTCTGCCAGTTTTGGGCGCACCGACATTTTTCGACATTTTAGGAGGTGTACATCAATGTCATTTGCTGCGATTTGCGTTTGTGATCCGAGTATCACGCTTATATCGCTTGGATTTGAGTTTTGATGATTGAGTTGCATGATATTGTTTTCGTGCACCATATCTGCACCTACTGGGTATTTACATTTTGTGCATAGTTATTGCACTTGATATATATTTTATACACCGTTGTGTTGATTTACGATTTTTCCATATCTATTGCACTTGATATCGGTTTTGGTGCCTTGGCTGCACGTGTTTATAATTTTGTGGATTTCATACAGTTGACTTAATTTGTGCATGTGGTACGCACTCGATTTCAGGTATAGCTTACATGTGCTTGCAGTGCATTGATACGTCTTTTATGCACGCAGTTGCACATGTTTTTGATTTTATACACCTTGGTACACTCGGTGTTGTTTTTATATGCATTTGAGTTATTAATGCGTTTCCATGCAATTGTTGCACCCGATTTGTATTTTGCGCAATTGATGCATTAGATTTTCATTTCGTACATTTGTTGCACCAAATGGATATTTTGTGCATTGGTTGCACTAGATTTATACTCCGTATCTTGGTTGCACTAGATTTATGTATTTGAGCATTGTTCACCAGATTTATGTTTTGTGCGCGTTTGCACTGATGTTCGTTTTTGTGCATGCTACTGCACCAGATGCTTTTTACGGACCCGACGCGCTTGAGTTGGATTTTTGCGCATATTAGGCGCTTGGTTTTGGATTTTGTACCCATCGGATGCACTTGATTTAGATTTTATTCGTGCATGTCGGATGCACTTGATCTAGATTTTATTCGTGCATATTAGATGCACTTGATTTAGATTTCATTCGTGCATGACGGATGCACTTGATTTGGATTTCGTGCATGTTGGGCGCATGATATGAGATGTGATTTTGTGCACACTAGATGCACTCGATTTGGATTTTCATTCGTGCATGTTAATTGCACTGGATTGAGATTTTCGCGCACTATAGATGCACTAGATGTTGTTGTCCTGCACACCCGTTGCACTGGACAGATACTTTCGTGCATACCCATTGCACTTATTTTGGTTTTGTTCACATTCGTAGCACTTGTATTTGGATTTGGTTTCCGTGCGCACTAGACATACGTGATTGTTGGAAACAATTTTTTTGGGGCTGATTTTGCTCTAGAGCACCTTTTTTCATGATGGGCACTATGTTACGTAGTAGCCGAGCATGACTGATCTGAGAACAGTACCTGAGTAATTTGCATGCATAAAAAGTTTACCAAGAGGTTTTCGAAAAGGAGCTATAGTCTCGCTATTTCCTATATGTGCGTGAGCGACACGAATGTTTACAAAGGAAAACCTTTTGGGATATTTTAAAAAGGCGGAACGTATATCTGAGCAAAACATATATGAACGTATATTTATTACTTTACAAATGAGCGTCCGTCACTTTTGCCATGAGTTACGCATAACGCGGAGATTCAGAAAAGATTTTGCATGAGTTTTATTCAGTATTTAGAAGATTTTTCAAGGATGCGTACTATATATGTATTATAGTATTTGACTAGTGTATATTGGATTTCAGTAGTGGGTTTCGAGATCTATATCTCCATTGTAACTCCGATGATATACGTGTAAATCCGATGATTTGCGTGACGCTTGACGGAGTTCGGTTTTGTGTTTCGTACTTGTTTTCATACGCACTTGACGCGCTGTAGTATTTCTATATCTTTCGTGATTTCGGAGCCCCGTTGGTTTGAGTTGATTATTGAAATATTTTAGCATTTAGGGGTTTAAATTTTAATTCGGAGACCGAATTTATTTAAGGGTGGAAGATTGTAACATTTCAGAAAATATAAAATATTATTTTTGGAATTTAATATTAAAATAATATATTTCGCGAAAACTACCCGATTTGCGAAATTTTGGGTTTTTGTAAAATGGTATAAATATATACAAATAATTATGAAATAATTGGAGATTAAAATAATTTATTCATTTAAAAATATATTTCTTGGATTTGGCATTTTTAAAATTTATTATATGCAGTTTAAATAAAAACCCGATTAGTGCACTACTAATCGTGATTAAGCCAAATCCGTGTTTCTACAGTTTTCCATGGCTAGTGCACCATGACATGTTTCATTTGGTTACATGTTTCCTTATGTTGTTTTGTGGTATTATGTGATTTGGTTTTAAAAAGAAAAGAAAAAGAAATGGGTTAAAAAGAGAATGATTAGAGAGAGAGAGAGAGAGAGTGAGGCAAGAGTGTAAAAGGGTGAGAATAAGAAAGAGAGAGAGGGCGGCCACCATATCCTCACCCCATTTGTTTTTTCATCTCCTTCTTCTTCCTCATCTCCCTCCACCTTCACCCCAAAGCTTCATCTCAATTTCCTTTCCAAAACCCTACACCCTCTTAATTAAAAATAATCCCCACCTCACCCTCAACGCTATGAACCGATCAAAGTTGGATTTTGGAGACTTGGGAAAGCTAGGGTTTTTCTTGAGTTGCCCAAATGAGGTATATCTTCTTTCTTTTAGTTTAGTTTTTAGTTCTTTATATCCTAGTTTAGTTAGAAGTTGATTTGGTCTGGCTATGCGATGTTTGGAAATTCCTAGAGAGGGTTTGGGTGACTTGTGGACTTGTGATCTGTAGTGAGTGTGTATAAGACCCTAGAGATCGATTTTTGGACCTAGAACAGAGAATACAAACATAGATTTGTTCCATGTCGGTTTTGTGTACAAATTGGGGGACTACAGGGAATCTGGGATGACCTGGAACGTTTACGAGAAAAACTAGCAACTCCATTAACCTAATTAAGACACTAGGAGGCCACCCTGCAAGTACGAACCCCATCAGAACACCACGGGCTGAGCTGGCCGGAATTCTGGGTAATGTGGCCGGCTAAAATGTGTAATTTGGTGTCTAGGTTTTGTCTGTAGCTCAGTTACTTCATATACAAACACATTGCATTGCTAGTTTAGCTCCATTTTACCTGAAATGAAATCTGGGAGTGATTTCTTGAGTTGCTGTTTGGTTTGGGGTTATGTTTTCCGTATTTTGGAATTCTGGGTTTTAGTATTTGATATTGTAATGAGTCGTTGGATGCTTGTACGTCAACGACGAGGGTTGTTTGATTGTTTTTGCATGCTTAAGCTATGGGTTCTAACCTATAAGCAATGCGTGTGCCATATCGGTTTTCAGACAAGGTTTTCATAGCGATGCGCTATGTGTTTATATGTGTAGGCACCCTCGCGTAGACTTCGGATGACGAAGAGAAGAGTGGCGACATCGACTTCGTCCTGTAAGGATCAAGGTGAGTAGATTTATATCTACGGGGGATGTCGGGTGGATGGCTATAGCACCCCCGCAAATTATGAATGGAGACCGATCTATAGAATAAAGTCATAGAAACCTATTCTAGGAACCTATGGATGTGATTAAAGGTTTTGTATGACATGATATGAAAGAAATGATGTCTTGTATTGATAGATATATAAGGATATAATAACTGAACGTGAATCACGATACATAGATAGGTAGTGCACGAGAATAAGTATGAGATTTAAAGTAGCATCACATGAGATTTATAGGATATGATATATAGAAATAAAATGACTTGATGTGGGATATAAATGTGATGAAAAGAATGTACGATGTGATATGATGACTTAATTGATATGTCGGTATACGGATGCGAGTCAATAAAGAGATGATTGATACCTTTGCCAGTCCCCTTATATGAGATTGTTATGGAAGTGACCTAGGATTTAGGTATATAGATATATATAATGTTGTGAATCATGAGTGATATGCCGTACGAGACGTTAGGTCCATACCCTCATTGTCATATAGGTTGATAGGATCCCTAATGGTTTAATGTCGCCGTACGATAATTTACCGTACGTGATGAGTTTTATGATGATTGATCCATACCCTTGACTAGAGGATGCCGTACGATGGATTATACCGTACGTAATGTTGTGAGGCTGGATGCCGATTGATAGATTCACCGACTCGGATATATTGTAGATACGTATACCTGTCAGCATTTCACATACGATGCACTTTATGCTACGTTCATGTCATTCTCATTGCATCATATATACCTGTGCTAGTACACCTACACCATTGTCGATGATACGTATGTTACACTTACACAGATTGGCCGGCTCACACACTTCATCATCGATAATTGCTATGTCACTTACACAGTAGAATTGTCACATCATTATGATATGTCACATGATATACTGATATGCTCACATCACTACTCCATGCTGCATGATATACGGATATGCTTACATTTCTGTTATATGTCACATACATCATGCTTTACAATTATATGTACTGAGATGTTGTTTTCATGTGATTTATGGATTTGAGAACTGTGGTATTATTTCAAGAAAATATGCATTGTTTTGATAACCCGGTTTCTCTTGATATAATATTTCAGTGCGTCCACCATGAGTTTTCTCGGTTCTGAGACTTGTGTTAGAAACCCAATTCGAGGAGCGGGTGGCACCGTCTGCAGGTACATGGTGCACCCGGTATGGTTTCCCGGGGCGAGAGATGATTTTCATGGTGTAGACGATGAGCCTGGCATAGGGAGTATGACCTACCGGTGATAGTATTTGGACTCGGCGATTATCCGGAGAATACCGACCGGAGTAGTGAGATGGATATGAGGGCCGACCAGAGTAGGCGGCGCCTAAGGGCCGATCTGAGGATGCAGAGCCTGAGATATATGAGGATTTACGTGTCGATGCTGGACACGGGTTTCATGATGTTTCGAGTGCCGATGTTGGACTCTCAGGTTCCATGACTTTGATGTGTTACCGATGGACACATGTTGATTTATATCCTCATATTTACATGCATATGCTTTCATGATATTTACATGCATGATGTTGTTGTGTCATTGGTTGACACGTGGATGAGATCCACATGCATACAGGCTTTGATTATATGGTTGAATGATATCCACATGTATATAGGCATTGAGAATATTGTTGGCACATATGCAGATACAGTCACCCTAGATATCATAGTATTACCTTTATGATATAGTTGACCTAGGGAATCGTTATTTTATTCGATTTCTACCTGATAATGTTTTCTACTCACGAGTTGGCAACTCACCCCCATTGTGCCACAGTTCTTGCAAGTTGACCGTATGGATCAGTAGCGGCATCGCTGGCACACAGCTTGCTTCGGGTGATTTGCTTTGGTAGGTGGTACATGTTGGATCGTGCCACTATTGTATATTATTCCTATTGTATCTAGTTAAGTCCATTAATCAGAAACTAGTATTTGTATAAGTAGTGAGACTTAGCATGACTTGTAGTTGCGAGACTTGAGCGATGGGTTATATGTTCGCTACTTTTGGTTTTGATGTCTTGCTTTACTTTTCCCTTGTGTTGATCTTCGCCGTTGAGCGTCGTATACATATATTCTGTCTTGCGTAGTTGTGATTCCGCCGATTGGCGAAGAGCTAACTCCTGCTTGGGTATTCCTTTTATATTATCATGTATTTGTGGTTTTGGATCAAAATATACAAAGGAGGTGCTGCCCAAATTTTTAAAAGACGAAACATGTTTTTCAAATAGTAAATCCACTTGCATTTTTCATGTTCCTTTATCTATGCATTTAAGAAAACATTTGATTTCATCATACCTTTGTTTTAAAATTTCACCTCTTTTATTTTCTTAAAAAGGTTTAGATTTCTGGGTTTCGACTTATTTGAATTACATTAAGCCTTTAGACGTGGTGTGGTTTAAGTGCCGGTCATGAATAATATTTTCGGGTCGTGACAGTGGTGTATACGGAGGAATAATGTTGAGAGAGAATCTCATTCTCTTTTAGAATAGTCCAGTATCTCCATGCACAAGTATTCTCCTCCCTGATTACATCAAAGGACATAATACTTATACCCATTTTGGTTCTCTACTTCTGACTTATATTCTATGAATTTCTCAAAAGCTTCAGACTTGTGTTTCAACCGGAACATATGTCCGAATCTTGAGAGATCATCAGTGAATATAATGAAGTACAAAGAATCGGTCCTGGCATGTGTAGACAGGGGATTTACATACATCATCATGTATCAACCCCAAGAGTTCACTAACTCTTTATCTGTTTCCAGTAAACGGAGCTATGGTCATATTATCTTTGTGATATGACTGGCAAGTTTCACAAGATGTAAATTCAAACTGATTTAAATATGCATCTTAATGTAAATCAGCTAGTCGGGTCGCATTGATATGACCTAGTTTACAATGACTCAAGAAGGATTCATTCATTTCTGAACTCTTCCTCTTGTGTGTATTCTTTACGATAAGAACCGCGGTTTGATTTAGAACGTATATGCCATTAGATAACGTGCCTGAATCGATCAACTCTTGATATAGGAAATGTTCAAAACATTATCCAACAATACAAAATTATATCCTACTTTACAAAATAAAGAGACTGATATGATGTTGTATATCAGGTTCGTTATCTAATAACATTCATTCAGAATCAATGTATTTGGTAATACAGGGTGATAACTGCCAGCACCTTGGCCGCAACAATTGCACCATTTCCAACTCTTGAAACTTTATCACCCATTCCCAGTTCTCTACCTGTCTGTAGCCCATGTAACATATTACATTTGCAGGATCCTGATCCGGTATCACATACCCAGGACATAGAGGATACTGACAAATAGTTCTCGGTAATGAACACACCCGGAAAAAATGCATCAACATGCACTTTCTTCGTTTGGGCGGCACGGGAATTCTGGTAATCCCCTATTTCCTGTTCGGTCTTATGACAATTATAAGTTGGAGCGGGACCAACGTTCCCCAGCTCAGTATAACAAGCGGGTTCGGTCAATACATCCATATTATTATCTTGATTAAGGCGTGGCATGGTCGCTACCTGGAGAGAGAGAGAAGAAAACACTCAGCGTATGCTCTTACAAGATTAGATTGGTTATTATTTTATCTAATTAGGATGGCTCCCATTGTTTTTATCAAATCTTCCTTCGAACTCAAAAAGGAAAGACTAGCTGGGATTAATTACACACTACAAGTTCGCCAATCTTTCGGCCAGGCCAGTGCTGGTACTTTGAGGGTGGTTTCCCGTGCTTTTGCACGGACCTAATTAAAATTAACCTCGTTTTCCCCGGGGCGTAACCCCGTTAACACCTTTCTAGACTCCTACTTGATCGGCTAATTGTAATGTGTAAAACTCTCCCAGGAGTAACAATTACTCGCAGTGGGTATCGGGATCCAACAATCTCATAGAAGGTATGCAATTTCATTGCAAATTTCAAAACTTGAAATTCCCTATAATTTTTCATCTAGCATCCTATGACCTTGACGAAAGCTAAAAAACCATAGGCTGCTAGTCAAGTTCGACCCGTACATTTCATGATTGAATTAAACCCACTCGCACGACCCTTGACGAAAACCAACAAAGTTGCACGACTACCCTAACTCAATCGCATCATATGCTTTTGCATATAAACATAAATAGCTACCGCACACCACGCCTTGACGAAAGCCAACAAACGTCGCACGAATACTATGAATTACTTATCTTAAATGATGGAGGGCTACGACAGGTTTTTAAGAAAACATTTTGCTTAATGAACTTGATATCGTTGTAGAATCAAATGATTTAAAATGGTGTGTTTTTAAGGTTTTTGCTAGTTTCGCTAAAGAGGTCACTCCCGGTGAAGGGATCTTGACTCTTTCCTTGTCGAATGAGGTGCATGATATTCACAATACCACTATGCAAAGCAAGAACTAGAAAAGCAATCAAAAGACAAAACCGAGGGTTGTAGCATCTGCCAGTTATTGCTAAAGAGGTCACTCCCGGTGAATGGATCTCGGCTCTTTCCTTATCGAATAAGGTGCAGGATATTCTACAAGGAACACCGCTATGCAAAGTAAGAACTTGAGCTACCTTTTTTTGAAAATTCGATTCCACAACATCTTTAGGTTTATTTTCTTTCATTAATCTCATTAATGAAGTCCCATCATTTAAGTTACCTAATCATCACAGATAAATACGACGTATGCTTTTGCCATCCGCATTCGCCTCGATGTCCCATCATGCACCATTTGGTTAGGTAACTACGGCAGAGTGGGGCAGGGCTAGCGCGGGTGTCAAAAATAAGCAACGTCTATATAATATATCACATATACTATATACAGTATCTATCTCATCATATACAGCGATCACATCACAGAATATCGTAGCAGAAAACAACATATGAAATATTGAATATACTAGGATTTCCGGGTTTTAAATTAAGCCTGTATAAAGCACGGATTCCGCGGTCGTGATGAATAGCCAAACCCACATCCCTAGACCCCTACGTGAGCTGCAAGAAACCATACCAATTCTAGAGTTAGGAGACGCGGACTCGATGCCTCGAGATGGTCTCCCACTGGACTCTAGAACCCGGTTACTTGTGCTCCCCTCCTTGGGTCTATTCTAATGCGGAAAAGTAAATAATATAGATCAACAGTGACATCTTCCTCAACCAGGAAGTGCCTCAGTAAAAGAATATCACATACAAGTTTTTACATGAATGAAAATGAAAAACTCTCATCTCACATAAAACCACCGGCTATTCAAACACGACGATCCAATATAACATATCACAGCAACACATAATATCACATGTCATCAACGTAAGTAAATATGTGAATCCCAATTGTCGTTGACATATAGCAACGAAACCGGCGATACACCACATATTACACTTACAGTCGCAGAAAAGAAAGTGAAAATATCATGACCCGAAATGGCACGTGACTGGCACTTGAATCATATGAAAATCTATAGGACCCCATCTAATTCAGGTAAGCCAAAAGCCCAGAAATCTAAAACCATTTTAAATAATAATTGAAAGAAAACTTGTTTTAAAGTAAGTGGTTTTAATAGCTTAAGACGAATTATACATTTTTAAACCATCAAGTCTTTTCTGAAAATTTCGGCAGAGTTTCCTTTGTAAATACTGGTCCCAAATGGGGTACAACATGAATAATATGTGCAAAATGATAAAAGGCATCCCCAAGCGGGAGCTAGCTCTTCATCAATCGACGGTCACAACCATGCAAGCAATATAATATACAATGCCAAAGGGCAAGGATCAAAACTCAAAAGGAAACTCAAAATCAACATGAAATCCATAATAATACAACGCGCGACTCTAGGTCGAAAGAATATACATCACTGGTCATCTAAGTCTATAAAATATACATGTCTGATTGATGGAGTTTACTAGATACAACTGAAATAAATAAAAAGTACAATGGTGGTCACGATGCTGTGAACCCACCTACCAAGCAAATCATCCGGAATGGAAGCAGTGTGCCAGCAAAGCCGCACGAAACCTGTACGGCAAAACCTGCAAGAAACCGTTGCACAACGGGCGTGAGTTGGGAACTCGTGAGTAGAAAACATCACCGAGCAGAAATCATATGTATGACTCAAAACTAGGTCCATACTATCAATATAAATATAAACTCAAATGATAATGTCTGAAGTATGATAAGGTGGCAAAGGTAAACATCTATACATAAGTGTAATCCCATGTGCTCTTGTCAGTGCCTCAGGCAGCAATATATCATATGTATGAGGTATGAATGCATGAAAACAGAATACACCTAAATGATAAAACTGTTTTCTTGTTTTTGTGAGATATCTGTATATAAATCGAAATATCATCAATGAAATCAACATAAATCAGTTTCTAGCATCGACACAAAATATATCTCAATATCTGGGACTCCGGCTATCCGGACTGGTCCCTGGGCTCCGGCTATCCGGACTGGCCCAAACTCCGATCGGTATCCTCCGGATATCCGACGAGTCACAATAACATCACCGGTCAGTAGTACTCCCCTGTCACAGGCTCAACGCCATCATCTGTGATCTTCTTGCCCCTGGGTACCGCACCGGGTCTACCATGCACCCACAGACGGTTCCTCCTCCTCCTCAAATTGGGTGTATAATATCGCTCAAGAGCCGAGAAAACTAATGGTGGACATATCTCAAATCATATCATAAGAAAACCGTAACTTTCATTTTAAAATGATAATCAGTTTTATATAATCTTGCGGTTTCTCCAAATCCATAAATCTCATGGAAAATGAATCTCGAGAATAAATAACAATGAATGTAAAAAGTATTGGGCTCCGGCAATCCGGACTGGCACTAAAAATGCATGACAACGAGTATGTAAATATGCATGCAAAACACGGTAATAAATGCAATGTCTAGGCTATCAAATAAAAGCAAGTACACTAATACCCTGTCGGAACTATCAGCTAACAATTTATACTAATGAATATTATTTTCTAATGTTTACGTGACATGCCAATTACCGATGATGATGTGTGTTAGCCGGCAAGCAAGTGTACGTGGAACATACGCATCATCGGTAATGGTGCTGATGTCCTGACAGCATGGTTTCATAATAACAATAAAAGCACGGTATAAGCATGCAAAGCGATATGAACAATCATGAATGTGCAGGAATGAATAATAAATGCAGCAATAAGGAATGTGCAATAATATAAACGAGTCTAAAAGTAACTATAGGTCTAAACTAAAAGACTAATCAAAAAGGTGAGGAAAACCACCTAAAGCTGAGTCGATACATACATACATACATACATACATACATATATATATATAATAGCCGGTGATCCCGCCTCAATAATATCACATATGATACAATATATATAATATGATATCCTCGAGTCAAGAGTGCGGATCAATCATTAATATATAGCTCGTACGGTAAATCCTGTTAGTTGTATGTATGCCCTAGAGGCCAGTATTATACAGATTATGTATATTATATTGGATGCTTGGACATATATAGAGATGACTTTCTTGCTCGACATGATAGTATGCTATCTGGTTGCCATTTATCTTAACATGTACACTAGTCTCTTTATACTGTCTTATAGTTACATGTTGGTAAAGCCCTTAGGATGTGTACTTGATTACCTGGACTATGATGCAGATCATACTAGTGGGGACATGGTAGTCCATAAGTACCTCCTTAAAGGTCCCTAGTCGTGGGTGTATCGAGACGGGGCATCGATATGCCAGTGTAGACTAGCGTATACGCTTCTCGACCCATGTGATGGGCGATGGATGATCCCATATCCATTGGTGTTTGACATCAGAGATGGTATACGGGTGCTCAGTGGAGACTGGGTACACTGGACGGACTCGCCGAGAACTCCCAGATGGTATTATACCTCACGTCAGATGGCAGTTCTCAGGTGACACTTGTACAGGTTAGTCTGTAGACCCGAGATCATCATAGAGTCTTGTGTGATTCCCACTGTGCTTTGATCTCCACCTTACCACGTCCATGAGGGCGTGCAAAACGGTGGTCTTTGGGTACAGTCCCGAGTCACATGGAGGCAATGAGCGATGGGAGGGGTTTCGTCTCTCCCGGTATTGGGAGTTGATGTTGCGCTGTGCTCGATTGGCCGTAACAGGTAAGTCCCTGGCCAGGGCTGATCAGAGATTTGCTGGTAAGTGTTACCAGTAGTTTCTCGACCCGTTACGAGTCTCACATCAGCACGACTTATCGGGTTATTAGGGTCTGACGTATACCACCCCTAGACTTGATATACGACGTATCAGACGAAGAGACTTGACTGTATGGTAAGTGTTACTGGTCGGATTCGCAGGAGTGTGAGCGGACTAGCTCGTCGATCTTCTGATCGCTCAATACCTGGGTGGCCGTTACGTTTAGCAGACCGCTTGCGGCTTGTGGGTGCTTGATATGATCATCACCTGCTACCGGCGTATTGACGAGTCTTTAGAGTCCTACACAGAGGTTTCCTGGTTCAAGTGAAACGAAATAGGAGCGCATATGAGATATGTGCAGGACCGAGAATAATGCGTGTATGTGATACCGCATTTCATTCTCGCGATAAATGTTTCGATTGGTTATATTTGATATGACCTAGTTATCGAATCATTGATTCGATGAATCGATGCATTGCATACTAGTCGGTTATGTGCGACATGACCGGATTATTGAATCAAGTGTTGATTTAATGATTTAATGTATAATTATATATTTGATATATTACTTTGCATTAACTAGTATAGGTTCACTTTAAACGGATTTTTCTCACTTGATTTGCACATTGTATATGTAATATACTTTTGTGCACTTTAATGTATCATGTTTGATGATGCTTGACCATATTGTTAAGTGTATGGAATTAAACCATAGTTAACTTGAGATTAGGGTTTTATTTATGCATTTATTCATTTAATTGTTTATTCATTTATTTGGATAAAGTTTTGGATGAGAATGGTGGCATTTCTTGTTTTATGTTGAAGCTTCAAGAACCCTTGACTTATGCAACCATTCTTGTCCTCATGCTTAACCCTAACCCACTCATTTGACCATGGTTTATTCTCTACACTTAACCCTAGTTATTGTTATGATAAGTATTGATTTATTATTCATTTTGAAGAACACTTATCATAATTCTAGCTCTTCTTCTTCTTCATCTTCAAAAGAAAAGCTCAAGGTCCATCAATGGCATCTTGAGTTAAAGTGAGCTAAATCCAATTCTAAAGTGAACCCACCTCCTATTTCTTCACCCTCTACCTCTTGCCAAGTTGTTTTGGGTGTTTACTTCACAAGTTTCACAAGTTTGTGAAGTCGGAGCTTGAGTTTGTGCAACCTCGACGTAGATCGTCTTTGACACAAAGCCGACGACCTATTCCGCTTATTTTCCCGATGAAGCCGTTGATCGAGTCAAGGATTCATGATGGACAGCGAGGACATCACCACGTGGAGCTAAGGAGGCGGATATCCGGATCTACAAAGGTTGTATATCCGTATCTTAGTAGTTAACTGTTAACTAGTTATCTATTTCGCCTAAACATCTAGTTAAAGATCCGTAGTCTAGGGTTTCTCGGCACAAAAAATTTTAAATTGGCATGTTCGATGCCTTGTGAGACCACTATAGGGTGCCTAGGAACCTTTCACTGGCATCAGAGCCTAGCTAGAGCCTTAGGCGAAGTCCCGACGACGTTTGAAACCCGATCGAACCGAAATCCAAAACCTAAAAATGCTCTCTGGACTTTTTCTAAAAATTCAGATTTTTGTCAATTAAAAATATGTAGAAAATCAAGCAGGGTGTTATTAGAATTACTGTGAAATACGAGGGGGTAATTCAACTTTTCCACCGCGGAAGGGCGGCACATGCTAGGCATGTGCGGCGCTTCCGCGGCAGTACTGTTCCCTTGCACAATTTTTTCTTCACAGTAACTCATATAATTCAATGCTGTGTTTTCTGGGATATTTTTATTGTGACTTTACAGAAGAGTATTCTGGGGTACTATTGGGAATCTGTATTTCGATCGGATTATCAAATTTCGTCTTTTGTGTTTTTCCAGATAACTGTAGAATATGTTAAAGAATTCGACCGGATATAAATACCCGGGTTTTCCCCTGCCGGAAAATTCCAAGTGTTGGATTTTTCTGTGGTTAAAAGACGTTCTAAGTAGTGCAAGTAACGCGATGGTCCCTCTAGAAGACACAAACCTTAACTCGATTATGTGACCGTCTTGAACTGCCCTTTGAACCTTCGGGTTTGGGGCAGTACGGCGTGCCACATGTGTGGCGTTGGCTTGACCCTTCTACGGCTGGACCGTTGGTACTGAGGCATGAAGTGAATGTCTTTAAACCTAATTCATGTGTTGATCGGTGTCGGGAAAACTTGGGTGTTCGAATGTTCGATCGGAAAGTTTAATATATTCTATTTATCCGGAATTGGATACAATAATTGGAATTCACAAACAGTTATGAGATAACTGGATGAATGTTATAGATCTAGCAGTTTAGTTTCACAGGATATCGAAAAGAGTTTTCGATGATGGGACTAAAATGCGGGGTTTATAACTGTTAGGCATGTGATGTCTAAAGAGATTGCGGATTCCAATTGTTGTAGTTTTACACTTTCTTTTCTGTGACCGTAAGTGTAGTATGTTCATATCGCCGGTTTCGTTGCTATACGTCAACGACAATTGGGGTATGCATACTTACTTACGTTGATGACATGTGATGTTATGTGTTGCTGGATATGTTATATTGGATCGTCGTGTTCGAATAGCCGGGGGTTTTTATGTGAGATGAGTGTTTTTCATTTTCATTCATGTAAAAACTTGTATGTAATATTCTTTTATTTGGGGCGCTTCCAGGTAGCGGAAGTTGTCACCCGTTGTATATTATTTACTTTTCCGCATTAAGATAGACCCAAGGAGGGGAGCACAAGTAACCGGGTTCTGGGGTCCAGTGGGAGACCAACTCGAGGAGTCGAGTCCGGGTCTCCTAACCCTAGAATTGGCAGGGTTGCTTGCCGCTCTCGTAGGGGTCTAGGGGTGTGGGATTGGCTATTCATCACGACCGTGGAATCCGTGTTTTATACTGGCTCGTATTGAAAACACGGACGTCCTAGTATATCCAATATTTCATATGATTATTCTGCTGCGATATCTGTGATGTGATTCTGTGATGGATTTAGTATATAGTATATATGATATATTATATAGACGTTACTTATGTTTTACACCCGCGCTAGCCCTGCCCTGCTCTGTCGTTAGTTACCTAACCTAACGGTGCACGAGGGGACATCGAGGCGAATGCGGATGGCATAAGTGTACGTCATATCTATCTGTGATGTTTAGGTATTAAATGATGGGACTTCATTAATGTGATTAATGAAAGATAAGAAACCTAAGATGTTGTGGAATCGAATTTTAAAATAAAAAGGGTAGCTACAGTTCTTGCTTTGCACAGCGGTATATATGATATACCCTGCACCTTATTCGATGAGGAAAGGACCGAGATCCCTTCACCGGGAGTGACTCCTTTAGCAATAACTGGCAAATGCTACACACTCGGTTTGCTTTTGACTGCTTTTGCGATTTTGCTTTGCATAGTGATATATATGATATATCCCACACCTCATTCGACGAGGAAAGGACCGAGATCCCTTCGCCGGGAGTGACTCCTTTAGCAAAACTAGAAAAGCCTCAAAATCACTCCATTTCAAAACTTCATTTGATTCTACAACGATATCAAGTTCATTACGCTCATGGTTTTCAGAAAAACCTGGCGTAGCCCTCCGTCATTTCAGATGAGTAGTAGTTAGTATTCGTGCTACGTTTGTTGGCCTGCGTCAAGGCGTAGTGTGCGGTAGCTAACTAGTATTTATCTGCTTATGCATATGATGCAGATTGGATTAGGGTAGTCGTGCGACTTTGTTGGCCTGCGTCAAGGGTCGTACGGGTGGGTTTAATTCAATCAGGAAATGACGGGTTGAACTTGACTAGCGCACTATGGTTTGTTGGCCTGCGTCAAGGTCATAGGACGCTAGGGGCAAAATATTATCGGGAATTTCAAGTGTTGAAATTTGCAATGAGATTGCATACCTTCTATGAGATAGTTGGATCCCGATACCCGCTGCGAGTAAGAGTTACTCCTGGGAGAGTTTTACACAGTGCAATTAGCCGATCAAGTAGGTGTCTAGAAAGGTGTTAACGAGGTTACGCCTCTGGGAAAACGAGGTTTACAGTAATTAGGTTCGTGCGAAAGCACGGGGGACCTCCCTCAAAGTACCGACACTGGCCTGGCTAAAAGATTGGCGAATTTGTAGTGTGTAATTAATCCCGGCTAGTCTTTCCTTTTAGGGTTTGGAGGAAGATTTGATAAAAAGCAGTGGGAGCCATCCTGATTAGATAAGATAATAACCAATCTGATCTTGCACGAGCATACGCTAAAGTGTTTTCTTCTCTCTCTCTCCAGGTAGCGACCATTTCATGCCTTAATAAAGATAATAATATGGATGTATTGACCGAACCCGCATGTTATACTGTGCTGGGGAACGTTGGTTCCGTTCATTCTTATAAGAGTTATAGGAATGAACAGGATATAGGGGAATACCAGGATTCCCATGCCACCCGAATGAAGAAAGTACATGATGATGCATTTTCTTCGGGTGTGTTCGTTACTGAGAACTGTTTCTCCATTTGCTCTACGTCCTGGGTATTGGATACCGGGTCGGGATCCCATATATGTAATCAGTTACATGGGCTAAGGAAAGGTAGAGAACTTGGAGAAGGTGATAAAGACATTAGAGTTGGAAATGGTGCAATTGTTGCAGCCAAGACTGTCGGGGAATATCACCTTGTATTACCAACTGGTAATACATTGGTTCTGAACGAATGCTATTACATGCCGAACCTGATATGCAACATTATATCGGTTTCTTTATTAAGTAAAGAGGGATATAATTTTGTATTACAGGACAATGTTATGAACATTTTCCATAACCAAAAGTTGGTTGGATCAGGCACGTTGTGCAATGGCATTTATGTTCTAAACCAATCAACAGTCCTCAGTATAACAAACACACACAAGAGGAAGAGTTCTGAACTCAATGAATCTTTCTTGTGGCATTGTAGACTGGGTCACATCAATGCGACACGACTAGCTAAGTTGCATAAAGATGGATATTTAAATCCGTTTGAATTTTCATCTTATGACACTTGCCAGTCATGTCTCAAAGGCAAGATGACCAAGACTCCGTTTACGGGACACGGAGAAAGAGTTACCGAACTCTTAGGACTGATACATAGTGATGTATGCGGTCCCATGTCTACACATGCCAGGGATGGTTCTTCATACTTCATTACATTCACTGACGATCTCTCTAGGTTCGGGTATGTGTTCCTGATGAAACATAAATCAGAAGCTTTTGAGAAATTTAGGGAATATAAACAAGAAGTCGAGAACCAAACCGGAAAAAGTATTAAAATCCTACGATCTGATCGAGGAGGAGAATACTTAAGCAATGAATTCCTGGACTTCCTAAAAGAGAATGGGATTCTCTCTCAGCTGACTCCTCCATATACACCACAGCACAACGGTGTATCAGAACGAAGGAACCGCACCCTATTAGATATGGTGCGCTCTATGATGAGCACAGCTGAGTTACCTATTTCCTTCTGGGGATATGCACTGGAAACAGCTGCAGACCTATTGAATCAAGTTCCATCTAAATCTGTACCTACCACACCATATGAGATATGGAGTGGGAAGAGACCATGTCTTAAACGAGTTAAGATATGGGGTTGCCCGGCCTATGTCAAAAGGCCAAATCCGGACAAACTCGAGGCACGGTCAGTTCTATGCAAGTTTGTGGGATATCCAAAACATTCACATGGATATCTTTTCTACCATACAGAGGAACAAAAAGTGTTTGTTTCTCGCCATGCCACCTTTTTGGAAAAGGAATTTCTTGCAAAAGAAATTAGTGGCGATGAGGTAGAACTAGAAGAAATTCCAGCAACACAAACTCAAACTGAAGATTTAGTGGAACCAGAGGATTCAGTAGCTCCCGACGAACCCCAGCCTCTCCGCCGATCTAGTAGGGTTTCTCGTCCACCTGAGAGATACTATGGTTTTCTCATTGATGGTGGAAGTGAGGATTGCATCATGGAGGATGATGACCCAACTAGCTTCGAGCAGGCCATCACGAGTGGGGACTCAGTGAAATGGCTGGATGCTATGCGGTCCGAGATGGATTCCATGTACACCAACAAAGTATGGACTTTGGAAGTTGCTCCTGAAGGGGTAAAACCCATTGGGAGCAAGTGGATCTTTAAGAAGAAACTTGGTGTAGATGGGAAAGTGGAGACTTTCAAAGCTAGACTTGTAGCAAAGGGTTTTCATCAAAGACCAGGTATGGACTATGACGAGACCTTTTCTCCAGTGGCTATGCTTAAATCCATCCGAATCATGCTTGCCATTGCTGCCTTTCATGACTACGAAATCTGGCAAATGGATGTTAAGACCGCCTTTCTAAATGGTGATTTAGAAGAGTGCGTGTACATGACTCAGCCAGAGGGCTTCGTAGACAGTGGGAGCAGCGGGAAGGTGTGCAAGCTGCTTAAATCCATTTATGGATTAAAGCAAGCATCGCGGAGTTGGAACATCTGCTTTGACGTCGTTATCAAAGAGTTTGATTTCGTCAAAAATCCAGATGAACCTTGTATCTACAGGAAGGTGGCAGAGAGTAAGGTTGTCTTCCTCGTATTGTACGTGGACGACATACTCTTGATAGGAAATGATATTCCTATGCTGCAATCGGTCAAGCTCTTCTTATCACAAAGATTCTCAATGAAAGATCTTGGTGATGCCTCCTGCATATTGGGAATCAGGATCTATAGAGATAGATCCAAACGGATTTTGGGATTGTCCCAATCCAGGTACATTGACACCATACTAAAGAGGTTTAGTATGGAAGAGTCCAAGCGTGGGAACTTGCCCACGATCTCTGGAGTCACTCTGTCCAAAGAGATGTCTCCCAAGACTGATTTGGAGAGAGCTCGCATGCAAGGGATACCCTATGCTTCGGCAGTAGGCTCTATCATGTATGCGATGCTATGTACCAGACCCGATGTAGCATACTCACTAAGTGTAGTGAGCAGGTATCAAGCTGATCCTGGAGAGAGTCACTGGACAGCTGTGAAGAGCATTCTCAAGTACTTGCGAAGGACTAGAGATATGTTCTTGGTGTATGGTAACGGAGAACTCCAAGTGGAGTCCTTTACCGATTCCAGCTTCCAGAGTGATAAGGACGACTCTAAGTCGCAGTCGGGCTTTGTCTTTACCCTTTACGGAGGGGCGGTTAGCTGGAAGAGTTCCAAGCAGGAAACCGTGGCAGACTCGACAATGGAGGCTGAATACATCGCTGCCAACGATGCTGCTAAAGAAGCTGTTTGGATCAAGAAGTTCATTACTGAACTTGGTGTGGTTCCATCCATTGAGCGTCCAATACCTTTGTATTGCGATAACAATGGAGCGGTGGCTTTGGCCAAGGAACCCAGGTCCCATCAGCGGTCCAGGCATATTCTGAGGCGGTATCACCTGATCCGGGAGATAGTTGATCGCCGGGAGATCGAGGTCAGGAGAGTTGACACGAAGAACAACACGGCGGATCCACTCACGAAGGCCATTCCCTAGATACAGTTTGAGAGACTCTTCGGGATGCTCGGTATGAGATACTACAGCAGCTGGCCCTAGTGCAAGTGGGAGATTGTTAGTTGTATGTATGCCCTAGAGGCCAGTATTGTACAGATTATGTATATTTTATTGGATGCTTGGACATATATAGAGATGACTTTCTTGCTCGACATGATAGTATGCTATCTGGTTGCCATTTATCTTAACATGTACACTAGTCTCTTTATACTGTCTTATAGTTACATGTTGGTAAAGCCCTTAGGATGTGTACTTGACTACCTGGACTATGATGCAGATCATACTAGTGGGGACATGGTAGTCCATAAGTACCTCCTTCAAGGTCCCTAGTCATGGGTGTATCGAGACGGGGCATCGATATGCCAGTGTAGACTAGCGTATACGCTTCTCGACCCATGTGATGGGCGATGGATGATCCCATATCCATTGGTGTTTGACATCAGAGATGGTATACGGGTGCTCAGTGGAGACTGGGTACACTGGACGGACTCGCCGAGAACTCCCAGATGGTATTATACCTCACGTCAGATGGCAGTTCTCACGTGACACTTGTACAGGTTAGTCTGTAGACCCGAGATCGTCATAGAGTCTTGTGTGATTCCCACTGTGCTTTGATCTCCACCTTACCACGTCCATGAGGGCGTGCAAAACGGTGGTCTTTGGGTACAGTCCCGAGTCACATGGAAGCAATGAGCGATAGGAGGGGTTTCGTCTCTCCCGGTATTGGGAGTTGATGTTGCGCTGTGCTCGATTGGCCGTAACAGGTAAGTCCCTGGCCAGGGCTGATCAGAGATTTGCTGGTAAGTGTTACCAGTAGTTTCTCGACCCGTTACGAGCCTCACATCAGCACGACTTATCGGGTTATTAGGGTCTGACGTATACCACCCCTAGACTTGATATGCGACGTATCAGACGAAGAGACTTGACTGTATGGTAAGTGTTACTGGTCGGATTCGCAGGAGTGTGAGCGGACTAGCTCGTCGATCTTCTGATCGCTCAATACCCGGGTGGCCGTTACGTTTAGCAGACCGCTTGCGGCTTGTGGGTGCTTGATATGATCATCACCTGCTACCGGCGTATTGACGAGTCTTTAGAGTCCTACACAGAGGTTTCCTGGTTCAAGCGAAACGAAATAGGAGCGCATATGAGATATGTGCAGGACCGAGAATAAAGCGTGTATGTGATACCGCATTTCATTCTCGCGATAAATGTTTCGATTGGTTATATTTGATATGACCTAGTTATCGAATCATTGATTCGATGAATCGATGCATTGCATACTAGTCGGTTATGTGCGACATGACCGGATAATTGAATCAAGTGTTGATTTAATGATTTAATTTATAATTATATATTTGATATATTACTTTGCATTAACTAGTATAGGTTCACTTTAAACGGATTTTTCTCACTTGATTTGCACATTGTATATGTAATATACTTTTGTGCACTTTAATGTATCATGTTTGATGATGCTTGACCATATTGTTAAGTGTATGGAATTAAACCATAGTTAACTTGAGATTAGGGTTTTATTTATGCATTTATTCATTTAATTGTTTATTCATTTATTTGGATAAAGTTTTGGATGAGAATGGTGGCATTTCTTGTTTTATGTTGAAGCTTCAAGAACCCTTGACTTATGCAACCATTCTTGTCCTCATGCTTAACCCTAACCCACTCATTTGACCATGGTTTATTCTCTACACTTAACCCTAGTTATTGTTATGATAAGTATTGATTTATTATTCATTTTGAAGAACACTTATCATAATTCTAGCTCTTCTTCTTCTTCATCTTCAAAAGAAAAGCTCAAGGTCCATCAATGGCATCTTGAGTTAAAGTGAGCTAAATCCAATTCTAAAGTGAACCCACCTCCTATTTCTTCACCCTCTACCTCTTGCCAAGTTGTTTTGGGTGTTTACTTCACAAGTTTCACAAGTTTGTGAAGTCGGAGCTTGAGTTTGTGCAACCTCGACGTAGATCGTCTTTGACACAAAGCCGACGACCTATTCCGCTTATTTTCCCGATGAAGCCGTTGATCGAGTCAAGGATTCATGATGGACAGCGAGGACATCACCACGTGGAGCTAAGGAGGCGGATATCCGGATCTACAAAGGTTGTATATCCGTATCTTAGTAGTTAACTGTTAACTAGTTATCTATTTCGCCTAAACATCTAGTTAAAGATCCGTAGTCTAGGGTTTCTCGGCACAAAAAATTTTAAATTGGCATGTTCGATGCCTTGTGAGACCACTATAGGGTGCCTAGGAACCTTTCAAATCCGTCGTACGGCTTCCCAAATCTGGGTATGTGTCAATATAACATTTATCACATTATTTATCTGTTATCCTTTTCATCAAATATCATAATCTGGGGGTACTGATCTACGTCTAGTATAATACTGATACCATCTACAGTAAAAACTTGCATGTGTATGAAAACACCACGCCAAAAGATCCGCTAAACATCATGCCGTATCTCAAATACGAACCATGTCACATCACCGATCTCATGGCCTCAAGCCCAATCTCATCGACTCATCTCCAATCCCAAGTACTATCCCCATCATCCAAGTTTACGTATACGTATATATATACATAGTGCCATACCTATGTGTATATATATATATACATATCCCCATATACGCACAATAAATAAACGTAAGCAAGTGTGTGTGCGCGTGCGGGTGTAATCTCCAACCTAGGGTTTCGCGACTAAGAAGCTAAACTAAGTTACTTCTAATTACCCTAAACTAAACCATGAACACATAATGATATCTTGATAATCATCCACGTAACATAAAACACTTATATAACCATATATATATATATATATATATATAAGCAATACTATGAACTGCGGGGGTGCTATACGCCATCAACCCTACTTCCCCCGTAGAAATATATCTACTCGCTTTGACCTTCGCTTGCCGATGCCGACGTCGCCACGTGCTTGCTTGTCATCTTGAAGTTCTCGTGGGGGGTACCTACACATCATACAAATCGTAACGCATTAAAATCCAATCCGCAAATCGAAACCATACACGAAACTCACATATGTCAAAACCTATGGTTTGCTCTCGCAAATCACCCAAATAACACCCGATAGAGACGTACAAACGTCATGTGATCGAGATAAAACACAAATACTAAAATCCAAAATTCAAAATGCGTAAAATATAACCCCTAATAAAAACATCAACTCATGAAAATATTCCCAGATTTTGTTTAAGGTGAAAACAAGATAAGCAAACAACACTGGGGTGATATATAAAGTGTATATGACCTACAGATGAAACCAGGACCCCAAATTTTGCAGAGTAGCCGGCCACATACCCTCTAGATCCGGCCTGCTCGGTTTTTGTGGGGAGTTGGGGTCTCGTTTTTGTAGGGTGGTCTCGTGGTGGTCAATCTAGGCTATTAGTATTGTTTGCTTTTTTAGTAAAATCTCCAGGTCACTCCAGATTTCCCTGCACCCACAATTTAGTCACAAACCGACACGGAAGTTTCTGTTTTCCTGTATTTTGGGTTTGTTTCAAATTGGTCTGGGTTTCTAACACCAGGGGGGTTTAAGGTCACCAATTACACCTCAATTGCATCCTCACTACACAAGAATCCCCTAATCCACTTCTATGAATTTCAAAGTTCACTAAACTACTCTAAATCGGTTTTAAACTAGAATAGAGGCTAAAGCAAATGAAATACTACACTTAATGTGAAAGAGTTACCTCAATTGGCAACTCAAGAATCTTCTTGAGTTGCCCCAAGTTTCCAAAATCCTTGCTTTCTTGGTCCAAAGTGTAACTAATGAGCTTGTGCATGCTTTTTGTGAAGTGGGGATGGACTTTTGGTGTATTTTTGATGATGTTTGAGAGGATGAAGAGGGGGAGGGAGTGAGGGCAGCAGCCATTGAGAGGAGAGGAGAGAAGAGAGATGAAGATGATGAATGATACAAGAGCCATGCCCAAGGTTTGACCCCTCACCCTCTCTCTCTCTTGCCCATACCCCATTTTTTATAGTTTTTTTACTTTTTCTTTTCTTTTCTCTTCTCTTTTCTTTTAAAAACCCAAGTCATGCATGATAAAAAAAGAAGAAGAGACCATATAGGAAAATGTAACAAGTGTGAAAAATGACAAGTGCATGTCATGTGCACAAAACACGTTTAATGCACGATTAGCGAAATTTAATCGCGATTAGCATTAAAAATGTATATAATAAATCATAAATTTTCATAATTTGTTTAAATCCAATAAAACATCCTCTTTTTAGTAATTTCTATAATTTTCCAAATTTTTCCCGATTTATAGGTATTTAATTATACCGAAATATTAAAATATTCATTATATTAATTATTTAACTATAAAATTCCCAAAAATAATATTTCATTTTTCTGAAATGTTACAGAAAACTACAACAATTGGAATCCGTAACCACCTTAGACATCATAAACTCGAAATATCTCATATTCCGGATTTCATCCCTAACGAAATGAATTCGTTAGACATCGCATGCCTAATAATTATAAATCTCGCATTTTAGTCTCGATATCGAAAACACTTTTCAATATTAAGTCGGGCAATTCAACAAGATTCCCGACATCCTGATCGAATTCTCGTCGGAAACTTTAGTAGACGGCCGCACCCCCGATACCGTCGACGAAGTGCACTTAGGTGGAACACCGCGGCCGCAAGCACCCGGACGAATGCTTTTGGCAACGGGGTTCTCCTACAGTCACTTGGTCGGGGCTATGGGGCGTGGCTATCTAGTAATGTTACCCGGCGAGTATCCATGTACACTACGTAATTGCGACGGACTTTTGATCACATCAAAATCCCGTGGCAACCAGTCAAATGAGACTAAATTGCTAGATTTATAAAATTCAAACTAGTTATCATGTGGATTCCAAGTATTGTATCTCATCACTTGATATCCGGACGACGTTATACTTTTCGATCGATTCACCAAAGCCCCACAATTCTCCGAGAGCCCAACACTTGAGCACAGTTTAATAATACCCAGAACATGCCAGGGTACCTATGGACCAGCCGTAAAAGGGCAGACCCAAGCCTCATTAATGGCACCGCGGAACTGCCGCAAACCCTAAGGTTCAAAAGCGGTTCCATAGTCATTATGTCGAGTTAGGGTTTCATTCTTCTAGAGGGTTCACAGAATTACTTGCGTGTTTTTCCGAATACCTTAAACTTGGAAAAATGGGTTTTTGACATTCATTCGAACTTTTTAACTTCGCCTAGACAACATGCGAATACCCGAAACAATGTTAAAACTATGAATACGAAACACTCCGAATTACCTATACTGTAAGATCATATCTCATGCAAAATTAGCAAAAACAAACAACACCTGAAACACCAAAACCCAGAGACTGGAACACCATGAAAATTTCAAGTCAAAACTCCAAAAATGACCCGAGGTGGCCGTTTTTTCCTCCCTTGTGGCCGGCACAAATATGATGAAACTGCTTGAAATTTTCAATGTGTTCATGTTATATCCCATACAACATTCTGCAATTGTTTAAAAAAATTTTAGAGGCCTTTTTAAATTCGATAGAAACTCGGTTGCAACGTTTTATGTTTCGGAGTAGTTTCGGTTTCGCAATTTAACAAACTTTGTCTAATTTTCTAGCATGGCTCTGATACCACTGCAGGGTTGTCTTGCACGGCAGTAAGGTTTCGGGAGGCATCATCCATGCCAATTTCAAAAAAATGCCTTGCTAACTAACCCTAATCCTAGAATCTTAACTAGAAAATCCGACGAAACAACATGTACACAACTTTTCATACAAGTGAATGAGGAATACAACCTTTGTAAACTGGTCCTTCACTTCTAATGTTCCGTATAGTAGTCCCTTCGCTGCAAATCATGAACACCCAAACTCTAGAATGGTTCACTTGAAGAAATGAATAAGCTTGCTCGAAGTCTTCGAGGCCGAAAATGATCTACGTCGAGGAGACACTAACCCAAGCTAGCTCTTCACTAATTGTGGAATTAGTGAAGCAAACACCCTATACTAAATGGCTAGTAGTAGAGGATGATGAAGTAGGAATTTTTCTCACTTTAGAAATAATATTCTCACTCATTTTCATCACTTACCAAAAACTAGTGAGCTTGAGGAAGGAGATGAAGAAATGCAACAATGCAAAATTGCAAGTGTAGAATAGCAACCATGGGTGAGTTAACATCATATGCTAACCCTTATAGAGACTTAACCATGGCTAGCTATAATGGTTGGGCTTATAAATATCTCAAGTAAAAACAAAACTTGTGGACTTAGTCAATGGTTATCCAAGCTGCTCCAAGCTTCTTTCCATGTCCAATATTCTACTAATTTTGAATTTCTTAATCAATTAAAACCCTTGCATTATAGCAAGCATGGTGTAAGTCACACACACACACCCATGAAGCATGTATCATCAAGCATGACACAAAACTATGTACAATAATATATATCGCATATATACTTTGTGCACAAACAAGTGAGAAAAAGAAATCTTAATGTGAGCTAATATTAGTTAATGTAAATTAATATATCAAATATATAATTATACATTAGATTATTAAATCAACACTTGATTTAATAATCCGGCTATATCACATATAACCGACTAATATCATATGTATCAACTTATCGAATCAACACACTTGATTCAATAACCCGGCTATATCATATATAACCGGCCGATGACATAAATCGCGAGAATAGAATACGGTATCAAATATCATGTTAATCTCGGTCCCGTACATATCACATATGTGCTCCTACTCCGTTTCGCTTGAACCAGGAAACCTCTGTGTAGAACTCTAAAGACTCGTCAATACGCCGGCAGTAGGTGATGATCATATCAAACACCTATAAGCCGCAAGCGGTCTGCTAAACATAACGGCCACACGGGTATTGAGCGAATAGAAGATCAATAAGAAAGCCTGCTCATACTCCTGCGAATCCAATCAGTAACACTACCGTACAGTCCGGTCTCTTCGTCTGATTGTCGCATATCTCGTCTAGGGGTGGTAAACGTCAGACCCCAGTAACTCGATAAGTCGTTCCGATATAAGGCTCATAACGGGTCGAGAAACTTCTGATAACACTTACCAGTATATCTCAGAATCTGCCCTGGTTAGGGACTTCCTGTTAAAGCTAATCGAGCACAGCGCAACTGTTAGTTATATGTATGCCCAAGAGGCCATTACTCTATATTGGATGTATATTGTAGTGGATGCTGGGACATATATAGGTAGGACTTTCTTGCTCGACATGATAGTACGCTATCTGGTTGCTCTTTATCTTAACATGTATACTTTCTGGCTCTCTGTTACATGTTGATAAAGCCCTTAGGATGTGTACTCGACTTCCAGGACTATGATGCAGATAATACTAGTGGGGCCTGGGTAGTCCATGAGTACATCCTTCAATGTTCCTAGTCGTGGGAATATCGAGACGGGGCATCGATATTCCAGAGTAGACTAGCGTATATCTTCTCGACCCATGTGATGGGCGATGGATGATCCCATATCCATTGGTGTTTGACATCAGAGATGGTATGCGGGTGCTCAGTGGGGACTGGGTACAATGAACGGACTTGCCGAGAACTCCCAGATGGTATTATACCTCACGTCAGATGGCAGTTCTCTGGTGACACTGGTACAGCTTAGTCTGTTGACCCGAGATCGTCATAGAGTCTTGTGTGTCTCCCACTGTGCTTTGATTTCCACCCTACCACGGCTCTACTGAGTCGTGCAAACAGATGGTTTTTGGGTACAATCCCGATTCACATGGAGGCAATGAGCGATAGGAGGGGATTCGTCTCTCCCGGTATTGGGGGTTGATGTTGCACTATGCACGACTGGCCATAACAGGAAATCCCTGGCCAGGGTTGCACTGATATACTGGTAAGAGTTATCAGTAGTTTCACGAATGTTATGGACCCTACGTCGGCATGACATATCAAGCTATTGGGGTCTGACGTTTACCACCCCTAGGCGAGATATGCGACATATCAGACGAACAGACCGGACTGTACGGTAAGTGTTACTGGTTGGAGTCACAGGAGTGTGAGCGGGCTTGCTCGTCGATCTTCTGATCGCTCAATACCCGGGTGGCCGTTACGTTTAGCAGACCGCTTGGGGCTTGTGGGTGTTTGATATGATCATCATCTGCTGCCGGCGTATTGACGAGTTTTAAGAGTCCTACACAGAGGTTTCCTGGCTCAAGCGAAACGAAATAGGAGCGCATATGAGATATGTGCAGGACCGAGAATAATGCGTGTATGTGATACCGTATTCCATTCTCGCGATGAATGTATCGATTGGTTGTATGCGATATAACCTAGTTATCGAATCGAAGATTGATTCGATAAACCGATACATTGGATACTAGTCGGTTATATGTGACATGACCGGATCATTGAATCAAGTGTTGATTTAATGATTTAATGTATAATTATATATATTTGATATATTACTTTGCATTAAATAGTATTGGTTCACTTTAAAAGGATTTTCTCACTTGATGTGCGCATTGTATATGTGATATATTCTTGTACACTTGATTGTATCATGTTTGATGATACATGAATGTTTGTGTGTATGGTTTAACCATGGTTATGTAATGGTTAGGGTTTTTATTTTCATATCTATTTATTTATTTATTTATTTTGGCAAAAGATAAAGAGAAAATGGTGGCTTTCTTTGTTTGTTGTTGAAGCTTCATGAAGCATTGACTAAGTGACCATGTTGTCTTCATGCTTAACCCTAACCATTCAAACTAACCATAGTTCATTCTCTACACTTGACCATGGTTGATAAATGATAAGTATTCATTTTTATTTTCTTTTTGAAGAACACTTATCATATTATCTTCTTCTTCTTCTCCTTCTTCAACATGAAGAAAGCTTGCCTCCATCAATGGCAACTAGTGAAAAAGAGAGAAATCCAATTTTAAAGTGAACCCAATTCCTATTTCTTTATCCTCTACCTCTTGCCAAGTAGTATAGGGTGTTTTCTTCACAAGTTTCATGACTTGGTGAAGTGGGAGCTTGATCTTGTGATGCCTCGACGTAGATCATCTTCGGCATCGAAGTCGACGACCTAGCCTGCCCATTTCTCCGATTAAGCCGATGCTTGAGTCCTGGATTCGATTTGGATAGCGGTGGAACGTCATCACGGAGCCAAGGAGGTGGTGGACCGGATCTACAAAGGCTGTAGCTTCTTTCCTTTAAGTTAAAGTTGTTTACTTGCATCGCATCACTTATAAATCTAGTTAACGATCCGTATTAGGGTTTGTAGGCACATGAAATTTTTGAATTGGGCATGCTTGATCACTTGTGAGACCTCATTAGTGTGCCTAGGAACCCTACGGTGGTATCAGAGCCAGGTTAGAGCCTTAGACAATGCGTAGACGGAGTTAGAAGTCCGATCGAACCGAAACCCTAACACAAATTTGCTCTCTGTACATTTTTTTAAAACAGGGAATTTTTAGAATTAAAAATATGCAGAAAAACCAGCAGGAGATTCTAAAAATTACTGAGAAGCCCGAGCATCTGAATCGATAGAATCGCGGCGGAACCGCGGCAATAGCATGCCTATTGCGGCGGTTCCGCGGCAACCTAGTCTCATCAATCAATTATTTTTACATAGTAATTCCTAGTTTTTAGTGCTGGTTTTCCTGGGAATTTTTAATTTGAACTCAAGAGTTGAGTTTTCTGGGTTGTATTGGGAGTTCGGAGATTCGATCGGACTGTTTAATTTTGTCAGTGTGTTTTTCCGGGTAATTTTAGAATATGTTAAAAAGTTCGACCGGATATAAATACCCACTTTTTCCCCTGCCGGGAAATTTCCAATTGTTGGACTTTTCCGTAGTTTAATGACGTTCCAAGTAGTGCAAGTAACACGATGGTCCCTCTAGAAGACAACAAACCTTAACTCGATTATGTGACCGTCTTGAACTGCCCTTTGAATCTTAGGGTTTGGGGCAGTACGGCGTGCCACATGTGAGGCGTTGGCTTGACCCTTCTATGGCTGGACCGTTGGTACTGAGGCATGAAGTGAATGTCTTTGAACTTATTTCATGTGTTGAGCTGTTTCGGGAAAACTTGGGTGTTCGATTGTTCGATCGGAAAGTTTAACATTTTCTATCTTATCCGGAATGTGATACAATAATTGGAATTCACAAGCAGTTATGAGATAACTGAATGAATGTTATAAACATAGCAGTTTAGTCTCATTTGATCGGTTGCCACGGAATTTTGATGTGATCAAAAGTCCGTCGCAATCACGTAGGGTACGCGGATACTCGCCGGTAAACTTAATAGACAGCCTCGCCCCATAGCCCCGACCAAGTGACTGTAGGAGAACCCCGTCGCCGAAAGCATCCTTTCGGGTGCTCGCGGCAGCGGTGTTCCGCCTTGGTGCACTTCGTCGACGGCGTCGGGGGTGCGGCCGCCTACTAAAGTTTCCGACGAGCATTCGATCAGGATGTCGGGAATCTTGTTGAATTGCCCGACTTGATATTGAAAAGAGTTTTCGATAATGAGACTAAAATGCGGGGTTTATAATTGTTAGGCATGCGATGTCTAAGTATTTCATTTGATTAGGCATGCGATGTCTAAAGAGGATGCGGATTCCAACTGTTGTAGTTTTATACTTTCTTTTCTGTGACCGTAAGTGTAATATGTGATATCGCCGGTTTCGTTGCTTTATGTCAACGACAATTGGGATGCGCATATTTACTTACGTTGATGACATGTGATGTCATGTGTTGCTGGATATGTTATATTAGATCATCGTGTTTGAATAGCCGGGGGGGTTTTATGTGAGATGAGAGTTTTTCATTTTCATTCATGTAAAAACTTGTATGTAATATTCTTTTATTGGGGCACTTCCAGGTTGCGGAAGATGTCACCATTTGTATATTATTTACTTTTCTGCATTAGGATAGACCCAAGGAGGGGAGCACAAGTAACTGGGTTCTAGGGTCCAGTGGGAGACCATCTCGAGGAGTCGAGTCCGGGTCTCCTAAACCTAGAATTGGTAGGGTTGCTTGCCGCTCTCGTAGGGGTCTAGGGGTGTGGGATTGGCTATTCATCACGACCGTGGAATCCGTGTTTTATACTGGCTCGTATTGAAAACACGGACGTCCTAGTATATCCAATATTTCATATGATACTTTCTGCTGCGTTATCTGTGATGTGATCATGTGATTTGTTCAGATAGATATAGTATATAGTATATATGATATATTATATAGACGTTGCTTATGTTTTACACCCGTGCTAGCCCTGCCTCGCTCTGCCGTTAGTTACCTAACCTAACGGTGCAGACGGGACATCAAGGCGAATGCGGATGGCATAAGCGTACGTTATATTTATCTGTGATATTTAGGTGGACTTAAATGATGGGACATTCATTAATGAGATTAATGAAAGAAAATAAACCTAATTGATGTTGTGGAATCGAATTTCAAAATAAAACAGGTAGCTACAGTTCTTGCTTTGCATCGCGGTGTTCATTATAGAACATCCTGCACCTTATTCGATGAGGAAAGGACCGAGATCCCTTCACCGGGAGTGACTCCTTTAGCAATAACTGGCAGATGCTACAACCCTCGGTTTGTCTTTTGATCGCTTCTATAGTTTCTGCTTTGCACAGTGATATATATGATATATCCCGCACCTCATTCGACGAGGAAAGGGCCGACGATCCCTTCACCGGGAGTGACCCCTTTAGAAAAACTAGAAAAGCCTCAAAAACATTCCATTTAGAAACCATTTGATTCCGCAACGAGATCAAGTTCAAAGCGTTAAAGGTTTTCATAAAAAACCATTCGCAACCCTTCGTCATTTTAGGAAGTAGAGTACTTAGTATTCGTGCTGTGTTTGTTGACCTTAGTTAAGGCACATTGTATGGTAGCTAAGTGATGTCTTCCTACACCGCATATGATGCGATTAGTTAGGACAGTCGCATGACTTTGTTGACCTTAGTTAAGGGTCATGTGGGTGGGTCTAATTAATCACGAAATGATGGGTAGAACTTGACTAGTATTTATGATTTGTTGACCATAGTTAAGGTCATAAGTGCTAGGGGTAAAAATCTTTATCGGGAGATTCAAGTGTTGAAATTTGCAATGAGATTGCATACCTTCTATGTGATAGTTGGATCTCGATACCCACTGCGAGTAATTGTTACTCCTGGGAGAGTTTTGCACTTTACAATTAGCCGATCAAGTAGGTGTCTAGAAAGGTGTCAACGGGGTTACGCCTCTGGGAAAATGAGGTTTACTGTAATTAGGTCCGTGCGAAAGCACGGGGAACCTCCCTCAAAGTACCGACACTGGCCTGGCTGAAAGATTGGCGAACTTGTAGAGTGTAATTAATCCCGGCTAGTCTTTCCTTTTAAGGTATGAAGGAAGATTTGATAAAAACAGTGGGAGCCATCCTGATTAGATAAAATATATAACCAATCTAATCTTGCAAGAGCGCACGCAGAGTGTTTTCTTCTCTCTCTCTCCAGGTAGCGACCATATCACGCCTTAATCAAGATAATAATATGGATGTATTGACCGAACCCGCTTGTTATACTGAGCTGGGGAACGTTGGTCCCGCTCCAACTTATAATTGTTATAAGGCAGAGCAGGAAATAGGGGAATACCAGAATTCTTATGCCGCCCAAATGAAGAAAGTGCATATGATGCATCTCCTTCGGGTGTGTTCATTACAAAGAACTGTTTCTCAGTATCCTCTGAATCCTGGGTATTTGATACAGGATCAGGATCCCAGATATGTAATCTGTTACATAGGGCTACAAAAGGGTAGAAAACTGAGAATGGGTGATAAGTTTCATGAGACAGAAAACGGGGCAAGTGTTGCAGCCAAGTCTGTTGGTCACTGTCACCCTGTATTACCAATACATTGATTCTGAATAAATGCTATTAGATACTGAACCTGATATACAAAATCATATCAATCTCTTTATTTATTAAAGTAATGATAAAATTTTGTATTGATGGATAATGTTTTGAACATTTCCTATATCAAAAGTTGATCGGTTCAGGCACGTTATCTAAAAGCATTGACGTTCTAAATCAAACTACAGTTCCTAGTATACAGAACACACACAAGAGGAAGAGTTCAGAAATGAACGAATCCTTCTTGAGGCATTATAGACTAGGTCATATCAATGCGACCCGACTGGCTGAAGTTGCATTTTAGATGCATATTTAAATCAGTTTGAATTTACATCTTGTGAAACTTGCCAGTCATGTCACAAAGATTAGATGACCATAGCCCTGTTTATTGGAAACAGAGAAAGAGTTAATGAACTCTTGGAACTGACACATGATGATGTATGTTAGGTCTCCTGTCTACAAATGCCAGGACTGGTTCTTTATACTTCATTACGTTCTCTGATAATCTCTCAAGATTCAGACATATGTTCCTGTTGAAACACAAGTCCGAACCTTTTGAGATATTCACAGAATATAAGCTAGAATTAGAGAACCAATACAGGTATAAGTATTATGTCATATGATAAGATCAGGGAGGAGAATACTTGTGCATGGAATTCTTGGATATTCTAAAAGAAGATGAGATTCTCTCTCAGTATTACTCCTCTGAATGCACCACAGCACAACGGTGTATCGAGGTGGAGCAATCGCACCATATTGGATATAGCGTGCTCTATGATGAGTACTACTGAGTTACCTATTTCCTTTTGGGGTTGTGCACTTGAGATGCTGCATACCTATTGAATTAGGTTCGAATCAAATCAGTGCCTACCACTCCATATGAGATATGGTATGGGAAGAGCCCATCTCTTAAGCAAGTTAAGATTTGGGATTGTCCGGCCTATGTCAAAAGCAAAATCCGGAAAAGATCGAGGAAAGGTCAGTTTTGTAGAACTGGAAAGGTTCCAGCTATACAAAACTGCAGCTGATGATTTGACAGAACCAAAGGATTCAATAGTTCCCGACGAACCTCAGCCTCTCCGCCGATCTAGCAGGGTTCCTCACCAGCTTGAGAGATACTTCGGTTTCTCGATGACAGTGGGAGCAAGGATTGCATCATGAGATGATGACCCAACTAGATTCGAGCAGGTCATCGAGAGTAGGGACTCTATAAGAATGGCTGGATGCTTAGCGATCTGAGATGGAATCCATGTACACCAACAAAGTATGGACTTTGGTTGCTATATCTGAAGGGTTAAATCCCCATCAGGAGCAAGTATATCTTGAGAAGATTACTTGGTGTAGATGGAAAAGTTGAGACTTTCAAAGCTAGACTTGTTAAAAGTTTTAGTCATCAACCAGGTGTGGATAATGATGAAACTTTTTCTAGGGACTATGCTTAAGTCCATCCAGATCCTACTTGCCATTGCTACATACCATGACTATGATATCTGGTCGTTGGGTGCCATGACTACTTTTCTAAATAATGATTTAGAAGAGAACGTCTATAAGAACACAGCCAGAGGGCTTCGTAAACAGTGGGAGCAGCGGAAACGTGTGCAAGTTGCTTTATAGAATAAAGCAGGCATCGCGGAGTTGGAACGTCTGTTTTGATGTGGTAGTCAAAGTCTTTGACTTCATCAAAATGGTAGATGAACCTTGTATATACAAAACGGTAGTAGAGAGTAAGGTGGTCATCCTCGTATTGTACGTGGACAACATACTCTTGATAGGAAAAGAGTTTCCTATACTACGCTCGGTCAATCTCCGCTTATCACAAGGATTCTCCAATAGGATCAAAGTGATACCTCCTAAATCCTGAGTTTTCGTCTATGAGATAGATGTAATTGGATGCTAGGATTCTCACTAGATGTAGTGAGATGGTATCAATCGATCCTGGGGAGAATCACTGGAAGGGTTCCACGGTGATAAAGACGACTGATTGTCAGTCACAGGCATTGTCTTTACCCTAAGTAAAGGGATGGTATGTTGGAAGAGTTCCAAGCCAGATACCGTGGCAAACTAGACGATAAAGGCTGGTAACATCGCTATTAAAGATACTACCAAAGAGGCAGTTTGGGTGTATATTGGTTCATAAGATGAACTAGGTTCCCACCATTGTGTGACAATGGAAGAGTGGCTTTAGCCCAAGAACCCCGGTCCCATCAGTGACCCAGACATAGTCTGAGGCAGCATCACCTGATCATGGAGACAGTTGATCTTCAGGGTGATCGAGGTTAGGAGAGTAGACTCAGAGGATAACACGGCGGATCCACACACAAAGGTTTTTTCCCAGAGAGAGACTTATATGGGATGGTTGAGTATGTGATACTTCAACCACTGCTAAAGATGGCCCTAGTGCAAGTAGGAGATTGTTAGTTATATGTATGCCCTAGAGGCCATTACTGTACATTGGATGTATATTGTAGTGGATGCTGGGACATATATAGGTAGGACTTTCTTGCTCGACATGATAGTACGCTATCTGGTTGCTCTTTATCTTAACATGTATACTTTCTGTTTCTCTGTTACATGTTGATAAAGCCCTTAGGATGTGTACTCGACTTCCAGGACTATGATGCAGATCATACTAGTGGGGCCTGGGTAGTCCATGAGTACATCCTTCAATGTTCCTAGTCATGGGAATATCGAGACGGGGCATCGATATTCCAGAGTAGACTAGCGTATATCTTCTCGACCCATGTGATGGGCGATGGATGATCCCATATCCATTGGTGTTTGACATCAGAGATGGTATGCGGGTGCTCAGTGGAGACTGGGTACACTGAACGGACTCGCCGAGAACTCTCAGATGGTATTATACCTCACGTCAGATGGCAGTTCTCTGGCGACACCGGTACAGCTTAGTCTGTTGACCCGAGATCGTCATAGAGTCTTGTGTATCTCCCACCGTGCTTTGATTTTCACCCTACCACGGCTCTACTGAGTCGTGCAAACATATGGTTTTTGGGTACAGTCCCGATTCATATGGAGGCAATGAGCGATAGGAGGGGATTCGTCTCTCCCGGTATTGGGGGTTGATGTTGCGCTATGCACGACTGGCCATAACAGGAAATCCCTGGCCAGGGTTGCAGTGATATACTGGTAAGAGTTATCAGTAGTTTCACGAATGTTATGGACCCTACGTCGGCATGACTTATCAAGCTATTGGGATCTGACGTTTACCACCCCTAGGCGAGATATGCGACATGTCAGACGAACAGACCGGACTGTACGGTAAGTGTTACTGGTTGGATTCATAGGAGTGTGAGCGGGCTTGCTCGTCGATCTTCTGATCGCTCAATACCCCGGTGGCCGTTACGTTTAGCAGACCGCTTGCGGCTTGTGGGTGTTTGATATGATCATCATCTGCTGCCGGCGTATTGACGAGTCTTTAGAGTCCTACACAGAGGTTTCCTGGCTTAAGCGAAACGAAATAGGAGCGCATATGAGATATGTGCAGGACCGAGAATAATGCGTGTATGTGATACCGTATTCCATTCTCGCGATGAATGTATCGATTGGTTGTATGCGATATAACCTAGTTATCGAATCGAAGATTGATTCGATAAGCCGATACATTGGATACTAGTCGGTTATATGTGACATGACCGGATCATTGAATCAAGTGTTGATTTAATGATTTAATGTATAATTATATATATTTGATATATTACTTTGCATTAACTAGTATTGGTTCACTTTAAAAGGATTTTCTCACTTGATGTGCGCATTGTATATGTGATATATTCTTGTACACTTGATTGTATCATATTTGATGATACATGAATGTTTGTGTGTATGGTTAAACCATGGTTATGTAATGGTTAGGGTTTTCATTTTCTTATCTATTTATTTATTTATTTATTTTGGCAAAAGATAAAGAGAAAATGGTGGCTTTCTTTGTTTGTTGTTGAAGCTTCATGAAGCTTTGACTAAGTGACCATTTTGTCTTCATGCTTAACCCTAACCATTCAAACTAACCATAGTTCATTCTCTACACTTGACCATGGTTGATAAATGATAAGTATTCATTTTTATTTTCTTTTTGAAGAACAGTTATCATATTATCTTCTTCTTCTTCTCCTTCTTCAACATGATGAAAGCTTGCCTCCATCAATGGCAACTAGTGAAAAAGAGTGAGAAATCCAATTCTAAAGTGAACCCACTTCCTATTTCTTTATCCTCCACCTCTTGCCAAGTACTATAGGGTGTTTTCTTCACAAGTTTTATGACTTGGTGAAGTGGGAGCTTGATCTTGTGATGCCTCGACGTAGATCATCTTCGGCATCGAAGTCGACGACCTAGCCCGCCCATTTCTCCGATGAAGCCGATGCTAGAGTCCTGGATTCGATTTGGACAGCGGAGGGACGTCATCACGGAGCCAAGGAGGTGGTGGACCGGATCTACAAAGGTTGTAGCTTCTTTCCTTTAAGTTAAAGTTGTTTACTTGCATCGCATCACCTATAAATCTAGTTAACGATCCGTATTAGGGTTTGTAGGCATATGAAATTTTTGAATTGGGCATGCTTGATCACTTGTGAGACCTCATTTGTGTGCCTAGGAACCCTACAGCAACATCAACTCCCTATACCGGGAGAGACGAATCCCCTCCTATCGCTCATTGCCTCCATGTGACTCGGGACTGTACCCCAAAACTACCATTTTACATGTTCTCTTAAACGTGGTGCGGTGGAAATCAAAGCACAGTGGAAATCACACAAGACTCTATGACGATCTCGGGTCGACAGACTAACCTGTACCAGTGTAACCAGAGAACTGCCATCTGACGTGAGGTATATTACCATCTGGGAGTTCTCGACGAGTCCGTCCTGTGTACCCAGTCTCCACTGAGCACCCGTATACCATCTCTGATGTCAAACTCCAATGGATATGGGATCATCCATCGCCCATCTACATAGGTCGAGAAGCTATATGCTAGTCTACTATGGTACATCGATACCCTGTCTCGATAAACCCACGACTAGGAACATTAAAGGATGTACTCACGGACTACCTTTGTCCCACTAGTATGATCCGCATCATACTCCAAGTAGTCAAGTACACATCCTAAGGGCTTTACCAACTTGTAACAGAGAGCCAATAAGTGTACATGTTAAGATACAGAGTAACCAGATAGCATACTATCATGTTGTGCAAGAAAGTCCTCCCTATGTATGTCCAAGCATCCACTATAATGTACGTTATATGTACAGTAATGGTCTCTAGGGCATACATATAACTAACAGCCCCAATACCGGGAGAGACGAATCCCCGACGATCTGCTCACTACCCCCATTTGGCTCTGGAATGTACCCAATTAAAACCTTTTTGCACGACTCCTTTGAGCCGTGGTAGGATAGTATTCAAAGCACAGCGGGAACTCACACGAGAGAAATGACGATCTCAGGTCGATAGACTAACTTGTACACTTCTTGCCTGGGAACTGCTATATGACAATAGGTATAATACCATCTAGCATGTTCCCAGCGAGTCCGTCCAGTGTACTCATAACCCAATGAGGACCTGTATACTATATTAGGTGACTAACTGACACGGATGTCTTGTGAGACTGGCCACCGTCCCTTGTCGGGGTCTCGATAAGTATACACTAGTCTACTCTGGAGTATTGATGCCCAGTCTCGATACTCCTTCGACTAGGGACATTTAAGGATGTGCTTATAGACCATCCAGCTCTCACGTATATGATCGCCATCATAATTCTGGTAGTCAAGCAAGAATCCTATGGGCTCTATAAACATGTAATAGTGATATGTAATACCCCATAATGCATGTACATGATGATAAAGACAAACAAGATAGCATACTATCATTTTGAGTAAGACTGTTCTATCCGTATAGGTCCTCCTTCAATCATCATAATCACCTGCTTCCGATTACAATAATTGCATTGAGGGCACTATAGCATCAATCTCCTATTTGCACTCAATGCTAATTATTGCGGTGTCACATACTCACAGCCCATGTGATTGTTGGCTATAGTGCCCTCAAGTCAATTATTGAATCGCAGGCACGCGATTGTGATGATTGAGGGAGGACCTATGCCGGTAGAATAGTCTTATTCAAGATGATAGTATATTATCTGGTTTGTCTTTATCATCATGTACAACATTAGGAGGCATTACAGATCACTATTATATGTTGATAGAGCCCATAGGATTCTTGCTTGACTACCAGCATTATGATGGCGATCATATACTTGGGAGCTGGGTGGTCTATAAGCACATCCTTAAATGTCCCTAATCGTGGGAGTATCGAGACTGGGCATCAGTACTCCAGAGTAGACTAGTGTATACTGATCAAGACCTCGACGAGGGGCGATGGCCGGTCTCACAAGCCATTGGTGTCGATTTATTCACTTAAGATAGTATACAGGTGCTCATTGGGTTATGAGTACACTGGATGGACTCGGTGGGAACCTGCTAGTTGGTATTATACCTATTGTCAGATAGTAGTTCCCTGGTGACATGTGTACAGGTTAGTCTATCGACGTGAGATCGTTATTTATCTCTTGTGAGTTCCCACTGTGCTTTGATTACTACCCTACCATGGCTCAAAGGAGTCGTGCAAACAGGTTTTAGTTGGGTACAGTCCCGAGCCACATGGAGGCAGTGAGCGGATCGTCGGGGATTCGCCTTTCCCGGTATTGGGGGTTGATGTCGCGCAGTGCATGGGTGGCTATCGCCAGAAATCTCTTGCCAAGGTAGTCGAGAATTACTGATCTAGGATCAGTAGTTTCTCAGGTGGTGATGAGTTTCATACCGACACAAATTATCGCGTAATTAGGGATCTGAGTTTATCCACCCCTCTAGACTCGATATGCGATACTCTTAGATGAATAGACCAGACTGTACGGAGATTGTCACTGTCAAGCTCAGTAGGGGTACGGATGAGTTTGCTCGTTGGCCTTTCTTTCGCTCAATACCTAGGTAGCCGTTACGTACAGCTAGTGCCGCTGACGTGCTTGTGGTTAAACATACTGCCAGCGTATTGACGAGTCTTTAGAGTCCCATACAGAGGGTTTTCACGCTTCAGGCGATATGGTGTAGATGACATATGTTGGTACATACATGTGTCCGATTAAATATGTGTACATGCTACACAGACTTTAATCGGACAATTGATAATACTGGCGGCTTAGGACTGAGCCGGATTATTAAATCAGGTTTTGATTTAATAATTTATATATGTATATATATATATATTCTAGTATTATTGTTCACTATTCATTTTCTCTCTTGGCTATTCATATTTTTGTACGAATACGCGTATATGTATTTCAATACGTGTACCGGGTTGCATTCCGTATTTATACGGAATAGCTTCTAGAAGATGGCCACCTCATTATTTGATTTTCATTTTAGAAAATCAATTTGGAAATGAGGTGGATGGGTGAGTTGGCATGGGCATGGACTTGGCATGTAGAGAAGCATGGCACACATTTGTTTATTGTAAAAATGAGGAGATATTTTTGGTTGCATGGTTGTAAATTGTGGGGACTAATTTTTTTACATGCCATCCATTCATTCTTTGTTGACTTGATCACTCTCACTCTCTTGTGAGACTTAGCCATTCATGAGTTACTCATGCCATTTGTTTTCCTCACCTCCATTCTCCTTCTTCTTGGATTTCTCATTTGAGCATGTCACATGAGAGAAAAAGAATGTGAGACATTCCTGCACTTCCACTCTCCATTGCTAGCAACATTGGAGTGTCGATTGACTCGCTAGGTGAGGCTGGAGCTTGCGCCGTTTCCCTCTGGTGGATCCTCATGGATGGAGGAAGACCGGCAAGCAAATTCGATCCGCGACCACTAGGAGCTTGGGATGATGGTTGAAGACCCAAAGGACTTAGTTCATTCGGTATAACCATCTAACTCTTCTTTATATGCTTGCCAGTATAGGGTTAAGGGTAGATCCGGGCATCGGGTTGTGGTAGCGCCAGTTTTGTAAATTTTTTTCTGCATTTGGCTACGGATTCATGGCCGGGGCGATTACAAAACCCAATATGGTATCTGTAACGTTTTGAAAATCGTTTCGATGAAATTTCGAAAAAACGGTAAAATAAGGGGGGGTTTCGGTAAAAAGTCAAAATACAAATATCTTTATTATAAAATTAAATATACATATTCTAGCCATGTAATTGCTAGTATTTGGTGTTTATTGATCCACTGGTGAAATTTCAAATTTTCTGAAAAATTTTACGAAATTAATTATTTTAATATTATTTTAAGCCGTCACTAATATATTTAATTAGGGAAAATTACAAATTGGAATGAGTTGAAACAAATTTTGTGCATCATAAAACATTAAATAAAATTTTATCACATGGTTTTTGAAACGAAATCGTTTGCCAAAACGGTTTAGAAATTATTGAAGAAAAAAGGCTTTTTTTAGTGTAATTGGATGTTTGGGGTATTGTATTTATCATTTTTCATCACCCCACAGCCATACCCACACTCACACACCCTCATTTATTCCCTCCCTTAGCTGAATTCAGCACCCCCATCAATTTTCCCCACTTATTTTGATAAAAGAAAAGAAAATCAAGAGAAAAGATTAAAGGAAATATTAAATAAAGAGGTATGGTGTTAGATAATGTTGACTTGGACTTTTCCTTGACTTTACAAGCACCCCCACACCCTCTCTCTCTCTCCCTCACCAAATTCTGGCCGAGCCCCCCTTTGTGCAGCCCCCAATTTTCCCCCTCTCATTTCATCACAAAATTCCATCAAAAATCCACAAATTTACTCACAAATTCAAAGCAAACTCCAAATCCAAGCTTTACCCATTATTCTTTAGCCAATTTATTATGGATCTTGGGGGATGGAAGCAAGTTTGGGAGGCTAAGCTTCATGTTTGATCTCTTGATCATGAGGTATAATGTTTCATCCAAATTTGTTAATTGTGAATTGTATGTTTGAATCTAGTTGTAATTAGATGTTTAATTATGGAATTAATTAAAATTTAACTTTCAAGAGAAAGGTCTGAAATTCAAGTTAGGTTTTTGTTTTGGAGTTGGGTTGTGATCAATTGTGCATGGTTGTGTGATATGGGCTAGCATCTTAATGTAGGGTTCCTAGGCACCCTAATGAGGTCTCACAAGGTATCAACCATGCCAAATTCAAATTTTAACGGTGCCGAGAAACCCTAGAACGGATCGTTGGCTAGATTTCTAGGCGAAAAAGCAAACTAGTTAACATCTTAACAAAAAGGAAACGGAAATCCAACCTTTGTAGATCCGGTGCTCCACCTCCATAGCTCCGCAACGAAGTCCCCTCGCTGTCCAAATGAATTCCCGGGCTCTAGCGTCGGCTTCGTCGGAGAAATTGCGAGCTAGGTCGTCGATGTCCATGCCGAAGATGATCTACGTCGAGGCATCGCTAGATCAAGCTCCACCTTCACCAAGCCATGATAACTTGTGAAGGAAACACACTCTACTACTTGGCAAGAGGTAGAGGATGAAGAAATAGGAAGTGGGTAGACTTTAGTTTTGGATTTCTCACTAGTTTTCATCACTTGCCATTGGAGTAGCAAGCTTTCTTCCATGGAAGAAGATGAAGAAGAAGAAGAAGAATCTTATGATAAGTTAAAAGAAAATAATACTTATCATATAATAAACCATGGTCAAGTGTAGAGAACTAACTAAGGTTATGTGAATGGTTAGGGTTAAAAGAACAAGACAAAATGGTCAATTGGTCAAAGCTTCATGAAGCTTCAAAAAGCTTCATGAAAGAAAAGAAAGAAACAAACCATTTTGCTTTTTCTTTTTATGCTTTTATCAATATCCAAAATGAATAAACAAATAATAAAATGAAAAAGCAAAACCCTAATCATTAAGGTAACCATGGTTCAATTCTATACACTTAACCAAAGAAGCATGTATCATCAAACATGATACAAACATGTGCACAAAAGTATATCACATATACAACTTGCACATATCAAGTGAGAAATACCATTTAAAGTGAACCGATACTAGTTAATGCAAAGTAATATATCAAATATATAATTATTCATTAAATCATTAAATCAACAATTGATTTAACGATCCGGTCATATCGTATATAACCGACTAGTATCCTATGTACCGGTTTATTGAATCAATCCTTGATTCGATAATTAGGGTATATCGCATATAACCTAATCGATACATTAATCGCGAGAATGTAATACGGTATCACATACACGTATAACTCTCGGTCCCGCACATATCTCATATGCGCTCCTATTTCGTATCGCTTGAGCCAGGAAACCTCTGTGTAGGACTCTAAAGACTCGTCAATACGCCGGTAGCAGGTGATGATCATATCAAACACCCACAAGCCGTAAGCGGTCTGCTAAACGTAACGGCCACCAGGGTATTGAGCGAACTGAAGATCGACGAGCAAGCCCGCTCACACTCCAGTGAATCCAACCAGTAACACTACCGTACAGTCCGGTCTGATCGTCTGATATGTCGCATATCTCGCCTAGGGGGGTAAACGTCAGACCCCAATAGCTTGATAAGTCGTGTCGATATGAGGTCTATAACAATTCGAGAAACTACTGGTAACACTTACCAGTAAATCTCAGCAACCCTGGCCAGGGATTTCCTGTTATAGCCAATCGAACACAGCGCAACATCAACCCCCTATACCGGGAGAGACGAATCCCCTTCTATCGCTCATTGCCTCCATGTGACTCGGGACTGTACCCAAAAACCACCGTTTTGCACGCCCTCTTGGACGTGGTAAGATGGAAATCAAAGCACAGTGTGAACCACACAAGACTCTATGACGATCTCGGGTCTACAGACTAACCTGTACCAGTGTCACCAGAGAACTGCCATCTGACGTGAGGTATAATACCATCTGGGAGTTCTCGGCGAGTCCGTCCAGTGCACCCAGTCTCCACTGAGCACCCGTATATCATCTCTGATGTCAAACACCAATGGATATGGGATCATCCATCGCCCATCTGTATGGGTCGAGAAGGTATACGCTAATCTACTCTGGTATATCGATGCCCTGTCTCGATACACCCACGACTAGGGACATTGAAGGATGTACTTATGGACTACCATGTCCCCACTAGTATGATCTGCATCATAGTCCAGGTAGTCAAGTACACATCCTAAGGGCTTTTCCAACATGTAACAGAGAGACAATCAGTGTACACGTTAAGGTAAAGTTCAACCAGATAGCATACTATCATGTCGAGCAAGAAAGTCCTCCCTATATATGTCCAAGCATCCACTACAATATACATCCTATGTATAGTAATGGCCTCTAGGGCATACATATAACTAACAATCTCCCACTTGCACTAGGGCCATCTGTAGCAGTGGTTTGAAGTATCTCATACTCAACCATCCCATAAAAGTCTCTCTCTGGGAACAGGCCTTTGTGAGTGGATCCGCTGTGTTGTCCTCTGAGTCTACTCTCCAAACCTCGATCACCCTAGAGATCAACTATCTCCATGATCAGGTGATACTGCCTTAGAATAAGTCTGGATCACTGATGGGACGGACGTTCCTTGGCATAAGCCACAACTCCATTGTCACACAATGGGAGGAACTAAGTTCATCTCATGAACCAATATACACTCAGACAACCACTTTGGTAGCATCTTAAGTAGCGATGTAACCAGCCTTTATCGTTTAGTATGCCACGGTATCTAGCTTGGAACTCTTCCAACATACCGTCCCTTTACTGAGGGTAAAGACAATACCTGTGACTGACTTTCAGTCGTCCTTATCACCCTGGAACCCTTCCAGTGATTCTCCTAGGATCGGTTGATACCATCTCACTACAACTAGTGAGAATCCTAACATCCAATTAGATCTATCTCATAGATCCAAAATCCAAGATTTAGTAGGTATCACTTTGATCCTACACGGAGAATCTTTGTGATAAACGGAGATTGATCGAGCGTAGCATAAGAAACTCCTTTCTTATTAAGAGTATGTCATCCACGTACTCTACGAGGATCAGCACCATACTCCCTACTACCTTTTTGTTTATACAAGGTTCATCTACCATTTTGATGATGTCAAACTCTTTGACTAATCCATCAAAACAGATGTTCCAACTCCGCGATGCCTGCTTTATCCTATAAAGTATCTTGCACACGTTTCCGCTGCTCCCACTGTCTACGAGGCCCTCTGGCTGTGTACTTATAGACGCTCTCTTCTAAAACATCATTTAGAAAAGCTGTCATGACACCCAACCACCAGATATCGTAGTCATGGTATGTAGCCGTGGCAAGTGGGATCTTGATGGACTTAAGCATAGCTACTTGAAAAGGTTTCATCATCATCCATACCTGGTCAATGATGTAGACCTTTAACAAGTCTAGCTTTGAAAGTCTCAACTCTTCCATGTACACCAAGTAATCTTCTCAAGACATACTTGCTCCTGATGGGGATTTAACCCTTCAGTTATAGCAACCAAAGTCCATACTTTGTTGGTGTATAAGGATTCCATCTCAGATCGCTAAGCATCCAGCCATTCTTACAGAGTCACACTCCTGATGGCCAGCTCGAAACTAGTTGGGTCATCATCTTATGATGCATTCCTCGCTCCCACTGTCATAGAGAAACCGAAGTATCTCTCAGGTGGGTGAGAAACCCTACTAGATCGGCGGAGTGGCTGAGGTTCGTTGGAATCTACTGAATCCTTTGGTTCTACCAAATCATCTGTTGTAGTTTGTATAGCTGGAACCTTTCCAGTTCTACATAACTGACCTTGCCTCGAGTTTGTCCGGATTTTGTTTTTAGACATAGGCCGGACAACCCCAAATCTTAACTAGCTTAAGACATGGGCTCTTCCCATACCATATCACATATGAAGTGGTAGGCATTGATTTGATTCGAACCTAATTCAATAGGTATGCAACTTCATAAGTGCATAACTCCCAAAAGGAAAAAGGTAACTCAGTAGTACTCATCATAGAGCACACCTTATCATATAGGGTGTGATTGCTCCGCCCCGATGTACCATCGTGCAATGGTGTATACGGAGGAGTAATGCTGAGAGAGAATCTCATTCTCCTTTAGAATAATCCAGGAATTCCGTGCTCAAGTATTCTCCTCCTTGATCACATCAAAGGACATAATACATATACCCGTATTGCTTCTCTACTTCTAGCTCATATTCTGTGAATATCTCAAAAGGTTCGGACTTGTGTTTCAACAAGAACATATGTATGAATCTTGAGAGATTATCAGAGAATGTAATGAAGTACAAAGAACCAGTCTTGGCATGTGTAGACAGGGGACCTACATACATCAACATGTATCATCCCATGAGTTTACTAACTCTTTCTCTGTTTCTAATAAACAGAGCTGTGGTCATCTTATCTTTGTGACATGACTGGCGAGTTTCACAAGATGTAAATTCAAACTGATTTAAATATGCATCTAAATGTAACTCAGCCAGTCGGGTCGCATTGATATGACCTAGTCTACAATACCTCAAGAAGAATTCGTTCATTTCTGAACTCTTCCTCTTTTGTGTGTTCCGTATACTAAGAACTGTAGTTTGATTTAGAACATTAATGCTTTTAGATAACGTGCCTGAACCGATCAACTTTTGATATAGGAAATGTTCAAAACATTATCCAACAATATAAAATTTTATCATTTCTTTACTAATAAAGAGACTGATATGATTTTGTATATCAGGCTCGGTATCTAATAACATTCGTTCAGAATCAATGTATTGGTAATACAGGGTGACAGTGACCGACAGACTTGGCTGCAACTCTTGCCCCGATTTCTGCCTCATGAAACTTATCACCCGTTCTCAGTTTTTCTACCCTTTTGTAGCCCTATGTAACAGATTACATATCTGGGATCCGGATCCGGTATCATATACCAGGATGCGGAGGATACTGAGAAACAGTTCTGTATAATGAACACACACGCGAAGATGATGCATCAGCATGTACTCTCTTCGTTTGGGTGGCACGGGAATTCTGGTAATCCCCAATTTCCTGCTCTGTCTTATAACAATTATAAGTTTGAGCGGGACCAACGTTCCCCAGCTCAGTATAACAAGCGGGTTCAGTCAAATATCCGTTTTATTATCTTGATTAAGGCGTGATATGGTCGCTACCAGGAGAGACAGAGAAGAAAACACTCAGCGTGCGCTCTGGCAAGAGTAGATTGGTTATTATTTTATCTAATCAGGATGGCTCCCACTGCTTTTTATCAAATCTTCCTTCAAACCCTAAAAGGAAAGACTAGCCGGAATTAATTACACACTACAAGTTCGCCAATCTTTCAGCCAGGCCAGTGTCGGTACTTTGAGGGAGGTCCCCCGTGCTTTCGCACGAACCTAATTAATGTAAACCTCATTTTCCCAGAGGCGTAATCTCGTTAACACCTTTCTAGACACCTACTTGATCGGCTAATTGTAATGTGTAAAACTCTCCCAGGAGTAACTCTTACTCGCAGCGGGTATCGGGATCCAACTATCTCATAGAAGGTATGCAATCTCATTGCAAATTTCAACACTTGAAATTCCCGATAATATTTTGCCCCTAGCGTCCTATGACCTTGACGGAGGTCAACAAACCATAGGCTACTAGTCAAGTTCAACCCGTCATTTCTTGATCGAATTAAACCCACCCGCACGACCCTTGATGGAGGTCAACAAGGACGCATGACTACCCTAACTCAATCTGCATCATATGCATAAACAGATAAATACTAGTTAGCTACCGCACACTACGCCTTGACGGAGGTCAACAAACGTAGCACGAATACTAAATAGGACTTATCTGAAATGACGGAGGGCTACGACAGGTTTTTCTGAAAACCTATTGCATAATGAACTTGATATCGTTGTAGAATCAAATGATTTTAAAATGGAGTGTTTTTGAGGCTTTTCTAGTTTTGCTAAAGGAGTCATTCCCGGTGATAGGATCGTCGGTCCTTTCCTCGTCGAATGAGGTGCGGGATATATCATATATATCACTGTGCAAAGCAAAAACTTTTAAAAGCAATCAAAAGACAAACCGAGTGTGTAGCATCTGCCAGTTATTGCTAAAGGAGTCACTCCCGGTGAAGGGATCTCGGTCCTTTCCTCATCGAATAAGGTGCAGGATATATCACATATACCGCTATGCAAAGCAAGAACTGTAGCTACCTGTTTTTATTTTTGAAATTCGATTCTACAACATCTTAGGTTTCTTTTATTTTCATTAATCACATTAATGAAATCCATCATTTATATACCTAAACATCACAGATAAATACGACGTACACTTATGCCATCCGCATTCGCCTCGATGTCCCCTCGTGCACCGTTAGGTTAGGTAACTAACGGCAGAGCGGGGCAGGGCTAGCGCGGGTATAAAACATAAGTAACATCTATATAATATATCATATATACTATATATAATATCTGTCACAGAACATCACATGATCACATCACAGATAAAACACAGCAGAAGAAACATATGAAATATTGGATATACTAGGACGTTCGTGTTTTCAATATGAGCCAGTATAAAACACGGATTTCACGGTCGTGATGAATAGCCAAACCCACACCCCTAGACCCCTACGAGAGCGACAAGCAACCCTACCAATTCTGGAGTTAGAAGACCCGGACCCGACTCCTCGAGTTGGTCTCCCACTGGACTCCAGAACCCGGTTACTTGTGCCCTCCTCCTTGGGTCTATCCTAGTGCGGAAAAGTAAATAATATACAAAAGGTGACATCTTCCGCAACCTGGAAGTGCCCCAATAAAAGAATATTACATACAAGTTTTTACATGAATGAAAATGAAAAACACTCATCTCACATAAAAACCCCCGGCTATTCAAACACGACGATCCAATATAACATATCCAGCAACACATAACATCACATGTCATCAACGTAAGTAAATATGCGCATCCCAATTGTCGTTGACATATAGCAACGAAACCGGCGATATCACATATTACACTTACGGTCACAGAAAAGAAAGTGTAAAACTACAACAGTTGGAATCCGCAACCACCTCAGACATCACATGCCTGACCAAATGAATTACTTAGACATCGCATGCCTAACAATTATAAACCCCGCATTTTAGTCTCATTATCGAAAACACTTTTCAATATCAAGTCGGGCAATTCAACAAGATTCCCGACATCCTGATCGAATGCTCGTCGCAAACTTCAGTAGACGGCCGCACCCCCGATACCTTCGACGAAGTGCACCAAGGCGGAACACCGCTACCGGGAGCACCCGAACAGATGCTTTCGGCGACGGGGTTCTCCTACAGTCACTTGGTCGGGGCTATGGAGTGAGGCTGTCTATTAAGTTTACCCGGCGAGTATCCGCGTACGCTACGTGATTGCGACGGACTTTTGATCACATCAAAATTCCGTGGCAACCGATCAAGTGAGACTAAACTGCTATGTTTATAACATTCATTCAGTTATCTCATAACTACTTGTGAATTCCAATTATTGTATCACATTCCAGATAATTAGAAAATGTTAAACTTTCCGATTGAACATTCGAACACCCAAGTTTTCCCGATACTGATCAACACATGAAACAAGTCTAACAACATTCCGTTCGTGCCTCAGTACCAACGGTCCAGCAGTAGAAGGGTCAAGCCAACGCCTCACATGTGGCACGCCGTACTGCCCCAAACCCGAAGGTTCAAAGGGCAGTTCAAGACGGTCACATAATCGAGTTAAGGTTTGTTGTCTTCTAGAGGGTCCATCGCGTTACTTGCACTACTTAGAACGTCGTTAAACTACGGAAAAATCCAACACTTGGAAATTTCCCGACAGGGGAAAAATTGGGTATTTATATCCGGTCGAACTTTTTAACATATTCTAAAATTTATCCGGAAAGCCACACAGACAAAATTTGATACTCCAATCGAAACACCGAAACCCCAAAACAATCCCAGAAAATTCAACTCTTGAATAAATATTAAAAAATCCCAGAAAATCCAGCACCCGAAACCATGAATTACTGTACAAAAATTATAGGACAATACAATAATACGGCCGCGGAACCGCCGCATAAGCAGGGCTTATGCCGCGGTTCCGCCGCGATCTGGAAGCTTCAATGGAAAAATTTTGTATCGTAATTCTTAGTTTTTCCTGCTGAATTTTTTACGAATTTTTAATTTGGAAAAATCCACGTTTCCAGAAAACGTCCAGAGAGCACATTTGAGTTGGGGTTTCGGGTTCGTTCGGGTTTCAAACTTCGTCTGGACTTCGCCTAAGGCTCTAGCTAGGCTCTGATACCACTGTAGGGTTCCTAGGCACCCTAATGAGGTCTCACAAGGCATCAACCATGCCAAATTCAAATTTTAACGGTGCCGAGAAACCCTAGAACGGATCGTTGGCTAGATTTCTAGGCGAAAAAGCAAACTAGTTAACATCTTAACAAAAAGGAAACGGAAATACAACCTTTGTAGATCCGGTGCTCCACCTCCATAGCTCCGCAACGAAGTCCCCTCGCTGTCCAAATGAATTCCCGGGCTGTAGCGTCGGCTTCGTCGGAGAAATTGCGAACTAGGTCGTCGATGTCCATGCCGAAGATGATCTACGTCGAGGCATCGCTAGATCAAGCTCCACCTTCACCAAGCCATGATAACTTGTGAAGGAAACACACTCTACTACTTGGAAAGAGGTAGATGATGAAGAAATAGGAAGTGGGTAGACTTTAGTTTTGGATTTCTCACTAGTTTTCATCACTTGCCATTGGAGTAGCAAGCTTTCTTCCATGGAAGAAGATGAAGAAGAAGAAGAAGAATCTTATGATAAGTTAAAAGAAAATAATACTTATCATATAATAAACCATGGTCAAGTGTAGAGAACTAACTAAGGTTATGTGAATGGTTAGGGTTAAAAGAACAAGACAAAATGGTCAATTGGTCAAAGCTTCATGAAGCTTCAAAAAGCTTCATGAAAGAAAAGAAAGAAAGAAACCATTTTGCTTTTTCTTTTTATGCTTTTATCAATATCCAAAATGAATAAACAAATAATAAAATGAAAAAGCAAAACCCTAATCATTAAGGTAACCATGGTTCAATTCTATACACTTAACCAAAGAAGCATGTATCATCAAACATGATACAAACATGTGCATAAAAGTATATCACATATACAACTCGCACATATCAAGTGAGAAATACCATTTAAAGTGAACCGATACTAGTTAATGCAAAGTAATATATCAAATATATAATTATGCATTAAATCATTAAATCAACACTTGATTTAACGATCCGGTCATATCGTATATAACAGACTAGTATCCTATGTACCGGTTTATTGAATCAATCCTTGATTCGATAATTAGGGTATATCGCATATAACCTAATCGATACATTTATCGCGAGAATGTAATACGGTATCACATACACGCATTACTCTCGGTCCCGCACATATCTCATATGCGCTCCTATTTCGTTTCGCTTGAGCCAGGAAACCTCTGTGTAGGACTCTAAAGACTCGTCAATACGCCGGCAGCAGGTGATGATCATATCAAACACCCACAAGCCGCAAGCGGTCTGCTAAACGTAACGGCCACCCGGGTATTGAGCGATCTGAAGATCGACGAGCAAGCCCGCTCACACTCCAGTGAATCCAACCAGTAACACTACCGTACAGTCCGGTCTGATCGTCTGATATGTCGCATATCTCGCCTAGGGGTAGTAAACGTCAGACCCCAATAGCTTGATAAGTCGTGTCGATATGAGGTCTATAACAATTCGAGAAACTACTGGTAACACTTACCAGTAAATCTCAGCAACCCTGGCCAGGGATTTCCTGTTATAGCCAATCGAACACAGCGCAACATCAACCCCCTATACCGGGAGAGACGAATCCCCTTCTATCGCTCATTGCCTCCATGTGACTCGGGACTGTACCTAAAAACCACCGTTTTTCACGCCCTCTTGGACGTGGTAAGATGGAAATCAAAGCACAGTGGGAACCACACAAGACTCTATGACGATCTCGGGTCTACAGACTAACCTGTACCAGTGTCACCAGAGAACTGCCATCTGACGTGAGGTATAATACCATCTGGGAGTTCTCGGCGAGTCCGTCCAGTGTACCCAGTCTCCACTGAGCACCCGTATATCATCTCTGATGTCAAACACCAATGGATATGGGATCATCCATCGCCCATCTGTATGGGTCGAGAAGGTATACGCTAGTCTACTCTGTTTTATCGATGCCCCGTCTCGATACACCCACGACTAGGGACTTTGAAGGATGTACATATGGACTACCATGTCCCCACTAGTATGATCTGCATCATAGTCCAGGTAGTCAAGTACACATCCTAAGGGCTTTACCAACATGTAACAGAGAGACAATCAGTGTACACGTTATGGTAAAGTTCAACCAGATAGCATACTATCATGTCGAGCAAGAAAGTCCTCCCTATATATGTCCAAGCATCCACTACAATATACATCCTATGTATAGTAATTGCCTCTAGGGCATACATATAACTAACACTTAAAACTTGTTAAAACTAATTTAATTGCTAGTTTGCAAATTGTTAGTTTAAAATTGTAATAATTGTACAAATATTGTAAACTAGGTTTTTTAGAATTGATGGAAATGAGTGATTTTAAAATCTAATTAACATTGGTATGACATAATTAAGATGTTTAATGAACATTATAGCCACTAGAATTGTTAAAATATTTAGATTGGTTAAAACACCAAGTTTTGAACTAAAAAGGTAACTTTTGCTAACTAGATTTTGGTTTAATGTAATATAGCAAGATTAAAAATCTAGTAAATGTTTATGTGGCGTAATTAAGATAATTAGTGAGTATTGTGACCACTAGTTTGCTAAAACATCAAGACTTGTAGTAAAACGGTTAACGACCCCTTTACTAGGCTTTTTGGAAATAAACCGATTTGATCAATTTATTGGTTTTGATGATTTGCATCCTATTTCATATATTTTTAGTGACTTATAAAACAACGATTGGTACGTTTGGTGTTTTTCTCGATCAATCGGCGTGTGTACACCGATGTCGAGGGTTTTTGGGTTGATTTGAGAAAGCAAACCGTAGATTTTGACCTATGTGGGATTCGTGAGTAGTTTTGGTCATGAGTCGGATTTTAATGCGATACGGTGCGTTATGATATGTAGGTACCCCATATGGACTTCGAGAAGACAAGCAAGCGCGTGGCGACGTCGGCACCGGCGAGCGAGGACCAGGTGAGTAGATTTATATCTACGGGGAGAAGTCGGGTGGATGGCGTATAGCACCCCCGCAGTTCGCGGTGATGTATACGATACACACATATATATATTGTTTATATTGTTTCAGTATATCGTTGATAATATGGATATTTGGTGTTCTTGGATGATTTAGTGTACCGAAACCCTAGAGTAGTGGTCGCACTACGTATGCACCCACCCACCCAAACTTGCATACTTTCTTCTTTCATTTGTGCTTATTCAGGAATACATAGTTATGTGTTCACATGGGTATGGGACTATGTGTTCACATATGGATTTGAGGGTGATACTTGGGTTTGAGATGAGTCGATGAGATTTGTATTGAGGTTGTGAATTCGGTGATATGGCAGGATTCGTATTTGAGATACGACATGACGTTGTAGCGGGTCCTTTGACGTAGTGTTTCACACACGTGCATGGATACGTAGGTGGTATCAGTATTGTACTAGACATAGATCCGTACCGGATTATGATCTTTGATAAAGAGGATACCAGATGAATAGTGTGATGAATGTGATATTGACCCGTACCGATAGGGATGCCGTACGACGGATTTACGTATGAGCTATATATTGATGATAGATCCGCACTCTTGACTTGGGAATATCTGATTATAGATATGGTATCGGATGTGATATTATCGAGGCGGGATCACCGACTACTATATATATATATGTTTATATATATATCGACTCAGATGTTAGGCGGTTTCCTTTCCTGTAGTTCAGCTTGTTAGTTCAGCCGTATAGTTTAGTGTAGTTGTTAGACTAGATTAGACTCCTACCTATTTCAAAACTAACGAATCGTGGGTATTTTAAAAGACAGGTCAAGAGATTCTACGGATATTTCAAAAGACGTGTCTTTTCTTAAAAACACCGTATCCCTTATTTTCAAAACACCGCGATTCGTGTTATTTCAAAAGGCGCTATTGTAGGACTTATATTAGGGTAATGCAGTTTAGTTACCGTTGTGTCTAGTATTCAGCTCCTGCATATTATTGTTGTTGCTCCGCATCGCATACTTATTGTAATTCATATTTCATTATTGATATCATGCTGTTAGGACACCATCACCATTACCGATGATGCGTATGTACCACGTACACTTACTTACCGGCTCACACATATCTTCATCGGTAATTTCCATGTCACGTACACATAGAAAATACAATTACATTGACATAGCCTGTTAGCTAATAGGTTAGACATGATATTAGTGTACTTGCCTTATATGCTAGTTTAGACATTGTAGTTATTACCTGCTACTTCATTCATGGATTCTCATGCATATATTCACTATTTTACGTGTTATTGAGGTTTTGGATTCGGATTTCCATGAGATTTTCTGGATTTGGAGGAAAACCGCAAAATCTTATATGAACTGATTTCTCTCTTTTTAAAATAAAAAGTGCGGTTTTCCCATGATGTATGAGTCGTCCACCATGAGTTTGCTGATGGATTTCGAGACCCGATTCGAGGAGACGGATGAACCGTTTCGGATACATGGTGGACCCGGTAAGGTACCCCGGGGCAAGAAGCGCGTGATGATGACGATGTGAGCCTGGCAGGGGAGCACTACCTACCGGTGATATTACCCGACGCGTCGGATATCCGGAGGATACCATCGTGGTCTTGAGATGGATGGTAGGGGCCGGTCTGGACTGACGGCGCCCTAGATATTGTGATTGAGACATTGAGATTGAGACTTGAGGTACATAGATTGTGACACAGAGATATCGAGGTATTTGGACACTTGTTTTGTGTCGATGCTGGGCACTGTTTTATGCTGATTTCATATATGGTACCTCATTTCTTTTAAAATACAGAAATCTCACTGATTTATGAAACCAGTTTTATTCAGTACATGCATTCTGTTTCATGCATTCATACATCATCCATATGATATATTGCTACCTGAGGCACTGACACGGGCACATGAGATCACACCCGGTTAGATATTACCCTAGCCATTGTTATAGGCTGCATGTTATACATATATTTGAGGATATATTATGATCATTGACCCAGGTTGCGTTATTTATGCGATTTCTTTCCGTAGATGTTTTTCTATTCACGAGTTGGCAACTCACCCCCGTTGTGCCCCAGTTTCTTGCAGGTTTGCCGTACAGGTTTCTTTACGGCTTGCGGGCATCGTTTCCTTCGGGTGATTTGCTAGTAGGTGGGTTTACTTGTATCGTACCCCCCATTATATATCTTGTATATTATTATTCTGTTATATCTAGAAGTTCCATCAACCAAACATGTATTTATTTTGAGTTAGAGACCAGATATGCTATTCTTTCGACCTTAGAGTCGCGCGTTTTATTTCTGTGGTTTTCTTGTGGTTTTGGGTTTTTGATCCTCGCCGTTGGCGTTGTATATTATATTGCTTGTGTATGTTGGATATATGTATGCCCTAGAGACCATTATGTGATAGTGGATGTATCTATACATGTTTATATATATTCAGTTTGCATTCTTGCTCGACATGATAGTATGCTATCTGGTTCTTCTTTATCTGACATGTTTATTTGATCATGCTTTTATTCATTCATACATGCTGATAAAGCCCTGAGGATATCGGCTTGACTACTCTGATTATGATGGAGATCATACTAGTGGGACATCTGTAGTCTATAAGCATATCCTGGAACGTCCCTAGTCGTCGGTATATCGAGATGGGGCATCGATATACCAGAGTAGACTAGCGTATATGATACTAGACCCATACGATGGGCGATGGATGTTCCCACATTCATCGATGTTTGACATCAAGATCATACACGGGTGCTCAGTGGTGACTGGGTACACTGGACGGACTCGCCGAGAACTCCTATATGGAATTATATCTATCGTCGGATAGTAGTTCTCAGGTGACACTGGTACAGGTTAGTCTGTAGACCCGAGATCGTCATAGAGCCTTGTGTGTTCTCCCACTGTACTTTGATTGCCACCCTACCACGGCTCTACTGAGTCGTGCAAACAGGTAGCCGTTGGGTACAGTCCCGAGACACATGAAGGCAATGAGCGATAGGAGGGGTTTCGTCTCTCTCGGTATTGGGAGTTGATGCTGTGCTGTGCTCGACTGGTTATAACAGCAAGTCCCTGGCCAGGGCTGCTGAGATTTGCTGATAAGTGTTATCAGTAGTTTCTCAATCTGTTATAGACCATTCACCGACGCGACTTATTGAGTTATTGGGGTCGACGTGACCATCCCTAGGCTCGATATGCAGCATATCTGACGAAGAGACCGGACTGTACGGTAGTGTTGCCGGATGGCTCGACGGGAGTTGTAGCAGGTTCGCTTGTTGTCTTCTGATCGTTCAATACCCGGGTGGCCGTTACGTTTAGCTAACCTCTTGCGGCTTGAGGGCACTTGATATGATCATTACCCTCTGCCGGCGTATTGACGAGTCTTAGAGTCCCACAGAGGAGTTACCCAGTCCAGGCGAAACGTTGTGGTGCGCATATGCGATATGCGCATGCACCCGATTGAAATGTGCGTATATGATACCGAACATTGATCGGGTGAACTGCTTTTGGTGGGGTCATATGATATATGACCGGATTGATAAATCAAGTGTTGATTTATCATTTAACCATTAGTTTTCTCACTCGAAACCTTTCTAGGGTTTGTTGTATGTATGCATGCATGCATGTGTTTCTATTTTTCTTTTCTAGTTTCATGCACATGAAGATGTGCATACATGTACACATACATACATCAAACCATCATGGTTGATTATATATGGAAATGGTGGCAATATAAGCCTCACACCATAGATTAAACAATGGATAATTATTTAATTTTGGTTTTAAAAGAAAATGAAAAGGAAAGGATAATTATGCTAGTTTCTACATGCTTCTTTTAACCTAACCATTCTCACCCACCACTAAACCATGGTTATCTTTTCCTTTATCATTCTAAACCCAAGTTAAATTAATCATCTATTATTTAATCATGGTTGGAGTCAAGAAGGAATAAATATATATAGTGATATTCATTTCTTTTTCTTCTTAACAAAAGGGTTATCTTTTTATCTCTTGATAATATTAGCCACCATTTTCATCCTTCTTCATCTTCTCCTCTCTAGTTTTTTCTTGTGAGAAAAACACAATCAAAGAAAGGTTTTTGAAGTGAGATCCAAAGCCACAACAACATTCTACACAAGCTTAGCCGTTTCGTTTAGAGTGTTATCTTCGGTTTGACGAAGTAGCGAGCTTGGACGGATATCTCCGCGGTGGATCATCGTGGACACAAGGGGAGTTCAAGAGGACCTCGTTTCAACACCAAAGAGCCTAAGGAGCGAAGCAAAAACGGGAGCTACAAAGGTTGTAGCCTTCAAACCCTAACTTTTGTTAGCTTTAAGTTTAGTAAACCCTAATTTTCTAGGATCTATCCTTTGCATGTTAGTTTAGCACCTTAAAAATTAAAACTTTGGGTCATGTGATGCTTCAAAACTCTTCATTGGGTGCTATACTAACCTTACATTGGTATCAGAGCCGACCTAGAACATTAGGCGACGTTTTTACTAAGAGAAAACCCCGATCGGACAAAAATACCGTTTCTTTAGGTGCTCTCTGGAAATTTTCTAAAAATTGACATTTTGCAGAATTAAAAATATCTAAAAATCACAGCAGGAAAATATAAGGATTACGACGATAAAATTATCAAATGAACAGTAAGAACTGCCGCGGAAACGCGGCCTAAGCTTGCTTAGGCCGCGCTTCCGCGGCCATTTATATATATTATTTGTTAATTTTTCTTCTGTAATTCGTTAAACTGCTTGTATATTATTCTGGATATTTTTGATCTGTATTCAGTTTAGAAAAATTCTGGAGATATTTTTGGATTCATCGATTCGATCGGGACTTTCATTTCGTAGCTTTTCCGGGTAAACTAGAAAGTATTGAAGTGTTTGAACGAGTATCATTTACTCACTATTCACGGGGTTTAAATAATTTGGAAATACGTGCAAGTCTTTTTGCGGTGGTCCCTCTAGAAGACAACAAACTTTAACTCGATTATGTGACCGTCTTGAACTACCCTTTGAACCCTCGGGTTTGGGGCAGTACGGCGTGCCACATGTGAGGCGTTGGCTTGACCCTTCTACGGCTGGACCGCCGCTACTGTGTCACACTCCAAATTTTTTGAACCCTGCTCAAGTGTTGAGCTTTAGTGAATCTTGGGTGCTTGATTGTTCGTTCGAAAACTTTAATACTGTCTGTTTGTCTGGAATGTGATACAATATGTGGAATTCATATGGTTTAGGTATGAAGTACGGAATATGTGATATTTCGTATCTATGATGTCTAAAGAGAATCTGGATTCCAAATATTGTAGTTTTACACTTTCTTTTCTGTGACCGTAAGTGTAGTATGTTAGATATCGCCGGTTTCGTTGCTATACATCAACGACAATCGGGGTACGCATACTTACTTACGTTGATGATATATGATATTATGTGTTGCTGAGATATGATGTGCAGGATTGTCGCGATCGAATAGCCGGGGGTTTTTGTGAGATGAGAGTTTTGTATTTTCATTCATGTAAATTCAAATGTAATGTAATATTCTTTTATTTGGGGCACTTCCAGGTTGCGGTTGTGTCACCAGTGTTGTATATTATTTACTTTTCCGCATTAGGATGGACCCAAGGAGGAGAGCACAGGTGACCGGGTTCTGGGGTTCAGTGGGAGGCCATCTCGAGGAGTCGAGACCGGGTCTCCTAAACTCCAGGATTGGTAGGGTCACTTACCGCTCTCGTAGGGGTCCAGGGTGTGGGCTTGGCTATTCATCGCGACTGTGGAATCCGTATTTTCTATTCTGGCTAAATACTAAATACGGACGTCCTAGTATATCCCACGTTATATCTATATTTCTGCTGCCTGTGTTCTGTGATATCTGAGATGAATGACATATTATATATATGATATATAGTAGACGTTGCTTATGTTTTACACCCGCGCTAGTCCCGTCCCGGTATGCCGTTAGTTAAGTAACCTAACGGTGCATAACGGAACATTGCGGCGAATGCGGATGGCATAAGCGTACGTGTTATTTTCGTTTCTTTTCTGTGATTGGCTTAAGGACTTAAATGATGGGATTACATTAATGTGATTAATGTAAAGAAAATAAACCTAAAAAGATGTTGTAGAATCGGATTTGAAAACTACTCGGCTATTTATGAAAAAGCTATATTTCAAAACTGCGGAGCTTAAGCCACTCCTTTTGAAAAACTGTTTGATTCTACAACGATATCAAGTTCAAAGCGTTAAAGATTTTCTTAAAAATCATTCGCAACCCTCCGTCATTTTAGGAAGTAGAGTACTTAGTATTCGTGCTACGTTTGTTGACTTTAGTTAAGGCGTAGTGAACGGTAGCTAAGTGATGTCTTCCTACACTGCATATGATGCAGATTAATTAGGACATTCATGCGACTTTGTTGACCATAGTTAAGGGTCATATGGGTGGGTCTAATTAATCAAGAAATGACGGGTAGAACTTGACTGGTACTTATGATTTGTTGACCATAGTTAAGGTCATAAGTGCTAGGGGTAAAAATTACATCGGGAATTTCAAGTGTTGAAATTTGCAATGAGATTGCATACCTTCCATATGATGGTTGGATCCCGATCCCACTGTGGGCAATAGTTGCTCCTAGGAGAGTTTTGCAGTTTACAATTAGCTAACTCATTAGGTGTCTAGAAAGGTGTTAACGGGGCTCCGCCTCTGGGAAAACGAGGTTTACTCTAATTAGGTCCGTGCGAAAGCACGGGGAACCTCCCTCAAAGTACCGACACTGGCCTGGCTGAACGGTTAGCGAAGTTGTAGACTGTAATTAATCCTGGCTAGTTTTTCTTTTTAAGGTTTGAAAGAAAAACTTGATAAAAAGCAGTGGGAAACATCGATTAGACAAGATAATAAACCAATCTAATCTATGGAAGAGCTTTCGCTGAGTGTATTCTTTTCTCTCTCTTAAAAGCAGCACGAGGACATGGACATTCACGGGATACTGCTCCATACAAAGGAGTTGTATGGGGAGCAGTCCCGCGTATCACGATACGAGGCATCAAAGAAACTGTTTCACATGCGGATGGCCCCTGGCACACCAGTAGCAGACCATGTTTTGAAGATGATAGCTCTTATAGAAGAGCTTGAGGACCTCGGATGGACTATGGACAATGAACAATATATAGATATTATTCTGCAGTCCCTCCGCTCCACCTTTGCTCAGTTCATAGTGAACTTCAACATGCATGGCATGGAGAAGGACCTCCCTGAACTCCTTAATATGTTAAGAAGTGCAGAGAGCACTATGAAGTCAGCAAAGACTCCCGTTATGACGATTGGACAGTCTTCTTCTTCTCGCCCGAAAGCTAAGGCCAAGGGAAAGAAAAAGAAGAAACCCACTAATCCTAAGGGCGGAGTCAAAAAGGTGAAGGGAAAGGGAAAGTCCATGGCTGGAGACCCAGGGAAAGGCGAGTGTTTTCATTGCCACAAGACAGGACATTGGAAGCGCAACTGCACGGAGTACCTAAGTTTTAAGAAGAAGCATGGTGATGCTTCTGCTTCAGGTGCGTTTGTGACTGAAAACTGTTTTTCTATAAACTCTGCTTCCTGGGTATTGGATACCGGTTCAGGTTCTCACATTTGCAATTCTATGCAGGGGCTGAGAAATAGCAAGGTTTTGAAGACAGGTGACCATACTCTCCGCGTTGGAAATGGTTCCAATGTACATACAGTCGCAGTGGGAGAGTATCACTTGGGGTTGCCGTCTGGATGTATTTTGATTTTGAATCCATGTTATTTTGTACCTGATATGCTATGTAATATAATATCCGTATCTTTGTTGGATAATGAAGGATATAATTTTGTGTTGCAGAACAATGTTATGAACATTCACCTAAATCAAATGTTGGTTGGGTATGGTACACTTAATAACGGAATATATGTCCTAAATCAACACACAGTTTTCAGTATACAACACACTAATAAAAGAAAAATTTCAGAATTAAATGAAGCTTTTCTTTGGCACTGTAGACTTGGTCATATTAACGAAACAAGACTAAACAAGTTACATAAAGATGGATATTTAAACTCTTTTGAATATAAAACTTATGCGACTTGCCAGTCTTGTATCAAGGGTAAAATGACCAAAACTCCATTTACTGGACACGGAGAAAGAGCTACTCAGCTCCTGGGCCTCATACATAGTGATGTATGTGGGCCAATGTCTACACAAGCTAGAGGCGGTTTTTCATACTTCATTACATTCACCGACGATTTCTCAAGATTCGGTCATGTATTTTTATTAAAGCACAAGTCCGAAGCTTTCGAGAAATTCATTGAATATAAACAAGAAGTAGAAAAACAAACCGGCTTGAGTATTAAGATGCTTCGATCAGATCGAGGTGGTGAGTCTCTCAGTACAGAATTTGCAAACTTCCTAAAAGAGAATGGGATTCTCTCTCAGTTCACTCCTCCTTACACACCACAGCACAACGGTGTGTCAGAACGACGGAATAGGACCCTATTAGATATGGTCCGGTCCATGATGAGTGATGCTGAGTTACCAGTCTCGTTTTGCGGGCATGCGTTGGAGACTGCAGCGTTTCTGCTAAACAGGGTTCCGACCAAAGCCGTGTCTACCACGCCATATGAGATATGGAATGGGAAGAGACCATCTCTTAAGAGAATTAAGATTTGGGGTTGCCCGGCCTATGTTAAAAAGCAGAATCCGGACAAACTCGAGACACGGTCAGTCATGTGTAACTTTGTGGGATATCCAAAGAATTCTTATGGATATCTGTTCTACCACAAAGAGGAACAAAAGGTGTTTGTTTCTCAGTATGTCACATTCTTGGAAAAAGAGTTTTTCACAGATAAAGATGATGGCAAGGTAGTAGATCTGGAAGAGGTTCTGGAGTCACAAACTACAAATGACGATTTGGTTGAACCGGCTGTTGCAACAGAAACTGAAGAACCTCGGCCACTCCATAGGTCTGGTAGGACTTCTCGCCCACCGGAGAGGTACTACGGTTTCCTCATTGATGGTGACAGAGAAGACTGTATCATGGAAGATGATGATCCTACCAGTTTTCAGCAAGCTATCACGAGTGGTGACTCTGTGAAGTGGCTGGATGCCATGAGATCCGAAATGGAGTCTATGTACACCAACAAAGTATGGACTTTGGACGTTGTACCCCCTGGGGTAAAACCTGTAGGGTGCAAATGGATCTTTAAAAGAAAGATTGGTGTGGATGGGCAGGTAGAGACCTATAAGGCAAGACTTGTGGCGAAAGGTTTTCGTCAAAGACCAGGTTTGGACTATGACGAAACTTTTTCGCCCGTAGCCATGCTTAAATCTATTCGGATCCTACTTGCTATTGCTGCTCACTACGACTATGAAATCTGGCAGATGGACGTTAAAACAGCATTCCTAAATGGAGATTTAGAAGAATGTGTTTATATGGATCAGCCGGAGGGCTTCATTGACAGTGGGACCAGCGAGAAAGCATGTAGATTGCTTAAATCCATATATGGGTTAAAGCAGGCATCTCGGAGTTGGAACATCTGTTTCGATGATGTTATCAAAGAGTTTGATTTCATCAAAAATCCAGATGAACCTTGTGTTTATAGGAAGGCTGTAGGAAGAGCTGTCACATTCCTCGTATTGTACGTGGATGACATTCTTCTGATAGGAAATGATATTCCTATGCTACAGTCGGTCAAATCATTCTTATCACTAAGGTTCTCCATGAAGGACCTGGGTGACGCCACATACATCCTGGGCATAAGGATCTATAGGGATAGATCCAAAAAGTTATTGGGACTGTCCCAAACCAGGTACATTAACACCATCCTAAAGAGGTTTAGTATGGAAGACTCCAAGCGGGGTGCCTTACCCGCTTGCCATGGAGTCACTCTCTCCAAGGATTCTTGTCCAAAGACCGATGAAGAGAGAGCTCGCATGAGCATTATACCTTATGCTTCGGCAGTAGGATCTATAATGTATGCGATGTTATGTACACGCCCAGATGTAGCTTATGCACTTAGTGTTGTAAGCAGGTATCAATCCAACCCAGGGGAGAACCACTGGACAGCTGTGAAGAAAATTCTTAAGTACTTACGAAGGACTAAAGAATTGTTCTTGGTGTATGGTAATAAAGATCTCCAAATGGAGGCCTTTACCGATTCGAGCTTCCAGAGCGATAAGGATGACAGCAAATCTATCTCAGGGTTTGTATTTACCCTCAATGGAGGGGCGGTAAGTTGGAAGAGTTCCAAACAAGATACCGTTGCAGACTCTACGATGGAAGCTGAGTACATTGCTGCAAATGATGCCGCCAAGGAAGCTGTCTGGATGAAAAAGTTCGTCTCGGAGCTAGGAGTAGTTCCAACCATCATTGATCCAATACCTTTGTATTGTGACAATAATGGGGCAATGGCGTTAGCCAAGGAGCCCAGATCCCATCAACGGTCCAGACATATCCTGAGGCGCTTTCATTTGATCCGGGAGATTGTAGATCGCCGCGAGATCGAGATTAAGAGAGTAGACACAAAGAACAACGCCGCGGATCCATTCACCAAGGCTCTCTCTCAGCCGCAGCATGAGCGACTTTTTGAGATGTTGGGTATGAGATACGCCAATAACTGGCCTTAGTGCAAGTGGGAGATTGTTGGATATATGTATGCCCTAGAGGCCATTATGTGATAGTGGATGTATCTATACATGTATATATATATTCAGTTTGCATTCTTGCTCGACATGATAGTATGCTATCTGGTTCTTCTTTATCTGACATGTTTATTTGATCATGCTTTTATTCATTCATACATGCTGATAAAGCCCTGAGGATATCGGCTTGACTACTCTGATTATGATGGAGATCATACTAGTGGGACATCTGTAGCCTATAAGCATATCCTGGAACGTCCCTAGTCGTAGGTATATCGAGATGGGGCATCGATATACCAGAGTAGACTAGCGTATATGATACTAGACCCATACGATGGGCGATGGATGTTCCCACATTCATCGATGTTTGACATCGAGATCATACACGGGTGCTCAGTGGTGACTGGGTACACTGGACGGACTCGCCGAGAACTCCTATATGGAATTATATCTATCGTCGGATAGCAGTTCTCAGGTGACACTGGTACAGGTTAGTCTGTAGACCCGAGATCGTCATAGAGCCTTGTGTGTTCTCCCACTGTACTTTGATTGCCACCCTACCACGGCTCTACTGAGTCGTGCAAACAGGTAGCCGTTGGGTACAGTCCCGAGACACACGAAGGCAATGAGCGATAGGAGGGGTTTCGTCTCTCCCGGTATTGGGAGTTGATGCTGTGCTGTGCTCGACTGGTTATAACAGCAAGTCCCTGGCCAGGGCTGCTGAGATTTGCTGATAAGTGTTATCAGTAGTTTCTCGATCTGTTATAGACCATTCACCGACGCGACTTATTGAGTTATTGGGGTCGACGTGACCATCCCTAGGCTCGATATGCAGCATATCTGACGAAGAGACCGGACTGTACGGTAGTGTTGCCGGATGGCTCGACGGGAGTTGTAGCAGGTTCGCTTGTTGTCTTCTGATCGTTCAATACCCGGGTGGCCGTTACGTTTAGCTGACCTCTTGCGGCTTGAGGGCACTTGATATGATCATAACCCTCTGCCGGCGTATTGATGAGTCTTAGAGTCCCACAGAGGAGTTACCCAGTCCAGGCGAAACGTTGTGGTGCGCATATGCGATATGCGCATGCACCCGATTGAAATATGCGTATATGATACCGAACATTGATCGGGTGAACTGCTTTTGGTGGGGTCATATGAGATATGACCGGATTGATAAATCAAGTGTTGATTTATCATTTAACCATTAGTTTTCTCACTCAAAACCTTTCTAGGGTTTGATGGATGTATGCATGCATGCATGTGTTTCTATTTTTCTTTTCTAGTTTCATGCACATGAAGATGTGCATACATGTACACATACATACATCAAACCATCATGGTTGATTATATATGGAAATGGTGGCAATATAAGCCTCACACCATAGATTAAACAATGGATAATTATTTAATTTTGGTTTTAAAAGAAAATGTAAAGGAAAGGATAATTATGCTAGTTTCTACATGCTTCTTTTAACCTAACCATTCTCACCCACCACTAAACCATGGTTATCTTTTCCTTTATCATTCTAAACCCAAGTTAAATTAATCATCTATTATTTAATCATGGTTGGAGTCAAGAAGGAATAAATATATATAGTGATATTCATTTCTTTTTCTTCTTAACAAAAGGGTTATCTTTTTATCTCTTGATAATATTAGCCACCATTTTCATCCTTCTTCATCTTCTCCTCTCTAGTTTTTTCTTGTGAGAAAAACACAATCAAAGAAAGGTTTTTGAAGTGAGATCCAAAGCCACAACAACATTCTACACAAGCTTAGCCGTTTCGTTTAGAGTGTTATCTTCGGTTTGACGAAGTAGCGAGCTTGGACGGATATCTCCGCGGTGGATCAGCGTGGACACAAGGGGAGTTCAAGAGGACCTCGTTTCAACACCAAAGAGCCTAAGGAGCGAAGCAAAAACGGGAGCTACAAAGGTTGTAGCCTTCAAACCCTAACTTTTGTTAGCTTTAAGTTTAGTAAACCCTAATTTTCTAGGATCTATCCTTTGCATGTTAGTTTAGCACCTTAAAAATTAAAACTTTGGGTCATGTGATGCTTCAAAACTCTTCATTGGGTGCTATACTAACCTTACAGTGTAGTTGTGACCGTCGATTGACGAAGAGCCAGCTCCCGCTTGGGGATGCCCTTTTATTGATTTCGTATACTATTCATGTTGTATCCCGTTTGGGGGCCAGTATTTACAAAGGAGACTCTGCCGAAATTTTCAGGAAATATTTGATGTTTTTAAAAAAACGCATAATTCGGCTTATGCTATTAAAACTACTTGATTTAAATTGGTTTTCTTCACTCTACTACTTTTCTTGGTTTGGATTTCTGGGTTTTCGGCTTTCTTAGATTACGAACGCCTCGAGACGTTTCGTAGTTTAAGTGCCGGTCATGTTCCGTACTTTCGGGTCGTGACAAAGTTGGTATCAGAGCGTTAGGTTTTACTTTCGGAGCGTAGGATGACCCTTGGTTAATGGAATAGGTGACTAAAGTAGAGTGACGTACCGTAGGTATGTTCCGAGGCATATTTACGATACGCTACTCCACTTAAGAAGCCTTAGGATGTACATTTCTTTGCTCAGTATTATATTCATTCCGATCTAGCCTCATCAGTACCAGTTATGGTTTTGCTGCCACGATTACGGGCAGGAAGAGCTACAGCTAGAGTTGCGGTCAGCACGAGCTCGTCACGAATGAGGACTGACCAGGGCGAAATTCCGGCGACACACGATTGCAGAGATGTGTCTTTTTACTGTGTTTCCGCGCCACGAGCGTTTGGCGGATCGCCTTTATGAGGTTACTCGGATGTGCTGATCGACACTAGAGGATTGAGCCAATGATAGAGGCCAGCCAGATTTTGATGACCGTTGGTGTGTTGCTTATTCATGATGGTTGAGGCACTGTTCAGCGTGTAGACGAGCGAGCCCGTTGTTGCTGCGAACGACGAGATATTGCCCCAGATGCTGGCGTTAGTGCAGAACGAGTTGTACTAAGAAATGATAGAAGGTCGCTAGTCATCGAGGATGAATGACTAGGACATGTGGATCGTTCGCCTACCCCGATGCGAGGTCATTAGATAGATTGATTCCAGCTAGAGACGACTTCACGCGGAGACGTTGGGAGTCGACAGAGACGATCGAATGTCAGAAACCTATTATTCGAAGTTTAAAGTAGTCGGAAAGACATGCAGGCAATTCTATGGTCCCTCTAGAAGAATGAAACCCTAACTCGACTTAATGACCGTGTGAAAGCCTTTGAACTTTCGGGTTTGCGGCAGTTCTACGGCGCCATTAGTGAGGCTTGGGTTTGCCCTTCTACGGCTGGACCACCGATGCTGTGGTATGTACTCGATACTATTAAACTGTGCCCAAGATGTTGAGCTCTTGGGGGATTATGAAGTTTTGACGACTCGATCGGATGGCTCGACTTAATTCGGATGCTAGGTGGTGAGATGCATTTCTTGGGAGACTCCAGATACGAGGATAGCCGTTGGAGCTCAGTCCATGCAGCCGCGACGAGACGAGTCCAAAGAAGACGACATTAGAGGAAAGTGAAGTAAGAGGTTCGTACCAGATATAGATGAGATGACGTTCCACTCCACCGACATCAGAGATGCGATGCGCATGCCGAGGCATGGTACTTGGATTTACCTTCCCGAAGGAGTCGTGATGAGTATGCAGCCGCTCTGGAACGAGAACAGATCTAGTAAGGAACGATGACTTTCGGACAGTTCGGCAGAGGCGAGATTTGGGAGAGACCTCGACAGGACCTTTCTGGGACAAATTACGAGAAGACTTGGACCCAGGAGTGGTCGTGTTACGCACACCAGCAGGCCAGAGTTCATGATCATCGACGAGACGTCCCACTAGTGACCGCGACAGTTAGTCCGAGATTCTTAGAGGATGCACTTGAGCGGTACTATTCCGCCATTATTGATTTCGATGTTTTGGGTGATTGATTCGCATGATTTGATTTTGATGATTGAGGATTTACGATCTTTGCACAGTGTTGCACTTGATATCATTTTCGTGCTTGGTTTCACATGTTTGTGATTTTACGGTTTTAGGCATTTGAGTTGATTTTGTGCGTATATACGCACACGATTTGGGTTTTGCATGCGGTATAGTTCATATATGCGTACAGTGCAGTGTTACGTATGTTGTGCATTTAGGTGCCCTGGACTCTGATTTCGATAGTGGTGTTCGATATTTGTTTTGTGCACCTTGTGCACCTGATTTGATTTTGCACATGTTCGGCACTTGATATTGGATTTCATGATTTCGTGCACGATGGATGCACCTGATTTGGATTTTCGCGCATGTTGGGCGCATGTTTTGAAGTGTGATTTTGGTGCACACCAGATGCACTAAATCGAGATTGTTCGTGCATGTCAGATGCACCTGATTTTGCTGTCAGGCACATATGTTGCCTACGACAGATGTTTCGTGCACACCCGATGCACTTAGATGTTGTTTCTGTGCATATGTATGGCACATATTTGGATTTTGATTTCCGTGCACACCAGACGTACGTAGTATTCATACGCGTATTTTGGGATTGATTTCTTATAGAGCAGTACGTTTTTTTTATGATAATTGCAATGTGTTTTCGTACTAAGCAGGACTAGTCAGAGGACAGTACCTGAATGTATTTTGCATGCATTGATAGCTATTGAAGGGAATTCCAAAAAGCGAGCTATAGTCTCAGTATTTACCTACGTGTCTGATATGATGCGAAACGTTTAAAAAAAGGAAATCCCTTCTAAATTGTTTCCCAAAACGGCGGAACGTACATTTCAAATAAAGGTATATATGTATATAGTTATTTTCTTATGATAGACGTCCGCCACTGTGCAGTGTTATGGGCATTGCACAATAACTTAAAGGATTTGGCATGCAGTTCCTCCTGATATTTACGTGTATAGTTTCGAGTTATATCATATTGGTTTTGGTATTGGAATTGACATTGTGTCATTACCATGACTCCGATGATTGCGGGATGCTTGACGGAGTTTTGATTTGAGTTTTATGCTCATTTTTCATGCGCATGCGTTGCGCTACAATTTGTTTTATGTATTTATGATTTCGGAGCCCCGACGATTTGATGGTTTTGGCGGAAATATTTTAGTATTTGGGGAAAGTTTTAATTTAAATTCGGGGACCGAATTTCTTTAAGGAGGGAAGATTGTAACGTTTTGAAAATCGTTTCGGTGAAATTTCGAAAAAACGGTAAAATAAGGGGGGTTTTCGGTAAAAAGTCAAAACACAAATATCTTTATTATAAAATTAAATATATATATTCTAGCTATGTAATTTCTAGTATTTGGTGTTTATTGACCCACTGGTGAAATTTCAAAATTTTCAGAAAATTTTTCCGAAATTAATTATTTTAAGCCGTCACTAATATGTTTAATTAGGGAAAATTACAAATTGGAATGAGTTGAAACAAATTTTGTGCGTCATAAAATATTAAATAAAATTTTATCACGTGGTTTTTGAAACGAAATCGTTTGCCAAAACGGTTTAAAAATTATTGAAGAAAAAAGGCTTTTTTTTAGTGTAATTGGATGTTTGGGGTATTGTATTTATCATTTTTCATCACCCCACACCCATACCCACACTCACACACCCTCATTTATTCCCTCCCTTGGCTGAATTCAGCAGCCCCATCAATTGTCCCCACTTATTTTGATAAAAGAAAAGAAAATCAAGAGAAAAGATTAAAGGAAATATTAAATAAAGAGGTATGGTGTTAGATAATGTTGACTTGGACTTTTCCTTGACTTTACAAACACCCCCACACCCTCTCTCTCTCTCCCTCACCAAATTCTGGCCGAGCCCCCCCTTTGTGCAGCCCCCAATTTTCCCGCTCTCATTTCATCACAAAATTCCATCAAAAATCCACAAATTTACTCACAAATTCAAAGCAAACTCCAAATCCAAGCTTTACCCATTATTCTTTAGCCAATTTAGTATGGATCTTGGGGGATGGAAGCAAGTTTGGGAGGCTAAGCTTCATGTTTGATCTCTTGATCATGAGGTATAAAGTTTCATCCAAATTTGTTAATTGATAATTGTATGTTTGAATCTAGTTGTAATTAGATGTTTAATTATGGAATTAATTAAAATTTAACTTTCAAGAGAAGGGTTTGAAATTCAAGTTAGGTTTTTGTTTTGGAGTTGGGTTGTGATCAATTGTGCATGGTTGTGTGTTATGGGCTAGCATCCTAAAACTTGTTAAAACTAATCTAATTGCTAGTTTGCAAATTGGTAGTTTAAAATTGTAATAATTGTACAAATATTGCAAACTAGGTTTTTTAGAATTGATGGAAATGAGTGATTATAAAATCTAATTAACATTGGTATGACATAATTAAGATGTTTAATGAACATTATAGCCACTAGAATTGTTAAAATATTTAGATTGGTTAAAACACCAAGTTTTGAACTAAAAAGGTAAGTTTTGCTAACTAGATTTTGGTTTAATGTAATTTAGCAAGATTAAAAATCTAGTAAATGTTTATGTGGCCTAATTAAGATAATTAGTGAGTATTGTGACCACTAGTTTGCTAAAACATCAAGACTTGTAGTAAAACGGTTAACGACCCCTTTACTAGGCTTTTTGGAAATAAACCGATTTGATCAATTTATTGGTTTTGATGATTTGCATCCTATTTCATATATTTTTAGTGACTTATAAAACAACGATTGGTACGTTTGGTGTTTTTCTCGATCAATCGGCGTGTGTACACCGATGTCGAGGGTTTTTGGGTTGATTTGAGAAAGCAAACCATAAGTTTTGACCTATGTGGGATTCGTGAGTAGTTTTGGTCATGAGTCGGATTTTAATGCGATACAGTGCGTTATGATATGTAGATACCCCATGTGGACTTCGAGACGACAAGCAAGCGCGTAGCGACGTCGGCACCGGCGAGCGAGGACCAGGTGAGTAGATTTATATCTACGGGGAGAAGTCGGGTGGATGGCGTATAGCACCCCCGCAGTTCGCGGTGATGTATACTAAAACGTATACACACATATATATATTGTTTATATTGTTTCAGTATATTGATGATATTATGGATATTTGGTGTTCTTGGATGATTTAGTGTCCTGAAACCCTAGTGTAGTTGTCGCACTACGTATGCACACACCCACCCATACTTGCATACTTTCTTCTTTCATTTGTGCTTATTCAGGAATACATAGTTATGTGTTCACATGGGTATGGGACTATGTGTTCACATACGGATTTGAGGGTGATACTTGGGTTTGAGATGAGTCGATGAGATTTGTATTGAGGTTGTGAATTCGGTGATATGGCAGGATTCGTATTTGAGATACGACATGACGTTGTAGCGGGTCCTTTGACGTAGTGTTTCACACACGTGCATGCATACGTAGGTGGTATCAGTATTGTACTAGACATAGATCCGTACCTTGATTATGATCTTTGATAAAGGGGATACCAGATGAATAGTGTGATGAATGTGATATTGACCCGTACCAGGATGTGGGGATGCCGTACGACGGATTTACGTACGAGCTATATATTGATGATAGATCTGCACTCTTGACTTGGGAATATCTGATTATAGATATGGTATCGGATGTGATATTATCGAGACGGGATCACCGACTGCTATATATATATATGTTTATATATATATCGACTCAGATGTTAGGCGGTTTCCTTACCTGTGGTTCAGCTTGTTAGTTCAGCCGTATAGTTTAGTGTAGTTGTTAGACTAGATTAGACTCCTACCTATTTCAAAACTAACGAATCGTGGGTATTTTAAATGTCAGGTCAAGGGATTCTACGGACATTTCAAAAGACGTGTCTTTTCTTAAAAACACCGTAGCCCTTATTTTCAAAACACCGCGATTCGTGTTATTTCAAAAGGCGATATTGTAGGACTTATATTAGGGTAATGCAGTTTAGATACCGTTGTGTCTAGTATTCAGCTCCTGCATATTATTGCTGTTGCTCCGCATCGCATACTTATTGTAATTCATATTTCATTATTGATATCATGCTGTTAGGACACCATCACCATTACCGATGATGCGTATGTACCACGTACACTTACTTGCCGGCTCACACACATCTTCATCGGTAATTGCCATGTCACGTACACATAGAAAATACTATTACATTGACATAGCCTGTTAGCTAATAGTTTAGACATGATATTAGTGTACTTGCCTTATATGCTAGTTTAGACATTGTAGTTATTATCTGCTACTTCATTCATGGATTCTCATGCATATATTCACTATTTTACGTGTTATTGAGGTTTTGGATTCGGATTTCCACGAGATTTTTTGGATTTGGAGGAAAACCGCAAAATCTTATATGAACTGATTTCTCTCTTTTTAAAATAAAAAGTGTGGTTTTCCCATGATGTATGAGTCGTCCACCATGAGTTTGCTGATGGATTTCGAGACCCGATTCGAGGAGACGGATGAACCGTTTCGGGTAATGGTGGACCCGGTAAGGTACCCCGGGGCAAGAAGCGCGTGATGATGACGATGTGAGCCTGGCAGGGGAGCACTACCTACCGGTGATATTACCCGACGCGTCGGATATCCGGAGGATACCGTCGTGGTCTTGAGATGGATGGTAGGGGCCGGTCTGGACTGACGGCGCCCTAGATATTGTGATTGAGACATTGAGATTGAGACTTGAGGTACATAGATTGTGACACAGAGATATCGAGGTATTTGGACACTTGTTTTGTGTCGATGCTGGGCACTGTTTTATGCTGATTTCATATATGGTACCTCATTTCTTTTAAAATACAGATATCTCACTGATTTATGAAACCAGTTTTATTCAGTACATGCATTCTGTTTCATGCATTCATACATCATCCATATGATATATTGCTACCTGAGGCACTGACACGGGCACATGAGATCACACCCGGTTAGATATTACCCTAGCCATTGTTATAGGCTGCATGTTATACATATATTTGAGGATATATTATGATCATTGACCCAGGTTGCGTTATTTATGCGATTTCTTTCCGTAGATGTTTTTCTATTCACGGGTTGGCAACTCACCCCCGTTGTGCCCCAGTTTCTTGCAGGTCTGCCGAACAGGTTTCTTTACGGCTTGCGGGCATCGTTTCCTTCGGATGATTTGCTAGTAGGTGGGTTTACTTGTATCGTACCCCCCATTATATATCTTGTATATTATTATTCTGTTGTATCTAGAAGTTCCATCAACCAAACTTGTATTTATTTTGAGTTAGAGACCAGAGATGCTATTCTTTCGACCTTAGAGTCGCGCGTTTTATTTCTGTGGTTTTCTTGTGGTTTTGGGTTTTTGATCCTCGCCGTTGGCGTTGTATATTATATTGCTTGTGTGGTTGTGACCGTCGATTGACGAAGAGTTAGCTCCCGCTTGGGGATGCCCTTTTATTGATTTCGTATACTATTCATGTTGTATCCCGTTTGGGAGCCAGTATTTACAAAGGAGACTCTGTCGAAATTTTCTGGAAATATTTGATGTTTTTAAAAAAACGCATAATTTGGCTTATGCTATTAAAACTACTTGATTTAAATTGGTTTTTCTTCACTCTACTACTTTTCTTGGTTTGGATTTCTGGGTTTACGGATTTCTGGGTTTACGAACGCCTCGAGACGTTTCGTATTTAAGTGCCGATCATGTTCCGTACTTTCGGGTCGTGACAGTATCAGAGCCAACCCTTTAACCCCATACTAGCTTGTTTGCACAACGTTAGAATATCGATTGACAAATTTTTCTGAATCAAATTTTCATTTCATGTGCTTGCTGTCGAATTTCAAAGTTGTTCGAATTTTTTTTTTAAATATCTTAAAAATATGTGCAGGCAAAACTATACAAAAAAAATATGGGAAACTAACTCCAAAATTCCGCGGCGGAACATAAGCAAAATGGCACATTTGGCGGCGGTCCCGCCGCGCTTTTTTGGCTACAGTGCCCCAATTTGTTTTTGGGGCTTTAGTTTATGGAAATTTGATTTTTGGTATATATAGTTTTTGCCCAGATTTTTCTGAGTGCTGGTTTTGCATTTGGGGCCAATTTGGAAGGATTTAGTCGATCAAAAGTTTAATTGTGTGTTTACAGTACATGCAATACTATCTGTGACCATGAATGTCATTCGAGCGGTACAATCCGTCTAAATGCTATATGTTTTTTTAGATGGGTTTGCGAACGTGACATTCACATTGATGTTCTGTGTTGTGCTGTGGTTGTGGTTGGATCGTCGTGGTGGATACCTTGGGTGCAATGTTTGTACAGTTTAGTTTCATTTGCATATTTGATATTGCAGGGCAAGCGTCCAACATGTGGACTGCAGTCACTGCCAGCTTTTATATTATTTGTTTGCGGCACGACCGGGTTGAGGTCGATGTCACCCATGTACATATTATTTTCTTTTCTGTACTAGGATTACCCTGCGGTGGAGTGCACGAATAGCCGAGTTACAGAGGGCAATGGGTAAGCATCTCATGGCATTGAGACAGAGGGGACCTTACACTAGAATTGACGGGCTATTCATCACACTCGTATGGGGTATAGGTTGACCCACGGAGGGGTGCCCAAGTTACCGGATTTCATGAAGTGCTGGGTGGCCCATTCACGTTGTTGATTAGGGTTGCCTCACTTTTGGGATTGGCCGGTAACTTTCCACACTCGTAGGGGTCTAGGTTTTCATTGCACATGCTATCTACACAACAGGGGAACGTCGGGTCTCATTTGTGGCTCAAGTGAAACCCGGGGCTCCAGGATTATCCACCACTCTGTGTTGCTTGGCTGTGATTGTGAGATGTTGCTTTATATCATGCCTGGGACGATTGTTATATATATTTATATATATATATACTAGTAGATGTTGTGTATGTTTTGCACCCGCGCTAGTCCAGCTTGCTAGTGTATATGCCCTAGGGGCCATTATTGTATCATAATAGCTTGTATATTACTTAATGGAAGCTTGGGATATTCACAGTTATATAACAGTCTTGCTAAACATGGTAGTATGCTACTTGGTTTTATCTATCTTAATATGTGTGTTCGTATTGATAGAGCCCTTAGGATCTTGCTTGACTACCAGCGTTGTGATGGCAGTCACACTAGTGGGGGCTGGGTAGTCTACAAGCACATCCTTTTCCAGGTCTCTAGTCGTACGATTATCGAGATAGGGCATCGATACTCCGGAGTAGACTAGTGTGCACGCTTCTCATCCCAGTTGGGGAGATGGTCTATCCCACAGCAATCAGTACGTCGTACTGGAGATAGTATACAGGTGCTCATTGGGTTACGGGTACACCGGACAGGACTCGCAGGGAACTGTTGGTTGGTATTATACCCGTCGTCAGTTAACAGTTCCCAGGTGACATGTTTACAGCATAGTCCGCAGACTTGACACTGCTACTTCGCCTCGAGTGTGTCCTACTTTTCTTAGATTGCTACCCTGCCACGGCTCAAAGGAGTCGTGCAAACAGTAAGCAGTTGGATGCAGTCCCGAGCACTTAGAGGCAATGGCGGGTAGACAGGATTCGTCTCTCCCGATATTGGGAGTTGATATCGCGCTGTGTCAGAGAGCCATTATGCAAAGTCCCTGGCCAGGGCAAGCGAGATTTACTGGTAGGTTCCAGTAGTTTGTCAAGGTGTAATGGGCTACGCCCCGACACGACTTATACCGCTATTAGGGGACTGACGCTTGCCGCCCCCTAGGCCCGATATGCGATAGTCTTAGACGAACAGATCGGACTGTACGGATATTGTCACATCAGGCTCAGTAAGAGTTCGGATGGGTTTCCTCATCGGCCTTCTTATCGACATCTACCTGGGGAGCGTTACGTACAGCTAGTGCCGCTTGCGGTCTGTGGTTAAACCCACTACAGTGTAGTAGTCGAGTCTTTAGAGTCCCACACAGAGAGTTTCCCTACTCCAGGCGAAACGATATAGAGGTCGTATGGTTTTACGACAAAGGTTCGGACGCATACGTGTGTTTACGCACGTACGACGTTCGGACAGTTTTTACTAGCCGGCTTTGGTTTAAGCCAGATTCTAGTATCGGATTATTGGATTTATACAGTCTAAAGTTTTTCCGTGTTTTCACGGATAGGAGGGGGTTCTCGTAATTTGGCGGGAAGCTTCTAGAAGGATGATGACTTGGGGGTTTAGGTGGCATTTGCATTTATTGTTTTAATAACTCATTTGTGTGATTCATCCTTGGAGTTAATGCTTCATTTATTGAACTAATGACTCATGAGATGAATCACTCATATGAATAAATGAAGGATGATGATTAATCATTTTATTTATTTATTTTGATAAATCATTATGCTTCATATATTCAAGAGAGATCATTATCTCATTCTCATTCTCTTGCTCACCTTCTCTCTCCTCAAGCTCTCTCTCTCTTCAAACACTAATCCTCCCCTCTCATGTGTTGAGATCAAGGATTAGATAGACTAATTAATCCATTACCTCACTCTATATCACCTAGGTACCTTTGATTAGCAACTAAAGAAACCTAGTTACCTAAAGATTAGAGGTGAAGCTTGGAATAGAAGCTCTCGGGTGGATCATCTATTACGTAGAGGAGGCCGAGGAGGAGGTGGATAACGAAAAGACGAAGGACTAGATTCACTAGGTATAATCACTTCTCATAGTAGTTAACAACTCCTATGTATATGTTAGTTATAGTTTAGTAAAGATTCTTCGGTTAGTCGATCTTAACTCAAAGAACATGATTGTTTTTCATATTTCCGCCTTCCCGCAACTCGTGGGGTGTTGTACATCGACTTACAGTGGTATCAGAGCCTCGCTAAACAATAATTAACTCATTAGCAAAGTCGTAAGAATTTCGAACGCAAAACGAACCGGAAAAAACATCAAAATCACTAAGTTTCTGTCGATTTTAAAACAGGCCCTAAAAATTTTTCAGGGACTTCTAAAAATACCAGCAGGGAAATTTAAGAACTCTGAAAAAAATTGGGTGCATGAATCGGCCAAACAGCCGCGGAACCACGGCCGATCCCACCGATCCGCCGTGGATACGCGGCCGAGTTGAAGCCGATTCACCCAAAATTTTCCCAGAACTTTTCTGTGATGTTTTTTTGTCTTTTCTGGAATGTTTATTTCTGCTCAAGTCTCCGGTGCACAGAGAAGTTTTGGAGTAGAATCTAAAGTATTTTCTCGATCGAAATTATACGATGTTTGCTAATTAGTTTATATCTGTGAACTGTATAATGTGTTCGTAAATCTCCCCTAACAGCTAGTATGTCGGTTGGCAGGGGTTGCACATTCCTGTAATGATTTAACTGTTTGTGATTATGAACTTGATTGGATTGTTGTGATGATTAGCCGGGGTTTGAGATGGGTTATTATATTCATTCATTCGATGTAATTGTAATATGTTGTAATATTATTTTGTGGGGCACATCCAGATTGCTCTTGTAGCCACCGTTGTATTATTTCATTTTACTGTTTTTGCTCCTAGGATAGACCCAAGGTGGGGTGCACAAACTACCGGGTACTTTGAAGTGTTTAGAAGCCTACTCACATTGTTGAGGGAGACCGCTTCACTTCGGGTACTTGGCGGGTAGTTTGTCATACCCGTAGGGGTCTAGGGTAGGGTATGTTGGATATAGTGCCCTCAGAGTCAATTATTGGATCACAGGCACGTGATTGCAATGATTGAGGGAGGACCTATACCGGTAGGACAGTCTTACTCGAGATGATAGTATGCTATCTGGTTTATCTTTATCATCGTGTACTGCTTTAGGTGACCTTACAGGTCACTATTGCACGTTGATAGAGCCCCTAGGATTCTTGCTTGACTACCAGCAGTATGAGGGCGATCATATACGTGGGAGCTGGAGTCTATGAGCAAATCCTTAAAAGGTCCATAGTCGTGGGAGTTTCGAGACAGGGCATCGATTCTTCAGAGTAGACTAGTCTATACAGTCGAGACCCCGACGAGGGGCGGTGGCCGGTCTCACAAGCCATTGGTGTCAGTTGGTTCACCTAAGATGTATACAGGTGCTCATTGGGTTATGAGTACACTGGACAGGACTCGCCGGGAACCTGCTAGTTGGTGTTATACCACGTCAGATAGCAGTTCCCTGGTGACATGTGTACAGGTTAGTTCATCGACCAGAGATCGTCATTTGTCTCGTATGAGTTCCCACTGTACTTAGATTACTACCCTACCACGCTCAAAGGAGACGTGCAAACAGGTTTTAGTTGGGTACAGTCCCGAGCTACATGGAGGCAGTGAGCGGATCTGCAGGGGTTTGTCTCTCCCGGTATTGGGGGTGAGGTCGCGCTGTGTCTAGGAGAGCCATTACACAAAGCCCTCGGCCAAGGCAGGAGATTTACTGGTAGGTATTTCAGTAGTATCTCAGGGTGTTCTGGGCTTCACTCCGACACGACTTGTATCGCTTTTGTGGGTCTGACTTTTACCAACCCCCTAGGCCCGCCATGCGATGCACATAGACGAACGGACCGGACTGTACGGATATTGTCACTGACAGGTTCAGTAGGGTTTCAGTATGAGTTCGCTCCTAAACGTCCCTTTTGGTCAATAGCTGGTGGCCCGTCACGTATGGCTAATACCTCTGACGTGCTAGTGGTTAAATCCATAGCCATAGTATTGACGAGTCTTTAGAGTCCCCCACACAGAAAGTTACTCAAGTTTCGGGCGAAACGCTGTAAAGGCCGTATGGAGATATGGCAGGGTTCGATCAGATACGTGCGGTATTGCACGGATCGTGATCGGACGGATTTTACTAGCGGGCTTAGGTTTATGCCAGATCCTAGTATTAGACAGTATAGATTTTGTCTCTTTGCATTTGTGTTCAGTGGGAATACAAATGCGGGCATGTATATGCAGTCGTAGGGTTTTCCTGTAATTTATTACGGGATCAGTTTTCTGATGTTGCCAGTTTGCATTCCGTTCCAGCCAGTTTTCATTTGTTCCTTCCCGGCCGGACTTTTCCGATGGAGGGGGTAATTTGCAATTGTGCAAATTACTTATTGTGGAGGGGGTTTCTTGCATATGAGAGCTTCATGATAGTTCCTTCATGATGAGATTCCATTTTGGTCTCTTCCTTTGCATTAAATGTGATGGTTTGTGATATGATGAGATTAAAAGTGAGTGTTACCTTTTTTCTTCTCTTTTATCATGCTTATTCTTTCTTGCATTATTCCATTCTCTTCTAGTCACCATTTTATGAAGAGGGGCCGGCCACTTTGTGGGAGAGGAAAGGGTGTTCATTTTCATATGAGGGAAAATGGTTCATCTAATTTTTCTTGCCACCAAATTCCTAAGCACATTTCCATAGTTGATTTCTTCACCTCCACATCACCATGGCAACTTCACTACCCCAAAGAGACATAGATTCTACACTACACCTACAGAACCCTTGGACGCGTCAGCTTGCCAACTTCGCGCTCGAGTTGCCTCGTTCCAGAGGTGGGAGCCCGTAAAAGAAATCGGCTACGTGGTGCCCTTTCCGACGAGGAGGTGACGAACGGAGATTCCGCGGGAGATCGGGACGACGACGAGAAGACCGAAGGACATGGATCGCTCGCTATATCTCTCAACCCCATCTTTTAGTTTGTTAGAGTTAGGATAATGGCTCGATCCGGGATAAAAGTGCGCGGTGGTGCCGGTTTACAGTTTTAGTAAAGTTTTTCGTTTCCGCATTTCCGGCGTCGGATTGACGGCCGGGGTGCCGCCATGCACTTACATTGGTATCAGAGCCACGCCATTAACCTAGTCTAGCTTGCTCTAGTATGTTTAAAGCTTCGATCGAACAAAAATCCCAAAAACCGTATTTTCTAGTGCATCAGGTTTCTGTCGAAATTTTTTGGGCTCTAAAAATTTTTCAGGTTATTGCAGAAACATGTGCAGGTAATTCTAAGCAATCTGAGAAAATTTCGTCGCGTGACGTCACCTTTCCACCGCGGAACGCGGCCAAACCCACGCATTGGCCGCGGTTCCACCGCAAGGTTGACTGTTCATTGCACCAAATCTTCACAGTGGGCTTCTGAGTTGAAAATAGGGTTTTTGGAACATTCTTTTTAGGCCCAGATTTTCTGTGAGTGCTACAGTAGTGCTTGGGGCCCACTTCGGTAAATTTGATCGATCAAAAATTTTAAACATGTTAGTTCACAGTATTTACATTATATCTGCGACCGTGAATGTTACTCGATCGGTAAATCCAGTCTAACTGCTATAGCCCTTTCAGACGGATTTGCGAACGTGACATTCACGTTGATGTTCTGTGTTGTGCTGTGATGTTGCGAATCGGTCGTGAGGGATAGCCTGGATGCAATGTTAGTACAGTTTTGTTTTATATGTACATTTGATATTGCGGGGCGAGCGTCCGACATGTGGACTGCCGTTACTGCCTGTTTGTATATTATTGTTTTGGGGCACGACCGGGTCGAGGTCGATGTACCCGTTGTATGTATATTTTACTTTCTGTACTAGGATTACCCTAATGAGGGGTGCACGGATAGCCGGGTTCTAGAGGGCAACGAGCCCGCATCTCATGGAGTTGAGACGGAGGGGGCTTCACTCTAGAATTGGCGGGCTATTCGCCACACTCGTAGGGGGTACAGGTTGACCCAGGAGGGGTGCCTAAGTTACCGGATTCCGTGAAGTGCTGGGTGGTCCATTCACGTTGCTGAAGGGGGCTGCCTGTTCACACCATAATATTGTATTATTATATTCCCCATTCTTATTCATTTTATAAATAAACAGGTGCTTTTGACGCATGTCTGCTACATGTTACAGGTTACAGGTTCTTAGACAGAAAACAGTGAAAATGATGTAAAGACGATGAAAAAGTGGACTTTGACCAACAAATAGAAGACTCTTGATCAAGCCTACATCAAAGATAAAATTCACAAAGTACAAGGCAATACAAGGTCCAAGATTACAGAGCGAACGGTTAAAAATCCACCGCAATTATTCACTGGAGATCTGGATGAAACATAGAAGCTATTTTAATAAAGAACCAAATAATAAGGAAGCCCAAAGATCCAAGGCCCAATACTTTCTTTTAATAAAAGACAGAGACATAAAATTTTACCAAAGCTTGAAGTCTACTTTGACTAGGTCTTCCTAAGGATATTTTGGTAAATGTAGACATGCAAATCAATTGTAACCTAGGGTTTCCTATTCTCTATAAATAGGAACTCTACTCATTGTAATTTCTTATGCCTCCCTTCATTAATAAATTTCAGAATTCTTTTGGAGAGCATCATTTTTTGTAAGTTCTTTATTTTCTGCTCTAGGTTAATTTTCATATCTGCCCTAGGTAAATTATTTTCTCGCCTTAGTTTAATTTAGTTTAGCTTTTATTAACTTGCAATCGATGTTTTCTCTCTTTAATAAAATCATGTCTTTTTTCATTCTCTCAATGAGCGAGTAGTTTCCTCGCTTGTTAGGGTTAGGAATAGGGAAGGATTTGAGAGATGAAGATCTCTCATCTCTTTTCTTTGCCAATCTTTTATGAAAATTAGAACTCCATGCATACCTTCTTATTCCGCTCCCTACGGCACCCTATCCCTCGAGGTAGCGGTGATACCGTAGTATAAAGGCCCGGATTTTAAGGTTTTCCATGGAGATTAGGGTAAAGATTAAGAAAGGAAGGACAAGGATCTAGAGGAAGAATCAATCTTCCCAATCATCCTAATCCCCTTTGTTAAGATTTACCATAACACTAATATGATATCTTTAATTAAAGGCAATGGAAAGAGTTGTAGATCTTTGTTTACCAAATTTTCCCTAAACCTAATCCTAGCAAGTTTCTAATCCTAATATCACACAACTTCAATTTTTAGATTTAATAATCAATCCGAACACCCTTCGGAATTAATTCGTTAGCGCGATTAGAAAATTCACAACATCCCTGTGGACCGACCCGTACTCACCGGCTAGCTTCATGCGACGCCGTTCTTGATTGCGGTTACAAATATTTTTGATCTATCTTTTAGAAAGCGCAAGCACGCTAAATCACATCAATCAAATGGCGCCGTTGCCGGGGATGGCGTAGAACTTTCCTTTTCGCAATTTCGGGTTAATCATAAAATTTAAAAAATCATAAAAATCTGAAAAAATCAAAAAAAAAAATCATAAAAATATATCAATTGTTATTTTTTGGAAAGGGTACTTTGTTGTGTGAATCTTGCAGGAACAATCGAGACGGATCTGGAAAAATCCAGAAAGCGAAACAGAAATCAAAAGATTGGAACAGAGGGGGATTTTCAAAACAGAGAGCAAGAAAAATTTTGAAGCCCCAAAATCCCCAACTTGCCGCGCTTCCGCGGCCAATACCCACCTTAGGCCGCGGAAACGCGGCCGACTTGTCGAGTTGTGGCGCAAAAAAAATTCTCGGGATCCGTGCAAGCTATTCAACCGCGGAACCGCGGTGTAAACATCATTTAGGCCGCGGAAGGGCGGCGCCGTCGTGCTTTCAGCGCAGGAAATTTGCTCCGTAAGCTTCTCTGGTTCATCCTCCGTGATTTTTGAAATATCTTTTCTGAAATATTTCTGCAGGATTTTGTGTGCTTAAAAATATTCTCCCTTCCATATAACAAGTCTTGTGCAGGATTTTTTGGGCCCCGCTTGAACTAAATTGATTGCAAGAAATATTTTGTTGTTGCATATCTTTTCTCAAATATCTTTTTGCAACAGTTTTTTCCAAATAAAGATTCTTGTGATATGCTTAAGATAATAACTGATTGCAGGTAATATATTTTCGGTTGCATATCTTTAATTAAAAATCTTTTTGCAACGATTTTCAAATAAAGAAAAAAAGGGATAAATCTTTTATAGAAAACTTGCAATCTTTTGCCCCAAATAAATCCTTGCACCATCACCCAACTTTCTTTCTTTGAACCTTTCTAACATGGGTACCCCACATAAAAAATCATTAGCCGAACTTTGGTATCCTGAACCTAATTTTGCGTCGTTCGGTAATTTGTTCGGTCAATTTAAAGACGATCCCTCCATGCCAAAAAAATCTTTGAAAGATCACATAGAGGAGTCTAGGAGAAACAGTTTGACTTTTCAACCCACTTTGTGTCAACCTAGTCAACCTTTACCACCTACATATGTTGACACCACTTTTCCAAGTCCTGCTGTAACTCCTAGGCCGATGTCCATTGCTGAGCATATTGCTCAATCTCGTAGCCGATCTTTCACCTCTCTCCACACATCTAGTTCTAGGGATCAACAAGACTATTCACCTTTTTATCCACATGTTGACCCTACCCCAGTCCAATCACCCACTTCCTACCAGTCCTACCCGACTTTCCCACCGTCACTAGACCCTGTTCCTACACAGCCTTTTGGGAGTTTTGCATATCCAAACAATTTCGAATCTTTTCCCGAAACCCCCTTACCACCTAAGTCTAGTTTGGAAGAGGCGTTGGAGGCGTATATCGCCGCAACAAATAAAATGGTTAGGAATGTGGAAGCGTCCGTGGCCGCCCTTATGCAACCTGCTGAACCGGTAGCTAGTTTCCAACTAGCTCCAAATTTTTCAAGGTATGAGGCGGCAGTTGGACAGAGTGAGAATGAGAAAGGATTTTCAAATCAAACCCACCCTTACCCAATGGAAGCCCACAACTCCTGTTTTCCATCAATTGCCCTAAATAGATCACCTGTTGAAAATAAAAATGAGTTGTGTGATTTTGTAGTGTTTGATTTGCCAGATTGTGAGGAACCCCTTTCGAGTGAAACCGCACCTAATCCTTTCGATCTTTACACCTCCACTCTAGAACCTAAATCGATAGATATCCATGCCTTTGATGAGGTGTCTAAAGAAATTGACTTTCACTTGATTGAGGATATAGACGCCGGGAATATTTCGGATGATGAACCTGTCGATTTAATTGAAGTTTTATGTTCAAATCATCATCCTGAGTTATTAAATGTTTCTCCCGAATCTCATATGCGTCTTGATTTTGATGATAATGGCATGGATGAGTTGAATATTGAGGAGAATTATGAGGATAATATTGAGGAGAGTAGTGAGGATCATATTGAGGTTGAACCATTTTTCTTTGATGTGTCTGATTTTCCAATTCATCCTCCTGAACCTTTGACTGTTATATCACCCTCCCTCTTTTCCATCGTTCCGACCACACTTCATTTCACGCTTGACGACTGTGAGCTTGAAAACCTTTCCTTTGAATCTGACACAGTTGCCACAGCCGATGACACTTACGAGTGTTTCACTTTTTCGGACGATGTTGAAGTCTCACCGCCCGAGTTTGAGTCCTTTGCATTTTCAGATGAGTTAGTTAATCCTTCAGACTCGGTTGCTTACAGTCGTTTCGAACCATTGATGGAATCTTTCCAGTTCGACACAGTTTACTACGGTGAGAATGAGACTATCCCTAATTCACTCCCTTCCGTCTTTCCCATTGTTCCGACCGAACAAATGACCGTTACGCTTTCTTCTCCTATACCAAGTTCGGCGTACCCATGTTTTCTCACGACTCTTGAGGGATTTGATCCCATTTCTCGACGAGTTGATAGGTTAGCGCAATCGCTTTTAACACATCGGTCATCACAAATTGCGCTAATTTATTCACTCAATTTACACCCTCAAGATCGTACTCCACTTCCTTCTTCTTTTCGCCATTCTTCTCCCCCACCGAGACCATATTCTACCATTCTTCTTTCCACACGGTCTCGCGTGCTTTTCATATCTTTTCTTTCTATCCCATTCTTGCACCAACTCTACCATTACCACGATAGAATTTTTGAATGGTTGGTGCTAACTTTTGGCTTGTATAAGGCCAAGCTTAAGTTTGGGGGGAACCTTTGTATATATGTATATATTTTTTTTCGTTTTCTTTTTCTATAAAAAAAAAAATTTCAAAACATTAAAAATATTAAAAAAAAAATTGTAAATAAATAAACAGGGGAGTACCGGTATTTTGACCCTCTTGGTGTAGCATGACAGTGAGGACACTGTCAAGTTTAAGTTTGGGGGTATACTCGGTACGTCTTCTTCCTTCGCATTCATGTGTACATATTTTTGCATTTGCATACTTATTTGAAAACCCATAAAAATTTGAAAAATTTCAAAAATTATAAAAATAAATGTATTCAATTTTGGCTAAGTGACTTGAGTTTGACAAATAGGTCAACTAGCTAGGAACAACTAGATCTTAGACTTAGTAAGTTAAAAACCCTAAATATAACCTTCCTTAAAATTTAACGGTAGAAAGTATATGTCTTGTAGTTTATTTAGAAATAGGCAAATTTTGGGTTCACTTTTTGGGCTAAGTCGAAACAAGGGAAGAGTATTGATGTTCTTATTAGAGTATAAGTTTGAAAAATAGTTCCTAACTTAAGTCTAGATTCTGAAAATGTATACCCTACAACTTGCACAATCACGCATCTTGAAACTTGGAATAGTAGAAGAGACCTTGAAATGCTCTTGTCTAAAGTCCTTAGTCCAATGAAAATAAAAAATTAAAAAAAAAAGTGAATAAAGAATAAAAAAAAATGGACACTGGTTTTTGTGATTACTTAAGGCTGCAAAAATAGAAAAATATTTAGCGAAGGTGCTTCATCACCTAGTGCCTTAGACCAACTGGTTTGGGAGTCACTGCTAAAGCCTTGGGTGTTGCAAGACTAGGAATTACGCTTTAAAGTGCAAACATATCTTGTAATCGGTTGTTGGTACCTCAAGAAGTATTAACAGTCGCATGAAGGATGTGTAAGCAAATTTCATTTAAAAAATTCACTAATTAATAAGTGCTTTGGACAATGGACGAGAGTACGATTGCTTGATTTGAATTTCCAAGTGTAGGGGTGATATTTACACACACGTGGGGATATGTGATTAGAGTTTAGATGAGAGAAAGGAATGAAGAATAAAACTTGTATCTTTAGTAGGGTTGATAGAAATTCCTGAGTGGAGATGTAACCCTAGAAGGAAAACTTAGGAGATGCCGAAAGCTAAGTAGGTCTACATAACATATATAATCTTAAGTTAAATGATGAGGAAGTGTGAAGAATATGGGTGGATAATTTACAAGTAAAAGATAATAGAATTCTTAGTTAGAAAACCTAATTGGAGAACAAAAGTTAATGGGCTGAATTGATAGGATTTTGTGGGTAGTATCCGCTGAAAACCCTCAGGAGACAACACTCCTCCTACTAGGGACACCTAGAGGTTTAACGGCTTGTTGCACGAGCTCAGTGCAATCGCGTTTCCCTGCGAAAGTGCGGTTAGGTTTTTTAGCGAATAAAAATAAGTTTGCTCGAGGACGAGCAAAAGATAAGTTTGGGGGTATTTGTTCACACCATAATATTGTATTATTATATTCCCCATTCTTATTCATTTTATAAATAAACAGGTGCTTTTGACGCATGTCTGCTACATGTTACAGGTTACAGGTTCTTAGACAGAAAACAGTGAAAATGATGTAAAGACGATGAAAAAGTGGACTTTGACCAACAAATAGAAGACTCTTGATCAAGCCTACATCAAAGATAAAATTCACAAAGTACAAGGCAATACAAGGTCCAAGATTACAGAGCGAACGGTTAAAAATCCACCGCAATTATTCACTGGAGATCTGGATGAAACATAGAAGCTATTTTAATAAAGAACCAAATAATAAGGAAGCCCAAAGATCCAAGGCCCAATACTTTCTTTTAATAAAAGACAGAGACATAAAATTTTACCAAAGCTTGAAGTCTACTTTGACTAGGTCTTCCTAAGGATATTTTGGTAAATGTAGACATGCAAATCAATTGTAACCTAGGGTTTCCTATTCTCTATAAATAGGAACTCTACTCATTGTAATTTCTTATGCCTCCCTTCATTAATAAATTTCAGAATTCTTTTGGAGAGCATCATTTTTTGTAAGTTCTTTATTTTCTGCTCTAGGTTAATTTTCATATCTGCCCTAGGTAAATTATTTTCTCGCCTTAGTTTAATTTAGTTTAGCTTTTATTAACTTGCAATCGATGTTTTCTCTCTTTAATAAAATCATGTCTTTTTTCATTCTCTCAATGAGCGAGTAGTTTCCTCGCTTGTTAGGGTTAGGAATAGGGAAAGATTTGAGAGATGAAGATCTCTCATCTCTTTTCTTTGCCAATCTTTTATGAAAATTAGAACTCCATGCATACCTTCTTATTCCGCTCCCTACGGCACCCTATCCCTCGAGGTAGCGGTGATACCGTAGTATAAAGGCCCGGATTTTAAGGTTTTCCATGGAGATTAGGGTAAAGATTAAGAAAGGAAGGACAAGGATCTAGAGGAAGAATCAATCTTCCCAATCATCCTAATCCCCTTTGTTAAGATTTACCATAACACTAATATGATATCTTTAATTAAAGGCAATGGAAAGAGTTGTAGATCTTTGTTTACCAAATTTTCCCTAAACCTAATCCTAGCAAGTTTCTAATCCTAATATCACACAACTTCAATTTTTAGATTTAATAATCAATCCGAACACCCTTCGGAATTAATTCGTTAGCGCGATTAGAAAATTCACAACATCCCTGTGGACCGACCCGTACTCACCGGCTAGCTTCATGCGACGCCGTTCTTGATTGCGGTTACAAATATTTTTGATCTATCTTTTAGAAAGCGCAAGCACGCTAAAATCACTCAATCACTGCCTCGCTTCAGGTTTTGGCGGGTAACTTGCCGCGCTCGTAGGGGTCTAGGATCTCATTGAGCAGGCTATCCACACGACCAGAGGAACGTCGGGTTTCAGTAGCGGCTCTATGAAACCCGGGGATCCCTGATATCTGTATTGTTCTGTGATGCTGGTTACATTTCTGTGATGTTGCATTTTATCACGCCTTGAGCGATATTATATATTGATATATATATACTAGTAGATGTATATGTTTTGCATCCACGCTAGTCCAGTCCCCGTTCTGTCGTTAGTTAAGTAACCTAACGGGTGATGACGGGACCCAGTGGCGAATGCGGATGGCATATACGTACATCATTATTTTCGTTCTTTATTGGTGTGATCAATTGATGGGACTGCGTTGATTCGGATCAATGCAAGCTAAACAAACCTATTCTGATGTTATTGGAACATTTTTCAAAAAAAACTGTTGTTGCAAGGGTGTTCTCTTTTGTTTTGCATCGTGGTATTCAGTTGGAATATCCTGCTCCTCAGTCGACGAGGCAAGGGCCGAGATCCCTTCACCGGGAGTGACCCCTTGGACAAAAGTTTGCGTCAGGGCAATAACTTCACTATAGCCGATTACTTTTGCTTTGCATCGTGGTATTCAGTTGGAATATCCTGCACCTCATTCCATGGGGAAAGAGCCGAGATCCCTTCACCGGGAGTGACCTCTTTAGCAAAGGTTTTCGTCACTATATTTTTATAAAGCTATCCGGTTCCTTCAACGATATCAAGTTCATTACGTTAAAGGTTTTCGCCAGAAACTATTCGTAGCCCTCCGTCGTTTCATATGAATAGTCAATAAGTATTCAAGCTGTATTTGTTAGCCAAAGTCAAGGTACAGTGATTGGTAGCTATTGGGTATTCATATGCTGCATAGATAGATGTGTTGACTTGGGACAGTCGTATAGCCTTGTTGGCCAAAGTCAAGGGCTTGTACGGGTGGGTTCAAATTAACCTGGAGAACGACGGGTAGAACTTGACATGTGACTGTCACGACCCGAAAGTACGGAACGTGACCGGCACTTAGATTACGAAGCGTCTAGAGGCGCCACGTGACCTAAGTAAGCCGAAGCCCAGAGATCTAAACCATAAAAGAAGAAAAAGAAGAAAAGAAAAGAAAACAAGTAAAAAAAAAAACATCAGCAAATTTTACCAAAAATTTCGGCAGAGTCTTCTCTGTAAAAACTGGCCCCCAAACGGGTACAACAAGTATAATATGAATAAACAATAAAAAAGCATCCCCAAACGGGTGCTAGCATCAACGCCAACAGGCGGAAACAACCACAACAAGCACAATAATATACAACGCCAGAGGGCGAGACTCAAAACTCGAAAGAAAGCAAAACCACCAGATCAGAATAATACAGGCGCGACTCTAAGGTCGAAGTAAAAGACTGGTCCAATAACTTATCAAGTAATACAAATATGGTTGATGGAGCTTACTAGATACAAATGAATGAATAAAAGTACAATGGTGGTTCGGATACAAGTGAACCAACCTACCGTGCCAATCGCCCTGAAGAAAAGATGTGCCAACAAGCTGCCACGGGAAACCTGTACATCGAACCTGTAAAGAATTTGGCACAACGGGGGTAAGTTGCCAACTCGTGAGTAGAAGACATCTACGAAAAGAAATCGAATGCACGACGCTATCCTAGGTCATAATAATACACTACTATATCCCAAACATCTAGTAATAGCAGGATAATACTACGTGTAAGTGCAAATACTCCGTGTCGTGTCAGTGCCTCATATAGTACTAAGTCATATGAAATGAAATGCATGCACCATGAATATAAAGTCACAAATCCTGAAATCCAGATATATATGTATGAGGACCTTTAGCCGTTATCATAGTAAAGTGTGTATAAGCATCTGAAATCTCAACAATGAAATCCATGGAAATCCGTGTCAAGCATCGACACGACACATGTAACCTCAAGTATCAATATGTCGGGCTCCGTCAGTCCGGATCGGCCCATATCATCAAATCCCATGACAACGGTCGGTATCCTCCGGATATCCGCCGCGCCAGACATCACCGGTAGGTAGCCTTCCCCTGCCAGGCTCATCGTCTACAACTCGATCTTCTTGCCCCGGGGTACCATACCGGGCCCACCATGTACCCGAGACGGTTCATCCACTCCTCGAATCGGGTCTCGAAATCCATCAGAAAACATGAAATATTCATGGTGGACGACACATACATCACGAGAAAACCGCATCTTATTTTAAAAAAAGAGAAGAGGAGAGAGAGAGAAGTTTTTATATATTTTTCCGGTTTTCCCCAAAAATCCAGAAATCTCATAGAAATCCAAATCTCAAAATCATGAGTACTATATGATAAGTGTCGGCATATGCCCATAATACTGCATGATAACACGAAAATATGAATGCATGAATGTCTAAGTAATGAATGTCATGTCTTATACTTAACATCAGAGAGTGATCACAATACTACATCGGTTTAGTTGTTAACTGATTCTATCAATAAAAGATAATATGATCTAAAGTGTACGTGACATAGCAATTATCGATGATGATGTGTGTGAGCCGGCAAATAAGTGTGCGTGGAATATGCGCATCATCGGTAATGGTGCTGGTGTCCTAACAGGTAAGGTTTATACTATTTATAGCAACATATGTATGAACATGCAACATTATGATTACAGTGTGAAAGTAAAGACGAATGTATATTACCTACTCATTTAATATACTAATACTACTACCACTATATGACTCAAACCTAACCTAGTGTCCATCTAACCTCCTAAGGAAAACTAAACCTAAGAACTAGTCAATAGAAATAAGAGTCTACCTAAGGTCTGAATCAATATCTCTAATAGTCGGCGATCCCGCCTCAACAGCGTCACGTACGTATTACGGCTTCCTTGAATCAAGAGTGCGGATCAATCATCAAATCTAAGCCTCGTACGGTAAAATCCATCGTACGGCATCCCAATGTCGGGGTACGGTCAAGAATCTCCTAGGTGTCTCCTCATTCGTATAATTTCATATGTATCATATTGTGATTAAGTCATACTCATATGATATCGGCATCAGGTCACATCAATATAATGTCGAAATCAAGTTATACATATATCATATCGTAATCAGTCACAAGTTACAGTCCGAGTACTATTCTAGCGTCCCATGTACATCAATATCACCACCACTCTTTGTAATTTATATATTCAAGTTCATTATCTCATTCCCTAATGATCCGCTAACACTTTATTACGACTGTATAGGCAAAAATCACGGTATCAAGCCCAGTTATACTATTTCATCATAACTCGGATATCATATCACATCACTAAATCACCTATATGTGTTGTATATATATGTATATACCTATACCTAGTTCTATATATATACACATACACGTACCCCATGTCGATTTTCAGTGTGTGCGCGGGTGTGTTTCTATCTGAAACCTACGAACCTCTTCCAAGGTACTCATCCTCTGATATAGTTTTCCTAAATCGGTCTAGTCCAGCCTAGGGTCAATACTATGGTCCTACTAGGGTCACGTCTGGTTTCCTAATGTCAATAAGTACTATTCCTATTGTACGTTGCGGGGGTGCTAAACGCCATCCACCCGACTTCCCCCCGTAGATATGCATCTACTCACCTGGTCCATGTCTGCCGAAGACAGTGTCGCCATCCTCCTCTTCATCGCCCGCAGTCCACGTGAGGGTACCTATACGAAAACATATAAATAGCATCGTAAACCGAATCACATACAAAAGTCAAACGATACGAAGAGCAAGCACAGGTTAAAACCTATGTCCTGTCCACACAAAAGAACCAAATACCGCTCGATATCGGCGTACAAACTCCGATGGATCGAGATAACATTATCAAACAACTTGTAGTTTTAAAACACATTACTTATATTGTAAAACATGATCAAATTCATCGAAACACTAAAATCGATCAAATCGTCCGTTTTCAAAAAACCCGAAAATGCCAATTTACCGTTTTTCATCGAAACTTGACATTTAAATGAAACCAATGGTCATAAAACTCATTAAATAGCATTACTAGACTATACAAACCATTACTATATTTTTATTACACAATTTTGCATTTATTTGAAATTTCTAGTTTGCAACTTTTAACAATTTTAACATTTTCCAAGCAAAATACCACAATTCCACCTCAAAACATGATTTTGCATAAATTAATCACTTAAACCACAATTTATGATGATAATGATGTAATGAAACTATAATTATATTTTTAAACACATTTATTTAGAAATTCCTAAAATCTAGTTTACAAAATAATAGCATTTTATTACTATTTTTCCAATTATCAAAATAATCTAGTGATCAAACTAAGTTTTTCATTCAATTAATATGCTAATATTCTCACTAAAATTACCATCTAATGATAACACCCTTAATAAGAATTTTATTTTACCCACAACACATTTTAGAAAAAATCTAGTTAGCTAAATAGTTTAAATTAAACAATTTCGATCAACAATTTATTATACCAGCACCATGCAAGAATTTTCCACTCTAAAAGATGTTAAACTAGCTATTATAACCCTAATTAATTAACAAAAACCACCTCTTGAATTTTCAAACCCTAACTTGAATTTTAGAATTTGCAACAAGAATTAATCTAATTATGCTTTAAAAGAAATATCTAATAGAAATAAAACAAAAGAGAAGGATTTATACCTCCACAACCTCATGTCCAAACTTGAAAATGAGCCTCAAAAATACATGCTTTCCCACTCCAAAATCCATGTAGAGAAGAGTAGAGAATAAAGGGTATGAAATAATTAGGTTTTTGTGAAATTTAAATTGGATTTTTGTAGTATTTTTGATGATTTTTGAATAAAAATGAGGTGGAAAATGGGGGGGGGGGCAGCCATGGTGATGGGGAGGCCGGCCACAATAAGGGGAAGAGGGAGAAACACATGAGAAATGGTGTAGAAATTCTCCAAAATGTCATCATCTTAATGTCTTTTCATGCTTTATTCATTTTCTTTTAATTCTTTTCTAAAATAACTCAAGAAAGATCTAGAAACAAGGAAAAATTTGCAAATAAATTTGCATGATACACACTAAATTCTAATATGCCATGGTTCATTTTTACAAATTAAAACCATTTAAATTTGTAATTTACACTAATTTAGTGTAAAAATAAAGCTTATGTTAATATTTAAAATAATTAATTTAGGAAAAATATTTTATTAAACCAAAAATTTATAAGTGGCTAAATAAACACTATTTACTAGTAATTTCATAATTAAAATAGATATTTTTAAATTTATAGTGAAAAACAATCACGGTTTGGTTTTACGAAAAATACATTTTACTTTACCGAAAATCCTAAAATTCACTTAAACACTTTTATTCATTTAATTATTTATTTAATTATTTTTAAAATGTTACGGTGACTTATGATTTGTTGGCCAAAGTCAAGGTCATAAGAGTATGGGGCAAAAATCACATCGGGAGTTTCTAAAGAAACTGAAACATACCAGATATGCGCATACCTTCTGGAGTGTGATAACGTGAGCGGATTTCGTCACATTATCATGCGGTGATAGTTGGATCCCGATTCCCACTGATGAGTTGGTTTACTCCTCGGGTGATCCCGACTAATTCTTCTTTCACGTTTGGGGAAGAATTTGACGTTGCAGTGGGAGGTTTCCTGATTAGATAAAGTGATAACCATTCTGATCTAGGTTAGACTGCACGCTGAGTGTTTCTTTTCTCTCTCTCTTTGGCAGTGACCATGACCCGACCCTAGACTATGACTCAGTGACCAAGTTTAACCGAACCTTCTTATAAGACTGGTTTTTGGATTGTCTGAGTTGCAAACCTCATTGCCACTCCTACTTTTACCTTTTTCTCCAGAATACCCCGTATTGCTACGAACGTCCACTTCCATTGGACAAAACCATCGTATGGTTATATATGAACTCGAAGGAATTTATTCGAGGATGGTTTTTGGTTCTGGAGAAAACGAATAGGACTATTCAGTTGTCTTTTCCTTTTACCTTCTCTCAGGTTGCGAGTACTCCTTGGTTTAGGAGATAGTATACCTATTACGCAAATTGGATAGTCTTCTTCCAAACCATAGGCAGGTGCCGACCGGTAGGGAATGAAGAAAACCAATTAGCCTAATGATGGTGTACAGAAGGTATTAAGTAAAGACATATCAAGGGATTAGTAAGAGGGCAAAGTAAATTGCGACTGCTATTCGCGACGAAACCAAGTATTTCTTCGCCAATCCTAAATAACCTTTGTATTTCTCTAGAACACTCCGTATCACTACGAAGATCCACAGTTTATTAGATACTCCATCGTATGGTTATATACGAACTCGAAAGGAACTTGTTCCAGTTCGGGGATGGATTCTGGTTCAGGAGAAATAGGAATAAGGATTATTCGGTTGTCTTTTATTTTCACCTTCTCTTGCATTGCGAGTGCTCCTAGGATTAGGACAGTACACCCATTATGCTTATTGGATAGTCTTCGTCCAAACCATAGGCTGGTGCCGAACGGTGGGGAAGGAAGAAAACCATTTGGCCTAAAGGGGTATGCAGAAGGTAATTACTAAAGACACATAAAGGGATTTGGAGAGGTGGCAAAGAGATATACGGTTACAGTTGTGAATCTGGATAATGGAAGAGGCATTACTAGGAATACCCGGATACCCCTTCGAAACATTTCAATGTTTCAGTTTCACTGTGTACTGTTAAAAGAAAACTGATTTCCTAATTAGCCCTTGCTCCAGGGTATGTATTTACCAGGTATGATTCTCATATCTGTATGGTTTTACAGATGATGAATGGGAGTAAGTTATTGAGAATTAGGTGATCATTCTCATTATATCGGGATTCATTGTAATTGGTGATATTTGAAGAATTCACCTGGATTGTTTGTCGGACGACAAATATTTGGTTTTGAATATCCGTTGTTGTGCACCAATTTCAAATTGATATATCTGTATGTCTATTTTTATAGAGTGAGATGTACCTTTTGAAATTATGTCTATGACATTTACCTATATCAGTGGATGGTTAGGTAAGGAGCATTGAACAGCGGTGTAATTCTTCTTAACCATAAGTACAGTTTTCAACCTACGACACACAGTGAATGAGTCACTAGATTCAAGGGACTTATACAGAGTATTGTATATTGTCCGGTGTCCATCAGAACAGAGGGGTTGGTACTCGTACTATATTCTGTTTACTTGTGACTTCTCTATTTCTTAGACATGTGTTTCGTAGAAATACAAGGTCTAAGTTTGAGAAGTTATAGGTATAAGAGTAAAGTAGAGAACCAGATGTTGCAAGTATCGGGATTCTTCAAGGTGATCGAAGATGTGGATACTTGTGTATGGTATTCAGTTGATAGTAATGATTAAGAGAACATGCTTCTCTTTCAGGTTACTCATAATTGGAAGCACTCCTAAGTTGAGTAATACTGATCGGCCTCTCTCCATTTAGATGACATGCACTGGAGACAGCTGCATGATTTGAATCTGGTTCAATTAAATTAGTGCCTCTATTTCTGTATTGGATATAGAACAGTTCATATCTTGACAATGTTAAGGTACGGGGAGTTGTCCAGCTTATGCTTAAAACCAGACTCTGGACAACTCAAGGCACGTTTCTGTAATGGCTGTTTGTGGGTTGACCCAGGCTATGACGAGGGTTGATTTTCTACCATCTGGAAGATCAATAGTGATATTGTTCTTGACACGCCATAATTTTAAAAGAAATGGATTTTTTTCCAGAAAACAGTAGTGGGAGTATGATAGAACTGGAAGTGATTCCAGAACCACAAACGATTACTGAAAATTTGATAAGAACCTAAAGATTCAATCTGGATTGACATTCCATTGGCCTCTCCGCAGATATGGTGGGTAACCTCAGGCACCCGAGAGGTACCCCGGTAGCCTCAAGGACGGTGACAGGGAGGTTCTTGTTTACCCAAACTTGCCATTGCTGTTGTTCCAGACTATGAGACCCGGCAGGAGGATGAGTATAGCGTCGTTCTAAACTAGCTTTAGAAGTGTACGTCTATATGACTCTGCCAGAGGGTTCTCATGGTCAGTTGGAGCAGCGGAAGCATGGTGGACATGTGGCTTATGTCTATTTATAGACTAAAGCAGATATAGCGAAGATAGACCATCTATTTCTGATATAACAGTCATAGGTTTGACTTCATCAGAATAGGGGATGGATCTGTTAAGAAGGTAGTAGGGTGTGATGTCCTGGTATTTGGATGACATACACAGAGTAGGAAGTGAAGTTCCTATACTACGGTCGGTTATACTTTGGTTGTCACACAGCGGTTTCTCGACATAAGGATATAGATATGATATTAGACATTCTGGTTACTGGATCTATGGTTTTAGATTTAGATTTGGGAAGTGTCCCAATCTGGGTACTTAGACAGCATTCTAAAGGTGTTTTAGAATGGACGACTCCTGGCACGGTAGTATACCTGCAGGTGATGGAGTCACCCTCTCTAAAGGAGTCTTACAGACTAAAGGGGAGAGGGATGTGCATGATTGGCAGATCACTTGCTTAGGCAATTGAGTCAATCATGAGATGTCAAGTACCACACCAGATGTTGTTTATGCAGTACGTGCAATAAGTTGATATTGATCCAATCCTGGAGAAACATTCGGGAGAAGCTTTAGAACATAAGTGAATATTCTACGGATATGATAACGACAGCCTCCTTTAGGAGACGGTTATTGTCACGCCCCGCTTCCCAGAGTACGCTAGATTGGGCACGTGACATAGCCAACCATGCTACCTGTGGGTAGGAAGTATCCATCCACAGTCACATTACGGCTGTAGAGATATCAAGAACAAGATAAAACTATCTAAACATGTCCATAATCCAGAATAACAGGAGTCAATAATAAATAAATGCGGAAGCAAATGATCCAATACAAATAACTGAAAAGTGCGTCCCATAATGCGGGCTCACATCAGGAAATAAATGGAGGAAATAAAACTAACTACTACTGAACTCAAAGCTCTGCCTGCTGGCTGAAGTACTCCTGCTCGGACTGCAACAGCGGTACGAAATATGGGCCATGCAAAACCCAGACGTCAGCGCGTCATGTCATCAAGTAGTATAATATGAACAGTGTAGCAGGCAATGTAATATAAACATGAATACAGCAAGAATAACAATAATATGAATCATACCAGTACAGGGTAGTGTGCAGTGGGTAAACTAAACTGTTCTATCAGGTTTTCTATTCTAAAGTCTTTGAAATCAATTTGAGTAGTCCTCCATATAACTCAAAGGATATGTCCCGTTACCCCCCGGGACTACGGATCAGGAATATGTGAACCAATAGTGGTTCTGTCCCGTTACCCCCCGGGACCACGGATCAGGAAAATGTAAGAGTCACGAATGGCTCTGTCCCGTTACCCCCCGGGGCCACGGATCAAGCAATACCCTTTTAAGTTACACTTTAGTTTACACTTTTGATTTCCCCATACACCCAAGTTGTGTATGTCAAGTCAGGTATTCAGTAATCAAGGACTAATGCCAACACAGGATCAGGTAAAAGCAGGTTTGTCTGGATAGACAACAGGAACGGTCCATGAGGACTATATGTCAGGTTTGTTGGCATTAGATACAAGATCAGGTAACGGGTCGAGTCATGGTACATCAGGTCAAGTCAACAGTACACGGTACCATGTCAGGTATAGTAGGAAGTGTAACAGGTTATGTCAGGAAGCACAAGATGTCATGTGGGTGCTCATAATCAAACTAACATAAGCTTGTGTATAAATAAACAAGCATGAGTACTATCAGAACAATAAACTGGAACATGTAATATGATATGCAAATAGATATAATTTCAAGGACATGGATGCACAGTTATCGATTAGGGTTACATTTATAGTTCCAATATTAATTAAGATGCAATTTATTAAACATGGAGCATTAATATCACATTATTATGTAGTAATGTGATCTATGGATGCAATTATATGTATCTTAAATGCGATGGATGCAAACGGGTATCCGAAAAGTTATAAAACTATAAAATGGTAATGTGGGATGTACAACTAAGCAATATGTGATATAAATATTGATATAATAATATTAATATGGATAGCATATTCAAAGCGATTAATAACTAAAAAAAGTGGTATTGATTAACCATGCACAAGAAAGTTTCGTTCAGAAATTCAGCGTCACCCTAATTTGTAAAATAGCTTAAAAATAACAAATGTTCTCCAAAAGGGACGTGTCTTATATCAAAACAAACATAATTCAATAAGGTTTTCAGTTTTATAAGTATAAGCATCTCAGATTGTCCCTAAAAAAAGTTATGAACATTCGAAGTTGAAACTTTGCTGCTGGAATTTTCCTGGACAGCAGTTTGGAGACATTTTCATTTGCATTTTACGTTATATAAACAATTTATTTTGCAAGTAAATATTTCATAGAGTTATAGTATTCTGAGTTAGCTTCGTAACGAACTAAAGAACGTATACTAATAATTTTTCTATGATTTATAATGAATTTTATAAGATAAGGTGTACAGTAAATTTCAGATTTGTCGTATCCGCTTTTTCAACGACGTTTCATGTGTAAACTATAATATTTTAAATATATATAATATCATAAAATGCAGATTATAAACTAATTAAAGATAATAATAAGAAATATTACGACGATGTATATTTTAATTGATATGGATGCAGTATAATGTAATCTAGTATGTCACAAGAAAAGTTTTCATGATCTAGATTTAATATGATATAAACGGATGCAAACGGAACATCGAAACGTTATAAAATTAAACATGGGGCACTAGATTTAAACTATAGGTATGGTATTTATTTAAATAGGTATAAAATAAATTATATAGCATGTAGCAAGATTAACTTGCCTAGATGGGTCGGGAATCGGGAAAACGGAACGTTAACCGTCGGCGGGGAAAACTCGCGACGGGCGCACGGTTCACGGAATGAATCCAAACGACAAACAAAGGAACCACACGGGTCGGGGTACCTCCCTGGAACGTCGAGAAACGTCACCGGCACGACGGAATTCCGGCAACAAAAGAACAGTTAAAAAAAATGAGAAACGAGACATGAAGTAAGAAGAGAAAGAATGATAAAGAGAAATACGAGAGAATATATGAGGGGGAGATAGAGAGAGAAAAAGTGGAGAGAGAGAAGAGGGAGAGAGGGAAAGTGGGGCCCACGGGGTTAAAGGGGAGGTTGCGATTGGCTGAGAGAATAAATTGAGAAGGATATAAAAGATTGTAAAAATATTATATGGTTAACTTAAAGATTTAAAAGATAGGTAATGAACAGTAAGATATCAGGTTAGTTAGAAAAATATATGCGATGGTTTTAATAATATTAAAATTTGGGATTTTGGCGCCAAATAAAACATTTCCAAATCGCGCCCGGGTTGAGTCAAAAAATTTGAAATTGAAATAATAGGATTTTAAGCAGGATCCAAATTTTAAAATTAAGTGTTTTATGATTAAAAAACATACCCCAAAACGGACACACGCACGTGCACGTAGCCATCCAAACTCGCCCGTTTCACTGAACGGGACGAGAACACAATGCACAGACGCTACCACGAGGCTAGGGGTGTCAAGTAGGCCAAGATGAATATTTTCAATTTTATTTTAGATGCCAAAATTTTTTATATGTAGAAATGACTTTGCAGGGTAAATTTTACAGTAAGCAACAAACAAGCAAGTTAAATGAAATGAGTACCACATTATGCTCAAACAGTAACTGAAAATAGTAGTATTAGGCTCGGGTGTTACAGTTATCATTCCAGGCTTCCAAGGTGACATGGATGACAGAGAGGTTGTCAGAGTTATAGTTTTCCTTCTGACGAGTGGCAGTATTTTGGACAGGTGGTCCAAGGGGATACTGAGGGAGGCATGACGCAGGATACTGATTAAGTTCAGTTGACGATACAGTCTAAGAAGTTTGGATTTGGAGTTCATTTATGAGCTAGGTCCCATCAGACATCCAGACACATTCTAAGACAAGTATTGCTTATTTCGGGAGATGGATTTCTCCGCGAACTTGAGATATAGAGAGACATAGAAAGAAACATCACAGCGGATCCACTTACTGAGGCTATTCCTCGAACGCAATAGTTTCGCAAACGAGATTTGTGAGACTGACTAGTAGAGGAGTTGGGTGTTCGGTATCAAACGGGCTGTGAGTATGCAACATCGTAATAATTAGCCTTGAGTGCAAGTGGGAGATTGTTGGATATAGTGCCCTCAGAGTCAATTATTGGATCACAGGCACGTGATTACAATGATTGAGGAAGGACCTATACCGGTAGGATAGTCTTACTCGAGATGATACTATGCTATCTGGTTTATCTTTATCATCGTGTACTGCTTTAGGTGACCTTACAGGTCACTATTGCACGTTGATAGAGCCCCTAGGATTCTTGCTTGACTACCAGCAGTATGAGGGCGATCATATACGCGGGAGCTGGAGTCTATAAGCAAATCCTTAAAAGGTCCCTAGTCGTGGGAGTTTCGAGACAGGGCATCGATTCTCCAGAGTAGACTAGTGTAAACAGTCGAGACCCCGACGAGGGGCGGTGGCCGGTCTCATAAGCCATTGGTGTTAGTTGGTTCACCTAAGATGTATACAGGTGCTCATTGGGTTATGAGTACACCGGACAGGACTCGCCGGGAACCTACTAGTTGGTCTTATACCAGACGTCAGATAGCAGTTCCCTGGTGACATGTGTACAGGTTAGTTCATCGACCTGAGATCGTCATTTGTCTCGTGTGAGTTCCTACTGTACTTAGATTACTACCCTACCATGCTCAAAGGAGACGTGCAAACAGGTTTTAGTTGGGTACAGTCCCGAGCCACATGGAGGCAGTGAGCGGATCTGCAGGGGTTCGTCTCTCCCGGTATTGGGAGTGAGGTCGCGCTGTGTCTATGAGAGCCATTACACAAAGCCCTCGGCCGAGGCAGGAGATTTACTGGTAGGTATTCCAGTAGTATCTCAGGGTGTTCTGGGCTTCACTCCGACACAACTTGTACCGCTTTTGGGGGTCTGACTTTTACCAACCCCCTAGGCCCGCCATGCGATGCTCATAGACGAACGGACCGGACTGTACGAATATTATCACTGACAGGCTCAGTAGGGTGTCAGTATGAGTTCGCTCACAGACGTCCCTTTTGGTCAATAGCAGGTGGCCCGTCACGTATGGCTAATACCTCTGACGTGCTAGTGGTTAAATCCACAGCCATAGTATTGACGAGTCTTTAGAGTCCCCCACACAGACAGTTACTCAAGTTTCGGATGAAACGCTGTAAAGGTCGTATGGAGATATGGTAGGGTTCGATCAGATATGTGCGGTATTGCACGGATCGTGATCGGACGGATTTTACTAGCAGGCTTTGGTTTAAGCCAGATCCTAGTATTAGACAGTGTAGATTTTGTCTCTTTGCATTTGTGTTCAGTGGGAATACAAATGCGGGCATGTATATGCAGTCGCGGGGTTTTACTGTAATTTATTACGGGATCAGTTTTCTGAAGTTGCCAGTTTGCATTCCGTTCCGGCCAGTTTTCATTTGTTCCTTCCCGGCCGGACTTTTCCGATGGAGGGGGTAATTTGCAATTGTGCAAATTACTTATTGTGGAGGGGGTTTCTTGCATATGAGAGCTTCATGATAGTTCCTTCATGATGAGATTCCATTTTGGTCCCTTCCTTTGCATTAAATGTGATGGTTTGTGATATGATGAGATTAGAAGTGAGTGTGACCTTTTTTCTTCTCTTTTATCATGCTTATTCTTTCTTGTATTATTCCATTCTCTTCCCATCACCATTTTGAGAAGAGGGGCCGTCCACTTTGTGGGAGAGGAGAGGGAGTTCATTTTCATATGAGGGAAAATGGTTCATCTCATTTTTCTTGCCACCAAATTCCTAAGCACATTTCCATAGTTGATTTCTTCACCTCCACATCACCATGGCAACTTCACTACCCCAAAGAGACATAAATTCTACACTATACCTACAGTACCCTTGGACGCGTCGGCTTGCCAACTTCGCGCCCGAGTTGCCTCGGTCCAGAGGTGGGAGCCCGTAAAAGAAATCGGCTATGTGGTGCCCTTTCCGACGAGGAGATGACGAACGGAGATTCCGCGGGAGATCGGGACGACGACGAGAAGACTGATGGACATGGATCGCTCGGTATATCTCTCTACCCTATATTTTAGTTTACTAGAGTTAGGTTAATAGCCCGATCCGGGATAAAAGTGCGCGGTGGTGCCGTTTTACAGTTTTAGTAAAGTTTTTCGTTTCCGCATTTCCGGCGTCGGATTGACGGCCGGGGCACCGCCGTGCACTTACGGGGTAATGGCTATTCATCAAACTGTGTAAACCGTCTTTCGTTGCAGGCTCAAAAGAAACGCGGATTGCTTGCATATCCAATAATGTTCATCTGTGATCTGGAATGCCTATTATTGCGTCTGACGAATGTACAATATCTATATATGATAGCTATTTAGACGTCACTTATGTTTTACACCCGCGCTAGCCCAGCCCCCACTCTGTCGTTAGTTAAGTAACCTAACGGGTGATGATGGGACCCAGTGGCAAATGCGGATTGCATAAGAGGACGTTGTATTTTCGTTGTTTTCTGCAATGATAGGTTAATGATGGGACGCATTATTATTAATGCAAAGAAAATAAACCAAAGTTGAATCGTTGGAACAGTTTAAAAGAAACCACTCGGTTATTTTTAAAACAAAAGATATTTTTAATTGCGGAGCTTTAACCACTCCTTTTAAAAGCTATCAGGTTCCTTCGGTCATATCAAGTTCACTACGTTTACGGTTTTGCCAAAACCATTCGTAGCCCTCCGTCATTTCATTTGGGTATTCAGTAGTATTCAATCTATGTATTTTGGCCTAACGCCAAGGCATAGTGTTTGATAGCTGCTGGATATTCATTTGTTGCATAGATAGATGAGTTAGTTTAGGACAGTCGTATTATCATTTTGGCCGAACGTCTAGGATATGTACGGATAGGTTCAAATTAACAAGATAATGATGGGTAGAACTTGACATGTGACTTATGACATTTTGACCTAACGCCAAGGTCATAAGAGCACGGGGCAAAAATTTATATCGGGAATTTCTAAAGAAACTGAAATTTGCAAAGAGATGCATACCATTTGGAGTGTGATGAATGTTGGTAGGATTCCTTCAGTATTATCACACGATGATATTTGGATCCCGATCCTACTGTGAGTATATGCTACTCATCAGGAGATTCGTCACTTAACGATCAATGCTATAAACCAAGTAGGTGCCGTGAAAGGTGTCAGCGGGGCTACGCCCCCAGAGAAAAGAGGTTATTTAATTAAGGAACTTCGCGAAAGCGTTGGAAAACCTCCCTCGAAGTACCGACACCGGCCTGGCTGAACGGTTAAGCAAGTATTTTACGGTGAGAATAGTCCTGGCTAGTTCTTGCTTTTTGGTTTGAGGAGGGATTCGAGAAACAGTGGGAGCCAACCAGTTTAGATAAACTAAAACCACTCTAAACTTGCAAGAGCATCATGCTAAAGTGTTCTCTCTCTCTCTCTCCTAATTGCAGCAACCCTGAAAATGACTGGACTTAAGTTACTATTAGAAAAAAATATACTGACAGGGCCAAACTATAAAGATTGGCTGCGGAATGTCAAAATGGTATTGACCTATGACAGATTGGGGTATGTCCTCACTACTAAGGCACCTGCAGTCCCAGGTCCCAAATCCAGTAATGCGGATAAGGAAATCCGCAAAACCTGGGATTTAAATTGCGCGAAGGCCAAGTGCATCATGCTTGCCTCGATGAATAATGAACATCAGAGGAGGCACGAGGATATGGATCAAGATGCCATATTTCTCCATACAAAGGAACTTTATGGAGAGCAATCTCGTATAGCAAGATACGAGACCTCAAAGAACTTGTTTCGAGCAAGGTTGGCCGTCGGATCATCGGTAAGAGAACATGTCCTAAAGATGATTGGCTATATTGAAGAGCTCGCAAACCTTGGGACGACTTTGGATAATGAGCTCTATACAGACTTGATTCTCCAGTCCCTTCCATCCACCTACGCCCAGTTTATTCTGAACTTCAACATTCAAAGAAAAGAAGTTGAACTTCCAGAACTCCTTAATATGTTGAGGAGTGCAGAGGGCAGCTTGCAGAAGGCAAGGGAAATACCCGCTATATTTGTTAGCGGAGCTTCTTCTTCCGGGTCTAAGGCTAGGGCCAAAGGAAAGAAGAAGAAGACCGCCACCAAACCTAGAGGAGGTGTTAGTAAGGTGGGAGCGAAGGGAAAGAAAAAGATTGCGGTGCCAGTAGTGGCCCAGGATGAGTGCTTCCATTGTCATAGGAAAGGGCACTGGAAGAAAGATTGCAAGGCGTGGAACGCCAAGAACCAGGAACCGAAGCAGGCTGTGGCTTCGACTTCAGGTGTGTTTGTAATTGAGAATTGTCTGTCAATCAACTCTACTTCCTGGGTATTGGATACCAGATCTGGATCTCATATATGCAATTCATTGCAGGCACTGAGAAATCGTAGAGTGCTGAAGGATGGTGATATGACCCTAAAGGTTGCTAACGGAGTTAGCGTGGGAGCTGTGTCCGTCGGGGATTATCACCTGGGATTGATGAGTTGACATATTTTGGTTTTACATAACTGTTTTTGTGTACCTAGTTTAACGTGTAATACCATATCTGTTTCCTTGTTATCAAATAAAGGTTATGATTTCATGTTTGCAAGCGATGTTGTTAACATCCACCTTAATCATAGTTTGATTGGGTCCGGTACACTGGATAACGGTATAAATGTCTTAAACCAACTCCAGATTTTCAATATCCAGAGCACACTAAAAAGAAAGTCTCCAGATACAAATAAGGCTTTCTTATGGCATTGTAGACTAGGTCATATCAATGAGACAAGGTTAAATAAGTTACATAGAGAAGGATATTTGGACTCGTTCGAATATCAAACTTATGCCACTTGTGAATCATGTCTCAAAGGAAAGATGAAAAAGACTCCATTCAATGGACATAGAGTAAGAGTGAGCGAGCTCTTACGACTCATACACAGCGATATATGTGGTCCAATGTCTACACATGCAAGAGGTGGTTTTTCCTATTTCATTACTTTTACGGATGATTACTCGAGGTACGGATTCATTTTTCTGATGAAACATAAATCCGAGGCTTTTGAGAAATTCCAAGAGTATAAGAATGAAGTAGAAAACCAAACCGGCAAAAGTATCAAGACACTAAGATCTGATCGAGATGGTGAATACTTAAGTGCCGAGTTCCTAGCTTACCTAAAAGAGAAAGGAATTCTCTCTCAGCTTACTCCTCCATACACTCCACAGCAAAACGGTGTATCGGAGAGACGGAATCAAACCCTATTGGATATGGTACGTTCCATGATGAGTAATGCTGAGTTACCGCGATCTTTCTGGGGTTATGCGCTAGAATCAGCGGCATTTCTTCTGAACAGGGCTCCTACCAAGACTGTGCCTACCACACCATATCAGATGTGGAGTGGGAAGAAACCCTATCTTCAGTATCTGAAGATATGGGGATGTCCGGCTTTTGTTAAAAAGCAACATGTGAACAAGCTCGAGGCACGATCAGTACTGTGTAAGTTTGTGGGATATCCAAGAACTCCAGGGGGTATCTATTCTATTACGCAGAGGAACAAAAGGTTTTTGTTTCTCGTAATGCCCATTTTCTAGAACATCAGTTTTTAGAAAAGGAAACAAGTGGGAGCGAAATAGAACTGGAAGAAATTCTAGAACCACAAACCACTACAGAAAGTTTGGTAGAACCAGTAGTTCAAGAAGAACAGGACATTCCCGCACCCCTTCGCAGATGTAGTAGGCCGTCTCATCCGCCTGAGAGATATTACGGTTTTCTCATAGATGGGGATGGAGAGGATTGCATCATTGATGATGATGAACCTACTAGCTTCTAGCAGGCCATCCAGAGCGGCGACTCGGTACGATGGCCAGATGCAATGCGGACCGAAATGGAGTCCATGTACACCAACAAAGTATGGACTTTGGACTTTGCTCCAGATGGGGTAAAACCCATAGGATGCAAATGGATCTTCAAGAAAAAGATTGGTGTAGATGGACCGGTGGAAACCTATAAGGCTAGACTTGTTGCAAAGGGTTTTCGTCAAAGACCTGGTTTGGACTATGACGAAACTTTTTCTCCAGTGGCTATGCTCAAATCTATTCGGGTCCTTTTTGCTATTGCTTCCTTCCATGATTATGAAATCTGGCAGATTGGCGTAAAGACGGCTTTTCTAAATGGTAATTTAGAAGAATGCGTCTATATGGATCTGCCAGAAGGTTTCAATCAGAGTGGGAGCAGCGGGAAAGTTTGCAAGTTGCTTAAGTCCATTTATGGACTGAAGCAGGCATCACAGAGTTGAAACATCTGTTTTGATGAAACAGTCAAAGAATATGACTTTATCAAAAATCCAGATGAACCATGTATATAAAGTAAAGTTGTAGCACGAACTGTCGTATTCCTCGTATTATACGTGGATGGCATTCTATTGATAGGAAATGACATTCCTATGCTACAATCTGTCACACAGGTTCTCCATGAAAGACCTAGGTGATGCCTCTTACATTCTGAGGATCCGGATCTATCGTGATAGATCCAAGAGGATGTTGGGACTTTCGCAGTCCAGGTATATCAACTCTATACTGAAAAGATTCAGTATGGAAGATTCTAAGCGCGGTAATCTACTGGCTTGTCACGGAATCACCCTATCCAAAGAGATGTCTCCCAAGAATGATTTGAAAAGGGATTGCATGTCTATTATACCCTACGCTTCTACGGTAGGCTCTATAATGTATGCGATGTTGTGCACCAGACCAGATGTAGCTTATTGTTAGTGTATATGCCCTAGAGGCCATTACTGTATCATACTAGTATGTATATTACTTGATGGAAGCTTGGGATATTCACAGTTGTACAGACAATCTTGCTCAATATAGTAGTATGCTACTTGGTTTGTCTCTGCTTTAATGTGTACATGTGTGTTTATTTATTATATCACCTATAAGCATTAGTAGAGCCCTTAGGATCTTTGCTTGATTACCGGCGTTGTGATAGAGATCACACTCGTGGGGGCTGGGTAATCTACAAGCACATCCTTATACACGTCCCTAGTCGTTGGAGTATCGAGATAGGGCATCGATACTCCAGAGTAGACTAGCGTATGCGCTTCTCATCCCAGCACGGGAGACGGTCTGTCCCACAGCCGTCAGTACGTCGTACTTGAGATAGTATGCGGGTGCTCGTTAGGTTACGAGTACACTGGACAGGACTCGTCGGGAACTGATGGTTGGTATTATACCTATCGTCAGTTATCAGTTCCCAGGTGACATGAGTACAGCTTAGTCCGCTGACTTGACACTGTCACTTCACCTCGAGTGTGTTCCCACTGTTCTTTGATTACTACCCTACCACGGCTCTACTGAGTAGTGCAAACAGGTAGTAGTTGGGAGCAGTCCCGAAGAACTTGGAGGCAGTGACGGTTAGACAGGATTCGTCTCTCCCTGTATTGGGGGTTGACATCGCGCTGTGTCTAGGAGAGCCATTACACGAGTAGTCCCTGGCCAGGGCAAGCGAGATATACTGGTAGGTTTCCAGTGTTATCTCAGGGTGTATTGGGCTTCACTCCGACACGACTTGTACCGCTATTAGGGGACTGACGTTTACCGCCCCCCTAGGCCTGCCATGCGATGTATCAGACGAACAGACCGGACTGTACGGAGATTGTCACATACAGACTCAGTAGGAGTTCGGATGAGTTTACCTCATCGGCCTTCTTATCGACATCTACCTGGGGACCGTTACGTACAGCTAGTGCCGCTTGCGGTCTGTGGTTAAACCCACTGCCAGCGTAGTGTCGAGTCTTTAGAGTCCCACACAGAGAGTTTCCCTGCACTGAGCGAAACGTGTAGAGGCCGTATGGTTTTACGGCAGGGCTGCGATCACTTACGTACACTTGTGTGCGTATGGTGTTCGGGCAGGCAGTACTAGTAGGATTTGGTTTAAGCCAGATCCTAGTATTGCACGGATGGATTTGTTTTGTCTTCTGTGTATCCGCATTCTACGGAATACGGATGCAGGTGTGTATACACAGTTTTTCGGAGTGATGAAGGAGGAGGTGCCTCATTAGGGTTTTGGCAGTTGGTTCGGCCAAAACCATTATGTGGCAGACTCATTAGGGTTTTGACAGTTCGTTTGGTCAAAACCATTATGAGCCGCGAACATCATTTACTAATTCTATTAGTGATAATCTTATGATGGCTAATTGCATTGACCATTTGACCCCGTTGACCTCTCTTGACTTTGTTGACCGGTTGACCGGGTTGACCATTGACTTTCAAGAGGGTTCTACACTTTTCTTTTATTTTCCTTTTTCTTTTGGATTATGATAATGGTCATTTCAAAGTAGCCATCAACTTTATCTTGATGGAATTAGTAATGATGTTGTTTTGCATTATTTGCAACCATGGTTCTTTTCTTTTGGATCATAATATTATTCTCATTCTCTCTCTTGGAAATGAGAAGCTCCATGGTTGCAAGAAAACTTCCTTCTTCTTCCTCCTCTTGATTTCTCCTTTGATCTCATGTGTTGAGAGAAAAAGGATTCCACTTGACAAACACATCCATACATCTCCTCTACACATCCTAGGGCTTCTAGATTAGCAATCTCTTTGCCCTAGTTACCTCGGCTTGAGGTGGAGCTCGGTGTACATCTCTCGGGTGGATCGTCTTTGACTCAAGGAGGCCGCGGAGGTGACCAAAGTCCGGATCAACCTTTGAGCAAACAAAGAGAAGAACAACAAGAAGAGAAGAACAACAAAGAAGAAGAACAACAAGAAGAGAAGGAGTTCAAGTTAAGGTATAACCCCTAACCTAGTAGATACATCTCTTGTTAGGTTGCTAGTGTATTGTTTAGCAAAGATCCGGCTTTTACGGTCCATGTTACAAAGTTTAGAAAAAATTTTGTTTTACCGTTTCCGCAACCCCGAAAGTACCGGGAGAGGTAACGTGGACCTAACAGTGGTATCAGAGCCTAACTAAACATAAACTAGCTTGGTAGTGAAGTGTATCGAAGTTCGAAACGGAAAAATCGATAAAACCAAGTTGCGAAAACTTGAGTTTCTGTTAAAATTTTTTATGGTCAAAACAAAATTTGTCATGCACCTAAAATCATCTCAGGGTTTTCTAAAGATAACCACCAAAAACGAGCCAGAGATCTGACCAAACGAGCGCGTTTCCGCGGCGGCAGCAAGCTATGTCGCCGCGGATCCGCGGCCGTCTTGTCTCCTCTCTGCCTCGATTTTGGTGCAGTGTATCTCTGTATTGGTTTTAGGATTTTTGAGATATATTATATGTGCCCAGATTTTCCAGAATAGAAATTTGTTTTTGGGGGCCTATAAATCCGTATTTTTTCCGAACTTCAATATACTTTGACTATAAAGGTTATATCTGTGATGTTCTTATGTATTGAACGTCGGCTAATCGCTATATGTCGATTAGTCGGGGTTATACATATCTGTGATCTGTGATTGTTGTTGATGGTTTGTGTATATGAACTCGTTGGATTGTCGCGGATGAATAGCCGGGGTGGATGTGAGATGAGAGTTTCTTTTTCTTTCATTCATGTAATAAATTTGTAAATTGATGTAATATTATTTGTTTGGCCGCACAACCGGGTCGGGGTTGTAGCCGTCATTGTATAATTCTTTTTACTGTTTTTGCTCCTAGGATAGACCTATGGAGGGGGTGCACAAACTACCGGGTATCTCGAAGTGCCGAGTGGCCTACTCATGGCATTGAGGGAGGTTGCTTCGCTTCGGGTACTTGGCGGGTAGTTTGCCGCACCCGTAGGGGTCTTGGGTGGGGTTTTGGCTATTCATCGCGACCGTGTAATCCGTTTTTCGTTGCAGGCTCGAACGAATCGCGGGTTCCTAGTATATCCAAAGTGTTCATCTGTGATCTGGATTGGCTATCATTGCTGTATTGCTATATATAATAACTATTTAGGCGTTGCTTATGTTTTACAGCCGCGCTAGCCCAGCCCCCGCTCTGTCGTTAGTTAAGTAACCTAACGGGTGATGACGGGGCCCCGTGGCGAATGCGAATGGCATAAGCGTACGTCATATTTTGGTTGGTTTCAGCAATGGTAGGATTTAAATGATGGGACGCATTAAAAGAACTAATGCAAGAAAATAAACCTAAAAGACGTTGTTGGAACAAGTTTTTCAAAAAGCTGTTATTACAAGGACGTTCATCTTTTTGTTTTGCATCGAGGTATTCGGTTATGAATGCCCAGCACCTCAATCGACGAGGCAAGGGCCGAGATCCCCTCATCGGGAGTGACCCCTTGGACAAAAGGTTTGCGTCAGGGTAATAACTTCACCATAGTCGATTATTCTTGCTTTGCATCGAGGTATTCATCTTACGAATGCCCAGCACCTCACTCGACGAGGAAAGAGCCGAGATCCCTTCACAGGGAGTGACCTCTTTAGCAAAAGTTTTCGCCACTATGTTTTCAAAAAGTGTATCACGTTCCTTCAACGACATCAAGTTCATTACGTTAACGGGTTTTCGCCAAAACCCAGTCGTATCCCTCCGTCGTTTCGGATTGATATTGCTTAGTATTCGTGCTACGTATTTCGTGCTCAGCCGAGGCGTAGTGTACGGTAGCTATGTAATATCTTTCCGTAGGATACAAAGTGATTGGTTAGGACAGTCGTACGGTCATTTTGGCTCAGTCAAGGACTCGTACGGGTGGGTCTAATGCAGTCAAGATAATGACAGGTTGAACTTGACTAGGATCCTTTGATATGTTGGCTCAGTCAAGGTCACTTGGGTCCTAGGGGCAAAAACCACATCGGGAGTTTCAAAAGAACTGAAACTTGCAGATTTAGCATACCTTCTGGAGTGTGGTGACTAGAGTGGATTCCATCTAGGTTATCACACAATGACAGTTGGATCCCGATCCCACTGATGAGTTGGTTTACTCACGGGAGATTATTTCACTTAACGATCAATGCTATAAACCTAGTAGGTGTCTAGAAAGGTGTTAGCAGGGCTACGCCCCCAGGGAAAAGAGGTTCTTTAATTAAGGAACTTCGCGAAAGCGTTGGAAAACCTCCCTCGAAGTACCGACACTAGCCTGGCTGAAAGGTTAAGCAAGTATTGTGACGTGAATTAAAACCCGGCTAGTTCTTCTTTTAAAAAGGTTTTAAGAAGAATTTGAGGAAACAGTGGGAGACATCCTGGTTAGATAAATTAATAAACCAATCTAATCTTGCAAGAGCATACGCTGAGTGTTTCTTTTCTCTCTCTCCAGGCAGCAACCTTTTCACGCCCTAATCAAGATAATAAAATGTATCGCTTGACCGATCCGAATTCTTATTCGGGACTGGGGAAAGTTGGTTCAGCTCTAACTTGTGACAACAGTCATGAGTATGAGAATGGGAAAGAGGAAAGTATGGATTTCCAGGATACCCAGTTGAAGAAGAAGCATGGTTTTGCATCTACTTCAGGTGTTCTTGTAATTGAGAACTGTTTTACGGTCAGCCCTACCTCCTGGGTACTTGATACCGGATCAGGATCTCATATCTGTAATTTATTGCAGGGACTGAGAAAAAGTAGGAAAGTTGCACCGGGTGATATGTCGCTCAGAGTAGCGAACGGAGCACAAGTTAATGCGGCAGCCGTCGGTGAATATCACCTAGTATTGCCTAATGGCAAGACTATGATTTTGAACGATTGCTACTATGTACCCTCCATGGTTTGCAACATCATATCAGTTTCTTTACTCGATAAAGATGGATATAACTTTGTTCTTGACAAGAATATCATGAACATCTACCTTCATAAGGTACTGGTTGCAGAGGGTATACTGTGTAATGGTATCTACGTTCTAAATCAGAATACAGTTCTCAATATACAAAACACACGCAAGAGGAAGAATTCAGATACGAATGAATCCTACTTGTGGCATTGTAGACTTGGCCATATCGGAGAGAAAAGACTGAGTAAGTTGCATAAAGATGGACTCTTGGATGCGTTCGAGTTTTCATCTTATGAAACTTGTCAGTCTTGTCTCAAAGGGAAGATGACCAAATCTCCGTTCACCGGACATGGAGAAAGAGCAGCAGAACTCTTGGGACTCGTACATAGTGATGTATGTGGTCCGATGTCTATACATGCAAGGGGTGGGTTCTCATACTTCATCACATTCACTGACAATCTCTCTAGGTTCGGATATGTGTATCTGATGAAACACAAATCTGAAGCTTTTGAGAAATTCAAGGAATTCAGAAACGAAGTAGAGAACCAGACAGGAAAAAGTATCAAGATCCTCCGGTCTGACAGGGGAGGGGAGTACTTAAGCACGGAATTACTAGATTACTTAAAAGAGAATGGTATTATCTCTCAGCTTACTCCTCCTTATACACCACAGCACAACGGTGTATCGGAGCGGAGGAATCGTACCCTACTGGATATGGTTCGCTCCATGATGAGTAATGCCGAGTTACCTCTTTCATTTTGGGGACATGCGCTCTTGACGGCAGCATATCTATTGAACGATGTTCCGTCTAAATCTGTGCCTAAGACACCGTTCGAGATATGGAATGGTAAGAAGCCGTATCTTAAACGTATTAAGGTATGGGGTTGTCCGGCCTATGTAAAAGTACAAAATCCGGACAAACTTCAGGCACGTTCAGTTCTATGTAAATTTGTGGGATATCCTAAGAACTCCGCAGGATATCTGTTCTACCACATCGAGGAATAGAAGGTGTTTGTATCTCGCCACGCCACCTTTTTAGAGTGGCAATTTCTTGCAAAAGAAACAAGTGGGAGTTCGGTAGAACTGGAAGAAATTCAGCGACCACAAAATGAAACTGAAAATTTGACAGAACCTCAGAATTCAATAACCCCAGAAGAACCTCAGCCACTCCGCAGATCTGGTAGGATTTCTCATCCGCCCGAGAGATACTACGGTTTTCTCATTGACGGGGATCGAGAGGATTGCATCTTGGAAGAAGATGACCCTACCAGTTTCAGGCAAGCCATTATCAGTAGGGACTCTGATAAGTGGCAGGAAGCAATGCAATCCGAAATGGAGTCCATGTACGCCAATAAAGTGTGGACCTTGGATATTGCTCCACCTGGGGTAAAACCCGTTGGATGCAAATGGATCTACAAAAGGAAACTTGGTGTAGATGGGCAGGTGGAAACCTATAAAGCTAGACTCGTTGCAAAAGGTTTTCGTCAAAGACCAGGTTTGGACTACGATGAAACTTTTTCTCCGGTGGCTATGCTCAAATCCATTCGGATCCTACTTACCATTGCTGCCTTCCATGACTATGAAATCTGGCAGATGGATGTTAAAACGGCTTTCCTAAACGGTTGTTTGGAAGAGTGCGTTTACATGGATCAACCAGAAGGTTTCGTAGACAGTGGGAGCAGTGGGAAGGTGTGCAAGTTGCTTAAATCCATTTATGGATTAAAGCAGGCATCGCGGAGCTGGAACATCTATTTTGATGAGGCAATCAAGGAATTTGATTTCATCAAGAACGAAGATGAACCCTGTGTTTATAAGAAGATTGTAGGACGAACTGTCGTATTCCTAGTCTTGTACGTGGACGACATTCTTTTGATAGGAAATGACATTCCTATGCTACAATCGGTCAAGCTGTTTTTGTCACAAAGGTTCTCCATGAAGGACCTGGGTGATGCCTCGTACATTCTGGGGATCAAGATCTATAGAGATAGATCCAAGAAACTATTGGGACTTTTGCAGTCCAGGTACATAGAGACCGTACTAAAGAGATTTAGTATGGAGGGTTCCAAGCGCGGTAACATACCCGCATTGCACGGAATTACCCTCTCCAAGAAGATGTCTCTTAATACTGACGAGGAGAGGGTTCGCATGAGCACTATACCCTACGCTTCGGCGGTAGGATCTATAATGTATGCGATGCTATGTACAAGACCAGATGTAGCTTACGCGTTGAACACGGTAAGCCGGTATCAGTCAGACCCAGGGGAGGACCACTGGACAGCAGTGAAGAACATTCTCAAGTACCTGAGAAGGACTAAGGAGATGTTCCTGGTTTACGGTAATGGAGACCTCAGGGTCGAGTCCTTTACCGATTCAAGCTTCCAGAGTGACAAAGATGACAGCAAGTCTATCTCGGGTTTTGTGTTTACCCTCAACGGAGGGGCGGTATGTTAGAGGAGTTCCAAGCAGGATACCGTCGTGGACTCGACGATGGAGGATGAATACATTGCTGCAAGCGATGCCGCAAAAGAGGCGGTCTGGATGAAGAAGTTCATTAGTGAACTTCAGGTGGTTCCGTCCATTGTTGACCCAATACCTTTGTATTGCGATAACAATGGGGCTATAGCTTTAGCGAAGGAACCAAGGTCCCATCAAAAATCCAGGCACATCTTAAGGCGGTATCACCTGATCAGGGAGATCATTGATCGACAGGAGATCGAGGTGCGGAGAGTGGACACAAAGGACAACACTGCGGACCCATTCACGAAGGCTTTACCCCAGACTCAGTTCGAGCGGCTGATCGAGATGATAGGTCTTCGATACGCCAGTACATGGCCTTAGTACAAGTGGGAGATTGTTAGTGTATATGCCTTAGAGGCCATTACTGTATCATACTAGTATGTATATTACTTGATGGAAGCTTGGGATATTCACAGTTGTACAAACAATCTTGCTCAATATAGTAGTATGCTACTTGGTTTGTCTCTGCTTTAATGTGTACATGTGTGTTTATTTATTATATCACCTATACGCATTAGTAGAGCCCTTAGGATCTTTGCTTGATTACCGGCGTTGTGATGGCGATCACACTCGTGGGGGCTGGGTAATCTACAAGCACATCCTTATACACGTCCCTAGTCGTTGGAGTATCGAGATAGGGCATCGATACTCCAGAGTAGACTAGCGTATGCGCTTCTCATCCCAGCACGGGAGACGGTCTGTCCCACAGCCGTCAGTACGTCGTACTTGAGATAGTATGCGGGTGCTCGTTAGGTTACGAGTACACTGGACAGGACTCGTCGGGAACTGATGGTTGGTATTATACCTATCGTCAGTTATCAGTTCCCAGGTGACATGAGTACAGCTTAGTCCGTTGACTTGACACTGTCACTTCGCCTCGAGTGTGTTCCCACTGTTCTTTGATTACTACCCTACCACGGCTCTACTGAGTAGTGCAAACAGGTAGTAGTTGGGAGCAGTCCCGAAGCACTTGGAGGCAGTGACGGTTAGACAGGATTCGTCTCTCCCGGTATTAGGGGTTGACATCGCGCTGTGTCTAGGAGAGCCATTACACGAGTAGTCCCTGGCCAGGGCAAGCGAGATATACTGGTAGGTTTCCAGTGTTATCTCAGGGTGTATTGGGCTTCACTCCGACACGACTTGTACCGCTATTAGGGGACTGACGTTTACCGGCCCCCTAGGCCCGCCATGCGATGTATCAGACGAACAGACCGGACTGTACGGAGATTGTCACATACAGACTCAGTAGGAGTTCGGATGAGTTTACCTCATCGGCCTTCTTATCGACATCTACCTAGGGACCGTTACGTACAGCTAGTGCCGCTTGCGGTCTGTGGTTAAACCCACTGCCAGCGTAGTGTCGAGTCTTTAGAGTCCCACACAGAAAGTTTCCCTGCACTGAGCGAAACGTGTAGAGGCCGTATGGTTTTACGGCAGGGCTGCGATCACTTACGTACACTTGTGTGCGTATGGTGTTCGGGCAGGCAGTACTAGTAGGCTTTGGTTTAAGCCAGATCCTAGTATTGCACGGATGGATTCGTTTTGTCTTCTGTGTATCCGCATTCTACGGAATTGTAACGTTGTGAAAATCGTTTTGGTGAAATTTCGGAAAAATCGGCAAAATTAGGGGGTTTTCTGTAAAAAGTCAAAATACAAATATCTTTATTTTAAAATTTAATATAAATATTCTAGATATGTAATTGCTAGTATTTGGTGTTTATTGAGCCACTGGTGAGATTTCAAAATTTCTGAAAATTTTCCGAAATTAATTATTTTAATATTATTTTAAGCCGTCACTAATAAATTTAATTAGGGAAAATTACAAACCGGAATGAGTTGAAATAAATTTTGTACATCATAATACATTAAACAAAATGTTTTATGTTGCTTTGATTTGAGTTGGAGTTGTCATGAGGTTTTTAGATAATTAGAGAATGGGTTATTAGAAAAGAAAATAAAATAAATAATTTTTGAAAGAATAAAAGATGTAATTAATATGGATGTTTCTACACATTTCCCTCTCTCTCTTTCTTTCCTCTTACAATTGGCCGAGCCCATGTCTGCAGTTTTCCACCTTCTCACTCTTCAAATGTGTTTTCCTTGTAACCAATATGAAATGAAATGAATAAATTAATATATATGAGTTAACATGTGTTATATGTGTGAAAGTTCTAGACATAACCACACACTTCTTTCTCTCTCTCCTTCTTCAATATTTTTGGCCGAAACCCCTTCCCAAGCTGCTGCCAAATTCTCCACCTCCTCATCTCTTAAAAAAAAAAAATTAATAATAATAATCTCCAAATTGTTTCAAAAATCAATACAAAATCCTACTAATTTCTCAATTAACCTTTAACCATTATTCTTTGCTCTTTCTAGCTTGGATTCTTGAGGCAAGAAACCATTTTTGGGAGATCAAATTTACAAGTTGATCTCGAGTTTGTGAGGTATAACTCCCAACCCTAAGGTTTAATGGTTAGTTAATTTCTTTAATCTAGCTTATTAGGAGTTTAAATTAGGTTTTAATTTCAAGCTTGGAAATTCTAGAATTTGGGTTGTGATCTAATTAGGGTTTTCAATTGTGGGTAGTGATCTAAAATTGTAGCTTAACATATTAGAATATGTTAAACTTAGTCTTGTAGCAAAAATTGATAGTTGCATTTTAATTGTTTAATAGGTTATTTTTGTAAACTAGATTTTTAGAAAACATGTAAATAAGTTAGATAAAATTAGAATTTGGGTTTTATTATTAGTTTGTGGAATTTGTGTGTGGATTAACATGTTAAATGAGAGTGAAGTATAATCTAGTTGCAAATTCTAGCTTCCACCTTAAAAATTGTCATAATATTGCTATGTTATTAAACTAGGTTTTGTTAATTAGTTTAAAATGAGGAATTAAAACTAAAGTTAGGTTTTTAGAAAATCCTTAAGGTTTCAAGGAGTGGTTTAACGATTTAAGTTATGCAAAATCAAGTTTGTAAGTGAAATTGTGAAGTTTTGCTTAAAAATACCGAAATCGGGCAAGTTTGCAAACTAGAATTTCCAAACTAATATAATTAGGGTGCTAAAAATATAATAGTGGTTTATATAGTCTAGTTATACTATTTAATGAGTTTTATGACCATTGGTTTCAATTAAATGTCAAGTTTCGATGAAAAACGGTAAATTGGCATTTTCGAGTTTTTCGAAAACGGACGATTTGATCGATTTCAGTGTTTCGATGAATTTGATCATGTTTTATAATATAGGTAATGTGTTTTAAAACTACAAGTTGTTCGATGATGTTATCTCGATCCATCGGAGTTTGTACGCCGATATCGAGCGGTATTTGGTTCTTTTGCGTGGACGGGACATAGGTTTTAACCTATGCTTGTTCCTTGCGTCGTTTTGACTTTTGTATGCGATTTAGTTTACAATACTACATATATTTGCATATAGGTACCCCTCACATGGACTGCGGGCGATGAAGAAGAGGATGGCGACACCGTCTTCGGCAGACATGGACCAGGTGAGTAGATGCATATCTACGGGGGGAAGTCGGGTGGATGGCGTTTAGCACCCCCGCAACGTAGAATAGGAATAGTACTTATTGACTTTGGGAAACCAGACGTGACCCTAGTATTGACCCTAGGCTGGACTAGACTGATTTAGGAAAACCATATCCGAGAATGGGTACCTTGGAAGAGGTTCGTAGGTTTCAGATAGAAACACACCCACGCACACACACTGAAACTCGACATGAGGTATACATGTATATGTACATATATAGAACGAGGTATAGGTATATACATATACATACAACACGTATATGTGATTCATTGATGTGATATCCGAGATATGATGAAACAATGTAACGGGGCTTGATGCCGAAATTCTTGACTATACAGTCGTAATAAAGTGTTAGCGGATCATTAGAGAATGAGATAATGAACAAGAATATATAAATTATAAAGAGTGGTGGTGATATTGGTGTACATGGGACGCTAGAATAGTACCCGGACTGCAACTTGTGACTGATCACGATATGATATATGTATAACTTGATTACGACATTATATTGGTGTGACCTGAAGCCGATATCATATAAGTATGACTTAATCACAATATGATACATATGACATGATATTTCTGAGGATAACTAATGATGCTTATCATGATGGCAATGATATATGATTGATGTATGCGATCACAATTTAGAACCTTGATCATGAGATGTTTTGATGATGACACATTACGAATAATGAGACACCTAGGAGATACTTGACCCGTACCCCGATATTGGGATGCCGTACGATGGATTTTACCGTACGAGGCTTAGATTTGATGATTGATCCGCACTCTTGATTCGAGGAAGCCGCACTACGTACGTGACGCTATTGAGGCGGGATTGCCGACTATTAGAGATGTTGATTCAGACCTTAGGTAGACTCTAGTTTCTTACTGACTAGTCTATTAGGTTTAGTTCCTTAGGATGCTATATAGACACCGGTTTAGGTTTGACTCACATAGTGATAGTTGTACTTGTATGTCGCAGAGTGGTGGATACTGTACATCTGTTTATACATTCATACTGTAATTATCATGGTGCATGTTATTACATATATTACTATAATCAGTATAAACCATACCTGTTAGGACACCAGCACCATTACCGATGATGCGCATATTTCACGCACACTTATTTGCCGGCTCACACACATCATCATCGGTAATTGCTATGTCACGTACACTCTAGATCATATTGTCTTTTATGGATCGAATCAGTTAGCAACTAGACATATATAATATTGTGATTATTCTCTGACATTAGTATAAGACATGATATTTATTACTTAGACATTCATGCATTCATATTTCATGTTATCGCACAGTAGTATGGGCATATGCTGACACTTATCATATAATTACTCATGATTTTGAGATTTGGATATTTATGAGATTTCTGGATTTTGGGGAAAACCGCAAAAACATATAAAAACTTCTCTCTCTCTCCTCTTCTCTTTTTAAATAAGATGCGGTTTTCTCGTATTGTATGGGTCGTCCACCATGAGTATTTCATGTTTTCTGTTGGATTTCGAGACCCGATTCGAGGAGTGGATGAACCGTCTCGGGTACATGGTGGGCCCGGTACGGTACCCCGGGGCAAGAAGATCGAGTTGTAGACGATGAGCCTGGCAGGGGAAGGCTACCTACCGGTGATGTCTGGCGCGGCGGATATCCGGAGGATACCGACCGTTGTCGTGAGATTTGATGATATGGGCCGATCCGAACTGACGGAGCCCGAGATATTGAGACTTGAGATTACATGTGTTGTGTCGATGTTTGACACGGATTTCCATGGATTTCATTATTGAGATTTCAGATTTCTTATACATATATATCTGGATTTCAGGATTTGTTACTGTACATTCATCGTGCATGCATTTCATTCATATGACATAGTATTATTTGAGGTACTAACACGACACGGAGTAGTTGCACTTACACATAGTATTACCCTGCTATTACTAGATGTTTGGGATATAGTAGTGTATTATTATGACCTAGGATAGCGTCGTGCATTCGATTTCTTTTCGTAGATGTCTTCTACTCACGAGTTGGCAACTCACCCCCGTTGTGCCAAATTTTATTACAGGTTCGATGTACAGGTTTCCGTGGTAGCTTGTTGGCACATCTCTTCTTCAGGGTGATTTGCACGGTAGGTTGGTTCCCTTGTATCCGAACCACCATTGTACTTTTATTCACTCATTTGTATCTAGTAAGCTCCATCAACCATATTTGTATTACTTGGTAAGTTTATTGGACCAGTCTTTTATTTCGACCTTAGAGTCGTGCATATATTATTCTGATTTGGTGGTTTTGTTTTCTTTTGAGTTTTGAGCCTCGCCCTTTGGCGTTGCATATTATTGTGTTTGTTGTGGTTGTTACCGCCTGTTGGCGTTGAGCTAGCACCCGTTGGGGATGCTTTTTATTGTTTATTCATATTATACTTGTTGTACCCGTTTGGGGGCCAGTTTTTACAGAGGAGACTCTGCCGAAATTTTTGGTAAAATTTGCTGATGTTTTATACTTGTTTTCTTTTCTTTTCTTCTTTTATGGTTTAGATTTCTGGGCTTCGGTTTACTTAGGTCACGTGGCGCCCCTAGACGCTTCGTAATCTAAGTGCCGGTCACGTTCCGTACTTTCGGGTCGTGACAAAGTTGGTATCAGAGCGCTAGGTTTAATCTTGTATAGGTCTAGGTGACTCTTGGTTGATGGAGTAGGCGATTTAGGTAGAGTAACGTACCGTGGGTATGGTCCGCGGCATACTTACGATACACTACTCTGCTTAAGGAGCCTTAGGATGTACATTTGTTTGCACCGTATTTCATTCGTTCCTTGATCTATCTTCGTCGATGTCGGAGGGTGGTTCTGTTACCACGAGCGCACGGGCAGAGGAAGCTGCGGCTCGAATGCGATAACCATTAGAGTATTGGTTATTCTTGTGGATAGAAGCATTGCTTAACGTGCGGACGAAGGGTATTCACATGCCGTCCGGATGAAGTTAAAGGGTTCGAACGATTATCAGAAAACCATTTTTTTCCTAAGTTTAAAGAATTCGGAAGAACATGCAGGTATTCGATGGACCCTCTAGAAGAATGAAACCCTAACTCGACATAATGACCACGAGAACGCCCTTGAACCTTAGGGTTTACGGCAGTTCCGCTGTGCCATTAGTGAGGCTTGGGTTTGCCCTTCTACAGCTGGATCATCGATGCTGGGGTATGTACCGGATATTTTTAAACTGTACTTGAGTTTTGAGCTCTCGGGGATTTATGGGATTTTGATGGATCGATCGAAAAGTTTAATGTAGTCCGGACATCAAGTGAAGGGATCGACTACGTGGGAGACTCTAGATATGAGTATTGCCGTTGGTAGCGCAGTCAGCACAGCTACGAAGAGACGAGTTCGAAGCGGTCGACATCAGAGGAAAGAGGCGCACATTGACGATAGTGTTTACGATTGTGATTTAGTGATTTGAATTTCCTATTTTCGTTGATTGGATTTTTGTATTTTGAGGACTTTGTTCTACGATTGGTATTTCCTGTGTGTACCTTCATTCTATCTGTGTTCCATATATTAGTTGTATTAATGTGGTTTAGTACGCACCCAGTACACTTGATTTGGTTTTATACATTTTGAGATTTTGATTTGATTTCGTGCTTATGGGTTACACGTGATTTTGACATATATTTCGACCTAGTTTTTCTGCATTTTTGTGCTGTGATTCGATTTTGATATTCAATGTATGTTTTCGTGCACCATGTGCACTTGATTAGGGTTCTTGCGCATACTTGGCGCACTTGATGCGATTTTGTGCACACCAGATGCACTAAATCGGGGTTTTGTGCAGATTAGATGCACCTGATATTGAGTCGTGCACGCCGTTGCACTTGACAGATGTTTTTGGTACACCCCTGTTGCACTTAGTTTTGTTGTTGTGTGTATTCATGGTATCTGTATTTGGTTTCGATTTCAGTGCGCACCGGACGCACATGATATTTTATTGATGTGATTGGGATTGATTTCAGCTTGAGCAGTATATTTTCATAATGATTATTATTTGATTTAGTAACCAGGCGGGACGTGTATGTTAATATAGTTATTTTTTTAAATAAACGTCCGCTACTTATGCCGTGACACGTGCATCACACGGCAATTTTCAAAAAGGGGTTTGCATATTTCCTTATCTGGATATTTGTATGGTTTCACTATGATGCACACTATATATAAGTTATAGTCTTGATATATATTATGTTGGTTTTCGTATTGGGTTTGATATGTTATCTTCGCCGTAACTCCGATGATTGCGTTATGCTTGACGGAGTTGATTTTAGTTATGTATTGATGATTTCGGAGCCCCGACGATTTGAGTATTTTGATAAATGTTTTAGTATTTGGAGGGGGAATTTTAATTTAAATTCGGGGACCGAATTTCTTTAAGGGGGGAAGATTGTAACGTTGTGAAAATCGTTTTGGTGAAATTTCGGAAAAATCGGCAAAATTAGGGGGTTTTCTGTAAAAAGTCAAAATACAAATATCTTTATTTTAAAATTTAATATAAATATTCTAGATATGTAATTGCTAGTATTTGGTGTTTATTGAGCCACTGGTGAGATTTCAAAATTTCTGAAAATTTTCCGAAATTAATTATTTTAATATTATTTTAAGCCGTCACTAATAAATTTAATTAGGGAAAATTACAAACCGGAATGAGTTGAAACAAATTTTGTACATCATAATACATTAAACAAAATGTTTTATGTTGCTTTGATTTGAGTTGGAGTTGTCATGAGGTTTTTAGATAATTAGAGAATGGGTTATTAGAAAAGAAAATAAAATAAATAATTTTTGAAAGAATAAAAGATGTAATTAATATGGATGTTTCTACACATTTCCCTCTCTCTCTTTCTTTCCTCTTACAATTGGCCGAGCCCATGTCTGCAGTTTTCCACCTTCTCACTCTTCAAATGTGTTTTCCTTGTAACCAATATGAAATGAAATGAATAAATTAATATATATGAGTTAACATGTGTTATATGTGTGAAAGTTCTAGACATAACCACACACTTCTTTCTCTCTCTCCTTCTTCAATATTTTTGGCCGAAACCCCTTCCCAAGCTGCTGCCAAATTCTCCACCTCCTCATCTCTTCAAAAAAAAAAATTAATAATAATAATCTCCAAATTGTTTCAAAAATCAATACAAAATCCTACTAATTTCTCAATTAACCTTTAACCATTATTCTTTGCTCTTTCTAGCTTGGATTCTTGAGGCAAGAAACCATTTTTGGGAGATCAAATTTACAAGTTGATCTCGAGTTTGTGAGGTATAACTCCTAACCCTAAGGTTTAATGGTTAGTTAATTTCTTTAATCTAGCTTATTAGGAGTTTAAATTAGGTTTTAATTTCAAGCTTGGAAATTCTAGAATTTGGGTTGTGATCTAATTAGGGTTTTCAATTGTGGGTAGTGATCTAAAATTGTAGCTTAACATATTAGAATATGTTAAACTTAGTCTTGTAGCAAAAATTGATAGTTGCATTTTAATTGTTTAATAGGTTATTTTTGTAAACTAGCTTTTTAGAAAACATGTAAATAAGTTAGATAAAATTAGAATTTGGGTTTTATTATTAGTTTGTGGAATTTGTGTGTGGATTAACATGTTAAATGAGAGTGAAGTATAATCTAGTTGCAAATTCTAGCTTCCACCTTAAAAATTGTCATAATATTGCTATGTTATTAAACTAGGTTTTGTTAATTAGTTTAAAATGAGGAATTAAAACTAAAGTTAGGTTTTTAGAAAATCCTTAAGGTTTCAAGGAGTGGTTTAACGATTTAAGTTATGCAAAATCAAGTTTGTAAGTGAAATTGTGAAGTTTTGCTTAAAAATACCGAAATCGGGCAAGTTTGCAAACTAGAATTTCCAAACTAATATAATTAGGGTGCTAAAAATATAATAGTGGTTTATATAGTCTAGTTATACTATTTAATGAGTTTTATGACCATTGGTTTCAATTAAATGTCAAGTTTCGATGAAAAACGGTAAATTGGCATTTTCGAGTTTTTCGAAAACGGACGATTTGATCGATTTCAGTGTTTCGATGAATTTGATCATGTTTTATAATATAGGTAATGTGTTTTAAAACTACAAGTTGTTCGATGATGTTATCTCGATCCATCGGAGTTTGTACGCCGATATCGAGCGGTATTTGGTTCTTTTGCGTGGACGGGACATAGGTTTTAACCTATGCTTGTTCCTTGCGTCGTTTTGACTTTTGTATGCGATTTAGTTTACAATACTACATATATTTGCATATAGGTACCCCTCACATGGACTGCGGGCGATGAAGAAGAGGATGGCGACACCGTCTTCGGCAGACATGGACCAGGTGAGTAGATGCATATCTACGGGGGGAAGTCGGGTGGATGGCGTTTAGCACCCCCGCAACGTAGAATAGGAATAGTACTTATTGACTTTGGGAAACCAGACGTGACCCTAGTATTGACCCTAGGCTGGACTAGACTGATTTAGGAAAACCATATCCGAGAATGGGTACCTTGGAAGAGGTTCGTAGGTTTCAGATAGAAACACACCCACGCACACACACTGAAACTCGACATGAGGTATACATGTATATGTACATATATAGAACGAGGTATAGGTATATACATATACATACAACACGTATATGTGATTCATTGATGTGATATCCGAGATATGATGAAACAATGTAACGGGGCTTGATGCCGAAATTCTTGACTATACAGTCGTAATAAAGTGTTAGCGGATCATTAGAGAATGAGATAATGAACAAGAATATATAAATTATAAAGAGTGGTGGTGATATTGGTGTACATGGGACGCTAGAATAGTACCCGGACTGCAACTTGTGACTGATCACGATATGATATATGTATAACTTGATTACGACATTATATTGGTGTGACCTGAAGCCGATATCATATAAGTATGACTTAATCACAATATGATACATATGACATGATATTTCTGAGGATAACTAATGATGCTTATCATGATGGCAATGATATATGATTGATGTATGCGATCACAATTTAGAACCTTGATCATGAGATGTTTTGATGATGACACATTACGAATAATGAGACACCTAGGAGATACTTGACCCGTACCCCGATATTGGGATGCCGTACGATGGATTTTACCGTACGAGGCTTAGATTTGATGATTGATCCGCACTCTTGATTCGAGGAAGCCGCACTACGTACGTGACGCTATTGAGGCGGGATTGCCGACTATTAGAGATGTTGATTCAGACCTTAGGTAGACTCTAGTTTCTTACTGACTAGTCTATTAGGTTTAGTTCCTTAGGATGCTATATAGACACCGGTTTAGGTTTGACTCACATAGTGATAGTTGTACTTGTATGTCGCAGAGTGGTGGATACTGTACATCTGTTTATACATTCATACTGTAATTATCATGGTGCATGTTATTACATATATTACTATAATCAGTATAAACCATACCTGTTAGGACACCAGCACCATTACCGATGATGCGCATATTTCACGCACACTTATTTGCCGGCTCACACACATCATCATCGGTAATTGCTATGTCACGTACACTCTAGATCATATTGTCTTTTATGGATCGAATCAGTTAGCAACTAGACATATATAATATTGTGATTATTCTCTGACATTAGTATAAGACATGATATTTATTACTTAGACATTCATGCATTCATATTTCATGTTATCGCACAGTAGTATGGGCATATGCTGACACTTATCATATAATTACTCATGATTTTGAGATTTGGATATTTATGAGATTTCTGGATTTTGGGGAAAACCGCAAAAACATATAAAAACTTCTCTCTCTCTCCTCTTCTCTTTTTAAATAAGATGCGGTTTTCTCGTATTGTATGGGTCGTCCACCATGAGTATTTCATATTTTCTGTTGGATTTCGAGACCCGATTCGAGGAGTGGATGAACCGTCTCGGGTACATGGTGGGCCCGGTACGGTACCCCGGGGCAAGAAGATCGAGTTGTAGACGATGAGCCTGGCAGGGGAAGGCTACCTACCGGTGATGTCTGGCGCGGCGGATATCCGGAGGATACCGACCGTTGTCGTGAGATTTGATGATATGGGCCGATCCGAACTGACGGAGCCCGAGATATTGAGACTTGAGATTACATGTGTTGTGTCGATGTTTGACACGGATTTCCATGGATTTCATTATTGAGATTTCAGATTTCTTATACATATATATCTGGATTTCAGGATTTGTTACTGTACATTCATCGTGCATGCATTTCATTCATATGACATAGTATTATTTGAGGTACTAACACGACACGGAGTAGTTGCACTTACACATAGTATTACCCTGCTATTACTAGATGTTTGGGATATAGTAGTGTATTATTATGACCTAGGATAGCGTCGTGCATTCGATTTCTTTTCGTAGATGTCTTCTACTCACGAGTTGGCAACTCACCCCCGTTGTGCCAAATTTTATTACAGGTTCGATGTACAGGTTTCCGTGGTAGCTTGTTGGCACATCTCTTCTTCAGGGTGATTTGCACGGTAGGTTGGTTCCCTTGTATCCGAACCACCATTGTACTTTTATTCACTCATTTGTATCTAGTAAGCTCCATCAACCATATTTGTATTACTTGGTAAGTTTATTGGACCAGTCTTTTATTTCGACCTTAGAGTCGTGCATATATTATTCTGATTTGGTGGTTTTGTTTTCTTTTGAGTTTTGAGCCTCGCCCTTTGGCGTTGCATATTATTGTGTTTTTTGTGGTTGTTACCGCCTGTTGGCGTTGAGCTAGCACCCGTTGGGGATGCTTTTTATTGTTTATTCATATTATACTTGTTGTACCCGTTTGGGGGCCAGTTTTTACAGAGGAGACTCTGCCGAAATTTTTGGTAAAATTTGCTGATGTTTTATACTTGTTTTCTTTTCTTTTCTTCTTTTATGGTTTAGATTTCTGGGCTTCGGTTTACTTAGGTCACGTGGCGCCCCTAGACGCTTCGTAATCTAAGTGCCGGTCACGTTCCGTACTTTCGGGTCGTGACAGGAATACGGATGCAGGTGTGTATGCACAGTTTTTCGGAGTGATGAAGGAGGAGGTGCCTCATTAGGGTTTTGGCAGTTGGTTCGGCCAAAACCATTATGTGGCAGACTCATTAGGGTTTTGACAGTTCGTTTGGTCAAAACCATTATGAGCCGCGAACATCATTTACTAATCCTATTAGTGATAATCTTATGATGGCTAATTGCATTGACCATTTGACCCCGTTGACCTCTCTTGACTTTGTTGACCGGTTGACCGGGTTGACCATTGACTTTCAAGAGGGTTCTACACTTTTCTTTTATTTTCCTTTTTCTTTTGGATTATGATAATGGTCATTTCAAAGTAGCCATCAACTTTATCTTGATGGAATTAGTAATGATGTTGTTTTGCATTATTTGCAACCATGGTTCTTTTCTTTTGGATCATAATATTATTCTCATTCTCTCTCTTGGAAATGAGAAGCTCCATGGTTGCAAGAAAACTTCCTTCTTCTTCCTCCTCTTGATTTCTTCTTTGATCTCATGTGTTGAGAGAAAAAGGATTCCACTTGACAAACACATCCATACATCTCCTCTACACATCCTAGGGCTTCTAGATTAGCAATCTCCTTGCCCTAGTTACCTCGGCTTGAGGTGGAGCTCGGTGTACATCTCTCGGGTGGATCGTCTTCGACTCAAGGAGGCCGCGGAGGTGACCAAAGTCCGGATCAACCTTTGAGCAAGCAAAGAGAAGAACAACAAGAAGAGAAGAACAACAAAGAAGAAGAACAACAAGAAGAGAAGGAGTTCAAGTTAAGGTATAACCCCTAACCGAGCAGATACATCTCTTGTTAGGTTACTAGTGTATTGTTTAGCAAAGACCCGGCTTTTACGGTCCAGGTTACAAAGTTTAGAAAAATTTTTGTTTTACCGTTTCCGCAACCCCGAAAGTACCGGGTGAGGTAACGTGGACCTAACACTTATGCACTGAGCGTGGTAAGCCGGTATCAGTCAGACCCAGGGGAGAAGCACTGGATAGCGGTGAAGAACATTCTCAAGTACCTGAGAAGGACTAAGGAGATGTTCTTGGTTTCCGCCGGAAAAGACCTCAAGATGGAGGCCTTTGCTGATTCCGGCTTCCAGAGTGATAAGGACGATTCCAAGTCCATGTCAGGTTATGTCTTTACCTTCAATGGAGGGGCGGTGTGCTGGAAGAGTTCCAAGCAGGACACCGTTGCTGACTCGACGATGGAAGCGGAGTATATTGCTTCTTGCGATGCCGCAAAAGAAGCGGTCTGGATGAAGAAGTTCCTAACAGAACTTCAGGTGGTTCCTACCATTGTTGATCCAATACCTCTGTATTGCGACAACAACGGAGCTATAGCTTTAGCGAAGGAACCAAGGTCCCATCAGAAGTCCAGACATATGTTAAGGCGGTATCACCTGATCAGGGAGATCATAGATCGCCGGGAGATCGAGGTCCGGAGAGTTGCTACTGAAGAGAACATTGTTGATCCATTCAAAATGGCCCTACCTCAGATTCAGTTCGAGAGGCTACTCGAGATCATCGGTCTTCGATATGCCAGTATATGGCCCTAGTGCAAGTGGGAGATTGTTAGTGTATATGCCCTAGGGGCCATTATTGTATCATACTAGCTTGTATATTACTTAATGGAAGCTTGGGATATTCACAGTTATATAACAGTCTTGCTAAACATGGTAGTATGCTACTTGGTTTTATCTATCTTAATATGTGTGTTCGTATTGATAGAGCCCTTAGGATCTTGCTTGACTATCAGCGTTGTGATGGCAGTCACACTAGTGGGGGCTGGGTAGTCTACAAGCACATCCTTTTCCAGCTCCCTAGTCGTAAGATTATCGAGACAGGGCATCGATACTCCGGAGTAGACTAGTGTGTACGCTTCTCATCCCAGTTGGGGAGATGGTCTATCCCACAGCCATCAGTACATCGTACTGGAGATAGTATACAAGTGCTCGTTGGGTTATGAGTACACCGGACAGGACTCACAGGGAACTGTTGGTCGGTATTATACCCGTCATCAGTTAACAGTTCCCAGGTGACATGAGTACAGCATAGTCCGCAGACTTGACACTGCTACTTCGCCTCGAGTGTGTCCCACTGTTCTTAGATTGCTAGCTTACCACGGCTCAAAGGAGTCATGCAAACAGGCAGCAGTTGGGTGCAGCCCGAGCACTTGGAGGCAGTGGCGGATAGACAGGATTCGTCTCTCCCAGTATTGGGAGTTGATATCGCGCTGTGTCAGAGAGCCATTACGCAAAGTCCCTGGCCAGGGCAAACGAGATTTACTGGTAGGTTCCAATAGTTTCTCAAGGTGTAATGGGCTACGCTCCAACACGACTTATACCGCTATTAGAGGACTGACGCTTGCCGCCCCTAGGCCCGATATGCGATAGTCTTAGACGAACAGACCGGACTGTACGGAGATTGTCACATCAGGCTCAGTAAGAGTTCGGATGGGTTTCCTCATCGGCCTTCTTATCGACATCTACCTGGGGACCGTTACGTACAGCTAGTGCCGCTTGCGGTCTGTGGTTAAACCCATTGCCAGCGTAGTAGTCGAGTCTTTAGAGTCCCACACAGAGAGTTTTCCTGCTCCAGGCGAAACGATATAGAGGTCGTATAGTTTTACGACAAAGGTTCGGACGTATACGTGTGTTTACGCACGTACGACGTTCGGACAGTTTTTACTTGCCGACTTTGATTTAAGCTAGATTCTAGTATCGGATTATTGGATTTATACAGTCTAAAGTTTTTCCGTGTTTTCACGGATAGGAGGGGCATTCTCGTAATTTGGAGAGAAGCTTCTAGAAGGATGATGACTTGGGGGTTTAGGTGGCATTTGCATTTATTGTTTTTGTAAGGTTAGTCTAGCACCCTATGAAGAGTTTTGAAGCATCACATGTCCAAAAGTTTAAATTTTTATGGTGCTAAACAAACACGCAAAGGAAACGATCCTAGAAAATTAGGGTTATGAAACTTTAAGCTAGTAAAGATTATGGTTTGAAGGCTACAACCTTTGTAGCTCCCCTTTGCTAGACTCCTTGGTTTCTTGGGTTGTTGAATCAAGGTCCTCTTGAAGTCCCCTTGCGTCCACGACGATCCACCACGGAGTTCTCCGTCCAAGCTCGCTACTTTGGAAAACCGAAGGAAACACTCTAATCAAGTTGGCTAGACTTGAGTAGAATGAGGTTGTGGCTTAGGATCTCTGTTCAAAAACCTTTCTTTAATGGTGTTTAACTCACTAGAAGAAACTAGAGAGGAAAAGATGAAGGAGGATGAAGATGGTGGCTAATTTTAGCAAGAGGTGTAAAAAGATAACCTTGAGTTAAGAAGAAAATGAAATATATATCACTATATATATTTATTTCCTTCTTAACTTCAACCATGATTAAATGATGGATAGTTTGTTTAACTTGGGTTTTAAATGATAAAGAGAAGGATAGCCATAGGTTAGTGGTAGTTGAGATAGGTTAGGTTAGAAGAAGAGTGTAGAATCAAGAATGATTATCCTTTTCTTTTTCATTTTGCTTTAAAACCAAAATTAAATAATAATCCATTATTTAATCTATGGTGTGAGTCTTATATTGCCACCATTTCCATATGCTAACAACCATGATGGATGGGTGTATGTATGTATGCATGTATGCACATCCACATGTGCATGAAACTAGAATGGAAGAAAGAAACACATGCATGCATGCATACATCCATCAAACCCTAGAATGGTTTCAAGTGAGAAAACTAATGGTTAGATGATAAATCAACACTTAATTTATCAACCCGGTCATATCTCATACGACCCCACCAAAAGCAGGCCACCCGATCAATGTTCGGTATCATATACGCACAGTTTAATCGGGTGCATGCGCATATCGCATATGCGCACCACAACGTTTCGCCTGGACTGGGTAACTCCTTTGTGGGACTCTTAGACTCGTCAATACGCCGGCAGAGGGTAATGATCATATCAAGTCCCCTAAGCCGTAAGCAGTCAGCTAAACGTAACGGCTACCCGGGTATTGAGCGATCAGAAGAAAACAAGCGAACCTGCTACAACTCCCGTCGAGCCATCCGGCAACACTACCGTACAGTCCGGTCTCTTCGTCAGATATGCTGCATATCGAGCCTAGGGATGGTCACGTCGACCCCAATAACTCAATAAGTCGTGCCGGTGAATGGTCTATAACAGATCGAGAAACTACTGATAACACTTATCAGCAAATCTCAGCAGCCCTGGCCAGGGACTTGCTGTTATAACCAGTCGGGCACAGTACAACATCAACTCCTAATACCGGGAGAGACGAAACCCCTCCTATCGCTCATTGCCTTCGTGTGTCTCGGGACTGTACCCAACGGCCACCTGTTTGCACGACTCAGTAGAGCCGTGGTAGGGTGGCAATCAAAGTACAGTGGGAGAACACACAAGACTCCATGAGGATCTCGGGTCTACAGACTAACCTGTACCAGTGTCACCTGAGAACTGCTATCCGACGATAGATATAATTCCATATAGGAGTTCTCGGTGAGTCCGTCCAGTGTACCCAGTCACCACTGAGCACCCGTATATGATCTTGATGTCAAACATCGATGGATGTGGGAACATCCATCGCCCATCGTATGGGTCTAGTATCATATACGCTTGTCTACTCTGGTATATCAATGCCCCGTCTCGATATACCTACAACTAGGGACGTTCCAGGATATGCTTATAGACTACAGATGTCCCACTAGTATGATCTCCATCATAATCAGTGTAGTCAAGCCGATATCCTCAGGGCTTTATCAGCATGTATGAATGAATAAAAGCATGATCAAATCAACATGTCAGATAAAGAAGAACCAGATAGCATACTATCATGTCGAGCAAGAATGCAAACTGAATATATATACATGTATAGATACATCGACTATCACATAATGGCCTCTAGGGCATACATATATCCAACAATCTCCCACTTGCACTAAGGCGAGTTATTGGCGTATCTCATACCCAACATCTCAAAAAGTCGCTCATGCTGTGGCTGAGGGAGAGCCTTGGTGAGTGGATCCGCGGCGTTGTTCTTTGTATCTACTCTCTTAATCTCGATCTCGCGGCGATCTGCAATCTCCCGGATCAAATGAAAGCGCCTCAGGATATGTCTGGACCGCTGATGGGATCTGGGCTCCTTGGCTAACGCCATCGCCCCATTATTGTCACAATACAAAGGTATTGGATCAGTAATGGTTGGAACTACTCCTAGCTCCGAGACGAACTTCTTCATCCAGACGGCTTCCTTGGCGGCATCATTTGCAGCAATGTACTCAGCTTCCATCGTAGAGTCAGCAACGGTATCTTGTTTGGAACTCTTCCAACTTACCGCCCCTCCATTGAGGGTAAATACAAACCCTGAGATAGATTTTCTGTCATCCTTATCGCTCTGGAAGCTCGAATCGGTAAAGGCCTCCATTTGGAGATCTGTATTACCATACACCAAGAACAATTCTTTAGTCCTTCGTAAGTACTTAAGAATGTTCTTCACAGCTGTCCAGTGGTTCTCCCCTGGGTTGGATTGATACCTGCTTACAACACTAAGTGCATAAGCTACATCTGGGCGTGTACATAACATCGCATACATTATAGACCCTACTGCCGAAGCATAAGGTATAATGCTCATGCGAGCTCTCTCTTCATCGGTCTTTGGACAAGAATCCTTGGAGAGAGTGACTCCATGGCAAGCGGGTAAGGCACCCCGCTTGGAGTCTTCCATACTAAACCTCTTTAGGATGGTGTTGATGTACCTGGTTTGGGACAATCCTAATAACTTTTTGGATCTATCCCTATAGATCCTTATGCCCAGGATGTATGTGGCATCACCCAGGTCCTTCATGGAGAACCTTAGTGATAAGAATGATTTGACCGACTGTAGCATAGGAATATCATTTCCTATTAGAAGAATATCATCCACGTACAATACGAGGAATGTGACAGCTCTTCCTACAGCCTTCTTATAAACACAAGGTTCATCTGGATTTTTGATGAAATCAAACTCTTTGATAACATCATCGAAACAGATGTTCCAACTCCGAGATGCCTGCTTTAACCCATATATGGATTTAAGCAATCTACATGCTTTCTCGCTGCTCCCACTGTCAATGAAGCCCTCTGGCTGATCCATATAAACGCATTCTTCTAAATCTCCATTTAGAAATGCTGTTTTAACGTCCATCTGCCAGATTTCATAGTCGTAGTGAGCAGCAATAGCAAGTAGGATCCGAATGGATTTAAGCATGGCTACGGGCGAAAAAGTTTCGTCTTAGTCCAAACCTGGTCTTTGACGAAAACCTTTCGCCACAAGTCTTGCCTTATAGGTCTCTACCTGCCCATCCACACCAATCTTTCTTTTAAAGATCCATTTGCACCCTACAGGTTTTACCCCAGGGGTACAACGTCCAAAGTCCATACTTTGTTGGTGTACATAGACTCCATTTCGGATCTCATGGCATCCAGCCACTTCACAGAGTCACCACTCGTGATAGCTTGCTGAAAACTGGTAGGATCATCATCATCCATGATGCAATCTTCTCCGTTACCATCAATGAGGAAACCGTAGTACCTCTCCGGTGGGCGAGAAGTCCTACCAGACCTAGGGAGTGGCCGAGGTTCTTCAGTTTCTGTTGCAACAGCCGGTTCAACCAAATCGTCATTTGTAGTTTGTGTCTCCAGAACCTCTTCTAGATCTACCACCTTGCCATCATCTTTATCTGTGAAAAACTCTTTTTCCAAGAATGTGGCATACTGAGAAACAAACACTTTTTGTTCCTCTTTATGGTAGAACAGATATCCATAAGAATTCTTTGGATATCCCACAAAGTTACACGTGACTGACCGTGTCTCGAGTTTGTCCGGATTCTGCTTTTTAACATAGGCCGGGCAACCCCAAATTATAATTCTCTTAAAAGATGGTCTCTTCCCATTCCATATCTCATATGGCGTGGTAGACACGGCTTTGGTTGGAACCCTGTTTAGCAGAAATGCTGCAGTCTCCAATGCATGCCCCCAAAACGTGACTGGTAACTCAGCGTCACTCATCATGGACCGGGCCATATCTAATAGGGTCTTATTCCGTCGTTCTGACACACCGTTGTGCTGTGGTGTGTAAGGAGGAGTGAGCTGAGAGAGAATCCCATTCTCTTTTAGGAAGTTTGCAAATTCTGTACTGAGATACTCTCCACCTCGATCTGATCGAAGCATCTTAATACTCAAGCCGGTTTGTTTTTCTACTTCTTGTTTATATTCAACGAATTTCTCGAAAGCGTCAGACTTGTGCTTTAATAAAAATACATGACCGAATCTTGAGAAATCGTCGGTGAATGTAATGAAGTATGAAAAACCGCCTCTAGCCTGTGTAGACATTGGCCCACATACATCACTATGTATGAGGCCAAGGAGCTGAGTAGCTCTTTCTCCGTGTCCGGTAAACGGAGTTTTGGTCATTTTACCCTTGATACAAGACTGGCAAGTCGCATAAGATTTATATTCAAAAGAGTTTAAATATCCATCTTTGTGTAACCTGTTTAGTCTTGTTTCGTTAATATGACCAAGTCTACAATGCCAAAGAAAAGCTTCATTTAATTCTGAAAGTTTTCTTTTATTAGTGTGTTGTATACTGAAAACTGTGTGTTGATTTAGGACATATATTCCGTTATTAAGCGTACCATACCCAACCAACATTTGATTTAGGTGAATGTTCATAACATTGTTCTGCAACACAAAATTATATCCTTCATTGTCCAACAAAGAAACGGATATTATATTACATAGCATACTTGGTACAAAATAACATGGATTCAAAATCAAAATACATCCAGATGGCAACCCCAAGTGATACTCTCCCACTGCGACTGTATGTACATTGGAACCATTTCCAACGCGGAGAGTATGGTCACCTGTTTTCAAAACCTTGCTATTTCTCAGCCCCTGCATAGAATTGCAAATGTGAGAACCTAAACCGGTATCCAATACCCAGGAAGCAGAGTTTATAGAAAAACAGTTTTCCGTCACAAACGCACCTGAAGCAGAAGCATCACCATGCTTTTTCTTGAGACTTAGGTACTCCGTGCAATTGCGCTTCCAATGTCCTGTCTTGTGGCAATGAAAACACTCGCCTTTCCCCGGGTCTCCAGCTGTGGACTTTCCCTTTCTCTTCACCTTTTTAACTCCGCCCTTAGGATTAGTGGGTTTCTTCTTTTTCTTTCCCTTGGCCTTAGCTTTCGGGCGAGAAGAAGAAGACTGTCCAATGGTCATAACGGGAGTCTTTGCTGACTTCATAGTGCTCTCTGCACTCCTTAACATATTGAGGAGTTCAGGGAGTTCCTTCTCCATGCCATGCATGTTAAAGTTCACTATGAACTGAGCAAAGGTGGAGGGGAGGGACTGCAAAATAATATCTATATATTGTTCATTGTCCATTGTCCATCCAAGGTCCTCAAGCTCTTCTATAAGAGCTATCATCTTCAAAACATGGTCTCCTACTGGTGTGCCAGGGGCCATTCGCATCTGAAACAGTTTCTTTGATGCTTCGTATGGTAATACGCGGGATTGCTCCCCATACAACTCCTTTGTATGGAGCAATATACCGTGAATGTCCATGTCCTCGTGCTGCTTTTGATGTGTGTTGTCCATCGATGCAAGCGCGAGGCATTTTTCCGTGGCACAGTCAGCGTCCCATGTCTTGCGGACTTCAATGTCCGCAACTGAGGATTTTGGACCTGCGACGGGAGGGGCTGAAGCCGTGAGGACATATGATACTTTATCATAAGTCAAGGCGATCTTCAGATTCCTTAGCCAGTCTTTATAGTTGGTCCCATTCAGTTTGTTTTTATCTAGTAGAAGCTTAAGTCCAGTCATTGGCATCTGCCATTAAGAGAGAGAAAATAATACACTCAGCGAAAGCTCTTGCACAGATTAGATTGGTTTATTATCTTGTCTAATCGATGTTTCCCACTGCTTTTTATCAAGGTTTTCTTTCAAACCATAAAAAGAAAAACTAGCCAGGATTAATTACAGTCTACAACTTCGCTAACTGTTCAGCCAGGCCAGTGTCGGTACTTTGAGGGAGGTTCCCCGTGCTTTCGCACGGACCTAATTAGAGTAAACCTCGTTTTCCCAGAGGCGGAGCCCCGTTAATACCTTTCTAGACACCTAATGAGTTAGCTAATTGTAAACTGTAAAACTCTCCTAGGAGCAACTATTGCCCACAGTGGGATCGGGATCCAACCATCACATGGAAGGTATGCAATCTCATTGCAAATTTCAACACTTGAAATTCTCGATGTAATTTTTACTCCTAGTACTTATGACCTTAACTATGGTCAACAAATCATAAGTACCAGTCAAGTTCTACCCGTCATTTCTTGATCAATTAGACCCACCCATATGACCCTTAACTATGGTCAACAAAGTCGCATGAATGTCCTAATTAATCTGCATCATATGCAGTGTAGGAAGACATCACTTAGCTATCGTACACTACGCCTTAACTAAAGTCAACAAACGTAGCACGAATACTAAGTACTCTACTTCCTAAAATGACGGAGGGTTGCGAATGATTTTTAAGAAAATCTTTAACGCTTTGAACTTGATATCGTTGTAGAATCAAACAGTTTTCAAAAGGAGTGGCTTAAGCTCCGCAGTTTTGAAATGTAGCTTTTTCATAAATAGCCGAGTAGTTTTTAAATCCGATTCTACAACATTTTTTTAGGTTTATTTTCTTTACATTAATCACATTAATGTAATCCCATCATTTAAGCCCTAAAGCCAATCATAGAAAAGAAACGAAAATAACACGTACGCTTATGCCATCCGCATTCGCCGCAATGTTCCGTTATGCACCGTTAGGTTACTTAACTAACGGCATACCGGGACGGGACTAGCGCGGGTGTAAAACATAAGCAACGTCTACTATATATCATATATATAATATGTCATTCGTCTCAGATATCATAGAACACAGGCAGCAGAAACATAGATATAACGTGGGATATCCTAGGACGTCCGTATTTAGTATTTAGCCAGAATAGAAAATACGGATTCCACAGTCGCGATGAATAGCCAAGCCCACACCCTGGACCCCTACGAGAGCGGAAAGTGACCCTACCAATTCTGGAGTTTAGGAGACCCGGTCTCGACTCCTCGAGATGGCCTCCCACCGAACCCCAGAACCCGGTCACCTGTGCTCCCCTCCTTGGGTCCATCCTAATGCAGAAAAATAAATAATATACAACACTGGTGACACAACCTCAACCTGGAAGTGCCCCAAATAAAAGAATATTACATTACATTTGAATTTACATGAATGAAAATATAAAACTCTCATCTCACAAAAACCCCCTGGCTATTCGATCGCGACAATCCTGCACATCATATCTCAGCAACACATAATATCACATATCATCAATGTAAGTAAGAATGCGTACCCCGATTGTCGTTGATGTATAGCAACGAAACCGGCGATATCGAACATAGTACACTTACGGTCACAGAAAAGAAAGTGTAAAACTACAATATTTGGAATCCAGATACTCTTTAGACATCATAAATGCGAAATATCACATACTTCGTATTTCATGCCTAAACTATATGAATTCCACATATTGTATCACATTCCAGACAAACAGACAGTATTAAAGTTTTCGAACGAACGATCAAATACCCAAGATTCACTAAAGCTCAACACTTGAGCAGGGTTCAAAAATCCGGAGTGTGACACAGTAGTAGCGGTCCAGCCGTAGAAGGGTCAAGCCAACGCCTCACATGTGGCACGCCGTACTGCCCCAAACCCTAAGGTTCAAAGGGCAGTTCGAGACGGTCATATAATCGAGTTAAGGTTTGTTGTCTGCTAGAGGGACCACCGCAAAAAGACTTGCACGTATCTCCAAAGCATTTAAACCCCGTGAATAGTGAGTAAATGATACTCGTTCAAACACTTCAATACTTTCTAATTTACCCGGAAAAGCTACGAAATGAAAATCCCGATCGAAATGACGAGTCCAAAACCATCTCCAGAATTTTTCAAAACCAAATGCAGATTAAAAATATCCAAAAATTTATACAAGCAGATTCATGAATTACTGTACAAAAAATATTCATCAATTCATTTATACGGCCGCGGAACCGCGGCCTAAGCAAGCTTAGGCCGCGTTTCCGCGGCGAGAATCACTGTTCATGGAATAATTTTTCTATCGTAATCCTTATGTTTTCCTGCTGTATTTTTTACATATTTTTAATTCTGAAAAATGTCAATTTTTAGAAAATTTCCAGAGAGCACCCTAAAAAGTCGTATTTCGGTTCGATCAGAGTTTTAACTTCGTAAAAAGGACGTCTAATGTTCTAGGTCGGCTCTGATACCAATGTAAGGTTAGTCTAGCACCCTATGAAGAGTTTTGAAGCATCACATGTCCAAAAGTTTAAATTTTTATGGTGCTAAACAAACACGCAAAGGAATCGATCCTAGAAAATTAGGGTTATGAAACTTTAAGCTAGTAAAGATTATGGTTTGAAGGCTACAACCTTTGTAGCTCCCCTTTGCTAGACTCCTTGGTGTCTTGGGTTGTTGAATCAAGGTCCTCTTGAAGTCCCCTTGCGTCCACGACGATCCACCACGGAGTTCTCCGTCCAAGCTCGCTACTTTGGAAAACCGAAGGAAACACTCTAATCAAGTTGGCTAGACTTGAGTAGAATGAGGTTGTGGCTTAGGATCTCTGATCAAAAACCTTTCTTTAATGGTGTTTAACTCACTAGAAGAAACTAGAGAGGAAAAGATGAAGGAGGATGAAGATGGTGGCTAATTTTAGCAAGAGGTGTAAAAAGATAACCTTGAGTTAAGAAGAAAATGAAATATATATCACTATATATATTTATTTCCTTCCTAACTTCAACCATGATTAAATGATGGATAGTTAGTTTAACTTGGGTTTTAAATGATAAAGAGAAGGATAACCATAGGTTAGTGGTAGTTGAGATAGGTTAGGTTAGAAGAAGAGTGTAGAATCAAGAATGATTATCCTTTTCTTTTTCATTTTGCTTTAAAACCAAAATTAAATAATAATCCATTATTTAATCTATGGTGTGAGTCTTATATTGCCACCATTTCCATATGCTAACAACCATGATGGATGGGTGTATGTATGTATGCATGTATGCACATCCACATGTGCATGAAACTAGAATGGAAGAAAGAAACACATGCATGCATGCATACATCCATCAAACCCTAGAAAGGTTTCAAGTGAGAAAACTAATGGTTAGATGATAAATCAACACTTAATTTATCAATCCGGTCATATCTCATACGACCCCACCAAAAGCAGGCCACCCGATCAATGTTCGGTATCATATACGCACATTTTAATCGGGTGCATGCGCATATCGCATATGCGCACCACAACGTTTCGCCTGGACTGGGTAACTCCTTTGTGGGACTCTAAGACTCGTCAATATGCCGGCAGAGGGTAATGATCATATCAAGTCCCCCAAGCCGTAAGCGGTCAGCTAAACGTAACGGCTACCCGGGTATTGAGTGATCAGAAGAAAACAAGCGAACCTGCTACAACTCCCGTCGAGCCATCCGGCAACACTACCGTACAGTCCGGTCTCTTCGTCAGATATGCTGCATATCGAGCCTAGGGATGGTCACGTCGACCCCAATAACTCAATAAGTCGTGCTGGTGAATGGTCTATAACAGATCGAGAAACTACTGATAACACTTATCAGCAAATCTCAGCAGCCCTGGCCAGGGACTTGATGTTATAACCAGTCGGGCACAGCACAGCATCAACTCCCAATACCGGGAGAGACGAAACCCCTCCTATCGCTCATTGCCTTCGTGTGTCTCGGGACTGTACCCAACGGCCACCTGTTTGCACGACTCAGTAGAGCCGTGGTAGGGTGGCAATCAAAGTACAGTGGGAGAACACACAAGACTCCATGACGATCTCGGGTCTACAGACTAACCTGTACCAGTGTCACCTGAGAACTGCTATCCGATGATAGATATAATTCCATATAGGAGTTCTCGGTGAGTCCGTCCAGTGTACCCAGTCACCACTGAGCACCCGTATATGGGAACATCGATGAATGTGGGAACATCCATCGCCCATCGTATGGGTCTAGTATCATATACGCTAGTCTACTCTGGTATATCAATGCCCCGTCTCGATATACCTACAACTAGGGACGTTCCAGGATATGCTTATAGACTACAGATGTCCCACTAGTATGATCTCCATCATAATCAGAGTAGTCAAGCCGATATCCTCAGGGCTTTATCAACATGTATGAATGAATAAAAGCATGATCAAATCAACATGTCAGATAAAGAAGAACCAGATAGCATACTATCATATCGAGCAAGAATGCAAACTGAATATATATACATGTATAGATACATCGACTATCACATAATGGCCTCTAGGGCATACATATATCCAACAGTTTTAATGACTCATTTGTGTGATTCATCCTTGGAGTTAATGCTTCATTTATTGAACTAATGACTCATGAGATGAATCACTCATATGAATAAATGAAGGATGATGATTAATCATTTTATTTATTTATTTTGATAAATTATTATGCTTCATATATTCAAGAGAGATCATTATCTCATTCTCATTCTCTTGCTCACCTTCTCTCTCCTCAAGCTCTCTCTCTCTTCAAACCCTAATCCTCCCCTCTCATGTGTTGAGATCAAGGATTAGATAGACTAATTAATCCATTACCTCACTCTATATCACTTAGGTGCCTTTGATTAGCAACTAAAGAAACCGAGTTAGCTTAAGATTAGAAGTGAAGCTTGGAATAGAAGCTCTCGGGTGGATCATCTATTACGTAGAGGAGGCCGAGGAGGAGGTGGATAACGAAAAGACGAAGGACTAGATTCACTAGGTATAATCACTTCTATTAGTAGTTAACAACTCCTATGTATATGTTAGTTATAGTTTAGCAAAGATTTTTCGGTTAGTCGATGTTAACTCAAAGAACATGATTGTTTTTCATATTTCCGCCTCCCCGCAACTCGTGGGGTGTTGTACATCGAATTACACAGCCCCCACTCTGTCGTTAGTTAAGTAACCTAACGGATGATGATGGGGCCCAGTGGCGAATGCGGATGGCATATACGTACATCATATTTTTCATTCTTTTCTGGTGTGATATGTTAATTGATCGGACCGCGTTGATTCTGAACAATGCAAGGGTAAAACAAACTTATATATGATGTTGTTGGAATGAAGTTTTTATAAAAAAAACTGACATTACAGACGTTCTCTTTTGCTTTGCACAGTGGTATTCGATTGGGAATATCATGCACTTCATTCGATGAGGCAAAGGCCGAGATCCCTTCATCGGGAGTGACACCTTAGGAAGAAGTTTGCATCAACGTAATAACTTCACTATATTCGATTCTTTTTCTTTGCATCGTGGTATTCAGTTTGAAATATCCTGCACCTCATTCGACGAGGAAAGAGCCGAGATCCCTTCAGAGGGAGTGGCCTCTTTAGCAAAAGTTTGCGCCACTATATATTTGTAAAACCACTCGGTTCCTTCAACGATATCAAGTTCATTACGTTAAAAAATTTTCACTAAAAACCAACCGTAGCCCTCCGTCATTTCATATTTGTATTGCTTAGTATTCACGCTACGTTTGTCGTTGTTATTCGCCGAGGCGTAATGTGCAGTAGCTCTGCAATACTTTTCTGTCGTATGGACATGTGGATTGGTTAGGACGGTCGTACGACTTTGTTGATTAGTCGTCAAAGGTCATATGGGTGGGTTTAACGCAATCAAGATAATGACGGGTTGAACTTGACTATGAACTTTTGATTTATTGATTATTCATCAAGGTCACTTAGGTCCTAGGGGTAAAAAAATCACATCGGGAGTTTCAAACATACAGAAAACTTACCAGGCAAGTGCATACTTTCTGGAGTGTGGTGACTTGAATGGATTCCATCAAGTTATCATGCGATGATAGTTGGATCCCGATTCCCACAGATGACTAGGTTTACTCGTTGGGTGATTTTAGATGATTCCGACTAATTCTCCTTTTGGGTTTGGATGAGAATTCGAGGAAACAGTAAGAGCCATCCTGATTGGATAAAGTGATAAACCATTTTGATCTAGGTTACAGTGCACGCTGAGTGTTTCTTTTCTCTCTCTCTTTGGCAGCGACCATGACCTGGCCCTAAACTAAAACTCATGAACCAAGTTAACCGAATCCTCTTAAAACACTTTGGCTTTTGGATTGTCACTTAGTTGCATATATCATTGGCACTCCTACTTTTACCCTTTGCATTTCTCCGGAGCATTCCGTATCACTACGAAGATCTATATTTCTTGGATATTCCATCGTATAGTTACATACGAACTCGAAAGAACTCGTTCCAGTTCAAGGATGGATTCTGGTTCTGAAGAAATTGAATAGGATTATTCGGATGTCTTTTCCCTTTACCTTCTTTCAGGTTGCGAGAGCTCCCAGTATTAGGAGAGTACACCTATTGCGCTTATTGGATAGTCTTCTTCCAAACCATAGGCAGGTGCCAAAAGGTAGGGAAGGAAGAAAACCAATTGAGCCTAAGTGTGGTGTACAGAAGGTAATAAGTAAAGACATATAAAGGGATTAGATTGAGGGCAAAGGACATTGCGACTACTATCATTCACGAAGAAACCGCGTATACCCCTTGTTGGCTATAGTGCCCTCAAGACAATTATCGTAGACGAAGGCAAGCGATTATGATGATTGTGGAAGGGCCTATACTAATAAAACAGTCTTACTCGAGATGATAGTATGCTATCTGGTTTGTCTTTATCATAATGTATATGTTGATAGAGCCCAAAGGATTCTTACTTAACTACCAGAATTGTGATGGCGATCACATACGTGGGAGCTGGGGGTCTATAAGCACATCCTTAAATGTCCCTAGTCGTGGGAGTATCGAGACTGTGCATCGATACTCCAGTGTAGACAGGTGTATACTTATCTAGACCCTGACGAGGGGCGGTGGCCGATCTCACAAGCCATTGGTGTCAGTTGTTCACCTAAGATAGTATACAGGTGCTCATTGGGTTATGAGTACACTAGACGGACTCGCCGGGAACATGCTAGTTGGTATTATACCTATTGTCAGATAGAAGTTCCCTGGTGACATGTGTACAGGTTAGTCTGTTGACCTTAGATCGTCATTTGTCTCGTGTCAGTTCCCACTGTGCTTTGATTACTACCCTACCACGGCTCAAAGGAGTCATGCAAACAGGTTTTAGTTGGGTACAGTCCCGAGCCACATAGAGGCAGTGAGCGGATCGTCAGGGATTCGTCTCTCCCGGTATTGGGGGTTGATGTCGCGCAGTGCACGGGTGGCCATCACTAGAAATCCTCGACCGGGGTATGTGAGAATTACCGATCTAGGATCGATAGTTTCTCAGGTTGTGATATGTTTCATACCGACATGAATTATCGCGTTATTAGGGGTCTGACTTTAACCACCCTCTAGACTCGATATGCGATACTCTTAGACGAACAGACCGGACTATACGGATATTGTCACTGACAGGCTCAGTAGGGGTTTCGATGAGTTTGCTCGTCGGCCTTCCTTTCGCTCAATATCTGGGTAGCCGTTATGTACAGCTAGTGCCGCCGACGTGCTTATGGTTAAACCCACTGCTAGCGTATTGACGAGTCTTTAGAGTCCAACACAGAGCATTTTCACGGTTCAGGCGATATGGTATAGTTGATGTATGTTGGTACATATAGGTGTCCGATTGAATATGTGCACAGGCTGCACAGACTTTAATCGGACGGTTGATAATACTAGCGTCTTAGGATTATGCCAGATTGTTAAATCAAGTTTTGATTTAATAATTTATACATGTATTTACATATATGTATTCTAGTGTTATTGCTCACTATTTATTTTCTCTCTTTGGCTATTCGTATTTTCGTACAAATACGCGTATGTGTATTTCGATACATGTACCGGGTGTTAGGTCCACGTTACCTGTCCCGGTTATTCGGGGTTGCGGAAACGGTGATTTTTTTTTTGGGTTTAGGTAACATGGACTCAAGAAAAGGATCTTTGCTAAACAACATACTAGCAACCACTACAAGCTTTACCTACTCGGTAAGAGGGTTATACCTAGTCTTGAACTCCTTCTCTTCTTCTCTTTGGGATGGGTTGGATGGTTATCCTCGTTGCCTTTTCTTGCCGAAGATGGATCCACCCGAGGGCTTCTACCTTGAGCTCCTTCCTCGAACTTGAGGTAACTAAAGTATTATGCTTGCTAGACCTTCAACCTTAGGATGAGTAGAGATGAATTTCGGTGTTTTATCTCCAAGGCAAATGGTTCTCAACTCTTGAGAGGTTTTGCCTTGAGCTAGAGGAAGAGGAAGAGCAAAAGAGGAGAGAGAATGAGAATGAGAGAATGATATGAAAATAACAACCATATCACATATATGTGAATTAATAATTAACAATATTAATCAAAATGAAAAAGGTGATGGTTGGTTTCATATGACCATTATCATTTCACATTTAATGTGTTTTGCAAAGATCAAAGAGCATCTTTGCTTGAAATGATGATGGTCAAAGTTGCAAACTTGGTCAACAAGTCAACCTTGGTCAAAATGTCAACAACCCTAACCATAACTCAATTTCCTTTTAATTAACATTATTAATCATAATTCACATGTTCATTAGGGTTTGGAAAATGACAACCGTCATCAACCATAATGAGGATCCTCTGCCTCTTCCTCAGTCAACTCGAGGCGAAGTGATAGTGTTGTTAGTTGTATGTATGCCCTAGAGGCCAGTATTGTACAGATCATGTATATTATATTGGATGCTTGGACATATATAGAGATGACTTTCTTGCTCGATATGATAGTATGCTATCTGGTTACTCTTTATCCTAACATGTACACTTGTCTCTTTAAACTGTCTTATAGTTACATGTTGATAAAGCCCTTAGGATGTGTACTTGACTACCTGGACTATGATGCAGATCATACTAGTGGGGACATGGTAGTCCATAAGTACATCCTTCAAGGTCCCTAGTCGTGGGTGTATCGAGACGGGGCATCGATATACCAGTGTAGACTAGCGTATACGCTTCTCGACCCATAAGATGGGCGATGGATGATCCCATATCCATTGGTGTTTGACATCAGAGATGGTATGCGGGTGCTCAGTGGAGACTGGGTACACTGGACGGACTCGCCGAGAACTCCCAGATGGTATTATACCTCACGTCAGATGGCAGTTCTCAGGTGACACTTGTGCAGGTTAGTCTGTAGACCCGAGATCGTCATAGAGCCTTGTGTGATTCCCACTGTGCTTTGATCTCCACCTTACCACGTCCATGAGGGCGTGCAAAACGGTGGTCTTTGGTTACAGTCCCGAGTCACATGGAGGCAATGAGCGATAAGAGGGGTTTCGTCTCTCCCGGTATTGGGGGTTGATGTTGCGCTGTGCTCGATTGGCCATAACAGGGAAGTCCCTGGCCAGGGCTGATCAGAGATTTGCTGGTAAGTGTTACCAGTAGTTTCTCGACCCGTTATGAGCCTCACATCGGAACGACTTATCAGTTATTGGGGTCTGACGTTTACCACCCCTAGACTTGATATGCGACATATCAGACGAACAGATCGGACTGTACGGTAAGTGTTACTGGTTGGATTCACAGGAGTATGAGCGGGCTAGCTCGTCGATCTTCGGATCGCTCAATACCCGGATGGCCGTTACGTTTAGCAGACCGCTTGCGGCTTGTGGATGCTTGATATGATCATCATCTGGTACCGGCGTATTGACGAGTCTTTAGAGTCCTACACAGAGGTTTCCTGGCTCAAGCGAAACGAAATAGGAGCGCATATGAGATATGTGCGGGACCGAGAATAATGCGTGTATGTGATACCGCATTTCATTCTCGCGATAAATGTTTCGATTGGTTATATTTGATATGACCTAGTTATCGAATCATTGATTCGATAAATCGATACATTGGATACTAGTCGGTTATGTGCGACATGACCGGATCATTGAATCAAATGTTGATTTAATGATTTAATGTATAATTATATATTTGATATATTACTTTGCATTAACTAGTATTTGTTCACTTTAAATGGATTTTCTCACTTGATGTACACATTGTATATGTGATATACTTTTGTACACTAGTTTGTATCATGTTTGATGATACTTGCTCACTTCGGTTTGTGTAAAGATTAAACCATGGTTATATGAATGGTTAGGGTTTTGATTATTTACTTAGTTATTTATTTATATATTCATTATGGAAATTATTAAGGATGGTGGCTTATTTTGTTTTTTATGTTGAAGCTTCTTGAAGCTTTGACAAAGTCCACCACCCTTATCTCATCCTTAACCCTAACCATTCCAACTAACCTTAGTTTAATCTCTACACTTGACCATGGTTTAGATTATGATAAGTATTCATTTTCTTTTCATTTTAAAAGACTTATCATAATTCTAGCTTCATCTTCTTCTTCATCTTCAAAAGAAAAAGCTTAATGCCATTAATGGCAACTTGAGCTATAGTGTGAGAAATCCAATTCCAAAGTGAACCCACCTCCTATTTCTTCACCCTCTACTTCTTGCCAAGTTGTTTTGGGTGTTTTCTTCACAAGTTTCACAACTTGGTGAAGTTGGAGCTTGAACTTGTGCAACCCCGCCGTAGATCATCTTCGGCAAGAAGCCGACGACATTGCCCGCTCGTTTTCCCGATGAAGCCGGCGATTGAGTCTAGGATTCGAGATGGACAGCGAGAGGACACCTATGTAGAGCTAAGGAAGTGGTGAACCGGATCTACAAAGGTTGTAGCCTCTCTCCTTTAGTTAATATGTTATCTAGATTTCTGTTTCGCCTAGAATTCTAGCCGACGATCCGCATTAGGGTTTCTCGGCACCATAATTTTTGTAAATTGGCATGGTTGATGCCTTGTGAGACCACTATAGGGTGCCTACGAACCTTTCACTGGTATTAGAGCCTAGCTAGAGCCTTAGGCGAAGTCTAGACGACGTTTGAAAACCGAACGAACCCGAAACCCTAAAATCCAAGTGCTCTCTGGACTTTTTCTAAAATCTGGGATTTTTCAATATTAAAAATGCTTAAAAAATTCAGCAGAGAATTCTAAGAATTACGGTGCAATTTTTATTCAATGAACAGTGTAATGCGCGGCGGAACCGCGGCCTAAGCCAGCTTAGGCGGTGGTTCCGCGGCTAATGAATGACGTCAGCCTTCCTCCTCTGCACAGTAATTCATAGTTTCTGCAGCTGAGTTTTATGGGTATTTTTAATAATTATTCAAGAGTTGAATTTTCTGGGGTATTTTAGAGCTTCGGTGTATCGAACGGATTATCAAACTTCGTCTTTGTGTATTTCCGGATAATTTTTGAATTTGTTAAAAAGTTCGACCGGATATAAATACCCAACTTTTCCCCTGTCGGGAAATTTCCAAGTGTTGGATTTTTCCGTAGTTTAACGACGTTCTAAGTAGTGCAAGTAACGCGATGGACCCTCTAGAAGACAACAAACCTTAACTCGATTATGTGACCGTCTTGAACTGCCCTTTGAACCTTCGGGTTTGGGGCAGTACGGCGTGCCACATGTGAGGCGTTGGCTTGACCCTTCTACGGCTGGACCGTTGGTACCGAGGCACGAACTGAATGTTGTTAGACTTATTTCATGTGTTGAGCTGTATCGGGAAAACTTGGGTATTCGACTGTTCGATCGGAAAGTTTAACATTTTCTGTTTATCTGGAATGTGATACAATAATTAGAATTCACAAACAGTTATGAGATAACTGAATGAATGTTATAAATCTAGCAGTTTAGTCCCACATGATATTGAAAAGAGTTTTCGATAATGAGACTAAAATGCGGGGTTTATAACTGTTAGGCATGTGATGTCTAAGTATTTCATTTCATTAGGCATGTGATGTCTAAAGAGGTTGCGGATTCCAACTGTTGTAGTTTTACACTTTCTTTTCTGTGACCGTAAGTGTAATATGTGATATCGCCGGTTTCGTTGCTATATGTCAACAACAATTGGGATGGACATATTTACTTACGTTGATGACATGTGATGTTATGTGTTGCTGGATATGTTATATTGGATTGTCGTGTTTGAATAGCCGGGGGTTTTTATGTGAGATGAGTGTTTTTCATTTTCATTCATGTAAAAACTTGTATGTAATATTCTTTCATTTGGGGCACTTCCAGGTAGCGGAAGTCGTCACCTTTTGTATATTATTTACTTTTCCGCATTAGGATAGACCCAAGGAGGGGAGCACAAGTAACCGGGTTCTGGGGTCCAGTGGGAGACCAACTCGAGGAGTCGAGTCCGGGTCTCCTAACCCTAGAATTGGCAGGGTTGCTTGCCGCTCTCGTAAGGGTCTAGGGGTGTGGGATTGGTTATTCATCACGACCGTGGAATCCATGTTTTATACTGGCTCGTATTGAAAACACGGACGTCCTAGTATATCCAATGTTTCATATGTTTCTTCTGCTGCGATATCTGTGATGCGATCATGTGATGTTCTGTGATGGATATAGTATATAGTATATATGATATATTATATAGACGTTACTTATGTTTTGCACTCGCACTAGCCCTGCCCTGCTCTGTCGTTAGTTATCTAACCTAACGGTGCACAAGGGGACATCGAGGCGAATGCGGATGGCATAAGTGTACGTCGTATTTATCTGTGATGTTTAGGTATTTAAATGATGGGACTTCATTAATGTGATTAATGAAAGAAAAGAAACCTAAGATGTTGTAGAATCAAATTTTAAATAAAACAGGTAGCTACAGTTCTTGCTTTGCACAGCGGTGTATGTGATATATCCTGCACCTTATTCGATGAGGAAAGGACCGAGATCCCTTCACCGGGAGTGACTCCTTTAGCAATAACTGGCAGATGCTACACACTCGGTTTGTTTTTGATAGCTTCTATAGTTTCTGCTTTGCACAGCAATATATATGATATATCCCGCACCTCATTCGACGAGGAAAGGGCCGAAGATCCCTTCACCGGGAGTGACCCCTTTAGCAAAACTAGAAAAGCCTCAAAATCATTCAATTTTAAAACTTCATTTGATTCTACAACGATATCAAGTTCATTACGCAATAGGTTTTCAGAAAAACCTGACGTAGCCCTCCGTCATTTCAGATAAGTACTAGTTAGTATTCGTGCTACGTTTGTTCACTGTGTTAAGGCGTAGTGTGCGGTAGCTAATTAGTGCTTATCTGTATAAGCATATGATGCGATTGGATTAGGGTAGTCGTGCGACTTTGTTGACTATGTTAAGGGTCGTGCGGGTGGGTTTAATTCAATCGGGAAATGACGGGTTGAACTTGACTAGCACTTATGATTTGTTGACTATGTTAAGGTCATATAGCTGCTAGGGGCAAAATATTATCGGGAATTTCAAGTGTTGAAATTTGCAATGAGATTGCATACCTTCTATGAGATAGTTGGATCCCGATACCCACTGCGAGTAAGAGTTACTCCTGAGAGAGTTTTACACATTACAATTAGCCGATCAAGTAGGTGTCTAGAAAGGTGTTAACGAGGTTACGCCTCTGGAAAAACGAGGTTTACAGTAATTAGGTTCGTGCGAAAGCACGGGGGACCTCCCTCAAAGTACCGACACTGGCCTGGCTGAAAGATTGGCGAACTTGTAGTGTGTAATTAATCCCGGCTAGTCTTTCCTTTTAGGGTTTGAAGGAAGATTTGATAAAAACAGTGGGAGCCATCCTGATTAGATAAGATAATAACCAATCTGATCTTGCACGAGCTTACGCTAAAAGTGTTTTCTTCTCTCTCTCTCCAGGTAGCGACCATTTCATGCCCTAATGAAGATAATAATATGGATGTATTGACCGAACCCGCATGTTATACTGTGCTGGGGAACGTTGGTTCCGTTCTTTCCTATAAGAGTTATAGGAATGAACAGGATATAGGGGAATACCAGGATTCCCATGCCACCCGAATGAAGAAAGTACATGTTGATGCATTTTCTTCGGGTGTGTTCGTTACAGAGAACTGTTTCTCCATTTGCTCTACGTCCTGGGTATTAGATACCGGGTCAGGATCCCATATATGTAATCAGTTACATGGGCTTAGGAAAGGTAGAGAACTTGGAGAAGGTGATAAAGACATTAGAGTTGGAAATGGTGCAATTGTTGCAGCTAAGACTGTCGGAGAATATCACCTTGTATTACCAACTGGAAATACATTGGTTCTGAACGAATGCTATTACATGCCGAACCTGATATGCAACATTATATCGGTTTCTTTGCTGAGTAAAGAGGGATATAATTTTGTATTACAGGACAATGTTATGAACATTTTCCGTAACCAAAAGTTGGTTGGATCAGGCACGTTGTGCAATGGCATTTATGTTCTAAACCAATCAACAGTTCTGAGCATAACAAACACACACAAGAGGAAGAGTTCAGAACTGAACGATTCCTTCTTGTGGCATTGTAGACTGGGTCACATCAATGCGACACGACTGGCTAAGTTGCATAAGGATGGATATTTGAAACCTTTCGAATTTTCATCTTATGACACTTGCCAGTCATGTCTCAAAGGCAAGATGACCAAAACTCCATTTACGGGACACGGAGAAAGAGTTACCGAACTCTTGGGACTGATACATAGTGATGTATGCGGTCCCATGTCTACACATGCCAGGGATGGTTCTTCATACTTCATTACATTCACTGACGATCTCTCTAGGTTCGGGTATGTGTTCCTGATGAAACACAAATCAGAAGCTTTTGAGAAATTTAGGGAATATAAACAAGAAGTTGAGAACCAAACCGGAAAAAGTATTAAAATCCTTCGATCTGATCGAGGAGGTGAATACTTGAGCAATGAATTCCTGGACTTCCTAAAAGAGAATGGGATTCTCTCTCAGCTGACTCCTCCATATACACCACATCACAACGGTGTATCAGAACGGAGGAACCGCACCCTATTAGATATGGTGCGCTCTATGATGAGCACAGCTGAGTTACCTATTTCCTTCTGGGGATATGCACTGGGGACGGCTGCATACCTATTGAATCAAGTTCCATCTAAATCTGTACCTACCACACCATATGAGATATGGAGTGGAAAGAGACCATATTTTAAACGAGTTAAAATATGGGGTTGTCCGGCCTATGTCAAAAGGCAAAATCCAGACAAACTCGAGGCACGGTCAGTTCTCTGCAAGTTTGTGGGATATCCTAAGAATTCACAAGGATATTTTTTCTACCATGCTGAAGAACAAAAGGTGTTTGTTTCTCAATATGCCACCTTTTTAGAAAAGGAATTTCTTGAAAAAGAAATTAGTGGCGAAATGGTAGAGCTGGAAGAAGTTCCAGATACACAAACCATAACTAAAGATTTAGTGGAACCAGAAGATTCAGTAGCTCCCAATGAACCTCAGCCTCTCCGCCGATCTAGTAGGGTTCCTCGCCAACCTGAGAGATACTACGGTTTTCTCATGGATGGAGGGAGCGAGGATTGCATCATGGAGGATGATGACCCAACTAGCTTCGAGCAGGCCATCACGAGTAGGGACTCAGTGAAATGGCTGGATGCTATGCGGTCCGAGATGGAATCCATGTACACCAACAAAGTATGGACTTTAGAAGTTGCTCCTGAAGGGGTAAAACCCATTGGGAGCAAGTGGATCTTCAAGAAGAAACATGGTGTAGATGGGAAAGTGGAGACTTTCAAGGCTAGACTTGTAGCAAAAGGTTATCGTCAAAGACCAGGTGTGGACTATGACGAAACCTTTTTTCCAGTGGCTATGCTTAAATCCATCCGGATCATGCTTGCCATCGCTGCATATCATGATTACGAAATCTGGCAAATGGATGTTAAGACCGCCTTTCTAAATGGTGATTTAGAAGTGTGCGTGTACATGACTCAGCCAGAGGGCTTCGTAGATAGTGGGAGCAGCAGGAAGGTGTGCAAGCTGCTTAAATCCATTTATGGATTAAAGCAAGAATCGCGGAGTTGGAACATCTGCTTTGACGTCGTTATCAAAGAGTTTGATTTCGTCAAAAATCCAGATGAACCTTGTATCTACAAGAAGGTGGCAAAGAGTAAGGTTGTCTTTCTCGTATTGTACGTCGATGACATACTCTTGATAGGAAATGATATTCCTATGCTGCAATCGGTCAAGCTCTTCTTATCACAAAGATTCTCAATGAAAGATCTTGGTGATGCCTCCTGCATATTGGGAATCAGGATCTATAGAGATAGATCCAAAAGGATATTGGGATTGTCCCAATCCAGGTACATTGACACCATACTAAAGAGATTTAGTATGGAAGAATCCAAGCGTGGGAACTTGCCCACGATCTCTGGAGTCACTCTCTCCAAAGAGATGTCTCCCAAGACTGATTTGGAGCGAGCTCGCATGCAAGGGATACCCTATGCTTCGGCAGTAGGCTCTATCATGTATGCGATGCTATGTACCAGACCCGATGTAGCATACTCACTAAGTGTAGTGAGTAGGTATCAAGCTGATCCTGGAGAGAGTCACTGGACAGCTGTGAAGAGCATTCTCAAGTACTTGCGAAGGACTAAAGAGATGCTCTTGGTGTATGGTAACGGAGAACTCCAAGTGGAGTCCTTTACCGATTCGAGCTTCCAGAGTGATAAGGACGACTCTAAGTCGCAGTCGGGATTTGTCTTTATCCTTTACGGAGGGGCGGTTAGCTGGAAGAGTTCCAAGCAGGAAACCGTGGCAGACTCGATGATGGAGGCTGAATACATCGCTGCCAACGATGCTGCCAAAGAGGCTGTCTGGATCAAGAAGTTCATTATTGAACTTGGAGTGGTTCCATCCATTGAGCATCCAATACCTTTGTATTGCGATAACAATGGAGCGGTGGCTTTGGCCAAAGAACCCAGGTCCCATCAGCGATCCAGGCATATTCTGAGGCGGTATCACCTGATCCGGGAGATAGTTGATCGCCGGGAGATCGAGGTCAGGAGGGTTGACACGAAAAACAACACGGCGGATCCACTCACGAAGGCCATTCCCCAGATACAGTTTGAGAGACTCTTCGGGATGCTCGGTATGCGATAATACAGCAGCTGGCCCTAGTGCAAGTGGGAGATTGTTAGTTGTATGTATGCCCTAGAGGCCAGTATTGTACAGATCATGTATATTATATTGGATGCTTGGACATATATAGAGATGACTTTCTTGCTCGATATGATAGTATGCTATCTGGATACTCTTTATCCTAACATGTACACTTGTCTCTTTAAACTGTCTTATAGTTACATGTTGATAAAGCCCTTAGGATGTGTACTTGACTACCTAGACTATGATGCAGATCATACTAGTGGGGACATGGTAGTCCATAAGTACATCCTTCAAGGTCCCTAGCCGTGGGTGTATCGAGACGGGGCATCGATATAGCAGTGTAGACTAGCATATACACTTCTCGACCCATGAGATGGGCGATGGATGATCCCATATCCATTGGTGTTTAACATCAGAGATGGTATGCGGGTGCTCAGTGGAGACTGGGTACACTGGACGGACTCGCCGAGAACTCCCTGATGGTATTATACCTCACGTCAGATGGCAGTTCTCAGGTGACACTTATGCAGGTTAGTCTGTAGACCCGAGATCGTCATAGAGCCTTGTGTGATTCCCACTGTGCTTTGATCTCCACCTTACCACGTCCATGAGGGCATGCAAAACGGTGGTCTTTGGGTACAGTCCCGAGTCACATGGAGGCAATGAGCGATAGGAGGGGTTTCGTCTCTCCCGGTATTGGGGGTTGATGTTGCGCTGTGCTCGATTGGCCGTAACAGGGAAGTCCCTGGCCACGGCTGATCAAACATTTGCTGGTAAGTGTTACCAGTAGTTTCTCGACCCGTTATGAGCCTCACATCGGCACGACTTATCAGTTATTGGGGTCTGACGTTTACCACCCCTAGACTTGATATGCGACATATCAGACGAACAGATCGGACTGTACGATAAGTGTTACTGGTTGGATTCACAGGAGTATGAGCGGGCTAGCTCGTCGATCTTCTGATCGCTCAATACCCGGATGGCCGTTACGTTTAGCAGACCGCTTGCGGCTTGTGGATGCTTGATATGATCATCATCTGCTACCGGCGTATTGACGAGTCTTTAGAGTCCTACACAGAGGTTTCCTGGCTCAAGCGAAACGAAATAGGAGCGCATATGAGATATGTGCGGGACCGAGAATAATGCGTGTATGTGATACCGCATTTCATTCTCACGATAAATGTTTCGATTGGTTATATTTGATATGACCTAGTTATCGAATCATTGATTCGATAAATCGATACATTGGATACTAGTCGGTTATGTGCGACATGACCGGATCATTGAATCAAATGTTGATTTAATGATTTAATGTATAATTATATATTTGATATATTACTTTGCATTAACTAGTATTGGTTCACTTTAAATGGATTTTCTCACTTGATGTACACATTGTATATGTGATATACTTTTGTACACTAGTTTGTATCATGTTTGATGATACTTGCTCACTTGGGTTTGTGTAATGATTAAACCATGGTTATATGAATGGTTAGGGTTTTGATTATTTACTTAGTTATTTATTTATATATTCATTATGGAAATTATTAAGGATGGTGGCTTATTTTGTTTTTTATGTTGAAGCTTCTTGAAGCTTTGACAAAGTCCACCATCCTTATCTCATCCTTAACCCTAACCATTCCAACTAACCTTAGTTTAATCTCTACACTTGACCATGGTTTAGATTATGATAAGTATTCATTTTCTTTTCATTTTAAAAGACTTATCATAATTCTAGCTTCATCTTCTTCTTCATCTTCAAAAGAAAAAGCTTGATGCCATTAATGGCAACTTGAGCTATAGTGTGAGAAATCCAATTCCAAAGTGAACCCACCTCCTATTTCTTCACCCTCTACCTCTTGCCAAGTTGTTTTGGGTGTTTTCTTCACAAGTTTCACAACTTGGTGAAGTTGGAGCTTGAACTTGTGCAACCCCGACTTAGATCATCTTCGGCACGAAGCCGACGACATTGCCCGCTCGTTTTCCCGATGAAGCCGACGATTGAGTCAAGGATTCAAGATGGACAGCGAGAGGAAACCTATGTGGAGCTAAGAAAGTGGAGAACCGGATCTACAAAGGTTGTAGCCTCTCTCCTTTAGTTAATATGTTAACTAGATTTCTGTTTCTCCTAGAATTCTAGCCGACGATCCGCATTAGGGTTTCTCGGCACCATAATTTTTGTAAATTGGCATGGTTGATGCCTTGTGAGACCACTATAGGGTGCCTACGAACCTTTCAAGTGTCAAGTCAGCGGACTAACCTGTACTCATGTCACCTGGGAACTGTCAACTGACGATAGGTATAATACCAACCAACAGTTCCCGACGAGTCTGTTGGAGATAGTGCCCTCAGAGTCAATTATTGGATCACAGACACGTGATTGGAATGATTGAGGGGATGACCTGTCCCAGTAGGACAGTCTTACTCGAGATGATAGTATGCTATCTGGTTTATCTTTATCATCGTGTACTGCTTTAGGTGACCTTACGAGTCGCTATTACACGTTGATAGAGCCCCTAGGATTCTTTCTTGACTACCAGTAGTATGAGGGCGATCATATACGTGAGAGCTGGAGTCTATAAGCACATCCTTAAAAGGTCCCTAGTCGTAGGAGTTTCGAGACAGGGCATCGATACTCCGGAGTAGACTAGTGTATACAGTCTGTAAGTGCACGGCGGCGCCTCGGCCGTCAATCCGACGCCGGAATGCGGAAGCGGTGAAAAACTTAAATTTTGCGGACTTAGCAAACCGGCACCACCGCGCACTAAACACCCGGATCGTTACCATTAACAAGTCTAAGCTAACTAGAAGATGGGTTAGAGATATACCGACGATCCAAGTCCTCCGGTCTTCTCGTCATGGTCCCGATCTCCTCCTCGTCGCCGGAAGTGCACCACGTCGCCTACATCGTTTACGGGCTCCCACCTCAATGCCGAGGCAACTCGGGCACGAAGCCGGCTACTCAACGTGCCCAAGATTCGCTGTAGAATGTGTAGTAGAACTTGTGTCTCTTTTTGGGGTAGTGGAGGTTGCCATTGGTGAAGGAAAAGAGAGCTTGGAGAGAGGTGAGAAAAATGGAGCATACTCAAGAAGGAATGTATCATATTTTTCTCCACACATCCAAATGAAAAATGAATCCCATTCCTTCTCTTGGAATGGCCGGCCCACACCCCCCCTTGTGTGATTGGAGAGAGAAAGAGAGAGCAAGGTCAAGGGGTGGGTGGAAGCAATGATGCAAGAGGGCATCAAGAAAGAATATGATCACAAGCAAAAACCACACACAACCACAACCATCATCAACAACCATGATGCTAACAAAGTCAAGCCATCATGAAGTATGAAGTCAAGCAAGTCAAAGGAGGGTGCTATCATGATACAACAAAATGCAAAGACCCCCTTCCACAAATGCCTATTTGCAACAATGCAAATAAGCCCTCCTCCACCAATCTTCGGCCAATGAACGGAACAATGGAAATCGGCCGAAACGGAAAGCAAACTGGCAACTCCAAAAACTGGTCCCGTAATAAATTAAAGGAAAACCCCGATACTGTGCATACACACCCGCATTTGTATTCCGACCGAAATACAAATGCAATGAGACAAAATCTACACTGTACTATACTAGGATCCGGCTTATACCAAAGCCGGCCAGTAATATCTGTTCGATCCTGATCCGTGCAATACCGCACGTATCTGATCGAACCCTGCCATATAACCATACGGCCTATAGTACAAACTGTCCGATCCTGATTCGTGCAATACCGCACGTATCTGATCGGACCTTGCCATATCTCCATACGGCCTCTACAACCTTTCGCCCGAAAGCTGAGTAACTGTAAATGTGGTGGACTCTAAAGACTCGTCAATACTATGGCTGTGGATTTAACCACTAGCACGTCAGAGGTATATGCCAATACGTGACGGGCCACCGGCTATTGACCAAAAGGGACGTCGATGAGGAAGCTCACCCCGACACCCAACTGAGCCTGTCAGTGACAATATCCGTGCAGTCCGGTCCGTTCGTCTATGAGCATCGCATGGCGGGCCTAGGGGGTTGGTAAAAGTCAGACCCCCAAAAGCGGTACAAGTCGTGTCGGAGTGTAGCCCAGAACACCCTGAGATACTACTGGAATACCTACCAGTAAATCTCCTTGCCTCGGCCGAGGGCTTCGTGTATTGGCTCTCCTAGACACAGCACGACCTCACCCCCAATACCGGGAGAGACGAACCCCTGAAGATACGCTCACTGCCTCCATGTGGCTCGGGACTGCACCCAACTAAAACCTGTTTGCACGACTCCTTTGAGCCGTGGTAGGGTAGTAATCAAAGTACAGTGGGAACTCACACGAGACAAATGACGATCCCCAGGTCGATGAACTAACCTGCACACATGTCACCAGGGAACTGCCATCTGACGTCTGGTATATGACCAACTAGCATGTTCCCGGCGAGTCCTGTCCGGTGTACTCATAACCCAATGAGCACCTGTATACATCTTAGGTGATCCAACTGACACCAGTGGCTTGTGAGACCGGCCACCGCCCCTCGTCGGGGTCTCGACTGTATACACTAGTCTACTAATGGAGTATCGATGCCCAGTCTCGAAACTCCCACGACTAGGGACCTTTTAAGGATATGCTTGTAGACCCCCAGCTCCCACTTATATGATCGCCCTCATACTGCTGGTGGTCAAGCAAGAATCCTAGGGGCTCTATCAACGTGTAATAGCGACGTGTCATGTCACCTAAAACAGTACACGATGATAAAGGTAAACCAGATAGCATACTATCATCTCGAGTAAGACTGTCCTACCGGGATAGGTCCTCCCTCAATCATTACAATCACGTACCTGTGACCTAATAATTGACTCTGAGGGCACTATCTCCAACAATCTCCCACTTGCACTCAAGGCTAATTATTGCGATGTCGCATACTCACAGCCCGTGTGATACCGAACATCCAACTCCTCTACTAGTCAGTCTCACAAAGCTCGTTTGCGGAACTTTTGCGTTCGAGGAATAGCCTCAGGGAGTGGATCCGCTTTGCTGTTTCTTTCTTTGTCTCTCTATATCTCAAGTTCGCGGAGAAACCCATCTCCCGAAATGAGCAATACCTGTCTTAGAATGTGCCTGGATGTCTGATGGGACATAGCTCATAAATGAACTCCAAATCCAAACTTCTTAGACTGTATCGTCAACTGAACTTAATCAGTATCCTGCGCCATGCCTCCCTCAGTATTGCCCTGGACCACCTGTCCAAAATACTGCCCCTCATCAGAAGGAAAACTATAGCTCTGACAACCTCCTTGTCGTCCATGTCACCTTGGAAGCCTGGAATGATAACTGTCTCCTGAATGAGGCTGTCGTTATCATATCCCTAGAACATCCACTTATGTTCTAAAACTGCTTCCGACTGTTTTTCCAGGATTGGATTAATGTCAACTTATTGCATCTAGTGCAAGAACAACATCTGGTGGTACTTGACATCTCATGATTGACTCAATTGCCTAAGCAAGTGCTCTGCCAATCATGCACGTCCCTCTCCCCTTTAGTCTGTAAGACACCTTTAGAGAGGGTGACTCCATTACCTGCAGGTACACTACCGTGCCAGGAGTCGTCCATCCTAAATACTCTTAGAATGCTGTCAAGTACCCTGATTGGGAAACCACCCAAATCTGGATCTAAAACCATAGATCTAGTAACCAGTATGTCTGATATAAAATCCATTTCCTTTGTGGAGAAACAATTGTGTGACGACCAAAGTATAACCGATCGTAGTGTAGGAGTTTCTTTTCCTACTCTATGTATATCATCCAAATACCAGGATATCACACCCTACCACCTTCTCAACAGATCCATCCCCTATTCTGATGAAGTCAAACCCATGACTGTCACGTCAGAAATAGATGATCTATCTCCGCTACATCTGCTTTAGTCTATAAATAGACATAAACTACTTATCCACCAATGCTTCCGCTGCTCCCACTGACTACGACAACCCTCTGGCAGAGTCATATAGACGTACACTTCTAAAACTAGTTTAGAACGACGCTATACTCATCCTCCCGCCGGGTCTCGCAGCCTGGAACAACAGCAATGGTAATTGTGGGTAAACAAGAACTTCCCTGTCACCGTCCTTGAGGCTACCGTAGTGCCTCTCGGGTGCCTGAAGTTACCCACCTTATCTGCGGAGTGGCCAATGGAATGTCAATCCAGATTGAATCTTTAGGTTCCTTATCAAATCTTCAGTAATCGTTTGTGGTTCTGGAATCACTTCCAGTTCAAACATACTCCCACTACTGTTTTTCTGAAAAATCCATTTTTAATAAAACTGTGGCGAGTCTAGAACAATATTGCTATCGTTCATCCAGATGGTAGAAAGTCAACCCTCGTCATAGCCTGGGTCAACCCACAAACAACCATTACAGAAACGTGCCTTGAGTTGTCCAGTGTCTGGTTTTAATCATAAACCGGACAACTCCCCGTACCTTAACATCGTTAAGATACGAACTGTTCTATATCCAATATAGGACCAGAGGCACTGATTTAATTGAACCAGATTCAAATCATGCAGCTGTCTCGAGTGCATGTCAACTAAATGGAAGAAGGCCTGATCAGCGTTACTCAACTTAGGAATACTTCCAATTATGAGTAACCTGAAAGAGAAGCAAGATCTCTTTATCATTACTATTAAATGAATACCATATACAAGTATCTACATCTTCGATCACTTTGAAGAATCCCGATACTTGCTACACCTGGTTCTCTACTCTATTCAAATACCTATAACTTCTCAACATTCAGACCCTGTGTTTCCGCGAAACACCTGTCTAAAAACTTGAGAAGTCATAAGTAGACTGAATGTAGTACGAGGACCAACCCCTCTATCCTGATGGACCCTGGACAACATACAATCCTTTGTATAAGTCCCTTGAGTCTGATAACTCATTCACTGTGTGTCGTAGGTTGAAAACTGTACTTATGGTTAAGAAGAATTACACCGCTGTTTAATGCTCCTTACCTAACCATCCACTGATATAGGTAAATGTCGTAGACATAATTTCAGAAAGGTATATCTCACTCTATGAAAATAGACGTACAGATATATCAATTTGAAATTGGTGCATAACAGCGGATATTCAAAACCAAATATTTGCCGACCGGCAAACAGCCCAGGTGATTTCCTCAAATATCACCGATTACAACGAATCCCGATATAATGAGGATAATCACCCAATTCCCAATAACTTACTCCCACTCATCATCTGTAAAACCATACAGATGTGACAATCGTACCTGGTAAATACATACCCTGGAGCAAGTGTCCAATCGGGAAATCAGTTTTCTTTTAACAGTACACAGCGAACCTGAAACATTGAAATGTTCCGATGGGGTATCCCGGTATTCTTAGTAATGCCTCTACCAGATTCACGACTGTAACCGTATAATCCTTTGCCACCTCTCCAAATCCCTTCATATGTCTTTAGTCTTTACCTTCTGCACACCCCTTTAGGCCAAATGGTTTTCTTCCTTCCCTACCGTTCGGCACCAGCCTATGGTTTGGAAGAAGACTATCCAAAAAGCATAATGGGTGTACTTTCCTAATCCTAGGATCACTCGCAACATGAGAGAAGGTGAAGATAAAAGATACCTGAATGTACTTTATTCCTATTTCTCCTGAACCAGGATCCATCCCCGAACTGGAACAAGTTCCTTTCGAGTTCGTATATAACCATACGATGGAATATCCAATAAACTGTGGATCTTCGTAGTGATACGGAGTGTCCTGGAGAAATACAAAGGTGATTTGGGAGTGGTAACGAAATATTTGGTTTGGTCGTGAATATCTGTTGCAATTTACTTTGCCCTCTTACTAATCCCTTGCTTTGTCTGAACTTAATACCTTCTGCACACCATCGTTATGCTAATTGGTTTTCTTCATTCCCTACCGGTCGGCACCAGCCTAAGGTTTGGAAGAAGACAATCCAATTTGCGTAATAGGTGTACTACCCCTAAACCAACGAGTACTCGTAACCTGAGAGAGGGTAAAAGGAAAAGACAACTGAATAATCCTATCCGTTTTCTCCAGAACCGGAAACCATCCTCGAATAAATTCTTTCGAGTTCGTATCTAACCATACGATGGTTTTGTCCAATGGAAGTGGACGTTCGTAGTAAAACGGGGTGTCCTGGAGAAAAGGGTAAAAGTAGGAGTGGCAATGAGGTTTGCAACTCTGACAATCCAAAAGCCGGTGTTTAAGAAGGTTCGGTCAACTTGGTCACTGAGTCATAGTCTTAGGGTCGGGTCAATGGTCGCTGCCAAAGAGAGAGAGAAAAGAAACACTCAGCGTGCACTCTAACCTAGATCAGAATGGTCACCAATTTATCTAATCTGGAAACCTCCCACTGTACCGTCAAATTCTCCTCCAAACCTGAAAGAAGAATTAGTCGGGATCACCCGAGGAGTATACTAACTCATCAGTGGGAATCGGGATCCAACTCTCATCGCATGACAACGTGACGGAATCCGCTCACGGTATCACACTCCAGAAGGTATGCGCATATCTGGCAAGTTTCAGTACTTTTGAAACTCCCGATGTGATTTCTGCCCCATGCTCTTATGACCTTGACTAAGGCCAACAAATCATAAGTCACATGTCAAGTTCTACCCGTCATTCTCCAGGTTGATTTGAATCCACCCGTACAAGCCCTTGACTAGGGCCAACAAGGCTATACGACTGTCCCAAACCAACGCATCTATCTATGCAGCATATGAACACCCAACAGCTACCAAACACTGTGCCTTGACTATGGCCAACAAACACAGCTTGAATACTATTGACTACCCATATGAAACGACGGAGGGCTACGAATGGTTTCTGGCGAAAACCTTTAACGTAATGAACTTGATATCGTTGAAGGAACGGATAGCTTTTTGAAAATATAGTGACGGAAACCTTCGCTAAAGAGGTCACTCCCGGTGAAGGGATCTCGGCTCTTTCCCCGTAGAATGGGGTGCAGGATATTCCAACTGAATACCACGGTGCAAAGCAAAAGTAATCGGCTATAGTGAAGTTAATGCCCTGACGCAAACTTTTTGTCCAAGGGGTCACTCCCGGTGAAGGGATCTCGGCCCTTGCCTCGTCGACTGAGGAGCAGGATATTCCAACTGAATACCACGATGCAAAACAAAAGTGAACGTCCTTGCATTAACAGCTTTTTGAAAAGTGTTCCAACAACATCAGATTAGGTTTGTTTTTAACTTGCATTGATCCGAATCAATGCAGTCCCATCAATTGATCACACCACAAAGAACGAAAATATACTGATGTACGTATATGCCATCCGCATTCGCCACTGGGTCCCGTCATTACCCGTTAGGTTAGCTAACTAACGACAGAGCGGGGACTGGACTAGCGCGGATGCAAAACATATACAACATCTACTAATATATATACCAATATATTATATTTCGCTCAAGGCGTGAATAAAATGCAACATCACAGAAATGTACAGCATCACAGAAACAATACAGATATCTGGGATCCCCGGGTTTCACAGAGCCACTACTGAAACCCGACGTTCCCCTGGTCGTGTGGATAGCCTGTGCAATGAAAACCTAGACCCCTACGGGCGCGGCAAGTCACCCGCCAAAACCTGAAGCGAGGCAGCCCCCTTCAGCACCGTGAATGGACCACCCAGCACTTCACGGAATCCGGTAACTTGGGCATCCCTCCTGGGTCAACCTGTACCCCCTACGAGTGCGGCGAATAGCCCGCCAATCCTAGAGTGAAGCCCCCTCCCTCTCAATGCCATGAGATGCGGGCCTGTTGCCCTCTAGAACCCGGCTATCCGTGCACCCCTCCGCGGGGCAATCCTAGTACAGAAAGTAAAATATACATACAACGGGTACATCGACCGCAACCAGGTCGTGCCCCAAAATAATAATACAAACAGGCAGTGACGGCAGTCCACATGTCGGACGCTCGCCGCGCAATATCAAATTTACATAATACATCCACAACTGTACTAGCATTGCATCCAGGCTATCCCCCACGACCGATCCGCAACATCACAGCAAATACATAGAACATCAACGTGAAAGTCACGTTCGCAAATCCGTCTAACCGGGCTATAGCAGTTAGACCGGATTTACCGATCGAGTGACATTCACGGTCGCAGATATAATGTAAATACTGTGAAAAATGTGTTTAAAATATTCCGATTGATCAAACTTTAACAAGTGGGCCCACAAAGAATACTGCAGCAGTTAAAGAAAACCTGGACCCAATTTTAATATCCCAAAACCCCTGAAATAAGCCCATAAGCCCACTGCAAAAAAATAAACACACGAGCCCACAAACTTGCGGCGGAAGCGCAGCCAAAAGAGGGTTTTGGCCGCCCTTCCGCGGTCGTACGGAGGGATCGTGCTATGAAATTTTTCCAGTGTTCTTACATCTCCCTGCACATCATTCTGAGACCAACAGAAAAATTTTTCGAGACCAAAAATTTTCAACAGAAACTGATGCGAAGGTAATACGGGTTTTGGAACTTTTTGATCAATCGGAAATGCAAACACATTACACAAAGCTAGAGGAAGTTAATGGCGAGGCTCTGATACCACTGTAAGTGCACGGCGGCGCCCCGGCCGTCAATCCGACGCCGGAATGCGGAAGCGGTGAAAAACTTAAATTTTGCGGACTTAGCAAACCGGCACCACCGCGCACTAAACACCCGGATCGTTACCATTAACAAGTCTAAGCTAACTAGAAGATGGGTTAGAGATATACCGACGATCCAAGTCCTCCGGTCTTCTCGTCATGGTCCCGATCTCCTGCGGAATGTTCCGTCTCCTCCTCGTTGCCGGAAGTGCACCACGTCGCCTACATCGTTTACGGGCTCCCACCTCAATGCCGAGGCAACTCGGGCACGAAGCCGGCTACTCGACGTGCCCAAGATTCGCTGTAGAATGTGTAGTAGAACTTGTGTCTCTTTTTGGGGTAGTGGAGGTTGCCATTGGTGAAGGAAAAGAGAGCTTGGAGAGAGGTGAGAAAAATGGAGCATACTCAAGAAGGAATGTATCATATTTTTCTCCACACATCCAAATGAAAAATGAATCCCATTCCTTCTCTTGGAATGGCCGGCCCACACCCCCCCTTTGTGTGATTGGAGAGAGAAAGAGAGAGCAAGGTCAAGGGGTGGGTGGAAGCAATGATGCAAGAGGGCATCAAGAAAGAATATGATCACAAGCAAAAACCACACACAACCACAACCATCATCAACAACCATGATGCTAACAAAGTCAAGCCATCATGAAGTATGAAGTCAAGCAAGTCAAAGGAGGGTGCTATCATGATACAACAAAATGCAAAGACCCCCTTCCACAAATGCCTATTTGCAACAATGCAAATAAGCCCTCCTCCACCAATCTTCGGCCAATGAACGAAACAATGGAAATCGGCCGAAACGGAAAGCAAACTGGCAACTCCAAAAACTGGTCCCGTAATAAATTACAGGAAAACCCCGATACTGTGCATACACACCCGCATTTGTATTCCGACCGAAATACAAATGCAATGAGACAAAATCTACACTGTACTATACTAGGATCCGGCTTATACCAAAGCCGGCCAGTAATATCTGTTCGATCCTGATCCGTGCAATACCGCACGTATCTGATCGAACCCTGCCATATAACCATACGGCCTATAGTACAAACTGTCCGATCCTGATTCGTGCAATACCGCACGTATCTGATCGGACCTTGCCATATCTCCATACGGCCTCTACAACCTTTCGCCCGAAAGCTGAGTAACTGTAAATGTGGTGGACTCTAAAGACTCGTCAATACTATGGCTGTGGATTTAACCACTAGCACGTCAGAGGTATATGCCAATACGTGACGGGCCACCAGCTATTGACCAAAAGGGACGTCGATGAGGAAGCTCACCCCGACACCCAACTGAGCCTGTCAGTGACAATATCCGTGCAGTCCGGTCCGTTCGTCTATGAGCATCGCATGGCGGGCCTAGGGGGTTGGTAAAAGTCAGACCCCCAAAAGCGGTACAAGTCGTGTCGGAGTGTAGCCCAGAACACCCTGAGATACTACTGGAATACCTACCAGTAAATCTCATTGCCTCGGCCGAGGGCTTCGTGTAATGGCTCTCCTAGACACAGCACGACCTCACCCCCAATACCGGGAGAGACGAACCCCTGAAGATACGCTCACTGCCTCCATGTGGCTCGGGACTGCACCCAACTAAAACCTGTTTGCACGACTCCTTTGAGCCGTGGTAGGGTAGTAATCAAAGTACAGTGGGAACTCACACGAGACAAATGACGATCCCCAGGTCGATGAACTAACCTGCACACATGTCACCAGGGAACTGCCATCTGACGTCTGGTATATGACCAACTAGCATGTTCCCGGCGAGTCCTGTCCGGTGTACTCATAACCCAATGAGCACCTGTATACATCTTAGGTGATCCAACTGACACCAGTGGCTTGTGAGACCGGCCACCGCCCCTCGTCGGGGTCTCGACTGTATACACTAGTCTACTAATGGAGTATCGATGCCCAGTCTCGAAACTCCCACGACTAGGGACCTTTTAAGGATATGCTTGTAGACCCCCAGCTCCCACTTATATGATCGCCCTCATACTGCTGGTGGTCAAGCAAGAATCCTAGGGGCTCTATCAACGTGTAATAGCGACGTGTCATGTCACCTAAAACAGTACACGATGATAAAGGTAAACCAGATAGCATACTATCATCTCGAGTAAGACTGTCCTACCGGGATAGGTCCTCCCTCAATCATTACAATCACGTACCTGTGACCTAATAATTGACTCTGAGGGCACTATCTCCAACACAGTCGAGACCCCGACGAGGGGCGATGGCCGGTCTCACAAGCCACTGGTGTCAGTTGGTTCACCTAAGATGTATACAGGTGCTTATTGGGTTATGAGTATACCGGACAGGACTCGCCGGGAACCTGCTAGTTGGGATTATACCAGACGTCAGATAGCAGTTCCTTGGTGACATGTGTACAGGTTAGTTCATCGACCTGAGATCGTCATTTGTCTCGTGTGAGTTCCCACTGTGCTTTGATTACTACCCTACCACGCTCAAAGGAGACGTGCAAACAGGTTTTAGTTGGGTACAGTCCCGAGCCACATGGAGGCAGTGAGCGGATCTGCAGGGGTTCGTCTCTCCCGGTATTGGGGGTGAGGTCGTGCTGTGTCTAGGAGAGCCAGAACATGAAAAGTCCTTGGCCAAGGAAGGAGATTTGCTGGTAGGTATTCCAGTAGTATCTCAGGGTGTTCTGGGCTACACTCCGACACGACTTGTACCGCTATTGGGGGTCTGACTTTTACCAACCCCCTAGGCCCGCCATGCGATGCTCATAGACGAACGGACCGGACTGTATGGATATTGTCACTGACAGGCTCAGTAGGGTGTCAGGATGAGTTCGCTTATCGACGTCCCTTTTGGTCAATACCTGGTAGCGCGTCATGTATTGGCTTATACCTCTGACGTGCTAGTGGTTAAATCCACAGCTATAGTATTGACGACTCTTTAGAGTCCACCGCACACAGTTACTCAAGTTTCGGGCGAAACGCTGTAGAGGCCGTATGGAGATATGGCAGGGTTCGATCAGATACGTGCGGTATTGCACGGATCGTGATCGGACGGTTTTTACTAGCCGGCTTTGGCTTAAGCCGGATCCTAGTATTAGATAGTGTAGTTTTGTCTCTTTGCATTTGTGTTCAGTGGGAATACAAATGCGGGCATGTATTTGCAGTAGCGGGGTTTTCCTGTAATTTATTACGGGATCAGTTTTCTATAGTTGCCAGTTTGCATTCCGTTTTGGCCGGTTTTTCTTTATTCCTTCACGGCCGGACTTTCCGTTGGAGGGTGTTATTTGTACATTTGCAAATAACATTTTGTGAGGGGGTTTCTTGCATATATGTGGCTTCATGTTTGTTCTCTCATGATGAGATTCTTTTCTTGTCCATTCTTTGCTTTCATGTGATGGTTTAGTGATTTGATGAGATAAGAAGTGGGTGTGACATTATTCTTGCATTTTCTTCTCTTTTCTCCATGGATTAATTCATTCCATTTTCTCTCCACCATGGAGGAAGGGGGCCGGCCATTACTTGAGTGAGAATGAGATAGTTTCATTTTGAGTGGTGGCATTATTCTCGATCTCATTTTTCTTGCTAGGAAAATTGAAAGCACCAAATTTCCTTAACCTCTTCCTCCATCCTCCATGGAAACTAAACCCCAAAGAGATATAGACTCTACACTATTCTACAGCGAACCTTGGACGCGTCGGCTAGCCAACTTCGCGCTCTAGTTGCCTCGGTCAAGAGGTGGGAGCCCGTAAAAGATTCCGGCTACGTGGTGCCCTTTCCGACGAGGAGGTGATGGACGGAGTTTCCCCGGGAGATCGGAGTGGAGACGAAGACCGAAGGACACGGATCGCTTGGTATAACTCTTTACTCTTATTTTAGTTTGCTAGTTGCTAGGTTAATGGCCCGATCCGGGATAAAAGTGCGCGGTGGTGCCGGTTTGCTAGTTTGCAAAGTTTTCGTTTCCGCGTTTCCGGCGTCGGATCGACGGCCGGGGCGCCGCCGCGGACTTATATTGGTATCAGAGCCACGCCGTTAACCTAGCCTAGCTTGCTCTAGTATGTTTAGAACTCGATCGAAGAAAAATCCCCAAAAACTGTATTTTCCAATGCATCATGTTTCTGTCGAAATATTTTCTGCTCCAAAAATTTTTCAGGTTGTTTCAGAATACTGTGCATTAAAATCTAAGAATTCTGTGAAAATTTGGTCACGAGATCACTCCATACCGCCGCGGAACCTCGGCTAAACCCATGCTTGGGCCGCGGTTCCGCCGCGCTTTTAACTGATCAGCATGCCAAATTTTTCCAGAGGGCTTTAGACTTGGAAATAGGGGTTTTGGGATATTTTTTTTTTGGGCCCAGATTTTCTGTTAGTGCTACAGTACTACTTAGGGCCCACTTCGGTGTATTTGTTCGATTGGATATTTTAAACATGCTAGTTCACAGTATTTACATTATATCTGCGACCGTGAATGTCACTCGATCGGTAAATCCAGTCTATCTGCTATAGCCCTTTTAGACGGATTTGCGAACGCGACATTCACGTTGATGTTCTGTATTGTGCTGTGATGTTGCGGATCGGTCGTGGAGGATAGCATGGTTGCGGTGATAGTACAGTTTTGTTTTATATGTACATTTGATATTGCGGGGCGAGCGTCCGCCATGTGGACTGCCGTCACTGCCTGTTTGTATTATTCTTTTGGGGCACGACCAGGTTGCGGTCGATGTACCCGTTGTATGTATATTTTATTTTTTGTACTAGGATTACCCCGCGGAGGGGTGCACGGATAGCCGGATTCTAGAGGGCAACGAGCCCGCATCTCATGGCATTGAGACAGAGGGGGCTTTTGGTTGAAATAATTAAAGTTAACCGCAATCAGGACGGTGTCGCTTTGCAGCTAGCCGGTGAGCACGGGTCGGTCCACAGGGAGATGGTGTTATCTTACCTTCTTGTCTTAGACGAGTTAATAAAGAATCTTGTATGTGTTTGTTTGATCTAACCTATGTGTATATCTGCAAGTATAAAGTTGTTAAGAAAAGATACGAAATTGTAAGCTAAGAAATCCGTACTCAAAACCTTTGAGCCGAGTCTTGACCAATTGAAGCTAAGCAATCGGCAACAACGTGGATTAGGGGATTAAGCGCGGTATTCATGGAATCCGGCTTATTTACCCTTGTCCTTCCGTTCTTGTCTCTTGCTTTCGCCTCCGGCCAAACCGAACGCAACCGGTCGTGGTTAGGAATCACCATTACCTTGTCAGGGTACGGTGCCTAACGGAGCGCTTGCGTATGGTTTGGGCGAAGTTCAAATGGAAAATAACGGGAAAAGGAATTGGCAAAGAAATGTGTTAACTTACAATACCGTATTTCTTCTTAACAATAATAATTACAACATTCACAAAATGAACAAAAGAGAACAAAAAGAAAAGAACAAAGAAAGGAAAAGATACAAGTATTAAAGTGCATGAATAAAATTGCAAGTAATAAAAAGACAAGTAATAAAAAGCGAGTAATAAAAGAATACGGAACTAGGACCCAAGCCAAGCATGTGCTCAATAGCCAACCCTTAAACTTGCAAGCTCAATGAAGAGGTTGCAAGATCAAGGGGAGGGTAGAAAACACATGTGAAATGAAGTGCTAGTCCCGGAAGAAAATACGACCTTTGAGATCAATAACTAACCCTTACCTATTCAAGCTCAATAAAGAGGTTGAATGAGCAAGAGAGAGCAAGAATCTCAAGGGGAAGAAGAAACACAAAAGAATGATACAAAACCCTCATCTTTATTCATATCCACAAAAAGCTCTCACTACAATTCATGGAAGAGGAATGAAGAAGAAGAAGAAAAACTATAAAAAATCCTAACAAAAGAGGCTACAAAATGAATCAAAAGAATGACCCTTGGCTTTGGCAAGTTCTGCTGTATTTATAAGCAGGGAAATGGGGTTCTAGGGCAACCAGCAGACCAGAGATGAAGTCCCAAGAATACCCCCAAAAACCGTCGGCAAGTGGGCCCCACATGGCCGTGGAAGGGCGGCCAAAACCCCCCTTTGGCCGCGTTTCCGCGGCCGTTTGGTGGAGTTGGGCTTGGGTATTTCTTGTGGGTTCCTGGTTTTGTGTCCCCTGTTGTCTGGTACATGTAGTTTCTGAAATTACTTTCACATTTCTTCCAGAATTTCTGTTGAGGAAAGGTGGACTATTTGTCAAGATTTGGAATGATTGCCTCGAGCTCCGCGTAGATCTCTTGGATCTTGTGCTACCATTGAGCCTTGTGCCTGAAAACGACATTGATTTGACATTTTGTCTTCCTAAACTGGTATCTGGCAGCATACGGATGAAGAGCGGAGACCGTGTTTTATCAGTGGTCGGCAGGAACCCGGATATTGTCGTGTTTTCCATGAATTTCACCGTTTTAGGACCGAGAACCTGTATTCTGCAAATATGTGATAAACACGGATAAAAAGCACCTACCTATAAACACACGAGCGTAAGAATGGGCGGTATAAAATGCAGTATTCTGTTATGAACAAATACCCCCAAACTTAACTTTTGCTCGTCCCGAGCAAAACCAATTATTCACAAAAATAAAATGATAACCGCACTTTCGCAGGGAACGCGATTGCACTGAGCATGTGCAACAAGCCGTTAAACCTCTAGGTGTCCCTAGTAGGAGGAGTGTTGTCTCCTGAGGGTTTTCAGCGGATACTACCCACAAAATCCGGTCAAGCTAGTTTTGTAAAATAACTAAGATTCAAACCCCTAAAGTTTTGTTTTAGAAAATAACAATTCTATTATCCTAAGTCTAGACTATCGAACCTTTATTTTTCACACCTCGCTTCTTATTTAACTACAGATTTTATATGTCTTTACGTGCAGTGCAAATAGCGTCGTTAAGTTCCCGAAAGGTCGAATAAAGTCATTATGTCACACAATAAAGCCCAGATAACTATTTTAAAAGGATCACATAAGTTTTATAAAGAGTTAAGCATTTTTCAAGTTTTGTTTTCCAGTAAAGTTTCAACTTCAGAATTTCTATCTTCCCTAACAGGAAACTAGGTCTTATTCTTCACTCCACCTTTTTCTTGTTTTCATTTCATACACCCCTCTGTGAATGTGCAATAGTCTTTATCATAGAATAAAACCTTCATATCTCCGTTAAAATTTTTATAAAAGCCTGTCTTTTATCAAGATTATTCTCACACAAAGAACCGTTAGGAATTTTAACTCGGAGAGAACACTTGCTTGACTTTGTTGTTATCTGGACTATCTAGGCTTCTTAGCGAGCTTTGGGCCAATGCACCCAAACCAGTTGGTTTTAGGGCATTAGGTGTAGAAACACCCCAGCGGACTTAATTACTCAAGTTACCTAGGTCCAAAAACAAAAGACAGTTTGTCGTGAAAATCAGATGATTTAATACGAACGGAGATATAACCGGCAGTTCAATTATTTTTCAGATAAAAGACGTGTTTAGTGGGTTTGGTGTGTAATCATTCCAATCAAGTTTCAGATGGGTTATTTTTCAGACTTAGTTCCAATTAAGGCATCAATAACATTCCTTCATATTCACTTACTTCATAAACTATTCTTGATATATTACTTATTTCAGAACAAACCTATTTGATCCTCAGAAAATCATTTATCTATTTAAAAGTTTTTTTAAACATAAAAGACTTGTCATCTAATTTCCAAGACTCACAACACGTGTAGTGTAATGTAAAGACGTATATCAGCTATAGTTAACTTCAAAGGAGAGTTATCTTTCAGGTTTTCAAAATCCAAACATAAGATCTAGTTATTCCTATTTTTTCAAACAAAAACCGTCGAATATTGAATCAGAGTTCTTCCACAAGCTAACTTGACAAAATAGTTTTTATATTTTTTAGAAAATTTTCAAATTTTTATGGATTTTATTAATATGCAGATGCAAAATATACATATGTATGCGAAGGTAAGAAAGCTTACCGAGCACACCCCCAAACATAAACTTGACAGTGCCCTCACTGTCAGGCTATACTAAGAGGGTCAAAATTGCCGGCGCTTCCTAAAAACAAATTATATACAAAACAAAAAGGAAAAACAAAAAATATATACAAAAAGGTGTCCCCCCCCCCAAACTTAAGTACAACAGTGTTTCCACTGTTAAGCGTTGAAATTCAGGATTAGGGGGGAAAGAACAGTATCTAACTATACAAGGCCTTACACAGGCCAAAAGTTAACACCAACCATTCAAAGATTTTATCATGGTACAGCAGTGGTTGGTGAAAGAAGGTGAAGAGGTAAGAAATGGAGATTACGCGAGACCGCTTGTGGAGAGAAGTGGAATGCGGTCTTGGTAGATGAGGGGAAGAAGAATGGCGGAAGGGAAAAAGAAGTGGAATACGAACTTGAGGGTGCAAATGGAGTAAATAGATTAGCACAATTTGTGATGACCGATGTGTGGAAAGCGATTGTGCTAATATATTTACCCGTCGAGAGATTGGGTCAAATCCCTCAAGGTTCGTGAGAAACCATGGGTACGCCGAACTTGGTAAACCAGACATATGAAATGAAAATGATACGGGTTCTTGCAAGGTCGGAACGATGGAAAGGGTGGAGGGAAGGGGTTGAGGAAGGGTATCGGTTAAGGTTTCGGGAGGGTGTACACAGTCAGTGAAAGGAACAGGATGAACTGGAAAATCCGACTCATCATCTAGAACTGTTTCATCCTCAAAAATCTCCTCAAAATTCTCCTCAAAATTTAGCACATCCATGCTCTTTTCTTCAAAGTCCAGACGCATATGGGGTTCGGGAAAAACAGTTAAAGACTCGGGATGATGATTTGAAGAGACAAACTCAACCAAATCTACGGGTTCATCATCCAAAATGTTCCCTGCGTCAACATCCTCGATCAAGTGAAAGTCTATTTTCTCAGACACCTCATCTAAAGCATGGATATTAATCGATTCTGGTTCTAAGACGGAGGTGTAGAGGTCAAAAGGATTGGGTATGGTTTCACTCAAAAGGGACCCTTCACAATCAGGTAAATCAAGCACTACAAAGTCGCACAACTCATTAATCATTCTATCTTCAATAGATGAATCGTTGGGAACACTAGATAGGGATTCAGAACCGGAGTTGTGGGATTCAAGTTGGATGGGGTAGGCTTGATTCGGAAGGGGGTATAGCTCACTCTCTCCACTCAAATTCACAGCCTGTCCTGCCGCCTCATCATACATTAAAAAAGTTGGAGCTAGTTGAAAACTAGCTACCGGGTCACTAGGTTGCATGAGGGCGGCCATGGACGCATTCAAATCCATCATCTGTTGGCTTGACGCTACCCTAAAGTCTTCCAACGATTGTTCCAGACTAGACATAGGTTGTGAAGGGGTTTCAGTAAAAGATTCACAGTTGTATGGATACTGAAAACTCCCAAATGGCTGTGTAGAAGCAATGTCTAGGGAAGGTGTAAAAGTAGGGTAGGATTGGTAGGAACTGAATGGCTGGACAGGAGTGGGATCAACATTGGAATAAGAAGGTGAATGGAATTGTTGATCCCAAGAATTTGTAGTGGTGAGAGGAGTGAAAGATCGGCTACGAGATTGTTCAATACGTTCTGCAATAGACATAGGTCTTGGAATTGCAACATGACTCGAAGAAGGGGTATCAACGTAAGAAGGGGTGACTGTTTGAAAAGGTTGATATGAAGTGGATTGCGGAGTCAAATTGTTTGTCCTAGACGCGTCTATCCGATCTTTCAAAGAAATTTTTGGCATGGAGGGGTCGTTCGATGTTCGGCCAAAGCAAGAACCGTAAGAAGTAATGTCTGGTTGTGGGTACCAAAGTTCGGCAAGAGTTTTGCGAGGTGGAGTACCCATGATATGAAGAGAGAAGAAGAAAGGTAGAGAAAAAGGAGGGGGGAAAGAATGTGATTTTTTTTTTTTTTTTTTTAGTTAGTTATTAGCAAAAGAATGAAGTATACACAAAAAAAGAATATGGACAAAAATCACGACACAAAAATACCACACACCTAATCGTTCTAGGGTTCACCTAGGTCAACTAGACCTGCTCGAGAACTTGATTGTCGAAGTAAAACTGTGTCGAGAAACAGGCTTAAAAATACACTGATCACGAGGCCAGATAAGTGCAGAGATAAGGGGAGGTTTTCCAACGCTTTCGCGAAGTTCCTTAATTAAATAACCCTTTCTCTTTTGGCGGTTTCGCCGTTAACACTTTCCTAGACACCCCGTAAACAATATACCGTTAGGCAAGCTTCTAAATACAGTTAACTTCTCCTAGTGAGCGCGAAGTCCTTAAGGCTTAAAGTCTAGTTTCTTTTAAAATTTGTGCGGGTTATCGTTATGCTCAAGTTCGTGATTTGTGGGCCACGGAAAAGGTGATGAAGTCCTTTACCGTATCTTGTGGGGTTCGCTTGCCCTTAAGTCCGTATTAATTGATGCAAGGCGCAAATCAATAAAAATTCAATAAAGAATAAAACAATCGTTTTTTAGTTTAAGCGCGGCGCTGCAACAAATACGGGTTAGTCAAGTTTTTAGCGTTTGCTAGCGAACTTGCAAAGAATCCTGCAAAGAATAGTATATTGGAAGCGTCGGATTTGAGAAGAAGGTGTTAGGAAAGTACGTACCGTTAAGTTTTTGGGTTAGGAAACCCCCGTTGAATCAAATCCGGTAAGTTTGAATGGTTCGCTTGCGCGGGTCAAACTACCCGGATCTTTGGCACTGTACTCCGTAATCACCTAAACTTTGAATGTACACTTTGCTCCCACAATCGCAGTTTGCAAACTTGCAAAAATCTGCACACTTGCCCACAAAAATATTGTCCAAAAAAAAACAAAAAGAATATCTTTTTTTTTATATACAAAAAGAATATTAACCCGAATAACAAGAAAGAAAATACGCTACCGTCTCCCCGGCAACGGCGCCATTTGGTTGAAATAATTAAAGTTAACCGCAATCAGGACGGTGTCGCTTTGCAGCTAGCCGGTGAGCACGGGTCGGTCCACAGGGAGATGGTGTTATCTTACCTTCTTGTCTTAGACGAGTTAATAAAGAATCTTGTATGTGTTTGTTTGATCTAACCTATGTGTATATCTGCAAGTATAAAGTTGTTAAGAAAAGATACGAAATTGTAAGCTAAGAAATCCGTACTCAAAACCTTTGAGCCGAGTCTTGACCAATTGAAGCTAAGCAATCGGCAACAACGTGGATTAGGGGATTAAGCGCGGTATTCGTGGAATCCGGCTTATTTACCCTTGTCCTTCCGTTCTTGTCTCTTGCTTTCGCCTCCGGCCAAACCGAACGCAACCGGTCGTGGTTAGGAATCACCGTTACCTTATCAGGGTACGGTGCCTAACGGAGCGCTTGCGTATGGTTTGGGCGAAGTTCAAATAGAAAATAACGGGAAAAGGAATTGGCAAAGAAATGTGTTAACTTACAATACCGTATTTCTTCTTAACAATAATAATTACAACATTCACAAAATGAACAAAAGAGAACAAAAAGAAAAGAACAAAGAAAGGAAAAGATACAAGTATTAAAGTGCATGAATAAAATTGCAAGTAATAAAAAGACAAGTAATAAAAAGCGAGTAATAAAAGAATACGGAACTAGGACCCAAGCCAAGCATGTGCTCAATAGCCAACCCTTAAACTTGCAAGCTCAATGAAGAGGTTGCAAGATCAAGGGGAGGGTAGAAAACGCATGTGAAATGAAGTGCTAGTCCCGGAAGAAAATACGACCTTTGAGATCAATAACTAACCCTTACCCATTCAAGCTCAATAAAGAGGTTGAATGAGCAAGAGAGAGCAAGAATCTCAAGGGGAAGAAGAAACACAAAAGAATGATACAAAACCCTCATCTTTATTCATATCCACAAAAAGCTCTCACTACAATTCATGGAAGAGGAATGAAGAAGAAGAAGAAAAACTATACAAAATCCTAACAAAAGAGGCTACAAAATGAATCAAAAGAATGACCCTTGGCTTTGGCAAGTTCTGCTGTATTTATAAGCAGGGAAATGGGGTTCTAGGGCAACCAGCAGACCAGAGATGAAGTCCCAAGAATACCCCCAAAAACCGTCGGCAAGTGGGCCCCACATGGCCGCGGAAGGGCGGCCAAAACCCCCCTTTGGCCGCGTTTCCGCGGCCGTTTGGTGGAGTTGGGCTTGGGTATTTCTTGTGGGTTCCTGGTTTTGTGTCCCCTGTTGTCTGGTACATGTAGTTTCTGAAATTACTTTCACATTTCTTCCAGAATTTCTGTTGAGGAAAGGTGGACTTTTTGTCAAGATTTGGAATGATTGCCTCGAGCTCCGCGTAGATCTCTTGGATCTTGTGCTACCATTGAGCCTTGTGCCTGAAAACGACATTGATTTGACATTTTGTCTTCCTAAACTGGTATCTGGCAGCATACGGATGAAGAGCGGAGACCGTGTTTTATCAGTGGTTGGCAGGAACCCGGATATTGTCGTGTTTTCCATGAATTTCACCGTCTTAGGACCGAGAACCTGTATTCTGCAAATATGTGATAAACACGGATAAAAAGCACCTACCTATAAACACACGAGCGTAAGAATGGGCGGTATAAAATGCAGTATTCTGTTATGAACAGCTTTACTCTTGAATTGGCGGGGTATTCGCCGCACTCGTAGGGGGTACAGGTTGACCCAGGAGGGGTGCCCAAGTTACCGAATTCCTTGAAGTGCTGGGTGGTCCATTCACATTGCTGAAGGGGGCTGCCTCGCTTCAGGTTTTGGCGGGTAACTTGCCGCGCCCGTAGGGGTCTAGGATTTCATTGCACAGGCTATCCACACGACCAGGGGAACATCGGGTTTCAGCGACTCTGTGAAACCCGGGGATCCCAGATATCTGTATTGTTATGTGATGCTGAACATTTCTGTGCTGTTGCTTTTTATCACGCCTTGAGCGAAAATATTATATATTATATATATACTAGTAGATGTTGTATATGTTTTGCATCCGCGCTAGTCCAGTCCCCGCTCTGTCGTTAGTTAGCTAACCTAACGGGTGGTGACGTGACCCAGTAGCGAATGCGGATGGCATATACGTACGTCAGTATATTTTCATTCTTTGTGGTGTGATCAATTGATGGGACTGCGTTGATTCAGATCAATGCAAGATAAACAAACCTATTCTGATGTTGTTGGAACATTTTTCAAAAAGCTGTTATTGCAAGGGCGTTCACTTTTGTTTTGCATCGTGGTATTCAGTTGGAATATCCTTCTCCTTAGTCGACGAGGCAAGGGCCGAGATCCCTTCACCGGGAGTGACCCCTTGGACAGAAGTTTGCGTCAGGGCAATAACATCACTATAGCCGATTACTTTTGCTTTGCATCGTGGTATTCAGTTGGAATATCCTGCACCTCATCCTACGGGGAAAGAGCCGAGATCCCTTCACCGGGAGTGACCTCTTTAGCAAAGGTTTTCGTTACTATATTTTTATAAAGCTATCCGTTCCTTCAACGATATCAAGTTCATTACGTTAAAGGTTTTTGCCAGAAACCATTCGTAGCCCTCTGTCATTTCAGAACGGTAGCACTTAGTATTCATGCTATGTATGTTGGCCTTCGTCAAGACATAGTGTATGGTAGCTATTTGTTAATTTTCTGCAGCATAGATAGATGAGTTGGTTTGGGACAGTCGTACAACTATTTTGGCCTTCGTCAAGGGTATGTACGGGTGGGTTCAAATTAACCTGGATAATGACGGGTAGAACTTGACATGTGACTTATGATATGTTGGCCTTCGTCAAGGTCATAAGAGCATGGGGCAAAAATCCACATCGGGAGTTTCAAAAGAACTGAAACTTGCCAGATATGCGCATACCTTCTGGAGTGTGATAACGTGAGCGGATTCCGTCACGTTATCATGCGATGAGAGTTGGATCCCGATTCCCACTGATGAGTTGGTTTACTCCTCGGGTGATCCCGGCTAATTCTTCTTTCAGGTTTGGGGAAGAATTTGACGTTACAGTGGGAGGTTTCCAGATTAGATAAAGTGATAACCATTCTGATCTAGGTTAGAGTGCACGCTGAGTGTTTCTTTTCTCTCTCTCTTTGGCAGTGACCATTGACTCGACCCTAGACTATGACTCAGTGACCAAGTTAACCGAACCTTCTTAACACTGGCTTTTGGATTGTCAGAGTTGCAGACCTCATTGCCACTCCTACTTTTACCCTTTTCTCCAGGACACCCCGTATTACTACGAACATCTATTTCCATTAGACAAAACCATCGTATGGTTATATACGAACTCGAAGGAATTTATTCGAGGATGGTTTCTGGTTTTGGAGAAAATGAATAGGACTATTCAGTTGTCTTTTCCTTTCACCTTCTCTCATTGCGAGTACTCCTTGGTTTAGGAGATAGCACACCTATTACGCAAATTGGATAGTCTTCTTCCAAACCTTAAGCTGGTGCCGACCGGTAGGGAATGAAGAAAACCAATTAGCCTAAACGGTGTATATAAGGTATTAAGTTAAGACAAAGAAAGGGATTAGTAAGAGGGCAAAGTAAATTGCGACTGCTATTCACGACCAAACCAAGTATTTCTTCTCCCATCCTAAATCACCTTTGTATTTCTCTAGGACACTCCGTATCACTACGAAGATCCCAAGTTTATTGGATAATCCATCGTATGGTTATATACGAACTCGAAAGGAACTTGTTCCAGTTCAGGGATGGATCCTGGTTCAGGAGAAATAGGAATAAGGTTTATTCGGTTGTCTTTTATCTTCACCTTCTCTCGCATTGCGAGTGCTCCTAGGATTAGGAAAGTACACCTATTATGCTTATTGGATAGTCTTCTTCCAAACCATAGGCTGGTGCCGAACGGTAGGGAAGGAAGAAAACCATTTGGCCTAAAAGGGTGTACAGAAGGTAATGACTAAAGACATATAAAGGGATTTGGAGAGATGGCAAAGAATTATACGGTTACAGTTGTGAATCTGGACAATGGAAGAGGCATTACTAGGAATACCAGGATACCCCATCGAATCATTTTAATGTTTCAGTTTCACTGTGTACTGTTAAAAGAAAACTGATTTCCCAATTAGACACTTGCTCAAGGGTATGTATTTACCAGGTTGGATTCTCACATCTGTATGGTTTTACAGATGATGAGTGGGAGTAAGTTATTGGGAATTAGGTGATCATCCTCATTATATCGGGATTCGTTGTAATTGGTGATATTTGAGGAAGTCACCTGGGTTGTTTGCCGGACAGCAAATATTTGGTTTTGAATATCCGTTGTTATGCACCAATTTCAAATTGATATATCTGTACGTCTATTTTTATAGAGTGAGATATACCTTTTTGAAATTATGTCTATGACATTTACCTATATCAGTGGAAAGTTAGGTAAGGAGCATTAAATAGCGGTGTAATTCTTCTTAACCATAAGTACAGTTTTTAACCTACGGCACATAGTGAGTGAGTTATTAAACTCAGGGGACTTATACAGAGTATTGTATATTGTCCAGTGTCCATTAGGACGGAGGTGTAAGTGCACGGCGGCGCCCCGGCCGTCAATCCGACGGCCAAATGCGGAAGCGGTGATAAACTTTAATTTTTTGCGGACTTTGCAAACCGGCACCACCGCGCACTAAACTCCGGATCGTAACCATTAACAAGTCTAAGCTAACTAGAAGAAGGGAAAGAGATGTACCGAGTGATCCGAGTCCTCCGGTCTTCTCGTCGTCGTCCCGATCTCCCGCGGAAACTCCGGTCGTCGCCTTTCGCCGGAAGGGCACCACGTAGCCGGATTCTTTTACGGGCTCCCACCTCTATACCGAGGCAACTCGGACGCGAAGTTGGCTAGCCGACGCACCCAAGATTTGCTGTAGAATAATGTAGCAAGCGAGTCTCTTTGGGGTTTATGAGGAGTTGCCATGATGGAGGAATTTGAGCATGCATAAGAAAAGAAAATGGAGCCTCCATCAAAGATAGAGCTCTGCCACCAAGAACAAATGAATGCCCTCTTCAATAAATCAGCCCCCTGCACCCCATTTTTGTTCTCTGTCAAAAAACAATCATCCTTCTCTGCACCTTATTATAAGCTCAAAGCTTCTCCTTCATTAAAATAATCCACCATGTATTATTCCATTCACAAATATTTTCCCCTTTCTAATAAACTAATCCCTTAACAATCAAGAATCTCCAGCATGGGCTCAATCCACATAACATTAATTAATCACTCACCCCATCATGTTTCACACAGTGGCCGGCCATACCCTCTCAAATCTCAAATAGTGGCCGGCCCCACCACTAAACCCATACTCATACAAGTCAAGAATTAATGCATCATGGAGCCAAAAAAAATGCAATCATATCAATCCTTTTTGCAAGAAACCCCCTCAACAAAATGTTAATTGCAAACTTGCAATTAACACCCTCCAACGAAAAGTCCGACCGGGAAGGAAAAAGAGAAAACCGGCCGAAACGGAATGCAAACTGGCAACCCCAGAAAACTGGTCCCGTAATAAATTACAGGAAAACCCCGATACTGTGCATACACACCCGCATCTGTATTCCGTCCGGATACAAATGCAAAGAGACAAAACTACACTATCAAATACTAAGATCCGGCTTAAGCCAAAGCCGGCTAGTAAAAACCGTCCGATCATGATCCGTGCAATACCGTACGTATCTGATCGAACCCTGCCATATCTCCATACGGCCTCTACAGCGTTTCGCCCGAAAGCTGAGTAACTGAAAGTGTGGCGGACTCTAAAGACTCATCAATACTATGGCTGTGGATTTAACCACTAGCACGTCAGAGGTATAAGCCAATACGTAACGGGCCACCAGCAATTGACTAAAAGGGACGTCGATGAGCGAACTCATCCTGACACCCTACTGAGCCTGTCAGTGACAATATCCGTGCAGTCCGGTCCATTCGTCTATGAGTATCGCATGGCGGGCCTAGGGGGTTGGTAAAAGTCAGACCCCCAAAAGCGGTACAAGTCGTGTCGGAGTGTAGCCCAGAACACCCTGAGATACTACTGGAATACCTACCAGTAAATCTCCTTGCCTTGGCCAAGGACTTTGTGTAATGGCTCTCCTAGACACAGCACGACCTCACCCCCAATACCGGGAGAGACGAACCCCTGAAGATACGCTCACTGCCTCCATGTGGCTCGGGACTGTACCCAACTAAAACCTGTTTGCACGACTCCTTTGAGCCGTGGTAGGGTAGTAATCAAAGTACAGTGGGAACTCACACGAGACAAATGACAATCCCCAGGTCGATGAACTAACCTGCACACATGTCACCAGGGAACTGCCATCTGACGTCTGGTATATGACCAACTAGCATGTTCCCCGGCGAGTCCTGTCCGGTGTACTCATAACCCAATGAGCACCTGTATACATCTTAGGTGATCCAACTGACACCAGTGGCTTGTGAGACCGGCCACCGCCCCTCGTCGGGGTCTCGACTGTATACACTAGTCTACTAATGGAGTATCGATGCCCGGTCTCGAAACTCCCACGACTAGGGACCTTTTAAGGATATGCTTGTAGACCCCCAGCTCCCACTTATATGATCGCCCTCATACTGCTGGTGGTCAAGCAAGAATCCTAGGGGCTCTATCAACGTGTAATAGCGACGTGTCTGGTCACCTAAAACAGTACACGATGATAAAGGTAAACCAGATAGCATACTATCATCTCGAGTAAGACTGTCCTACCGGGATAGGTCCTCCCTCAATCATTACAATCACGTACCTGTGACCTAATAATTGACTCTGAGGGCACTATCTGCAACAATCTCCCACTTGCACTCAAGGCTAATTATTGCGATGTCGCATACTCACAGCCCGTGTGATACCGAACACCCAACTCCTCTACTAGTCAGTCTCACAAAGCTCGTTTGCGAAACTATTGCGTTCGAGGAATAGCCTCAGTGAGTGGATCCGCTTAGTTGTTTCTTTCTATGTCTCTCTATATCTCATGTACGCGGAGAAACCCATCTCCCGAAATGAGCAATACCTGTCTTAGAATGTGTCTGGATGTCTGATGGGACATAGCTCATATATGAACTCCAAATCCAAACTTCTTAGACTGTATCGTCAACTGAACTTAATCAGTATCCTGCGCGCCATGCCTCCCTCAGTATTGCCTTGGATCACCTGTCCAAAATACTGCCCCTCGTCAGAGGGAAAACTATAACTCTGACAACCTCCTTGTCGTCCATGTCACCTTGGAAGCCTGGAATGATAACCGTCTCCTGAATGAGGCTGTCGTTATCATATCCCTAGAACATCCACTTATGTTCTAAAACTGCTTCCGACTGTTTCTCCAGGATTGGATTAATGTCAACTTATTGCATCTAGTGCAAGAACAACATCTGGTGTGGTACTTGACATCTCATGATTGACTCAATTGCCTAAGCAAGTGATCTGCCAATCATGCACGTCCCTCTCCCCTTTAGTCTGTAAGACACCTTTGGAGAGGGTGACTCCATTACCTGCAGGTACACTACCGTGCCAGGAGTCGTCCATCCTAAATACTCTTAGAATGCTGTCAAGTACCCTGATTGGGAAACCACCCAAATCTAGATCTAAAACCATAGATCTAGTAACCAGTATGTCTGATATAATACCCAATTCCTATGTGGAGAAACAACTGTGTGACGACCAAAATACAACCGATTGTAGTATAGGAGTTTCTTTTCCTATTCTGTGTATATCATCCAAATACCAGGATATCACACCCTACTACCTTCTCAACTGATCCATCCCCTATTCTGATGAAGTCAAACCCATGACTGTCATATCAGAAATTGATGATCTATCTCCGCTATATCTGCTTTAGTCTATAAATAGACATAAGCCTGATGTCCACCAATGCTTCCGCTGCTCCCACTGACTACGACAACCCTCTGGCAGAGTCATATAGACGTGCACTTCTAAAGCTAGTTTAGAACGACGCTATACTCATCATCCTGCCGGGTCTCGCAGCCTGGAACAACAACAATAGCAAGTGTGGGTAAACAAGAACTTCCCTGTCACCGTCCTTGAGGCTACCGGAGTACCTCTCGGGTGCCTGAAGTTACCCACCGTATCTGCGGAGTGGCCAATGGAATGTCAATCCAGATTGAATCTTTAGGTTCCTTATCAAATCTTCAGTAATCGTTTATGGTTCTGGAATCACTTCCAGTTCTACCATACTCCCACTACTGTTTTCTGAAAAAATCCATTTTTAATAAAACTGTGGCGAGTCTAGAACAATATCGCTATTGTTCATCCAGATGGTAGAAAGTCAACCCTCGTCATAGACTGAGTCAACCCACAAACAGCCATTACAGAAACGTGCCTTGAGTTGTCCAGTGTCTGGTTTTAATCATAAACCGGACAACTCCCCGTACCTTAACATCGTTAAGATATGAACTGTTCTATATCCAATACAGAAACAGAGGCACTGATTTAATTGAACCAGATTCAAATCATGCAGCTGTCCCTAGCGCATGTCAACTAAATGGAAGGAGGCCGATCAGCGTTACTCATCGTAGGAATACTTCCAATTATGAGTAACCTGAAAGAGAAGCAAGATCTCTTTATCATTACTATCAACTGAATACCATACACAAGTATCTACATCTTCGATCTTTTTGAAGAATCCCGATACTTGCTATACCTGGTTCTCTACTCTATTCAAATACCTATAACTTCTCCAAATTCGGACCCTGTATTTCCACGAAACACCTGTCTAAAAAACTAGAGAAGTCATAAGTAAACTGAATGTAGTACGAGGACCAACCCCTCTGTCCTGATGGACCCTGGACAACATACAATACTCTGTATAAGTCCCTTGAGTCTGATAACTCATTCACTGTGTGTCGTAGGTTGAAAACTGTACTTATGGTTAAGAAGAATTACACCGCTGTTTAATGCTCCTTACCTAACCATCCACTAATATAGGTAAATGTCGTAGACATAATTTCATAAAGGTATATCTCACTCTATGAAAATAGACGTACAGATATATCAATTTGAAATTGGTGCATAACAGCGGATATTCAAAACCAAATATTTGCCGACCGGCAAACAGCTCAGGTGATTTTCTCAAATATCACCGATTACAACGAATCCCGATATAATGAGGATGATCACCCAATTCCCAATAACTTACTCCCACTCATCATCTGTAAAACCATACAGATGTGAGAATCGTACCTGGTAAATACATACCCTGGAGCAAGTATCTAATCGGGAAATCAGTTTTCCTTTAACATTACACAGTGAAACTGAAACATTGAAATGTTCCGATGGGGTATTCTGGTATTCCTAGTAATGCCTCTTCCAGATTCACGACTGTAACCGTATAGTTCTTTGCCACCTCTCTAAATCCCTTCATATGTCTTTAGTCTTTACCTTCTGCACACCCCTTTAGGCCAAATGGTTTTCTTCCTTCCCTACCGTTCGGCACCAGCCTATGGTTTGGAAGAAGACTATCCAATAAGCATAATGGGTGTACTGTCCCAATCCTAGGAACACTCGCAATGAGAGAGGGTGAAGATAAAAGACAACCGAATAAACCTTATTCCTATTTCTCCTGAACCAGAATCCATCCCCGAACTGGAACAAGTTCCATTCGAGTTCGTATATAACCATACGATGGAGTATCCAAATAAACTGTGGATCTTCGTAGTGATACGGAGTGTCCTGGAGAAATACAAAGGTGATGTGGGAGTGGTAACGAAATATTTGGTTTGGTCGTGAATATCTGTTGCAATTTACTTTGCCCTCTTACTAATCCCTTGCTTTGTCTGAACTTAATACCTTCTGCACACCATCGTTATGCTAATTGGTTTTCTTCATTCCCTACCGGTCGGCACCAGCCTAAGGTTTGGAAGAAGACAATCCAATTTGCGTAATAGGTGTACTACCCCTAAACCAAGGAGTACTCGTAACCTGAGAGAGGGTAAAAGGAAAAGACAACTGAATAATCCTATCCGTTTTCTCCAGAACCGGAAACCATCCTCGAATAAATTCTTTCGAGTTCGTATCTAACCATACGATGGTTTTGTCCAATGGAAGTGGACGTTCGCAGTAATACGGGGTGTCCTGGAGAAAAGGGTAAAAGTAGGAGTGGCAATGAGGTCTGCAACTCTGACAATCCAAAAGCCTGTGTTAAGAAAGTTCGGTCAACTTGGTCACTGAGTCATAGTCTTGGATCGGGTCAATGGTCGCTGCCAAAGAGAGAGAGAAAAGAAACACTCAGCGTGCACTCTAACCAAGATCAGAATGGTTACCAATTTATCTAATCTGGAAACCTCCCACTGTACCTCAAATTCTCCTCCAAACCTGAAAGAAGAATTAGTCGGGGTCACCCGAGGAGTAAACCAACTCATCAGTGGGAATCGGGATCCAACTATCATCGCATGATAACGTGACGGAATCCGCTCACGCTATAACACTCCAGAAGGTATGCGCATATCTGGCAAGTTTCAGTTCTTTTGAAACTCCCGATGTGATTTCTACCCCATGCTCTTATGACCTTGACTTTGGCCAACATATCATAAGTCACATGTCAAGTTCAACCCGTCATTCTCCAGGTTAATTTGAGTCCACCCGTACATACCCTTGACTTTGGCCAAAATGGCAGTACGGCTGTCCCAAACCAACGCATCTATCTATGCAGCATATGAATACCCAACAGCTACCAAACACTGTGCCTTGACTTTGGCCAACATACACAGCTTGAATACAATTGACTATCCATATGAAACGACGGAGGGCTACGAATGGTTTCTGGCGAAAACCTTTAACGTAATGAACTTGATATCGTTGAAGGAACGGATAGCTTTTTAGAAAATATAGTGACGAAAACCTTTACTAAAGAGGTCACTCCCGGTGAAGGGATCTCGGCTCTTTCCCCGTAGAATGAGGTGCAGGATATTCCAACTGAATACCACGATGCAAAGCAAAAGTAATCGGCTATAGTGAAGTTAATGCCCTGACACAAACTTCTGTCCAAGGGGTCACTCCCGGTGAAGGGATCTCGGCCCTTGCCTCGTCGACTGAGGAGCAGGATATTCCAAATGAATACCACGATGCAAAACAGAAATGAACGTCCTTGCAATAACAGCTTTTTGAAAAGTGTTCCAACAACATCAGATTAGGTTTGTTTAACATGCATTGATCCGAATCAACGCAGTCCCATCAATTGATCACACCACAAAGAACGAAAATATACTGACGTACGTATATGCCATCTGCATTCGCCACTGGGTCCCGTCATCACCCGTTAGGTTAGCTAACTAACGGCAGAGCGGGGACTGGACTAGCGCGGATGAAAAACATATACAACATCTACTAATATATATACCAATATATAGTATTTCGCTCAAGGCGTGAATAAAATGCAACATCACAGAAAAGTACAGCATCACAGAACAATACAGATATCTGGGATCCCCGGGTTTCACAGAGCCACTACTGAAACCCGACGTTCCCCTGGTCATGTGGATAGCCTGTGCAAAGAAATCCTAGACCCCTACGGGTGCGGCAAGTCACCCGCCAAAACCTGAAGCGAGGCAGCCCCCTTCAGCCCCGTGAATGGACCACCCAGTACTTCACGGAATCCGGTAACTTGGGCACCCCTCCTGGGTCAACCTGTACCCCCTACGAGTGCGGCGAATAGCCTGCCAATTCCAGACTGAAGCCCCCTCCGTCGCAATGCCCTGAGATGCGGGCCCGTTGCCGTCTAGAACCCGGCTATCCGTGCACCCCTCCGCGGGGTAACCCTAGTACAGAAAGTAAAATATACATACACCGGGTACATCGACCGCAACCAGGTCGTGCCCCAAAAGAATAATACAAACAGGCAGTGACGGCAGTCCACATGTCGGACGCTCGCCCCGCAATATCAAATGTACATAATACAACAACACTGTACTAGCATTGCATCCAGGCTATCCCACGACCGATCCGCAACATCACAGCAAATACATAGAACATCAACGTGAAAGTCACGTTCGCAAATCCGTCTAACCGGGCTATAGCAGTTAGACCGGATTTACCGATCGAGTGACATTCACGGTCGCAGATATAATGTAAATACTGTGAAAAATGTGTTTAAAATTTTCCGATTGATCAAACCTTAACAAGTGGGCCCCCAATCAAAACTGTAGCACTCACAGAAAACCTGGGCCCAATTTTAATATCCCAAAACCCATATTCTAAGCCCATAAGCCCACTGAAAATAACTGGTGCACTGAACCCAAATAACTGCGGCGGAACAGCGGCCAAAGAGGGGCTATGGCCGCTGTTCCGCGGTCGTACGGAGGGAACAGTGTACCAAAATTTTGCAGTGGTCTTACGATGCACAGTACATCATTCTGCAATCACCTGAAAAATTTTACGACACCAAAAATTTTCAACAGAGAACTGATGCAAGCAAAAATGCGGTTTTGGGATTTTTGTTCGATCGGAATTGAAAAACACATCAAACGAAGCTAGACGAAGTTAATGGCGTGGCTCTGATACCACTGTAAGTGCACGGCGGCGCCCCGGCCGTCAATCCGACGGCCAAATGCGGAAGCGGTGATAAACTTTAATTTTTTGCGGACTTTGCAAACCGGCACCACCGCGCACTAAACTCCGGATCGTAACCATTAACAAGTCTAAGCTAACTAGAAGAAGGGAAAGAGATGTACCGAGTGATCCGAGTCCTCCGGTCTTCTCGTCGTCGTCCCGATCTCCCGCGGAAACTCCGGTCGTCGCCTTTCGCCGGAAGGGCACCACGTAGCCGGATTCTTTTACGGGCTCCCACCTCTATACCGAGGCAACTCGGACGAGAAGTTGGCTAGCCGACGCACCCAAGATTTGCTGTAGAATAATGTAGCAAGCGAGTCTCTTTGGGGTTTATGAGGAGTTGCCATGATGGAGGAATTTGAGCATGCATAAGAAAAGAAAATGGAGCCTCCATCAAAGATAGAGCTCTGCCACCAAGAACAAATGAATGCCCTCTTCAATAAATCAGTCCCCTGCACCCCATTTTTGTTCTCTGTCAAAAAACAATCAGCCTTCTCTGCACCTTATTATAAGCTCAAAGCTTCTCCTTCATTAAAATAATCCACCATGTATTATTCCATTCACAAATATTCTCCCCTTTCTAATAAACTAATCCCTTAACAATCAAGAATCTCCAGCATGGGCTCAATCCACATAACATTAATTAATCACTCACCCCATCATGTTTCACACAGTGGCCGGCCATACCCTCTCAAATCTCAAATAGTGGCCGGCCCCACCACTAAACCCATACTCATACAAGTCAAGAATTAATGCATCATGGAGCCAAAAAAAATGCAATCATATCAATCCTTTTTGCAAGAAACCCCCTCAACAAAATGTTAATTGCAAACTTGCAATTAACACCCTCCAACGAAAAGTCCGACCGGGAAGGAAAAAGAGAAAACCGGCCGGAACGGAATGCAAACTGGCAACCCCAGAAAACTGGTCCCGTAATAAATTACAGGAAAACCCCGATACTGTGCATACACACCCGCATCTGTATTCCGTCCGGATACAAATGCAAAGAGACAAAACTACACTATCAAATACTAAGATCCGGCTTAAGCCAAAGCCGGCTAGTAAAAACCGTCCGATCATGATCCGTGCAATACCGCACGTATCTGATCGAACCCTGCCATATCTCCATACGGCCTCTACAGCGTTTCGCCCGAAAGCTGAGTAACTGAAAGTGTGGCGGACTCTAAAGACTCATCAATACTATGGCTGTGGATTTAACCACTAGCACGTCAGAGGTATAAGCCAATACGTAACGGGCCACCAGCAATTGACTAAAAGGGACGTCGATGAGCGAACTCATCCTGACACCCTACTGAGCCTGTCAGTGACAATATCCGTGCAGTCCGGTCCGTTCGTCTATGAGTATCGCATGGCGGGCCTAGGGGGTTGGTAAAAGTCAGACCCCCAAAAGCGGTACAAGTCGTGTCGGAGTGTAGCCCAGAACACCCTGAGATACTACTGGAATACCTACCAGTAAATCTCCTTGCCTTGGCCAAGGACTTTGTGTAATGGCTCTCCTAGACACAGCACGACCTCACCCCCAATACCGGGAGAGACGAACCCCTGAAGATACGCTCACTGCCTCCATGTGGCTCGGGACTGTACCCAACTAAAACCTGTTTGCACGACTCCTTTGAGCCGTGGTAGGGTAGTAATCAAAGTACAGTGGGAACTCACACGAGACAAATGACGATCCCCAGGTCGATGAACTAACCTGCACACATGTCACCAGGGAACTGCCATCTGACGTCTGGTATATGACCAACTAGCATGTTCCCGGCGAGTCCTGTCCGGTGTACTCATAACCCAATGAGCACCTGTATACATCTTAGGTGATCCAACTGACACCAGTGGCTTGTGAGACCGGCCACCGCCCCTCGTCGGGGTCTCGACTGTATACACTAGTCTACTAATGGAGTATCGATGCCCGGTCTCGAAACTCCCACGACTAGGGACCTTTTAAGGATATGCTTGTAGACCCCCAGCTCCCACTTATATGATCGCCCTCATACTGCTGGTGGTCAAGCAAGATTCCTAGGGGCTCTATCAACGTGTAATAGCGACGTGTCAGGTCACCTAAAACAGTACACGATGATAAAGGTAAACCAGATAGCATACTATCATCTCGAGTAAGACTGTCCTACCGGGATAGGTCCTCCCTCAATCATTACAATCACGTACCTGTGACCTAATAATTGACTCTGAGGGCACTATCTGCAACAGGAGGGGTAGGTACTCGTACTATATTCGGCTTACTTATGACTTCTCTAGTTCTTAGACAAGTGTTTCGTAGAAACACAAGGTCCAAGTTTTGAGAAGTTATAGGTATATGAATAAAGTAGAGAACCAGGTGTTGCAAGTATCGGGATTCTTCAAGGTGATCGAAGATGTAGATACTTGTGTATAGTATTCAGTTGATAGTAATGTTTAAGAGAACTTGCTTCTCTTTCAGGTTACTCATAATTGGAAGTATTCCTAAGTTGAGTAACGCTGATCGGCCTTCTTCCATTTAGTTGACATGCACTGGAGACAGCTGCATGATTTGAATCTGGTTCAATTAAATCAGTGCCTCTGTTCATATATTGGATATAGAACAGTTCATATCTTGACTTTGTTAAGATACGGGGAGTTGTCCGGCTTATGCTTAAAACCAGACTCCGGATAACTCAAGGCACGTTTCTGTAATGGCTGTTTGTGGGTTGACCCGGGCTATGACGAGGGTTGACTTTCTACCATCTGGAAGATCAACAGTGATATTGTTCTTAACTCGCCACAGTTTTAATTAAAAATGGATTTTTTCAGAAAACAGTAGTGGGAGTATGGTAGAACTGGAAGTGATTCCAGAACCGCAGACGATTACTGAAGATTTGATAAGAACCTAAAGATTCAATCTGGTTTGACATTCCATTGGCCACTCCGCAGATAAAGTGGGTAACCTCAGGCACCCGAGAGGTACTTCGGTATGCTCAAGGACGGTGGCAGGGAGGTTCTTGTTTACCCAGACTTGCCATTGCTGTTGTTCCAGACAGTGAGACCCGGCAGGAGGATGAGTATAGCGTCATTCTAAACGAGCTTTAGAAGTGTACGTCTATATGACTCTGCCAGAGGGTTGTCGTAGTCAGTGGGAGCAGCGGAAGCGTTGGTGGACATCAGGCTTATGTCTATTTATAGACTAAAGCAGATATAACGGAGATAGATCATCTATTTCTGATGTGACAGTCATAGGTTTGACTTCATCAGAATAGGGGATGGATCTGTTAAGAAGGTAGTAGGGTATGATGTCCTGGTATTTGGATGACATACACAGAGTAGGAAGCGATATTCCTATACTACAATCGGTTATACTTTGGTCGTCACACAGTGGTTTCTCCACATAGGACTTGGATATTATATCAGACATTCTGGTCACTAGATCTATGGTTTTAGATCTAGCTTTGGGTGGTTTCCCAATCTGGGTACTTAGACAGCATTCTATGAGTATTTAGAATGGACGACTCCTGGCACGGTAGTATACCTACAGGTAATGGAGTCACCCTCTCTGAAGGTGTCTTACAGACTAAAGGGGAGAGGGATACGCATGATTGGCAGATCACTTGCTTAGGCAATTGAGTCAATCATGAGATGTCAAGTACCACACCAGATGTTGTTCTTGAAGTAGGTGCAATAAGTTGATATTAATCCAATCCTGGAGAAACGGTCGGAAGCAGTTTTAGAACATAAGTTGATGTTCTAGGGATATGATAACGACCGCCTCCTTTAGGAGACGGTTATCATTCCAGGCTTCCAAGGTGACATGGATGGCAGAGTGGCTGTCAGAGTTATAGTTTTCCCTCTGACGTGAGGCAGTATTTTGGACAGGTGGTCCAAGTGGATACTGAGGAAAGGTATGGTGCAGGATACAGATTAAGTTCAGTTGACGATACAGTCTAAGAAGTTTGGACTTGGAGTTCATTTATGAGCTAGGTCCCATCAGACATCCAGACATTCTAAGACAGGTATTGCTCATTTCGGGAGATGGCTTTCTCCGCGAACATGGGATATAGAGAGACAGAAAGAAACATCAGAGCGGATCCATTCACCGAGGCTATTCCTCGAACATAATAGTTTCGCAAACGAGCTTTGTGAGACTGACTAGTGGAGGAGTTGAGTGTTCGGTATCACACGGGCTGTGAGTATTCGACATCGCAATAATAAGCCTTGAGTGCAAGTGGGAGATTGTTGGAGATAGTGCCCTCAGAGTCAATTATTGGATCACAGGCACGTGATTTCAATAATTGAGGGGAGGACCTGTCTCAGTAGGACAGTCTTACTCGAGATGATAGTATGCTATCTGGTTTATCTTTATCATCGTGTGCTGCTTTAGGTGACCTTACGAGTCGCTATTACACGTTGATAGAGCCCCTAGGATTCTTTCTTGACTACCAGCAGTATGAGGCCGATCATATACGTGAGAGCTGGAGTCTATAAGCACATCCTTAAAAGGTCCCTAGTCGTGGGAGTTTCGAGACAGGGCATCGATACTCCGGAGTAGACTAGTGTATACAGTCGAGACCCCGACGAGGGGCGGTGGCCAGTCTCACAAGCCACTGGTGTCAGTTGGTTCACCTAAGATGTTTACAGGTGCTCATTGGGTTATGAGTACACCGGACAGGACTCGCCGGGAACCTGCTAGTTGGGATTATACCAGACCTCAGATAGCAGTTCCCTCGTGACATTTGTACAGGTTAGTTCATCGACCTGAGATCGTCATTTGTCTCGTGTGAGTTCCCACTGTGCTTTGATTACTACCCTACCACGCTCAAAGGAGACGTGCAAACAGGTTTTAGTTGGGTACAGTCCCGAGCCATATGGAGGGAGTGAGCGGATCTACAGGGGTTCGTCTCTCCCGGTATTGATGGTGAGGTCGTGTTGTGTCTAGGAGAGCCAGAACATGAAAAGTCCTTGGCCACGGCAGGAGATTTGCTGGTAGGTATTCCAGTAGTATCTCAGGGTGTTCTGGGCTACACTCCGACACGACTTGTACCGCTATTGGGGGTCTGAGTTTTACCAACCCCCTAGGCCCGCCATGCGATGCTCATAGACGAACGGACCGGACTGTACCGATATTGTCACTGACAGGCTCAGTAGGGTGTCAGGATGAGTTCGCTCATCGACGTCCCTTTTGGTCAATACCTGGTAGCCCGTCATGTATTGGCTTATACCTCTGACGTGCTAGTGGTTAAATCCACAGCCATAGTATTGATGAGTCTTTAGAGTCCACCACACACAGTTACTCAAGTTTCGGGCGAAACGCTGTAGAGACCGTATGGAGATATGGCAGGGTTCGATCAGATACGTGCGGTATTGCACTGATCGTGATCAGACGGTTTTTACTAGCCGGCTTTGGCTTAAGCCGGATCCTAGTATTAGATAGTGTAGTTTTGTCTCTTTGCATTTGTGTTCAGTGGGAATACAAATGCGGGCATGTATTTTCAGTAGCGGGGTTTTCCTGTAATTTATTACGGGATCAGTTTTCTGTAATTGCCAGTTTGCATTCCGTTCTGGCCGGTTTTTCTTTATTCCTTCACGGCCGGACTTTCCGTTGGAGGGTGTTATTTGCACATTTGCAAATAACATTTTGTGAGGGGGTTTCTTGCATATATGTGGCTTCATGTTTGTTCTCTCATGATGAGATTCATTTCTTGTCCATTCTTTGCTTTCATGTGATGGTTTAGTGATTTGATGAGATGAGAAGTGGGTGTGACATTATTCTTGCATTATCTTCTCTTTTCTCCATGGATTAATTCATTCCATTTTCTTTCCACCATGGAGGAAGGGGGCCGGCCATTACTTGAGTGAGAATGAGAGAGTTTCATTTTGAGTGGTGGCATTATTCTTGATCTCATTTTTCTTTCTAGGAAAATTGAAAGCACCAAATTTCCTTAACCTCTTCCTCCATCCTCCATGGCAACTAAACCCCAAAGAGACATAGACTCTACACTATTCTACAGCAAACCTTGGAGACGTCGGCTAGCCAACTTCGCGCCCAAGTTGCCTCGGTCACGAGGTGGGAGCCCGTAAAAGATTCCGGCTACGTGGTGCCCTTTCCGACGAGGAGGTGATGGACGGAGTTTCCGCGGGAGATCGGAGTAGAGACAAAGACCGAAGGACACGGATCGCTTGGTATAACTCTCTACTCTTATTTTAGTATACTAGTTGCTAGGTTAATGGCCCGATCCGGGATAAAAGTGCGCGGTGGTGCCGGTTTGCTAGTTTGGAAAGTTTTCGTTTCCGCGTTTCCGGCGTCGGATCGACGGCCGGGGCACCGCCGCGGACTTACAGAGTCCTGTCCAGTGTACTCGTAACCTAACGAGCACCTGCATACTATCTCCAGTAGGACGCACTGATGGCTGTGGGACAGACCATCTCCCCTGCTGGGAAGAGAAGCGTATGCACCAGTCTACTCTGGAGTATCGATGCCCTGTCTCGATAATCCTATGACTAGGGACCAGAATAAGGATGTGCATATAGACTACCCAGCCCCCACTAGTGTGATCGCCATCACAACGCCGGTAGTCAAGCAAAGATCCTAAGGTCTCCATCAATATGTTTTAGCGATATGTTAAAAGAAACATATACACATATTAAGATAGAAACAAACCAAGTAGCATAGTACTATATCGAGCAAGACTGTCGTAAAACCGTATATATATATCCCAAGCCTCCATAATGTATTATACAAACTAGTACTATACAATAATGGCCTCTAGGGCATACATATCTAACAATCTCCCACTTGCACTAAAGGCCAGTAATTGGTGTACCACATACCCAACGTCTGCACCAGGGCCAGCTGCTGGCGTACCGCATACCCAATAGCTCAAAAAGTCGCTCGAACTGTATTTAAGGGAGGGCCTTTGTGAATGGATCCGCCGTGTTGTCTTTTGTGTCCACTCTCCGTACCTCGATCTCCTGGCGATCAATGATCTCCCTGATTAGGCGATACCGCCTTAAGATGTGTCTGGATTTCTGATGGGACCTTGGTTTCTTCGCTAAAGCTATAGCCCCATTGTTATCACAATACAAAGGTATTGGGTCAACAATGGACGGAACCACCTGAAGTTCACTAATGAACTTCTTCATCCAGACCGCCTCTTTTGCGGCATCGCTTGCAGCAATGTATTCAGCCTCCATCGTCGAGTCTGCGACGGTATCCTGTTTAGAACTCCTCCAACACACCGCCCCTCCGTTGAGGGTAAACACAAAATCCGAGACAGATTTGTTGTCATCTTTGTCACTCTGGAAGCTTGAATCGGTAAAGGACTGGACCCTGAGGTCTCCATTACCGTAAATCAGGAACATCTCCTAAGTCTTTCTTAGGTACTTGAGAATGTTCTTCACTGCCGTCCAGTGGTCCTCACCTGGGTCTGACTGATACCGGCTCACCACGCTCAGCGCCTAAGCTACATCTGGTCTTGTACATAGCATCGCATACATTATAGATCCTACCGCCGAAGCGTAGGGTATAGTGCTCATGCGAACCCCCTCCTCGTCAGTCTTAGGAGACATCTTCTCGGAGAGGGTAATTCCGTGCAATGTGGGTATGTTACCGCGCTTGGAATCCTCCATACTAGATCTCTTTAGTACGGTCTTTATGTACCTGGACTGCGAAAGTCCCAGTAGTCTCTTGGATATATCTCTGTAGATCTTGATCCGCAAAATGTACGAGGCATCACCCAGGTCCTTCATGGAGAACCGTTGTGACAAAAATAGCTTGACCGATTGTAGCATAGGAATGTCATTTCCTATCAAAAGAATGTCGTCCACGTACAAGACTAGGAACACGACAGTTCGTCCTACAATCTTCTTATAGACACAAGGTTCATCTTCGTTCTTGATGAAATCAAATTCCTTGATTGCCTCATCAAAACAGATGTTCCAGCTCCGCGAAGCCTGCTTTAATCCATAAATGGATTTAAGCAACTTGCACACCTTCCCGCTGCTCCCACTGTCTACGAAACCTTCTGGTTGATCCATGTAAACGCACTCTTCCAAATAGCCGTTTAGAAAAGCCGTTTTAACGTCCATCTGCCAGATTTCATAGTCATAGAATGCAGCAATGGCAAGTAGGATCCGAATCGATTTAAGCATAGCCACTGGAGAAAAAGTTTCGTCATAGTCCACACCAGCTCTTTGACGAAAACCTTTTGCAACGGGTCTAGCTTTATAGGTTTCCACCTGCCCATCTATACCAAGTTTCCTTTGGTAGATCCATTTGCATCCAACGGGTTTTACCCCAGGTGGAGCAATATCCAAGGTCCACACTTTATTGGTGTACATGGACTCCATTTCGGATTGCATTGCTTCCAGCCACTTATCAGAGTCCCTACTGATAATGGCCTGCCTGAAACTGGTAGGGTCATCTTCTTCCAAGATGCAATCCTCTCGATCCCCGTCTAAAAGAAAACCGTAGTATCTCTCGGGCGGATGAGATATCCTTCCAGATCTGCGGAGTGGCTGAGGTTCGTCTGGGGTTATTGAATCCAGTTGTTCCTCCAAATTTTTATTTACATTTTGTGGTTCATGGATTTCTCCCAGTTCTGCCGTACTCGCACTAGTTTCTTTTGCAAGAATCTCCTTTTCTAAAAAGGTAGCATGGCGAGATACAAACACCTTCTGTTCCACAGTGTGGTAGAACAGATATCCTTGTGAGTCTTTAGGATATCCCACAAATTTACACAGAACTGACCGTGCCTCTAGCTTGTCCGGTTTCTGTGTTTTCACATAGGCCGGACAACCCCATATCTTAATAAATTTAAGACATGGTTTCTTAGTTCTCCATATTTCATACGGAGTTTTAGGCACAGATTTGGACGGAACATGATTCAAAAGGTATGCCGCTGTCTGAAGCGCATGTCCCAAGAATGAAAGAGGTAACTCAGCACTACTCATCATGGAGCGAACCATATCCAATATGGTATGATTCCTCCGCTCTGATACACCGTTGTGCTGTGGTGTATAAGGGGGAGTAAGCTGAGAGATAATACCATTCTCTTTTAAGTAATCTTGGAATTCCGTGCTTAAGTACTCCCCTTCTCTATCAGACCGGAGGATCTTGATACTTTTACCAGTCTGGTTCTCTACTTCGTTTCTGAATTCCTTGAATTTCTCAAAAGCTTCAGATTTGTGTTTCATAAGATACACATATCCGAATCTAGAGAGATCGTCAGTGAATGTGATGAAGTACGAGAACCCACCCCTTGCATGTATAGACATCAGACCACATACATCACTGTGTATGAGTCCCAAGAGCTCTGTTGCTCTTTCTCCATGTCCGGTGAACGGAGATTTGGTCATCTTCCCTTTGAGACAAGATTGACAAGTTTCATAAGATGAAAACTCGAACGTATTCAAGAGTCCATCTTTATGCAACTTACTTAGTCTTTTCTCTCCGATATGACCAAATCTACAATGCCACAAGTAGGATTCATTCGTATCTGAATTCTTTCTCTTGCGTGTGTTTTGTACATTGAGAACTGTATTCTGATTTAGAACGTAGATACCATTACACAGTGTACCTTCTGCAACCAGTACCTTATGAAGGTAAATGATCATGATATTTCTATCAAAAACAAACTTATATCCATCTTTATCGAGTAAAGAAACTGATATGATGTTGCAAACCATGGAAGGTACATAGTAGCAATCGTTCAAAATCATAGTATTGCCATTTAGCAACACTAGGTGATATTCACCGACGGCTGCAGCATTAACTTGTGCTCCGTTCGCTACTCTGAGCGACATATCACTAAGTGCAACTTTCCTACATTTTCTCAGTCCCTGCAATAAATTACAGATATGAGATCCTGATCCGGTATCAAGTACCCAGGAGGTAGGGCTGACCGTAAAGCAGTTCTCAATTACAAGAACATCTGAAGTAGATACAAAACTGAAAGGTTAGCCTAGCACCCTATGAGGGGTTTGGAAGCATCACATGTACCAAAGGTCGAATTTTTAGGGTGCTAAGTTAACATACAAAGGATCGATCCTAGAAAAATTAGGGTTTCATAAACTATACTTCATCAAATGAAAGAAATGCTAGGGTTTTGAGAGTACAACCTTTGTAGCTCCCTACGCTAGACTCCTTGGCTATTTGGGGTTTGTAAGAACTCCACTTGAACTCCTCGACGTCACCGATGATCCACCCGGAGTCCGCTTTGTCCAAGCTTACAACTTTATCCGATCAAGTGAACGAAATCAAGCTAACACTCTAAACAAGTGGGCTAGACTTGTGTAGAATGGTGTTGTGGTTCTCTTTCTCACTTCAAAATCCAATCTTGATGAGTATCTTGCTCACTACAAAGAACTAGAGAGCAAAATGTGAGAGGAAGAAGAAGATGATGGCAATTTTTGAAGATGATAAGTTCAACCTCTCTTTCAAATAGAAAAATATATCAATATATATTTTTTATCTATCATCTCAAACCATGGTTGAATCATTATTGTACTAGAGTTAAAACACAAAAGGAAACTTTACCTAAGGTTAAAAGGTGGGTGAGAAAGGTTAGGTCAAAAGAAGAGTGTAGAACAAAACAATAATGAACCTTTTTCTTTCCTTTTATGTTTTAGTATAAATGCAATAATAATTCATATTAAAACCATGGTGTGAGTCTTGCATTGCCATCATATTCCATGTATAAGCAACCATGAAAGATGTATGTATGTATGCATGTGTATATGTACATCTATATGTGCATGAATCAAAAAGAAGGCATACATGCATGCATACATCCAACTAACTCAAAAAAGGATTTCAAGTGAGAAGCTAATGGTTAAATGATAAGTCAACACTTGATTTATCAATCCGGCCATATCATATATGACCCCCTTTCCAAAAGCAAGCCGCCTGACCAATATACGGTATCCCATACGCGCATTTTAATCGGGTCCATGCGCATATCGCATACGCGCACCACAACGTTTTGCCTGGACTAGGAAACTCCATTGTGGAACTCTGAGACTCGTCAATACGCCGGTAGTGGGTGATGATCATATCAAGCACCCCCAAGCCGCAAGCGGTCAGCTAAACGTAACGGCCACCCGGGTATTGAGCGATCAGAAGAGAACAAGCGAACTTGCTACAACTCCCGTCGAGCCGATCGGCAACACTTCCCGTACAGTCCGGTCTCCTCGTGTGATATGTCGCATATCAAGTCTAGGGGTGGTAAACGTCAGACCCGAATAACCGATAAGTCGTGCCGATGTGAGGCTCATAACGGGTCGAGAAACTACTGGTAACACTTACCAGCAAATCTCTGTTCAGCCCTGGCCAGGGACTTCCCTGTTACGGCCAATCGAGCACAGCGCAACATCAACCCCCAATACCGGGAGAGACGAAACCCCTCCTATCGCTCATTGTCTCCATGTGACTCGGGACTGTACCCAAAAACCACCGTTTTGCATGCCCTCATGGACGTGGTAAGGTGGAGATCAAAGCACAGTGGGAATCACACAAGACTCTATGACGATCTCGGGTCTACAGACTAACCTGTACAAGTGTCACCTGAGAACTGCCATCTGACGTGAGGTATAATACCATCTGGGAGTTCTCGGCGAGTCCGTCCAGTGTACCCAGTCTCCACTGAGCACCCGTATACCATCTCTGATGTCAAACACCAATGGATATGGGATCATCCATCGCCCATCTAATGGGTCGAGAAGCGTATACGCTAGTCTACACTGGTATATCGATGCCCCATCTCGATACACCCACGACTAGGGACCTTGAAGGATGTACTTATAGACTACCATGTCCTCACTAGTATGATCTGCATCATAGTCCAGGTAGTCAAGTACACATCCTAAGGGCTTTACCAACATGTAACTATAAGACAGTATAAAGAGACTAGTATACATGTTAAGATAAAGAGCAACCAGATAGCATACTATCATATCAAGCAAGAAAGTCATCTCTATATATGTCCAAGCATCCAATATAATATACATCATCTGTACAGTACTGTCCTCTAGGGCATACATACAACTAACAATCTCCTACTTGCACTAGGGCCAGCTGCTGCAGTATCGCATACCGAGCATCCCGAAGAGTCTTTCAAACTGTATCTGGGGAATGGCCTTCGTGAGTGGATCTGCCGTGTTGTTCTTCGTGTCAACCCTCCTAACCTCGATCGCCCGGCGATCAACTATCTCCCGGATCAGGTGATACCGCCTCAGAATATGCCGGGATCGCTGATGGGACCTGGGTTCCTTGGCCAAAGCCACCGCTCCATTGTTATCGCAATACAAAGGTATTGGATGCTCAATGGATGGAACCACTCCAAGTTCAGTAATGAACTTCTTGATCTAGACAGCCTCTTTGGCAGCATCGTTGGCAGCGATGTATTCAGCCTCCATCGTTGAGTCTGCCACGGTTTCCTGCTTGGGACTCTTCCAGCTAACCGCCCCTCCGTAAAGGGTAAAGACAAATCCCGACTGCGACTTAGAGTCGTCCTTATCACTCTGGAAGCTCGAATCGGTAAAGGACTCCACTTGGAGTTCTCCGTTACCATACACCAAGTGCATCTCTTTAGTCCTTCGCAAGTACTTGAGAATGCTCTTCACAGCTGTCCAGTGACTTTCTCCAGGATCAGCTTGATACTTACTCACTACATTTAGTGAGTATGCTACATCGGGTATGGTACACAGCATCGCGTACATGATAGAGCCTACAGCCGAAGCATAGGGTATCCCTTGCATGCGAGCTCTCTCCAAATCAGTCTTGGGAGACATCTGTTTGGAGAGAGTGACTCCAGAGATCGTGGGTAAGTTCCCACGCTTGGATTCTTCCATACTAAAGCTCTTTAGTATGGTGTTAATGTACCTGGATTGGGACAATCCCAATATCCGTTTGGATCTATCTCTATAGATCCTGATTCCCAATATGCAGGAGGCATCACCAAGATCTTTCATTGAGAATCTTTGTGATAAGAAGAGCTTGACCGATTGCAGCATAGGAATGTCATTTCCTATCAAGAGTATGTCGTCTACGTACAATACGAGGAAGACAACCTTATTCCCTGCCACCTTCTTGTAGATACAAGGTTCATCTGGGTTTTTGACGAAATCAAACTCTTTGATAACGACGTCAAAGCAGATGTTCCAACTCCGCGATGCTTGCTTTAATCCATAAATGGATTTAAGCAGCTTGCACACCTTCCCGCTGCTCCCACTATCTACGAAGCCCTCTGGCTGAGTCATGTACACGCACTCTTCTAAATCACCGTTTAGAAAGGCGGTCTTAACATCCATTTGCCAGATTTCGTAATCATGATATGCAGCGATGGCAAGCATGATCCGGATGGATTTAACCATAGCCACTGGAGAAAAGGTTTCGTCATAGTCCATACCTGGTCTTTAACGAAAACCCTTTGCAATAAGTCTAGCTTTGAAAGTCTCCACTTTCCCATCTACACCAAGTTTTTTCTTGAAGATCCACTTGCTCCCAATGGGTTTTACCCCTTCAGGAGCAACTTCCAAAGTCCATACTTTGTTGGTGTACATGGATTCCATCTCGGACCGCATTGCATCCAGCCATTTCACTGAGTCCATACTCGTGATGGCCTGCTCGAAGCTAGTTGGGTCATCATCCTCCATGATGCAATCCTCGCTTCCACCGTCAATGAGAAAACCATAGTATCTCTCAGGTGGATGAGAAACCCTGCTAGATCGGCGGAGCGGCTGGGGTTCGTCAGGTACTACTGAATCCTCTGGTTCTACCATGTCTTCTGTTATAGTTTGTGTCGCTGGAACCTCTTCCAGTTCTACCTCAATGCCACTTGTCTGTTTCATAAGAAAACCTTTTTCTAAGAAAGTGGCATGTCGAGAAACAAACACCTTTTGTTCCTCGGGATGGTAGAAGATATACCCTTGTGAATTTTTGGGATATCCTATAAACTTACATAAGACTGATCTTGCCTCGAGTTTGTCCGGATTTTGTCTTTTGACATAGGCTGGACAACCCCATATCTTAATGTAATTAAGATGTGGTCTCTTCCCTTTCCATATCTCATATGGAGTGGTAGGCACTGATTTGGTAGGAACTCTATTCAATAAGTCCATGGCTGTTTCAAGCGCTAATCCCCAGAAGGAAATAGGTAATTCAGCTGTACTCATCATTGAGCGCACCATATCTAATAGTGTGCGATTTCTCCGTTCCGATACACCGTTGTGTTGTGGTGTATAAGGAGGAGTGAGCTGAGAGAGAATCCCATTCTCTTATAGATAATCCAGAAAATCATTGCTCAAGTATTCTCCTCCTCGATCAGATCGAAGGATCTTAATACTTTTGCCCGTTTGGTTCTCTACTTCGTGCTTATATTCTCTGAATTTCTCAAAAGCTTCAGACTTGTGTTTTATCAGGAACACATGTCCATATCTAGAGAGATCGTCAGTGAATGTAATGAAGTAAGAAGAACCGTCCCTGGCATGTGTAGACATGGGACCGCATACATCACTATGTATCAGCCCTAAGAGTTCCGTAACTCTTTCTCCGTGTCCCGTAAACGGAGTTTTGGTCATCTTGCCTTTGAGACATGACTGGCAAGTGTCATAAGATGAAAATTCAAACGGATTTAAATATCCATCCTTATGCAACTTAGCTAGTCATGTCGTATTGATGTGACCAAGTCTACAATGCCACAAGAAGGATTCGTTCATTTCTGAACTTTTCCTCTTGTGTGTGTTTTGTATATTGAGGACTGTATTTTGATTTAGAATGAATATGCCATTATGTAGCGAGCCTGATGCAATCAACTTTTGATCTAGGAATATGTTCATAACATTATCCTTTACTACAAAATTATATCCTTCTTTACTTAATAAAGAAACTGATATAATGTTGCACATCATGTTTGGTATATTATAGCATTCATTTAAAATCAGTGTATTACCACTTGGTAATACTAGGTGATACTCGCCAACTGCTTTGGCTGCAACATTTGCCCCATTCCCCACTTGAACGGAATGATCACCTTTTCCCAGTTCTCTACCTTTCCGTAGCCCATGTAACATTTTACATATGTGGGATCCTGATCCGGTATCTAATACCCAGGACGTAGGGTGAACTGAGAAATAGTTCTCAATAACTAACACACCTGTAGAAGATGCATTAACATGCATGTTCTTTGGGGCGGCTTGAGAATCTAGATATGCTCCTATTCCCTGTTCAGTCTTATAACTCTTATAAGAAAGAACGGGTCCAACGTTCCCCAGCACAGTATAACATGCGGGTTCAGTCAATACATCCATATTATTATCTTTATTTGGGCATGACATGGTCGCTACTTGGAGAGAGAGAGAAGAAAACACTTTAGCGTATGCTCTTGCAAGATCAGATTGGTTATTATCTTATCTAATCAGGATGGCTCCCACTGGTTTTTATCAAATCTTCCTTCAAACCCTAAAAGGAAAGATTAGCCGGGATTAATTACACCCTACAACTTCGCCAATCTTTCAGCCAGGCCAGTGTCGGTACTTTGAGGGAGGTTCCCCGTGCTTTCGCACGGACCTAATTAAAGTAAACCTCGTTTTCCCAGAGGCGTAACCCCGTTGACACCTTTCTAGACACCTACTTGATCGGCTAATTGTAATGTGTAAAACTCTCCCAGGAGTAACTCTTACTCACAGTGGGTATCGGGATCCAACTATCTCATAGAAGATATGCAATCTCATCGGGAATTTCAACACTTGAAATTCCCGATAGTATTTTGCCCCTAGCGTGCTATGACCTTGACGCATGCCAAACAACCCATAGTCCGCTAGTCAAGTTCAACCCGTACAATTCGTGATTGAATTAAACCCACTCGTACGACCCTTGACGCATGCCAAACAACACCGTACTAATACCTTAATCCAATCGCATCTCATGCTACAGATAAGTAATAATCAGCTACCGTACACTACGCCTTGACGCATGCCAAACAACCGTAGCACGAATACTAAATATTACAGATCTGAATTGACGGAGGGCTACGCAGGTTTTTCTGAAAAACATGAGCGTAATGAACTTGATATCGTTGTAGAATCAAGTGAAGTTTTAAAATGGAGTGATTTTAAGGCTTTTATTAGTTTTGCTAAAGAGGTCACTCCCGGTGAAGGGATCTCGGCTCTTTCCTCATCGAATAAGGTGCGGGATATATCATATATATCACTATGCAAAGCAAAACTCCAAAAGCAATCAAAAGCAAACCGAGTGTTGTAGCATCTGCCAGTTTCGCTAAAGAGGTCACTCCCGGTGAAGGGATCTCGGCTCTTTCCTCATCGAATAAGGTGCGGGATATATCATATATATCACTGTGCAAAGCAAAACTGTAGCTACCCTTTTTATTTAAAATTTGATTCTACAACATCTTTTAGGTTTCTTTTCTTTCATTAATCACATTAATGAAGTCCCATCATTTAAGTTACCTAAACATCACAGATAAATACGACGTACACTTATGCCATCCGCATTCACCTCGAGGTCCCCTCGTGCACCGTTAGGTTAGGTAACTAACGACAGAGCAGGGCAGGGCTAGTGCGGGTGTAAAACATAAGTAACGCCTATATAATATATCATATACTATATACTGTATCCATCAGAACATATCAAATGATCACATCACAGATATCGCAGCAGAAACATAGATATAATGTGGGATATACTAGGACGTCCGTATTTAGTATTTAGCCAAAATAGAAAATACGGATTCCACAGTTGCGATGAATAGCCAAGCCCACACGCTGGACCCCTACGAGAACGGCAAGCGACCCTACCAGTTCTGGAGTTTAGGAAACCCGGTCTCGACTCCTCGAGATGGCCTCCCACTGAACCCCAGAACCCGGTCACCTGTGCTCCCCTCCTTGGGTCCATCCTAATGCGGAAAAGTAAATAATATACAACACAGGTGGCATCGACCTCAACCCGGAAGTGCCCCAAATAAAAGACTATTACATTACATTTAAATTTACATGAATGAAAATATAAAACTCTCATCTCACATAAAACCCCCCGGCTATTCAATTGCGACAATCCTGCACATCATATCTCAGCAACACATAATATCATATATCATCAACGTAAGTAAGTATGCATACCCCAATTGTCATTGATATATAGCAACGAAACCGGCGATATCGACATACTACACTTACGGTCACAGAAAAGAAAGTGTAAAACTGCAATATCTGGAATCCACATTGTCTTTAGACATCATAAATGCGAAATATCACATACCTCATATTTCATGTCTTATAATATGAATTCCACACATTGCATCACATTCCAGATAATTAGACAGTATTAAAGTTTTCGAACGAACGATCAAATACCCAAGATTCACTAAAGCTCAACACTTGAGCGGAGTTCAAAAACCCGGAGTGTGACACAGTGGTAGCGGTCCAGCCGTAAAAGGGTCAAGCCAACGCCTCACATGTGGCACGCCGTACTGCCCCAAACCCTAAGGTTCAAAAGGCAGTTCAAGACGGTCACATAATCGAGTTAAGGTTTGTTGTCTTCTAGAGGGTCCACCACAAACAAACTTGCACGTATTTCCGAAAAAATTTTAAACCCCATGAAAAGTGAGCAAATGATACTCGTTCAAACACTTCAATACATTCTAATTTATCCGGAAAAAAACACGAAATGAAAATTCCGATCGAATCGACGAGTCCAAAACCATCTCCAGAACAAACAGCACAAAATTCAGATTAAAAATACCCTAAAAAATATACAAGCAGTGAAATGAGTTACTGTACAAAAATTACACCATGAAGAAACAGAACGGCCGTGGAACCGCGGCCTAAGCAGGCTATTCCCGCGGTTCCGCGCTCAAATTTACTGTTCATGATCTCGTTTTTCACAGTAACTCTTATATTTACCTGCTGAATTTTTTTCCATATTTTTAATTATGAAAATAACCAGATTTTAAAAAATGTCCAAAGAGCGTCCAAGAAAGTCGTATTTTAGTTCGATCGGAGTTTTTACTTCGTTAAAGTGTCGCCTAATGTTCTAGGTCGGCTCTGATACCAATGTTGGTCAGGCAGCCACCCCATCAAATGGGGTCGCCGTGGCACCAACGGGTCCCTCAGCCGCTACTTTTTACGCATGCCCTCTCGTGAGGACTACAACCCGCCGGAACACCTTCAGGTCTCGAGACACCCTTGGGGTAAGAGCTTATGCTTCGCCACACTGTCACACAGTGAGAACCCCCCATAGGTCGACATCCAATGCCTAGTAGCTCTGATACCAGTGAAAGGTTAGCCTAGCACCCTATGAGGGGTTTGGAAGCATCACATATACCAAAGGTTGAATTTTTAGGGTGCTAAGTTAACATACAAAGGATCGATCCTAGAAAAATTAGGGTTTCATAAACTATACTTCATCACATGAAAGAAATGCTAGGGTTTTGAGAGTACAACCTTTGTAGCTCCCTACGCTAGATTCGTTGGCTACTTGGGGTTTGTAAGAACTCCGCTTGAACTTCTCGACGTCACCGATGATCCACCCGGAGTCCGCTTTGTCCAAGCTTACAACTTTATCCGATCAAGTGAACGAAATCAAGCTAACACTCTAAACAAGTGGGCTAGACTTGTGTAGAATGGTGTTGTGGTTCTCTTTCTCACTTCAAAATCCAATCTTGATGAGTATCTTGCTCACTACAAAGAACTAGAGAGCAAAATGTGAGAGGAAGAAGAAGATGATGGCAATTTTTGAAGATGATAAGTTCAACCTCTCTTTCAAATAGAAAAATATATCAATATATATTTTCTATCTATCATCTCAAACCATGGTTGAATCATTATTGTACTAGAGTTAAAACACAAAAGGAAACTTTACCTAAGGTTAAAAGGTGGGTGAGAAAGGTTAGGTCAAAAGAAGAGTGTAGAACAAAACAATAATGAACCTTTTTCTTTCCTTTTATGTTTTAGTATAAATGCAATAATAATTCATATTAAAACCATGGTGTGAGTCTTGCATTGCCATCATATTCCATGTATAAGAAACCATGAAAGATGTATGTATGTATGCATGTGTATATGTACATCCATATGTGCATGAAACAAAAAGAAGGCATACATGCATGCATACATCCAACTAACTCAAGAAAGGATTTCAAGTGAGAAGCTAATGGTTAAATGATAAGTCAACACTTGATTTATCAATCCGGCCATATCACATATGACCCCCTTACCAAAAGCAAGCAGCCGACCAATATACGGTATCCCATACGCGCATTTTAATCGGGTCCATGCGCATATCGCATACGCGCGCCACAACGTTTCGCCTGCACTAGGAAACTCCATTGTGGGACTCTGAGACTCGTCAATACGCCAGTAGTGGGTGATGATCATATCAGGCACCCCCAAGCCGCAAGCGGTCAGCTAAACGTAACGGCCACCCGGGTGTTGAGCGATCAGAAGAGAACAAGCGAACTTTCTACAACTCCCGTCGAGCCGATCGGCAACACTTCCCGTATAGTCCGGTCTCCTCGTGTGATATGTCGCATATCAAGTCTAGGGGTGGTAAATGTCAGACCCCAATAACCGATAAGTCGTGCCGATGTGAGGCTCATAACGGGTCGAAAAACTACTGGTAACACTTACCAGCAAATCTCTGTTCAGCCCTGGCCAGGGACTTCCCTGTTACGGCCAATCGAGCACAGCGCAACATCAACCCCCAATACCGGGAGAGATGAAACCCCTCCTATCGCTCATTGTCTCCATGTGACTCGGGACTGTACCCAAAAACCACCGTTTTGCACGCCCTCATGGACGTGGTAAGGTGGAGATCAAAGCACAGTGGGAATCACACAAGACTCTATGACGATCTCGGGTCTACAGACTAACCTGTACAAGTGTCACCTGAGAACTGCCATCTGACGTGAGGTATAATACCATCTGGGAGTTCTCGGCAAGTCCGTCCAGTGTACCCAGTCTCCACTGAGCACCCGTATACCATCTCTGATGTCAAACACCAATGGATATGGGATCATCCATCGCCCATCTGATGGGTCGAGAAGCGTATACGCTAGTCTATACTGGTATATCGATGCCCCATCTCGATACACCCACGACTAGGGACCTTGAAGGATGTACTTATGGACTACCATGTCCTCACTAGTATGATCTGCATCATAGTCCAGGTAGTCAAGTACACATCCTAAGGGCTTTACCAACATGTAACTATAAGACAGTATAAAGAGACTACTATACATGTTAAGATAAAGTGCTACCAGATAGCATACTATCATATCGAGCAAGAAAGTCATCTTTATATATGTCCAAGCATCCAATATAATATACATCATCTGTACAATACTGGCCTCTAGGGCATACATACAACTAACAAAAACCATGCTTCTTCTTCAACTGGGTATCCTTGGAATCCATACAATCCTCTTTCCCTTGCTCAAATTTATGACCGTTGTCATAAGTTAGAGCCGAACCAATGTTCCCCATGTTAGTGTATATGCCCTAGAGGCCATTACTGTATCATACTAGTTTGTATATTACTTAATGGAAGCTTGGGATATTCACCTTGTATATACAATCTTGCTCAAAATAGTAGTATGCTACTTGGTTTGTTTCTACTTCAATGTGTACATGTGTTTATTTTTGTATATCGCCTATACACATTAGTGGAGCCCTTAGGATCTTTGCTTGATTACCAGCGATGTGATGGCCGTCACACTAGTGGGGCTGGGTGATCCATAAGCACATCCTTATGCAGGTCCCTGGTCGCAGGACTATCGAGACAGGGCATCGATACTCCAGAGTAGACCAGCGCATGCGCTTCTCATCCCAGTGTGGGAGACGGTCTGTCCCACAGCCGTCAGTACGTCGTACTTGAGATAGTATGCGGGTGCTCGTTAGGTTACGGGTACACTGGACAGGACTCGTCGGGAACTGACTAGTTGGTATTATGCCTATCGTCAGTTATCAGTTCCCAGGTGACATGAGTACAGCTTAGTCCGCTGACTTGACACTGTCACTTCGCCTCGAGTGTGTTCCCACTGTACTTTGATCACTACCCTACCACGGCTCAAAGGAGTCGTGCAAACAGGTAGTGGTTGGGTGCAGTCCCGAAGCACTTGGAGGAAGTGACGGTTAGACAGGATTCGTCTCTCCCGGTATTGGGGGTTGACATCGCACTGTGTCTAGGAGAGCCATTACACGAGTAGTCCCTGGCCAGGGCAAACGAGATATACTGGTAGGTTTCCAGTGTTATCTCAGGGTGTTTTGGGCTTCGCTCCGGCACGACTTGTACCGCTATTAGGGGACTGACGTTTACCGCCCCCTAGGCCCGCCGTGCGATGTATCAGAAGAACAGACCGGACTGTACGGAGAATGTCACACTCAGGCTCAGTAGGAGTTCAGATGGGTTTCGCCTCGTCGTTCTTCTTGTCGGCATTACCTGGGGACCGTTACGCACAGCTAGTGCCGCTTGCGGTCTGTGGTTAAACCCACTGCTAGCGTTGTGTCGAGTCTTTAGAGTCCCACGTAGAAAGCTTTTCGCCTTTAGGCAAAAGAGTAGAGGTCGCATGGTATTGCGACAGGTCGCATGGTTTTGCGACAGGGTTCGTTCACATCCGTGCACTTGTGCACGTACAGTGTCTGGACAGTTTACACTAGCGGGCTTTGGTTTAAGCCAGATCCTAGTGTACCTTTTGGGATTGGATTTATCCAATTTGCATTCGTGTTCCTCGGAACGCGGATGCGGGTGTGTATGCACAGTTGACAGGGAGGCAGTGGCAGCAGATTCTCGTTAGGGTTGTTGACAGTTGACCGTTGACTATTTGACTTTTTGCTCAACCCTAATGAGAATTTGATATGAGAATAACTATTATATTAATTAAGTATTATGGTGACATGGTTGTTGACTTTGTTGACTTGTTGACTTTTGTTGACTTGTTGACTTTGTTGACCGGTTGACTAGGCTTGACTAGTTGACCATCATGATAACCATAGCCATCATTTCATGGCAAAGACTTTTGTTTGCTTGCTCATTTGTGTAAAATGAGTGCATGAAATGATATGGTTATGGTTGCTTCAACCATCACATAAGACTTTTTTTAGTATGATGAGTTATCTTGACTTTGGATTATGAGAGGGTGAGAGACAAAAGACTTGCTCATTCTTTCTTGCTCATTCTCTCTCTTGTTCTTGAGCTCTCTTGTTTTGCTCTCACCCTCTTGCTCTTTTTCCCTCTCTTTTATCTTTGGTTCTCTTGTCTCATGAGTTGAGAATCAAGAACCATAGATAAAATCCCACACAAACTCTTCTCTACTCATTCTAGTTCACAAGGTTTAGCAAACCGAGTGAACTAGTTTCTTCAAAGAACGAAGAAGGAGCCAAAGGTTGGAGCTTTCAGGTGGATCTATCTTCGGCGTACGGAGACGACGGGAAGAAGCCAATCCGGACCACCATCGGAGTTTGAAGACGAAGGAGTTCAAGACAAGCAAGGTATAACCTCCTAACCGAGTAGTTAGAAACTCGTAGTTAGGTTGCTAGATAGATGTTTAACCAAGATCCAGGTTTTAGGTCCATGTTACCACCTCCGTAAAAATCGTTTTTTACTAAATTCCGCATTCCCGAAAGTACCGGGAGAGGTAGCATGGACTTACAGTGGTATCAGAGACAGGTTAAACTCTATCTAACATGTTAGCAAGTAACTAGAAGATCGATCAAAGAAAAAGTCCTGAAAACAAACCCCGAAATTCGAAGTTTCTGTCGATTTTTATACTGTTCAAAAGCTGATTATTTTCACACCTAAAATTGGCTCAGGCTTTTCTGTGAACACCCACCAAAATTGGTCCAACGATCGAGTCAAAGCGCCGCGGATCCGCGGCCGAGTTGACTCGGCCGTGGTCCATTTTTGGTGCAGTGTTCTTCTGGGGGTATTTTAGGATTTTTGGAATATATATTTTCAACCCAGATTTTCCAGAACGAAAAATTTATTTTTGGGGTCCCGAAAATCCGTATTTTTGATCGAACTTCTAAAAGACTTTAGCTAACGGGTTTTTCTGTATTGTGATATTTGTATTGAACGTCTACTAATCGCTATATGTCGATTAGTGGGGGTTATACAAATCTGTGATCTGTAATGTTGCTGGAATGTGGATATGAATATGTTGGATTGTCGCGGGTGAATAGCCGGGGGTTGTGAGACGAGAGTTTTTCTTTTCTTTCAATTCATGTAAATTTGTAAATTGATGTAATAATTATTTGTATGGCCGCACAACCGGGTCTGGGTTGTAGCCGTCATTGTATAATTTCTTTTTACTGTTTTCGCTCCTAGGATAGACCCATGGAGGGGGTGCACAAACTACCGGGTATGCCGAAGTGTCGAGTGGCCTACTCATGGAGATGAGGGAGGTTGCTACGCTTCGGGTACTTGGCGGGTAGTTTGCCGCACCCGCAGGGGTCTTGGGTGGGGTATTGGCTATTCACCGTGACCGTGTAATCTGTTTTTCGTTACAGGCTCGTGCGATTTACAGATTCCTAGTATATCCAATGTATTCATCTGTGATCTGAAATGTTTATCATTGCAGTATATCTATATATGATATTATTTAGGCGTTGCTTATGTTTTACAGCCGCGCTAGCCCAGCCCCCGCTCTGTCGTTAGTTAAGTAACCTAACGGGTAATGACGGGGCCCCGTGGCGAATGCGAATGGCATAAGCGTACGTCATATTTTGGTTGTTTTCTGCAATGGTAGGATTAAATGATGGGACGCATTAAAAGAACTAATGCAAGAATATCACGCATTAAAAGAACTAATGCAGGATAATAAACCAAGTTAAAGTCGTTGGAACACTTTCGAAAAACCACTCGGTTCTTTTCAAAACCAACTTTTAAATGCGGAGCTTGAGCCACTCCTTTTAAAAGCTATCTCGTTCCATCGACCAAATCAAGTTCACTACGTTCACGGTTTTGCCAAAACCATTCGTAGCCCTCCGTCGTTTCGTATGAATATTCAATAGTATTCAAGCTGTGTTTGTTGACCTTCGTCAAGGCATAGTGATTGGTAGCTGTTGGGTATTCATATGTAGTATAGATAGATGCGTTGGTTTGGGACATTCGCATTACCTTGTTGACCTTCGTCAAGGGTATATACGGGTGGATTCAAATTAACCTGGATAATGACGGGCAGAACTTGACATGTGACTTATGATTTGTTGACCTTCGTCAAGGTCATAAGAGCATGGGGAAAAAATCCACATCGGGAGTTTCATAAGCACTGAAACTTGCTAGATTTGCATACCATTTGGAGTGTGATGATTCTGGTAGGATTCCTTCAGTTTCGTCACGCGATGATATTTGGATCCTGATCCTACTGTGAGTATATGCTACTCCTCGGGAAATTTCTCACTAATCGATCAATGCTATAAACCTAGTAGGTGCCTAGAAAGGTTTTAGCGGGGCTACGCCCCCAGGGAAAAGAGGTTCTTTAATTAAGGAACTTCGCGAAAGCGTTGGAAAACCTCCCTCGAAGTACCGACACCGGCCTGGCTGAACGGTTAAGCAAGTATTGTGCGGTGGGATTGATCCTGACTAATTCTTCCTTTATGGTTTGAGGAAGGATTCGAGAAACAGTGGAAGCCATCCTGTTTAGACAAACTAAAAACCACTCTAAACTTGCAAGAGCATCATGCTGAGTGTTTCTTCTTCACTCTCCTAATTGCAGCGACCAAATCGACATGACTGGACTTAAGTTACTCCTAGATAAAAACAAACTGACAGGGCCAAACTACAAAGATTGGCTCAGGAATGTCAAGATAGCAATCACTTACGACAAGCTGGGGTATCTTCTTACCACCAAAGCTCCCCCTGCCCCTGGTCCCACTTCCAGCGTCGCGGATAAGGAAATCCGCAAGACTTGGGAGATTGATAGCGCGAAGGCCAAGTGCCTCGTACTTGCCTCGATGGACAACGAACATCAGAGGAGGCACGAGAATATGGACCTTGAATCCATATTTCTCCATACAAAAGAACTGTATGGAGAGCAATCTCGTATCGCAAGATATGAAGCGTCGAAAAAGTTATTTTCGGCAAGAATGGCCGTCGGATCATCAGTAGCCGAGCACGTGCTAAAGATGATCGGCTACATTGAGGAGCTCGCGGACCTAGGGATCACATTGGAGAGTGAACTGTATACAGATATAGTTCTCCAGTCCCTTCCTTCCACTTACGCCCAGTTTATACTGAACTTCAACTTACAAGAAAAAGAGGTTGAACTTTCAGAGCTCCTCAACATGCTGAGGAGCACAGAGGGCACCCTACAGAAAGGTAGGGAAACATCCACTTTGTTTGTAGGAGGATCATCTTCTTCTAGGTCCAAGGCGAAAGCCAAGGGAAAGAAGAAGAAAGCCCCCGCCAAACCAAGGGGCGGTGTTAGTAATGTGGATACGAAGGGAAAAGCTAAAGCAACAAAGAAAGCGGGGAAGCTTGTGGATAAGGAAGAATGCTTCTATTATCATAAGAAAGGTCACTGGAAGAATGATTGCAGGGCTTGGAAAGCCAGGACACAGGAATTGAAGCAGGTTGCAGCTTCAGCTTCAGGTGTGTATATTATTGAAAACTGTCTTTCAATAAACTCTACTTCCTGGGTATTGGATACCGGATCAGGATCTCATATCTGTAATTCTTTGCAGGCGTTGAGAAACCGTAGGGTTTTGAAGGCAGGTGACATGACCCTCAGAGTTGCGAACGGAGCTAGCATGGATGCTAAAGCCGTGGGGGACTATCACCTGGGAATGTAAGATGGACATGTTTTGGTTTTGCGTAATTGCTTTTTTGTACCCAACGCAACTTGTAATATCATTTCTGTATCTTTAGTTTCTAAAGAAGGTTATGAATTTGCGTTTGTAAGTAATATTGTAAACATTCACCTTAATCATGTTCTGATTGGGTCAGGTACATTGAGTAATGGTATATACGTATTGAACCAACCACAGATTTTCAATGTCCAGAATACACACAAAAGAAAGTCTCCGGAAATGAATCTGACTTTCTTATGGCATTGTAGACTGGGTCACATCAATGAGAGAAGGTTGACGAAGTTACATACAGAAGGGTATTTGAATGCGTTCGAATATCAATCGTATGCCACTTGTCAATCCTGTCTCAAAGGAAAGATGACGAAGACTCCGTTTACTGGACGTGGAGTAAGAGCGAGCGAGCTCTTGGGACTCGTACACAGTGACGTGTGCGGTCCAATGTCTACACATGCGCGAAGCGGTTATTCTTACTTCATTACTTTTACGGATGACTTCTCAAGGTACGGTTATGTCTTCTTAATGAAACATAAGTCCGAAGCCTTTGGAAAATTCCAGGAGTATAAGAATGAAGTAGAAAAACAGACCGGCAAAAGTATTAAGATTCTAAGATCGGATCGAGGTGGAGAATACTTAAGTGCCGAGTTCCTGGACTATTTAAAAGAGAACGGAATTCTCTCTCAGCTTACTCCTCCATACACCCCGCAGCATAACGGTGTATCGGAGAGACGGAACCGAACCCTATTGGATATGGTTCGGTCCATGATGAGTAACGCTGAGTTACCGCGATCATTCTGGGGATATGCACTAGAAGCAGCTGCGTATCTCTTGAACAAGGCTCCCACCAAGACTGTGCCTACCACCCCATATGAGATGTGGACTGGAAAGAAACCCTGTCTTAAGTATCTTAAGGTATAGGGATGTCCAGCTTTTGTAAAAAAGTAGCATGCGGACAAGCTTGAGGCACGTTCAGTACAGTGTAAGTTTGTGGGATACCCAAGGAACTCCAGGGGGTATCTTTTCTATTCCGCTGAGGAACAAAAGGTTTTTGTTTCTCAGCATGCCCGCTTCTTGGAAACTGAGTTTTTGGAAACCCAGATAAGTGGGAGCACAATAGAACTGGAAGAAGTTCCAGAACCACAGACTGTTACTGAAAGCTTAGTGGAACCAGAGGGTTCAACAGAATAGGACATTCCTACGCCGCTCCGCAGGAGTAGTAGGCAGTCTTATCCGCCCGAGAGATACTACGGTTTTCTCATAGACGGGGATAGAGAGGATTGTATCATAGATTATGATGAGCCTACTAGCTTCCAGCAGGCCGTTCAGAGCGTTGACTCAGTGAAATGGCTGGATGCAATGCGGACCGAAATGGAGTCCATGTACACCAACAAGGTATGGACGTTGGACATTGCTCCAGACAGGGTAAAACCCGTAGGATGCAAGTGGATCTTCAAAAGGAAGATTGGTGTAGATAGACAGGTTGAGACCTATAAAGCTAGGCTGGTAGCAAAGGGTTTTCGTCAAAGACCTGGCTTGGACTATGACGAAACCTTTTCTCCAGTAGCCATGCTGAAATCCATTCGGATCCTTCTTGCCATTGCTACCTTCCACGATTATGAGATCTGGCAAATGGACGTAAAGACAGTTTTCTAAATGGAAATTTAGAGGAGTGTGTCTATATGGACCAGCCAGAGGGTTTCATTCAGAGTGGGAGCAGCGAAAAGGTGTGCAAGTTGCTTAAGTCCATCTATGGACTAAAGCAGGCATCACGGAGTTGGAACATCTGCTTTGATGAGACGGTCAAAGAATTTGGCTTTATCAAAAATCCAGATGAACCATGCATCTATAGTAGATTTGTAGCGAGAACTGTAGTATTCCTCATTTTATACGTGGATGACATTCTCTTAATAGGAAATGACATTCCTATGCTACAATCTGTCAAGGGGTTCTTGTCGCACAGGTTCTCCATGAAAGACCTGGGTGATGCCTCATACATCCTGGGGATCCGGATCCATCGTGATAGATCCAAGAGGATATTAGGACTTTCACAGTCCAGGTACATCGACACCATACTGAAAAGATTCAGTATGGAAGATTCCAAGCGCGGTAACCTACCGGCTTGTCACGGGATCACCCTCTCTAAAGAGATGTCTCCCAAGACTGATTTGGAGAGGGATCGCATGTCTATTATACCCTACGCTTCTGCAGTAGGCTCTATAATGTATGCGATGTTATGTACCAGAACGGATGTAGCTTATGCACTGAGTGTGGTAAGCCGGTATCAGTCAAACCCTGGGGAGAAACACTAGATAGCGGTAAAGAACATTCTCACGTACCTGAGAAGGACTAAGGAGATGTTCTTGGTGTATGGCGGAAAAGACCTCCAGATCGAGGCCTTTGCTGACTCCAGCTTCCAGAGTGACAAGGATGATTCCAAGTCCATGTCGGGTTTTGTCTTTACCCTCAATGGAGGGGCGGTGTGTTGGAAGAGTTCCAAACAAGAAACCGTTGCAGACTCGACGATGGAAGCGGAATACATCGCTGCATCTGATGCCGCAAAAGAATCTGTCTGGATGAGGAAGTTCTTGAAAGAACTTCAGGTGGTTCCGTCCATTGTTGATCCAATACCTCTGTATTGCGACAACAACGGGGCTATAGCTTTAGCGAAGGAACCCAGGTCCCATCAGAGATCCAGGCACATCTTGAGGCGGTATCACCTGATCAGGGAGATCGTAGATCGCCAGGAGATCGAGGTTCGGAGAGTCGCTTCAGAAGATAACACTGCAGATCCATTCACCAAGGCCCTGCCCCAGACTCAGTTCGAGCGGCTGATCGAGATGATAGGTCTTCGATACGCCAGTACATGGCCTTAGTGCAAGTGGGAGATTGTTAGTGTATATGCCCTAGAGGCCATTACTGTATCATACTAGTTTGTATATTACTTAATGGAAGCTTGGGATATTCACCTTGTATATACAATCTTGCTCAAAATAGTAGTATGCTACTTGGTTTGTTTCTACTTCAATGTGTACATGTGTTTATTTTTGTATATCGCCTATACACATTAGTGGAGCCCTTAGGATCTTTGCTTGATTACCAGCGATGTGATGGCCGTCACACTAGTGGGGCTGGGTAATCCATAAGCACATCCTTATGCAGGTCCCTGGTCGCAGGACTATCGAGACAGGGCATCGATACTCCGGAGTAGACCACCGCATGCGCTTCTCATCCCAGTGTGGGAGACGGTCTGTCCCACAGCCGTCAGTACGTCGTACTTGAGATAGTATGCGGGTGCTCGTTAGGTTACGGGTACACTGGACAGGACTCGTCGGGAACTGACTAGTTGGTATTATGCCTATCGTCAGTTATCAGTTCCCAGGTGACATGAGTACAGCTTAGTCCGCTGACTTGACACTGTCACTTCGCCTCGAGTGTGTTCCCACTGTACTTTGATCACTACCCTACCACGGCTCAAAGGAGTCGTGCAAACAGGTAGTGGTTGGGTGCAGTCCCGAAGCACTTGGAGGCAGTGACGGTTAGACAGGATTCGTCTCTCCCGGTATTGGTGGTTGACATCGCGCTGTGTCTAGGAGAGCCATTACACGAGTAGTCCCTGGCCAGGGCAAACGAGATATACTGGTAGGTTTCCAGTGTTATCTCAGGGTGTTTTGGGCTTCGCTCCGGCACGACTTGTACCGCTATTGGGGGACTGACGTTTACCGCCCCCTAGGCCCGCCATGCGATGTATCAGACGAACAGACCGGACTGTACGGAGAATGTCACACTCAGGCTCAGTAGGAGTTCAGATGGGTTTCGCCTCGTCGGTCTTCTTGTCGGCATTACCTGGGGACCGTTACGCACAGCTAGTGCCGCTTGCAGTCTGTGGTTAAACCCACTGCCAGCGTAGTGTCGAGTCTTTAGAGTCCCACGCAGAAAGCTTTTCGCCTTTAGGCAAAAGAGTAGAGGTCGCATGGTATTGCGACAGGTCGCATGGTTTTGCGACTGGGTTCGTTCACATCCGTGCACTTGTGCACGTACAGTGTCCGGGCAGTTTACACTAGCGGGCTTTGGTTTAAGCCAGATCCTAGTGTACCTTTTGGGATTGGATTTATCCAGTTTGCATTCGTGTTCCTCGGAACGCGGATGCGGGTGTGTATGCACAGTTGACAGGGAGGCAGTGGCAGCAGATTCTCGTTAGGGTTGTTGACAGTTGACCGTTGACTATTTGACTTTTTGCTCAACCCTAATGAGAATTTGATATGAGATTAACTATTATATTAATTAAGTATTATGGTGACATGGTTGTTGACTTTGTTGACTTGTTAACTTTTTTTGACTTGTTGACTTTGTTGACCGGTTGACTAGGCTTAACTAGTTGACTATCATGATAACCATTGCCATCATTTCATGGCAAAGACTTTTGTTTGCTTGCTCATTTGTGTAAAATGAGTGCATGAAATGATATGGTTATGGTTGCTTCAACCATCACATAAGACTTTTTTTAGTATGATGAGTTATCATGACTTTGGATTATGAGAGGGTGAGAGACAAAAGACTTGCTCATTCTTTCTTGCTCATTCTCTCTCTTGTTCTTGAGCTCTCTTGTTTTTCTCTCACCCTCTTGCTCTTTTTCCCTCTCTTTTATCTATGGTTCTCTTGTCTCATGAGTTGAGAATCAAGAACCATAGATAAAATCCCACACAAACTCTTCTCTACTCATTCTAGTTCACAAGGTTTAGCAAACCGAGTGAACTAGTTTCTTCAAAGAACGAAGAAGGAGCCAAAGGTTGGAGCTTTCAGGTGGATCTATCTTCGGCGTACGGAGACGACGGGAAGAAGCCAATCTGGACCACCATCGGAGTTTGAAGACGAAGGAGTTCAAGACAAGCAAGGTATAACCCCCTAACCGAGTAGCTAGAAACTCGTAGTTAGGTTGCTAGATAGATGTTTAACCAAGATCCGGGTTTTAGGTCCATGTTACCACCTCCGTAAAAATCGTTTTTTACTAAATTCCGCATTCCCGAAAGTACCGGGAGAGGTAGCATGGACTTACACCCCAGCCCCGAATAAGAATTCGGATCGGTCAAGCGATACATTTTATTATCTTGATTAGGGCCTGAAATGGTTGCTACCTGGAGAGAGAGAAAAGAAACACTCAACGTGCGCTCTTGCAAGATTAGATTGGTTTATTAGTTTATCTAACCAGGATGGCTCCCACTGTTTCCTCAAATTCTTCTTAAAACCTTTTAAAAGAAGAACTAGTCGGGATTAATTGCACGTCACAATACTTGCTTAACCTTTCAGCTAGGCTAGTGTTGGTATTTCGAGGGAGGTTTTCCAACGCTTTCGCGAAGTTCTTTAATTAAGTAACCTCTTTTCCCTTGAGGCGTAGCCCCGCTAATACCGTTCTAGACACTTACTTGGTTTATAGCATTGATTGTTAAGTGAAATAATCTCCCGAGAGTAATCCAACTCATCAGTGGGATCGGGATCCAACTATCATTGTTTGTTGATCAAGATGGAATCCACTCTAGTCACCACACTCCAGAAGGTATGCTAAATCTGCAAATTTCAGTTTCTTTAGAAACTCCCGATGTGGATTTTTGCCCCTAGGACCCAAGTGACCTTGACGAATAATCAACAAATCAAAAAGTCCTAGTCAAGTTCAACCCGTCGTTATCCAGGATTGCATTAGACCCGCTGGCATGATCCTTGACGAATAATCAACAAAACAATCGCATCTATCAGTGCAACAGAGAATTATTACTTAGCTACCGTTCACTGTGTCTTGACGAATAATTAACAAACGCTTCACGAATACTAAGTATTAATTATCTGAAACGACGGAGGGCTACGGCTGGGTTTTTGGCGAAAAACCCGTTAACGTAATGAACTTGATGTAGTTGAAGGAACATGATAGACTTTTTCAAATTATAGTGGCGAAAACTTTTGCTAAAGAGGTCACTCCCTGTGAAGGGATCTCGGCTCTTTCCTCGTCGAATGAGGTGCTGGGCATTCATAACTGAATACCTCTATGCAAAGCAAGAATAATCGACAATAGTGAAGTTATTACCCTGATGCAAAATTTTGTCCAAAGGGTCACTCCCGATGAAGGGATCTCAGCCCTTGCCTCGTCGAATAAGGTGCTGGGCATTCATAACCAAATACCTCTATGCAAAACAAAAGTGAACGTCCTTACAATAACAGCTTTTTGAAAATTGTTCCAACAACGTCTTTTAGGTTTGTTTTCTTGCATTAATTTAATGTGCACCATCAATTAACCCTACCATTGCAGAAAACAACGAAAATATGACTTACGCTTATGCCATCCGCATTCGCCATAGGGTCCCGTCATCACCCGTTAGGTTACTTAACTAACGACAAAGCGGAGGCTGGACTAGCGCGGATGCAAAACATTAGCAACGCCTAAATAGATATCATATATAGATATATATACATTCGTCAGATGCAATGATAGCCATTCCAGATCATAGATGAACACTTTGGATATACTAGGAATCTGCATTTCGTTCGAGCCTGCAACGAAAGACAGATTACACGGTCGCGATGAATAGCCAAATACCCCACCCTAGACGCCTATGGGTGCGGAAAACTACCCGCCAAATACCCGAATTGGAGCAACCTCCCTCAACAACGTGAGTAGGCCACTCGGCAGTTCGAGGTACCCGGTAGTTTATGCACCTCTCCATGGGTCTATCCTAGGAGCAAAAACAGTAAAAAGAAATTATACAACGGCGGCTACATCTCATCCCGGATGTAGGGCCAAACAAATAATATTACATCAATTTACATATTATATGAATTGAAAGACAAAGAAAACTCTCATCTCACAACCCCCCGGCTATTCATCCGCGACAATCCAACGAATTCATATACACAAACCATCAACATTACAGATCACAGATATGTATAACCCCCACTAATCGACGTATAGCGATTAGCAGTCGTTCAATACATATATCACATCACAGATATAACCCATTAGCCAAAGTCTACAGAAATTCGATCAAAATACGGATTTGTAACCACCCCAAAAACAAATTTTGTTCTCTGGAAATTCTGGGCAGAAACAAACCATCCTAAAAATAAAAAAACACCAATATAAGAACACTGCAGGAAACTTGACCTACAGCCGAGTCAACTCGGCCGCGGATCCGCGGCAGGAGCATCCTCTTGACGCGGTTCCACGGCACGTTGACCGAGTTGGTGGACCATTTTTCTTGTTTGTTCTTTAAAAACCCTGAGCCGATTTTTAGTACATGATTTATTATTTTTTGAGCAGAAATAAAAATCGGCAGAAAGTTAGCTTTTTCGGCGTGTTTTGCGGTTTTTGGTCCGATCGAAATTCTAGATACTTTGCTAACATGCTAGTGTGTGTTTAGATAGGCTCTGATACCACTGTTAGGTCCACGTTACCTGTCCCGGTTATTCGGGGTTGCGGAAATGGTGAAAAACAATTTTTTGGGTTTAGGTAACATGGACTCAAGAAAAGGATCTTTCATAAACAACATACTGGCAACCACTATAAGCTTTACCTACTCGGTAAGAGGGTTATACCTAGTCTTGAACTCCTTCTCTTCTTCTCCTTGGGATTGGTTGGATGGTTCTCCTCGTTGCCTTCTCTTGCCGAAGATGGATCCACCCGAGGGCCTCTACCTTGAGCTCCTTCCTCGAACTTGAGGTAACTAAAGTATTAGGCTTGCTAGACCTTCAACCTTAGGATGAGTAGAGATGAGTTTTGGTGTTTTATCTCCAAGGAAAATGGTTCTCAACTCATGAGAGGTTTTGCCTTGAGCTAGAGGAAGAGGAAGAGCAAAAGAGGAGAGAGAATGAGAATGAGAGAATGATATGAAAATAACAACCATATCACATATATGTGAATTAATAATTAACAATATTAATCAAAATGAAAAAGGTGATTGTTGGTTTGATATGACCATTATCATTTCACATTTAATGTGTTTTGCAAAGATCAAAGAGCATCTGTTCATATCAGATTTTTGCATTTTTATACCGCCCAATTTTTATCACATGGCATATCGGTAGGTACTCTTGAGCCGTGTTTGCTAGTCAATTGCAGGATACAGGTTCTCGGCTCTAAACGGTGAAATCCATGGAAAAATACGACAAAAATCCAAGTTCCTGCCAACCACAGATAAAACACGGGTCTCCGCTCTTTATCCGTCTGTTGCCACACACCAGTTTAGAAGACAAAATGACAAATCAATTGTCACCTTCATGCACAAAGCACTATGGCAACAGCAAAACCAAGAAATCTACGCGGAGCTCAAGAAAATCCATGTCCAAAGTCCACCTTTACCTCAACAGAAATTCTGGAAGAAATGTGGAAGTATTTTCAGAAAATACATATACCAGACAAGAGGGGACAGCAGACCAGGGAAGTACCAAGAACCCGACCCCCTGACTCCACCATAGTGCGGCGGATCCGCGGCATAAGCTGGCTTAGGCCGCGGATCCGCGGCCGTATGGTGGCGGCAGACGTTGAAATTTTAGAGGTATGTTGGTCTTTTTATAAGGGTTCTGAATGTTGCCCTAGGTTTTCCTTCTCCAGCCTATAAATAGCCCAGAACTTTGTGAAGGAAAGGGTCCATAATCTTGTATTCTTTTTCTAGGTTTTAGATTACATGTTCTTCTTCTTCTCATCTCTTCTCCATTAAACTTGTAGTGAGCTTTGTGAGTGAAGAATGGTGAATAAAGAAGATCATTTTATTATCGTGCTTGTCTTGCTTTTTCTATAATTGTTGTAATTTTAATTTGTTAACTAGTTGTTGTTATTTCTTGTTGTTTCTTTCTTCTCTCTTTTTCTTTATCCTTAATACGACCATGATGCTTACGCTAAATCCTCGCCAAGGTGAAGTCGCAAATAGCTAGTTGTTATCTTCTAATCTCTTTCTTTCTATCTTCCTCTTTTGTTTTGTTGTATTTTTTTCGTATCATGATGTGTGAGTAGTTCATACTTATTAGGGTAGGATAAAGGAAGTTTGATTGAAGGGAATCTCTCTCACTCTTTCCTTGCCCAACAGCTTAATTCGACTCCCGTTAATTGAACCACAATCCGCTTCTTACGGCACCCTATCCTACATGATAGCGGTGATTCCGTAGTGAGACCGGTTGTGGTTGAATTAACCGGAGGTTATAGCTAAGAGCCAAGAACGGACGGACAAGCACCAAAAGGAAGAACTTATGCGTTGGAAAGCCTAGCTTATACTCGCAAGTTCCTTCCTAGTCGTGCTAATCCCCATTGTTGCCGATTACCGTAACACCGATATTAAGAGGGGCAACGAAAGATGTGGAGACTCCTAACTCAAACTAACCTAATCCTAACCCTAACAAGCTCTCTTTAAATATCAACTTAACACTTAGATAATCACAAACAAATCTGAACTCTCGGACTTAACTCGTTAAAACACATTGAAAAAGACTCCCATCTCCCTGGGGACGACCCGTACTCAACCGGCTAGCTACAAGCGAAACCGTCTTGATTGCGGTATTTAAACTAAAACTTGAACACGCAGAATCGCTAACAATCAAATGGCGCCGTTGCCGGGGAGACGGTAGTTTATTTCCTTGTGTAATTTCGGGTTAACTTGTGAATATAACCAAAAAACAAAACAAAAAAAATATACTTTGTAAAAAAATCGTCTTGTTATTTTTTATTAGCTTTTGTGCAAGTGTGCAGGAAAATACGAAGTTCAAGATCGGCGCCAAAGACGTCGGATAATACGGAGTTCAAGTACAGTGCCAAAGACGTGGGAAGATAGACCCACATTTCGCGGCTACACCGCGACGGATCAAAACGAAGCAAACGGTCTACTAGAAAAATCTGAAGCAGTTACAGTGAGTAAATAAAAATTCAGTACATCCAGACAAGAAGAGGAGACCCAGAACAGCACCTGCACCAAACCTGAAGCCCCAACTCCCCAGTGTTGCCGCATTTCCGCGGCATAAGTAAGCTTAAGCCGCGGATCCGCGGCCACTTGGTGGGATCAGTGGACCAAAATCTCTCTGTAAGTCTCTCTCCTCTCTCCCACTCCTCTGAACTCCAATAAATTGTGTTTTCTGCAGATTTCTTTGCGCAAACTCTTCTCCCCCTTCCAATAAACTGTTCTTGTGCAGGATTCTTTGCGCCGCAAATAAAAATTGTTTGCAGTTGATTTGTTACTGCTTTCCATTTCTTTAATACGGACTTAAGGGGCTTGAAACCAATCCAGATTGGGTGAGGATTTCATCACCCTTCCCAGGACCCCAAAAATCACAAAAGCATATGCATTGTCCATTGTAAATTAAAAAAATACTAGACTTCAGCCCTAAGGACTTCGCACTCATTAGGAGAAGATAAACCGTGTTTAGAACCTCGCTTAACGGTATATTGTTTACGGGGTGTCTAGGAAAGTGTAAAAGGCGCAACCGCCGAAAGAGAAAGGGTTATCTAATTAAGGAACTTCGCGAAAGCGTTGGACAACCTCCCCTTATCTCTGCACTTACCTGGCCTCGTGATCAGTGTATTTTTAAGCCCGTTTCTCGACACTGTTTAACTTCGACAATCAAGTTCAGGAGCAGGTCTAGTAGACCTAGGTTACCCTAGATCTAGGTGTGATTGTGCATATCTTGTTTGTGATTGCTTAAGCCGTATATCCGTACATATTTCTGTAAATCTCTTTCTAAAAAAAATACAAAAAAAAAAAGAAAAAATCAAAAACTTTAATAAAAACTTGCCCTTTGTCGCCAAATCCATTTTCACCCACCACCCATCGCCTTTCTCCATTGACGTTTTCTTACCCTCACCTTCTCCGCTTTGACTATACTAAACTCGTTTAGTGTATGTCCGCTTGGACTCGGGACACTAGCATCTGTCTAGTCGGCGTTACGTTAGTCGCTACCGACTACGCGATCGACTCCGAAGTCGATACTCCGTCCACTCCTCTTTCACCCCTTCCTTTGCCGGCCAACTCCGACGTTGACCGGAATTCTGTTCATACATCTTCACCTTCACCTTCACCAACCTCTTCTTCCGCGATGTCGGGATTTAATCCGAACATCTCTTTGACCACCCCTGGATTGGCTCCACCTCCTATGGAGACCAATATCCCACCACCACCGCCTGTTGTAGCGCCGCAGCGAATCGCGCTCCAGGATCGTTTCTATCCCACCCGTTCTGCACTTCCCACCTGCCTTTCTCTTCCTCCGGCCAATGGGGACAACTTTGAAATTAATCCCCACTTCATCAACATGCTTCCACGTTTTCATGGGCTTGAATCTGAAGATGCCTATATGTTCATCAACAAATTTCAAAACGTCTGTGCCATGATGAAAACCACCCAGCTGTCGGACGATGCTATACGTCTACGGGTCATTCCGTTCACTTTATGCGATCTTGCTGAAAAATGGCTGTATAGCACCGCTTCCCACTCAATCACCTGCTGGGACGAGTTTGTTAAAGCGTTTCTAAAAAAATTCTATCCGAATCATAAGACCGCAAGGATTCGAAATGAAATCAACCAATTCTCCCAGCTTCCTTCTGAACCCTTCTGGAAGTGCTTTGACCGGTACAAAGACCTTCTTGTTCAGTGTCCTCACCACGGTATAGAGAAATGGCAACTTTGCCAAACCTTATACGAGGGCCTGAACCCAGCAACGAAGCAGTTGTTGGAAACCATCTGTCAGGGCCACTTCCTATCCAAATCTGACGAGGAAGCGTGGCAATTCTTTGACGACCTTGCGGAGCAAACGCTACAATGGGAGAGCACCAGACCGACTTCTTCTTCTTCTACCTCCACTTCTACCGGTCAGTCTAGGGTAGGAATCCACCAACTCGATGTCTCGATCGCGATGAAAGCTGAAATGGCTGCGATAACAAGAAAGCTTGAAGCGATAGAGAGCAAATTTTCTGCTCCTGCTCCTGCCCCTGTTCTCCCCCTCCGTACCATTTGCGCTTGTTGTTCCGATCCTTCCCACTTGACCGAAGAGTGTCCTTACAATCCACCCTCGCAAGGACTGGATCTGGTCGATGCTGCATTTCAGCAAAGACCGAGGAATGATCCATACTCTTCCACCTACAATCCCGGTTGAAGGAACCATCCCAATTTCGCCTGGAATCAGAATCAGAATCAATTCCAAGGCAACAACTTCCAAAGGCCCCCTCCACCGCAACAACAAACTCAGTATCAGCAGCCCTTCCAACCCCAACCTTTCCAAAATCAGACGAACAACTTTGCACCCAACAACTCTTTTCCACCAAACAACTTTGTTCCGTCAAACAACGATAAGGTTTCCTCGCTCGAACGAAGTCTGGAGGCGTTTGTTAAACAATCGACTCAATCCACCGCCAACATCCAGTCTTCTATTCAATCTTTAGTGCAACACACTGCCGCACACGGGCAAAGCATCAAGAACATCGAGGCCCAGATTGCACAGCTGAACGCGGCCTTAAGCGAGCGAGAGAAGGGGAAGCTCCCGTCCCAGCCACTTCCAAATCCCGGTCACCCACATAATGCACATGTTGCTCTTGAACAACAAAACTATAATGTGAGTGCCGTGACCACACTGAGATCGGAGAGGATGCTGCAAAACAACATTGGCAAACGAATCAACGATGACACCCCGGCCGCTTCTTCTTCTTCTTCTTCTTCTTCTTCTTCGTCTTCTGAGCCTATTCTCCGTTCTTCACAACGCTCCCCTCCCTCTTCTTCTGCTCTGAACGGACCCACTTCTCACTCCACGAAGACACCTATTCTGGGATCCGTTCCAACTCCACAATCTCCTCCTCCAGCATTAGACTCAACCAATTTTCCAAATGTTCCATTTCCAAACCAGTTGAAGTCTAATAAACAAAATCCTCAAATGGAGAAGATTCTAGAGTTATTTAAGCAGGTTAACATTAACATTCCTCTTTTAGATGCTGTCCAACAAGTCCCGTCCTACGCGAAAATCTTAAAGGACTTGTGCACGAAAAAGAGGAAGTCTCAGGTACCCAAGAATGTTTTCTTGGCTAGTGCTGTGAGTGATGCCCTTACCCAATCTTTACCACAAAAACGGAAGGACCCTGGCTGTCCTACGATTTCAATTACCATTGGGGATAAGAACATCAATCGCGCACTATTAGATCATGGTGCCAGTGTTAACCTGCTTCCGTATTCAGTATACGAGCAATTAGGCGTCGGAGAGCTGAAACCCACACACTGCACTCTCCAAATAGCCGACCGATCAATCACCCACCCTAGGGGTGAGCTAGAGGATGTGTTAATCAAAGTCGGGGACTTCATATTCCCCGTTGACTTCATTGTATTAGACACACAGCCTATAGCTAACCCCCGGAATCAAATTCCGGTGATACTCGGTCGCCCATTTCTCGCAACCTCAAATGCTGTGATCAATTGTCGCAATGGTTCGATGAACCTCTCTTTTGGAAACATGACGATTGAACTCAACATTTTTAGGTTGGGGAATCAGCCCGCCGAACCTAATGCTCATATACTGGACGTCTGCTCGATCCAGGAGATCACCCCAGAAGAGTGTGAATTCGAGGAGTTTCTGTTTGATCACGATAATCTTGACGCCACTAGTGCGTTTCTCTTCGAACCTGCTGCTGTTTCTGTGCCCGACAACGACTACGAGTGTTTCACGTTCTCGAACGATCTTAGCTGCGCACAACCCGAGTTTGAATCCTTCGACTTTCCGGATGAGTTACCTGAACCATCCAACTCGGTTGCCTACACTCGCTTTGAACCTTTGCTGGAGTCCTTTGAGTTCGAGACCTTTGCACCAATCTTGCCTTCCATCGTTTCACCTGCAACGCTCGAACTCAAGCCTTTGCCGTCTCACCTTAAGTACGCTTACTTAGGTGAGAACGAGACCCTCCCTATCATCATCTCGGCTTCTCTAGCTCCAGAGCAAGAGAAAGCCCTTCTCGCGGTCTTGCACAGCAACAGGCAAGCTTTTGGCTGGTCCATGGCGGACATCAAGGGGATTAGTCCCCTGATCGTTGAGCATCACATTCATCTGATGGATGATGCCAAACCAGCCCGGAATCCACAAAGACGTCTTAATCCAGTCATGAAGGAGGCTGTGAAGAAGGAGATCGTCAAATGTCTAGATAGTGGTATCATTTACCCTATCGTTGATAGCCAGTGGGTTAGCCCCATTCGCGTTGTCCCAAAGAAGTCGGGCATCACGGTCATAACCAATGAGGCGAACGAGTTAATCCCTACTCGCACCCAAACTGGGTGGCGAGTATGCATTGATTACAGAAAACTCAACGCCGCAACGCGGAAAGACCACTTTCCGCTACCTTTCATTGACCAGATGCTTGAACGATTGGCCGGACACGAGTACTACTGCTTTCTTGATGGCTACTCCGGCTATAATCAGATTCCCATCGCCGAAAAAGACCAGGACAAGACCACATTCACTTGTCCTTTCGGTACGTTTGCATATCGTCGCATGCCCTTTGGGTTATGCAATGCGCCCGCTACCTTCCAGCGGTGTATGATGGGAATCTTCTCAGACATGGTGGAAAAATTTCTGGAGATTTTCATGGATGACTTCTCCATCTTCGGCGATTCCTTCAACGAGTGTTTGCTGCATCTTGACGCTGTCCTTACCCGATGTAAGGACAAGAATCTCACTTTGAACTGGGAGAAATGCCACTTCATGGTGCGCGAAGGTATTGTCTTAGGACATATCATCTCGCAAAATGGCATAGAGGTTGACAAAGCAATGATTGAGGTCATTTCCAATCTGCCTCCTCCCCGATGCGTCAGAGATATCCGAGCCTTCCTTGGCCATGCCGGTTTCTATAGACGGTTCATCAAGGACTTTAGCAAGATTGCTAGGCCCTTGACTCTTTTGCTGGCCAAGGACACGCCATTCGACTTCAACTCGAGCTATGTGACTGCATTCGAGTCACTGAAACGCTCACTCACTTCTGCTCCCGTTCTTTCTTCACCTGACTGGACGCACCCATTCGAGATTATGTGTGATGCATCCGACTTTGCCATCGGTGCTGTCCTTGGACAACACATCAACAAGATGCCGCACGTAATCTATTATGCGAGCCGAACCCTGAACGACGCCCAACTCAACTATACAACTGAGAAGGAATTCTTAGCTGTTGTATTTGCTTTAGAAAAGTTCAGGCCCTACCTCATCGGCTCTCCAATCATTGTCTACACTGACCATTCTACTCTGCGCCATCTTTTTGCGAAGAAAGATGCAAAATCTCGGTTAATACGTTGGATCCTCTTGCTTCAAGAGTTTGACCTTGTCATTAAGGACAAACGAGGATGTGAAAACGTGGTTGCCGACCATCTCTCACGACTTCCTTCTTCGCCTTCGCTTCCAATTCCGATCAACGACGTTTTCCCGGATGAACAGCTCTTGACAGTATCGTACGAACCCTGGTTCGCAGATATTGTGAACTATTTGGCTACAGGATTACTCCCGACTGAATGGTCGAGTCAGGACTGACTTCGCTTCTTATCCCAAGTAAAACACTTTTACTGGGACGAACCCTACTTGTTCAAGTACTGTCCCGACCAGATTATTCGTCGGTGTGTCCCTGACGAGGAATTCAAGAGTGTGCTGTCATTTTGCCACGATTAAGCATGTGGCGGGCATTTTGGGCCCAGAAAGACAGCTGAGAAGATCTTGCAATGTGGTTTCTACTGGCCACAACTCTTCAAAGACGCTCATGACTATTGCAAGACTTGCTCCCGGTGCCAACACATGGGCCGGATATCCCGGAGGAACGAGATGCCGCTCCAACCAATCTTGGTTGTGGAGATTTTCGATGTTTGGGGGATAGATTTCATGGGACCGTTTCCCAGCTCTTTCGGGAACATGTACATCCTTCTCGCTGTTGATTACGTCTCTAAATGGGTCGAGGCTGTGCCCAGCCGAACTAACGACAACAAGGTTGTCGTTAGGTTCCTCAAAGAAAACATTTTCTCCCGGTTTGGGCACCCCCGAGCGATCAATAGTGACAATCGAAGTCATTTCTGCAACAAAACCTTCAAGGCCTTGATGCGGAAATACTCCATTAATCATAAGCTCTCTACGCCCTATCACCCCCAAACCTGCGAGCAGGCCGAAGTTTCAAATCGGCAAATCAAGCAGATACTGGAGAAGACGGTTTCCAAGAACCGTAAGGATTGGTCGCTGAAACTTACTGATGCCCTTTGGGCCTTTCGAACCGCTTATAAGACCGACCTTGGCATGTCTCGCTATCGACTTGTGTACGGAAAAGCCTGCCACCTACCTGTCGAAATAGAGCATCGCGCATTTTGGGCGATAAAGGAGCTGAATCTGTCTCTCGAGGATGCAAGCAGCCATCGGAAGCTACAGTTGAACGAACTGAACGAGCTTAGGGATGAGGCTTACGATAACGCGGTTGTCGTTAAGAACCGAACGAAGGTGTTTCACGATAAACACCTTTTGCGCAAAACCTTCGTACCTGGTCAGCAGGTACTGCTTTACGACACCCGACTTCACTTCAATCCAGGAAAGCTCAGATCTCGCTGGAAAGGGCCGTATTTTGTGCGGAATGTATATCCGCAGGGCGCTGTGGATTTGGAAAATCCGAAGGACGGTTCATTTTTCAAAGTGAACGGACACCGACTAAAACTGTACCTTAGCGCCGAACCAACAGAGGAGCTCCTATTCTTACAGGAGCCGGTTTACCCTGCATAATCTTCCTCTGCCTACCTCCAAACTTCGGTTATCCAGCCAAGAACAGTGGACACTGTTCCAAATAAGTTTGGGGGTATGTACAAACCCTTTTGTATATATTTGTGGATATTCTTTTTCTTTTTCTTTTCTTTAAAAACAAAAACAAATAAAAATTGTGTATCTCTAACCGACAATTTTGACCCTTCAAATGATCTCTTCATGCAATGACAGTGAGGACACTGTCCAGTTTAAGTTTGGGGGTACGCTCGGTATGCATTTCTTACCTTCGCATTCATATGTATATTTTGCATCTGCATATTAAAATCCATAAAATCCATAAAAATCTGAAAATTTTCTAAAAATATAAAAACTTTTCTGTCAAGTTAGCTAGTGGAAGAACTCTGATTCAGCATTTCGACGGTTTTGTTTGAAAAAATAGGAATAACTAAATCTCATGTTTAGATTTTGAAAACCTGAAAGATAACTCTCCTTTGAAGTTAACTATAGCTGATATACGTCTTTACATCACACTACACGTGTCGTGAGTTTTTGGGAATTTGATGACAAGTCTTTTATGTTTAAAAACTTTTAAACAGATAAATGATTTTCTGAGGATCAAATAGGTTTGTTCTGAAATAAGTAATGTCAAGAATAGTTTATGAAGTAAAGCGAATATGAAGGAATGTTATTGATGCCGTAATTGGAACTAAGTCTGAAAAATAACCCATCTGAAACTTGAATGGAATGATTACATACCAAAAAACCCACTAAACACGTCTTTTATCCAAAAAAATAATTGAACTGCCGGTTATATCTCCGTTCGTATTAAATCATCTGATTTTCACGCCAAACTGTCTTTTGTTTTTGGACCTAGGTAACTTGAGTAATTAAGTCCGCTGGGGTGTTTCTACACCTAATGCCCTAAAACCAACTGGTTTGGGTGCATTGGCCCAAAGCTCGCTAAGAAGCCAAGAAAGTCCAGATTAAAACAAAGTCAAGCAAGTGTTCTCTCCGAGTTAAAATTCCTAACGGTTCTTTGTGTGAGAATAATCTTGATAAAAGACAGACTTTTATAAAAAAAATTTAGCGGAGATATGAATGTTTTACTCTATGATAAAGACTATCGTACGTTCACAGAGGTGTGTATGAAATGAAAACAAGAAAAAGGTGGAGTGAAGAATAAGACCTAGTTTCCTGTTAGGGAAGATAGAAATTCTGAAGTTGAAACTTTACTGGAAAACGAAACTTGAAAAATGCTTAACTCTTTATAAAACTTATGTGATCCTTTTAAAATTGTTATCTGGGCTTTATTGTGCGACATAATGACTTTATTCGACCCTTCTGGAACTTAACGACACTATCTGCACTGCACGTAAAGACATATAAAATCCGTAGTTAAATAAGAAGCGAGGTGTGAAAAATAAAGGTTCGATGATCTTGACTTAGGATTATAGAATTGTTATTTTCTGAAACAAAACTTTAGGATTTGAATCTTAGTTATTTTACAAAACCAACTTGACCGGATTTTGTGGGTAGTATCCGCTGAAAACCCTCAGGAGACAACACTCCTCCTACTAGGGACACCTAGAGGTTTAATGGCTTGTTTCACATGCTCAGTGCAATCGCGTTCCCTGCGAAAGTGAGGTTAGGAAATTTTTTGAATAAATTGGTTTTGCTCGGGACGAGAAAATGATAAGTTTGGGGTTATTTGTTCATATCAGATTTTTGTATTTTTATACCGCCCAATTTTTATCACATGGCATATCGGTAGGTACTCTTGAGCCGTGTTTTCTAGTCAATTGCAGGATACAGGTTCTCGGCTCTAAACAGTGAAATCCATGGAAAAATACGACAAAAATCCAAGTTCCTGCCAACCACAGATAAAACACGGGTCTCCGCTCTTTATCCGTCTGTTGCCACACACCAGTTTAGGAGACAAAATGACAAATCAATTGTCACCTTCATGCACAAAGCACTATGGCAACACCAAAACCAAGAAATCTACGCGGAGCTCAAAAAAATCCATGTCCAAAGTCCACCTTTCCCTCAACAGAAATTCTGGAAGAAATGTGGAAGTATTTTCAGAAAATACATATACCAAACAAGAGGGGACAGCAGACCAGGGAAGTACCAAGAACCCGACCCCCTGACTCCACCATAGTGCGGCGGATCCGCGGCATAAGCTGGCTTAGGCCGCGGATCCGCGGCCGTATGGTGGCGGCAGACGTTTAAATTTTAGGGGTATGTTGGTCTTTTTATAAGGGTTCTGAATGTTGCCCTAGGTTTTCCTTCTCCAGCCTATAAATAGCCCAAAACTTTGTGTAGGAAAGGGTCCATAATCTTGTATTCTTTTTCTAGGTTTTAGATTACATGTTCTTCTTCTTCTCATCTCTTCTCCATTAAACTTGTAGTGAGCTTTGTGAGTGAAGAATGGTGAATAAAGATGTCACGACCCGAAAGTACGGAACGTGACCGGCACTTAGATTACGAAGCGTCTAGAGGTGCCACGTAACCTAAGTAAGCCGAAGCCCATAAATCTAAACCATAGAAGAAGAAGAAGAAGAAAAAGAAACATGAAGAAAAACAAGTTTAAAAGTATCAGCAAATTTTCCCAAAAATTTCGGCAGAGTCTCCTCTATAAAAACTGGCCCCCAAATGGGTACAACAAGTATAATATACATAAACAATAAAAAGCATCCCCAAACGGGAGCTAGCTCAACGCCAACAGGCGGAAACAACCACAACAGCACAATAATATACAACGCCAAAGGGCGAGGCTCAAAACTCAAAAGAAAACAAAACCACCAGATCAGAATAATACATGCGCGACTCTAAGATCGAAATAAAAGACTGGTCCAATAAACTTATCAAGTAATACATGTATGGTTGATGGAGCTTACTAGATAAAAATGAATGAATAAAAGTACAATGGTGGTTCGGATACAAGTGAACCAACCTACCGTGCAAATCACCCTGAAAGAATAGATGTGCCAGCAAGCTGCCAGGGAAACCTGTACATCGAACCTGTAATAAAATTTGGCACAAGGGAGTGAGTTGCCAACTCGTGAGTAGAAGACATCTAAGAAAAGAAATCGAATGCACGACGCTATCCTAGGTCATAGTAATACACTATAATATCCTAATCATCTAGTAATAGCAGGGTATAACTACGTGTAAATGCAGATACTCCGTGCTCGTGTCAGTGCCTCATATAATACTATGTCATATGAATGGATATGCATGCACCATGAATATAAAATAATCAATCCTGAAATCCAGATATATATGTATAAGAAATCTTTAGCTGTTATCATAGTAAAATGTGTATAAGAAAACTAAAATCTCAACAATGAAATCCATGGAAATCCGTGTCAAGCATCGACACTAACATGTAAATCTCAAGTCTCATAGTCTCAATAACTCGGGCTCCGTCAGTCCGGATCGGCCCATATCATCAAATCTCATGACAACGGTCGGTATCCTCCGGATATCCGCCGCGCCAGACATCACCGGTAGGTAGCCTTCCCCTGCCAGGCTCATCGTCTACAACTCGATCTTCTTGCCTCGGGGTACCATACCGGGCCCACCATGTACCCGAGACGGTTCATCCACTCCTCGAATCGGGTCTCGAAATCCAACAGAAAACATGAAATCTCATGGTGGACGACACATACATCACGAGAAAACCGCATCTTATGTTTTTAAAAAGAGAGGAGGAGGAGAGAGAGAAGTTTTTACATATTCTTGCGGTTTTCCCCAAAATCCATAAATCTCATAGAAATCCAAATCTCAAAATCATGAGTAACTATATGATAAGTGTCGGCATATGCCCATAATACTGCATGATAACATGAAAATATGAATGCATGAATGTCTAAGCAATAAATATCATGTCTGTACTAATGTCAGATAATAATCACAATATTATATCGGTCCAGTTGTTAACTGATTCTATCAAGAAAAGATAATATGACCTAAAGTGTATGTGACATAGCAATTACCGATGATGATGTGTGTGAGCCGGCAAATGAGTGTGCGTGGAATATGCACATCATCGGTAATGGTGCCGGTGTCCTAACAGGTAAAGTTTATACTGATTATAGCAATATATGTATGAACATGCAACATTATGATTACAGTGAAAATGTAAAGACGGATGTGTGTTATCCACTCATTTGATATACAAATACCACTACCACTATATGGCTCAAACCTAACCTAGTGTTCATCTAACCCTCCTAAGGAAAACTAAACCTAAGAACTGGTCGATAGAAGTACACCTAACGCCTGAGTCCATATCTCTAATAGTCGGTGAACCTGTCTCAATAGCGTCACGTACATAATACGACTTCCTCAAAACAGGAGTGCGGATCAATCATCATATCTATGCCTCGTACGGTAAAATCCATCGTACGTCATCCCAATATCGGGGTACGGGTCTAGTGTCTCCTAGGTGTCTCATCATTCGTATAATGTCATCATCAACACCTCTCATGATCAAGGTGCTAAACTGTAATCGCATACATCAATCATATATCATTGCCATCATAATATGCATCATTAGTTTATCCTCAGAAATATCATGTCATATGTATCATATCGTCCTCAAGTCACACCTCTATGATATCGACATCAGGTCACACCTATATGATGTCGTAATCAAGTCATACATATATCATATCGTGATCAGTCACAAGTTACAGTCCGGGTACTATTTTAGAGTCCCATGTACCTCAGTATCATCACCACCCATTATAATTTAAGTATACATGTTCATTATCTCATTCTCTTGTTGCGCCACGGCAGCGCCACGGCCTCTTACTCGAGGCCAAAATGCGGAATCAAAAATTTTCCTTGCTCGGAAACCGGCGCTACCGCGGACAAAGAAAACCCGGATCGATAACCATTAACCTATACTAGCTATCTAGAGATGGGGAAGAGATGTATACCGAGTGATCCGAGTCCTCCGGTCTTCTCTTCATCGTCCCGATCTCCCGCGGAAAGTCTTGCCTCGACATCGTCGCCTCCTCGCCAGAAAGGGCACCACATCGCCTTCGTCTTTTACGGGCTCCCGCCTCAATACCGAGGCAACTCGAGCATGAAGCCGGCAACTCGACATGCTCAAGATTTACTGTAGGAAGTGTAGAGTCAATGTCTCATTGGGGTATAGGAGTTGCCAATGGATGGAGGAATGAGAACAAGGAAAATATATATGGTGCTTTCATTTTTCCTTGCATGAAGATATGAGATGAAGAAAAATGTGTCATGCCAAAAAGAAATTTTCTCTCATCTCCTCACTCAAGTGGCCGGCCAAACCATGATAGAAATGGTGGAGGAATCTCTAAACAAATGAAGCAAGAAGGGAGGTTATTGTAGGAGCAAGGAAGTGGTGACCACAACATCAAGCAAGAAAACAAAGAACCATGCTTCACATTAATTCACACCATACCCTTTCATGTCAAATTAATGCAAGCATGGAGCAAGATATGAAAGGTATCATAATCAACACAATTGCATAAAACCCCTCCACAAATGTAATTTGCAAAACTGCAAATTACCCCCTCCATCGGTAAAGTCCGGCCGGGAAAGAACAAAGGAAAACCGGCCGGAACGGAATGCAAACTGGCAACTCCAGAAAACTGGTCCCGTAATAAATTACAGGAAAACCCCTACACTGTGCATACACACCTGCATCTGTATTCCGACCGGATACAAATGCAATGAGACAAAATCTACACTGTACTAAACTAGTACCGGCTTAAACCAAAGCCGGCTAGTAAAATCCGTTCGATCCTGATCCGTGCAATACCGCACGTATCTGATCGAACCCTGCCATATAACTATACGGCCACTAGTACAATACTGTCTGATCCTGATCCGTGCAATACCGCACGTATCTGATCGGACCCTGCCATATCTCCATACGGCCTCTACAGCGTTTCGCCCGAAAGCTGAGTAACTGAAAGTGTGGTGGACTCTAAAGACTCGTCAATACTATGGCTGTGGATTTAACCACTGGCACGTCAGAGGTATAAGCCAATACGTGACGGGCCACCAGCTATTGACCAAAAGGGACGTCGATGAGGAAGCTCACCCCGACACCCAACTGAGCCTGTCAGTGACAATATCCGTACAGTCCGGTCCGTTCGTCTATGAGTATCGCATGGCGGGCCTAGGGGGTTGGTGAAAGTCAGACCCCCAAAAGCGGTACAAGTCGTGTCGGAGCGTAGCCCAGAACGCCCTGAGATACTACTGGAATACCTACCAGTAAATCTCCTGCCTCGGCCGAGGGCTTTGCGTAATGGCTCTCCTAGACACAGCGCGACCTCACCCCCAATACCGGGAGAGACGAACCCCTGCAGATCCGCTCACTGCCTCCATGTGGCTCGGGACTGTACCCAACTAAAACATGTTTGCACGACTCCTTTGAGCCGTGGTAGGGTAGTAATCAAAGCACAGTGGGAACTCACACGAGACAAATGACGATCTCAGGTCGATGAACTAACCTGTACACATGTCACCAGGGAACTGCTATCTGACATCTGGTACAAGACCAACTAGCAGGTTCCCGGCGAGTCCTGTCCGGTGTACTCATAACCCAATGAGCACCTGTATACATCTTAGGTGAACCAACTGACACCAGTGGCTTGTGAGACCGGCCACCGCCCCTCGTCGGGGTCTCGACTGTATACACTAGTCTACTAATGGAGTATCGATGCCCAGTCTCGAAACTCCCACGACTAGGGACCTTTTAAGGATGTGCTTATGGACCCCAGCTCCCACGTATATGATCGCCATCATACTGCTGGTCGTCAAGCAAGAATCCTAGGGCCTCTATCAACGTGCAATAGCGACATGTCAGGTCACCTAAAGCAGTACACGATGATAAAGATAAACCAGATAGCATACTATCATCTCGAGTAAGACTGTCCTACCGGGATAGATCCTCCCTCAATCATTGCAATCACGTGCCTGTGATCCAATAATTGACTCTGAGGGCACTAACTCCAACATCTCTAATGATCCGCTAACACTTAATACGACTGTATAGCCAAGAATCACGGCATCAAGCCCAGTTACACTGTTTCATCATATCTCGGATATCATATCACATCAATGAATCACATATACGTGTTGTATATATATGTATATACCTATACCTAGTTCTATATATATACACACATACACGTATACCCCATGTCGAGTTTCAGTGTGTGCGTGTGTATGTTTCTATCTGAAACCTACGAACCTCTTCCAAGGTACTCATCCTCAGATATGGTTTTCCTAAATCAGTCTAGTCCAGCATTGGGTCAATACTAGGGTCCTACTGATTAAGAATCTAGGGTCACATCTGGTTTCCTAATGTCTATAAGTACTATTCCTATTCTACGTTGCGGGGGTGCTAAACGCCATCCACCCGACTTCCTCCCGTAGATATGCATCTACTCACCTGGTCCATGTCTGCCGAAGACGGTGTCGCCATCCTCCTCTTCATCGCCCGCAGTCCACGTGAGGGGTACCTAAACGCAAACATATAAATAGTATCGTAAACTGAATCACATACGAAAGTCAAACGATACAAAGAACAAGCATAGGTTAAAACCTATGTCCCGTCCACGCAAAAGAACCAAATATCGCTCGATATCGGCGTACAAACTCCGATGGATCGAAATAAACATCAACAAATAACTCGTAGTTTTAAAACACCTTATTTATATTATAAAACATGATTAAATCCATCGAAACCCTAAAATCCATCAAACCGTCCAATTTCGTAAAACCCGAAAATACCAATTTACCATTTTTCATCAAAACTTGACATTTAAATAAAACCAATGGTCATAAAATTCATTAAATAGCATAACTAGACTATACAAACCATTACTATATTTTTATTACACAAATTTGTATAAATTTGAAATTTCTAGTTTGCAACCTTTAACAATTTTCAACATTTTTCAAGCAAAATACCACAATTCCACCACAAAACATGATTTTGCATGAATTAATGTATTAAACTACAATTCATGATGATAATGATTTAATGAAACCATAAATTATATTTTTAATCTCATTTATTTAGGAATTTCTAAAATCTAGTTTACAAAATAGCAATTTTTATCACAATTTATCAATTATCAATAGAAACTAGCAATCAATTTAAGTTTCCATTCCACCAACAAGTTAATACCCTTATTAAGACCACAATCTAGTGTTACAAATATTAATTGAAATTTTATTTGACCAAAAATTATGTTTTATAGAAACCTAGTTAGCAAAATTCCTAATTTAAACAATTTTAAATGAAAAATTTAAAATTCAACAACCATGCAAGATTTTCCAATTCTAAAAGTGTTAAACTAACTATTATAACCCTAATTATTTAATAAAAATCATAACTTGAATTTACAAACCCTAACTTGAATTTAAAAAATTGAACATAGAATTAATTCATTAAATCTAAACATGCTTAAAAGAAACATCTAATAACAAATAAACAAAAGAAGGAAAATTATACCTCCAAAATATGAAATCCAAACAAGAAAATGAGCCTCCAAAATGCATGCTTCCCATCTCCAAATTCCATATAAAAATGAGCAAGGAATAAAGGGTAGGAAATAAATAGGATTTTGTGGATTTTTAATTGAATTTTTAAAGGATTTTTGATGAATTTTGGAGTAAAATAAAATGAGGAAAATGGGGGCTACCATGGGGGGTGAGGCCGGCCATTTTTGGAGGTGAGGGAGAGAAGGAAGAGAGTGACAAAAGTTGTGTAGAAGTCACCACCAAAATATCACTTCATTATGTCTTTTCATGCATTTATTTATTTTATTTTATTTCTTTACTATAGCAACTCAAGAAAGCTCTAGAAAAATGGAAAAATTTGGAAATAAATTTTGCATGATACACACTAAATTATAACATGCCATGGTTCATTTTTAAAAATTAAAAACATTCAAATTTGTAATTTACACTAATTTAGTGTAAAAATAAAGCTTATGTTAATATTTAAAATAATTAATTTAGGAAAAATATTTAATTAAACTAAAAATTTATAAGTGGCTAAATAAACACCATTTACTAGTAATTACATAATTAAAATATGTATTTTTGAAATTATAATGAAAAACAATCACGGTTTAGTTTTATGAAAAATACATTTTACTTTACCGAAAATCACAAAATTCACTTAAACAATTTTATTCATTTAATTATTTTTAAAACGTTACAAAAGAAGATCAGTTTATTATCATGCTTGTCTTGCTTTTTCTATAATTGTTGTAATTTTAATTTGTTAACTAGTTGTTGTTATTTCTTGTTGTTTCTTTCTTCTCTCTTTTTCTTTATCCTTAATACGACCATGATGCTTACGCTAGATCCTCGCCAAGGTGAGGTCGCAAATAGCTAGTCGTTATCTTCTAATCTCTTTCTTTCTATCTTCTTCTTTTGTTTTGTTGTATTTTTTTCGTATCATTATGTGTGAGTAGTTCATACTTGTTACGGTAGGATAAGGGAAGTTTGAGAGAAGGAAATCTCTCTCACTCTTTCCTTTCCCAACAGCTTAATTCGACTCCCGTTAATTGAACCACAATCCGCTCCTTACGGCACCCTATCCTACATGATAGCGGTGATTCCGTAGTGAGACTGGTTGTGGTTGAATTAACCGGAGGTTATGGCTAAGAGCCAAGAACGGACGGACAAGCACCAAAAGGAAGAACTTATGCGTTGGAAAGCCTAGCTTATACTCGCAAGTTCCTTCCTAGTCGTGCTAATCGCCGTTGTTGCCGATTACCGTAACACCGATATTAAGAGGGGCAACGAAAGATGTGGAGACTCCTAACTCAAACTAACCTAATCCTAACCCTAACAAGCTCTCTTTAAATATCAACTTAACACTTAGATAATCACAAACAAATCTGAACTCTCGGACTTAACTCGTTAAAACACATTGAAAAAGACTCCCATCTCCCTGCGGACGACCCGTACTCAGCCGGCTAGCTACAAGCGAAACCGTCTTGATTGCGGTATTTAAACTAAAACTTGAACACGCAGAATCGCTAACAATCAGCATCTTTGCTTGAAATGATGATGGTCAAAGTTTTAACCTTGGTCAACAAGTCAACCTTAGTGAAAATGTCAACAACCCTAACCATAACTCAATTTCCTTTTAATTAACATTATTAATCATAATTCACATATTCATTAGGGTTTGGAAAATGACAATCGTCATCAACCATAATGATGATCCTCTGCCTCTTCCTCAGTCAACTGTGCATACACACCCGCATCCATGTTCCGAGGAACATGAATATAATGAGATAAAACCAATCCCAAAACATTATGCAAGGATCTGGCTTAAACCAAAGCCCGCTAGCAATAACTGTCCGGGCACCATACGTGCACAAGTGCATGGATGTGAACGAACCCCGTTGCAAAACCATGCGACCTCTACTCTGTTTTGCCCAAAGGCGAATAACCCTCTGTGTGGGATTCTAAAGACTCGACACTACGCTGGCAGTAGGTTTAACCACAGACCGCAAGCGGCACTAGCTGTACATAACGGTCCTCAGGTAGATGCCGATAAGAAGACTGATGAGGTGAACCCATCCGAACTCTTACTGAGCCTGTATGTGACAATCTCCGTACAGTCCGGTCTGTTCGTCTGAGAATATCGCATGGCGGGCCTAGGGGGTGGTAAATGTCAGTCCCCTAATAGCGGTACAAGTCGTGTCGGAGTGTAGCCCAGAACACCCTGAGATAACACTGGAACCCACCAGTATATCTCGCTTGCCCTGGCCAGGGACGACTATGTATAATGGCTCTCCTAGACACTGCGCGATATCAACTCCCAATACCGGGAGAGACGAATCCTGTCTAACCGTCACTGCCTCCAAGTGCTTCGGGATTGCACCCAACTACTACCTGTTTGCGCGACTCAGTAGAGCCGTGGTAGGGTAGTAATCAAAGAACAGTGGGAACACAGGCGAAGTGACAGTGTCAAGTCAGCTGACTAAGCTGTACTCATGTCACCTGGGAACTGTCAACTGACGATAGGTATAATACCAACCAACAGTTCCCGATGAGTCCTGTCCAGTGTACTCGTAACCTAACGAGCACCTGCATACTATCTCCAGTACGACGCACTGATAGCTGTGGGACAGACCATCTCCCCTACTGGGAAGATAAGCGTATGCACCAGTCTACTCTGGAGTATCGATGCCCTGTCTCGATAATCCTATAACTAGGGACCAGAATAAAGATGTGCTTATAGACTACCCAGCCCCCACTAGTGTGATTGCCATCACAACACCGGTAGTCAAGCAAAGATCCTAAGGGCTCCATCAATATGTTTTAGCGATATGTTAAAAGAAACATATACACATATTAAGATAGAAACAAACCAAGTAGCATACTACTATATCGAGCAAGACTGTCATAAAACCGTATATATAAATATCCCAAGCCTCCATAATGCATTATACAAACTAGTATTATACAATAATGGCATGTAGGGCATACATATCTAACACCGGGAAGCATTCCCTATTTATGCGGAATGGCTTCTAGATGATGCCACCTCATTATTGATTTTCTTTAGAAAATCATTTGTTTTAGATGAGGTAGAAAAGGTGACATGGCATGGGTATGGGTTTTGGTCAAAGCATGGGCTTTGCTCTTGTAGAGATTGGTATGGTGCATTTGTTTAATGCAAATTGGGATGAGATTTTTGTGGGGGCATGAGAGGGGGGGTCGACCACTTCTTGGTGTGGTTTTTTTTTCTTTGCTCATTTTGGTGGTTCACTTGGTGCACTCTACACTCTCATGCTCACACAAAAATACTTAGCCACTTTGCTCATGCTATTAGTTTTGGTCACCCTCTTCTTCATCTTCTATTGTTGCTCACTTGAGCATATGGTTGAGAGAAAATTATGGTGAGACTATACTACACCCCCACTCTCCACTACTAGCTATCTTGGATGGTCGGTTGGTCCGCTTGGCGAACCTGGAACTTGTGCCGTTTCCCTCGGGTGGATCATCGGAGATGAAGGAAGACCGGCGACCAAAGTCGATCCGCATCGGTAGGAGCTTGGAAATGGTTGAAGACCTGAAGGACTTAGTTCATTAGGTATAACCATTCTATCTCTTTGTGTTTGGTTTGCTAGTTTTACGATTAATGGTTTCGATCTTGGAATCGGGTAATGGTAGCGCCGGGTTTTATCAGATTTTTGTTCCGCATTTGGCCACGGCTCGATGGCCGGGGCGCTCCCATAACCCAGCATGGTATCAGAGCCACCCATTAACCCATAATCTAGCTTGTTTAGACAATGGTAACATATCGAAATCGAAAAAACCTCGATTCACTGCCCTGAAGATTTGCTTCTCTGTTGTTTTTCAAAAGGTCCAGAAAAATTATTTAAACATATGCAGAAGACTACTCAAGAAGACACAAGACCACACCCCAAAGACGGACCCCACCCCTCGGTTTTTGGCTGAGCCCAAGGGCACCAAAACCGAGGAGGCCGGTTTTCTAAAAGCCTTGTGGGTTGGTGTTTTGGGTATGGTTTGTTCTCTGGGAAGTTGGTTCAGTGGTGTTGTTTGTTTGGCCCATTTTGGATAAAGTTTTATCAGGTTACTTGGGGCTATTCGGGGGTTATTTCGAAATCGATAAGTTTTAATATTATTTAAAGTTTGCAGTACTTTACATTTCTATCTGTGACCGTGAATATCATTTGATCGGTAAATCTTGTCTAATCGCTATAGTTCTTTTAGACGGATTTGCGAACGTGACATTCACGTTGATGTTCTGTGTTGGGTTGTGATGTTGCGGATTTGTCAATGGTGGATAGCTTGCGTGCAATGGTAGTGCAGTTTGGATTTATTTGTACATTTGATATTGCGGGCGAGCGTCGGACATGTGGACTGTCGTCACTTCCTGTTTGTATATTATTCTTTTGGGGCATGACCGGGCTGAGGTCAAAGTCACCCTTGTATATTATTTTCTTTTCTATATTAGGATTACCCCGCGGTGGGGTGCACGGATAGCCGGGTTTTAGAGGGAAACAGATCCGCATCTCATGGCGTTGAGACTGAGGGGACCTCACTCTAGATTTGGCTGGCTATTCGCCACACTCGTAGGGGGTATAGGTTGACCCAAGGTGGGGTGCTCAAGTTACCGGATTCTGTGAAGTGCTGGGTGGTCCATTCACTTTGCTGAAGGGGGCTACCTTGCTTCAGGTTTTGGCGGGTTACTTGCCACGCTCGTAGGGGTCTTGGAGTTCATTGCACAAGCTATCCACACGACCAGGGGAACGTCGGGTTTTCAGTTGTGGCTCAAAGGAAACCCGGGGCTCCCAGATTATCTGTATTGTTTTGTGATGCTTATTACTTTTCTGTGATGTTATATTTATCATGCCTGGGACGATTGTTATATATATATATATACTAGTAGATGTTGTATATGTTTTGCACCCCGCTAGCCCAGTCCCCGCTCTGTCGTTAATCAAGTAACCTAACGAGTGATGACGGGACCCAGTGGCGAATGCAGGTGGCATATACATACATTTTATTTTCGTTCTTTTCTGGTGTGATTAATTGATGGTACTGCGTTGATTCTTATCAATGCAAAGAAAACAAACCTATTATATGATGTTGTTGGAACCAAGATTTTTAAAAAACTGACATTACAGACATACGCTTTTGCTTTGCACAGTGGTATTCGGTTATGAATATCCAGCACCTCATTCGATGAGGCAAGGGCCGAGATCCATTCATCAGGAGTGACCCCTTGGGCAGAAGATTGCGTCAACGTAATAACTTCACTATAGTCGATTATTTTTTTCTTTGCATCATAGTATTCAGTTTGGAATATCCTGCACCTCATTCGACGAAGAAAGAGCCGAGATCCCTTCACCGGGAGTGACCTCTTTAGCAAAAGTTTTCGCCACTATATATTTATAAAAACCACTTGGATTCCTTTAGCGAGATCAAGTTCATTACGTTAAGGGTTTTTTGCCAAAAACCAGCCGTAGCCCTCCGTCATTTCAGATTAGTATTTCTTAGTATTCGTACTGCGTTTGTTGACCTTGTCAAGGCGTAGTGTGCGGTAGCTCTATAATATTTTTCTGTCGCATGGATATGTGGATTAGTTAGGACAGTCGTTCGACCTTGTTGACCTTGCCAGGGGTCTGTGCAGGTTGGTCTACTGCAATCAGGATAATGACGGGTTGAACTTGACTAGGACCCTTTGACTTGTTGACCTTGTCAAGGTCACTTGGATCCTAGGAGTAAAAATCACATCAGGAGTTTCAAACATACAGGAAACTTGCCAGTCATGCGCATACCTTCTGAAGTGTGGTGACTTGAGTGGCTCCCATCAAATTATCATGCGATGATAGTTGGATCCCGATTCCTACTGATGAGTAGGATTACTCTTCGGGTGATTCCGACTAATTCTCCTTTTAGGTTTGGAGGAGAATTCTAGGAAACAGTAGGAGCCATCCAGATTAGATAAAATGATTATCCATTCTGATCTAGGTTGGAGTGCACGCTGAGTGTTTCTTTTCTCTCTCTCTTTGGCATCGACCATGGCCCGACCCTAGACTATGACTCAGTGACCAAGTTAACCAAACTTTCTTCAAAACACTGGCTTTTGGATTGTCCAAGTTACATACATCATTGCCACTCCTTTTACCCTTTGCCTTTCTCCAGAACACCCCGTATCATTACGAATATCCACTTCCATTGGATAAAACCATCGTATGGTAATATACGAACCCGAAGGAATTTTTCGAGGATGGTTTCTGGTTCTGAAGAAAATGAATAAGATTATTTAGTTGCCTTTTCCTTTTACCTTCTCACAGGTTGTGAGGGCTCCTAGAAGTAGGAGACAGTACACCTATTATGCTTATTGGATAGTCTTCTTCAAAACCATAGGCAGGTGCCGAAAGGTAGGGAATGAAGAAAACCAATTAGTCTAAGTGTGGTGTGCCGAAGGTAATAACTAAAGACGAATAAAAGGATTAGAAATAGGGCAAAGTAAATTGCGACTGCTATTCATGACCAAACCAAGACTTTCATCACCACCCCTACTTCACCTTTGTATTTCTCTTGAACACCCCGTATCACTACGAACATCCAATCCTATTGGATAAATCCATCTTATAATTACATACGAACTCGAAGTAACTTTTTCGAGGATGAATTCAGGTTCAGGAGAAATAGAATTAGGTTTACTCAGTTGTCTTTTATCTTTACCTTCTCTCAGGTTGCGAGTACTCCTAGGATTAGGAGAGTACACCTATTACGCTTATTGGATAGTCTTCTTCCATACCATAGGCTGGTGCCGAACGGTAGGAAAAGAAGAAAACCATTTAAGCCTAATGAAGGTGTACAGAAGGTAACGACTAAAGACAAATAAAGGGATTTAGAGAGATGGAAAGGAAATATATTGTTTCAGTTATGAATCTGGATAATGGAAGAGGCATTACTATGAATACCAGGATACCCCTACAAAACATTTTAATGTTTCAGTTTCACTATGCGTGTCACGACCCGAAGGTACGGAACGTAACCGGCACATAAATTACTAAGCGTCTAGAGGCGCAACGTAATCTAAGTAAGCCGAAGCCAAGAAATCTAAACCATAAAAAAGAAGAAGTAAAGGAAAAAATGTAGAAAAACAAGTTTAAAAGGAACATCTAATTTTCTCAAAAATTTCGGCAGAGTCACCTTTGTAAAAACTGGCCCCAAACGGGTACAAACAAGAATAATATATATACAGCAATAAAAAGGCATCCCCAAGCGGGAGCTAGCTCTACGCCAACAGGAGGAAACAACCACACCAAGCACAGTAATATACAACACCAAAGGGCAAGGCTCAAAACTCAAAAGAAAACAAATCCACCAGATACCATAATAATACAAGCGTAATTCTAAGGTCGAAATAAATAACTGGTCCTTTAAACTTATCAAGTAATACAAGTTTGTTTGATAGAGCTTACTAGATACCAATGAAATAAATAAAGTACAACGGTGGTCCTGATACAAATGAACCAACCTACCATGCAAATCACCCTGAATGAAAAGATGTGCCAGCAAGCTGCCAAGGAAAGCTGTACATCGAACCTGTAATAAAATTTTGCACAACAGGGGTTAGTTGCCAACTCGTGAGTAGAAGACATCTGCGAAAAGAAATCGAATGCACGACGCTGTCCTAGGTCATAATAATATACTAATATATCACTAGTCATCTAGTAGTGCAGGGTAATAAACTACGCGTAAGTGCAAATGCTCCGTGCTCGTGTCAGTGCCTCAAATAGTAATATGTCGTATGAATGAGTATGCATGCACCATGAATGTAAAACAATCAACCCTGAAATTTGGATATATCTGCATAAAAAGTCTTTAACTTTCACCATAGTAAAATTTGTATAGAAGTCTGAAACATCATCAATGAAATCCATGGAAATCCGTGTCAAGCATCGACACAAAACATGTAAATCTCAAGTCTCAATACCTAATAGTCTCAATATCTCGGGCTCCGTCAGTCCGGATCGGCCCATATCATCAAATCTCACGACAACGGTCGGTATCCTCTAGATATCCGCCGTGCCAGACATCACCGGTAGGTAGTCATCCCCTGCCAGGCTCATCGTCTACAACTCGATCTTCTTGCCCCGGGGTACCATACCGGGCCCATTATGTACCCGAGACGGTTCATCCACTCCTCGAATCGGGTCTCGAAATCAAACAGAAAACATGAAATCTCATGGTGGACGACACATACATCACGAGAAAACCGCAACTTATATTTTGAAAAGAGAGGGAGAAAGAGAGAGAAGTTTTTATATATATTCTTGCGGTTTTCCCCAAAATCCAGAAATCTCATAGAAATCCAAAATCCCAAAATCATGAGTAATTAAATGGTAAGTGTCGGCATAAGCCCCATAATACTGCATGATAACATGAAAATGTGAATGCATGAAATGTCTAAGTAATAAATGCAATGACTAGACTAACACCTGAGAGTAATCACAATACTATATTGATCTAGCCTTTAGCTGATTCTATCATAAAAGGTAATATGTTCTAAAGTGTACGTGACATGGCAATTACCGATGATGTGTGTGTGAGCCGGCAAATAAGTGTACGTGGGACATGCGCATCATCGGTAATGGTGCTGGTGTTCTAACAGGCAGAGTTTCATACTGACTAAAGAAACATATGTATGAACATGCAACTTGATGATTTCAATATGAAAGTAAGGGTAAAATGTGTACTAAACACTCGTTTGGAATATACATATCTAACTACAACTATATGACTCGAGGCTCAACTAGTATCTATCTAACCCCCTAAGGAACTAAACTAAAAGAACTAGTCGATAGGAAATAAGAATCTACATAAGGTCTGAGTCCATATCTGTAATAGTCGGCGAACCAGCCTCAATAGCGTCACCTACGTAGTACGGCTTCCTCGAATCAAGAGCGCGGATCAAGCATCACATGTATATCTCGTACGGTAAAATCCATTGTACGACATCCCAATATCGGGGTACGGGTCAAGTATCACCTACGTATATCATCATTCGTATAATATCATCATCAAATAATGTCATGATCAAAGGTACTATACTGTAATCGCATACGTCCCAATATTTTCAATCATATATCATTGTCTGCGAACATATACGTCGTCAATTGTTCCTCAGAAATATCATTTCATATATATCATATCGTAATCAGGTCACACATATATCATATCGTAATCAAGTCACATATATATCATATCATAACCAAGTCACACATATATCATATCGTAATCAAGTCACAGGTTATGGTCCGGGTTCTATTCTACAGTCTCGTTTATCTCAATGTCATCATCACCTATTATCGTTTATGTATACATATCCATTATCTCATTTTCCAACGATCCGCTAAGATCATAATATGACTGTATAACCAAGAGATCACGGCATCAAGCCCAGTTATATCGTCTCATCCCCATGTATCATATAACATCCTTATATCACATATACATGTTGTGTATATATACACCTATAAACATTCCTACTTATATATACACATACACATATACACCAAGCCAAGTTCCTGTGTGTGCGTGTGTGTGTCTACCTGAAACCTATGAATTTCCTCCATGACATTCCTCCTCTGGTAAAGTCTATCTGAATCAGTCTAGTCCAACCTAAGGTCTTTAATAGGGTCCTACTAGCCAAGAATCTAAGGTCACGTCCGACTTCCTAATGACAATAAGCAATATCCCTATTCTATGTTTGCGGGGGTGCTAAATGCCATCCACCCGACTTCCCCCGTAGATATACATCTACTCACCTGGTCCTTGTCTGCCGAAGACGATGTTGCCCTCCTCTTCTTCCTCATCCGAAGTCCACGCGAGGGGTACCTATACGCAAACATATATAATATCGTAAACTGAATCACGGACAAAACCAAAACGACGCACGAAACGCGCATAGGTTAAAACCCATGACCCGCTCATGCAAAAGAACCGAATATCGCTCGATATCGGCGTACAAACACCGATTGATCGAGATAAAACATCAACAAACAACTCGTAGTTTTAAAACTCATTACTTATAATATAAAACACGATTTAATTCATCGAAACCCTAAAATTGATCAAATCGTCCAATTTCGCAAAACCTTGAAAATGTCAATTTACCGTTTTACTTCAAAACTTGATGTTTAAAAGAAACTAATGGTCATAATATTCATTAAATAATATAACTAGATTATAGAAACCATTACCATATTTTTCTTACACCATTTTGTCTTAATTTAAAATTTCTAGTTTGCAAATTAGCCAAAATTAACACTTGTTAAGCAAAAATTCACAATTCCACTACTAAACTTGATTTTGCATATATTAAAGTGTTAAACCACTCCATGAAACCTTAAGAATGAGCTAAAGCCCTAATTAGATTTTTAATACTACATTTTAAATTAATTTCTAAAACCTAGTTTACCGAAATAGCATATTTATCACATTATATTAGCTAACAATTTGAAACTAATAATTAGATTAGGTCTTTCATTCATTTTACATGTTAATATTCTCATTAAAACCACAATATAATGATAAAAACCTTAATTAGGATTTTAACACACCAATATATATAATTTATAAAAATCTAGTTAGCAAAATTGCTTAATTTAAACTATTTTGAATGCACAAATTATAATACATCAACCATGCTAGATTTTTCCCTTCTAAAAATTTTAAGCTACTTATTATAACACCACTTAATTAATAAAAACCCTAACTTGATTTTAGAGACCCTATCTTGAATTTTAAACATGCAAATAGAATTAATTAAGAAAATCTAAATATGCTAAATAAAAGCATTTAACAACAATTAATCATAAGAATAAAAATTATACCTTCAAAGCATGAGATCCAAACATGAAAATATGCTTCCAAAATAATGGTTTCCAACTCCAAATTCCATGCTAAATTGGTCAAAGGAAAATGGTAGAGGTTGAATATTGATTTTTGAGGTTTATTTTTGGAATTTTTGATGAATTTTGATAATTTTTAATGCAAAAATGATGGGGGGAAAATTTTGGGGCTGCCCATGGAGGTGAGTCCGGCCATGAGGTGAGGAAAACAGAGGAAGAAGGAATGAAGAATAGTGTAGAACATTCTCCAAAGAAATACACCTTTTATGTCTTTTCATAATTTCTTTATTTTATTAATTTTCTTAATTCAATTCATCATAGAAAACTCTAGAACTTTAAAGACAATTTAATAAGGGATTAGCATGCTAAAAACCTAATTCTAATATGTCATGGTTCACATTTGAAAAATAAACCCAGTGCAAATTGTAATTTACACTAATTTAATTTATATTAAAAAGCTTATCTTAATATTTAAAATTAATTTAGGAAAAATATTTCATTAAACAAAAAATTTATAAGTGACTAAATAAACTCCATTTACAAGTAATTACATGATTAAAATAGGTCTTTTTAAATTTGTAATGAAAAATAATTATGGTTAAATTTTACGAAAAATACGTTTTATTTTACCGAAAATCAGAAAATTCACTTAAAGGGTTTTATTTATCTAAATTTTTTTTAATTATTTTTAAAACGTTACAGTCTGCCCCCCCCTAAGAAATTTGGTCCCCAAATTTAAATTAAAACTCCCCCTAATTACTAAAACATTCAGTTAAAACACTCAAATCGTCGGGGCTCCGAAATCATCAATACATAACAAAAATCAACTCCGTCAAGCATAATGCAATCATCAGAGTTATGGTGAAAATAGAATATCCAACCCCAATACGAAAACCAACATAATATACATCAAATCTATAACTTATATATAGTGCGCATAGTAGTAAAATTGTCTAAACATCTTAATAAAGAAGCATGCAAAAACCTCTTTTTAAAATCGCCGTACGATGCATGTGTCACGGCATAAGTAGCGGACGTTTATTTTAAAACAATAGCTATACATATATATATCTTTTAATTAATCTACACGTCCCGCCTGGTTACTAAACCAAACAATAATCATTATAGAAACATACTGTTCAAAATGAAATCAATCCCAATCACAGTATAAAAATATCATGTGCGTCCGGTGCACACGAAAACCGAAACCAAATACAGATGCCTCGAATACGCACAGAACAAAACTGAGTGCAACAGGTGTGCACCAAAAACATCTGTCATGTGCAACGGGCGTGCACGACAATAATATCAGGTGTATCTAATCTGCACAAAACTCCGATTTAGTGCATCTGGTGTGCACAAAATCGCATCAAGTGCGCCAAGTGTGCGCAAGAATCTCAATCAAGTGCACATGGTGTACGAAAAACATACATCGAATATAAAAATCGAAATCACGGTATGAAAAAAAATGCATGAAAACTATGTCGAAGCATACGTCAAAATCATGTGCAACCCATATGCACGAAACCAAATCAATATCTCAAAAGGTATAAAACCAAATCGAGTGCACTGGGTATGTACAAAACAATATTAATACAACTGACATATGAAAGACGAATAGAGTGTAATGAATGTACACATAAGAAATACCGATCGTAGAACAAAATCCTCAAAATACCAAAATCCAAACAACGGAAATATGAAATTTAAATCACCAAATCATAATCGTAAACACTATCGTCAATGTGCGCCTTTCTAATGTCAACTGATTCGGACTCGTCTCCTCATAGTGGTGCTGACTGAGCTGCAAACGACTATGCTCATATCAAGAGCCTCCCGTGTAATCTATCCCTTCACCTGATATCCGGACTACGTTAAAATTTTCGATCGATTCATCAAAATCACATAATTCCCCGAGAGCTCAACACTCAAGTACAGTTTAAAAATATCCATTACATGCCCCAGCATTTACGGAACAGCCGTAGAAAGGCAAACCCAAGCCTCACTAATGGCACTGCGGAACTGCCGTAAACCCTAAGGTTCAATGGCGTTCTCATGGTCATTATGTCGAGTTAGGGTTTCATTCTTCTAGAGAGTCCATAGAAATACCTGCATGTTCTTCCGAATACATTAAACTTGGGAAAATGGGTCTCTGACAATCGTTCGAACCCTTTAACTTCGTCTTGACGGCATGTGAATACCCTTCTTCCGCACACTCAACGATGCTTCAATCCTCAAGAATAAACGATACCCTAATGGTTATCGCATTCGAGCCGCAGCTCCCTCTGCCCGTGCGACCGTGGTAACAGAAACGTCATCCGATATCGACGAAGATAGATCAAAGGAAAGGATGAAATACGGTGCAAAGAAAATTAAATCCTAAGGCTTCTTAAGCAGAGTAGCGTATCGTAAGTATGCCGCGGATCATACCCACGGTACGTCACGCTATCTAAGTCACCTACTCCATCAACCAAGGGTCACCCTAGACTTATACAAAGGTTAAACTTAGCGCTCTGATTCCAACTTTGTCACGACCCAAAGGTACGGAACGTGACCGGCACTTAAATTACGAAACGTCTAGAGGCGCAACGTAATCTAAGTAAGCCGAAGCCCAGAAATCTAAACCATATAATAGAAAAAGTAAATAAAACCATGTAGAAAAACAAGTTTAAAAGAAACATCTAATTTTCTCAAAAATTTCGGCAGAGTCTCCTTTGTAAAAACTGGCCCCAAACGGGTACAAACAAGAATAATATATATACAGCAATAAAAAGGCATCCCTAAGCGGGAGCTAGCTCTACGCCAAAAGGCGAAAACAACCACACAAAGCACAATAATATACAACGCCAAAGGGCGAGGCTCAAAACTCAAAAGAAAACAAATCCACCAGATACCATAATAATACAAGCGTGACTCTAAGGTCGAAATAAATAACTGGTCCTTTAAACTTATCAAGTAATACAAGTTTGGTTGATAGAGCTTACTAGATACCAATGAAATAAATAAAGTACAACGGCGGTCCTGATACAAATGAACCAACCTACCGTGCAAATCACCCTGAATGAAAAGATGTGCCAGCAAGCTGCCAAGGAAACCTGTACATCGAACCTGTAATAAAATTTGGCACAATGGGGGTGAGTTGCCAACTCGTGAGTAGAAGACATCTGCGAAAAGAAATCGAATGCACGACGCTGTCCTAGGTCATAATAATATACAAATATATCACTAGTCATCTAGTAGTGCAGGGTAATAAACTACGCGTAAGTGCAAATGCTCCGTGTTCGTGTCAGTGCCTCAAATAGTAATATGTCGTGTGAATGAGTATGCATGCACCATGAATGTAAAAAATCAACCCTTAAATCTGGATATATCAGTATAAAATGTCTTTAACTTTCACCATAGTAAAATTTGTATAGAAGTCTGAAACATCATCGATGAAATCCATGGAAATCCGTTTCATGCATCGACACAAAACATGTAAATCTGAAGTCTCAATACCTCATAGTCTCAATATCTCGGGCTCCGTCAGTCCGGATCGGCCCATAACATCAAATCTCACGAAAACGGTCGGTATCCTCCGGATATCCGCCGCGCCAGACATCACCGGTAGGTAGTCTTCCCCTGCCAGTCTCATCGTCTACAACTCGATCTTCTTGCCCTAGGGTACCATACCGGGCCCACCATGCACCCGAGACGGTTCATCCACTCCTCAAATCGGGTCTCGAAATCCAACAGAAAACATGAAATCTCATGGTGGACGACACATACATCACGAGAAAACTGCAACTTATATTTTAAAAAGAGAGAGAAGTTTTTATATATATTCTTGCGGTTTTCCCCAAAATCCAGAAATCTCATAGAAATCCAAAATCCCAAAATCATGAGTAAGTAAATGGTAAGTGTCGGCATAAGCCCCATAATTCAGCATGATAACATGAAAATATGAATGCATGAAATGTCTAAGTAATAAATGCAATGTCTAGACTAACACCTGAGAGTAATTACAATACTATATTGATCTAGCCTTTAGCTGATTCTATCATAAAAGTTAATATGTTCTAAGTGTACGTGACATGGCAATTACCGATGATGTATGTGTGAGCCGGCAAATAAGTGTACGTGGGACATGCGCATCATCGGTAATGATGCTGGTGTCGTAACAGGCAGAGTTTCATACTGACTAAAGAAATATATGTAAGAACATGCAACTTGATGATTTCAATCTGAATGTAAAGGTAAAATGTGTACTAAACACTCATTTGGAATTTACATATCTAACTACAACTAAAAGACTGGAGCCTCAGCTAGTATCTATCTAACCCTCTAAGGAACTAAACTAAAGGAACTAGTCGATAGGAAATAAGAATCCACCTAAGGTCTGAGTCCATATCTGTAATAGTCGGCGATCCAGCATCAATAGCGTCACGTACGTAGTACGGCTTCCTCGAATCAAGAGCGCGGATCAATTATCACATCTATGCCTCTTACGGTAAAATCCATCGTACAGCATACCAATATCGGGGTATGGGTCAAGTATCACCTACGTACATCATCATTCTTATAATATCATCATCAAATAATGTCATGATCAAATGTACTATACTGTAATCGCATACATCCCAATATCATCAATCATATATCAGTGTCTGCGAACATATACGTCGTCAATTGTTCCTCAGAAATATCATGTCATATATATTATATCGTAATCAGGTCACACATATATCATATCGTAATCAAGTGACACATATATCATATCATAACCAATTCACACATATATCATATCGTAATCAAATCACAGGTTACGGTCCGGGTTCTATTCCAGAGTCTCGTATATCTCAATGTCATCATCACCTATTATCGTTTATGTATACATATCCATTCTCTCATTTTCCAACGATCCGCTAAGATCATAATATGACTGTATAGCCAAGAGATCACGGCATCAAGCCCAGTTATATCGTCTCATCCCCATGTATCATATAACATCCTTATATCACATATACATGTTGTGTATATATACACCTACACACATTCTTACTTATATATAGACATACAAATATACACCAAGACAAGTTTCTGTGTGTGCGTGTGTGTGTCTACCTGAAACCTACGAATTTCCTCCAAGGCATTCCTCCTCTGGTAAAGTCTATTTAAATCAGTCTAGTCCAACCTAAGATCTTTAATAGGGTCCTACTCGCCAAGAATCTAAGGTCACTTCCGACTTCCTATTGACAATAAGCAATATCCCTATTCTACGTTTGCGGTGGTGCTAAACGTCATCCACCCGACTTCCCCCGTAGATATACATCTACTCACCAGGTCCTTGCCTGCCGAAGACGATGTCGCCCTCCTCTTCTTCCTCGTCCGAAGTCCACACGAGGGGTATCTATACGCAAACATATATAATATCGTAAACTGAATCACGGACAAAACCAAAACGACGCACGAAACGTGCATAGGTTAAAACCTATGACCCGCTCATGCAAATAAACCAAATATCGCTCGATATCGGCGTACAAACGCCGATTGATCGAGATAAAACACTAACGAACAACTCGTAGTTTTAAAACTCATTACTTATAATATAAAAAATGATTTAATTCATCGAAACCCTAAAATCGATCAAATCGTCCAATTCCGCAAAACCTAGAAAATGTCAATTTACCGTTTTACTTCAAAACTTGATGTTTAAAAGAAACTAATGGTAATAATATTCATTAAATAACATAACTAGATTATAGAAACCATTACCATATTTTTCTCACTCCATTTTGTCTTAATTTAAAATTTCTAGTTTGCAAATTAGCCAAAATTAACACTTGTTAAGCAAAAATTCACAATTCCACTACTAAACTTGATTTTGCAAACATTAAAGTGTTAAACCACTCCATGAAACCTTAAAAATGAGCTAAAACCCTAATTAGATTTTTAATACTACATTTTAAATTAATTTCTAAAACCTAGTTTACCGAAATAGCATATTTATCACATTATATTAACTAACAATTTGAAACTAATAATTAGATTAGGTCTTTCATTCATTTAACTTGTTAATATTCTCATTAAAACCACAATATAATGATAAAAACCTTAATTAGAATTTTAACACACCAATATATATAATTTATAAAAATCTAGTTAGCAAAATTGCTTAATTTAAACAATTTTGAATGCACAAATTATAATACATCAACCATGCTAGATTTTTCCCTTCTAAAAATGTTAAGCTATTTATTATAACCCCACTTAATTAATAAAAACCCTAACTTGATTTTAGAAACCCTATCTTGAATTTTAAACTTGCAAATAGAATTAATTAAGAAAATCTAAATATGCTAAATAAAAGCATTTAACAACAATTAATCATAAGAAGAAAAATTATACCTTCAAAGCATGAGATCCAAACATGAAAATATGCTTCCAAATTAATGGTTTCCAACTCCAAATTTCATGCTAAATAGGTCAAAGGAAAATGGTAGAGGCTGAATGTTGATTTTTTAGGTTTATTTTTGGAATTTTTGATGAATTTTGATGATTTTTAATGCAAAAATGATGGGGGAAAAATTTTGGGGCTGCCCATGGAGGTGAGGCCGGCCATGAGGTGAGTAAAAAAGAGGAAGAAGGAATGAAGAATAGTGTAGAACATTCTCCAAAGAAATACACCTTTTATGTCTTTTCATAATTTCATTATTTTATTAATTTTCTTAATTCAATTCATCATAGAAAACTCTATAATTTTAAAGACAATTCAAGAAGAGATTAGCATGCTAAAAACCTAATTCTAATATGTCATGGTTCACTTTTGAAAAATAAACCCATTGCAAATTGTAATTTACACTAATTTAATGTATATTTAAAAGCTTATGTTAATATTTAAAATAATTAATTTAGGAAAAATATTTCATTAAACTAAAAGTTTATAAGTGACTAAATAAACACCATTTACTAGTAATTACATGATTAAAATAGGTCTTTTTAAATTTATAATGAAAAATAATTATGGTTAAATTTTACGAAAAATACGTTTTATTTTACCGAAAATCAGAAAATTCACTTAAATGGTTTTTATTTATCTAAATTTTTTTAATTATTTTTAAAACGTTACAGTTATTAATTGAAAACTGATTTCCCAATTAGGTCCTTACTCCAGGGTATGTATTTACCAGGTTTGATTCTCACATCTGTATGGTTTTACAGATGATAAGTGGGAGTAAGTTATTGGGAATTAGGTGATCATCTTTATTATATCGGAATTCGTTGTAATTAGTGATATTTGAGGAAATCGTCTGGGTTTTTTGCCAGACGATAAGTATTTGGTTTTGAATATCCGTTGTTATGCACCAATTTCAAACTGATATATCTGTACGTTTATTTTTATAAAGTGAGATATATCTTTTTGAAATTATATCCATGATATTTACCTATATCAGTTGATGGCTAGGTAAGGAGCATTCAACAGCGGTGTAATTCTTCATAACCATAGTACAGTTTTCATCCTACGACGCACAGGGTTTGAGTTGTTAAACTCAGGGGACTTATACAATGTATTGTATGTTGTCCGGTGTCCATTAGGACAAAGGGGTGATACTCGTACGATATTCTATTTACTTGTGACTTCTCCATTCTTAGACACGTGTTTCGTATAAATACAAAGTCTAAGTTTTGAGAAGTTATACGTACAAGAATAAAGTAGAGAACCATGTGTTGCAAGTATCGGGACTCTTCAACGTGATCGAAGATGTAGATACCTGTGTATGGTATTCAGTTGATAGTAATGGTTTTGAGAAACTTGTTTCTCTTTCAGGTTACTCATAATTGGATGCACTCCTAAGTTGAGTAATACTGATCGGCCTCTCTCCATTTGGTTGACATGCACTGGAGACGGCTGCATGATTTGAATCTGCTTACAATTAAATCAGTGCCTCTATTTCTATATTGTATATAGAATGGTTCATATCTTAACGATGTTAAGGTACGGGGAGTTGTCCAGCTTATGCTTAAAACTAGACTCTAGATAACTCAAGGCACGTTTCTGTAATGGCAGTTTATGGGTTAACCCGGGCTTTGACGAGGGTTAACATTCTACCATCTGGAAGATTAATAGTGATATTGTTCTAGACTCGCCACAGTTTTAGTAAAATGGATTTTTTCAGAAAAACAGAAATGGGAGTATGGTAGAACTGGAAGTGATTCCAGAACCACAAATGATTACCGAAAATTTAATAACCTAAAAATTCAATCAGGTTTGACATTCCATTGGCCACTCCACAGATATGGTGGGTAACCTCAGGCACCCGAGAGGTACTTCGGTAGCCTCAAGAACGGTGACAGGGGGTTCTTGTTTACCCAGACTTGACACTACTGTTGTTCCTGACTATGAGACCCGGTAGGAGGATGAGTATAGCGTCATTCTAAACTAGCTTTAGAAGTGCACGTGTATATGACTTTGCCAGAGGGTTGTTGTAGTCAGTGGGAGCAACGGAAGCGTAGTGGATAAGTAGCTTATGTCTATTTATAGATTAAAGCAGATACATCGGAGATGGATCATCTATTTTTGATTTGACAATCATAGGCTTTGACTTCATCAGAACAGGAGATGGGTCTATTAAGAAGGTAGTATGGATGACATGCACTTTATAGGAAGTGAAATTCCTATACTAGGATCAGTTATACTTTGGTTGTCGCACAGTAGTTTCTCCACATAGGTTATGGATATTATATCAGAAATTCTGGTTACTAGATCTATGGTTTTAGATCTAGATTTGGGTACTTTCCCAATTTGGGTACTTAGACAATATTCTAAAGGTATTTTAGAATGAACGACTCCTGGCACGGTAATCAACCTGCAGGTGAAGGATTCACCTTCTCTAAAGGTGTCTTACAGACTAAAGTGGAAAGGGATGTGCTTGATTGACATATCTCTTACTTAGGCAATTGAGTCAATCATGACATGTCAAGTACCACACCAGATGTTGTTTTTGCATTAGATGCAATAAGTTAATATATTAATCCAATCCTGGAGAAAACGATCGGAAGCAGTTTATGAACATAAGTGGATGTTTTAGGGATTTGATAACGGCAGCCTCCTTCGGGAGAAGGTTATCATTCCAGGCTTCCAAGGTGACCTGATGACAGAATGCCTATCAGAGTTATAGTTTTCCCTCTGACAAGGGGTAGTAGTTTGGACAGGTGGTCCAAGCGGATACTGAGGAAGGCATGGCGCAGTATGATGATTGAGTTCAGTAGACGATACAGTCTAAGAAGTTTACTGGATTTGGAGTTCTTTTGTGAGCTGGGCCCCATCAGATATCCAGACATATTCTAAGACAGGTATTGTTCATTTCTGGAGATAGCTTTTCTCCACGAAGTTGAGATATAGAGAGACACAGAAAGAAACACTAGAGTGGATCCACTCACTTAGGCTATTTCTCGAACGCAATAGTTTTACAAACGAGCTTTGTGAAACTGATTAGTAGAGGAGTTGGGTGTTCGGCATCACACGGGCTGTGAGTATGCGACATCGTAATAATTAGCCTTAAGTGAAAGTGGGAGATTGTTGGCTATAGTGCCCTCAAGGCAATTATCGTAGTCGTAGGCACGTGATTATGATGATTGTGGAAGGGCCTATACTGATAAAATAGTCTTACTCGAGATGATAGTATGCTATCTGGTTTATCTTTATTATCATGTATATGTCGATAGAGCCCATAGGATTCTTGCTTGACTACCAGCATTATGATGGAGATCACATATGTGGGAGTTGGGGGTCTATAAGCACATCCTTATATGTCCCTAGTCGTGGGAGTATCGAGACTGGGCATCGATACTCCAGTGTAGACTGGTGTATACTTATTTAGACCCTAACGAGGGGCGGTGGCCGGTCTCACAAGCCATTGGTGTCAGTTGTTCACCTAGGATAGTATACAGGTGCTCAATATGTTTTGAGTATACTAGACGGACTCGCCGGGAACATGCTAGTTGGTATTATACCTATTGTCAGATAGCAGTTCCCTGTTGACATGTGTACAGGTTAGTCTGTCGACCTGAGATCGTCATTTGTCTCATGTGAGTTCCAACTGTGCTTTGATTACTACCCTACCACGGCTCAAAGGAGTCGTGCAAACAGGTTTTAGTTGGGTACAGTCCCGAGCCTCATGGAGGCAGTGAGCGGATCGTCAGGGATACGTCTCTCCCGGTATTGGGGGTTGATGTCGCGCAGTGCACGGGTGGCCATCACTAGAAATCCTCAGCCGGGCTATGTGAGAATTACCAATCCAGGATCGATAGTTTCTCAGGTTGTGATAGGTTTCATACCGACACGAATTATCGCGTTATTAGGGGTCTGACTTTATCCGCCCCTAGACTCGATATGCGATACTCTTAGACGAACAGACCGGACTGTACGGATATTGTCACTGACAGGCTCAGTAGGGGATTAGATGAGTTTGCTCGTCGGCCTTCCTTTCGCTCAATACCTGGGTAGCCGTTACGTACAGCTAGTGCCGCTGACGTGATTGTGGTTAAACCCACTGCCAGCATATTGGTGAGTCTTTAGAGTCCCACACAGAGGGTTTTCATGGTTCAGACGATATGGTGTAGTTGATGTATGTTGGTACATACAGGTGTCCGATTGAATATGTGTACAGGCTGCACTGACTTTAATCGGACGGTTGATAATACTAGCGGCTTAGGATTAAGCCAGATTGTTAAATCAAGTTTTGATTTAATAATTTATACATGTATTTTTATATATGTATTCTAGTATTATTGCTCACTATTCATTTTCTCTTTTTGACTATTCGTATTTTCGTACGAATACGCGTATTGTGTATTTCGATACATGTACCGGGAAGCATTCCGTATTTATGCGGAATGGCTTCTAGATGATGCCACCTCATTATTGAATTTCTTTAGAAAATCATTTGTTTTAGATGAGGTGGAAAAGGTGACATGGCATGGGTATGGGTTTTGGTCAAAGCATGGGCTTTGCTCATGTAGAGATTTGTATGGCGTATTTGTTTAATGCAAATTGGGAATGAGATTTTTGTGGGGGCATGAGAGGGGGGGCCGACCACTTCAAGGTGTGGTTTTTTTTCTTTGCTCATTTTGGTGGTTCACTTGGTGCTTTCTACACTCTCATGCTCACACAAAAATACTTAGCCACTTTGCTTATGCCATTAGTTTTGGTCACCCTCTACTTTATCTTCTATTGTTGCTCACTTGAGCATATGGTTGAGAGAAAAGTATGGTGAGACTATACTACACCCCCACTCTCTACTACTAGCTATCTTGGATGGTCGGTTGGTCTGCTTGGCGAACCTGGAGCTTGGGTCGTTTCCCTCGGGTGGATCATCGGAGATGAAGGAAGACCGGCGACCAAAGTCGATCCGCATCGCTAAGAGCTTGCAAATGGTTGAAGACCCGAAGGACTTGGTTCATTAGGTATAACCATTCTATCTCTTTGTGTTTGGTTTGCTAGTTTTACGGTTAATGGTTTCGATCTTGGAATCGGGTAATGGTAGCGCTGGGTTTTATCAGATTTTTGTTCCGCATTTGGCCACGGTTCGATGGCCGGGGCGCTCCCATAACCCAGCACCCCTTCCACTCCTAGTTCACCTTTGCTTTTCTCCGGAACATTGTAATGCTTCGAAAATCGTTTAGGCGGTTTTTCGATAATCGGCAAAATAATCGGTCTTTTCCGTAAAAAGTCGAAATAAGTAATTTTCAATATAGGCCTAATTATACAAAATTTAGATAAGATATTGCTAAAATTTGGTCACTAAATTGTCACTTAAAATTTTCTAGTTAATTAAAAAAAAATTCCCTAATTAATAATTTTTAATATTATTTTAAGCTTTTAAAAATACATTTAATTAGTGATAAATATAAATTTAATTTGGTAAATTACATAATTAGGAACTATTATAAACTAAAATATAGTATAACAAAAATTTTATCAAAACATTTCAAGTTTAGTTGTTTTATGGTTTAAAATGGTTTGAAAATGAATTAAAAAGGGATTTTTGTAAAATTTGATGTGATAAGCATTAAATGCACTTGAGGGGTTCTTTTCTCGTAGAATTTTCTAAAATTCTCTCACAACTCCCCCCCATCCCTACCTATGGTCGAAATTCAGCAGGCCTCCCCCATTTCCTCTCTTTCTTTTGCTTCAAAATTCACTCAAAAATCCACCGAAATCAACAATTTCTTCACAAAAATTCAAACCTAAACCCTTTTCCACCTCTTCCCAAACCCTAATTTGTTTAAAACAAGGAGAAAGAAGACATATTTAGAGGCTAATTGCAAGAGGTTCAAAGTTTGGGAGGTATAACTCTAATCTAAATGTTTAATTTGTAGTTTAAGATGCTAAACTAGAATTCTAAAAGTGTTAATTTAGTTATAATTTATTGTCTAGAAAATTCTAGAAAGGGTTTTAAAATGAAGTTAGGGTTTTATTAATTAAGAGAGGTTATAATAAGTAGTTTAAAATTTTTAGAAGTGGAAAATCTTGTATGGTTGATATATTGTAAATTGTTCATTCAAAATTGTTTAAATTAAACAATTTTGCAAACTAGATTCTTATAAATTATATATATTGATGTGATAAAATTCTAATTATGGTTTTTATCATTAGATTATGATTTTTATGAGAATATTAACATGTTAAAGGAATGAAAAACCTAATCTAATTATTGGTTTCAAAATGTTAGTTAATAAAATGTGATAAATGTGCTATTTTGTAAACTAGGTTATAGAAATTAATTTAAAATGTGGGATTAAAAATATAGTTAGGGTTTTAGCACATCCTTAAGATTTCATCGAGTGGTTTAACAATTTAAAATTTTCAAAATCAGGTTTAGTAGTGGAATTGTGAAGTTTTGCTTAAAAGGTGTTGAAATCGGATAAAATTTGCAAACTAGAATTTTCAATTTAAGACAAATTAGTGTGATAAAAATGTAGTAATGGTTTGTATAATATAGTTATGTTATTTAATGAATATTATGACCATTAGTTTCTTTTAAACGTCAAGTTTTGAAGTAAAACGGTAAATTGACATTTTCTAGGTTTTTACGAAATCGGACGATTTGATCGATTTTAAGGTTTCGATGATTTAAACCATGTTTTATATTATAAATAATAAGTTTTGAAACTACGAGTTGTTTGTTGGTGTTTTATGTCGGTCAATCGGCGTTTATACGCCGATATCGAGCGATATTTGGTTCTTTTGCATAAGCGGGTCATAGGTTTTAACCTATGCGCGTTTCGTGCGTCGTTTTGGTTTTGTCCGTGATTCAGTTTATGATATTATATATGTTTGTGTGTAGGTACCCCTCATGTGTACTTCGGACGAGGATGAAGAGGAGGGCGACATCGTCTTCGGCAGACAAGGACCAGGTGAGTAGATGTATATCTACGGGGGAAGTCGGGTGGATGGCGTTTAGCACCCCCGCAAACGTAGAATAGGGATATTTCTTATTGTCATTACGAAGTCAGACGTGACCTTAGATTCTTGGAGAGTAGGACCCTATTAAGGACCTTAGGTTGGACTAGACTGATTTAAATAGACTTTACCAGAGGAGGAATGTCTTGGAGGAAATTCGTAGGTTTCAGGTAGACACACACACGCACACACAGAAACTTGGCTTGGTGTATATGTGTATGTGTATATATAAGTAGGAATGTGTGTAGGTGTATATATACACAACATGTATATGTGATATAAGGATGTTATATGATACATGGGGATGAGACGATGTAACTGGGCTTGATGCCGTGATCTCTTGGCTATACAGTCATATTATGATCTTAGTGGATCGTTGGAAAATGAGAGAATGGATATGTATACATAAACGATAATAGGTGATGATGACATTGAGATATACGAGACTCTAGAATATAACCCAGACCGTAACCTGTGAGTTGATTATGATATGATATATGTGTGACTTGCTTATGATATGATATATGTGTGACTTGATTACGATATGATATATGTGTGACATGATTACGATATGATATATATGACATGATATTTCTGAGGAACAATTGACGACGTATATGTTCGCAGACAATGATATATGGTTGATGATATTGGGATGAATGCGATTACAGTATAGTACATTTGATCATGACATTATTTGATGATGATATTATACGAATGATGATGTACATAGGTGATACTTGACCCGTACCCCGATATTGGGATGCCGTACGATGGATTTTACCGTACGAGGCATAAATGTGATGATTGATTCGCGCTCTTGATTCGAGGAAGCCATACTAAGTACGTGACGCTATTGAGGCTGGATCGCCGACTATTACAGATATAGACTCAGACCTTTGGTGGATTCTTATTTCCTATCGACTAGTTCCTTTAGTTTAGTTCCTTAGGGGGTTAGATAAATACTAGTTGAGGCTTGAGTCATATAGTTGTAGTTAGATATGTATATTCCTAATGAGTGTTTAGTACACATTTTACCTTTACATTCAGATTGAAATCATCAAGTTGCATGTTCATACATATGTTTCTTTAGTCAGTATGAAACTCTGCCTGTTAGGACACAAGCACCATTACCGATGATACGCATGTCCCACGTACACTTATTTGCCGGCTCACACACACATCATCGGTAATTGCCATGTCACGTATACTTTAGAACATATTATCTTTTATGATAGAATCAGCTAAAGGCTAGATCAATATAGTATTGTGATTACTCTCAGGTGTTAGTCTAGACATTGCATTTGTTACTTAGACATTTCATGCATTCACATGTTCATGTTATCATGAAGTATTATGGGGCTTATGCCGACACTTACCATTCACTTACTCATGATTTTGGGATTTTGGATTTCTATGAGATTTCTGGATTTTGGGGAAAACCGCAAGAATATATATAAAAACTTCTCTCTCTTTCTCCCTCTCTTTTTAAAATATAAGTTGTGGTTTTCTCGTGATGTATGTGTCTTCCACCATGAGATTTCATGTTTTCTGTTGGATTTCGAGACCCGATTCGAGGAGTGGATGAACCGTCTCGGGTACATGGTAGCCCCGCTATGGTACCCCGGGGCAAGAAGATCGAGTTATAGACGATGAGCCTGGCAGGGGAAGACTACCTACCGGTGATGTCTGGCGCGACGGATATCCGGAGGATACCGACCGTTGTCGTGAGATTTGATGATATGGGCCGATCCGGACTGACGGAGCCCGAGATATTGAAACTATGAGGTATTGAGACTTGAGATTTACATGTTTTGTGTCGATGCTTGACACGGATTTCCATGGATTTCATTGATGATGTTTCAGACTTTTATACAAATTTTACTATGGTGAAAGTTAAAGACTTTTTATACAGATATATCCAGATTTCAGGGTTGATTGTTTTACATTCATGGTGCATGCATACTCATTCACACGACACATTACTATTTGAGGTACTGACACGAGCACGGAGCATTTGCACTTACGCGTAGTTTATTACCCTGCACTACTAAATGACTAGTGATATATTAGTATATTATTATGACCTAGGACAGCGTCGTGCATTCGATTTCTTTTCGCAGATGTCTTCTACTCACGAGTTGGCAACTCACCCCCGTTGTGCCAAATTTTATTACAGGTTCGATGTACAGGTTTCCTTGGCAGCTTGCTGGCACATCTTTTCAATCAGGGTGATTTGCTTGGTAGGTTGGTTCACTTGTATCAGGACCGCCGTTATACTTTTATTATTTCATTGGTATCTAGTAAGCTCCACCAACCAGACTTGTATTACTTGATAAGTTTAAAGGACCAGTTATTTATTTTGACCTTAGAGTCGCGCTTGTATTATTATGATATATGGTGGATTTGTTTTCTTTTGAGTTTTGAGCCTCGCCCTTTGGCGTTGTATATTATTGTGCTTGGTATGGTTGTTTTCGCCTGTTGGCGTAGAGCTAGCTCCCGCTTTGGGATGCCTTTTTACTGTTTGTATATATATTATTCTTGCTTGTACCCGTTTGGGGCCAGTTTTTACAAAGGACACTCTACCGAAATTTTTGAGAAAATTTGATATTGTTTTTAAACTTGTTTTCCTACATGTTTTCCTTTATCTCTTCTCTGAATGGTTTAGATTTCTGGGCTTCGGCTTACTTAGATTACGTTGTGTCTCTAGACGCTTCGTAATTTAAGTGCCGGTCACGTTCCGTACCTTCGGGTCGTGACAAACATTCCGTATCACTATAAAGATCTACATTTATTTGATATGCTATCATATAGTTACATACGAACTCGAAGGAATTTGTTCCGGTTAGAGGATGGATTCTGGTTATGGAGGAATAGAATAAGGATTATTCAGTTCTCTTTTCTCTTTACCTTCTCTCAGGTTGCGAGGGCTCCTGGTATTACGAGAGTACACCTATTACGCTTATTAGATAGTCTTCTTCTAAACCTTAGGCTGGTGCCGAAGGGTAGGGAAGGAAGAAAACCAATTAGCCTAAGTGTGGTGTACAGAAGGTAATAAGTAAAGACAAATAAAGGGATTGGAGAGATGGAAAGGAAATATACGGTTACTGTCATGAATCTGGATAGTGGAAGAGGCAATACTAGGAATACCCGAATACCCCTTCAAAACAATTTCATGTTTCAGTTTCCCTGTGCAGTGTTAATTGAAAACTGATTTCCCAATTAGATTCTGACTCCAGGGTATGTATTTACCAGCTTTGATTCTCACATCTGTATAGTGTTACAGATGTTGAGTGGAAGTAGAATATTGGGAATTAGGTGATTATATCCTCATTATATCGGAATTCGTTGTAATTGGTGATATTTGAGGAAATCACCTGGGTTTTTGCCCGACGGCAAATATTTGGTTTTAAATATCCGATTGTTATGCACTAATTTCTATATGATATATCTTTACATTTATTTTATAAAGTGTGATATAACCTTTTGAAATTATGTCTATGACATTTACCTATATCTGTTGATGGTTAGGTAAGGAGCATTCAACAACGGTGTAATTCTTCTTAACCATGATACAGTTTTTCAACCCACGACGCACAGGGTTAGAGTTATTGAACTCAGAGGACTTATACAAAGTATTGTATATTGTCCATTGTCCATTAGGACAAGGGGGTTGATACTCGTACTATATTCTGTTTACTCAAGACTTCTCCAGTTCTAGAAAAATATTTCGTTGAAATACAAGATCCGGATATTGAGAAGTTATAGGTAAAAGAATAAAGTAGAGAATCATTTGTTGGAAGTATCAGGATTCTTCGAGGTAGTCGTAGATGTAGATACTTGTGTTTGGTATTCCGTTGATAGTAATGGTTTTGAGAACTTGCTTCTCTTTCAGGTTACTCATATATTGATGCACTCCTAATTGAGTAATGCTGATTAACCTCCTTCTATTTGGTTGATGTGCACTGAAGATGGCTGTGTTTTTTTTAATCTAGTTCCAATTAAATTAGTGTCTCTGTTTCTATATTGTATATAGAATGGTTCATATCTTAACGATGTTAAGGTATATGGAGTTTTCCGACTTATGCTTAAAACCAGACTCTAGACAAACTCAAGGCACGTTTCAGTAATGGCAGTTTGTGGGTTATCCCGGGCATTGACGAGGGTTAACATTCTACCATTTAGAAGATCGATAGTTATATTGTTCTTGACTCGCCATAGTTTTAGTAAAAATGGATTCTTTTCAGAAAACAGTAGTGGGAGTATGGTAGAACTAGAAGTGATTCCAGAACAAAAAACGATTACTGAAAATTTATTGGAACCTAAAGATTCAATCGGGTTTGACATTCCATTAGCTACTCCACAGATATGGTTGGTAATCTCAGGCACCCAAGAGGCACTTCGGTATCCTCAAAGACGGTGGTAGGGAGGTTCTTGTTTATCCAGACTTGCCATTAATGATGTTCTAGACTATGAGAACCGGAAGGAGGTTGATCATAGCGTCATTCTAAACTAGGTTTAGAAGTGCACGTGTATATGACTCTGCCAGAAGATTGTTGTAGTCAGTGGGAGCAGCGGAAGCATAGTGGACAAGTAGCTTGTGTCTATTTATAGACTGAAGCAAGTATAGAGGAGATAGATTATCTATTTTTGATGTGACAGTGAAAGGCTTTGACTTCATCAGAATAGGAGAAGGATCTGATAAGAACGTAGTAGGGTGTGATGTCTTGGTATTTGGAAAACATACACTTTATAGGAAGTGAAATTCCTATACTACGATCGGTTATACTGTGGTTGTCACACAGTGGTTTCTCCACATAGGATATGGATATTATATCAGGCATTCTGGTTACTAGATCTAAGGTTTTAGATCTAGATTTGGTTAGTTTCCCAATCTGGGTAATTTGACACTATTCTAAAGGTATTTTAGAATGGATGACTCCTGTCATGGTGGTGTACCTGTAGGTAATGGAGTCACCATCTCTAAAGGTGTCTTACAGACTAAAGGGGAGAGGGATGTGCATGATTCGCATATTACTTGCTTAGGCATCTGAGTCAATCATATGATGTCAAGTACCACACCAGATGTTGTTTTTGCACTAGCTATAACAAACATATATTAATCCAATCCTGGAGAAACATTAGGAAGCAGTTATGAACATAAGTGGATGTTCTTGGTATATGGTAACGACAGCTTCCTTCGGGAGGCGGTTATCATTTCAGGCTTCCAAGGTGATCTGGATGACAGAGCGACTGTCAGAGTTGTAGTTTTCCCACTTCTGAGAGGCAATATGTTGGACGGCTTGTCCAAGGGGATACTGAGGCAGGCATGGCGCAGGATACTGATTAAATTTAGTAGATGATACAGTCTAAGAACTTTGCTGGATTTGGAGTTCATTTGCGAACTGGGTCCCATCTGATATCCAGACAAATTCTAAGACAGGTATTGCTCATTTCGGGAGATGGCTTTCTCCACGAAGTTGAGATATAGAGAGATATAGAAAGAAATATTATAGCGGATCCACTCACTAAGGCTATTTCTCGAACACAATAGTTTCACAAACGAGTTTTGCGAGACAGATTAGTAAAGGAGTTGGGTGTTCGGTATCACATGGGCTGTGAGTATGTGACAACGCAATATTTAGCCTTAAGTGCAAGTGGGAGATTGTGTTAGGAATATGTATGCCTTAGAGGCCATTATTGTACATGTGATGTATATTATAGTGGATGCTTGGACATATATATATATAGAGGACTTTCTTGCTCGACATGATAGTATGCTATCTAGTTACTCTTTATCTTAACATGTTGACTGCTATTCTTTACTGTCTTTCTCTCACATGTTGATAATGTTGGCTATAGTGCCCTCAAGTCAATTATTGAATCGCAGGCACGCGATTGTGACGATTGAGGGAGGACCTATACCGGTAGAACATTCTTACTCAAGATGATAGTATGCTATCTGGTTTGTCTTTATCATCATGTACATGCTTCAGGTGGTATTACAGATCACTATTACATGTTGATAGAGCCCATACGATTCTTGCTTGACTACCAGCATTATGGTGGCGATCATATACGTTGGAGCTGGGTGGTCTATAAGCGTATCCTTAAATGTCCATAGTCGTGGGAGTTTCGAGACTGGGCATCGATACTCCAAAGTAGACTAGTGTTTATTGATCGAGACCCCGACGAGGGGCGGTGGCCAGGTCTCACAAGCCATCGGTGTTAGTTTGTTCACCTAAGATAGCATACAGGTGCTCATTTGGTTATGAGTACACTGGACAGACTCACCGGGAACCTGCTAGTTGGTATTATACCTATTGTCAGATAGCAGTTCCCAGGTGACATGTGTACAGGTTAGTCTGTCGAACTGAGATCTTCATTTGCCTCGTCTGAGTTCCTACTGTGCTTTGATTGCTACCCTGCCACAGCTCAAGGAGTCGTGCAAACAGGTTTTAGTTGGGTACAGTCCCGAGCCATATGGAGGCAGTGACCGGATCGTCGGGGATATTCCTCTCTCGATATTGGGGGTTGATGTCGCGTTGGGCGCGGGTGGCCATCACCAGAAATCCTCGGCCGGGGTATATGATAATTACGGATCCAGGATCGATAGTTTCTCAGGTGGTGATGGGTTTCATGCCGAAACTAAATGTCGTGTTGTTAGGGGTCTGACTTTATCCACCCCCTAGACTCGATATGTGATACTCTTAGACGAACAGACCGGACTGTACGGATATTGTCACTGTCAGGCTCAGTAGGGGTATGGATGAGTTTGCTCGTCGGCCTTCCTTTCGCTCAATACCTTGGTAGCCGTTATGTACAGCTAGTGTCGCTGACGTGTTTGTGGTTAAACCAACTGCCAGCGTATTGACGAGTCTTTAGATTCCCACACAGAGGGTTTTCATGGTTCAGGCTATATGGTGTAGATGACGTATGTTGGTACATACAGTTGTCCGATTAAATATGTGTTCAGGCTGCACAGAATTTAATCGGACGGTTGATAATACTAGCGGCTTAAGATTAAGCCGGATTATTAAATCAGGTTTTGATTTAATAATTTATATATGTATTTATATTCAAGTATTATTGTTCACAATTCATTTTCTCTCTTGGCTATTGTTATTTTTGTACGAATACGCGTATATGTATTTCGATATGTATACCGGGTTGCATTCCGTATTTATACGGAATAGTTTCTAGAAGATATGACACCTCATTAATTGATTTTTCTTTTAGAAAATCAATTTGGGAAATGTGGTGGAGGGTGAGTTGGCATGAGCATGGGCTTGAGCATGTAGAGAGGTATGGCATGGAATTGTTTATTGGTTAAATGAAAAGAGATATTTTGTGTGTGCATGATTGAGAGAGAGAGAGAGAGGCAGCCACCACTTTTCTTGAGTTGCCTTGTTCATTTTCTTTTCTTCACTTACTCATTCTATTCTCACTCACTTGGAGAAAACACTTGGTCATTTCTTTAGTTGCTCATGCCATATGTTTCCTCACCTCCTTTTCATCTTCTTGAGTTGCTCTTGGAGCATTGTGATGAGAGAAAATACATAGTGACATATTCCTACACCTCCACTTTCCATTGCTAGCAACCTTGGAGCGACGGTTGCCTCGCTTGGCGAGGCTGGAAGTTGCGTTGTTTCCCTCAGGTGGATCATCGTAGATGGAGGAAGACCGGCAACCAAACTCGATCCGCAACCACTAGGAGTTTGGGATGAAGTTTGAAGACCGATGGACACGGATCAACTCGGTATAACCATTCCAAACTCTTTATATTGCTTGCTAGTATAGGGTTTAGGATAGATCCAGGTATCGGGTTGTGGTAGGGCCAGTTTAGAAATTTTTTTTATTTCGCATTAGCCACGGTTTGATGGCCGGAGCACTGCCATAACCCAACATGGTATAAGAGCCAACCTTTAAACCCTTAGCTAGGTAGTTTAGACAATTTTAAAGTATCGAAACCGAAATAACCCCGAAACAGTACACTGCACATTTCAGTTTCTGTCGATTTTTCAAAGTCTTCAAATTTTTTTTAAGCATTTACAGAAGACTGCTTAAGAGACAACTAGAACACCCTACAAAAACGAGCACCATTCACCGGATTTGACCCGGTGAGATTGCTTAAAAAACGTGTGTCGCCGGTTTTTTATTGGAGTTTGGACTTGAAATTTTTGGTGTTTTCTAGTCTTTGGAATATTGGTGCAGTGGTATTGGTTGTTTTGCCCATTTTGGATATTATGTTATCTTTTGTTCAGAGGAAATTCGGGGTGTTTCGAAGTCGATAATTTAACACTGTTTAAATGTTTATGGTACATACATTACTATCTGCAGCCGTGAATGTCATTCGAGTGGTATGACTCGTCTAATTGCTATATGTTCTTTTAGACGAGTTTGCGAACGTGACATTCACGTTGATGTTCTGTGTTGTGCTGTGTTGTGGTTGGATCGTCATGGTGGATAACTTAGGTGAAATGTTAGTACAGTTTAGTTTAATTTGTACATTTGAAATTGTGGGGAAAGCGTCCGACATGTGGACTGCCGTTACTGCTAGTTTGTATATTATTTGTTTCGGGCACGACCGGGTTGAGGTCGATGTCACCCTTGTATATTATTTTCTTTTCTGTACTAGGATTACCCTGCGGCGGAGTGCACGAATAGCTGGTTTCTAGAGGGCAACAGGTCCGCATCTCATGGCGTTCGGACGGAGGAGACCTTACTCTAGAATTGGAGGGCTTTTTCGCCGCACTCGTAGGGGGTATAGGTTGACCCACGGAGGGGTGCCCTAGTTACCGGATTCCGTGAAGTGCTGGGTGGCCCATTCACGTTGTTGAAGGGGGTTGCCTCACTTTTGGTTTTGGCGGGTAACTTGTCGCGCTCGTAGGGGTCTAGGTTTTCATTGCATAGGCTATCCACATGACAGGGAACGTCGGGTCTCACTTGCAGCCCAAGTGAAACCCGGGGCTCCAAGATTATCCACCATTCTTTGTTGCTTCTGTGATGCTTCTGTAATATCACTTTATATCATGCCTGGGACGATTGTTATGTATATTTATATATATACTAGTAGATGTTGTATATGTTTTGCACCCACGCTAGTTCAGTCCTCGCTTTGTCATTAGTTAAGTAATCTAACGGGTGATGACAGGACCCAGTGCCGAATGCGGATGGCATATACGTTCATCATATTTTGTTCATTTCTGGTGTGATTAATTGATGGGACTGCGTTGATTCTGATCAATGCATGGATAAAACAAGCCTATTTGATGTTGTTGGAACCATGTTCTTTTAAAAACAGACACTACAGACATTTTCTTTTGCTTTGCACAATGGTATTCGGTTATGAATATCCAGCACCTCATTCGACAAGGCAAGGGCCGAGAACCCTTCATCGGGAGTGACCGCTTGAGCAAAAGTTTGCGTCAACGTAATAACTTTACTATAGTCGTTTCCTTTTACTTTGCATCATGGTATTCGATTTGGAATATCCTGCACCTCATTCGACGGGGAAAGAGCCGAGATCCCTTCTCAAAGAGTGACCTCTTTAGCAAAAGTTTTTGCCACGATATTTTTGTAAAACCACTTGGATTCCTTCAACAATATCAAGTTCATTACGTTAAAGGTTTTTCGCCAAAAACCAGCCGTAGTCCTCCGTCATTTCCTACAAGTAGTACTTAGTATTCGTGCTACGCTTGTTTGTAGCATGGATATGCGATTGGTTAGGACAGTCGTACGGCCTTGTTGACTCCGTCAAGGGCTTGTGAGGATGGGTTTAATGCAATCAAGATAATGACTGGTTGAACTTAACTAGGACTCTTTGATTTGTTGACTCCATCAAGGTCACTTGGGTCCTAGGGGTAAAAATCACATCGGCGGTTTCGAACATACAGGAAACATGCCATGCTTGCGCATACCTTCTGGAGTGTGGTGACTTGAGTGGATTCCGTCAAGTTATCATGCGATGATAATTGGATCCCGATTCCCACTGATGAGTAGGATTACTCCTCGGGTGATTTAAGATGATCCCGACTAATTCCCCTTTTGGGTTTGGAGGAGAATTCGAGGAAACAGCGGGAGCCATCCTGATTAGATAAAGTGATTAACCATTCTGATCTAGGTTAGAGTGAACGCTGAGTGTTTCTTTTCTCTCTCTATTTGGCCGCGACATTGGCCCGACCCTTGACTAAAACTCATGAACCAAGTTAACCAAACCTTCTTAAAACATTTTGGCTTTTGGAATGTCACGGTGTCGCATATATCATTGCCACTTCTAAATCACCTTTGCATTTCTCCAGAACACCCCATATCACTACGAACATTCACTTCTATTGGATAAATCCATCGTATAGTTACATACGAACTCGAAGGAACTTGTTCCGGATTCAAGGATGGATTCTGGTTCTGGAGAGATTGAATAGGATTATTCGTTTTTCATTTCCCTTTACATTCTCTCAAGCTGTGAGGGCTCCTAAGATTAGGAGAGAGCACACCTATTGAGCTTATTGGATAGTCTTCCTCCAGACCACAGGCAGGTGCCGAAAGGTAGGGAAGGAAGAAAACCAATTAGCCTAAAGGTGGTGTACAGAAGGTAATAAGTAAAGACATATAAAGGGATTAGAATAACAGCAAAGAAAATTGCGACTACTATCATTCACGATAAAACCGTGTATACCCCTTCCACCCCCACATCCACTTTGGATTTCTCCAGAATACTTCGTATCACTACGAACATCCATAATGCTTGGAAATGCCATCATATAGTTACATACGAACTCGAAGGAATTCGTTCCAGATTCTGTAGAGTTAGTATAGCACCTTAGCAAGGTTTAGGAAGGCATCACACATAACATATTGAAATTTTTGGGGTGCTAAACAAACCCTAACCAAGATCTTTACTAGAAAATTAGGCAAACAAGCATGTTAAACACTTTAACATCTAAGAGATAGGGATTACAACCTTTGTAGTCTGTTCCTTCACTTCATAAGCTTCGTGTTGAGGTCCTTTCGCTGTGATCATCAAGTACCCGGACTCTAGAGAGGCTCCATGAAAAGAAAGATGCAAACTTGCTTCCGATCTTCAACAACTAGGATGATCTACCTTGAAAAAACTCAAACCCAAGCTCGTGCTTAACTAATCAAGTATTAGCAAAGCAAACACCCCACCCTAATCTAAGTGGCTAGAATAGATGAGGATGATGAAGTAGGAATTTAGTTCTTTTTTGTTTTCAATTTCTCACTCATTATCATCACATGTCAAAAAGCTAGAAACCTTTTTTCAAGAGGAAGAAGAAGAACCATTTCATTTGTGATGAATAATGATAACTTGTGTAAGGTTAGAATTGAAACCATGGGTTAAGAATGAAGACTTAACCCTTGTAGAGAACTAACTATGGTAAAGGGTTTAGGTTGGGTTAAGAAATATCTACACAAAATATCATAGTCAAATTCAAAGCTTCAAGAAGCTTCTTGAATGCTTCATATAAGCTTAACCCTAATCCAAACCCTAACCACATTTAAACTCACTACTACAAATAAGGGTTGTGTTGGATATGTATGCCCTAGAGGCCATTATTATATAGTACTAGTTTGTATAATACATTTTGGAGGCTTGGGATATATATACGGGTTTACGACAGTCTTGCTCGATATAGTAGTATACTACTTGGTTTGTTTCTATCTTAATATGTGTATATGTTTCTTTTAACATATCGCTAATACATATTTATGGAGCCCTTAGGATCTTTCCTTGACTACTGGCGTTGTGATGGCGATCACACTAGTGGGGGCTGGGTAGTTTATAAGGACATCCTTATTTTGGTCCCTAGTCATAGGATTATCGAGACAGGGCATCGATACTCCAGAGTAGACTGGTACATACGCTTCTCGTCCCAGCAGGGGAGATGGTCTATCCCACAGCCATCAGTACGTCGTACTGGAGATAGTATGCAGGTGCTTGTTAGGTTACGAGTACACTGGACAGGACTCGTCGGGAACTGTTGGTTGGTATTATACCTATCGTCAGTTAACAGTTCCCAGGTGACATGAGTACAGCTTAGTCCGTTGACTTGACACTGTCACTTCGCCTCAAGTGTGTTCCCACTGTTCTTAGATTACTACCCTACCACGGCTCTATTGAGTCGTGCAAACAGGTAGTAGTTGGGTGCAGTCCTGAAGCACTTGGAGGCAGTGACGGTTAGACAGGATTCGTCTCTCCCGGTATTGGGAATTGATATCGCGCTGTGTCTAGGAGAGCCATTACACATAGTCGTCCCTGGCCAGGGAAAGCGAGATTTGCTGGTAGCGTTACCAGTAGTTTCTCAGGGTGTTCTGGGCTACACTCTGACACGACTTGTACCGCTATTAGGGGGCTGACGTTTACCGCCCCCTAAGCCCGCCATGCGATACTCTCAGACGAACAGACCGGACTGTACGGAGATTGTCACATTTAGGCTCAGTAGGAGATCGGATGGGTTTACCTCATCAGTCTTCTTATCGGCATCTACCTAGGAACCGTTACGTAAAGCTAGTACCACTTGCGGCCTGTGGTTAAACCCACTGCCAGCGTAGAGTCGAGCCTTTAGAGTCCCACACCGAGGGTTATTCGCCTTTGGGCAAAATAGAGTAGAGGTCGCATGGTTTTACGACGGGGTTCGTTCACATCCGCGCACTTGTGCACGTTTGGTGTCCGAGCAGTTATTACTAGCGGGCTTTGGTTTAAGCCAGATCCTAGTATTTGTTTTGGGATTGGTTTTGTCTCATTGTATTCGTGTGTTCCTCGGAACACGGATGCGGGGGTGTATGCACAGTTGACAGAGGCAGAAGCAGAGGATTCTCATTAGGGTTGTTGACCGTTGACTTTTTCCAAACCCTAATGAGAATGAGAAATATGATTAATAATATTAATTAAGGATAATTGTGCCATGGTTGGGTTGACCATTTGACTTTTGTTGACTTTTTGACTTCGGTTGACCGGTTGACTATTGTTGACCAATTGACCATCATCATTTCACTTGCAAGATGCTTCTTGTTTCTTGCAAATGCATTAAATGATGAAATGATAATGGTCATTCATAAACTAACCATCATAATTTCTTAATTATTATTATTATTATCATTATTCTTATTTTGAGAGCATGGTTGTAAAAAGCTAGCTCATTCTCTCTTGCTCTTTCTCTCTCATGTTTGGAGCTCTCTCTCTTCCTCTCAAAAGGCTTAAGTGTTCCATGTGTTGGAAATCATAAGCTCTTGAGACAAAACCATCAAGATCATCTCTAATCTTTCTAGAGTTCTTTGTCTAGCAAACCAAGCACTCTAGTTACCTTTTGGTTGAGGTAAGAGCTCAAGTTCGAGGCCTTCGGGTGGATCTATCTTCGGGAAAGAGAAGACGACGAGGAGGAGCCGTTCAAACCACTCCAAGGAGCAAGAAGAGAAGGAGTTCAAGACCTAAGTATAACATTCTACATTGTAGCTAGAACTTATAGTTTATGTGTTAGTTTTTGTTTAGCAATGATCCATCATGGATGGTCCATGTCACCTTGTGAGAAAATTTTGATTTTTACTTATTCCGCCTCCCCGAAAGAACCGGGTTGGGTAACGTGAACCTAACAGGTTGCCCCTACGGATTTATCCCTAGGAGCAAACCACTACCCCTACGGATATATCCGTAGGGACATGAAAATACCCTGTAGGTACAAACGCCGTAGGTGCAAGTCAAAGCCTTGAACTTGCCCTTACGGACTAAAAATTGCCCCTACGGAGTTATGTGTAGGTCCAGTTTGTCCTACGGAATAGGCCGTAGGGGCAAAAAAATTATTTTATTTACGATTTTATAAAATTGATTAGGTGTACCTACGGACGTATCCGTAGGGCCAAGTAGTGGCCCCTACGGATAAGTGTGTAGGTATATATCCGTAGGGGCAAAATATCAGGATTCCTGGTATTTTGCCCCTACGGATAACTGTGTAGGGGCATTTGTTTGCCACTACGGATATATCCGTAGGGGCAAGTTTAACCCCTGATACTGAGATCATCGGAGCAAAATATCAGGTATCCTGATATTTTGCCCTTACGGATAAATCTGTAGGTACATTGTTGGGCCCTACGGATTAATCCGTAGGGGCAACGAAGGGCCCTATGGTTAAATCCGTAGGTACATATTATCAGTTTTTTTTAAAAAAAAGGGCTGCCTATTTTTTTCTCGCCCTGTGCACAATAATTTATACATCGATCATATATAAAATTAATCATCACGCAGAACATATATCGCAGTATTCATAATCACATCACGCATAATATACAAAAGAAACCAACAAGCAGAATATAATATCAATATAAACACGCAAACACCACCAATATCAATATCGTCCAAAATGTATCATATAAATAAATACATGTTTATATATAAGAATCAAAAAGCTACCCTAGCTCGGTCCAGCTCCACCTCTGATAAACGCCAGAATTTGGCAAGCCTGCTCCTCAGTCAATAAATAATGCAATGTGGATCGTGCGGGAGTCTGAGCAGGCTGTGGAGCTGGCGATGTGGTCTGCGCAGCCGCCGTCGAGGTAGTGGCTTGCGAAGCCACAGCTACGGGAGTCTGAGCGGGTGGTGGAGCTATAGGAGCTGTCTGCGGAACCGCAGCCGATGTAGTGGCTTGCGGAGTCGCAGCCGAAGGAGATGCATGTGGAGGCTCGGCCGATGTACCCTGTTGCGTCTGGACCTACATGTGTAATAAGTGAGTAAGAACTGTGTATTATTCGAATTCGTATCACTATCAAATTATTTCGAAACCCCAATCTATGTATACTTAGGGACTTAGGCCTCGTTTGGATATCTAGTTTGGAAAATCGTAGTTTATTTTAATTAGTTATGTATGTATGATTAATCAAAGCTAAGTCTACAACCAAATAAGCTCAGGCTACTAATATTGGATATGTTGCTATCTATACTATGACATAATATTTTACTATTAAGTAGTATACATACCAGCATCTCCTTCAACTCCTGAACGGTGGCCTTCAAGCTCTCCAGTTCCTGCTGGAAACGTCGCTCACCGGAGACGGAGGAAGTAACCGCCGGGGTGGAGTCCAACCTCATATGGGCCCTGCTAGGGCCCAGTCCCCGACCTCTCTCCCAACCTCCATGGTGCCCTCCATGTGCAGTGTCCAGGACTGGGTTCAGCAGCATCGGATCGCTCTGTCCGGTAAAATCGATCCCCGATGCGTCGACCTGCTTAACCACCCGCTCCTACACCCACATTAACAAGTAAAATATAAGTATATCATTTAAATTTGAACCATTCAAAACTAAAATTTCAAATATGGATTTAATAAATATTAACACTTACGCAATACTCCTGGGTAGCGAGGTCGGGGTATCGAAGCTCGCCCGTGGCGGGATCTGTCGAGGTGCCGTGGACGGCAAGATATGCAGACAGCACGCTCGGTGTACCACCTTGCGCCAGGGTCTTAGCTCTCTGCAATATTAGAAAATAACTCTTAATATTGCATTATATCATAAAGGCCGGTCTATTTTAATTTACCGATAACTCCATGGCTCGAGTAATATTCCTCGAGCCACCTGTAAAAGTGGGGCGACCCCTCTTCGCCAACTTCCTATTCTCTATATTTTGAGCGGCCTGTTTCTGCACAACACATTCACATTTAGTTTTCTAATTAAGGAACACAAAAAAATAAATTATATACTAAACAATGAATTATATTTAAAATACATACCTTTTTGCGTTGAGAGTCGAAATATTCGCACAATAGAGGCCATGTCTCTACGTCGATTCTCGCAAAGGCCGGAGTAGATAGGAGGGCCGCTCTCTCTACCTCGGAGGTCGCCATCTACAGGTAGTAACAGTTGGCCTTCAGCTCATTCCTATTGTATCGGACCTTGGTCTGCATGTTCTTCATCAGGCCATTGTACAGAGCATGAAGGTCGAGCACCCTCCCAGGGTGATCAGGGTCTGGTACAGGCTGAAAATCGTAATCCAACTGAAAAAAAAACATTGTTATTAGATTGCAAGTGTTAATAATAAATTTATTGGATAAACCAAATGAAAATATATATTAATACACGAGCTTGATCAAAGAAGAGGGCGAATGAACGCCGGTGCTGGTCGCCTCACTGAACGTGAAGTGGATAGTTCTTCACGAGCCGGCTCTCATCCCCCATATACCGGCCGAACCTCTCGGCATGAGGACCGGTATAGCGATAATCAGGGGTAAAAAAGAGGGGCAATGCTGCCTCCCCCTAGCTCTGTCAGGCCTCAGCCTGTGGGACTGATTCGGGCCTCGAGTCCCCCTCTGGGGATGGGGAGGCCCTGCGTGCAAGAAATATCAAGACAATCAATATTAAGACAAAGTTGTATTAAGAAATCAAGGTTAAATGAAAATTGAAGTGTGATATATACCTCCGGTGACTAAAGCACGAGCCTGGGCCCGGGCAGCAGCACGAGCGGGACGATAGTTCCTCTGGTGAGGAACAGCCGGTGTCCCGGATGCGGACGCATCCCCTCCAACTAGAAAATAAACATTGACGCTAAATTTCCATGATGTTCATATTTATTCTATAGAGGATATGTAAAATGAATAAATATTTTATATTTATTCATACTAACCTACAGACGATGCGGAGGGTACGGAAGTGGCAGGAGTAGCCTCTGCGGCAGATGTGCACGCACCACCTATAATTAGACAATTAAAAATAGATTATATAAGTAATTGCAAAAGGAATGTGTAGATCAATAATATAACATTCTAAATCAATATGCATGCACTATAGAATATATAAATATACCCGCAGGTGCGGTGGTGTCACCACCTACAGCTAGAAAATAAAAAAAATACTATCTAAGTAAGAGCAAAAAGAATGTGTGTATATTTATGATATAGCATTCTAAATCAATATACACGCACTATATGATATATAAACATAGCTGGAGGTGCGGGAGTGGCCTCTGTCCCTGATGTTGACGCATCACCAACAACTAGACAATCAAACATTGACAATATAGATAATTTTGACATGAACAGGCATGAATATCTATAATATTACATTCAAAATGGATATGCGTGCAATATACCTGGAGGTGTGGCAAAGTCTACATGGAAGGAAGCATCCGAAGGGGTCTTCGATCTGGGTGCAAGACCGGCCCTCTGAAGCTCCCTCGTAGCTCTCCGGGCGGCAAAAGCGCTCTGCCTCTGCCGGTGCTGCGGCTGGAGCTCCTGGCGCCCCTCGTTGCTCCCGTCATCGTCATCAAATCTAGATAAACGGTTCGTGGACGCAATAGACAATAATTACAAGTATTGACTATATATGTATAGATCGTAAAATGTGAAGTAATAATATAACATTACTGATAACCTTTTTCGTTTCGTGGGCGCATTAAACATATCTACTTGGATTTCATCATCGATATCATTTCTAACCCACGTAACTTTATGATCGGCCGAAGACAACCCATCCTTCGAAACAGACGGTCGGAGCACTCTAAGCCTTCTCTCTTCTTCATCCTCATCGCTGTCCTCGAATTCTGGGACATCGTAGACATCCTTGGGTTTACAACGGCATACGACACTCCATCCTGGATGCTTCAAACACTGTGAGTAGTATACTTGGAATGCTTGGTTCGGAAAGATAAATGGATCTTCCGGACGGTAAAATCGAAGTGTGTTCACACTGCTCAATCCATATTCATCTTTCCAAGTCCCTAGATTGCTTCTTCACTTATCCGTATCGGTTCGCGTATCGTACCAAGTACACTGGAATATATAAAAGGGTTCTGATCATCCGGGATAGTGGATGCCGAGTATACAATTTAAGTACCCATAATAAATCATACCGTCCGATCTTACCGTCACAATCCCACTATTCTGAGTGGTTCTAGATGTTTCTATGTCCTTAATTTCGAATTTGTGTCCAAGGACACCGAATCCTTTATAATATGCAACCTCCATACTAGGAAATTGAGCTAAACATCTTGAATCACTCTCAAATGATGCAGACAAGTTCGGATCGTGGATCTAACAAAACAAATTTTACGACAAATACATAACGATATAAGTTTAGATTAAAACTGATAGCAATAACATGTTATTCGAATAACTTACACGATCTGTGACCCAATCACAAAAATTATCCTGATGATATTTTTCCAATCGTTCTTCATTCCAATCAGGATGCCCCTTACGTACCTCGTTAAAATGAATTCTGTTTTCGACAAATAATGGTGACATTAATATTATATCATTTCATACACACACAAACACAAATATAACAATTAATCCAAAAAAACTTACTCTCTAATTTGTTCAAGACATGCGCAATTAAGCAAGATAAACCGGTATATCTTGTTGATAAACATAGTGTCTACCCTCTTATAATCGGCTTTACCATATGGCCCGTCTTGAATTCTTCGAGGCCGGTTAAGTCTCGTCTCAATTTTCTCGTCCAGATAGCATGAACAAAATGTGGTTGCTTCATCAAGAAGATAACCTTGCATGATAGAAGCCACTGGTCGAATTTTATTGCGTATATACTTTTTAAGAGTGTAGAGGTACCTAAAGAAAATATGTTGAATAAATAAATACGAGCATACAGGACAACAATAATTTTAAAAATTGCGCGAAACGAAAAATTACACCTACCTCTCGACGAGATACATCCATCGATATTGTACCGGTTCGGCTAACTTAGCCTCATTTGCAAGATGAACTGTCAAGTGTATTATGATATCGAAGAATGACGGCGGGAAAATACGCTCAAACTTGCAAAGTATCAACGCAATAGAATTTTCTAGTTTATCCAGCGTCACAACCTCCAGTGCTTTAGCACACAACTCTCTGAAAAAACAACATAGATCGTTGATTACTAGACTAACCGATTCGGGGAGAGAAGTCCTACGGGCTAATAGAAGAAGGTGCTCCACGATAACATGGTGATCATGACTTTTCAGCCCATCGATCTTGCTTTCACAATTTTTATTTTCTTGCTGAATGATCCTGAGAAACCTGTGGGAACTTTCAAATCATGCAACACATGCAGGAATCTTTTCTTCTCCGGTTGTGACATATGATGAGCGGCATTAGGAAGTACAAACTTGCCTGGTTTACCCGCTACCGGTCTAGGGTGCAATTCACTTCTTATTCCCCACTTCTGTAGATCCATCCGAGCATTCAGGTTGTCTTTCGATTTCCCGTCTTTACAAAGAAGCAAGTTGAGTATGTTCTCTGATACTCCTTTCTCTATATGCATGACGTCCAGACAATGACGCACTAAATTTGTTGACCAGTACGGAAACTCGAAGAAAATGCTTAACTTGTTCCAAAATGGTGGTTTGACCTGTTTCGTCGGATCCATCCCGAAGGTCACATTATTGTAACCATCCCATTGAGCAGTCACGTCCTCTCCGGACAATGAGGCTGGAGGTCCAAGAACCTCCTGATGACCATCAAAGTGAACGGTGTTAACCTGTAGGGGTGGTCTAGAGGCAGGAAATGTCGATGGCCGTAATAACAAACCTTCCTGCTAAAATTCAAGAATTTCGATGTTGTGTGTTGATGGCAATATGGACATGCTTTGTGACCATGTACGGACCAACCTAATAGCATTCCATACGCAGGAAAGTCATTAATTTTCCACATTAAAACCGCACACAGTATGAAGGTTGTATTTGTGTTTGCATCATATATCTCTACACCATCAATGAACAAAGATTTTAACTCCTCGATCAGAGGTCGGAGATAGACGTCGATATTGTTTCCCGGTGAGTTTAGTTCGTCGATAAGAAGAGGCATCATAAAGTATGATTGGTCCATAGACAACCAAGGCGACAGATTATAAATTATCATTACAACGGGTCATGTGCTGTGACTTCCAGCCATATAGTTGAATGGGCAGAAACCATCACTAGCCAGTCCGAGACAGACATTGCGAGGATCGCTACTGAATATTGCGTGCCTCCTATCGAAATCCTTCCATGCCGGTGAATCTCTTGGATGGCTCATTTTTCCATCTTCACTTGGAGGAGCACGGTGATGCCAAATCATTGCCTCGGCTATTTTCTTGCACCTGAATAGCCTCTGTAGCCTCTGTGTTATGGGAAAATATCATGCTATCTTGACAGGTATATCAGGCTTCTTATCAGAATCATTCGGCTTATACCTGGCCTCTCCGCATGTTGGACACTCATTCAAATCTGAATTCTTTTTCCGGTACAATACACAATTTTTAGGACATGCTTGAATCTTCTCGCACTTTAGACCCAAATCAGATATCATCTTCTGGGCTCCGTACCAGCTGTCGGGGACGTTATTTCCCGGGGGCATAGAATCTTTCAAGAACGAAAGAAGAATTGCGAATGACTTGTTGCTCCATCCATTTAGGCACTTAATCTGGAAAAGTTGGACGAACCATGAGAGGGTGGAATACTTTGCATTCTCATAAATTGGTTTTCTAGTATTATTCATGAAATTTTCATATTTATCCGCACGCGGTCCTTGACCGGAAAGAATGTCATCTTCGGTACGAATAGATTCACCTAGGGCAGCCTCTACCATATCCTCCATTTCTTCTGATGGAAATAAATTGCCATCTTCTCCTTCTGCTGCATTATCGTCTTCTCCTTCTTCTCCTGCCGTATTATCGTGTTCTCCTTCTTTTTCTGCCGCATTACTGCGTTCTTCTCCTTCCCCGTGATATTTCAAAGTTGTATAAAGTCTAGTAAACCCATATTTTACGATATGAAGCTCTGCCAATTCTACCTTCTGCCAGTACTTATTGCCACATCTATCGCACGGGCAGAAAATCTTCTCTATCACGATCTTATTATGTGCGTGTGTAAATTCAATAAAAGTAGCAACTCCTGCGACAAACTTAGGTTGCATACGTTGTTGCCAATCCACATACGTCCAGTCCTTAACTCTGACATAGTCATGGGCCATGTCAGACTGTATAACATATAAATTTTAGGTTATGGTGACTATATTGAGAAATCTAAGAACGGGATAGTTACTGACAATGGAGAAAATCCGTGTATATGCTTTGTGTGTGCGTTTGTCGTTGAAAAGAATATATTGGTTTTAACTTGAACATCTTGAATCACTCTCTAATGATGCGTTTGTTGTGTATTCTTGTTGTATGTGTATGTTCCGGCTGTCGGGGGTAAGGCTTCTATCCAATTAAGAATGTATAGAGCGAACACCCATTCGCTTGTGCTTTCAACCGTTTCGAGTAAATTTCGACAGCACCTCCCCGCTGTTCTCCGAGTACACTGTAATAGAATAGATAATCATTTCATAGCTGTGAAACAACGTTGAAATGAACATCTAATCTATCTTTGTACACGGAGAACCAGCGGAAAGGTACCGACAAAATATCTCGAAACGGATGAAAACACAAGTGAATGAAGGTGTTTGCTTTATACATTCCTAACTTGTCTACACGGGACAAATCTATCGGTTATGAGACGATTGAATCTTCTCGTCACATAGACTATACGTGTAACACCTTGAAATTCGTTTAGAATGTTTCCTCGTTATTTAGCTAGTGTACGTGTTTTTCGTAAAAATGGATATCTTATTTTCCTTCTTGGCTAGTGGGTTTTGTGTTGTGGAGTGTTTATATGGATATATATATATATATATATATATATATTTATAGGGTTGTTAATTATTTTTAGTTGTGTTTACCCTAATTGGAAATTATGTTAGTGTACACATGCACACTTAGCACATTTTTGTGACTTTGGTTAAAAAGTGTATTATGTTAACCCTTTTTCTTTTCTTGCATGGTTTTATTTATCCCACCCATTTAAGCAAGTCAAAACCTTTTTTTTATAATGCAAATTCAAATAGAAATGGAGAGGTATGGTGGGTAGGTAGGAAACTTGACTTTTGACCATTTTCTTCCTCTCTTCTCTCTCTCTTCTCAATTTCTGAAATTCTCAGCAGAAAGCAGCAGCAAAACATAGCATTTTCTTCATCTTCACTTCTCTTTTCGCTTTTCTTTTGATTCATGCTCAAACCCTACCCAAATCCAACCTTTTTCCTTCACAAAACCTTGGTTTAATAGCTCATTTAAGGTGTTTAGTGGCAAGACTGCATACTTGAGGCTAGATCTGGAGCTTTTAGTGTTTTATAAGGTGTTTTGAAGGTATTAACTCACCCTTAGCACCTCTTTTAGATAACTTGTAGTATTTCTAGCAAATTACCACTTTTTATGCATGTTTTGTGCTATATAAAGGGATTTAGTGAGGTTGTGATAAAAATTAACTTTTTATGCCTTGATTAGCTTGGTAATGTGATATTAGTGTGGTTTTGGACTTGGGTTTGTTTCAGATTTCACAAAAATACCCTAAAGTATCATTTTAGTGCAAAGTGTGACTTTTAGCTTGAAATTGGGTTCTGTTGAAACTGCTACTACCCGGGGTGTTTGAGAATAAAATTGTAATTACTGAGATATACACAGTATGTATGGAGTGCACACACCAAACCCGGAAGCCCAACCCCCTACCCAGGCCGCCGAAAAACTCTTTCTGGCCGCAAATTGCGGCCAGATGGGAGGATGGTGGGTTGGGGTTTTTGTGGTTGGTGTCTGCTGGTATTTGGAGTGTGTTGGTATATTTATTTTTATAAAAATATTTCTGTATAAAAATCTGGGACCTATTACCCTATTTTCCGTATTTTAAATCTCCGCGACACACGTGATACGTGTGTGGTTTTGGGTTGTGCTGCGTATCGCGATGCGTCGGGTTAGCTTCAAGAGCGTGATCACACGTTTTAGCGTATCGCGCACACGCGCGCTTGGTTTGCAACGCGGGTTTCTAGTTTGATCGTAATATCGCGTTTTTGGTAGATTTGAGCTTATGTGTGCTATATTGTGTAAATCTAGGTTCGCAGGCGAGTGAGACGGACGCAGCGAAGAAGGGGAAGCAAGTCGTCGGCTACACTTAGCGCGAGACTCCGGTGAGTAGATTTAACATCTACGGGGATATCGCCCACATGGCGTTCTACGTCAGGGCTGATAGTACTTTATAGCTATACATTGCATTTACCTATATTGACTGTTCATGGATACTGTTGTTGCATACTGTATTCCCCGCTATATGTACGAAAACTTAGAATTGATAGAACACAGCACTATTACGAACGGTTTATGTTGCACGAGCACCAATCTGCATGTTACACACACACCGTTAGTATTTGCCATGACACACTCACTGTAGATTTGCCATGATCATTATACTGTAGTTCATTTCACATATGATTCGATATGATTTCCATAAAAATTGGGAGCCACATGCTGTCTTTAAAAACTGAACTATCTTAAGAAAGGCGGTTTCTCCCTTGTACCTATATCATGATGACTTGTTGTACTTAGCACATCGTATTTGATTTACTCTTTGGTGTTGGATTTTTATGTGATTTCTGGTTTTGAGGACCGTGGAATTATTTAAGAAAAGATGCACCATTTGAAAACCCGGTTCCTCGTGATATGATATTTTGGTGCGTCCACCACGCGTTTTCTCGGTGCTGAGACGTGTGCTTTGTTAGTTATATGTATGCCCTAGAGGCCATTACTGTATATTGGATGTATATTGTAGTGGATGCTGGGACATATATAGGGAGGACTTTCTTGCTCGACATGATAGTATGCTATCTGGTTGTTCTTTACCTTAACGTGTATACCGATTGTCTCTCTGTTACATGTTGGTAAAGCCCTTAGGATGTGTACTTGACTATCTGGACTATGATGCGGATCATACTAGTGGGGACATAGTAGTCCATAAGTACATCCTTCAAAGTCCCTAGTCGTGGGTGTATCGAGACGGGGCATCGATATACCAGAGTAGACTAGCGTATACCTTCTCGACCCATACAGATGGGCGATGGATGATCCCATATCCATTGGTGTTTGACATCGGAGATGATATACGGGTGCTCAGTAGAGACTGGGTACACTGGACGGACTCGCCGAGAACTCCCAGATGGTATTATACTTGACGTCAGATGGCAGTTCTCTGGTGACACTGGTACAGAGTAGTCTGTTGACCCGAGATCGTCATAGAGTCTTGTGTGGTTCCCACTGTGCTTTGATTTCCATCTTACCATGTCCAAGAGGGCGTGCAAAACGGTGGTTTTTGGGTACAGTCCCGAGTCACATGGAGGCAATGAGCGATAGGAGGGGATTCGTCTCTCCCGGTATAGGGGGTTGATGTTGCGCTGTGTTCGATTGGCTATAACAGGAAATCCCTGGCTAGGGTTGCTGAGATTTACTGGTAAGTGTTACCAGTAGTTTCTCGAATTGTTATAGACCTCATATCGAGCTATTGGGGTCTGACGTTTACCACCCCTAGGCGAGATATGCGACATATCAGACGATCAGACCGGACTGTAAGGTAGTGTTACTGGTTGGATTCACAGGAGTATGAGCGGGCTTGCTCGTCGATCTTCTGATCGCTCAATACCCGGGTGGCCGTTACGTTTAGCAGACCGCTTGCGGCTTGTGGGTGCTTGATATGATCATCACCTGCTGCCGGCGTATTGACGAGTCTTTAGAGTCCTAAACAGAGGTTTCCTGGCTCAAGCGAAACGAAATAGGAGCGCATATGAGATATGTGCGGGACCGAGAATAATGTGTGTATGTGATACCGTATTCCATTCTCGCGATGAATGTATCGAAAGGTTGTATGCGATATAACCTAGTTATCGAATCAAGGGTTGGTTCGATAAGCCGATACATAGAATACTAGTCGGTTATATGCGATATGACCGGATCGTTAAATCAAGTGTTGATTTAATGATTTAATGCATAATTATATATTTGATATATTACTTTGCATTAACTAGTATTGGTTCACTTTAAGATGGATTTTCTCACTCGGATGTGCGCATTGCATATGCGATATGATTTTGTGCACTTGCTTGTATCATGTTTGATGATGCATGCCTTTTGCTTAAGTGTAAAGAATTAAACCTTGGTTAATGAAATGGTTAGGGTTTACTTTTTCCTTATTCATTTTATTCATTTATTTATTCTTTTGGAAAAAGAAAAGCAAATGAGAAAATGGTGGCATGTTTTGTTTTGTTCATGAAGCTTCATGAAGACTTTGACCAAATGACCATTTTGTCTCATGCTTAACCCTAACCATCCCACTAACCATGATTTATTCTCTACACTTGACCATGGTTTGGTTATGATAAGTATTCTTTTTAATTTTCCTTTTTGAATCAACTTGTGATAACATTTACCTTCTTCTTCTTCATTTCTTCAAGTGAAGAAAGCTTGCCTCCATCAATGGCAAGTGATGAAAAAGAGTGAGAAATCCAAATCTAAAGTGTACCCAATTCCTATTTCTTCATCCTCTACCTCTTGCCAAGTAGTAGAGTGTGTTTTCTTCACAAGTTTCATGACTTGGTGAAGTGAGAGCTTGATCTTGCGATGCTTCGACGTAGATCATCTTCGGCATGGACATCGACGACCTAGCTCGCCTATTCTCCGACGAAGCCGACGCTAGAGCCCGGGAATACATTTGGACAGCAAGGGGACTTCGTTACGGAGCTATGGAGGTGGAGCACCGGATCTACAAAGGTTGTATTTCCGTTTCCTTATAGTTAAAGTTGTTAACTAGTTATCTTTTCGCCTAGAAATCTAGCCAACGATCCGTTCTAGGGTTTCTCGGCACCGTTAAAATTTGAAATTGGCATGGTTGATGCCTTGTGAGACCTCATTAGGATGCCTAGGAACCCTACAGTGGTATCAGAGACTAGCTAGAGCCTTAGGCGAAGTCTAGACGCAATTTGAAGTCCGATCGAACCGAAATTTAGAACCCAAAATAGCTTCTGTCCTTTTTTCAAAAACTGGGATTTTTCCAAATTAAAAATTGCTAAAAAATTCATTAGGGAAATATAAGAATTACGGCGCAAAAATTTTCTCATGAACAGTCTAAGATGCGGCGGAACCGCGGCAGAAGCCTAGCTTCTGCGGCGGTTCCGCGGCTAGGTGATGACGTCACCTTCCCATTGTTGCACAGTAATTCATATTTTAATATGCTGGGTTTTCTGGGAATTTTTAATATTTATTCAAGAGTTGAATTTTCTGGAGTTGTTTTGGGGATTCGGTGTTTCGATCGGAGTATCAAATTTTGTCTTTGTGGCTTTCCGGATAAATTTTAGAATATGTTAAAAAGTTCGACCGGATATAAATACCCAACTTTTCCCCTGGTCGGGAAATTTCCAAGTGTTGGATTTTTCCGTAGTTTAACGACGTTCTAAGTAGTGCAAGTAACGCGATGGTCCCTCTAGAAGACAACAAACCTTAACTCGATTATGTGACCGTCTTGAACTGCCCTTTGAACCTTCGGGTTTGGGGCAGTACGGCGTGCCACATGTGAGGCGTTGGCTTGACCCTTCTACGGCTGGACCGTTGGTACTGAGGCACGAACTGAATGTTGTTAGACTCATATTTCATGTGTTGATATGTATCGGGAAAACTTGGGTGTTCGATTGTTCGATCGGAAAGTTTAACATTTTCTAATTATCTGGAATGTGATACAATAATTGGAATTCACAAAGAGTTATGAGATAACTAAATGAATGTTATAAACATAGCAGTTTAGTCTCACTTGATCGGTTGCCACGGAATTTTGATGTGATCAAAAGTCCGTCGCAATCACGTAGTGTATGCGGATACTCGCCGGGTAAACTTAATAGACAGCCTCACTCCATAGCCCCGACCAAGTGACTGTAGGAGAACCCCGTCGCCGAAAGCATCCGTTTGGGTGCTCGCGGCAGCGGTGTTCCGCCTTGGTGCACTTTGTCGACGGTATTGGGGGTGCAGCCGTCTACTGAAGTTTGCGACGAGCATTCGATCAGGATGTCGGGAATCTTGTTGAATTGCCCGACTTGATATTTAAAAGAGTTTTCGATAATAAGACTAAAATGCGGGGTTTATAATTGTTAGGCATGCGATGTCTAAGAAATTCATTTGATTAGGCATGCGATGTCTATGGATGATTGCGGATTCCAACTGTTGTAGTTTTACACTTTTTTTTCTGTGACCGTAAGTGTAATATGTGATATCGCCGGTTTCGTTGCTATATTCCAACGACAATTGGGATGCGCATATTTACTTACGTTGATGACATGTGATGTTATGTGTTGCTGGATATGTTATATTGGATCGTCGTGTTTGAATAGCCGTGGGGTTTTTATGTGAGATGAGTGTTTTTCATTTTCATTCATGTAAAAACTTGTTTGTAATATTCTTTTATTGGGGCACTTCCAGGTTGCGGAAGTTGTCACCGTTTGTATATTATTTACTTTTCCGCACTAGGATAGACCCAAGGAGGAGGGCACAAGCAACCGGGTTCTGGAGTCCAGTGGGAGACCAACTCGAGGGGTAGAGTCCGGGTCTCCTAACTCTAGAATTGGCAGGGTTGCTTGCCGCTCTCATAGGGGTCTAGGGGTGTGGGTTTGGCTATTCATCGCGACCATGGAATCCGTGTTTTATACTGGCTCGTATTGAAAACACGGACGTCCTAGTATATCCAATATTTCATATTTATTTCTTCTGCTGCGATATCTGTGATGTGATCATGTGATGTTCTGTGATAGATACAGTATATAGTATATTTGATATATTATATAGGCGTTACTTATGTTTTACACCCGCGCTAGCCCTGCCCCGCTCTGCCGTTAGTTACCTAACCTAACGGTGCACGAGGGGACATCGCGGCGAATGCGGATGGCATAAGTGTACGTCGTATTTATCTGTGATGTTTAGGTAACTTAAATGATGGGACTTCATTAATATGATTAATGAAAGAAAAAGAAACCTAAGATGTTGTAGAATCGAATTTCAAAATAAAACAGGTAGCTACAGTTCTTGCTTTGCACAGCGGTATATATGATATATCCTGCACCTTATTCGATAAGGAAAGGACCGAGATCCCTTCATCGGGAGTGACTCCTTTAGCAATAACTGGCAGATGCTACAACCCTCGGTTTGTCTTTTGATTGCTTTTAAGTGTTTTTGCTTTGCACAGTGATATATATGATATATCCCGCACCTCATTCGACGAGGAAAGGACCGACGATCCCTTCACCGGGAGTGACTCCTTTAGCAAAACTAGAAAAGCTTAAAAAACATTCCATTTCAAAATTCATTCGATCCTACAACGATATCAAGTTCATTACGCAAAAGGTTTTCAGAAAAACCTGTCGTAGCCCTCCGTCTTTTCAGATAAGTACTAGTTAGTATTCGTGCTACGTTTGTTGACTATATTAAGGCATAGTGTGCGGTAGCTAATTAGTGCTTATCTGCATAAGCATATGATGTGATTGGATTAGGGTAGTCGTGCGACTTTGTTGACTATATTAAGGGTCGTGCGGGTAGGTTTAATTCAATCGGGAAATGATGGGTTGAACTTGACTAGCACTTATGGTTTGTTGACTATGTTAAGGTCATATAGCTGCTAGGGGCAAAATATTATCGGGAATTTCAAGTGTTGAAATTTGCAATGAGATTGCATACCTTCTATGAGATAGTTGGATCGCGATACCCGCTGTGAGTAAGAGTTACTCCTGGGAGAGTTTTATACATTACAATTAGCCGATCAAGTAGGTGTCTAGAAAGGTGTCAACGGGGTTACGCCTCTGGAAAAACGAGGTTTACACTAATTAGGTTCGTGCGAAAGCACGGGGGACCTCCCTCAAAATACCGACACTGGCCTGGCTGAAAGATTGGCGAACTTGTAGTGTGTAATTAATCCCGGCTAGTCTTTCCTTTTAGGGTTTGAAGGAAGATTTGATAAAAAGCAGTGGGAGCCATCCTGATTAGATAAAATAATAACCAATCTATTCTTGCAAGAGCGCACGCTGAGTGTTTTCTTCTCTCTCTTTCCAGGTAGCGACCATATCACGCCTTAATCAAGATAATAATACGGATTATTGACCGAACCCGCTTGTTATACTGAGCTAGGCAACGTTGGTCCCGCTCTAACTTATAAATGTTATAAGACAGAGCAGGAATTTGGGGAATACCAGATTTCCCGTGCCGCCCAAACGAAGAGAGTGCATGCTGATGCATCATCTTCGGGTTTGTTCATTATACAGAACTGTTTCTCAGTATCCTTTACGTCCTGGGTATATGATACCGGATCAGGATCCCAGATATGTAATCTGTTACATAGGGCTAAAGATAGGTAGAGAACCGAGAACAGGTGATAAATTTCATGAGGCAGAAAACGGGGCAAGAGTTGCAGCCAAGTCTGTTGGTCACTGTCACCCTGTATTCCAAATACATTGATTCTGAACGAATGTTGTTAGATACCGAACCTGATATACAAAATCATCTCAGTCTCTTTATAAGTAAAGAAAGGATATAATTTTGTATTGTTGGATAATGTTTTGAACATTTCCTATATGAAAAGTTGATCGGTTCAGGCACGTTATCTAAAAGCGTTGATGTTCTAAATCAAACTACAGTTGTTAGTATACAGAACACACACAAGAGGAAGAGTTCAGAAATGAACGAATCCTTCTTGAGGTATTGTAGACTAGGTCATATCAATGCGACCCGACTGGCTGAGTTTACATTTAGATGCATATTTAAATCAGTTTGAATTTACATCTTGTGAAACTCGCCAGTCATGTCACAAAGATAAGATGACACCAGCTCTGTTTATTGGAAACAGAGAAAGAGTTAGTGAACTCTTGGGATGATACATGTGGATGTATAAAGGTCCCCTGTCTACACATTCCAAGACCGGTTCTTTGTACTTCATTACATTCTCTGATGATCTCTTTAGATTCAGACATATGTTCCTGTTGAAACACAAGTCCGAACCTTTTGAGATATTCACAGAATATAAGTTAGAAGTAGAGAACCAAAATACGGGTAAAAGTATTATGCCCTCTGATGCGATCAAGGAGGAGAATACTTGTGCACGGAATTCCTGGACTGTTCTAAAGGAGAATGAGATTCTCTCTCAGCATTACTCCTCCGAATACACCATAGCATGTTGGTGTATCGGGGCGGAGCAATCACACCCTATATGATAAGGTGTGCTCTATGATGAGTACTACTGAGTTACCTTTTTCCTTTTGGGAGTTATGCGCTTGAGAAGCTGCATACCTATTGAATAGGGTTCAAATCAAATCAGTTGCTTACCACTTCATATGTGATATGGAATGGGAAGAGCCCATGCCTTAAGCTAGTTAAGATTTGGGGTTGTCCGGCCTATGTCTGAAAAGCAAAATCCGGACAAGCTCGAGGCAAGGTCAGTCATGTAGAACTGGAAATGTTCCAGCTATACAAAACTGCAGCTAAAGATTTGACAGAACCAAAGGATTCAATTGTAGGATTCCTAGGCATCCTAATGAGGTCTTACAAGGCATCAACCATGCCAATTTCAAATTTAAACGGTGCCGAGAAACCCTAGAACGGATCGTTGGCTAGATTTCTAGGCGAAACTATAAACTAGTTAACACTTTAACTAAAAGTTAACGGAAATACAACCTTTGTATATCCGGTGCTCCACCTCAATAGCTCCGCAACGAAGTCCCCTTGCTGTCCAAGTGAATTCCCGGGCTCTAGCGTCGGCTTCGTCGGAGAAATGGCGAGCTAGGTCGTCGATGTCCATGCCGAAGATGATCTACGTCGAGGTATCGCTAGATCAAGCTCCAACTTCACCATGTCAAGAAAACTTGTGAAGGAAACACACTCTACTACTTGGCAAGAGGTAGAGGATGAAGAAATTGGAGTTGGGTTCACTTTAGAATTGGATTTCTCACTCAAATACATCAATCACCATTGATGAAGAAAGCTTTTTCTTCATTGAAGAAGATGAAGAAGATGAAGAAAGAAATATGATAAGTTAATTAAAAAGAATAGAAAAACAATACTTATCATAATTCTAACTATGGTTATGTGTAGAGAATTGACCAAGGTTAAAGGAATGGTTAGGGTTAAGGATGACATAAGAATGGTGGACAAAGTCAAAGCTTCATGAAGCTTCAACTAAACAACAAATAAAGCCACCATTCTTTTCTCTTTTCCATTTATTTTCCAAAATGTATAAACAAATAAATAAATGAATAAATAAGTAATGGAAAAATAAAACCCTAATTATATGTTTAACCATGGTTTAATTCTTTACAGTTAACCAAGTAAACATGTATCATCAAACATGATACAAACAAGTGCACAAAAGTATATCGCATATACAATGCGCACATCCGAGTGAGAAAATCCATCTTAAGTGAACCGATACTAGTTAACGCAAAGTAATATATCAAATATATAATTATGCATTAAATCATTAAATCAACACTTGATTTAACGATCCGGTCATATCGCATATAACCGACTAGTATCCAATGTATCGGCTTATCGAATCAACCCTCGATTCGATAACTAGGTTATATCGCATATAACCATTCGACACATTCATCGCGAGAATGAAATACGGTATCACATACATGCATTATTCTCGGTCCCGCACATATCTCATATGCGCTCCTATTTCATTTCGCTTGAGCCAGGAAACCTCTGTGTAGGACTCTAAAGACTCGTCAATACGCCGGCAGCAGGTGATGATCATATCAAACACCCACAAGCCGCAAGCGGTCTGCTAAACGTAATGGCCATCCGGGTATTGAGCGATCAGAAGATCGACGAGCAAGCCCGCTCACACTCCAGTGAATCCAACCAGTAACACTACCGTACAGTCCGGTCTGATCGTCTGATATGTCGCATATCTTGCCGAGGGGTGGTATACGTCAGACCCCAATAGCTCGATAAGTCGTGTCGATATGAGGTCTATAACACTTCGAGAAACTACTGGTAACACTTACCAGTAAATCTCAGCAACCCTGGCCAGGGATTTCCTGTTATAGCCAATCGAACACAGCGCAACATCAACCCCCTATACCGGGAGAGACGAATCCCCTCCTATCGCTCATTGCCTCCATGTGACTCGGGACTGTACCCAAAAACCACCGTTTTGCATGCCCTCTTGGACGTGGTAAGATGGAAATCAAAGCACAGTGGGAACCACACAAGACTCTATGACGATCTCGGGTCAACAGACTACTCTGTACCAGTGCCACCAGAGAACTGCCATCTGACGTGAGGTATAATACCATCTGGGAGTTCTCGGCGAGTCCGTCCAGTGTACCCAGTCTCTACTGAGCATCCGTATATCATCTCTGATGTCAAACACCGATGGATATGGGATCATCCATCGCCCATCTATATGGGTCGAGAAGGTACACGCTAGTCTACTCTGGTATATCGATGCCCCGTCTCGATACACCCACGACTAGGGACTTTGAAGGATGTAGTTGTAGACTATCTGTCTCCACTAGTATGATCTGCATCATAGTCCAGGTAGTCAAGTACACATCCTAAGGGCTTTACCAACATGTATCAGAGAGACAATCAATGTACACGTTAAGGCAAAGAGTAACCAGATAGCATACTATCATGTCGAGCAAGAAAGTCCTCCCTATATATGTCCCAGCATCCACTACAATATACATCCTATGTATAGTAATGGCCTCTAGGGCATACATATAACTAACAATCTCCCACTTGCACTAGGGCCATCTGATAACAGTGGTTGCAGTATCTCATACTCAACCATCCCATAAAAATCTCTCTCTGGGAACAGGCCTTTGTGAGTGGATCCGCTGTGTTGTCCTCTGAGTCTACTCTCCTAACCTCGATCTCCTTGGAGATCAACCATCTCCATGATCAGGTGATACTGCCTTAGAATATGTCTGGATCACTGATGGGACCGGCGTTCCTCGGCATATGCCATAACTCCATTGTCACACAATGGGAGGAACATAGTTCATCTCATGAACCAATATACACCCAAACATCCTCCTTGGTAGCATGTTAAGTAGCGATGTATCCTGCCTTTATCTTCTAGTATGCCACGGTATCTAGCTTGGAACTCTTCCAACATACCGTCCCTCCACTGAGGGTAAAGACAATGCCTGTGACTGACATTCAGTCGTCTTTATCACCCTGGAACCCTTCCAGTGATTCTCCCCAGGATCGGTTGATACCGTCTCATTACAACTAGTGAGAGTCCTAACATCCAATTAGATCTATCTCATAGATCCTAAATCCAGGATTTAGGAGGTATCACTTTGATCCTATTATGGAGAATTCTTGTGATAACCGGAGATTGATCGAGCGTAGCATAGGAAACTCCTTCCCTATCAAGAGTATGTCATCCACGTACTCTATGAGGATCGTTACCATACTCCCTACTACCTTTTTGTTTATACAAGGTTCATCTACCATTTTGATGATGTCAAACTCTTTGACTAATTCATCAAAACAGATGTTCCAACTCCGCGATGCCTGCTTTATCTTATAAAGCATCTTGCACACGTTTCCGCTGCTCCCACTGTCTACGAGGCCCTCTGGCTGTGTACTTATAGACGCTCTCTTCTAAAACATCATTTAGAAAAGCTGTCATGACACCCAACCACCAGATATCGTAGTCATGGTCTGTAGCCGTGGCAAGTAGGATCTGGATGGACTTAAGCATAGATCCTTAGAAAAGGTTTCATTATGATCCATATCTGGTCAATGATGCAAACTTTTAACAAGTCTAGCTTTGAAAGTCTCAACTTTTCCATGTACACCAAGTAATCTTCTCAAGATATACTTGCTCCTGATGGGAATTTAACCCTTCAGATATAGCAACCAAAGTCCATACTTTGTTGGTGTATAAGGATTCCATCTCAGATCGATAAACATCCAGCCATTCTCACAGAGTCCTACTCCTGATGGCCAGGTCGAAACTAGTTGGGTCATCATCTCATGATGCAATCCTCGCTCCCACTGTCATAGAGAAACAGAAGTATCTCTCAGGTGGGTGAGGAACCCTACTAGATCGGCGGAAAGGCTGAGGTTCGTTGGAATCTACTGAATCCTTTGGTTCTATCAAATCATCAGCTGTAGTTTGTATAGCTGGAACCTTTCCAGTTGTACATAACTGACCTTGCCTCGAGCTTGTCCGGATTATGCTTTTAGACAAAGCCCGGACAACCCCAAATCTTAACCAACTTAAGATATGGGCTCTTCCCTTATCATATCAAATATGAAGTGGTAGGCAACTGATTTGATTTGAACCCTATTCAATAGGTATGCAACTTCTCAAGTGCATAATCCCCTGAGGAAAAAGGTAACTCAGTAGTACTCATCATAGAGCACACCATATCAAATAGGGTGTATCTGCTCCGCCCCGACATACCATCGTGCAATGGTGTTTACGGAGGAGTAATGCTGAGAGAGAATCTCATTCTCCTTTAGAATAGTCCAGGAATTCCGTGCTCAAGTATTCTCCTCCTTGATCTCATCATAGGACATAATACTTATACCCGTATTTTGGTTCTCTACTTCTAACTTATATTCTGTGAATATCTCAAAAGGTTTGGACTTGTGTTTCAACAGGAACATAGGTCTGAAATTCGAAAGAGATCATCAGAGAATGTAATGAAGTACAAAGAACCGATCTTGGCATGCGTAGACAGGGGAGCTTACATACATCAACATGTATCATATCCCAAGAGTTCATTAACTCTTTCTCTGTTTCCAATAAACAGGGCTATGGTCATTTCATCTTTGTGACATGACTGGCAAGTTTCATAAGATGTAAATTCAAACTGATTTAAATATGCATCTATATGTAACTTCAGCTAGTCGAGTCGCATTGATATGACCTAGTCTACAATACCTCAAGAAGGAATCGTTCAATTCTGAACTCTTCCTCTTGTGTGTGTTCCGTATACTAAGAACTGCATTTTGATTTAGAACATCAATGCTTTTAGATAACGTGCCTGAATCGATCAACTTTTGATATAGGAAATGTTCAAAACATTATCCAACAATACAAAATTATATCCTTTCTTTATTAATAAAGAGACTGATATGATTTTGTATATCAGGTTCGGTATCTAATAACATTCGTTCAGAATCAATGTATTGGTAATACAGGGTGACAGTGACCAACAGACTTGGCTGCAACACTTGCTCCGTTTTCTGCCTCATGAAACTTATCACCCGTTCTCAGTTCTTTGCCTATCTATAGCCCATGTAACAAATTACATATGCGGGATCCTGATCTGGTATCATATACCCAGCACGTAATGAATACTGAGAAACAGTTCTGTTTAATGAACACACCCGAAGGAGATGCATCATATGCACTTTCTTCGTTTGGGCGGCACGGGAATTCTGGTAATCCCCAATTTCCTGCTCTGTCTTATAACAATTATAAGTTGGAGCGGGACCAATGTTCCCCAGCTCAGTATAACAAGCGGGTTCGGTCAATAATCCGTATTATTATCTTGATTAAGGCGTGATATGGTCGCTACCAGGAGAGAGAGAGAAGAAAACACTCTTCGTGCGCTCTTGCAAGAATAGATTGGTTATTATTTTATCTAATCAGGATGGCTCCCACTGCTTTTTATCAAATCTTCCTTCAAACCCTAAAAGGAAAGACTAGCCGGGATTAATTACACACTACAAGTTCGCCAATCTTTCAGCCAGGCCAGTGTCGGTACTTTGAGGGAGGTCCCCCGTGCTTTCGCACGAACCTAATTAATGTAAATCTCGTTTTCCCAGAGGCGTAACCCCGTTGACACCTTTCTAGAAACCTACTTGATCGGCTAATTGTAATGTGTAAAACTCTCCCAGGAGTAACACTTACTCGCAGCGGGTATCGGGATCCAACTATCTCATAGAAGGTATGCAATCTCATTGCAAATTTCAACACTTGAAATTCCCGATAATATTTTGCCCCTAGCGTCCTATGACCTTGACAGAGGTCAACAAACCATAGGCTGCTAGTCAAGTTCAACCCGTCATTTCCTGATTGAAGTAAACCCACCCGCACGACCCTTGACAGAGGTCAACAAGGTCGCACGACTACCCTAAATCAATCACATCATATGCTTATGCAGATAAGCACTAATCAGCTACCGCACACTACGCCTTGACAGAGGTCAACAAACGCAGCACGAATACTAACCAGTACATATCTGAAATGACGGAGGGCTACGATAGGTTTTTCTGAAAACCTATTGCGTAATGAACTTGATATCATTGTAGAATCAAATGATTTTAAAATGGAGTGTTTTTGAGGCTTTTCTAGTTTTGCTAAAGGAGTCACTCCCGGTGAAGGGATCGTCGGTCCTTTCCTCGTCGAATGAGGTGCGGGATATATCATATATATCACTGTGCAAAGCAAAAACACTTAAAAGCAATCAAAAGACAAACCGAGTGTGTAGCATCTGCCAGTTATTGCTAAAGGAGTCACTCCCGGTGAAGGGATCTCGGTCCTTTCCTCATTGAATAAGGTGCAGGATATATCATATATACCGCTGTGCAAAGCAAGAACTGTAGCTACCTGTTTTATTTTGAAATTCGATTCTACAACATCTTTAGGTTTCTTTTATTTCATTAATCACATTAATGAAGTCCAATCATTTAAGTACCTAAACATCACAGATAAATACGACGTACACTTATGCCATCCGCATTCGCCTCGATGTCCCCTCGTGCACCGTTAGGTTAGGTGACTAACGGCAGAGCGGGGCAGGGCTAGCGCGGGTGTAAAACATAAGTAACGCCTATATAATATATCATATATACTATATAAAGTATCCATCACAGAACATCACATGATCACATCACAGATATCGCAGCAGAAGAATCATATGAAATATTGGATATACTAGGACGTCCGTGTTTTCAATACGAGCCAGTATAAAACACGGATTCCACGGTCGTGATGAATAGCCAAACCCACACCCCTAGACCCCTACGAGAGCGGCAAGCAACCCTTCCAGTTCTAGAATTAGGAGACCCAGACTCGACTCCTCGAGTTGGTCTCCCACTGGACTCCAGAACCCGGTTACTTGTGCTCCCCTCCTTGGGTCTATCCTAGTGCGGAAAAGTAAATAATATACAAACGGTGACAGCTTCCGCAACCTGGAAGCGCCCCAATAAAAGAATATTACATACAAGTTTTTACATGAATGAAAATAAAAAAACACTCATCTCACATAAAAAACCCCGGCTATTCAAACACGACGATCCAATATAACATATCCAGCAACACATAACATCACATGTCATCAACGTAAGTAAATATGTCCATCCCAATTGTCGTTGACATATAGCAACGAAACCGGCGATATCACATATTACACTTACGGTCACAGAAAAGAAAGTGTAAAACTACAACAGTTGGAATCCGCAACCACCTCAGACATCGCATGCCTGACCAAATGAATTCTTTAGACATCGCATGCCTAACAATTATAAACCCCGAATTTTAGTCTCAAAATCGAAAACACTTTTCAATATCAAGTCGGGTAATTCAACAAGATTCCCGACATCCTGATCGAGTGCTCGTCGCAAACTTCAGTAGACGGCTGCACCCCCGATACCGTCGACGAAGTGCACCAAGGTGGAACACCGCTACCGCGAGCACCCGGACGGATGCTTTCGGCGACGGGGTTCTCCTAAAGTCACTTGGTCGGGGCTATGGAGTGAGGCTGTCTATTAAGTTTACCCGGCGAGTATCCGCGTACGCTACGTGATTGCGACGGACTTTTGATCACATCAAAATTCCGTGGCAACCGATCAAGTGAGACTAAAGTGCTATGTTTATAACATTCATTCAGTTATCTCATAACTTATTGTGAATTCCAACTATTGTATCACATTCCGAATAAAATAGAAAATGTTAAACTTTCCGATCGAACATCCAAACTCCCAAGTTTTCCCGATACAGTCCAACACATGAAATAAGTCTAACAACATTCATTTCGTGCCTCAGTACCAACGGTCCAGCCGTAGAAGGGTCAAGCCAACGCCTCACATGTGACACGCCGTACTGCCCCAAACCCGAAGGTTCAAAGGGCAGTTCAAGACGGTCACATAATCGAGTTAAGGTTTGTTGTCCTCTAGAGGGTCCATCGAGTTACTTGCACTACTTAGAACGTCGTTAAACTACGGAAAAATCCATCACTTGGAAATTTCCCGACAGGGGAAAAATTGGGTATTTATATCCGGTCGAACTTTTTAACATATTCATAAAAATTATCCGGAAAGCCACACAGACAAAATTTGATACTCCGATCAAAACACCGAATCCCCAAAACAACCCCAGAAAATTCAACTCTTGAATTTATATTAAAAATTCCCGTAAAATCCAGCATAATTTAATAAGAGTTACTGTGCAAACAGTGGAGGATTACGGCATCAATAGGCCGCGGAACCGCCGCATAAGCCATGCTTATGCCGCGGTTCCGCCGCAGAATATACTGTTCATTGGAAACTTTTTGCGCCGTAATTCTTATATTTTCCTGCTGAATTTTTTAGCAATTTTTAATTTGGAAAAATCCACGTTTTTGAATAAAGGACAGAGAGCATGGAAATTTTGGGGTTTCGGTTCGTTCGGACTTCAAATTCCGTCTAGACTTCGCCTAAGGCTCTAGCTAGGCTCTGATACCACTGTAGGGTTCCTAGGCATCCTAATGAGGTCTTACAAGGCATCAACCATGCCAATTTCAAATTTAAACGGTGCCGAGAAACCCTAGAACGGATCGATGGCTAGATTTCTAGGCGAAACTATAAACTAGTTAACACTTTAACTAAAAGTTAACGGAAATACAACCTTTGTAGTTCTAGTGCTCCACCTCCATAGCTCCGCAACGAAGTCCCCTTGCTGTCCAAGTGAATTCCCGGGCTCTAGCGTCGGCTTCGTCGGAGAAATGGCGAGCTAGGTTGTCGATGTCCATGCCGAAGATGATCTACGTCGAGGCATCGCTAGATCAAGCTCCAACTTCACCAGGTCAAGAAAACTTGTGAAGGAAACACACTCTACTACTTGGCAAGAGGTAAAGGATGAAGAAATAGGAGTTGGGTTCACTTTAGAATTGGATTTCTCACTCAAATACATCAATCACCATTGATGAAGAAAGCTTTTTCTTCATTGAAGAAGATGAAGAAGATGAAGAAAGAAATATGATAAGTTAATTAAAAAGAATAGAAAAACAATACTTATCATAATTCTAACTATGGTTATGTGTAGAGAATTGACCAAGGTTAAAGGAATGGTTAGGGTTAAGGATGAGATAAGAATGGTGGACAAAGTCAAAGCTTCATGAAGCTTCAACTAAACAACAAATAAAGCCACCATTCTTTTCTCTTTTCCATTTATTTTCCAAAATGTATAAACAAATAAATAAATGAATAAATAAGTAATGGAAAAATAAAACCCTAATTATATGTTTAACCATGGTTTAATTCTTTACACTTAACCAAGTAAACATGTATCATCAAATATGATACAAACAAGTGCACAAAAGTATATTGCATATACAATGCGCACATCCGAGTGAGAAAATCCATCTTAAGTGAACCGATACTAGTTAACGCAAAGTAATATATCAAATATATAATTTTGCATTAAATCATTAAATCAACACTTGTTTTAACGATCCGGTCATATCGCATATAACCGACTAGTATCCAATGTATCGGCTTATCGAATCAACCCTCGATTCGATAACTAGGTTATATCGCATATAACCATTCGACACATTCATCGCGAGAATGAAATACGGTATCACATACACGCATTATTCTCGGTCCCGCACATATCTCATATGCGCTCCTATTTCGTTTCGCTTAAGCCAGGAAACCTCTGTGTAGGACTCTAAAGACTCGTCAATACGCCGGCAGCAGGTGATGATCATATCAAACACCCACAAGCCGTCTGCTAAACGTAACGGCCACCCGGGTATTGAGCGATCAGAAGATCGACGAGCAAGCCCGCTCACACTCCAGTGAATCCAACCAGTAACACTACCGTACAGTCCGGTCTGATCGTCTGATATGTCGCATATCTTGCCTAGGGGTGGTATACGTCAGACCCCAATAGCTCAATAAGTCGTGTCGATATGAGGTCTATAACACTTCGAGAAACTACTGGTAACACTTACCAGTAAATCTCAGCAACCCAGGCCAGGGATTTCCTGTTATAGCCAATCGAACACACCGCAACATCAACCCCCTATACCGGGAGAGACGAATCCCCTCCTATCGCTCATTGCCTCCATGTGACTCGGGACTGTACCCAAAAACCACCGTTTTGCATGCCCTCTTGGACGTGGTAAGATAGAAATCAAAGTACAGTGGGAACCACACAAGACTCTATGACGATCTCGGGTCAACAGACTACTCTGTACCAGTGTCACCAGAGAACAGCCATCTGACGTGAGGTATAATACCATCTGGGAGTTCTCGGCGAGTCCGTCCAGTGTACCCAGTCTCTACTGAGCACCCGTATATCATCTCTGATGTCAAACACCGATGGATATGGGATCATCCATCGCCTATCTATATGGGTCGAGAAGGTACACGCTAGTCTACTCTGGTATATCGATGCCCCGTCTCGATACACCCACGACTAGGGACTTTGAAGGATGTACTTGTAGACTATCTGTCCCCACTAGTATGATCTGCATCATAGTCCAGGTAGTCAAGTATACATCCTAAGGTCTTTACCAACATGTATCAGAGAGACAATCAATGCACACGTTAAGGCAAAGAGTAACCAGATAGCATACTATCATGTCGAGCAAGAAAGTCCTCCCTATATATGTCCCAGCATCCACTACAATATACATCCTATGTATAGTAATGGCCTCTAGGGCATACATATAACTAACATCAATAATTACCAACGAATCTCAGCCTCTCCGCCGATCTAGTAGGGTTCCTCACACACCTGAGAGATACTTTTGTTTCTCTATGACAGTGGGAGCGAGGATTGCATCATGAGATGATGACCCAACTAGCTTCGAGCTGGCCATCGAGAGTAAGACTCTGTAAGAATGGCTGGATGTTTATTGATCTGAGATGGAATCCTTATACACCAACAAAGTATGGACTTTGGTTGCTATATTTGAAGGGTTAAATCCCCATCAGGAGCAAGTATATCTTGAGAAGATTACTTGGTGTACATGGAAAAGTTGAGACTTTCAAAGCTAGACTTGTTAAAGGTTTGCATCATTGACCAGGTGTGGATCATGATGAAACTTTTTCTAAGGATCTATGCTTAAGTCCATCCAGATCCTACTTGCCACGGTTACATACCATGACTACGATATCTGGTGGTTGGGTGTCATGACAGCTTTTATAAATGATTTTTTAGAAGAGAGCGTCTATAAGTACACAGCCAGAGGGCCTCGTAGACAGTGGGAGTAGCGGATACGTGTGCAAGATACTTTATAGGATAAAGCAGGCATCGCGGAGTTGGAACATCTGTTTTGATGAGTTAGTCAAACAGTTTGACATCATCAAAATGGTAGATGAACCTTGTATAAACAAAAAGGTAATAGGGAGTATGGTGGTGATCCTCGTAGAGTACGTGGATGACATACTCTTGATAAGAAAGGAGTTTCTTATGCTACGCTCGATCAATCTCCGTCTGTCACAATGATTCTCCACATAGGATCAAAATGATACCTCCTAAATCCTGAGTTTTGGATCTATGAGATAGATTTAATTGGATGTTAGGATTCTCACTAGTTGTAGTGAGATGGTATCAATCGATCTAGGGGAGAATCACTGGAAGTGTTCCAGGGTGATAAAGACGACTGAATGTCAGTCGCAGGCATTGTCTTTACCCTCAGTATAGGGACGGTATGTTGGAAGAGTTCCAAGCTAGATACCGTGACATACTAGACGATGAAGGCAGCATACATCGCTACTTAAGATGCTACCAAAGAGGCCGTTTGGGTGTATATTGGTTCATGAGATGAACTGCGTTCCTACCATTGTGAGACAATGGAGTTGTGGCTTATGCCAAGGAACGCAGGTCCCATCAGTGATCCAGACATATTCTAAGGCAGTATCACTTGATCATGGAGATGGTTGATCTCTAAGGGATCGAGGTTAGGAGAGTAGAATCAGAGGACGACACGGCGGATCCACTCACGAAGGCCTATTCCCAGAGAGAGACTTTTATGGGATGGTTGAGTATGAGATACTACAACCACTGCTACAGATGGCCCTTGTGCAAGTGGGAGATTGTTAGTTATATGTATGCCCTAGATGCCATTACTGTACATTGGATGTATATTGTAGTGGATGCTGGGACATATATAGGGAGGACTTTCTTGCTCGACATGATAGTATGCTATCGGTTGCTCTTTACCTTAACGTGTATACCGATTGTCTCTCTGTTACATGTTGGTAAAGCCCTTAGGATGTGTACTTGATTATCTGGACTATGATGCGGATCATACTAGTGGGGACATGGTAGTCCATAAGTACATCCTTCAAAGTCCCTAGTCGTGGGTGTATCGAGACGGGGCATCGATATACCAGAGTAGACTAGCGTATACCTTCTCGACCCATACAGATGGGCGATGGATGATCCCATATCCATTGGTTTTTGACATCGGAGATGATATACGGGTGCTCAGTAGAGACTGGGTACACTGGACGGACTCGCCGAGAACTCCCAGATGGTATTATACCTGACGTCAGATGGCAGTTCTCTGGTGACACTGGTACAGAGTAGTCTGTTGACCCGAGATCGTCATAGAGTCTTGTGTGGTTCCCACTGTGCTTTGATTTCCATCTTACCACGTCCAAGAGGGCATGCAAAACGGTGGTTTTTGGGTACAGTCCCGAGTCACATGGAGGCAATGAGCGATAGGAGGGGATTCGTCTCTCCCGGTATAGAGGGTTGATGTTGCGCTGTGTTCGATTGGCTATAACAGGAAATCCCTGGCCAGGGTTGCTGAGATTTACTGGTAAGTGTTACCAGTAGTTTCTCGAATTGTTATAGACCTCATATCGACACGACTTATCGAGCTATTGGGGTCTGACGTTTACCACCCCTAGGCGAGATATGCGGCATATCAGACGATCAGACCGGACTGTACGGTAGTGTTACTGGTTGGATTCACAGGAGTATGAGCGGGCTTGCTCGTCGATCTTCTGATCGCTCAATACCCGGGTGGCCGTTACGTTTAGCAGACCGCTTGCGGCTTGTGGGTGCTTGATATGATCATCACCTGCTGCCGGCGTATTGACGAGTCTTTAGAGTCCTACACAGAGGTTTCCTGGCTCAAGCGAAACGAAATAGGAGCGCATATGAGATATGTGCGGGACCGAGAATAATGCGTGTATGTGATACCGTATTCCATTCTCGCGATGAATGTATCGAAAGGTTGTATGCGATATAACCTAGTTATCGAATCAAGGGTTGGTTCGATAAGCCGACACATAGAATACTAGTCGGTTATATGCGATATGACCGGATCGTTAAATCAAGTGTTGATTTAATGATTTAATGCATAATTATATATTTGATATATTACTTTGCATTAACTAGTATTGGTTCACTTTAAGATGGATTTTCTCACTCGGATGTGCGCATTGCATATGCGATATGATTTTGTGCACTTGCTTGTATCATGTTTGATGATGCATGCCTTTTGGTTAAGTGTAAAGAATTAAACCTTGGTTAATGAAATGATTAGGGTTTACTTTTTCCTTATTCATTTTATTCATTTATTTATTCTTTTGGAAAAAGAAAAGCAAATGAGAAAATGGTGGCATGTTTTGTTTTGTTCATGAAGCTTCATGAAGACTTTGACCAAGTGACCATTTTGTCTCATGCTTAACCCTAACCATCCCACTAACCATGATTTATTCTCTACACTTGACCATGGTTTGGTTATGATAAGTATTCTTTTTAATTTTCTTTTTTGAATCAACTTGTGATAACATTTACCTTCTTCTTCTTCATTTCTTCAAGTGAAGAAAGCTTGCCTCCATCAATGGCAAGTGATGAAAAAGAGTGAGAAATCCAAATCTAAAGTCTACCCACTTCCTATTTCTTCATCCTCTACCTCTTGCCAAGTAGTAGAGTTTGTTTTCTTCACAAGTTTCATGACTTGGTGAAGTGAGAGCTTGATCTTGCGATGCTTCGACGTAGATCATCTTCGGCATGGACATCGACGACCTAGCTCGTCTATTCTCCGACGAAGCCGACGCTAGAGCCCGGGAATTCATTTGGACAGTGAGGGGACTTCGTTACGGAGCTATGGAGGTGGAGCACCGGATCTACAAAGGTTGTATTTCCGTTTCCTTATAGTTAAAGTTGTTAACTAGTTATCTTTTCGCCTAGAAATCTAGCCAACGATCCGATCTAGGGTTTCTCGGCACCGTTAAAATTTGAAATTGGCATGGTTGATTCCTTGTGAGACCTCATTAGGATGCCTAGGAACCCTACATGCTTGAAACCCGATTCGAGGAGTGGATGATCCGTTTGCCGGTTCGTGGTGGACCCAGTATGGTTCCCCTAAGCAAGATGATCGATGGACTTTGCCGATTGAGCCTGGAGGTGGGCGAGTACCTTCCGGTGATTGGTTGGACCTGGCGGTTATCCGGAGGATACTGACCAGAGTCGAGAGATGGATGCGGGATGATCCGTACTGCCGGGGCCGAGGGCCGATACCGCAGACGGAGCCCGTGGGCTGATCCGGACCTACGGAGCCCGATGTTTGAGAATTTGCGTGTCGATACTGGACACGAGTATTTATGATATTTTGGGTGCCGAAGTTGGGCACTCGTGATTCTCAGAGTTTTACAGGATTGGAGGGCCGAGGAGAGTGCCGGCACCTGAGCTTATTTGGGATTTGGGTGTAACTTGGGCACCGATTATTTTTCCACGATTGATATTTCATGTAGATGTTGTTTGTCCCATGCTCAGCAGTGATTATCATGTATCTCATCCTGTAGTTATTTTATCTGACAGAGCATTTGCATGATTATTGCACTTACTGCTTGTCGCATATAGATTTACCTGCTAGCATATGATAGCGTAGTGCAGCACGTGCATGCTCGTGATTACCTTTATATGTTATCTCCATTCACGAGTTGGCAACTCACCCCCGTTGTGCCACAGTATTTGCAGGTTTCCCCTCAGAGTAGTCGCGGCAGGCTGCCTTTTTGCATCTTTTGGCTTCAGATACCACTACAGTTGGAGCGAGAGCTATTTTGGTATTTGTAAGTTGATGTACAACACCCCAATACTTGTGGGGAGGCGGAATTTTCAAAAACGAACTTGTTTAGTGAACAAACATCGACTAACCGCTTGAATCGAAGCTAAACGATAACTAACATAAAACATAGAGTTTCTATGCTACTATGTTTAAGGATTATACCTAACGAATCGTGTCCTTCGTCTTTGCGAACTCCACCTCCTCCTCGGCCTTCTCGAAGTAGTAGACGATCCACCCGAGAGCTTTACTCCAAGCTTAGCCTCTAAACTTGAAGCAACTAAACTTCTCTAAGTGCTAATCAAAGAAGCTAGGTGTAATATAGAGAGGGTTATGGATTAAGTAGTCTAACTAATCTTTGTACTCAACACATGAGAGGGGAGGATTAGGGTTTGAAGAGGGAGAGCTTGAGGAGAGAGAAGGTGAAGATAATTATCATATGAGAATAATGAGTTATCATAATATATATGAAACATTAAAATTCATCAATAAAAGAAAAACAAATGATGAATAATCAAGTCTCATAAATATCTAATGGTGATTCATAACCATGACTCATTAAGCATTTATTGTGCATTAATGATATGGATGAATCACTCTCATGACTCACTAAACTCATTCAATGCATATGACACCTAAACCTCCTTAGTCACCATCTTCTAGAAGCTTCTCGCACAATTACGAGAACGCCCCTCCAATCCGCAAAAATACGGAAAAACTTTAGACTGTATAAATCCAATAACCGGATACCAGTAACTGGCTTAAACCAAAGCCGACTGGTAAAAACTGTCCGAAAGTCGTACGCGCGTAAACGCACGTATGCGTCCGAACCCTTGTCGTAAAACCATACGACCTCTATATCGTTTCGCCTGGAGTAGGGAAACTCTCTGTGTGGGACTCTAGAGACTCGACTACTACGCTGGCAGTAGGTTTAACCACAGACCGCAAGCGGCACTAGCTGTACGTAACGGTCCCCAGGTAGATGTCGATAAGAAGGCCGATGAGGGAACCCATCCGAACTCCTACTGAGTCTGATGTGACAATCTCCATACAGTCCGGTCCGTTCGTCCAAGACTATCGCATATCGGGCCTAGGGGCGGCAAGCGTCAGTCCCCTAATAGCGGTATAAGTCGTGTCGGAGGGAAGCCCATTACACCCTGAGAAACTACTGGAACCTACCAGCAAATCTCGCTTGCCCTGGCCAGGGACTTTGAGCAATGGCTCTCTGACACAGCGCGATATCAACTCCCAATACCGGGAGAGACGAATCCTGTCTAACCGCCACTGCCTCCAAATGCTCGGGACTGCACCCAACTGCTACCTGTTTGCATGCCTCCTTTGAGCCGTGGTAGGGTAGCAATCTAAGAACAGTGGGACACACTCGAGGCGAAGTAGCAGTGTCAAGTCTGCGGACTATGCTGTACTCATGTCACCTGGGAACTGTTCACCGACGACTGGTATAAAACCAACCAACAGTTCCCTGTGAGTCCTGTCCGATGTACCCGTAACCTAACGAGCACCTGCATACTATCTCCAGTACGACGTACTGACGGCTGTGGGAATGACCATCTCCCCAACTGGGATGAGAAGCGTACACACCAGTCTACTCCGGAGTATCGATGCTCTGTCTCGATAATCCAACGACCAGGGACCTGAATAAGGATGTGCTTGTAGACTACCCAGCCCCCACTAATGTGACTGCCATCACAACGCTGGTAGTCAAGCAAGATCCTAAGAGCTCTATCAATACGTATACTCACATATTAAGATGGAAAAACCAAGTAGCATACTACCGTGTTTAGCAAGACTATTATATACATGTGAATATCCCAAGCTTCCATTAAGTAATATACAAACTAGTATGATACAGTAATGGCCTTCTAGGGCATAAACACTAACAATCTCCCACTTGCACTAGAGCCATGTACTGGCATATCGAAGACCAATGATCTCGAGTAGCCTCTCGAACTGAATCTGAGGTAGGGCCTTCGTGAATGGATCAGCAATGTTCTCTTCAGAAGCAACTCTCCGAACCTCGATCTCCTGACGATCAATGATCTCCCTGATCAGGTGATACCGCCTCAAGATGTGTCTGGACTTCTGATGGGACCTTGGTTCCTTCGCTAAAGCTATAGCTCCGTTGTTGTCGCAATACAGAGGTATTGGATCAACTATGGTAGGAACCACCTGAAGTTCTGTTAGGAACTTCTTCATCCAAACTGCTTCTTTTGCGGCATCGCAAGCAGCTATATACTCCGCTTCCATCGTCGAGTCAGCAACGGTGTCCTGCTTGGAGCTCTTCCAGCACACCGCCCCTCCATTGAGGGTAAAGACATAACCCGACATGGACTTGGAATCGTCCTTATCACTCTGGAAGCCGGAATCAGCAAAGGCCTCCAACCTGAGGTCTTTTCCGCCGTAAACTAAGAACATCTCCTTAGTCCTTCTCAGGTACTTGAGAATGTTCTTTACTGCTCTCCAGTGCATCTCCCCTGGGTCTGACTGATACCGGCTTACCACGCTTAGTGCGTAAGCTACATCTGGTCTGGTGCACAACATCGCATACATTATAGAGCCTACCGCAGAAGCGTAGGGTATAATAGACATGCGTTCCCTTTCCAAATCAGTCTTGGGAGACATCTCTTTGGAGAGGGTGATTCCGTGACAAGCCGGTAGATTACCGCGCTTAGAATCTTCCATACTGAATCTCTTCAGTACAGTGTCGATATACCTGGACTGCGAAAGTCCCAACATCCTCTTGGATCTATCACGATAGATCCGGATCCCCAGAATGTAAGAGGCATCACCCAGGTATTTCATGGAGAACCTGTGTGACAAGAATCCTTTGACAGATTGTAGCATAGGAATGTCATTTCCTATTAATAGAATGTCATCCACGTACAGGACGAGGAATACGACACTTCTGGCTACAACTTTACTATATATGCATAGTTCATCTGGATTTTTGATAAAGTCATATTCTTTGACTGTCTCATCAAAATAGATGTTCCAACTCCGCGATGCCTGCTTTAGTCCATAAATGGACTTAAGTAGCTTGCATACTTTCCCGCTGCTCCCACTCTGATTGAAACCCTCTGGCTGATCCATATAGACGCACTCTTCTAAATTTCCATTCAGAAAAGCCGTCTTTACGTCCATTTGCCAGATTTCATAATCATGGAAGGCAGCAATAGCAAGAAGGACCCGAATGGATTTGAGCATAGCCACTGGAGAAAAGTTTCGTCATAGTCCAAACCAGGTCTTTAACGAAAACCCTTTGCAACAAGTCTAGCCTTATAGGTTTCCACCTGTCCATCTACACCAATCTTTTTCTTGAAGATCCATTTGCATCCTATGGGTTTTACCCCATCTGGAGCAAAGTCCAAAGTCCATACTTTGTTGGTGTACATGGACTCCATTTCGGTCCGCATTGCATCTAGCCATCGTACCGAGTCACCGCTCTGGATGGCCTGCTAGAAGTCAGTAGGTTCATCATCATCTATGATGCAATCCTCTCTATCCCCATCTATGAGAAAACCGTAGTATCTCTCAGGCGGATGAGATGGCCTACTACTCCTGCGGAGGGGTGCGGGAATGTTCTGTTCTTCTTGAACCTCTGGTTCTACCAAACTTTCAGTAGCAGCTTGTGGTTCTGGAATTTCTTCCAGTTCTACTGCGCTCCCACTCTTCTGATTTTCTAAAAATTCAGTTTCTAAGAAGTGGGCATGACGAGAAACAAAAACCTTTTGTTCCTCTGCGTAATAGAAATAATATCCCTTGGAGTTCTTTGGATATCCCACAAGCTTACACTGTACTGAGCGTGCCTCGAGCTTGTCCGAATGCTGCTTTTTTACAAAAGCTGGACACCCCCATGTCCTAAAATGTTTTAGACAGGGTTTCTTCCCACTCCACATCTGATATGGTGTGGTAGGCACAGTCTTGGTTGGAACCTGGTTCAAAAGATATGCCGCTGATTCTAGCGCATAACCCTGAAAGATCGCAGTAACTCAGCATTACTCATCATGGATCGTACCATATCCAATAGGGTTCGATTCCTTCTCTTCGATACACCGTTGTGCTGTGGAGTGTATGGAGGAGTAAGCTGAGAGAGAATTCCTTTCACTTTTAGGTAACCTAGGAACTCGGCACTTAAGTATTCTCCACCTCGATCAGATCTCAGTGTCTTAATACTTTTGCCTGTTTGGTTTTCCGCTTCACTCTTGTATTCCAGGAATTTCTCAAAGGCCTCGGATTTATGCTTCATTAAGAAAACATGTCCATACCTAGAGAAATCATCTGTAGAAGTAATGAAGTAGGAATAACCACCTCTCGCATGTGTAGACATTGGACCACATACATCGCTGTGTATGAGTCCTAAGAGTTCGCTCGTTCTTATTCCTTGTCCAGTAAATGGAGTCTTTGTCATCTTTCCTTTGAGACAAGATTGACAAGTGTCATAAGTTTGATATTCGAACGAGTCCAAATATCCTTCTCTATGCAACTTAGTCAACCTTCTCTCATTGATGTGACCCAGTCTACAATGCCATAAAAAAGCATTATTTAAATCTGGAGACTTTCTTTTTGGTGTGTTCTGGACATTGAAAATTTGGAGTTGTTTTAAAACATATATACCGTTATTTAGAGTACCGGACCCAATCAAACCATGATTAAGGTGGATGTTCACAACATCTCTTACAAACGTGAAATCATAGCCTTTATTTGATAACAAGGAAACTGATATGATATTACACGTTAAGCTTGGTACAAAATAACAGTTATGTAAAACCAAAATATGTCCACTCGTCAATCCTAGGTGATAATCCCCGACGGACGCAGCTCCCACGCTAGCTCCGTTAGCAACCTTTAGGGTCATATCACCTTCCTTCAGCACTCTACGGTTTCTCAGTGCCTGCAATGAATTGCAAATATGAGATCCTGATCCGGTATCCAATACCCAGGAAGTAGAGTTGATCGACAGACAATTCTCAATCACAAACACACCTGAAGTCGAAGCCACAGCTTGATTCGGTTCCTGGTTCTTGGCGTTCCACGCCTTGCAATCCTTCTTCCAGTGCCCTTTCCTGTGACAATGGAAGCACTCATCCTGGCCCACTACCGGTACCGCAAACTTTTTCTTTCCCTTCCCTCCCACCGAACTAACACCTCCTCTAGGTTTGTTCGCGGCCTTCTTCTTCCTTCCTTTGGCCCTAGCCTTGGACCCAGAAGAAGATGCACCGCTAACAAACATAGCGGGTGTTTCCCTTGCTTTCTGCAAGGTGCCCTCTGCACTCCTTAACATGTTCAGGAGTTCCGGAAGTTCAACTTCTTTTCTTTGAAGTTTGAAGTTCAGGATAAACTGGGCGTAGGTGTGAGGAAGGGACTGGAGAATAAGGTCTGTATAGAGCTCATTATCCAAAGTCGTCCCAAGGTCTGCGAGCTCTTCAATATAGCCGATCATCTTTAGGACATGTTCTCCTACCGATGACCCGACAGCCAACCTTGGTCGAAACAACTTCTTAGAGGTCTCGTATCTTGCTATACGAGATTGCTCTCCATAAAGTTCCTTTGTATGGAGAAATATGCCATCTAGGGTCATATCCTCGTGCCTCTTCTGATGTTCATTGTTCATTGAGGCAAGCACGATGCACTTGGCTTTCGCGCAATATAAATCCCAGGTTTTGCGGATTTCCTTATCCGTATTGCTGGATTTGGGACCAGGGACAGCAGGTGCCATAGCGGTGAGGACATACCCCAATTTGTCATAGGTCAAAGCCATTTTGACATTCCGCAGCCAATCTTTATAGTTTGGCCCTGTCAGTATATTTTTCTCTAAAAGTAACTTAAGTCCAGTCATTTTCAGGGTTGCTGCAATTAGGAGAGAGAGAAGAAAACTCTTTAGCATGATGCTCTTGCAAGTTTAGAGTGGTTTTTAGTTTATCTAAACTGGATGGCTCCCACTGTTTCTCGAATCCTTCCTCAAACCATAAAAGAAGAATTAGCCAAGACTATTCTCACCGTACAATACTTGCTTAACCGTTCAGCCAGGCCAGTGTCGATACTTCGAGGGAGGTTTTCCAACGCTTTCGCGAAGTTCCTTAATTAAATAACCTCTTTTCTCTGGGGGCGTAACCCCGCTGACACCTTTCTGGACACCTACTTGGTTTATAGCATTGATCGTTAAGTGACGAATCTCCTGATAAGTAGCATATACTCACAGTAGGATCGGGATCCAAATATCATCGTATGATAATGTTGAAGGAATCCTACCAACATTCATCAAACTCCAAATGGTATGCAACTCTTTGCAAATTTCAGTTTCTTTAGAAATTCCCGATATATATTTTTGCCCCATATTCTTATGATCTTGACTAAGGGCCAACAAATCATAAGTCACATGTCAAGTTCTGCCCATCATTATCCTGTTGATTTGAACCCATCCATATACTCTTGACTAAGGGCCAAACAAAGTAATACGAGTGTCCCAAACTAACTCATCTATCTATGCAACAAATGAATACCCCAGCAGCTACCAATCACTATGTCTTGACTAAGGGCCAAACAAACATAGCTTGAATACTACTGACCATTCATAAGAAATGACGGAAGGATACGACTGGTTTTGGCGAAAACGTGAACGTAGTGAACTTGATATAACCGAAGGAACCTGATAGCTTTTAAAAGGAGTGGTTAAAGCTCCGCATTTAAAAATATCTGTTTTTAAAATAAACCGAGTGGTTTCTTTTAAATTGTTCCAACGATTAAAACTTTGGTTTATTTTCTTTGCATTACAGATAATGCGTCCCATCATTAACCTATCATTGCAGAAAACAACGAAAATACAACGCCCTCTTATGCCATCCGCATTCGCCACGTGGTCCCGTCATCACCCGTTAGGTTATTTAACTAACGACAGAGCGGGGGATGGGCTAGCGCGGGTGTAAAACATAAGTGACGTCTAAATAGCTATCATATATATAGATATTTTACATTCGTCTGACGCAATGATATTCATTCCAGATCACAGATGAACTTAATTGGATTTGCAAGCAATCCGTGTTTGTTTTGAGCCTGCAATAAAATACGGATTACACAGTTGTGATGAATAGCCATTACCCCACCCACGACCCCTTCGGGTGCGGCAAACTACCCGCCAGGCAGTTTGTGCACCCCACCTTGGGTCAGTCCTAGGAGCAAAAACAGTAAAATGAAATAATACAACGGTGGCTACAACCGCAACCTGGATGTGCCCCGCAAAATAATATTACAACAAATTACATTTATATCAAATGAATTAAATGATAACCCATCACATAACCCCGGCTAAACATCACAACGGTCCAACACAGTTCATATGCACAAACAGATAAAATCCATTTCAGAAATGTGCAACCCCCTGCCAACTGACATACTAGCAGTTAGGGGAGGTTTACGAACACATTATACAATCACAGATATAATCCAACAAGCAAATACTGTATAATTTCGATCGATTAAACACTTTTAATCTTGCTCCAATACTGCTCTGTAAACTTGAAACCTGAGCAAAATTAAAAAATACCAGAAAATCCCAAACATCACAGAGAACCAACACAAGAAAAATGAGTCCCTGAATCGTCAACTCGGCGGCGGATCGGTGCTATCCGCCGCGGTTCCGCGGCGTCGTAGGAGATTAAGGGGACCAAATTTTTTGTGTGTTCTAATAATGTCATTTTAAGCTTTCTGAACCTCCCTGAAAAATTTTATGACTTCATTTAAAAATCGACAGAAACTGAAGTTTTCGGGCTTTTCCGGTTTCGTTTTTTTTCGTTCGAAATTCATACAAATTTGAAAGTAAGTTATTTATTGTTTAGCGAGACTCTGATACCACTGTAAGTCGATGTACAACACCCCAATACTTGTGGGGAGGCGGAATTTTCAAAAACGAACTTGTTTAGTGAACAAACATCGACTAACCGCTTGAATCGAAGCTAAACGATAACTAACTTAAAACATAGAGTTTCTATGCTACTATGTTTAGGGATTATACCTAACCAATCGTGTCCTTCGTCTTTGCGAACTCCACCTCCTCCTCGGCCTTCTCGAAGTAGTAGACGATCCACCCGAGAGCTTTACTCCAAGCTTAGCCTCTAAACTTGAGGCAACTAAACTTCTCTAAGTGCTAATCAAAGAAGCTAGGTGTAATATAGAGAGGGTTATGGATTAAGTAGTCTAACTAATCCTTGTACTCAACACATGAGAGGGGAGGATTAGGGTTTGAAGAGGGAGAGCTTGAGGAGAGAGAAGGTGAAGATAATTATCATATGAGAATAATGAGTTATCATAATATATATGAAACATTAAAATTCATCAATAAAAGAAAAACAAATGATGAATAATCAAGTTTCATAAATATCTAATGGTGATTCAAAACCATGACTCATTAAGCATTTATTGTGCATTAATGATATGGATGAATCACTCTCATGACTCACTAAACTCATTCAATGCATATGACACCTAAACCTCCTTTGTCACCATCTTCTAGAAGCTTCTCGCACAATTACGAGAACGCCCCTCCAATCCGCAAAAATACGGAAAAACTTTAGACTGTATAAATCCAATAACCGGATACCAGTAACTGGCTTAAACCAAAGCCGACTGGTAAAAACTGTCCGAAAGTCGTACGCACGTAAACGCACGTATGCGTCCGAACCCTTGTCGTAAAACCATACGACCTCTATATCGTTTCGCCTGGAGTAGGGAAACTCTCTGTGTGGGACTCTAGAGACTTGACTACTACGCTGGCAGTGGGTTTAACCACAGACCGCAAGCGGCACTAGCTGTACGTAACGGTCCCCAGGTAGATGTCGATAAGAAGGCCGATGATGGAACCCATCCGAACTCCTACTGAGTCTGATGTGACAATCTCCATACAGTCCGGTCCGTTCGTCCAAGACTATCGCATATCGGGCCAAGGGGGCGGCAAGCGTCAGTCCCCTAATAGCGGTATAAGTCATGTCGGAGGGAATCCCATTACACCCTGAGAAACTACTGGAACCTACCAGCAAATCTCGCTTGCTCTGGCCAGGGACTTTGCATAATGGCTCTCTGACACAGCGCGATATCAACTCCCAATACCGGGAGAGACGAATCCTGTCTAACCGCCACCGCCTCCATGTGCTCGGGACTGAACCCAACTGCTACCTGTTTGCATGCCTCCTTTGAGCCGTGGTAGGGTAGCAATCTAAGAACAGTGGGACACACTCGAGGCGAAGTAGCAGTGTCAAGTCTGCGGACTATGCTGTACTCATGTCACCTGGGAACTGTTCACCGACGACTGGTATAAAACCAACCAACAGTTCCCTGTGAGTCCAGTCCGGTGTACCCGTAACCTAACGAGCACCTGCATACTATCTCCAGTACGACGTACTGACGGCTGTGGGACAGACCATCTCCCCAACTGGGATGAGAAGCGTACACACCAGTCTACTCCGGAGTATCGATGCTCTGTCTCGATAATCCAACGACCAGGGACCTGAATAAGGATGTGCTTGTAGACTACCCAGCCCCCACTAGTGTGACTGCCATCACAACGCTGGTATCAAGCAAGATCCTAAGAGCTCTATCAATACGTATACTCACATATTAAGATAGAAAAACCAAGTAGCATACTACCATGTCTAGCAAGACTGTTATATACATGTGAATATCCCAAGCTTCCATTAAGTAATATACAAACTAGTATGATACAGTAATGGCCTTCTAGGGCATAAACACTAACAGTATTTAGGTGGGTTGTGGTATCTGGTTACTTTTATTGTACACACTTTTGTATCTAGTATTCTCTATCTACCATATATGTACTTGACTTAGAGACAGTGTGAGGACGATGATGTATATTTTTTGTATTCTGGTGTCGAACTCGTGGGAGCCGACTTTTTATTTGAAGTTATTATTCTGGGGTGTTACTTATTGCTCATTCTTCGCTACGGTGTCGTATATTACTCTTGTGGTGATGGTTTCCGCCGTTGGGCGTGATTGCTCCCGGTTGGGGATGCTTTGTTCATTATATCTCATTTTCACTTATATCCTGTTTTTACCCGATTTTCGGGGTTACTTTTACAAAGGAAATGCTGCCAAAATTATTATAAGGATAATTTAACTTTTAAAGGAACCTCATTGAACCAATTAAGGTTTTCTCAATGTTTTTAATTAAATGTTTTCAACACTCACTACTTTTAAATGGTTTTGATTTCTGGGTACGGCTTACTTAGTCATGTTATGCCTGTAGACGTTGCGTGGTTAAGTGCCGGTCACGAGTCGAAAGATTCGGGTCGTGACAAAGTTGGTATCAGAGCGTAGGTTTTACCTTTCGGAGTGTTCTTAGGATGACCCTGGTATGATGGAGTAGGTAGCTGATGCAGAGTGGCATAGCAGGCGTATGTTCTGCGGCATACTCATGACACGGTACTCCGCCAAAGCGACCTTAGGACTTATTGATTTAAATTCCTTTTGAGTATATACATTCTTGCGATTCGATTTCTGCATCCTTATCGAATCCTATTTTTCATTCAGCCATTATGCCGCCAAAGACTACAAGGGTGCAGAGAGCGGCCGCGAGGGCCGAGATTCGAGTTGATTCGTCGGAGACGAGGACTGATCCGGGCAGTACACCGGTTGTACCCGAGCAGGATGTTCCTCCCGTGACAGATCAGATCGCCATGCTAGGGGCTGGTATGCAGGAGATGCGCCAGACGGTAGGATCCAGCATGCAGGAGATGCGCCAGATGATAGATCGCTAGTTGAGACGCTTCGAGCGCAGCGACCAGAGGTAGCTCCACCCGTTACACAAACCGCGATGGTACCTACCGCACAGCCAGTTGCCCCTGCAGCTACGGAGGTGATTACAGTATCGCTATCAGAGTTCATGAGGCTGAAGCCTCCGGTCTTCACAGGCACCGATGCAGCCGAGGACCCACAGTCCTTCATTGATAGGATGGCTCGGATATGTCGTTCCCTCAGATGCGCAGATGCGAGATGGGTTGAGTTCGCGAGCTTTCGCCTAGAAGGTCTTGCGCAGAAATGGTGCGAATCAGTCGAGAAGGGCAGAGCAGCATGTCTTCCTCCTATGACCTAGACAGAGTTCGTGGCGCTATTCCTTGCCCGCTTTCTTCCCCTGAGTGTCAGAGATGCTAGAGCACGCAGGTTCGAGTCCTTACGCCAGACTCCGGAGATGTCAGTGGCAGAGTATGATGTGCTGTTCACAGAGCTATCTATCTATGCGCCGTATCTAGTGGCTACCGAGGAGTTACGAGTCAAGAGATTTGTTCGAGGCTTGCTTACACCACTGTTCCTTACGATCAGCGCGCAGCACTACGAGACATATGCAGCAGCGGTAGATGCAGCTCTATTAGTCGAGGAGCGCCTTGCTGAGACTTCGGTAGTCCCATAGCCAAAGAGAGTTCGTACTGGTATATCAGCACGGAGACAGACATTCAGACGCCGCGACAGGTACCGTTCAGGCACGAGGAGTGGCAAAGATTCGGGATGAGGCCAGATGTTTAGTTCGTATCCACGAGAGAGTCAGCAGTCGTCGCGAGGTTGCTATAGATGCGGCAGTTTACTTCACCTCGTCAGAGATTGTCCTGAGATTCACCGGAGGGAGACAGCAGCACCGCACATCACCTTACCACCTTCACCACCCAAGAGGCCGTTGCCTGCTGTTCCTACTGTTACTCCGCGACAGAATCATACATAGAGAGGTCGTGGGCGTGAAGGAGTTGGTCAGAGGGGACGGGATGACCGAGGCAGAGGACAGTCAGTCATAGGTGGAGGGCAGGCATGAGTTTTTGCTTTGACGCATCAGGACGTGAAGGCGTCCAATGCGGTGGTCTCAGGTATCCTTCCAGTATGTTCTGTTGATGCATACGTATTGTTCGATCCCGTATCCATGCACTCGTACGTATCTACACACTTCGTGCCGAGTTTGGGTAGAGAGTCCGGTTTGCTTGATCAGCCGCTTGTTATGACTACTCCTATGGGAGAGTCGTTTGTTACTAGGCACGTGTTCCGATCCTGTACCGTCTGTATTGGCGAGAGAGAGCTGCCTGTCGATTTGATCCTTTTCGAGATGTTGGACTTCGACGTTCTTTTGGGCATGGATTGGTTAGCCACGTGCTATGCTTCTGTGGACTGCCATGAGAAGACAGTTAGATTTTGTTTTCCCGACGAGTCGGTTTTTGTTGTGTTGGGGGACCGTGGTGCCGCCCCATACTGTGTGATTTCTTCCTTTCACGCTGGACAGCTTTTGAGGAAGGGATGTTAGGGATTTCTCGCCTATGTTTGTGATACTAGAGCTACAGAGGTTCCTCTGGATCAGGTTCCGGTTGTTAGCGAGTTCCCTGATGTGTTCCCTGAGGAGCTTCCTGGGCTATCACCCGAGCGCGACATTTCTTTCTGTATTGATTTGGTTCTTGGCGCGGGGCCTATTTCTATACCGCCTTATCGGATGGCCCCGGCGGAACTTCGAGAATTGAAGGGCCAGTTGCAAGATTTGCTGGACAAGGGACTTATTCGACCCAGTGTTTCTCCTTGGGGTGCTCCAGTCCTGTTCGTCAAGAAGAAGGACGGCAGTTTGCGTCTGTGTATCGATTATCGCCAGCTAAACCGGGTTACAGTGCGGGACAGATATCCTTTGCCGCATATCGACGATTTGTTCGACCAGCTTCAGGGGGAAGGATACTTTTCGAGGATCTATTTGCGATCAGGCTATCATCTGCTATGGGTTCGACAGGAGGACATTCCTAGGACAGCTTTTCGCACGCACTACGGCCATTACGAGTTTTCGGTGATGTCGTTCGGACTCACCAATGCGCCAGCAGCATTCATGGATTTGATGAACCGTATTTTCCGGCCGTATCTTGATCTGTTCATCATTGTATTCATTGACGATATTCTGGTGTATTCTCGGAGTAGAGAGGAGCACGAGCAGCACCTGCGGATTACACTGCAGACCTTGAGAGAGCATCAACTTTTCGCCAAATTCTCCAAGTGTGCTTTCTGGCTGGACAGCGTAGACTTCTTGGGGCACGTGATTTCACGAGACGGTATATGTGTAGACCCGAGGAAGATCGAGGCCGTTCGGGGTTGGCCCAGACCCACATCAGTTACGGAGATTCGCAGCTTTTTAGGGCTGGCCGGCTACTACAGGCGATTTGTGCAGGATTTCTCTCGCATTGCTACACCTTTGACCGGGTTGACCCGGAACGAAGTTCTTTTCGTTTGGACAGAGGAGTGTGAGCGCAGTTTTCAGCAGTTACGGGCTCTACTGACTACGGCGCCAGTATTATCATTGCCTTCAGGGTCAGGTGGATTTGTGGTTTATTGTGATGCTTCTCTAGTGGGGCTAGGGTGAGTTCTGATGCAGCATGATAGGGTGATCGCGTATGCTTTGAGGCAATTGAAGAAACATGAACAGAACTACCCCACTCACGATTTGGAGATGGCTGCAGTGATCTTTGCACTTAAGATCTGGCGACATTATCTATATGGAGAGTCATGCCAGATATTTACTGATCACAAGAGCTTAAAGTATATCTTCCAGCAGCGAGACCTGAACCTTAGACAGCGCCGATGGATGGAGTCAGTGAAGGACTACGACTGCGAGATCTTGTACCACCCGGGCAGGGCTAATGTGGTGGCAGATGCTTTGAGTAGGAGGCCCGGAGGTAGTCTATTTCGTTTGAGCACAGTACAGAGGCAGTCGTTGGCAGATTGGCAGATCTTATGCGACATCCGGGTACAGTTTGAGTTTACGCCGATCGGAGGACAGATTGCGCATGTTCGTGCACACCCACAGTTGCTCGACCGTATATATGAGGCACAGCACAGTGATGACCGTTGTTCAGAGATCAGGACGCAGATAGGACAGGGCAGATTTTCCGAGTTCATGATCGATGATCAGGGGATACTACGATTTGGGACCAGATTGTGCATACCAGATGCTGAGGCACTGCGGCGTGAGATTCTCGAGGAGGCACATCGATCGGTGTATAGTGTTCATCCAGGTTCCACCAAGATGTACCACGATTTGAGAGATGTTTACTGGTGGGACGGGATGAAGAGGGACATTGCAGATTTTGTGTCGAGATGCCTGACTTGTCAGCAAGTCAAGGCTGAGCATCAGAGGCCCGTGGGGGAGCTACAGCTGTTGCCCATTCCGGAGTGGAAATGGGAACAGATTTCTATGGACTTTATTGTGGGTCTACCCAGGACTAGTCGAGGGTATGACTCCATCTGCGTGATCGTAGATCGTTTGACGAAAGCGGCTTACTTCCTACCGGTGAAGACGACTTTCGGATTTGCTCAATATGCCCAGATTTATATTGATGAGATTGTACGACTACACGGAGTTCCGACATGTATTGTGTCCGACAGAGGCACCCAGTTTACCAGCCGACTATGGCAGAGGCTTCAGGAGGCTTTGGGCACCCGCTTGAGTTTCAGTACAGCATTTCATCCGCAGACCGACGGACAGTCAGAGCGGACTATTCAGACTCTCGAGGACATGCTCAGAGCGTGCGTATTAGACTTCGGAGGTAGCTGGGATCATCATTTGCCCTTAGTAGAGTTCTCCTATAACAACAGCTACCAGCAGACCATTCAAATGGCACCGTTTGAGGCTCTTTATGGGAGGAGATGTAGATCGCCCGCCTGTTGGACAGAGCTCAGTGAGAGCAGTATCTTAGGGCCGCAAATTGTGGAGGAGACGACCACGAAGATCCAGTTGATTCGCAATAGGATGAGAGCAGCCTAGAGAAGGCAGAGATCTTATGCGGACCGTCGTCGGCGCAGACTTGAGTTTTCTGTTGGTGATCATGTTTTCTTGAGGGTCTCCCCAATGAAAGGTGTGATGAGATTTGGGAAGAAGGGGAAGCTTAGTCCCAGATATGTGGGCCCCTTCGAGATCCTCGAGCGAGTTGGTGCGGCTGCGTATCGTTTAGCCCTTCCGCCCAGTTTTCCAGACGTGCACCCGGTATTTCACGTTTCGATGCTCCGCAGATATCTTCATGATCCTTCGCATGTGATTCAGCACCCGATGATCCAGCTTGAGCGTGACCTTTTCTATGCAGAGCAGCCGGTGATGATCTTGGATCGACAAGTGAAGAAATTGAGATCGAAGGACATACCGTCAGTCAAGGTACTTTGGCGGGGCCAGAGCGGCGAGGAGGTCACTTAGGAGACCGAGAGCGAGATGAGGAGGTATCCCCATCTTTTTGAAGGTATGTATAGTTAGATTTTTAAATTCGGGGACCTAATTTCTTTAAGGGGGGTAGATTGTAACACCTTGAAATTCGTTTAGAATGTTTCCTCGTTATTTAGCTAGTGTGTGTGTTTTTCGTAAAAGTGGATATCTTATTTTCCTTCTTCGCTAGTGGGTTTTGTGTTGTGGAGTGTTTATATATATATATATATATATATATATATATATATATATATATATATATATATATTTAGGGTTGTTAATTATTTTTAGTTGTGTTTACCCTAATTGGAAATTGTGTTAGTGTACACATGCACACTTAGCACATTTTTGTGACTTTGGTTAAAAAGTGTATTATGTTAACCCTTTTTCTTTTCTTGCATGGTTTTATTTATCCCACCTATTTAAGCAAGTCAAAACCTTTTTTTTATAATGCAAATTCAAATAGAAATGGAGAGGTATGGTGGGTAGGTAGGAAACTTGACTTTCGACCATTTTCTTTCTCTCTTCTCTCTCTCTTCTCAATTTCTGAAATTCTCAGCAGAGAGCAGCAGCAAAACACAGCATTTTCTTCATCTTCTCTTCTCTTTTCACTTCTCTTTTGATTCATGCTCAAACCCTACCCAAATCCAACCTTTTTCCTTCACAAAACCTTGGTTTAATGGCTCATTTAAGGTGTTTAGTGGCAAGACTGCATACTTGAGGCTAGATCTGGAGCTTTTGGTGTTTTATAAGGTGTTTTGAAGGTATTAACTCACCATTGGCACCTCTTTTAGATAACTTGTTTTATTTCTAGCAAAATACCACTTTTTATGCATGTTTTGTGCTATATAAAGGGATTTAGTGAGGTTGTGATAAAAATTAACTTTTTATGGCTTGATTAGCTTGGTAATGTGATATTAGTGTGGTTTTGGACTTGGGTTTGTTTCAGATTTCACAAAAATACCATAAAGTATCATTTTAGTGCAAAGTGTGACTTTTAGCTTGAAATTGGGTTCTGTTGAAACTGCTACTACCCGGGGTGTTTCAGAATAAAATTGTAATTACTGGGATATACACAGTGTGTATGGAGTGCACACACCAAACCTGGGAGCCCAACCCCCTACCCAGGCCGCCGAAAAACTTTCTGGCCGCAAATTGCGGCCAGATGGGAGGATGGTGGGTTGGGGTTTTTGTGGTTGGCGTCTGCTGGTATTTGGAGTGTGTTGGCATATTTATTTTTATAAAAATATATCTGTATAAAAATCTGGGACCTATTACCCTATTTTCCGTATTTTAAATATCCGCGACATACGTGATACGTGTGTGGTTTTGGGTTGTGCTGCGTATCGCGACGCGTCAGGTTAGCTTCAGGAGCGTGATCACACGTTATAGCATATCGCGCACACGCGCGCTTGGTTTGCAACGCGGGTTTCTAGTTTGACCGTAATATCGCGTTTTTGGTAGGTTTGAGCTTATGTGTGCTATATTGTGTAAATTTAGGTTCGCAGGCGAGTGAGACGGACGCTGCGAAGAAGGGGAAGCAAGTCGTCGGATACACTTAGCGCGAGACTCCGGTGAGTAGATTTAATATCTACGGGGATATCACCCGCATGGCATTCTACGTCAGGGCTGATAGGACTTTATAGCTATACATTGCATTTACCTACATTGACTGTTCATGGATACTGTTGTTGCATACTGTATTCCCCGCTATATGTACGAAAACATAGATTTGATAGAACACAGCACTATTACTAACGGTTTATGTTGCACGAGCACCAATCTGCATGTTACACTCACACCGTTAGTAATTGCCATGACACACTCACTGTAGATTTGCCATGATCATTATACTGTAGTTCATTTCACATATGATTCGATATGATTTGAATAGAAATTGGGAGCCGCATGCTGTCTTTAAAAACTGAACTATCTTAAGAAAGGCGGTTTCTCCCTTGTACCTATATCATGATGACTTGTTGTACTTAGCACATCGTATTTGATTTACTCTTTGGTGTTGGATTTTATGTGATTTCTGGTTTTGAAGACCGTGGAATTATTTAAGAAAATATGCACTACTTGAAAACCCGTTTCCTCATGATATGATATTTTAGTGCGTCCACCACGCGTTTTCTCGGTGCTGAGAAGTGTGCTTAAAACCCGATTCGAGGAGTGGATGATCCGTTTGCAGGTTCGTGGTGGACCCGGTATGGTTCCCCTCGGCAAGATGATCGATGGACTTTGCCGATTGAGCCTGGAGGTGGGCGAGTACCTACCGGTGATTGGTTGGACCTGGCGGTTATCTGGAGGATACTGACCAGAGTCGAGAGATGGATGCGGGATGATCAGTACTGCCGGGGCCGAGGGCCGATACCGCAGACGGAGCCCGTGGGCTGATCCGGACCTACGGAGCCCGATGTATGAGGATTTGCGTGTCGATGCTGGACACGAGTATTTATGATATTTTGGGTGCCGATGTTGGGCACTCGTGATTCTCAGAGTTTTACAGGATTGGAGGGCCGAGGAGAGTGCCGGCGCCTGAGCTTATTTGGAATTTGGGTGCAGCTTGGGCACCGATTATTTTTCCACGATTGATATTTCGTGTAGATGTTGTTTGTCCCATGCTCAGCAGTGATTATCATGTATCTCATCCAGTAGTTATTTTATCTGACAGAGCATTTGCATGATTATTGCACTTACTGCTTGTCGCATATAGATTTACCTGCTAGCATATGATAGCGTAGCGCAGCACGTGCATGCTCGTGATTATCTTTATATGTTATCTCTATTCACGAGTTGGCAACTCACCCCCGTTGTGCCACATTATTTGCAGGTTGCCCCTCAGAGTAGTCGCGGCAGGCGGCCTTTTTGCATCTTTTGGTTTCAGATACCACTACAGTTGGTGCAAGAGCTATTTTGCTATTTAGGTGGGTTGTGGTATCTGGTTACTTTTATTGTACACACTTTTGTATCTAGTATTCTCCATCTACCATATATGTACTTGACTTAGAGACAGTGTGAGGATGATGATGTATATTTTTTGTATTCTGGTGTCGAGCTCGTGGGAGCCGACTTTTTATTTGCAGTTATTATTCTGGGGTGTTACTTATTGCTCATTCTTCGCTACGGCGTCGTATATTACTCTTGTGGTGATGGTTTCCGCCGTTGGGCGTGATTGCTCCCGGTTAGGGATTCTTTGTTCATTATATCTCATTTTCACTTATATCCTGTTTTTACCCGATTTTCGGGGTTACTTTTACAAATGAAATGCTGCCAAAATTATTATAAGGATAATTTAACTTTTAAAAGATCCTCATTGAACCAATTAAGGTTTTCTAAATGTTTTTAATTAAATGTTTTCAACACTCACTACTTTTAAATGGTTTTGATTTCTGGGTTCGGCTTACTTAGTCGCGTTACGCCTGTAGACGTTGCGTGGTTAAGTGCCGGTCACGAGTCGAAAAATTCGGGTCGTGACAATACGACGGTTGTTAGTATCGAGCTATACCGTCCGATATTTAACAACCTTTGTATAGTTCTATGTCGCGACGAACATCGAACGTATGTTAAGCAATAGACGGGGACTAAGTGGCGCTTTTAGTTTCATATATGAGTATCGATGAGAATATGAAAGTTTCATATTATCATCGAGTATCATATATTGGTTTTAACTTGAACATCTTGAATCACTCTCTAATGATGCGTTTGTTGTGTATTCTTGTTGTATGTGTAACATGATTTTAAACTTATGAAATAATACTTGCTTAGTTACATGCAAATTGATCGACATTGCAAGTTAAACTTCGGCTTCGTATGTACCAAGAACTAGTATCTCCATAAATGTATTAGACATCAATTTGGATATTTCAATCTACCACACATCTGTATCCATATGCATAAAAGGGATGCATTTTATATATCCATATTTTGAGTCATCTATATTTATCGTGTGAAAACAAAAGAGTATGAAAACAACATGTTCTTGTGTATCTATATATTAGACCATTGAGATCAAGATTGATAGAACTGATCATCCACAAAGAGATTAAGGATTGACTTTCGACAGCCCTATGAAGGAAAATTTTCTCCTACGGCAACCTAATAATATACCCATTATCCTCATATATACATATATGCAGGCAGGCATGGATACATACATGCAAATATTTGAAAAATTAATATATCAACCAAAAACTATTATTGCAATGGTATTCATCTATAACAATCAACAATTAAAACTACAAATGTAGGATACTGATATCATAAAGTGTTTTACGCAACATATGAATTCACATGACTGAAACATGCATAAAAAAAACATGTTCATCTAAAAGAAAGGCCATTGTCAACAAATATAGACAAATACGTCATAAAAACAGTAACTAACAAGTTGATTAGAATCTAGATCAAGAGAATGATAGGAAAAACAATTGACTAAGATCTATAATGACAAGTCTATTACCATGACTCTCGACTAACAAAGGTGGCTTTTCGCCCTCGGTAGCTTGATAATTAGGATTTGATGGCGAATAAAAATATGCATATGCTGTTTGACCGGGAACTTCAATAGGAAACTCAATGAGGTCGGGTGTACTGAAGTACGCTTTGTATTTCGCTATATCAGGTGATGAAGCCTAAGCCCTAGCCCCAGCCCCACCCCAACCCCAACCCCAACCGAACCCTAGCCCCAGCCCCAGCCCCAACTGAACCCCAACCCCAACCCCAACCCCAACCGAACCTTAACCCTAACCCTAACCCTAACCCTAACCCTCACCCCAACCCTCACCCTGAACCGTAGACCTAACATCATCAAAATTATAAATAATTTGAGATTTACTAACCTGTAGCGGGCGGTGGAGGAGATGACAGAGAAGACCGGTTGTTGACGACTATCGGCGACGAGTCACGGACGGTGGCGACGAGGAAGTCAACGAGGAAGTTTAGGGAACGACCGAGAAAGGTGGAGATGAGGAGCGGAGGGCGGTGGCGACGAGGCACGGGAACGAGCGATCGAGGCGCGGGAGAGTGAGAGAGAGAATTTTTGGGAACGATCGATGACTTTTCTGTGCTTTTTTTTATTAATAACCTATTTATATGCCCCTATGGACATAACCGTATGTCTACCGTTTGCAGCTCCGTAGGGCCAAACAACAAATTACGATTTAATATTTTTAAATTAGAACGTAAGGCACCATAGGGACAACGATTGGGACCTACGGATAAATCCGTAGGGGCAATAAATAGTTGCCCCTACGGATTCCTGAGTCCGTAGGGGCAACCCCATATTGTAGTAGTGACTCCGCAAAACCTGTTGCATTTGTAACCATAACATGTTACAATATTATATATCACATATATAATATTTATTGTAACAAAATAGAATAATACAATTAACATATATCACATATATATCAATATATTATCCAAGTGAGAATAAAAGAACCTTTAAGTGAGCTAATATTAGTTAATATAATATAATATATCAAATATATAATTATACATTAAATTATCGAATCAACACTTGATCCGATAATCCGGCTATTTCACAAATAACCGACTAATATAATCTGTATCAGTTCATCGAATCAACACATGATCCGATGACCCGGCTATATCACATATACCCGGCCGATATCACATATCGCGACAATCTAATACGGTATCACATACACGTATTATTTTCGGTCCCGCACATATCACATATGTGCTCCTACTCCATTTTGCCTGAGCCAGAAAACCTCTGTGTAGGACTCCACAGAATCGTTAATATGCCGGCAGTAGGTGATGATCATATCAAACACCCACAAGCTGCAAGCGGTCAGCTAAACGTAACAGCCACTCAGGTATTGAGCTATCAGAAGATCAACAAGCAAGCATGTACATTCTCCTGTGAATCCAACCAGTAACACTCTCGTACAGTCCGGTCTCTTCGTCTGATATGCCGCATATCTCGCCTAGGGGTGGTAAACGTCAGACCTCAGTAGCTTGATAAGTCATGTCGATATGAGGTCTATAACAGTTCGAGAAACTACTGATAACACTTACCAGTAAATCTCAGCAAACCTTGCCAGGGATTTCCAGTTATAGCCAATCGAACACAGCGCAACTTCAACTCCCTATACCGGGAGAGACGAAACCCCTTCTATCGCTCATTGCCTCCATGTGATTCGGGACTGTACCCAAAAGCCCCCGTTTTGCACGCCCTCTTAGACGTGGTATGATAGAAATCAAAGCACAGTGGGAATCATACAGGACTCTATGACGATCTCGGGTCTACAGACTAACCTGTACTAGTGTCACCAGAGAACTGCCATCTGACGTGAGGTATAATACCATCTGGGAGTTCTCAATGAGTCTGTCCATTGTACCCTGTCTTCACTGAGCACTTGTATACCTTCTCTGATGCCAAACACCAATGGATATGGGATCATCCATCGCTCATCATATGGGTCAAGAAGCGCATACGCTAGTCTACTCTGGAGTATCGATGCCCTGTCTCGGTACTCCCACGACTTGGAACAATTGAAGGATGTACTTAGTGACTACACTGTCCCCACTAGTATGATCTGCATCATAGTCCTGGTAGTCAAGTACTCATCCTAATGGCTTTATCAACATGTATCATAGAGACAATCAGAGCACATGTTAAGATAAAGAGCAACCAGATAGCATACTATCATGTCGAGCAAGATAGTCCTCCCTATATATGTCCAAGCGTCCACTACAATATATATCGTATGTACAGTAATGGCCTCTAGGGCATACATATCACTAACACAAGCATCCACTACAATATACATCGTATGTACAGTAATGGCCTCTAGGGCATACATATCACTAACAATCTCCCACTTGCACTAGGGCCATCAGTTGTGGTATCGTATATCCAACAATCAGCTGTGGTTGAAGTATCTCATACTCAACCATCTCATAAAAGTCTCTACTGGGAAATAGGCCTTTGTGAGTGGATCCGCGATGTTGTCCTCTGTGTCTACTCTCCTGACCTCGATCTCCCTGGAGATCAACCATCTCCATGATCAGGTGATACTGCCTAAGAATATGTTTGCATCACAGATGGGATGGGGGTTCCTAGGCCTAAGACACAACTCCATTGTCACACAATGGTAGGAACGAAGTTCATCTCATGAACTCATATATATCTAGACTTCCTCTTTGGTAACATCCTTGGTAATGATGTATCGTGCCTTTAATCGTCTAGTAAGTCACGGTATCTAGCTTGGAACTCTTCCAACATACCGTCCTTCCAATGAGGATAAAGACAATGCCTACGAATGACATTCAGTCGTCCTTATCACCCTGGAACCTTTCCAGTGATTCTCCCCAGGATCGATTGATACCATCTCACTACAACTAGTGAGAATCCTAACATCCAATTAGATCTATCTCATAGATCTATAACCCAGGATTTAGGAGGTGTCACCTTTATCCTATATGGAGAATCTTTGTGATAAGAGAAGATTGATCGAGCGTAGCATAGGAAACTCCTTCCCTATCAAGAGTATGTCATCCACGTACTATACGAGGATCACCACCATACTCCCTACTACCTTTTTGTATATACTTGGTTCATCTACCATTTTGATGAAGTCAAACTCTTTGATTGCCACATCAAAACAGAAGTTCCAACTCCGCGATGCCTGCTTTATCCCATAAAGCAACTTGCATACGTTTCCGCTACTTCCACTGTCTACGAAGCCCTCTGGCTGTGTACTTATAGACGCTCTCTTCTAAATCATCATTTAGAAAAGCAGTCATAACACCTAACCGCCAGATATCGTAGTCGTGGTATGTAGTAGTAGCAAGTAGGATCTGGATGGACTTAAGCATAGCTTTGAAAGTCTCAACTTTTCCATGTACACCAAGTAATCATCTCAAGATATACTTGCTCCTGATGGGGATTTAACCCTTCAGATAAAGCAACCAAAGTCCATACTTTGTTGGTGTATAAGGATTCTATGTCAGATCACTAAGCATCCAGCCATTCTTACAGAGTCCCACTCCTGATGGCCTGCTCGAAAATAGTTGGGTCATCATCTCATGATGCAATCCTCGCTCCCACTGTCATAGAGAAACCGAAGTATCTCTCAGGTTGGTGAGGAACTCTACTAGATCGGCGGAGAATCTGAGGTTCGTTAGAAACTATTGAATCCATCGGGTTTACCAAATCATCAGCTGCAGTTTGTATAGCTGGAACTATTTCCAGTTCTATCTCATGACCACTAATTTCTTCATAAGAAATTCCCTTTCACAAAGGTGGCATGCTGAGAAACAAAACATCTTTTGTTCCTCGGTTCAGTAGAAGATATTCCCTTGTGAATGCTTGGGATATCCAAGAAACTTCCACAGAACTGACCTTGCTTCAAGCTTGTCCGGATTTTGCTTTTGACATAGGCCGAACAACCCCAAATCTTAACTTCCTTAGGAGATGGGCTCTTCCCATAACATATCACATATGGAGTGGTAGGCATCTGATTTGGTTGTGTCACGACCCGAAAGTACGGAATGTGACTGGCACTTAGATTACGAGACGTTTAAAGGCGTAACGTAAATTAAGTCAGGCAAAGCCTAGAAAATCTAAACCCAAACCAAAGAGAGTGAAGGAAACCTTTCACGAATACGACTTGAAATCAATTTAGTTGCACTGAACCCCTTTTATAAAAACATCAAAAATTTCCGAAAATTTCGGCAGAGTCTCCTCTGTAATTCTATCCCCCAAAATGGGTACAACAAGATATATAACCTGTAATCACAAAATTGCATCCCCAAGCGGGAGCTAGCTCTTCGCCCAAGGCGGATCACAACCACACGCAATATATATATGTAATATCAAGAAAATAGCATAAAGAAATGCAAAATACAAGAAAACACAACGTCGGCTCAAGTGAGCTCGACCAAAAGAAACGACATATACATAAATCTCACAGTCTCATCACTTGGTCGCATATACACATAAGAAGTGGTAAATGGAGAATACTAGATACAAAAATAGTTCAAAAGAGATAAAAGTGCTCTCGCAACCCACCTACGAGCAATGTCGCGAGTCTGAGCAAAAGAAATCACTAATAAAATAAGCCGCTGCTACTAGGCTGATGAGTCCGACCTGCAAGACTCTGTGGCACAACGGGGGTGAGTTGCCAGCTCGTGAGTAGAATATAACATCTAGTAAGGCTATCGTAAGAATGCACGCAAATGCGTCACAGCATGTATGTCCAGATGTGATGTAATACCTCTAGTATGCATGCACATGTATGAAATGTCAATACTAAATCTTTAAGTGTTTTAAATGCTATGAGTTCTGCATTCTTAACTTTAGAAAAATAATATCTGTATAATAGCTAAATACCATCAAGAAATCATCTGAAACCCGTGTCAAGCATCGACACCAAATATGAAAACACATCTGTCTCAATGTCTCACTGTATCAATGTCTCAATACATCGGGCTCCGTTAGTCCGGATCGACCCATATCATCAAATCTCACGACAACGGTCAGTATCCTCCGGATATCCGCCGCGCCTGACATCACCGGTAGGTAGTCTTCCCCTGCCAGTCTCATCGTCTACAACTCGATCTTTTTGCCCCGGGGTACCATACCGGGCCCACCATGTACCCGAGACGGTACATCCACTCCTCGAATCGGGTCTCGAAATCTAACAGAAAATATGAAAACTCAAGGTGGACGACACATACATCATGAGAAAACGGCAACTTTGTTTTAAAAATGATAAATATAAGCTTTTGTTAAATTATTGCGGTTTTCCCCAAAATCCAGAAATCGCAGCAATACTGAAATCCTCAAGAAAATCATAAGACCCAACATGTTGTATATGATAATGTCTATGATATCAAGGTATGTGATGTGATTTGTGGCTAGAAATCTATGTAAGTATGATGATGATGCGAGGTATATACATGCTATGCGATTTCATATATCATGTATGATGCAAGTGGTGATACTAAGCTAAACAGGTTCTTTGGTGCTCGTGGCATGGCAATTACCAAAGGCGTGTGTGTCACATGAATAGTGTGCGTGCAACAGGAGCCAATGGTAATGGTATTCGTGTCCTACGAAGTGATATCGCACATGTGTATATGGATATCCTATGCAAATCTTGCAGACGAGTAGCTTTAAATGTATGAAATGTGAATGGGGGGGGTTAGCTAACTAACAATGCATATGTTGCAAGAAATAAAGTAATCCTAACTAGGGGGCGCCTCGCGCCATCCAGACGATTCCCCCATAGATGAATACATCTACTCACCTGAATGCATCGCTAATCCGATCCAACCACCGCCTTGCCTTTGCGCGCCGCGTCCGATGTTTCCGCGACCGATCCTAGAAATGCATAACACACTATATAAGATTACAGATTCCTGAAATGACACAACTCACAATATGAAAGGATCGACGCTCACAAGTTAGGCACAACATGCGCTCGGTGTGCGGGAAACACACGAAAATCGCTGAATCCTTAACTAAAATCGCTGTTTCGGGGCAACCGTCAAAACAAAAACCCGACTAAATCAAAATCCATATTCGCACACCCTAAAAGTCGTATGAGATGCTATAAATATAGTCTATATATCGTAATTATATCACCTCCTAATATTCATGAAAATCTAGTAAGCATTAGCATAGAAATATCGATGCAATTATCGCGATTTAACGGTGTAGCGATCGCTACATCGAACAAACAACCATTCGAACCAACTAGATAGCCAAAACCCTAACTAAAACCCATCAACCATGCTACAAACCCTAATTACAACACCAAACCTTTACTAGAATTTCCTAAACAAGAATTCATAACCAAATTACACACTAAAACTACTAAATCTAGCCAATTTAAACCACAATTAAAAACTAGATTAGGATTATACCTCACAAGTGATGATTCTTAGTTTACACTAGCCTCAAAGACACCTCTTTTCTCCACTTTTTAAACAAATTAGGGTTTGGGAAGAAGTGGAATGGGATTTAGGTTAGAATTAGTGAAGAAAATTGTGTATTTTTGTGGATTTTTGTTGATTTTTGAAGCAATTTTGAAGCAAGAAAGAGAGGGGAAAATGGGGTTTCCAGCAGTGAGCTCAGCCTGGAGGTAGAGGAGGGTGTGTGTGTGAGAATGGTGTGGAAAATTCTATACAAAAAGCCTTTCCCAAGCTCAATTAATGACTATCACATCAATTTTTATACAAAAACCCCATTTTAAACCATTTTTGATTAAAATTTTAAACCATAGTACAAAAATCTTGAAAAGTCTTGATAAAATTTTATTAACACTAAATTATAGTTTATAATGTTTCCTAAGTGTGTAATTTACCCAAATAAATTTGTATTTATCACTAATTAAATGTATTTTCAAAAGCTTAAAATAATATTAAAAATAATTAATTAAAGAAATTTTTTTTTAATTAACTAGAAAATTTTAAGTGATATTTTAGTGAAGAATTTATAATAATATCTTATCTAAATTTTGTATTATTAGGTCTATAATGAAAAATACCTATTTTGACATTTTGCGGAAAAGACTGCTAATTTAGCCGATTACCGAAAGACTGCCTAAACGATTTTCGAAGCGTTACAATCTTCCCCCCTTAAAGAAATTCGGTCCCCGAATTTAGAATCTAACTACGCGTACCTTCAAAAAGATGGGGATATCTCTTCCTCATCTCGACCTCGGTCTCCCAGGTGACCTCCTCGCTGTTCGGGCCACGCCAAAGGACCTTGACGGACGGTATAACCTTCGACCTCAATTTCTTCACCTGCCGATCCAAAATGACCACCGGCTGCTCGGAGAATAAAAGGTCACGCTCTAGCTGGATCGTCTGGTGCTAAATCGTAAGGGAAGGATCATGAAGGTACTTACGGAGCATCGAAACATGGAACACGGGGTGAACATCGGGGAAGCTGGGCGGAAGAGCTAACCGATAAGCGACTGGACCAACACGCTCTAGGATCTCTAAGGGACCAACATATCTAGGACTAAGGTTCCCTTTCCACCCAAATCTCATCACACCCTTCAGCGGAGAGACCTATAGGAAAACATGATCGCCAACGGCGCACTCGAGTCGGCGACGGCGCCTGTCAGCATAAGATTTCTGCCTACTCTGTGCTGCTCTCATCCTGTCCCGAATCAGCTGTATCTTCTCGGTCATCTCCTGTACGATCTGCGGCCCCAAAATACTGCTCTCCCTAAGCTCTGTCCAACATAAAGGCGATCGACATCTCCTCCCATATAAAGCCTCGAAAGGTGCCACCTGAATCGTTTCCTAGAAGCTATTATTGTAGGAGAACTCGATCTAGGTCAAATGTCGATCCCAGCTACCACCGAAATCTAAAACTCAAGCTCTGAGCATGTCCTTAAGAGTCTGAATAGTATGCTCCGACTGACCGTCAGTCTGCGGATGAAAGGCTGTGCTAAAACTCAATCGGGTGCCCAATGCTTCTTGAAGTTTCTGCCATAATCGGCTGGTAAACTGGGTGCCCCGGTCAGACACGATGCAAGTCGGAACGCCATGCAGTCGCACGATCTCGTCAATATAAACTTGGCCGTACTGAGCAAATCCAAAAGTGGTCTTCACTGGCAGGAAGTGAGCCGCTTTCGTCAGTCGATCCACAATCACCCAAATAGAGTCATACCCTCGACTGGTCCTGGGTAGACCCACAATGAAGTCCATGGAGACCTGTTCCCACTTCCACTCAGGGATGGGCAAAGGCTGTAACTGGCCAGCTGGCCTCTGGTGCTCGGCCTTGACTTGCTGACAAGTCAGGCATCTCGACACAAAGTCTATAACATCCTTCTTCATCCCGTCCCACCAGTAAACCTCTCTCAAATCATGGTACATCTTGGTGGAACCTGGATGCACACTGTTTACTGATCTAGGTGCCTCCTTGAGGATAACACGCCTCAGTCCCTCAGAATCTGGTACGCACAGTCGAGTGCCAAATCGAAGTATCCCCTGATCATCAATCACGAACTCAGAAACTCTACCGTGCCGAATCTGCTCAATAATCTCTAAAATACGGGCATCGCCGGATTGTGCCTCGTGGATACGGTCAAGTAACTGTGGGCGTGCTCTGAAATGGGCCAGCTGTCCCCCTGTAGGAGTAAACTCGAACTGCACTTTGCTGTCACATAAAACCTACCAATCCGCCGTCGACTGCATCTGTACTACGCTCAAACAAGATAAGCTACCTCCGGGCCTTCTACTCAAAGCATCTGCCACCACATTCACCTTACCCGGATGGTATAGAATCTCGCAGTCATAATCTTTCACCAACTCCATCCAACGGCGCTGTCTCAGATTCAGATCTTGGTGCTGAAAGATATATTTCAAACTCTTCTGGTCAGTGAATATCCGGCACGACTCACCGTATAGGTAATGTCTCCAGATCTTAAGTGCAAATACCACTGCAGCCATCTCTAAATCATGAGTGGGGTAGTTCTGTTCGTGTTTCCTCAGCTGCCGAGAAGCGTATGCGATAACCCTGTCGTGCTGCATCAATACACAGCCCAGCCCCACTCGAGAAGCATCATAATATACCACGAACCCGCCTGATCCTGAAGGCAATGCTAACACTGGTGCAGTAGTCAGACGATTCTTCAACTGCTGGAAACTATCCTTACATTCCTGGGTCCAATCAAAAGGGACCCCCTTCCGGGTCAACCCGGTCAGCGGTGCAGCAATACGGGAGAAATCCTGGACAAAACGTCGATAATAGCCGGCCAGACCCAGAAAGCTGCGAACCTCTGTAACTGATACCGGTCTAGGCCAACGCTGAACTGCCTCGATCTTCTTCGGGTCCACACAAATACCATCTCTCGTCACCACATGACCCAAGAAGTCGACACTGTCTAACCAGAATGCGCACTTACAAAATTTGGCGAACAGCTGATGCTCCCTCAAAGTCTGCAATGTGATACGCAAGTGCTGCTCATGCTCCTCCCGGCTCCGAGAATAAACTAAAATGTCGTCAATGAACACAATGATGAACTGATCGAGATATGGCCTGAATACACGGTTCATCAAGTCCATAAATGCTGCTGGGGTATTGGTGAGCCCGAACGACATCACCAAGAACTCATAATGACCATATCGAGTATGGAAAGCGGTCTTCGGAATATCCTCCTTCCGAACCCGCAACTGGTGATAACCTGACCGTAAATCAACCTTCGAGAAAAACCCTGCACCATGGAGCTGATCGAATAAGTCATCAATGCGGGGTAGGGGATATCTGTTCCGCACAAAAACCCGATTCAGCTGACGATAATCAATGCATAAGCGCATACTTCCGTCCTTCTTCTTAACAAACAGGACGGGAGCACCCCAAGGTGACACACTCGGTCGGATAAGCCCTTTGTCCAGCAAGTCCTGTAACTGATCCTTCAGCTCTCTCAGCTCCGCCGGGGCCATCCGATAAGGCGGTATAGAGATAGGCCCCGTGCCGGGGATCAGGTCGATGCAGAACTCAATCTCACGCTCTGGTGGCAGACCAGGCAGCTCGTCGGGAAATACAACAGGGAACTCTCTCACAACAGGGACCTGGTCTAACGGAACCTCTGTGGAGCTAGTATCACAAACATAGGCTAAGAATCCCTAACGCCCTTTCCTTAAGAGCTGACCGGCGCGAAGAGAAGAAATCAAGCTGGGAAGGGTAGCGCTACGATCTCCCTGAATAACAAGAACCGGCTCACCAGGAAAACTGAATCTGACTGCTTTCTCACGGCAGTCCACGGATGCATAACTGGTGGCTAGCCAGTCCATACCAAGAAGAACGTCAAAGTCTAGCATATCGAGGAGAATCAAATCAACTGAAGAATCTCTCTCCCTGATACGAACGGAACATGATCGGTACACGAAACGGGCAACAAAAGACTCGCCTACCAGTGTAATAACGACAAGTGGCTGATATAATGGAGAAGACTCTCGGCCCAACCTCGGTGCAAAGTATGTGGATACAAAGGAATGTGTGGAGCCTGGATCAAATAATACTCGTGCATCGAAAGAACATACTGGCAGAGTACCTGTCACGACGACATTGGGTGCCTGTGCATCCTAAGGAGTCAACGCGAACACTCGGGCTTGTCCAACACTAGTAGCTGGCTATCCTCTGCCTCTACCTCGGCCTCTGCCTCTGCCTCTGTCGCCTCGTCCTTTCTGAACCGGACCGCCATGCCCACGACCTCTAGGAGCATCTGGCTGGCGCGGAGCATCCTCAGGAGTAGGAAGTAGAGCTCTCTGAGGAGGTAGTGATGGTGGTAAGGTCACATGCAGAACTGTTGCCGCGCCCTGGCCCCCCATGGTACAGTCTCTGACACGGTGGTACTGACTCCCGCACCGAAAACATCCTGGCGACGACTGCTGTGTCTGTGGATATGAACCAAATGGCTGATCTCGTCTCAATCCTCTGCCGCCACCATCTCCCAGAAATAATCTATCGCGGTGTCTAGCCATCTGCCGCTGAGCTGGCGTATCAATACGGATCCTCTTCGGTCCAGAAACGACCGGAGTCTCAGAAATACGCTCCTCCAAAAGTAAGGCTGCGTCCATCGCGGCCGCGTATGTATCAAAGTGCTGGGTGCCGATGCCAAGGAATAGCTGTGTGTCAAGCCCTCGCACAAACCTCTTTATTCTCTTCTCTTCCGTGTCTACTAGGTACGGAGCATATCGAGACAACTGGGTAAACTATATATCATACTCCGACACCGTCATCCCAGGAGTCTTGCGCAGAGACTAAAAACTAAGGTCTCGAGCATCTCGGACACTCTCTGGAAGAAAACTGGCAAGAAACGCAGCTGTAAACTCATCCCAGGTCATAGAAGGTAGACCTGCAGCTCGGCCTCTCTCTACTGAATCATACCATGTCTAGGCAAGACCCTCCAGACGAAAACTCGCGAACTCTACCAATCTATCATCAGAACATCTCAACGAACGGCAAATCCGAGCCATCCTATCAAGAAATGCTTGTGGGACCTCTGTCGCATCCGTACCGGTAAAAGTTGGAGGTCTTAATCTCATGAACTCCTGTAGTGAAACAGGGATAGTCTCCGTAGTAGCAGGAGCAACCATCTATGCAGCAGGTACAATCGTGGTCTGTGCGGTGGAAGGAACGTCCTCGGACCTCTGTGCTCGACTGGACTCAAATAAAGTTCCCATCATCTGTCGCAACTCCTGCATGCCGGCCTTTAATCTGGCAATACGGTCTGGATAAGGCGAATCAATATGACCCTGAGGGGTAGGCGTATCATCCCGCTCGATCCTCACCTCAGAAGAGCCCACTCGAATCTCATCCCTAGATGCAGCCCGCTGAGCTCTCGTAGTCTTTGGCGGCATCGAAGCTGGAATAAGAAACCGGACCGATAAGAACATTGCAACTGAATCAAGGAATGCAAGGAATCAAGAAAGGAAATACAAGCAATTATGTCCTAAGGTCACTTAGGCGGAGTACCGTATCGTAAGTATGCCGCGGATCATACCCACGCTACGCCACTCTGCTTAAGTCACCTACTCCATCTACCAAGATCGTCCAACACTCAGAAAGGTAAAACCTGGCTCTGATACCAACTTTGTCACGACCCGAAAGTAAGGAATGTGACTGGCACATAGATTACGAGACGTCTAAAGGCGTAACGTAAACGAAGTCAGCCAAAACCCAGAAAATCTAAACCAAAACCAAAGAGAGTGAAGGAAACCTTTCATGAAAATGACTTGAAATCAATTTAGTTGCATTGAACCCCTTTTAAAAAAACATCAAAAATTTCCGAAAATTTCGACAGAGTCTCCTTTGTAAATTCTATCCCCCAAAATGGGTACAACAAGATATATAACCTGTAATCACAAAATGGCATCCCCAAGCGGGAGCTAGCTCTTCGCCCAAGGCGGATCACAACCACACGCAATATATATATGTAATATCAAGGAAATAGCATAAAGAAATGCAAAATACAAGAAAACACAACGTCGGCTCAAGTGAGCTTGACCAAAAGAAACGACATATACACAAATCTCACAGTCTCATCACTAGGTCGCATATACACATAAGAAGTGGTAGATGGAGAATACTAGATACAAAATAGTACAAAAAAGATAAAAGTGCTCTCGCAACCCACCTACGAGCAATGTCGCGAGTCTGAGCAAAAGAAATCACTAATAAGATAAGCTGCCGCTACTAGGCTGATGAGTCCGACGTGCAAGACACCATGGCACAACGGGGGTGAATTGCCAACTCGTGAGTAGAATATAACATCTAGTAAGGCTATCATAAGAATGCACGCAAATGCGTCACAGCATGTATATCCAGATGTGATGTAATACCTCTAGTATGCATGCACATGTATGCAACGTCAATACTAAATCTTTAAGTATTTTAAATGCTACGAGTTCTGCATTCTTAACTTTAGAAAAAGAATATCTGTATAATAGCTAAATACCATTAAGAAATCATCTGAAACCCGTGTCAAGTATCGACACCAAATATGAAAACACATCTGTCTCAATGTCTCACTGTATCAATGTCTCAATACATCGGGCTCCGTCAGTCCGGTTCGACCCATATCATCAAATCTCACGACAACGGTTGGTATCCTCCGGATATCTGTCGTGCCAGACATCACTGGTAGGTAGTCTTCCTCTGCCAGGCTCATCGTCTACAACTCGATCTTCTTGCCCCGTGGTTCCATACCGGGCCCACCATGTACCCGAGACGGTTCATAAACTCCTTGAATCGGGTCTCGAAATCCAACAGAAAACATGAAAACTCATGGTGGACGACACATAAATCACGAGAAAACTGCAACTTTGTTTTAAAAATGATAAATATAAACTTTTGTTAAATTCTTACAGTTTTCCCCAAAATCCAGAAATCGCAGCAATACTGAAATCCTCAAGAAAATCATAATACCCAACATGTTGTATATGATAATGTCTATGATATCAAGGTATGCGATGTAATTTGTGGCTAGAAATCTATGTAAGTATGATGATGATGCGAGGTATATACATGCTATGCGATTTCATATATCATGTATGATGCAAGTGGTGATACTAAGCTAAACATGTTCTATGGTGCTCGTGGCATGGCAATTACCAAAGGCGTGCGTATCACATGAATAGTGCGCATGCAACAGGAGCCAATGGTAATGGTGTTCGTATCCTACGAAGTGATATCGCACATGTGTATATGGATATCCTAAGCAAATCTTGCAGACGAGTAGCTATAAATGTATGAAATTTGAATGAGGGGGGGTTAGCTAACTAACAATGCATATGTTGCAAGAAATAAAGTAATCCTAACTAGGGGGCGCCTCGCGCCATCCAGACGATTTCCCCTATAGATGAATACATCTACTCACCTGAATGCCTCGCTAATCCGATCCAACCACCGCCTTGCCTTTGCGTGCCGCGTCCGATATTTCCGCGACCGATGCTAGAATTTCATAACACACAATATAAGATTACAGATTCCTCAAATGACACAATTCACAATATGAAAAGATCGACGCTCACAATTTAGGCACAACATGCGCTCGGTGCACGGGAAACACACGAAAATCGCTAAATCCTTAACTAAAATCGCCGTTTCGGGGCAACCGTCAAAATTAAAACCCGACTAAATCAAAATCCGCATTCGCACACCCTAAAAGTCGTATGAGATGCTATAAATATACTCCATATATCGTAATTATATCACCTCCTAATATTCATGAAAATCTAGTAAGCATTAGCATAGAAATAACAATGCAATTATCGCGATTTAACGGTGTAGCGATCGCTACATCGCACAAACAACCATTCTAACCAACTAGATAGCCAAAACCCTAACTAAAACCCATTAACCATGCTACAAACCCTAATTACAACACCAAACCTTTACTAGAATTTCCTAAACAAGAATTCATAACCAAATTACACACTAAAACTACTAAATCTAGCCAATTTAAACCACAATTAAACACTAGATTAGGATTATACCTCACAAGTGATGATTCCTAGTTTGCACTAGACTCAAAGACACCTCTTTTCTCCACTTTTTAAAAAAATTAGGGTTTGGTAAGAAGTGGAATGCGATTTAGGTTAGAATTAGTGAAGAAAATTGTGTATTTTTGTGGATTTTTGTTGATTTTTGAAGCAATTTTGAAGCAAGAAAGAGAGGGGAAAATGGGGTTTCCAGCAGTGAGCTCAGCCTGGAGGTAGAGGAGGGTGTGCGTGTGAGAATGGCATGGAAAATTCTACACAAAAAGCCTTTCCCAAGCTCAATTAATGACTATCACGTCAAATTTTACACAAAAACCCCATTTTAAACCATTTTTGATTAAATTTTTAAACCATAGAACAAAAATCTTGAAAAGTCTTGATAAAATTTTATTAAAACTAAATTATAGTTTATAATGTTTCCTAAGTGTGTAATTTACCCAATTAAATTTGTATTTATCACTAATTAAATGTATTTTCAAAAGCTTAAAATAATATTAAAAATAATTAATTAAGGAAATTTTTTTTAATTAACTAGAAGATTTTAAGTGACATTTTAGTGACGAATTTATAGTAATATCTTATATAAATTTTGTATAATTAGATCTACAATGAAAAATAGCTATTTTGACTTTTTACGGAAGAGACTGCTAATTTAGCCGATTACCGAAAAACTGCCTAAACGATTTTCGAAGCGTTACAGGTTGGAACCCTATTCAATAGATATGCAACTTCTCAAGTGCATAACCCCAAAAGAAAATAGGCAACTCAGTAGTACTCATCATCGAGCACACCATGTCACATAGGATGGGATTGCTCCGCCCCGATACATCGACGTGCTGTGGTGTATACGGAGGAGTAATGCTGAGAGAGAATCTCATTCTCCTTTAGAATAGTCCAGGAATTCCATGCTCAAGTATTCTCCTCCTTGATCTCATCAAAGGACATAATACTCATGCCCGTTTTTGGTTCTCTACTTCTAACCTATATTCTATGAATATCTCAAAAGCTTCGGACTTTTGTTTCAGCAGGAACATATGTCTGAATCTTGAGAGATCATCAGTGAATGTAATGAAGTACAAAGAACCGGTCCTGGCATATGTAACAGGGGACTTTCATACATCAGCATGCATCAATCCCAAGAGTTCAGTAACTCTTTCTCTGTTTCCAATAAACAAAGCTCCGGTCATCTTATCTTTGTGACATGACCGGTAAGTTTCACAAGATGTAAATTCAAACAAATTTAAATATGCATCTCTATGTAACTTAGCTAGTCGGATCGCATTGATATGACCTAGTCTACAATGTCTTAAGAAGGATTAGTTCATTTCTGAACTCTTCCTCTTGTATGTGTTCTGTACATTAAGAATTGTGGTTTGATTTAGAACGTCTATGCTTTTAGATAACGTGCCTGAACCGATCAACTCTTGATATAGGAAATGTTCAAAACATTATCCAACAATACAAAATTATATCCTTCTTTACTAATACAGAGACTGATATGATGTTGTATATCAGGTTCGGTATCTAATAACATTCCTTCATAATCAATGTATTCTGGTAATACAGGGTGATAACTGCCAACAGACTTGGCTGCAACACTTGCATCATTTCCAACTCTTGAAACTTATCACCCGTTCTCAGTTCTCTACTGTCATGACCCGAAAGTACGGAACGTGACCGGCACATAAATTACGAAGCGTCTAGAGACGCAACGTAATCTAAGTAAGCCGAAGCCCAGAAATCTAAACCATATAAAAGAAGAAGTAAAGGAAAACATGTAGAAAAACAAGTTTAAAAGCAACATCCAATTTTCTCAAAAATTTCGGCAGAGCCTCCTTTGTAAAAACTGGCCCCAAACGGGTATAAACAAGAATAATATATATACAAACAATAAAAAGGCATCCCCAAGCGGGAGCTAGCTCTACGCCAACAGGCGGAAACAACCACAACAAGCACAATAATATACAACGCCAAAGGGCGAGTCTCAAAACTCAAAAGAAAACAAATCCACCAGATACCATAATAATACAAGCGTGACTCTAAGGTCGAAATAAATAACTGGTCCTTTAAACTTATCAAGTAATACAAGTTTTGTTGATGGATCTTTCTAGATACCAATGAAATAATAAAAGTACAACGGCGGTCCTGATACAAGTGAACCAACCTACCTTGCAAATCATCCTGAATGAAATGATGTGCCAGCAAGCTGCCAAGGAAACCTGTACATCGAACCTCCAATAAAATTTGGCACAACGGGGGTAAGTTTCCAACTCGTGAGTAGAAGACATCTGCGAAAAGGAATCGAATGCACGACGTTGTCCTAGGTCATAATAATATACCAATATATCACTAGTCATCTAGTAATGGCAGGGTAATAAACTACGTGTAAGTGAAAATGCTCTGTGCTCGTGTCAGTGCATCAAATAATAATATGTCATGTGAATGAGTATGCATGCACCATAAATGTAAAACAATCAGCCCTGAAATCTGGATGTATCTGTATAAGTAGTCTTTAACTTTCATCATAGTAAAATTTGTATAGAAATCTGAAACATCATCGATGAAATCCATGAAAATCAGTGTCAAGCAGCGACACAAAACAAGTAAATCTCAAGTCTCAATACCTCATAGTCTCAATATCTCGGGCTCCGTCAATCCGGATCGGCCCATATCATCAAATCTCACGACAACGGTCGGTATCCTTCGGATATCCGCCGCGCCAGACATCACCGGTATGTAGTCTTCCTCTGCCAGGCTCATCGTCTACAACTTGATCATCTTGCCCCGGGGTACCATACCGGGCCTACCATGTACCCGAGACGGTTCATCCACTCCTCGAATCGGGTCTCGAAATCTAACAGAAAACATGAAATCTCATGGTGGACGACACATACATCACGAGAAAACCGCAACTTATATTTAAAAAAAAGAGGAGAGAGAGAAATTTTTATATATATTCTTGCGGTTTTCCCCAAAATCCAAAAATCTCATAGAAATCCAAAATCCCAAAATTATGAGTAAGTAAATAATTAGTATCGGCATAAGCCCCACAATACTGCATGATAACGTAAAAATGTGAATGCATGAAGTGTCTAAGTAATAAATGCAATGTCTAGACTAACACCTGAGAGTAATCACAATATTATATTGATCTAGCCTTTAGCTGATTTTACCAATAAAAGATAATACGTTCTAAAGTGTAGGTGACATAGCAATTACCGATGATGATATGTGTGAGCCGGCAAATAAGTGTACGTGGAATATGCGCATCATCGGTAATGGTGCTAGTGTCCTAAAAGGCAGAGTTTCAAACTGACTAAAGAAATATATGTATGAACATGCAACATGATGATTACGATCTGAATGTAAAGATGGATGTGTATTAACCACTCATTAGTAATATACATGTCTAACTACAACTATATGACTCGAGCCTAAACTAGTATCTATCTAACCCCCTAAGGAACTAAACTAAAGAAATTAGTCGATAAGAAATAAGAATCCACCTAAGGTCTGAGTCCATATCTCTAATAGTCGGCGATCCAGCCTCAATAGCGTCACGTACGTAGTACGACTTCCTCGAATCAAAAGTGCGGATCAATCATCACATTCATGCCTCGTACGGTAAAATCAAGCGTACGGCATCACAATATCGGGGTACGGTTCAAGTATCACCTACGTATATCATCATTCGTATAATATCATCATCAAATAATGTCATGATCAAAGGTACTGTACTGTAATCGCATACATCCCAAAATCATCAATCATATATCATTGTCTGCGTACATATACATCGTCAATAGTTCCTCAGAAATATCATGACATATATATCATATCGTAATCAGGTCACACACATATCATATCGTAATCAAGTCACACATATATCATATAGTAACTAAGTCACACATATCTCATATCGTAATCAAGTCATACGTTACAGTCCGGGTTCTATTCTAGAGTCTCGTATATCTCAATGTCATCATCACCTATTATCGTTTATGTATACATATCCATTTTCTCATTTCCAACGATCCGCTAACATCATAATACGACTGTATAGCCAAGTGATCACGGCATCAAGCCCAGTTATATTGTCTCATCCCCATGTATCATATAACATCCTTATCTCACATATACATGTTGTGTATATATATATATACCTACACACATTCCTATATATATATATATATATACACATACATATATGCACCAAGTCAATTTTCTGTGTGTGCATGTGTATGTGTCTACCTGAAACCTACGAATCCCCTCCAAGACATTCATCCTCTGGTAAAGTCCTTCTAAATCCGTCTAGTCCAACCTAAAGTCTTTAATAGGGTCCTACTCGCCAAGAAGCTAAGGTCACGTCCGACTTCCTAATGACAATAAGTAATATTCCTATTCTACGTTTGCGGGGGTGCTAAATGCCATCCACCCGACTTTCCCCGTAAATATACATCTACTCATCTGGTCCTTGTCTGCCGAAGAGGATGTCGCCCTCCTCTTCTTCCTCGTCCAAAGTCCATGTGAGGGGTACATATACGCAAACATATATAATATCGTAAACTGAATCACGGACAAAACCAAAACGACGCACGAAACGCGCATAGGTTAAAACCTATGATCCGCTCATGCAAAAGAACCAAATATCGCTCGATATCGGCGTACAAATGCTGATTGACCGAGATAAAACACCAACAAACAACTCGTAGTTCCAAAACTCATTATTTATAATATAATACACGGTTTAAATCATCGAAACCTTAAAATCGATCAAATCGTCCTATTTCGCAAAACCTTGAAAATGTCATTTTACCGTTTTACTTCAAAACTTGATGTTTAAATGAAACTAATGGTCATAATATTCATTAAATAACATAACTAGATTATAGAAACCATTACTATATTTTTATCACACCATTTTGTCTTAAATTGAAATTTCTAGTTTGCAATTTGAGCCAAATTTAACACTTTTTAAGCCAAAATTCACAATTCCACTACTAAACTTGATTTTGCATATTTTAAAGTGTTTAACCACTCCATGAAACCTTAAGGATGTGCTAAAACCCTAACTAGATTTTTAATCCTATATTTTAAATGAATTTCAAAAACCTAGTTTAATAAAAATAGCAATTTTGTGAAAATTTGAAAGTGAAAGCTAGCAAATTGTAACTAGATTATGTTTCACACTCAAATAACATGTTAATCTCCTCATTAACACCACATTCTAATGATAAAAACCTTAATTAGAATTTTATTACATTAATATATATAATTTATAAAAATCTAGTTTGCAAAATTGTTTAATTTAAAAAATTTTGAAAGAACAATTTACAATAGATCAACCGTACTAGATTTTCCATTTCTAAAATGGTTAAACTACTTATTATAACCCCACTTAATTAATAAAAAGCCTAACTTGATTTTAGAAACCCTATCTTGAATTTTAAACATGCAAATCGAATTAATTAAGAAAATCTAAATATGCTAGATAAAAGCATTTAACAACAATTAATCATATGAATAAAAATTATACCTCTAAAACATGAGATCCAAACATGAAATTACGCTTCCAAAATAATGGTTTCCAACTCCAAAATCCATGATAAATAGGTGAAAGGAAAATGGTAGAGATTGAATATTGATTTTGAGGTTTATTTTGGGAATTTTGTTGAATTTTTGATGATTTTTGAAGGGAAAATGAGCTTGGAAAATGGGGGGGGGGGCTGCCATAGGGGTGAGGAGGCCGGCCACTAGCATGGGAGAGAGGAAAAAGAGAGAGGAGTGTGTGGATTTATCTAGAAACATAACAAATAAATGTAATCTTTTCACTTAAAATCTTAATTATATAAACTTTTCTAATTTAAACCTTTTCCTAGAAATGTCTAGAACCATGGAAAAATTTGAGAAATTATTTTGCATATTACACACTTGATTTTAATATGCCATGGCTCATTTTATAAAATTAACCCATTTCAAATTTGTAATTTACACTAATTTAATGTATAATTAAAGCTTATGTTAATATTAAAAATAATTAATTTAGGAAAAATATTTAATTAAACTAAAAATTTATAAGTCAGTAAATAAACACCATTTACTAGTAATTACATAATTAAAATAGGACTTCTTAAATTTATGATGAAAAATAATTATGGTTAAGTTTTACGAAAAATACGGTTTATTTTACCAAAAATCAGAAAATTCACCTAAAGGATTTTTGTTTATTTATTTAATAATTTATTTATTTTTAAAAAGTTACAATCTTCCCCTTTTAAGAAATTCGGTCCCCGAATTTAAATTAAAACTCCTCCCAATTACTAAAACATTCAGCCAAAACACTCAAATCGTCGGGGCTCCGAAATCATCAATACGTAAAACACATCTTAGCGCAATGCATGCGTATGAAAAACGAGTATATAACTCAAACTCAAAACATCGTCAAACATAACGCAATCATCGGAGTTATGGTGAGAATAAAATATCAAAGCCAATACGAAAAGCAACATGATATACATCAAAACTGTAACTTATATATAATGCGCATCGTAGTGAAATCGTCCAAACATCTGAATAAAGAAGCATGCAAAAACCCCTTTTTAAAATCGCTGTGCGATACGCGTATCACGGCATAAGTAGCGGACGTTTATTTTTATTTTTTATGTTTAAAAAAAAATAGCTATACATATAAATCTTATATTTAACATAAACGTCCCGCCTGGTTACTAAATGAAATAGCAATGATTATAAAAAAAACATACTGCTCATAATGAAATCATTCCTAATCACATCATAAAAATATCATGTGCGTCTGGTATGCACTGAAATCGAAACCAAATACAGATGCCACGAATACGCACTGAAACAAAACTGAGTGCAACGGGTGTGCAACAAAAACATCTGTCAAGTGCAACGGGCGTGCACGACACTAATATCAGGTGCATCTAATCTGCACAAAACCCCGATTAAGTGCATCTGGTGTGCACAAAATGGCATCAAGTGTGCCAAGTGTGCGCAAGAATCTCAGTCAAGTGCACATGGTGTACGAAAAACACACACCGAATATCAAAATCGAAATCACGGTACGAAAAAATGCATGAAAACTATGTCGAAGCATACGTCAAAATCATGTGCAACCCATATGCACGAAATCAAATCAATATCTCAAAAGGTATAAAACTAAATCGAGTGCACTGGGTATGTAGAAAACAACATCAATACAACTGATATATGAAACACGAATAGAGTGTAATGAATGTACACATAAGAAATACCGATCGTAGAACAAAATCCTCAAAATACCAAAATACAAACAACGGAAATATGAAATTCAAATCACCAAATCACAGTCGTAAACACTATCGTCAATGTGCGCCTCCTTCCTCTATTGTCGACTGATTCGAGCTCGACTCTTCTTAGCTGTGCTGACTGCGCTACAAACGGCAATACTCATATCTAGAGTCTCCCACGTAATCTATCCCTTCACCTGATATCCGGACTACATTAAACTTTTCGATCGATTTATCAAAATCCCAAAATTCCCCGAGAGCTCAACACATAAGTACAGTTTAAAAATATCCAGTACAAGCCCCAGCATCTGCGGACCAGCCGTAGAAGGGCAAACCCAAGCCTCACTAATGGCACCGCGGAACTGCCGTAAACCCTAAGGTTCAAAGGCGTTCTCATGGTCATTATGTCGAGTTAGGGTTTCATTCTTCTAGAGGGTCCATAGAAATACCTGCATGTTCTTCCGAATACCTTAAACTTGGGAAAATGGGTCTCTGACAATCGTTCGAACCCTTTAACTTCGTCTGGACGGCATGTGAATACCATTCGTCCGCACGCTAAACAATGCTTCAATCCTCAAGAATAAACGATACCCTAAGGGTTATCGCATTCGAGCCGCAGCTCCCTCTGCCCGTGCGACCGTGGTAACAGAAACATCATTCGATATCGACGAAGATAGATCAAAGGAACGAATAAAATACGGTGAAAAGAAATGTCAATCCTAAGGCTCCTTAAGCAGAGTAGCGTATCGTAAGTATGCAGCGGATCATACCCACAGTACGTCACTCTACCTAGGTCACCTACTTCATCAACCATGGGTCACCCTAGACTTATACAAAGGTTAAACCTAGCGCTCTGATACCAACATTGTCACGACCCGAAAGTACGGAACGTGAACGACACTTAAATTACGAAGCGTCTAGAGGCGCAACGTAATCTAAGTAAGTCGAAGCCCAGAAATCTAAACCATATAAAAGAAGAAGTAAAGGAAAACATGTAGAAAAACAAGTTTAAAAGCAACATCCAATTTTCTCAAAAATTTCGGCAGAGTCTCCTTTGTAAAAACTGGCCCCAAACGGATACAAACAAGAATAATATATATACAAACAATAAAAAAGCATCACCAAGCGGGAGCTAGCTCTACGCCAATAGGCGGAAACAACCACACCAAGCACAATAATATACAACGCCAAAGGGCGAGGCTCAAAACTCAAAAGAAAACAAATCCACCAGATAGCATAATAATACAAGCGCGACTCTAAGGTCGAAATAAATAACTGGTCCTTTAAACTTATCAAGTAATACAAGTTTGGTTGATAGAGCTTACTAGATACCAATGAAATAATAAAAGTACAACGGCGGTCCTGATACAAGTGAACCAACCTACCATGCAAATCATCCTGAATGAAATGATGTGCCAGCAAGCTGCCAAGGAAACCTGTACATCGAACCTGTAATAAAATTTGGCACAACGGGGGTGAGTTGCCAACTCGTGAGTAGAAGACATCTGCGAAAAGAAATCGAATGCACGACGTTGTCCTAGGTCATAATAATATACCAATATATCACTAGTCATCTAGTAATGGCAGGGTAATAAACTACGCGAAAGTGAAAATGCTCCGTGCTCGTGTCAGTGCCTCAAATAGTAATATATCATGTGAATGAGTATGCATGCACCATGAATGTAAAACAATCAACCTAGAAATCTGGATATATCTGTTTAAGTAGTCTTTAACTTTCATCATAGTAAAATTTGTATAGAAATCTGAAACATCATCGATGAAATCCATGGAAATCCGAGTCAAGCATCAACACAAAACATGTAAATCTCAAGTCTCAAAACCTCATAGTCTCAATATCTCGGGCTCCGTCAATCCGGATCGGCCCATATCATCAATCTCACGACAACGGTCGGTATCCTCCGTATATCCGCCGTGCCAGACATCACCGGTAGGTAGTCTTCCCCTGCCTGGCTCATCGTCTACAACTTGATCTTCTTGCCCCGGGGTACCATACCGGGCCCACCATGTACCCGAGACGGTTCATCTACTCCTCGAATCGGGTCTCGAAATCCAACAGAAAATATGAAATCTCATGGTGGACGACACATACATCACGAGAAAACCGCAACTTATATTTAAAAAAAATGAGGGAGGGAGAGAGAGAAGTTTTTATATATATTCTTGTGGTTTTCCTCAAAATCCAGAAATCTCATAGAAAACCAAAATCCCAAAATCATGAGTAAGTAAATAATAAGTATCGGCATAAGCCCCACAATACTGCATGATAACGTAAAAATGTGAATGCATGAAGTGTCTAAGTAATAAATGCAACGTCTAGACTAACACATGGGAGTAATCACAATATTATATTGATCTAGCCTTTAGCTGATTCTACTAATAAAAGATAATATGTTCTAAAGTGTACGTGACATAGCAATTACCGATGATGATGTGTGTGAGCCGGCAAATAAGTGTATGTGGAATATGCGCATCATCGGTAATGGTGCTGGTGTCCTAACAGGCAGAGTTTCATACTGACTAAAGAAACATATGTATGAACATGCAACATGATGATTACGATCTGAATGTAAAGATGGATGTGTATTAACCACTCATTTGTAATATACATGTCTAACTACAACTATATGACTCGAGTCTAAACAAGTATCTATCTAACCCCCTAAGGAACTAAACTAAAGAAACTTGTCGATATGAAATAAGAATCCACCTAAGATCTGAGTCCATATCTCTAATAGTCGGCGATCCAGCCTCAATAGCGTCACGTACGTAGTATGACTTCCTCAAATCAAGAGTGTGGATCAATCATCACATCTATGCCTCGTACGGTAAAATCCATCGTACGACATCCCAATATCGGGGTACGGTTCAAGTATCACCTACGTACATCATCATTCATATAATATCATCATCAAATAATGTCATGATCAAAGGTACTGTACTGTAATCGCATACATCCCAATATCATGAATCATATATCATTGTCTGCGTACATATACATCGTCAATTGTTCCTCAGAAATATCATGACATATATATCGTATCGTAATCAGGTCACACATATATCATATCGTAATCAAGTCACACATATATCATATCGTAACCAAGTCACACATATCTCATATCGTAATCAAGTCACAGGTTACATTCCGGGTTCTATTCTAGAGTCTCGTATATCTCAATGTCATCATCACCTATTATCGTTTATGTATACATATCCATTTTCTCATTTCCAACGATCCGCTAACATCATAACACGACTGTATAGCCAAGAGATCACGGCATCAAGCCCAGTTATATTGTTTCATCCCCATGTATCATATAACATCCTTATCTCACATATACATGTTGTGTATATATATATATACCTACATACATTCCTATATATATACACATACACATACAAACCAAGTCAAGTTTCTGTGTGTGCGTGTGTATGTGTCTACCTGAAACCTACGAATCCCCTCCAAGACATTCATCCTCTGGTAAAGTCCTTCTAAATCCATCTAGTCCAACCTAAAGTATTTAATAGGGTCCTACTCGCCAAGAGTCTAAGGTCACATCCGACTTCCTAATGACAATAAGTAATATTCAAATTCTACGTTTGCGGGGGTGCTAAATTCCATCCACCCGACTTCCCCGGCAGATATACATCTACTCACCTGGTCCTTGTCTGCCGAAGACGATGTCGCCCTCCTCTTCTTCCTCGTCCAAAGTCCACGTGAGGGTTACATATTCGCAAACATATATAATATCGTAAACTGAATCACGGACAAAACCAAAACGACGCACGAAACGCGCATAGGTTAAAACCTATAACCCGCTCATCCAAAAGAACCAAATATCGCTCGATATCGGCGTACAAACGCCGATTGATCGAGATAAAACACCAACAAACAACTCGTAGTTCCAAAACTCATTATTTATAATATAATACATGGTTTAAATCATCGAAACCTTAAAATCGATCAAATTGTCCTATTTCGCAAAATCTTGAAAATGTCAATTTACCGTTTTACTTCAAAACTTGATGTTTAAATGAAACTAATGGTCATAATATTCATTAAATAATATAACTAGATTATAGAAACCATTACTATATTTTTATCACACTATTTTGTCTTAAATTGAAATTTCTAGTTTGCAATTTTAGCCAAATTTAACACTTTTTAACCCAAAATTCACAATTCCACTACTAAACTTGATTTTGCATATTTTAAAGTGTTAAACCACTCCATGAAACCTTAAGGATGTGCTAAAACCCTAACTAGATTTTTAATCCTATATTTTAAATGAATTTCAAAAACCTAGTTTAATAAAAATAGCAATTTTGTGAAAATTTGAAAGTGAAGGCTAGCAAATTGTAACTAGATTATATTTTACACTCAAATAACCTGTTAATCTCCTCATTAACACCACATTCTAATGATAAAAACCTTAATTAGAATTTTATCACATTAATATATATAATTTATAAAAATCTAGTTTGCAAAATTGTTTAATTTAAACAATTTTGAAAGAATAATTTACAATACATCAACCATACTAGATTTTCCATTTCTAAAAATGTTAAACTACTTATTATAACCCCCACTTAATTAATAAAAACCCTAACTTGATTTTAGAAACCCTATCTTGAATTTTAAACTTGCAAATAGAATTAATTAAGAAAATCTAAATATGCTAGATAAAAGCATTTAACAACAATTAATCATAGGAATAAAAATTATACCTCCAAAACATGAGATCCAAACATGAAATTAAGCTTCCAAAATAATGGTTTCCAACTCTAAAATCCATGCTAAATAAGTCAAAGGAAAATTGTAGAGATTGAATATTGATTTTGAGATTTATTTTTGGAATTTTGTTGAAATTTTGATGATTTTTGAAGGGAAAATGAGCTTGGAAATTTTGGGGGGGGGGGCTGCCATGTGTGTGAGGAGGCCAGCCACTAGCATGGGACAGAGGAAAAAGAGAGAGGAGTGTGTGGATTTGTCTAGAAACATCACAAATAAATGTCTTCTTTTCACTTAAAACCTTAATTATATAAACTTTTCTAATTTAAACCTTTTCCTTGAAATGTCTAGAACCATGGAAAAATTTGAAAAATGATTTTGCATATTACACACTTGATTCTAATATGCCATGGCTCATTTTATAAAATTAACCCATTTCAAATTTGTAATTTACACTAATTTAATGTATAATTAAAGCTTATGTTAATATTAAAAATAATTAATTTAGGAAAAATATTTAATTAAACTAAAAATTTATAAGTCACTAAATAAACACAATTTAATAGTAATTACATAATTAAAATAGGCCTTTTTAAATTTATGATGAAAAATAATTATGGTTAAGTTTTACGAAAAACACAGTTTATTTTACCGAAAATCAGAAAATTCACCAAATGGATTTTTATTTATTTAATTATTTATTTTCAAAACGTTACATCTACCTATCTATAGCCTATGTAACAGATTACATTTTCGGGATCGTGATCCGGTATCTCATACCCAGGATGTAAAGGATACTAAGAAACAGTTCTCGGTAATGAACATACCCGAAGAAGATGCATCAGCATGCACTTTCTTCGTTTGGGCGGCATGGGAATTCTGGTAATCCCCAATTTCTTGCTCGGTCTAATAACAATTATAAGTTGGAGCGGGACTAACGTTCCCTAGCGCAGTATAACAAGCAGGTTCAGTCAATACATCTGTAATATTTATTTTGATTAAGGCGTGACATAGTCGCAACCAGGAGAGAGAGAGAAGAAAACACTCAGCGTATGCTCTTGCAAGATTAGATTGGTTATTAATATATCTAATCAGGATATCTCCCACTGTTTTAGTCAAATCTTCCTTCAAACCTTAAAAGGAAAGACTAGCCGGAATTAATTACACCGTACAATTTCGCCAATTTTTCAGCCAGGACAGTGCCGGTACTTTGAGGGAGGTTCCCCGTACTTTCGCGCGGACCTAATTAAAGTAAACCTCGTTTTCCTAGAGGCTTAACCCCATTGACAAATTTCGAGACACCTACTTGATCGGCTAATCGTAATGTGTAAAACTCTCCCAGGAGTAACTATTACTTGCAGCGGGTATCGGGATCCAACTATCTCATTAGAGGTATGCAATCTCATTGCAAATTTCAACACTTGAAATTCCCGATAATACTTTACCCCTAGTATCCTATGACCTTGACAGAGGTCAACAAACCATAGGCTGCTAGTCAAGTTCAACCCGTCATTTCCTGATTGATGTAAACCCACCCGCACGGCCCTTGACAGAAGTCAACAAGGTCGCACGACTACCCTAAATCAATCACATCTTATGGTTATGCAGATAAGCACTAATCAGCTACCGCACACTACGCCTTGACAAAGGTCAACAAACGCAGCACGAATACTAACTATTACTTATCTGAAATGACGGAGGGTTACGACAGGTTTTTAAGAAAACCTTTTGTGTAATGAACTTGATATCGGTGTAGAATTGAGTGAATTTGAAAAGGAGTGTTTTTGAAGGTTTTGCTAGTTTTGCTAAAGAGGTCACTCCCGGCGAGGCTATCTCGGCTCTTTCCTAATCGAATAAGGTGCAGGATATTTCACAAATACCACTATGCAAAGCAAAAACTATAGAAGCAATCAAAAGACAAACCGTGTTTGTAGCATCTACTAGTTTTCACTAATGAGGTCACTCCCAGTGAAGGGATCTCGGCTCCTTCCTTATCGAATAAGGTGCTGGATATTCTACAAGGAATACCGCTATGCAAAACAAGAACTAGAGCTACCAGTTTTTAAACAAGTTTCAACAACATCTTTAGGTTTCTTTTATTTCATTAATCTCATTAATGAAGTCCCATTTTATTATGCTTCACAAGCATCACATTTGAAACGAAATCAGCAGTATAACATATATCTCATATATATAATATAAACATTCGTCTCAGGCAGTAATATGATCTCATCACAGAACATTGCAGCAGAAGATAACATATGAAATATTGGATATACAAGGACGTCCGTATTTTATATCGAGCCTGTATAAAACATGGATTCCACGGTCGTAATGAATAGCCAAACCCACATCCCTAGACCCCTACGAGAGCGGCAAGTAACACTGCCAATTCTAGGTTTAAGAGAACTGGTCTCGACTCCTCGAGATGGCCTCCCACTGGACCTTAGAAGCCGGTTACTTGTGCTCCCCTGCTTAGGTCTACCTAATGCAGAAAAGTAAATAATATACAATGGTGACATCAACCTCAACTCGGAAGTGCCCCAATAAAAGAATATTACATACATTGAATTTTACATGAATGAAAAATAAAAACACTCATCTCACATAAAACCCCCGGCTATTCAAAACACGACAATCCAATATAACATATCACAGCAACACATAACATCACATGTCATCAACGTAAGTAAATATGCGTATCCCAATTGTCATTGATGTATAGCAACGAAACCGGCGATACACCACATATTACACTTACGGTCGCAGAAAAGAAATTGTAAAACTATAACAGTTGGAATCCGCAACCTCCTTAGACATCTCATGCCTAACCAAATGAATTCCTTAGACATCGCATGCCTAACAATTATAAACCCCGCATTTTAGTCTCAATATCGAAAACTCTTTTCAATATCAAGTCGGGCAATTCACAAGATTCCCGACATCCTAATCGAATGCTCATCGAAAACTTTAGTAGACGGCTGCACCCTCGGATGCCGTCGACTAAGTGCACTAAGGCGGAACACCGCTGCCGCGAGCACCCGAACGGATGCTTTTGGCAACTGGGTTCTCCTACAGTCACTTGGTTGGGACTATGGGGCGTGGCTATCTATTAAGTTTACTCGGCGAGTATCCGCGTATGCTACATGATTGCGACGGACTTTTGAACACATCAAAATCCCGTGGCAACCGATCAAATGAGAATAAAAACTGCTAGATATATAACATTCAAATTAGTTATCTCATAACTACTTGTGGATTCCAAATATTGTATCACATTCCAGATAAATAGACAATGTTAAACTTTCCAATCGAATAAGCAAACACCCAAGATTCCCAAATAGTTCTCAACACTTGAAATTAGTTTAAAAGCATCCATCACATGCCACAGTACCAATGGTGCAGCCGTAGAAGGGTCAAACCAATGCCTCACATGTGGCAACGCCGTACTGCCACAAACCCCAAGGTTTAGAAACAGTTCAGACGGTCACATAATTAAGTTAAGGTTTTAGTTCTTCTAGAGGGTCCACCGCGTTACTTGCACGACTGTGAATGTTCTTTATCTAAGGAAAAAATCCAACATTTGGAAATTTTTCGGCAGTGGAAAAAGTGAGTTATTGATATCCTTTCGAACTTTTTAACACGTTCTAAATTACCCGGAAAAACTAAATGATGTCAAAATTTCCGATCGAATTAACGAATTCTTAAGATCTCTAGAACACTCAACACTTGAGTAATATTAAAGATTCCCAGAAGCATAATGTAATACCCACGGATCACCTCATGAAGTACGATCCCTCAATCCCCAAGTACGGCCGCGGAACCGCCGCGCAAAGCATGGTATTGCCGCGGTTCCGCGGCGACTTGAGGGAATTAGGAGTTCATATTTCACAGTAATCCTTAGAATTCCCTGCTTAATTTTCTGAGTATTTCTAATACGGAAAAAACCAAATTTTTAGAAAATTTCCACAGAGAGGGTCAAAAACGATGTTTCGTGGTTCGATTGGACTTTTAACTTCGTCTAGACAAGGCCTAAAGCTCTAGCATGGCTCTGATACCACTGTAGGGTTAGTATAGCACCTTAGCAAGGTTTAGGAAGGCATCACACATACCATATTGAAATTTTTTGGGTGCTAAACAAACCCTAACCAAGATCTTTACTAGAAAATTAGGCAAACAAGCATGTTAAACACTTTAACATCTAAGAGATAAGTATTACAACCTTTGAAGTCCGTTCCTTCACTTCATAAGCTCCTTGTTGAGGTCCTTTCGCTGCGATCATTAAGTACCCGGACTCTAGAGAGTCTCCATGAAGAGAAAGATGCAAACTTGCTTCCGATGTTCAACATCTATGATGATCTACCTTGAAGAAACTCAAACCCAAGCTTATGCTTCACTAATCAAGTATTAGCAATGCAAACACCCTAATCTAAGTGGTTAGAAGAGATGAGGATGATGAAGTAGGAATTTAGCTCCCTTTTATTTTCAATTTCTTACTCATTATCATCACATGTCAAAAAGCTAGAAAGCTTTTTTCAAGAGGAAGAAGAAGAACCATTTCATTTGTGATGAATAATAAAAACTTGTGTAAAGTTAGAATTGCAACCATGGGTTAAGAATGAATACTTGACCCTTGTAGAGAACTAACTATGGTAAAGGGTTTAGGTTGGGTTAAGAAATATCTACACAAAATATCATAGTCAAAGTCAAAGCTTCAAGAAGCTTCTTGAAAGCTTCATGCAAGCTTAACCCTAATCCAAACCCTAACCACATTTAAACTCCACAAAACATGTTGCATTTGTAACCATAACATGTTACAATATTATATATCATATATATAATATTTATTGTAACAAAATAAAATAATACAATTAACATATATCATATATATATCAATGTATTATCCAAGTGAGAAAAAAAGGACCTTTAAGTGAGCTAATATTAGTTAATGTACATTAAATTATCGAATCAACACTTGATCCGATAATCCGGCTATTTCACAAATAACCGACCAATATAATCTGTATCAGTTAATTGAATCAACACTTGATCCGATGAACCGGCTATATCACATATACCCGGCCGATATCACATATCGCGAGAATCTAATACGGTATCACATACACGTATTGTTCTCGGTCTCCCACATATCACATATGTGCTCCTACTCCGTTTTGCCTGAGCCAGGAAAGCTCTGTGTAGGACTCTAAAGAATCATCAATACGCCGGCAGTAGGCGATGATCATATCAAACACCCACAAGCTGCAAGCGGTCAGCTAAACGTAACAGCCACCCAGGTATTGAGCAATCAGAAGATCAACAAGCAAGCCTGTACATTCTCCTGTGAATCCAACCAGTAACACTCCCGTACAGTCCGGTCTCTTCGTCTGATATGTCGCATATCTCGCCTAGGGTGGTAAACGTCAGACCCCAGTAACTTGATAAGTCGTGTCGATATGAGGTCCATAACAGTTCGAGAAACTACTGATAACACTTACCAGTAAATCTCAGCGACCCTGGCCAGGGATTTCCAGTTATAGCCAATCGAACACAGCGCAATATCAACTCCCTATACCGGGAGAGACGAAACCCTCCTATCGCTCATTGCCTCCATGTGATTAGGGACTGTTCCCAAAAGCCACCATTTTGCACGCCCTCTTTGACGTGGTATGATGGAAATGAAAGAACAGTGGGAATAACACAAGACTCTATGACGATCTCGGGTCTACAGACTAACCTGTACCAGTGTCACCAGAGAACTGCCATCTGACGTGAGGTATAATACCATCTGGGAGTTCTCGACGAGTCCGTCCAGTGTACCCAGTCTTCACTGAGCACCTGTATACCTTCTCTGATGTCAAACACCAATGGATATGGGATCTTCCATCGCCCATCATATGGGTCAAGAAGCGCATACGCTAGTCTACTCTAGAGTATCGATTCCCTGTCTCGGTACTCCCATGACTAGGAACAATTGAAGGAAGTACTTAGCGACAACACTGTCCCCACTAGTATGATCTGCATCGTAGTCCTGGTAATCAAGTACTCATCCTAAGGGCTTTATCAACATGTAATATAGAGACAATCAGAGCACATGTTAAGACAAAGAGCAACCAGATAGCATACTATCATGTCGAGCAAGAAAGTCCTCCCTATATATGTCCAAGCATCCACTACAATATACATCGTATGTATAGTAATGGCCTCTAGGGCATACATATCACTAACAGATTCAAGGATGGTTTCCAGTTCAGGAGAAATAGAATAGGATTATTCTGATGTCTTTTCCTATTACCTTCTCTCAGGTTGCGAGGGCACCTGGCATAAGGAGTGTACACCTATTACGCTTATTGGACAGTCTTCTTCCAAACCTTAGGCTGGTGCCGAAGGGTACGGAAGGAAGAAAACCAATTAGTCTAAAGTAGGTGTACAAAAGGAAATAAGTAAAGACATAATAAATGGATTGCAGTGAGGGCTGGTAAGTATATGGTTACTGTCATGAATTAGGATAGTGGAAGAGGCGTTAGTAGGAATACCAGTTAACCCCTTTGAAACATTTTCATATTTCAGTTTCACTGTGTGATGTTAATTGAAAACTGTTTTCCCAATTATAATCTAACTCCAAGGTATGTATTTACCGGATCAGTTTCTCACATCTGTATGTTATTAGAGATGGTGATTGGGAGTAAGATATTGGGAATTGGATGATTAGATCCTTATTATATCGAAATTCGTTGTAATTGTATGTCTACGGTAGCGCCCCGGCCGTCATTCTGACGCCAAACGCGGAACAAAAACTTTTATAACTGGCGCTATCACATACTATAATCCGGATCTTTCCATTAACGCTAATCTAACAAACTGTAAAGAGGTAGAAAGGTTATACCTATCGATCCGAGTCCTTCGGTCTTTAGCCATCGTCCAACGCTCCTTTGCGGCAACTCCGATCTTTTTGCTCCTCGTCAAGGTGGCACCACATCTATGGATCTTTAAACGGGCTCCCGCCTCTATACCGAGGCAACTCGGTCATCAAGTCTACTAAAAGAGATTACCGAGATGAAGTAGAGAACGAGTAGAATACTTTATCTCAAACACCCTAGGGTTCTCATCGCATGAGAGGGGTAGGGTGGAGGAAGAAGAAGATGCTAGGGTTTGGAAATGGTGAACTCATGAAACTCAAGAGAGCAAAAGAAAAACTCAAGCATAATAAAACTTCCCTCTTTTTCTTCTTATGTGAATAGATATATAAGGTTGAGAAAGAAAAATATCTCAAGAAAATATCTCCTTAAATATTTAAACCCAAAACAAACCTCATTAAAACTATCATGACTCACTTAGTGACTCATTAGCATAAGTCACTAAGGAACATGGTAGAAGAAATGAGACATCAATATGAGTCACCCTTTCCAAAACTCATTTAATCATTTAAACAAAAATGATTAACCAAAAGAAACGCATCTTCTAAAATATTCTCGTAACGGATTACGAAAATACCCCTCACCTGTATATACATACCTGTATCCGTATTCAGACTGAATACGAATACGAGAGACTAAAATATTCCGACTCAATATAATACATGGATCCGGCTTAAACCAAAGCCTACCAGTATTATCTGTCCGAAATATGACACGTGCACAAGTGCACGTACATTTTTCGAACCCTGCCATAAAACCATATGGCCTCTTCAACATTTCGCCCGAACTTGGAAAACTATCTGTGTGGGACTCGAAAGACTCGTCAGTACCCTGGCAGTGGGTATAACCACAAGCACGTCAGCGGCACTAGCAGTGCGTAATGGCTGCCCATATACTGACCACAAGGGAAAGCGAACTCATCCTGGAACCTTACTGATCCTATCAGTGACAATATACATACAGTCCGGTCCGTTCGTCTATGAGTATCGCATATCGGGCCTAGGGGGCTGGTAACGTCAGACCCCTAATAGCGGTATAAGTCGTGTCGGAGAGTAGCCCAGAACACCCTGAGAAACTACTGGAATACTTACCAGTAATTCTCACCTGCCTTGGCCAATGACTTGGTGTAATGGCTCTCCTAGACACAGCACGATCTCACCCCCAATACTGGGAGAGACGAATCCTCTGCCGATCCGCTCACTTGCCTCCATGTGGCTCGGGACTGTACCCAAAAAAGACCTGTTTGCACGACTCCTTTGAGCCGTGGTAGGGTAGAAATCAAAGCACAGTGGGAACTCACACGAGACAAATGACGACCTCAGGTCGATGAACTAACCTGTACACATGTCACTAGGGAACTGCTATCTGACGCTTGATATAATACCAACTAGTAGGTTCCCGGTGAGTCATGTCCGGTGTACTCATAACCCAATGAGCACCTGTATACATCTTAAGTGATCCAACTTACACTAGTGGCTTGTGAGAACGGCCTGTAGGGTTCCTAGGCACACTAATGAAGTCTCAAAAGTGATCAAACATGCCCAATTGAAAAATTTCATGTGCCTACAAACCCTAATACGGATCGTTAACTAGATAATGAGGCGATGCAATGCAAGTAAACGAATTTAACGCTAAAGGAAAGGGGCTACAACCTTTGTAGATCCGGTCCTCCACCTCCATAGCTCCGTGATGAAGTCTCCTCGCTGCGATCATCGGATCCCGGGCTCTAGCGTCGGCTTCATCGGAGAAATGGGCGGGCTTGGTCGTCGGCTTCGATGCCGAAGATGATCTACGTCGAGGCATCACAAGATCAAGCTCCCACTTCACCAAGTCATGAAACTTGTGAAGAAAACACCCTATACTACTTGGCAAGAGGTAGAGGATGAAGAAATAGGAAGTGGGTTCACTTTAGAATTGGATTTCTTACTCATTTTGGCTAGTTGCCATTGATGGAGGCAAGCTTTCTTCATGTTGAAGATGAAGAAGATGAAAAAAGAATATGATAGAATAAAAAAGGATTATTATCAAATATGAAAATCCAACTCACTCTTATCATAATCCAACCTTGGTTAGGTGTGGAGAATAGACTATGGTTAGGTGGAATGGTTAGGGTTAAGCATGAGACAAAAATGGTGGACTTGTTCAAAGCTTCATGAAGCTTCAACAAACAAACAAAGAAAGCCACCATGTCTCATTTATCTTTTCCAAAATAAATAAATAAATAAGTAAGTAAATAAACAAAACCCTAACCATTCATATAACCATGGTTTAATTCTTTACACAATCCCAAGTGAGCATGTATCATCAAACATGATACAAACAAGTGCATAAAAGTATATCACATATACAACTTGTGTAGATCAAGTGAGAAAATCCTTTTAAAGTGAACCAATACTAGTTTATGCAAAGTAATATATCAAATATATAATTATACATTAAATCATTAAATCAACGCTTGATTCAATGATCCGGTCATGTCGCATATAACCGACTAGTATCCAATGTATCGACTTATCGAATCAATCTTCGATTCGATAACTAGGTTATATCGCATACAACCAATCGATACATTCATCGCGAGAATGGAATACGGTATCACATACACGCATTATTCTCGGTCCCGCACATATCTCATATGCGCTCCTATTTCGTTTTGCTTGAGCCAGGAAACCTCTATGTAGGATTCTAAAGACTCGTCAATACGCCGGCAGCAGGTGATGATCATATCAAACACCCACAAGCCGCAAGCGGTCTGCTAAACGTAATGGCCATCCTGGTATTGAGCAATTAGAAGATCGACGAGCAAGCCTGCTCACACTCCTGTGAATCCAGCCAGTAACAGTTACCGTACAGTCCGGTCTGTTCATCTGATATGTCGCATATCTCGCCTAGGGGTGGTAAACGTCAGACCCCAATAGCTTGATAAGTCATGTCGACGTGAGGTCCATAACATTCATGAAACTACTGATAACTCTTACCAGTATATCACTGCAACCCTGGACAGGGATTTCCTGTTATGGCCAGTCGAGCATAGCGCAACATCAACACCCAATACCGGGAGAGACGAATCCCATCCTATCGCTTATTGCCTCCATGTGAATCGGGACTGTACCCAAAAACCACCTGTTTGCATGACTCAGTAGAGCCGTGGTAGGGTGGAAATCAAAGCACATTGGGAGACACACAAGACTCTATGACGATCTCGGGTCAACAGACTAAGCTGTACCAGTGTCACCAGAGAACTGCCATCTGACGTGAGGTATAATACCATCTGGGAGTTCTCAGCAAGTCCGTTCAGTGTACCCAGTCTCCACTGAGCACCCGCATACCATCTCCGATGTCAAACACAAATGGATATGGGATCATCCATCGCCCATCACATGGGTCGAGAAGATATACGCTAGTCTACTCTGGAATATCGATTCCCCGTCTCGATATTCCTACGACTAGGAACATTGAAGGATGTACTCATGGACTATCCAGGCCCCACTAGTATGATCTGCATCATAGTCCTGGAAGTCGAGTACACATCCTAAGGGCTTTATCAACATGTAACAGAGAGACAGAAAGTATACATGTTAAGATAAAGAGAAACCAGATAGCGTACTATCATGTCGAGCAAGAAAGTCCTACCTATATATGTCCAAGTATCCACTACAATATACATCCAATATACAGTAATGGCCTCTAGGGCATACATATAACTAACAATCTCCCACTTGCACTAGGGCCATCTGTAGCAGTAGTTATAGTATCTAATACTCAACCATCCCCTAAAAGTCTCTCTTTGGGAAAAGGCCTTCGTGAGTGGATCCGCCGTGTTGTCCTCCGAGTCTACTCTCCTAACCTCGATCACCCTGGAGATCAACTATCTCCATGATCAGGTGATGCTTCCTCAGAATATGTCTGGGTCACTGATGGGACCAGGGTTCACGGGCCAAAGCCACCCTTCCATTGTCACACAATGGTAGGAACCTAGTTCATCTTATGAACCAATATACACCCAAACTTTCTCGTTGGTAGTATCTTTAATAGCGATGTTACCAGCCTTTATCGTCTAGTTTGCCACGGTATCTAGCTTGGAACTCTTCCAACATACCGTCCCTCCACTGAGGGTGAAGACAATGCCTGTGACTGACATTCAGTCGTCCTTATCACCCTAGAACACTTCCAGTGATTCACCCCAGGATCGATTGATACTATCTTACTATAGCTAGTGAGAATCCTAACATCCATTTAGATCTATCTCATAGACCCAAATCCCAGGATTTAGGAGGTATCATCTTTATCCTATATGGAGAATCCATGTGATAAGCGGAGATTGACCGAGCGTAGTATAGGGAATCCCATTCCTATCAAGAGTATGTTGTCCACGTACAATACGAGGATGACCACCTTACTCTCTACTACCTTTTTGTACTTACAAGGTTCATCTACCATTTTGATGAAGTCAAACTCTTTGACTACCACATCAAAACAGATGTTCCAACTCCGCGATGCTTGCTTTATTATGTAAAGCAACTTGCACACGTTTCCGCTGCTCCCATTGTTTACGAAGCCCTCTGGCTGTGTTCTTATAGACGTTCTCCTCTAAATCATTATTTAGAAAAGTAGTCATGGCATCCAACCACCAGATATCGTAGTCATGGTGTGTAGCAATAGCAAGTCAGATCTGGATGGACTTAAGCATAGCCACTGGAAAAAGTTTCATCATTATCCACGCCTGGTCAATGACGAAAAACTTTAACAAGTCTAGCTTTGAAAGTCTTAACTTTTCCATCTACACCTTGTAATCTTCTCAAGATATACTTGCTCCTGATGGGGATTTAACCCTTCAGATATAGCAGCTAAAGTCCATACTTTGCTGGTGTACATGGATTCCATCTCAGATCGCTAAGCATCCAGCCATTCTTACAGAGTCCCTACTCTCGATGGCCTGCTCGAAACTAGTTGGGTCATCATCTCATGATGCAATCCTCGCTCCCACTGTCATCGAGAAACCGAGGTATCTCTTAGGCGGATGAGGAACCCTACTAGATCGGCGGAGAGGCTGAGGTTCGTTGGGGACTATTGAATCCTTTTTTTCTGTCAAATCATTAGCTGCAGTTTTGTACAGCTGGAACCTTTCCAGTTCTACAGAACTGACCTTGCCTCGATCTTGTCTGGATTTTGATTTAGACATAGGCCGGACAATCCTAAACCTTAACTTATTTAAGAGATAGGCTCTTCCCATACCATATCTTATATTGAGTGGTAGGCACTGATTTGATTCGAACCCTAATTCAATAGGTATGCAGCTTCTCAAGTGCACAACCCTAAAAGGAAATAGGAAACTCAGTAGTACTCATCATAGAGCGCACCATATCATATAGGGTGTGATTGCTCCGCCCCGATATACCATCATGCTATGGTGTATACGGAGGAGTAATGCTGAGAGAGTCTCATTCTCCTTTAGAATAGTCCAGGAATTCCATGCACAAGTATTCTCCTCCCTAATCTCATTATAGGATATAATACTTATACCCGGTATTGGTTCTCTACTTCTAGCTTATATTCTGTGAATATCTCAAAAGGTTCGGACTTGTGTTTCAACAGGAACATATGTCTGAATCTTGAGAGATTATCAGAGAACGTAATGAAGTATAAAGAACTAGTCCTGGCATGTGTAGACAGGAGACCTTACATACATCATCATGTATCAGTCCCAAGAGTTCATTAACTCTTTCTCTGTTTCCAATAAACAGGGCTATGGTCATCTAATCTTTGTGACATGACTGGCAAGTTTCACAAGATGTAAATTCAAACTGATTTAAATATGCATCTAAAATGTAACTTCAGCCAGTCGGGCCGCATTGATATGACCTAGTCTACAATGCTTCAAGAATGATTCGTTCATTTCTGAACTCTTCCTCTTATGTATGTTCTGTATACGAGGAATTGTAGTTTGATTTAGAACATCAATGCTTTTAGATAACGTGCCTGAACCGATCAACTTTTGATATAGGAAATGTTCAAAACATTATCCAACAAAACAAAATTTTATCATTTCTTTACTAATAAAGAGACTGATATGATTTTGTATATCAGGTTCGGTGTCTAATAGCATTTGTTCAGAATCAATGTACTGGTAATACAGGGTGACAGTGACCAACAGACTTGGCTGCAACACTTGCCCCGTTTTCTGTCTAATGAAACTTATCACCCGTTCTCAGTTTTTCTACCTTTTTGTATCCCTATGTAATAGATTACATATCTGGGATCCTGATCCGGTATCAAATACCCAGGATGCAGAGGATACTGAGAAACAGTTCTTTGTAATGAACACACCCGAAGGAGATGCATCATATGCACTTTCTTCGTTTGGGCGGCATCGGAATCCTGGTATTCCCCTAATTCCTGCTCTGTCTTATAACAATTATAAGTTGGAGCGGGACCAACGTTCCCCAGCTCAGTATAACAAGCGGGTTCGGTCAATACATCCGTATTATTATCTTGATTAAGGCATGATATGGTCGCTACCTGGAGAGAGAGAGAAGAAAACACTCAGCGTGCGCTCTTGCAAAAATAGATTGGTTATTATTTTATCTAATCAGGATGGCTCCCACTGTTTTTATCAAATCTTCCTTCAAACATTAAAAGGAAAGACTAGCCGGGATTAATTACACTCTACAAGTTCGCCAATCTTTCAGCCACGCCAGTGTCGGTACTTTGAGGGAGGTTTCCCGTGCTTTCGCACGGACCTAATTATAGTAAACCTCATTTTCCCAGAGGCGTAACCCCGTTGACACCTTTCTAGACACCTACTTGACTGGCTAATTGTAAAGTGCAAAACTCTCTCATGAGTAACAATTACTCGCAGTGGGTATCGGGATCCAACTATCACATAGAAGGTATGCAATCTCATTGCAAATTTCAACACTTGAAACTCCCGATAATGGTTTTTACCCCTAGCACCTATGACCTTGGCTAAGGTCAACAAATCATAGGTACTAGTCAAGTTCTACACGTCATTTCGTGATTAATTAGACCCACCCACATGACCCTTGGCTAAGGTCAACAAAGCCACATGACTGTCCTAACTAATCGCATCATATGCTGTGTAGGAAGACATCACTTAGCTACCGCACACTACGCCTCGGCTATGGCCGACAAACGTAGCACGAATACTAAGTACTCTACTTCCTAAAATCACGGAGGGTTGCGAATGGTTTTTGTGAAAACCTTTAACGCTTTGAACTTGATCTCGTTGCGGAATCAAATGGTTTTTTAAATGGAATGTTTTTGAGGCTTTTCTAGTTTTGCTAAAGGGGTCACTCCCGGTGAAGGGATCGTCGGCCCTTTCCTCGTCGAATGAGGTGCGGGATATATCATATATATCACTGTGCAAAGCAGAAACTATAGAAGCAATCAAAAGACAAACCGAGTGTGTAGCATCTGCCAGTTATTGCTAAAGGAGTCACTCCCGGTGAAGGGATCTCGGTCCTTTCCTCATCGAATAAGGTGCAGGATGTTCTACAATGAACACCGTGATGCAAAGCAAGAACTGTAGCTACCTGTTTTATTTTGAAATTCGATTCCACAACATCAATTACGTTTATTTTCTTCCATTAATCTCATTAATGAATGTCCCATCATTTAAGTCCACCTAAACATCACAAATAAATATAACGTATGCTTATGCCATCCGCATTCGCCTCGATGTCCCCTCGTGCACCGTTAGGTTAGGTAACTAACGGCAGAGCGGGGCAGAGCTAGCACGGGTGTAAAACATAAGCAACGTCTATATAATATATCATATATACTATATACCATATCTATCTGAACAAATCAAATGATCACATCACAGATAACGCAGCAGAAAATATCATATGAAATATTGGATATACTAGGACGTCCGTGTTTTCAATACGAGCCAGTATAAACCACGGATTCCACGGTCGCGATGAATAGCCAAACCCACACCCTAGACCCCTACGAGAGCGGCAAGCAACCCTACCAATTCTAGGGTTAGGAGACCCGGACTCGACTCCTCGAGATGGTCTCCCACTGGACCATAGAACCCGGTTACTTGTGCTCCCCTCCTTGGGTCTATCCTAATGCGGAAAAGTAAATAATATACAAATGGTGACATCATCCGCAACCTGGAAGTGCCCCAATAAAAGAATATTACATACAAGTTTTTACATGAATGAAAATGAAAAACACTCATCTCACATAAGAAACCCCCGGCTATTCAAACACGACGATCCAATATAACATATCCAGCAACACATAACATCACATGTCATCAACGTAAGTAAATATGCGCATCCCAATTGTCGTTGACATATAGCAATGAAACCGGCGATATCACATATTACACTTACGGTCACAGAAAAGAAAGTGTAAAACTACAACAGTTGGAATCCGCAACCTCCTTAGACATCGCATGCCTAAACCAATGAATTCCTTAGACATCACATGCCTAACAATTATAAACCCCGCATTTTAGTCTCATTATCGAAAACTCTTTTCAACATCAAGTCGGGCAATTCAACAAGATTCCCGACATCATGATCGAATGCTCGTCGCAAACTTTAGTAGGTGGCCGCAGCCCCGACGCCGACGACGAAGTGCACCAAGGCGGAACACCGCTGCCGCGAGCACCCAAACGGATGCTTTCGGCGACGGGGTTCTCCTACAGTCACTTGGTCGGGGCTATGGAGTGAGGTTGTCTATTATGTTTACCCGGCGAGTATCCGCGTACACTACGTGATTGCGACGGACTTTTGATCGCGTCAAAATTCCGTGGCAACCGATCAAGTGAGACTAAACTGCTATGTTTATAACATTCATTCAGTTATCTCATAACTACTTGTGAATTCCAAATGTTGTATCACATTCCGGATAAATAGAAAATGTTAAATTTTCTGATCGAACAATCGAAAACCCAAGTTTTTCCGAAACAGCTCAACACATGAAATAAGTTTAAAAACATTCAGTTCATGCCTCAGTACCAACGGTCCAGCCGTAGAAGGGTCAAGCCAACGCCTCACATGTGGCACGCCGTACTGCCCCAAACCCTAAGGTTCAAAGGGAAGTTCAAGACGGTCACATAATCGAGTTAAGGTTTGTTGTCTTCTAGAGGTACCATCACGTTACTTGCACTACTTAGAACATCATTAAACTATGGAAAAATCCAACAATTGGAAATTTCTCGGCAGGGGAAAAAGTGGGTATTTATATCCGGTCGAACTTTTTAACATATTCTAAAATTATCTGGAAAAGCACACAGACAAAATTAGACAATCCGATCGAAACACTGAGTCCCCAATACAACCCAAAAAACTCAACCCTTGAGTTCAGATTAAAAATTCCCAGGAAAACCAGCACTTCAAAATAGGAATTACTATGTAAAAAAAATTGTCTGAAAAGACTAATTGGCCGCGGAACCGCCGCAATAGGAATGCTATTGCCGCGGTTCCGCCGCGCTATTATCGATTCAGGTGCTCGAACTTCTCAGTAATTCTTAGAATCTCCTGCTGGTTTTTCTGCATATTTTTAATTCTCAAAAATCCACGATTTCAGAAAATGTACAGAGAGCAAGTTTGAATTAGGGTTTCGGTTAGATCGGACTTCTAACTCCGTCTACGCATCGCCTAAGGCTCTAGCTAGGCTCTGATACCACTGTAGGGTTCCTAGGCACACTAATGAAGTCTCACAAGTGATCAAACATGCCCAATTGAAAATTTTCATGTGCCTACAAACCCTAATACGGATCGTTAACTAGATAATGAGGCGATGCAATGCAAGTAAACGAATTTAACGCTAAAGGAAAGGGGCTACAACCTTTGTAGATCCGGTCCTCCACCTCCATAGCTCCGTGATGAAGTCTCCTCGCTGCGATCATCGGATCCCGGGCTCTAGCGTCGGCTTCATCGGAGAAATGGGCGGGCTTGGTCGTCGGCTTCGATGCCGAAGATGATCTACGTCGAGGCATCACAAGATCAAGCTCCCACTTCACCAAGTCATGAAATTTGTGAAGAAAACACCCTATACTACTTGGCAAGAGGTAGAGGTTGAAGAAATAGGAAGTGCGTTCACTTTAGAATTGGATTTCTCACTCATTTTGGCTAGTTGCCATTGATGGAGACAAGCTTTCTTCATGTTGAAGATGAAGAAGATGAAGAAAGAATATGATAGAATAAAAAAGGATTATTATCAAAATTGAAAATCCAACTCATTCTTATCATAATCCAATCTTGGTTGGGTGTAGAGAATAGACTATGGTTAGGTGGAATGGTTAGGGTTAAGCATGAGACAAAAATGGTGGACTTGTTCAAAGCTTCATGAAGCTTCAACAAACAAACAAAGAAAGCCACCATGTCTCATTTATCTTTTCCAAAATAAATAAATAAATAAGTAAGTAAATAAACAAAACCCTAACCATTCATATAACCATGGTTTAATTCTTTACACAAACCCAAGTGAGCATGTATCATCAAACATGATACAAACAAGTGCACAAAAGTATATCACACATACAACTTGTGTACATCAAGTGAGAAAATCCTTTTAAAATGAACAAATACTAGTTAATGCAAAGTAATATATCAAATATATAATTATACATTAAATCATTAAATCAACACTTGATTCAATGATCCGGTCAAGTCGCATATAACCGACTAGTATCCAATGTATCGACTTATCGAATCAATCTTCGATTCGATAACTAGGTTATATCGCATACAAACAATCGATACATTCATCGTGAGAATGGAATACGGTATCACATACACGCATTATTCTCGGTCCCGCACATATCTCATATGTGCTCCTATTTCGTTTCGCTTGAGCCAGGAAACCTCTGTGTAGAACTCTAAAGACTCGTCAATACGCCGGCAGCAGGTGATGATCATATCAAACACCCACAAGCCGCAAGCGGTCTGCTAAACGTAACGGCCATCCGGGTATTGAGCGATTAGAAGATCGACGAGCAAGCCCGCTCACACTCCTGTGAATCCAACCAGTAACACATACCGTACAGTCTGGTCTGTTCGTCTGATATGTCGCATATCTCGCCTAGGGGTGGTAAACGTCAGACCCCAATAGCTTGATAAGTCATGTCGACGTGTGGTCCATAACATTCGTGAAACTACTGATAACTCTTACCAGTATATCACTGCAACCCTGTCCAGGGATTTCCTGTTATGGCCAGTCGAGCATAGCGCAACATCAACCCCCAATACCGGGAGAGACGAATCCCTTCCTATCGCTCATTGCCTCCATGTGAATCGGGACTTTACCCAAAAACCACCTGTTTGCATGACTCAGTAGAGCCGTGGTAGGGTGGAAATCAAAGCACAGTGGGAGACACACAAGACTCTATGACGATCTCGGGTCAACAGACTAAGCTGTACCAGTGTCACCAGAGAACTGCCATCTGACGTGAGGTATAATACCATCTGGGAGTTCTCGGCGAGTCCGTTCAGTGTACCCAGTCTCCATTGAGCACCCGCATACCATCTCCGATGTCAAACACAAATGGATATGGGATCATCCATCGCCCATCACATGGGTCGAGAAGATATATGCTAGTCTACTCTAGAATATCGATGCCCCGTCTCGATATTCCCACGACTAGGAACATTGAAGGATGTACTCATGGACTATCCAGGCACCACTAGTATGATCTGCATCATAGTCCTGGTAGTCGAGTACACATCCTAAGGGCTTTATCAACTTGTAACAGAGAGACAGAAAGTATACATGTTAAGATAAAGAGCAACCAGATAGCGTATTATCATGTCGAGTAAGAAAGTCCTACCTATATATGTCCCAGCATCCACTACAATATACATCCAATGTACAGTAATGGCCTCTAGGGCATACATATAACTAACACGGCCACCGCCCCTCGTCGGGGTCTCGACTGTTTACACTAGTCTACTCCGGAGTATCGATGCCCTGTCTCGAAACTCCCACGACTAGGGACCACTTTTAAGGATGTGCTTATGGACTACCCAACTCTCACGTATATGATTGCCATCATACTGTTGGTAGTCAAGCAGGATCCTAAGGGCTCTATCAACGTGTAATATTGAACAGTCACCTAATGCTGTACACGACTGATAAAGGCAAACCAGATAGCATACTATCATCTCGAGTAAGACTGTCCAACCGGTATAGGTCCTCCCTCAATCATTGCAATCACGTATCTGCGATCCAATAATTGACTTTGAGGGCACTATATCCAACAATCTCCCACTTGCACTTAAGGCTAATTATTGTGATGTCGCATACTCACAACCCGTGTGATACCGAACACCCAACTCCTCTACTAAACAGTTTCACAAAGCTCGTTTGTAAAACTCTTGTGTTCGAGAAATAGCCTCAGTGAGTGGATCCGTCCTGATGTATCTTTCTACGTCTCTTTTAATCTCAAGTTCGCGGAGAAACCCATCTCCCGAATTGAGTAATACCTGTCTTAGAATATGTCTGGATATCTGATGGGACCTAGTTCATAAATGAACTCCAAATCCAAACTTCCTAGACTGTATCAACTACTGAACCTAATCAGTATCCTGCAGCATGCCTCACACAGTATCCTCTTGGACCACCTGTCCATAATACTGCCCCTCTTCAGAGGGAAAACTATAACTCTGACAATCACTCTGTCATCCATGTCACCTTTGAAGCCAGGAATGATAACCGTCCCCCGAAGGAGGCTGCCGTCATCAAATCCGTAGAACATTCACTTATGTTCTAAAACTGCTTCCTTATGTTTCTCCAGGATTAGATTAATATAAACTTATCGCATCTAGTGCAAAAACAACATCTGGTGTGCTATTTGACATCTCATGATCGACTCAATTGCCTAAGCAAGTGATATGCCAATCATGCACATCCCTCTCCCCTTTAGTCTGTAAGACACCTTTAGAGAGGGTGACTCCATCACCTGCATGTACACCACCATACCAGGAGTCATCTATTCTAAATACTTTTAGAATACTGTCAAAGTACCTAAATTGGGAAACTACCCAAACCTAGATCTAAAACCATAGATCTAGTAACCAGAATGTCTGATATTATATCCATATCCTATGTGGAGAAACAACTGTGTGACAACCACAGTACAACCGATCGTAGTATATGAATTTTACTTCTTACTCTTTGTATGTCATCCAAATACCAGGATATCACACCCTACTACCTTCTTAACAGATCCATCCCCTATTCTGATGAAGTCAAACCCATGACTTTCACATCAAAATTAGATGATCTATCTCCGCTATATTTGCTTAAGTCTATAAATAGACATAAGCTACTTGCCCACTATGCTTCCGCTGCTCCCACTGACCATAACAACCCTCTGGCAGAATAATATATACGTGCACTTCTAAAGCTAGTTTAGAACGACGCTATACGTAACCACCTGCCGGGTTTCATAGCCTGGAACAACAGTAGTGTCAAGTATGAGTAAACAAGAATCTCCCTTTCACCGTCCTTGAGGCTACCGAAGTACCTCTCGTGTGCCTGAGGTTACCCACCATATCTGCGGAGTGGCTAATGGAATGTAAAACTTGATCGAATCTTTAGGTTCTATTAAATTTTCCGTAATCTTTTGCGGTTCTGGTATCACTTCCAGTTCTACCATACTCCCACTACTGTTTCCTGAAAAAATTCATTTTACTAAAACTGTGACGAGTCAAGAACAATATCACTATTGATCTTCCAAATGGTAGAAAGTCAACCCTCGTCATAGCCCGGGCCAACCCGCAAACTTCCATTACAGAAACGTGCCCTGAGTTATCCAGAGTCTGGTTTTAAGCATAAGCTGGACAACTCCCCATACCTTAACATCGTTAAGATATGAACCATTCTATATCCAATATAGAAACTTTGGCACTTATTTAATTGGAACCAGATTCTAATCACGCAGCTGTCTCTAGTGCATATCAACTTAATGGAGAGAGGCTAATCAACATTACTCAACTTAGGAGTCTATCCAATTATGAGTAACATAAAAGAGAAATAAGTTTCTCAAAACCATCACTATCAACTGAATACCAATCACAAGTATCAACATCTTCGATCTCTTTGAAGAATCCCGATACTTGCGACATCTGGTTCTCTACTTTATTCCTATACCCACAACGTCTCAAAACTTAGACCTTGTATTTCTACGAAACACTTGTCTAAAAAGTAGAGAAGTCACAAGTAAACAGAACATAGTACGAGGACAAACCCTTTTGTCCTGATGGACACTGGACAACATACAATACTCTGTATAAGTCGACTCAGTTAAATAACTCAAAACCTGTCCATCGTAGGTTGAAAACTGTACTTATGGTTAAAAACTATTTCGCTGTTCAATACTCCTTACCCAATCGTCAACTGATATAGGTAAATGTCATCGACATAATATCAAAAGGTTATATCTCACTTTTTAAAAATAAACGTACAGATATATCAATTTGAAATTGGTGTATAACAATGAATATTCAAAACCAAATACTTGTCATCCGGCAAAAACCCAGGCGATTTCCTCAAATATCACCAATTACAACGAATTCCGATATAATGAGGATGATCACCTTATTCCCAATAACCTACTCCCACTCATCATCTGTAAAACCATACAGATGTGAGAATCATACCTGGTAAATACATACCCTGGAGTAAGTATCTAATCGGGAAATCAGTTTTCCTTTTAACAATGCACAGTGAAACTGAAACATGAAAATGTTTCGTAGGGGTATCCTGGTATTCCTAGTAATGCTTCTTCCATAATCCAATTCAAGACTATAACCATATAGTTCTTTTCCATCTCTCCAAATCCCTTTATTTGTCTTTAGTCGTTACCTTCTGTACACTATCGTTAGGCTAAATGGTTTTCTTGCTTCCCTACCGTTCGGCACCAGCCTATGGTTTGGAAGAAGACTATCCAATAAGCGTAATAGGTGTACCCTCCTATACCATGGTGTACTCGCAACCTGAGAGAAGGTGATGATAAAAGTCAACTAAATAATACTTTATTTTATTTCTCCCGAACTGGGGAAAAAAGCAAAGGTGAAATAGGAGTGGCGATGAAGTACGCGGTTTGGTCGTGAATGATAGCAGTCGCAATTTAATTTGCCCTCTTTCTAATCCCTTCATTTTGTCTTTACTTATTACTTCTGCACACCCTACTTAGGCTAATTGGTTTTCTTCATTTCCTACCTTTTGGCACCTGCCTATGGTTTGGAAGAAGACTATCCAATAAGCGTAATAAGTGTACTCTCCGAAACCAAGGAGTCCTCGCAACTTGAGAGAAGGTGATGATAAAAGACAACTGAATAAATCAATTCAATTTCTCCTGAACCTGGATCCATCCTCAAAGAAGTCCCTTTGAGTTCGTATATAACCATACGATGAATCTATCCAATGGAAGTGGATGTTCGTAGTGATACGCGGTGTTCTGAGAAATGCAAAGGGTAAAAGAAGGAGCGGCAATGACTTATGCAACTTAGACAGTCCAAAAGTCGGTATTTTAAGAAGGTTTGGTCAACTTGGTCACTGAGTCATAGTCTAGGGTCGGTCAATGGTCGCTGCCAAAGAGAGAGAGAGAAAAGAAACACTCTGCATGCACTCTAACCCAGATCAGAATGGTTATCACTTTATCTAATCAGGAAACCTCCCACTGTACTGTCAAATTCTCCTCCAAACCTGAAAGAAGAATCAATCGGGATCACCCAAAGAGTAAACCAACTCATCAGTGGGAATCGGGATCCAACTATCATCGCATGATAATGTGAAGGAATCCACTTATCTTATCACACTCTAGAAGGTATGCGCATACTTGGCAAGTTTCAGTTTCTTTAGAAACTCCCGATATGATTTTTGCCCCATGCTCTTATGACCTTGATGTTGGCCAAAATGCCATATGTCACATGCCAAGTTCTATCCATCATTATCTTGTCAATTTGAACCCATCCGCATATGCCCCTGACGTTGGCCAAATGGCAGAACGACTGTCCCAAACCAACTAATCTATCTATGCAACAGAAGAATACCCAGCAGCTACCAAACACTATGCCTTGGCGTTGGTCAAAATACATAGCTTGAATACTACTGAATACCCAAATGAAATGACGGAGGGCTACGGCTGGTTTTTGGTGAAAAACGTTTAACGTAATGAACTTGATCTCGTTGAAGGAACCTGATAGCTTTTTATAAAATTATAGTGGCGAAAACCTTTGCTAAAGAGGCCACTCCCGGTGAAGGGATCTCGGCTCTTTCCTCGTGGAATGAGGTGCAGGATATTCCAACTAAATACCGCGATGCAAAGCAACATGTAATCGACTATAGTGAAGTTATTACCCTGATACAAACTTCTGCCCAAGGGGTCACTCCCGGTGAAGGGATCTCGGCCCTTGCCTCGTCGATTGAGGTGCAGGATATTCCAACTGAACACCACTGTGCAAAACAAAAGAAAACGTCTTTGTAATAACACTTTTTAAAACTGTTCCAACAACGTCCAAACAGGTTTGTTTTCCTTTGCATTGATCAGAATCAACACAGTCCCATTAGTTAATCACACCAGAAAAGAACGAAAATAAAATGTACGTATATGCCATCCGCATTCGGCACTGGGTCCCGTTATTGTCCGTTAGGTTACTTAACTAACGACAGAGCGGGGAGTGGATTAGCGCGGGTGCAAAACATATACAACATCTACTAGTATATATACCAATATACAATAATCGCTCCAGGCGTGATAATATGCAACATTAAAGAAAAGTAATAAGCATCACTGAACAATACAAATAATCTGGGATCCTCGGGTTTCACAGAGCCACTACTGAAACCCAACGTTCCCCTGGTCGTATGGATCGCCTGTGCAATGAAACCTAGACCCCTACGGGTGCGGCAAGTTACCCGCCAAAACCTGAAGCGAGGCAGCCCCCTACAGCAAAGTGAATGGACCACCCTGCACTTCACGGAATCCGGTAACTTGGGCACCCCTTCTTGGGTAAACCTGTACCCCCTACGAGTGTGGCTAATAGTCTGCCAATTCTAGAGTGAGGCCCCTCTGCCTCTCAAACCCATGAGATGCGGACCCGTTGCCCTCCAGAACCCGGCTCTCTGTGCACTCCGTCGCGGGGTAAAACCTAGTACAGAAATGAAAAATATGTACAACGGGTACATCGACCTTAGCCCAGTCGTGCCCCAAAAGAATATTATACAAACAGGCAGTGACGGTAGTCCACATGTTAGACGCTCGCCCCGCAATATCAAATGTACAAATAAATCCAAACTGCACTACCATTGCACACTGCTATCCACCATGACAAATCCGCAACATCACAGCATAACACAGAACATCAACGCGAATGTCACGTTCGTAAACCCGTCTAAAAGGACTATAGCAATTAGATGCAATTTACCGCTCGAATGACATTCACGGTCGGAGATATAATGTAAGTACTGTAAACTAACAAGTTTAAAATTTTGATCGACAAAACCTCCCGATGTGGGCCCCATGTACATCTGCAGTACAAAAAAAAAATCTGGGCCAAAAACAATATTCCAGAAACTACAATTTTCTATGCATGAGGTTACTGTAGAAAAATTGTACTCTGTGGCTCTAAACCTGCGACGGAACCGCGGCCAAACCATGGTTTGTGCGGCGGTTCCGCGGCAGTACTGTGGAGTCACTGAACCCAATTTCTACAGTATACTTAGAAAAGCTTGCTCGATTTTCTGAGATGCTCAAAATGATTTTTAGACCTCTTTAAAATTCGACAGAAACTTTAGCCTGAAAAATGTGGTTTTGGAAATTTCGCTCGATCGTTGTTTTAAACACGTTAGAATAAGTTAGTAAAGGTTAATGGTGTGGCTCTAATACCATGTAAGTCTACGGTAGTGCCCCAGCCGTCATTCTGACGCCAAACGCTGAACAAAAACTTTTATAACTAGCGCTATCACATACTATAACCCGGATCTTTCCATTAACGCTAAACTAACAAACTGTAAAGAGGTAGAAAGGCTATACCGATCGATCCGAGTCCTTCGGTCTTTAGCCATCGTCCCACGCTCCTTTACGGAAACTCCGATCTCTTTGCTCCTCGTCAAGGTGGCACCACATCTACGAATCTTTAAACGGCCTCCCGCCTCAATACCGAGGCAACTCGGTCATCAAGTTTGCTAAGAGAGATGACCAAGGTGAAGTAAAGAACGAGTAAAATACTTTGTCTCAAACACCCTAGGGTTCTCATCGCATGAGAGGGGTAGGGTGGAGGTAGAAGAAGATGCTAGGGTTTGGAAATGGTGAACTCCTGAAACTCAAGAGAGCAAAAGAAAAACTCTAGCATAATAAAACTTCTCTCTTTTTCTTCTTATGTGAATAGATATATAAGGTTGAGAAAGAAAAATATCATAAGAAAATATCTCCTTAAATATCTAAACCCAAAACAAACCTTATTAATACTATCATGACTCACTTAGAGACTCATTAGCATGAGTCATTAAGGAACATGGTAGAAGAAATGAGTCATCAATATGAGTCACCCTTTGCAAAACTCATTTAATCATTTAAACCAAAATGATTAACCAAAAGAAATGCATCTTCTAAAATATTCTCGTAACGGATTACGAAAATACCCCTCACCTGTATATACATACCTGTATCCGTATTCCGACCGAATACGAATATGAGAGTCTAAAATATTTCGACTCAATATAATACATGGATCCAGCTTAAACCAAAGCCCACCAGTATTATCTGTTTGAAATATGACACGTGCACAAGTGCACGTGCATTTTTCGAATCCTGCCATAAAACTATACGGCCTCTACAACGTTTCGCCCGAACTTGGGAAACTATCTATAGGGGACTCTAAAGACTCGTCAGTACCCTGGCAGTGGGTTTAACCACAAGCACGTCAGCGGCACCAGCAAAGCGTAACGGCTGCCCATGTTCTGACCTCAAGGGAAGCCGATGAGCTAACTCATCCTGGAACCCTACTGAGCCTATCAGTGACAATATACATACAGTCCGGTCCGTTCGTCTATGAGTATCGCATATCGGGCCTAGGGGGCTGGTAATGTCAGACCCCTAATAGCGGTATAAGTCGTGTCGGAGAGTAGCCTTGAACACCCGGAGAAACTACTGGAATACTTACCAGTAATTCTCACCTGCCTTGGACTGGGACTTGTTGTAATGGCTCTCCTAGACAAAGCACGATCTAACCCCCAATACCAGGAGAGACGAATCCCCTGCCGATCCGCTCACTTGCCTCCATGTGGCTCGGGACTGTACCCAAAAAAGACCTATTTGCACGACTCTTTTGAGCCGTGGTAGGGTAGAATTCAAAGCACAGTGGGAAATCACACGAGAGAAATGACGACCTCAGGTCGATGAACTAACCTGTACACATGTCACCGGGGAACTGCTATCTGACGCTAGGTATAATACCAACTAGCAGGTTCCTGGCGAGTCCTGTCCGGTGTACTCATAACCCAATGAGCACCTGTATACATCTTAGGTGATCCAACTAACACCAGTAGCTTGTGAGACCGGCCACCGTCCCTCGTCGGGGTCTCGACTGTATACACTAGTCTACTCCGGAGTATCGGTGCCCTGTCTCGAAACTCCCACGACTAGGGAACACTTTTAAGGATGTGCTTATGGACTACCCAACTCTCACCTATATGATCGCCATCATACTGTTGGTAGTCAAGCAGGATCGTAAGGGCTCTATCTGTTAGTTGTATGTATGCCCTAGAGGCCAGTATTGTACAGATCATGTATATTATATTGGATGCTTGGACATATATAGAGATGACTTTCTTGCTCGATATGATATATGCTATCTGGTTACTCTTTATCTTAACATGTACACTTGTCTCTTTAAACTGTCTTATAGTTACATGTTGATAAAGGCCTTAGGATGTGTACTTGACTACCTGGACTATGATGCAGATCATACTAGTGGGGACATGGTAGTCCATAAGTACATCCTTCAAGATCCCTAGTCGTGGGTGTATCGAGACGGGGCATCGATATACCAGTGTAGACTAGCGTATACGCTTCTCGACCCATGAGATGGGCGATGGATGATCCCATATCCATTGGTGTTTGACATCAGAGATCGTATGCGGGTGCTCAGTGGAGACTGGGTACACTGGACGGACTCGCCGAGAACTCCCAGATGGTACTATACCTCACGTCAGATGGCCGTTCTCTGGTGACACTTATGCAGGTTAGTCTGTAGACCCGAGATCGTCATAGAGCCTTATGTGATTCCCACTGTGCTTTGATCTCCACCTTACCACGTCCATGAGGGCGTGCAAAACGGTGGCCTTTGGGTACAGTCCCGAGTCACATGGAGGCAATGAGCATTAGGAGGGGTTTCGTCTCTCCCGGTATTGGGGGTTGATGTTGCGCTGTGCTCGATTGGCCGTAACAGGGAAGTCCCTGGCCAGGGCTGATCAGAGATTTGCTGGTAAGTGTTACCGGTAGTTTCTCGACCCGTTATGAGCCTCACATCGGCACGACTTATCAGTTATTGGGGTCTGACGTTTACCACCCCTAGACTTGATATGCGACATATCAGACGAACAGATCGGACTGTACGGTAAGTGTTACTGGTTGGATTCACAGGAGTATGAGCGGGCTAGCTCGTCGATCTTCTGATCGCTCAATACCCGGATGGCCGTTACGTTCAGCGGACCGCTTGCGGCTTGTGGATGCTTGATATGATCATCATCTGCTACCGGCGTATTGACGAGTCTTTAGAGTCCTACACAGAGGTTTCCTGGCTCAAGCGAAACGAAATAGGAGCGCATATGAGATATGTGCGGGACCGAGAATAATGCGTGTATGTGATACCGCATTTCATTCTCGCGATAAATGTTTCGATTGGTTATATTTGATATGACCTAGTTATCGAATCATTGATTCGATAAATCGATACATTGGATACTAGTCGGTTATGTGCGACATGACCGGATCATTGAATCAAATGTTGATTTAATGATTTAATGTATAATTATATATTTGATATATTACTTTGCATTAACTAGTATTGGTTCACTTTAAATGCATTTTCTCACTTGATTGACACATTGTATATGTGATATACTTTTGTACACTAGTTTGTATCATGTTTGATGATACTTGCTCACTTGGGTTTGTGTAAAGATTAAACCATGGTTATATGAATGGTTAGGGTTTTGATTATTTACTTAGTTATTTATTTATATATTCATTATGGAAATTATTAAGGATGGTGGCTTATTTTGTTCTTTATGTTGAAGCTTCTTGAAGCTTTGACAAAGTCCACCATCCTTATCTCATCCTTAACCCTAACCATTCCAACTAACCTTAGTTTAATCTCTACACTTGACCATGGTTTAGATTATGATAAGTATTCATTTTCTTTTCATTTTAAAAGACTTATCATAATTCTAGCTTCATCTTCTTCTTCATCTTCAAAAGAAAAAGCTTGATGCCATTAATGGCAACTTGAGCTATAGTGTGAGAAATCCAATTCCAAAGTGAACCCACCTCCTATTTCTTCACCCTCTACCTCTTGCCAAGTTGTTTTGGGTGTTTTCTTCACAAGTTTCACAACTTGTTGAAGTTGGAGCTTGAACTTGTGCAACCCCGACGTAGATCATCTTCGGCACGAAGCCGACGACATTGCCCGCTCGTTTTCCCGATGAAGCCGACGATTGAGTCTAGGATTCGAGATGGACAGCGAGAGGACACCTACGTAGAGCTAAGGAAGTGGAGAACCGGATCTACAAAGGTTGTAGCCTCTCTCCTTTAGTTAATATGTTAACTAGATTTCTGTTTTGCCTAGAATTCAAGCCGACGATCCGCATTAGGGTTTCTCGGCACCATAATTTTTGTAAATTGGCATGGTTGATGCCTTGTGAGACCACTATAGGGTGCCTAGGAACCTTTCACTGGTATCAGAGACTAGCTAGAGCCTTAGGCGAAGTCTAGACGACGTTTGAAACCCGAACGAACCCGAAACCCTAAAACCCAAGTGTTCTCTGGACTTTTTCTAAAATCTGGGATTTTTCAATATTAAAAATACTTAAAAAATTCAGCAGGGAATTCTAAGAATTACGGTGCAATTTTTGTTCAATGAACAGTGTAATGCGCGGCGGAACCGCGGCCTAAGCCAGCTTAGGCGGCGGTTCCGCGGCTAATGAATGACGTCAGCCTTCCTCCTCTGCACAGTAATTCATAGTTTCTGCAGCTGAGTTTTATGGGTATTTTTAATAATTATTCAAGAGTTGAATTTTCTGGGGTGTTTTAGAGCTTCGGTGTTTCGACCGGATTATCAAACTTCGTCTTTGTGTATTTCCGGATAATTTTTGAATTTGTTAAAAAGTTCGACCGGATATAAATACCCAACTTTTCCCCTGTCGGGAAATTTCCAAGTGTTGGATTTTTCCGTAGTTTAACGACGTTCTAAGTAGTGCAAGTAACGCGATGGACCCTCTAGAAGACAACAAACCTTAACTCGATTATGTGACCGTCTTGAACTGCCCTTTGAACCTTCGGGTTTGGGGCAGTACGGCGTGCCACATGTGAGGCGTTGGCTTGACCCTTCTACGGCTGGACCGTTGGTACTGAGGCACGAACTGAATGTTGTTAGACTTATTTCATGTGTTGAGCTGTATCGGGAAAACTTGGGTATTCGACTGTTCGATCAGAAAGTTTAACATTTTCTGTTTATCTGGAATGTGATACAATAATTGGAATTCACAAACAATTATGAGATAACTGAATGAATGTTATAAATCTAGCAGTTTAGTCCCACATGATATTGAAAAGAGTTTTCGATAATGAGACTAAAATGCGGGGTTTATAACTGTTAGGCATGTGATGTCTAAGTATTTCATTTCATTAGGCATATGATGTCTAAAGAGGTTGCGGATTCCAACTGTTGTAGTTTTACACTTTCTTTTCTGTGACCGTAAGTGTAATATGTGATATCGCCGGTTTCGTTGCTATATGTCAACGACAATTGGGATGGACATATTTACTTACGTTGATGACATGTGATGTTATGTGTTGCTGGATTTGTTATATTGGATTGTCGTGTTTGAATAGCCGGGGTTTTTTATGTGAGATGAGTGTTTTTCATTTTCATTCATGTAAAAACTTGTATGTAATATTCTTTTATTTAGGGCACTTCCAGGTAGCGGAAGTCGTCACCTTTTGTATATTATTTACTTTTCCGCATTACGATAGACCCAAGGAGGGGAGCACAAGTAACCGGGTTCTGGGGTCCAGTGGGAGACCAACTCGAGGAGTCGAGTACGGGTCTCCTAACCCTAGAATTGGCAGGGTTGCTTGCCGCTCTCGTAGGGGTCTAGGGGTGTGGGATTGGCTATTCATCACGACCGTGGAATCCGTGTTTTATACTGGCTCGTATTGAAAACACGGACGTCCTAGTATATCCAATGTTTCATATGTTTCTTCTGCTGCAATATCTGTGATGCGATCATGTGATGTTCTGTGATGGATATAGTATATAGTATATATGATATATTATATAGACGTTACTTATGTTTTGCACCCGCACTAGCCCTGCCCTGCTCTGTCGTTAGTTACCTAACCTAACGGTGCACGAGGGGACATCGAGGCGAATGCGGATGGCATAAGTGTACGTCGTATTTATCTGTGATGTTTAGGTATTTAAATGATGGGACTTCATTAATGTGATTAATGAAAGAAAAGAAACCTAAGATGTTGTAGAATCAAATTTTAAATAAAACAGGTAGCTACATTTCTTGCTTTGCACGGCGGTATATGTGATATATCCTGCACCTTATTCGATGAGGAAAGGACCGAGATCCCTTCACCGGGAGTGACTCCTTTAGCAATAACTGGCAGATGCTACACACTCGGTTTGTTTTTGATAGCTTCTATAGTTTCTGCTTTGCACAGCGATATATATGATATATCCCGCACCTCATTCGACGAGGAAAGGGCCGACGATCCCTTCACCGGGAGTGACCCCTTTAGCAAAACTAGAAAAGCCTCAAAATCATTCCATTTTAAAACTTCATTTGATTCTACAACGATATCAAGTTCATTACGCAATAGGTTTTCAGAAAAACCTGACGTAGCCCTCCGTCATTTCAGATAAGTACTAGTTAGTATTCGTGCTACGTTTGTTGACTATGTTAAGGCGTAGTGTGCGGTAGCTAATTAGTGCTTATCTGTATAAGCATATGATGCGATTGGACTAGGGTAGTCGTGCGACTTTGTTGACTATGTTAAGGGTCGTGCGGGTGGGTTTAATTCAATCGGGAAATGACGGGTTGAACTTGACTAGCACTTATGATTTGTTGACTATGTTAAGGTCATATAGCTGCTAGGGATAAAATATTATCGGGAATTTCAAGTGTTGAAATTTGCAATGAGATTGCATACCTTCTATGAGATAGTTGGATCCCGATACCCACTGCGAGTAAGAGTTACTCCTGGGAGAGTTTTACACATTATAATTAGCCGATCAAGTATGTGTCTAGAAAGGTGTTAACGAGGTTACGCCTCTGGGAAAATGAGGTTTACAGTAATTAGGTTCGTGCGAAAGCACGGGGGACCTCCCTCAAAGTACCGACACTGGCCTGGCAGAAAGATTGGCGAACTTGTAGTGTGTAATTAATCCCGGCTAGTCTTTCCTTTTAGGGTTTGAAGGAAGATTTGATAAAAACAGTGGGATCCATCCTGATTAGATAAGATAATAACCAATCTGATCTTGCATGAGCTTACGCTAAAAGTGTTTTCTTCTCTCTCTCTCCAGGTAGCGACCATTTCATGCCCTAATGAAGATAATAATATGGATGTATTGACCGAACCCGTATGTTATACTGTGCTGGGGAACGTTGGTTCCGTTCTTTCCTATAAGAGTTATAGGAATGAACAGGATATAGGGGAATACCAGGATTCCCATGCCACCCGAATGAAGAAAGTACATGTTGATGCATTTTCTTCGGGTGTGTTCGTTACAGAGAACTGTTTCTCCATTTGCTCTACGTCCTGGGTATTAGATACCGGGTCAGGATCCTATATATGTAATCAGTTACATGGGTTTAGGAAAGGTAGAGAACTTGGAGAAGGTGATAAAGACATTAGAGTAGGAAATGGTGCAATTGTTGCAGCTAAGACTGTCGGAGAATATCACCTTGTATTACCAACTGGAAATACATTGGTTCTGAACGAATGCTATTACATGCCGAACCTGATATGCAACATTATATCGGTTTCTTTGCTGAGTAAAGAGGGATATAATTTTGTATTACAGGACAATGTTATGAACATTTTCCGTAACCAAAAGTTGGTTAGATCAGGCACGTTGTGCAATGGCATTTATGTTCTAAACCAATCAACAGTTCTGAGCATAACAAACGCACACAAGAGGAAGAGTTCAGAACTGAACGATTCCTTCTTGTGGCATTGTAGACTGGGTCACATCAATGCAACACGACTGGCTAAGTTGCATAAGGATGGATATTTGAAACCTTTCGAATTTTCATCTTATGACACTTGCCAGTCATGTCTCAAAGGCAAGATGACCAAAACTCCGTTTACGGGACACGGAGAAAGAGTTACCGAACTCTTGGGACTGATACATAGTGATGTATGCGGTCCCATGTCTACACATGCCAGGGATGGTTCTTCATACTTCATTACATTCACTGACGATCTCTCTAGGTTCGGGTATGTGTTCCTGATGAAACACAAATCAGAAGCTTTTGAGAAATTTAGGGAATATAAACAAGAAGTTGAGAACCAAACCGGAAAAAGTATTAAAATCCTTCGATCTGATCGAGGAGGTGAATACTTGAGCAATGAATTCCTGGACTTCCTAAAAGAGAATGGGATTCTCTCTCAGCTGACTCCTCCATATACACCACAGCACAACGGTGTATCAGAACGGAGGAACCGCACCCTATTAGATATGGTGCGCTCTATGATGAGCACAGCTGAGTTACCTATTTCCTTCTGGGGATATGCACTGGAGACGGCTGCATACCTATTGAATGAAGTTCCATCTAAATCTATACTTACCACACTATATGAGATATGGAGTGGAAAGAGACCATATTTTAAACGAGTTAAAATATGGGGTTGTCCGGCCTATGTCAAAAGGCAAAATCCAGACAAACTCGAGGCACGGTCAGTTCTCTGCAAGTTTGTGGGATATCCTAAGAATTCACAAGGATATTTTTCTTACCATGCTGAAGAACAAAAGGTGTTTGTTTCTCAATATGCCAACTTTTTAGAAAAGGAATTTCTTGAAAAAGAAATTAGTGGCGAAATGGTAGAGCTGGAAGAAGTTCCAGATACACAAACCATAACTGAAGATTTAGTGGAACCAGAAGATTCAGTAGCTCCCAATGAACCTCAGCCTCTCCGCCGATCTAGTAGGGTTCCTCGCTAACTTGAGAGATACTACGGTTTTCTCATGCATGGAGGGAGCGAGGATTGCATCATTGAGGATGAGGACCTAACTAGATTCGAGCAGGCCATCACGAGTAGGGACTCAGTGAAATGGCTAGATGCTATGCGGTCCGAGATGGAATCCATGTACACCAACAAAGTATGGACTTTGGAAGTTGCTCCTGAAGGGGTAAAACCCATTGGGAGCAAGTGGATCTTCAAGAAGAAACATGGTGTAGATGGGAAAGTGGAGACTTTCAAGGCTAGACTTGTAGCAAAAGGTTTTCGTCAAAGACCAGGTGTGGACTATGACGAAACCTTTTCTCCAGTGGCTATGCTTAAATCCATCCGGATCATGCTTGCCATCGCTGCATATCATGATTACGAAATCTGGCAAATGGATGTTAAGACCGCCTTTCTAAATGGTGATTTAGAAGAGTGCGTGTACATGACTCAGCCAGAGGGCTTCGTAGATAGTGGGAGCAGCGGGAAGGTGTGCAAGCTGCTTAAATCCATTTATGGATTAAAGCAAGCATCGCGGAGTTGGAACATCTGCTTTGACCTCGTTATCAAAGAGTTTGATTTCGTCAAAAATCCAGATGAACCTTGTATCTACAAGAAGGTGGCAAAGAGTAAGGTTGTCTTCCTCGTATTGTACGTGGATGACATACTCTTGATAGGAAATGATATTCCTATGCTGCAATCTGTCAAGCTCTTCTTATCACAAAGATTCTCAATGAAAGATCTTGGTCATGCCTCCTGCATATTGGGAATCAGGATCTATAGAGATAGATCCAAAAGGATATTGGGATTGTCCCAATCCAGGTACATTGACACCATACAAAAGAGATTTAGTATGGAAGAATCCAAGCGTGGGAACTTGCCCACGATCTCTGGAGTCACTCTCTCCAAAGAGATGTCTCCCAAGACTGATTTGGAGAGAGCTCGCATGCAAGGGATACCCTATGCTTCGGCAGTAGGCTCTATCATGTATGCGATGCTATGTACCAGACCCGATGTAGCATACTCACTAAGTGTAGTGAGTAGGTATCAAGCTGATCCTGGAGAGAGTCACTGGACAGCTGTGAAGAGCATTCTCAAGTACTTGCGAAGGACTAAAGAGATGCTCTTGGTGTATGGTAACGGAGAACTCCAAGTGGAGTCCTTTACCGATTCGAGCTTCCAGAGTGATAAGGACGACTCTAAGTCGCAGTCGGGATTTGTCTTTACCCTTTACGGAGGGGCGGTTAGCTGGAAGAGTTCCAAGCAGGAAACCGTGGCAGACTCGACGATGGAGGCTGAATACATCGCTGCCAACGATGCTGCCAAAAAGGCTGTCTGGATCAAGAAGTTCATTACTGAACTTGGAGTGGTTCCATCCATTGAGCATCCAATACCTTTGTATTGCGATAACAATGGAGCGGTGGCTTTGGCCAAGGAACCCAGGTCCCATCAGCGATCCAGGCATATTCTGAGGCGGTATCACCTGATCCGGGAGATAGTTGATCGCCGGGAGATCGAGGTCAGGAGGGTTGACACGAAGAACAACACGGCGGATCCACTCACGAAGGCCATTCCCCAGATACAGTTTGAGAGACTCTTCGGGATGCTCGGTATGCGATACTACAGCAGCTGGCCCTAGTCCAAGTGGGAGATTGTTAGTTGTATGTATACCCTAGAGGCCAGTATTATACAGATCATGTATATTATATTGGATGCTTGGACATATATAGAGATGACTTTCTTGCTCGATATGATAGTATGCTATCTGGTTACTCTTTATCTTAACATGTACACTTGTCTCTTTAAACTGTCTTATAGTTACATGTTGATAAAGCCCTTAGGATGTGTACTTGACTACCTGGACTATGATGCAGATCATACTAGTAGGGACATGGTAGTCCATAAGTACATCCTTCAAGGTCCCTAGTCGTGGGTGTATCGAGACGGGGCATCGATATACCAGTGTAGACTAGCGTATACGCTTCTCGACCCATGAGATGGGCGATAGATAATCCCATATCCATTGGTGTTTGACATCATAGATGGTATGCGGGTGCTCAGTGGAGACTGGGTACAATGGACGGACTCGCCGAGAACTCCCAGATGGTATTATACCTCACGCCAGATGGCAGTTCTCAGGTGACACTTGTGCAGGTTAGTCTGTAGACCCGAGATCGTCATAGATCCTTGTGTGATTCCCACTGTGCTTTGATCTCCACCTTACCACGTCCATGAGGGCGTGCAAAACGGTGGTCTTTGGGTACAGTTCCGAGTCACATGGAGGCAATGAGCGATAGGAGGGGTTTCGTCTCTCTCGGTATTGGGGGTTGATGTTGCGCTGTGCTCGATTGGCCGTAACAGGGAAGTCCCTGGCCAGGGCTGATCAGAGATTTGCTGGTAAGTGTTACCAGTAGTTTCTCGACCCGTTATGAGCCTCACATCGGCATGACTTATCAGTTATTGGGGTCTGACGTTTACCACCCCTAGACTTGATATGCGACATATCAGACGAACAGATCGGACTGTACGGTAAGTGTTACTGGTTGGATTCACAGGAGTATGAGCGGGCTAGCTCGTCGATCTTCTGATCGCTCAATACCCGGAAGGCCGTTACGTTTAGCAGACCGCTTGCGGCTTGTGGATACTTGATATGATCATCATCTGCTACCGGCGTATTGACGAGTCTTTAGAGTCCTACACAGAGGTTTCCTGGCTCAAGCGAAACGAAATAGGAGCGCATATGAGATATGTGCGGGACCGAGAATAATGCGTGTATGTGATACCGCATTTCATTCTCGCGATAAATGTTTCGATTCGTTATATTTGATATGACCTAGTTATCGAATCATTGATTCGATATATCGATACATTGGATACTAGTCGGTTATGTGCGACATGACCGGATCATTGAATCAAATGTTGATTTAATGATTTAATGTATAATTATATATTTGATATATTACTTTACATTGACTAGTATTGGTTCACTTTAAACGGATTTTCTCACTTGATGTACACATTGTATATGTGATATACTTTTGTACACTAGTTTGTATCATGTTTGATGATACTTGCTCACTTGGGTTTGTGTAAAGATTAAACCATGTTTATATGAATGGTTAGGGTTTTGATTATTTACTTAGTTATTTATTTATATATTCATTATGGAAATTATTAAGGATGGTGGCTTATTTTGTTTTTTATGTTGAAGCATCTTGAAGCTTTGACAAAGTCCACCATCCTTATCTCATCCTTAACCCTAACCATTCCAACTAACCTTAGTTTAATCTCTACACTTGACCATGGTTTAGATTATGATAAGTATTCATTTTCTTTTCATTTTAAAAGCTTATCATAATTCTAGCTTCATCTTCTTCTTCATCTTCAAAAGAAAAAGCTTGATGCCATTAATGGCAACTTGAGCTATAGTGTGAGAAATCCAATTCCAAAGTGAACCCACCTCCTATTTCTTCACCCTCTACCTCTTGCCAAGTTGTTTTGGGTGTTTTCTTCATAAGTTTCACAACTTGGTGAAGTTGGAGCTTGAACTTGTGCATGTTGGAGATAGTGCCCTCAGAGTCAATTATTAGGTCACAGGTACGTGATTGTAATGATTGAGGGAGGACCTATCCCGGTAGGACAGTCTTACTCGAGATGATAGCATGCTATCTGGTTTACCTTTATCATCGTGTACTGTTTTAAGTGACCTGACACGTCGCTATTACACGTTGATAGACCCCCTAGGATTCTTGCTTGACCACCAGCAGTATGAGGGCGATCATATAAGTGGGAGCTGGGGGTCTATAAGCTTATCCATAAACGGTCCCTAGTCGTGGGAGTTTCGAGACTGGGCATCGATACTCCATTAGTAGACTAGTGTATACAGTCGAGACCCCGACGAGGGGCGGTGGCCGGTCTCACAAGCCACTAGTGTCAGTTGGATCACCTAAGATGTATACAGGTGCTCATTGGGTTATGAGTATACTGGACAGGACTCCCCGGGAACATGCTAGTTGGTCATATACCAGACGTCAGATGGCAGTTCCCTGGTGACATGTGTGCAGGTTAGTTCATCGACCTGGGGATCGTCATTTGTCTCGTGTGAGTTCCCACTGTACTTTGATTACTACCCTACCACGGCTCAAAGGAGTCGTGCAAACAGGTTTTAGTTGGGTACAGTCCCGAGCCACATGGAGGCAGTGAGCGTATCTTCAGGGGTTCGTCTCTCCCGGTATTGGGGGTGAGGTCGTGCTGTGTCTAGGAGAGCCATTACACAAAGTCCTTGGCCAAGGCAAGGAGATTTACTGGTAGGTATTCCAGTAGTATCACAGGGTGTTCTGGGCTACACTCCGACACGACTTGTACCGCTTTTGGGGGTCTGACTTTTACCAACCCCCTAGGCCCGCCATGCGATACTCATAGACGAACGGACCGGACTGTACGGATATTGTCACTGACAGGCTCAGTAGGGTTGTCAGGCTGAGTTCGCTCACAGACATCCCTTTTAGTCAGTACCTGGTAGCCCGTTACGTATTGGCTTATACCTCTGACGTGCTAGTGGTTAAATCCACAACTAGGGTGTTGATGAGTCTTTAGAGTCCCCCACATTCAGTTACTCAGCTTTCGGGCGAAAGGTTGTAGAGGCCGTATGGAGATATGGCAAGGTCCGATCAGATACGTGCGGTATTGCATGGATCAGGATCGGACAGTTTGTACTATAGGCCGTATTGGTATATGGTAGGGTTCGATCAGATACGTGCGGTATTGCACGGATCAGGATCGAACAGATATTACTAGCCGGCTTTGGTTTAAGCCGGATCTTAGTATAGTACAGTATAGACTTTGTCTCATTGCATTTGTATTTCGGTCGAAATACAGTTGCGGGTGTGTATGCACAGTATCGGGGTTTTCCTGTAATTTATTACGGGACCAGTTTTCTGGAGTTGCCAGTTTGCTTTCCGTTTCGGCCGATTTCCATTGTTCCGTTCATTGGCCGAAGATTGGTGGAGGAGGGTTTATTTGCATTGTTGCAAATTTGTATTTGTGGAGGGGGTCTTTGCTTTTTGTAGCATCATGATAGTCTTCATGATGGTGCACCATCCATTGACTTGCTTGATTTCATACTTCATGATGGCTTGACTTTGTTAGCATCATGTTTGTTGATGATTAGTGTGTTGAGTGTGGTTTTGGTGTTAGTGATCATGTTCTTTCATGATGGCTTTTGTTTCCCTCTTGCATTATGGTGTGATCTATCTCATCCTATCACCCCACTCTCTCATTCCTCCTCTCTTGATGTCATGGCCGGCCTTCCCCTTGGAAGGGCTGTCCAAGTTTTTTGAGGGTGGAAATCTTGTTCATTTCATGCTCCAAAAGCCTACAAGTTCCTCCACATAATCCTTGTTTCATCCCTCCACCAAAAGGCACCTCCATGAACCCCAAATGAGACACAATCCTCTACTACACATTCTACAGCAAACCTTGGGCACGTCGAGTAGCCGGCTTCGTGCCCGAGTTGCCTCGGCATTGAGGTGGGAGCCCGTAAACAAAGTAGGCGATGTGGTGCATTTCCGGCGACGAGGAGGAGGCAGGATTTTCCACAGGAGATCGGGACCATGACGAGAAGACCGGAGGACTAGGATCGTCGGTATATCTCTTTCCCATCTTATAGTTTGCTAGGACTAGTTAGTGGTTCGATCCGGGTATTAGTGCGCGGCGGTTTGCCAGTTCAAGTAAAATTAAAGTTTATCACCGCTTCCGCTTTTGGCCGTCGGATTGACGGCCGGGGCGCCGCCGTGCACTTACAGTGGTATCAGAGACTCGCCATTAACTTAGTCTAGCTTGGTGTAATGTGTTTTTCTGTTCCGATCGATCGAAATGTTCAAAAACCCGTATTTGCCCACATCAGTTTTCTGTTGGAAATTTTTGGTGTCAAAAAATTTTTCAGGTTGTAAAATATTGATGTACTGGAAAATCTAAGAGCTCTGTAAAAATTCGACGAAGTAACTCCACAGTGGGAGCGCGGAACCGCCGCGAAAACCACCTTCCCGCCGCCCTTCCGCCGCGTACTGTGGAGATCACTTCACCAATTTTTTACAGAGGCCTTCTGGGCTTAAAATATGGGTTTTGGAATATTAAAATTGGGCCCAGGTTTTCTGTGAGTGCTACAGTTTTGATTGGGGGCCCACTTGTTAATTTTTGATCGATCGAATATTTTAAACACATTTTTCACAGTATTTACATTATATCTGCGACCGTGAATGTCACTTGATCGGTAAATCCGGTCTAACTGCTATAGCCCGGTTAGACGGATTTGCGAACATGACTTTCACGTTGATGTTTTGTTTTTGCTGTGATGTTGCGGATCGGTCGTGGGGGATAGCCTGGATGCAATGCTAGTACAGTTGTGGTTGTATTATGTACATTTGATATTGCGGGGCGAGCGTCCGACATGTGGACTGCCGTCACTGCCTGTTTGTATTATTATTTTGGGGCACGACCTGGTTGCGGTCGATATACCCGTTGTATGTATATTTTACTTTCTGTACTAGGATTGCCCCGCGGAGGGGTGCACGGATAGCCGGGTTCTGGAGGGCAACAAGCCCGCATCTCATGGCATTGAGACGGAGGGGGCTTCACTCTAGGATTGGCGGGCTATTCGCCGCACTCGTAGGGGGTACAGGTTGACCCAGGAGGGGTGCCCAAGTTACCGGATTCCGTGAAGTGCTGGGTGGTCCATTCACGTTGCTGAAGGGGGCTGCCTCGCTTCAGGTTTTGGCGGGTAACTTGCCGCGCCCGTAGGGGTCTAGGATTTCATTGCACAGGCTATCCACACGACCAGGGGAACGTCGGGTTTCAGCGGCTCTGTGAAACCCGGGGATCCCAGATATCTGTATTGTTTCTGTGATGCTGTACATTTTTGTGATGTTGCATTCTATTCACGCCTTGAGCGAAATATAATATATTGGTATATATATTAGTAGATGTTGTATATGTTTTGCATCCGTGCTAGTCCAGTCCCCGCTCTGTCGTTAGTTAGCTAACCTAACGGGTAATGACGGGACCCAGTGGCGAATGCGGATGGCATATACGTACATCAGTATATTTTCGTTCTTTTTGGTGTGATCAAATGATGGGACTGCATTGATTCGGATCAATGCAAGTTTAAAAACAAACCTAATCTGATGTTGTTGGAACACTTTTCAAAAAGCTGTTATTGCAAGGACGTTCACTTTTGTTTTGCATCGCGGTATTCATTTAGAATATCCTGCTCCTCAGTCGACGAGGCAAGGGCCGAGATCCCTTCACCGGGAGTGACCCCTTGGACAAAAAGTTTACGTCAGGGCATTAACTTCACTATAGCCGATTACTTTTGCTTTGCACCGTGGTATTCATTTGGAATATCCTGCACCCCATTCTACGGGGAAAGAGCCGAGATCCCTTCACCGGGAGTGACCTCTTTAGCAACGGTTTTCGTCACTATATTTCTAAAAAGCTATCCGTTCCTTCAACGATATCAAGTTCATTACGTTAAAGGTTTTCGCCAGAAACCATTCGTAGCCCTCCGTCGTTTCATATGGGTGGTCAATAGTATTCAAGCTGTGTATGTTGGCCAAAGTCAAGGCACAGTGATTGGTAGCTATTGGGTATTCATATGCAGCATAGATAGATGCGTTGGTTTGGGACAGTCGTACTGCCATTTTGGCCAAAGTCAAGGGTAGGTACGGGTGGATTCAAATTAACCTGGAGAATGACGGGTAGAACTTGATATGTGACTTATGATATGTTGGCCAAAGTCAAGGTCATAAGAGCATGGGGCAGAAATCACATCGGGAGTTTCAAAAGAACTGAAACTTGCCAGATATGCGCATACCTTCTGGAGTGTGATAGCGTGAGCGGATTCCGTCACGTTATCATGCAATGATAGTTGGATCCCGATTCCCACTGATGAGTTAGTTTACTCCTCGGGTAACCCCGACTAATTCTTCTTTCAGGTTTGGAGGAGAATTTGAGGTACAGTGGGAGGTTTCCAGATTAGATAAATTGGTGACCATTCTGATCTAGGTTAGAGTGCACGCTGAGTGTTTCTTTTCTCTCTCTCTTTGCTAGCGACCATTGACCCGACCCTAAGACTTTGACTCAGTGACCAAGTTGACCGAACCTTCTTAAACACCGGCTTTTGAATTGTCAGAGTTGCAAACCTCATTGCCACTCCTACTTTTACCCTTTTCTCCAGGACACCCCGTTTTACTACGAACGTCCACTTCCATTGGACAAAACCATCGTATGGTTAGATACGAACTCGAAAGAATTTATTCGAGGATGGTTTCCGGTTCTGGAGAAAACGGATAGGATTATTCAGTTGTCTTTTCCTTTTACCCTCTCTCAGGTTACGAGTACTCCTTGGTTTAGGGGTAGTACACCTATTACGCAAATTAGATTGTCTTCTTCCAAACCTTAGGCTGGTGCCGACCGGTAGGGAATGAAGAAAACCAATTAGCATAACGATGGTGTGCAGAAGGTATTAAGTTCAGACAAAGCAAGGGATTAGTAAGAGGGCAAAGTAAATTGCAACAGATATTCACGACCAAACCAAATATTTCGTTACCACTCCCACATCACCTTTGTATTTCTCCAGGACACTCCGTATCACTACGAAGATCCACAGTTTATTTGGATACTCCATCGTATGGTTATATACGAACTCGAATGGAACTGGTTCCAGTTCGGGGATGGATTCTGGTTCAGGAGAAATAGGAATAAGGTTTATTCGGTTGTCTTTTATCTTCACCCTCTCTCATTGCGAGTGTTCCTAGGATTGGGACAGTACACCCATTATGCTTATTGGATAGTCTTCTTCCAAACCATAGGCTGGTGCCGAACGGTAGGGAAGGAAGAAAACCATTTGGCCTAAAAGGGTGTGCAGAAGGTAAAGACTAAAGACATATGAAGGGATTTGGAGAGGTGGCAAAGAACTATACGGTTATAGTCGTGAATCTGGAAGAGGCATTACTAGGAATACCAGAATACCCCATCGTAACATTTCAATGTTTCAGTTTCACTGTGTACTGTTAATAGAAAACTGATTTCCCGATTAGATACTTACTCCAGGGTATGTATTTACCAGATACGATTCTCACATCTGTATGGTTTTACAGATGATGAGTGGGAGTAAGTTATTGGGAATTGGGTGATTATCCTCATTATATCGGGATTCGTTGTAATCGGTGATATTTGAGGAAATCACCTGGGCTGTTTGCCGGTCGGCAAATATTTGGTTTTGAATATCCGCTGTTATGCACCAATTTCAAATTGATATATCTGTACGTCTATTTTCATAGAGTGAGATATACCTTTTTAAAATTATGTCTACGACATTTACCTATATCAGTGGATGGTTAGGTAAGGAGCATTGAACAGCGGTGTAATTCTTCTTAACCATAAGTACAGTTTTCAACCTACGACACACAGTGAATGAGTTATCAGACTCAAGGGACTTATACAAAGGATTGTATGTTGTCCAGGGTCCATCAGGACAGAGGGCTTGGTCCTCGTACTATATTCGGTTTACTTATGACTTCTCTAGTTTTTAGACAGGTGTTTCGCGGAAACACAGGGTCCAAATTTTGAGAAGTTATAGGTATATGAATAGAGTAGAGAACCAGGTATAGCAAGTATCGGGATTCTTCAAAGAGATCGAAGATGTAGATACTTGTGTATGGTATTCAGTTGATAGTAATGATAAAGAGATCTTGCTTCTCTTTCAGGTTACTCATAATTGGAAGTATTCCTAAGTTGAGTAACGCTGATCGGCCTCCTTCCATTTAGTTGACATGCGCTGGGACAGCTGCATGATTTGAATCTGGTTCAATTAAATCAGTGCCTCTGTTTCTATATTGGATATAGAACAGTTCATATCTTAACGATGTTAAGGTACGGGGAGTTGTCCGGTTTATGATTAAAACCAGACACTGGACAACTCAAGGCACGTTTCTATAATGGCTGTTTGTGGGTTGACCCAGGCTATGACGAGGGTTGACTTTCTACCATCTGGATGAACAATAGCGATATTGTTCTAGACTCGCCACAGTTTTATTAAAAATGGATTTTTTTCAGAAAACAGTAGTGGGAGTATGGTAGAACTGGAAGTGATTCCAGAACCACAAACGATTACTGAAGATTTGATAAGGAACCTAAAGATTCAATCTGGATTAACATTCCATTGGCCACTCCGCAGATAAGGTGGGTAACTTCAGGCACCCGAGAGGTACTACGGTAGCCTCAAGGACGGTGACAGGGAAGTTCTTGTTTACCCACAATTACCATTGCTGTTGTTCCAGGGTGCGAGACCCGGCGGGAGGATGAGTATAGCGTCGTTCTAAACCAGTTTTAGAAGTGTACGTCTATATGACTCTGCCAGAGGGTTGTCGTAGTCAGTGGGAGCAGCGGAAGCATTGGTGGACAGGTTGCTTATGTCTATTTATAGACTAGAGCAGATGTAGCGGAGATAGATCATCTATTTCTGACGTGACAGTCATGGGTTTGACTTCATCAGAATAGGGGATGGATCTGTTGAGAAGGTAGTAGGGTGTGATATCCTGGTATTTGGATGACATACACAGAGTAGGAAAGGAAACTCCTATACTACAATCGGTTATACCTTGGTCGTCACACAGTGGTTTCTCCACAAAGGAAATGGATTTTATATCAGACATACTGGTTACTAGATCTATGGTTTTAGATCTAGATTTGGGTGGTTTCCCAATCAGGGTACTTGACAGCATTCTAAGAGTATTTAGGATGGACGACTCCTGGCACGGTAGTGTACCTGCAGGTAATGGAGTCACCCTCTCCAAAGGTGTCTTACAGACTAAAGGGGAGAGGGACGGGCATGATTGACAGATCACTTGCTCAGGCAATTGAGTCAATCGTGAGATATCAAGTACCACACCAGATGTTGTTCTTGCACTAGATGCAATAAGTTGACATTAATCCAATCCTGGAGAAACAGTCGGAAGCAGTTTTAGAACATAAGTGGATGTTCTAGGGAGATGATTACGACAGCCTCATTCAGGAGACAGTTATCATTCCAGGCTTCCAAGGTGACATGGACGACAAGGAGGTTGTCAGAGTTATAGTTTTCCTTCTGATGATGGGCAGTATTTTGGACAGGTGGTCCAAGGCAATACTGAGGGAGGCATGGCGCGCAGGATACTGATTAAGTTCAGTTGACGATACAGTCTAAGAAGTTTGGATTTGGAGTTCATTTATGAGCTATGTCCCATCAGACATCCAGACATATTCTGAGACAGGTATTGCTCTTTTCGGGAGATGGCTTTCTCCGCGAACTTGAGATATAGAGAGACAAAAGAAGAAACAACTAAGCGGATCCACTCACTGAGGCTATTCCTCGAACGCAATAGTTTTGCAAACGAGCTTTGTGAGACTGACTAGTAGAGGAGTTGGGTGTTCGGTATCACACGAGCTGTGAGTATGCGACATCGCAATAATTAGCCTTGAGTGCAAGTGGGAGATTGTTGGAGATAGTGCCCTCAGAGTCAATTATTAGGTCACAGTTACGTGATTGTAATGATTGAGGGAGGACCTATCCCGGTAGGACAGTCTTACTCGAGATGATAGCATGCTATCTGGTTTACCTTTATCATCGTGTACTGTTTTAAGTGACCTGACACGTCGCTATTACACGTTGATAGACCCCCTAGGATTCTTGCTTGACCACCAGCAGTATGAGGGCGATCATATAAGTTGGAGCTGGGGGTCTATAAGCTTATCCTTAAACGGTCCCTAGTCGTGGGAGTTTCGAGACTGGGCATCGATACTCCATTAGTAGACTAGTGTATACAGTCGAGACCCCGACGAGGGGCGGTGGCCGGTCTCACAAGCCACTGGTGTCAGTTGGATCACCTAACATGTATACAGGTGCTCATTGGGTTATGAGTACACTGGACAGGACTCGCCGGGAACATGCTAGTTGGTCATATACCAGACGTCAGATGGCAGTTCCCTGGTGACATGTGTGCAGGTTAGTTCATCGACCTGGGGATCGTCATTTGTCTCGTGTGAGTTCCCACTGTACTTTGATTACTACCCTACCACGGCTCAAAGGAGTCGTGCAAACAGGTTTTAGTTGGGTACAGTCCCGAGCCACATGGAGGCAGTGAGCGTATCTTCAGGGGTTCGTCTCTCCCGGTATTGGGGGTGAGGTCGTGCTGTGTCTAGGAGAGCCATTACACAAAGTCCTTGGCCAAGGCAAGGAGATTTACTGGTAGGTATTCCAGTAGTATCTCAGGGTGTTCTGGGCTACACTCCGACACGACTTGTACCGCTTTTGGGGGTCTGACTTTTACCAACCCCCTAGGCCCGCCATGCGATACTTATAGACGAACGGACCGGACTGTACGGATATTGTCACTGACAGGCTCAGTAGGGTTGTCAGGCTGAGTTCGCTCACAGACATCCCTTTTAGTCAGTACCTGGTAGCCCGTTACGTATTGGCTTATACCTCTGACGTGCTAGTGGTTAAATCCACAACTAGGGTGTTGATGAGTCTTTAGAGTCCCCCACATTCAGTTACTCAGCTTTCGGGCGAAAGGTTGTAGAGGCCGTATGGAGATATGGCAAGGTCCGATCAGATACGTGCGGTATTGCACGGATCAGGATCTGACAGTTTGTACTATAGGCCGTATTGGTATATGGCAGGGTTCGATCAGATACGTGCGGTATTGCACGGATCAGGATCAAACAGATATTACTAGCCGGCTTTGGTTTAAGCCGGATCTTAGTATAGTACAGTATAGACTTTGTCTCATTGCATTTGTATTTCGGTCGAAATACAGATGCGGGTGTGTATGCACAGTATCGGGGTTTTCCTGTAATTTATTACGGGACCAGTTTTCTGGAGTTGCCAGTTTGCTTTCCGTTTCGGCCGATTTCCATTGTTCCGTTCATTGGCCGAAGATTGGTGGAGGAGGGTTTATTTGCATTGTTGCAAATTTGTATTTGTGGAGGGGGTCTTTGCTTTTTGTAGCATCATGATAGTCTTCATGATGGTGCACCATCCATTGACTTGCTTGATTTCATACTTCATGATGGCTTGACTTTGTTAGCATCATGTTTGTTGATGATTAGTGTGTTGAGTGTGGTTTTGGTGTTAGTGATCATGTTCTTTCATGATGGCTTTTGTTTCCCTCTTGCATTATGGTGTGATCTATCTCATCCTATCACCCCACTCTCTCATTCCTCCTCTCTTGATGTCATGGCCGGCCTTCCCCTTGGAAGGGCTGTCCAAGTTTTTTGAGGGTGGAAATCTTGTTCATTTCATGCTCCAAAAGCCTACAAGTTCCTCCACATAATCCTTGTATCATCCCTCCACCAAAAGGCACCTCCATGAACCCCAAATGAGACACAATCCTCTACCACACATTCTACAGCAAACCTTGGGCACGTCGAGTAGCCGGCTTCGTGCCCGTGTTGCCTCGGCATTGAGGTGGGAGCCCGTAAACAAAGTAGGCGATGTGGTGCATTTCCGGCGACGAGGAGGAGGCAGGATTTTCCGCAGGAGATCGGGACCATGACGAGAAGACCGGAGGACTAGGATCGTCGGTATATCTCTTTCCCATCTTATAGTTTGCTAGGACTAGTTAGTGGTTCGATCCGGGTATTAGTGCGCGGCGGTTTGCCAGTTCAAGTAAAATTAAAGTTTATCACCGCTTCCGCTTTTGGCCGTCGGATTGACGGCCGGGGCGCCGCCGTGCACTTACAGTGCAACCCCGACGTAGATCATCTTCGGCACGAAGCCGACAACATTGCCGCTCGTTTTCCCGATGAAGCCGACGATTGAGTCTAGGATTCGAGATGGACAGCGAGAGGACACCTACGTGGAGCTAAGGAAGTGGAGAACCGGATCTACAAAGGTTGTCTCCTCTCTCCTTTAGTTAATATGTTAACTAGATTTCTGTTTCGCCTAGAATTCTAGCCGACGATCCGCATTAGGGTTTCTCAGCACCATAATTTTTGTAAATTGGCATGGTTGATGCCTTGTGAGACCACTATAGGGTGCCTAGGAACCTTTCACTATCAACGTGTAATAGTGAACAGTCACCTAAAGATGTACACGACTGATAAAGGCAAACCAGATAGCATACTATCATCTCGAGTACGACTGTCCTACCGGTATAGGTCCTCCCTCAATCATTGTAATCACGTACCTGCGATCCGATAATTGACTTTGAGGGCACTATATCCAACAATAATTGGTGATATTTGAGAAAATCATCTGGTTTTTACCTGATGGAAAATATTTGGTTGTGAATATCCATAGTTATACACCAATTTCAAACCGATATATCTATACGTTTATTTTATAAAGTGAGATATAACTTTTTGAAATTATGTCTGTGACATATACCTATATCAGTTGGTGATTAGGTAAGGTGTATTCAACAGCGGTGTAATTCTTCTTAACCATATTACAGTTTTCAACCTACGATGCACAAGATTTGAGTTATTGAAATACAAAGTACCATATGTTGTCCACTGTCCATTAGGACAAAGGGGCTGGTACCCGTACTATTTTCTGTTTACTTATGACTTCTCCAGTTCTAGACAAGTATTTCGTTGAAATACAAGGTCTAGATTTTTAGAAGTTATAGGTATAAGAATAAAGAAGAGAACCATTTGTTGGAAGTATCAGGATTCTTCGAGGTAGACGAAGATGTAGATACTTTTGTTTGGTATTCCGTTGATAGTAATATTTTTGAGTACTTACTTCTCTTTCAGGTTACTCATATATGGATGCGCTCCTAGATGAGTAATGCTTGTTAGTTATATGTATGCCCTGGAGGCCATTAATATACAAGTGATGTGTATTGTAGTGGATGCTTGAACATATATAGGGAGGACTTTCTTGCTCGACATGATAGTATGCTATCTGGTTGCACTTTATCTTAACATGTATACTTATTGTCTCTCTATTGCATGTTGATAAAGCCCTGAGGATGAGTACTTGACTACCAGGATTATGATGCGGATCATACTAGTGGGGCAGAGGTAGTCGGCAAGTACATCCTTCAAATGTTCCTAGTCGTGGGAGTATCGAGACAGGGCATCGATACTCCAGAGTATACTAGCGTATACGCTTCTCGACCCATATGATGGGCGATGGATGATCCCATATACATTGGTGTTTGACATCAGAGAAGGTATATGGGTGCTCAGTGGTGACTGGGTACACTAAACAAACTCGTTGAGAACTCCTAGATGGTATTATACCTAACATTAGATAGCAGTTCTCTGGTGACACTGATACAGGTTAGTCTGTCGACCCGAGATCGTCATAGAGTCTTGTGTGATTCCCACTGTGGTTTTTTTGGGATTCCTCAGCACCCTACTGGGTTTTCAAGCCATCAATCATGCCAAATTCAAAAATTTTACGATGCTAAGGAACCCTAACCTAGGAGCTAGAGTGAATAGACAATCAAAACATGTAATCTACCATTACTCAAAGTGAATGAGGAATACAACCTTTGTAGACCGGTCCTTCACTTCTAAAGCTCCGTGTAGTAGTCCCTTCGCTGTGAGTAATGATCTCCCAAACTCTATTATGGGTTCCCTTGGAGAAATGAACAACCTTGCTCGAAGTCTTTGAGGCCGAAGATGATCTACGTTGAGGAGACTCAAACCGAAGCTACCTCTTCACTAGGTGATGAACTTTGTGAAGAGAACACCCTAAACTAAATGGCAAGTAATAGAGAATGATGATGTAGGAAATGAGCTCATTTTAGATTTAATTTTCTCACAATTTTTCTTCATGTTTCATAGAGTTAGAAAGCTTGAAGAAATTGATGAAGAAAGCAACCATGAAAAATGAAGCAAGTAAAGAAAAAAATTGAACCATGGGTGAGTTAATATCCTATATTAACCTTTGTAGAGACTATACCATGGCTATTGTAATGGTTCGGTTAAAAACTATCTTAAGTAAAAACAAAATTAGTGAACTTGGTCAATGGTTCCACAAGCTTCTCAAAGCTTCAACCATTAATCCAATTTCTTACTAATTTTGATTAACATTAAATAAATAAAATCCTTTATTACATGTGGCATGGTGTGAGTCTCATACATCCATGTCATGTATATCAACAAGCATGACATAAAACATTGTACACTAATATATATCACATATATACTTAATGCACAATCAAGTGAGAAAAAATCTTAAGTGAGCTAATACTTGTCAATGTAAATTAATATAACAAATAAATAATTATACATTAGATTATTAAATCAACACTTAATTTAATAATCCGGCTATATCACGTATAACCGACTAATATCATGTGTATCAATTTATCGAATCAACACTTGATTCGATAACCTGGCTATATCTCATATAACCGACCGATGACACAAGTCGCAAGGATAAAATACGGTATTGCATACACGTATTAATCTCGGTCCCGCACATATCTCATATGTGCTTCTACTTCGTTCCGCCTAAGGAAAGAAACCTCTGTGTATGTCTCTAAAGACTCATCAGTACGCCGGCAGTAGGTGATGATCATATCAAACACCCACAAGCCGCAAGAGGCGTGCTAAACGTAACGGCCACCCGGGTATTGACCGATCAGAAGATCAACAAGCAAGCCTGCTCATACTCCTGCGAATCCAATCAGTAACACTACCGTACAGTCCAGTCTCTTCGTCTGATATTTTGCATATCTTGCCTAGGGGTAGTAAACGTCAGACCCCAATAGCTTGATAAGTCATGCCGATGTAAGGTCCATAACGGGAGAGAAACTACTGATAATACTTATCAGTAAATCTCATCTACCCTGGCCAGGGATTTGCAGTTATAGCCAATCGAGCATAGCGCAACATCAACCCCCAATACCGGGAAAGACGAATCCCTTTCTATCACTCATTGCATCCATGTGACTCAGGACTGTACCCAAAAACCATCTGTTTGCATGACTCAGTAGAGCCGTGGTAGGGTGAAAATCAAAGTACAGTGGGAGACACACAAGACTCTATAACGATCTCGGGTCGACAGACTAACCTGTACCAGTGTCGCCAGAGAACTGCTATCTGACGTGAGGTATAATACCATCTAGCAGTTCTCGGCGAGTCCGTTCAGTGTACCCAGTCTCCACTGAGCACCCGTATACCATCTCTGATGTCAAACACCAATGGATATGGGATCATCCATGGCCCATCACATGGGTCGAGAAGATATAGGCTAGTCTACTCTGGAATATCGATGCCCCGTCTCGATACTCCTACGACTTGGAACATTGAAGGATGAACTCATAGACTACCCAGGCCCAACTAGTATAATCTGCATCATAATCCTGGTAGTCAAGTACACATCCTAAGGGCTTTATCAACATGTAATAGAGAGATAGTAAGTGTACATATTAATATAAAGAGCAACAAGATAGCGTACTATCATGTCGAGCAAGAAAGTCCTTCCTATATATGTCCCAGCATCCACTATAATATACATCTCATGTACAATAATGGTCTTTAGGGCATACATACAACTAACAATCTCCTACTTGCACTAAGGCTATCTATTATAGTATCTCATACCTAACGTCCTATAAAAGTCTCTCGCAAGAAAGGCCGTTGTGAGTGGATCCGCCGTGTTAACCTCTGAGTCTACTCTCCTAACCTCGATCTCTTGGAGATCAACCATCTCCATGATCAGGTGATACTGCCTTAGAATATGTCTGGGTCACTAATGTGACCAGGGTTCCTAGGCCAAAGCCACATCTCACTTGTCACACAATGGTAGGAACCTTGTTCATCTCATGAACAAATATACACCCAGACTGCCTCTTTGGTAGTATCGTTGATAGCGATATATCCAGCCTTTATCGTCTAGTTTGTCCCGGTATCTAACTTGTAACTCTTCCAACATACTATCCCTCCACTGAGGGTAAAGACAATGCCTGTGACTGACATTCAATCGTCCTTACCACCTTGGAAGCTATCCAGTGATTATCCTCAGGATCAATTGATACCATCTCACTACACGTAGTGAGAATCCTAACATCCACTTAGATCTATCTCATAGATCTTGAAACCAGGATTTATGAGGTATCACCTAGATCCTTATATGGAGAATCAATGTGATAAGAGGAGATTGACCGAGTGCAGAATAGGAAACACCTTTCCTATCAAGAGTATGGCATCCACGTATAATACAAAGAAGACCACTTTACTCTCTACTACCTTTTTGTATATACAAGGTTCATCTACCATTTTGATGAAGTCAAATGCTTTTACTATCACATCAAAACAGATGTTCCAACTAAGTGATACATGCTTTAATGCCTAAAGAAACTTGTACACGTTTCCGCTGCTCCCACTGTCTACGAAGTTCTCTGGCTGTGTACTTATAGACGCTGTCTTCTAAATCAGTATTCAGAAAAGCAGTCATGACACCTAACCTGTCATGACCCGAAATTGGTACGTGACAGCCCTTAAACTACGCAACGTCTACAGGCGTAACGCAATTTAAGTAAGCCAAAAACCCAGCAATCTAAACCATCAAAAGTAGTAAGTGATAAGAACATTATTAAAACTTTTGAAAATCTAGAGTACAAATTCTTTAAAGTCCAATTTAGTTTCTTAAAAATTTTGGCTGCACCACCTTTGTAAAAACTAACCCCAAAAATGGGTACAACATAAATATAAGTAAAGAATCCCCAACGGCAGCAAAATCCATGCCCAAAGGCGGAAACAACCACCACAACAGATATAAGATGCTGTAGAGAAGAAGTAAAAGACGATATAAATAAAAACTTCATAAAAGACCCCCAAGTCACAAAATAACATACAATATTGTCCTCACATCAAGTCTGTAAGTCATGAAAGTGGTAGATGGAGAGTACAGGATACAACGAATATACAATAAGCAACTTCGGATAACTGCAAAACCCACCTATAGCAAAACTGCACGCAGTCGGGCGAAGTGGTATCCGCTGCAAAAGATGATACGAAAGGTGAAAATCCTGTCGCGACTGCCCTTAGGGACCACCTACAAAACACTGTGGCACAACGAGGGTGAGTCGCCAACTCGTGAATAGTAAATAACATATGTAGGTAATCGCAAGTATGCATGTAGGGCACGAATCTAATACAGGCAAGCGGATAGCAATAAATGGTCATATGTATTCAACAGTCATGAAAGGTACTCTAGCAGGTACAACTAATACATGAAGCAATAATATGACAATATGTATATGCAACAGTCATGAAAGGTACTATATCAGGTACAACTAATACATGAAGCAATAATATGACAATATGTATATGCAACAGTCATGAAAAGTACTCTATCAGGTACTACTAATACATGAAGCAATAATATAACAATATGCATATGCAACAGTCATGAAAGGTACTCTATCAGGTACTACTAATACATGAAGCAATAATATAACAATATGCATATGCAACAGTCATGAAAGGTACTCTATCAGGTACTACTAATACATGAAGCAATGCATATAAAATAGATGAGTAGTATGGAATAAAACATGTCATTCTCATGGAATCCTAACCTCGTGACAGGACCAAAGTCCATCAAGACAATCTAAATACCAAATTTCCTCAAATCAGCCCCCAAATTGGTCCTCATATCCTGTAAGTCTCATATATCCTGAATGTACAATATCAAGTCAATCTCATATATCCTGAATATACAATATCAAGTAAACTTCATATATCCTGAATGTACAGTGTCAAGTAAATCTCATATATACATAATGTACAATATCAAGTAAATCACATATATCCAATATCCAGTATCGAGTAAGTTTCATATAAAGAGAGTGTCCAACATCGACACCCAAAAATATCAGGAAACAAGTGTTTAGCATCGATACGTAAATACTGATCTATCAGGCGCTGTCGCCACGACTGGCCCTCCTGATAGGTACGTATCATACGCTATGCCGAAAACTCGAGTGCCTAACTCTGACACTCGAAATTCGATGTATCCATACGTACATGACACCGGTCGGTATCCCCAAGATAACCGCCGTGTCATAAATACTGTCACCGGTAGGTACTTGCCCACCTTCTAGGCTCTTCGACATGTACCGTCGATCATCTTGCCGAGGGGAACCGTACAAGGCTCCACCATGTACCCGCACACGGCTTCGTCTACTATTCGTATCGGGTAATAATACAAAGCTCAGAACCGAGAAATCTCTTAGTGGACGCTGAAATATCATATCAAGAGAAACCGGGTTTTTCAAATAATGCATAATTTCATGAAACTACAACGGTCCTCAAATCCAGAAAACATCATGTAATGAATAAGTATAACTGCATGAATCAATACATATATATTAGCGTCCCATTCTACTAATATATATATATATATATATATATATATATATATATATATATGCATATATAACAGCGTCCCATTACACTGTTATATATATTTCGGAGTAAAAATATCAGAGAACATCATATGAAATACATGAATGTAATATGTGCAACATGAAACAGTAATATGAGCATATAAAGGAAAAACCGCTTTTTAACTGCAACAAGTTAATATATATATCATACGGTTCCTAATTTGTCCAAGTCCATACAATATCAAATAAAGGTGAACATGTAACTATATCGAGGTATGCGTAACCATGTTGGCATAGCAAGATATGTGTATCTACCTATCAATAATGATGTAATACCCCCAGGTGTATGTATAAGTATGTAAGCAAGATGTACATGTAGCTATGCCTCATATGTGTTTATGCCTATCACTAATGGTATAATACTATATAGGTATATGGGTAACTAGCATGTAAGCATGTCAAGGCATATGTGTAAGCATGTAGGTATACAGGTATGCTATATGTCATATGCACAATGAAAATGAGGATCGTGTCTCAATGTCCCTAAACAATACAATATCACATATGTATTGGTGTTGTGCGTGTCATGGCAATTATCAACGGTGTGTGTGTAGCATACAATTAGTGCCCGGGAATCATGAACCGTCAATAATGGTGTTGTGTCTTATTAATACTAAGTCCATGCACAATAGGAAATGAGATATGCAACAAAGGTACACATGCACAATCAATATACGTATACATCTAACTAATAGTCATATCATTTAATATAGCCCAGACGCATAACGCCATGCGGGCGATTCCCCTATAGATGTTAAATCTATTCACAACAATCCTGGCTAAGTAAAGCCAACCACTCGCTTTTCCTTCTTCGCAGCGCCCGAAGTCCCCGCATACGATCCTGAAAGCAAATAACAATATAACAAGTATATATTAGCAATCGACCAATAACACATACAAACTACGTTTGACCGACGCACCAACTCTAAACATACTCTCAAGTGTTCGTTAAGTGGATAACGTGAAGGGTTACGGCAGCGCCCCGGCCATCGAAACGTGGCCAAATGCGGAACAAAAATTTTCTAAACTGGCGCTACCATTACCCGATTTCCGGATCGACCTTAAACCCTAAACTAGCAATCTAAACTAAGAGTTAAAATCATTATACCGAGGTGATCCGTATCCTTCGGGCTTCATTGCAAGCTCCTAGTTGTTCTTTGAAGTGGGTTGGTTGCCGGTCTTCCTCCATCTCTGATGATCCACCCGAGGGATGTAATTCCGCTCTAGCTCCACGATATGACGCAAACGGAGCAACTAGGGTCTCTATGATACTACCCTAGAGAGCCTAGGATGTATTGTGTAGGATCTTAGTGTTATCTATCTAAAAACATGAAGGTGGAAGCAAAACAAGAAAGCTAGGGGATGTGAGGCAAATGTTGAGGGAGGAGCTCAAGAAAAACTCAAGTGAACAAAACCTTCCTATTTGCAAGAATGAACTCAACCTTGAAAAAGAAATTAGCATGCTAGGTTTTGTTCAAACTATTTTTCTATTTTAAAAATCCTCCCATGCTTGAATAGTGAACACAAATGAATTAATAACTCATTTGTGTACACTATTGCAAGCATGGTTGTCACTATACCTCCTCATGCAATTTCCACCTCATTTATCCATTTAATAAAAATGGTCAAATCAAGAAATGAGGTGGCACCTTCTAGAATGTTATCCGGTAAAAAATACGGATTGCATTCTACTGTAAATATATTTGCATTCGTACCGAAATACGAATACCCAAAGAGATAGAATAACACAAAGAATATAATACTAGAATATACGTACCGAAATACATATACGTAAATTATTAAATCAATACCTTATTTAATAATCAGGCTCTAACCCGAGCCGGCTAGTATTATTAACTGTCCAATCGAAAGTCCGAGTATAATGTACATCAATCGATCGGAACCCTGCACGTATCCAATACGGCTACTACATCATTTCTCCAGAACCAGGGAACCCACTGTGTGGGACTCTAAAGACTCGTCAATACGCTGGCAGTGGGTTTAACCAAAAGCACGTCCGCGGCACTAGCTGTACGTAACGGCTACCCAGGTAATGAGCGAAAGGGAGGCCAACGAGCAAACTCATACAGAACCCACACTGAGCCAGACAGTAACAATATCCGTACAGTCCTGTCTGTTCGTCTAAGAATATCGCATATCGAGTTTAAGGGGGTGGATAAAGTCAGACCCCTAACAACGCGACATTTAGTGTCGGTATGAAACCCCATCACCACATGAGAAATTATCGATCCTGGATCGATAATTATCGTCCACCATAGCCACGGATGTATGGTGATGGCCATCCGTAGACAACACGATATTAACCCCTAATACCGGGAGAGACGAATCCCCGACGATCCGATCACTGCCTCCATATGGCTCGGGACTGTACCCAACTAAAACCTTTTTGCACGACTTCTTTGAGCCGTGGTAGGGTAGAAATCAAAGCACAGTGGGTGTAGGGTTCCTAGGCACACTCAAGAGGTTCTACAAGGCATCAACCATGCCAAAATCAAAATTTTATGCGCCTAACAACTCTATGCAAGATCGTTAACTAGAGATGAGGCGAAACTACAAGTAAGCAAACTACTTTGCTACTAAGTGAAAGGGATTACAACCTTTGTAGATCCGGTCCTCCACTTCCTTAGCTCCGTGATGACGTCCCTCCGCTGCGATCATCGGGATCCCGGACTCTAGCGTTGGTTTCATCGGAGAAATGAGCGGGCTAGGTCGTTGACTTCGGTGCCGAAGATGATCTAAGTCGAGGCGACTCAAACTCAAGCTCCATCTTCACTTGGTCATGAACCTTGTGAAGAAAACACCCTATACAACATGGCAAGTGGTAGAGGATGAAGAAAAAGGATGCGAGTTCACTTTGGATTTGGATTTCTCACTTGATTTCAACACTTGGAATTTTCAAGAAAGCTTTCTTCTTCACTTGAAGAAGTTGAAGAAGAAGAAAAGAAAAATGAATTATCTTCAAAGAAAATTCAAGTGAAGTTTATCATATAGCAACCATGGGTAAGTTAACTCATGTAGAGAGCAAACCATAGTTTAGGTAATGGTTAGGTTTAAGCATAAAACAAAATGGTTAAGTCTTTTTCAAAGATGCTAAGAAGCTTCATGAAGCTTGAAGCAAACAAGAAAAGCCACCATTTAGTTTTAGCAAAATAAATAAAGAAAATAAAACCCTAACCATTAACTAAACATGGTGTAAATCATACACATACCCAAGTTTGCATGTATTATCAATCATGATACAAACTAGTGCACAGACATATATCACATATACAACTTGTGCACATCAAGTGAGAAAAAAAATCTTAAGTGAACAAATACTAGTTAATGTAAAGTAATATATCTAATATATAATTATACATTAAATCATTAAATCAACACTTGATTTAATGATCCGGTCATACTGCATATAACCGACTAATATCAAGTGTATCAATATATCGAATCAACACTTGATTCGGTAACCGGGCTATATCACATATAACCGTCCGATGATACAAATCGCGAGAATAGAATACAGTATCTCATACTAGTATTATTTTCGGTCCCGTACATATCTCATATGCGCTCCTATTTCGTTTCGCTTGAGCCAGGAAACCTCTGTGTAGGACTCTAAAGACTCGTCAATACGCCGGCAGTAGGTGATGATCATATCAAACACCCACAAGCCGCAAGCGGTCTGCTAAACGTAACGGCCACCCGGGTATTGAGCGATCAGAAGATCAACAAGCAAGCCCGCTAGTACTCCTGCGAATCCAATCAATAACACTCCCGTACAGTCCAGTCTCGTCGTCTGATATATCGCATATCTCGCCTATGGGTGGTAAACATCAGACCCCAATAGCTCGATAAGTCGTGTCGATATGAGGTCTATAACAGTTTGAGAAACTACTGATAATACTTACCAGTAAATCTCAGCAACCCTGGCCAGGGATTTCCGGTTATAGCCAATCGAACACAGCGCAACATTAACTCCCTATACCGGGAGAGACGAATCCCCTCCTATCGCTCATTGCCTCCATGTGATTCGGGAATGTACCCAAAAACCACCGTTTTGCACGTCCTCTTGGACGTGGTAAGGTGGAAATCAAAGCACAGTGGGAATCACACAAGACTCTATGACGATCTCGGGTCAACAGACTACTCTGTACCAGTGTCACCAGAGAACTGCTATCTGACGTAAGGTATTATACCATCTGGGAGTTCTCGGCGAGTCCGTCCAGTGTATCCAGTCTCCACTGAGCACTCGTATATCATCTCTGATGTCAAACACCAATGGATATGGGATCATCCATCGCCCATCTGTATGGGTCGAGAAGGTATACACTAGTCTACTCTGGTATATCGATGCCCCGTCTCGATACACCCACGACTAGGGACCTTGAAGGATGTACTTATGGACTACCATGTCCCCACTAGTATGATCCGCATCATAGTCCAGGTAGTCAAGTACACATCCTAAGGGCTTTACCAGCATGTAACAAAGAGACAATCAGTATACACGTTAAGGTAAAGAGCAACCAGATAGCATACTATCATGTCGAGCAAGAAAGTCCTCCCTATATATGTCCAAGCATCCACTACAATATACATCCTATGTATAGTAATGGCCTCTAGGGCATACATAAAACTAACAATCTCCCACTTGCACCAGGGCCATCTGATAGCAGTGGTTGTAGTATCTCATACTCAACCATCCCATAAAAGTCTCTCTCTGGGGAAAAAGGCCTTCGTGAGTTGATCCGCGCTGTTGTCCTCTGCGTCTGCTATCCTAACCTCGGTCTCCCAGGAGATCAACCATCTCCATGATCAGGTGATACTGCCTAAGAATTATATCTGGATTTCTGATGGGATGGGCGTTCCTAGGCAACAGCCACCACTCCATTGTCACACAATGGTAGGAACGATATTCATCTCATGAACATAATATCTATCCAGACTTCCTCTTTGGTAGCATCCTTGGTAACGATGTATCTTGCTTTTAATCGTCTAGTATGTCACGGTATTTAGCTTGGAACTCTTCCAACATACCGTCCCTCTACTGAGGGTATAGACAAGCCTGTGACTGACATTCAGTCGTCCTTATCACCCTGGAACCTTTCCAGTGATTCTTCCCAGGATCGATTGATACCATCTCCCTACAACTAGTGAGTATCCTAACATCCAATAAGATCTATCTCATAGATCAAAAACCCAGGATTTAGTAGGTATCACTTTGATCCTATATGGAGAATTTTTATGATAAGCGGAGATTGATCGAGCATAGCATAGGAAACACCTTCCCTATCAAGAGTATGTCATCCACGTACTCTACGAGGATTATCACCATACTCCCTACTACCTTTTTGTATATACAAGGTTCATCTACCGTTTTGATGAAGTCAAACTCTTTGACTACCACATCAAAACAGATGTTCCAACTCCGCTATGCCTGCTTTATCCTATAAAGCAACTTGTACACGTTTCCGCTGCTCCCACTGTCTACGAAGCCCTCTGGCTGTGTACTTATAGACACTCTCTTCTAAAACATCATTTAGAAAAGCTGTCATGACACCCAACCACCAGGTATCGTAGTTATGGTATGTAGCCGTGGCAAGTAGGATCTGGATGGACTTAAGCATAATCCCCAGAAAAAGGTTTCATCATTAGCCACAATTGGTCTATGACGCAAACCTTTAACAAGTCTAGCTTTGAAAGTCTCAACCTTTCCATGTACAACAAGTAATCTTCTCAAGATATACTTGCTCCTGATGGGGATTTAACCTTTCGGATAAAGCAACCAAAGTCCATACTTTGTTGGTGTATAAGGATTCCATCTCAGATCGCTAAGCATCCAGTCATTCTTACAAAGTCCCACTCCTGATGGCCAGCTTGAAACTAGTTGGGTCATCATCTCATGATACAATCCTCGCTCCCACTGTCTTACAGAAACGGAAGTATCTCTCAGGTGGGTGAGGAACCCTACTAGATCGGCGGAGAGGCTGAGGTTCGTTGGTTACTATTGAACCCTTTGGTTCTATCAAATCATCTGCTGTAGTTTGTATAGCTGGAACCTTTCCAGTTCTACATAATAGACTTTGCCTCGATCTTGTCCGGATTTTGCTTTTAGACATAGGCCGGACAACCCCAAACTTAACAAACTTAAGATATGCGCTCTTCCCTTTCCATATCACATATGAAGTGGTAGGCAACTGATTTGATTTGAACCCTATTCAATAGGTATGCAGCTTCTCAAGTGCATAACTCCCAAAAGGAAATAGGAAACTCAGTAGTACTCATCATAGAGCACACCATATCACATAAGGTGCTATTGCTCCACCCCGATACACCGACGTGCTGTGGTGTATACGGAGGAGTAATGCTGAGAGAGAATCTCATTCTCCTTTAGAATAGTCCAGGAAATCCGTGCTCAAGTATTCTCCTCCTTGATCACATCAAAGGACATAATACTTATACCCGTATTTTGGTTCTCTACTTCTAACTTATATTCTGTGAATATCTCAAAAGGTTCGGACTTGTGTTTCAATAGGAACATATGTCTGAATCTAGAGAGATTATCAGAGAATGTAATGAAGTACAAAGAACCGGTCTTGGTATGAATAGACAGGGGACCTTCATATATCAGCATGTATCAATTCCAAGAGTTCACTAACTTTTTCTCTGCTTCCAATAAACAGAGCTATGGTCATCTTATCTTTGTGACATGACCGGAAAGTTTCACAAGATGTAAATTCAAACAGATTTAAATATGCATCTAAATGTAACTTCAGCTAGTCGGGTCGCATTGATATGACCTAGTCTACAATACCTCAAGAAGGATTCGTTCATTTCTGAACTTTTCCTCTTGTGTGTGTTCTGTATACTAAGAACTGTAGTTTGATTTAGAACGTTAATGCTTTTAAATAACGTGCCTGAACTGATCAATTCTTGATATAGGAAATGTTCAAAACATTATCCAACAATACAAAATTATATCACTTCTTTACTAATAAAGAGACTGATATGATGTTGTATATCAGGTTCGATATCTAATAACATTTGTTCAGAATCAATGTATTCTGGTAATACAGGGTGATAGTGACCAACAAACTTGGCTGCAACACTTGCACTGTTTTCTGTCTCATGAAACTTATCACCCATTCTCAGTTCTCTACCTTTCTGTAGCCCATGTAACAGATTACATATGCGGGATCCTGATCCGGTATCTCATACCCAGGACGTAAAGGATACTGAGAAACGATTCTCTGTAATGAACACACCCGAAGATGATGCATCAGCATGCAGTTTCTCCGTTTGGGCTGCACGGGAAATCTGGTATTCCCTAATTTCCTGCTCTGTCTTATAACAATTATAAGTTGGAGCGGGACCAACGTTCCCCAGCTCAGTATAATAAGCGGGTTCGGTTAATGCATCCGTATTATTATCTTGATTAAGGCGTGATATGGTCGCTAGCTGGAGAGAGAGAGAAGAAAATACTCAGCGTATGCTCTTGCAAGATCAGATTGGTTATTATTTTATATAATCAGGATGGCTCCCACTGTTTTTATCAAATCTTCCTTCAAACCCTAAAAGGAAAGACTATCCGGGATTAATTACACGCTACAAGTTCGCCAATCTTTCAGCCAGGCCAGTGTCGGTACTTTGAGGGTGGTGCCCTGTGCTTTCGCACGGACCTAATTAAAGTAAACCTCGTTTTCCCAGAGGCGTAACCTCGTTGACACATTTCTAGACACCTACTTGATCGGCTAATTGTAATGTGTAAAACTCTCCCAGGAGTAACTCTTACTCACAGCGGGTATCGGGATCCAACTATCTCATAGAAGGTATGCAATCTCATTGCAAATTTCAACACTTGAAATTCCCGATAATATTTTGCCCTTAGCACCCTATGACCTTGACGGAGGTCAACAAACCATAGGCTACTAGTCAAGTTCAACCCGTCATTTCTTGATTGAATTAAACCCACCCGCACGACCCTTGACGGAGGTCAACAAGGCCGCACGACTACCCTAATCCAATCTGCATCATATGCATAAGCAGATAAATACTAGTCAACTAACGCACACTACGCCTTGATGGAGGTCAACAAACGTAGCACGAATACTAAGTAGGATTTAATTGAAATGACGGAGGGCTACGACAGGTTTTTCTGAAAACCTATTGCGTAATGAACTTGATATCGTTGTAGAATCAAATAATTTTAAAATGGAGTGTTTTTGAGGCTTTTCTAGTTTTGCTAAAGGGGTCACTCCCGGTGAAGGGATCGTCGGCCCTTTCCTCATCGAATAAGGTGCAGGGTATATCATATATACCGCTGTCCAAAGCAAGAACTATAGAAGCAATCAAAAGACAAACCGAGGGGTGTAGCATCTACCAGTTATTGCTAAAGGGGTCACTCCCGGTGAACGGATCTCGACCCTTTCCTTATCGAATAAGGTGCAGGATGTTCTACAAGGAACACTGTGATGCAAAGCAAGAAACGTAGCTACCTCTTTTTTTTTTGAAAATTCGATTCCACAACATCATTAGGTTTCTTTTATTTCATTAATCTCATTAATGAAGTCCCATCATTTAAGTCACCTAAACATCACAGATAAATACGACGTACACTTATGCCATCCGCATTCGCCTCGATGTCCCCTCATGCACCGTTAGGTTAGGTAACTAACGACAGAGCGGGGCAGGGCTAGCGCGGGTGTAAAACATAAGTAATGTCTATATAATATATCATATATACTATATACAGTATCCATCACAACATATCAAATGATCACATCACAGATATCGCAGCAGAAGAAACATATATGAAATATTGTATATACTAGGACGTCTGTGTTTTCAATACGAGCCAGTATAAAACAAGGATTCCACGGTCGCGATGAATAGCCAAACCCACATCCCTAGACCCCTACGAGAGCGGCAAGCAACACTGCCAATTCTAGTGTTAGGAGACCCGGTCTCGACACCTCGAGATGGTCTCCCACTGGACCCTAGAACCCGGTTACTTGTGCTCTCCTCCTTGGGTCTATCCTAGTGCGGAAAAGTAAATAATATAAAAAGGTGACATCAACCTCAACCCGGAAGTGCCCCAATAAAAGAATATTACGTACATTTAAATTTACATGAATGAAAATAAAAACTCTCATCTCACATAAAACCCCCGGCTATTCAAAACGCGACGATCCAATATAACATATCCAGCAACACATAACATCACATGTCATCAACGTAAGTAAACATGTGTATCCCAATTGTCGTTGACATATAGCAACGAAACCGGCGATATAACATATTACGCTTACGATCACAGAAAAGAAAGTGTAAAACTACAACAGTTGGAATCCGCAAGCTCCTTAGACATCGCATGCCTAACCATCTGAATTCCTTAGACATCACATGCCTAACAATTATAAACCCCGCATTTTAGTCTCATTTATCGAAAACACTTTTCAATATCTAGTCGGGCAATTCAACAAGATTCCAGATAATCTGATCGAATGCTCGTCGCAAACTTTAGTAGACGGACGCACCCCCGATACCGTCAACGAAGTGCACTAAGGCAGAACACCGCTGCCGCGAGCACCCGAACGGATGCTTTCGGCGACGGGGTTCTCCTACAGTCACTTGGTCAAGGCTATGGGGCATGGCTATTTATTAAGTTTACCCGGCGAGTATCCGCGTACGTAACATGATTGCAACGAACTTTTAATCACATCAAAATCCCGTGGCAACCGGTCAAGTGAGACTAAACTGCTAGATTTATAGCATTCATATTAGTTATCACATAACTACTTGTGGATTCTAATTATTGTATCACATTCCAGATAAACAGAAAATGTTAAACTTTCTGATCGAATAATCAAACACCCAAGTTTTCCCGGAACGGCTCAATACATGAAATAAGTTTAAAAACATCCACTTCATGCCACAGTACCAACGGTACAGCCGTAGAAGGGTCAAGCCAACGCCTCACATGTGGCACGCCATACTGCCCCAAACCCTAAGTTTCAAAGGGCAGTTCAAGACGGTCACATAATCGAGTTAAGGTTTGTTGTCTTCTAGAGGGTCCATCGCGTTACTTGCACTACTTAGAACGTTCTTAAACCACGGAAAAATCCAACACTTGGAAATTTCCCGGCAGGGGAAAAAATGGGTATTTATATCTGGTCGAACTTTTTAACATGTTCTAAATTTACCGGGAAAAACACAAACAAAGTTAAACAATCCGATCGAAACATCGAGTCCCTAAAACAACCCAGAAAACTCAACTGTTGAGTAAATATTAAAAATTCTCAGAAAACACAACACATACAGAAAGAAATTACTGTGCAAAAAGTAAAGGATTACGTCATCATATGGCCGCGGAACCGCCGCAGAAGCCAAGCTTGTGCTGCGGTTCCGCGGTGCCTTGGGCGCATCTTTTTGTCATTTTGCACTGTATTTCTTAAAATTGCCTGCTGAATTTTTTAAGCATTTTTAATCTGGAAAAATCCACAGTTTCAGAAAATGTACAGAGAGAGGTATTCGATTATGGTTTCGGGTTCGAACGGACTTCCAACTTCGTCTACACATCGCCTAAAGCTCTAGCTAGGCTCTGATACCACTGTAGGGTTCCTAGGCACACTCAAGAGGTTCTACAAGGCATCAACCATGCCAAAATCAAAATTTTATGTGCCTAACAACTCTATGCAAGATCGTTAACAAGAGATTAGGCGAAACTACAAGTAAGCAAACTACTTTGCAACTAAGTGAAAGGGATTACAACCTTTGTAGATCCGGTCCTTCAGTTCTTTAGCTCCGTGATGACGTCCTTCCGCTGTGATCATCGGGATCCCGGACTCTAGTGTTGGTTTCATCGGAGAAATGAGCGAGCTAGGTCGTTGACTTCGGTGCCGAAGATGATCTACGTCGAGGCGACTCAAACTCAACCTCCATCTTCAGTTGGTCATGAACCTTGTGAAGAAAACACCCTATATAACATGGCAAGTGGTAGAGGATGAAGAAATAGGAAGTGGGTTCACTTTGGATTTGGATTTCTCACTTGATTTCAACACTTGGAATTTTCAAGAAAGCTTTCTTCTTCACTTGGAGAAGATGAAGAAGAAGAAAAGAAAAATGAATTATCTTCAAAGAAAATTCAAGTGAAGTTTATCATATAGCAACCATGGGTAAGTTAACTCATGTAGAGAGCAAACCATAGTTTAGGTAATGGTTAGGTTTAAGCATAATTCAAAATGGTTAAGACTTTTTCAAAGATGCTAAGAAGCTTCATGAAGCTTGAAGCAAACAAGAAAAGCTACCATTTAGTTTTAGCAAAATAAATAAAGAAAATAAAACCCTAACCATTAACTAAACATGGTGTAAATCATACACATACCCAAGTTTGCATGTATCATCAATCATGATATAAACTAGTGCACAAACATATATCACATATACAATTTGTGCACATCAAGTGAGAAAATCAATCTTAAGTGAACAAATACTAGTTAATGTAAAGTAATATATCTAATATATAATTATAAATTAAATCATTAAATCAGCACTTGATTTAATGATCCGGTCATACTGCATATAACCGACTAATATCAAGTGTATCAATATATCGAATCAACACTTGATTCGGTAACCCGGCTATATCACATATAACCGTCCGATGATACAAATCGCGAGAATAGAATACAGTATCTCATACTAGTATTATTCTCGGTCCCGCACATATCACATATGCGCTCCTATTTCGTTTCGCTTGAGCCAGGAAACCTCTGTGTAGTACTCTAAAGACTCGTCAATATGCCAGTAGTAGGTGATGATCATATCAAACACCTACAAGCCGCAAGCGGTCTGCTAAACGTAACGGCCACCTGAGTATTGAGCGATCAGAAGATCAACAAGCAAGCCCGCTAGTACTCCTGCGAATCCAATCAGTAACACTCCCATACAGTCCGGTATCATCGTCTGATATGTCGCATATCTCGCCTAGGGGTGGTAAACGTCAGACCCCAATAGCTCGATAAGTCGTGTCGATATGAGGTCTATAACAGTTCGAGAAACTACTGATAACACTTACCAGTAAATCTCAGCAAACCTGGCCAGGGATTTCCGGTTATAGCCAATCGAACACAGCGCAACATCAACTCCCTATACCGGGAGAGACGAATCCCCTCCTATCGCTCATTGCCTCCATGTGATTCGGGACTGTACCCAAAAACCACCGTTTTACACGCCCTCTTGGACGTGGTGGAAATCAAAGCACAGTGGGAATCACACAAGGCTCTATGACGATCTCGGGTCAACAGACTACTCTGTACCAGTGTCACCAGAGAACTGCCATCTGACGTAAGGTATTATACCATCTGGGAGTTCTTGACGAGTCCGTCCAGTGTATCCAGTCTCCACAGAGCACCCGTATATTATCTCTGATGTCAAACACCAATGGATATGGGATCATCCATCGCCCATCTGTATGGGTCTAGAAGGTATATGCGAGTCTACTCTGGTATATCGATGCCCCTTCTCGATACACCCACGACTAGGGACCTTGAAGGATGTACTTATGGACTACCATGTCCCCACTAGTATGATCCGCATCATAGTCCACATAGTCAAGTACACATCCTAAGGGCTTTACCAACATGTAACAGAGAGACAATCAGTGTACACGTTAAGTTAAACAGCAACAAGATAGCATACTATCATGTCGAGCAAGAAAGTCCTCCCTGTATATATCCAAGCATCCACTACAATATACATCCTATCAATAGTAACGGCCTCTAGGGCATACATAAAACTAACAGTGGAGACTCACAAAAGACAAATGACGATCTCAGGTCGACAGACTAACCTGTACAGATGTCATCTGGGAACTGCTATATGACAATAGGTCTAATACCAACTAGCAGGTTCCAGGCGAGTCCGTCCAATGCACTCATAACCCAATGAGCACATGTATACTATCATAGGTGAACAAACTAACACCAATGGCTTGTGAGACGTGGCCACCGCCCCTCGTCGGGGTTTCGATCAGTATACACTAGCATACCCTGGAGTATCGATGCCCAGTCTCGATACTCCCACGACTAGGGACATTTATAGATGTGCTTAAACACCGCCAGCTCCCACGTATATGATCGCCATCATAATGCTGGTAGTCAAGACAGAATCATATGGGCTCTATCAACATGTATATGATGATAAAGACAAACCATTTAGCATACTATCATCTTGAGTAAGACTGTTTTATCGGTATAGGTCCTCCCTCAATCATCATAATCATCTGCCTGTGATTACGATAATTGTCTTGAGGGAACTATAGCCAACAATCTCCCACTTACACTTAAGGCCAATTATTGTGATGTCGCATACTCACAGCTCGTGTGATACCGAACACCCAACATCTCTACTAATCACTTTCGCAAAGCCTGTTTGCGAAACTAATGCGTTCGAGAAATAGCCTCAGTGAGTGGATCCGCTCCATTATTTCTTTCTGCATCTCTCTATTTCTCAACTTCACGCAGAAAACTATCTCCCGAAACAAGCAATACCTGTCATAGAATTGGTCTGGATATCCGATGGGACCCAGTTCACAATCGAACTCCAAATCCAGCAAACCTCCTAGACTGTATCATCCACTGAATTTAATCAGTAACATGCGCCATGCCTTCCTCAGTATCCGCTTAGACCACCTGTCCAACATACCGTCCCTCAGAAGAAGGAAAAACTATAACTCACCATGCCACTCTGTCGTCCATGTCACCATGGAAGCCTGGAATGATAACCGTCTCCCGATGGAGGCTGCCGTTACCATATCCCTAGAACATCCGTTTATGTTCATTAACTGCTTCCCAATGTTTCTCCAGGATTGGATTAATATATGTTTATTGCAGCTAGTGCAAAAACAATATCTGGTGTGGTACTTAACATTTCATGATTAACTCAATTGCCTAAGCAAGCGATATGCTAATCATGCATATCCCTCTCCCCTTTAGTCTGTAAGACAACTTTAGAGAGGGTGACTCCATCACTTGCAGGTACATCATCATGCCAGGAGTCCTCCATTCTAAAATACCTTTAGAATAATGTCAAAGTACCCAGATTAGGATACTTCCCAAATCTATATCTAAAACCATAGATCTAGTAACCAGAAAACTTGATATTATATCCATATCCTATATGGAGAGACAACATTGTGACAACCACAGTATAACCGATCGTAGTATAGGAATATCTCTTCCTATCAAGTGCATGTCATCCCAATACCTAGACATCACTCTCTACTACATTCTTACCAGATCCATCTCCCATTCTGATGAAGTCAAAGCCTATGACTGTCGCATTAAAAACAGATGATCTATTTCCGCTATATCTTCTTTAGTCTATAAACAGACATAAGCAACTTGTCCTCAATGCTTCCGCTGCTCCCACTGACTACAACAACCCTCTGGCAGAGTCATATATACATGCACTTCCAGAGCTAGTTTAGAACGACGCTATACTCATCTTGCTGCCGGGTCTTATAGTCTAGAATAGCAACAATAGCAAGTCTGGGTAAACAAGAACCTCCCTGTCACCGTCTTAGAGAAGACCGAAGTACCTCTCGGGTGCCTGAGATTACCCACCAAATCTGTGGAGTGGCTAATGGAATGTCGAAACTAATTGAATCCTTAGGTTGTATTAAATCTTCAGTGATCGTTTGTGGTTCTGGAATCACTTCCAGTTCTACCATACCCCCACTTCTGTTTTCTGAAAAAAAAAATCCATTTTACTAAAACCGTGGCGAGTCAATAACAACATCACTATTGATCTTCCTGATGGTAGAAAGTTAACCCTCGTCAAAGCCGGGTATAACCCATAAACAACCATTACTGAAACGTGCCTCGAGTTTATCCGGATTCTGGTTTTAAGCATCAGCCGGACAACTCGCTATACCTTAACATCATTAAGATATAAATTGATTCTATATAAAACTAATATAGAAACAAAAGCACTAATTTAATTGGAACCAGATTCAAAATCATGCAGCTGTCTCTAGTGCATATCAACCAAATGGAATGAGGTCAATCAGCATTACTCACGTAGGAGTGCATCCATATATGAGTAACCTGAAAGAGAATCAAGTTCTCAAAACCATTACTATTAACTGAATACCTAACACAAGTATCTACATCTTCGACTTCCTCGAAGAATCCTGATACTTACAATAAATGGTTCTCTACTTTATTCTTATACCTATAACTTCTTAAAATCTGAATCTTGCATTTCAACGAAATACATGTCTAGAATCAGAAAAGTTATGAGTAAACAGAATACAGTGCGAGTACCAACCCCATTGTCCTAATGGACACTGGACAACATACAATACTTTGTATAAGTCCCATGAGTTCAATAACTCAAACTCTGTGCGTAGGATGAAAAACTGTACTATGGTTAAGAAGAATTACACCTCTGTTGAATGCACCTTACCTAATCACCAGCTGATAGGTAAATCTCACAAACATAATATTAAAAAGTTATATGTCACTTTATAAAATAAATGTACAGATATATCAGTTTGAAATTGGTGCATAACAACGGATATTCAAAACCAAATATTTGCCATCCAGAAAAATCCAGATGATTTCCTCAAATATCACCTATTAAAACGAATTCCGATATAAAGAGGATCTAATCACCCAATTCCCAATATCTTACTCTCACTCACCATCTTTAATAACATACAGATGTGAGAAACTGATCTGGTAAATACATACCCTGGAGTTAGATTCTAATTGGGAAAACAGTTTTTAATTAACATCGCACAGTAAAACTGAAACATGAAAATGTTTCAAAAGGGTTAACTGGTATTCCTAGTAATGTCTCTTCCATTATACTGAATCATGACAGTAACCATATACTTACCTGCCCTCACTGCAATCCCTTTACTATGTCTTTACTTATTACCATCTGTACACCTCCTTTACGCTAATTTGTTTTCTTCATTCCCTACCCTTCGGTACCAGCCTAAGGTTTTGAAGAAGACTATCCAATAAGCGCAATAGGTGTACTCTTCTAATCCTAGGAGCCCTCGCAACCTAAGAGAAGGTAAAGAGAAAAGGCATCTGAATAATCCTATCCAATTTCTCTTGAACCGGAAACCATCCTCGAATCTGGAACGAATTCCTTCGAGTTCGTATGTAACTATACGATGGCATATCCAATGGAAGTGGATATCCATAGTGATACGGAGTGTTCTAGAGAAAAGCAAAGTGGATGTAGGAGTGGCAGGGGTATACATGGTCTTTGTCATAAACGATGGTGATCGCTATTTCCTTTGCCATTATTCTAATCCCTTTATATGTCTTTACTTATTACCTTATGTACACCACAGTTAAGCTTGTTGGTTTTCTTCCTTCCCTACCATTCGGCACCTGCCTATGGTCTGAAGGAAGACTATCCAATAAGCTCAATAGGTGTACCCTCTCCTAATCCTAGGAGCCCTCACAACCTGAGAGAAGGTAAAGAGAAAAGACAACCGAATAATCCTATTCAATCTCTCCAGAACCAGAATCCATCCTCGAAAAAGTTCCTTCGAGTTCGTATGTAACTATACGACGGATTTATCCAATGGAAGTGGATGTTTGTAGTGATACGAGGTGTTTTAGAGAAATGTAAAGGTGATATAGAAGTGGCAATGATGTATGCGACACCGTGACATTCTAAAAGTCAAAGTGTTTTAAGAAGGTTCGGTTAACTTGGTTTCATGAGTTTTAGTCAAAGGTCGGGTCATAGTCGCAGCCAGAGAGAGAGAGAGAGAGAAAAGAAACACTCAGCGTGTAGTCTAACCTAGATCAGAATGGTGAATCATTTTATCTAATCTGGATGGCTCCCACTATTTCCTCGAATTCTCCACCAAACCCAAAAAGAGAATTAGTCGGAATCACCCGAGGAGTAATCCTACTCATCAGTGAGAATCGGGATCCGACTATCTTCGCATGATAACTTGATGGAAGCCACTCAAGTCACCACAGTCCATAAGGTATGTGCAAGCCTGGCAAGTTTCCTGTATGTTTGAAACTCCCGATATGATTTTTATCCCAAGCAGTTTATGACCTTGACGGATTCCAACAAATCATAAGTTGCAAGTCAAGTTCTGTAGGGTTCCTAGGCACACTCAAGAGATTCCACAAGGCATCTACCATGCCAAATTAAAAATTTTAGGTGCCTAACAACCAGAAGCAAGATCGTTAACTAGAAATTAGGCGAAATTACAAGCTAGTAAACTGCTTTACTACAAAGTGAATGGAAATACAACCTTTGTAGATCCGGTCCTCCACTTCTTTAGCTCCGTGATGACGTCCTTTCGCTGCGATCACCGGGATCCCGGACTCTAGCGATGGTTTCGTCGGAGAAATGAGCGGGCTAGGTCGTTGACTTCGATGCCGAAGATGATATACGTCGAGGCAACTCTAACTCAAGCTCCATCTTCACTTGGTTATGAATCTTGTGAAGATAACACACTCTACTGCATGGCAAGTGGTCGAGGATGATGAAATAGGAAGTGGGTTCACTTTGGATTTGGATTTCTCACTTGATTTCATCAATTAGAAATTTTCAAGAAAAGCTTTCTTCTTCACTTGAAGAAGAGATGAAGAAGAAGAAAAAAGAATTATTCCCAAAAATAAAATTCAAGTGATATCTATCATATTGCAACCATGGGTGAGATAAACTCATGTAAATAATAAACTAGGGTTTAGGTAAATGGTTAGGGTTAAGGAATAAAACAAAATGCTAAGACTTTTTCAAAGATGCCAGAAAACAACATGAAGCTTCTAGTGAAGAAAAGAAAGAAAGCCACCATTTTGTTTTAACTAAATAAATAAAATAAATAAATAAATAAATAATACCTTAACCATTGACCTAAACTATGGTTTAAAGCATGCACACCCAAGTTTGCATGTATCATCAAACATGATACAAATTAGTGCACAAACATATATCATATATACAATGTGCACATTTAAGTGAGAAAATCCATCTTAAGTGAACAAATATTAGTCAATGTAAAGTAATATATCAAATATATAATTATACATTAAATCATTAAATCAATACTTGATTTAATGATCCGGTCATATCGCATATAACCGACTAATATCTAGTGTATCAATGTATCGAATCAACACTTGATTCGGTAACCCGGCTATATCCTATATAACCGTCCGATGATACAAATCGCGAGAATAGAATTCAGTATCATATACTGGTATTATTCTCGGTCCCGCACATATCTCATATGCACTCCTATTTCGTTTCGCTTGAGCCAGGAAACCTCTGTGTAGGACTCTAAAGACTCGTCAATACGCCGGCAGTAGGTGATGATCATATCAAACACCCATAAGCCGCAAGCTGTCTGCTAAACGTAACGGCTACCCGGGTATTGAGCGATCAGAAGATCAACGAGCAATCCCGCTCACACTCCTGTGAATCCAACCAGTAACACTTACCGTACAGTCCGGTCTCGTCGTCTGATATGTCGCATATCTTGCCTAGGGGTGGTGAACGTCAGACCCCAATAGCTCGATAAGTCGTGTCGATATGAGGTCTATAACAGTTCGAGAAACTACTTGTAACACTTACCAGTAAATCTTAGCAACCCTGGTCAGGGATTTCCGGTTATAGCCAATCAAACACAGCGCAACATCAACTCCCTATACCGGGAGAGACGAATCCCCTCCTATCGCTCATTGCCTCCATGTGATTCGGGACTGTACCCAAAAACCACCGTTTTGCATGCCCTCTTGGACATGGTAAGGTGGAAATCAAAGCACAGTGGGAATCACACAAGACTCTATGACGATCTCGGGTCTACAGACTAGCCTGTACCAGTGTCACCAGAGAACTGCCATCTGACGTAAGGTATAATACCATCTGGGACTTCTCGGCGAGTCCGTTCAGTGTACCCAGTCTCCACTGAGCACCCGTATATCATCTCTGATGTCAAACACCAATGGATATGGGATCATCCATCGCCTATCTGTATGGGTCTAAAAGGTATACGCTAGTCTACTCTGGTATATCGATGCCCCGTCTCGATACACCCAAGACTAGGGACCTTGAAGAATGCACTTATGGACTACCATGTCCCCACTAGTATGATCTGCATCATAGTCCAGGTAGTCAAGTACACATCCTAAGGGCTTTACCAACATGTAGCAGAGAGACAATTAGTGTACACGTTAAGGTAAAAGGAAACCAGATAGCATACTATCATGTCGATCAAGAAAGTCCTCCCTATATATGTCCAAGCAACCACTACAATATACATCCTATGTATAGTAACGGCCTCTAGGGCATACATATAACTAACAATCTCCCACTTGCACTAGGGCCATCTGATAGCAGTGGTTGTAGTAGCTCATACTCAACCATGCCATAAAAGTCTCTCTCTGGGAACATGCCTTTGTGGGTGGATCCGCCGTGTTGTCCTTTGAGTCTACTCTCCTAACCTCGATCTCCTTGGAGATCAACCATCTCCATGATCAGATGATACTGCCTTAGAATATGTCTGGATCACTGATGGGACGGACGTTCCTTGGCATAAGCCACAACTCCATTGTCACACAATGGGAGGAACTAAGTTCATCTCATGTACTAATATACACCCAGACAACCTCTTTGGTATCATCTTAAGTAGCGATGTATCCAGCCTTTATCGTCTAGTTTGCCACAGTATCTAGCTTGGAACTCTTCCAACATACCGTTCCTCCACAGAGGGTAAAGACAATGCCTGTGACTGACATTCAGTCGTCCTTATCACCCTAGAACCTTTCCAGTGATTCTCCCCAGGATCGATTGATACCATCTCCCTACAACAAATGAGTATCCTAACTTCCAATTACATCTATCTCATAGATCAAATCTCAGGATTTAGGAGGTATCACTTTGATCCTATTTGGAGAATTCTTGTGATAAGCGGAGATTGACCGAGCGTAGCATAGGAAACACCTTCCCTATCAAGAGTATGTTATCCATGTACTCTACGAGGATCACCACCATACTCCCTACTACCTTTTTGTTTGTACAAGGTTCATCTACCATTTGATGAAGTCAAACTCTTTGACTACCACATCAAAACAGACGTTCCAACTCCGCAATGCCTGCTTTATCCTATTAAACATCTTGCACACGTTTCCGCTGCTCCCACTGTCTACGAAGCTCTCTGGCTGTGTACTTATAGACTCACTCTTCTAAAACATCATTTAGAAAAGCAGTCATGGCACCCAACAGCCAGATATCGTAGTCATGGTATGTAGCCGTGGCATGTAGGATCTGGATGGACTTAAGCATGGGTACTTAGAAAATGTTTCATCATAATCAATGACTGGTCAATGATGCAAACCTTTAACAAGTCTAGCTTTGAAAGTCTCAACTTTTCCATATACACCAAGTAATCTTCTCAAGATATACTTGCTCCTGATGGGGATTTAACCCTTCAGATAAAGCAACCAAAGTCCAAACTGTAAGTGCACGGCGGCGCCCCGGCCGTCGATCCGACGGCCAAAAACGGAAGCGGTGAATAACTTAAATTTTTGCGGACTTAGCAAACCGGCACCACCGCGCACTAAACACCCGGATCGTAACCATTAACAAGTCTAAGCTAACTAGAAGATGGGTTAGAGATATACCGACGATCCAAGTCCTCCGGTCTTCTCGTCATCGTCCCGATCTCCTGCGGAATGTCCCGTCTCCTCCTCGTCGCCGGAAGTGCACCACATCGCCTACTTCTTTTACGGGCTCCCACCTCAATGCCGAGGCAACTCGGGCACGAAGCCGGCTACTCGACGTGCCTAAGGTTCGCTGTAGAATATGTAGTCCTCAAGTCTCACTTTGGGGTTGTAGGAATTGCCATTGGTGGAGGGATTGAACTTGGAGCTTTTGAGATTGATCTTGTGGGGATTTTGCAATATGAAATGAACCAAAATCCCACACACAAAAATTTGGACAGCCCACTAGGAGCTTGGCCGGCCAATACATGGTGGTGGAGAGAATGAGAGAGTGGAAGAAGTGAATCAAAATAGGAGCCATTCTCATCTAATACCCAAGAGAGAGAGGAAAGTTATCATGCAAAAGAAATGATAGTAAGGAAAACTCAACACTCAACACCACCATCATCACCTTACAAAGTCCAACCATCATGAACCATGATGACTCAAAAAGTCATGCCATCATGAAGAAATCAAGTCAAAGGATGTTGCACATCATGAAAGCCATCATGATGCAACAAGATGCAAAGAACCCCCTCCACTAATGCCTATTTGCAACAATGCAAATAAACTCTCCTACACCACACTTCGGCCAATGAACGGAACAAAGGAAATTGGCCGAAACGGAAAGCAAACTGGCAACTCCAGAAAACTGATCCCGTAATAAATTACAGGAAAACCCCGATACTGTGCATACACACCCGCATCTGTATTTCGACCGAAATACAAATGCAATGAGACAAAATCTACACTGTACTATACTAGGATCCGGCTTAAACCAAAGCCGGCTAGTAATATCTGTTCGATCCTGATCCGTGCAATACCGCACGTATCTGATCGAACCCTGCCATATAACCATACAGCCTATAGTACAAACTGTCCGATCCTGATCCGTGCAATACCGCACGTATCTGATCGGACCTTGCCATATCTCCATACGGCCTCTACAACCTTTCGCCCAAAAGCTGAGTAACTGAATGTGGGGGACTCTAAAGACTCGTCAACACCTCGGTTGTGGATTTAACCACTAGCACGTCAGAGGTATAAGCCAATACGTAACGGGCTACCAAGTATTGACTAAAAGGGACGTCTGTGAGTGAACTCAGCCTGACAACCCTACTGAGCCTGTCAGTGACAATATCCGTACAGTCCGGTCCGTTCGTCTATGAGTATCACATGGCGGGCCTAGGGGGTTGGTAAAAGTCAGACCCCCAAAAGCGGTACAAGTCGTGTCGGAGTGTAGCCCAGAACACCCTGAGATACTACTGGAATACCTACCAGTAAATCTCCTTGCCTTGGCCAAGGACTTTGTGTAATGGCTCTCCTAGACACAGCACGACCTCACCCCCAATACCGGGAGAGACGAACCCCTGAAGATACGCTCACTGCCTCCATGTGGCTCGGGACTGTACCCAACTAAAACCTGTTTGCACGACTCCTTTGAGCCGTGGTAGGGTAGTAATCAAAGTACAGTGGGAACTCACACGAGACAAATGACGATCCCCAGGTCGATGAACTATCCTGCACACATGTCACCAGGGAACTGCCATCTGACGTCTGGTATATGACCAACTAGCATGTTCCCAGCGAGTCCTGTCCGGTGTACTCATAACCCAATGAGCACCTGTATACATCTTAGGTGATCCTACTGACACCAGTGGCTTGTGAGACCGGCCACCGCCCCTCGTCGGGGTCTCGACTGTATACACTAGTCTACTAATGGAGTATCGATGCCCTGCCTCGAAACTCACACGACTAGGGACCATTTAAGGATATGCTTATAGACCCCCAGCTCCCACTTATATGATCGCCCTCATACTGCTGGTGGTCAAGCAAGAATCCTAGGGGCTCTACCAACGTGTAATAGCGACCTGTAAGGTCACCTAAAACAGTACACGATGATAAAGGTAAACCAGATAGCATACTATCATCTCGAGTAAGACTGTCCTACCGGGATAGGTCCTCTATCAATCATTACAATCACGTACCTGTGACCTAATAATTGACTCTGAGGGCACTATCTCCAACAATCTCCCACTTGCACTCAAGGCTAATTATTGCGATGTCGCATACTCACAGCCCGTGTGATACCGAACACCCAACTCCTCTACTAGTCAGTCTCACAAAGCTCGTTTGCGAAACTATTGCGTTCGAGGAATAGCCTCAGTGAGTGGATCCGCTTAGTTGTTTCTTTCTATGTCTCTCTATATCTCAAGTTCGCGGAGAAAGCCATCTCCCGAAATGAGCAATACCTGTCTTAGAATGTGTCTGGATGTCTGATGGGACATAGCTCATAAATGAACTCCAAATCCAAACTTCTTAGACTGTATCGTCAACTGAACTTAATCAGTATCCTGCGCGCCATGCCTCCCTCAGTATTGCCTTGGACCACCTGTCCAAAATACTGCCCCCTCATCAGAAGGAAAACTATAACTCTGACAACCTCCTTGTCGTCCATGTCACCTTGGAAGCCTGGAATGATAACTGTCTCCTGAATGAGGCTGTCGTTATCATCTCCCTAGAACATCCACTTATGTTCTAAAACTGCTTCCAACTGTTTCTCCAGGATTGGATTAATGTCAACTTATTGCATCTAGTGCAAGAACAACATCTGGTGTGGTACTTGACATCTCACGATTGACTCAATTGCCTGAGCAAGTGATCTGCCAATCATGCCCGTCCCTCTCCCCTTTAGTCTGTAAGACACCTTTGGAGAGGGTGAGTCCATTACCTGCAGGTACACTACCGTGCCAGGAGTCGTCCATCCTAAATACTCTTAGAATGCTGTCAAGTACCCTGATTGGGAAACCACCCAAATCTAGATCTAAGACCATAGATCTAGTAACCAGCATGTCTGATATAAAATCCATTTCCTTTGTGGAGAAAACACTGTGTGATGACCAAAGTATAACCGATTGTAGTATAGGAGTTTCTTTTCCAACTCTGTGTATGTCATCCAAATACCAGGATATCACACCCTACTACCTTCTCAACAGATCCATCCCCTATTCTGATGAAGTCAAACCCATGACTGTCACGTCAGAAATAGATGATCAATCTCCGCTACTGGTGCTTCAGTCTATAAATAGACATAAGCTACCTGTCCACCAATGCTTCCGCTGCTCCCACTGACTACGACAACCCTCTGGCAGAGTCATATACACGTACACTTCTAAAGCTAGTTTAGAACGACGCTATACTCATCCTCCCGCCGGGTCTCGCAACCTAGAACAACAGCAATGGTAATTGTGGGTAAACAAGAACTTCCCTGTCACCGTCCTTGAGGCTACCGGAGTACCTCTGGGGTGCCTGAAGTTACCCACCGTATCTGCGGAGTGGCCAATGGAATGTCAATCCAGATTGAATCTATAGGTTCCTTATCAAATCTTCAGTAATCGTTTGTGGTTCTGGAATCACTTCCAGTTCTACCATACTCCCACTACTAATTTCTGAAAAAATCCATTTTTAATAAAACTGTGGCGAGTCTAGAACAATATTGCTATTGTTCATCCAGATGGTAGAAAGTCAACCCTCGTCATAGCCCGGGTCAACCCACAAACAGCCATTACAGAAACGTGCCTTGAGTTGTCCAGTGTCTGGTTTTAATCATAAACCGGACAACTCCCCGTACCTTAACAACGTTAAGATATGAACTGTTCTATATCCAATATAGAAACAGAGGCACTGATTTAATTGAACCAGATTCAAATCATGCAGCTGTCTCCAGTGCATGTCAACTTAATGGAAGGAGGCCGATCAGCGTTACTCAACTTAGGAATACTTCCAATTATGAGTAATCTGAAAGTGAAGCAAGATCTCTTAATCATTACTGTCAACTGAATACCATTGACAAGTATCTACATCTTCGATCACTTTGAAGAATCCTGATACTTGCTACACCTGGTTCTCTACTCTATTCAAATACCTATAACTTCTCAACATTCAGACCATGTATTTCCACGAAACACCTGTCTAAAAACTAGAGAAGTCATAAGTAAACCGAATATAGTGCGAGGACCAACCCCTCTGTCCTAATGGACACTGGACAACATACAATACACTGTATAAGTCCCTTGAGTCTGACAACTCATTCCCTGTGTGTTGTAGGTTGAAAACTGTACCTTTGGTTATGAAGAATTACACCGCTGTTTAATGCTCCTTACCTAACCATCCGCTGATATAGGTAAATGTCATAGACATAATTTCAAAAAGGTATATCTCACTCTATGAAAATAGACGTACAGATACATCGATTTGAAATTGGTGCATAACGGCGGATATTCAAAACCAAATACTTGCCGTCCGGCAAATAACCCAGGTGACTTCCTCAAATATCACCGATTACAACGAATCCCGATATAATGAGGACAATCACCTAATTCCCAATAGCTTACTCCCACTCATCATCTGTAAAACCATACAGATGTGAGAATCATACTTGGTAAATACATACCCTGGAGCAAGTGTCTAATCGGGAAATCAGTTTTCCTTTAACTGTACACAGTGAAACTGAAACATTGAAATGTTTCGATGGGGTATCCTGGTATTCTTAGTAATGCCTCTTCCAGATTCACGACTGTAACCGTATAATTCTTTGCCACCTCTCCAAATCCCTTCATATGTCTTTAGTCTTTACCTTCTGTACACCCCTTTAGGCCAAATGGTTTTCTTCCTTCCCTACCGTTCGGCACCAGCCTATGGTTTGGAAGAAGACTATCCAATAAGCATAATGGGTGTACTGTCCCAATCCTAGGAACACTCGCAATGCGAGAGAAGGTGAAGATAAAAGACACCCGAATAAACCTTATTCCTATTTCTCCTGAACCAGAATCCATCCCCGAACTGGAACCAGTTCCATTCGAGTTCGTATATAACCATACGATGGAGTATCCAAATAAACTGTGGATCTTCGTAGTGATACGGAGTGTCCTGGAGAAATACAAAGGTGATGTGGGAGTGGTAACGAAATATTTGGTTTGGTCGTGAATATCTGTTGCAATTTACTTTGCCCTCTTACTAATCCCTTGCTTTGTCTGAACATAATACCTTCTGCACACCATCGTTATGCTAATTGGTTTTCTTCATTCCCTACCGGTCGGCACCAGCCTAAGGTTTGGAAGAAGACAATCCAATTTGCGTAATAGGTGTACTACCCCTAAACCAAGGAGTACTCGTAACCTGAGAGAGGGTAAAAGGAAAAGACAACTGAATAATCCTATCCGTTTTCTCCAGAACCGGAAACCATCCTCGAATAAATTCTTTCGAGTTCGTATCTAACCATACGATGGTTTTGTCCAATGGAAGTGGACGTTCGTAGTAAAACGGGGTGTCCTGGAGAAAAGGGTAAAAGTAGGAGTGGCAATGAGGTTTGCAACTCTGACAATCCAAAAGCCAGTGTTAAAGAAGGTTCGGTCAACTTGGTCACTGAGTCATAGTCTTAGGGTCGGGTCAATGGTCGCTGCCAAAGAGAGAGAGAAAAGAAACACTCAGCGTGCACTCTAACCTAGATCAGAATGGTCACCAATTTATCTAATCTGGAAACCTCCCACTGTACCTCAAATTCTCCTCCAAACCTGAAAGAAGAATTAGTCGGGGTTACCCGAGGAGTAAACTAACTCATCAGTGGGAATCGGGATCCAACTATCATTGCATGATAACGTGACGGAATCCGCTCACGCTATCACACTCCAGAAGGTATGCGCATATCTGGCAAGTTTCAGTTCTTTTGAAACTCCCGATGTGATTTCTGCCCCATGCTCTTATGACCTTGACGAAGGCCAACAAATCATAAGTTACATGTCAAGTTCTACCCGTCATTCTCCAGGTTGATTTGAACCCACCCGCACAAGCCCTTGACGAAGGCCAACAAGGCTATACGACTGTCCCAAACCAACGCATCTATCTATGCTGCAGAAAGGTAACAAGCAGCTACCATACACTATGCCTTGACGAAGGCCAACAAACATAGCATGAATACTACGTGCTACCCGTCTGAAACGACGGAGGGCTACGAATGGTTTCTGGTGAAAACCTTTAACGTAAAGAACTTGATATCGTTGAAGGAACTGATAGCTTTTTGAAAATATAGTGACGAAAACCGTTGCTAAAGAGGTCACTCCCGGTGAAGGGATCTCGGCTCTTTCCCCGTAGAATGGGGTGCAGGATATTCCAAATGAATACCACGGTGCAAAGCAAAAGTAATCGGCTATAGTGAAGTTAATGCCCTGACGCAAACTTTTTGTCCAAGGGGTCACTCCCGGTGAAGGGATCTCGGCCCTTGCCTCATCGACTGAGGAGCAGGATATTCTAAATGAATACCGCGATGCAAAACAAAAGTGAACGTCCTTGCAATAACAGCTTTTTGAAAAGTGTTCCAACAACATCAGATTAGGTTTGTTTTTAAACTTGCATTGATCCGAATCAATGCAGTCCCATCAATTGATCACACCAAAAAGAACGAAAATATACTGATGTACGTATATGCCATCCGCATTCGCCACTGGGTCCCGTCATTACCCGTTAGGTTAGCTTACTAACGACAGAGCGGGGACTGGACTAGCGCGGATGCAAAACATATACAACATCTACTAGTATATATACCAATATATTATATTCGCTCAAGGCGTGATAAAAAATGCAACATCACAGAGAATGAACAGCATCACAGAAACAATACAGATATCTGGGATCCCCGGGTTTCACATAGCCACTACTGAAACCCGACGTTCCCCTGGTCGTGTGGATAGCCTGTGCAATGAAATCCTAGACCCCTACGGGCGCGGCAAGTTACCCGCCAAAACCTGAAGCGAGGCAGCCCCCTTCAGCAACGTGAATGGACCACCCAGCACTTCACGGAATCCGGTAACTTAGGCACCCCTCCTGGGTCAACCTGTACCCCCTACGAGTGCGGCGAATAGCCCGCCAATCCTAGAGTGAAGCCCCCTCCGTCCCAATGCCATGAGATGCGGGCTTGTTGCCCTCCAGAACCCGGCTATCCGTGCACCCCTCCGCGGGGCAATCCTAGTACAGAAAGTAAAATATACATACAACGGGTACATCGACCGCAACCAGGTCGTGCCCCAAAATAATAATACAAACAGGCAGTGACGGCAGTCCACATGTCGGACGCTCACCCCGCAATATCAAATGTACATAATACAACAAAACTGTACTAGCATTGCATCCAGGCTATCCCCCACGACCGATCAGCAACATCACAGCAAAAACAAAACATCAACGTGAAAGTCACGTTCGCAAATCCGTCTAACCGGGCTATAGCAGTTAGACCGGATTTACCGATCAAGTGACATTCACGGTCGCAGATATAATGTAAATACTGTGAAAAATGTGATTAAAATATCCGATCGTTCAAAAATTAACAAGTGGGCCCCCAATCAAAACTGTAGCACTCACAGAAATCCTGGGCCCAATTTTAATATTCCAAAACCCATATTTTAAGCCCAGAAAGCCTCTGAAAAAAAATGGTGCAGTGATGTCTACAGTGCGCGGCGGAAGGGCGGCGGAATGGGGGTTTATGCGGCGCTTCCGCGCTCTGACTGTGGAATCACTTCATCGAAATTTTACAGAGTTCTTAGATTTTCTAGTACATCAATATTTTACAACCTGAAAAATTTTTCGACACCAAAAATTTCCAACACAAAACTGATGTGGGCAAATACGGGTTTTTGGACATTTCGATCGATCGGAACTGAAAAACACATTACACAAAGCTAGACTAAGTTAATGGCGAGGCTCTGATACCACTGTAAGTGCACGGCGGCGCCCCGGCCGTCGATCCGACGGCCAAAAACGGAAGCGGTGAATAACTTAAATTTTTGCGGACTTAGCAAACCGGCACCACCGCGCACTAAACACCCGGATCGTAACCATTAACAAGTCTAAGCTAACTAGAAGATGGGTTAGAGATATACCGACGATCCAAGTCCTCCGGTCTTCTCGTCATCGTCCCGATCTCCTGCGGAATGTCCCGTCTCCTCCTCGTCGCCGGAAGTGCACCACATCGCCTACTTCTTTTACGGGCTCCCACCTCAATGCCGAGGCAACTCGGGCACGAAGCCGGCTACTCGACGTGCCCAAGGTTCGCTGTAGAATATGTAGTCCTCAAGTCTCACTTTGGGGTTGTAGGAATTGCCATTGGTGGAGGGATTGAACTTGGAGCTTTTGAGATTGATCTTGTGGGGATTTTGCAATATGAAATGAACCAAAATCCCACACACAAAAATTTGGACAGCCCACTAGGAGCTTGGCCGGCCAATACATGGTGGTGGAGAGAATGAGAGAGTGGAAGAAGTGAATCAAAATAGGAGCCATTCTCATCTAATACCCAAGAGAGAGAGAGGAAAGTTATCATGCAAAAGAAATGAAAGTAAGGAAAACTCAACACTCAACACCACCATCATCACCTTACAAAGTTCAACCATCATGAACCATGATGACTCAAAAAGTCATGCCATCATGAAGAAATCAAGTCAAAGGATGGTGCACATCATGAAAGCCATCATGATGCAACAAGATGCAAAGAACCCCCTCCACTAATGCCTATTTGCAACAATGCAAATAAACCCTCCTCCACCACACTTCGGCCAATGAACGGAACAAAGGAAATTGGCCGAAACGGAAAGCAAACTGGCAACTCCAGAAAACTGATCCCGTAATAAATTACAGGAAAACCCCGATACTGTGCATACACACCCGCATCTGTATTTCGACCGAAATACAAATGCAATGAGACAAAATCTACACTGTACTATACTAGGATCCGGCTTAAAACAAAGCCGGCTAGTAATATCTGTTCGATCCTGATCCGTGCAATACCGCACGTATCTGATCGAACCCTGCCATATATCCATACGGCCTATAGTACAAACTGTCCGATCCTGATCCGTGCAATACCGCACGTATCTGATCGGACCTTGCCATATCTCCATACGGCCTCTACAATCTTTCGCCCGAAAGCTGAGTAACTGAATGTGGGGGACTCTAAAGACTCGTCAACACCTCGGTTGTGGATTTAACCACTAGCACGTCAGAGGTATAAGCCAATACGTAACGGGCTACCAAGTATTGACTAAAAGGGACGTCTGTGAGTGAACTCAGCCTGACAACCCTACTGAGCCTGTCAGTGACAATATCCGTACAGTCCGGTCCGTTCGTCTATGAGTATCGCATGGCGGGCCTAGGGGGTTGGTAAAAGTCAGACCCCCAAAAGCGGTACAAGTCGTGTCGGAGTGTAGCCCAGAACACCCTGAGATACTACTGGAATACCTACCAGTAAATCTCCTTGCCTTGGCCAAAGACTTTGTGTAATGGCTCTCCTAGACACAGCACGACCTCACCCCCAATACCGGGAGAGACGAACCCCTGAAGATACGCTCACTGCCTCCATGTGGCTCGGGACTGTACCCAACTAAAACCTGTTTGCACGACTCCTTTGAGCCGTGGTAGGGTAGTAATCAAAGTACAGTGGGAACTCACACGAGACAAATGACGATCCCCAGGTCGATGAACTATCCTGCACACATGTCACCAGGGAACTGCCATCTGACGTCTGGTATATGACCAACTAGCATGTTCCCGGCGAGTCCTGTCCGGTGTACTCATAACCCAATGAGCACCTGTATACATCTTAGGTGATCGTACTGACACCAGTGGCTTGTGAGACCGGCCACCGCCCCTCGTCGGGGTCTCGACTGTATACACTAGTCTACTAATGGAGTATCGATGCCCTGTCTCGAAACTCACACGACTAGGGACCATTTAAGGATATGCTTATAGACCCCCAGCTCCCACTTATATGATCGCCCTCATACTGCTGGTGGTCAAGCAAGAATCCTAAGGGCTCTACCAACGTGTAATAGCGACCTGTAAGGTCACCTAAAACAGTACACGATGATAAAGGTAAACCAGATAGCATACTATCATCTCGTGTAAGACTGTCCTACCGGGATAGGTCCTCTATCAATCATTACAATCACGTACCTGTGACCTAATAATTGACTCTGAGGGCACTATCTCCAACACAAACATTGTTGGTGTATAAAAATTCCATCTCAGATCGCTAAGCATCCATCCATTCTTACAGAGTCCCACTCCTGATGGCCCGCTCGAAACTAGTTGGGTCATCATCTCATGATGCAATCCTCGCTCCCACTGTCATAGAGAAACCGAAGTAACTCTCAGTTGGGTGAGGAACCTTACTGGATCGGCGGAGAGGCTGAGGTTCGTTGGTTACTATAGAATCCTTTAGTTCTATCAAATCATCAGCTGTAGTATGTATAGCTGGAACCTTTCCAGTTGTACATAATAGATCTTAGCTCGAGCTTGTCCGGATTTTGCTTTTAGACATAGTCCGGACAACCCAAATCTTAACAAACTTAAGATATGGGCTCTTCCCTTTCCATATCACATATGAAGTGGTAGGCAATTGATTTGATTGGAACCCTATTCAATAGGTATGCAGCTTCTCAAGCGCATAACTCCCAAAAGGAAATAGGAAACTCAGTAGTACTCATCATAGAGCACACCATATCACATAGGGTGCTATTGCTCCGCCCCGATATACCATCGTGTTATGGTGTATACGGAGGAGTAATGCTGAGAGAGAATCTCATTCTCCTTTAGAATAATCCAGGAATTCCGTGCTCAAGTATTCTCCTCCTCGATCACATCAAAGGACATAATACTTATACCCGTTTTGGTTCTCTATTTCTAACTTATATTCTGTGAATATCTCAAAAGGTTCGGACTTGTGTTTCAACAGGAACATATGTCTGAATCTTGAGAGATTATCAGAGAATGTAATGAAATACAAAGAACCGGTCTTGGCATGTGTGTTGGGGTAAAAATTTACACCCCGGTTGACCGAGTCAAAGTCAAGGTCAACCCCCAAGCTAGGTGGGCCCAAGCCCAGGTCAAGCGGGCCCATGCCCAAGTCGAGCCCGCGGCCAGCCTTTCCATGCCAACAACAAAATCATGTCATAAATAATTTTTATGTAATTTTTTATGCATGAATGTAAACAAAATGGGCATAAAGCCAATATTTTGTAAGCCCATGGCTTATGTGCAAAAATGAAATGGCACATGAGCCATGGGATGGCTAAAATGCCATTTTTGTAAAGCCCAAGGGGCTATATGCAAATATGTAAGCCTATAAAAGGCAACATGATGAATAAAAAAAACAACTTCTTCTTTCTCCAAAAAAAAGTTTCAGATCTGAGATCTTTCTTTCTTCTTCAAGGTTCCAAAACCTTCTTTTTTTCTTGAATTAAATCAAGAGTTTTACTCTTCCTTTTTCAAAACTAAATAGTTTTCCACCACAAAACCCATTAAGGGGAACTCATATCTGCCATCAGATCTCAAAAAAGAGAGATTTTGATATTTCACATCCCTTGATCTTCAAGATCCAGCAAACAACAGGAGGAAGAAGAAGAACCCCTTCCATTAACCCCAAAACACATTCAGGAGTCCAACTCCTCTCTGATTTCTCTTTTGAGAAATCTTTTTTGAGGCAAAAAGCCTCTCATCCTCGCCGGCGCGCTAGCGCTCGAGCGCAAACCACCTACGTGCCGACACGTGGCGCATTTGCGCTCCAGCGCACTGCGCGCGAGCGCAAAGCGCCCACGTGCCGACACGTGGCGCGCGCGCTTGCGCTCCAGTGCGCAGCGCAAGTGCGCAAAGCGCCCACGTGCCGACACGTGGCGCACGCGTTTGCGCACCTGCGCGCTTGCGCTCGTGCGCAAAGCGCCCGCGTGCCGACACGTGGCGCGCGCGCGCTTGCGCTCCTGCGTGCTTGCGCACCTGCGCGCAGTGCTCGTGCGCAAAGCGCCCGCGTGCCGACACGTGGCGCGTGCGCGCTTGCGCACCTGCGCGCAGCGCTCATGCGCAAAGCGCCCGCGTGCCGACACGTGGCGCGCGCGCTTTCGCACCTGCGTGCTTGCGCGCATGCGCAAAGCGCCCGCGTGTCGACACGTGGCGCGCGCGCCTGAGCGCACAGCACTGAAGCGCACAGCGCTCAAGGTGCTGGTCCCACGCATCCCTTGGATGCCCTTTTCCCCCTCTTTTTATGTACATACATATACATATACATATGTATACAAATTCACACATACACATACTCCGCAACATTCTCCCCCTCCAAAAATTTTTTCGGGCCGGGGCGCTGCCCCGAACCCCGCAAGGGAGCTGCTAGCCCCTTGACCCCCAGCCCGCTATCCGGATAGCGGGACCCCCGTAAAAACTCTGCGTGGCTCCCTACATATCCAAAAACCCCCTTTCAAAACAGAACACACGTACACCGCACATTGAGTCCGCATGACCATTTTAACCCGTTAATCGGAGGTTCCCTCGCCCCAAAGGCGAGGGGTAATTAATGGCAGCTTAGTCCGCGGCTGCCGGAGATTTGGATCCCCACAATCAATAAACTCCGGCCTACCCTAGGCAGGGGGAATCTGTAGTAGTACGCCTGACAAGCGCGCGCGTATTCCCATCTCAATGAGGTGACGAAAAACACGCTACAGATTCTGGCACGCCCGGTGGGACTAATCTCTCCTCCCATATTTCGGGTTAAGCGTTCATGCGAACTCAATCAATATACACACCTGTATTTATACTAAAAATAATGCTTTTTCATACAGGTTTTCAAGCAATCACTCTCCAACAATGTCTCCAAGGACGATCTCAGCTCTCAGCACGACTCCCGTCTCCTACACGATGAAGATAGACTCCTGGACGGTCCTTCCGGCCAGTCTCGGGCGACAATGGGAGGAGGAGCTGCTACCATTCGGCTCTATCATGTTCATGCCAGTTGGCGCCATCCCATCTTCTCAAGCCCCGGTGGCAGACAAACCGGTCTCGAAAGGCAAGAGACCAAATGTGGTGATCTCGAGGGCGCCCAAACCCAAACGCAAGTCGGTATCTGAACGAGTTTCCTTGGCCCCAGCTGGGGGCAAGGCCATCAACACCAGCAAAGAAACAAGGCATCTCGGGCAAACTCCAGCGACGCCTCTGACAACTGCTCGATTGGGTGTCTTCTCAAGCCTCCCCATCACTCAGCTTATGGCGGCTTCCCGAAGAGCAGAAGCCTGCCAGACGCTCAAGGCAGAGAAACTGAGGAAGAAGCGGCTCGGACACAGAGCCAACAAAAGGGCCATGGCTCCGGCCATGTTAGAATTTATGAATTTCCAAAGCCCGGACTGCTCCGTGAAATCAGCCGCCAAAGATAAAGAGATGGCTGGGTACGTGGTCCACACTGTCTACATGGCCGGACAAGAAGAAACGAACCCTCCTCTTCTTCACAGCCATGGTGATGATATGGTTGACGCTACCTAGCATCGACTCGATCTAAATGATGAAGAGCCCGCTCACGCCGATAAGCCAGAGGAGCCCGTGGTTCCTACGGAATTGAGCTCAGGCAATAAAGATTACCCGGTTGTCATAGCCGGAACTACAGAACAAGCATTATTCCAATGGCTTCAAAGGCAATTTCAGGACAGGGATGAGAAGATGGCCGAGGTCTATTCCAAAGTCGACGAGCTGGCAAACGTCGTGGCAGATCTCGCGAACCAAGTCGCCCGATTGCAATTACAGCAGAATCAAATTTTGGCTCATGAGCCAGGGATTGATACCCTGGGGCAGCCAACTGATATCCCTTTCAACCTAAAAGCGGAGCGCCTTCGCGAAAAACGGCCGCAATCAGCCTCCAGTCCCTCCGATACATACGCCGGGGGGGAATCGCCTTTGAAAGAGAAGCTGTAAAAGGTCTATTCCTTCAAGAGGGAAAAGGTCCACAAGATATTCAGGGACGCCCTAAGAAACGGTCTACAACTGCCAGAATCTAAGAGACCGCAAGAAGAGAATATGACCGACGACCCAAAATATTGCCCCTATCACAGGGTGATAGGTCATGCCATTGAGGACTGCTTCGTCTTCAAAGATTGGGTCGAAAGGCAATACAAGATGGGAGAGATAGAACTTTCTAAAGGCGTGTTAGCAAACAGTCAATCTACGATCGCCGATTTCATGCAAATGGAGACTGAAACCTTTCGGGAACCTAATCCTCCCAGACATATGCCTCGAGGACCAGCATCAGTAAAGGCACCTACTCCAATGGAGGGAAAGAAGAAGGTATACTCCTTCAGGAGGGATGAAGTCCGCAAAATATTCATGGACGCCCTGAACATCGGTCTGCAACTGCCTGTTCCAAAGAGGCCACAGGAAATGAACATGACCGGCAATCCCATATACTGCCCATATCATAGAGTGGTGGGACATACCATCGAAGACTGCTATATTTTCAAAGATTGGGCAGAGGACCAATATAAGCTTGGAAAAACCTCACAATCCTCGGATGTATCGGCAAGCCACAGAGCTAGGTCGTCAACACAGCTCCGCCAAGATCAAAGTTCAAGGAGCTGGGATAAGCAAAAAGGACCACCACGTCGTTAAACTGGGAAACAATCGACCTCTAAGTCGTTAAACTGGGAATGTAAAAAAAAATGTGTAAATAAAAAAATGTGTAAATAAAAGAAAATTAAAGAAAAGCCGAAATGATGGGGCAATTCGCAATAAAAATCAGCGAGTAAAAATAAAAATGAAAATAAAGCCGAAATGATGGGGCAACCGCGAATAAATAGCCGAAATGATAGGGCAATCGCGACCTTCGCGATAAGAAAAGCTGAAATGATAGAGCAATCGCGGTAAAAAAAACAAAAAGACAAAAAAAAAGGAAAAAACAAGGGCGGATGATGAGTTGCTCCTGGCATTATTCAAGTGCAGCAATGCAGACACCAAGCAAAAATCCAATTTCCCAAAATTCTTTCAGCCCTACGGCCAGTCCCCAAATTGATTACCGTATACAATCCACGGGCTCAAATAATTCTCAGTATACCCATGCCCCATCGCAACCACCAGTTACGCGGCTGGTCTCCGCCTTTAGAATTATGCTTCATTGGAAAGACCCACTCATGTGTCCTCACGATGCATAAGGAGAACAAACCTTCGTGAGATCCTTACGACTCACCAAGGAAAAACACACTTAGGAGTCCTCACGACTCTTAAGGAGAAAATACACCTGCGGGATCCTTACGACTCGTAGGGAGAAAATGCTTTTATGGGACCCTCACGGCCCATAAAATTGAAAAGTCTTAGGTGATAGGGATCCAAACCTGTCTCCTAAGCCATCGCTCCCCAATCCCCAAGTGGCGAATGATGAGTCGCTCCTGGTACCAAATTCCAGTGCAGCGATACAGACGCCAACCAAATTCCAAATCCCATACCCCAATGGCGAATGATGAGTCGCTCCTGGTACCATATTTCAGTGCAGCGATGCAGACGCCAACAGTGTCCCAAAATAATTTTTTTTTGACCTACGGTCTGGATCATACATCCTGCAAAACCGTATACAATCCACGGGCGTAAAACGATACCAATCTCTCCCAAGTCCTACCGGCGAGACCATATTCAAAGTCCCACCGGCAGGGAAGATTCCAAAAAAAAAAAAGAGAGAAAAAAGAAAAAAAATGAAAAAAAAGAGAAAAAAAAGAAAAGAGAAAAAATAAGGAAAACAAAAAAAGAAGAACGGTATGTCCACAAGCAAAATGGGCACGGATGAAAACCCGAAAGGGCTCCGTGAGTAAAAACAGCAGGACTGCCGGCGAGTTTATGAAAACCCGAAAGGGGGCAAACTCATGAAAAAGAGATGAAATGCACTCACAAGGTCCTCTCGACTTTGTGAGGAGAAATTTCCCGCGTGAGATCCTTACGACTCACAAAGGAGCAACACACTTGGGAGTCCCCACGACTCCTAAGGAGAAAATACACTTACGGGATCCTTACGACCCGTAGGGAGAAAATGCTTTGTGAGACCCTTACGGCTCACAAAATTGAAAAGTCTTAGGTGATGGGGACCTAAAACCTGTCTCCTAAGCCATCGTTTCCTAATAAGCAAACGCAAATGATGATTCGCTCCTGGTACCAAATTCCAGTGCAGCGATGCTGATGCCAAAACAAAACCAATTCCCAAATCCTCCCGGGGCACATGATGAGTTGCTCCTGGCATCATTCCAGTGCAGCAATGCAGATGCCAAAACAAAACCAATTCCCAAATCCTCCCGGGGCACATGATGAGTTGCTCCTGGCATCATTCCAGTGCAGCAATGCAGATGCCAAAACAAAACCAATTCCCAAATCCTCCCGGGGCAAATGATGAGTTTCTCCTGGCATCATTCCAGTGCAGCAATGCAGATGCCTACAAAAAAAATCTCCAAATCCTCTCGGGGCAAATGATGAGTTGCTCCTGGCATTATTCCAGTGCAGCAATGCAGATGCCAAACAAAAAAAAATAACAAAAACAAAACATTTCCCACATCCTTTCAAGACAGATGATGATTCGCCCATGGTACCATATTCTAGTGTAGCGATGGTGATGTCAACCAAAATCAAATCAAACCAACAACCTCTATGGCGGAATCATGCTCCGTCCCAGAATTTACCACGTGTTGAAATCATGCTTCTCCTCGGGATATCTACCTTCCCTGCAGGAATTATGCTCCGCCTCGAAAAAAAGTCAACCCGACACTCCGCGCCGGGGAAAAGTCCATCAGCGACACTCCGTACCGGGGAAAAGTCAACCACCGACACTCCGCGCCGGGGAAAAGTCGATCAGTGACACTCCGTGCCGGGGAAAAGTCAACCCGACACTCCGCGCCGGGGAAAAGTCCATCAGCGACACTCCGTGCCGGGGAAAAGTCAACCCGACACTCCGCGCCGGGGAAAAGTCCATCAGCGACACTCCGTACCGGGGAAAAGTCAACCACCGACACTCCGCGCCGGGGAAAAGTCGATCAGCGACACTCCGCACCGGGGAAAAGTCCATCAGCGACACTCCGTGCCGGGGAAAAGTCAACCCGACACTCCGCGCCGGGGAAAAGTCGATCAGCCACACTCCATGCCGGGGAAAAGTCAACCAGCGACACTCCGCGCCGGGGAAAATCGATCAGCGACACTCCGTGCCGGGGAAAAGTCAACCACCGACACTCCGCGCCGGGAAAAGTCGATCAGCGACACGCCGTGCCGGGGAAAAGTCAACCCGACACTCCGCGCCGGGGAAAAGTCCATCAACGACACTCCGTACCGGGGAAAAGTCAACCACCGACACTCCGCGCCGGGGAAAAGTCGATCAGCGACACTACGTGCCGGGGAAAAGTCAACCCGACACTCCGCGCCGAGGAAAAGTCCATCAGCGACACTCCGCGCCGGGGAAAAGTCCATCAGCGACACTCCGTGCCGGGGAGAAGCCAACCCGACACTCCGTGCCGGGGGAAAAGTCGATCAGCGACACTCCGTACCGGGAAAAGGTCAAACAACGACACTCCGTGCCGGGGAGACATCAAGCAGACACTCCGTTCCGGGGATACGTCAGCAAGCGACACTCTGCATCGGGGAAACGTCCAACAACGACACTCCGCCTTGGGGAAACGTCTACCACGGACACTCCGTCTCGGAGACGCGTCAAGCGTCGATCGTCCACGTCGTAAAAAGGGCAGTGCAGGCTTCCTACAAAGCAGGAACCAGATCGCTCCGGGCCAGGGAAACGTCTACCACGGACACTCCGTCTCGGAGACGCGTCAAGCGCCGACCGTCCATGTCGCAAAACGGGCAGTGCAGGCTTCCTACAAAGCAGGAACCAGATCGCTCCGGGCCAGGGAAACGTCTACCACGGACACTCCGTCTCGGAGACGCATCAAGCGTCGACCGTCCACGTCATAAAAAAGGCAGTGCAGGCTTCCTACAAAGCAGGAACCAGATCGCTCCGGGCCAGGGAAACGTCTACCACGGACACTCCGTCTCGGAGACGCGTCAAGCGTCGACCGTCCACGTCGTAAAATGGGCAGTGCATCCCAAAAAGTGGGAACCGAAGCAAGTCGCCTCCACGTGAAAGAAGATCCATCAATTTCATGCACACGACCCACATGTGCGGTGTGCATTTATTGATGGGGGGCAATTTGTTGGGGTAAAAATTTACACCCCGGTTGACCGAGTCAAAGTCAAGGTCAACCCCCAAGCTAGGTGGGCCCAAGCCCAGGTCAAGCGGGCCCATGCCCAAGTCGAGCCCACGGCCAGCCTTTCCATGCCAACAACAAAATCATGTCATAAATAATTTTTATGTAATTTTTTATGCATGAATGTAAACAAAATGGGCATAAAGCCAATATTTTGTAAGCCCGTGGCTTATGTACAAAAATGAAATGGCACATGAGCCATGGGATGGCTAAAATGCCATTTTTGTAAAGCCCAAGGGGCTATATGCAAATATGTAAGCCTATAAAAGGCAACATGATGAATAAAAAAAGAACAACTTCTTCTCTCTCCAAAAAAAAGTTTCAGATCTGAGATCTTTCTTCCTTCTTCAAGGTTCCAAAACCATCTTTTTTTTCTTGAATTAAATCAAGAGTTTTACTCTTCCTTTTTCAAAACTAAATAGTTTTCCACCACAAAACCCATTAAGGGGAACTCAGATCTGCCATCAGATCTCAAAAAAGAGAGATTTTGATATTTCACATCCCTTGATCTTCAAGATCCAGCAAACAACAGGAGGAGGAAGAAGAACCCCTTCCATTAACCCCAAAACACATTCAGGAGTCCAACTCCTCTCTGATTTCTCTTTTGAGAAATCTTTTTTGAGGCTAAAAGCCTCTCATCCTCGCAGGCGCGCTAGCGCTCGAGCGCAAACCACCTACGTGCTGACACGTGGCGCATTTGCGCTCCAGCGCACTGCGCGCGCGCGCAAAGCGCCCGCGTGCCGACACGTGGCGCGCGCTTGCGCTCCAGCGCGCAGCGCAAGTGCGCAAAGCGCCCGCGTGCCGACACGTGGCGCGCGCGCTTGCGCACCTGCGCGCTTGCGCTCGTGCGCAAAGCGCCCGCGTGCCGACACGTGGCGTGCGCGCGCTTGCGCTCCTGTGCGCTTGCGCACCTGCCCGCAGCGCTCATGCGCAAAGCGCCCGCATGCCGACACGTGGCGCGCGCGCTTGCGCACCTGCGCGCTTGCGCTCATGCGCAAAGCGCCCGCATGCCGACACATGGCGCGCGCGCTTGCGCACCTGCGCGCTTGCGCTCATGCGCAAAGCGCCCGCATGCCGACACATGGCGCGCGCGCTTGCGCACCTGCGCGCTTGCGCTCATGCGCAAAGCGCCCACGTGTCGACACGTGGCGCGCGCGCGCCTGAGCGCACAGCGCTCAAGGCGCTGGTCCCACGCATCCCTTGGATGCCCTTTTCCCCCTCTTTTTATGTACATACATATACATATACATATGTATACAAATTCACACATACACATACTCCGCAACATTCTCCCCCTCAAAAAAAAATTTCGGGCCGGGGCGCTGCCCCGAACCCCGCAAGGGGGCTGCTAGCCCCCTTGACCCCCAGCCCGCTATCCGGGTAGCGGGACCCCCGTAAAAACACTGCGTGGCTCCCGATATATCCAAAACCCCCTTTTCAAAACAGAACACACGTACACTGCACATTGAGTTCGCATGACCATTTTAACCCGTTAATCGGAGGTTCCCTCGCCCCAAAGGCGAGGGGTAATTAACGGCAGCTTAGTCCGCGGCTGCCGGAGATTTGGATCCCCACAATCAATAAACCCCGGCCTACCCTAGGTAGGGGGAATCTGTAGTAGTACGCCTGACAAGCGCGCGCGTATTCCCAACTCAATGGGGTGACGAAAAACACCCTACAATGTGTAGACAGGGGACCTACATATATCAACATGTATCATCCCAAGAGTTCACTAACTCTTTCTCTATTTCCAATAAACATAGCTATGGTCATCTAATATTTGTGACATGACTGGCAAGTTTCACAAGATGTAAATTCAAACTGATTTAAATATGCATCTAAAATGTAACTTAAGCAAGTCAGGTCACATTGATGTGACCTAGTCTACAATACCTCAAGAAGGAATCGTTCATTTCTGAACTCTTCGTCTTGTGTGTGTTCTGTATACTAAGAACTATAGTTCGATTTAGAACGTCAATACTTTTAGATAACGTGCCTGAACCGATCAACTTTTGAAATAGGAAATGTTCAAAACATTATCTAACAATACAAAATTTTGTCATTTCTTTACTAATAAAGAGACTGATATGATTTTGTATGTCAGGTTCGGTATCTAAAAACATTTGTTCAGAATCAATGTATTTGTAATACAGGGTCACAGTGACCAACAGACTTGGCTGCAACACTTGTACCGTTTTCTGTCTCATGAAACTTATCACCCGTTCTCAGTTCTCTACCTTTCTGTAGCCCATATAACAGATTACAAATCTGGGATCCTGATCCGGTATCAAATACCCAGGACGTAGAGGATACAGAGAAACAGTTCTTTGTAATGAACACACCCAAAGAAGATGCATCATTATGCACTTTCTTCGCTTGGGCGGCATGGGAATCCTGGTATTCCCCAATTTCCTGCTCTGTCTTATAACAATTATAAATTGGAGCGGGACCAACGTTCCCCAGCTCAGTATAACAAGCGGGTTCGGTTAATATATCCGTTTTATTTTCTTGATTAAGGCATGACATGGTCGCTACCTGGAGAGAGAGAGAAGAAAACACTCAGCGTATGCTCTTGCAAGATCAGATTGGTTATTATTTTATCTAATCAGGATGGCTCCCACTGTTTTAATCAAATCTTCCTTCAAACCCTAAAAGGAAAGACTAGCCGGGATTAATTACATGGTACAAGTTCGCAAATCTTTCAGCCAGGCCAGTGTCGGTACTTTGAGGGAGGTTCCCCGTGCTTTCGCACGGACCTAATTAAAGTAAACCTCGTTTTCCCAGAGGCGTAACCCCGTTGACACCTTTCTAGACACCTACTTGATCGGCTAATTGTAATGTGTAAAACTCTCCCAGGAGTAACTCTTACTCGCAGCGGGTATCGGGATCCAACTATCTCATAGAAGGTATGCAATCTCATTGCAAATTTCAACACTTGAAATTCCCGATAATATTTTGCCCCTAGCGTCCTATGACCTTGATGCAGGCCAACAAACCATACTCCGCTAGTCAAGTTCAACCCGTCATTTCTTGATTGAATTAAACCCACCCGCACGACCTTTGACGCAGGCCAACAAAGTCGCACAACTACCCTAATCCAATCTGCATCATATGCATAAACAGATAAATACTAGTTAGCTACCGCACACTACGCCTTGACGCAGGCCAACAAACGTAGCACGAATACTAAGTAGGACTTATCTGAAACGACGAAGGGCTACGACAGGTTTTTTCTGAAAACCTATTGCGTAATGAACTTGATATCGTTGTAGAATCAAATGAATTTTGAAATGGAGTGCTTTTGAGGCTTTTCTAGTTTTGCTAAAGGGGTCACTCCCGGTGAAGGGATCGTCCGCCCTTTCCTCATCGAATAAGGTGCAGGATATATCATATATACCGCTGTGCAAAGCAAAAACTCCAAAAGCAATCTAAAGACAAACCAAGGGGTGTAGCATCTGCCAGTCATTGCTAAAGAGGTAACTCCCGGTGAAGGGATCTCGACCTTTTCCTTATCGAATATGGTGCAGGATGTTCTACAAGGAACACCGTGATGCAAAGCAAGAACTGTAGCTACCTGTTTTTGAAAATTCGATTCCACGACATCTTAGGTTTCTTTTCTTTCATTAATCACATTAATGAAGTCCCATCATTTATGTTACCTAAACATCATAGATAAATACGACATACATTTATGCCATCCGCATTCGTCTCGATGTCCCCTCGTGCACCGTTAGGTTAGGTAACTAACGGCAGAGCGGGGCAGGGCTAGCACGGGTGTAAAATATAAGTAACGTCTATATAATATATCATATATACTATATACAATATCTATCTGAACAAATCACATGATCACATCACAGATGTCGCAGTAGAAGAATCATATGGAACATTGGATATACTAGGACGCCCGTGTTTTTAATACGAGCCAGTATAAAACACGGATTCCATGGTCGCGATGAATAGCCAAACCCACACCCCAAGACCGCTACGAGAGCGGCAAGCAACCCTACCAATTCTAGAGTTAGGAGACCCGGACTCGACTCCTCGAGTTGGTCTCCCACTGGACTCCAGAACCCGGTTACTTGTGCTCTCCTCCTTGGGTCTATCCTAGTGCGGAAAAGTAAATAATATACATCAACGGTGACAGCTTCCGCAACATGGAAGTGCCCCAATAAAAGAATATTACATACAACTTTTTACATGAATGAAAATGAAAAGCACTCATCTCACGTAAAAAAAACCCCGGCTATTCAAACACGACGATCCAATATAACATATCCAGCAACACATAACAACACATGTCATCAACGTAAGTAAATATGCCCATCCCAATTGTCGTTGACATATAGCAACGAAACCGGCGATATCACATTTTACACTTACGGTCACAGAAAAGAAAGTGTAAAACTACAACAGTTGGAATCCGCAACCTCTTTAGACATCGCATGCCTAACCAAATGAATTCCTTAGACATCGCATGCCTAACAATTATAAACCCCGCATTTTAGTCTCATTATCGAAAACACTTTTCAATATCAAGTCGGGCAATTCAACAAGATTATCGACATCCTGATCGAATGCTCGTCGCAAACTTTAGTAGGCGGCCACACCCCTGATACCGTCGACGAAGTGTACCAAGGTGGAGCACCGCTACCGCGAGCACCCAAACGGATGCTTTCGGCGACAGGGTTCTCCTACAGTCACTTGGTCAGGGCTAAGGGGTGTAGCTGTCTATTAAGTTTATCCGGCGAGTATCCGCGTACGCTACGTGATTACGACGGACTTTTGATCACATCAAAATCCCGTGGCAACCGATCAAGTGAGACTAAAGTGCTATGTTTATAACATTCAAATCAGTTATCTCATAACTCCGTGTGGATTTCAAATATTGTATCACATTCCAGATAAATAGAAAATGTTAAACTTTCCGATCGAACAATCAAACACCCAAGTTTTCCCGAAACAACTCAACACTTGAAATAAGTTTTAAAACATTCACTTCATGCCACAGTACCAACGGTCCAGCCGTAGAAGGGTCAAGCAAACGCCTCACATGTGGCACACCGTACTGCCCCAAACCCTAAGGTTCAAAGGGCAGTTCAAGACGGTCACATAATCGAGTTAAGGTTTGTTGTCTTCTATAGGGTCCATCGCGTTACTTGCACTACTTAGAACGTTATTAAACTACGGAAAAATCCAACAATTGGAAATTTCCCGGCAGGGGAAAAAGTGGGTATTTATATCCGGTCGAACTTTTCAACATGTTCTAAAATTACCCTGAAAAACACATAGACAAAGCTAAAGTTTCCGATCGAATCATCGAATCCCCAAAATACCCCAGAAAACTCAACTATTGAGTGAAAAATAAAATTTCCCAGAAGGATCAGCAAACACCAACTGAGGTTACTGAGCAAAAAGGATTCCATGATCTTTATATACGGCCGCGGAACCGCCGCCAATACCAGGGTAAGGCCGCGGTTCCGCGGCGGTTTTGTCGTATTACAGTCACGTTTTTCACAGTAACCCTTGTATTTGCATGCTGATATTTTTGAGAATTTTTAATTTGGAAAAATCTACAGTTTTGAAAATTGTACAGAGAAGGGTGAAATCTAGGGTTTTGGGTTTCAATCGGGTTTCTAACTTCGTCTATACTTCGCCTAAAGCTCTAGCTAGGTACTGATACCATTGTTGGTCAGGCAGCCACCCCATCCAATGGGGTCACCGTGGCACCAACGGGTCCCTCGGCAGCTAATTTTTACGCATGCCCTCTCGCGACGACTACAACCCGCCGGAACACCTTCCGGTCTCGGGACACCCTGGGGGTAAGAGCCTATGCTTCGCCACACTGTCACACAGTGAGAACTCCTCATAGGTCGAAATCTAATGCCTAGTAGCTCTAATACCACTGTAGGGTTCCTAGGCACACTCAAGAGGTTCCATAAGGCATCTACCATGGCAAATTAAAAATTTTAGGTGCCTAACAACCCGAAGCAAGATCGTTAACTAGAAATTAGGCGAAACTACAAGCTAGTAAACTGCTTTACTACAAAGTGAATGGAAATACAACCTTTGTAGATCCGGTCCTCCACTTCTTTAGCTCCGTGATGACGTCCCTTTGCTGCGATCACCGGGATCCCGGACTTTAGCGATGGTTTCGTCGGAGAAATGAGCGGGCTAGGTCGTTGACTTTGATGCCGAAGATGATCTACGTCGAGGCAACTCTAACTCAAGCTCCATCTTCACTTGGTCATGAATCTTGTGAAGATAACACACTCTACTACATGGCAAGTGGTAGAGGATGAAGAAATAGGAAGTGGGTTCACTTTGGATTTGGATTTCTCACTTGATTTCATCACTTAGAAATTTTCAAGAAAACCTTTCTTCTTCACTCGAAGAAGATGATGAAGAAGAAGAAAAAAGAATTATTCCCAAAAATAAAATTCAAGTGATATCTATCTTATTGCAACCATGGGTGAGATAAACTCATGTAGAGAATAAACTAGGGTTTAGGTAAATGGTTAGGGTTAAGGAATAAAACAAAATGGTAAGACTTTTTCAAAGATGCGAGAAAACAACATGAAGCTTCTAGTAAAGAAAAGAAAGAAAGCCACCATTTTGTTTTAACTAAATAAATAAAATAAATAAAGAAATAAATAATACCTTAACCATTAACCTAAACTATGGTTTAAAGCATGCACACCCAAGTTTGCATGTATCATCAAACATGATACAAACTAGTGAAAAAACATATATCATATATACAATATGCACATTCAAGTGAGAAAATCCATCTTAAGTGAACAAATATTAGTCAATGTAAAGCAATATATCAAATATATAATTATACATTAAATCATTAAATCAATACTTGATTTAATGATCCGGTCATATCGCATATAACCGACTAATATCTAGTGTATCAATGTATCAAATCAACATTTGATTCGGTAACCCGACTATATCCTATATAACCGTCCGATGATACAAATCGCGAAAATAGAATTCAGCATCACATACTGGTATTATTCTCGGTCCCGCACATATCTCATATGCACTCCTATTTCGTTTCGCTTGAGCCAGGAAACCACTGTGTAGGACTCTAAAGACTCGTCAATACGCCGGTAGTAGCTGATGATCATATCAAACACCCACAAGCCGTAAGCAGTCTGCTAAACGTAACGGCCACCCGGGTATTGAGATATCAGAAGCTCAACGAGCAAGCCTACTCACACTCCTATAAATCCAACCAGTAACACTTACCGTACAGTCCGGTCTCGTCGTCTGATATGTCGCATATCTTGCCTAGGGGTGGTGAACGTCAGACCCCAATAGCTCGATAAGTCGTGTCGATATGAGGTCTATAACAGTTCGAGAAACTACTGGTAAAACTTACCAGTAAATCTCAGCAATCCTGGCGAGGGATTTCCGGTTATAGCCAATCGAACACAGCGCAACATCAACTCCCTATACCGGGAGAGACGAATCCCCTCCTATCGCTCATTGCCTCCATGTGATTCGAGACTGTACCCAAAAACCACCGTTTTGCACGACCTCTTGGACGTGGTAAGGTGGAAATCAAAGCACAGTGGGAATCACAAAAGACTTTATGACGATCTCGGGTCTACAGACTAACCTGTACCAGTGTCACCAGAGAACTGCCATATGACGTAAGGTATAATACCATCTGGGAGTTCTCGGCGAGTCCGTCCAGTGTACCCAGTCTCCACTGAGCACCCGTATATCATCTCTGATGTCAAACACCAATGGATATGTGATCATCCATCGCCCATCTGTATGGGTCGAGAAGGTATACGCTAGTCTACTCTGGTATATCGATGTCCCATCACGATACACCCACGACTAGGGACCTTGAAGGATGTACTTATAGACTACCATGTCCCCACTAGTATGATCCGCATCATAGTCCAGGTAGTCAAGTACACATCCTAAGGGCTTTACCAACATGTAACAGAGAGACAATCAGTGTACACGTTAAGGTAAAGAGCAACAAGATAGCATACTATCATGTCGAGCAAGAAAGTCCCCCCTATATATGTCTAAGCATCCACTACAATATACATCCTATGTATAATAACGGCCTCTAGGGCATACATATAACTAACAATTTCTACCCGTCATTATCCTGATTAATTTAGGCCCACCCATACTCGCCCTTGACGGATGCCAACAAGGCTGCACGACTGTCCTAGATTAATGCATATCCATGCTACAGAGAAGTAATACATAGCTACCGCAGACTATGCCTTGACGGAAGCCAACAAATATAGCACGAATACTAGGCGCTACTTTTCTGAAATGACGGAGGGCTACGGCTGGTTTTTGGCGAAAAACCTTTAACGTAATGAACTTGATATTGTTGAAGGAATCCAAGTTGTTTTTATAAATATATAGTGGCAAAAACTTTTGCTAAAGAGGTCGCTCCCGGTGAAGGGATCTCTGCTCTTTCATTGTCGAATGAGGTGCAAGATATTCCAAACTGAATACCATGAGGCAAAGCAAAAGGAAAAGACTATAGTTTAGTGATTACGTTGACGCAAACTTTTACTCAAGGGGTCACTCCTGATGAAGGGATCTCGGCCCTTGCCTCGTCGAATGATGTGCTGGATATTCCAAACTGAATACCACTGTGCAAAGCAAAAGCGAACGTCTGTAATGTCAGTTTTAAAAAACTTGGTTCCAACATCATCATATAGGTTTGTTTTATCCTTTCATTCATAAAAATCAATGCAGTCCTATCAATTAATCACACCAGAAAAGAACGAGAATAAAATGTAGGTATATGCCATCCGCACTCGCCACTGGGCCTCGTCATCACCCATTAGGTTACTTAACTAACGACAGAGCGGGGGCTGGACTGGCGTGGGTGCAAAACATATAGAACATCTACAAATATATATAAATATATATATAACAATCGTCCCAGGCATGATATAAAGTAACATCACAGAAACATCACAGAAGCAACATAGAATGGTGGATAATCTGGAGCCCCGGGTTTCACTTGAGCCGCAAGTGAGACCCGACGTTCCCTGTTGTGTGGATAGCATATGCAATGAAACTTAGACCCCTACGAGCGCGGCAAGTTACCCGCAAAACCAGAAGCGAGGCAGCCCCCTTTAGCAACGTGAATGGGCACCCAGCACTTCACGGAATCCGATAACTTGAGCACCCCTCCTGGGTCATCCTATACCCCCTACGAGTGCGGCGAATATCCCACCAATTCTAGAGTAAGGTCCCCTCCGTCTCAATGCCATGTGATGCGGACTAGTTGCCCTTTAGAACCCGGCTATTCGTGCACTCCACCGCGGGGTAATCCTAGTACAGAAAAGAAAATAATATACAAGGGTGACATCGACCTCATCCCGATCGTGCCCCAAAAGAATAATATACAAACTGGCAGTGACGGCAATCCACATGTCGGACGCTCACCCCACAATATCAAATGTATAAATGAAATGAAACTGTACTAACATTGCACCATAGCTATCCACCACGACGATCCAACCAACATCACAGCACAACATAGAACATCAACGTGAATGTCACGTTCGCAAACCCGTCTAAAAGACATAAAGCAATTATACGAGTTGTACCGATCAATTGACATTCACAGTCGCAGATAATAATTTATGTACTGATATAAATATTTAAAAAGTGTTAAAACATCGACTCCGAAACACCACGAATATCCCCCGCACAACTGATAACACAATATCAAAAATGGGCTAAACAAACAATACTACCGCACCAAATTCCCAAAGACCAAACTACACACCAAAGGTATCGGGCTTCACCATGTACCCACACACGACCTCGTCTACTCCTCGTATCGGGTAATAATACAAAGCTCAGAACCAAGAAATCTCATGGTGGATACAGAAATTTCATATCAAGAGAAACCTGGTTTTTCAAATAATGCATAATTTCATGAAACTACCACGGTCCTCAAATCCAGAAAACATCAAGTAATGAATAAGTATAACTGCATGAATCAATACATATATATTAGCGTCTCATTCCTCTAATATATATATATAAGCGTCTCATTCCTCTAATATATAAATATATATATATATATATATATATATATATATATATATATATATATATATAACAGCGTCCCATTCCACTATTATATATTTAGGAGTAAAAATATCAGAGAATATCATATGAAATCCAAGAATGTAATATATCCAACATGAAACAGTAATATGAGCAAATAAAGGAAAAACCGCTATTTAACTGCGACAAGTTAATATATATATCATACGGTTCCTAATTTGTCTAAGTCCATACAAGATCAAATAAAGGTGAACATGTAGCAATAGCCAGGTATAAGTAACCATGTTGTCATAGCAAGATATGTGTATCTACCTATTAATAATGATGTAATACCCCCCATGTATATGTATAAATATATAAGCAAGATGTACATGTAGCTAAGCCTCATATGTGTATATACCTATCACTAATGGTACAATACCATATAGGTATATGGGTAACTAGCATGTAAACATGTCAAGGCATATGTGTAAGCATGTAGGTATACAGGTATGCTATATGTTATATGCACAATGAAAATGAGGATTACGTCTCAATGTCCCTAAACAATACAATATCACATATGTATAGGTATTGTGCGTAGCATGTCAATTATCGTCGGTGTGTGTGTAGCATACAATTAGTGCTCGTGAAACATGAACCATCAATAATCGTGTTGTGTCTCATTAATACTAAGTCCATGCTCATTAGGAAATGAGATACGCAACAAAGGTACACATGCACAATCAATATCCGTATATATCTAACTAATAGTCATATCATTTAATCTAGCCCAGACGCATAACGCCATGCGAGCGATTCTCCTGTAGATGTTAAATCTATTCACAACAATCCTGGCTAAGTAAAGCCAACCACTCGCTTTTCCTTCTTCGCAGCGCCCGAAGTCCCCGCCTGCGATCCTGAAAGCAAATAACAATATAACATGTATATATTAGCAATCGACCAATAACACGTACAAACTATGTTTGACTGACGCACCAACTCCAAATATACTCTCAAGTGTTCATTAAGTGGCTAACGTGAAGGGTTACGGCAGCGCCCCGGCCATCGAAACATGGCCAAATGCGGAACAAAAATTTTCTAAACTGGCGCTACCATTACCCGATTTCCGGATCGACCTTAAACCCTAAACTAGCAATCTAAACTAAGTGTTAGAATCGTTATACCGAGTTGATCCATGTCCTTCGGACTTCATTCCAAGCTCCTAGTGGTTCTTTGAAGTGGTTTGGTTGCCGGTCTTCCTCCATCTCCGATGATCCACCCAAGAGATGTAATTCCGGCTCTAGCTCCACGACATGATGCAAACGGAGCAACTAGGGTCTCAAATATGCTACCCTAGAGAGCCTAGGATGTACTGTGTAGGATCTTAGTGTTGGCTATCTAAAAACATGAAGGTGGAAGCAAAACAAGAAAACTATAGGAGGTGAGGCAAATGGTGAGGGAGGAGCTCAAGAAAAACTCAAGTGAACAAAACCTTCATGCTTGCAAGAATGAACTCCACCTTGAAAAAGAAATTAGCATGCTAGGCTTTGTTAAAACTATTTTTCTATTTTAAAAATCCTCCCATGCTTGAATAATGAACACAAATGAATTAATAACTCATTTGTGTACACTATTGCAAGCATGGTTGTCACCATACCTCCTCATGCAATTTCCACCTCATTTATCCATTTAATAAAAATGGTCAAATCAAGAAATGAGGTGGCACCTTCTAAAATGTTATCCGGTAAAAAATACGGATTACATTCTACTGTAAATATATCTGCATTCGTACCGAAATACGAATAACCAAAGAGATAGCATAACACAAAGAATATAATACTAGATTATACGTACCGAAATACATATACGTAAATTATTAAATCAATACCTGATTTAATAATCCGGCTCTAACCCGAGCCGGCTAGTATTATCAACAGTCCAATCGAAAGTCTGAGTACAATGTACATCAATCGATCGGAACCCTGTACATATCCAATACGGCAACTACATCATTTCGCCAGAACCAGGGAAACTCTCTGTGTGGGACTCTAAAGACTCGTCAATACGCTGGCAGTGGGTTTAACCACAAGCACGTCAGCGGCACTAGCTGTACGTAACGGCTACCTGGGTATTGAGTGAAAGGGAGGCCGACGAGCAAACTCATGCAGAACCCCTATTGAGCCAGACAGTGGCAATATCCGTACAGTCCGGTCTGTTCGTCTAAGAGTATCGCATATCGAGTCTAAGGGGGAGGATAAAATCAGACACTTAACAACGCGACATTTAGTGTCCGTATGAAACCCCATCACCACCTGAGAAACTATCGATCCCGGATCGATAAATCTCGTCCATCGTGGCTACGGATTTATGGTGATGGCTATCCGTACACAACGCTACATCAACCCCCAATACCGGCAGAAACGAATACCTGACAATTCGATCACTGCCTCTATGTGGCTCGGGACTGTACCCAACTAAAACCTGTTTGCACGACTCCTTTGTGCCGTGGCAAGGTAGTAATCAAATCACAGTGGGAACTCACACGAGACAAATGACGATCTCAGGTCGACAGACTAAACTGTACACATGTCACCTGGGAACTGCTATCTGACAATAGGTATAATACCAACTGGCAGGTTGCCGACGAGTCCGTCCAGTGTACTCATAACCCAATGAGCACCTGTATACTATCATAGGTGAACAAACTAACACCAATGGCTTGTGAGACGTGGCCACCGCCCCTCGTCGGGGTCTCGATCAGTATACACTAGCCTACACTGGAGTATCGATGCCCAGTCTCGATACTCCCATGACTTGGGACATTTAAGGATGTGCTTATAGACACCTAGCTCCCACGTATATGATCGCCATCATAATGCTGGTAGTCAAGCAAGAATCTTATGGGCTCTATCAACATGTATATGATGATAAAGACAAACCAGATAGCATACTATCATCTTGAGTAAGACTGTTTTATCGGTATAGGTCCTCCCACAATCATCATAATTATCTGCCTGTGATTACAATAATTGCCTTTAGGGCACTATAGCCAACATAACGCGTGTAGCGACACTACGAAACCAACTCAAGAGCAGAACCTACACAAAGACTCGAACGACATTGGCACGACCCTAGCTAGGAACGTAAAGCGACACAACTACAAGCCTAGACCCTGATCGTACCGATCGCACATTCATAACACAATAATAAACGTATGATCTAATATAAATAATGTCGCAACGTCAAAAGAAACCCACGCCAAAACTTACCAAAATCTAGTAAGCAACATATATAATTTTTAGCTCAAAACTACAAGTTTTACCAAAACTAGCAATCACAAACATCACCAAATAGCATGATTAACCCACTCAAACCTTTACTATAATTTTAATCTCATCTAATTAGGATTAGCAAAAGTTTAGTTTGCTAATTAGCCTAATTATACAATTAGGGAAATAACATTTAACAAATTAGCAACTAGGTTAAGTTTTCCTTTGTCTAAACATCTTGATTAACCATTTCACTAAACAAAACCCTAACTTGATTCTTCACTAAAAATTATCATGAATGAATTAAACATGGATTTAAAGCTATAATAAACAATTAGATAGCTAATTATATGATTTTAGCACAACAAAAAAGGATTAGGGTTTGAATTTATACCTTCTCAAGAACAAAATCTAGCAACTAGATCCATCAATTTTTCCTCTAAAATGATGTTTTCCTTGAAGATATAAGCAAGATTTGTGAAGAAGAAAGATTTGTTATTGTTTGATTATGAGTTTTGTGGAATTATTTAGGATTTTTAATGAATTTTGGAAGCTCAAAGAAGTGCAAATGGGGAAAATGAAATGAGAGGGCAGCAAGAGGGAGAGGGGCCGGCCATTGCAAGTGAGGGGGGGTTGTGGAAAAAAAGAAGAAAGTTCTAGCTAAAATTGACAATAAATGCTCATTAATGCATTTTTCCACATTTTCTTTCTTTTCTTTTCTTTAAAAAAAAATAAAACCTTTTGCCACAAAAATATCTAGATATTAAAGGATGGTTGGATTAACAAAAAAACTAGTGATTAGATTAGCATAGATTCACATTAGAAGTAATTAACCTAAAATGTAATTACCGCTAATAAAGTGCGTAAATAACACATTAAAATAATATTTAATTAGGGAAAATTTTTATGTGAACCAAAACTTCCAATTGACCCCCAAAGCCCGCGCACTAGCTTCATTCTAGCTAAAGTAGGTGCCATGATGTCTATACAGAAGTTTGATCACAATCGGGTTAAAACGGAAAACACCGAATATTTTATCCTAAAAACGGAAAATTCGCAAAGAGATTTCTAAAACGTTACACAACCGCCAGATATCGTAGTCATGGTATGTAGAAAATGGCAAGTAGGATGTGGATGGGCTTAAGCATAGGTACTGGAGAAAATGTTTCTTAAAAAAACAGAACCGGTGGATGGCGAGAACCTTTTACAACAAGTCTATCTTTGAAAGTCTCAACTTTTCCATTTTACACCAAGTAATCTTCTCAAGATATACTTGCTCCTGATGGGGATTTAACCCTTCAGATATAGCAACCAAAGTCCATACTTTGTTGGTGTACATGGATTCTATCTCAGATCGCTTAGCATCCAGCCATTCTTATAGAGTCCCTACTCGAAACTAGTTGGATCATCATCTCATGATGCAATCCTTGCTCCCACTGTCATCGAGAAACCGAAGTATCTCTCAGGCAGATGAGGAACCCTACCAGATCGACGGAGAGGCTGAGGTTCATTGGGAACTATTGAATCATCCGGTTCTACCAAATTTTCAGCTGTAGTTTGTATAGATGGAACTAATTCCATTTCTATCTCATGACCACAAATTTCATTCAAAATAAATTCCTTTTCCTAAAAAGGTGGTCATGCCGAGAAATAAAACACCTTTTGTTTCTCAGTATGGTAGAGGATATTCCCTTGCAAATGCTTGGGATATCCAACAAACTTCCACAGAACTGACCATACCTCGAGCTTGTCCGGATTTTGCTTTTGACATAGGCCGGACAACCCCAAATCTTAACTTGCTTAAGACATGGGATCTTCCCATTCTATATCACATATAGAGTGGTATGCACCCAATTTGGTTAGAACCCTATTCAATAGTTATACAGCTTCTCAAGTGCATAACTCCTAAAAGGAAATAGGTAACTCAGTAGTACTCATCATAGAGCGCACCATATCTAATAGGGTACGATAGCTCCGCCCCGATACGTCGTTGTGCTGTGGTGTATACGGAGGAGTAAAGCTGAGAGAGAATCTCATTCTCCTTTTGAATATTCCAGGAATTCCAAGCACAAGTATTCTCCTCCCGAATCATATCAAAGGCCATAATACTTATACCCTTTTTGGTTCTCGACTTCTGACTTATATTCTATGAATTTATCAAAAGCTTCAGACTTGTATTTCAACAGGAACATGTGTCTGAATCTTGAGAGATCATCAGTGTATAAAGAACGAGTCTAGGCATGTGTAGACAGGGGACCACATACATCACCATGTATCAGTCCCAAGAATTAACTAATTCTTTCTCTGTTTCAAGTAAACCGAGCTATCATCATTTTATCTTTGTGATATGACAGGCAAGTTTCACAAGATGCAAATGCAAACTGATTTAAACATGTATCTTAAAGTAACTTAGCTAGTAGGGTCGCATTGATATGACCTAGTCTACAATGCCACAAAAAAATTCATTCATTTCTGAACTCTTCCTCTTGTGAGTGTTCTTTACGTTAAGAACTGTGGCTTGATTTAGAACTATATGCTATTAGATAACGTGCCTGATCCGATCAACTCTTGATATAAGAAATGTTCAAAACATCATCCAACAATACAAAATTATATCCTTCTTTAGTAAATAAAGAGACTGATATAATGTTGCATATCAGGTTCGGTATCTAATAACATTCGTTCAGAATCAATGTATTTGGTAATACAAGGTGATATTTGCCAACTGATTTGGCTGCAACAATTGCACCAACCTCTATACTTAGAGACATATCACCCTATTCTCAGTTCTCTACCTATCCGTAGCCCATTTAACAGATTACATATGCGGGATCCTGATCCGGTATCAAATACCTGTTGGATATAGTGCCCTCAAGGCAATTATCATAGTCCCGGACAGATGATTGTGTTGATTGAGGTAGGACCTATACCGATAAAACAGTCTTACTTAAGATGATAGTATGCTATCTGGTTTGTCTTTATCATCATGTATATGTTGATAGAGCCCATTGGATTCTTGCTTGACTGCCAGCATTATGATGGCGATCATATATGTAGGAGCTGGGGTCTATAAGCACATCCTTAAATGTCCCTAGTCGTAGGAGTATCGAGACCGGGCATCGATACTCAAGTGTCGACTAGTGTATACTAATCGAGACCCCGATGAGGGGCGGTGGCCAGATCTCACAAGCCATTAGTGTTACTTTGTTCACCTAAGATAGTATGCAGGTGCTCATTGGGTTATGAGTACACTGGACGGACTCACCGGGAACCTGCTAGTTGGTATTATACCTATTGTCAGATAGCGGTTCCCAGGTGACATGTATACAGGTTAGTCTGTCGACCTGAGATCGTCATTTGTCTCGTGTGAGTTCCCACTGTGCTTTGATTACTACCCTACCACGGCTCAAAGGAGTCGTGCAAACATGTTTTAGTTGGGTACGGTCCCGAGCCACATGGAGGCAGTGATCGGATCGTCGGGGATTCGTTTCTCCCGGTATTGGGGGTTGATGTCGCATTGTGTATGGGTGGCCATCACCACAAATCCAAAGCCATGGTAGACGAGGATTACCGATCCAGGATCGATAGTTTCTTAGAAGGTGATGGGTTACATGCCGACACTAAATATCGCGTTGTTAGGGGTCTGACTTTATCCACCCCCTAGACTCGATATGGGATACTCTTAGAGGAACAGACCGGACTATACGGATATTGTCACTGACAGGCTCAGTAGGGGCTCAGGATGAGTTTGCTTGTCGGCCTCCCTTTCGCTCAATACCTGGGTACCCGTTACGTACAGCTAGTGCCGCTGATATGCTTGTGGTTAAACCCACTGCCAGCATATTGACGAGTCTTTAGAGTCCCACACAGAGAGTTTTCATGGTTCAGGCGATATGGTGTACATGAGGTATGTTGATACATACAGATGTCCGATTAAATATGTGCACTTGCTGCGTAGACTTTAATCAGACGGTTGATATTACTAGCGGCATAGGATTAAGCCAGATTATTAAATCAGGTTTTGATTTAATACTTTATATATGTATTTGTATATACGTATTCTAGTATTATTGTTCGCTATTCGTTTTCTCTCTCGGCTATTCATATTTTGGTACGAATACACGTATATGTATTTCGGTACATATACCGGGAAGAATTCTGTATTATGTACGGAATAGCTTCTAGAAGGTGCCACCTCATTAATGATTTTCTTTATTGAAAATCATTTGGGAAATGAGGTGGAAAGAAGGTATGGGTCAAGGCATGGGACATAGTATGGTTTGCTTTGTTTATTGTTTTACTTGGAGAAGAAAATGATAATTTTTTAGTGAAGAGAGAGAGGGGGGGCGGATAATATTTTGGGGGATGGGGCTCATTTCATGTTGGTTGATTAATTTTCATTACATCACAATGCTAGCCCACTCCCTCACTCTCTCAAGCACACAACAAAATACTTAGCCATTTTTGCTTCATGCCAAGATTTCCTCACTCATCTTCTATGCTTGCTCAATGAGCAAAAAGGATTGAGAGAAAATTTATAGTGACACTTTCATGCACCCCCATTCTCCATAGCTAGCGACTTTGGAGCGTCGGTTACCTCATTTGTCGAGGTTGGAGCTTGCGCCGTTTTCCTAGGGTGGATCATCGGAGATGGAGGAAGACCGGCAACCAAACATCATCAAAGGATCGCTAGGAGCTTGGAATGAAGACCGAAGGTTGGATCGTCTCGGTATAAGCTTTCTAACTCTTAGTTAGCTAGCTAGATTAGGGTTTATGGTCGATCCGGAAATCGGTTAATGGTAGCGCCGGTTTTAGAAATTTTTGTTCCGCATTTTGTCAGCCTTTCGATGGCCGGGGTGCTGCCGGGACCATTCATGGTATCAAAGCTACCCTTTAAACCCCTTATTAGCTTGTCTAGACATGCTTAAAAGATCGATCGACGGAATTTACCGAAATCACGATTCCATTTTCATAGTTTCTGTCGATTTTCAAATGTGGTCAAAAACTTATTTCACACATCTTAAAAATCCGTTCAGGCAATTTTAAGGTTACTGGAAAAATTGGGCTCGTGATTCCACAAAAGCGCCGCGGCTCCGCCGCACTAAGCCCCTACTGGCGGGGGTACCGCAGCGGTTTAGTGGCAACGGGCGACCAAATATTTTTTGTAGCCCACTTACTTGGAAATGTGATTTTTTTTGATATTCTTTTTTTGCCCAGATTTCAGTAAAGTATTTCTTTGCTATTGGGGCCAATTTGGAACATTGTCGATCGATATTTTAAGTGGGTGTTTAACAATACATATATTATATTCTACGACCGTGAATGTCATTTGATCGGTAAACCCATCTAACTGCTATATGTCTTTTAGACGGGTTTGTGAACGTGACATTCACGTTGATGTTTTGGGTTGTGCTGTGATGTTGGTTGAATCGTCGTGGTGGATAGCAATGGTGTAATGTTAGTATAATTTTATTGCATTTGTACTTTTGATATTGCGGGGAGAGCGTCCGACATGTGGACTGCCGTCAGTGCCAGTTTTTATATTATTCTTTTAGGGAACGACCGGGCTGAGGTCGATGTCACCCTTGTATATTATTTTCTTTTCTGTACTAGGATTACCTCGCGGTGGGGTGCACGAAGAGCCTGATTCTAGAGGGAAACTGGTCCGCATCTCATGGCATTAGGATGGAGGGGATCTTACTCTAGAATTGGCGGGCTATTCGCCGCACTCGTAGGGGGTATAGGTATGACCCACGGAGGGGTGCTCAAGTTACCGGATTCCGTGAAGTGCTGGGTGGTCCATTCACGTTGCTGAAGGGGGCTGCCTCGCTTCTGGTTTAGCGGATAACTTGCCGCACTCGTAGGGGTCTAAGTTTCATTACACAGGCTATTCACACGACAAGGAACGTCGGGTCTCACTTGCGGCTCAGGTGAAACCCGGGGCTCTAGATTATCCACCATTCTGTGTTGTTTCTGTGATGTTTCTGTTATGTTATTTTATATCATGCCTGGGACGAATGTTATATATATATTTATATATATTAGTAGATGTTGTATATGTTTTGCACCCGCGCTAGCCCAGTCCCCGCTCTGTTGTAAGTTAAGTAACCTAACGGGTGATGACGGGACCCAGTGGCGAATGCGGATGGCATATACGTACATTTTATTTTTGTTCTTTTCTGGTGTGATTAATTGGTGGGATTGCATTGATTCTTATCAATGCAAGGATAAAACAAACTTATATATGATGTTGTTGGAACCAAGTTTTTAAAAACTGACATTACAGACGTTCTCTTTTGCTTTGCATCGTGGTATTCATTTGGAATATCCTGCACCTCATTCGACGAGGCAAAGGCCAAGTCCCCTTCATCGGGAGTGACCCCTTGGGTAAAAGTTTCCGTCAACGTAATAACTTTACTATAGTCGATTATTTTTGCTTTGCATCGTGGTATTCAGTTTGGAATATCCTGCACCTCATTCTATGGGGAAAGAGCCGAGATCCCTTCAATGAGAGTGACCTCTTTAGCAAGAGTTTTCGCCACTATATATTTATAAAACTGCTTGGATTCCTTCAACGAGATCAAGTTCATTACGTTAAAGGTTTTTTGCCAAAAACCAGCCGTAGCCCTCCGTCATTCAGATTAGTATTGCTTAGTACTCGTGCTACGTTTGTCGTTGCTATTCGCCGAGGCGTAGTGTGCGATAGCTCTGTTATACTTTTCTGTCGCATGGATATGTGGATTGGTTAGGACAGTCGTACGACTTTGTTGATTATTCTTCAAGGGTCGTGCGGGTGGGTTTAATGCAATCAAGATAATGACGGGTTGAACTTGACTAGGGCTTTTTGATTTGTTGATTATTCGTCAAGGTCACTTGGGTCTTAGGGGTAAAAACACACATCGGGAGTTTCAAACATACAGGAAACTTGCCAGGCTTGCGCATACCTTCTGGAGTGTGGTGACTTGAGTAGCTTCCATCAAGTTATAATGCGATGATAGTTGGATCCCGATTTCCACTGATGAGTAGGATTACTCCTCGGGTGATTCCGACTAATTCTCCTTTTAGGTTTGGAGGAGAATTCGAGAAAACAGTGGGATCCATCCAGATTAGATAAAATGATTAACCATTCTGATTTAGGTTAAAGTGCACGCTGAGTGTTTCTTCTCTCTCTCTCCGGTTGCGACTATGACCCGACTGTTGACTAAAACTCATGAAACCTAGTTCACCGAACCATCTTTAAACACATTGGCTAGTGGAATGTCACGGTGTCGCATATACTGTTGCCACTTCTATATCACTTTTGCTTTTCTCCAGAACACCCCGTATCACTGTGAACGTCCACTTCCATTGGATAAATCCATCGTATGGTTATATACGAACTCGAAGGATCTGATTCGAGGATGGATTCTGGTTCTGGAGAGATTGAATAGGATTATTCGGTTGTCTTTTCTCTTACCTTCTCTCAGGTTGTGAGGGCTCCTAGGATTAGGAGAGGGTACACCTATTGAGCTTATTGGATAGTCTTCCTTCAGACCATTGGCAGGTACTGAACCGTAGGGAAGAAAGAAAACCAACAAGCTTAACTGTGGTGTACAGAAGATAATAAGTAAAGACATATAAAGGGATTAGAATAATGGCAAAGAAAATTGTGATCACCATCATTCACGACGAAACCAGGTATACCCTGCCACTCCTACATCCACTTTGTATTTCTCTAGGACACTCCGTACCACTACGGATACCCACTTCCATTGGATAAATCCATCGTATAGTTACATACGAACTCGAGGGAACATTTTCGAGGATGGATTCTGGTTCTAGAGAAATTGAATAGGATTATTCAGATGTCTTTTCCCATTACCTTCTCTCAGGTTAGGAGGGCTCCTAGGATTAGGAGGGTACACCTATTACGCTTATTGGATAGTCTTCTTCCAAACCTTAGGCTGGTGCCAAAGGGTAGGGAAAGAAGAAAACCAATTAGCCTAAAGAAGGTGTACAGAAGGTAATAAGTAAAGATATAATAAAGGGATTGCAGTTAGAGCAGGTAAATATATGGTTACTGTCGTGAATCAGGATAATGGAAGAAGCGTTACTAAGAATACCAGTTAACCCTTTTGAAACATTTTTCATGTTTCCGTTTTTCTGTGCGGTGTTAATTAAAAACTGTTTTCCCAATAAGAATCTAACTCCAAGGTATGTATTTACCAGATCAGTTTCTCACATCTGTATATTATTACAGATGGTGAGTGGTAGTAAGATATTGGGAATTGGGTGATTAGATCCTCATTATATCGGAATTCGTTGTAATTGGTGATATTTGAGGAAATCATATGGATTTTGCTGGATGGCAAATATTTGGTTTTGAATATCCGTTGTTATGCACCAATTTCAAACTGATATATCTGTACCTTTATTTTATAAAGTGAGATATAACTTTTTGATATTATGTCTGTAACATTTACCTATATCAGTTGGTGATTAGGTAAGGTGCATTCAACAACGGTGTAATTCTTCTTAACCATACTACAGTTTTTTCAACCTACGACGCACAGGGTTTGAGTTATTGAACTCAGGGGACTTATACAAAGTATTGTATGTTGTACAGTGTCCATTAGGAAAAAGGGGTTGGTACTCGTACTATATTCTGTTCACTTATGATTTCTCCAGTTCTGGACATGTATTTCGTTGAAATGCAAAGTCCAGATATTCAGAAGTTATAGGTATAAGAATAAAGTAAAGGACCATTTGTTGTAAGTACCAGGATTCTTCGAGGAAGTCGAATATGTAGATATTTGTGTTCGGTATTCAGTTAATAGTAATGGTCTTGAGAACTTGCTTCTCTTTCGGGTTACTCATATATGGATACACTCCTAGATGAGTAATAATGATTGTCCTCTTTCCATTTGGTTGATATGCACTGGAGACAGATGCATGTTTTTGAATCTGGTTCAAATTAGATTAGTGCTTTTGTTTCTATATTAGATTAATATAGAATCAATTTAAATCATAACGATGTTAAGGTATAGGGAGTTGTCCGGCTGATGCTTAAAACCAGAATCCGGATAAACTCAAGGCACATTTCAGTAATGGCTGTTTGTGGGTTATCCCGGGTTTTGACGAGGGTTAACTTTCTACCATCAGGAAGATCAATATTTATATTGTTCTTGACTCGCCACAATTTTAATAAAATGGATTTTTTCAGAAAACAGAAGTGGGAGTATGGTAGAACTGGAAGTTTTTCTAGAACCACAAACGATTACTGGAAATTTAATAGAACTTAAGAATTCAATTGGATTTGATGTTCCATTAGCCACTCCGCAGATTTGGTGGGTAACCTCAGGCACCCGAGAGGTACTGCGGTCTTCTCAGAGACGGTGACAGGGAGGTTCTGGTTTACCCAGACTTGCCATTGCTGCTGTTCTAGACTATAAGGCCCGGCAGGAGGATGAGTATAGCGTCGTTTTAAACTAGCTTTAGAAGTGCATGTGTATATGACTCTGCCAGAGGGTTGTTGTAGTCAGTGGGAGCAGCGGAAGCATAGAAGGCAAGTAGCTTATGTCTATTTATAGATTAAAACAGGTATAGCGGAAATAGATAATCTATTTTTAATGTGACAGTCATAGGCTTTGACCTCATCAGAATAGGGATGGATCTGGTAAGAAGGTAGTAGAGAGTGATGTCCAGGTATTTTGGATGACATGCACTTGATAGGAAGAGATATTCCTATACTACGATCGGTTATACTGTGGTTATCACAAAGTTGTTTCTCCACATAGGATATGGAAATAATATCAGGTTTTCTGGTTACTAGATCTATCGTATTAGATGTAGATTTGGGGAGTATCCCAATCTGGGTACTTTGACATTATTCTAAAGGAATTTTAGAATGGACGACTCCTGGCATGGTGGTGTACCTGCAGGTGATGGAGTCACCCTCTTTAAAGGTGTCTTACAGACTAAAGGGGAGAGGGATATACATGATTAGCATATCAATTGCTAAGGCAATCATGAAATGTCAAGTACCACACCAGATATTGCTTTTGCACTAAATGCAATAAGCAGATATATTAATCCAATCCTGGAGAAACATTGGGAAGCAGTTTATGAACATAAATGGATGTTCTAGGGAAATGATTATGGAAGCCTCCTTCAGGAGACGGTTATCATTTCAGGCTTCCAAGGTGACCTGGATGACAGAGTGACTGTCGGGGTTATAGTTTTCCCTCATTTGAGGGACAGTATGTTGGACAGGTGGTCCAAGCAGATACGGAAACGCATGGCGCAGAATACTGATTAAATTCAGTGGACGATACAGTCTAAGTAGTTTGCTGGATTTGGAGTTCATTTGTGAACTGGGTCCCATCAGATATCCAGACAAATTCTAAGACAGTTATTACTCATTTCGGGAGATAGTCTTCTCCGCGAAGTTGAGATATGGAGAGATACAGAAAGATACATTGGAGCGGATCCACTCACCGAGGCTATTTCTCGAACGCAATCATTTTCGCAAACAGGCTTTGCGAAACTGATTAGTAGAGAAGTTGGGTGTTCGGTATCACACGGGCTGTGAGTATGCGACATCGCAATAATTGGCCTTAAGTGCAAGTGGGAGATTGTTGGATATAGTGCCCCAAGGCAATTATCATAGTCGCGGACAGATGATTGTGATGATTGAGGTAGGACCTATACCGATAAAACAGTCTTACTCAAGATGATAGTATGCTATCTGGTTTGTCTTTATCATCATGTATATGTTGATAGAGCCCATAGGATTCTTGCTTGACTGCCAGCATTATGTTGGAGATCATATACGTGGGAGCTGGGGTCTATAAGCACATCCTTAAATGTCCCTAGGCGTATGAGTATCGAGACCGGGCATCGATACTCCAGTGTAGACTAGTGTATATTAATCGAGACCCCGATGAGGGGCGGTGGCCAGGTCTCACAAGCCATTGGTGTTAGTTTGTTCATCTAAGATAGTATGCAGGTGCTCATTGGGTTATGAGTACACTGGGCGGACTCACCGGGAACCTGCTAGTTGGTATTATACTTATTGTCAGATAGCGGTTCCCAGGTGACATGTGTACAGGTTAGTCTGTCAACCTGAGATCATCATTTGTCTCGTGTGAGTTCCCACTGTGCTTTGAATACTACCCTACCACGGCTCAAAGGAGTCATGCAAACAGGTTTTAGTTGGGTACAGTCCCGAGCCACATGGAGGCAGTGATCGGATCGTCGGGGATTCGTCTCTCCCGGTATTGGGGGTTGATGTCGAATTATGTACGGTTGGCCATCACCTCAAATCCATGGCCATGGTAGACGAGGATTACCGATCCACGATGGATAGTTTCTCAGGAGGTGATGGGTTACATGCCGATACTAAATATCGCGTTGTTAGGGGTCTGACTTTATCCACCCCCTAGACTCGATATGGGATACTCTTAGACGAACAGACCGGACTGTACGGATATTGTCACTGACAGGCTCAGTAGGGGTTCAGGATGAGTTTGCTCGTCGGCCTCCCTTTCGCTCAATACCTGGGTAGCCGTTACGTACAGCTAGTGCCGGTAACGTGCTTGTGGTTAAACCCACTGCCAGCGTATTGACGAGTCTTTAGAGTCCCATACAGAGGGTTTTCACGGTTCAGGCGATATGGTGTACATAAGGTATGTTGATACATACAGATGTCCGATTAAATATGTGCACTTGCTGCGTAGACTTTAATCAGACGGTTGATATTACTAGCGGCTTAGGATTAAGCCAGATTATTAAATCAGGTTTTGATTTAATAATTTATATATGTATTTGTATATACGTATTCTAGTATTATTGTTCGCTATTCGTTTCTCTCTCGGCTATTCGTATTTTGGTACGAATACGCGTATATGTATTTCGGTACATGTACCGGGAAGTATTCCGTATTTTATACGGAATAGCTTCTAGAAGATGCCACATCATTAATGATTTTCTTTATTGAAAATCATTTGGGAAATGAGGTGGAAAGGAGGTATGGGTCTAGGCATGGGACAAAGTATGGTTTGCTTTGTTTATTATTTTAATTGGAAAAGAAAATGATAATTTTTTAGAGGAGAGAGAGAGGTGGGCCTGCCAATATTTTGGGGGATGGGGCTCATTTCAGGCTGGTTGATTAATTTTCATTACATCACAATGCTAGCCCACTCCCTCACTCTCTCAAGCACACAACAAAATACTTAGCTATTTTTGCCTCATGCTAAGATTTCCTCACTCATCTTCTATGCTTGCTCAATGAGCAAAAAGGATTGAGAGAAAATTTATAGTGACACTTTCATACACCCCCACTCTCCATAGCTAGCGACTTTGGAGCGTCGGTTACCTCGTTTGTCGAGGTTGGAGCTTGCGCCGTTTCCCTCGGGTGGATCATCGGAGATGGAGGAAGACCGGCAACCAAACATTATCAAAGGATCGCTAGGAGCTTGGAATGAAGACCGAAGGACTTGGATCATCTCGGTATAACCTTTCTAACTCTTAATTAGCTCGCTAGAATAGGGTGTAAGGTCGATCCGGAAATCGGGTAACGGTAGCGCCGGTTTTAGAAATTTTTGTCCGCATTTTGGCCGCGTTTCGATGGCCGGGGTGTTGCCGGGACCCTTCAATACCCATGACGTAGAGGATACTGAGAAGTAGCTCTCTGTAACGAACACACCCGAAGAAGATGCATCAACATGCACTTTCTTCGTTTGGGCGGCATGGGAATCCTGGTATTCCCCTATTTCCTGCCTGGTCTTATAACAATTATAAGTTTGAACGGGACCAATGTTCTCCAGCTCAGTAGAACAAGTGGGTTCGGTCAATACATCCATATTATTATCTTAATTAAGGCATGACATGGTCGCTACCTGGAGAGAGAGATAGAAAAAAACACTCTGCGTGCGCTATTGCAAGATTAGATTGGTTAAATATTTTATCTAATCAGGATGGCTCCCACTATTTTTATCAAATATTCTTTCAAACCATAAAAGGAAAGACTAGCCGGGATTAATTACACCCTACAAGTTCGCCAATCTTTCAGCCAGGCCAGTGCCGGTACGTTGAGGGAGGTTCCCCATGCTTTCGTACGGACCAAATTAAAATAAATCTCGTTTTCCTAGGGGCGTAACCCCGTTGAAACCTTTCTAGACGCCCACTTGATCGGCTAATTGTAAAGTGCAAAACTCTCCCAGGAATAACAATTACTCGCAGTGTAAGTGCATGGCGGCGCCCCGGCCTCCATCCCGAGGCCAAATGCGGAAGCGATGGTTAACTTTAAATTTTCAAACCGGCACCACCGCGCACTAAATACCCGGATCGTGCCATTAACTAGTCCTAGCTAACTACAAGATGGGGAAGAGAGATATACCGAGCGATCCGTGTCCTCCGGTCTTCTCGCCGTCGTCCTAATCTCCCGCGGAATGTCCGGTCTCCACCTCCTCGCCGGAAGGGCACCACGTCGCCTGCTTCTTTTACGGGCTCCCACCTCTATACCGAGACAACTCGGGCACGAAGCTGGCGAGTCGACATGCCTAAGATTTGCTGTAGAACAGTGTGAAGATCTATATGTCTCATTTGGGGTTTTTGGTTACCTTTTTGGTGTAGGAAAAGAACTCAACTCTTGAGATAGAGATGTGGGGATTTTTGGAGCAACAAGAGAACAAAAATTCCCCACCCAAAATAAATTGGCAGCCCCTAACTTGGCCAGCCAATACATGGTGATAGAATGAGAGAGGAAAAAAGAGTGAGTGTAGCAAAATGTCAAACAAAAAAGGGGGGGAGGAAACTATCATGCAAGCCAAAGGAAAAATGGTTATCATAATGAATCATGATCACCATACCAAGTCCAACACTCAATCACCTCATCATGTCCCTCCATCATCAAACACAAAAGTCAAGCCATGATGAGGTTATGAAGTCAAATAAAGGCTACACTCATCATGAAGCAACAATGTGCAAATGACACCCTCCACAACTGCTTATTTGCACAAATGCAAATAAGCCCTCCTCCACCAAACTTCGGCCAATGAAGGATACAAAGAAATATGGCCGAAACGGAAAGCAAACTGGCAACACCAGAAAACTGGTCCCGTAATAAATTACAGGAAAACCCCGATACTGTGTATACACACCCGCATTTGTATTCCAACCGAAATACAAATGGAATGAGACAAAATCTACACTGTACTATACTAGGATCCGGCTTAAACCAAAGTCGGCTAGTATTATCCGACCGATCCTGATCCGTGCAATACCGCACGTATCTGATCGAACCCTGCCATATCTCCATACGGCCTCTACAGCGTTTCGCCCGAAAACTTGAGCAACTGAATGTGGGGGACTCTAAATACTCGTCAACACCTTGGTTGTGGATTTAACCACTAGCACGTTAGAGGTATAAGCCAATACGTAACGGGCTACCAGGTATTGACCAAAAGGGACGTCGATGAGCGAACTCATCCTGACACCCTACTGAGCATGTCAGTGACAATATCCGTACAGTCCGGTCCGTTCGTCTATGAGCATCGCATGGCGGACCTAGGGGGTTGGTAAAAGTCAGACCCCCAAAACCGGTACAAGTCATGTCGGAGTGTAGCCCAGAACACCCTGAGATACTACTGGAATACTTACCAGTAAATCTCCTGCCTCGGCCGAGGGCTTTGTGTAACGGCTCTCCTAGACACAGCGCGACCTCACCACCAATACCGGGAGAGACGAACCCCTGAAGATCCGCTCACTGCCTCCATGTGGCTCGGGACTGTACCCAACTAAAGCTTGTTTGCACGTCTCCTTTGAGCGTGGTAGGGTAGTAATCAAAGTACAGTGGGAACTCACACGAGACAAATGACGATCCTCAGGTCGATGAACTAACCTGTACACATGTCACCAGGGAACTGCCATCTGACGTCAGGTATAAGACCAACTAGCATGTTCCCGGTGACTCCTGTCCGGTGTACTCATAACCCAATGAGCACCTGTATAGATCTTAGGTGAACCAACTGACACCAATAGCTTGTGAGACCGGCCACCGACTCTCATCGGGGTCTCGACTGTATACACTAGTCTACTCTGGAGTATCGATGCCCTGTCTCGAAACTCCCACGACTAGGGACCTTTTAAGGATGTGATTATAGACTACCAGCTCCCACGTATATGATCGCCTTCATACTGCTGGCAGTCAAGCAAGAATCCTAGGGGCTCTATCAACGTGTAATAGCGACCTATCAGGTCACCTAAACCAGTACACGATGATAAAGATAAACCAGATAGCATACTATCATCTCTAGTAAGACTGTCCTACCGGGATAGGTCCTCCCTCAATCATTGCAATTACGTGCCTGTGATCCAATAATTGACTCTGAGGGCACATCTCCAACAATCTCCCACTTGCACTCAAGGCTAATTATTGCGACGTCGCATACTCACTGCCCGTGTGATACCGAACACCCAACTCCTTTACTTGTCAGTCTCACAAAGCTCGTTTGCGAAACTAATGCGTTCGAGGAATAGCCTCAGTGAGTGGATCCGCTCTGAAGTTTCTTTCTATGTCTCTCTATATCTCAAGTTCGTGGAGAAAGCCATCTCCCGAAATGAGCAATACCTGTCTCAGAATGTGTCTGGCTGTCTGATGGGACCCAGCTCATAAATGAACTCCAAATCCAAACTGAACTCAATCAGTATCCTGCGCCATACCTCCCTCAATATTGCCTTGGACCACCTGTCCAAAATACTGCCCCTCGTCAGAAGGAAAAACTATAACTCTGACAACCTCCTTGTCGTCCAGGTCACCTTGGAAGCCTGGAATGATAACTGTCTCCTGCATGAGGCTATCGTTATCATATCCCTAGAACATCCACTTATGTTCTAAAACTGCTTCCGACTGTTTCTCCAGGATTAGATCAATATCAACTTATTGCATCTACTGCAAGAACAACATCTGGTGTGGTACTTGACATCTCATAATTGACTCAATTGTCTGAGCAAGTGATCTGCCAATCATGCACATCCCTCTCCCCTTTAGTCTGTAAGACACCTTTAGAGAGGGTGACTCCATCACCTGCAGGTATACCACCATGCCAGGAGTCGTCCATTCTAAATACTCTTAGAATGCTGTCTAAGTACCCTGATTGGGAAACTACCTAAATCTAGATCTAAAACCATAGATCTAGTAACCAGTATGTCTGATATAATGTCCAAGTCCCATGTGGAGAAACCACTGTGTGACGACCAAAGTATAACCGATCGTAGTATAGGAATATCACTTCCTACTCTGTGTATGTCATCCAAATACCATAACATCACACCCTACTACCTTCTCAACAGATCCATCCCCTATTCTAATGAAGTCAAACCTATGACTGTCACATTAGAAATAGATGATCTATCTCCGCTATATCTGCTTTAGTCTATAAATAAACATAAGCCATTTTTCCACCAATGCTTCCGCTGCTCCTACTGACTACGACAACCCTCTGGCAGAGTCATATAGACGTACACTTCTTAAACTAGTTTAGAACGGCGCTATACTCATCCTCCTGCCGGGTCTCACAGTCTGGAACAACAGCAATGGCAAATCTGGGTAAACAAGAACTTCCCTGTCACCGTCCTTGAGGCTACCGGAGTACCTCTCGGGTGCCTGAAGTTACCCACTTTATCTGCGGAGTGGCCAATGGAATGTCAAACCAGATTGAATCTTTAGGTTCCTATCAAATCTTCAGTAATCGTTTGTGGTTCTGGAATCACTTCCGGTTCTACCATACTCCCACTGCTGTTTTCTGAAAAAAAATCCATTTTTATTAAAACTGTGGCGAGTCTAGAACAATATCACTATTGATCTTCCAGATGGTAGAAAGTCAACCCTCGTCATAGCTTGGGTCAACCCACAAACAGCTATTACAGAATCGTGCCTTGAGTTATCCAGAGTCTGGTTTTAAGCATAGGCCGGACAACTCCCTGTACCTTAACATCGTTAAGATATGAACTTTACTATATCCAATATAGAAACAGAGGCACTGATTTAATTGAACCAGATTCAAATCATGCAGCTGTCTCCAGTGCATTTCAACTAAATGGAAGAAGGCCGATCAGCGTTACTCAACTTAGGAATGCTTCCAATTATGAGTAACCTGAAAGAGAAGCAAGTTCTCTTAATCATTACTATCAACTGAATACCACACACAAGTATCTACATCTTCGATCACCTTGAAGAATCCCGATACTTGCAACACCTGGTTCTCTACTTTATTCAAATACCCATAACTTCTCAAAATTCGGACCCTGTGTTTCTACGAAACACCTGTCTAAAAACTAGAGAAGTCATAAGTAAACCGAATATAGTACGAGGACCAAGCCCTCTGTCCTAATGGACGCTGGACAGCATACAATACTTTGTATAAGTCCCTTGAGTCTAATAACTCATTCCCTGTGTGTCGTAGGTTGAAAACTGTAAGTATGGTTAAGAAGAATTACACCGCTGTTTAATGCTCCTTACCTAACCATCCACTGATATAGGTAAATGTCATAGACATAATTTCAAAAAGGTATATCTCACTCTATGAATATAGACGTACGGATATATCAATTTGAAATTGGTGCATAACAACGGATATTCAAAACCAAATATTTGCCGACCGGCAAACAACCCAGGCGATTTCCTCAAATATCACCAATTACAACGAATCCCGATATAATGAGGATGATCGCCTAATTCCCAATATCTTACTCCCACTCATCATCTGTAAAACCATACAGATGTGAGAATCAGACCTGGTAAACACATACCCTGGAGTAAGTATCTAATCGGGAAATCAGTTTTCCTTTAACAGTACACAGTGAAACTGAAACATTGAAATATTTCGATGGGGCATCCTGGTATTCCTAGTAATGCCTCTTCCATTATCAGATTCACGACTGTAACCGCATAAATCTCTGCCACCTCTACAAATCCCTTCATATGTCTTTAGTCATTACCTTCTGTACACCCCTTTAGGCCAAATGGTTTTCTTCCTTCCCTACCGTTCGGCACCAGCCTATGGTTTGGAAGAAGAATATCCAATAAGCATAATGGGTGTACTTTCCCAATCCTAGGAACACTCGCAATGCGAGAGAAGGTGAAGATAAAAGACACCTGAATATACCTTATTCCTATTTCTCCTGAACCAGAATCCATCCCCGAACTGGAACAAGTTCCTTTCGAGTTCGTATATAACCATACGATGGAGTATCCAAATATCTGTGGATCTTCGTAGTGATACGGAGTGTCCTGGAGAAATACAAAGGTGAAGTTGGAGTGGCAATGAAATATTTGGTTTGGTCGTGAATATCAGTCGCAATTTACTTTGCCCTCTTACTAATCCCTTTCTTTGTCTTTACTTAATACCTTCTGCACACCATCGTTATGCTAATTGGTTTTCTTCATTCTCCACCGTTCGGCACCAGCCTAAGGTTTGGAAGAAGACTATCCAATTTGCGTAATAGGTGTACTATCTCCTAAACCAAGGAGTACTCGTAACCCGAGAGAAGGTAAAAGGAAAAGACAACTGAATAGTCCTAGCCGTTTTCTCCAGAACCGGAAACCATCCTCGAATAAATTCCTTCGAGTTCGTATATAACCATACGATGGTTTTGTCCAATGGAAGTGGACGTTCGTAGTAATACGGGGTGTCCTGGAGAAAAGGGTAAAAGTAGGAGTGGCAAAGAGGTTTGCAACTCTGATAATCCAAAAGCCAGTCTTATAAGAAGGTTCAGTTAATTTTGGTCTCTGATTCATAGTCTTAGGGCCTGGTCAATGGTCGCTGCCAAAGAGAGAGAGAAAAGAAACACTCAGCGTGCACTCAAACCTAGATCAGAATGGTTACTAATTTATCTAATCTGGAAACCTCCCACTGTACCGTCAAATTCTCCTCCAAATCTGAAAGAAGAATTAGTCGGGATCACCCGAGGAGTAAACCAACTCATCAGTGGGAATCGGGATCCAACTATCATCGCATGATAATGTGACAGAATCCGCTCACGTCATCATACTCCAGAAGGTATGCGCATATCTGGCAAGTTTCAGTTTCTTTAGAAACTCCCGATGTGATTTTTTCCCCATGCTCTTATGACATTGACGAAGGCCAACATATCATATGTCACATGTCAAGTTCTACCCGTCATTGTCCAGGTTAATTTGAACCCACCCGTACATACCCTTGACGAAGGCTAAACCAATGCATCTATCTATGCAGCAGAAAAGTAACAAGCAGCTACCATACACTATGCCTTGACGAAGGCCAACATACATAGCATGAATACTAGTGCTATCCATCTGAAACGACGGAGGGCTACGAATGGTTTCTGGCGAAAACCTTTAACGTAATGAACTTGATATCGTTGAAGGAACCGGATAGCTTTTAAAAATATAGTGACGAAAACCTTTGCTAAAGAGGTCACTCCCGGTGAAGGGATCTCGGCTCTTTCCCCGTAGAATGAGGTGCAGGATATTCCAACTGAATACCATGGTGCAAAGAAAAAGTAATCGGCTATAGTGAAGTTATTGCCCTGACGCAAACTTTTTGTCCAAGGGGTCACTCCCGGTGAAGGGATCTCGGCGCTTGCCTCGTCGACTGAGGAGCAGGATATTCCAACTGAATACCACGATGCTAAACAAAAGTGAACGTCCTTGCAATAACAGATTTTTGAAACGTGTTCCAACAACATCAGATAAGGTTTGTTTTTAACTTGCATTGATCCGAATCAACGCAGTCCCATCAATTGATCACACCACAAAGAACGAAAATAATATGACGTACGTATATGCCATCCGCATTCGCCACTGGGTCCCGTCATTACCCGTTAGGTTAGCTAACTAACGACAGAGCGGGGACTGGACTAGCGCGGATGCAAAACATATACAACATCTACTAATATATATACCAATATATTATATTTCGCACAAGGCGTGATAAAATGCAACATCACAGAAATGTACAGCATCACAGAACAATACAGATATCTAGGATCCCCGGGTTTCACAGAGCCACTACTGAAACCCGACGTTCCCCTAGTCGTGTGGATAGCCTGTGCAATGAAATCCTAGACCCCTACGGGCGCGGCAAGTTACCCGCCAAAACCTGAAGCGAGGCAGCCCCTTTCAGCAACGTGAATGGACCACCCAGCACATCACGGAATTCGGTAACTTGGGCACCCCTCCTGGGTCAACCTGTACCCCCTACGAGTGCGGCGAATAGCCCGCCAATTCTAGAGTGAAGCCCCCTCCGTCTTAATGCCATGAGATGCGGGCCCGTTGCCCTCTAGAACCCGGCTATCCGTGCACCCCTCCGCGGGGTAATCCTAGTACAGAAAGTAAAATATACATACAACGGGTACATCGACCGTAACCTGGCCGTGCCCCAAAATAATAATATACAAACGGGCAGTGACGGCAGTCCACATGTCAGACGCTCGCCCCGCAATATCAAATGTACATAATACAACAAAACTATACTAGCATTGCATCCAGGCTATCCCCCAGGACCAATCTGCAACATCACAGCAATACACAGAACATCAACGTGAAAGTCACGTTCGCAAATCCGTCTAACCGGGCTATAGCAGTTAGACAGGATTTACCGATCAAGTGACATTCACGGTCGCAGATATAATGTAAATACTATGAACTAATGTGTTTAAAATATCTGATCGATTAAATTTTATCAAGTGGGCCCCCAAGTACTACTGTAGCACATCAAGAAATTCTGGGCCCAAAGTTAATATTCCAAAACCCCTATTTTTAACCCAGAAGCATTCTGTAAATTTTTGGGGGACTGAACAGTCCAAGTCGCGGCGGAACCGCGGCCAAAGCATGGCTTTAGCCGCGGTTCCGCGGTGGTTTGGACTGTTCATGAGCCCAAATTTTCACAGAACTCTTAGAATGTCCTACACATCATTCTGAAACAACCTCAAAAATTTTTGGACTTCAAAAAATTTCTACAGAAACTGATGTGAAGAAAAATACGGTTTTTGGAAAATTGTTTGATCGGAAATGTAAAACACATTAGACAAAGCTAGACTATGTTAATGGCGAGCCTCTGATACCACTGTAAGTGCACGGCGGTGCCCCGGCCTCCATCCCGAGGCCAAATGCGGAAGCGATGGTTAACTTAAAATTTTCAAACCGGCACCACCGAGCACTAAATACCCGGATCGTGCCATTAACTAGTCCTAGCTAACTACAAGATGGAGAAGAGAGATATACCGAGCGATCCGTGTCCTCCGGTCTTCTCGCCGTCATCCCAATCTCCCGCGGAATGTCCGGTCTCCACCTCCTCGCCGGAAGGGCACCACGTCTCCTACTTCTTTTACGGGCTCCCACCTCTATATCGAGACAACTCGGGCACGAAGCTGGCGAGTCGACGTGCCCAAGATTTGCTGTAGAACAGTATGAAGATCTATATGTCTCATTTGGAGTTTTTGGTTACCTTTTTGGTGGAGGAAAAGTGTTAGTTATATGTATGCCCTAGAGGCCATTACTGTACATTGGATGTATATTGTAGTGGATGCTGGGACATATATAGGTAGGACTTTCTTGCTCGACATGATAGTACGCTATCTGGTTGCACTTTGTCTTAACATGTATACTTTCTGTCTCTCTGATTACATGTTGATAAAGCCCATAGGATGTGTACTCGACTTCCAGGACTATGATGTAGATCATACTAGTGGGGCCTGGGTAGTCCATGAGTACATCCTTGAATTGTTCCTAGTCGAGGGAATATCGAGACGGGGCATCGATATTCCAGAGTAGACTAGCGCATATCTTCTCGACCCATGCGATGGGCGATGGATGATCCCATATCCATTGGTGTTTGACATCGAAGATGGTATGCGGGTGCTCAGTGGAGACTGGGTACACTGAACGGACTCGCCGAGAACTCCCAGATGGTATTATACCTCACGTCAGATGGCAGTTCTCTGGTGACACTGGTACAGCTTAGTCTGTTGACCCGAGATCGTCATAGAGTCTTGTGTGTCTCCCACTGTGCTTTGATTTCCACCCTACCACGGCTCTACTGAGTTGTGCAAACAGGTGGTTTTTGGGTACAGTCCCGATTCACATGGAGGCAATGCGCGATAGGAGGGGATTCGTCTCTCCCGGTATTGGGGGTTGATGTTGTGCTATGTTCGACTGGCCATAACAGGAAATCCCTGGCCAGGGTTGCAGTGATATACTGGTAAGTGTTATCAGTAGTTTCACGAATGTTATGGACCTTAAGTCGGCATAACTTATCGAGCTATTGGGGTCTGACGTTTACCACCCCTAGGGGAGATATGCGACATATCAGACGAACAGACCGGACTATACGGTAGTGTTACTGGTCGGATTCACTGGAGTGTGAGCGGGCTTGCTCGTCGATCTTCAGATCGCTCAATACCCGGGTGGCCGTTACGTTTAGCAGACCGCTTGCGGCTTGTGGATGTTTGATATGATCATCATCCGCTGCCGGCGTATTGACGAGTCTTTAGAGTCCTACACAGAGGTTTCCTGGCTCAAGCGAAACGAAATAGGAGCGCATATGAGATATGTGCGGGACCGAGAATAATGCGTGTATGTGATACCGTATTCTATTCTCGCAATAAATGTATCGAATGGTTGTATGCGATATAACCTAGTTATCGATTCAAGCGTTGATTCGATAAGCCGATATATTGTATACTAGTCGGTTGTGTGCGACATAACCGGATCATTGAATCAAGTGTTGATATTAATGATTTAATGCATATTTATATATATGATATATTACTTTGCATCAACTAGTATCGGTTTACTTAAGATGGATTTTCTCGCTCGGGTGTGCGCATTGCATATGCGATATGTTTATGTGCACATGGATGTATCATGTTTGATGATGCATACCACTTTGGTTAAGTGTAAAGTTTGAACCATGGTTGTATTTATGTTTAGGGTTTTATTTTCTTAATTATTCATTTTATTCTTTTTGATAAATGAATAAAAGAAATGAGAAAAGAATGGTTGCTAGTTTTGTTGTTTAGTTGAAACTTCATGAAGCTTTGACCTAAGTCCACCATTCTTATCTCATTCTTAACCCTAACCATTCAACTAACCTTGGTTAACTCTCTACACTTTACCATGGTTCACTTATGATAAGAATTGATAATTCTTTTCTTTTTGGATTAATCTTTTCTTATCATTATTCTTCTTCTTCTTCATTCTTCAAGTGAAGAAGCTTGAGGTCATCAATGGTAGATTGATGTTTTGAGTGAGAAATCCAATTCCAAAGTTTACCCACATCCTATTTCTTCATCCTCTACCTCTTGCCAAGAAGTAGAGTGTGTTTCCTTCACAAGATTTTAGGGTTTGGTGAAGGTCGAGCTTGATTTAGCGATGCCTCGACGTAGATCATCTTCGGCATGGACATCGACGACCTAGCTCGTTTTCTCTCCGACGAAGTCGACTTTAGAGCCCGGATTTCTTATGGACAGCGAGAGGACGTCGTTGCGGAGCTATGGAGGTGGAGCAAACGGATCTACAAAGGTTGTATTTCCGTATTCTCATTTGCTAAGTTGTTAGCTTGTTTTTGTTTCGCCTAGACATCTAGTTATAGATCCGTACACTAGGGTTTGTAGGCACCATATTATTTGAAATTGCCATGATTGATGGCTTGGGAGACCTCACTAGGGTGCCTAGGATCCCTACAGTGGTATCAGAGCCTAGCTAGAGCCTTAGGCGATCCCCGGACGGAATTAGAAACCCGATCGAACCAAAATCCCATTGCAAAATTGCTCTCTGTACTTTTTTTTAAAACTGTTGATTTTTGGCAATTAAAAATATCCAGAAAAACAAGCAGGCCTTTTTAAGAATTACTGTGAAATTTGGTACCCTAATTCCACAATAGCGCGGCGGAAGCGCCGCACAAAGGGGGTTTGCGCGGCGGAAGGGCCGCCAATGAGAAGCCGACACGTGTCAAATTTCACAGTAACTCGTAAAATTCAATGCTCATTTTCCTGGAATATTTAAACTAAACTCAAGAGTTGAGTTGTTCTGAGTTGTTTTGGGAATCATTGTTTCGATCGGAAAGTCTAATTCTGTCCATGTGTTTTCCGGATAAATTTTAGAATATGTTAAAAAGTTCGACCGGATATAAATACCCGATTTTTCCCCTGTCGGGAAATTTCCAAGTGTTGGATTTTTCCGTAGTTTAACGACGTTCTAAGTAGTGCAAGTAACGCGATGGTCCCTCTAGAAGACACAAACCTTAACTCGATTATGTGACCGTCTTGAACTGCCCTTTGAACCTTCGGGTTTGGGGCAGTACGGCGTGCCACATGTGAGGCGTTGGCTTGACCCTTCTACGGCTGGACCGTTGGTACTGAGGTACGAACTGAATGTTGTTAGACTAGTTTCATGTGTTGATCTTTATCGGGAAAACTTGGGTGTTCAATTGTTCGATCGGAAAGTTTAACATTTTCTGTTTATCTGGAATGGGATACAATAATTGAAATTCACAATAAGTTATATGATAACTGAATGAATGTTATAAACGTAGCAGTTTAGTCTCACTTGATCGGTTGCCACGGATTTTTTGATGTGATCAAAAGTCCGTCGCAATCACGTAGCGTACGCGGATATTCGCCGGTAAACTTAATAGACAGCCTCACTCCATAGCCCCGACCAAGTGACTGTAGGAGAACCCCGTCGCCGAAAGCATCCGTTCGGGTGCTCGCGGTAGCGGTGTTCCGCCTTGGTGCACTTTGTCGACGGCGTCGGGGGTGCGGCCGTCTACTGAAGTTTGCGACGAGTATTCGATCAGGATGTCGGGAATCTTGTTGAATTGCCCGACTTGATATTGAAAAGTGTTTTCGATAATGAGACTAAAATGCGGGGTTTATAATTGTTAGGCATGCGATGTCTAAGTAATTCATTTGGTCAGGCATGCGATGTCTGAGGATATTGCGGATTCCAACTGTTGTAGTTTTACACTTTCTTTTCTGTGACCGTAAGTGTAATATGTGATATCGCCGGTTTCGTTGCTATATGTCAACGACAATTGGGATGCGCATATTTACTTACGTTGATGATATCTGATGTTATGTGTTGCTGGATATGTTATATTGGATCGTCGTGTTTGAATAGCCGGGGGTTTTTATGTGAGATGAGTGTTTTTCATTTTCATTCATGTAATGACTTGTATGTAATATTCTTTTATTGGGGCACTTCCAGGTTGCGGAAGTAGTCACCGTTTGTATATTATTTACTTTTCCGCACTAGGATAGACCCAAGGAGGGGAGCACAAGTAACCGGGTTCTGGGGTCCAGTGGGAGACCAACTCGAGGAGTCGAGTCCGGGTCTCCTAACGCCAGAATTGGCAGGGTTGCTTGCCGCTCTCGTAGGGGTCTAGGGGTGTGGGATTGGCTATTCATCACGACCGTGGAATCCGTGTTTTATACTGGCTCGTATTGAAAACACGGACGTCCTAGTATATCCAATATTTCATATGTTTCTTCTGCTGTGTTCTATCTGTGATCATGCGATGTTCTGATGTTCTGTGACAGATATTATAGTATATATGATATATTATATAGACGTTACTTATGTTTTACACCCGCGCTAGCCCTGCCCCGCTCTGCCGTTAGTTACCTAACCTAACGGTGCACGAGGGGACATCGAGGCGAATGCGGATGGCATAAGCGTACGTTATATCTATCTGTGATGTTTAGGTAATATAAATGATGGGATATTCATTAATGAGATTAATGAAAGAAAATAAACCTAAATGATGTTGTGGAATCGAATTTCAAAATAAAACAGGTAGCTACAGTTCTTGCTTTGCATCGCGGTGTTCATTATAGAACATCCTGCACCTTATTCGATGAGGAAAGGACCGAGATCCCTTCACCGGGAGTGACTCCTTTAGCAATAACTGGCAGATGCTACACACTCGGTTTGTATTTGATCGCTTCTATAGTTTCTGCTTTGCACAGTGATATATATGATATATCCCGCACCTCATTCGACGAGGAAAGGGCCGACGATCCCTTCACCGGGAGTGACCCCTTTAGCAAAACTAGAAAAGCTTCAAAAACATTCCATTTAAAAAATCATTTGATTCCGTAACGAGATCAAGTTCAAAGCGTTAAAGGTTTTCACAAAAACCAGCCGCAACCCTCCGTCATTTTAGGAAGTAGAGTACTTAGTATTCGTGCTACGTTTGTCGACCATAGCCGAGGCGTAGTGTGCGGTAGCTAAGTGATGTCTTCCTACACCGCATATGATGCGATTAGTTAGGACAGTCATGTGACTTTGTTGACCTTAGCCAAGGGTCATGTGGGTGGGTCTAATTAATCACGAAATGACGGGTAGAACTTGACTAGTACCTATGATTTGTTGACCTTAGCCAAGGTCATAGGTGCTAGGGGTAAAAACCATTATCGGGAGTTTCAAGTGTTGAAATTTGCAATGAGATTGCATACCTTCTATGTGATAGTTGGATCTCGATACCCACTGCGAGTAATTGTTACTCCTGGGAGAGTTTTGCACTTTACAATTAGCCGATCAAGTAGGTGTCTAGAAAGGTGTCAACGGGGTTACGCCTCTGGGAAAACGAGGTTTACAGTAATTAGGTCCGTGCGAAAGCACGGGGAACCTCCCTCAAAGTACCGACACTGGCCTGGCTGAAAGATTGGCGAACTTGTAGAGTGTAATTAATCCCGGCTAGTCTTTCCTTTTAGGGTTTGAAGGAAGATTTGATAAAAACAGTGGGAGCCATCCTGATTAGATAAAATATATAACCAATCTAATCTTGCAAGAGCGCACGCAGAGTGTTTTCTTCTCTCTCTCTCCTGGTAGCGACCATATCACGCCTTAATCAAGATAATAAAATGGATGTATTGACCGAACCCGCTTGTTATACTGAGCTGGGGATCGTTGGTCCCGCTCCAACTTATAATTGTTACAAGACCGAGCAGGAAATAGGGGAATACCAGATTTCCTATGCCGCCCAAACGAAGAAAGTGCATATGATGCATCTCCTTCGGGTGTGTTCATTACAAAGAACCGTTTCTCAGTATCCTCTGCATCCTGGGTATATGATACCGGATCAGGATCCCAGATATGTAATCTGTTACATAGGGCTTCAAAAAGGTAGAAAAACTGAGAACGGGTGATAAGTTTCATGAGACAGAAAACGGGGCAAGTGTTGCAACCAAGTCTGTTGGTCACATGTCACCCTGTATTATGAATACATTGATTCTGAACAAATGCTATTAGATACCGAACCTGATATACAAAATCATATCAGTCTCTTTATTAGTAAAGAAATGATATAATTTTGTATTGATGGATAATGTTTTGAACATTTCCTATATCAAAAGTTGATCGGTTCAGGCACGTTATCTAAGAGCATTGAAGTTCTAAATCAAACTACAGTTCCTAGTATACAGAACACACACAAGAAGAAGAGTTCAGAAATGAACGAATCCTTCTTGAGGCATTGTAGACAAGGTCACATCAATGCGACCCGACTGGCTGAAGTTACATTTAGATGCATATTTAAATTAGTTTGAATTTACATCTTGTGAAACTTGCCAGTCATGTCACAAAGATATAATGACACCAGCTCTGTTTACTGGAAACAAAGAAAGAGTTAATGAACTCTTGGGACCGATACATGATGATGTATGTAAGGTCCCCTGTCTACACATGCCAGGACTGGTTCTTTATACTTCATTATATTCTCTGATAATCTCTCAAGATTCAGTCGTATGTTCCTGCTGAAACATAAGTCCGAAGCTTTTGAGGTATTCACAGAATATAAGTTAGAAGTAGAGAACCAATAACCGGGTATAAGTATTATGTCCTATGATGAGATCAGAGAGGAGAATACTTGTGCATAGAATTCCTGCACTATTCTAAAAGAGAATGAGATTCTCTCTCAGCATTACTCTTCCGTATACACCATAGCACGATGGTATATCGGGGTGGGGCTATCACACCCTATATGATAAGGTGTGCTCTATGATGAGTACTACTGAGTTACCTTTTTCCTTTTGGGAGTTATGCACTTGAGAAGCTGCATACCTATTGAATTAGGTTGGAATCAAATCACTGCCTACCACTCCATATAAGATATGGTATGGGAAGAACCTATCTCTTAAGTAAGTTAAGATTTGGGATTGTCCGGCCTATGTCAAAAGCAAAATCCGGACAAGATCGAGGCAAGATCAGTTCTGTAGAACTGGAAAGGTTCCAGCTGTACAAAACTGCTAATGATTTGACAGAACCAAAGGATTCAATATTTTCCGACGAACCTCAGCCTCTCCGCCGATCTAGTAGGGTTCCTCACCCACCTGAGAGATACCTCGGTTTCTCGATGACAGTGGGAGCAAGGATTGCATCATGAGATGATGACCCAACCAGTTTCGAGCAGGCCATCGAGAGTAGGGACTCTGTAAGAATGGCTGGATGCTTAGTGATCTGAGAAGGAATCCTTATACACCAACAAAGTATGGACTTTGGTTGCAATATCTGAAGGGTTAAATCCCCATCAGGAGCAAGTATATCTTGAGAAGATTACTTGGTGTAGATGGAAAAGTTGAGACTTTCAAAGCTAGACTTGTTAAAGGTTTTCGTCATCGACCAGGCATGGATAATGATGAAACCTTTTTCCAGTAGCTATGCTTAAGTCTATCCAGATTCTACTTGCCACGGCTACATACCATGACTGCGATATCTGGTGGTTGGGTGCCCTGACTGCTTTTCTAAATACTGATTTAGAAGAGAACGTCTGTAAGAACACAGCCAGAGGTCTTCGTAAACAGTGGGAGCAGCGGAAACGTGTGCAAGTTGCTTTACATAATGAAGCAGGCATCGCGGAGTTGGAACGTCTGTTTTGATGTGATAATCAAAGTGTTTGACTTCATCAAAATGGTAGACGAACCTTGTATATACAAAAGGGTAGTAGAGAGTAAGGTCGTCATCTTCGTATTGTACGTAGACAACATACTCTTGATAGGAAAAGAGTTTCCTATACTACGATCGGTCAATCTCCTATTATCACTACGATTCTCCAAATAGGATCAAAGTGATACCTCCTAAAAACCTGAGTTTTCATCTATGAGATAGATGTAACTGGATGCTAGGATTCTCACTAGATGTAGTGAGATGGTATCAATCGATCCTGAAGAGAATCACTGGAAGAGTTCCAGGGTGATAAAGACGACTGAATGTCAGTCACGGGCATTGTCTTTACCCTCAGTAAAGGGACGGTATGTTGGAAGAGTTCCAAGCTCGATACCGTGGCAAACTAGACGATAAAGGCTGGTAACATCGCTATTAAAGATACTACCAAAGAGGCTGTTTGGGTGTATATTGGTTCATAAGATGAACTAGGTTCCTGCCATTGTATGACAATGGAAGCGTGGTTTCGACCCTGGAACCCTGGTCCCATCAGTGACCCATACAAATTCTGAGGAAGCATCACCTGATCATGGAGATAGTTGATCTCCAGGGTGATCGAGGTAAGGAGAGAAGACTCAGAGGACAACACGGCGGATCCACTCACGAAGGCCCTTTTCCCAAAGAGAGACAATTTAGGGGATGGTTGAGTATGTGATACTGCAACCACTGCTACAGATGGCCCTAGTGCAAGTGGGAGATTGTTAGTTATATGTATGCCCTAGAGGCCATTACTGTACATTGGATGTATATTGTAGTGGATGCTGGGACATATATAGGTAGGACTTTCTTGCTCGACATGATAGTACGCTATCTGGTTGCACTTTGTCTTAACATGTATACTTTCTGTCTCTCTGATTACATGTTGATAAAGCCCATAGGATGTGTACTCGACTTCCAGGACTATGATGTAGATCATACTAGTGGGGCCTGGGTAGTCCATGAGTACATCCTTGAATTGTTCCTAGTCGAGGGAATATCGAGACGGGGCATCGATATTCCAGAGTAGACTAGCGCATATCTTCTCGACCCATGCGATGGGCGATGGATGATCCCATATCCATTGGTGTTTGACATCGAAGATGGTATGCGGGTGCTCAGTGGAGACTGGGTACACTGAACGGACTCGCCGAGAACTCCCAGATGGTATTATACCTCACGTCAGATGGCAGTTCTCTGGTGACACTGGTACAGCTTAGTCTGTTGACCCGAGATCGTCATAGAGTCTTGTGTGTCTCCCACTGTGCTTTGATTTCCACCCTACCACGGCTCTACTGAGTTGTGCAAACAGGTGGTTTTTGGGTACAGTCCCGATTCACATGGAGGCAATGCGCGATAGGAGGGGATTCGTCTCTCCCGGTATTGGGGGTTGATGTTGTGCTATGTTCGACTGGCCATAACAGGAAATCCCTGGCCAGGGTTGCAGTGATATACTGGTAAGTGTTATCAGTAGTTTCACGAATGTTATGGACCTTAAGTCGGCATAACTTATCGAGCTATTGGGGTCTGACGTTTACCACCCCTAGGCGAGATATGCGACATATCAGACGAACAGACCGGACTATACGGTAGTGTTACTGGTCGGATTCACTGGAGTGTGAGCGGGCTTGCTCGTCGATCTTCAGATCGCTCAATACCCGGGTGGCCGTTACGTTTAGCAGACCGCTTGCGGCTTGTGGATGTTTGATATGATCATCATCCGCTGCCGGCGTATTGACGAGTCTTTAGAGTCCTACACAGAGGTTTCCTGGCTCAAGCGAAACGAAATAGGAGCGCATATGAGATATGTGCGGGACCGAGAATAATGCGTGTATGTGATACCGTATTCTATTCTCGCAATAAATGTATCGAATGGTTGTATGCGATATAACCTAGTTATCGATTCAAGCGTTGATTCGATAAGCCGATATATTGTATACTAGTCGGTTGTGTGCGACATAACCGGATCATTGAATCAAGTGTTGATATTAATGATTTAATGCATATTTATATATATGATATATTACTTTGCATCAACTAGTATCGGTTTACTTAAGATGGATTTTCTCGCTCGGGTGTGCGCATTGCATATGCGATATGTTTATGTGCACATGGATGTATCATGTTTGATGATGCATACCACTTTGGTTAAGTGTAAAGTTTGAACCATGGTTGTATTTATGTTTAGGGTTTTATTTTCTTAATTATTCATTTTATTCTTTTTGATAAATGAATAAAAGAAATGAGAAAAGAATGGTTGCTAGTTTTGTTGTTTAGTTGAAACTTCATGAAGCTTTGACCTAAGTCCACCATTCTTATCTCATTCTTAACCCTAACCATTCAACTAACCTTGGTTAACTCTCTACACTTTACCATGGTTCACTTATGATAAGAATTGATAATTCTTTTCTTTTTGGATTAATCTTTTCTTATCATTATTCTTCTTCTTCTTCATTCTTCAAGTGAAGAAGCTTGAGGTCATCAATGGTAGATTGATGTTTTGAGTGAGAAATCCAATTCCAAAGTTTACCCACATCCTATTTCTTCATCCTCTACCTCTTGCCAAGAAGTAGAGTGTGTTTCCTTCACAAGATTTTAGGGTTTGGTGAAGGTCGAGCTTGATTTAGCGATGCCTCGACGTAGATCATCTTCGGCATGGACATCGACGACCTAGCTCGTTTTCTCTCCGACGAAGTCGACTTTAGAGCCCGGATTTCTTATGGACAGCGAGAGGACGTCGTTGCGGAGCTATGGAGGTGGAGCAAACGGATCTACAAAGGTTGTATTTCCGTATTCTCATTTGCTAAGTTGTTAGCTTGTTTTTGTTTCGCCTAGACATCTAGTTATAGATCCGTACACTAGGGTTTGTAGGCACCATATTATTTGAAATTGCCATGATTGATGGCTTGGGAGACCTCACTAGGGTGCCTAGGATCCCTACAAAAAGAACTCAACTCTTGAGATGGAGATGTGGGGATTTTTGGAGCAACAAGAGAACAAAAATTTCCCACCCAAAAAAAATTGGCAGCCCTTAACTTTGCCGGCCAATACATGGTGATAGAATGAGAGAGGAAAAAAGAGTAAGTGTAGTAAAATGTCAAACAAAAAAGGGGGGAAAACCATCATGCAAGCCAAAGGAAAAATGGTTATCATAATGAATCATGATCACCATACCAAGTCCAACACTCAATCACCTCATCATGTCCCTCCATCATCAAAAACAAAAGTCAAGCCATGATGAGGTTATCAAGTCAAATGAAGGCTACACTCATCATGAAGCAACAATGTGCAAATGACACCCTCCACAACTGCTTATTTGCACAAATGCAAATAAGCCCTCCTCCACCAAACTTCGGCCAATGAAGGATACAAAGAAATATGGCCGAAACGGAAAGCAAACTGGCAACTCCAGAAAATTGGTCCCGTAATAAATTACAGGAAAACCCCGATACTGTGTATACACACCCGCATTTGTATTCCAACCGAAATACAAATGCAATGAGACAAAATCTACACTGTACTATACTAGGATCCGGCTTAAACCAAAGCCGGCTAGTATTATCCGTCCGATCCTGATCCGTGCAATACCGCACGTATCTGATCAAACCCTGCCATATCTCCATATGGCCTCTACAGCGTTTCGCCCGAAAACTTGAGCAACTGAATATGGGGTACTCTAAAGACTCGTCAACACCTTGGTTGTGGATTTAACCACTAGCACGTCAGAGGTATAAGCCAATACGTAACGGGCTACCAGGTATTGACCAAAAGAGACGTCGATGAGCAAACTCATCCTGACACCCTACTGAGCCTGTCAGTGACAATATCCGTACAGTCCGGTCCGTCTATAAGCATCGCATGGCTGGCCTAGGGGGTTAGTAAAAGTCAGACCCCCAAAAGCGGTACAAGTCTTGTCGGAGTGTAGCCCAGAACACCCTGAGATACTACTGGAATACCTACCAGTAAATCTCCTGCCTAGGCCGAGGGCTTTGTATAATGGCTCTCCTAAACACAGCGCGACCTCACCCCTAATACCGGGAGAGACGAACCCCTGAAGATCCGCTCACTGCCTCCATGTGGATCGGGACTGTACCCAACTAAAGCCTGTTTGCACGTCTCCTTTGAGCGTGGTAGGGTAGTAATCAAAGTACAGTGGGAACTCACACGAGACAAATGACGATCCTCAGGTCGATGAACTAACCTGTACACATGTCACCAGGGAACTGCCATCTGACGTCAGGTATAAGACCAACAAGCATGTTCCCGGCGAGTCCTGTCCGTTGTACTCATAACCCAATGAGCACCTGTATACATCTTAGGTGAACCAACTGACACCAGTGGCTTGTGAAACCGGCCACCGCCCCTCGTCGGGGTCTTGACTGTATACACTAGTCTACTCTGGAGTATCGATGCCCTGTCTCGAAACTCCCACGACTAGGGACCTTTTAAGGATGTGCTTATAGACTACCGGCTCCCACGTATATGATCGCCCTCATACTGCTGGCAGTCAAGCAAGAATCCTAGGGGCTCTATCAACGTGTAATAGCGACATGTCAGGTCACCTAAAGCAGTACACGATGATAAAGATAAACCAGATAGCATACTATCATCTCGAGTAAGACTGTCCTACCGGGATAGGTCCTCCCTCAATCATTGCAATCACGTGCCTGTGATCCAATAATTTACTCTGAGGGCACTATCTCCAACACGCAGTGGGTATTAGGATCCAACTATCTCATAGAAGGTATGCAATCTCATTGCAAATTTCAACACTTGAAACTCCCGATAAAGGTTTTTACCCCTAATGACTTATGACCTTAACTATGGTCAACAAATCATAAGCGCTAGTCAAGTTCTACCCATCATTTCATGATTAATTAGACCTACCCACATGATCCTTAAGTATGGTCAACAAAGTCACATGACTGTTCTAATTAATCGCATCATATGCAGTGTAGGAAGACATCACTTAGCTACCGTACATTGTCCCTTAACTATGGTCAACAAACGCAGCACGAATACTAAGTACTCTACTTCCTAAAATGACGGAGGGTTGCGGATGGTTTTTTTGAAAACCTTTAACGTTTTGAACTTGATATCATTGTAGAATCAAATGGTTTTAAAAGAAGTGGCTTAAACTCCGCATTTTGAAACATTGCTTTTTCGTAAAAAGCCGAGTGGGTTTCTAATTCGATTGTACAACATCTTTAGGTTTATTTTCTTTCATTAATCTTATTAATGAATTTCCCATCATTTAAGTTACCTAAGCATCACAGATAAATACAACGTACGCTTATGCCATCCTCATTCGCCATGAAGTCCCGTCATGCACCGTTAGGTTAGGTAACTAACGGCAGAACGGGGCAGGGCTAGCGCGGGTGAAAACATAAGCAACGTCTATAATATATCATATATATTATATAATGTATTCATCTCAGAATATAAAGTGATCACATCACAGAATATCAACAGTAGAAGACAACATATGAAATATTGGATATACTAGGATTTCCGTGTTTTAAGTTAAGCCAGTATAAAACACGGATTCCACGGTCGTGATGAATATCCAAACCCATATCCCTAGACCCCTACGAGAGCGACAAGCAACCCTACCAATTCTAGAGTTAGGAGACCCGGACTCGACTCCTCGAGATGGTCTCCCACTGGACTCTAGAACCCGGTTTCTTATGCTCCCCTCCTTAGGTCTATCCTAATACGGAAAAGTAAATAATATACATAAACGGTGACATCTTCCTCAACCCAGAAGTGACCAAAAAAAAGAATATTACATACAAGTTTTTACATGAATGAAAATGAAAAACTCTCATCTCATATAAAACCCCCCGGCTATTACAACACGACGATCCAATATAACATATCACAGCAACACATAACATCACATGTCATCAACGTAAGTAAACATGCGTATCCCAATTGCCGTTGACGTGTAGCAACGAAACTGGCGATACACCACATATTACACTTACGGTCGTAGAAAAGAATGTGAAAACTACAACAATTGGTATTCGCAACTACCTTAGACATCATAAACCCGAAATATCTCATATTACGGATTTCATGCCTAACAATATGAATTCCTTCATGCCTAACAATTATAAACCCCGCATTTTAGTCTCGATATCGAAAACACTTTTCAATAATAAGTCAGGAAATTCAACAAGATTCCCGACATCCCGATCGAATGCTCGTCGGAAACTTTAGTAGACGGCCGCACCCCCGATAGCGTCGACGAAGTGCACTTAGGCGGAATACCGCGGCCGCGAGCACCCGGACAGATGCTTTTGGCAACGGAGTTCTCCTACAGTCACTTAGTCGGGGCTATGGGGCGTGGCTATCTAGTAAGGTTACCCGACGAGTATCCCCGTACGCTACGTGATTGCGACGGACTTTTGATCACATCAAAATCCCGTGGCAACCGATCAAATGAGACAAAATTGCTAGATTTATAAAATTCAAATACTGTGGATTCCAAGTGTTGTAACCCATCACAAATATCCGGACGATGTTAAACCTTTCGATCGATTAATCAAAGTCCCACAATTCCCCGAAAGCTCAACACTTAAGCACGGTTTAAAAATATCCAGAATCACGCCACATCACCTATGGACCAGCCATAGACGGGCAAACCCAAGCCTCTTTAATGGCACCGTGGAACTTCCGCAAACCATAAGGTTCAAAAGCGGTTCCATGGTCATTATGTCGAGTTAGGGTTTCATTCTTCTAGAGGGTCCACAAATTAGCTTGCATGATTTTCCGAATACACTAAACTTGGAAAAATGGGTTTTTGACATTTGATCGAACGTTTTAACTTCGCCTAGATAACATGTGAAAACCCAAAATCAATGTTAAACTACGAATACGAAACACTCCAAAGTTTCCTATACAGTAAGACTGCATCACATGAAATCTTAGAAAAAACAAATGACACCTGAAACACAAAAACCCAGAGCCTGGAACACCACCAAAATTTGAGGCAAAAATTCCAAAATTGGGCCGATCACACTGGTTTTGAGGGGGTTGTGGCAGGCCAGTGTGAGGCTAATTAGGACCAAATTTTGGTAATGTTCATGATATATCTTATACATCATTCTGCAGTTTAAAATTTTTTTTGAGGACTTTCAAAATTCGACAGAAACTAGTATTTAGTATTTCAAGTTTCGGAGTAGTTTCGGTTTCGTAATCTAACAAACATCGTCTAATACTCTACCCAGGCTCTGATACCACTGTTAGGATTCCTCAGCACCCTACTGGGTTTTCAAGCCATCAAGCATGCCAAATTCAAAAATTCTACGATGCTAAGGAACCCTAACCTAGGATCAAGCTAGAGTGAATAGACAATCAAAACATGTAATCTACCATTACACTAAGTGAATGAGGAATACAACCTTTGTAGACCAGTCCTTCACTTCTAAAGCTCCGTGTAGTATTCCCTTCGCTGCGAGTAAAGATCTCCCGAACTCTAGTATGGGTTCCCTTAGAGAAATGAACAACTTTGCTCGAAGTCTTCGAGGCCGAAGATAATCTACGTCGAGGAGACTCAAACCCAAGCTACCTCTTCACTAGGTGATGAACTTTGTGAAGAGAACACCCTAAACTAAATGGCAAGTAGTAGAGGATGATGATGTAGGAAATGGGCTAACTTTAGATTTACTTTTCTTACAATTTTTCTTCATGTTTCATGGAGCTAGAAAGTTTGAAGAAAGAGATGAAGAAAGCAACCATGAAAAATGAAGCAAGTTAAAAAAATGAACCATGGGTGAGTTAATATCCTATATTAACCCTTGTAGAGACTAAACCATGGCTAATGTAATGGTTGGGTTAAAAATTATCTTAAGTAAAAACAAAATTAGTGGACTTGGTCAATGGTTCCACAAGCTTCTCATAGCTTCAACCATTAATCCAATTTCCAACTAATTTTGATTAACTTTAAATCAATAAAACCCTTTATTACATGTGGCATGATGTGAGTCTCATACACCTGTGTCATGTGTATCAACAAGCATGACACAAAATATTGTACACTAATATATATCACATATATACTTAATGCACAATCAAGTGAGAAAATAAATCTTAAGAGAGCTAATACTACTCAATGTAAATTAATATATCAAATATATAATTATACATTAGATTATTAAATCAACACTTGATTTAATAATCCGGCTATATCACATATAACCGACTAATATCATGTGTATCAGTTTATCGAATGCACACTTGATTCGATAACCAGTTGTATCTCATATAACCGACCGATGACACAAATCGCGAGAATAGAATACGGTATCACCTATAAGTATTAATCTCGGTCCCGCACATATCTCATATGTGCTCCTACTTCGTTTCTCCTGAGCCAATAAACCTCTGTATAGGATTCTAAAGACTCGTCAATACGCCGAGAGTAGATGATGATCATATCCAACACCCACAAGCTGCAAGAGGCGTGCTAATCGTAGCGGCCACCCGGGTATTGAGCGATTAGAAGATCAACAAGCAAGCTTCCTCATACTCCTGCGAATCCAATCAGTAACACTACTGTACAGTCCGGTCTCTTCGTCTAATATGTCGCATATCTCTCCTATGGATGGTAAACGTCAGACCCCAATCGCTTGATAAGTCATGCCGATGTAAGGTCCATAATGGGCGAGAAACTACTGATAACACTTATCAGTAAATCTCATCTACTTTGGCCAGGGATTTGCAGTTATGGCCAATCGAACATAGCACAACATCAACCCGCATTACCGGGAGAGACGAATCCCCTCCTATCGCTCATTGCCTCCATGTGACTCGGGACTGTACCAAAAAAACACCTATTTGCACGACTCAGTAGAGCCGTGGTAGGGTGGAAATCAAAGCACAGTGGGAGACACACAAGACACTATAACGATCTCGGGTCGACAGACTAACCTGTACCAGTGTCACCAGAGAACTCCTATCTGACGTGAGGTATAATACCATCTATGAGTTCTCGGTGAGTCCATTCAGTGTACCCAGTCTCCACTGAGCGCCCGTATACCATCTCTGATGTCAAACACCAATGGATATGGGATCATCCAACGCCCATCACATGGGTCGAGAAGATATACGCTAGTCTACTATGGAATATCGATGCCCCATCTCAATACTCCTACGACTAGGAACATTGAAGGCTTAACTCATAGACTACCCAGGCCCCACTAGTTTGATCTGCATCATAATCCTGGCAGTCAAGTACACATCCTAAGGGCTTTATCAACATGTAATAGCGAGACAGTAAGTGTACATGTTAAGATAAAGAGAAACCAGATAGCATGCTATCATGTCGAGAAAGAAAGTCCTCCCTATATATGTCCCAGCATCCACTATCTCATGTACAATAATGGCCTCTAGGGCATACATACAACTAACAGCTTTGATTTTCACCATGCCACGGTCAAGAGATCGTGCAAAAAGGTGCTTTTTGGGTACAGTCCCGAGTCACATGGAGGCAATGAGCGATAGGAGGGGATTCGTCTCTCCCGGTATTGGGAGTTGATGTTGCGCTATGCTCGATTGTCCATAACATGAAAACCCTGGCCAGGGTTGCTGAGATTTACTAGTAAGTTTTATCAGTAGTTTCTCGAACCGTTATGGACCTTGCATCGGCATAACTTACCAAGCTATTGGGGTCTGACGTTATACCACCCCCAGGCTGTGATATGCGACATATTTGTAACGTTTTAGAAATCGTTTTGCGAATTTTTTCCCGTTTTAGTGTAAAATAGTCGGTGTTTTCCGTTTTAACCCGATTGTGATCAAACTTCTGTATAAATTTCATGGCACCTAGTTTAGCTGGAATAAAGCTAGTGTGCGAACTTTGGGGTTCAATGGGATGTTTTGGTGTAGGGTTACTAGGCACTAGAACAAGGTTCTATAAGGCATCAACCATGCCAAAATCAAATTTTTCATGTGCCGAACAACCCTAACCAAGATCATAGACTAGAGATTGGGCGAAACAAAGCAAGTAAACAACTTTACTTCTAAGAGTTAGGGATTACGACCTTTGTAGTCCGTTCCTTCACTTCTAAAGCTCCATATTGAGGCCCCTTCGCTGCGATCATCGAGTACCCGGACTCAAGAGAGGCTCCATGAAGAGAAAGATGCAAACATGCTTCCGATCTTCAATAACTAAGATGATCTACCTTGAAGAAACTCAAACATAAGCTCTTGATTTGCTAATCAAGTATTAGCAAAGCAAACACCCTAATCTAAGCTGTAGGGTTGCTAGGCACATGCACAAGGGTCTACGAGGCATCAACCATGCCCGATTTAAAATTTAGCCATGCCGAACAACCCTTAACAAGATCTTTAAACTAGAGATTAGGCGAAAACAAGCATGTTAAACATTTTAACACTAAGCGAGAGGGATTACAACCTTTGTAGATCCGGTCATTCACTTCTAAAGCTCCATATTGAGGTCCCTTCGCTGCGATAATCGTGTTGCAGACTATCGAGAGGCTCCACGAAGAGAAAGATGCAAGCTTGCTTCCGATCTTCGATAACAAAGATGATCTACCTTGAAGTTTCATTAACACAAGCTCTCATTCACTAAATGAAGTGAACACCCTCATCTAAATGGCAAGGGTAGATGAGGATGATGAAGTAGGATTTTTTCTCTCGTTTGTTTTCTTATTCTTAATCACTTTCATCACTAAAAGCAAAGCAAGAAAGCTTTGCATCAAGGAAGATGAAGAAGAAGAATAGTGAATCCTTTTGTGATGAATAATGAAAGTTATGATAAGGTTAGAAATGCAACCATGGTTCAAGTAACCATTGTAGAGATTTTACTAGGGTTAAGCGTTTGGGTTGAGTTAAAGAAATATCTTGCAAAATATCTTTTCCAAAACAAAAAATGAAAGCTTCTAGAAACTTCTAGAAAAGCTTAACCCAAATCATACCATAACCATGTTTAATCTCCACTAAATATGTTGTATTAATAACCACATCATGTTACAATATTATATATCACATATATAATATTTATTGTATCAAAATAAAATAATACAATTAACATATATCGCATATATATCAATGTATTACCTGAGTGAGAAAAAGAATCTTTTAGTGAGCTAATATTAGTTAATGTAATTTAATATATCATATATATTATTATAAATTAAATTATCGAATCAACACTTGATCCGACAATCTGGCTATGTCGCATACAACCGACTAATATCTCATTTTATCGATTCATCGAATCAACACTTGATCCGATGACCCGGCAGATATCAAATATCGCGAGAATAGAATACGGTATCTCATATCGCGTTATCCTCAGTCCTGCACATATCATATATGTGCCCCTACTCCATTTTGCCTGAGTCAAGAAACCTCTATGTAGGACTCTAAAGAATCGTCAATACGCCAGCAGTAGGTGATGATCATATCAAACACCCACAAGCTGCAAGCGGTCAGCTAAATGTAACAGCTACCCATGTATTGAGCGATCAGAAGATCAACAAGCAAGCCTGTACATTCTCATGTGAATCCAATCAGTAACACTCCCGTACAGTCCGGTCTCGTCGTCTGATATGTTGCATATCTCGCCTAGGGGTGGTAAACGTCAGACCCCAGTAGCTCGATAAGTCCTGTCGATATGAGGTCTATAACAGTTCGAGAAACTACTGATAACACTTGCCAGTAAATCTCAGCAACGCTGGCCAGGGATTTCCAGTTATAGCCAATCGAACACAGCACAAGATCAACTCCCGATACCGGGAGAGACGAATCCCCTCCTATCGCTCATTGCCTCCATGTGATTCGGGACTGTACCCAAAGCCACTTTTTTGACCGCCCTCTTGGACGTGGTATGATGGAAATCAAACCACGATGGGAATCACACAAGACTCTATGACGATCTCGGATCAACAGACTACTCTGTATCAGTGTCACCGGTGAACTGCCATCTGACGTGTGGTATAATGCCATCTGGGAGTTCTCGGCGAGTCCGTCCAGTGTACCCAGTCTCTACTGAGCACCCGTACACTATCCTTGATGTGAAACACCTATGGATATTGGATCATCCATCGCCTATCATATGGGTCAAGATGCGTATACGCTAGTCTACTCTGGCGTATCGATGCCCTGTCTCAATACACCCTCGACTAGGAAAAGTTATAGGATGTACTCGTCGACTACCGTGGCCTACTAGTATGATATCATCATAGTCCCGGTATTCGAGTACATATCCTAAGGGCTTTATCAACATGTAACATAGAGACAATCAGAATACATGTTAAGATAAAGTGCAACCAGATAGCGTACTATCATGTCGAGCAAGAAAGTCCTCCCCATATATGTCCAAGCATCCATTACAATATACATCATATGTACAGTAATGGCCTCTAGGTCATACATATAACTAGCAATCTCCCACTTGCACTAGGGCCATCTGTTGTGGTATCGCATACCCAACAATTAGCTGTTGTTGAAGTATCTCATACTCAACTATCCCATAAAAGTCTCTACTGAGAAAAAGGCCTTTGTCGGTGGATCTGCGCTGTTGTCCTCTCTGTCTACTCTCCTAACCTCGATCTTCATGGAGATCAACCATCTCTATGATCAGGTGATACTGCCTAAGAATTATATCTGGATTTCTGATAGGACGGGGGTTCCTTGGCATAAGCCACAACTCCATTGTCACACAATGGTTGGAACGAAGTTCATCTCATGAACTTATATATATCCAGACTGCTTCTTTGGTAGCATCCTTGGTAACGATGTATATTGCCTTTAATCATCTAGTAAGTCACAGTATCTAGCTTGGAACTCTTCCAACATACCGTCCCTCCACTGAGGGTAAAGACAATTCCTGCGACCGACATTTAGTCGTTCTTATCACCCTGGAACCTTTCCAGTGATTCTCCCTAGGATTGATTGATACCATCTCACTACAACTAGTGAGTATCCTAATATCCAATTAGATCTATCTCATAGATCCAAAACCCAGGATTTAGGAGGTATCACTTTGATCCTATATGGAGAATCCTTGTGATAAGCGGAGATTGACCGAGCGTAGCATAGGAAACTCCTTCCCTATCAAGAGTATATCATCCACGTACTCTACGAGGATCATCACCATACTCCCTACTACCTTTTTGTATATATTAGGTTCATCTACCATTTTGATGAAGTCAAACTCTTTGACTACCACATCAAAACAGATGTTCCAACTCCGCGATGCCTACTTTATCACATAAAACATCTTGCACATGTTTCCGCTGCTCCCACTGTCTACGAAGCCCTCTGGCTGTGTACTTATAGACGCTCTCTTCTAAAGCATTATTTAGAAAAGCAGTCATGACACCCAACCACCAGATATCGTTGTCATGGTATGTAGCCGTGGCAGGTAGGATCTGGATGGACTTAAGCATAGCTTTGAAAGTCTCAACTTTGCCATGTACACCAAGTAATCTTCTAAAGATATACTTGCTCCTGATGGGGATTTAACCCTTCAGATAAAGCAACCAAAGTCCATACTTTGTTGGTATATAAGGATTCCATCTCAGATCGCTAAGCATCCAGCCATTCTTACAGAGTCCCACTCCTGATGGCGAGCTCGAAACTAGTTCGGTCATCATCTCATGATGCAATCCTCGCTCCCACTGTCATAGAGAAACCGAAGTATCTCTCAGGTGGATGAGGAACCCTACTAGATCGGCGGAGAAGCTGAGGTTCTTTGGTTACTATTGAATCCTTCAGGTTTACCAAATCATCTGTTGTAGTTTGTATAGCAGGAACTCCTTCCAGTTCTACTTCTTGACCAATAATTTCTTCACAAGAAATTCCCTTTCACAAAGGTGGCATGCTGAGAAACAAAACATCTTTTGTTCCTCTGTTTGGTAGAAGATATTCCCTTGCGAATGCTTGGGATATCCAACAAACTTCCACAGAACTGAGTTTGATTTGAACCTTATTCAATAGGTCTGCAGCTTCTCAAGTGCATAACTCCCAAAGGAAATAGGAAATTCAGTAGTACTCATCATAGAGCACACCATATCAAATAGGTTGTGATTGCTCCGCCCCGATACATCGACGTGTTGTGGTGTATACGGAGAAGTATTGCTGAGAGAGAATCTCATTCTCCTTTAGAATAGTCTAGGAATTCTGTGCTCAAGTATTCTCCTCCTCGATCTCATCAAAGTACATAATACTTATACACGTTTTGGTTCTCTATTTCTAACTTATATTCTGTGAATATCTCAAAAGGTTCGGACTTGTGTTTCAACAGCAACATATGTCTGAATCTTGAGAGATCATCAGTGAATCTAATGAAGTATAAAGAACCAATCCTTGCATTTGTAGACAGGGGACCTCATACATCAACATGTATTAATCCCAAAAGTTCACTAACACTTTCTCTGTTTCCAATAAATAGAGCCGTGGTCATCTTATCTTTGTGACATGACCGGCAAGTTTCATAAGATGTAAATTCAAACTAATTAAAATATGCATCTAAATGTATCTTCAGCTAGTCGGGTCGCATTGATATGACCTAGTCTACAATACCTCAAAAAGGATTCGTTCATTTCTGAACTCTTCCTCTTGTGTGTGTTCTGAATACTAAGAACTGTAGTTTGATTTAAAACGTCAATGCTTTTAGATAACATGCCTGAACCGATCAACTCTTGATATAGGAAATGTTCAAAACATTATCCAACAATACAAAGTTATATCCTTCTTTACTAATAAAGAGATCGATATGATGTTATATATCAGGTTTGGTATCTAATAACATTCATTCAGAATCAATGTATTCTGGTAATACAGGGTGATAGTGACCAACAGACTTGGCTGCAACACTTGCACCGTTTCTATATCATGAAACTTATCACCCGTTCTCAGTTCTCTATAATGAACACACCCGAAAAAGATGTATCAACATGCACTTTCTTCGTTTGGGCGGCACGGGAATTCTGGTAATCCCCTATTTCCTGCTCTATCTTATAACAATTATAAGTTGGAGCGGGACCAACGTTCCTAAGCGCAGTATAACAAGCGGGTTCGGTCAATACATCCGTATTATTATCTTGATTAAGGCGTGACATAGTCGTAACCAGGAGAGAGAGAAGAAAACACTCAGCGTGCACTTTTATAAGATTAGATTGGTTATCAATTTATCTAATCAGGATGTCTCCCACTGTTTTAGTGAAATCTTCCTTCAAACCCTAAAAGGAAAGACTAGCCGGGATTAATTACACCCTATAAGTTCGCCAATCTTTCAGCCAGGTCAGTGTCGGTACATTGAGGGAGGTTCCCCGTGCTTTCGCACGGACCTAATTAAAGTAAACCTCGTTTTCCCAGGGGCGTAACCCCGTTGACACTTTTCTTGACACCTACTTGATCGGCTAATTGTAATGTGTAAAACTCTCCCAGGAGTAACTCTTACTCGCAGCGGGTATTGGGATCCAACTATCTCATAGAAGGTATGCAGTCTCATTGCAAATTTCAACACTTGAAATTCCCAATAATATTTTACCCCTAGTGACTTATAACCTTAACTATGGTCAACAAATCATAAGCACTTGACATGTTCAACCCGTCATTTCCGGATTGATTAGACCCACCCATATAACCCTTAACTAAGGTCAACAAAGTCATATGACTGTCCTAATTAATCACATCATATGTTATATAGGAAAATATCACTTAGCTACCGTACACTGCGCCTTAACTATGGTCAACAAACGCAGCACGAATACTAAGTACTCTATTTCCTAAAATGACGGAGGGTTACGTCAGGTATTTAAGAAAACCCTTTGCATAATGAACTTGATATCGTTGTAGAATCGAGTGATTTTAAATGGAGTGTTTTTTAGGCTTTTCTAGTTTTGCTAAAAAGGTCACTCCCGGTGAAGGGATCGTCGGCTCTTTCCTCATCGAATAAGGTGCAGGATATTTCACAAATATCACTATGCAAAGCAAAAACTATAGAAGCAATCAAAAGACAAACCGAGTATGCAGCATCTTCTAGTTTCACTAAAGAGGTCACTCCCGGTGAAGGGATCTCAGCTCTTTTCTTATTGAATAAGGTCCTGGATGTTCTACAAGGAACACCGCTATGCAAAGCAAGAACTAGAGCTACAAATTTTTAAACAAGTTTCTACAACATCTTAGGTTCCTTTTAGTTTCATTAATCTCATTAATGAAGTCCCATTTTATTATGCTTCACAAGCATCACATTTGAAACGAAATCTGCAATATAACATATATCTCATATATATAATATAAACATTCGTCTCAGGCAGTAATATGACTTCATCACAGAACATTACAGCAGAAGAACATATATGAAATATTGGATATACTAGGACGTCCGTGTTTTAATACGAGCCTGTATAAAATACGGATTCAACGGTCGCGATGAATAGCCAAACCCACATCCCTAGACCCCTACGAGAGCGGCAAGTAACCCTGCTAGTTCTAGAGTTAGGAGACCCGGTCTCGACTCCTCGAGATTGTCTTCCACTGGACCCTAGAACCTGGTTACTTGTACTCCCCGCCTTGGGTCTACCTAATGCGGAAAAGTAAATAATATACAATGGTGACATCATCCTCAGCCCGGAAGTGTCCCAATAAAAGAATATTACATACAAATGAATTTTACATGAATGAAAATAAAAACGCTCATCTCACATAAAACCACGGCTATTTAGAACGCGACGATCCAATATAAGTTATCACAGCAACACATAATATCTCATATCATCAACGTAAGCAAGTATGCGTATCCTGATTGTCCTTGATGTATAGCAACGAAGCCGGCGATACACCACATACTATGCTTACGGTCACAGAAAAGAAATTGTAAAACTATAACAGTTGGAATCCGCAACCTTCTTAGACATCGCATGCCTAACCAAATGAATTCCTTAGACATCGCATGCCTAACAATTATAAACCCCGCATTTTAGTCTCATTATCGAAAACTCTTTTCAATATAAAGTCGGGCAATTCAACAAGATTTTCGACATCTTGATCGAATGCTCGTCGCAAAATTTAGAAGACGGCCGCACCCCCGATGCCGTCGACGAAGTGCACTAAGGCGGAACACCGCTTCCGCGAGCACCCGAACGGATGCTTTTGGCGACGGGGTTCTCCTACAGTCACTTGGTCGAGGCTATGGAGCATGGCTGTCCATTAAGTTTATCCGGCGAGTATCTGCGTACGCTACGTGATTGCGACGGACTTTTGATCACATCAAAATTCCATGGCAACCGATCATCTGAGACTAAACTGCTATGTTTATAACATTCAAATTAGTTATCTCATAACTACCTGTGGAATCCAAATATTGTATCACATTCCAGATAAATAGACAATTTTAAACTTTCTGATCGAATAATCAAACACCCAAGATTTCCCAAATAGCTCAACACTTGAGCGGAGTTCAAAAAAATATCCATTACATGCTACAGTACCAATGGCCAGCCATAGAAGGCTCAAGCCAACGCCTCAAATGTGCCAACGCCATACTGCCCCAAACCCTAAGGTTCAGAGACGGTTCAGACGGACACAAAATTGAGTTAAGGTTTGTGTTCTTCTTGAGGGTCCACCGCGTTACTTGCATGATTTTCCGGAAGTTTCAAACTCGAGAAAAATCCAACTTTTGAAAAATTTTCCGACAGGGGAAAAAGTTAGTTATTGATATCCGTTCGAACTTTTTAACAGTTTCTAAAATTATCCGGAAAAAAACATAAACGAAGTTATATTATCCGATCGAATCAACGAGTCCCCAATACAACCCAGAAAACTCAACTCTTGAGTGGAATTGAAAATTCCCAGAATAGTGCAAAAGAAATCAGGAATGATACTGTAAAGTAGTGGGCCACACTATTACTATTCCGCCGCGGAACCGATGCCACGTGCGTGGTTTGGCCGCGGTTCCGCGGTCACGTGATCGAGTCAATGGTCCATACTTCACAGTAATTCCTATATTTTCCTGCACGATTTTCTGGATATTTTTAGTATGAAAATATCAACAATTTTGAAAAAATTCCAGAAACTAGGTTAAAATGGGGTTTCGGGGTTCGATCGGACTTTTAACTTCGCCCAGACTTCGCCTAAAACTCTAGCTTGGCTCTAATACTACTGTAGGGTTGCTAGGCACATGCACAAGGGTCTACGAGGCATCAACCATACCCGATTTAAAATTTAGCCGTGCCGAACAACCCTTAACAAGATCTTTAAACTAGAGATTATGCGAAAACAAGGATGTTAAACATTTTAAAACTAAGTGAGAGGGATTACAACCTATGTAGATCCGGTCCTTCACTTCTAAAGCTCCGTGTTGAGGTCCTTTCGCTGCGATCATCGTGTACCAGACTCTCGTGAGGCTCTATGAAGAGAAAGATGCAAGCTTGCTTACGATCTTCGATAACAAAGATGATCTACCTTGAAGTTTCATTAACACAAGCTCTCACTCACTAAATAAAGTGAACACCCTCATCTAAATGGCAAGGGTAGATGAGGATGATGAAGTAGGATTTTTGCACTCATTTGTTTTCTTATTCTCACTCACTTTCATCATAAAAAGCAAAGCAAGAAAGCTTTTACTCAAGGAAGATGAAGAAGAAGAAGAATAGTGAATCCTTTTGTGATGAATAATGAAAGTTATGATAAGGTTAGAAATGCAACCATGGTTAAAGTAATCATTGTAGAGATTATTAGTTATATGTATGCCCTAGAGGCCATTACTGTACATTGGATGTATATTGTAGTGGATGCTGCGACATATATAGGTAGGACTTTCTTGCTCGACATGATAGTACGCTATCTGGTTGCTCTTTATCTTAACATGTATACTTTCTGTCTCTCTCTGATTACATGTTGATAAAGCCCTTAAGATGTGTACCCGACTTCCAGGACTATGATGCAGATCATACTAGTGGGGCCTGGGTAGTCAATGAGTACATCCTTCATTGTTCCTAGTCGTGGGAATATTGAGACGGGGCATCGATATTCCAGAGTAGACTAGCGTATATCTTCTCGACCCATGTGATGGGCGATGGATGATCCCATATCCATTGGTGTTTGACATCAGAGATGGTATGCGTGTGCTCAGTGGAGACTGGGTACACTGAATGGACTTGCCGAGAACTCCCAGATGGTATTATACCTCACGTCAGATGGCAGTTCTCTGGTGACACTGGTACAGCTTAGTCTATTGACCCGAGATCGTCATAGAGTCTTGTGTGTCTCCCACTGTGCTTTGATTTCCACCCTACCATGGCTCTACTGAGTCGTGCAAACAGGTGGTTTTTGGGTACAGTCCCGATTCACATGGAGGCAATGAGCGATAGGAGGGGATTCGTCTCTCCCGGTATTGGTGGTTGATGTTGCGCTATGCTCGACTGGCCATAACAGGAAATCCCTGGCCAGGGTTGCAGTGACCTACTGGTAAGTGTTATCAGTAGTTTCACACATGTCATGGACTTCACGTCGGCATGAATTATCAAGCTATTGGGGTCTGACGTTTACCACCCCTAGGCGAGATATGCGACATATCAGACGAACAGACCGGACTGTACGGTAAGTGTTGCTGGTTGGATTCACAAGAGTGTGAGCGGGCTTGCTCGTCGATCTTCTGATCACTCAATACCCGGGTGGCCGTTACGTTTAGCAGACCGCTTGCGGCTTGTGGGTGTTTGATATGATCATCATCTGCTGCCGGCGTATTGACGAGTCTTTAGAGTCCTACACAGAGGTTTCCTGGCTCAAGCGAAACGAAATAGGAGCACATATGGGATATGTGCGGGACAGAGAATAATGCGTGTATGTGATACCGTATTTCATTCTCGCGATGCATGTGTCGAATGGTTGTATGAGATATAACCTACTTATCGAATCAAGGATTGACTCGATAAGCCGATACATTGGATACTAGCCGGTTATATGCGACAAGACCGGATCGTTAAATCAAGTGTTGATTTAATGATTTAATGTAGAATTATATATTTGATATATTACTTTGCATTAACTAGTATTGGTTCACTTTTAAAGGATTTTGTCACTTGAAATGCACAAGTTGTATATGTGATATACTTTTGTGCACAAGATTGTATCATGTTTGATGATACATGCAAGCTAGGGTTAGTGTAAAGAATTAAACCATGGTTAAACTAATGGTTAGGGTTTTGTTTTTCCATTTACTTATTTATCTATTTATTTATTTATTTATTTTTGGAAAAGATGAGAAAAGAATGGTTGCTATTTTTATTTTTAGTTGAACATTCATGAAACTTTGACTAAGTCACCATTCTTGTCTCATGCTTAACCCTAACCATATGAACTAACCATAGTACATTCTCTACACTTAACCAAGGGTTAGTAAATGATAAGTATTGATTTATTTATCTATTTTACATAACTTATGATATCTTCTTCTTCTTCTTCATCTTCTTCTTTCATGAGAAGAAAGCTTGCTACATCAACGGTGATTGATGAAAAAGTGTGAGAAATCCAAATCTAAAGTCTACCCACTTCCTATTTCTTCATCCTCTATCTCTTGCCAAGTAGTATAGGGTGTTTCCTTCACAAGTTTTCTTGACTTGGTGAAGTTGGAGCTTGATCTAGCGATGCCTCGACGTAGATCATCTTCGGCATCGTCGTCGATGACCTAGCCCGTTTTTCTCCGATAAAGCCGACGCTAGAGCTCAAGATACGATTTGGACAGCGAGGGGACTTCATCACGGAGCCTAGGAGGTGGTGGACCGGATCTACAAAGGTTGTAGCCCCTTTCCTTTAGCTATATTTCCGTTTACTTGCTTGCATCGCCTATATATCTAGTTGACGATCCGTATTAGGGTTTGTAGGCACCCGTAAAATTTGATTTGTGCATGTTTGATCACTTGTGAGACTCCATTAGAGTGCCTAGGAACCCTACAGTGGTATCAGAGCCTAGTTAGAGCCTTAGGCTATGCGTAGAAGGAGTTAGAAGTCCGATCGACCCAAAACCCCGACTTTAAAATGCTTTCTGGACAATTCTGTAAAATGTGGATTTTTGTAGATTAAAAATTTGCAGAAACCTCAGTGCAATATTGTAAGAATTACTGTTTAAAATGGGGGCTCTGAATCGTTCATAGTGCGGCGGAACCGCCGCATATGCATGCCTTATGCGGCGGTTCCGCAGCAAGTTGGTCTCCTCTGGCACATTTTTCTGCACAGTAATTCTTATAGTTTATTGTTGGTGTTTCTGGGAATTTTTGATATTTATTCCAGAGTTTTATTTTCTGGGTTGTATTGGGAACTCGGTGTATCGATCGGATTGTCTAATTTTGTCTGTGTGTTTTTCCGGGTAATTTTTAGAATATGTTAAAAAGTTCGACCGGATACAAATACCCACTTTTTCCCCTGCCGGGAAATTTTCAATTGTTGGATTTTTCCGTAGTTTAACGACGTTCTAAGTAGTGCAAGTAACGCGATGGTCCCTCTAGAAGACAACAAACCTTAACTCGATTATGTGACCGTCTTGAACTGCCCTTTGAACCTTCGGGTTTGGGGCAGTACGGCGTGCCACATGTGAGGCGTTGGCTTGACCCTTCTACGGCTGGACCGTTGGTACTGAGGCACGAACTGAATGTTGTTAGACTTATTTCATGTGTTGAGCTGTATCGGGAAAACTTGGGTGTTCGATTGTTCGATCGGAAAGTTTAACATTTTCTATTTTATCCGGAATGTGATACAACAATTGGAATTCACAAAAGTTATGTGATAACTGAATGAATGTAATAAACATAGCACTTTAGTCTCACTTGATCGGTTCCCACGGAATTTTGATGTGATCAAAAGTCCGTCGCAATCACGTAGCGTACGCGGATACTCGCCGGGTAAACTTAATAGACAGCCTCACTCCATAGCCCCGACCAAGTGACTGTAGGAGAACCCCGTCGCCGAAAGCATCCGTTCGGGTGCTCGCGGCAGCGGTGTTCCGCCTTGGTGCACTTTGTCGACGGCGTCGGGGGTGCGGCCGCCTACTAAAGTTTGCGACGAGCATTCGATCAGAATATCGGGAATCCTGTTGAATTGCCCGACTTGATATTGAAAAGTGTTTTCGATAATGAGACTAAAATGCGGGGTTTATAATTGTTAGGCATGCGATGTCTAAGGTATTCATATGATTAGGCATGTGATGTCTAAAGAGTTTACGGATTCCAACTGTTGTAGTTTTACACTTTCTTTTCTGTGACCGTAAGTGTAATATGTGATATCGCCAGTTTCGTTGCTATATGTCAACGACAATTGGGATGCACATATTTACTTACGTTGATGACATGTGATGTTATGTGTTGCTGGATATGTTATATTGGATCGTCGTGTTTGAATAGCCGGGGTTTTTTTTATGTGAGATGGGTGTTTTTCATTTTCATTCATGTAAAACTTGTATGTAATATTCTTTTATTGCGGCACTTCCAGGTTGCGGATTGTGTCACCATTTGTATATTATTTACTTTTCTGCACTAGGATAGACCCAAGGAGGAGGGCACAAGTAACCGGGTTCTGGGGTCTAGTGGGAGACCAACTTGAGGAGTCGAGTCCGGGTCTCCTAACCTTAGAATTGGTAGGGTTGCTTGCCGCTCTCGTTGGGGTCTAGGGGTGTGGGATTGGCTATTCATCACGACCGTGGAATCCGTGTTTTATACTGGTTCGTATTGAAAACACGGACGTCCTAGTATATCCAATATTTCATATGTTTCTTCTGCTGTGATTTATCTGTGATCATGTGATGTTCAGTGATAGATATAGTATATAGTATATATGATATATTGTATAAACGTTGCTTATGTTTTACACCCGCGCTAGCCCTGCCCCGCTCTGCCGTTAGTTACCTAACCTAACGGTGCAGACAGGACATCGAGGCGAATGCGGATGGCATAAGCGTACGTTATATTTATCTGTGATGTTTAGGTAGAATTAAATGATGGGATATTCATTAATGAGATTAATGAAAGAAAATAAACCTAATTGATGTTGTGGAATCGAATTTCAAAATAAAAACAGGTAGTTACAGTTCTTGCTTTGCATCGCGGTGTTCATTATAGAACATCCTGCACCTTATTCTATGAGGAAAGGACCGAGATCCCGTCACCGGGAGTGACTCCTTTAGCAATAACTGGCAGATGCTACAACCCTCGGTTTGTCATTCGATTGCTTCTATAGTTTCCGCTTTGCACAGTGATATATATGATATAAACCGCACCTCATTCGACGAGGAAAGGGCCGACGATCCCTTCACCGGGAGTGACCCCTTTAGCAAAACTAGAAAAGCCTCAAAAACATTCCATTTAAAAACCATTTGATTCCGCAACGAGATCAAGTTCAAAGCGTTAAAGGTTTTCATAAAAACCATTCGCAACCCTCCGTCATTTTAGGAAGTAGAGTACTTAGTATTCGTGCTGTGTTTGTTGACCATAGTCAAGGCACAGTGTACAGTAGCTAAGTGATGTCTTCCTACACTGCATATGATGCGATTAGTTAGGACAGTCGCGTGACTTTGTTGACCTTAGTTAAGGGTCGTGTGGGTGGGTCTAATTAATCACGAAATGACGGGTAGAACTTGACTAGTACTTATAATTTGTTCACCATAGTTAAGGTCATAGGTGCTAGGGGTAAAAACCTTTAACGGGAGTTTCAAGTGTTGAAATTTGCAATGAGATTGCATACCTTCTATATGATAGTTGGATCCCGATACCCACTGTGAGTAATTGTTACTCCTGGGAGAGTTTTGCACTTTGCAATTAGCCGATCAAGTAGGTGTCTAGAAAGGTGTCAACGGGGTTACGCCTCTGGGAAAACGAGGTTTACTGTAATTAGGTCCGTGCGAAAGCACGGGAAACCTCCCTCAAAGTACCGACACAGGCCTGGCTGAAAGATTGGCGAACTTGTAAAGTGTAATTAATCCCGGCTAGTCTTTCCTTTTAAGGTTTGAAGGAAGATTTGATAAAGACAGTGGGAGCCATCCTGATTAGATAAAATATATAACCAATCTGATCTTGCAAGAGCGCACGCTGAGTGTTTTCTTCTCTCTCTCTCATGGTAGCGACCATATCACGCCTTAATCAAGATAATAAAATGGATGTATTGACCGAACCCGCTTGTTATACTGAGCTGAGGAACGTTGGTCCCGCTCCAACTTATAATTGTTACAAGACAGAGCAGGAAATTAGGGAATACCAGAATTCCTATGCCGCCCAAACGAAGAAAGTGCATATGATGCATCTCCTTCGGGTGTGTTCATTACAAAGAACCGTTTCTCAGTATCCTCTGCATCCTGGGTATATGATACTGGATCAGGATCCCAGATATGTAATCTGTTACATAGGGCTACAAAAGGGTAAAAAAAACTGAGAAAGGGTGATAAGTTTCATGAGATAGAAAACGGGGCAAGTGTTGCAGCCAAGTCTGTTGGTCACTGTCACCCTGTATTACGAATACATTGATTCTGAACAAATGCTATTAGATACCGAACCTGATATAGAAAATCATATCAGTCTCTTTATTAGTAAAGAAAGGATATAATTTTGTATTGTTGGATAATGTTTTGAACATTTCCTATATCAAAAGTTGATCGGTTCAGGCACGTTATCTAAAAGCATTGACGTTCTAAATCAAACTACAGTTCCTAGTATACAGAACACACACAATAGGAAAAGTTCAGAAATGAACGAATCATTCTTGAGGCATTGTAGACTAGGTCATATCAATGCGACCCGACTGGCTGAAGTTACATTTTAGATGCATATTTAAATCAGTTTGAATTTACATCTTATGAAACTTGCCAGTCGTGTCACAAAGATAAGATGACCATAGCTCTGTTTATTGGAAACAGAGGAAGAGTTAGTAAACTCTTGGGACTGATACATGATGATGTATGTAAGGTCTCCTGTCTGCACATGCCAGGACCGGTTCTTTATACTTCATTATATTCTCTGATAATCTCTGAAGATTCAGTCGTATGTTCCTGTTGAAACATAAGTCCGAAGCTTTTGAGGTATTCACAGAATATAAGTTGGAAGTAGAGAACCAAAATATGGGTATAAGTATTATGTCCTATGATGAGATCAGGGAGGAGAATACTTATGCATGGCATTCCTGGACCATTCTAAAAGAAAATGAGATTCTCTCTCAGCATTACTCCTCCGTATAAACCATAGCACGATGGTATATCGGGACGGAGCAATCACACCCTATATGATAAGGTGTGCTCTATGATGAGTACTACTGAGTTACCTATTTCCTTTTTGGGAGTTATGCGCTTGAGAAGCTGCATACCTATTGAATAGGGTTCCAATCAAATCAGTTGCCTACCGCTTCATATGTGATATGGAAAGGGAAGAGCCCATGTCTTAAGCTAGTTAAGATTTGGGGTTGACCGGCCTATGTCTAAAAGCAAAATCCGGACAAGCTCGAAGCAAGGTCTGTAATGTAGAATTGGAAAGGTTCCAGCTATACAAACTACAACAGACAATTTGGTAGAACCAAAGGATTTAGTAGATTCCAACGAACCTCAGCCTCTCCGCCGATCTAGTAGGGTTCCTCACCTGCTTGAGAGATACTTCGGTTTCTCGATGACAGTGGGAGCAAGGATTGCATCATGAGATGATGACCCAACTAGATTCGAGCAGGCCATCAAGAGTAGGGACTCTGTAAGAATGGCTGGATGCTTAGCAATCTGAGATGGAATCCATATACACCAACAAAGTATGGACTTTGGTTGCGATATCTGAAGGGTTAAATCCCCATCAGGAGCAAGTATATCTTGAGAAGATTACTTGGTGTAGATGGACAAGTTGAGACTTTCAAAGCTAGACTTGTTAAAGGTTTTCATCATCGACCAGGCACGAATAATGATGAAACCTTATCCAGGGACTATGCTTAAGTCTATCCAGATCCTACTTGCCACGGCTACATACCATGACTACGATATCTGGTGGTTGGGTGCCATGACTACTTTTCTAAATAATGATTTAGAAGAGAACGTCTATAAGAACACAGCCAGAGGGCTACGTAAACAGTGGGAGCAGCGGAAACGTGTGCAAGATGCTTTATAGGATAAAGCAGGCATCGCGGAGTTGGAACATCTGTTTTGATGGATTAGTTAAAGAAGTTGACATCATCAAAATGGTAGATGAACCTTGTATATACAAAACGGTAGTAGAGAGTGAAGTGGTCATCCTCGTATTGTACATGGACAACATACTCTTGATAGGAAAAGAGTTTCCTATGCTACGATCGGTCGATCTCCTATTATCACAAAGATTCTCCAATAGGATCAAAGTGATACCTACTAAATCCTAAGCTTTGGATCTATGAGATAGATCTAATTGGATGTTAGGATACTCACTAGTTGTAGTGAAATGGTATCAATCGATCCTGGGGAGAATCACTGGAAGGGTTCCAGAGCGATAAAGTAGACTGAATGTCAGTCACAGGCATTGTCTTTACCCTCAGTAATAGGATGGTATGTTGGAAGATTTCCAAGCTAGATACCGTGACAAACTAGAAGATAAAGGCTGGTAACATCGCTATTAAAGATACTACCAAAGAGGCAGTTTGGGTGTATATTGGTTCATAAGATGAACTAGGTTCCTGCCATTGTATGACAATGGAAGTGTGGTTTTGGCCCTGGAACCCTGGTCCCATCAGTGACCCAAACATATTCTGAGGAAGCATCACCTGATCATGGAGATAGTTGATCTCCAGGGTGATCGAGGTTAGGAGAGTAGACTCAGAGTACAACACGGCGGATCCACTCACTAAGGCCTTTTTCCCAAAGAGAGACTTTTAGGGGATGGTTGAGTATTAGATACTACAACCACTGCTACAGATGGCCCTAGTGCAAGTGGGAGATTGTTAGTTATATGTATGCCCTAGAGGCCATTACTGTACATTGGATGTATATTGTAGTGGATGCTGGGACATATATAGGTAGGACTTTCTTGCTCGACATGATAGTACGCTATCTGGTTGCTCTTTATCTTAACATGTATACTTTCTGTCTCTCTCTGATTACATGTTGATAAAGCCCTTAGGATGTGTACCCGACTTCCAGGACTATGATGCAGATCATACTAGTGGGGCCTGGGTAGTCAATGAGTACATCCTTCATTGTTCCTAGTCATGGGAATATCGAGACGGGGCATCGATATTCTAAAGTAGACTAGCGTATATCTTCTCGACCCATGTGATGGGCGATGGATGATCCCATATCCATTGGTGTTTGACATCAGAGATAGTATGCGGGTGCTCAGTGGAGACTGGGTACACTGAACGGACTCGCCGAGAACTCCCAGATGGTATTATACCTCACGTCAGATGGCAGTTCTCTGGTGACACTGGTACAGCTTAGTCTGTTGACCCGAGATCGTCATAGAGTCTTGTGTGTCTCCCACTGTGCTTTGATTTCCACCCAACCACGGCTCTACTGAGTCATGCAAACAGGTGGTTTTTGGGTACAGTCCCGATTCGCATGGAGGCAATGAGCGATAGGAGGGGATTCGTCTCTCCAGGTATTGGGGGTTGATATTGCGCTATGCTCGACTGGCCATAACAGGAAATCCCTAGCCAGGGTTGCAGTGACCTACTGGTAAGTGTTATCAGTAGTTTCACACATGTCATGGACTTCACGTCGGCATGACTTATCAAGCTATTGGGGTCTGACGTTTACCACCCCTAGGCGAGATATGCGACATATCAGACGAACAGACCGGACTGTACGGTAAGTGTTACTGGTTGGATTCACAGGAGTGTGAGCGGGCTTGCTCGTCGATCTTCTGATCGCTCAATACCCGGGTGGCCGTTACGTTTAGCAGACCGCTTGCGGCTTGTGGGTGTTTGATATGATCATCATCTGCTGCCGGCGTATTGACGAGTCTTTAGAGTCCTACACAGAGGTTTCCTGGCTCAAGCGAAACGAAATAGGAGCACATATGGGATATGTGCGGGACCGAGAATAATGCGTGTATGTGATACCGTATTTCATTCTCGCGATGCATGTGTCGAATGGTTGTATGAGATATAACCTACTTATCGAATCAAGGATTGACTCGATAAGCCGATACATTGGATACTAGCCGGTTATATGCGACATGACCGAATCGTTAAATCAAGTGTTGATTTAATGATTTAATGTAGAATTATATATTTGATATATTACTTTGCATTAACAAGTATTGGTTCACTTTAAAAGGATTTTGTCACTTGAAATGCACAAGTTGTATATGTGATATACTTTTGTGCACAAGATTGTATCATGTTTGATGATACATGCAAGCTAGGGTTAGTGTAAAGAATTAAACCATGGTTAAACTAATGGTTAGGGTTTTGTTTTTCCATTTACTTATTTATCTATTTATTTATTTATTTATTTTTGGAAAAGATGAGAAAAGAATGGTTGCTATTTTTGTTTTTAGTTGAACATTCATGAAACTTTGACTAAGTCACCATTCTTGTCTCATGCTTAACCCTAACCATATGAACTAACCATAGTACATTCTCTACACTTAACCAAGGGTTAGTAAATGATATGTATTGATTTATTTATCTATTTTACATAACTTATGATATCTTCTTCTTCTTCTTCATCTTCTTCTTTCATGAGAAGAAAGCTTGCTACATCAATGGTGATTGATGAAAAAGTGTGAGAAATCCAAATCTAAAGTCTACCCACTTCCTATTTCTTCATCCTCTACCTCTTGCCAAGTAGTATAGGGTGTTTCCTTCACATGTTTTCTTGACTTGGTGAAGTTGGAGCTTGATCTAGCGATGCCTCGACGTAGATCATCTTCGGCATCGTCGTCGATGACCTTGCCCATTTTTCTCCGATGAAGCCGACGCTAGAGCCCAAGATACGATTTGGACAGCGAGGGGACTTCATCACGGAGCCTAGGAGGTGGTGGACCGGATCTACAAAGGTTGTAGCCCCTTTCCTTTAGCTATATTTCCGTTTACTTGCTTGCATCGCCTATATATCTAGTTGACGATCCGTATTAGGGTTTGTAGGCACCCGTAAAATTTGATTTGTGCTTGTTTGATCACTTGTGAGACTCCATTAGAGTGCCTAGGAACCCTACAGAGATTTTACTAGGGTTAAGGGTTTGGGTTGGGTTAAAGAAATATCTTGCAAAATATCTTTTCCAAAACAAAAAATGAAAGCTTCTAGAAACTTCTAGAAAAGCTTAACCCAAATAAAACCCTAACCATGTTTAATCTCCGCTGAACATGTTGCCTTAATTGTAGGGATCCTAGGCACCCTCATGAGGTCTCACAAGGCATCAATCATGCCAATTTCAAAAAGTACGGTGCCGAGAAACCCTAGAATACGGATCGTTGGATAGAATTCTAGGCGAACAAAGTAACTAGTTAACTACTTTAACTAAGTGAACGGAAATACAACCTTTGTAGATCCGGTTCTCCACCTCCATAGCTCCGCAACGAAGTATCCTCGCTGTCCAAATCGAGATCCGGGCTCTTGCGTCGGCTTCATCGGAGAAGAAGCGGGCTAGGTCATCGAGGACGTGCCGAAGATGATCTACGTCGAAGCATCACTAGATCAAGCTCCACCTTCACCAAGCCATGAAAACTTGTGAAGGAAACACACTCTACTACTTGGCAAGAGGTAGAGGATGAAGAAATAGGAAGTGGGTAGACTTTAGAATTGGATTTCTCACTCATTTCCATCAATCACCATTGATGGAGTCTAGGTTTTTGCTTCTTGAAGAAGAAGAAGAAGAAGATGATAAAGAATGATTATTATCATAAGAATTATTTAAAATGAAAAGAATAATCCATTCTTATCATGAGTGAACCATGGTTAGTTGTAGAGAGTGAACTAGGGTTAGTGGAGTGGTTAGGGTTAAGCATGAGACAAAATGGTGACAAAGTCAAAGTGTTCATGAAACTTCATGAACAAAACAAAAATTGCCACCATTTTCTCATTTGCTTATTCTTTTTCCAAAAAGAAAAAGATTAATATATAAATAAGGAAATCAAAAACCCTAATCATCCACTTAACTATAGTTTGATACTTTACACTTAACCAAAAAGCATGTATCATCAAACATGATACAATCAAGTGCACAAAATCATATCGCATATGGAATGCGCACACCCGAGTGAGAAAATCCATTCAAAGTGAACCGATAGTAGTTAATGCAAAGTAATATATCAAATATATAATTATGCATTAAATCACTAAATCAACACTTGATTCAATGATCCGGTCATGTCGCACATAACCGACTGGTATTATCAGTAACAACTTATCGAATCAACGCTTGATCCGATAACCCGGCTATATCGCATATAACCGATCAATGTCACATCGCGAGAATGAAATACGGTATCACATACACGCATCATTCTCGGTCCCGCACATATCTCATATGCGCTCCTATTTCGTTTCGCTTGAGCCAGGAAACCTCTGTGTAGGACTCTAAAGACTCGTCAATACGCCGGCAGCGGATGATGATCATATCAAACATCCACAAGCCGCAAGCGGTCTGCTAAACGTAACGGCCACCCGGGTATTGAGCGATCTGAAGATCGACGAGCAAACCCGCTCACACTCCAGTGAATCCAACCAGTAACACTACCGTATAGTCCGATCTGATCGTCTGATATGTCGCATATCTTGCCTAGGGGTGGTAAACGTCAGACCCCAATAGCTCGATAAGTCGTGTCGATATGAGGTCTATAAATGTTCGAGAGACTACTGGTAACACTTACCAGTAAATCTCAGCAACCCTGGCCAGGGATTTCCTGTTATAGCCAATCGAACACAGCGCAACATCAACTCCCTATACCGGGAGAGACGAATCCCCTCCTATCGCTCATTGCCTCCATGTGACTCGGGACTGTACCCAAAAACAACCGTTTTGCACGCCCTCTTGGACGTGGTAAGATGGAAATCAAAGCACAGTGGGAACCACACAAGACTCTATGACGATCTCGGGTCAACAGACTACTCTGTACCAGTGTCACCAGAGAACTGCCATCTGACGTGAGGTATAATACCATCTGGGAGTTCTCGGCGAGTCCGTCCAGTGTACCCAGTCTCTACTGAGCACCCGTATATCATCTCTGATGTCAAACACAAATGGATATGGGATCATCCATCGCCCATCTGTATGGGTCGAGAAGGTATACGCTAGTCTACTCTGGTATATCGATGCCCCGTCTCGATACACCCACGACTAGGGACTTTGAAGGATGTACTTATGGACTACCATGTCCCCACTAGTATGATCCGCATCACAGTCCAGGTAGTCAAGTACAGATCCTAAGGGCTTTACCAACATGTAACAGGGAGACAATCAGTGTACACATTAAGGTAAAGATCAACCAGATAGCATACTATCATGTCGAGCAAGAAAGTCCTCCTTATATATGTCCCAACATCCACTACAATATACATCCTATGTATAGTAATGGCCTCTAGGGCATACATATAACTAACAATCTCCCACTTGCACTAGGGCCATCTGATAGCAGTGGTTGCAGTATCTCATACTCAACCATCCCATAATAGTCTCTCTCTGGGAACAGGCCTTTGTGAGTGGATCCGCTGTGTTGTCCTCTGAGTCTACTCTCCTAACCTCGATCTCCCTGGAGATCAACCATCTCCATGATCAGGTGACACTGCCTTAGAATATGTCTCGATCACTGATGGGACGGACGTTCCTTGGCATAAGCCACAACTCCATTGTCTCACAATGGTTGGAACGTAGTTCATCTCATGAACCAGTATGCACCCAAACATCCTCCTTGGTAGTATCTTAAGTAGCGATGTATCCTGCCTTTATCTTCTAGTATGCCACGGTATCTAGCTTGGAACTCTTCCAACATACCGTCCCTCCACTGAGGGTAAAGACAATGCCTGTGACTGACATTCAGTCGTCTTTATCACCCTGGAACCCTTCCAGTGATTCTCCCCAGGATCGGTTGATACCGTCTCACTACAACAAGTGAGAGTCCTAACATCCAATTAGATCTATCTTATAGATCCAAAAACCCAGGATTTAGGAGGTATCACTTTGATCCTATATGGAGAATCAATGTGATAAGCGGATATTGATCGAGCGTAGCATAGGAAACACCTTCCCTATCAAGAGTATGTCATCCACGTACTCTACGAGGATCTCCACCATACTCCCTACTACCTTTTTGTTTATACAAGGTTCATCTACCATTTTGATGATGTCAAACTCTTTGACTTATCCATCAAAACAGATGTTCCAACTCCGTGATGCCTGCTTTATCCTATAAAACATCTTACACACGTTTCCGCTGCTCCCACTGTCTACGAAGCCCTCTGGCTGTGTACTTATAGACGCATTCTTCTAAAACATCATTTAGAAAAGCAGTCAAGACACCCAACCACCAGATATCGTAGTCATGGTATGTAGCCGTGGCAAGTAGGATCTGGATGGACTTAAGCATAGATACTGGAAAAGGTTTCATCATTATCCACGCCTGGTCGATGACGAAAGCCTTTAACAAGTCTAGCTTTGAAAGTCTCAACTTTTCCATCTACACCAAGTAATCTTCTCAAGATATACTTGCTCCTGATGGGGATTTAACCCTTCAGATATAGCAACCAAAGTCCATACTTTGTTGGTGTACATGGATTCCATCTCAGATCACTAAGCATCCAGCCATTCTTAGAGAGTCTTACTCCTGATGGCCAGCTCGAAACTAGTTGGGTCATCATCTCATGATGCAATCCTCGCTCCCACTGTCATAGAGAAACCGAAGTATCTCTCAGGTGGGTGAGGAACCTTACTAAATCGGCGGAGAGGCTGAGGTTCGTTGGTAACTATTGAATCCTTTGGTTCTATCAAATTATCTGCTGTAGTTTGCATAGCAGGAACTTTTCCAGTTCTACATTACAGACCTTGCCTCGAGTTTGTCCGGATTTTGCTTTTAGACATAGGCCGGACAACCCAAAATCTTAACTAGCTTAAGACATGGGCACTTCCCTTTCCATATCACATATGAAGTGGTAGGCAACTGATTTGATTGGAACCCTATTCAATAGGTATGCAGCTTCTCAAGTGCATAACTCCCAAAAGGAAATAGGAAACTCAGTAGTACTCATCATAGAGCACACCTTATCATATAGGGTGAGATTGCTCCGCCCCGATATACCATCGTGCTATGGTGTATACGGAGGAGTAATGCTGAGAGAGAATCTCATTCTCCTTTGGAATAATCCAGGATTTTCGTGCTCAAGTATTCTCCTTCTCGATCACATCAAAGGACATAATACTTATACCCGTGTTTTGGTTCTCTACTTCTAACTTATATTCTGTGAATATCTCAAAAGGTTCGGACTTGTGTTTCAACAGGAACATAGGTCTGAAACGCGAAAGATCATCAGAGAACGTAATGAAGTATAAAGAACTAGTCCTGGCATGTGTAGACAGGAGACCTTATATACATCATCATGTATCAGTCCCAAGAGTTTACTAACTCTTTCTCTGTTTCCATTAAACGGAGCTATGGTCATCTTATCTTTGTGACATGATTGGCGAGTTTCACAAGATGTAAGTTCAAACTAATTTAAATATGCATCTTTATGTAACTCTAGCCAGTCGGGTCGCATTGATCTGACCTAGTCTACAATACCTCAAGAAGGATTCGTTCATTTCTGAACTCTTCCTCTTATGTGTGTTCCATATACTAAGAACTGTAGTTTGATTTAGAACATCAATGCTTTTAGATAACGTGCCTGAACCGATCAACTTTTGATATAGGAAATGTTCAAAACATTATCCAACAATACAAAATTTTATCATTTCTTTACTAATAAAGAGACTGATATGATTTTGTATATCAGGTTCGGTATCTAATAACTTTCGTTCAGAATCAATGTATTGGTAATACAGGGTGACAGTGACCAACAGACTTGGCTGCAACTCTTGCCCCGTTTTCTGCCTCATGAAACTTATCACCCGTTCTCAGTTCTCTACCTTTTTGTAGCCCTATGTAACAGATTACATATCTGGGATCCTGATCTGGTATCACATACCCAGGACGTAGAGGATACAGAGAAACAGTTCTGTGCAACGAACACACCCGAAGATGATGCATCATATGCACTTTCTTCGTTTGGGCGGCACGGGAAATCTGGTATTCCCCAATTTCCTGCTCTGTCTTATAACAATTATAAGTTGGAGCGGGACCAACGTTTCCCAGCTCAGTATAACAAGCGGGTTCGGTCAATATTCCGTATTATTATCTTGATTAAGGCGTGATATGGTCGCTACCTGGAGAGAGAGAGAAGAAAACACTCAGCGTGCGCTCTTGCAAGAATAGATTGGTTATTATTTTATCTAATCAGGATAGCTCCCACTGCTTTTTATCAAATCTTCCTTCAAACCCTAAAAGGAAAGACTAGCCGGGATTAATTACACACTACAAGTTCGCCAATCTTTCAGCCAGGCCAGTGTCGGTACTTTGAGGGAGGTCCCCCGTGCTTTCGCACGAACCTAATTAATGTAAACCTCGTTTTCCCAGAGGCGTAACCTCGTTAACACCTTTCTAGACACCTACTTGATCGGCTAATTATAATATGTAAATCTCCCCCAGGAGTAACTCTTACTCGCAGCGGGTATCGGGATCCAACTATCTCATAGAAGGTATGCAATCTCATTGCAAATTTCAAAACTTGAAATTCCGGATAATATTTTGCCCCTAGCTCGCTATGACCTTGACGTATGCCAAACAACCCATAGTCTGCTAGTCAAGTTCAACCCGTACATTTCTTGATTGAATTAAACCCACCCGTACGACCCTTGACGCATGCCAAACAACGCCGTACGAATACCCTAATCCAATCGCATCATATGCTAGCAGATAAGCACTAGTTAGCTACCGTACACTACGCCTTGACGCATGCCAAACAACCGCAGCACGAATACTAACTAGTACTTATCTAAAATGACGGAGGGCTACGACAGGTTTTTCTGAAAACCTATTGCGTAATGAACTTGATATCGTTGTAGGATCGAATGAGTTTTGAAATGGAGTGTTTTTTAGGCTTTTCTAGTTTTGCTAAAGGAGTCACTCCCGGTGAAGGGATCGTCGGTCCTTTCCTCGTCGAATGAGGTGCGGGATATATCGCATATATCACAGTGCAAAGCAGAAACACTTAAAAGTAATCAAAAGACAAACCGAGTGTGTAGCATCTGCCAGTTATTGCTAAAGGAGTCACTCCCGGTGAAGGGATCTCGGTCCTTTCCTCATCGAATAAGGTGCAGGATATATCACATATACCGCTGTTCAAAGCAAGAACTGTAGCTACCTGTTTTATTTTGAAATTCGATTCTACAACATCTTAGGTTTCTTTTATTTCATTAATCACATTAATGAAGTCCCATCATTTAAGTACCTAAACATCACAGATAAATACGACGTACACTTATGCCATCCGCATTCGCCTCGATGTCCCCTCCTGCACAGTTAGGTTAGGTAACTAACGGCAGAGCCGCGCAGGGCTAGTGCGGGTGTAAAACATAAGTAACATCTATATAATATATCATATATACTATATACTGTATCTATCACAGAACATCACATGATCACATCACAGATATCGCAGCAGAAGAATCATATGAAATATTGGATATACTAGGACGTCCGTGTTTTCAATACGAGCCAGTATAAAACACGGATTCCACGGTCGTGATGAATAGCCAAAACCACACCCCTAGACCCCTACGAGAGCGGCAAGCAACCCTACCAATTCTAGAGTTAGGAGACCCGGACTCGACTCCTCGAGTTGGTCTCCCACTGGACTCCAGAACCCGGTTACTTGTGCTCCCCTCCTTGGGTCTATCCTAGTGCGGAAAAGTAAATAATATACAAAGGGTGACATCTTCCGCAACCTGGAAGTGCCCCAATAAAAGAATATTACATACAAGTTTTTACATGAATGAAAATGAAAAACACTCATCTCACATAAAAACCCCCGGCTATTCAAACACGACGATCCAATATAACATATCCAGCAACACATAACATCACATGTCATCAACGTAAGTAAATATGTCCATCCCAATTGTCGTTGACATATAGCAACGAAACCGGCGATATCACATATTACACTTACGGTCACAGAAAAGAAAGTGTAAAACTACAACAGTTGGAATCCGCAACCTGCATAGACATCGCATGCCTAATCAAATGTATTCTTTAGGCATCGCATGCCTAACAATTATAAACTCCGCATTTTAGTCTCCAAATCGAAAACACTTTTCAATATAAAGTCGGGCAATTCAACAAGATTCCCGACATCCTGATCGAATGCTCGTCGCAAACTGCAGTAGACGGCCGCACCCCCGATACCGTCGACGAAGTGCACCAAGGCGGAACACCGCTACCGCGAGCACCCGGACGGATGCTTTCGGCGACGGGGTTCTCCTACAGTCACTTGGTCGGGGCTATGGAGTGAGGCTGTCTGTTAAGTTTACCCGGCGAGTATCCGCGTACGCTACGTGATTGCGACGGACTTTTGATCACATCAAAATTCCGTGGCAACCGATCAAGTGAGACTAAACTGCTATGTTTATAACATTCATTCAGCTATCTCATAACTTTTGTGAATTCCAATTATTGTATCCCATTCCAGATAAACAGAAAATGTTAAACTTTTCAATCGAACAGTCAAATACCCAAGTTTTCCCGATACAGCTCAACACATGAAATAAGTCTAACAACATTCAGTTCGTGCCTCAGTACCAACGGTCCAGCCGTAGAAGGGTCAAGCCAACGCCTCACATGTGGCACGCCGTACTGCCCCAAACCCGAAAGTTCAAAGGGCAGTTCAAGACGGTGACATAATCGAGTTAAGGTTTGTTGTCTTCTAGAGGGTCCATCGCGTTACTTGCACTACTTAGAACGTCGTCAAACTACGGAAAAATCCAACACTTGGAAATTTCCCGACAGGGAAAAATTGGGTATTTATATCCGGAAAGACACACAGACAAAATTTGATACTCCGATCGAAACACCGAATCCCCAAAACAATCCCAGAAAATTCAACTCTTGAATAAATATTAAAAATTCCCATAAAATCCAACATTACAAAATAGGAGTTACTGTGGAAACAGGGGGTGATGATGTCACATATTGGCCGCGGAACCGCCGCAGAAGCCATGCTTCTGCCGCGGTTCCGCCGCCCTTTTAACGAATTAGCCCCACGAATTTCACAGTAATTCTAATAGCACCCTGCTGAATTTTTTAGAAATTTTTAATCTGGAAAAATCCATGTTTTTGAAAAAAGGACAGAGAGCATGGAAATTTTGGGTTTTCGGTTCGTTCGGACTTCAAATTCCGTCTAGATTTCGCCTAAGGCTCTAGCTAGGCTCTGATACCACTGTAGGGATCCTAGGCACCCTCATGAGGTCTCACAAGGCATCAACCATGCCAATTTCAAAAATTACGGTGCCGAGAAACCCTAGAATACGGATCGTTGGCTAGAATTCTAGGCGAACAAAGTAACTAGTTAACTACTTTAACTAAGTGAACGGAAATACAACCTTTGTAGATCCGGTTGTCCACCTCCATAGCTCCGCAACGAAGTATCCTCGCTGTCCAAATCGAGATCCGGGCTCTTGCGTCGGCTTCATCGGAGAAGAAGCGGGCTAGGTCATCGACGACGTGCCGAAGATGATCTACGTCGAAGCATCACTAGATCAAGCTCCACCTTCACCAAGCCATGAAAACTTGTGAAGGAAACACACTCTACTACTTGGCAAGAGGTAGAGGATGAAGAAATAGGAAGTGGGTAGACTTTAGAATTGGATTTCTCACTCATTTCCATCAATCACTATTGATGGAGTCTAGGTTTTTGCTTCTTGAAGAAGAAGAAGAAGAAGATGATAAAGAATGATTATTATCATAAGAATTATTTAAAATGAAAAGAATAATCCATTCTTATCATGAGTGAACCATGGTTAGTTGTAGAGAGTGAACTAGGGTTAGTGGAGTGGTTAGGGTTAAGCATGAGACAAAATGGTGACAAAGTCAAAGTGTTCATGAAACTTCATGAACAAAACAAAAATTGCCACCATTTTCTCATTTGCTTATTCTTTTTCCAAAAAGAAAAAGATTAATATATAAATAAGGAAATCAAAAACCCTAATCATCCACTTAACTATAGTTTGATACTTTACACTTAACCAAAAAGCATGTATCATCAAACATGATACAATCAAGTGCACAAAATCATATCGCATATGGAATGCGCACACCCGAGTGAGAAAATCCATTCAAAGTAAACCGATAGTAGTTAATGCAAAGTAATATATCAAATATATAATTATGCATTAAATCACTAAATCAACACTTGATTCAATGATCCGGTCATGTCGCACATAACCGACTGGTATCATCAGTAACAACTTATCGAATCAACACTTGATCCGATAACCCGGCTATATCGCATATAACCGATCAATGCCACATCGCGAGAATGAAATACGGTATCACATACACGCATCATTCTCGGTCCCGCACATATCTCATATGCGCTCCTATTTCGTTTCGCTTGAGCCAGGAAACCTCTGTGTAGGACTCTAAAGACTCGTCAATACGCCGGCAGTGGATGATGATCATATCAAACATCCACAAGCCGCAAGCGGTCTGCTAAACGTAACGGCCACCCGGGTATTGAGCGATCTGAAGATCGACGAGCAAGCCCGCTCACACTCCAGTGAATCTAACCAGTAACACTACCGTACAGTCCGGTCTGATCGTCTGATATGTCGCATATCATGCCTAGGGGTGGTAAACGTCAGACCCCAATAGCTCGATAAGTCGTGTCGATATGAGGTCTATAACTGTTCGAGAAACTACTGGTAACACTTACCAGTAGATCTCAGCAACCCTGGCCAGAGATTTCCTGTTATAGCCAATCGAACACAGCGCAACATCAACTCCCTATACCGGGAGAGACGAATCCCCTCCTATCGCTCATTGCCTCCATGTGACTCGGGACTGTACCCAAAAACCACCGTTTTGCACGCCCTCTTGGACGTGGTAAGATGGAAATCAAAGCACAGTGGGAACCACACAAGACTCTAAGACGATCTCGGGTCAACAGACTACTCTGTACCAGTGTCACCAGAGAACTGCCATCTGACGTGAGGTATAATTCCATCTGGGAGTTCTCGGCGAGTCCGTCTAGTGTACCCAGTCTCAACTGAGCACTCGTATATCATCTCTGATATCAAACACCAATGGATATGGGATCATCCATCGCCCATCTGTATGGGTCGAGAAGGTATACGCTAGTCTACTCTGGTATATCGATGCCCCGTCTCGATACACCCACGACTAGGGACTTTGAAGGATGTACTTATGGACTACCATGTCCCCACTAGTATGATCCGCATCACAGTCCAGGTAGTCAAGTACAGATCCTAAGGGCTTTACCAACATGTAACAGGGAGACAATCAGTGTACACGTTAAGGTAAAGATCAACCACATAGCATACTATCATGTCGAGCAAGAAAGTCCTCCCTATATATGTCCCAGCATCCACTACAATATACATCCTATGTATAGTAATGGCCTCTAGGGCATACATATAACTAACATTAATAACCACATCATGTTACAATATTATATATCACATATATAATATTTATTGTAACAAAATAAAATAATACAATTAACATATATCGCATATATATCAATGTATTACCTGAGTGAGAAAAAGAATCTTTTAGTGAGCTAATATTAGTTAATGTAATTTAATATATCATATATATTATTATACATTAAATTATCGAATCAACACTTGATCCGACAATCCTGTTATATCGCATACAACCAACTAATATCTCATTTTACCGATTCATAGAATCAACACTTTATCCGATGACCCGGCTGATATCAAATATCACGAGAATAGAATACGGTATCTCATATCGTGTTGTCCCCGGCCCTGAACATATCACATATATGCCCCTACTCCATTTTGCCTGAGTCAAGAAACCTCTGTGTAGGACTCTAAAGAATCGTCAATACGCCGGCAGTAGGTGATGATCATATCAAACACCCACAAGCTGCAAGCTGTCAGCTAAACGTAACAGCCACCCAGGTATTGAGCGATCAGAAGAACAACATGCAAGCCTGTACATTCTCCTGCGAATCCAATCAGTAAGACTCCCTTACAGTCCGGTCTCGTCGTCTGATATGTTGCATATCTCGCCTAGGGGTGGTAAACGTCAGACCCTAGTTGCTCGATAAGTCGTGTCGATATAAGGTCTATAACAGTTCGAGAAACTACTGATAACACTTACCAGTAAATCTCAGCAACCCTGGCCAGGGATTTTCACTTATAGCCAATTGAACACAGCACAACATCAACTCCCTATACCGGGAAAGACGAATCCCCTCTTATCGCTCATTGCCTCCATGTGATTTGGGACTGTACCCAAAAGCCACCTTTTTGCACGCCCTCTTGGACGTGGTATGATGGAAATCAATGCATAGTGGGAATCACACACGACTCTATGACGATCTCGTGTCAACAGACTACTTTGTACCGGTGTCACCGGAGTACTGCCATCTGACGTGTGGTATAATACCATCTAGGAGTTCTCGGTGAGTCCTTCCAATATACCCAGTCTCTACTGAGCATCCCTACACCATCCTTGATGTCAAACACCGATAGATATGGGATCATCCATCGCCCATCATATGGGTCAAGATGCGTATACGCTAGTCTACTCTTGTGTATCGATGCCCTGTCTCAATACACCCTTGACTTAGGAACAATTATAGGATGTACTCGTCGACTACTGTGGCCTCACTAGTATGATCTCATCATAGTCCCAGTAGTCGAGTACATATCGTAAGGGCTTTATCAATATGTAACATAGAGACAATCAGAGTACATGTTAAGATAAAGAGCAAGCAGATAGCGTACTATCATGTCGAGCAAGAAAGTCCTCCCTATATATGTCCAAGCATCCATTACAATATACATCATATGTACAGTAATGGCCTCTAGGGCATACATATAACTAACATAAGCGACTAGAATAGATGAGGATGATGAAGTAGGAATTTAGCTCTCATTTATTTTCAATTTCTCACTCATTTTCATCACATATGAAAAAGCTAGAAAGCTTTTTCCAAAGGAAAAAGAAGAAGAAATTACTTTATGATGGATAATGAAATCAAGTGTGAGGTTAGAATTGCAACCATGGGTTAAGAATGAAAACTTAACCAATGTAGAGAATTTACTATGGTAAAGGGTTTGGGTTTGGTTAAGAAATATCAACAAAATATCTTTACAAAATATCTTTGCTTAAAAACAAAAACAAAGCTTCAAGAAAGGTTAACCCTAATCCAAACCCTAACCATGTTTAAACTCTACAAAACATGTTGCATTTGTAACCTAACTTGTTACAATATTATATATCACATATATAATATATTTTGTAACAAAATAAAATAATACAATTAACATATATCACATATATATTAATGTATTATCCGAGTGAGAAAAAGAATTTTCAAGTGAGCTTATATTAGTTAATGTAATTTAATATATCAAATATATAATTATATATTAAATTATCGCATCAACACTTGATCCGATAGTCCGGCTATTTCACAAATAACCGACTAATATAATCTGTATCAGTTCATCGAATCAACACTTGATCCGATGACCCGGCTATATCACATATACCCGGCCGATATCTCATATGGCGAGAATCTAATACGGTATCGCATACACGTATTATTCTCGGTCCCGCACATATCATATATGTGCTCCTACTGCGTTTTGCCTGAGCCAGGAAACCTCTGTGTAGGACTCTAAAGAATCGTCAATACGCCGGTAGTAGGTGATGATCATATCAAACACCCACAAGCTGCAAGCGGTCAGCTAAACGTAACAGCCACCCAGGTATTGAGCAATTAGAAGATCAACAAGCAAGCCTGTACTTTCTCCCGTGAATCCAACCAGTAACATTCCCGTACAGTCCGGTCTCTTCGTCTGATATGTTTCATATCTCGCCTTCGGGTGGTAAACGTCAGACCCCAGTAGCTTGATAAGTCGTGTCGTTATAAGGTCCATAACAGTTCGAGAAACTACTGATAACACTTACCAGTAAATCTCAGCAACACTGGCCAGGGATTTCCAGTTATAGCTGTTAGGTCCACGTTACCTCTCCCGGTACTTCGGGGTTGCGGAAACGGTAAACAAAAATTTTTCTAAGGTTTGTAACATGGACCGTAAAAGCCGGATCTTTGCTAAACGAAAACTAGCTAAAGTAAACTAACAACTAAGTAAGTTGTAGAAAGGTTATACCTTGAGCTCGAACTCCTTCTCTCCTTGCTCGTCGGAATGGTAGAAAGAGTTCACCTTGCTTGTCTTCATCCGTCAAAGAAAGATCCACTTGAAAGCCACCACCTTTAGCTTCAACTCCAAGCTAGGAGTAACTAGAGTGCAAGAAATGCTAAGACTTGAACCCTAGAAGTGAGTAGAGAAGATCAAGTGAAGGTTTTTCTCAAGCCTTTTGTTTCTCAACACATGAGAGGGAGAGAGCTTGAGGGAGAGGATGAGCAAGAGAGAGAAATAGAATGAGAGAATAAGAAAATAAAATAACCATTCTCACTAATATGTGAGGATAATTTTAATTAGATAATTAGCTTGAAAATTGTCATGATAAATCATGAATTGACCATTATCATTTCATTTTTGCAAAGATCAAAGAGCATCTTCCAAATGAAATGATTATGGTCAAGTTGTCAACATGGTCAACAAGTCAATGAAGTCAAATTGTCAACAACAACCATGCACAATAATTAAGCTAATTATCAATTAACAATAATCCACACAAAATCAATAGGGTTAATAAAATGACAAAAGCCATTAACCCTAAACAAGGTCCTCTTCCCCAATCTCAAGCAACTGTGCATACGCACCCGCATTCGTGATCCGAGGAACACGAACACAATGAGAAAAACCAATCTCAAATCATATACTAGGATCCGGCTTAAACCAAAGCCCGCTAGTATAAACTGTCCGGACAGCAAACGTGCACGAGTGCGCGGATGCGAACGAACCCTGTCGCAAAACCATGCGACCTCTACTCGTTTTGCCTAAAGGCGAATAGCTCTCTGTGTGGGACTCTAAAGACTCGACACTACGCTGGCAGTGGGTTTAACCACAGACCGCAAGCGGCACTAGCTGTACGTAACGGTCCCCAGGTAGATGTCGATAAGAAGACTGACGAGGTGAACCCCATCTGCACTCCTACTGAGCCTGTATGTGACAGTCTCCGTACAGTCCGGTCTGTTCGTCTGATACATCGCATGGCGGGCCTAGGGGGGCGGTAAACGTCAGTCCCCTAATAGCGGTACAAGTCGTGTCGGAGTGAAGCCCAATACACCCTGAGATAACACTGGAAACCTACCAGTATATCTCGCTTGCCCTGGCCAGGGACTACTCGTGTAATGGCTCTCCTAGACACAGCGCGATGTCAACCCCCAATACCGGGAGAGACGAATCCTGTCTAACCGTCACTGCCTCCAAGTGCTTCGGGACTGCTCCCAACTACTACCTGTTTGCACGACTCAGTAGAGCCGTGGTAGGGTAGCAATCAAAGAACAGTGGGAACACACTCGAGGCGAAGTGACAGTGTCAAGTCAGCGGACTAAGCTGTACTCATGTCACCTGGGAACTGATAACCGACGATAGGTATAATACCAACCATCAGTTCCCGACGAGTCCTGTCCAGTGTACTCGTAACCTAACGAGCACCCGCATACTATCTCAAGTACGACGTACTGACGGCTGTGGGACAGACCGTTTCCCGAGCTGGGATGAGAAGCGCATACGCTAGTCTACTCCGGAGTATCGATGCCCTATCTCGATACTCCCACGACTAGGGACGAGTATAAGGATGTGCTTGTAGATTACCCAGCCCCCACGAGTGTGATCGCCATCACAACGCCGGTAATCAAGCAAAGATCCTAAGGGCTCTACTAATGCGTATAGGTGATATAATAAATAAACACACATGTACACATTAAAGCAGAGACAAACCAAGTAGCATACTACTATATTGAGCAAGATTGTTTGTACAACTGTGAATATCCCAAGCTTCCATCAAGTAATATACATACTAGTATGATACAGTAATGGCCTCTAGGGCATATACACCAACAATCTCCCACTTGCACTAAGGCCATGTACTGGCGTATCGAAAACCTATCATCTCGATCAGCCGCTCGAACTGAGTCTGGGGTAAAGCCTTCGTGAATGGGTCCGCAGTGTTGTCCTTTGTGTCCACTCTCCGCACCTCGATCTCCTGTCGATCAATGATCTCCCTGATCAGGTGATACCGCCTTAAGATGTGCCTGGATTTCTGATGGGACCTTGGTTCCTTCGCTAAAGCTATAGCCCCATTGTTATCGCAATACAAAGGTATTGGGTCAACAATAGACGGAACCACCTGAAGTTCACTAATGAACTTCTTAATCCAGACCGCTCCTTTTGCGGCATCGCTTGCAGCAATGTATTCAGCCTCCATCGTCGAGTCTGCGACGGTATCCTGCTTGGAACTCCTCCAACATACCGCCCCTCCGTTGAGGGTAAACACAAAACCCGAGACGGACTTGCTATCATCTTTGTCACTCTGGAAGCTTGAATCGGTAAAGGACTCGACCCTAAGGTCTCCATTACCGTAAACCAGGAACATCTCTTTAGTCCTTCTCAGGTACTTGAGAATGTTCTTCACTGCTGTCCAGTGGTCCTCCCCTGGGTCCGACTGATACCGGCTTACCGTGCTCAACGCGTAAGCTACATCTGGTCTTGTACATAGCATCGCATACATTATAGATCCTACCGCCGAAGCGTAGGGTATAGTGCTCATGCGAACCCTCTCCTCGTCAGTCTTAGGAGACATCTTCTTGGAGAGGGTAATTCCGTGCAATGCGGGTATGTTACCGCGCTTGGAATCCTCCATACTAAATCTCTTTAGTACGGTCTCTATGTACCTGGACTGCGAAAGTCCCAATAGTTTCTTGGATCTATCTCTATAGATCTTGATCCCCAGAATGTACGAGGCATCACCCAGGTCCTTCATGGAGAACCTTTGTGACAAAAACAGCTTGACCGATTGTAGCATAGGAATGTCATTTCCTATCAAAAGAATGTCGTCCACGTACAAGACTAGGAACACGACAGTTCGTCCTACAATCTTCTTATAAACACAGGGTTCATCTTCGTTCTTGATGAAATCAAATTCCTTGATTGCCTCATCAAAACAGATGTTCCAGCTCCGCGATGCCTGCTTTAATCCATAAATGGATTTAAGCAACTTGCACACCTTTCCGCTGCTCCCACTGTCTACGAAACCTTCTGGTTGATCCATGTAAACGCACTCTTCCAAACAACCGTTTAGGAAAGCCGTTTTAACATCCATCTGCCAGATTTCATAGTCATGGAAGGCAGCAATGGCAAGTAAGATCCGAATGGATTTGAGCATAGCCACCGGAGAAAAAGTCTCGTCATAGTCCAAACCAGGTCTTTGACGGAAACCTTTTGCAACGAGTCTAGCTTTATAGGTTTCCACCTGCCCATCTACACCAAGTTTCCTTTTGTAGATCCATTTGCATCCAACGGGTTTTACCCCAGCTGGAGCAATATCCAAGGTCCACACTTTATTGGCGTACATGGACTCCATTTCGGATTGCATTGCTTCCTGCCACTTATCAGAGTCCCTACTGATAATGGCCTGCCTGAAACTGGTAGGGTCATCTTCTTCCAAGATGCAATCCTCTCGATCCCCGTCTATGAGAAAACCGTAGTATCTCTCGGGCGGATGAGAAATCCTACCAGATCTGCGGAGTGGCTGAGGTTCGCTTGGGGTTATTGAATCTAGCGGTTCCTCCAAATTTTCTGTTAAAGCTTGTGTTTCTGGAATTTCATCCAGTTCTACCGTGCTGCCACTAATGTTTTTAACAAGAAATTCTTTTTCTAAAAATGTGGCATTTCTTGAAACAATTATCTTCTGTTCCTCTGCATGGTAGAATAGATACCCACTTGAATCTTTTGGGTATCCCACAAACTTACACAAGACTGCCCGTGCCTCAAGTTTGTCTGGGTTCTGCTTTTTTACATAAGCTGGGCAACCCCAAATCTTAATACGTTTAAGATACAAACTTTTACCACTCCATATTTCATACGGAGTCTTAGGCACGGATTTGGATGGAACTTGATTCAATAGATGTGCTGCAGTTTGAAGTGCATATCCCCAGAATGAAAGAGGTAACTCAGCACTACTCATCATGGAGCGAACCATATCCAGTAGGGTACGATTCCTCCGCTCCGACACACCGTTGTGCTGTGGTGTATAAGGAGGAGTAAGCTGAGAGAGAATACCATTCTCTTTTAAGTAATCTAGGAATTCCGTGCTCAAGTACTCCCCTCCCCTATCAGACCGGAGGATCTTGATACTTTTGCCAATCTGGTTCTCTACTTCCTTTCTGAATTCCTTGAATTTCTCAAAAGCTTCAGATTTGTGTTTCATCAGATACACATATCCGAACCTAGAGAGATCGTCAGTGAATGTGATGAAGTACGAGAACCCACCCCTTGCATGTATAGACATCGGACCACACACATCACTGTGTATGAGTCCCAAGAGCTCTCTTGCTCTTTCTCCATGTCCGGTGAACGGATATTTGGTCATCTTCCCTTTGAGACAAGACTGACAAGTTTCATAAGATGAAAACTCGAACGCATTCAAGAGTCCATCTTTATGCAACTTACTCAGTCTTTTCTCTCCGATGTGACCAAGTCTACAATGCCACAAGTAGGATTCATTCGTATCTGAATTCTTCCTCTTGCGTGTGTTTTGTATATTGAGAACTGTATTCTGATTTAGAACGTAGATACCATTACACAGTGTACCCTCTGCAACCAGTACCTTATGAAGGTAAATGTTCATGATATTCTTTTCAAGAACAAAGTCATATCCATCTTTATCGAGTAAAGAAACTGATATGATGTTGCAAACCATGGAGGGTACATAGTAGCAATCGTTCAAAATCATAGTCTTGCCATTAGGCAATACTAGGTGATATTCACCGACGGCTGCCGCATTTACTTGTGCTCCGTTCGCTACTCTGAGCGACATATCACCCGGTGCAACTTTCCTACTTTTTCTCAGTCCCTGCAATAAATTACAGATATGAGATCCTGATCCGGTATCAAGTACCCAGGAGGTAGGGCTGACCGTAAAACAGTTCTCAATTACAAGAACACCTGAAGTAGATGCAAAACCATGCTTCTTCTTCAACTGGGTATCCTGGAAATCCATACTTTCCTCTTTCCCATTCTCATACTCATGACTGTTGTCACAAGTTAGAGCTGAACCAACTTTCCCCAGTCCCGAATAAGAATTCGGATCGGTCAAGCGATACATTTCATTATCTTGATTAGGGCGTGAAAAGGTTGCTGCCTGGAGAGAGAGAAAAGAAACACTCAGCGTATGCTCTTGCAAGATTAGATTGGTTTATTAATTTATCTAACCAGGATGTCTCCCACTGTTTACTCAAATTCTTCTTAAAACCTTTTAAAAGAAGAACTAGCCGGGTTTTAATTCACGTCACAATACTTGCTTAACCTTTCAGCCAGGCTAGTGTCGGTACTTCGAGGGAGGTTTTCCAACGCTTTCGCGAAGTTCCTTAATTAAAGAACCTCTTTTCCCTGGGGGCGTAACCCCGCTAACACCTTTCTAGACACCTACTAGGTTTATAGCATTGATCGTTAAGTGAAATAATCTCCCGAGAGTAATCCAACTCATCAGTGGGATCGGGATCCAACCATCATTGTGTGATGACCTAGATGGAATCCACTCTAGTCACCACACTCCAGAAGGTATGCTAAATCTGCAAGTTTCAGTACTTTTGAAACTCCCGATGTGATTTTTGCCCCTAGGACCAAAGTGATCTTGACACAGTCAACAAATCAAAAGGTCCTAGTCAAGTTCATCCCGTCATTATCTTGATTGCATTAAACCCACCTGCATAACCCTTGACACAGTCAACAAGGTTCTACAAATGTCCTAACCAATCACTTTGTATCCAGCAAATAAGCTACACTTAGCTACCGTTCACTGCGCCTTGACACAGTCAACAAACGCAGCACGAATACTAAGTATAACTTATAAGAAACGACGGAGGGCTACGGCTGGGTTTTTGGCGAAAAACCCGTTAACGTAATGAACTTGATATCGTTGAAGGAACGTGATACATCCTTTTGAAAAACATAGTGGCGAAAACTTTTGCTAAAGAGGTCACTCCCTGTGAAGGGATCTCGGCTCTTTCCTCGTCGAGTGAGGTGCTGGGCATTCGTAAGATGAATACCTCGATGCAAAGCAAGAATAATCGACTATGGTGAAGTTATTACCCTGACGCAAAGTTTTGTCCAAGGGGTCACTCCCGGTGAAGGGATCTCGGCCCTTGCCTCGTCGACTGAGGTGCTGGGCATTCATAACCGAATACCGCGATGCAAAACAAAAATGAACGTCCTTGCAACAACAGCTTTTTGAAAAATTGTTCCAACAACGTCTTTTAGGTTTATTTTCTTGCATTAGTTCTTTTAATGCGTCCCATCATTTAAATCCTACCATTGCAGAAAACAACCAAAATATGACGTACGCTTATGCCATTCGCATTCGCCACGGGGCCCCGTCATCACCCGTTAGGTTACTTAACTAACGACAGAGCGGGGGCTGGGCTAGCGCGGCTGTAAAACATAAGCAACGCCTAAATAGTTATTATATATATAGCAATATAGCAATGATAGCCAATCCAGATCACAGATGAACACTTTGGATATACTAGGAATCCGCAATTCGTTCGAGCCTGCAACGAAAAACGGATTACACGGTCGCGATGAATAGCCAATACCCCACCCAAGACCCCTACGGGTGCGGCAAACTACCCGCCAAGTACCCGAAGCGAAGCAACCTCCCTCAATGCCATGAGTAGGCCACTCGGCACTTCGAGCTACCCGGTAGTTTGTGCACCCCTCCATGGGTCTATCCTAGGAGCAAAAACAGTAAAAAGAATTATACAATGACGGCTACAACCCCGACCCGGTTATGCGGCCAAACAAATAATATTACATCAATTTACAAATTTATTACATGAATGAAAGAAAAAGAAACTCTCATCTCACATCCACCCCGGCTATTCATCCGCGACAATCCAACGAGTTCATATACACAAACCATCAACAACAATCACAGATATGTATAACCCCGACTAATCGACATATAGCGATTAGCCGACGTTCAATACATAAGAACATCACAGATATAACCTTTATAGTCAAAGTATATTGAAGTTCGGAAAAATACGGATTTATAGGCCCCCAAAAACAAATTTCTATTCTGGCAAATCTGGGCACAAATAATATATCAGAAAAATCCTAAAACCACGTCAGAAACATACTGCACCAAAATCGATGCAGTAACTCTCAAAGTTGGCCGCGGTTCCGCGGCAAGAGCTTGCTCTTGCCGCGGAAGCGCGGCGACTTAGTGGAGTTACTGTATCGTTTTTGGGGGTTTTCTTCTAAAAAGCCTGAGATAATTTTTGGGATATAATAAATTTTGTTTTGACCAAAAAAAGTTTTAACAGAAACTCAGATTTTTTATAACTTGGTTTTTTCGATTTTTCCGTTTCGAACTTCGATACACTTTACTACCAAGCTAGTTTATGTTTAGTTAGGCTCTGATACCACTGTTAGGTCCACGTTACCTCTCCCGGTACTTTCGGGGTTGCGGAAACGGTAAACAAAAATTTTTCTAAGGTTTGTAACATGGACCGTAAAAGCCGGATCTTTGCTAAACGAAAACTAGCTAAAGTAAACTAACAACTAAGTAAGTTGTAGAAAGGTTATACCTTGAGCTCGAACTCCTTCTCTCCTTGCTCGTCGGAATGGTAGAAAGAGTTCACCTTGCTTGTCTTCATCCGTCAAAGAAAGATCCACTTGAAAGCCACCACCTTTAGCTTCAACTCCAAGCTAGGAGTAACTAGAGTGCAAGAAATGCTAAGACTTGAACCCTAGAAGTGAGTAGAGAAGATCAAGTGAAGGTTTTTCTCAAGCCTTTTGTTTCTCAACACATGAGAGGGAGAGAGCTTGAGGGAGAGGATGAGCAAGAGAGAGAAATAGAATGAGAGAATAAGAAAATAAAATAACCATTCTCACTAATATGTGAGGATAATTTTAATTAGATAATTAGCTTGAAAATTGTCCTGATAAATCATGAATTGACCATTATCATTTCATTTTTGCAAAGATCAAAGAGCATCTTCCAAATGAAATGATTATGGTCAAGTTGTCAACATGGTCAACAAGTCAATGAAGTCAAATTGTCAACAACAACCATGCACAATAATTAAGCTAATTATCAATTAACAATAATCCACACAAAATCAATAGGGTTAATAAAATGACAAAAGCCATTAACCCTAAACAAGGTCCTCTTCCCCAATCTCAAGCAACTGTGCATACGCACCCGCATTCGTGATCCGAGGAACACGAACACAATGAGAAAAACCAATCTCAAATCATATACTAGGATCCGGCTTAAACCAAAGCCCGCTAGTATAAACTGTCCGGACAGCAAACGTGCACGAGTGCGCGGATGCGAACGAACCCTGTCGCAAAACCATGCGACCTCTACTCGTTTTGCCTAAAGGCGAATAGCTCTCTGTGTGGGACTCTAAAGACTCGACACTACGCTGGCAGTGGGTTTAACCACAGACCGCAAGCGGCACTAGCTGTACGTAACGGTCCCCAGGTAGATGTCGATAAGAAGACTGACGAGGTGAACCCCATCTGCACTCCTACTGAGCCTGTATGTGACAGTCTCCGTACAGTCCGGTCTGTTCGTCTGATACATCGCATGGCGGGCCTAGGGGGGCGGTAAACGTCAGTCCCCTAATAGCGGTACAAGTCGTGTCGGAGTGAAGCCCAATACACCCTGAGATAACACTGGAAACCTACCAGTATATCTCGCTTGCCCTGGCCAGGGACTACTCGTGTAATGGCTCTCCTAGACACAGCGCGATGTCAACCCCCAATACCGGGAGAGACGAATCCTGTCTAACCGTCACTGCCTCCAAGTGCTTCGGGACTGCTCCCAACTACTACCTGTTTGCACGACTCAGTAGAGCCGTGGTAGGGTAGCAATCAAAGAACAGTGGGAACACACTCGAGGCGAAGTGACAGTGTCAAGTCAGCGGACTAAGCTGTACTCATGTCACCTGGGAACTGATAACTGACGATAGGTATAATACCAACCATCAGTTCCCGACGAGTCCTGTCCAGTGTACTCGTAACCTAACGAGCACCCGCATACTATCTCAAGTACGACGTACTGACGGCTGTGGGACAGACCGTTTCCCGAGCTGGGATGAGAAGCGCATACGCTAGTCTACTCCGGAGTATCGATGCCCTATCTCGATACTCCCACGACTAGGGACGAGTATAAGGATGTGCTTGTAGATTACCCAGCCCCCACGAGTGTGATCGCCATCACAACGCCGGTAATCAAGCAAAGATCCTAAGGGCTCTACTAATGCGTATAGGTGATATAATAAATAAACACACATGTACACATTAAAGCAGAGACAAACCAAGTAGCATACTACTATATTGAGCAAGATTGTTTGTACAACTGTGAATATCCCAAGCTTCCATCAAGTAATATACATACTAGTATGATACAGTAATGGCCTCTAGGGCATATACACCAACAATAGCCAATCGAACAAAGCGCAACATCAACTCCCTATACCGGGAGAGACGAAACCCCTCATATCGCTCATTGCCTCCATGTGATTCGAGACTGTACCCAAAAGCCACCGTTTTGCATGCCCTCTTGGACATGGTATGATGGAAATCAAAGCACAGTGGAAATCACACAAGACTCTATGACGATCTCGGGTCTACAGACTAACCTATACCAGTGTCACCAGAGAACTGCCATCTGACGTGAGGTATAATACCATCTGGGAGTTCTCGGCGAGTCCGTCCAGTGCACCCAGTCTCCACTGAGCACCCGCATACCTTCTCTGATGTCAAACACCAACGGATATAGGATCATCCATCGCCCATCATATGGGTCAAGAAGTGCATACGCTAGTCTACTCTGGAGTATCGATGCCCTGTCTCGGTACTCCTACGACGAGGAACTTTTGATGGATGTACTTGGCGACTACACTGTCTCCACCAGTATGATCTGCATCATAGTCCTGCTAGTTAAGTACTCATCCTAAGAACTTTATCAACATGTAACATAGAGACAATCAGAGTACATGTTAAGATAAAGTGTAACCAAATAGCATATTATCATGTCGAGCAAGAAAGTCCTCCCTATATATGTCCAAGCATCCACTACAATATACAACGTATCTACAGTGATGGCCTCTAGGGCATACATATAACTAACAATCTCCCACTTGCACTAAGGCCATCTGTTGTGGTATCGCATACCGAACAATCTGCTGTGGTTGAAGTATCTCATACTCAACCATCCCATAAAAGTCTCTACTGGAAAATATGCCGTTGTGAGTGGATCCGCGCTGTTGTCCTCTGTGTCTACTCTCCTAACCTCGATCTCCCCGGAGATCAACCATTTCCATGATCAGGCGATATTGCCTAAGAATATGTCTGGATCTCTGATGGGACGGGGGTTCCTTGGCATAAGCCGCAAATCCATTGTCATACAATGGCAGGAATAAAGTTCATCTCATGAACTAAAATATATCCAGACTGCCTCTTTGGTAGCATCCTTGGTAATGATGTATCTTGCCTTTAATCGTCTAGTATGTCATGGTATCTATCTTGGAACTCTTCTAACATACCGTCCCTCCACTGAGGGTAAAGACAATGCCTGCGACTGACATTCAGTCGTCCTTATCACCCTAGAACCTTTCCAGTGATTCTCTCCAGGATCGATTGATACCATCTCACTACAATTAGTGAGAATCCTAATATCCAATTAGATCCATAACTCAGGATTTTGGAGGTATCACCTTGATCCTATATGGAGAATCTTTGTGACAAGAAGAGATTGACCGAGTGTAGCATAGGAAACTCCTTCCCTATCATGAGTATGTCATCCATGTACTATACGAAGATCACCACCATACTCCCTACTACCTTTTTGTATATACTAGTTCCATCTAACATTTTGATGAAGTCAAACTCTTTGACTATCACATCAAAAACAAACGTTCCAACTCCTCGATGCCTGATTTATCACATAAAACATCTTGCACACGTTTCCGCTGCTCCCACTGTCTATGAAGCCCTCTGGCTGTGTGCTTATAAACGCTCTCTTCCAAATCATCATTTAGAAAAGCAGTCATGACACCCAATCACCAGATATCGTAGTCATGGTATGTAGCAGTGGCAAGTAGGATCTGGATAGACTTAAGCATAGGTTTGAAAGTCTCAACTTTTCTATGTACACATAGTAATCTTCTCAAGATATACTTGCTCCTGATGGGGATTTAACCCTTCAGATAAAGCAACAAAAGTCCATACTTTGTTGGTGTATAAGGATTCCATCTTAAATCGCTAGGCATCCAGCCATTCTCACAGAGTCCCCACTCCTGATGGCCTGCTCGAAACTAGTTGGGTCATCATCTCATGATGCAATCCTTGCTTCTACTGTCATAGAAAAACCGAAGTATCTCTCAGGTGGATGAGGAACCCTACCAGATCGGTGGAGAGCTTGAGGTTCTTTGGAAACTATTGAATCCTTCAGGTTTACCAAATCATCAGCTGCGTTTTTTATAACTGGAACTGTTTTCAGTTCTAACTCATGACCACTAATTACTTCACAAGAAATTTCCTTTCCCAAAGATGGCATGCTGAGAAAACAAAACAACTTTTCTTCCTCAGTTTGGTAGAAGATATTCCCATGCGAATGCTTAGGATATCCAACAAACTTCCACAGAACTGACCTTGCCTCGAGCTTGTCCGGATTTTGCTTTTAACATAGGCCGGACAACCCCAAATCTTAACTTCCTCAAGAGATGGGCTCTTCCCATACCATATCATATATGGAGTGGTAGGCATCTGATTTGGTTGGAACCCTATTCAATATGTATGCAACTTCTCAAGTGCATAACCTCAAAATAAAATAGGCTACTCAGTTGTACTCATCATAGAGCACACTATATCATATAGGGTGCGATCGCTCCGCCCCGATACACCGACGTGATGTGGTGTATTCGGAGGAGTAATGCTGAGAGAGAATCTCATTCTCCTTTAGAGTAGTCCAGGAATTCCGTGCTCAAGAATTCTCCTCCTTGATCACATCAAAAGACATAATACTTATACCAGCTTTTGGTTCTCTACTTCTAACTTATATTATGTGATTATCTCAAAAGTTTTGGACTTGTGTTTCAACAGGAACATATGTCTGAATCTTGAGAGATCATCAGTGAATGTAATGAAGTACAAAGAACCAGTCCTGGCATTTGTAGACAGGGGACTTTCATACATCAGCATGTATCAATCTCAAGTGTTCACTAACTCTTTCTCTGTGTCCAATAAACGGAGCTATGGTCATCTTATCTTTGTGACATGACTGGCATGTTTTACAAGATATAAATCCAAACTAATTTAAATATGCATCTTTATGTAACATCAGCTGGTCGGGTCGCATTGATATGACCTAGTCTACAATACATATTCGTTCATTTCTGAACTCTTCATCTTTGTGTGTTCTGTACGTTAAAAACTGTGGTTTGATTTAGAACGTCTATGCTTTTAGATAACGTGCTTGAACCGATCAACTCTTGATATAGGAAATGTTCAAAACATTATCCAACAATACAAAATTATATCCTTCTTTACTAATAGAGAGACTGATATGATATTGTATATCAAGTTCGGTATCAAATAACATTCATTCAGAATCAATGTATTTTGGTAATACAGGGTGATAAGTGCCAACAGACTTGGCTGCAACACTTGCATCGTTTCTAACTCTTGAAACTTATCACCCGTTCTCAGTTCTCTACCTTTCTGTAGCCTATGTAACAGATTACATTTGCGGGATCCCGATCCGGTATCTTATACCCAGGACGTAAAGGATACTGAGAAACAGTTCTCGGTAATGAACACACCCGAAGAAGATGCATCAACATGTACTTTCTTCGTTTGGGCGGCACGGGAATTCTGGTAATCCCTTATTTCCTGCTCTGTCTTATAACAATTATAAGTTGCAGCAGGACCAACGTTCCCTAGCTCAGTATAACAAGCGGGTTCGGTCAATACATCCGTATTATTATCTTGATTAAGACGTGACATGGTCGCTACCTGGAGAGAGATAGAAGAAAACTCTCAGCGTATACTCTTGCAAGATTAGATTGGTTATTAATATATCTAATCAGGATGTCTCCCACTGTTTTAGTCAAATCTTCCTTCAAAACCTAAAAGGAAAGACTAGCTGGGATTAATTACACTCTATAAGTTCGCCAATCTTTCAGCCAGGCCAGTGCCAGTACTTTGAGGGAGGTTCCCCCTGCTTTCGCACGGACCTAATTAAACTAAACTTCGTTTTCCCAGAGGCATAACCCCATTGACACCTTTCTAGACACCTACTTGATCGGCTAATTGTAATGTGTAAAACTCTCCCAGGAGTAACTCTTACTCGCAGCGGGTATTGGGATCCAACTATCTCATAGAAGGTATCCAATCTAATTGCAAATTTCAACTTTTGAAATTCCCAATAATATTTTACCCCTAGCAGCTATATGACCTTAACATAGTCAACAAATCATAAGTGCTAGTCAAGTTCAACCCGTCATGTCCCGATTGATTTAAACCCACCCGCATGACCCTTAACATAGTCAACAAAGTCGCACGACTACCCTAATCCAATCGCATCATATGCTTATACAGATAAGCCCTAATCAGCTACCGCACACTATGCCTTAACATAGTCAACAAACGTACCATGAATACTAAGTAGTACTTATCAGAAATGACGGAGGGCGACGACAGGTTTTTAAGAAAACACTTTGCGTAATGAACTTGATATCTTTGTAGAATCGAGTGATTTTAATTGGAATGTTTTTTAGGCCTTTTCTAGTTTTTCTAAAGAGGTCACTCCCGGTGAAGGGATAGTCGACTCTTTCCTTATCGAATAAGGTGCAGGATATTACGCAAATACCACTATGCAAAGCAAGAATTATAGAAGCAATCAAAAGACAAACCGAGTGTATAACATCTGCTAGTTTCGCTAAAGAGGTCACTCCCGGTGAAGGGATCTCGGCTTTTTCCTTATCGAATAAGGTGCTGGATGTTCTACAAGGAACACCGTTATGCAAAGCAAGAACTAGAGCTACCAATTTTTAAACAAGTTTCTACAATATCTTTAGGTTTCTTTTATTTCATTAATCTCATTAATGAAGTCCCATTTTATTATGCTTCACAAGCATCTGATATGAAACGAAATCAATAATATATAATATATATCTCATATATACAATAGAAACATTCATCTCAGGCAGTAATATGATCTCATCACAGAACATTGCAGCAGAAGAACATATATGAAATATTGGATATACTAGTAGGTCTGTGTTTTAATACGAGCCTGTATAAAACACGGATTCCACGGTCGCGATGAATAGCCAAACCCACATCCCTAGACCCCGACGAGAGTGGCAAGTAACCCTGCCAGTTCCAGAGTTAGGAGACCCGGTCTCGACTCCTCGAGATGGTCTCCCACTGGACCCTAGAACCCGGTTACTTGTGCTCCTCGCCTTAGGTCTAACCTAATGCGGAAAAGTAAAAAATATACAATGGTGACATCATCCTCAGCCAGGAAGTGTCCCAATAAAAGAATATTACATACAATGAATTTTAGATGAATGAAAATAAAAACCCTCATCTCACATAAAACCCCCGTCTATTCAGAACGCGACGATCGAATATAACATATCACAGCAACACATAACATCACATGTCATCAACGTAAGTAAATATGCGTATCCCAATTGCCGTTGATGTATAGCAACGAAACCGGCGATACACCACATATTACACTTACGGTCGCAGAAAAAGTGTAAAACTGCAACAGTTGGAATCCGCAACCTCTTTAGACATCGCATGCCTAACCAAATGAATTCCTTAGACATCTCATGCCAAACAATTATAAACCCCGCATTTTAGTCTCGATCTCGAGAACACTTTTCAATATCTAGTCGGGCAATTCAACATGATTTCCGACATCCTGATTGAATGCTCGTCGCAAACTTTAGTAGACGGCCGCACCTCCGGATGCCGTCGACGAAGTGCACTATGGCGGAACACCGCTGCCGCGAGCAGTCGAACGGATGCTTTTGGTGACGGGGTTCTCCTACAGTCACTTGGTCGGGGCTATAGGGCATGGCTATCTATTAAGTTTATCCGGCGAGTATCCGCGTACGCTACGTGATTGTAACGGACTTTTGATCACATCAAAATCCCGTGGCAACCGATCAAATGAGACTAAACTGCTAGATTTATAACATTCAAATTAGTTATCTCATAACAACTTGTGGATTCCAAATATTGTATCACATTCCTGATAAATAGACAATGTTAAACTTTCTGATCGAATAAACAAACACCCAATATTTCCGAAATAGCTCAACACTTGAGCGGAGTTCAAAAAGTACCCATCACATGCCACAGTACCAATGGTCCAGCCGTAGAAGGGTCAAACCAACGCCACACATATGGCAACGCCGTACTGCCCCCAAACCCTAAGGTTTAGAGGCGGTCCAGATAGTCACATAATCCAGTTAAGCTTTGTGTTCTTCTAGAGGGTCCACCGTGTTACTTGCACGACTATGAATGTTCTTTAATTAAGGAAAAATCCAACACTTGGAAATTTTCCGACAGGGGAAAAAGTGAGTTATTGATATCCGAACTTTTTAACACATTCTAAATTACCCGGAAAAAGTTAAACGAAGTTAAATTTTCCGATCGAATCAACGAATAAAAAAGATATCCAGAAAACTCAACACTTGAGTAGAATTAAAAATTCCCATAAACAAGCAAAAGTACCCAAGAATCATACCCTGAAGTAATATCCCCTGACACCCTAAGTTGGCCGCGGAACCGCCGCCAAACGCATGGTTTGGCCCCGGTTCCGCGGTCTCTTGAAGGGGTCATGGGTCCGTACTTTATAGTAATTCTAATAATTCCCTGCTTCATTTTCCGAGTATTTTTAATACAGAAAAAATCAACATTTTAAAAAATTTCCAGAGAGGGGGTTTATATTGACGTTTCGGGGTTCGATCTGACTTAAACTTCGTCTAGACTTCGCCTAAAGCTGTAGCTTGGCTCTGATACCACTTTAAGGTTACCAGGCACTAGAAAAAGGTTCTATAAGGCATCAACCATGTCAAAATCAAAATTTTCATGTGCCGAACAACCCTAACCAAGATCTTAGACAAGCGATTAGGCGAAACAAAGCAAGTAAATAACTTTACTTTTAAGAGTTAGGGATTACAACCTTTGTAGTCCTTTCCTTCACTTCTAAAGCTCCGTGTTGAGGTCCCTTCGCTGTGATCATCGAGTACTCGGACTCAAGAGTGGCTCCATGAAGAGAAAGATGCAAACTTGCTTCCGATCATCAATAACTAAGATGCTTTACCTTGAAGAAACTCAAACACAAGCTCTTTCTTTGCTAATCAAGTATTAGCAAAGCAAACACCCTAATCTAAGCGGCTAGAATAGATGAGGATGATGAAGTAGGAATTTAGCTCTCTTTTATTTTCAATTTCTCACAAATTTTCATCAGATATGAAAAAGCTAGAAAGGTTTTTCCAAAGGAAGAAGGGGAAGAAGAAATTACTTTGAGATGAATATTGAAATCAAGTGTGAGGATAAAATTGCAACCATGGGTTAAGAATGAAGTCTTAACCCATATAGTGAATTTACTATGGTAAAGGGTTTGGGTTTGGTTATGAAATATCAACAAAATATCTTTGCTTAAAAACAAAAACAAAGCTTTTAGAAGCTTCAAGAAAGCTTAACCCTAATCCAAACCCTAACCGTGTTTAAACTCCACAAAACATGTTGCATTTGTAAGCTTAACTTGTTACAATATTATATATCACATATATAATATATTTTGTAAGAAAATAAAATAATACAATTAACATATATCACATATATATCAATGTATTACCCAAGTGAGAAAAAGAATCTTTAAGTGAGCTTATATTAGTTAATGTAATTTAATATATCAAATATATAATTATACATTAAATTATCGAATCAAAACTTGATCCGATAATCCGGCTATTTCACAAATAACCGAGTAATATAATCTGTATCAGTTCATCGAATCAACACTTGATCCGATGACCCGGATATATCACATATACCCGGCCGATATCTCATATCGTGAGAATCTAATACGGTATAGTAAACACGTATTATTCTCGGTCCCGCACATATCATATAAGTGCTCCTACTCCGTTTTGCCTGAGCCAGGAAACCTCTGTGTAGGACTCTAAAGAATCGTCAATACGCCGGCAGTAGGTGATGATCATATCAAACACCCACAAGCTGCAAGCGGTCAGCTAAACGTAACAGCCACCCAGGTATTGACCAATCAGAAGATCAACAAGCAAGCCTGTACTTTCTCCCGTGAATCCAAGCAGTAACACACCCGTACACTCCGGTCTTTTCGTCTGATATATCGCATATCTCGCCTTGGGGTGGTAAACGTCAGACCCTTGTAGCTCGATAAGCTGTGTCGATATGAGGTCTATAACAGTTTGAGAAACAACTGATAACACTTAAGAATAAATCTCAGAAACACTGGCCAGGGATTTCCAGTTATAGCTAATCGAACACAGTGCAACATCAACTCCCTATACCGGGAGAGACGAAACCCTTCCTATCGCTCATTGCCTCCATGTGATTTAGGACTGTACCCTAAAGCCATCGTTTTGCATGCCCTCTTGGATGTGGTATGATGGAAATCAAAGCACAGTGGGAATCACACAAGACTCTATGACAATCTTGGGTCTACAGACTAACCTGTACCAGTGTCACCAGAGAACTGCCATCTGACGTGAGGTATAATACTATTTGGGAGTTCTCGGCGAGTCCGTCCAGTGTTCCCAGTCTCCACTAAGCACCCGCATAACTTCTCTGATGTCAAACACCAAAGGATATGGGATCATCCATCGCCTAAGCGCATACGTTAGTCTACTCTGGAGTATCGATGCCCTGTCTCGGTACTCCTACGACTAGGAACTTTTGAAGGATGTACTTGGCGACTACACTGTCCCCACTAGTATGATCTGCATCATAGTCTTGCTAGTAAAGTACTCATCCTAAGGACTTTATCAACATGTAACATAGAGACAATCAGAGTACATGTTAAGATAAAATGTAACCAGATAACATATTATCATGTCGAGCAAGAAAGTCCTGCCTATATATGTCCAAGCATCCACTACAATATACAACGTATGTACAGTAATTGCCTCTAGGGCATACATATAACTAACATTTGGCTCACATAGAATTTTTCCCTAATTAAAATATTATTTTAATGATTTATTTGTGCACTTTATTAATAGTAATTATTTTTTTGTCGATTAATTACTACTAATGTGGTTTTATGCTAAACTAATCACTTGAATTATGTTTAGAACCTTCTCTCCAAAATATCTTGATTTTTGTGGAATTAAATGATTTTTTTTAAAAGAAAAGATAATGAAAACATAAAGCTTTTTGTTTTATTATGCAATTATTGTAAATTTCTTCTAGAATTTTCTCCAAAATTCCACAACACCCTAGCTCCCTCTCCTTGGCAGAAACAACTTCATCCCATGCTGTCCTTGATCATATTTGCTTCATTTCTTCTAATTTTACTTCAAAAAAATGATGAAAAATCCAAATAAATTCATACAAATTCAAATATAAATCAAACCCATCATTCGTCTTCTTCAATCATGCTTGGATCTTCATTCTAGTGAGGAGTTTGGAGGCTAAAGTGTGGATTGTTCCTGTTTAAAGTTGTGTTCTTTGAAGGTATAAAAGCTTAACCCTAATCTCTTTTTGTTGCTTAATACCTTTAATTAGCATATTTAGATGTTTAATTTAAGCTTTTAAATTCATGTTTTGAAATTCAAGATATCATTTTGGTAATCAAATTAGGGTTTTGATTAGTGGAATGGTTAAGTGATAAGTTAAGACAAATGAAAAGTTAATCAAGTTGCTAATTTGTTAAATGATATTTTCCTAATTGGCTAATTAAGCTAATTAACAAACTAAACTTTTGCTAATCCTGATTAATGAAATCTAAAATTTTAGTATAGGTGTAAGTGGTTTAACCTTGCTATTTTGAGATGTTTGTAAATTCTAATTTTGATAAAACTTGTAATTTTGTGCTAAAATGATAAATACGGCTTACTAGATTTACGGATATTTTGGGCGTGGTTTTCATTTTACGTTTCGACGTTAATTATATCGATTCTATGCTATTTCTTGTGTTGTGAATGTGCGATCGGTTCGATCAGGGTCTAGACTTGATAGTTGTGTCGCTTTGCGTTCCTAGCTAGGGTCGTGCCGATGTCGTTCGTGTCTTTGTGTAGATTTTGCTCTTGAGTTCGTTTCGTAGTGTCGCTACACGCGTTAGCCGCTAAACGGACACTCGAGAGTATATTTGGAGTTGGTGTGTCGGTTAAGCGTAGTTGTACGTATTATTGGTCGATTGCATATATACGTGATTGTTGGAGTTTTGCGTGTTCAAGTTTATTACCGTAATCAAGACGGTTTCGCTTGTAGCTAGCCGGTTGAGTACGGGTTGTCCTCAGGGAGATGGGAATCTTTTTCTATGTGCTTTAACGAGTTAAGTCCAAATGTCCAGGTTTGTTTGAGATTAACTATGTGCTAAAATGTTATATAAAGAGAGCTTGTTAGGGTTAGGATTAGGTTAGTTTGAGTTAGGAGTCACTCACTTCTTTCGTTACCACTCTTAATATCGGTGTTACGGTAATCGGCAACAACGGGGATTAGCACGACTAGGAAGGAACTTGCGAGTATAAGCTAGGCTTTCCAACGCTTAAGTTCTTCCTTTTGGTGCTTGTCCGTCCGTTCTTGGCTCTTAGCCTTAACCTCCAGTTAATTCAACCACAACCGGTCTCACTAAGGAATCACCGCTATCATGTAGGATAGGGTGCCGTAGGAAGTGGATTGTGGTTCAATTAACGGGAGTCCGAATTAAGATGTTGGTCATGGAAAGAGTGAGAGAGATTTCCTTCTCTCAAACTTTCCTTATCCTACCCTAACAAGTAAGAAAACTACTCACCCATTACAAGAAAAAGAAAATACAACAAAAGGAGGTAGATAGAAAGAAAGAGGTTAGGAGATTACAACTAGGTATTTGAGACCTCACCTTGGCAAGAATCAAGCTTAAGCATCATTGTTGTTAAGGATAAATAAAAAAAAGAACAAGAAAGAAACAAACAACAAATAACAACTGTAGGGTTCCAAGGCACACACTAGAGGTCTCACAAGGCATCAACCATGCCAATTTCAAATTTTACAAGTGCCGAGAAAACCTAATACGGATCGCTAACTAGATTTTAGGCGAAACAAGAAACTAGTTAACAACTTAACTAAGTGAACGGAAATACAACCTTTGTAGATCCGGTCCTCCACCTCCATAGCTCCGCGATGAAGTCCCCTCGCTTCGATCATCGGATCCCGGGCTCTAGCGTCGGCTTCATTAGAGAAATGGGCGGGCTAGGTCGTCGACTTCGATGCCGAAGATGATCTACGTCGAGGCAACACAAGATCAAGCTCCAACTTCACCAAGCCATGAAACTTGTGAAGAAAACACCCTATACTACTTGGCAAGTGGTAGAGGATGAAGAAATAGGAAGTGGGTTCACTTTAGAATTGGATTTCTCACCCTTTTTCTCAAGTTGCCATTGATGGAGGCAAGTTTTTTTTCTTGTTGAAGAAGGAGAAGAAGAAGAAGATAATATGATAAGTATTTTCCAAATAGAAAATAAATGAATATTTATCATAAACCAACCATGGTCAAGTATAGAGACTAAACTAGGGTTGGGTGAATGGTTAGGTCAAGGGAAGCAAACAAAAATGGTCAAGCTTTCAACACATCATGAAGCTTCATGAAAGAAACAAAGAAAGCCACCATTTCTATTTATCTTTTCCAAAATAAATAAACAAAATAAATAAATGAATAAGTAAACATAACCCTAACCATTCATATAACCATGGTTTAATCATACACACAAATTCAAGTTAGCAAGTATCATCAAACATGATACAAACAAGTGCACAAAAGTATATCACATATACAACTTGTGAACTTCAAGTGAGAAAATCCATTTAAAGTGAACAATATTAGTCAATGTAAAATAATATATCTAATATATAATTATACATTAAATCATTAAATCAATACTTGATTTAGCGATCCGGTCATATCGCATATAACCGACTAATATCCAATGTATCGGCTTATCGAATCAATCCTTGATTCGATAACTAGGTTATATCGCATACAACCATTCGACACATTTATCGCGAGAATGAAATACGGTATCACATACACGCATTATTCTCGGTCCCGCACATATCTCATATGCGCTCCTATTTCGTTTCGCTTGAGCCAGGAAACCTCTGTTTAGGATTCCAAAGACTCGTCAATACGCCGGCAATAGGGGATGATCATAACAAACACCCACAAGCCGCAAGCGGTCTGCTAAACGTAACGGCCACCCGGGTATTGAGCGATCAGAAGATCGACGAGCAAGCCCGCTCACACTCCTGTGAATCTAACCAGTAACACTTACCGTACAGTCCGGTCTCGTCGTCTGATATGTCGCAAATATCGCCTAGGGGTGGTAAACGTCAGACCCCAATAGCTCGATAAGTCGTGTCGATATGAGGTCTATAACAGTTCGAGAAACTACTGGTAACACTTACCAGTAAATCTCAGCAACCCTGGCCAGGGATTTCCGGTTATAGCCAATCAAACACAGCGCAACATCAACTCCCTATACCGTGAGAGACGAATCCCCTCCTATCGCTTATTGCCTCCATGTGATTCGGAACTGAACCCAAAAACCACCGTTTTGCACGTCCTCTTGGACGTGGTAAGGTGGAAATCAAAGCACGGTGGGAACCACACAAGACTCTATGACGATCTCGGGTCAACAGACTACTCTGTACCAGTGTCACCAGAGAACTGCCATCTGACGTAAGGTATAATACCATCTAGGAGTTCTCGGCGAGTCCGTCCAGTGTACCCAGTCTCCACTGAGCACTCGTATATCATCTCTGATGTCAAACACCAATGGATATGGGATCATCCATCGCCCATCTGTATAGGTCAAGAAGGTATACGCTAGTCTACACTGGTATATCGATACCCTGTCTCGATACACCCACGACTAGGGACCTTGAAGGATGTACTTATGGACTACCATGTCCACACTAGTATGATTCGCATCACAGTCCAGGTAGTAAAGTACACATCCTAAGGGCTTTACCAACATGTAACAGAGAGACAATCAGTATACACGTTAAGGTAAAGAGTAACCAGATAGCATACTATCATGTCGAGCAAGAAAGTCCTCCCTATATATGTCCCAGCATCCACTACAATATACATCTTATGTACAGTAATGGCCTCTAGGGCATACATATAACTTACAATCTCCCACTTCCACTAGGGCCATCTGTAGCAGTGGTTGCAGTATCTCATACTCAACCATCCCATAAAAGTCTCTCTCTGGGAAAAGGCCTTTGTGAGTGGATCCGCCGTGTTGTCCTCTGAGTCTACTCTCCTAACCTTGATCCCTTGGAGATAAACATCTCCATGATCAGGTGACACTGCCTTAGAATATGTCTGGATCACTGATGGGACCGGCGTTCCTTGGCATAAGCCACAACTCCATTGTCACACAATAGGAGGAACTAAGTTCTTCTCATGAACAAATATACATCCAGACTGCCTCTTTGGTAGCATCTTAAGTAACGATGTATCCAGCCTTTATCTTCTAGTGAGCCACGGTATTTAGCTTGTAACTCTTCCAACATACCGTCCCTCCACTGAGGGTGAAGACAATGCCTGTGACTGACATTCAGTCGTCTTTATCACCCTGGAACCCTTCCTGTGATTCTCCCCAGGATCGATTGATACCATCTCACTACAACTAGTGAGTATCCTAACATCCATTTAGATCTATCTCCTAGATCCAAAACCCAGGATTTAGGAGGTATCATTTTGATCCTATGTGGAGAATCATTGTGATAAGCGGAGATTGATCGAGCGTAGCATAGGAAACTCTTTCCCTATCAAGAGTATGTCATCCACGTACTCTACGAGGATCGCCACCATACTCCATACTACCTTTTTGTATATACAAGGTTCATCTACCATTTTGATGAAGTAAAATTCTTTGACTACTATATCAAAACAGACGTTCCAACTCCGTGATGCCTGCTTTATCCTATAAAGCATCTTGTACACGTTTCCGCTGCTCCCACTTTTTACGAAGCCCTCTGACTGTGTACTTATTGACTCTCTCTTCTAAAACATCATTTAGAAAAGCAGTCATGACACCCAACCGCCAGATATCGTAGTCATGGTATGTATCCGTGCCAAGTAGGATCTGGATGGACTTAAGCATAGCCACTGAAAAAGTTTCAACATAATCCATGCCTGGTCAATGATGTAAACCTTTAACAAGTCTAGCTCTGAAAGTCTTAACTTTTCCAAGTACACCAAGTAATATTCCCAAGATATACTTGCTCCTGATGGGGATTTAACTCTTCAGATATAGCAACCAAAGTCCATACTTTGTTGGTGTATAAGGATTCCATCTCAGATCACTAAGCATCCAGCCATTCTTATAGAGTCTTACTCCTAATGGCCAGCTCAAAACTAGTTGGGTCATCATCTTATGATGCAATCCTCGCTCCCACTGTCATAGAGAAACCGAAGTATCTCTCAGGTGGGTGAGGAACCCTACTAGATCGGCGGAGAGGCTGATATTCGTTGGTAACTATTGAATCCTTTGGTTTTATCAAATCTCTTATAGCAGTTTGTATAGCTGGAACCTTTCCAGTTCTACATTACAGACCTTGCCTCGAGTTTGTCCGGATTTTGCTTTTAAACATCGGCCGGTCAACCCCAAATCTTAACCAGCTTAAGACATGGGCTCTTCCCATACCATATCTCATATGGAGTGGTAGGCTGTGATCTGATTTGATTTGAACCTTATTTAATTGGTATGCAACTTCATAAGTGCATAACTCCCAAAAGGAAATAGGTAACTCAGTAGTACTCATCATAAAGCACACCATATCATATAGGGTGTTATTGCTCCGCCCCGATATACCATCGTGCTATAGTGTATACAGAGGAGTAATGCTGAGAGAGAATCTTATTCTCCTTTAGAAAAGTCCAAGAATTCCGTGCTCAAGTATTCTCCTCCTTGATCTCATCAAAGGACATAATACTTATACCCGTATTTTGGTTCTCTACTTCTAACTTATATTATGTGAATATCTCAAAAGGTTCGGACTTGTGTTTCAACAGGAACATATGTCTGAATCTAAAGAGATGATCAGAGAATGTAATGAAGTACAAAGAACCGGTCTAGGCATGAGTAGACAGGGGACCTTTATACATCAACATGTATCATCCCAAGAGTTCACTAACTCTTTCTCTGTTTCCAGTAAACGGAGCTATTGTCATCTTATCTTTGTGACATGACTGGCAAGTTTCACAAGATGTAAATTCAAACTTATTTAAATATGCATCTATATGTAACTTAAGCTAGTCGGGTCGCATTGATATGACCTAGTCTACAATACCTCAAGGAGATTTGTTCATTTCCGAACTCTTCCTCTTGTGTGTGTTCTGTATACTAAGAACTGTTGTTTGATTTAGAACATTAATGCTTTTAGATAGCGTGCCTGAACCGATCAACTTTTGATATAGGAAATGTTCAAAACATTATCCATCAATACAAAATTATATCATTTCTTTACTAATAAAGAGACTGATATGATTTTGTATATCAGGTTCGGTATCTAATAACATTCGTTCAGAATCAATGTATTTGGAATACAGGGTGACAGTGACCAACAGACTTGGCTGCAACATTTGCCCCGTTTTCTGCCTCATGAAACTTATTACCCGTCCTCAGTTCTCTACCTATCTGTAGCTCATGTAACAGATTACATATGCGGGATCCTGATCTGGTTTCACATACTCATGACGTAAAGGATACTGAGAAACAGTTCTCTTGTAATGAACACACTCGAAGATGATGCATCAGCATCCACTTTCTTCGTTTGGGAGGCACGGGAAATTTGGTATTCCCCAATTTCCTGCTCTGTCTTATAACAATTATAAGTTGGAGCGGGACCAACGTTCCCCAGCTCAGTATAACAAGCGGGTTCGGTCAATATTTCGTATTATTATCTTGATTAAGGCGTGATATGGTCGCTACCTGGAGAGAGAGAGAAGAAAACACTCAGCGTGCGCTCTTGTAAGAATAGATTGGTTATTATTTTATCTAATCAGGATGGCTCCCACTGTTTTTATCAAATCTTCCTTCAAACCCTAAAAGGAAAGACTAGCCGGGATTAATTACACACTACAAGTTCGCCAATCTTTCAGCCAGGCCAGTGTCGGTACTTTGAGGGAGGTCCCCCGTGCTTTCGCACGAACCTAATTAATGTAAACCTCGTTTTCTGAGAGGCGTAACCCCGTTGACACCTTTCTAGACACCTACTTGATCGGCTAATTGTAATGTGTAAAACTCTCCCAGGAGTAACAATTACTCGCAGTGGGTATCGGGATCCAACTATCTCATAGAAGGTATGCAATCTCATTACAAATTTCAACACTTGAAATTCCCGATAATATTTTGCCCCAAGCGATCTATGACCTTGACTGAGTCAACAAACCATAGACCGCAAGTAAAGTTCAACCCGTCATTTCTCGATTGAATTAAACTCACCCGCACGACCCTTGACTGAGTCAACAAGGCCGCACGACTACCCTAATCCAATCGCATCATATGCTTTGCAGATAAGTACTAATCAGCTACCGCACACTACGCCTTGACTGAGTCAACAAATGCAGCACGAATACTAACTATTACTTATCTGAAATGACGGAGGGATACGACAGGTTTTCAAGAAAACCTTTTGCGTAATGAACTTTATATCGTTGTAGAATCAAATGATTTTAAAATGGAGTGTTTTTTAGGCTTTTCTTGTTTTGCTAAAGGGGTCACTCCCGGTGAAGGGATCGTCGGCCCTTTCCTCGTCGAATGAGGTGCGGGATATATCATATATATCACTGTGCAAAGCAGAAACTATAGAAGCAATCAAAAGACAAAACGAGTGTGTAGCATCTGCCAGTTATTGCTAAAGGGGTCACTCCCGGTGAAGGGATCGTGGCCCTTTCCTCATCGAATAAGGTGCAGGATATATCATATATACCGCTGTGCAAAGTAAGAACTGTAGCTACCTGTTTTATTTTTGAAATTCGATTCTACAACATCTTAGGTTTCTTTTATTTCATTAATCACATTAATGAAGTCCCATCATTTAAGTACCTAAACATCACAGATAAATACGACGTACACTTATGCCATCCGCATTCGCCTCGATGTCCCCTCGTGCACCGTTAAGTTAGGTAACTAACGGCAGAGTGGGGCAGGGCTAGCGCGGGTGTAAAACATAAGTAACACCTATATAATATATCATATATACTATATACAATATTTATCACAGAACATCACATGATCACATCACAGATATCGCAGCAGAAGTATCATATGAAATATTGGATATACTAGGACGTCCGTGTTTTCAATACGAGCCAGTATAAAACAAGGATTCCACGGTCGCGATGAATAGCCCAACCCACACCCCTAGACCCCTACGAGAGCGACAAGCTACCCTACCAATTCTAGAATTAGGAGACCCGGACTCGACTCCTCGAGTTGGTCTCCTACTGGACTCCAGAACCCGGTTACTTGTGCTCTCCTCCTTGGGTCTATCCTAGTGCGGAAAAGTAAATAATATACAAAGGGTGACATCTTCCGCAACCTGGAAGTGCCCCAATAAAAGAATATTACATACACGTTTTTACATGAATGAAAATGAAAAACACTCATCTCACATAAAAAAAACCCCGGCTATTCAAACACGACGATCCAATATAACATACCCAGCAACACATAACATCACATGTCATCAACGTAAGTAAACTTGCGTATCCCAATTGTCGTTAACATATAGCAACGAAACCGGCGATATCACATATTACACTTACGGTCACAGAAAAGAAAGTGTAAAACTACAACAGTTGGAATCCGCAACCTGCATAGACATCGCAAGCCTAATCAAATGAATTCCTTAGACATCGCATGCCTAACAATTATAAACCCCGCATTTCAGTCTCATTATCGAAAACTTTTTTCAATATCAAGTCGGGCAATTCAACAAGATTCCCGACATCCTGATCGAATGCTCGTCGCAAACGTTAGTAGGCGACCGCACCCCTAATACCGTCGACGAAGTGCACCAAGGCGGAACACCGCTGCCGCGAGCACCCAAACGGATGCTTTCGGCGACGGGGTTCTCCTACAGTTACTTGGTCGGGGCTATGGGGTGTAGCTGTCTATTAAGTTTACCCAGCGAGTATCCGCGTACGCTATGTGATTGCGACGGACGTTTGATCACATAAAAATTCTGTAGCAACCGATCAAGTAAGACTAAACTGCTATGTTTATAACATTCATTCAGTTATCTCATAACTACTTGTGAATTCCAATTATTGTATCACATTCCAGATAATTAGAAAATGTTAAACTTTCCGATCGAACATTCAAACACCCAAGTATTCCCGATACAGATCAACACATGAAATAAGTTTAACAACATTCACTTCATGCCTCAGTACCAACGGTCCAGCCGTAGAAGGGTCAAGCCAACGCCTCACATGTGGCACGCCGTACTGCCCCAAACCCGAAGGTTCAAAGGGCAGTTCAAGACGGTCACATAATCGAGTTAAGGTTTGTTGTCTTCTAGAGGGACCATCGTGTTACTTGCACTACTTGGAACGTCATTAAACTACGGAAAAGTCCAACAATTGGAAATTTCCCGGCAGGGGAAAAAGTGGGTATTTATATCCGGTCGAACTTTTTAACATATTCTAAAATTACCCGGAAAAACACACTGACAAAATTAGACTGTCCGATCGAATCTCCGAACTCCCAATACAACCCAGAAAACTCAACTCTTGAGTTCAAATTAAAAATTCCCAGAAAAACCAACACAAAAAACTAGGAATTACTGGGGAAAAATAAATGGAAGATGAGACAAAACGGCCGCGGAACAGCCGCATTAGCTACGCTATTGCCGCGGTTCCGCGGCAATTTGAACGAATTAGAAGTTCCGTTTTCTACAGTAATTCTTAGAAACTCCTGCTGAGTTTTCTGAATATTTTTAATTTTAAAAAACCCACAATTTTCAAAAAAGTACAGAGAGCAAGTTTTGAATTAGGGTTTCGGTTCGATCGGACTTCTAACTCCGTCAACGCATCGCCTAAGGCTCTAGCTAGGCTCTGATACCACTGTAGGGTTCCTAGGCACATACTAGAGGTCTCACAAGGCATCAACCATGCCAATTTCAAATTTTACAAGGACCGAGAAAACCTAATACGGATCGTTAACTAGATTTTAGGCGAAACAAGCAACGAGTTAACAACTTAACTAAGTGAACGGAAATACAACCTTTGTAGATCCGGTCCTCCACCTCCATAGCACCGCGATGAAGTCCCCTCACTTCGATCATCGGATCCCGGGCTCTAGCGTCGGCTTCATCGGAGAAATGGGCGGGCTAGGTCGTCGACTTCGATGCCGAAGATGATCTACGTCGAGGCAACACAAGATCATGCTCCAACTTCACCAAGCCATGAAACTTGTGAAGAAAACACCCTATACTACTTGGCAAGTGGTAGAGGATGAAGAAATAGGAAGTGGGTTCACTTTAGAATTGGATTTCACACTCTTTTTCTCAAGTTGCCATTGATGGAGGCAAGTTTTTCTTCTTGTTGAAGAAGGAGAAGAAGAAGAAGATAATATGATAAGTATATTCCAAATAGAAAATAAATGAATACTTATCATAAACCAACCATGGTCAAGTGTAGAGACTAAACTAGGGTTAGGTGAATGGTTAGGTCAAGGGAAGCAAACAAAAATGGTCAAGCTTTCAACACTTCATGAAGCTTCATGAAAGAAACAAAGAAAGCCACCATTTCTATTTATCTTTTCCAAAAGAAATAAACAAAATAAATAAATGAATAAGTAAACAAAACCCTAACCATTCATATAACTATGGTTTAATCATACACACAAACTCAAGTTAGCATGTATCATCAAACATGATACAAACAAGTGCACAAAAGTATATCACATATATAACTTGTGAACTTCAAGTGAGAAAATCCATTTAAAGTGAACAATATTAGTCAATGTAAAGTAATATATCTAATATATAATTATACATTAAATCATTAAATCAATACTTGATTTAACGATCCGGTCATATCGCATATAACCGACTAATATCCAATGTATCGGCTTATCGAATCAATCCTTGATTCGATAACTCGGTTATATCGCATACAACCATTCGACACATTTATCGCGAGAATGAAATACGGTATCACATACACGCATTAATCTCGGTCCTGCACATATCTCATATGCGCTCCTATTTCGTTTCGTTTGAGCCAGGAAACCTCTGTGTAGGACTCTAAAGACTCGTCAATACGCCGGCAGCAGGTGATGATCATATCAAACACCCACAAGCCGCAAGCGGTCTGCTAAACGTAACGGCCACCCGGGTATTGAGCGATCAGAAGATCGACGAGCAATCCCGCTCACACTCTTGTGAATCCAACCAGTAACACTTTCCGTACAGTCCGGTCTCGTCGTCTGATATGTCGCATATATCGCCTAGGGGTGGTAAACGTCAGACCCCAACAGCTCAATAAGTCATGTCGATATGAGGTCTATAACAGTTCGAGAAACTACAGGTAACACTTACCAGTAAATCTCAGCAACCCTGGCCAGGGATTTCCGGTTATAGCCAATCGAACACAACGCAACATCAACTCCCTATACCGGGAGAGACGAATCCCCTCCTATCGCTCATTGCCTCCATGTGATTCGGGACTGTACCCAAAAACCACCGTTTTGCACGCCCTCTTGGACATGGTAAGGTGGAAATCAAAGCACAGTGGGAAACACAAAAGTCTCTATGACGATCTCGGGTCAACAGACTACTCTGTACGAGTGTCACCAGAGAACTGCCATCTGACGTAAGGTATAATACCATCTGGGAGTTCTCGGCGAGTCCGTCCAGTGTACCCAGTCTCCACTGAGCACCCGTATATCATCTCTGATGTCAAACACCAATGGATATGGGATCATCCATTGCCTATCTGTATGGGTCGAGAAGGTATACGCTAGTCTACACTGGTATATCGATACCCTGTCTCGATACACCCACGACTAGGGACCTTGAAGGATGTACTTATGGACTACCATGTTGTTGGAGATAGTGCCCTCAGAGTCAATTATTAGGTCACAGGTACGTGATTGTAATGATTGAGGGAGGACCTATCCCGGTAGGACAGTCTTACTCGAGATGATAGTATGCTATCTGGTTTACCTTTATCATCGTGTACTGTTTTAGGTGACCTGACACGTCGCTATTACACGTTGATAGAGCCCCTAGGATTCTTGCTTGACCACCAGCAGTATGAGGGCGATCATATAAGTGGGAGCTGGGGTCTATAAGCATATCCTTAAAAGGTCCCTAGTCGTGTGAGTTTCGAGACAGGGCATCGATACTCCATAGTAGACTAGTGTATACAGTCGAGACCCCGACGAGGGGCGGTGGCCGGTCTCACAAGCCACTGGTGTCAGTTGGATCACCTAAGATGTATACAGGTGCTCATTGGGTTATGAGTACACCGGACAGGACTCGCCGGGAACATGCTAGTTGGTCATATACCAGACGTCAGATGGCAGTTCCCTGGTGACATGTGTGCAGGTTAGTTCATCGACCTGGGGATCGTCATTTGTCTCGTGTGAGTTCCCACTGTACTTTGATTACTACCCTACCACGGCTCAAAGGAGTCGTGCAAACAGGTTTTAGTTGGGTACAGTCCCGAGCCACATGGAGGCAGTGAGCGTATCTTCAGGGGTTCGTCTCTCCCGGTATTGGGGGTGAGGTCGTGCTGTGTCTAGGAGAGCCATTACACAAAGTCCTTGGCCAAGGCAAGGAGATTTACTGGTAGGTATTCCGGTAGTATCTCAGGGTGTTCTGGGCTACACTCCGACACGACTTGTACCGCTTTTGGGGGTCTGACTTTTACCAACCCCCTAGGCCCGCCATACGATACTCATAGACGAACGGACCGGACTGCACGGATATTGTCACTGACAGGCTCAGTTTGGTGTCGGGGTGAGCTTCCTCATCGACGTCCCATTTGGTCAGTACCTGGTAGCCCGTCACGTATTGGCTTATACCTCTGACGTGCTAGTGGTTAAATCCACAACCAAGGTGTTGACGAGTCTTTAGAGTCCCCCACATTCAGTTACTCAAGCTTTCGGGCGAAAGGTTGTAGAGGCCGTATGGAGATATGGGAAGGTCCGATCAGATACGTGCGGTATTGCACGGATCAGGATCGGACAGTCTGTACTATAGGCCGTATGGTTATAAGGCAGGGTTCGATCAGATACGTGCGGTATTGCACGGATCAGGATCGAACAGATATTACTAGCCGGCTTTGGTTTAAGCCGGATCCTAGTATAGTACAGTGTAGATTTTGTCTCATTGCATTTGTATTTCGGTCGGAATACAAATGCGGGTGTGTATGCACAGTATCGGGGTTTTTCCTGTAATTTATTACGGGACCAGTTTTCTGGAGTTGCCAGTTTTTTTTCCGTTTCGGCCAATTTTCCTTTGTTCCGTTCATTGGCCGAAGATTGGTGGAGGAGGGTTTATTTGCATTGTTGCAAATAGGCATTTGTGGAGGGGGTCTTTGCTTTTTGTAGCATCATGATAGTCTTCATGATGGTGCACCATCCATTGACTTGCTTGACTTTCTTTATCATCATGGTTTTGATGATGGTTGTTGATGATGAGAGATGGTTGTTAGTTGAGTGTTGGTTTTGCTTTGTTATCATTTGGTTCATATGATAACCATTCTTCTCTCTCTCTTGTTTTGATATGAGAATGGCTCCCATTATTTTTGAGACTCCTCTCTCCATTCTCACTCTCCTTCTCCTCTAGTGATGGCCGGCCAAGCATATTAGGGGGCTGTCCAAAAATTGTAGTGTGGGTTGTGTGGTTCATTTCATGTTCCAAAATCCAAAAACTCCTCCACATACTCCTTGTATCATTCCTCCACCAAAAGGGTGATTCCGACAACCCCAAAAGTGAGACACAAGCTCTACTATAGATTCTACAGCAAATCTTGGGCACGTCGAGTAGCCGGCTTCGTGCCCGAGTTGCCTCGGCATTGAGGTGGGAGCCCGTAAACAAAGTAGGCGATGTGGTGCACTTCCGGCGACGAGGAGGAGACGGGACATTCCGCAGGAGATCGGGACGATGACGAGAAGACCGGAGGACTTGGATCGTCGGTATATCTCTAACCCTTCTTCTAGTTAGCTTAGACAAGTTAATGGTTTCGATCCGGGTGTTTAGTGCGCGGTGGTGCCGGTTTGCTAAGTCCGCAAAATTTAAGTTTTTCACCGCTTCCGCTTTCCGGCGTCGGATCGACGGCCGGGGCGCCGCCGTGCACTTACAGTGGTATCAGAGCCACGCCATTAACATAGTCTAGCTTGGTGTTATGTGTTTTACGTTTCCGATCGAACAAAATCCCGAAACCGCATTTTTCATGCACATCAGTTTCTGTCGAATTTTTTTTGAGTCCAAAAATTTTTCAGGTTGTCTCAGAGTGATGTGCAGAGAGTTCTAAGAATACTGCAAAATTTTGGTGAAGTGATGATTCCGTACGACCGCGGAAGGGCGGCCTAAGCCCCTCATTGGCCGCGCTTCCGCCGCAGGAATAAGACTTCAGTTCATCAATTTTTTTCAGTGGGCTTGTGGGCTTAAAATATGGGTTTTGGAATATTAAAATTGGGCCCAGGTTTTCTGTGAGTGCTACAGTTTTGATTGGGGGCCCACTTGTTAATTTTTGGTCAATCGGAAAATTTTAAACACATTTTTCACAGTATTTACATTATATCTGCGACCGTGAATGTCACTTGATCGGTAAATCCGGTCTAACTGCTATAGCCCGGTTTGACGGATTTGCGAACGTGACTTTCACGTTGATGTTTTGTTTTTGCTGTGATGTTGCGGATCGGTCGTGGGGGATAGCCTGGATGCAATGCTAGTACAGTTTTGTTGTATTTTGTACATTTGATATTGCGGGGCGAGCGTCCGACATGTGGACTGCCGTCACTGCCTGTTTGTATTATTATTTTGGGGCACGACCTGGTTGCGGTCGATGTACCCGTTGTATGTATATTTTACTTTCTGTACTAGGATTGCCCCGCGGAGGGGTGCACGGATAGCCGGGTTCTGGAGGGCAACAAGCCCGCATCTCATGGCATTGAGACGGAGGGGGCTTCACTCTGGGATTGGCGGGCTATTCGCCGCACTCGTAGGGGGTACAGGTTGACCCAGGAGGGGTGCCCAAGTTACCGGATTCCGTGAAGTGCTGGGTGGTCCATTCACGTTGCTGAAGGGGGCTGCCTCGCTTCAGGTTTTGGCGGGTAACTTGCCGCGCCCGTAGGGGTCTAGGATTTCATTGCACAGGCTATCCACACGACCAGGGGAACGTCGGGTTTCAGCGGCTCTGTGAAACCCGGGGATCCCAGATATCTGTATTGTTTCTGTGATGCTGTACATTTCTGTGATGTTGCATTCTATTCACGCCTTGAGCGAAATATAATATATTGGTATATATATTAGTAGATGTTGTATATGTTTTGCATCCGCGCTAGTCCAGTCCCCGCTCTGTCGTTAGTTAGCTAACCTAACGGGTAATGACGGGACCCAGTGGCGAATGCGGATGGCATATACGTACATCAGTATATTTTCGTTCTTTTTTTGGTGTGATCAATTGATGGGACTGCATTGATTCGGATCAATGCAAGTTAAAACAAACCTAATCTGATGTTGTTGGAACACTTTTCAAAAAGCTGTTATTGCAAGGACGTTTACTTTTGTTTTGCATCGTGGTATTCATTGGAATATCCTGCTCCTCAGTCGATGAGGCAAGGGCCGAGATACCTTCACCGGGAGTGACCCCTTGGACAGAAGTTTGCGTCAGGGCATTAACTTCACTATAGCCGATTACTTTTGCTTTGCATCGCGGTATTCATTTGGAATATCCTGCACCCCATTCTACGGGGAAAGAGCCGAGATCCCTTCACCGGGAGTGACCTCTTTAGCAACGGTTTTCGTCACTATATTTTTAAAAAAGCTATCCGTTCCTTCGACGATATCAAGTTCATTACGTTAAAGGTTTTCGCCAGAAACCATTCGTAGCCCTCCGTCGTTTCATATGGATAGTCAATAGTATTCAAGCTGTGTATGTTGGCCAAAGTCAAGGCACAGTGTTTGGTAGCTGTTGGTTATTCATATGCAGCATAGATAGATGCGTTGGTTTGGGACAGTCGTGCTGCCATTTTGGCCAAAGTCAAGGGTAAGTACGGGTGGATTCAAATTAACCTGGAGAATGACGGGCAAAACTTGACATGTGACTTATGATATGTTGGCCAAAGTCAAGGTCATAAAAGCATGGGGCAGAAATCACATCAGGAGTTTCAAAAGAACTGAAACTTGCCAGATATGCGCATACCTTCTGGAGTGTGATACCGTGAGCGGATTCCGTCACGTTGTCATGCGATGATAGTTGGATCCCGATTCACACTGATGAGTTAGTTTACTCCTCGGATAACCCCGACTAATTCTTCTTTCAGGTTTGGAGGAGAATTTGAGGTACAGTGGGAGGTTTCCAGATTAGATAAATAGGTAACCATTCTGATCTAGGTTAGAGTGCACGCTGAGTGTTTCTTTTCTCTCTCTCTTTGGCAGCGACCATTGACCCGACCCTAAGACTTTGACTCAGTGACCAAGTTGACCGAACCTTCTTAAACACCGGCTTTTGGATTGTCAGAGTTGCAAACCTCATTGCCACTCCTACTTTTACCCTTTTCTCCAGGACACCCCGTATTACTACGAACGTCCACTTCCATTGGACAAAGCCATCGTATGGTTAGATACGAACTCGAAAGAATTTATTCGAGGATGGTTTCAGGTTCTGGAGGAAACGGATAGGATCATTCAGTTGTCTTTTCTTTTTACCTTCTCTCAGGTTGCGAGTACTCCTTGGTTTAGGAGTAGTACACCTATTACGCAAATTGGATTGTCTTCTTCCAAACCTTAGGCTGGTGCCGACCGGTGGGGAATGAAGAAAACCAATTAGCATAACGATGGTGTGCAGAAGGTATTAAGTTCAGACAAAGCAAGGGATTGGTAAGAGGGCAAAGTAAATTGCAACAGATATTCACGACCAAACCAAATATTTCGTTACCACTCCCACATCACCTTTGTATTTCTCCAGGACACTCCGTATCACTACGAAGATCCACAGTTTATTTGGATACTCCATCGTATGGTTATATACGAACTCGAATGGAACTTGTTCCAGTTCGGGGATGGATTCTGGTTCAGGAGAAATAGGAATAAGGTTTATTCAGGTGTCCTTTATCTTCACCTTCTCTCGCATTGCGAGTGTTCCTAGGATTGGAACAATACACCCATTATGCTTATTGGATAGTCTTCTTCCAAACCATAGGCTGGTGCCGAACGGTAGGGAAGGAAGAAAACCATTTGGCCTAAAGGGGTGTACAGAAGGTAAAGAATAAAGACATATGAAGGGATTTGGAGAGGTGGCAAAGAACTATACGGTTACAGTCGTGAATCTGGAAGAGGCATTACTAGGAATACCAGAATACCCCAACGGAACATTTCAATGTTTCAGTTTCACTGTGTAATGTTAAAGGAAAACTGATTTCCCGATTAGATACTTACTCCAGGGTATGTATTTACCAGGTACGATTCTCACATCTGTATGGTTTTACAGATGATGAGTGGGAGTAGGTTATTGGGAATTGGGTGATCATCCTCATTGTATCGGGATTCGTTGTAATCGGTGATATTTGAGGAAATCACCTGGGCTGTTTGCCGGTTGGCAAATATATGGTTTTGAATATCCGCTGTTGTGCACCAATTTCAAATTGATATATCTGTACGTCTATTTTTCATAGAGTGAGATATACCTTTCTGAAATTATGTCTACGACATTTACCTATATCAGTGGATGGTTAGGTAAGGAGCATTAAACAGCGGTGTAATTCTTCTTAACCATAAGTACAGTTTTCAACCTACGACACACAGTGAATGAGTTATCAGACTCAAGGGACTTATACAAAGGATTATATGTTGTCCAGGGTCCATCAGGACAGAGGGGTTGGTCCTCGTACTATATTCGGTTTACTTATGACTTCTCTAGTTTTTAGACAGGTGTTTTGTGGAAACACAGGGTCCGAATTTGGAGAAGTTATAGGTATTTGAATAGAGTAGAGAACCAGGTATAGCAAGTATCGGGATTCTTCCAAAAGATCGAAGATGTAGATACTTGTGTATGGTATTCAGTTGATAGTAATGATAAAGAGATCTTGCTTCTCTTTCAGGTTACTCATAATTGGAAGTATTCCTAAGTTGAGTAACGCTGATCGGCCTCCTTCCATTTAGTTGACATGCACTGGGGAAAGCTGCATGATTTGAATCTGGTTCAATTAAATCAGTGCCTCTGTTTCTATATTGGATATAGAACAGTTCATATCTTAACGATGTTAAGGTACGGGGAGTTGTCCGGTTTATGATTAAAACCAGACACTGGACAACTCAAGGCACGTTTCTGTAATGGCTGTTTGTGGGTTGACCCAGGCTATGACGAGGGTTGACTTTCTACCATCTGGATGAACAATAGCGATATTGTTCTAGACTCGCCACAGTTTTATTAAAGATGGATTTTTTTTCAGAAAACAGTAGTGGGAGTATGGTAGAACTGGAAGTGATTCCAGAACCACAAACGATTACTGAAGATTTGACAGGAACCTAAAGATTCAATCTGGATTGACATTCCATTGGCCACTCCGCAGATAAGGTGGGTAACTTCAGGCACCCGAGAGGTACTACGGTAGCCTCAAGGACGGTGACAGGGAAGTTCTTGTTTACCCACAATTGCCATTGCTGTTGTTCCAGGTTACGAGACCCGGCTGGAGGATGAGTATAGCGTCGTTCTAAACCAGTTTTAGAAGTGTACGTCTATATGACTCTGCCAGAGGGTTGTCGTAGTCAGTGAGAGCAGCGGAAGCATTGGTGGACAGGTAGCTTATGTCTATTTATAGACTAAAGCAGGTGTAGCGGAGATAGATCATCTATTTCTGACGTGACAGTTATGGGTTTGACTTCATCAGAATAGGGGATGGATCTGTTGAGAAGGTAGTAGGGTGTGATATCCTGGTATTTGGATGACATACACAGAGTAGGAAAGGAAACTCCTATATTACAATCGGTTATACTTTGGTCGTCACACAGTGGTTTCTCCACAAAGGAAATGGATTTTGTATCAGACATATTGGTTACTAGATCTATGGTTTTAGATCTAGATTTGGGTGGTTTCCCAATCAGGGTACTTGACAGCATTCTAAGAGTATTTAGGATGGACGACTCCTGGCACGGTAGTGTACCTGCAGGTAATGGAGTCACCCTCTCCAAAGGTGTCTTACAGACTAAAGGGGAGTGGGACGGGCATGATTGGCAGATCACTTGCTCAGGCAATTGAGTCAATCGTGAGATGTCAAGTACCACACCAGATGTTGTTCTTGCACTAGATGTAATAAGTTGACATTAATCCAATCCTGGAGAAACAGTCGGAAGCAGTTTTAGAACATAAGTGGATGTTCTAGGGATATGATAACGACAGCCTCATTCAGGAGACAGTTATCATTCCAGGCTTCCAAGGTGACATGGACGACAAGGAGGTTGTCAGAGTTATAGTTTTCCTTCTGATGAGGGGCAGTAGTTTGGACAGGTGGTCCAAGGCAATACTGAGGGAGGCATGGCGCGCAGGATACTGATTAAGTTCAGTTGACGATACAGTCTAAGAAGTTTGGATTTGGAGTTCATTTATGAGCTAGGTCCCATCAGACATCCAGACATATTCTGAGACAGGTATTGCTCTTTTCGGGAGATGGTTTTCTCCGCGAACTTGAGATATAGAGAGACATAGAAAGAAACAACTAAGCGGATCCACTCACTGAGGCTATTCCTCGAACGCAATAGTTCCGCAAACGAGTTTTTGTGAGACTGACTAGTAGAGGAGTTGGATGTTCGGTATCACACGGGCTGTGAGTATGCGACATCGCAATAATTAGCCTTGAGTGCAAGTGGGAGATTGTTGGAGATAGTGCCCTCAGAGTCAATTATTAGGTCACAGGTACGTGATTGTAATGATTGAGGGAGGACCTATCCCGGTAGGACAGTCTTACTCGAGATGATAGTATGCTATCTGGTTTACCTTTATCATCGTGTACTGTTTTAGGTGACCTGACACGTCGCTATTACACGTTGATAGAGCCCCTAGGATTCTTGCTTGACCACCAGCAGTATGAGGGCGATCATATAAGTGGGAGCTGGGGTTTATAAGCATATCCTTAAAAGGTCCCTAGTCGTGTGAGTTTCGAGACAGGGCATCGATACTCCATAGTAGACTAGTGTATACAGTCGAGACCCCGACGAGGGGCGGTGGCCGGTCTCACAAGCCACTGGTGTCAGTTGGATCACCTAAGATGTATACAGGTGCTCATTGGGTTATGTGTACACCGGACAGGACTCGCCGGGAACATGCTAGTTGGTCATATACCAGACGTCAGATGGCAGTTCCCTGGTGACATGTGTGCAGGTTAGTTCATCGACCTGGGGATCGTCATTTGTCTCGTGTGAGTTCCCACTGTACTTTGATTACTACCCTACCACGGCTCAAAGGAGTCGTGCAAACAGGTTTTAGTTGGGTACAGTCCCGAGCCACATGGAGGCAGTGAGCGTATCTTCAGGGGTTCGTCTCTCCCGGTATTGGGGGTGAGGTCGTGCTGTGTCTAGGAGAGCCATTACACAAAGTCCTTGGCCAAGGCAAGGAGATTTACTGGTAGGTATTCCGGTAGTATCTCAGGGTGTTCTGGGCTACACTCCGACACGACTTGTACCGCTTTTGGGGGTCTGACTTTTACCAACCCCCTAGGCCCGCCATGCGATACTCATAGACGAACGGACCGGACTGCACGGATATTGTCACTGACAGGCTCAGTTGGGTGTCGGGGTGAGCTTCCTCATCGACGTCCCATTTGGTCAGTACCTGGTAGCCCGTCACGTATTGGCTTATACCTCTGACGTGCTAGTGGTTAAATCCACAACCAAGGTGTTGACGAGTCTTTAGAGTCCCCCACATTCAGTTACTCAAGCTTTCGGGCGAAAGGTTGTAGAGGCCGTATGGAGATATGGCAAGGTCCGATCAGATACGTGCGGTATTGCACGGATCAGGATCGGACAGTCTGTACTATAGGCCGTATGGTTATATGGCAGGGTTCGATCAGATACGTGCGGTATTGCACGGATCAGGATCGAACAGATATTACTAGCCGGCTTTGGTTTAAGCCGGATCCTAGTATAGTACAGTGTAGATTTTGTCTCATTGCATTTGTATTTCGGTCGGAATACAAATGCGGGTGTGTATGCACAGTATCGGGGTTTTTCCTGTAATTTATTATGGGACCAGTTTTCTGGAGTTGCCAGTTTGTTTTCCGTTTCGGCCAATTTTCCTTTGTTCCGTTCATTGGCCGAAGATTGGTGGAGGAGGGTTTATTTGCATTGTTGCAAATAGGCATTTGTGGAGGGGGTCTTTGCTTTTTGTAGCATCATGATAGTCTTCATGATGGTGCACCATCCATTGACTTGCTTGACTTTCTTTATCATCATGGTTTTGATGATGGTTGTTGATGATGAGAGATGGTTGTTAGTTGAGTGTTGGTTTTGCTTTGTTATCATTTGGTTCATATGATAACCATTCCTCTCTCTCTCTTGTTTTGATATGAGAATGGCTCCCATTATTTTTGAGACTCCTCTCTCCATTCTCACTCTCCTTCTCCTCTAGTGATGGCCGGCCAAGCTTATTAGGGGGCTGTCCAAAAATTGTAGTGTGGGTTGTGTGGTTCATTTCATGTTCCAAAATCCAAAAACTCCTCCACATACTCCTTGTATCATTCCTCCACCAAAAGGGTGATTCCGACAACCCCAAAAGTGAGACACAAGCTCTACTATAGATTCTACAGCAAATCTTGGGCACGTCGAGTAGCCGGCTTCGTGCCCGAGTTGCCTCGGCATTGAGGTGGGAGCCCGTAAACAAAGTAGGCGATGTGGTGCACTTCCGGCGACGAGGAGGAGACGGGACATTCCGCAGGAGATCGGGACGATGACGAGAAGACCGGAGGACTTGGATCGTCGGTATATCTCTAACCCTTCTTCTAGTTAGCTTAGACTAGTTAATGGTTTCGATCCGGGTGTTTAGTGCGCGGTGGTGCCGGTTTGCTAAGTCCGCAAAATTTAAGTTTTTCACCGCTTCCGCTTTCCGGCGTCGGATCGACGGCCGGGGCGCCGCCGTGCACTTACACATGTCCCCACTAGTATGATCCGCATCACAGTCCAGGTAGTAACGTACACATCCTAAGGGCTTTACCAACATGTAACAGAGAGACAATCAGTATACACGTTAAGGTAAAGAGTAACCAGATAGCATATTATCATGTCAAGCAAGAAAGTCCTCCCTATATATGTCCCAGCATCCACTACAATATACATCCTATAAACAGTAATGGCCTCTAGGGCATACATATAACTAACAACAACAACTAGATTAGCAAATGAAAAATACAAGTAATTATAATTAATAACATAACAAGACAAGCATGATAACAAAAAGAACTCTTTTATCCATCACTTCACTCATGAAACCTCACTACAAGATTTTAATGGAGAAAAGATGAAAGGGGGAAGAAGAACAACAAAGTATATCTAAAACCTAATACAAGAATTAAGCACACTTTGGCTTAGCAAGTTCTGGGATATTTATAGGCAGAAAACAGAAACCCTAGGGCAACATTCAGGACCCAAATGATATTACAAAAATGCCCCTAAAAAATAATCATCCACTGAGCCAATTAGGCCGTGGATCCGCGGCCTAATCCCCATGTTGGCCGCGGATCCGCGTCCATCTTGATGAGTTGTCAAGTCATTTTTGGTGTATTTGCCTGTGTTGATGTTCTATTTCGTGTGGTATATGTATTTTCTCAGAAGCACTTCACAATTTTTCCAGAATTTCAGCAGATCAAAAGGTGATTTGATGTGGATCTTTTGCCATGATTTTTCTTGAGCTCCGTGTAGACATGTTGGATCTTGTGTTGACATTGTGCTTTGTGCATGAAAATGACTATCGATTTGCCATTTTGTCATGTAAACTGGTGTGCGGCAACATACGGATAGAGAGCGGAGACCCGTATTTTATCTGTGGTTGGCAATAATCCAGCGCTTTTCCATGAATTTCACTGTTTAGAGCTGAGAACCTGTATCCTGCATTTAACTAGCAAACACGGTTTAAGAGTACCTACCGATAAGCAATGCGATAAAAAATGGGCGGTATAAAAATGCAAAAATCTGATATGAACAAATACCCCCAAACTTATCATTTGCTCGTCCCGAGTAAAATCAGTTTATTCATAAAAAAATTCCTAACCTCACTTTCGCAGGGAACGCGATTGCACTGAGCATGTGCAACAAGCCGTTAAGCCTCAAGGTGTCTCTAGTAAGAGGAGTGTTGTCTCCTGAGGGTTTTCAGCGGATACTACCCACAAAATCCGGTCAAGCTAGTTTTGCAAAATAACTGTGATTCAAACCCTAAGGTTTTGTTTTAAAAATAATAATTCTATTATTCTAAGTCTAGACTATCGAACCTTTATTTTTCACACCTCGCTTCTCATTTAACTTAAGATTTTATATGTCTTTACGTGCAGTGTAAATAGTGTCGTTAGGTTCCAGAAGGATCGATTAAAGTCATCATGTCACAAAATAAAGCCCAGATAAAAATTTTAAAAGGATCACATAATTTTTATAAAGAGTTAAGTATTTTTCAAGTTTCGTTTTCCAGTAAGATTTCAATTTCAGAATTTCTATCTTCCTTAACAGGAAACTGGGTCTTATTTTTCACTCTACCTTTTTCTTGTTTTCATTTCATGCACACCTCTGTGAACGTGCAATAGTCTTTATCATAGAATAAAACCTTCATATCTCCAATAGAAATATTTTTTATAAAAACCTGTCTTTTGTCAAGATTATTCTCATACAAAAAACCGTTAGGAATTTTAACTCGGAGAGAACACTTGCTTGACTTTGTTCTAATCTGGACTTTCTCGGCTTCTTAACGAGCTTTAGGCCAATGCACCCAAACCAGTTGGCTTTAGGGCATTAGGTGTAGAGACACCCCAGCGGACTTAATTACTCAAGTTACCTAGGCCAAAAAACAAAAGACAATTTAGCGTGAAAATCATGATGATTTAATGCGAACGGAGATATAACCGACAGTTCAATTATTTTTCTGGATAAAAGACGTGTTTAGTGGGTTCGGTGTGTAATCATTCCAATCAAGTTCCAGATCGGTTATTTTTCAGAATTAGTTCCAATTAAGACATCAATAACATTCCTTCATATTCGCTTTACTTCATAAACTATTCTTGATATTACTTATTTCAGAACAAACCTATTTGATCCTCAGAAAATAATTTATCCATTTAAAAGTTTTTAGACACAATAGACTTATCATCTAATTTTCAAAACTCACGACACGTGTAGTGTGATGTAAAGACGTATATCAGCTATAGTTAACTTCAAAGAAGAGTTATCTTTCAGGTTTTTAAAATCTAAAAATAAGATTTAGTTAGTCTTATCTTATCAAACAAACCCGTCGAAATGTTGAATCTGAGTTCTCCCACTATCTAACCTGACAAAAAAGTTTTTATGTTTTTAGAAATTTTTTGATTTTTATGGATTTTAGTATGCAGATGCAAAATGTACATATGAATGCGAAGGTTAGAAATGCGTACCGAGCGTTCCCCCAAACTTAAACTGGACAGTGTCCTCACTGTCATTGCATGAAAACTTATCAAAGGGTCAAAATTGTCGATTAGATATACAGATTTTTTTTTTTTTGGTTTTTAAAGAAAAAATATGAAAAATGGATATGCACCGGACAAGAATATCCACATATATATACAAAATGGTATATACATACCCCCAAACTTATTTGAAACAGTGTCCACTATTTTGGCTGGATAACCGAAGTTTGATGGTAGGCAGAGGAAGATTATGCAGGGTAAACCGGCTCCTGTAAGACCATGAGCTCCTCTGTTGGTTCGGCGCTAAGGTACGGTTTTAGTCTGTGTCCGTTTACTTTGACAAATGAACCGTCCTTTGGATTCTCCAAATCCACAGCGCCATGCGGATACACATTCCGCACAAAATATGGCCCTTTCCAGCGAGATCTGAGCTTACCTGGATGGAAATGTAGCCGGATGTCGTAAAGCAGTACCTGTTGACCAGGTGCGAATGTTTTGCGCAAATGGTGTTTATCGTGAAACACCTTCGTTCAGTTCTTAACGAAAACCGCGTTTTCGTAAGCCTCATTCCGAAGCTCGCTCAATTCGTTCAATTGCAGCTTCTGATGGTTGCCCGCATCTTCAAGAGACAGATTCAGCTCCTTTATCGCCCAAAATGCGCGATGCTCTATTTCCACAGGGAGGTGGCAAGCCTTTCCGTAAACAAGCCGATAGGGAGACATGCCAAGATCAGTCTTATAAGCAGTTCGAAATGCCCAAAGGGCATCAGTGAGTTTTAACGACCAATCCTTACGGTTCTTGGAAACCGTCTTCTCCAGTATCTGCTTGATTTGCCGATTTGAAACTTCGGCTTGCCCGCAGGTTTAGGGGTGGTAGGTCGTAGATAGCTTATGATTAATGGAATATTTCCGCATCAAGGCCTCGAAAGTCTTATTGCAGAAATGAGTTCCATTGTCGCTAATGATCGGTCGAGGGTGCCCAAACTGGGAGAAATGTTTTCCTTAAGAAACCTAACGACAACCTTGTTGTCGTTAGTCCGGCTGGGTACAGCCTCGACCCACTTAGAGACATAATCAACAGCGAGAAGGATGTACAAGTTCCCAAAAGAGCTGGGAAACGGCCTCATGAAATCGATCCCCCAAACATTAAAAATCTCTACAACCAAGATCGGTTGGAGTGGCATCTCATTTCTCTTGGATATCCGGCCCAAGTGTTGGCACCGGGAGCAAGTCTTGCAGTAGTCATGAGCGTCTTTAAAGAGTTGTGGCCAGTAGAAACCACACTGCAAGATCTTCTCGGCTGTTTTTCTGGAGCCAAAATGCCCGCCACATGCTTGATCGTGGCAAAACAACAGCACACTCTTGAACTCATCGTTAGGGACACACTGACGAATAATCTGGTCGGGACAGTACTTGAACGGATAGGGTTCGTCCCAGTAAAAGTGTTTTACTTGGGATAAGAATCGAAGTCTGTCCTGACTTGACCATTCTGTCGGTAGTAATCCTGTGGCCAAATAGTTCACAATATCTGCGAACCAAGGTTCGCAAGATACTGTCAAGAGCTGTTCATCCGGGAAAACGTCGTTGATCGGAATTTGAAGCGATGGCGAAGAAGGAGGTCGTGAGAGATGGTCAGCGACTACATTTTCACATCCTCTTTTGTCCTTGATGACAAGGTCAAACTCTTGAAGCAAGAGGATCCAACGTATCAGCCAAGATTTTGCATCTTTCTTCGCAAAAAGATGGCGCAGAGCAGAATGGTCCGTATAGACGATGACTGGAGAGTCGATGAGGTAGGGCCTGAACTTTTCAAAGGTAAATACAACAGCCAAAAATTCCTTCTCAGTTGTTGTATAATTCAGTTGGACGTCGTTTAGAGTTCGGCTAACATAATAGATTACGTGCGGCATCTTGTTGATGTGTTGTCCAAGGACAGCACCGATGGCAAAGTCAGATGCATCGCACATAATCTCAAATGGGTGCGTCCAGTCAGGAGAAGAAAGAATGGGAGCAGAAGTGAGTGAGCTTTTTAATGACTCGAATACAGTCACACAGCTCAAGTTGAAGTCGAATGTCGTGTCCTTGGCCAGCAAAAGAGTCAAGGGCCTAGCAATCTTGCTAAAGTCCTTGATGAACCATCTATAGAAACCGGCATGGCCAAGGAAGGCTCGGATGTCTCGGACGCATCTGGGAGGAGGGAGATTGGAAATGACTTCAATCTTTGCTTTATCTACCTGAATGCCTTTTTGAGAGATGATATGTCCTAAGATAATACCTTCGCGCACCATGAAGTGGCACTTCTCCCAGTTCAAAGTGAGGTTCTTGTCCTTACATCGGGTAAGGACAGCATCGAGATGCAGCAAACACTCATCAAAGGAATCGCCAAAAATAGAGAAATCGTCCATGAAGATCTCCAAGAATTTTTCCACCATGTCTGAGAAGATTCCCATCATACTGTAAGTGCACGGCGGCGCCCCGGCCGTCAATCCGACGCCGGAATGCGGAAGCGGTGAAAAACTTAAATTTTGCGGACTTAGCAAACCGGCACCCCCGCGCACTAAACACCCGGATCGTTACCATTAACAAGTCTAAGCTAACTAGAAGATGGGAAAGAGATATACCGACGATCCAAGTCCTCCGGTCTTCATCTCCAATCCGATCTCCTCGCGGGATCTCCGTCCGTCTCCTCCTCGTCGCCGGAAATGCACCACGTTGCCTACATCGTTTACGGGCTCCCACCTCAATGCCGAGGCAACTCGGGCACGAAGCCGGCTACTCGACGTGCCCAAGGTTCGTTGTAGAATATGTAGTGAGCTTGTGTCTCTTTTTGGGGTAGTGGAGTTGCCATTTGTGGAGGAAGAAGAACTTGGAGAGAGGTGAAGGGAAAAAACTAGCATCCAAAAGAATGAGAGTATCATATATTTTCTCCACACTCCAAATGAAGCATTTTCCTTATCCCACCAATAGTGGCCGGCCCCCCTTTGTTCATGTGTGATTGGAGAGAGAAAAAGCAAGGGGGGAAGGAACCATCATACAAGGGAGAGGTCAAGTCATGATGTGTAGAAATGATGACTAGAAAAACCAACACACTAAAAACCATCCATCAAACATGATGACTCAAAAAGTCATGCCATCATGAAGATACAAGTCAAGCAAGGTCAAAGGATGGCACCCATCATGAAAACCATCATGATACAAATATACAAAGACCCCCTTCCACAATAGCTTATTTGCAACAATGCAAATAAACCCTCCTCCACCAAACTTCGGCCAATGAACGGAACAATGGAAATTGGCCGAAACGGAAAGCAAACTGGCAACTCCAAAAAACTGGTCCCGTAATAAATTACGGGAAAACCCCGATACTGTGCATACACACCCGCATTTGTATTCCAACCGAAATACAAATGCAATGAGACAAAATCTACACTGTACTATACTAGGATCCGGCTTATACCAAAACCGGCTAGTAATATCTGTTCGATCCTGATCCGTGCAATACCGCACGTATCTGATCGAACCCTGCCATATAACCATACGGCCTATAGTACAAACTGTCCGATCCTGATCCGTGCAATACCGCACGTATCTGATCGGACCTTGCCATATCTCCATACGGCCTCTACAACCTTTCGCCCGAAAGCTGAGTAACTGAATGTGGGGGACTCTAAAGACTCATCAACACCTTGGTTGTGGATTTAACCACTAGCACGTCAGAGGTATAAGCCAATACGTGACGGGCTACCAGGTACTGACCAAATGGGACGTCGATGAGGAAGCTCACCCCGACACCCAACTGAGCCTGTCAGTGACAATATCCGTGCAGTCCGGTCCGTTCGTCTATGAGTATCGCATGGCGGGCCTAGGGGGTTGGAAAAAGTCAGACCCCCAAAAGCGGTACAAGTCGTGTCGGAGTGTAGCCCAGAACACCCTGAGATACTACTGGAATACCTACCAGTAAATCTCCTTGCCTTGGCCAAGGACTTTGTGTAATGGCTCTCCTAGACACAGCACGACCTCACCCCCAATACCGGGAGAGACGAACCCCTGAAGATACGCTCACTGCCTCCATGTGGCTCGGGACTGTACCCAACTAAAACCTGTTTGCACGACTCCTTTGAGCCGTGGTAGGGTAGTAATCAAAGTACAGTGGGAACTCACACGAGACAAATGACGATCCCCAGGTCGATGAACTAACCTGCACACATGTCACCAGGGAACTGCCATCTGACGTCTGGTATATGACCAACTAGCATGTTCCCGGCGAGTCCTGTCCGGCGTACTCATAACCCAATGAGCACCTGTATACATCTTAGGTGATCCAACTGACATCAGTGGCTTGTGAGACCGGCCACCGCCCCTCGTCGGGGTCTCGACTGTATACACTAGTCTACTAATGGAGTATCGATGCCCAGTCTCGAAACTCCCACGACTAGGGACCTTTTAAGGATAAGCTTATAGACCCCCAGCTCCCACTTATATGATCGCCCTCATACTGCTGGTGGTCAAGCAAGAATCCTAAGGGCTCTATCAACGTGTAATAGCGACGTGTCAGGTCACTTAAAACAGTACACGATGATAAAGGTAAACCAGATAGCATACTATCATCTCGAGTAAGACTGTCCTACCGGGATAGGTCCTCCCTCAATCATTACAATCACGTACCTGTGACCTAATAATTGACTCTGAGGGCACTATCTCCAACAATCTCCCACTTGCACTCAAGGCTAATTATTGCGATGTCGCATACTCACAGCCCGTGTGATACCGAACATCCAACTCCTCTACTAGTCAGTCTCATAAAGCTCGTTTGCGGAACTATTGCGTTCGAGGAATAGCCTCAGTGAGTGGATCCGCTCAGTTGTTTCTTTCTATGTCTCTCTATATCTCAAGTTCGCGGAGAAAACCATCTCCCGAAATGAGCAATACCTGTCTTAGAATGTGTCTGGATGTCTGATGGGACATAGCTCATAAATGAACTCCAAATCCAAACTTCTTAGACTGTATTGTCAACTGAACTTAATCAGTATTCTGCGCCATGCCTCCCTCAGTATTGCCTTGGATCACCTGTCCAAAATACTGCCCCTCATCAGAAGGAAAACTATAACTCTGACAACCTTCTTGTCGTCCATGTCACCTTGGAAGCCTGGAATGATAACTGTCTCCTGAATGTGGCTGTCGTTATCATCTCCTTAGAACATCCACTTATGTTCTAAAACTGCTTCCGACTGTTTCTCCAGGATTGGATTAATGTCAACTTATTGCATTTTGTGCAAGAACAACATCTGGTGTGGTACTTGACATCTCACGATTGACTCAATTGCCTGAGCAAGTGATCTGCCAATCATGCCCGTCCCTCTCCCCTTTAGTCTGTAAGACACCTTTGGAGAGGGTGACTCCATTACCTGCAGGTACACTACCGTGCCAGGAGTCGTCCATCCTAAATACTCTTAGAATGCTGTCAAGTACCATGATTGGGAAACCACCCAAATCTAGATCTAAGACCATAGATCTAGTAACCAGTATGTCTGATATAAAATCCATTTCCTTTGTGGAGAAACCACTGTGTGACGACCAAAGTATAACCGATCGTAGTGTAGGAGTTTCTTTTCCTACTTTGTGTATATCATCCAAATATCAGGATATCACATCCTACTACCTTCTCAACAGATCCATCCCCTATTCTGATGAAGTCAATCCATGACTGTCACGTCAGAAATAGATGATCTATCTCCGCTACATCTGCTCTAGTCCATAAATAGACATAAGCAACCTGTCCACCAATGCTTCCGCTGCTCCCACTGACTACGACAACCCTCTGGCAGAGTCATATAGACGTACACTTCTAAAACTGGTTTAGAACGACGCTATACTCATCCTCCCGCCGGGTCTCGTAACCTGGAACAACAGCAATGGCAATTGTGGGTAAACAAGAACTTCCCTGTTACCGTCCTTGAGGATACCGTAGTGCCTCTCGGGTGCCTGAAGTTACCCACCTTATCTGCGGAGTGGCCAATGGAATGTCAATCCAGATTGAATCTTTAGGTTCCTTATCAAATCTTCAGTAATCGTTTGTGGTTCTGGAATTACTTCCAGTTCTACCATACTCCCACTTATGTTTTCTAAAAAAAAACCATTTTTAATAAAACTGTGGCGAGTCTAGAACAATATTGCTATTGTTCATCCAGATGGTAGAAAGTCAACCCGCGTCATAGCCTGGGTCAACCCACAAACAGCCATTACAGAAACGTGCCTTGAGTTATCCAGTGTCTGGTTTTAATCATAAACCGGACAACTCCCCGTACCTTAACATCGTTAAGATATGAACTGTTCTATATCCAATATAGAAACAGAGGCACTGATTTAATTAAACCAGATTCAAATCATGCAGCTGTCCCCAGCGCATGTTAACTGAATGTAGAGAGGCCGATCAGCGATACTCAACTTAGGAATACTTCCAATTATGAGTAACCTGAAAGAGAAGCATGATCTCTTTATCATTACTATCAACTGAATACCATACACAAGTATCTACATCTTCGATCTCTTTGAAGAATCCCGATACTTGCTATACCTGGTTCTCTACTCTATTCAAATACCTACAACTTCTCAAAATTCGGACCCTGTGTTTCCAAGAAACACCTGTCTAAAAACTAGAGAAGTCATAAGTAAACTGAATGTAGTACGAGGACCAACCCCTCTGTCCTGATGGACCCTGGACAACATACAATACTCTGTATAAGTCCCTTGAGTCTGATAACTCATTCACTGTGCGTCGTAGGTTGAAAACTGTACTTATGGTTAAGAAGAATTACACCGCTGTTTAATGCTCCTTACCTAACCATCCACTGATATAGGCAAATGTCATCGACATAATATCAAAAGGTATATCTCACTCTATAAAAATAGACGTACAGATATATCAATTTGAAATTGGTGCACAGCAACGGATATTCAAAACCAAATATTTGCCGACCGGCAAACAGCCCAGGTGATTTCCTCAAATATCACCGATTACAACGAATCCCGATATAATGAGGATGATCACCCAATTCCCAATAACCTACTCCCACTCATCATCTGTAAAACCATACAGATGTGAGAATCATACCTGGTAAATACATACCCTGGAGTAAGTATCTAATCGGGAAATCAGTTTTCCTTTAACAGTACACAGTGAGACTGAAACATCGAAACGTTTCGATAGGGTATCCTGGTATTCCTAGTAATGCCTCTTCCAGATTCACGATTGCAACCGTATAATTCTTTGCCACCTCTCCAAATCCCTTCATATGTCTTTAGTCATTACCTTCTGCACACCCCTTTAGGCCAAATGGTTTTCTTCCTTCCCTACCGTTCGGCACCAGCCTATGGTTTGGAAGAAGACTATCCAATAAGCATAATGGGTGTACTGTCCCAATCCTAGGAACACTCGCAATGAGAGAGGGTGAAGATAAAAGACAACCGAATAAACCTTATTCCTATTTCTCCTGAACCAGAATCCATCCCCGAACTGGAATAAATTCCTTTCGAGTTCGTATATAACCATACGATGGAGTATCCAATAAACTGTGGATCTTCGTAGTGATACGGAGTGTTCTGGAGAAATACAAAGGTGATTTGGGAGTGGTAATGAAATACCTGGTTTGGTCGTGAATATCTGTTGCAATTTACTTTGCCCTCTTACTAATCCCTTGCTTTGTCTGAACTTAATACCTTCTGCACACCATCGTTATGCTAATTGGTTTTCTTCATTCCCTACCGGTCGGCATCAGCCTAAGGTTTGGAAGAAGACAATCCAATTTGCGTAATAGGTGTACTACCCCTAAACCAAGGAGTACTCATAACCTGAGAGAGGGTAAAAGGAAAAGACAACTGAATAATCCTATCCGTTTTCTCCAGAACCGGAAACCATCCTCGAATAAATTCTTTCGAGTTCGTATCTAACCATACGATGGTTTTGTCCAATGGAAGTGGACGTTCGTAGTAAAACGGGGTGTCCTGGAGAAAAGGGTAAAAGTAGGAGTGGCAATGAGGTTTGCAACTCTGACAATCCAAAAGCCGGTGTTTAAGATGGTTCGGTCAACTTGGTCACTGAGTCAAAGTCTTAGGGTCGGGTCAATGGTCGCTGCCAAAGAGAGAGAGAAAAGAAACACTCAGCGTGCACTCTAACCTAGATCAGAATGGTCACCAATTTATCTAATCTGGAATCCTCCCACTGTACCTCAAATTCTCCTCCAAACCTAAAAGAAGAATTAGTCGGGGTCACGCGAGGAGTAAACTAACTCATCAGTGGGAATCGGGATCCAACTATCATTGCATGATAACGTGACGGAATCCGCTCACGCTATCACACTCCAGAAGGTATGCGCATATCTGGCAAGTTTCAGTTCTTTTGAAACTCCCGATGAGATTTTTACCCCATGCTCTTATGACCTTGACTTTGGCCAACATATCATAAGTCACATGTCAAGTTCAACCCGTCATTCTCCAGGTTAATTTGAATCCACCCGTACCTACCCTTGACTTTGGCCAAAATGGCAGTACGACTGTCCCAAACCAACGCATCTATCTATGCTGCATATGAATAACCAACAGCTACCAAACACTGTGCCTTGACTTTGGCCAACATACACATCTTGAATACTATTGACTACCCATATGAAACGACGGAGGGCTACGAATGGTTTCTGGCGAAAACCTTTAACGTAATGAACTTGATATCGTCGAAGGAACGGATAGCTTTTAAAAATATAGTGACGAAAACCGTTGCTAAAGAGGTCACTCCCGGTGAAGGGATCTCGGCTCTTTCCCCGTAGAATGGGGTGCAGGATATTCCAACTGAATACTACGGTGCAAAGCAAAAGTAATCGGCTACAGTGAAGTTAATGCCCTGACGCAAACTTCTGTCCAAGGGGTCACTCCCGGTGAAGGGATCTCGGCCCTTGCCTCGTCGACTGAGGAGCAGGATATTCTAACTGAATACCACGATGCAAAACAAAAGTGAACGCCCTTGCAATAACAGCCTTTTTGAAAAGTGTTCCAACAACATCAGATTAGGTTTGTTTTAACTTGCATTGATCCGAATCAATGCAGTCCCATCAATTGATCACACCAAAAAGAACGAAAATATACTGATGTACGTATATGCCATCCGCATTCGCCACTGGGTCCCGTCATTACCCGTTAGGTTAGCTTACTAACGACAGAGCGGGGACTGGACTAGCACGGATGTAAAACATATACAACATCTACTAATATATATATACCAATATATTATATTTCGCTCAAGGCGTGAAAGAAATGCAACATCACAGAGAATGAACAGCATCATAGAAACAATACAGATATCTGGGATCCCCGGGTTTCACAGAGCCGCTGAAACCCGACGTTCCCCTGGTCGTGTGGATAGCCTGTGCAATGAAAACCTAGACCCCTACGGGCGCGGCAAGTTACCCGCCAAAACCTGAAGCGAGGCAGCCCCCTTCAGCGCCGTGAATGGACCACCCAGCACTTCACGGAATCCGGTAACTTGGGCACCCCTCCTGGGTCAACCTGTACCCCCTACGAGTGCGGCGAATAGCCCGCCAATCCTAGAGTGAAGCCCCCTCCGTCTCAATGCCATGAGATGCGGGCTTGTTGCCCTCCAGAACCCGGCTATCCGTGCACCCCTCCGCGGGGCAATCCTAGTACAGAAAGTAAAATATACATACAACGGGTACATCGACCGCAACCAGGTCGTGCCCCAAAATAATAATACAAACAGGCAGTGACGGCAGTCCACAAGTCGGACGCTCGCCCCGCAATATCAAATGTACATAATACAACAAAAACTGTACTAGCATTGCATCCAGGCTATCCCCACGACCGATCCGCAACATCACAGCAAAAATAGAACATCAACGTGAAAGTCACGTTCGCAAATCCGTCTAACCGGGCTATAGCAGTTAGACCGGATTTACCGATCGAGTGACATTCACGGTCGCAGATATAATGTAAATACTGTGAAAAATGTGTTTAAAATTTTCCGATTGATCAAACAATTAACAAGTGGGCCCCAAAGAAAACTGTAGCAGTTAAAGAAAACCTGGACCCAATTTTAATATCCCAAAACCCCTGAAATAAGCCCATAAGCCCACTGCAAAAAAATAAACACACGAGCCCACAAACTTGCGGCTGAAGCGCGGCCATAAGAGGGGTTTGGCCGCCCTTCCGCGGTCGTACGGAGGGATCGTGCTACGAAATTTTTCCAGTGTTCTCACATCTCCCTGCACATCATTCTGAGACCAACAGAAAAATTTTTCGAGACCAAAAATTTTCAACAGAAACTGATGCGAAGGTAATACGGGTTTTGGAACTTTTTGATCAATCGGAAATGCAAACACATTACACAAAGCTAGACGAAGTTAATGGAGAGGCTCTGATACCACTGTAAGTGCACGGCGGCGCCCCGGCCGTCAATCCGACGCCGGAATGCGGAAGCGGTGAAAAACTTAAATTTTGCGGACTTAGCAAACCGGCACCCCCGCGCACTAAACACTCGGATCGTTACCATTAACAAGTCTAAGCTAACTAGAAGATGGGAAAGAGATATACCGACGATCCAAGTCCTCCGGTCTTCATCTCCAATCCGATCTCCTCGCGGGATCTCCGTCCGTCTCCTCCTCGTCGCCGGAAATGCACCACGTTGCCTACATCGTTTACGGGCTCCCACCTCAATGCCGAGGCAACTCGGGCACGAAGCCGGCTACTCGACGTGCCCAAGGTTCGTTGTAGAATATGTAGTGAGCTTGTGTCTCTTTTTGGGGTAGTGGAGTTGCCATTTGTGGAGGAAGAAGAACTTGGAGAGAGGTGAAGGGAAAAAACTAGCATCCAAAAGAATGAGAGTATCATATATTTTCTCCACACTCCAAATGAAGCATTTTCCTTATCCCACCAATAGTGGCCGGCCCCCCTTTGTTCATGTGTGATTGGAGAGAGAAAAAGCAAGGGGGGGAAGGAACCATCATACAAGGGAGAGGTCAAGTTATGATGTGTAGAAATGATGACTAGAAAAACCAACACACCAAAAACCATCCATCAAACATGATGACTCAAAAAGTCATGCCATCATGAAGATACAAGTCAAGCAAGGTCAAAGGATGGCACCCATCATGAAAACCATCATGATACAAATATACAAAGACCCCCTTCCACAATAGCTTATTTGCAACAATGCAAATAAACCCTCCTCCACCAAACTTCGGCCAATGAACGGAACAATGGAAATTGGCCGAAACGGAAAGCAAACTGGCAACTCCAAAAAACTGGTCCCGTAATAAATTACGGGAAAACCCCGATACTGTGCATACACACCCGCATTTGTATTCCAACCGAAATACAAATGCAATGAGACAAAATCTACACTGTACTATACTAGGATCCGGCTTATACCAAAACCGGCTAGTAATATCTGTTCGATCCTGATCCGTGCAATACCGCACGTATCTGATCGAACCCTGCCATATAACCATACGGCCTATAGTACAAACTGTCCGATCCTGATCCGTGCAATACCGCACGTATCTGATCGGACCTTGCCATATCTCCATACGGCCTCTACAACCTTTCGCCCGAAAGCTGAGTAACTGAATGTGGGGGATTCTAAAGACTCGTCAACACCTTGGTTGTGGATTTAACCACTAGCACGTCAGAGGTATAAGCCAATACGTGACGGGCTACCAGGTACGGACCAAATGGGACGTCGATGAGGAAGCTCACCCCGACACCCAACTGAGCCTGTCAGTGACAATATCCGTGCAGTCCGGTCCGTTCGTCTATGAGTATCGCATGGCGGGCCTAGGGGGTTGGAAAAAATCAGACCCCCAAAAGCGGTACAAGTCGTGTCGGAGTGTAGCCCAGAACACCCTGAGATACTACTGGAATACCTACCAGTAAATCTCCTTGCCTTGGCCAAGGACTTTGTGTAATGGCTCTCCTAGACACAGCACGACCTCACCCCCAATACCGGGAGAGACGAACCCCTGAAGATACGCTCACTGCCTCCATGTGGCTCGGGACTGTACCCAACTAAAACCTGTTTCCACGACTCCTTTGAGCCGTGGTAGGGTAGTAATCAAAGTACAGTGGGAACTCACACGAGACAAATGACGATCCCCAGGTCGATGAACTAACCTGCACACATGTCACCAGGGAACTGCCATCTGACGTCTGGTATATGACCAACTAGCATGTTCCCGGCGAGTCCTGTCCGGCGTACTCATAACCCAATGAGCACCTGTATACATCTTAGGTGATCCAACTGACATCAGTGGCTTGTGAGACCGGCCACCGCCCCTCGTCGGGGTCTCGACTGTATACACTAGTCTACTAATGGAGTATCGATGCCCAGTCTCGAAACTCCCACGACTAGGGACCTTTTAAGGATAAGCTTATAGACCCCCAGCTCCCACTTATATGATCGCCCTCATACTGCTGGTGGTCAAGCAAGAATCCTAGGGGCTCTATCAACGTGTAATAGCGACGTGTCAGGTCACTTAAAACAGTACACGATGATAAAGGTAAACCAGATAGCATACTATCATCTCGAGTAAGACTGTCCTACCGGGATAGGTCCTCCCTCAATCATTAGAATCACGTACCTGTGACCTAATAATTGACTCTGAGGGCACTATCTCCAACACATACACCGCTGGAATGTAGCGGTCGCATTGCATAACCCAAAGGGCATGCGACGATATGCAAACGTGCCGAAAGGACAAGTGAATGTGGTCTTGTCCTGGTCTTTTTCGGCGATGGGAATTTGATTATAGCCGGAGTAGCCATCAAGAAAGAAGTAGTACTCGTGTCCGGCCAATCGTTCAAGCATCTGGTCAATGAAAGGTAGCGGAAAGTGGTCCTTCCGCGTTGCGGCGTTGAGTTTCTGTAATCGATGCATACTCGCCACCCAGTCTGGGTGCGAGTAGGGACTAACTCGTTCGCCTCGTTGGTTATGACCGTTATGCCTGATTTCTTGGGGACAACGTGAATGGGGCTGACCCATTGGCTATCAGAGATAGGGTAAATGATACCACTATCCAGACACTTTACGATTTCCTTTTTTACAGCCTCCTTCATGACTGGGTTGAGTCGCCTTTATGGATCCCTGGCTGGTTTGGCTTCATCCATCAGATGAATGTGATGTTCAACGATCAGGGTACTAATCCCCTTGATGTCCGCCATTGACCAGCCAAAAGCTTGCCTATTGCAGTGCAAGACCGCGAGAAGGGCTTTCTCTTGCTCGGGAGCTAGAGAAGCCGAGATGATAACAGGGAGGGTCTCGTTCTTACCCAAGTAAGCGTACTTAAGGTGAGACAGCAAAGGCTTGAGTTCGAGCGTTGGAGGTGAAACGATGGAAGGCAAGATTGGTGAAAAGGCCTCGAACTCAAAAGGTTCCAGCAAAGGTTCAAAATGAGTGTAAGCGACCGAGTTGGATGGTTCAGGTAACTCATCCGGAAATTCAAAGGATTCCAACTCGGGTGGTGACTGGCTAAGATCGGTCGAGAAAGTGAAACACTCGTAGTCATTGTCGGGCGTAGAAGCAGCAGCAGGTTCGAAGAGGAACGCACTAGTGGCGTTAAGGTTGTCGTGATCAAACAAAAACTCCTCAAATTCACATTCCTCCGGGGTGATCTCCTGGATTGAGCAAACGTCTTGTATATGAGCATTAGGTTTGGAGGGCAGATTCCCCAACCTAAAAATGTTGAGTTCAATTGTCATGTTTCCAAAAGATAGGTTCATCGAACCATTTCGACAATTGATCACCCCTGGATGGGCGACCGAGTATCGCCGGAATTTGATTCCGACGTTTAGCAACAGGCCGTGTGTCTAAAACAATGAAGTCAACAGGGAATATGAAGTCCCCAACCTTGATTAACACATCCTCTAGCTCACCCTTGGATGGGTGATTGATCGGTCGGCCATTTGGAGAGTGCAGTGTGTGGGTTTCAGCTCTCCTACACCTAGTTGCTCATATACTGAGTACGAAAGCAGGTTAACACTGGCACCATGATTTAATAGTGCGCGGTTGATGTTCTTATCCCCAATGGTAATAGAAATCGTAGGACAGCCAGGGTCCTTCCTTTTTTGAGGTAAAGATTGGGTAAGAGCATCACTCACAGCACTAGCCAAGAAAACTTTCTTGGGTACCTGAGATTTCCTCTTTTTCGTGCACAAGTCCTTTAAGATTTTCGCGTAGGACGGGACTTGTTGGACAACATCTAAAAGGGGAATATAGATGTTAACCTGCTTAAACAACTCCAGAATCTTCTCCATTTGTGGATTTTGTTTATTGGACCTCAACCGGTTTGGAAATGGAACGTTTTTAAAATTGGTTGAGTCCAATGCTTGTGGAGGAGATTGTGGAGTTGGAACGGATCCCAGAGCTGGTGTTTTCGTGGAGTGAGAAATGGGTCCGTTTAGAGCAGAAGAAGAGGAAAAGCCTTTTGAAGAATGGAGAATAGGCTCAGAAGACGAAGAATAAGAAGAAGCGGCCGGGGTGTCATCGTCGATCCGTGTGCCAATGTTGTTTTGCAGCATCCTTCCCGATCTCAATGTAGTCACTGTACTCACATTATGGTTCTGCTGTTCAAGAGCAACATGTAAATTATGTGGGTGACCGGGATTTGGGAGTGGCTGGGACGGAAGCTTCCCCTTCTCTCGCTCGCTTAAGTCCGCATTCAGTTGTGCTATCTAGGCTTCAATGGTTTTGATGCTTTTCCCGTGAGCGGCAGTGTGTTGCACTAAGGACTGAATGGAAGACTGGATGTTGGCGGTGGACTGAGTTGATTGCTTTACAAACGCCTCCAGACTTCGCTCGAGCGAGGAAACCTTATCGTGGTTTGACGGAACAAAGTTGTTTTGGGGAAAAGAATTGTTGGGTGCAAAGTTGTTCGTCTGATTTTGAAAAGGTTGGGGTTGGAAGGGCTGATGAAATTGATGTTGAGTTTGTTGTTGTGCTTGTTATTGCGGAGGAGGGGGCCTCTGGAAATTGTTGCCTTGGAATTGATGCTGGTTCTGATTCCAGGCGAAGTTTGGGTGGTTCCTCCAACCGGGATTGTAGGTGGAAGAGTATGGATCATTTCTCGGTTTTTGCTGAAATGCAGCATTAACCTGATCATGTCCTTGAGATGGTGGATTGTAAGGACACTCTTCAGTTAAGTGAGAAGGATCGGAACAACAACCACAAATGGTACGAAGGGGAAGAACAGGGGCAGGAATAGGAGATGAAAATTTGCTCTCTATCGCTTCAAGTTTTCTCGTTATTGCAGCCATTTCATCTTTCATCGCAATAGAGACATCGAGTTGGTGAATGCCTATCCTAGACTGACCAGTGGAGGAAGAAGAAGAAGAAGTTGGTCTGGTGCTCTCCCATTGAAGCATTTGTTCCGCAAGGTCATCGAAGAATTGCCATGCTTCCTCGTCAGATTTGGACAGGAAGTGGCCCTGACAAATGGTTTCCAACAACTGCTTGGTTGCTGGGTTCAGGCCCTCATATAAGGTTTGGCAAAATTGCCATTTCTCAATACCGTGGTGAGGGCACTGAACAAGGAGGTCTTTATACCGGTCAAAGCACTTCCAAAAGGGTTCATTAGGAAGCTGGGAGAATTGGTTGATTTCGTTACGAATCCTCGCGGTCTTATGATTTGGATAGAATTTCTTGAGAAACGCTTTCACAAACTCGTCCCAACTGGTTATGGAGTGGGAGGCGGTGCTATACAGCCATTTTTCACCAAGATCGCACAAAGTGAACGGAATGACCCGTAGCCGTATAGCATCATCTGACAGCTGGGTTGTTTTCATCAAGGCACACACATTTTGGAACTTGTTGATGAAGATATAGGCATCTTCATATTCAAGCCCATGAAATTTCGGAAGCATGTTAATGAAGTGGGGCTTAATTTCGAAATTATCCCCATTGGCCGGTGGAAGGGAAAGACAGGTGGGAAGCGCAGAGCGGGTGGGATAGAAACAATCCTAGAGCGCGATTCGCTGTGGCGCTGCAACAGGCGGTGGTGGTGGGTTATTCTCATCCATAGGAGGTGGAATCAATCCTGGGGGAGTCAAGGGGATGTTTGGATTAAATCCTGACATCGCAGAAGAAGAGGTTGGTGATGGTGAAGGTGAGGATGTATGAACAGAATTCCGGTCAACGTCGGAGTTGGCCGGCAGAGGTAAGGGTAAAAGAGGCGTAGAAGGAGTTTCGACGTCTGAGTCGATTGCGTAGTCGGTAGCGACTAACGTAATGCGGACTAGGCGGGCGCTAGTGTCCCGAGTCCAACCGGACATACACTAAACGAGTTTAGTGTAGTCAAAGTGGAGAAGGTGAGGGTAAGAAAACGTCAAAGTAGAAATACGATGGGATGTGGGTGAAAAAATGGGATTCTTGGCGAAAAAAGGCAAGTTTTTATAAAAGTTTTTGTTTTGTGTTTTTTTCTTTCTTTTTATTTTTTAGAAAGAGCTTTACAGAAATATGTACGGACTTACGGCTTCAAACAATCACAGACAAAATATGCACAATCACACCTAGATCTAGGGTTACCTAGGTCAGATAGACAGCTCCTAACTGTTCCAAAGGGCTAGAAATAGGACCTCAAACCGCCTCTTCTCCGCCAATTGCGTCCAGGTAAGTTCCAGGTAAGTGGGAAGCTCCCTACTACGTAAGTAGTGGTCCTAATTAAGTAACCACTTGCCTTCGACACACTTGCCTAGACACCGCAAATTCAGGATAGGATAAACGGCCGATGCCTACAACCAGTCCTCTGTCCTATTGAGCGCAACGTCCTTAGGGCTGAGACTAGTATTTTTTTAATTAAATATTGGACAATGCATATGCTTTTTGTGATTTCTGGGGTCCTGGGAAGGGTGATGATATCCCCACCCAATCTGGATTGGTTTCAAGCCCCTTAATGTCCGATTAGAATATGCAAAGCGGTAACAATCAACTGCAATAAATTTTTTATTTTTTAGCGCGGCGCAAAGAATCCTGCACAAGAACAATTTATTGGAAGGGGGAAGTGAGTTTGCGCAAAGAATGCTGCAGAAAACACAGTTCAGTGGAGTTCAGAGGAGTGGAGAAGAGGCTAGAGATACTCACAGGGATTTTTGGGAATCGACGGCCACAAAAGGCAGCGGTTCCACGGCCCGAACGCGCTTATGCCGCGGTTCCGCGGCTATACAGTGGACTTGGGCCTCTGGATTTTTTGTGTGGGCTTTCTGTTGTGTCCTCTTCTTGTCTGGAGCTCCTGAATCTTGATTTGCTCACTGGGTTTGCTCCAGAATATTATAGACCATTGGCCTCGTCTTGATCAAACGTGGTGTAGCCGCGAGATATGGGTCTATCTTCCCACGCCTTTTGCACTGAACTTGACCTTCTTTTTATCCTGCACACTTGCACAAAAACTAATCAAAAATAACAAGATGATTTTTACAATATATTTTTTTTGTTTTGTTTTTCGGTTAGATTTATATTCATAAATTAACCCGAAATTACCCAAAGAAATAGACTACCGTCTCCCCGGCAACGGCGCCATTTGATTGTTGGAGTTTTGCGTGTTCAAGTTTATTACCGCAATCAAGACGGTTTCGCTTGTAGCTAGCCGGTTGAGTACGGGCCGTCCGCAGGGAGATGAGAATCTTTTTCTATGTGCTTTAACGAGTTAAGTCCAAATGTCTAGGTTTGTTTGAGATTAACTATGTGCTAAAATGTTATATAAAGAGAGCTTGTTAGGGTTAGGATTAGGTTAGTTTGAGTTAGGAGTCGCTCACTTCTTTCGTTGCCACTCTTAATATCGGTGTTACGGTAATCGGCAACAACGCGGATTAGCACGACTAGGAAGGAACTTGCGCGTATAAGCTAGGTTTTCCAACGTTTAAGTTCTTCCTTTTGGTGCTTGTCCGTCTGTTCTTGGCTCTTAGCCATAACCTCCGGTTAATTCAACCATAGCCGGTCTCACTAAGGAATCACCGCTATCATGTAGGATAGGGTGCCGTAGGGAGCGGATTGTGGTTCAATTAACGGGGTCCAAATTAAGATGTTGGGCAAGGAAAGAGTGAGAGAGATTTCCTTCTCTCAAACTTTCCTTATCCTACCCTAACAAGTAATAAAACTACTCACCCATTACAAGAAAAAGAAAATACAACAAAAGGAGGAAGATAGAAAGAAAGAGATTAGGAGATTACAACTAGCTATTTGAGACCTCACCTTGGTAAGGATCAAGCTTAAGCATCATTGTTGTTAAGGATAAATAAAAAAAAGAACAAGAAAGAAACAAACAACAAATAACAACAACTAGATTAGCAAATGAAAAATACAAGTAATTATAATTAACAACATAACAAGACAAGCATGATAACAAAAAGAACTCTTTTATTCATCACTTCACTCATGAAACCTCACTACAAGATTTTAATGGAGAAAAGATGAAAGGAGGAAGAAGAACAACAAAGTATATCTAAAACCTAATACAAGAATTAAGCACACTTTGGCTTGGTAAGTTCTGGGATATTTATAGGCAGAAAACAGAAACCCTAGGTCAATATTCACGACCCAAATGATATTACAAAAATGCCCCTAAAAAATAATCGTCCACTGAGCCAATTAGGCCGCGGATCCGCGGCCTAATCCCCATGTTGGCCGCGGATCCGCGGCCATCTTGATCAGTTGTCATGTTATTTTTGGTGTATTTTCCTGTGTTGATGTTCTCTTTCATGTGGTATATGTGTTTTCTCAGAAGCTCTTCACAATTTTTCCAGAATATCAGCAGATCAAAAGGTGATTTGATGTGGATCTTTTGCTATGATTTTTCTTGAGCTCCGCGTAGACATGTTGGATCTTGTGTTGACATTGTGCTTTGTGCATGAAAATGACAATCGATTTGCCATTTTGTCCTGTAAACTGGTGTGCGACAACATACAGATAGAGAGCAGAGACCCGTATTTTATCTGTGGTTGGCAATAATCCAGAATTTGTCGCGCTTTTTCATGAATTTCACTGTTTAGAGATGAGAACCTATATCCTGCAATTAACTAGCAAACACGGCTCAAGAGTACCTACCGATAAGCAATGTGACAAAAAATGGGCGGTATAAAAATGCAAAAATCTGATATGAACAATACGCTTGCTTTATTGTTATTTGCTTTCAGGATCGCAGGCGAGGACTTCGGACGCTGCGAAGAGGGGGAATGCGAGTTGCTGGCTTTACATAGCCAGGACGGTTGGTGAGTAGATTTAACATCTACAGGGGAATCGGCCGCATGGCGTTATGCGTCTGGGCTAGAGATGTTATGAATTGTCGCACATTCTATTTCATATATAGAGTTGCGCATGTACCTTATTGCTTAGTTATTTGTTGTGCTTGGACTTGTACCTTTAGGACACTGCACTATTATTGACGGCTCATGTTGCACGAGCACTAATTGTATGCCACACACACCGTCAATAATTGTCATGACACGCACAACACACATACATATATGATATTGTTTGGTTAAGGACATTGAGATATTGATTCATATTCCTTATTGCATATGATATATATAGCATACCTGTATACCTACATGATAACACATATACCTTGACATGCTTACATGCTAGTTACATGTATACCTATTTGGTATTGTACCATTAGTGATAGGTATATACACACATGAGACATAGCTACATGTATACCTTGTATACATACTTACACTTATACCTGGAGGGTATATTACATCATTACTGATAGGTAGATACATATACTTTACTATACCTGCCGGTTTACACATATATTTGGCAATAGCTACATGTTCACTTTTATTTGATGTTTTATGGATTTGGAGAACTTAGAAACCGAATGATATATATTTTAACTTGTTGCAGTTAAATAGCGGCTTTTCCTTTATATGCTCGCATTTCAGTTTCATGTTGTGTATATTATATTCATGGATTGTCGTATTGAGATATGGATTTTTCATGATGTTTTCTGGATTTGGGGACCGTGGTAGTTTAATGAAATTATGCTTTATTTGAAAAACCCGGTTTCCCTTGATATGATATTTCAGCACCCACCATGAGTTTTATCGGTTCGGATATATATACCCCACGCGAAGAAAAGAGGGGTCCGTGTGCGGGTACTTGGTGGGTGCCGGAGATACCCCGGGGCAAGAATCTCAGTGAGGAGATGAGATAGTGGGGGAACCATACCTACCGGTGACAGTACCTATGACTCGGCGGTTGTCGTAGGGATACCGACGGGAGTCTTGTACGTATGGATACGTCCAGAGGCGAGAGTCAGAGCTAGGCACTCGAGCTTTCGGTATAGTGTATGATACGTACCTATCAGGGTGCCAGTCGTGGTGACAGCACCTGATAGATCAGTATTTATGTGTCTATATGAGACACTTGTTTTCATGATATTTTTACTCTTAGGTATATATATATTAGTGGAGTGGGACGCTAATATATATGTATACATATCAATTCATATACTTCATCATAATTATTCATGCAATTATACTTAGGAGATGTGGGGTTGACTTGATATTGGATACATGATATATATGAGATTTACTTGATGTTGGACATTCAGGATTTATGAGCCTTACTTGATGTTGGACATTCATGATTTATGAGTCTTACTTGATGTTGTACATTCAGGATATATGAGATATACTTGATGTTGTACATTCAGGATATATGAGACTTATATGATATGAGAGCCAATTTAGGGGCTGATTTGAGGAAATTAGGATTTGGATTGTCCTGATGGATTTTGGTCCTACCACGAGGTCAGGATTTCCGTGGGAATGACATGTTTTATCCCATACTCCACATTTATTGTTTATGCACTGCTTCATGTATTAGTAGTACCTGATAGAGTACTTTCCATGACTGTTGCATTTACATACTTTTATTTTATATGCATTGCTTCATGTATTAGTTGCACCTGCTAGCGTACCTTTCATGACTGTTGCATATATACATTGTCATATCATCGCTTCATGTATTAGTTGTACCTGATAGAGTATCTTACATGACTGTTGCATACAGATAGTCATATTACTACTTCATGTATTAGATGTACCTGCTAGAGTATCTTTCATGACTATTGCATTCATATGACCATTTATTGCTTAGCTTACATATGTTAGATTCGCGCTGTACGTGTATACTTGCGATTACCTGCATATGTTATTTACTATTCACGAGTTGGCAACTCACCCTCGTTGTGCCACAGAGTTTTGCAGGTGTTCCTCAGAGTAGTCGAGGCAGGCTATTTTCATCCATCGTATCATTTTTTGCTGCGGATACCGCTTCGCCTGACGATGTGCAGTTTTGCTTAGGTATGTTTTGTGGTTATCCGACGTTGCTTGTTGTTTATTCATTGTATCCTGTACTCTCCATCTACCACTTTCATATATGACTTAGAGATTTGGTGTGAGGCCGATATTGTATTTCATTTTGTGACTTGGAGGACTTTTATGCAGTTTTATTTATATCGTCTCTTTCTTCACTACGGCGTCGTATTTCTATTGTGGTGGTTGTTTTCCGCCGTTGGCCGTGGATTTTGCTCCCATTTTGGATGCTTTTACTTATATTATGTTGTACCCATTTTTGGGGGTCTTGTTTTACAAAGGAGGTGCTGCCAAAATTTTAAAGGAAGAAAAGTTGGACTTTAAAGAATTTCGATTGAGATTTCAAAAGTTTTAACAATATTCTTATTTCTTACTACTTTTGTTGGTTTAGATTGCTGGGTTTTTGGCTTACTTAAAATGCGTTACGCCTGTAGACGTTGCGTAGTTTAAGGACCATCACGTGCCCATTTCGGGTCGTGACAAAGTTGGTATCAGAGCGCTAGGTTTTACCTTTCGGAGTGTAGGATGACCTTGGTATGATGGAGTAGGTAGCTTAAGCAGAGTAACATAGTGTGTGTATTTCTGCGGCATACTCACGATGCGGTACTCCGCCTAAAGTGACCTAAGTAATAATTGCTTGAAATTCCTTCCTTGATGATACATATCCTTATGATTCGATTTCCGTGTTCATATCGAATCCTATTTCCATTTATAGCATTTGCCGCCAATGACTATGAGGACTCAGAGAGGTGCAGCGAGGGCCGAGGTCTGGGTTGACTCGTGTGGGACGAGGACTGGCCAGGATGGCCCGCTCGTTGCACAGGAGCAGATGGATCCGCCTCCGACAGATCATCTTGCTAGGCTTGAGGCAGAGATGCCGGACTAGCACCAGACGATGAGGTTTTTGGTTGAGGCCAGTAGAGCGCGGCGACAGGACGTTGCTACCCCTGTTACCCAGTTTTTCCTTGCGATCAGCACTGCATTGTGTTACTTACACCGCACCAGTGGACGTAGCCCTATTTGACGAGGAGCGTCTTTCCGAGACTTTGGGAGTTCGAGGACAGAGGAGGGCTCGTGCAAGTGTACCAGCCCAATGACAGATGTTCAGTCGCCGTGACAGGTTTCATGCCAGTCGCAGGTAGAGGGCAGACATGAGAGTTTTCTTTTACTCATCGGAACGCACGGGCGTCCAGTGCAGAGTTTTCAGGTATTCTTAATTTGTATGTTCTTTTCATTCATAGGTTGGTTTTGTTCGGGATCTATGCACTTGTTTTTTTACACACTTTATGCCTTGGTTGGGCTGAGAGTTGTGTATGCTAGATCAGCCGTTTGTTGTGTTAATTTCCGTCAGCGATTCTTTTGTTGCGCGACACGTATTTCAGTCGTGTGCCAAACGGTTAGGAGATAAAGATTCGTCCGTCACTTGATCCTTTTAGAGATGTTGGATTTGACATTCTCATGGGCACGGACTGGTTGGCACGGACTTTGCGTCTGTGGACTGCCGCGAGAAAACAGTCAGGTCTTGTTTTCCCGCTGAGTCAGTTCTTGTTATGCAGGGGGACCATGGTGCCGCCTCTCACAGCTTGAATACAGCCTTTTTCGCTAGTCGGCTTTTGAGGAGAGGATGTCGAGGATTCTTGGATTTCATTCATGATACCAGAGATACAGTGAGTTGTTAGACCGAATTCCTTTCGTGTGAGAGTTTCCGACGTTGTTCCAGATGAGTCGGCAGAGCTTAGGGAGCTTAAGGATCAGCTGCAGAGTTGTTTGTTGGGGGACTTGTACGTCCAAGTGTTTCGCTTTGGGGAGCTCGTATCCTGTTCGTCAAGAGAAGGACGGCAGTTTGAGGTTGTGTATTGAGGGATCGTCAATTGAACCGAGTTATGGTGCGGACAGGTATCCTTTACCTCGCATTGACGATTTCTTGATCAGCTCCAGTGTGCGTGACATTTTCTAATTTTGTTTGGGATCTAGTCATCATTGGTTGCGGGTTCGGAATAATGACATTCCGAAGACTGCTTTGTGCGTGCTACGGGCTTTTTGAGTTTTGGTGATGTCGTTGGACTCACCAATGCCCTAGCAGCATTCGTGGATGTGATGAACCAGATTTCTTCAGGCCGTTCCTCGACTAGTTTATTGTTGTGTCATTGATGACATTCTGGTCTATTCCAATGTGTCGTGAGGAACAGGAGCAGCACGTGAGGATTTGTTCTGCAGATACTGGGAGAGCACCAGCTGTTTGCTAAATTCTCGGAGTATTCCTTCAGGCTTGATTGTGTTGACTCCTAGGTCTTGTAGTTACGGGAGACGGTTTTCGTATGGTCCCGAGGAAGATTGAGTCTGTACAGTTTTGGCCCTGACTTGTGTACGGGACAGAGGTCCGCAGATCTTTGGGCTTAGCAGGTTTTTACCGCCATTTCGTGCAGGATTGCTTGGGTATCGCTGCACTGTTGACTGGACAGACTGGGAAGGAGGTTCCTTTTCTTGGACTGACGCATGCGTGCGGAGTTTTCAGTAGTTGGAGATTCGTTTTACGACTGCACCAGTTCTTTCTTTGCTTTCTGGTTCGGGAGACTTTGTTGTTTAACTGTGATGTTTCGCGAGTGGGGCTCGATTTTGCGCTGATGTGGCATTACAGAGTTATCTCTTATGCTTCCCGACAGTTGGAGGAAGTACGAGCAGGATATCCCACTCATGATCTGGAGATAGCCGCGGTGGTCGTGCATTGAAGATCTGAGGACACTACTTGTTCGGAGAGTCGTGTCAAATTTTCACGGACAACCAGAGCTTAATATACATCTTCCTGCAGCGGGTTTGGATTTGTTGAGACAGCACCGTTGGATGGAGCTTGTGGAGGATTGTGTTTTTGAGATCCTTTATTACCCATGGCAAGGCGATTGTGGTAGCTGATGCTGGAATCGTAGGCCCGGGGATAGCTTGTTCCAGTTGTGTGCAGTTCAGATAAGGTCTTCTGCAGATTTACAGTTCTTGTGCGATCGTTGAGTACAGCTTAAGTTCGCCTCTACTGAGGGGACTGCTTGCTCATGTCCGCGGCAGACCACTTTTCCTAATTCACTTTCGTGAGGCACAGCCCACCGATGCTCGTTGTCTGAGATTCTTGAGCATACTCGGCTGGGTAAAGATTCGGAGTCCTTGATTTGTGACTAGGGTGTGCTATGTTTAAGGACACGTTTGTGTGTAACTGTTACTGATGGGTAGAGACACGAAATCCTAGAGCAGACACATCAGTCAGCTTTCTGTGTTTATTCAAGTTAGCCAATATGTGACGTGACTTGTGAGATAGTTACGGGTGGGCAGGGATGAAGAGTGAAGTTTCGGATTTCATTTTAAGGTCTCTGTCTTGTTATGAGCTAAGGTTGAGCATCTGAGACCGCTGGAGAGTTGCAACCTTTAACCGTTCCAGAATGGGAATGGGAGCAGATCTCCATGGATTTCGTTGTGGTGTCTACCCCGGTCTAGACAGGGTGTGACTCCATTTGGGTGTTTGTTGCTTGGTTATGCTCAGTTTTCTCTGTTGTTCTTTGTTAAGTTTGTGCGTTGGCACGGAGTTTCTTCATGCGTTGTACCTAATAGTGGCACCCCGTTCGCTAGCCGTCGTTGGCAGAAGCTTCAGGAAGCTTTGGGTACTGGTTGAGCTTTAGCTCCGCTTTTCCATATATGGGACGATGGTCAGTTAGAGCGGACTATACAGACTCTGGAGGATATGCTTGTGCGTACGTACTAGGTGTTTGTTGGCAATTGGGATCGTCACTTTCCATTGTTAGGGTTCTCCTTTGATAGCTGTTATAAGGAGACATTCCAATTGGCAACCTTTAGGTTTTGTTTCGTAGGTCATGTCGATCGCCAGTCTGTTTTTCTGACTCTGCGAGAGTAGGATTTTGGACCCCAGCTAGTCATGAGACTACGGAGAAGATCCAGTTGATTCAGGTCAGGATGAGAGCAGCCCAGTGCAGACAGGAGTCTTATGCCGACCGTGGTGGTTGCAGACTCGAGTTCGCAGTGGGAGATCATGTATTCCTACGTATTTTTTCGATGAAATGGCGTGTTGAGTTTTGGGAAGCTTAGTCTTAGATTGTTGGTCCTTTGAGATCCTTGAAGCGATTTAGTATCGTTGCCTTTAATATGGCACTTCTGGCCAAATTTTTAACTATTCACCCCGTATTCCTTGTGTCGATACTTTGCAAATACCTTCATGACCTTTCTCACATGATTTAGCACCAGACCATTTAATTGGGACGCGGTCTTTTCGTTCACCGGCAACCAAGTGTGTTAATAGCTCGGCAGGTGGAGAAACTTCGGTCAAGGGTCTTGCCATCTGTAAGGGTTCTTTGGCGTAGCCGTATAGTGAGGTGATCACTTGGCAGGCTACGAGCGAGATTTGGGAGTTTTGTACCCATCTCTTTGAAGGTACACGTAGATTAATTTTAAATTCGGGGACCGAATTTTTTTAAGGGACGAAGATTGTAACGTTTTAGATATCGTTTTGCGAATTTTTTACCGTTTTAGGGTAAAATAGTCGGTGTTTTCCGTTTTAACCCGATTGTGATCAAACTTCTATATAGACTTCATGGCACCTAGTTTAGATAGAATAAAGCTAGTGCGCGAACTTTGAGGGTCAATGGGAAGTTCTGGTTCATATTGAATTTTTCCCTAATTAAAATATTATTTTAATGCTTTATTTGTGCACTTTATTAGTGTTAATTATTTTTTTTGTGGGTTAATTACTACTAATGTGGTTTTATTCTAAACTAATCACTAGAATTATCTTTAGAACCTTCTCTCCAAAATATCTTGATTTTTGTGGAATTAAATGATTTTTTTAAAAGAAAAGATAATGAAAACATAAAGCCTTTTGTTTTATTATGCAATTATTGTAAATTTCTTCTAGAATTTTCTCTAAAATTCCATAACACCCTAGCCCCCTCTCCTTGGCCGAAACCACTTCATCCCTTGCTGTCCTCGATCATATTTGCTTCATTTCTTCTCATTTTACTTCAAAAAAATGATGAAAAATCCAAATAAATTCATACAAATTCAAATATAAATCAAACCCATCATTCTTCTTCTTCAATCATGCTTGGATCTTCATTCTAGTGAGGATTTCGGAGGCTAAAGTGTGGATTGTTCTTGTCTCAAGTTGTGTTCTTTGAAGGTATAAAAGCTTAACCCTAATATCTTTTTGTTGCTTAATACCTTTAATTAGCTTATTTAGATTTCTAATTTAAGCTTTTAAATTCAAGATATCATTTTGGTAATCAAATTAGGGTTTTGATTAGTGAAATGGTTAAGTGATAAGTTAAGACAAATGAAAGCTTAATCAAGTTACTAATTTGTTAAATGATATTTTCCTAATCGGCTAATTAAGCTAATTAACAAACTAAACTTTTGCTAATCCTATTTAGTGAAATCTAAAATTTTAGTAAAGGTGTATGTGGTTTAACCTTGCTATTTTGAGATGTTTGTAAATTCTAGTTTTGATAAAACTTGTAGTTTTGTGCTAAAATGATAAATACTGCTTACTAGATTTACGGATATTTTGGGCGTGGGTTTCTTTTGAAGTTTCGACGTTAATTATATTGATTCCACGTTATATTTTATGTTGTGAATGTGCGATCGGTACGATCAGGGTCAAGACTTGGTAGTTGTATCGCTTTGCGTTCCTAGCAAGGGTCGTGCCGATGTCTTTCGTGTCTTTGTGTAGTTTTTGCTCTTGAGTTCGTTTCGTAATTTCGCTACGCGCGTTAGCCGCTAAAGGGACACTCGAGAGTATGTTTGGAGTTAGTGCGTCAGTTAAGCGTAGTTGTACGTATTATTGGTTGATTGCTTATATACACTTGCTTTATTGTTATATGCTTTCAGGATCGCAGGCGAGAACTTCGGACGCTACGAAGAGGGGGAAAGCGAGTTGTTGGCTTTACATAGCCAGGACGGTTGGTGAGTAGATTTAACATCTACAAGGGAATCGCCCGCATGGCGTTATGCGTCTAGACTTGAGAGGTTATGAATTGTCGCACATTCTATTTCGTATATAGAGTTGCGCATATACCTTATTGCTTAGTTATTTGTTGTGCTTGGACTTGTACCTATAGGACACTGCACTATTATTGACGGCTCATGTTGCACGATCGCTAATTGTATGCCACACACACCGTCAATAATTGCCATGACACGCACAACACACATACATATATGATATTGTTTGGTTTGGGATATTGATACATTGATTCATATTCCTTGTTGCATATGATATATATAGCATACCTGTATACCTATATGCTTACACATATGCCTGGACATGGTTACATGCTAGTTACCTATATACCTATTTTGTATTGTACCATTAGTGATAGGTATATACACACATAAGACATAGCAACATGTATACCTTATATGCAAACTTACACTTATACCTGGAGGGTATATTACATCATTACAGATAGGTAGATACATATACTTTGCTATACCTGCCTGTTTACTCATATGTTTGGCAATAGCTACATGTTCACCTTTATTTGATGTTTTATGGATTTGGAGAACTTATGAACCGCATGATATATATTTTAACTTGTTGCAGTTAAATAGCGGCTTTTCCTTTATATGCTCGCATTTCAGTTTCATATTGCGTATATTATATTCATGGATTTTCGCATTGAGATATGGATTTTTCATAATGTTTTCTGGATTTGGGGACCGTGGTAGTTTCATGAAATTATGCATTATTTGAAAAACCCTGTTTCCCTTAATAAGATATTTTAGCACCCACCATGAGTTTTATCGGTTCGGATATATATACCCCATGCGAGAAAAGAAGGGGTCCGTGTGTGGGTACAGGGTGGATGCCGCAGGAACCCCAAGGCAAGAATCTCAGTAACGAAATGAGATAGTGGGGGAACCATACCTACCGGTGACAGTACCTATGACTCGGCGGCTATCATGGGGATACCGAGGGGAGTCATGTATGTATGGATACGTCGAGAGGCGAAGGTCAGAGCTAGGCACTCGAGCTTTCGGTATAGCGTATAATACGTACCTATCAGGGTGCCAGTCATGGTGACAGCACCTGATAGATCAGTATTTATGTGTCTATGCAAGACACTTATTTTCATTATATTTTTACTCCTAGGTATATATATATATATATATATTAGTGGAGTGGAACGCTAATATATATGTATACGTATCAATTCATAAACTTCATCATTATTATTCATGCAATTATACGTAGGAGATGTGAGGTTGACTTGATATTGGATACAGGATATATATGAGATTTACTTGATGTTGGACATTCAGGATTTATGAGTCTTATTTGATGTTGGACATTCAGGATTTATGAGTCTTACTTGATGTTGTACATTCATAATATATGAGATTTACTTGATGTTTTACATTCAGGATATATGAGACTTATCTGATATGAAAGCCAATTTGGGGGCTGATTTGAGGAAATTGGAATTTCGACTGTCTTGATGGATTTTGGTTCTACCACGAGGTCAGGATTTCCGTGGGAATGTCATGTTTTATCCCATACTCCGCATTTATTGTTTATGCACTGCTTCATATATTAGTAGTACCTGATAGAGTACCTTTCATGACTGTTGCATTTACATACTTTTATTTTATATGCATTGCTTCATGTATTAGTTGTACCTGCTAGAGTACCTTTCATGATTGTTGCATATATACATTATTATATCATCACTTCATGTATTAGTTGTACCTGATAGAGTACCTTACATGACTGTTGCATACATATTGTCATATTACTGCTTCATGTATTAGATGTACCTGCTAGAGTATCTTTCATGACTATTACATTCATATGACCATTTATTGCTTAGCTTACATATGTTAGATTTGCGCTGTACGTGCATACTTGCGATTACCTGCATATGTTATTTACTTTTCACGAGTTGGCAACTCACCCCGTTGTGCCACAGTGTTTTACAGGTGTTCCTCAGAGTAGTCGAGGCAGGCTATTTTCATCCATCGCATCATCTTTTGCTGCGGATACCGCTTCGCCTGACGGTGTGCAGTTTTGCTTAAGTAGGTTTTGCGGTTATCCGATATTTCTTATTGTATATTCATTGTATCCTGTACTCTTCATCTACCACTTTCATGTATGACTTAGAGATTTGGTGTGAGGACGATATTGTATTTCATTTTGTGACTTGAAGGTCTTTTATGCAGTTTTATTTATATTGTCTCTTTCTTTGCTACGGCGTCGTATTTCTGTTGTGGTGGTTGTTTTCTGCCGTTGGGCATGGATTTTGCTCCCGTTTGGGATTCTTTTACTTATATTATGTTGTACCCATTTTGGGGGTCTTGTTTTACAAAGGAGGTGCTGCCAAAATTTTAAAGGAAGAAAAGTTGGACTTTAAAGAATTTGGTTTGAGATTTTAAAAGTTTTAACAATTTTCTTATTTCTTACTACTTTTGTTGGTTTAAATTGCTTGGTTTTTGGCTTACTTAAATTTCGTTATGCCTGTAGACGTTGCGTAGTTTAAGGGCTATCACGTGCTAATTTCTGGTCGTGACAATATCAGACGAAGAGACCGGACTATACGGTTGTGTTACTGATTGGATTCGCAAGAGAATGAGCAGGCTTACTTGTAGATCATCTGATCGCTCTGTAACATTTCAGAAAAATAAAATATTATTTTTGGGAATTTATATAATTAAAATATTAAATATTATGAATTTTTTAATGATATGTTATAGTTAAATACCAATAAATTGGAAAATATTTGGAAAATTATAGGAATTTCTGAAATGAGAGTGTTTTATATGATTTAAGTAAATTATAAATTCTTTACGATTAATTATATTCCATTTTTTTGCTAATCGTGATTAAACATCACTAATCGTGAATTAAGCTTGATTTGTGCAAATGACATGCAACATATCATATTTCACATTTTTACATTTTCTACCATGGCTTTTCTTTTGATTTTCATGCATGGTTTTTTTTTAAAATGGGAAGAGAAAAGAAAAGAATAGAAAAGAAAAGAAAATATTATGAAAGAGGTATGGGCAAGAGAGAGAAGAGAGAGTGAGGTGAGGGGTCATTGACTTGTTTCCCATTTGTGTACCCGCCATTTTTTTTTATCTTCATCATTCTCTCTCCCTCTCAACCCTTGGCTGCCCTCTCTCCTCCACCAACTCAAACACCTCAAAACACCACCAAAAAATACATCAAAACACTTCACCCTCTTCACTAAAAACATGCACAAGCTCGCTAGAAGCATGATAGATCAAGAAAAATTGGATTTTGAAGGCTTGGGGCAACTCAAGAATTTTCTTGAGTTGCCAAATGAGGTAATTCTTACACCATTAGTATTGTATTTGATTCACTTTAGCACCCATATTAGTTTAGAAGTGTTTAAGTGAGGTTTAGAGAGGTTTTAAAATTCCTAGAAATGGTTAGGGGATTTTATGAGTTGTGAAGTGTAAATTAAGATTTAGTAGTGATCTTAAACCCCTTTAGTATTAGGATTCTGGACAAAACCAGAGGTTAAAGCCCCAAGTCACGAAATTAGAAACCCCGATATCCGATTTTATGGATTCTGTGAGGATATTTTGGGATCTGCTTCAACTCGTGAAACTTAAAAAATATTTTGCAAACACAGTGATACAAGCAGGCATCCTAGGAGCTACCATTGAAACCCAGAACCCCAATTCCACCTTATGGCCGCAGATTAATCCCTTCAGGCCGCAAATTGCGGCCAGGGTGAAGGTGAATGGATCCGTGTTTGGTCCATAGTTCCATTGTCATTAAAATAGACCCTCCACATGTGCAAAATTTGCTAATTTCTGTAGGGTTCCTAGGCACACCCATGAGGTCTCACAATAGATCAAACATGCCCAATTCAAATTTTTTCTTGTGCCTACAAACCCTAATACGGATCGTTAACTAGAAGTATAGGCGATGCAAGCAAGTAAACAATTTTATTGCTAAAAGTGAACGGAAATACAACCTTTGTAGATCCGATTCTCCACCTCCATATCTCCGCTTTGACTTCCCTCCACTGTAGCAATCGGAATCCTAGACTCTTGCGGTGGTTTCATCGGAGAAAGAATCGGGCTAGGTCGCCGACTTCGATGCCGAAGATGATCTACGTCGAGGCAACTCAAGGTCAAACTCCAACTTCACCAAGTCATGAAACTTGTGAAGAAAACACCCTATACTACTTGGCAAGTGGTAGAGGATGAAGAAATAGGAAGTGGGTTCACTTTAGAATTGGATTTCTCACTCTTTTTCTCAAGTTTCCATTAATGGAGGCAAGGTTTCTTCTTTTGTTGAAGAAGAAGAAGAAGAAGAAAGAATATGATAAGTATTTTTAAAATAGAAAACAAAATGATACTTATCATAATCTCAACCATAGTTAGGTGTAGAGAATAAACCAAGGTTAGGTTGAATGGTTAGGGTTAAGCATGAAACAAAAATGGTGGACTTATTCAAAGCATCATGAAGCTTCAACTAGAAAACAAATCAAGCCACCATTTCTCTTTATCTTTCCAAAAATGAATAAATAAATAAATAAATGAATAAGTAGATAAAATCAAAACCCTAACCATCACATAACCATGGTTTAATCTAAACACACACCCTAACATTCATGTATCATCAAACATGATACAATCTTGTGCACAAAAGTATATCACATATACAACTTGTGTACATCAAGTGAGAAAATCCAATTTAAGTGAACCAATACTAGTTAATGCAAAGTAATATATCAAATATATAATTATGCATTAAATCATTAAATCAATACTTGATTTAACGATCCGGTCATATCGCATATAACCGACTAATATCCAATGTATCGGCTTATCGAATCAATCCTTAATTCGATAACTACGTTATATCGCATACAACCAATCGATACATTCATCGCGAGAATAGAATACGGTATCACATACACGCATTATTCTCGGTCCCGCACATATCTCATATGCGCTCCTATTTCGTTTCGCTTGAGCCAGGAAACCTCTGTGTAGGACTCTAAAGACTCGTCAATACGCCGGCAGCAGGTGATGATCATATCAAACACCCACAAGTCGCAAGCGGTCTGCTAAACGTAACGGCCACCCGGGTATTGAGCGATCAGAAGACCGACGAGCAAGCCCGCTCAAACTCCTGTGAATCCAACCAGTAACACTTACCGTACAGTCCGGTCTGTTCATCTGATATGTCGCATATCTCGCCTAGGGGTGGTAAACGTCAGACCCCAATAGCTTGATAAGTCATGCTGACGTAAGGTCCATAACATTCGTGAAACTACTGATAACTCTTACCAGTATATCACTGCAACCCTGGCCAGGGATTTCCTGTTATGGCCAGTCGTGCATAGCGCAACATCAACCCCGAATACCGGGGGAGACGAATCCCCTCCTATCGCTCATTGCCTCCATATGAATCGGGACTGTACCCAAAAACCACCTGTTTGCACGACTTAGTAGAGCCGTGGTAGGGTGGAAATCAAAGAACAGTGGGAGACACACAAGACTCTATGACGATCTCGGGTCAACAGACTAAGCTGTACCAGTATCACCAGAGAACTGCCATCTGACGTGAGGTATAATACCATCTGGGAGTTCTCGGTGAGTCCGTTCAGTGTACCCAGTCTCCACTGAGTACCCGCATACCATCTCTGATGTCAAACACCAATGGATATGGGATCATCCATCGCCCATCACATGGGTCGAGAAGTTATACGCTAGTCTACTCTGGAATATCGATGCCCCGTCTCGATAGTCCCACGACTAGGAACATTGAAGGATGTACTCATGGACTACCCAGGCCCCACTTGTACGATCTGCATCATAGTCCTGGAAGTCGAGTACAGATCCTAAGGGCTTTATCAACATGTAACAGAGAGACAGAAAGTATATATGTTAAGATAAAGAGCAACCAGATAGCGTACTATCATGTCGAGCAAGAAAGTCCTACCTATATATGTCCCAGCATCCACTACAATATACATCCAATGTACAGTAATGGCCTCTAGGGCATACATATAACTAACAATCTCCCACTTGCACTAGGGCCATCTGTAGCAGTGGTTGCAGTATCACATACTCAACCATCCCATATAAGTCTCTCTCTGGGAAAAGGCCTTTGTGAGTGGATCCGCCGTGTTGTCCTCTGAGTCTACTCTCCTAACCTCGATCACCCTGGAGATCATCTATCTCCATGATCAGGTGATGCTGCCTCAGAATATGTCTGGGTCACTGATGGGACCAGGGTTCCTGGGCCAAAGCCACACTTTCATTGTCATACAATGGTAGGAACCTAGTTCATCTTATGAACCAATATACACCCAAACTGCCTCTTTGGTAGTATCTTTAATAGCGATGTTACCAGCCTTTATCGTCTAGTTTGCCACGGTATCAAGCTTGGAACTCTTCCAACATACCGTCCCTTCACTGAGGGTAAAGACAATGCCTGCGACTGACATTCAGTCGTTCTTATCAACATGGAACCCTTCCAGTGATTCTCCCCAGGATCAACTGATACCATCTCACTACAACTAGTGAGAATCCTAACATCCATTTAGATCTATCTCATAGATCCAAAACCCAGGATTTAGGAGGTATCATCTTTATCCTATTGGAGAATCCATGTGATAAGAGGAGATCGACCGATCGTAGTATAGGAAACTCTTTTCCTATCAAGAGTATGTTGTCTACGTACAATACAAGGATGACCACCTTACTCTCTACTAACTTTTTGTTCATACAAGGTTGATCTACCATTTTGATGAAGTCAAACACTTCGACTATCACATAAAAATAGACGTTCCAACTCCGCGATGCCTGCTTTATTATGTAAAGCAACTTGCACACGTTTCCGCTGCTCCCACTATTTACAAAGCCCTCTGGCTGTGTTCTTATAGACGTTCTCTTCTAAATCATTATTTATAAAAGTAGTCATGGCACCCAACCACCAGATATCGTAGTCATGGTATGTAGCAATGGCAAGTAGGATCTGGATGGACTTAAGCATAGTCCCTAGAAAAGGTTTCATCATTATCCACACCTAGTTGATGACTAAAACCATTAACAAGTCTAGCTTTGAAAGTCTCAACTTTTCCATCTGCACCAAGTAATCTTCTCAAGATATACTTGCTCCTGATGGGGATTTAACCCTTCAAATATAGCAAACAAAGTCCATACTTTGTTGTTGTATATGGATTCCATCTCAAATCGCTAAGCATCCAGCCATTCTTACAGAGTCCCTACTCTCGATGGCCTGCTCGAAACTAGTTGGGTTATCATCTCATGATGCAATCCTCGCTCCCACTGTCATCGAGAAACCGAAGTACCTCTCAGGCGGATGAGAAATCCTACCAGATCGGCGTGGAGGCTGAGGTTCGTCGGAAACTATTGAATCCTTTGGTTCTGTCAAATCATCAGCTGCAGTTTTGTATAGCTGGAACCTTTCCAGTTCTACAGAACTGACCTCGCCTCGATCTTGTCCGGATTTTGCTTTTGACATAGGCCGGACAATCCCAAATCTTAACTAACTTAAGATATGGGCCCTTCCCTTTCCATATCACATATGAAGTGGTAGGCAACTGATTTGATTTGAACCATATTCAATAGGTATGCAGCTTCTCAAGCGCATAACTCCCAAAAGAAAATAGGAAACTCAGTAGTACTCATCATAGAGCACACCATATCTAATATTGTGCGATTGCTCCACCCCGATACACCGTTGTGCTGTGGTGTATTCAGAGGAGTAACACTGAGAGAGAATCTCATTCTCCTTTAGAATAGTCCAGGAATGCCATGCACAAGTATTCTCCTCCCTGATCTTATCATAGGATATAATACTTATACCTGTATTGGTTCTCTACTTCTAGCTTATATTCAATGAATATCTCAAAAGGTTCGGACTCATGTTTCAACAGGAACATATGACTGAATCTTGAGAGATCATCAGAGAACGTTATAAAGTATAAAGAACCGGTCCTGGCATGTGTAGACAGGAGGCCTTACATACATCATCATGTATCAATCCTAAGAGTTTACTAACTCTTTCCCTGTTTCCAATAAACAGAGCTATGGTCATCTAATCTTTGTGACATGACTGGCAAGTTTCACAAGATGTAAATTCAAACTGATTTAAATATGCATCTAAAATGTAACTTCAGCCAGTCGGGTCGCATTGATATGACCTAGTCTACAATGCCTCAAAAATGATTCGTTCATTTCTGAACTCTTCCTCTTGTGTGTGTTCTGTATACTAGGAACTGTAGTTTGATTTAGAACGTCAATACTTTTAGATAACGTGCCTGAACCGATCAACTTTTGATATAGGAAATGTTCAAAACATTATCCATCAATACAAAATTTTATCATTTCTTTACTAATAAAGGGACTGATATGATTTTGTATATCAGGTTCGGTATCAAATAGTATTTGTTCAGAATCAATGTATTGGTAATACAGGGTGACAGTGACCAACAGACTTGGCTGCAACACTTGCCCCGTTTTTCTACCTCATGAAACTTATCACCCGTTCTCAGTTTTCTACCTTTCTGTAGCCTTATGTAACAGATTACATATCTGGGATCCTGATCCGGAATCGAATACCCAGGACGTAGAGGATACAGAGAAACAGTTCTTTTTAACGAACACACCTGAAGATGATGCATCAACATGCACTTTCTTCGTTTGGGCGGCACGGGAAATCTGGTATTCCCCAATTCCTGCTCTGTTTTATAACAATTATAAGTTGGAGCGGGACCAACGTTCCCCAGCTCAGTATAACAAGCGGGTTCGGTCAAATATCCATATTATTATCATGATTAAGGCGTGATATGGTCGCTACCTGGAGAGAGAGAGAAGAAAACACTCTGCGTGTGCTCTTGCAAGATTAGATTGGTTATATATATTATCTAATCAGGATGGCTCCCACTGTTTTTATCAAATCTTCCTTCAAACCTTAAAAGGAAAGACTAGCCGGGATTAATTACACTCTACAAGTTCGCCAATCCTTCAGCCAGGCCAGTGTCGGTACTTTGAGGGAGGTTCCCTGTGCTTTCGCACAGACCTAATTACAGTAAACCTCGTTTTCCCAGAGGCGTAACCCCGTTGACACCTTTCTAGACACCTACTTGATCGGCTAATTGTAAAGTACAAAACTCTCCCAGGAGTAACAATTACTCGCAGTGGGTATCGGGATCCAACTATCACATATAAGGTATGCAATCTCATTGCAAATTTCAACACTTGAAACTCCCGATAAAGGTTTTTACCCCTAGCGCTTATGACCTTAACTATGGTCAACAAATCATAAGCACTAGTCAAGTTCTACCCGTCATTTCGTGATTAATTAGACCCACCGACATGACCTTTAACTAAGGTCAACAAAGTCATGCGACTGTCCTAACTAATCGCATCATATGCGGTGTGGGAAGACATCACTTAGCTACCGTACACTGTGCCTTAACTAAGGTCAACAAACACAGCACGAATACTAAGTACTCTACTTCCTAAAATGACGGAGGGTTGCGGATGGTTTTTATGAAAACCATTAACGCTTTGAACTTGATCTCGTTGCGGAATCAAAAGGTTTTTAAATGGAATGTTTTTGAGGCTTTTCTAGTTTTGCTAAAGGGGTCACTCCTGGTGAAGGGATCGTCGGCCCTTTCCTTGTCGAATGAGGTGCGGGATATATCATATATATCTCTGTGCAAAGCAGAAACTATAGAAGCAATCAAAAGACAAACCGAGGGTGTAGTATCTGCCAGTTATCGCTAAAGGAGTCACTCCCGGTGAAGGGATCTCGTTCCTTTCCTCATCGAATAAGGTGCAGGATGTTCTTCAAGGAACACCGCGATGCAAAGCAAGAACTGTAGCTACCTGTTTTATTTTTGAAATTCGATTCCACAACATCAATTAGGTTTATTTTCTTTCATTAATCTCATTAATGAATATCCCATCATTTAAGTCCACCTAAACATCACGGATAAATATAACGTGCGCTTATGCTATCCGCATTCGCCTCGATGTCCCGTCTGGACCGTTAGGTTAGGTAACTAACGCCAGAACGAGGCAGGGCTAGCGCGGGTGTAAAACATAAGCAACGTCTATATAATATATCATATATACTATATATAATATCTATGTGAACAAATCACATGATCACATCACAGATAACACATGAGAAGAATCATATGAAACATTGGATATACTAGGACGTCCGTGTTTTTAATACGAGCCAGTATAAAACACGGATTCCACGGTCGTGATGAATAGCCAATCCCACACCCCTAGACCCCTACGAGAGCGGCAAGAAACCCTACCAATTCTAGGGTTAGGAGACCCGGACTCGACTCGTCGAGATGGTCTCCCACTGGACCCTAGAACCCGGTTACTTGTGCTCCCCTCCTTGGGTCTATCCTAATGCGGAAAAGTAAATAATATACATCAACGGTGACATCTTCCGCAACCTGGAAGTGCCCCAATAAAAGAATATTACATACAAGTTTTTACATGAATGAAAATGAAAAACACTCATCTCACATAAAAACCCCCCGGCTATTCAAACACGACGATCCAATATAACATACCCAGCAACACATAACATCACATGTCATCAACGTAAGTAAACATGCGTATCCCAATTGTCGTTGACATATAGCAACGAAACCGGAGATATCACATATTACACTTACGGTCACAGAAAAGAAAGTGTAAAACTACAACAGTTGGAATCCGCAACCTTTTTAGACATCGCATGCCTAATCAATTGAAATACTTAGAAATCACATGCCTAACTATTATAAACCCCGTATTTTAGTCTCAAAATCGAAAACACTTTTCAATATAAAGTCGGGCAATTCAACAGGATTCCCGACATTCTGATCGAATGCTCGTCGCAAACTTTAGTAGACGGCCGCACCCCCAATACCGTCGACGAAGTGCTCTAAGGCGGAACACCGCTGCCGCGAGCACCCGAACGGATGCTTTCGGAGACGGGGTTCTCCTACAGTCACTTGGTCGGGGATATGGGGCGAGGCTGTCTATTAAGTTTACCCGGCGAGTATCCGCGTACACTACGTGATTGCGACGGACTTTTGATCGCATCAAAATTCCGTGGCAACCGATCAAATGAGACTAAACTGCTATGTTTATAATATTCATTCAGTTATCTCATAACTACTTGTGAATTCCAAATGTTGTATCATATTCCGGGTAAATAGAAAATGTTAAACTTTCCGATCGAACAAACGAACACCCAAGTTTTCCTGAAACAGCTCAACACATGAAATAAGTTTAAAAACATTCACTTCGTGCCTCAGTACTAACGGTCCAGCCGTAGAAGGATCAAGCCAACGCCCCACATGTGGCACGCCGTACTACCCCAAACCCTAAGGTTCAAAGGGCAGTTCAAGACGGTCACATAATCGAGTTAAGGTTTGTTGTCTTCTAGAGGGACCATCGCGTTACTTGCACTACTTAGAACGCCATTAAACTATGGAAAAATCCAACAATTGGAAATTTCCCGGCAGGGGAAAAAGTGGGTATTTATATCCGGTCGAACTTTTTAACATATTCTTAAATTACTCGGAAAAACACACAGACAAAATTAGACAATCCGATCGAAACACCGAGTCCCCAATACAACCCAGAAAACTCAAGTCTTGAGTATAATTTAAAAATTCCCAGAAAATACAGCACTAATAGATAGGAGTTACTGTGCAAAAACTAATGTAAGAAACGACCGTACGGCCGCGGAACCGCCGCATTAGGCATGCTATTGCCGCGGTTCCGCGGCTATTTGATCGAATTAGAGATTCCGTTTTGTACAGTAATCCTTAGAAACTCCTGCTGAGTTTTCCGCATATTTTCAATTCTCAAAAAACCCAGTTTTTAAAAAATGTACAGAGAGCAAATTTGTTTTAGGGTTTCGGTTCGATCGGACTTCTAACTCCGTCTACGCATCGCCTAAGGCTCTAGCTAGGCTCTGATACCATTGTAGGGTTCCTAGGCACACCCATGAGGTCTCACAACAGATCAAACATGCCCAATTAAAATTTTTTCATGTGCCTACAAACCCTAATACGGATCGTTAACTAGAAGTATAGGCGATGCAAGCAAGTAAACAATTTTATTGCTAAAAGTGAACGGAAATACAATCTTTGTAGATCCGGTTCTCCACCTCCAAAGCTCCGCTTTGACGTCCCTCCGCTGTAGCAATCAGAATCCTAGACTCTTGCGGTGCTTTCATCGGAGAAAGAATCGGGCTAGGTCGCCGACTTTGATGCCGAAGATGATCTACGTCGAGGCAACTCAAGGTCAAACTCCAACTTCACCAAGTCATGAAACTTGTGAAGAAAACACCCTATACTACTTGGCAAGTGGTAGAGGATGAAGAAATAGGAAGTGGGTTCACTTTAGAATTGGATTTCTCACTCTTTTTCTCGAGTTGCCATTAATGGAGGCAATGTTTCTTCTTTTGTTGAAGAAGAAGAAGAAGAAGAAAGAATATGATAAGTATTTTTAAAATAGAAAACAAAATGATACTTATCATAATCTCAACCATAGTTAGCTGTAGAGAATAAACCAAGGTTAGGTTGAATGGTTAGTATTAAGCATGAAACAAAAATGGTGGACTTATTCAAAGCTTCATGAAGCTTCAACTAGAAAACAAATCAAGCCACCATTTCTCTTTATCTTTCCAAAAGTGAATAAATAAATAAATAAATGAATAAGTAAATAAAATCAGAACCCTAACCATCACATAACCATGGTTTAATCTAAACATACACCCTAACATTCATGTATCATCAAACATGATACAATCTTGTGCACAAAAGTATATCACATATACAACTTGTGTACATCAAGTGAGAAAATCCAATTTAAGTGAACCAATACTAGTTAATGCAAAATAACACATCAAATATATAATTATGCATTAAATAATTAAATCAATACTTGATTTAACGATCCGGTCATATCGCATATAACCGACTAATATCCAATGTATTGGATTATCGAATCAATCCTTGATTCGATAACTAGGTTATATCGCATACAATCAATCGATACATTCATCGCGAGAATAGAATACGGTATCACATACACGCATTATTCTCGGTCCCGCACATATCTCATATGCGCTCCTATTTCGTTTCGTTTGTGCCAGGAAACCTCTGTCTAGGACTCTAAAGACTCGTCAATACGCCGGCAGCAGGTGATGATCTTATCAAACACCCATAAGCCGCAAGCGGTCTGCTAAACGTAACGGCCACCCGGGTATTGAGCGATCAGAAGACCGACGAGCAAGCCCGCTCACACTCCTGTGAATCTAACTAGTAACACTTATCGTACAGTCCGGTCTGTTCGTCTGATATGTCGCATATCTCGCCTAGGGGTGGTAAACGTCAGACCCCAATAGCTTGATAAGTCATGCTGACGTGAGGTCCATAACATTCGTTAAACTACTGATATCTCTTACCAGTATATCACTGCAACCCTGGCCTGGGATTTCCTGTTATGGCCAGTCGTGCATAGCGCAACATCAACCCCCAATACCGGAAGAGACGAATCCCCTCCTATCGCTCATTGCCTCCATGTGAATCGGGACTGTACCCAAAAACCACCTGTTTGCACGTCTCAGTAGAGCCGTGGTAGGGTAGAAATCAAAGCACAGTGGGAGACACACAAGAATCGATGACGATCTCGGGTCAACAGACTAAGCTGTGGCAGTGTCACCAGAGAACCACCATCTGACGTGAGGTATAATACCATCTGGAGTTCCCGGCGAGTCCGTTCAGTGTACCCAGTCTCCACTGAGCACCCGCATACCATCTCTGATGTCAAACACCAATGGATATGGGATCATCCATCGCCCATCACATGGGTCGAGAAGATATACGCTAGTCTACTCTGGAATATCGATGCCCCATCTCGATTTTCCCACGACTAGAAACATTGAAGGATGTACTCATGGACTACCCAGGCCCCACTAGTACGATCTGCATCATAGTCCTGGAAGTCGAGTACAGATCCTAAGGGCTTTACCAACATGTAACAGAGAGATAGAAAGTATACATGTTAAGATAAAGAGCAACCAGATAGCGTACTATCATGTCGAGCAAGAAAGTTCTACCTATATATGTCCCAGCATCCACTACAATATACATCCAATATACAGTAATGGCCTCTAGGGCATACATATAACTAACAATTTCACCTAGGGTAAAATCTGGAAGAGTTTTCCCAAGTTGCTGCTTTCGTCTTGCGGTCTTTAATAACTTGAGATTTGGTATTCGTGTTTTTATTGGTCGATTCACGTTTGTACATCAATCGTCGAGAGTTATTAGGTTATTCTTGCATGCATAGATTATAGGTTTTAACCTATGTGTGATACGTATGCCGTTTTGGTTTTCGTCTGCGATTTCGGTTTACGATCTTACGTGTGATATGTAGGTACCTCTGCGTGGGATTCGGACGACGAGCAAGAGCAAGGCTGCATCGATTTCGGCAAGCAAGGATCAAGGTGAGTAGATATATATCTACGGGGGAAGTCGGGTGGATGGCGTATAGGACCCCCAAAGTTTCGTAGTGCAAGATACGAATACGTTATATTTTATATATAGATATGTGTATTGTGATACGTGGATGATTATCAGATTGGTTTTAATTGTTCATGGGTTAGTTTTAGTGTATTAGAAGTAACATAGTTTAGCTTCTTAGTCGCGAAATCTTAGAGTAAAGTTTTGTATACACGCACACACACGCATACATTTGTTTTACGTATGCATATATGGGGATATATATATATATACATACATATATGTATGTATGAATGTGTATATATATGTCTACATATACATGGATAATGAGGATAGTATATGGTACTTGGAGATGAGTCGATGTGATTGGGCATGATGCCACGAGATCGGTGATGTGACTTGGTTCGTTTTATGAGATACGGCACGATATTATAGCGGGTCCTTAGGCGTTGTGTTTTCATACACGCGCATATATATTTATATATTGATGGTATCAGTATGTACTAGACTTTAGATCAGTACCCCTAATTCAGGATATGATGACAAGGATACCAGATGAATAATGAGATAAACGTGATATTCGACCCGTACCGAGATTTGGGATGCCGTATGATGGATTTACCGTACGTGATATGATTATGATGATAGATCCACACTCTTGACTCGAGGATGACATATAATATATTGTATCATACATAATACTATTGAGGCGGGTTCACCGACTAGTAGATATATTTTTCGACTCAGACTTAGGTTGTTTTTCTTACCCTTTCGACTAGTCTGTTAGTTCAGTCCTGTAGTTTGCTTGTAGATGTTAGACTGGACACGAGTTATACTTATTTCAAAACTAAGGAATCGTGAGTATTTTAAATATAGGCCTAGCGATTCTACGGATATTTCAAAGGACGTACCTTTTCATAAAAACACCGTAGCCCCTATTTTCTAAACACAACGATTCGTGTTATTTCAAATGCCAAAACTGTATGACTCATATATATATGTATATTCTTATATGTCGCGTTATTATTCATGTTCTGCATATTTTTGCTGTTCGCATCGCATTGCATGCTTATTTGTGTTTTCATTTGTTATTATTAAAATCATGCTGTCAGGACACCAGCACCATTACCGATGATGCCTATGCCCCACGTACACCTGCTTGCCGGCTCACACACATCATCATCGGTAATTGCCATGTCACGTACATATTAGAAAACACTATTTCAATGTATAAATTGCTATCTTATAGTTTTCGACATAGTACTAGTACGCTTGCTTTTATATTATAGCTTAGAAATTGCATTTATTACTGTGATTTTTCATGCATGTGTATTTTCATTTGTCATGCAATATTATGGAACTTATTACCAGTATTTCATTGTTTATTTACCCTTGAGATTAGGATTTCGGATTTCCATGAGATTTCTGGATTTGGAGAAGACGCAAAGATTTTATAAACTTATTATCATTTTAAAGATTGAAAATTGATGTTTTCTCATGATATGATTTGAGAGATGTCCACCATGAGTTTTTTCGGCTCTTGAGGGATATCATACACCTGATTCGAGGAGGAGGAGGAACCGTCTGTGGGTGCATGGTGGACCCGGTGCGGTACCCCGGGACAAGATGGTCGCAGATGATGGCGTTGAGCCTGGCAGGTGAGCACTACCGACCGGTGATTTTATTGTGACTCGATGGATAACTCGAGGATACCGATCGGAGTTTAGGCCTGTCCGGATTTCCGGAGCCTGAGGTTTTGAGATTTGATGTTACGGGCCAGTACGGAATGCCGGAGCCTGTGATATTGAGATAGCGAGATATATATTCTGTGTCGATACTAGACATTGATTTTCTGTTGATTTCATTTATAATACCTCGATTTATATATGTACAGAAATCTCACTAAATTAAGAAAACAATTTTCTCATTCATGATGTATTCTATTTTCATTATAGCATCCATACATCATATATGATATGTTGCTACCTGAGGCACTGACACGAGCACTTGGTATTACACTTATGTATAGATGTTTTCCCTGGTCATTATCAGATGTTTCAGGTTATATATTATATGGATATTATGGTATGACCTAGGATAGAGTCATACATGCGATTTCTGCTCTGTGATATTTTCTACTCACGAGTTGGAAACTCACCCCCGTTATGCCATAGTTTCTTGCAGGTTTTGCCGTACAGGTTTTTCTTGGTGGCTTTGCTGGTATACTACTTTCCGGATGATTGCTTTGGTAGGTGGGTTCACTTGCATCGTGACCACCATTATACTTTATTTATTACAGTTGTATCTAGTAACTCCATCAACCAGAGTTGTATATTATAGACTTAGAAGACCAGTGTATATTATTTCGACTTTAGAGTCGCGCTTGTATTATTGTGGTTTTCTTGATTTTATTGGTTTCTTTTGAGTTTTGATTCTCGTCCTTCGGCATTGTATATTATATTGCTTGCGTGGTTGTGACCGCCAATTGGCGAAGAGCTAGCTCCCTCTTGGGGATACCTTTATTTATTATGTATATATTTCATGTTTGTACCCGTTTGGGGATAGTATTTACAAAGGAAACTCTGCCGAAACTTTTAGAAAAGATTTGAGATTTTAAAAATGCATATTTCGGCTTATGTTATTAAAACCACTTGTTTTAAAACAAGTTTTCATCACTTCTTCCTTAAAATGGTTTAGATTTATGTGATTTTTGGCTTACTTGAATTAGATGGGGTCCTATAGACTTCATATGATTCAAGTGCCAGACACGTGCCATTTCGGGTCATGACAAAGTTGGTATCAGAGCGCTAGGTTAATCTTGGTTCGAGTCTATGTTTGACTATACGGAGTCTAGGACGTATATTTATTCGGAACCTAGGCTTGACCATACGGAACTTAGACATGGTCGAGGCGGGATTAGACCCGAACTTTCGTCGCATAGGTTGACTTCAGTTGATGGAGTAGCTGACTTAAGTAGAGTGACGTACCGTGTGTATGTTCCGCGGCATACTTACGATAAGCTACTCCGCATAAGAAGCCTTAGGATGTACATTTTCTTGCACAGTATTATATTCATTCCTATGATTTATCCTCATCGATATCGATTTATGGTTTTGCTACCACGATTACATAGGCAGAGAGAGCTGCAGCTAGAGTTGCAGTCAGCACGAGCTCGTTTTGGACGAGGACTGACCAGGGCATAATTCCGATGACACACGATTGCATAGATGTGTCGCTTTACTGTGTTTTCGCGCCATGAGCGTTTGATGGATTGCTTTTACAAAATTTCTCAAACGTGCAGATCAACACTAAAGGATTGGGCCACTGCTAGAGGCCAGCCAGAATGCGATGACCGTCAATGCATCGATTATTCTTGATGATTGAGGCACTGTTCAGCGTGCGCACGAATGATTTAGTTGTTGCTACGACGGACGAGATATCGCCCCAGATATTTGAAGCTAATGCATTACGAGTTTATACTTAGAGATATGATAGAAGATCGCTAGTCACCAAGGATGAATGACTAGGAAATGTGGTTCGTTTGCATACCCCAATGCGAGGTCATCAGATTGATTGATTCCTGCTAGAGAAGACTTCACGAAGATACATTAAAAGTCGATAGAAAACGATCGAATGTCAGAAACCCATTTTTCCGAGTTTAAAGTATTCGGAAAAACATGCAAGTAATTCCGTGGACCCTCTAGAAGAATGAAACCCTAACTCGATATAATGACCATAAGAATGCTTTGAAATCTTAGAGTTTACGGCAGTTCCGCGGTGCCATTAATGAGGCATGGGTTTGCCCTTCTACGGCTGGTCCATTGGAACTATGGCATGTACTGAATATTATTAAACTGTACTCAAGAGTTGAGCTCTTGGGGGATTATGGAACTTTTACGAATCGATCGAAAGTTTCGACGTCGTTCGGATATCATGTGATAGGATACACTGCTTGAGAAACTCCAGATATGAGTATAGCCGTTGGAGCACAGTCTATGCAGCCATGAAGAGATGAGTCCGAATCAGTCGACATTAGAGAAAAGTGGAGTAAGAGATTCGTACGAGATCTTGATGAGATGACGTTCCACTCCGCTGACATCAGAGATGTGATACGCATGAAGAGGCGTCGTATATGGATATATCTTCCAGAAAGAGTCGTGATGAGTATGCAGCCGTTCTGGAACAAGAAATAGATTTAGTAAAGGGTGATAACTTCCGGGCAGTTCGGCAGAAATGAGATTTGGGGAAGACTTCGACAGAACCTTTCTGGAATACTATACGAGAAGACTTGGACCAGGATCGGTCATATTACACACACCCAGCAGGCCAGTGTTCGGCATCGTCGACGAGACATGTTATGAGTGACCATGACAGTTGGCCAGAGATCTTTAGAGGATGTGCCAGAGCGGGACTGTTTCCGCCATCTTTGATTTCGGTATTTTGGGCGATTTATTTGCATGATTGAGATTTTGTGCACCACAGTTGCACTTGACTTCGATTTGATGTCATTCGAGATGTTGATTTTGATTTCATGCCTATGTTATTCATGTTATTTTACTTATGCTTTCGGCATAGATTCATGCACTTTTAGTATTTTGATTCGATTTTGTGCACGCTGATGCACATGGTTGTGGGATTATATACCACGGTATACCTGATTTGGATTGAGATGTGATATATACTATCGATTTCGATTGTGATACTCGATATTTGTTTTCGTGCACCTTGTGCACTTGATTTGGATTCATTCGCATATTTGAAGCGCTTGATGTGATTTTGGTGCACGCCAGATGCACTAAATCGGGAATCTTCGTGCATATCATATGCACCTAATATAGCTGTCAGGCACACCCGTTGCCTTTGACAAGTGTTTCGTGCACACCCGTTGCACTTAAATTTTGTTTCTGTGCACATGTATGGCACATTCATTGATTTCAAGTTCCGTGAGCACCAGACGCACATGGCTGTTAGTTATATGTATGCCCTAGAGGCCATTACTATACATGATATGTATATTGTAGTGGATGGTTGGACATATATAGGGAGGACTTTCTTGCTCGACATGATAGTATGCTATCTGGTTACTCTTTACCTTAACGTGTACACTGATTGTCTCTCTGTTACATATTGGTAAAGCCCTTAAGATGTGTACTTGACTACATGGACTATGATGCGGATCATACTAGTGGGGACATGGTAGTCTATAACTACATCCTTCAAGGTCCCTAGTCGTGGGTGTATCGAGACGGGGCATCGATATACCAGTGTAGACTAGCGTATGCCTTCTCGACCCATATAGATGGGCGATGGATGATCCCATATCCATTGGTGTTTGACATCAGAGATGATATACGGGTGCTCAGTGGAGACTGGGTACACTCGACGGACTCGCCGAGAACACCCAGATGGTATTATACCTTATGTCAGATGGCAGTTCTCTGGTGACACTGGTACAGGTTAGTCTGTTGACCCGAGATCGTCATAGAGTCTTGTGTGATTCCCACCGTGCTTTGATTTCCACCTTACCATGTCCAAGAGGGCGTGTAAAACGGTGGTTTTTGGGTACAGTCCCGAATCACATGGAGGCAATGAGCGATTGGAGGGGATTCGTCTCTCCCGGTATACGGAGTTGATGTTGTACTATGTTCGATTGGGTATAACCGGAAATCCCTGTCCAGGGTTGTTGAGATTTACTGGTAAGTGTTATCAGTAGTTTCTCGAACTGTTATAGACCTCATATCGACATGACTTATCAAGCTACTTGGGTCTGACGTTTACCACCCCTAGGCGAGATATGCGACATATCAGACGACGAGACCGGACTGTACGGGAGTGTTACTGATTGGATTCACAGGAGAATGTACAGTCTTGCTTGTTTATCTTCTGATCGCTCAATACCCGGGTGGCCGTTACGTTTAGCAGACCGCTTGCGGCTTGTGGGTGTTTGATATGATCATCACCTACTGCCGGCATATTGGCGAGTCTTTAGAGTCCTACACAGGGGTTTCTTGGCTCAAGTGAAAAGGAGTAGAAGCACATATGTGATATGTGCGGGACCGAGATTAATACGATATGTGATACCGTATTCTATTCTCGCGATTCGTGACATTGATCGGTTGTATGCGATATAGCCGGGTTATCGGATCAAGTGTTGATTCGATAAGTTGTTACACATAATATTAGTCGGTTATAGCCGGGTTATTAAATCAAGAGTTGATTTAATAATTTAATGTATAATTATATATTTGATATATTACATTACATTAACTAGTATTAGCTCACTTAAGATTTATTTTCTCACTTGATTGTGCAAAAGTATATATATGTGATATATATTTGTGTACATATGATTGTATCATGCTTGATGATACATCAAAGATGGGTGTATGAGACTTATACCAAGATTAGGATAAAGATTAGGGTTTTGTTTATATCTTAAGAATAACAAAAGAGAAAGACTTTGTCAAAGTTCTCAAGCTATTGTTGGATATAGTGCCCTCAGAGTCAATTATTGGATCACAGGCACGTGATTGCAATGATTGAGGAGGACCTATGCCGGTAGGACAGTCTTACTCGAGATGATAGTATGCTATCTGGTTTAACTCTATCATCGTGTACTGCTTTAGGTGACCTTACGAGTCGCTATTACACGTTGATAGAGACCCTAGGATTCTTCCTTGACTACCAGCAGTATGAGGGCGATCATATACGTGAGAGCTGGAGTCTATAAGCACATCCTTAAAAGGTCCCTAGTCGTGGGAGTTTCGAGACAGGGCATCGATTCTCCAGAGTAGACTAGTGTATACAGTCGAGACCCCGACGAGGGGCGGTGGCCGGTCTCACAAGCCACTGGTGTCAGTTGGTTCACCTAAGATGTATACAGGTGCTCATTGGGTTATGAGTACACCGGACAGGACTCGCCGGGAGCCTGCTAGTTCATATTATACCTGACGTCAGATAGCAGTTCCCTGGTGACATGTGTACAGGTTAGTTCATCGACCTGAGATCGTCATTTGTCTCGTGTGAGTTCCCACTGTGCTTTCATTACTACCCTACCACGCTCAAAGGAGACGTGCAAACAGGTTTTAGTTGGGTACAGTCCCGTGCCACATGGAGGCAGTGAGCGGATCTGCAGGGGTTCGTCTCTCCCGGTATTGGGGGTGAGGTCGCACTGTGTCTAGGAGAGCCAGTACAAGAAAAGTACTTGGCCAAGACAGGAGATTTGCTGGTAGGTATTCCAGTAGTATCTCAGGGTGTTCTGGGCTACACTCCGACACGATTTGTACCGCTATTGGCGGTCTGACTTTTACCAACCCCCTAGGCCCGCCATGCGATGCTTATAGACGAACGGACCGGGCTGTACGGATATTTTCACTGACAGGCTCAGTAGGGTGTCAGGATGAGTTCGCTCATCGACATCCCTTTTGGTCAATAGCTGGTGGCCTGTCACGTATGGCTGATACCTCTGACGTGCTAGTGGTTAAATCCACAACCATAGTATTGACGAGTCTTTAGAGTCCACCACACTCAGTTACTGAGGTTTCGGGCGAAACGCTGTAGAGGCCGTATGGAGATATGGCAGGGTTCGATCAGATACGTGCGGTATTGCACGGATCGTGATCGGACGGATTTTACTAACCGGCTTTGGCTTAAACCGGATCTTAGTATTAGACAGTGTAGTTTTGTCTCTTTGCATTTGTGTTCAGAGGGAATACAAATGCGGGCATGTATATGCAGTAGCGGGGTTTTCCTGTAATTTATTACGGGATCAGTTTTCTGAAGTTCCCAGTTTGCATTCTGTTCCTGTCAGTTTTCCTTTGTTCTTTCGCGGCCGGACTTTCTGATGGTTCTTTCATCATTAGATGCTTTTTGCATCACTTGACTTGCATTTATTGTGATGGGGCTTGATTAGGAATTTTGAGGTGAGATAATTTGATCATTTATCTACACATTTTCTTTCTTCCATTATTGATTCTTTTTCCCCACCCACCATTTGAGGGGCCGGCCACTATTGGAGAGGGAGAGGATTCATTATGTGTGGAAATTGATTCATCTCATATTCATTCTTTGCTTGCCAAAATTCAAAAGCTATTTCCATGATTCATTCTCTATTCCATCTCCATACAAGGAAACTAAACCCCTAAAGAGACATAGTATTCTACACTACATCTACAGCAAATCTTGGACGCGTCGGCTAGACAACTTCGCGCCCGAGTTGCCTCGGTCCAGAGGTGGGAGCCCGTAAAAGAACTCGGCTACGTGGTGCCCTTTCCGACGAGGAGGTGACAGACGGAGATTCCGCGGGAGATCGGAGTGGAGACGAAGACCGAAGGAGACGAATCGCTTGGTATACTTCTCTACCCATCTTGTATTTTTCTATTAGCTAGGTTAATGGCCCGATCCGGGTTAAAAGTGCGCGGTGGTGCCGGTTTGCTAGTTTGCAAAGTTTTTCGTTTCCGCATTCCGGCGTCGGATCGACGGCCGGGGCGCCGCCATGGACTTACATTGGTATCAGAGCCACGCCATTAACTTAGCCTAGCTTGCTCTAACGTGTTTAGAACTCGATCGAACAATAAAACCCCAAAAACCGTATTTTTCCTTGTATCTGGTTTCTGTCGAATTTTTTTTGGCTCTAAAAATTTTTCGGGTTGTTGCAGAATACTGTGCATGGAAACCTAAGCACTCTGTGAAAATTTGGTCGCGAGATCTCACCATACCAACGCGGAACCGCGGCCAAACCCATGCTTGGGCCGCGGTTCCACCGCGCTTTTAACTGTTCAGCGCTCCAAATTTTTTCAGAGAGCTCCAGTGTAGAAAATAGGGTTTTTGGAATATTCTTTTTGGGCCCAGATTTTCTGTGAGTGCTACAGTACTGCTTAGGGCCCACTTCGATAAATTTGTTCGATCGGATATTTTAAACATATTAGTTCATAGTATTTACATTATATCTGCGACCGTGAATGTCATTCGATCGGTAAATCCTGTCTAACTGCTATAGCCCTTTTAGACGGATTTGTGAACGTGACATTCACGTTGATGTTCTGTGTTGTGCTGTGATGTTGCGGATTGGTCGTAGGGGATAGCCTGGATGCAATGTTAGTACAGTTTCATTTTATATGTACATTTGATACTGCGGGGCAAGCGTCCGACATGTGGACTGCCGTCACTGCCTGTTTGTATTATTCTTTTGGGGCACGACCTGGTCGAGGTCGATGTACCTGTTGTATGTATATTTTACTTTCTGTACTAGGATTACCCCACGGAGGGGTGCACGGATAGCCGGGTTCTAGAGGGCAACAAGCCCGCATCTCATGGCGTTGAGACGGAGGGGGCTTTACTCTAGAATTGGCAGGGCTATTCACCGCACTCGTAGTGGGTACAGGTTGACCCAGGAGGGGTGCCCAAGTTACCGAATTTCGTGAAGTGCTGGGTGGTCCATTCACGTTGCTGAAGGGGGCTGCCTCGCTTCAGGTTTTGGCGGGTAACTTGCCCCGCCCGTAGGGGTCTAGGATTTCATTGCACAGGCTATCCACACGACCAGGGGAACGTCGGGTTTCAGTAGCGGCTCTATGAAACCCGGGGATCCCAGATATCTGTATTGTTCTGTGATGCTGATTACATTTCTGTGATGCTGCATTTTTTATCACGCCTTGAGCGAAAATTAAATATTATATATATACTAGTAGATGTTGTATATGTTTTGCATCCGCGCTAGTCCAGTCCCCGCTCTGTCGTTAGTTAGCTAACCTAACGGGTGATGACGGGACCCAGTGGCGAATGCGGATGGCATATACGTACGTCATTATTTTCGTTCTTTGTGGTGTGATCAATTGATGGGACTGCGTTGATTCGGATCAATGCAAGCTAAACAAACCTACTCTGATGTTGTTGGAACACTTTTTCAAAAAGCTGTTATTGCAACGGCGTTCTCTTTTGTTTTGCACAGTGGTATTCAGTTGGAATATCCTGCTCCTCAGTCGACGAGGCAAGGGCCGAGATCCCTTCACCGGGAGTGACCCCTTGGACAGAAGTTTAGGTCAGGGCAATAACTTCACCATAGCCGATTACTTTTGCTTTGCATCGTGGTATTCAGTTGGAATATCCTGCACCTCATCCTACGGGGAAAGAGCCGAGATCCCTTCACCGGGAGTGACCTCTTTAGCAAAGGTTTTCGTTACTATATTTTTATAAAGCTATCAGTTCCTTCAACGATATCAAGTTCATTACGTTAAAGGTTTTCGCAAGAAACCATTCGTAGCCCTCCGTCGTTTCATATGGATAGTCAATAGTATTCAAGCTGTGTATGTTGGCCAAAGTCAAGGCACAGTATTTGGTAGCTGTTGGGTGTTCATATGCAGCATAGATAGATGCGTTGGTTTGGGACAGTCGTACTACTATTTTGGCCAAAGTCAAGGGTATGTACGGGTGGGTTCAAATTAACCTGGAGAATGACGGGTAGAACTTTACATGTGACTTATGATATGTTGGCGAAGTCAAGGTCATAAGAGTATGGGGCAAAAATCCACATCAGGAGTTTCTAAAGAAACTGAAACTTGCCAGATATGCGCATACCTTCTGGAGTGTGATAACGTGAGCTGATTCCGTCACGTTATCATGCGATGATAGTTGGATCCCGATTCCCACTGATGAGTTGGTTTACACCTCGGGTGATCCCGACTAATTCTTCTTTCAGGTTTGGGGAAGAATTTGACGTTACAGTAGGAGGTTTCCTGATTAGATAAAGTGATAACCATTCTGATCTAGGTTAGAGTGCACGCTGAGTGTTTCTTTTATCTCTCTTTGGCAGTGACCATTGAACCAACCATAGACTATGACTCAGTGACCAAGTTGACCGAACCTTCTTAACACTGGCTTTTGGATTGTCAGAGTTGCAGACCTCATTGCCACTCCTACTTTTACCCTTTTCTCCAGGACACCCCGTATTACTACGAACGTCCACTTCCATTGGACAAAACCATCGTATGGTTATATACAAACTCGAAGGAATTTATTCGAGGATGGTTTTTGGATCTGGAGAAAACGAATTGGACTATTCAGTTGTCTTTTCTTTTTATCTTCTCTCAGGTTGCGAATACTCCTTGGTTTAGGAGATAGTACACCTATTACGCAAATTGGATAGTCTTCTTCCAAACCTTAGGCTGGTGCCGAACGGTGGGGAATGAAGAAAACCAATTAGAATAATGATGGTGTACAAAAGGTATTAAGTTAAGACAAAGAAAGGGATTAGTAAGAGGGCAAAGTAAATTGCGACTACTATTCACGACCAAACCAAATATTTCTTCGCCAATCCTAAATCACCTTTGTATTTCTCCAGGACACTCCGTATCACTACGAAGATCCCAAGTTTATTGGATACTCCATCGTATGGTTATATATGAACTCGAAAGGAACTTGTTCCAGTTCAAGGATAGATCCTGGTTCAAGAGAAATAGGAATAAGTTTTATTCGGTTGTCTTTTATCTTCACCTTCTCTCGTATTACGAGTGCTCCTAGGATTAGGACAGTACACCCATTATGCTTATTGGATAGTCTTCTTCCAAACCATAGGCTGGTGCCAAACGGTAGGGAAGGAAGAAAACCATTTGGCCTAAAGGGGTGTACAGAAGGTAATGACTAAAGACATATAAAGGGATTTGGAGAGATGGCAAAGAATTATACGGTTACAGTTGTGAATATGGATAATGGAAGAGGCATTACTAGGAATACCCGGATACCCCATGGAAACATTTCAATGTTTCAGTTTCACTGTGTGCTGTTAAAAGAAAACTGATTTCCCAATTAGACACTTGCTCCAAGGTATGTATTTACCAGGTTTGATTCCCACATCTGCATTGTTTTACAGATGATGAGTGGGAGTAAGTTATTGGGAATTAGGTGATCATCCTCATTATATCGGGATTCGTTGTAATTGGTGATATTTGAGGATGTCACCTGGGTTGTTTGCCGGTCGGCAAATATTTGGTTTTGAATATCCGTTGTTATGCACCAATTTCAAATTGATATATCTGTAAGTCTATTTTTATATAGTGAGATATACCTTTTGAAATTATGTCTATGATATTTACCTATATCAGTGGATGGTTAGGTAAAGAGCATTAAACAGCGGTGTAATTCTTCTTTACTATAAGTACAGTTTTCAACCTACGACACACAGTGAATGAGTTACTAGACTCAGGGGACTTATACAGAGTATTGTATATTGTCCAGTGTCCATTAGGACAGAGGGGTAGGTACTCGTACTATATTCGGTTTACTTATGACTTCTCTAGTTTTAGACAGGTGTTTCGTAGAAACACAGGGTCTGAGTTTTGAGAAGTTATAAGTATAAGATTAAAGTAGAGAACCAAGGATTGCAAGAATCGGGATTCTTCAAGGTGATCGAAGATGTAGATACTTGTGAATGGTATTCAGTTGATAGTAATGATTAAGAGAACTTGCTTCTCTTTCAGGTTACTCATAATTGGAAGTACTCCTAAGTTGAGTAACGCTGATCGGCCTCTCTTCTATTTAGTTGACATGCACTGGAGACAGCTGCATGATTTGAATCTGGTTCAATTAAATCAGTGCCTCTGTTTCTTGGATATAGAACAGTTCATATCTTGACATTGTTAAGATACGGGGAGTTGTCCGGCTTATGCTTAAAACCAGACTCCGGATAACTCAAGGCACGTTTCAGTAGTGGCTGTTTGTGGGTTGACCCGGGCTATGACGAGGGTTGATTTTCTACCATCTGGTAGATCAATAGTGATATTGTTCTTGACTCACCACAGTTTTAATAAAAATGGATTTTTTTCAGAAAACAGAAGTGGGAGTATGGTAGAACTGGAAGTGATTCCAGAACCGCAAACGATTATTGAAAATTTGATAAGAACCTAAAGATTCAATCTGGTTTGACATTCCATTGGCCACTCCGCAGGTATGGTGGGTAACCTCAGGCACTCGAGAGGTACTTCAGTATGCTCAAGGACGGTGGCAGGGAGGTTCTTATTTTCCCAGACTTTCCATTGCTGTTGTTCCAGACTGTGAGACCCGGCAGGAGGATGAGTATAGCGTCGTTCTAAACTAGCTTTAGAAGTGTACGTCTATATGACTCTGCCAGAGGGTTGTCGTAGTCAGTGGGAGCAGCGGAAGCATTGGTGGACAGGTGGCTTATGTCTATTTATAGACTAAAGCAGATATAGCGGAGATAGATCATCTATTTCTGATGCGACAGTCATAGGTTTGACTTCATCAGAATAGGGGATGGATCTGTTAAGAAAGTAGTAGGGTGTGATGTCCTGGTATTTGGATGACATACACAGAGTAGGAAGTGAAATTCCTATACTACGATCAGTTATTCTTTGGTCGTCAAACAGTAGTTTCTCCACATAAGACTTGGATATTATATCTGATATTCTGGTTACTGGATCTATGGTATTGATCTAGATTTGGGTGGTTTCCTAATTGGGGTACTTAGACAGCATTCTATGAGTATTTAGAATGGACGACTCCTGGCATGGTAGTATACCTGCAGGTGATGGAGTCACCCTCTCTAAAGGTGTCTTACAGACTAAAGGGGAGAGGGATGCGCATGATTGGCAGATCACTTGCTTAGGCAATTGAGTTAATCATGAGATGTCAAGTACCACACCAGATGTTGTTCTTGAAGTAGATGCAATAAGTTGATATTGATCCAATCTTGGGGAAACATTCGGTAGCAGTTTTAGAACATAAGTGGATGTTCTAGGGATATGATAACGACAGCCTCCTTTAGGAGACGGTTATCATTCCGGGCTTCCAAAGTGACCTGGATGACAGAGTGGCTGTCAGAGTTATAGTTTTCCCTCTGACGGGGGGCAGTATCTTGGACAGGTGGTCCAAGGGGATACTGAGGGAGGCATAGCGCAGGAAACTAATTAAGTTCAGTTGTCAATACAGTCTAAGAAGTTTGGATTTGGAGTTCATTTATGAGGTAGGTCCCATCAGACATCCAGACACATTCTACGACAGGTATTGCTCATTTTGGGAGATGGCCTTCTCCGCGAACATGGGATATAGAGAGAAATAGAAAGAAACATCACAGCGGATCCACTCACTTAGGTTATTCCTCGAACGTAATAGTTTCGCAAACGAGCTTTGTGAGACTGACTAGTAGAGGAGTTGGGTGTTCGGTATCACACGGGCTGTGAGTATGCGACATCGCAATAATTAGCCTTGAGTGCAAGTGGGAGATTGTTGGATATAGTGCCCTCAGAGTCAATTATTGGATCACAGGCACGTGATTGCAATGATTGAGGAGGACCTATGCCGGTAGGACAGTCTTACTCGAGATGATAGAATGCTATCTGGTTTATCTCTATCATCGTGTACTGCTTTAGGTGACCTTACAAGTCCCTATTACACGTTGATAGAGCCCCTAGGATTCTTGCTTGACTACCAGCAGTATGTGGGCAATCATATACGTGAGAGCTGGAGTCTATAAGCACATCCTTAAAAGGTCCCTAGTCGTAAGAGTTTCGAGACAGGGCATCGATTCTCCAGAGTAGACTAGTGTATACAGTCGAGACCCCGACGAGGGGCGGTGGCCGGTCTCACAAGCCACTGGTGTCAGTTGGTTCACCTAAGATGTATACAGGTGTTCATTGGGTTATGATTAAACCGGACAGGACTCGCCGGGAGCCTGCTAGTTGGTATTATACCTGACGTCAGATAGCAGTTCCCTGGTGACATGTGTACAGGTGTCACGACCCGAAGTACGGAACATGACCGACACTTAAACTATGAACGTCTCGAGGCGTACGTAATCTAAGTAAATCGAAAACCCAGAAATCCAAACTAAGAAAAGATGTAGAGTGCAGGAAAAACCAACTTAAAGCAAGTAGTTTCAATAGCATAAGCCGAACTTTGCGGTTTTTTAAAAACATCAAAAATTTCCTGAAAATTTCGGCAGAGTCTCCTTTGTAAATACTGGCTCCCAAACGGGATGCAACATGAATAGTATACGAAATCAATAAAAGGCATCCCCAAGCGGGAGCTAGCTCTTCGTCAAACGACGGTCACAACCACACAAGCAATATAATATACAACGCCAACAGCGAGGATCAAAAACTCAAAAGGAAACTCAAAACCACAAGAAATCCGCAGAAATATACGCGAGACTCTAAGGTCGAAAGAATAACATCACTGGTCTCTATCTCAAAAATAAATACATGTTTGGTTGATGGAACTTCTAGATACAACAGAATAATAATATACAAGATGTAATGATGGGTACGATACAAATAAACCCACCTACTAGCAAGTCGCCCGGAAATGGAAATCGTGCCAGTAAAGCCGTAATGAAACCTGTACGGCGAAACCTGTAAGAACTGTGGCACAACGGGGGTGAGTTGCCAACTCGTGAGTAGAAAAACATCTACGCACAGAAATCGCATAAATAACGCAACCTAGGTCAATGATCATAATATATCCTCAAATATATGAATAACATGCAGCCTATAAAAATGGCTAGGGTAATATCTAACCCGAGTGTGATCTCATGTGCCCGTGTCAGTGCCTCAGGTAGCAATATATCATATGAATGAGGTATGAATGCATGAAAACAAAATACATGTAAATGAAGAACCGTTTTCATAAATTAGTGAGATTTCCTTTGTATTTTTAAAATGAGGTATCATAAATGAAATCAGCATCAACAGTGTTTAGCATCGACACAAAACATAAATCTTAATGACTCAAAGCCTCTGGCTCCGGCTATCCGGACTGGCATGTATCATCAAATCTCAGTACCTCAATATCTCGAAATCTCAATGTCTCAATCTCAATCTCTAGGGCGCCGTCAGTCCAGACCGGCCCCTGCCATCCATCTCAAGACCGCGACAGTATCCTCCGGATATCCGACGCGTCGGGTAAAATCACCGGTAGGTAGTCTCCCCCTGCCAGGCTCATCATCATCACCAAGAGCTTCTTGCCCCGGGGTACCTTACCGGGTCCACCATGTACCCAAAACGGTTCATCCAACTCCTCGAATCAGGTCTCGAAATCCATCAGCAAACTCATGGTGGACGACTCATACATCATGGGAAAAACTGCGCTTTTCATTTAAAAAGAGAAAGTAGAAGTTTGTATATGTTTTGCGGTTTTCCCCAAATCCAGAAAATCTCATGGAAATCCGAATCCAAAACCTCAATAGCATGTAAAAAGTGAATATATGCAAGAGAATCCATGAATGCGGCATAACAATGAATAACAGTATGCATGAAGTAGCAGTTAATAACTACAATGTCTAAACTAACATATAAGGCAAGTACACTAATATTTTCTAAGGTGTACGTGACATGGCAATTACCGATGAAGATGTGTGTGAGCCGGCAAGTAAGTGTACGTGGTACATACGCATCATCAGTAATGTTGCTGGTGTCCTAACCACAAGATATCAACAGTAGAATATGAAGCATAATATAAGCATGTGATGCGGAGCGAACAACAATAATGAGCGGGAGCTGAATACTAGATGCAACGATAACTAATCTGCATTAACCTAATATAAGTCCTACCATGGTGACTTTTGAAATAACACGAATCGTGGGGTTTTGAAAATAGGGGCTACGGTGTTTTTAAGGAAAGATACGTTTTTGAAATATCCGTAGCATCCCTTGACCTGTCTTTTAAAATAAGCACGATTCATAAGCTTTGAAATAGGTAGGAACCGAATCTAATCTAACAACTAACTAAACTAAAGGGCTAAGCTACAAGCTAGACTACAGGTAAGGAAACCGCCTAACATCTGAGTCGATACATATACATACCTGTATATATATTAGTCGGTGATCCCGCCTCAATAATATCATATCCGATACCATATCTATAATTAGACATCCCAAGTCAAGAGTGCAGATCTATCATCAAGATATAGCACGTACGTAAATCCGTCGTACGGCATCCCCACATCTGGGTACGGCTCAATATCATATTCCTCACACTATTCCTCTGGTATCCTCTTTATCCAAGATCATAGTCTAGGGTACTGACCTATGTCTAGTACATTACTAATATCCTCAATATACTCATGATCTGACTACTGATCGACAATCTCGTACAAACCGATATCGTCAGCACATATCATCATCAAGGGGTATACATCGCCCGATACGGCCTAATATCAAAACCCTAGCATATCATGCCTCCTGTCACGATCACATGTCGACCATTTTATTTATAACACTATTCACCCGTATCGCCGCCCCAAGATCCTCTATAACACCGGGACGTACCTCAAGTATGAATCCTGCCATATCACCGATATCACAACCAAAAAACAAATCTCATCGACTCAGCTCGAACCCAAGTATCATTTTCAGATCCGTATGTGAACACATAGTCCCATACCCATGTGAACACATAACTATAAAGAATCCCATGAGAACATATAAATAGGAATGTATGCAAGTATGCATGTGTGTATGTGTAGTGCAACACTACCCTAGGGTTCGCAACACTAAAATAATCCAATCACACCAATATCCATCCTAACATCGTTATTAATCTCAAATAACATATAATAATTGTTGGTGTGTATACGCATCCGTATACACCACCACGGAGTGCGGGGGTGCTATACGCCATCCACCCGAATTCTCCCCGTAGATATAAATCTACTCACCTGGTCCTCCCTCGCCGGTGCCGACGTCGCCACGCGCTTGCATGTCGTCTCGAAGTCCACATGGGGTACCTACATATCATAATGCACCGTATCACATTAAAATCCGACTCATGACCAAAACGACACACGAATCCCATATAGGTCAAAACCTATGGTTGCTTTCACAAATCAACCCCAAAACCCTCGACATCGGCGTACAAACGTCGATTGATCAAGAAAAACACCAAACATACCAATCATGGTTTCAAAACTCGCTAACTGTATAAGAAATATGGTTAAATTCATCAAAACCATAAATTTAAAGAAATCGTTTTATTTTCCAAAAACCTAGTTAGCGGTCGCTAACCGTTTTAATACAAATCTTGATGTTTTAGAAAAAACAGTGGTTACAATATTCACTAATTAGCTTAAATAGGCCATATAAACATTTACTAGATTTTTATCTTGCTAAATTATATTAAACCAAAAACGTAGTTTGCATAAAAGTTTAATTTGGACATTTTACAATTAACGATTTGTAATTAACAACTAGATTAGCTTTAAACAAGTCTTAAGATGCTAATCCACACCACATAACCATGCACAATTGATCACATCCCCATTTCCAAAACAAAACCCTAACTTGAATTCCTTAACCATGTAATTTGAACTCCTATAAAACCCAATTAATACTTAACTAAGCTAACATAAGCATTAATCAACAATTTAACTACAAGGTTAACATTATACCTCGACAATTTTGTAGATCTCATTTAAAATCTAGCCATCCAAAATGCTCTCTTGTCACCCCAATCCATGCATGTTAAGGTAAGCTAAAATGGGTAGGAGTTGGATTTTGATTTAGCTTGATTTTTGTGTTGATTTTGGAAGGATTTTGTGAGGGTTTTTGAAGTGAAAATGGGGTTTAAAAAATGGGGCTGATTGAGGGGGGGTGCTCGGCCAGCGAGTATGGGAAGGGAGTGTGGGGTGTGTGGGAGTGGGAAAGGAAAGTCTAAGTCAAGGAAAGATACCCCAAGTCAACACAAAACCTTTCTCTCTTTATTCTTTTCTTTTCTTTTCTTTTCTTTTACCAAAAGAAGTGGGGGAAAACTTTGGGGAGGGCTGCTGAATTCAGCAGAAATGAGGAGGAAAAATGGGTGTGTGTGAGTGTGGGTATGGGTGTGGGGTGATGGAAAATGATAAATACTATACCCCAAACATCCATTTATACTAAATTCACTATTTAAGCCTTTTTTTCTTCGATATTTCTAACACCGTTTAACAACATCATTTCATTTCAAAAACAACATGTTAAAATTTTGTTTAAAGTTTTATGATGCACAAAATTTGTTTCAACTCATTCCAATTTGTAATTTTCCCTAATTAAATATATTAGTGACGGCTTAAAATAATAAAAAAAGAATTTTTTTTCAGAAAATTAGAAATTTCACCAGTGGCTCAATAAACACCAAATACTAGCAATTACATAGCTCGAATATGTATATTTAATTTTTATAATAAGATATTTGTATTTTGACTTTTTACAGAGAACCCCCTTATTTTACCGTTTTTTTTCGAAATTTCACCGAAACGATTTTCAAAACGTTACAATCTTCCCCCTTAAAGAAATTCGGTCCCCGAATTTAAATTAAAACTCCCCCCCAAATACTAAAACATCTAAGCAAAACCATCAAGCCGTCGGGGCTCCGAAATCTTAAATACCTAAAACAAATCGTAGCGCAGCGCATGAAAAATAAGCATATAACTCAAATCAAAACTCCATCCAGCATCCCGCAATCTTCGGAGTCATGGTGAAGACACAATGTCCAAATCCAAAACGAAAATCAATATGATATACATCATTAAAATATCTGGAAGCAATGCATGCCAAATGTTCTTCAAATCGTTGTGCGATGCTCGCAGCACTGCACAGTGGCGGACGTTTATTGTAAAAAAAATAACTACATATATATATATATATATATATATATATATATATCCTTTGTTTAATATGCACGTCCCGTCGTTTTGGAAGCAGTTTCAGAAGGGTTTCCTTTATAAAATGTTTCATGTCATCTCGGACACGTAGGTAAATACTGAGAATATAGCTCGCTTTTTGGAAATCCCTTCGATAACCATCAATGCATGCAAAATATATTCAGGTACTGTCCTCTGACTAGTCTTGCTCAGTACGAGAACACATAGAGAATATCATAAAAACGTACTGCTCCATAAGAAATCAATCACAAATATATATGAATACTACGTGCGTCAGGTGCGCACGGAAATCAAAATCTATAAATGTGCCATACATGTGCACAGAAACAACATCTAGGTGCAACAGGTGTGCACAAAACATCAGTCATAGGCAACGTGTGTGCCTGACAGCAAAATCAGGTGCATCTGACATGCACGAAAAATCTCGATTCAGTGCATCTGGTGTGCACCAAATCGCATCTCATAACAGTCGCCCAACATGCGCTAAAAATCCAAATCTGGTGCATCCATCATGCATGAAATCATGAAATCCAATATCAAGTGCCGAACATGCACAAAATCCAATCAGGTGCACAAAGTGCACAAAACAATATCGAGTATCACAATCGAAATCGATGTCCAGTGCCTCTAAGTGCACAAAATGCGAATCACTGCACTGCAAGCATATATGAACTATACCGAGTGCAAGAACCTAATCGTGTGCGTACATATGCACAAAATCAACTCAACTGTATGAAACCCATAAAATCATAAACATGAGAAATCAAGGCACGAAAACGATGTCAAGTGCAACAACTGTGCAAAATCGTAAATACTCAGTAGGTGCAACCAAGGTCCATGAAAACAAATATCATGAAACTCAATCATCAAAATCAATCATGCGAATAGATCGCCCAAAATACCCAAAATCAAGTATGGCGGAATAGTCCCGCTCAAGCACATCCTCCAAGAATCTCTGGCCAACTGTCGTGGTCACTTATAGCATGTCTCGTCGACGATCCTGAACTCTGGCCTGCCGGCATGCGTAACATGACCACTCCTGGGTCCAAGTCTTCTCGTAATTTATTCCAGGAAGGTCCTGTCGAGGTCTCTCCCAAATCATGTCTCTGCCGAACTGTTCGGAAGTCACCGTCCTTTACTATATCCGTTTCTTGTTCCGGAATGGCTGCATACTCATTGTGACTACTTTAGGAAGGTATATCCAAGCACAATGCCTCGGCATGTGTATCGCATCTCTGATGTCGGCGGAGTGGAACGTCATCTTATCCAGATCTTGTACGGACCTCTTTACTCAACTTTTCTCTAATGTCGACTGCTTCGGACTCGTCTCGTCATAGCTGCATGGACTGAGCTCCAACGGCTATCCTCGTATCTGGAGTCTCCCAAGAAATGCATCTTACCACCTAGCATCCGAATGAAGTCGAACCATCCGATCGATTCGTCAAAACCTCCTAATTCCCCCAGAGCTCAACATCTTGGGTACAGTTTAACAGTATCGAGTACATACCACAGTATCGATGGTCCAGCCGTAGAAGGGCAAACCCAAGCCTCACTAATTGTTGGAGATAGTGCCCTCAGAGTCAATTATTGGATCACAGGCACGTGATTGCAATGATTGAGGGAGGACCTATCCCAGTAGGACAGTCTTACTCGAGATGATAGTATGCTATCTAGTTTACCTTTATCATCGTGTACTTCTTTAGGTGACCTTACAGGTCGCTATTACACGTTGGTAGAGCCCCTACGATTCTTGCTTGACGGCCAGCAGTATGAGGGCGATCATATAAGTGGGAGCTGGGGTCTATAAGCATATCCTTAAATGGTCCCTAGTCGTGAGAGTTTCGAGACCGGGCATCAATACTCCAGAGTAGACTAGTGTATACAGTCGAGACCCTGACGAGGGGCGGTGGCCGGTCTCACAAGCCACTGGTGTCAGTTGGTTCACCTAAGATGCATACAGGTGCTCATTGGGTTATGAGTACACCGGACAGGACTCGCCTGGAACATGCTAGTTGGTCCTATACCTGACGTCAGATAGCAGTTCCCTGGTGTCATGTGTACAGGTTAGTTCATCGACCTGGGGATCATCATTTGTCTCGTGTGAGTTCCCACTGTACTTTGATTACTATCCTACCACGCTCAAAGGAGACGTGCAAACAGGTTTTAGTTGGGTACAGTCCCGAGCCACATGGAGGCAGTGAGCGTATCTTCAGGGGTTCGTCTCTCCCGGTATTGGGGATGAGGTCGTGCTGTGTCTAGGAGAGCCATTACATGAAGTCCTTGGCCAAGGCAAGAGATTTACTGGTAGGTATTCCAGTAGTATCTCAGGGTGTTCTGGTCTACACTCCGACACGACTTGTACCGCTTTTGGGGGTCTGACTTTTACCAACCCCCTAGGCCCGCCATGCGATGCTCATAGAGGAACGGACCGGACTGTACGGATATTGTCACTGACAGGCTCAGTAGGGTGTCAGGCTGAGTTCGCTCACAGACGTCCCTTTTGGTCAATACCTGGTAGCCCGTTACGTATTGGCTTATACCTTTGACGTGCTAGTGGTTAAATCCACAACCAAGGTGTTGACGAGTCTTTAGAGTCCCCCACATTCAGTTACTCAAGCTTTCGGGCGAAAAGCTGTAGAGGCCGTATGGAGATATGGCAAGGTCCGATCAGATACGTGCGGTATTGCACGGATCAGGATCGGACAGTTTGTACTACAGGCCGTATGGATATATGGCAGAGTTCGATCAGATACGTGCGGTATTGCACGGATTAGGATCGAACCGATATTACTGGCCGGCTTTGGTTTAAGCCGGATCCTAGTATAGTACAGTGTAGACTTTGTTCATTGCATTTGTATTTCGGTCGGAATACAAATGCGGGTATGTATGCACAGTATCGGGGTTTTCCTGTAATTTATTACGGGACCAGTTTTCTGGAGTTGCCAGTTTGCTTTCCGTTTCGGCCATTTTCATTTGTATCTTTCAATGGCCGAAGATTGGTGGAGGAGGGCTTATTTGCAATTGTGCAAATAAGCATTTGTGGAGGGTGGTGATTGCATATTGTTGTATCATGATAGCACTTCTTCCACCCTTGACTTCTTGACTTCATGATGGTTCATGATTGCTTATCTTTTGTCATGGTGATGATGATGGATTATGATGGTGGAGTGTGATTCTGGTTGTGATGATTCTTGATCATCATCACACCTTTTCTCTCTCTCTCTCTTGGATTATGAGAGTCTCTCATTTTTCTTTGGATTCACTCTTTCCACTCACTCTCATTCTCTCCATTCCATAGAGCATGGCCGGCCACATGGGGGAGGGGCTGTCCCAAATTCTTGGGGTGGGTTTTTTGTTCTTCTAGCTTTGCAAAATCCCACATGTTCCATCTCCACAAGCTCATATCATTTCCTCCACCAATAAGGCAATTCCATAAACCCCAAATGAGACACAAGCCTCTACACTACATTCTACAGCAAACCTTGGGCACGTCGACTAGCCAGCTTCGTGCCCGAGTTGCCTCGGCATTGAGGTGGGAGCCCGTAAAAGAAGTAGGCAATGTGGTGCACTTCCGGCGACGAGGTGGAGACAGGACATTTCGCGGGAGATCGGGACGATGACGAGAAGACCGGAGGACTCGGATCAGTCGGTATATCTCTATTCCCCATCTTGTAGTTAGCTAGGACTAGTTAATGGTTCGATCCGGGTTTTTAGTGCGCGGTAGTGCCAGTTTGCTAGTTTGCAAAATTAAAGTTAACCATCGCTTCCGCATTTGGCCTCGGGATGGAGGCCGGGGCGCCGCCGTGCACTTACATTAGTATCAGAGCCTCGCCATTATCATAGTCTAGCTTTGTTTAATGTGTTTCATTTCCGATCGACCAAAATTCCAAAAACCCGCGTTTTCACATACATCAGTTTTCTGTTGAATTTTTCCTTGCTCGAAAAATTTTTCAGGTTGTAGAAAAGTGATGTACTGGAAATTGTAAGAACACTGTAGAAATTCGATACAGTGACTCCATAGTGGGAGCGCGGAACCGCGGCCAAACACCCCTTTGGGCCGCGGTTCCGCCACACTATGTTGAGATCACTGGATGAAATTTCTGCAGTTGCTCTCTGGGTTGATTTTAGGGTTTCTGGAATATTAATTTTGGGTCCAGAATTTCTTGATGTGCTACAGTAGTACTTGGGGGCCCACTTGTTAAAATTTGATCGATCGGATATTTTAAACACATTATTTCACAGTATTTACATTATATCTGCGACCGTGAATGTCACTCGATCGGTAAATCCTGTCTAACTGCTATAGCCCGGTTAGACGGATTTGCGAACGTGACTTTCACGTTGATGTTTTGTGATTTTGCTGTGATGTTGCGGATTGGTCGGTGGGGATAGCCTGGTTGCAGTGGTAGTACAGTTTTGTTGTATTATGTACATTTGATATTGCGGGGCGAGCGTCCGACATGTGGACTGCCGTCACTGCCTGTTTGTATTATTATTTTGGGGCACGACCAGGTTGCGGTCGATGTACCCGGTGTATGTATATTTTACTTTCTGTACTAGGATTACCCCAAGATGGGGTGCACGGATAGCCGGGTTCTAGAGGGCAACAAGCCCGCATCTCATGGCATTAAGACGGAGGGGGCTTCACTCTAGAATTGGCGGGCTATTCGCCGCACTCGTAGGGGGTACAGGTTGACCCAGGAGGGGTGCCTAAGTTTCCGGATTCCTTGAGGTGCTGGGTGGTCCATTCACGGTGCTGAAGGGGGCTGTCTCGCTTCAGGTTTTGGCGGGTAACTTGCCGCGCCCGTAGGGGTCTAGGATTTCATTGTACGGGCTATCCACACGACCAGGGGAACGTCGGGTTTCAGCGGCTCTGTGAAACCCGGGGATCCCAGATATCTGTATTGTTCTGTGATGCTATACATTTCTGTGATGTTGCATTTTTATCACGCCACGAGCGAAATATAATATATTGGTATATATATTAGTAGATGTTGTATATGTTTTGCATCCGTGCTAGTCCAGTCCCCGCTCTGTCGTTAGTTAGCTAACCTAACGGGTAATGACGGGACCCAGTGGCGAATGGGGATGGCATATACGTACATCAGTATATTTTCGTTCTTTGTGGTGTGATCAATTGATGGGACTGCGTTGATTCGGATCAATGCAAGTTAAAACAAACCTAATCTGATGTTGTTGGAACACTTTTCAAAAAGCTGTTATTGCAAGGACGTTCACTTTTGTTTTGCATCGTGGTATTAAGTTGGAATATCCTGCTCCTAAGTCGACGAGGCAAGGGCCGAGATCCTTTCACCGGGAGTGACCCCTTGGACAAAAAGTTTGCGTCAGGGCAATGACTTCACTATAGCCGATTACTTTTGCTTTGCACCGTGGTATTCAGTTGAAATATCCTGCACCTCATTCTACGGGGAAAGAGCCGAGATCCCTTCACCGGGAGTGACCTCTTTAGCAAAGGTTTTCGCCACTATATTTCCTAAAAAGCTATCAGTTCCTTCAACGATATCAAGTTCTTTACGTTAAAGGTTTTCTCCAGAAACCATTCGTAGCCCTCCGTCATTTCAGTTAAATATTCGGTAGTATTCAAGCTATGTATTTTGACCTCACGCCAAGGCATAGTGTTTGGTAGCTGCCGGGTATTTATCTGTTGCATAGATAGATGCGTTGGTTTGGGACAGTCGTACTACTATTTTGGCCTACGTCAAGGGTATGTACGGGTGGATTCAAATTAACCTGGACAATGATGGGTAGAACTTGACATGTGACTTATGATATTTTGACCTCACGCCAAGGTCATAAGAGCATGGGGCAAAAATCCACATCGGGAGTTTCAAAAGAACTGAAACTTGCCAGATATACGCATACCTTCTGGAGTGTGATAGCGTGAGCGGATTCCGTCACGTTATCATGCGATGATAGTTGGTTCCCGATTCCCACTGATGAGTTGGTTTACTCCTCGGGTGATCCCGACTAATTCTTCTTTCAGGTTTGGAGGAGAATTTGACAGTACAGTGGGAGGTTTCCAGATTAGATAAATTGGTAACCTTTCTGATCTAGGTTAGAGTGCACGCTGAGTGTTTCTTTTCTCTCTCTCTTCGGCAGCGACCATTGACCCGACCCTAAGACTATGACTCAGAGACCAAGTTGACCGAACCTTCTTAAACACTGGCTTTTGGATTGTCAAAGTTGCAAAGCTCATTACCACTCCTACTTTTACCCTTTTCTCCAGGACACCCCGTACTACTACGAACGTCCACTTCCATTGGACAAAACCATCGTATGGTTAGATACGAACTCGAAAGAATTTAGTCGAGGATGGTTTCAGGTTCTGGAGAAAACGGATAGGACTATTCAGTTGTCTTTTCCTTTTACCTTCTCTTAGGTTGCGAGTACTCCTTGGTTTAGGAGATAGTACACCTATTACGCAAATTGGATAGTCTTCTTCCAAACTATAGGCTGGTGCCGACAGGTAGGGAATGAAGAAAACCAATTAGCCTAACGATGGTGTACAGAAGGTATTAAGTTAAGACAAAGTAAGGGATTAGTAAGAGGGCAAAGTAAATTGCAACTGATATTCACGACCAAACCAAGTATTTCATTACCACTCCCACTTCACCTTTGTATTTCTCCAGAACACTCCGTATCACTACGAACATCCACAGTTTATTGGATATTCCATCGTATGGTTATATACGAACTCGAATGGAACTTGTTCCAGTTCGGGGATGGATTCTGGTTCAGGAGAAATAGGAATAAGGTTTATTCAGGTGTCTTTTATCTTCACCTTCTCTCGCATTGCGAGTGTTCCTAGGATTGGGACAGTATACCCATTATGCTTATTGGATAGTCTTCTTCCAAACCATAGGCTGGTGCCGAACGGTAGGGAAGGAAGAAAACCATTTGGCCTAAGGGGTGTGCAGAAGGTAATGACTAAAGACAAATAAAGGGATTTGGTGAGGTGGCAAAGAGATATACGGTTACAGTTATGAATCTGGAAGAGGCATTACTAGGAATACCAGGATACCCCAACGAAATATTTCAATGTTTCAGTTTCACTGTATACTGTTAAAAGAAAACCGATTTCCCAGTTAGACACTTGCTCCAGGGTATGTATTTACCAGGTATGATTTGTAGGGTTCCTAGGCACCCTAGTGAGGTCTCCAAAGCCATCAACCATGGCAATTTCTCATTTCATATGGTGCCTACAAACCCTAGTGTACGGATCTATAACTAGATGTCTAGGCGAAAAACGAACTAGCTAACAACTTAGCTAATGAGAATACGGAAATACAACCTTTGTAGATCCGGTGCTCCACCTCCATAGCTCCGCAACGAAGTCGTCTCCGCTGTCCAAAAGAAATCCGGGCTCTAAAGTCGGCTTCGTCGGAGAGAAAGCGAGCTAGGTCGTCGACGTCCATGCCGAAGATGATCTACGTCGAGGCATCGCTAAATCAAGCTCGACCTTCACCAAACCCTAAAATCTTGTGAAGGAAACACACTCTACTTCTTGGCAAGAGGTAGAGGATGAAGAAATAGGATGTGGGTAAACTTTGGAATTGGATTTCTCACTCAAAACATCAATCTACCATTGATGACCTCAAGCTTCTTCACTTGAAGAATGAAGAAGAAGAAGAATAATGATAAGAAAAGATTAATTCAAAAAGAAAAGAATTATCAATTCTTATCATAAGTGAACCATGGTAAAGTGTAGAGAGTTAACCAAGGTTAGTTGAATGGTTAGGGTTAAGAATGAGATAAGAATGGTGGACTTAGGTCAAAGCTTCATGAAGTTTCAACTAAACAACAAAACTAGCAACCATTCTTTTCTCATTTCTTTTATTCATTTATCAAAAAGAATAAAATGAATAATTAAGAAAATAAAACCCTAAACATAAATACAACCATGGTTCAAACTTTACACTTAACCAAAGTGGTATGCATCATCAAACATGATACATCCATGTGCACATAAACATATCGCATATGCAATACGCACACCCGAGCGAGAAAATCCATCTTAAGTAAACCGATACTAGTTGATGCAAAGTAATATATCATATATATAAATATGCATTAAATCATTAATATCAACACTTGATTCAATGATCCGGTTATGTCGCACACAACCGACTAGTATACAATATATCGGCTTATCGAATCAACGCTTGAATCGATAACTAGGTTATATCGCATACAACCATTCGATACATTTATCGCGAGAATAGAATACGGTATCACATACACGCATTATTCTCGGTCCCGCACATATCTCATATGCGCTCCTATTTCGTTTCGCTTGAGCCAGGAAACCTCTGTGTAGGACTCTAAAGACTCGTCAATACGCCGGCAGCGGATGATGATCATATCAAACATCCACAAGCCGCAAGCGGTCTGCTAAACGTAACGGCCAACCGGGTATTGAGCGATCTGAAGATCGACGAGCAAGCCCGCTCACACTCCAGTGAATCCGACCAGTAACACTACCGTATAGTCCGGTCTGTTCGTCTGATATGTCGCATATCTCGCCTAGGGGTGGTAAACGTCAGACCCCAATAGCTCGATAAGTCATGCCGACGCAGGGTCCATAACATTCGTGAAACTACTGATAACTCTTACCAGTATATCACTGCAACCCTGGCCAGGGATTTCCTGTTATGGCCAGTCGAGCATAGCACAACATCAACCCCCAATACCGGGAGAGACGAATCCCCTCCTATCGCTCATTGCCTCCATGTGAATCGGGACTGTACCCAAAAACCACCTGTTTGCACAACTCAGTAGAGCCGTGGTAGGGTGGAAATCAAAGCACAGTGGGAGACACACAAGACTCTATGACGATCTCGGGTCAACAGACTAAGCTGTACCAGTGTCACCAGAGAACTGCCATCTGACGTGAGGTATAATACCATCTGGGAGTTCTCGGCGAGTCCGTTCAGTGTACCCAGTCTCCACTGAGCACCCGCATACCATCTTCGATGTCAAACACCAATGGATATGGGATCATCCATCGCCCATCGCATGGGCCGAGAAGATATGCGCTAGTCTACTCTGGAATATCGATGCCCCGTCTCGATATTCCCTCGACTAGGAACAATTCAAGGATGTACTCATGGACTACCCAGGCCCCACTAGTTTGATCTACATCATAGTCCTGGAAGTCGAGTACACATCCTATGGGCTTTATCAACATGTAATCAGAGAGACAGAAAGTATACATGTTAAGACAAAGTGCAACCAGATAGCGTACTATCATGTCGAGCAAGAAAGTCCTACCTATATATGTCCCAGCATCCACTACAATATACATCCAATGTACAGTAATGGCCTCTAGGGCATACATATAACTAACAATCTCCCACTTGCACTAGGGCCATCTGTAGCAGTGGTTGCAGTATCACATACTCAACCATCCCCTAAATTGTCTCTCTTTGGGAAAAGGGCCTTCGTGAGTGGATCCGCCGTGTTGTCCTCTGAGTCTTCTCTCCTTACCTCGATCACCCTGGAGATCAACTATCTCCATGATCAGGTGATGCTTCCTCAGAATTTGTATGGGTCACTGATGGGACCAGGGTTCCAGGGTCGAAACCACGCTTCCATTGTCATACAATGGCAGGAACCTAGTTCATCTTATGAACCAATATACACCCAAACAGCCTCTTTGGTAGTATCTTTAATAGCGATGTTACCAGCCTTTATCGTCTAGTTTGCCACGGTATCGAGCTTGGAACTCTTCCAACATACCGTCCCTTTACTGAGGGTAAAGACAATGCCCGTGACTGACATTCAGTCGTCTTTATCACCCTGGAACTCTTCCAGTGATTCTCTTCAGGATCGATTGATACCATCTCACTACATCTAGTGAGAATCCTAGCATCCAGTTACATCTATCTCATAGATGAAAACTCAGGTTTTTAGGAGGTATCACTTTGATCCTATTTGGAGAATCCTAGTGATAATAGGAGATTGACCGATCGTAGTATAGGAAACTCTTTTCCTATCAAGAGTATGTTGTCTACGTACAATACGAAGATGACGACCTTACTCTCTACTACCCTTTTGTATATACAAGGTTCGTCTACCATTTTGATGAAGTCAAACACTTTGATTATCACATCAAAACAGACGTTCCAACTCCGCGATGCCTGCTTCATTATGTAAAGCAACTTGCACACGTTTCCGCTGCTCCCACTGTTTACGAAGACCTCTGGCTGTGTTCTTACAGACGTTCTCTTCTAAATCAGTATTTAGAAAAGCAGTCAGGGCACCCAACCACCAGATATCGCAGTCATGGTATGTAGCCGTGGCAAGTAAAATCTGGATAGACTTAAGCATAGCTACTGGAAAAAGGTTTCATCATTATCCATGCCTGGTCGATGACGAAAACCTTTAACAAGTCTAGCTTTGAAAGTCTCAACTTTTCCATCTACACCAAGTAATCTTCTCAAGATATACTTGCTCCTGATGGGGATTTAACCCTTCAGATATTGCAACCAAAGTCCATACTTTGTTGGTGTATAAGGATTCCTTCTCAGATCACTAAGCATCCAGCCATTCTTACAGAGTCCCTACTCTCGATGGCCTGCTCGAAACTGGTTGGGTCATCATCTCATGATGCAATCCTTGCTCCCACTGTCATCGAGAAACCGAGGTATCTCTCAGGTGGGTGAGGAACCCTACTAGATCGGCGGAGAGGCTGAGGTTCGTCGGAAAATATTGAATCCTTTGGTTCTGTCAAATCATTAGCAGTTTTGTACAGCTGGAACCTTTCCAGTTCTACAGAACTGATCTTACCTCGATCTTGTCCGGATTTTGCTTTTGACATAGGCCGGACAATCCCAAATCTTAACTTACTTAAGAGATAGGTTCTTCCCATACCATATCTTATATGGAGTGGTAGGCAGTGATTTGATTCCAACCTAATTCAATAGGTATGCAGCTTCTCAAGTGCATAACTCCCAAAAGGAAAAAGGTAACTCAGTAGTACTCATCATAGAGCACACCTTATCATATAGGGTGTGATAGCCCCACCCCGATATACCATCGTGCTATGGTGTATACGGAAGAGTAATGCTGAGAGAGAATCTCATTCTCTTTTAGAATAGTGCAGGAATTCTATGCACAAGTATTCTCCTCTCTGATCTCATCATAGGACATAATACTTATACCCGGTTATTGGTTCTCTACTTCTAACTTATATTCTGTGAATACCTCAAAAGCTTCGGACTTATGTTTCAGCAGGAACATACGACTGAATCTTGAGAGATTATCAGAGAATATAATGAAGTATAAAGAACCAGTCCTGGCATGTGTAGACAGGGGACCTTACATACATCATCATGTATCGGTCCCAAGAGTTCATTAACTCTTTCTCTGTTTCCAATAAACAGAGCTATGGTCATCTTATCTTTGTGACATGATTGGCGAGTTGCACAAGATGTAAATTCAAAACGATTTAAATATACATCTAAATGTAACTTCAGCCAGTCGGGTCGCATTGATCTGACCTAGTCTACAATACCTCAAGAAGAATCCGTTCATTTCTGAACTCTTCCTCTTGTGTGTGTTCCATATACTAAGAACTGTAGTTTGATTTAGAACATCAATGCTTTTAGATAACGCACCTGAACCGATCAACTTTTGATATAGGAAATATTCAAAACATTATCCAATTATACAAAATTTTATCATTTCTTTACTAATAAAGAGACTGATATGATTTTGTATATCAGGTTCAGCATCTAATAGCATTTGTTCAGAATCAATGTATTGGTAATACAGGGTGACAGTGACCAACAGACTTGGCTGCAACACTTGCCCCGGTTTCTGTCTCATGAAACTTATCACCCGTTCTCAGTTTTTCTACCTTTTTGTAGCCCTATGTAACAGATTACATATCTGGGATCCTGATCCGGTATCATATACCCAGGATGCAGAGGATACTGAGAAACAGTTCTTTGTAATGAACACACCCGAAGGAGATGCATCATATGCACTTTCTTCGTTTGGGCGGCATAGGAATTCTGGTATTCGCTTATTTCCTGCTCTGTTTTATAACAATTATAAGTTGGAGCGGGACCAACGTTTCCCAGCTCAGTATAACAAGCGGGTTCGGTCAATAATCCGTATTATTATCTTGATTAAGGCGTGATATGGTCGCTACCTGGAGAGAGAGAGAAGAAAACACTCAGCGTGCGCTCTTGCAAGAATAGATTGGTTTTTATTTTATCTAATCAGGATGGCTCCCACTGCTTTTTATCAAATCTTCCTTCAAACCCTAAAAGGAAAGACTAGCCGGGATTAATTACACACTACAAGTTCGCCAATCTTTCAGCCAGGCCAGTGTCGGTACTTTGAGGGAGGTCCCCCGTGCTTTCGCACGAACCTAATTAATGTAAACCTCGTTTTCCCAGAGGCGTAACCTCGTTAACACCTTTCTAGACACCTACTTGATCGGCTAATTGTAATGTATAAAACTCTCCCAGGAGTAACTCTTACTCGCAGCGGGTATCGAGATCCAACTATCTCATAGAAGGTATGCAATCTCATTGCAAATTCCAACACTTGAAACTCCCGATAATGGTTTTTACCCCTAGCACCTATGACCTTAACTATGGTCAACAAATCATAAGTACTAGTCAAGTTCTACCCGTCATTTCGTGATTAATTAGACCCACCCACATGACCCTTAACTAAGGTCAACAAAGTCACGCGACTGTCCTAACTAATCGCATCATATGCGGTGTAGGAAGACATCACTTAGCTACCGTACACTGTGCCTTGACTATGGTCAACAAACACAGCACGAATACTAAGTACTCTACTTCCTAAAATGACGGAGGGTTGCGGCTGGTTTTTGTGAAAACCTTTAACGCTTCGAACTTGATCTCGTTGCGGAATCAAATGGTTTTTAAATGGAATGTTTTCGAGGCTTTTCTAGTTTTGCTAAAGGGGTCACTCCCGATGAAGGGATCGTCGGCCCTTTCCTCGTCGAATGAGGTGCGGGATATATCATATATATCACTGTGCAAAGCAGAAACTATAGAAGCGATCAAATACAAACCGAGTGTGTAGCATCTGCCAGTTATTGCTAAAGGAGTCACTCCCGGTGAAGGGATCTCGGTCCTTTCCTCATCGAATAAGGTGCAGGATGTTCTATAATGAACACCGCGATGCAAAGCAAGAACTGTAGCTACCTGTTTTTATTTTGAAATTCGATTCCACAACATCATTTAGGTTTATTTTCTTTCATTAATCTCATTAATGAATATCCCATCATTTAAATTACCTAAACATCACAGATAGATATAACGTACGCTTATGCCATCCGCATTCGCCTCGATGTCCCCTCATGCACCGTTAGGTTAGGTAACTAACGGCAGAGCGGGGCAGGGCTAGCGCGGGTGTAAAACATAAGTAACGTCTATATAATATATCATATATACTATAATATCTGTCACAGAACATCAGAACATCGCATGATCACAGATAGAACACAGCAGAAGAAACATATGAAATATTGGATATACTAGGACGTCCGTGTTTTCAATACGAGCCAGTATAAAACACGGATTCCACGGTCGTGATGAATAGCCAATCCCACACCCCTAGACCCCTACGAGAGCGGCAAGCAACCCTACCAATTCTAGGGTTAGGAGACCCGGACTCGACTCCTCGAGATGGTCTCCCACTGGACCCCAGAACCCGGTTACTTGTGCTCCCCTCCTTGGGTCTATCCTAGTGCGGAAAAGTAAATAATATACAAACGGTGACTACTTCCGCAACCTGGAAGTGCCCCAATAAAAGAATATTACATACAAGTCATTACATGAATGAAAATGAAAAACACTCATCTCACATAAAAACCCCCGGCTATTCAAACACGACGATCCAATATAACATATCCAGCAACACATAACATCAGATATCATCAACGTAAGTAAATATGCGCATCCCAATTGTCGTTGACATATAGCAACGAAACCGGCGATATCACATATTACACTTACGGTCACAGAAAAGAAAGTGTAAAACTACAACAGTTGGAATCCGCAATATCCTCAGACATCGCATGCCTGACCAAATGAATTACTTAGACATCGCATGCCTAACAATTATAAACCCCGCATTTTAGTCTCATTATCGAAAACACTTTTCAATATCAAGTCGGGCAATTCAACAAGATTCCCGACATCCTGATCGAATACTCGTCGCAAACTTCAGTAGACGGCCGCACCCCCGACGCCGTCGACAAAGTGCACCAAGGCGGAACACCGCTACCGCGAGCACCCGAACGGATGCTTTCGGCGACGGGGTTCTCCTACAGTCACTTGGTCGGGGCTATGGAGTGAGGCTGTCTATTAAGTTTACCGGCGAATATCCGCGTACGCTACGTGATTGCGACGGACTTTTGATCACATCAAAAATCCGTGGCAACCGATCAAGTGAGACTAAACTGCTACGTTTATAACATTCATTCAGTTATCATATAACTTATTGTGAATTCCAATTATTGTATCCCATTCCAGATAAACAGAAAATGTTAAACTTTCCGATCGAACAATTGAACACCCAAGTTTTCCCGATAAAGATCAACACATGAAACTAGTCTAACAACATTCAGTTCGTACCTCAGTACCAACGGTCCAGCCGTAGAAGGGTCAAGCCAACGCCTCACATGTGGCACGCCGTACTGCCCCAAACCCGAAGGTTCAAAGGGCAGTTCAAGACGGTCACATAATCGAGTTAAGGTTTGTTGTCTTCTAGAGGGTCCATCGCGTTACTTGCACTACTTAGAACGTCGTTAAACTACGGAAAAATCCAACACTTGGAAATTTCCCGACAGGGGAAAAATCGGGTATTTATATCCGGTCGAACTTTTTAACATATTCTAAAATTTATCCGGAAAACACATGGACAGAATTAGACTTTCCGATCGAAACAATGATTCCCAAAACAACTCAGAACAACTCAACTCTTGAGTTCAGTTTAAATATTCCAGGAAAATGAGCATTGAATTTTACGAGTTACTGTGAAATTTGACACGTGTCGGCTTCTTATTGGCGGCCCTTCCGCCGCTCAAATCCCCTTTGTGCGGCGCTTCCGCCGCGCTATTGTGGAATTAGGGTACCAAATTTCACAGTAATTCTTAAAAAATCCTGCTTGTTTTTCTGGATATTTTTAATTGCCAAAAATCAACATTTTTGAAAAAAGTACAGAGAGCAATTTTGCAATGGGATTTTGGTTCGATCGGGTTTCTAATTCCGTCCGGGGATCGCCTAAGGCTCTAGCTAGGCTCTGAAACCACTGTAGGGTTCCTAGGCACCCTAGTGAGGTCTCCAAAGCCATCAACCATGGCAATTTCTCATTTCATATGGTGCCTACAAACCCTAGTGTACGGATCTATAACTAGATGTCTAGGCGAAAAACGAACTAGCTAACAACTTAGCTAATGAGAATACGGAAATACAACCTTTGTAGATCCGGTGCTCCACCTCCATAGCTCCGCAACGAAGTCGTCTCCGCTGTCCAAAAGAAATCCGGGCTCTAAAGTCGGCTTCGTCGGAGAGAAAGCGAGCTAGGTCGTCGACGTCCATGCCGAAGATGATCTACGTCGAGGCATCGCTAAATCAAGCTCGACCTTCACCAAACCCTAAAATCTTGTGAAGGAAACACACTCTACTTCTTGGCAAGAGGTAGAGGATGAAGAAATAGGATGTGGGTAAACTTTGGAATTGGATTTCTCACTCAAAACATCAATCTACCATTGATGACCTCAAGCTTCTTCACTTGAAGAATGAAGAAGAAGAAGAATAATGATAAGAAAAGATTAATTCAAAAAGAAAAGAATTATCAATTCTTATCATAAGTGAACCATGGTAAAGTGTAGAGAGTTAACCAAGGTTAGTTGAATGGTTAGGGTTAAGAATGAGATAAGAATGGTGGACTTAGGTCAAAGCTTCATGAAGTTTCAACTAAACAACAAAACTAGCAACCATTCTTTTCTCATTTCTTTTATTCATTTATCAAAAAGAATAAAATGAATAATTAAGAAAATAAAACCCTAAACATAAATACAACCATGGTTCAAACTTTACACTTAACCAAAGTGGTATGCATCATCAAACATGATACATCCATGTGCACATAAACATATCGCATATGCAATACGCACACCCGAGCGAGAAAATCCATCTTAAGTAAACCGATACTAGTTGATGCAAAGTAATATATCATATATATAAATATGCATTAAATCATTAATATCAACACTTGATTCAATGATCCGGTTATGTCGCACACAACCGACTAGTATACAATATATCGGCTTATCGAATCAACGCTTGAATCGATAACTAGGTTATATCGCATACAACCATTCGATACATTTATCGCGAGAATAGAATACGGTATCACATACACGCATTATTCTCGGTCCCGCACATATCTCATATGCGCTCCTATTTCGTTTCGCTTGAGCCAGGAAACCTCTGTGTAGGACTCTAAAGACTCGTCAATACGCCGGCAGCGGATGATGATCATATCAAACATCCACAAGCCGCAAGCGGTCTGCTAAACGTAACGGCCACCCGGGTATTGAGCGATCTGAAGATCGACGAGCAAGCCCGCTCACACTCCAGTGAATCCGACCAGTAACACTACCGTATAGTCCGGTCTGTTCGTCTGATATGTCGCATATCTCGCCTAGGGGTGGTAAACGTCAGACCCCAATAGCTCGATAAGTCATGCCGACGCAGGGTCCATAACATTTGTGAAACTACTGATAACTCTTACCAGTATATCACTGCAACCCTGGCCAGGGATTTCCTGTTATGGCCAGTCGAGCATAGCACAACATCAACCCCCAATACCGGGAGAGACGAATCCCCTCCTATCGCTCATTGCCTCCATGTGAATCGGGACTGTACCCAAAAACCACCTGTTTGCACAACTCAGTAGAGCCGTGGTAGGGTGGAAATCAAAGCACAGTGGGAGACACACAAGACTCTATGACGATCTCGGGTCAACAGACTAAGCTGTACCAGTGTCACCAGAGAACTGCCATCTGACGTGAGGTATAATACCATCTGGGAGTTCTCGGCGAGTCCGTTCAGTGTACCCAGTCTCCACTGAGCACCCGCATACCATCTTCGATGTCAAACACCAATGGATATGGGATCATCCATCGCCCATCGCATGGGTCGAGAAGATATGCGCTAGTCTACTCTGGAATATCGATGCCCCGTCTCGATATTCCCTCGACTAGGAACAATTCAAGGATGTACTCATGGACTACCCAGGCCCCACTAGTTTGATCTACATCATAGTCCTGGAAGTCGAGTACACATCCTATGGGCTTTATCAACATGTAATCAGAGAGACAGAAAGTATACATGTTAAGACAAAGTGCAACCAGATAGCGTACTATCATGTCGAGCAAGAAAGTCCTACCTATATATGTCCCAGCATCCACTACAATATACATCCAATGTACAGTAATGGCCTCTAGGGCATACATATAACTAACATGATTCTCACATCTGTATGGTCTTACAGATGATGAGTGGGAGTAAGTTATTGGGAATTCGGTGATCATCCTCATTTTATCGGGATTCGTTGTAATCGGTGATATTTGAGGAGATCACCTGGGCTGTTTGCCGGTCGGCAAATATTTGGTTTTGAATATCCGCTGTTATGCACCAATTTCATATTGATATATCTGTACGTCTATTTTCATAGAGTGAGATATACCTTTCTGAAATTATGTCTACGACATTTACCTATATCAGTGGATGGTTAGGTAAGGAGCATTAAACAGCGGTGTAATTCTTCTTAACCATAAGTACAGTTTTCAACCTACGACACACAGTGAATGAGTTATCAGACTCAAGGGACTTATACAGAGAGTATTGTATGTTGTCCAGGGTCCATCAGGACAGAGGGGTTGGTCCTCGTACTATATTCGGTTTACTTATGACTTCTCTAGTTTTTAGACAGGTGTTTCGCGGAAACACAGGGTCCGAATTTTTGAGAAGTTATAGGTATTTGAATAGAGTAGAGAACCAGGTGTAGCAAGTATCGGGATTCTTCAAAGTGATCGAAGATGTAGATACTTGTGTATGGTATTCAGTTAATAGTAATGATAAAGAGATCTTGCTTCTCTTTCAGGTTACTCATAATTGGAAGCATTCCTAAGTTGAGTAACGCTGATCAACCTCCTTCCATTTAGTTGACATGCACTGGAGACAGCTGCATGATTTGAATCTGGTTCAATTAAATCAGTGCCTCTGGTTCTATATTGGATATAGAACAGTTCGTATCTTAACGATGTTAAGGGACGGGGAGTTGTCCGGATTATGCTTAAAACCAGACTCTGGATAACTCAAGGCACGTTTCTGTAATGGCTGTTTGTGGGTTGACCCAGGCTATGACGAGTGTTGACTTTCTACCATAAGAAAGATCAATAGTGATATTGTTCTTGACTCGCCACAGTTTTAATAAAAATGGATTTTTTTTTTAGAAAACAGCAGTGGGAGTATGGTAGAACTGGAAGTAATTCCAGAACCACAAATGATTACTGAAGATTTGATAAGGAACCTAAAGATTCAATCTGGTTTGACATTCCATTGGCCACTCCGCAGATACGGTGGGTAACTTCAGGCACCCGAGAGGTACTCCGGTAGCCTCAAGGACGGTGACAGGGAAGTTCTTGTTTACCCACACTTGCCATTGCTGTTGTTCCAGACTGTGAGACCCGGCAGGAGGATGAGTATAGCGTCGTTCTAAACTTGCTTTAGAAGTGTACGTGTATATGACTCTGTCAGAAGGTTGTCGTAGTCAGTGGGAGCAGCGGAAGCATTGGTGGAAAAGTGGCTTATGTCTATTTATAGACTAAAGCAGATGTAGCGGAGAAAGATCATCTATTTCTGACGTGACAGTCATAGGTTTGACTTCATCAGAATAGGGGATGGATCTGTTAAGAAGGTAGTAGGGTGTGATGTCCTGGTATTTTGAGGACATACACAAAGTAGGAAAGGATATTCCTATACTACGGTCGGTTATACTTTGGTCGTCACACAGTGGTTTCTCCATATGGGATTTGGACATTATGTCAGACATACTGGTTACTAGATCTATGGTTTTAGATCTAGATTTGGGTGGTTTCCCAATCAGGGTACTTTGACAGCATTCTAAGAGTATTTAGAATGGACGACTCCTGGCACGGTAGTGTACCTGCAGGTGATGGAGTCACCCTCTCTAAAGCTGTCTTACAGACTAAAGGGGAGAGGGATGTGCATGATTGGCAGATCACATGCTTAGGCAATTGAGTCAGTCATGAGATGTCAAGTACCACACCAGATGTTGTTCTTGCACTAGATGCAATAAGTTGACATTAATCCAATCCTGGAGAAACAGTCGGAAGCAGTTTTAGAACATAAGTGGATGTTCCAGGAATATGATAACGACAGCCTCATGCAGGAGACAGTTATCATTCCAGGCTTCCAAGTTGACCTGGACGACAAGGAGGTTGTCAGAGCTATAGTTTTTCCTTCTGACGAGGGGCAGTATTTTGGACAGGTGGTCCAAGGCAATACTGAGGGAGGCTTGGCGCAGGACACTGATTAAGTTCAGTTGACGATACAGTCTAAGAAGTTTGGATTTGGAGTTCATTTATGAGCTAGGTCCCATCAGACATCCAGACACATTCTAAGACAGGTATTGCTCATTTCGGGAGATGGGTTTCTCCACGAACTTGAGATATAGAGAGACATAGAAAGAAATATCAAAGCGGACCCACTAACTGAGGCTATTCCTCGAACGCAATAGTTTCGCAAACGAGCTTTGTGAAACTGACAAGTAGAGGAGTTGGGTGTTCGGTATCACACGGGATGTGAGTATGCGACATCGCAATAATTAGCCTTGAGTGCAAGTGGGAGATTGTTGGAGATAGTGCCCTCAGAGTCAATTATTGGATCACAGGCACGTGATTGTAATGATTGAGGGAGGACCTGTCCCAGTAGGACAGTCTTTCTTGAGATGATAGTATGCTATCTGGTTTACCTTTATCATCGTGTACTGCTTTAGGTGACCTTACAGGTCGCTATTACACGTTGGTAGAGCCCCTAGGATTCTTGCTTGACGGCCAGCAGTATGAGGGCGATCATATAAGTAGGAGCTGGGGTCTATAAGCATATCCTTAAATGGTCCCTAGTCGTGAGAGTTTCGAGACCGGGCATCGATACTCTAGAGTAGACTAGTGTATACAGTCGAGACCCCGACGAGGGGTGGTGGCCGGTCTCACAAGCCACTGGTGTCAGTTGGTTCACCTAAGATGTATACAGGTGCTCATTGGGTTATGAGTACACCGGACAGGACTCGCCGGGAACATGCTAGTTGGTCCTATACCCGACGTCAGATAGCAGTTCCCTGGTAACATGTGTACAGGTTAGTTCATCGACCTGGGGATCGTCATTTGCCTCGTGTGAGTTCCCACTATACTTTGATTACTACCCTACCACGCTCAAAGGAGACGTGCAGACAGGTTCTAGTTGGGTACAGTCCCGAGCCACATGGAGGCAGTGAGCGTATCTTCAGGGGTTCGTCTCTCTCGGTATTGGGGGTGAGGTCGTGCTGTGTCTAGGAGAGCCATTACACGAAGTCCTTGGCCATGGCAAGAGATTTACTTGTAGGTATTCCGGTAGTATCTCAGGGTGTTCTGGGCTACACTCCGACACGACTTGTACCGCTTTTGGGGGTCTGACTTTTACCAACCCCCTAGGCCCGCCATGCGATGCTCATAGACGAACGGACCGGACTGTACGGATATTGTCATTGACAGGCTTAGTAGGCTGTCAGGCTGAGTTCGCTCACAGACGTCCCTTTTGGTCAATACCTGGTTGCCCGTTACGTATTGGCTTATACCTCTGACGTGCTAGTGGTTAAATCCACAACCAAGGTGTTGACGAGTCTTTAGAGTCCTCCACATTCAGTTACTCAAGCTTTCGGGCGAAAAGCTGTAGAGGCCTTATGGAGATATGGCAAGGTCCGATCAGATACGTGCGGTATTGCACGGATCAGGATCGGACAGTTTGTACTACAGGCCGTATGGATATATGGCAGAGTTCGATCAGATACGTGCGGTATTGCACGGATTAGGATCGAACGGATATTACTGGCCGGCTTTGGTTTAAGCTGGATCCTAGTATAGTACAGTGTAGACTTTGTCTCATTGCATTTGTATTTTGGTCGGAATACAAATGCGGGTGTGTATGCACAGTATCGGGGTTTTCCTGTAATTTATTACGGGACCAGTTTTCTGGAGTTGCCAGTTTGCTTTCCGTTTCGGCCATTTTCATTTGTATCTTTCAATGGCCGAAGATTGGTGGAGGAGGGCTTATTTGCAATTGTACGAATAAGCATTTGTGGAGGGTGGTGATTGCATATTGTTGTATCATGATAGCTCTTCTTCCACCCTTGACTTCTTGACTTCATGATGGTTCATGATTGCATATCTTTTGTCATGGTGATGATGATGGATTATGATGGTGGAGTGTGATTTTGGTTGTGATGATTCTTGATCATCATCACACCTTTTCTCTCTCTCTCTCTTGGATTATGAGAGTCTCTCATTTTTCTTTGGATTCACTCTCTCCACTCACTCTCATTCTCTCCATTCCATAGAGCATGGCCGGCCACATGGGGGAGGGGCTGTCCCAAATTCTTGGGGTGGGTTTTTTGTTCTTCTAGCTTTGCAAAATCCCACATGTTCCATCTCCACAAGCTCATATCATTTCCTCCACCAATAAGGCAATTCCATAAACCCTAAATGAGACACAAGCCTCTACACTACATTCTACAGCAAACCTTGGACACGTCGACTAGCCAGCTTCGTGCCCGAGTTGCCTCGGCATTGAGGTGGGAGCCCATAAAAGAAGTAGGCGATGTGGTGCACTTCCGGCGACGAGGTGGAGACAGGACATTCCGCGGGAGATCGGGACGATGATGAGAAGACCGGAGGACTCGGATCAGTCGGTATATCTCTATTCCCCATCTTTTAGTTAGCTAGGACTTGTTAATGGTTCGATCCGGGTATTTAGTGCGCGGTGGTGCCGGTTTGCTAGTTTGCAAAATTAAAGTTAACCATCGCTTCCGCATTTGGCCTCGGGATGGAGGCCGGGACGCCGCCGTGCACTTACACTAATGGCGCTGCGGAACTGCCGCAAACCCTAAGATTCAAAGGCTTTCACACGGTCATTAAGTCGAGTTAGGGTTTCATTCTTCTAGAGGGACCATAGAATTGCCGGCATATCTTTCCGAGTACTTTAAACTTGGAATAGTAGGTTTCTGATATTCGATCGTCTCTATCGACTCTCAACGTCTCCGCGTGAAGTCGTCTCTAGCTGGAATAAATTTATCTGATGACCTCGCATCGGTAAGCGAACGATCCACACGTCCTAGTGATTCTTCCTTGGTGACTAGCGGCCTTCTATAATCTCTTAGTACAACCTCGTACTGCAATAGCTCCCACATCTGGGGCGATATCTCGTCGTTCACAGCAAAAACTGGTTCGCTCATCTGCACGCTGAACCGTGCCTCAATCACTTCAATGGTCATCTAAGTATGGCTGGCCTCTACCGGTGGCTCAATCCTCTGGTGCTAATCTGCACGTCCGAGCAATCTCATACGGCGATCCATCCAACGCTCGTGGGGCCAAACACAATCAAAAGACACCTCTCTACAATCGGGTGTCGCCGGAATCACGCCCTGGTCAGTCCTCGTTCGTGACGAGCTCGTGCTGACCGCAACTCTAGCCGTAGCTCTCCCTGCCCGTAATCGTGGCAGCAAAACCAAACTGGTACCGATGAGGCTAGATCAGGAAGGAATATAATACTGAACAAGGAAATGTACATCCTAAGGCTTCTTAAGTGGAGTGGCGTGTCGTAAATATGCCGCGGAACATACCAACGGTACGTCACTCTACTTTAGTCACCTGTTCCATCAACCAAGGGTCATCCTACGCTCCGAAGGTAAAACCTAACGCTTTGATACCAACTTTGTCACGACCCGAAGTAAGGAACATGACCGGCACTTAAACTACGAACGTCTTGAGGCGTACGTAATTTAAGTAAACCGAAAACCCAGAAATCCAAACCAAGAAAAGATGTAGAGTGTAGGAAAAACCAACATAAAGCAAGTAGTTTCAATAGCATAAGCTGAACTATACGGTTTTTTAAAAACATCAAAAATTTCCTGAAAATTTCGGCAGAGTCTCCTTTGTAAATACTGGCTCCCAAACGGGATACAACATGAATAGGATACGAAATCAATAAAAGGCATCCCCAAGCGGGAGCTAGCTATTCGTCAAACGACGGTCACAACCACACAAGCAATATAATATACAACGCCAACGGCGAGGATCAAAAAATCAAAAGGAAACTCATAACCACAAGAAATCCGCAGAAATATACGCGCGACTCTAAGGTCGAAAGAATAGCATCACTGGTCTCTATCTCAAAAATAAATACATGTTTGGTTGATGGAACTTCTAGATACAACAGAATAATAATATACAAGATGTAATGATGGGTACGATACAAATAAACCCACCTACTAGCAAGTCACCCGGAAATGGAAATAGTGCCAGCAAAGCCGTAATGAAATTTGTACGGCGAAACCTGCAAGAACTGTGGCACAACGGGGGTGAGTTGCCAACTCGTGAGTAGAAAAACATCTACGCACAGAAATCGCATAAATAACGCAACCTAGGTCAATGATCATAATATATCCTCAAATATATGAATAACATGCAGCCTATAACAATGGCTAGGGTAATATCTAACCCGAGTGATCTCATGTGCCCGTGTCAGTGCCTCAGGTAGCAATATATCATATAAATGAGGTATGAATGCATGAAAACAGAATACATGTAAATGAAGAACTGTTTTCATAAATTAGTGAGATTTCCTTTGTACTTTTAAAATGAGGTATCATAAATGAAATCAGCATCAACAGTGTCTAGCATCGACACAAAACATAAATCTCAATGTCTCAAAGCCTCAGGCTCGGGCTATCCGGACTGGCCTGTATAATCAAATCTCAGTATCTCAATATCTCAAAATCTCAATGTCTCAATCTCAATCTCTTGGGGGCCGTCAGTCCAGACCGGCCCCTACCATCCATCTCAAGACCATGAAGGTATCCTCCGGATATCCGACGCGTCGGGTAAAATCACCGGTAGGTAGTCTCCCCCTGCCAGGCTCATCGTCATCACCACGAGCTTCTTGCCCCGGTGTACCTTACCGGGTCCACCATGTACCCGAAACGGTTCATCCAACTCCTCGAATCAGGTCTCGAAATCCATCAGCAAACTCATGGTGGACGACTCATACATCATGGGAAAAACCGCGCTTTTCATTTAAAAAGTGAAAGAAGAGGTTTGTATATGTTTTGCGGTTTTCCCCAAATCCAGAAAATCTCATGGAAATCCGAATCCAAAACCTCAATAGCACGTAAAAAGTGAATCTATGCATGAGAATCCATGAATGCGGCATAACAATGAATAACAGTATGCATGAAGTAGCAGTTAATAACTACAATGTCTAAACTAACATTTAAGGCAAGTACACTAATATTTTCTAAGGTGTACGTGACATGGCAATTACCGACGAAGATATGTGTGAGCCGACAAGTAAGTGTACGTGGTACATACGCATTATCGGTAATGGTGCTGGTGTCCTAACCACAAGATATCAACAGTAGAATATGAAGCATAATATAAGCATGTGATGCGGAGCAAACAACAATAATGAGCGGGAGCTGAATACTAGACGCAACGATAACTAATCTGTATTAACCTAATATAAGTCCTACAATGGTGCCTTTTGAAATAACACGAATCGTGGGGTTTTGAAAATAGGGGCTACGGTGTTTTTAAGGAAAGATACGTTTTTGAAATATCCGTAGCATCGCTTGACCTGTCTTTTAAAATACGCACGATTCGTAAGCTTTGAAATAGGTAGGAACCGAATCTAATCTAACAACTAACTAAACTAAAGGGCTAAGCTACAAGCTAGACTACAGCTAAGGAAACCGCCAAACATCTGAGTCGATCCATATACATACCTGTATATATATTAGTCGGTGATCCCGCCTCAATAATATCATATCCGATACCATATCTATAATTAGACATCCCAAGTCAAGTGTGCGGATCATTTATCAAGATATAGCTCGTACGTAAATCCGTCGTACGACATCCCCACATCTGGGTACGGGTCAATATCATATTCCTCACACTATTCCTCTGGTATCCTCTTTATCCAAGATCATAGTCTAGGGTACTGACCTATGTCTAGTATAATACTAATATCCTCAATATACTCATGATCTGACTACTGATCGACAATCTTGTACAAACCGATATCGTCAGCACATATCATCATCAAGGGGTATACATCGCCCGATACGGCCTAATATCAAAATCCTAGCATATCATGCCTCATATCACGATCACATGTCGACCATTTTATTTATAACACTATTCACCCGTATCGCCGCCCCAGGATCTGCTATAACACCATGACGTACCTCAAGTACGAATCCTGCCATATCACCGATATCACAACCACAAAACAAATCTCATCGACTCAGCTCGAACCCAAGTATCATCCTTAAATCCGTATGTGAACACATAGTCCCATACCCATGTGAACACATAACTATAAAGAATCCCATGAGAACATATAAATAGGAATGTATGCAAGTATGCATGTGTGTATGTGTAGTGCAACACTACCCTAGGGTTCGCAACACTAAAATAATCCAATCACACCAATATCCATCCTAACATCGTTATTAATCTCAAATAACATATAATAATTGTTGGTGTGTATACGCATCCGTATACACCACCACGGACTGCACGGGTGCTATACGCCATCCACCCGACTTCTCCCCGTAGATATAAATCTACTCACCTGGTCCTCGCTCGCCGGTGCCGACGTCGCCACGCGCTTGCATGTCGTCTCGAAGTCCACATGGGGTACCTACATATCATAATGCACCGTATCACATTAAAATCCGACTCATGACCAAAACGACACACGAATCCCATATAGGTCAAAACCTATGGTTGCTTTCACAAATCAACCCCAAAACCCTCGACATCGGCGTACAAACGTCGATTGATCAAGAAAAACACCAAACATACCAATCATGGTTTCAAAACTCGCTAACTGTATAAGAAATATGGTTAAATTCATCAAAACCATAAATTTAAAGAAATCGTTTTATTTTCCAAAAACCTAGTTAGCGGTCGCTAACCGTTTTAATACAAATCTTGATGTTTTAGAAAAAAGAGTGGTTACAATATTCACTAATTAGCTTAAATAGGCCATATAAACATTTACTAGATTTTTATCTTGCTAAATTATATTAAACCAAAAACCTAGTTTGCATAAAAACTTAATTTGGATATTTTACAATTAACGATTTGTAATTAACAACTAGATTAGCTTTCAACGAGTCTTAAGATGCTAATCCACACCACATAACCATGCACAATTGATCACAACCCCATTTCCAAAACAAAACCCTAACTTGAATTCCTTAACCATGTAATTTGAACTCCTATAAAACCCAATTAACACTTAACTAAGCTAACATAAGCATTAATCAACAATTTAACTACAAGGTTAACATTATACCTCCACAATTTTGTAGATCTCATTTGAAATCTAGCCATCCAAAATGCTCTCTTGTCACCCCAATCCATGCATGTTAAGGTAAGCTAAAATGGGTAGGAGTTGGATTTTGATTTAGCTTGATTTTTGTGTTGATTTTGGAAGGATTTTGTGAGGGTTTTTGAAGTGAAAATGGGGTTAAAAAAATTGGGCTGATTGAGGGTGGGGTGCTCGGCCAGCAAGTATGGGAAGGGAGTGTGGGGTGTGTGGGAGTGGGGAAGGAAAGTCTAAGTCAAGGAAAGATACCCCAAGTCAACACACAACCCTTCTCTCTTTATTCTTTTCTTTTCTTTTCTTTTCTTTTACCAAAAGAAGTGGGGGAAAACTTTGAGGAGGGCTACTGAATTCAGCAGAAATGAGGAGGAAAAATGTGTGTGTGTGAGTGTGGGTATGGGTGTGGGGTGATGGAAAATGATAAATACTATACCCCAAACATCCATTTACACTAAATTCACTATTTAAGCCTTTTTTTCTTCGATATTTCTAACACCGTTTAACAACATCATTTCATTTCAAAAACAACATGTTAAAATTTTGTTTAAAGTTTTATGATGAACAAAATTTGTCTCAACTCATTCCAATTTGTAATTTTCCCTAATTAAATGTATTAGTGACGGCTTAAAATAATAAAAAAAGAATTTTTTTCCAGAAAATTAGAAATTTCACCAGTGGCTCAATAAACACCAAATACTAGCAATTACATAGCTAGAATATGTATATTTAATTTTTATAATAAGATATTTGTATTTTGACTTTTTACAGAGAACCCCTTTCTTTTACCGTTTTTTTTCGAAATTTCACCGAAACGATTTTCAAAACGTTACAACAGGTTAGTTCATCGACCCGAGATCGTCATTTGTCTCGTGTACGTTCCCACTGTGCTTTGATTACTACCCTACCACGCTCAAAGGAGACGTGCAAGCAGGTTTTAGTTGGGTACAGTCCCGAGCCACATGGAGGCAGTGAGCGGATCTGCAGGGGTTCGTCTCTTCCGGTATTGGGGGTGAGATCGCGCTGTGTCTAGGAGAGCCAGTAGATGAAAAGTTCTTGGCCAAGGCAGGAGATTTGCTGGTAGGTATTCCAGTAGTATCGCAGGGTGTTCTGGGCTACACTCCAACACGACTTGTACCGCTATTGGGGGTCTGACTTTTACCAACCCCCTAGGCCCGCCATGCGATACTCATAGACGAACGGACCGGACTGTACGGATATTGTCACTGACAGGCTCAGTAGGGTGTCAGGATGAGTTCGCTCATCGACGTCCCTTTTGGTCAATAGCTGGTGGCCCGTCACGTATGGCTGATATCTCTGACGTGCTAGTGGTTAAATCCACAGCCATAGTATTGACGAGTCTTTAGAGTCCACCACACTCAGTTACTCAGGTTTCGGGCGAAACGCTGTAGAGGCCGTATGGAGATATGGCAGGGTTCGATCAGATACGTACGGTATTGCACGGATCGTGATCGGACGGATTTTACTAGCCGGCTTTGGCTTAAGCCGGATCCTAGTATTAGACAGTGTAGTTTTGTCTCTTTGCATTTGTGTTCAGAGGGAATACAAATGCGGGCATGTATATGCAGTAGCGGGGTTTTCCTGTAATTTATTACGGGATCAGTTTTCTGAAGTTTCCAGTTTGCATTCTGTTGCGGCCGGTTTTCCTTTGTTCTTTCGCGGCTGGACTTTCCGTTGGAGGGTGTTATTTGCAAGAGTGAAAATAACTTATTGTGGAGGGGTTCTTTGCATATTGAGGGCTTCATGATGGTTCTTTCATCATTAGATGCTTTTTGCATCACTTGACTTGCATTTATTGTGATGGGGCTTGATTAGGATTTTTGAGGTGAGATAATTTGATCATTTATCTACACATTTTCTTTCTTCCATTATTGATTCTTTTTCCCCACCCACCATTTGAGGAGCCGGCCACTATTGGAGAGGGAGAGGATTCATTATGTGTGGAAATTGATTCATCTCATATTCATTCTTTGCTTGCCAAAATTCAAAAGCTCTTTCCATGGTTCATTCTCTATTCCATCTCCATACAAGGCAACAAAACCGCAAAAGAGACATAGTATTCTACACTACATCTACAGCAAATCTTGGACGCGTCGGCTAGCCAACTTCGCGCCCAAGTTGCCTCGGTCCAGAGGTGGGAGCCCGTAAAAGAACTCGGCTACATGGTGCCCTTTCCGACGAGGAGGTGACGGACGGAGATTCCGTGGGAGATCGGAGTGGAGACGAAGACCGAAGGACACGGATCGCTTGGTATACTTCTCTACCCATCTTGTATTTTGCTAGTAGCTAGGTTAATGGCCCGATCAGGGTTAAAAGTGCGCGGTGGTGCCGGTTTGCTAGTTTGCAAAGTTTTTCGTTTCAGCATTCCGACGTCGGATCGACGGCCGGGGCGCCGCCGTGGACTTACAGCTTTCATGAAGCTTGTGGAAATATTGACAAAGTCAACTCTTTTGTCATTCTTAAGAATATTTAGTTAACCCAACCCTTAACCTCAAGCTTTGGTTAATTCTCTACATGAGTTAAGCATGATAGCCTAACTCACCCATGGTTACATTATTGAGAGGATAATAATTCATGATATGATATTTTATTCTTTCTTCTTCTTCTTCTTCATCAAGCTCCATGAAAAGCTTACTAGCTCCAATGGTGCCATGAGAAAAAGTGTGATAAAATCAATTCTAAAGTGAGCCCACTTCCTACTTCTTCATCCTCTACTACTTGCCATGTAGAACTTGCCATGTAGTAGAGCGTGTTCTCTTCACAAAGTTCATGACCTAGTGAAGGAAAAGCTTGAGTTAGTGTCTCCCCGACGTAGATCATCTTCGGCCTCGAAGTCATCGAAGCAAGCACGTTCATTCTTCTTGTGAAGCTTCTCTAGAGTCCGGAGTTCACGATCGCAGCGATGGGGACATCTACACGGAGCTAATGAAGTGAAGGACCGGATCTACAAAGGTTGTAATCCCTCTCACTTAGTGTTAAAGAGTTTAACATGCTTGTTTTCGCCTAAACCCTAGTTTAAAGATCTGGCTTCGGGTTGTTCGGCACGGCTAAAATTTTAATCGGGCATGGTTGATGCCTCGTATACCCTTGTGCGTGTGCCTAGTAATCCTACAGTGGTATCAGAGCCAAGCTAAAACTTTAGGCGAAGTCTAGACGAAGTTTATAGTCCGATCGAACCCGGAAACCCCGATATTAAACCCTTCTATGTACAATTTCTAAAAATGTTGATTTTTCAGAATTAAAAATGCTCAGAAAATAGAGCAGGAAACTATAAGGATAACTGTAGAAAATGACCCCCTGAATCCACTGTAGCGCCGCGGAACCTCGGCCGTAACCTAGTTTTGGCGGCGGTTCCGCGGCCGTATGTACAGATTAGGGGATAGTTTTTCTACAGTTTCATCCGTATGTCTTTACTGATTCTTCTAGGAATTTTTATTTTCACTCAAGTGTTGAGTTTTCTGGGTTGTATTGGGTACTTAATGATTCGATCGGATAATTTAACTTTGTTTAGTTTTTCCGGATATTTAGAAAGTATTAAAAAGTTCGAACGGATAACAATAACTCATTTTTTCCCGACCCGGAAAATTTCCAAATGTTGGATTTTTCCGTAGTTTAAGAACGTCTAAAATCGTGCAAGTTACGCAATGGACCCTCTAGAAGACAACAAACCTTAACTCGATTATATGACCATCTTGAACTGCCTTTTGAACTTTAGGGTTTTTGGCAGTACGGCGTGCCACATGTGAGGCGTTGGCTTGACCCTTCTACGGCTGGACCATTGGTACTGTGGCATGTGATGGATGTTTTTAAACTCCCCTCAAGTGTTGAGAACTATTTGGGAAAACTTGGGTGTTTGATTATTCGATCGGAAAGTTTAATATTGTCTATTTATCTGGAATGTGATACAATATTTGGAATCCACATGTAGTTATGAGATAACTAATTTGGATGTTATAAACATAGCAGTTTAGTCTCAAATGATCGGTTTCCATGGAATTTTGATGCGATCAAAAGTCTGTCGCAATCACGTAGCGTACGCGGATACTCGCCGGGTAAAATTAATAGATAGCTATGCTCCATAGCCCCGACCAAGTGACTGTAGGAGAACCCCGTCGCCAAAAGCATCCGTTCGGGTGCTCGCGGCAGCGGTGTTCCGCCTTAGTGCACTTCGTCGACAGCATCCGGGGATGCGGCCGTCTACTAAAGTTTGCGATGAGCATTCGATCACATATCGGGAATCTTGTTGAATTGCCCGACTTGGTATTGAAAGTGTTTTCGATATAGAGACTAAAATGCGGAGTTTATAATGTTAGGCATGCGATGTCTAAAGAGGTTGCGGATTCCAACTGTTGTAGTTTTACACTTTCTTTTCTGCGACCGTGAGTGTAATAAGTGTTATCGCCGGTTTCGTTGCTATATGCCAACGAAAATTGGGATGCGCATATTTACTTACGTTGATGACATGTGATATTATGTGTTGCTGGATATGTTATATTGGATCGTCGCGTTTTGAATAGCCGGGGGTTTTATGTGAGATGAGGATTTTTATTTTCATTCATGTAAAATCATATGTATGTAATATTTTTTGATTGGGGCACTTCCGGGATGAGGTTGATGTCACCATTTGTATATTATTTACTTTTCTTCACTAGGATAGACCCATGGAGGAGTGCACAAGTAACCGGGTTCTAGGGTCCAGTGGGAGACCAACTCGAGGAGTCGAATCCGGGTCTCCTAACTCTAGAATTGGTAGGGTTTCTTGCCGCTCTCGTAGGAGTCTAGGGGTGTTGGTTTGGCTATTCATCGCGACCGTGGAATCCGTGTTTTATAAAGGCTCAAAATAAAACACGGACGTCCTAGTATATCCAATGTTTTATATGTTTCTTCTGCTGCGATCTCTGTGATGTGATCATTTGATATGTTGTGATAAATACTGTATATAGTATATATGAATTATTATATTGAAGTTACTTATGTTTTACACCCGCGCTTGCCCTGCCCTGCTCTGCCGTTAGTTACCTAACCTAACGGTGCACGAGGGGACATCGAGGCGAATGCGGATGGCATAAGTGTACGTCGTATTTATCTTTGATGTTTAGGTGACTTAAATGATGGGACTTCATTAATATGATTAATGAAAGAAAAGAAACCTAAAAGATGTTGTGGAATCGAATTTTCAAAAACAGGTAGCTACAGTTCTTGCTTTGCATCGCGGTTTTCCTTGTAGAACATCCTGCATCTTATTCGATAAGGAAAAGGCCGAGTTCCCTTCACCGGGAGTGACCCCTTTAGCAATGACTGGCAGATGCTACACCCCTCGGTTTTGTCTTTTGATTGCTTTTCTAGTTTTTTGCTTTGGATAGTGATATATATTGTAAGTGCACGGCGGCGCCCCGGCCGTCAATCCGAGGCCAAAATGCGGAAAAGATAATTTACTTTAACTTTTGAACCGGCACCACCGCGCACTAAAATCCCGGATCGGGCCATTAATCTAATCCTAGCTAACTAGAGAAGGGGTAGAGAGATATACCGAGCGATCCGTGTCCTTCGGTCTTCTCATCGTCGTCCCGATCTCCCCGCGGAATCTCCGGTCTTCATCTCCTTGTCGGAAGGGCACCACATCGCCGGGTTCTTTTACAGGCTCCCACCTCTGGACCGAGGCAACTCGGGCATGAAGTTGGCGAGCCGACGTGCCCAAGAAGTGCTGTAGAATAGTGTGGAACTCTATGTCTCATGGGGGTTGAGGAAGTTGCCATATGAATGTCAAAGTGGAGGAATGAAGTTTTTTATGGTGCTAGGGTATTTTGTGTGAGCCAAAAAGATAAAAAAAACCTCACACAAAATTTGGACAGCCTTCATCCAAGCTTGGCCGGCCCTTCTCTTGAGGAATGAGAGAATGGAATGCAAGAGAATGAATGAATGAGTGAGTGAGCCAATAATCCAAGAGAGAGAAAGGGTCATCATGAGAAATAATCACCACTACCAAATCCCCACTCCATCACCTAATCATATCCCATCACCATCAAGTAAAGTCATGCAATGATGAAGTCAAATCATGATGCAAGAGGTCAATGCATGGTGGAACCATCATGACACTACAACATGCAAATAACACCCTCCACAAATCAAATTTGCATGCTTGCAAATAAGCCCTCCTCCACCAATTTTCAGCCAAGGAAAGATACAAAGGAAAATGGCCGAAATGGAAAGCAAACTGGCAACTTCAGAAAACTGATCCCGTAATAAATTACAGGAAAACCCCGCGACTGTATATACATACCCGCATTTATATTCCAACCGAATACAAATGCAATGAGACAAAATGTACACTGTATAATACTAGGATCCGGCTTAATCCAAAGCCCGCTAGTATTATCCGTCCGATCATGATCCGTGCAATACCGCACGTATATGATCGAACCCTGCCATATATCCATACGGCCTCTACAACGTTTCGCCCGAAACTTGAGAAAACGGTTTGTGGGGGACCCTAAAGACTCGTCAATACTTTGGCTGTGGATTTAACCACTAGCACGTTAGAGGTATTAGCCATACGTAACGGGCTACCAGGTATTGACCAAAAGGGACGTCGATGAGTGAACTCATCCTGACACCCTACTGAGCCTGTCAGTGACAATATCCGTACAGTCCGGTCCGTTCGTCTATGAGCATCGCTTGGCGGGCCTAGGGGGTTGGTAAAAGTCAGACCCCTAAAAGCGGTACAAGTCGTGTCGGAGTGTAGCCCAGAACACCCTGAGATACTACTGGAATACCTACCAGTAAATCTCCTGCCTTGGCCAAGGACTTCGTGTAAGGGCTCTTCTAGACACAGCGCGACCTCACCCCCAATACCGGGAGAGACGAATCCCTGAAGATCCGCTCACTGCCTCCATGTGCCTCGGGACTTTACCCAACTAAAACCTGTTTGCACATCTCCTTTGAGCGTGGTAGGGTAGTAATCAAAGTACAGTAGGAACTCACACGAGACAAATGACGATCTCAGGTCGATGAACTAACCTTTACACATGTCACCAGGGAACTGCTATCTGACGTCAGGTATAAGACCAACTAGCATGTCCCCGGCGAGTCCTGTCCGGTGTACTCATAACCTAATAAGTACCTGTATACATCTTAGGTGAACCAACTGACACCAGTGGCTTGTGAGACCGGCCACCGCCCCTCGTCGGGGTCTCGACTGTATACACTAGTCTACTCTGGAGTATCGATGCCCTGTCTCGAAACTCCCACGACTAGGGACCTTTTAAGGATGTGCTTATAGACTACCAGCTCCCACGTATATGATTGCCCTCATACTGCTGGCAGTCAAGCAAGAATCCTAGGGGCTCTATCAACGCGCAATAGTGACCTGTAATGTCACCTAAAGCAATACACGATGATAAAGATAAACCAGATAGCATACTATCATCTTGAGTAAGACTGTGCTATCAGGATAGGTCCTCCATCAATCATTGCAATCACGTGCCTGTGATCCAAAAATTGACTCTGAGGGCACTATCTCCAACAATCTCCCACTTGCACTCAAGGCTAATTATTGCGATGTCGAATACTCACAGCCCGTGTGATACCGAACACCCAACTCCTCTACTAATCAGTCTTACAAAACCCGTTTGCGAAACTATTGCGTTCGAGGTATAGCCTCAGTGAGTGGATCCGCCTTGATGTTTCTTTCTATGTCTCTCTATATCTCAAGTTCGCGGAGAAAGCCATCTCCCGAAATGAGCAATACCTGTCTTAGAATATGTCTGGATATCTGATGGGACTTAGCTCATAAATAAACTCTAAATCCAAACTTCTTAGACTGTATCGTCAACTGAAATTAATCAGTATCCTGCGTCATACCTCCCTCAGTATCCCCTTGGACCACCTGTCCAAAATACTGCCCTCGTCAGAAGGAAAACTATACCTCTGACAACCTCTCTGTCATCCATGTCACCTTGGAAGCCTGGAATGATAACTGTCTCCTAAAAGACGCTATTCATATCCCTAGAACATTCACTTATATTCTAAAACTGCTTCCGATTGTTTCTCCAGGATTGGATTAATATCAACTTATTGCATCTCGTGCAAAAACAATATCTGGTGTGCTACTTGACATCTCATGATTGACTCAATTGCCTAAGTAAGTGATCTGCCAATCATGCACATCCCTCTCCCCTTTAGTCTGTAAGACACCCTTGGAGAGGGTGACTCCATCACTTGCAGGTACACCACCATGCCTGGAGTCGTCCATTCTAAAACACCTTTAGAATGCTGTCTAAGTACCCTGATTGGGACACTTCCCAAATCTAGATCTAAAACCATAAATCTAGTAACCAGAATGTCTTGATATTATATCCAAGTCCCATGTGGAGAAACCACTGTGTGACGACCAAAGTATAACCGATCGTACTATAGGAGTTTCTTTTTCTATTCTGTGTAGGTCATCCAAATACCAGGACATCACACGTTAATACCTTCTTAACAGATCCATCCCCTATTCTGATGAAGTCAAATCTATGACTGTCATATCAGAAATAGATGATCTATCTCCGCTATATCTCCTTTAGTCTACAAATAGACATAAGCGACTTGTCCACTATGCTTCCGCTGCTCCCACTCACTACGACAACCCTCTGGCAGAGTCATATACACGTACGCTTCTAAAACCAGTTCACAACGACGCTATACTCATCCTCCTGCCGGGTCTCACAGTCTGGAACAACAGCAATAGTAAGTCTGGGTAAACAAGAACCTCCCTGTGACCGTCTTTGAGGCTACCGGAGTACCTCTCGTGTGCCTGAGGTTACCCACCATATCTGCGGAGTGGCCAATGGAATGTCACATCAGATTGAATCTTTAGATTCTTATCAAATTTTCAGTAATCGTTTGCGGTTCTAGAATCACTTCCAGTTCTACCATACTCCCACTACTATTTTCTGAAAAAATCCATTTTTGTTAAAACTATGGCGAGTCTAGAACAATATCACTATTGATCTTCCAGATGGTAGAAAGTCAACCCTCGTCATAGCCTGGGTCAACCCACAAACAGCCATTACAGAAACGTGCCTTGAGTTATCCAGAGTCTGGTTTTAAGCATAAGCCGGACAACTCCCCGTACCTTAACATCGTTAAGATACGAACCGTTCTATATCCAATATAGAAACAGAGGGACTGATTTAATTGAACCAGATTCAAATCATGCAACTGTCTCCAGTGCATGTTAACTAAATGGAAAGAGGCCGATCATCATTACTCAACTTAGGAGTACTTCCGATTATGAGTAACCTGAAAGAGAAGCAAGTTCTCTTAATCATTACTCTCAACTGAATACCATTCACAAGTATCTACATCTTCGATCACCTTGAAGAATCCCGATACTTGCAATACCTGGTTCTCTACTTTAATCTTATACCTATAACTTCTCAAAACTCAGACCTTGTGTTTCTATGAAACACATGTCTAAGAACCAGAGAAGTCACAAGTAAACAGAACATAGTACGAGGACCAACCCCTCTGTCCTATACAATACTTTGTATAAGTTCCTTGAGTCTAATAACTCATTCACTGTGTGTCATAGGTTGAAAACTGTACTTATGGTTAAGAAGAATTACACCCCTCTTTAATGCCCCTTACCTAACCATCCACTGATATAGTTAAATGTCATGGACATAATTTCAAAAAGGTATATCTCACTCTATAAAAATAGACGTACAGATGTATCAATTTGAAATTGGTGCATAACAGCGGATATTCAAAACCAAATATTTGCCGTCCGGCAAACTACCCAGGTGACTTCCTCAAATATCACCGATTACAACGAATCCCGATATAATGAGGATGATCACCCAATTCCCAATAGCTTTCTCCCACTCATCATCTGTAAAACCATACAGATGTGAGAATCAAACCTGGTAATTACATACCCTAGAGCAAGTGTCTAATTGGGAAATCAGTTTTCCATTAACAGTACACAGTGAAAATGAAGCATTGAAATGTATCGATAGGGTATCCGGGTATTTCTAGTAATGCCTCTTCCATTATCCAGATTCACAACTGTAACCGTATATTTCTATGCCATCTCTCCACATCCCTTCATATGTCTTTAGTCATTACCTTCTGTACGCCCCTTTAGGCCAAATGGTTTTCTTCCTTCCCTACCGTTCGGCACAAACCTATGGTTTGGAAGAAGACTATCCAATAAGCCTAATGGGTGTACTATCCTATTCCTAGGAGCACTCGCAATGCGAGAGAAGGTGAAGATAAAAGACAACCGAATAAACCTTATTCCTATTTCTCCTGAACCAGAATCCATCCCCGAACTGGAACAAGTTCCTTTCGAGTTCGTATATAACCATACGATGGAATATCCAATAAACTGTGGATCTTTGTAGTGATACGGAGTGTTATGGAGAAATACAAAGGTGAAGTGGGGTGGTAATGAAATACTTGGTTTTGTCGTGAATAGCAGTCGCAATTTACTTTGCCCTCCTTCTAATCTTTTTCTTTGTCTTTACATAATACCTTCTGTACATCATCGTTAGGCTAATTGGTTTTCTTCATTCCCTACCGGTCGGCACCTGCCTATGGTTTGGAAGAAGACTATCCAATTTGCGTAATAGGTGTACTATCCCCTAATCTAAGGGGCACTCACAACCTGAGAGAAGGTAAAAGGAAAAGACAACTGAATAGTCCTATCCGTTTTCTCCAGAACCAGAAACCATCCTCGAATAAATTCCTTCGAGTTCGTATATAACCTTACGATGGTTTTATCCAATGGAAGTGGACGTTCGTAGTAATACGGGGTGCCCTGGAGAAAAGGGAAAAAGTAGGAGTGGCAATGAGGTTTGCAACTCTGACAATCCAAAAGCCAGTGTTTAAGAAGGTTCGGTCAACTTGGTCACTGAGTCATAGTCTAGAGTCGGGTCAATGGTCGCTGCCAAAGAGAGAGAGAAAAGAAACACTCAGCGTGCACTCTAACCTAGATCAGAATGGTTACCAATTTATCTAATCTGGAAGCATCCCACTGTAACGTCAAATTCTTCCCCAAACCTGAAAGAAGAATTAGTCGGGATCGCCCGAGGAGTAAACCAACTCATCAGTGGGAATCTTGATCCAACTATCATCGCATGATAACGTGACGGAATCCGCTCACGTTATCACGCTCCAGAAGGTATGCGCTTATCTGGCAAGTTTCAGTTTCTTTAGAAACTCCCGATGTGATTTTTGCCCCATGCTCTTATGACCTTGACATTGGCCAACAAATCATAAGTCACATGTCAAGTTCTACCCGTCATTCTCCAGGTTAATTTGAACATACCCGTACCTACCCTTGACTGTCCAACAAGGCAGTACGACTGTCCCAAACCAACGCATCTATCTATGCTGCATATGAATACCCAATAGCTACCAAACACTGTGCCTTGACTTTGGCCAACAAACACAGCTTGAATACTATTGACTATCCATATGAAACGACGGAGGGCTACGAATGGTTTTTGGCGAAACCCTTTAACGTAATGAACTTGATATCGTTGAAGGAACCGGATAGCTTTATAAAAATATAGTGACGAAAACCTTTGCTAAAGGGGTCACTCCCGGTGAAGGGATCTCGGCTCTTTCCCCGTAGAATGAGGTGCAGCATATTCCAACTGAATGCCACGATGCAAAGCAAAAGTAAATGACTATAGTGAAGTTGTTGCCCTGACGCAAACTTCTGTCCAAGGGGTCACTCCCGGTTAAGGGATCTCGGCCCTTGCCTCGTCAACTGATGTGCTGGATATTCATAACCGAATACCACTGTGCAAAACCAAAAAGAACGCCCTTGCAATAACAGCTTTTTGAAAATTGTTCCAACAACATCAGAATAGGTTTGTTTAGCTTGCATTGATCCGAATCAACACAGTCCCATCAATTGATCACACCACAAAAGAACGAAAATAATGATGTACGTATATGCCATCCGCATTCGCCACTGGGTCCCGTCATCACCCGTTTGGTTACTTAACTAACGACAGAGCGGGGACTGGACTAGCGCGGATGCAAAACATATACAACATCTACTAGTATATATATCAATATATAATATTCGCTCAAGGCGTGATAAAATGCAACATAACAGAAATGTAATAAGCATCACAGAACAATACAGATATCTAGGATCCCCGGGTTTCATAGAGCCGCTACTGAAACCCGACGTTCCCCTGGTCGTGTGGATAGCCTGTGCAGTGAAATCCTAGACCCCTACAGGCGCGGCAAGTTACCCGCCAAAACATGAAGCGGGGCAGCCCCCTTCAACAACGTGAATGGACCACCCAGCACTTCACGGAATTCGGTAACTTGTGCACCCCTCCTGGGTCAACCTGTACCCCCTACGAGTGCGGCGAATAGCCCGCCAATTCTAGAGTGAGCCCCCCTCCGTCTCAACGCCATAAGATGCGGACCCGTTGCCCTCTAAAACCCGGCTATCCGTGCACCCCACCTTTGGGTAATCCTAGTACAGAAATTAAAATATACATACAACGGGTACATAGACCTCACCCCGGTCGTGCCCCAAAAGAATAATATACAAACAGGCAGTGACGGCAGTCCACATATCGGACGCTCGCCCCGCAATATCAAATGTACATAATACAACCAAAACTGTACTACCATTGCATCCAGGCTATCCCCCACGACCAATCCGCAACATCACAGCACAACACTGAATGTTACGTTTGCAAATCCGTCTAAAAGGGCAATAGCAGTTAGACAGGATTTACCGATCAAGTGACATTCACGGTTGCAGATATAATGTAAATACTGTGAAATAACATGTTTAAACTTTTCGATCGATCAAATTTTCCCAAGTGGGCCCCAAGCACTACTGCCGCACTCAATGAAAATCTGGGCCCAAACAGAACATTCCAAAAACCCCATTTTCAACTCAGAAGCTCTCTGTGAAATTTTGGTGCATTGAACAGAACAGATGGCGGCGGAACCGCGGCCCAAGCATAGGTTTGGCCGCGGTCCGCGGTGGGATTGTGAGAACATGCGACAAAATTTTCACAGAATGCTTAAAATTGTCTGCATGTGTTTCTCCAACAACCTGAAAAAATTTTCGAGCCAAAAAAAATTTCGACAGAAACTGATGCAATGAAAAACGCGGTTTTGGAAAATCCGTTCGATCCAACTTGTAAACACGTCAGAGTAAGCTAGACTAGCTTAATGGCGTGGCTCTGATACCAGTGTAAGTGCATGGCGGCGCCCCGGCCGTTAATTCGAGCCCAAAATGCGGAAACGATAATTTACTTTAACTTTTGAGCCAGCCCCACCGCGCACTAAAATCCCGGATCGGGCCATTAATCTAATTCTAGCTAACTAGAGAAGGGGTAGAGAGATATACCGAGCGATCCGTGTCCTTCGGTCTTCTCATCATCGTCCCGATCTCCCCGTGGAATCTCCGATCTTCATCTCCTCGTCGGAAGGGCACCACATCGCCGGGTTCTTTTACGGTCTCCCACCTCTAGACCGATGCAACTCGGGCATGAAGTTGGCGAGCCGACGTACCCAAGAAGTGCTGTAGAATAGTGTGGAACTCTATGTCTCATGGGGGTTGAGGAAGTTGCCATATGAATGTCAAAGTGGAGGAATGAAGTTTTTGATGGTGCTATGGTATTTTGTGTGAGCCAAAAAGATAAAAAAAAACCTCACACAAAATTTGGACAGCCTTCAACCAAGCTTGGCCGGCCCCTCTCTTGAGGAATGAGAGAATGGAATGTAAGAGAATGAATGAGTGAGTGAGCCAATAATCCAAGAGAGAGAAGGGGTAATCATGAGAAATAATCACCACTACCAAATCCCCACTCCATCACCTAATCATATCCCATCGCCATCAAGCAAAGTCATGCAATGATGAAGTCAAATCAAGAAGAAAGAGGTCAATGCATGGTGGAACCATCATGACACTACAAGATGCAAATAACACCCTCCACAAATCAAATTTGCATGCTTGCAAATAAGCCCTTCTCCACCAATTTTCAGCCAAGGAAAGATACAAAGGAAAATGGCCGAAACGAAAAGCAAACTGGCAACTTCAAAAAACTGATCCCGTAATAAATTAAAGGAAAACCCCGTGACTGTAGATACATACCCGCATTTGTATTCCGACCGAATACAAATGCAATGAGACAAAATCTACACTATACAATACTAGGATCTGGCTTAAACCAAAGCCCGCTAGTATTATCCGTCCGATCATGATCCGTGCAATACCGCACGTATATGATCGAACCCTGCCATATCTCCATACGGCCTCTACAGCGTTTCGCCCGAAACTTGAGAAAACGGTCTGTGGGGGACTCTAAAGACTCGTCAATACTTATTAGCCATACGTAACGGGCTACCAGGTATTGACCAAAAGCGACGTCGATGAGCAAACTCATCCTGACACCCTACTGAGCCTGTCAGTGACAATATCCGTATAGTCCGGTCCGTTCATCTATGAGCATCGTATGGCGGACCTAGGGTGTTGGTAAAAGTCAGACCCCCAAAAGCGGTACAAGTCGTGTCGGAGTGTAGCCCAGAACACCCTGAGATACTACTGGAATACCTACCAGTAAATCTCTGGCCTTGGCCAAGGACTTCGTGTACGGGCTCTCCTAGACACAGCGCGACCTCACCCTCAATACCGGAAGAGACGAACCCCTGAAGATCCGCTCACTGCCTCCATATGGCTCGGGACTGTACCCAACGAAAAGCTGTTTGCACGTCTCCTTTGAGCGTGGTAGGGTAGTAATTAAAGTACAGTGGGAACTCACACGAGACAAATGATGATCTTAGGTCGATGAAGTAACCTGTACACATGTCACCAGGGAACTACTATCTGACGTCAGGTATAAGACCTACTAGCATGTTCCCGGCGAGTCCTGTCCGGTGTACTCATAACCCAATGAGCACCTGTATACATCTTAGGTGAACCAACTGACACCAGTGGCTTGTGAGACCGGCTACCGCCCCTCGTCGGGGTCTCGACTGTATACACTAGTCTACTCTGGAGTATCGATGCCCTGTCTCGAAACTCCGACGACTAGGGACCTTTTAAGGATGTGCTTATAGACGACCAGCTCCCACGTATATGATCGCCCTCATACTGCTGGCTGTCAGGCAAGAATCCTAGGGGCTCTATCAACGCGCAATAGTGACCTGTAAGGTCACCTAAAGCAATACACGATGATAAAGATAAACCAGATAGCATACGATCATCTTGAGTAAGACTGTGCTATCGGGATAGGTCCTCCATCAATCAATGCAATCACGTGTATGTGATCCAATAATTTACTCTGAGGGCACTATCTCCAACATATATGATATATCCTGCACCTTATTCCATAAAGAAAGAGCCGAGATCCCTTCACCGGGAGTGACCTCTTTAGCGAAACTAGCAAAAGCCTAAAAAACACTCCATTTTAAAATCATTTGATTCTACAACGATATCAAGTTCATTACGCAATAGTCAGAAAAACCTGTCGTAGCCCTCCGTCATTTTAGATAAGTTATATATAGTATTCGTGCTACATTTGTTGGCTTACGTCAAGGTGTAGTGTGCGGTAACTATATGCTGCTTATCTGCTGCATACGGTGCGATTGGATTAGGGTAGTCGTACGGCTTTGTTGGATTTCGTAAAGGGTCGTGCGGGTGGGTTTAATGCAGTCAAGAAATGTACGGGTTGAACTTGACTAGCGGGCTATGGTTTGTTGTCTTTTGTCAAGGTCATAGCACGTTAGGGGAAAAATTATCGGGAATTTCAAGTATTGAAATTTGCAATGAGATTGCATACCTTTTATGAGATAGTTGGATCCCGATACCCACTGCGAGTAATTGTTACTCCTGGGAGAATTTCACACATTACAATTAGCCGATCAAGTAGGTGCCTAGAAAGGTGTCAACGGGGTTACGCCTCTGGAAAAACGAGGTTTACTTTAATTAGGTTCGTGCGAAAGCACGGGGAACCTCCCTCAATGTACCGACACTGGCCTGGCTGAAAGATTGGCGAAGTTATAGGGTGTAATTAATCCCGGCTAGTCTTTCCTTTTAGGGTTTGAAGGAAGATTTGATAAAAACAGTGGGAGCCATCCTGATTAGAAAAAATAATAACCAATCTGATCTTGCAAGAGCGCACGCAGAGTGTTTTCTTCTCTCTTTCTCTCCAGGTAGCGACTATATCACACCTTAATCAAGATAATAATAAGGATGTATTGACCGAACCCACTTGTTATACTGAGCTAGGGGTATGTTGGTCCCGCTCCAACTTATAATTGTTATAAGACAGAGCTGGAAATAGGGGATTACCAGAATTCCCGTGCCACCCAAACGAAGAAAGTGCATGATGATGCATCATCTTCGGGTGTGTTCATTACAGAGAACTGTTTCTCAGTATCCTTTACGTCCTGGGTATGAGATACCGGATCAGGATCCCGCATATGTAATCTGTTACATGGGCTACAAATAGGTAGAGAACTGAGAACGGGTGATAAGTTTCATGAGATAGAAAATGGTGCAAGTGTTGCAGCCAAGTCTGTTGGTCACTATCACCCTATATTACCAGAATACATTTATTCTGAACGAATGTTGTTAGATACCGAACCTGATATACAACATCATATCATTCTCTTTATTAGTAAAGAAAGGATATAATTTTGTATTGTTTGGATAATGTTTTGAACATTTCCTATATCAAGAGTTGATCGGTTCAGGCATGTTATCTAAAAGCATAGACGTTCTAAATCAAACTACAGTTCTTAGTATACAGAACACACACAAGAGGAAGAGTTCAGAAATGAATGAATCCTTCTTGAGGTATTGTAGACTAGGTCATATCAATGCGGCCCGACTAGCTGAACTTACATATAGATGCATATTTAAATTAGTTTGAATTTACATCTTGTGAAACTTGCCGGTCATGTCACAGAGATAAGATGACCACAGCTCCGTTTATTGGAAACAGAGAAAGAGTTAGTGAACTCTTGGGATGATACATGTTGATGTATGTATGTCCCCTGTCTACACATGCCAAGACCGGTTCTTTGTACTTCATTACTTTCTCTGATAATCTCTCAAGATTCAGGCATGTGTTCCTGTTGAAACATAAGTCCGAAGCTTTTGAGATATTCACAGAATATAAGTTAGAAGTAGAGAACCAAATACGGGTATAAGTATTATGTCCTTTGATGAGATCAAGGAGGAGAATACTTAAGCACGGAGATTCTTGGACTGTTCTAAAGGAGAATGAGATTCTCTCTCAGCATCACTCCATCATATACACCATAGAACGATGGTATATCGGGGCGGAGCAATCACACCCTATGTGATAAGGTGTGCTCTATGATGAGTACTACTGAGTTACCTATTTCTTTTTGGGAGTTATGCACTTGAGAAGCTGCATACCTATTGAATAGGGTTCAAATCAAATCAGTTGCCTAACACTTCATATGTGATATGGAAAGGGAAGAGCCCAAATCTTAAGTTTGTTAAGATTTGGGGTTGTCCGGCCTATGTCTAAAAAGCATAATACGAACAAGCTCGAGGTAAAGTCAGATCTGTGGAAGTTTGTTGGATATCCCAAGCATTCGCAAGGGAATATCTTCTACCAAACCGAGAAACAAAAGTGTTTTATTTCTCAACATGCCACCTTTGTGAAAGGGAATTTCTTGTGAAAAAATTAGTGGTCATGAGGTAGAACTGGAAGGAGTTCCAGCTATACAAACTACAGCTGACGATTCGGTAGAACCGGAGAATTCAATAGCTCCCAACGAACCTCAGCCTCTCTGCTGATCTGGTAGGGTTCCTCACCCACCTGAGAGATACTTTTGTTTCTCTATGACAGTGGGAGCGGGGAATGCATCATGAGATGATGACCCAACTAGTTTCGAGCTGGCCATCAGGAGTAGGACTCTGTAAGAATAGCTGGATGCTTAGCGATCTGAGATGGAATCCTTATACACCAACAAAGTATGGACTTTAGTTGCTTTATCTGAAGGGTTAAATCCCCATCAGGAGCAAGTATATCTTGAGAAGATTACTTGGTGTTCATGGAAAAGTTGAGACTTTCAAAGCCATGCTTAGGTCCATCCAGATCCTACTTGCCACTGCTACATACCATGACTACGATATCTGGTGGTTGGGTGTCATGACTGCTTTTCTAAATGATGTTTTAGAAAAGAGCGTCTATAAGTACACAGCCAGAGGGCTTCGTAGACAGTGGGAGCAGCGGAAACGTGTGCAAGATGTTTTATGTGATAAAACAGGCATCGCGGATTTGGAACATCTATTTTGATGTGGTAGTCAAAGAGTTTGACTTGATCAAAATGGTAGATGAACCAAGTATATACAAAAAGGTAGTTCGGAGTATGGTGGTCCTCGTAGAGTACGTGGATGGCATACTCTTGATAGGGAAGGATTTTCCTATGCTACGCTCGATCAATCTCCGCTTATCACAAGGATTCTCCATATAGGATCAAAGTGATACCTCCTAAATCCTTAGTTTTGATCTGTGAGATAGATCTAATTGGATGTTAGGATACTCACTAGCTGTAGTGAGAAAGTATCAATTGATCCTGGGGAGAATCACTGGAAGGGTTCCAGGATGATAAGGACGACTGAATGTCAGTCACAGGCATTGTCTTTACCCTCAGTGGAGGGACGGTATGTTGGAAAAGTTCCAAGATAGATACCGTGGCATACTAGACGATAAAGGCTAGATACATCGCTACCGAAGAAGCTACCAAAGAGGAAGTCTGGGTGTATATTAGTTCATGAGATGAACTTCGTTCCTTCCATTGTGTGATAATGGAGTTGTGGCTTATGCCTAGGAACGCCCGTCCCATCAGTAATGTAGACATATTCTAAGGCAGTATCACCTGATCATGGAGATGGTTGATCTCCAGGGGATCGAGGTCAGGAGAGTAGACTCAGAGGACAACACGGAGGATCCACTCACAAAGGCTTTTTCCCAGAGAGAGACTTGTATGGGATAGTTGAGTATGAGATACTACAACCACTGTTATCAGATGGCCCTAGTGCAAGTGGGAGATTATTAGTTATATGTATGCCCTAGAGGCCATTACTATACATGAGATGTATATTGTAGTGGATGCTTGGATATATATAGGGAGGACTTTCTTGCTCGACATGATAGTATGCTATCTTTGTAAGTCCACGTTGCGACCACCGGTTCTTACGGGGAGGCGGAAACGGTATAAAAATCAAATTATTAGCGCAAGGGGCAACATGGACTAAGCAAAGTCGGGATCTTTGACTAAACTAAAACTAGCATACTTAGCTAAAGAGAGTTAGCTACTCGGATGGAGATGGTTATACCTAAACTTGAACTCCTTCGTCTCCGAGCTCCGATGGTGGTCCGATGGCTCCTTCTCGTCGTCTCCGTACGCCGAAGATAGATCCACCTGAAAGCTCCAACCTTTAGCTCCTTCTTCATTCTTTGAAGAAACTAGTTCACTTGGTTTGCTAAACCTAGTGAACTAGAATGAGTAGAGAAGATTTAGAATGGGATTTTATCTATGGTTCTTGATTCTCAACTCATGAGACAAGAGAACCATAGATCAAGAGAGGGAGCAAGAGGTTGAGGGTGAGAGCAAGAGGAGAGCTCAAGAACAAGAGAGAGAATGAGCAAGAAAAGAAATGAGCAAGTATTTTGTCTCTCACCCTCTCATAATCCAAAGCAATGTTAACTCATCATATTAACAAAAGTCTTATGTGATGGTTAGAAGCAACCACAACCATATCATTTCATGCACTCATTTTACACAAATGAGCAAGTAAACAAAAGTCTTTGCCATAAAATGATGGCTATGGTCATCAAGATGGTCAACTAGTCAAGCCTAGTCAACCGGTCAACAAGTCAACAAAAGTCAACAAGTCAACAACCATATCACCATAATACTTAATTAATATAATAGTTAATCACATATCATATTCTCATTAGGGTTGAGCATAAAGTCAAAAAGTCAACGGTCAACTGTCAACAACCCTAATGAGAATCCGCTGCCTCTGCCTCCCTGTCAACTGTGCATACACACCCGCATCCGCGTTCCGAGGAACACGAATGCAAACTAGATAAATCCAATCCCATAAGGTACACTAGGATCTGGCTTAAACCAAAGCCCGCTAGTGTAAACTGTCCGGACACTGTACGTGCACAAGTGCACGGATGTGACCGAACCCTGTCGCAAAACCATGCGACCTGTCGCAATACCATGCGACCTCTACTCTTTTGCCTAAAGGCAAAAAGCTTTCTGTGTGGGACTCTAAAGACTCGACACTACGCTGGCAGTGGGTTTAACCACAGACCGCAAGCGGCACTAGCTGTGCGTAACGGTCCCCAGGTAATGCCGACAAGAAGACGGACGAGGCGAAACCCATCTGAACTCCTACTGAGCCTGAGTGTGACATTCTCCGTACAGTCCGGTCTGTTCGTCTGATACATCGCATGGCGGGCCTAGGGGGCGGTAAACGTCAGTCCCCCAATAGCGGTACAAGTCGTGCCGGAGCGAAGCCCAAAACACCCTGAGATAACACTGGAAACCTACCAGTATATCTCGTTTGCCCTGGCCAGGGACTACTCGTGTAATGGCTCTCCTAGACACAGCGCGATGTCAACCCCCAATACCGGGAGAGACGAATCCTGTCTAACCGTCACTGCCTCCAAGTGCTTCGGGACTGCACCCAACCACCATCTGTTTGCACGACTCCTTTGAGCCGTGGTAGGGTAGTGATCAAAGTACAGTGGGAACACACTCGAGGCGGAGTGACAGTGTCAAGTCAGCGGACTAAGCTGTACTCATGTCACCTGGGAACTGATAACTGACGATAGGTATAATACCAACTAGTCAGTTCCCGACGAGTCCTGTCCAGTGTACCCGTAACCTAACGAGCACCCGCATACTATCTTAAGTACGACGTACTGACGGCTGTGGGACAGACCGTCTCCCATACTGGGATGAGAAGCGCATGCGCTGGTCTACTCCGGAGTATCGATGCCCTGTCTCGATAGTCCTGCGACCAGGGACCTGCATAAGGATGTGCTTATAGATTACCAAGCCCCACTAGTGTGACGGCCATCACATCGCTGGTAATCAAGCAAAGATCCTAAGGGCTCTACTAATGTGTATTGGCGATATACAAAAAAAAACACATGTACACATTGAAGTAGAAACAAACCAAGTAGCATACTACTATTTTGAGCAAGATTGTATATACAAGGTGAATATCCCAAGCATCCATTAAGTAATATACAAACTAGTATGATACAGTAATGGCCTCTAGGGCATATACACTAACAATCTCCCACTTGCACTAAGGCCATGTACTGGCGTATCGAAGACCTATCATCTCGATCAGCCGCTCGAACTGAGTCTGGGGCAAGGCCTTGGTGAATGGATCTGCAGTGTTGTCTTCTGAAGCGACTCTCCGAACCTCGATCTCCTGGCGATCCACGATCTCCCTGATCAGGTGATACCGCCTCAAGATGTGCCTGGATTTCTGATGGGACCTTGGTTCCTTCGCTAAAGCTATAGCCCCGTTGTTGTCGCAATACAGAGGTATTGGATCAACAATGGACGGAACCACCTGAAGTTCTTTCAAGAACTTCCTCATCCAGACAGCTTCTTTTGCCGCATCAGATGCAGCGATGTATTCCGCTTCCATCGTCGAGTCTGCAACGGTTTCCTGTTTGGAACTCTTCCAACACACCGCCCCTCCATTGAGGGTAAAGACAAAACCCGACATGGACTTGGAATCATCCTTGTCACTCTGGAAGCTGGAGTCAGCAAAGGCCTCGATCTGGAGGTCTTTTCCGCCATACACCAAGAACATCTCCTTAGTCCTTCTCAGGTACTTGAGAATGTTCTTTACCGCTATCCAATGTTTCTCCCCAGGGTTAGACTGATACCGGCTTACCACACTCAGTGCATAAGCTACATCCGGTCTGGTACACAACATCGCATACATTATAGAGCCTACTGCAGAAGCGTAGGGTATAATAGACATGCGATCCCTCTGCAAATCAGTCTTAGGAGACATCTCTTTAGAGTGGGTGATCCCGTGACAAGCCGGTAGGTTAACGCGCTTGGAATCTTCCATACTGAACCTCTTCAGTATGGTGTCGATGTACCTGGACTGTGAAAGTCCTAATATCCTCTTGGATCTGTCACGGTAGATCCGGATACCCAGAATGTATGAGGCATCACCCAGGTCTTTCATGGAGAACCTGTGTGACAAGAACCCCTTGACAGATTGTAGCATAGGAATGTCATTTCCTATTAAGAGAATGTCATCCACGTACAAAACGAGGAATACTACAGTTCTCGCTACAAATCTACTATAGATGCATGGTTCATCTGGATTTTTGATAAAGCCAAATTCTTTGACCGTCTCATCAAAGCAGATGTTCCAACTCCGCGATGCCTGCTTTAGCCCATAGATGGACTTAAGCAACTTGCACACCTTTCCGCTGCTCCCACTCTGAATGAAACCCTCTGGTTGGTCCATATAGACACACTCCTCTAAATTTCCATTTAGAAAAGCTGTCTTTACGTCCATTTGCCAGATCTCATAATCGTGGAAGGCAGCAATGGCAAGAAGGATCCGAATGGATTTCAGCATGGCTACTGGAGAAAAGGTTTCGTCGTAGTCCAAGCCAGGTCTTTGACGAAAACCCTTTGCTACCAGCCTAGCTTTATAGGTCTCAACCTGTCCATCTACACCAATCTTCCTTTTGAAGATCCACTTGCATCCTACGGGTTTTACCCCGTCTGGAGCAATGTCCAACGTCCATACCTTGTTGGTGTACATGGACTCCATTTCGGTCCGCATTGCATCCAGCCATTTCACGGAGTCAACGCTCTGAACGGCCTGCTGGAAGCTAGTAGGCTCATCATAATCTATGATGCAATCCTCTCTATCCCCGTCTATGAGAAAACCGTAGTATCTCTCGGGCGGATGAGACTGCCTACTACTTCTGCGGAGCGGCGTAAGAATGTCCTGTTCTGTTGAACCCTCTGGTTCCACTAAGCTTTCAGTAACAGTCTGTGGTTCTGGAACTTCTTCCAGTTCTATTGTGCTCCCACTTATCTGGGTTTCCAAAAACTCAGTTTCCAAGAAGCGGGCATGCTGAGAAACAAAAACCTTTTGTTCCTCAGCGGAATAGAAAAGATACCCCCTGGAGTTCCTTGGGTATCCCACAAACTTACACTGTACTGAACGTGCCTCAAGCTTGTCCGCATGCTGCTTCTTTACAAAAGCTGGACATCCCCATACCTTAAGATACTTTAGACAGGGTTTCTTCCCAGTCCACATCTCATATGGGGTGGTAGGCACAGTCTTGGTGGGAGCCTTGTTCAAGAGATACGCAGCTGCTTCTAGTGCATATCCCCAGAATGATCGCGGTAACTCAGCGTTACTCATCATGGACCGAACCATATCCAATAGGGTTCGGTTCCGTCTCTCCGATACACCATTATGTTGCGGAGTGTATGGAGGAGTAAGCTGAGAGAGAATACCATTCTCTTTTAAGTAATTCAGGAATTCGGCACTTAAGTATTCTCCACCTCGATCCGATCTTAGAATCTTAATACTTTTGCCGGTCTGTTTCTCTACTTCATTCTTATACTCCTGGAATTTTCCAAAGGCCTCGGACTTATGTTTCATCAAGAAGACATAACCGTACCTTGAGAAGTCATCCGTAAAAGTAATGAAGTAAGAATGTCCGCTTCGGGCATGTGTAGACATTGGACCGCACACGTCACTGTGTACGAGTCCCAAGAGCTCGCTCGCTCTTACTCCTTGTCCAGTAAACGGAGTCTTTGTCATCTTTCCTTTGAGACAAGATTGACAAGTGGCATACGATTGATATTCGAACGCATTCAAATATCCTTCTGTATGTAACTTAGTCAACCTTCTCTCATTGATGTGACCCAATCTACAATGCCATAAGAAAGTCTGATTCATTTCCGAAGACTTTCTTTTGTGTGTATTCTGGACGTTGAAAATCTGTGGTTGGTTTAACACGTATATACCATTACTCAATGTACCTGACCCAATCAAAACTTGATTAAGGTGAATGTTTACAACATTACTTACAAACGCAAATTCATAACCTTCTTTAGAAACTAAAGATACAGAAATGATATTACAAGTTGCGTTGGGTACAAAAAAGCAATTACGCAAAACCAAAACATGTCCATCTGACATTCCCAGGTGATAGTCCCCCACGGCTTTAGCATCCATGCTAGCTCCGTTCGCAACTTTGAGGGTCATGTCACCTGCCTTCAAAACCCTACGGTTTCTCAACGCCTGCAAAGAATTACAGATATGAGATCCTGATCCGGTATCCAATACCCAGGAAGTAGAGTTTATTGAAAGACAATTTTCAATAACATACACACCTGAAGCTGAAGCTGCAACCTGCTTCAATTCCTGTGTTCTGGCCTTCCAGGCCCTGCAATCATTCTTCCAGTGTCATTTCTTATGACAATAGAAGCATTCTTCCTTGTCCACAAGCTTCCCCGCTATCTTTGTTGGTTTTGCTTTTCCCTTCGTATCCACTTTACTAACACTGCCCCTTGGTTTGGCGGGGGCCTCTTCTTCTTTCCCTTGGCTTTCGCCTTGGACCTAGAAGAAGATGATTCTCCTACAAACAAAGTGGATGTATCCCTACCTTTCTGTAGGGTGCCCTCTGCGCTCCTCAGCATGTTGAGGAGCTCTGAAAGTTCAACCTCTTTTTCTTGTAGGTTGAAGTTCAGTATGAACTGGGCGTAAGTGGAAGGAAGGGACTGGAGAACTATATCCGTATATAGCTCACTCTCTAATGTGATCCCTAGGTCAGCGAGCTCCTCAATGTAGCCGATCATCTTTAGCACATGCTCGGCTACTGATGATCCGACGGCCATTCTTGTCGAAAATAACTTTTTCGACGCTTCGTATCTTGCGATACGTGATTGCTCTCCACACAGTTCTTTTGTATGGAGCAATATGGACTCCATGTCCATATTTTCATGCCTCCTCTGATGTTCGTTGTCCATCGAGGCAAGCAGGAGGCACTTGGCCTTCGCGCTATCAATCTCCCAAGTCTTGCGGATTTCCTTATCCGCGACACTGGAAGTTGGACCAGGGACAGGGGGAGCTTTGGTGGTAAGAAGATACCCCAGCTTGTCATAAGTGATTGCTATCTTGACATTCCTGAGCCAATCTTTGTAGTTTGGCCCTGTCAGTTTGTGTTTATCTAGGAGTAACTTAAGTCCAGTCATGTTGATTGGTCGCTGCAATTAGGAGAGAGAAGAAGAAACACTCAGCATGATGCTCTTGCAAGTTTAGAGTGGTTTTTAGTTTGTCTAAACAGGATGGCTCCCACTGTTTCTCGAATCCCTCCTCAAACCATAAAGGAAGAATTAGTCAGGATCAATCCCACCGTACAATACTTGCTTAACCGTTCAGCCAGGCCGGTGTCGGTACTTCGAGGGAGGTTTTCCAACGCTTTCGCGAAGTTCCTTAATTAGAGAACCTCTTTTCCCTGGGGGCGTAGCCCCGCTAACACCTTTCTAGGCACCTACTAGGTTTATAGCATTGATCGTTAAGTGAGAAATTTCCCGAGGAGTAGCATATACTCACATTAGGATCGGGATCCAAATATCACCGCGTGACGAAACTGAAGGAATCCTACCAGAATCATCATACTCCAAATGGTATGCAAATCTAGCAAGTTTCAGTACTTATGAAACTCCCGATGTGGATTTTTGCTCCATGCTCTTAGGACCTTGACGAAGGTCAACAAATCATAAGTCACATGTCAAGTTCTGCCCGTCATTATCCAGGTTAATTTGAATCTACCCGTATATACCCTTGACGAAGGTCAACAAGGTAATGCGAATGTCCCAAACCAACGCATCTATCTATGCTACATATGAATACCCAATAGCTACCAATCACTATGCCTTGACGAAGGTCAACAAACACAGCTTGAATACTATTGAATATTCATACGAAACGACGGAGGGCTACGAATTGTTTTGGCAAAACCGTGAATGTAGTGAACTTGATTTGGTCGATGGAACGAGATAGCTTTTAAAAAGAGTGGCTCAAGCTCCGCATTTAAAAGTTGTTTTTGAAAAGAACCGAGTGGTTTTTCGAAAGTGTTCCAACGACTTTAACTTGGTTTATTATCTTGCATTAGTTCTTTTAATGCGTGATATTCTTGCATTAGTTCTTTTAATGCGTCCCATCATTTAATCCTACCATTGCAGAAAACAACCAAAATATGACGTACGCTTATGCCATTCGCATTCGCCACTGGGCCCCGTCATTACCCGTTAGGTTACTTAACTAACGACAGAGCGGGGGCTGGGCTAGCGCGTCTGTAAAACATAAGCAACGCCTAAATAATATCATATATAGATATACTGCAATGATAAACATTTCAGATCACAGATAAATACATTGGATATACTAGGAATCTGTAATTTGTACGAGCCTGTAACAAGAACAGATTACACGATCGCGGTGAATAGCCAAAACCCCACCCAAGACCCCTACGGGTGCGGCAAACTACCCGCCAAGTACCCGAAGCGTAGCAACCTCCCTCATCTCCATGAGTAGGCCACTCGACACTTCGGCATACCCGGTAGTTTGTGCACCCCTCCATGGGTCTATCCTAGGAGCAAAAACAGTAAAAAGAAATTATACAATGACGGCTACAACCCCGACCCGGTTGTGCGGCCATACAAATAATTATTACATCAATTTACAAATTTACATGAATTGCAAGAAAAGAAAACTCTCGTCTCACAACCCCCGGCTATTCACCCGCGACAATCCAACATATTTATATACACATTCCAGCACATTACAGATCATGTATAACCCCGACCAATCGACTTATAGCGATTAGCCGACGTTCAATACATGCAAACATCACAGATATAACCATCATAGTCAAAGTGCAGTGAAGTTCGGAAAAAATACGGAATTATAGGACCCTAAAAGGAAATTTCTTTTCTGGAAAATCTGGGGACATATAATATATTTCAAAAATCCCAAAACCAACACAGACACACACTGCACGAAAAATGATGCACAGAAGACGACAAACCGCGGCGCTTCCGCGGCATATGCCTACCTCGTGCCGCGGAAGGGCGGCGGCTTGAACGAAACAGTGGACCGTTTTTCATGGGTGTTCACACAAAACCCTGAGCCGAATTTAGGAGTATAAAGTTTTTCATTTTGACCAGAAAAAATTTCAACAGAAACTCAGGTTTTGTAAAAGTTTGGTTTTTTTGATTTTTCCGGTTCCGAACTTCGTTACACTTCACTACCAAGCTAGTTTAAGTTTAGTTAGGCTCTGATACCACTGTAAGTCCACGTTGCGACCCCCGGTTCTTACGGGGAGGCGGAAACGGTATAAAAATCAAATTATTAGCGCAAGGGGCAACATGGACTAAGCAAAGTCGGGATCTTTGACTAAACTAAAACTAGCATACTTAGCTAAAGAGAGTTAGCTACTCGGATGGAGATGGTTATACCTAAACTTGAACTCCTTCGTCTACGAGCTCCGATGGTGGTCCGATGGCTCCTTCTCGTCGTCTCCGTACGCCGAAGATAGATCCACCTGAAAGCTCCAACCTTTAGCTCCTTCTTCGTTCTTTGAAGAAACTAGTTCACTTGGTTTGCTAAACCTAGTGAACTAGAATGAGTAGAGAAGATTTAGAATGGGATTTTATCTATGGTTCTTGATTCTCAACTCATGAGACAAGAGAACAATAGATGAAGAGAGGGAGCAAGAGGTTGAGGGTGAGAGCAAGAGGAGAGCTCAAGAACAAGAGAGAGAATGAGCAAGAAAAGAAATGAGCAAGTATTTTGTCTCTCACCCTCTCATAATCCAAAGCAATGATAACTCATCATATTAACAAAAGTCTTATGTGATGGTTAGAAGCAACCACAACCATATCATTTCATGCACTCATTTTACACAAATGAGCAAGTAAACAAAAGTCTTTGCCATGAAATGATGGCTATGGTCATCATGATGGTCAACTAGTCAAGCCTAGTCAACAAGTCAACAAAAGTCAACAAGTCACCAAAGTCAACAAGTCAACAAAAGTCAACAAGTCAACAACCATATCACCATAATACTTAATTAATATAATAGTTAATCACATATCATATTCTCATTAGGGTTGAGCATAAATTCAAAAAGTCAACGGTCAACTGTCAACAACCCTAATGAGAATCCGCTGCCTCTGCCTCCCTGTCAACTGTGCATACACATCCGCATCCGCGTTCCGAGGAACACGAATGCAAACTGGATAAATACAATCCCATAAGGTACACTAGGATCTGGCTTAAACCAAAGCCCGCTAGTGTAAACTGTCCGGACACTGTACGTGCACAAGTGCACGGATGTGACCGAACCCTGTCGCAAAACCATGCGACCTGTCGCAATACCATGCGACCTCTACTCTTTTGCCTAAAGGCGAAAAGCTTTCTGTGTGTGACTCTAAAGACTCGACACTACGCTGGCAGTGGGTTTAACCACAGACCGCAAGCGGCACTAGCTGTGCGTAACGGTCCCCAGGTAATGCCGACAAGAAGACGGACGAGGCGAAACCCATCTGAACTCCTACTGAGCCTGAGTGTGACATTCTCCGTACAGTCCGGTCTGTTGGTCTGATACATCTTATGGCGGGCCTAGGGGGCGGTAAACGTCAGTCCCCCAATAGCGGTACAAGTCGTGCAGGAGCGAAGCCCAAAACACCCTGAGATAACACTGGAAACCTACCAGTATATCTCGTTTGCCCTGGCCAGGGACTACTCGTGTAATGACTCTCCTAGACACAGCGCGATGTCAACCCCCAATACCGGGAGAGACGAATCCTGTCTAACCGTCACTGCCTCCAAGTGCTTCGGGACTGCACCCAACCACCACCTGTTTGCACGACTCCTTTGAGCCGTGGTAGGGTAGTGATCAAAGTACAGTGGGAACACTCTCGAGGCGGAGTGACAGTGTCAAGTCAGCGGACTAAGCTGTACTCATGTCACCTGGGAACTGATAACTGACGATAGGTATAATACCAACTAGTCAGTTCCCGACGAGTCCTGTCCAGTGTACCCGTAACCTAACTAGCACCGGCATACTATCTCAAGTACGACGTACTGACGGCTGTGGGACAGACCGTCTCCCACACTGGGATGAGAAGCGCATGCGCTGGTCTACTCCGGAGTATCGATGCCCTGTCTCGATAGTCCTGCGACCAGGGACCTGCATAAGGATGTGCTTATAGATTACCCAGCCCCACTAGTGTGACGGCCATCACATCGCTGGTAATCAAGCAAAGATCCTAAGGGCTCTACTAATGTGTATAGGCGATATACAAAAATAAACACATGTACATATTGAAGTAGAAACAAACCAAGTAGCATATTACTATTTTGAGCAAGATTGTATATACAAGGTGTATATCCCAAGCATCCATTAAGTAATATACAAACTAGTATGATACAGTAATGGCCTCTAGGGCATATACACTAACAATCTTGTTACTCTTTACCTTAACGTGTACACTGATTGTCTCTCTGTTACATGTTGGTAAAGCCCTTAGGATGTGTACTTAACTACTTGGACTATGATGCGGATCATACTAGTGGGGACATGGTAGTCCATAAGTACATCCTTCAAGGTCCCTAGTCGTGGGTGTATCGAGACGGGGCATCGATATACCAGTGTAGACTAGCGTATGCCTTCTTGACCCATACAGATGGGCGATGGATGATCCCATATCCATTGGTGTTTGACATCAGAGATGATATATGTGTGCTCAAGGAGACTGGGTACACTGGACGGACTCGTCGAGAACTCCCAGATGGTATTATACCTTACATCAGATGGCAGTTCTCTGGTGACACTGGTACAGGTTAGTCTGTAGACCCGAGATCGTCATAGAGTCTTGTATGATTCCCACTGTGCTTTGATTTCCACCTTACCACGTCCAAGAGGGCGTGCAAAACGGTGGTTTTTGGGTACAGTCCCGAATCACATGGAGGCAATGAGCGATAGAAGGGGATTCGTCTCTCCCGGTATAGGGAGTTGATGTTGCACTGTGTTCGATTGGCTATAACCGAAAATCCCTGGCCAGGGTTGTTGAGATTTACTGGTAAGTGTTATCAATAAATTCTCGAACTGTTATAGACCTCATATCAATACGACTTATCAAGCTACTAGGGTCTGACGTTTACCACCCCTAGGCGAGATATGCGACATATCAGACGACGAGACCGGAATGTACGGGAAGGTTACTGATTGGATTCACAGGAGAATGTACAGGCTTGCTTGTTGATCTTCTGATCGCTCAATACCCGGGTGGCCATTATGTTTAGCAGACCGCTTGCGGCTTGTGGGTGTTTGATATGATTATCACCTACTGCCGGCGTATTGACGAGTCTTTAGAGTCCTACACAGGGGTTTCCTGGCTCAAGCGAAACGGAGTAGGAGCACATATGTGATATGTACGGGACCGAGATTAATACGATTTGTGATACCGTATTCTACTCTCGCGATTCGTGACATTGATCGGTTGTATGCGATATAGCCGGGTTATCGGATCAAGTGTTGATTCGATAAGTTGTTACACATGATATTAGTCGGTTATAGCCGGGTTATTAAATCAAGAGTTGATTTAATAATTTAATGTAAAATTATATATTTGATATATTACATTACATTAACTAGTATTAGCTCACTTAAGATTTATTTTCTCACTTGATTGTGCAAAAGTATATATATGTGATATATATTTGTGTACACATGATTGTATTATGCTTGATGATACATCAAAGATGGGTGTATGAGACTTATACCAAGATTAGGATAAAGATTAGGGTTTTGTTTATATCTTAAGAATAACAAAAGAGAAAGACTTTGTCAAAGTTCTCAAGCTTTCATGAAACTTGTGGAAACATTGACAAAGTCAACTCTTTTGTCATTCTTAAGGATATTTAGTTAACCCAACCCTTAACCTCATACTTTGGTTAATTCTCTACATGAGTTAAGCATGATAGCTTAGCTCCCATGGTTACATTATTGAGAGGATAATAATTCAAAATATGATATTTTATTCTTTCTTCTTCTTCTTCTTCATCAAGCTCCATGAAAAGCTTACTAGCTCCAATGGTGCCATGAGAAAAAGTGTGAGAAAATCAATTCTAAAGTGAGCCCACTTCCTACTTCTTCATCCTCTACTACTTGCCATGTAGAACTTGCCATGTAGTTGAGTGTGTTCTCTTCACAAAATTCATGACTTAGTGAAGGAATAGCTTGAGTTAGTGTCTCCCCGACGTAGATCATCTTCGGCCTCGAAGTCATCGAAGCAAGCACGTTCGTTCTTCTTATGAAACTTCTCTAGAGTCCGGAGTTCACGATCGTAGTGATGGGGACATCTACACGGAGCTAATGAAGTGAAGGACAAGATCTACAAAGGTTGTAATCCCTCTCACTTAGTGTTAAAGAGTTTAACATGCTTGTTTTCGCCTAAACCCCTGTTTAAAGATCCGTCTTCGGGTTGTTCGGCACGGCCAAAATTTTAATCGGGCATGGTTGATGCCTCGTAGACCTTTATGCGTGTGCCTAGCAACCCTACAGTGGCATCCTTATATACAATTTGGGATTGGTTTTTTTTGGAGCAATATGTTTTATGATATTTACGATTTGGTATAGTGACTGAGCAGGACTAGTCCGAGGACAGTACCTGAATATATTTTGCATGCATTGATAGTTATCGAAGGGATTTCCAAAACGGAGATATAGTCTCAGTATTACTTATGTGTCCGAGATGACACAAGGCATTTAACAAAGGAAACTCTTCTAAATTATTTTTCAAAATGGCGGGACGGGTCTGTTAAACAAAGGGTGTATATATATATAGCTATTTTGTTACAATAAACGTCCGCCACTGTGCCGTGATATGCGCGTCGCACAACGACTTGAAAAGGTTTGGCATGCATTTCTTCGGATGTTTTGGCTAATTTACAACGTTGTGTACATGTATAGTTTTGATGTATATCATGTTGGTTTTCGTATTGGATTTTGACATTCGTGTTTTCACCAAAACTCCGATGATTGAGGGATGCTTGACGGAGTTTTGATTTTGGTTTATATACTCGTTTTTCATGCGCATGCATTGCGCTACGATGTGTTTAATGTATTTTTGATTTCGGAGCGCCGATGACTTGGCCATTTTATTGAAATGTTTTAGTATTTGAGGGGTTTAAATTTAAATTCGGGGATCGAATTTCTTTAAGGGGGAAGATTGTAACATTTCATAAAAATAAAATATTATTTTTGGGAATTTATATAATTAAAATAATAAATATTAAGAATATTTTAATGATATGTTATAGTTAAATACCAATAAATTGGAAAATATTTGGAAAATTATAGGAATTTCTGAAATGAGGGTGTTTTATATTATTTAAGAAAATTATAAATTCTTTACGATTAATTATATTCCATTTTAACGCTATTCGCGATTAAATATCACTAACCGTGCATTAAGCTTGATTTGTGCACATGACATGCACCATGTCATATTTCACATTTTTACATTTTCTACCAAGGCTTTTTCTTTATTTTCATGCATGGTTTGTTTTCAAAATGAGAAGAGAAAATAAAAGAATAGAATAGAAAAGAAAATATAAAGAAAGAGGTATGGGAAAGAGAGAGAAGATAGAGTGAGGTGATGGGTCGTTGACTTGTCTCCCATTTGTGTTCCCTCCATTTTTTATCTTCATCATTCTCTCTCCCTCTCAACCCTTGGCTGCCCTCTCTCCTCCACCACCTCAAACACCTCAAAACACCACAAAAAAATACATTAAAACACTTCACCCTCTTCACTAAAAACATGCACAAGCTTACTACAAGCATGAGAGATCAAGAAAAATTGGATTTTGAAAGCTTGAGCCAACTCAAGAATTTTCTTGAGTTGCCAAATGAGTTAATTCTTACACCATTAGTATTGTATTTGATTCACTTTAGCACCCATATTAGTTTAGAAGTGTTTAAGAGATGTTTAGAGAGGTTTGAAAATTCCTAGAAGAGGTTAGGGGATTTTATGAGTTGTGAAGTGTAAATTAAGGTTTAGTAGTGATCTTAAACCCCTTTAGTGTTAGGATTCTGGACAAAACCAGAGATTAAAGCCCCAAGTCACGAACTTAGAAACCCCGATATCGGATTTTATAGATTCTGTAAGGATATTTTGGGATCTTCTTCAACTCGTGAATCCTGAAAAATATTTTGCAAACACAGTGATACAAGCAGGCATCCTAGGAGCCACCATTGAAACCCAGGACCCCAATTCCACCTTGTGGTCGCAGATTAATCCTTTCTGGCCACAAATTGTGGCCAGGGTGATGGTGAATGGATCCGTGTTTGGTCCATGGCTCCATTGTCATTAAAATAGACCCTCCAAATGTGCAAAATTGGCTAATTTCACCTAGGGTAAAATCTGGAAGAGTTTTCCCAAGTTGCTGCGTTCGTTTTGCAGTCTTTAATAACTTGAGATTTGGTATTCATGTTTTTATCGGTCGATTCATGTTTGTACGTCAATCGTCAAGAGTTGTTAGGTTATTCTTGCATGCATAGATCATAGGTTTTAACCTATGTGTGATACGTATGCCGTTTTGGTTTTCGTATGGGATTTTGGTTTATGATCTTACGTGTGATATGTAGGTACCTCCGCGTAGGATTCGGATGACGAGCAAGAGAAAGGCTGCAACGACTTCGGCAAGCAAGGAACAATGTGAGTAGATATATATCTACGAGGGAAGTCGGGTGGATGGCGTAAAACACCACCGCAGTTTCGTAGTGCAAGATACGAATACGTTATATTTTATATATAGATATGTGCATTGTGATACATGGATGATTATCAGATAGGTTTTAGATGTTCATGGGTTAGTTTTAGTTTATTAGAAGTCACTTAGTTTAGCTTCTTAGTCGTAAAACCCTAGAGTAAAGTTTTGTATACACGCACACACACACGCATACATTTGTTTTACTTATACGTATATGGGGATATATATACATATATACATAAATATATGTATTTAAGTATGTATATATATATATAAGTTTACATATACATGGATAATGAGGATAGTATATGGTACTTGGAGATGAGTCGATGTGATTGGTCATGATGCCACGAGATCGGTGATGTGACTTGGTTCGTATTATGAGATACGACACGATATTATAGCGGGTCCTTAGGCGTTGTGTTTTCATACACACACATATATATTTATATATTGATGGTATCAGTATGTACTAGAGTTTAGATCAGTACCCCTAATTCAGGATATGTTGACAAGGATACCATATGAATAATGAGATAAACGTGATATTCGATCCGTACCGAGATTTGGGATGCTGTACGATGGATTTACCATACGTGATATGATTATGATGATAGTTCCGCACTCTTGACTCGAGGATGTTATATTATATATTGTATCGTACATGATACTATTGAGGTGGGATCACCGACTACTAGATATATTTATCGACTCAGACTTAGGTGGTTTTCCTTACCCTTTTGACTAGTCTGTTAGTTTAGTCCTGTAGTTTACTTGTAGATGTTAGACTGGACTCAAGTCATACTTATTTCAAAACTAACAAATCATGAGTATTTTAAAGACAGGCCAAGGGATTCTACGGATATTTCAAAGGGCGTACCTTTTCATAAAAACACCGTAGCCCCTATTTTCTAAACACCACGATTCGTGTTATTTCAATTGCCAAAACTGTATGACTCATATATATATGTATATTCTTATATGTCGCGTTATTATTCAGGTTCCGCATATTCTTTCTGTTCGCATCACATTGCATGCTTATTTTTGTTTTCATTAGTTATTATTAAAATCATGCTGTCAGGACACCCGCACCATTACCGATGATGCCTATGCCCTACGTACACCTGCTTGCCGGCTCACACACATCATGATCGGTAATTGCCATGTCACGTACACATTAGAAAAAACTATTTCATTGTATAAATTGCTAGCTGATAGTTTTCGACATAGTACTAGTACGCTTGCTTTTATATGATAGCTTAGACATTGCAATTATTACCGTGATATCTCATGCATGTGTATTTTCATTTGTCATGCAATATTATGGAACTTATTACCGGTATTTCATTGTTTATTTACCCTTGAGATTGGGATTTCGGAGATCCATGAGATTTCTGCATTTGGTGAAACCGCTAAGATTTTATAAACTTATTATCATTTTAAAGATAGAAAATTGCGGTTTTCTCATGATATGATTTGAGAGATGTCCACCATGAGTTTTCTCGGTTCTTGAGCGATATCATACACCCGAATCGAGGAAGAGGAGGAACCGTCTGTGGGTGCATGGTGGACCCGGTGCGGTACCCCGGGGCAAGATGGTCGCAGATGGTGGCGTTGAGCCTGGCAGGGGAGCACTACCGACCGGTGATTTTATTGTGACTCGACGGATATCCGGAGGATACCGATCGGAGTTTAGGCCAGTCCCGATTGCTGGAGCCTGAGGTATTGAGATTTGATGTTACGGGCCAGTCCGGATTGCCGGAGCCTGATATATTGAGATAGCGAGATATATATTATGTGTCGATGCTAGACACTGATTTTCTGTTGATTTCATTGATAATACCTCGATTTATATATATCCAGAAATCTCACTAAATTAAGAAAACAGTTTTCTCATTCATGATGTATTCTGTTTTCATTATTTTGCATCCATACATCATATATGATATGTTGCTAACTGAGGCACTGACACGAGCACTTGGTATTACACTTATGTATAGATGTTTTCCCTGGTCATTATCTGATGTTTCAGGTTATATATTATATGGATATTATGGTATGACCTCGGATAGAGTCATACATGTGATTTCTGCTCTATGATATTTTCTTCTCACGAGTTGGAAACTCACCCCCGTTGTGCCACAGTTTCTTGCAGGTTTTGCCGTACAGGTTTTTCTTGGCGGCTTTGCTGGTACATTGCTTCTTTCTGGGTGATTGCTTTGGTAGGTGGGTTCACTCACATCGTGACCACCATTGTACTTTATTTATTACAGTTTTTTCTAGTATCTCCATCAACTATACTTGTATATTATAGACTTAGAAGACCAGTGTATATTATTTCGATCTTAGAGTCGCGCTTGTATTATTGTGATTTTCTTGATTTTATTGGTTTCCTTTGAGTTTTGATCCTCGCCCTTCGGCGTTGTATATTATATTGCTTGCGTAGTTGTGACCGCCAATTGGCGATGAGCTAGCTCCCGCTTGGGGATGCCTTTATTCATTATGTATATATTTCATGTTTGTACCCGTTTGGGGCCAGTATTTACAAAGGAAACTCTGCCGAAATTTTTAGAAAAGATTTGAGATTTTAAAAATGCATACTTCGGCTTATGTTGTTAAAACCACTTGTTTTAAATCATGTTTTCTTCACTTCTTCCTTAAAATGGTTTAGATTTCTGGGATTTTTGGGTTACTTGAATTAGATGGGGTCCTATAAACTTCATATGATTCAAGTGCCAATCACGTGCCATTTTGGATCGTGACACGCTCCGGGTGGCCATTACGTTTGGAAGACCGCTTGCGGCTTATAGGTGTTTGATATGATCATCACCTACTGCCGGCGTATTGACGAGTCTTTAGAGTCCTACACAGTGGTTTTCTGGTTCATGCGAAACGAAGTAGGAGCACATATGTGATATGTGCGGGACCGAGATTAATGCGCATATGTGATACCGCATTCTATTCTCTCGATATGTGATATCGGTGGGTTAAATGTGATATAGCCGGGTTATCGGATCAAGTGTTGATTCGATGGATTGATCCATATGATATTAGTTGGTTGTATGGGATATAGTCGGATTATTAAATCAAGTTTCGATTTGATAATTTAATGTATAATTATATATTTGATATATTAACTAATATTTGCTCACTGAGTATTCTTTTTCTCACTTGTGTCTATATAGTATATATGTGATATATATTAATGTACATTTTATTGTGTCATGTTTGATGATACATGATACATGGGTGTATGACTTATACTATAGTTAGGATATTGTAGGGTTTATATTTATCTAAGTAATTCAAAAATAGATGGATTTTGCCATGGCTACAAGCTTGTAGAAGCTTGTAGAAACTTGTGGAAACATTGACAAAGTCCACTCTTTTTGTTTCATTTATAGATATTTATTAACATAACCATAAACCCTAGCTCTAGTTAAGTCTCTACATGAGTTAGTGCATGACACTAACTCACCCATGGTTCATATTCTCACCTCATGAGTTCATTCTTTCTTGATCACTTCATCTTCTTCCTCATGAGAAAATGCTTGCTAGCTTTTTTCTAAGTGATGAAATATTGTGAGAAAAAGAAATCTAAAGAGAGCACAATTCCTACTTCATCATCCTCTACTATTAGCCATTTAGTTTAGAATGTTTGCTTCACTAATTCACATATTAGTGAAGAGGTAGCATGAGCTTGAGTCTCTTCGACGTAGATCATTTTCGGCCTCGAAGACTTCGAGCAAGTTTGCATTTTTCGCCTTATGGAGCCACTCAAGAGTTCGGGAGATCATTACTTTCAGTGAAGGGACTTCTACACGGAGCACTTGAAGTGAAGGACCGGTCTAAAAAGGTTGTATTCCATATTCACTTAGATGTTAAGATGTTAACATGCTTGTTTGTTTAAATTTCTAGTTAAGATTCTAGGTTAGAGTTGTTTAGTTCGGCAAAAATTTGAAAATGGTATAGACGATACCTACCGAAACCTTGCTGCCTTGCTAAGTAACCCTACAGTGGTATCAGAGCCAAGCTAGAGATTTAAACGATGTTTGTTAGATTACGAAACCGAAACTGATCCGAAACTTGAAACACTAAATCTGGTTTCTATCGAATTTTTAAAGGTGTAAAAAAAAAATTTTAGCAACTGGAGAATGTTGTATGTGATATAACATGAACACCATACAAATTTGAAGCATTTCCATATGCTTTTGGCCGGCCAAAATGCCCCAAAAACCGAGCTCACCGAGTCCATTTGGGAATTTGGGCTTCAAATTTTCATGGTGTTCTAGTCTCTGGGTTTTGGTGTTTCAGGTGTTGCTAGTTTTTGCTAAATTTGCACGTAAAGTTAACATTTTGCAAATGCAACTTGGAGTGTTTCGTAGTCGTAATTCTAACATGTATTCAGGTTATTTAGACGATATTAAAAAGTTCAAACGGATATCAATAACCCATATTTTCCCTCGCTGGAAATTTTCAAGAGTTGTATTTTTTCCGAGTTTAAAATCTTCAGAAAATCTTACAAGCGATTCTGTGGACCGTCTAGAAGAACGATACCCAAAATCGAATTTTTGGATCGCGGAACTACGGTAATACCCTAAGGTTTGCGTCAGTTCCATGGTGACATGAGTGAGGCATGGGTCGGCCCTTCTACGGATGGTTCATAGGAGCTGTGGCAGTTTCTGGGTACTTATTGAACTCCGCTCAAGTATTTAGCTTTTCGAGAAATTTTGGGTGTTTGTTTATTCGATCGAAAAGTTTAACTTCCTCTACTTATTTGTGATTGTGATACAATATTTGGAATCCACATAATTAGATATGAGATAACTAGTTTGAATTTTATAAATCTAGCAGTTTAGTCACATTTGATCGGTTGCTACGGGATTTTGATGCTGATCAAAGTTCGTCGCAATTACGTAGAGTACGTGGATACTCGCCGGGTAACCTTACTAGATAGCCACGACCTATAGCCCCGACCAAGTGACTGTAGGAGACCCCGTCACCAAAAGCATCCGTTCGGGTGCTCGCGGCCGCGGTGTTCCGCCTTAGTGCACTTCGTCGACGGCATCGAGGGTGCGGCCGTCTACTAAAGTTTCCGACGAGAATTCGATCAGGTTATCGGGAATCTTGTTGAATTACCCGACCGGTTATTGAAATGTGTTTTCAATATCGAGACTAAAATACGGGGTTTATAATTGTTAGGCATGTGATTTCTAAGGAATTCATTTGTTAGGCATGAAATCCAAAGTATGAGATACATTGGGTTTATGATATCTAAGGTGGTTGTGGATTCCAACTGTTGTAGTTTTTTGCTTTCTTTTCTACGACCGTAAGTGTAATATGTGGTGTATCGCCGATTTCGTTGCTATATATCAACGACAATTGGGATACGCATATTTACTTACGTTGATGACATGTGATATTATGTGTTGCATTGATATGTTATATTGGATCGTCGTGTTTTAAATAGCCGGTTTTTTTTTATATGAGATGAGAGTTTTTCATTTTCATTCATGTAAAATCTTGTATGTAATATTCTATTATTGGGGCACTTCCAGGTTGAGGATGATATCACCATTGATGTATATTATTTACTTTTCTGCATTAAGATAGACCCAAGGAGGAGAGCACAAGTAACCGGGTTCTACGGTCCAGTGGGAGACCATCTCGAGAAGTCGAGACCGGGTCTCCTAACTCTAGAATTGGTAGGATTGCTTGCCACTCTCGTAGGGGTCTAGGGATGTGGGTTTGGCTATTAATCGTGACCTTGGAATCCGTGTTTTATACTGGCTTAATTTAAAACACGGAATTCCTAGTATATCCAATATTTCATATATTTTATTCTGCTGCTGATATTCTGTGATGTGATCACTTGATATTCTGAGACGAATGCTTTTATTATATATATGATATATGATAAATATTATTGCTTTCGTTTCTTCTGTGATGCTTAGGATGCATAATTTGATGGGACTTTATTAATGAGATTAATGAAATAAAAGAAATCTAAAGATGTTGTAGAAACTTGTCTCGAAAATTGGTAGCTCTAGTTCTTGCTTTGTATAGCGGTATTCCTTGTAGAATATCCAGCACCTTATTCGATAAGGAAAGAGCCGATATTCCTTCACCGGGAGTGACCTCTTTAGCGAAACTAGCAGATGCTACAACCCACTCGGTTTGTCTTTTGATTTCTTCTATAGTTTTTGCTTTGCATAGTGGTATTTGTGAAATATCCTGCACCTCATTCGATGAGGAAAGAGCCGAGATCCCTTCATCGGGAGTGACCTCTTTAGCGAAACTAGTAAAAGCCTAAAAACACTCCTTTTCAAAACCACTCGATTCTACAACGATATCAAGTTCATTACGCAAAGGGTTTTCTTAAAAACCAGTCGTAGCCCTCCGTCATTTCAGATAAGTAGTATTTAGTATTCTTGCTGCGTTTGTTGGCCTTTGTCAAGGCGTAGTGTGTGTTAGCTGACTAGTGCTTATCTACTTAAGCATATGATGCGATTGGATTAGGATAGTCGTGCGACCTTGTTGGATTTTGTCAAGGGTCGTGCGGGTGGGTTTAATTCAATCAGGAAATGACGGGTTGAACTTGACAAGCATCCTATGGTTTGTTGGCCTTCGTCAAGGTCATAGGAGGTTAGGGGCAAAATATTATCGGGAATTTCAAGTGTTGAAATTTGCAATGAGATTGCATACCTTCTATGAGATAGTTGGATCCCGATAATCATTGCGAGTAAGAGTTACTCCTGGGAGAGTTTTACGCATTACAATTAGCCGATCAAGTAGGTGTCTAGAACGGTGTTAACAGGGTTACGCCCCTAGGAAAACGAGATTTATTTTAATTAGGTCCGTGCGAAAGCAGGAGGAACCACCCTCAAAGTACCGACACTAGCCTGGACGAAAGATTAGCGAACTTGTACGGTGTAATTAATCCCAGCTAGTCTTATCTTTTAGGGTTTGAAGGAAGATTTGATAAAAATAGTGGGAGATATCCTGATTAGATAAAATAATAACCAATCTGATCTTAAAAGAGCGCACGCAGAATGTTTTCTTCTCTCTCTCTCTCCTGGTAGCGACCATGTCACGCCTTAATCAAGATAATAATATGGATGTATTGACCGAACCTACTTTTTATACTGAGCTGAGGAAAGTTGGTTCCGCTCCAAACTTATAATTGTTATAAGTCCGAGCAGGAAATAGGGGAATACACGGATTCCCATGCCACCCAATCGAGGATTAAGCATGATGACGCAAATTCTTCGGGTTTGTTCGTTACCAAGAACTGTTTTCTCAGTATCCTCTACGTCCTAGTTATGAGATACCGAATCAGGATCCCAAATATGTAAGAGTTACATGGGTTACAGAAAGGTAGAGAACTGAGAATGAGTGATATATCACTAAATTTTAGAGAATGGTGCAATTGTTGCAGCCAATTAATTGGCAGATATCACCTTGTATTAATACATTGATTCTGAACGAATGTTATTACATACTGAACCTGACATATAACATTACATCAGTTTATTTATTCAGTTAAAGAAGGATATAATTCTGTACTGGAGGATAATGTTGTGAACATTTTCCTGAATCAAAAGTTGATTGCATCAGGCACGTTATGTAATAGCATATACATTCTAAATCAAAACAACAGTTCAAAGTATATAGAACAGAACATATACAAGAGGAGTAGTTCAGAAATGAACGAATCCTTCTTGTATCATTATAGACTAGGTCATATCAATGCGACACGACCAGCTAAGTTACATAAAGATGAATATGAGAATCTTTTCGAACTTTCATCTTATGATACTTGCCAGTCTTGTCTCAAAAATAAAATGACCAATACTCCGTTTACTAGAAACAGAGAAAAAGTTAGTGAGCTCTTGGGACAGATACATGATGATGTATATGGTCCAATGTCTACAAATGCCAGGCTTGGTTCTTCGTACTTCGTTATATTCATCGACTATCTCTTAGGATTCGTACATATGTTCCTGTTTAAACACAAGTCTGAAACTTTTAAGAAATTCAAGGAATATAAGCTTGAAGTTGAAATACCAAAGGGGTAGAAGTATTAAAGTCCTACAATGTGATCGAAGAGGAGAATACTTGCGTATGGGGTTCCTAGAGTTTCTAAAAGGAGAATGCGATTCTCTCTCAGCTTACTCCTTTGTATACACCACAGCACAACGGTGTATCGGGGCGGAGGTATCGCACCATATGAGATATGACGCGCTCTATGATGAGTGCTGCTGAGTTACATATTTTTCCTTTTGGAGTTATGCACTTGAGAAGTTGCATACCTATTGAATGGGGTTCCATCCAAATCAGTGACTACCACTACATATAAGATATGGTATGGGAAGAGACCATGTCTTAAACGAGTTAAGATATGGGGTTGTCTGGCTTATGTTGAAAAGAAAAATCCGGACAAGCTCGAGGCAAGGTCAATTCTGTAAGTTTGTTGGATATCTCAAACAATTGCAAGGGTATATCTTCGACTACACTGAGGAGAGAAAGGTGTTTTGTTTCTCAGCATGCCGCCTTTTTAGAAAAGGAATTTCTTGTGAAGAAATTTGTGGCCATGAGGTAGAACTGAATGTTGTTCCAGCATGACAAACTAACATCTGATAATTTGGTGAAACCAAAGGATTCAATAGTCTCCAACGAACCTCAGCCTCTCCGCGAATCTGGTAGGGTTCCTCATCCACTTGAGAGATACTATGGTCTTCTCGGTGACAGTGGGAGCGAGGTTTCCATCATGGTTAATGATGGCCCAACTAGGTTCAGGCAGGCCATCACGAGTGGCGACTCTATGAAAAGGCTGGATGCTATGCGATCAAAGATGGAATCCATATACACCAACAAAGTATGACTATGAAAGTTGCACCTAAAGGGGTAAAACCCATCGAGAGTGATCAGATATTGAGAAGATTCTTGGTGTAAATGGAAATGTTGAGACTTTCAAAGCTATGCTTATGTCCATCAGGATCAATGCGCGCATCACGGAGTTGGAACATCTATTTTGATGTGGCAGTCAAAGAGTTTGACTTCATCAAAAGGGTAGATGAACCTTGTATATACAAGAAGGTTGTAGAGAGTGAGGTTGTGTTACACGTATTGTACGTAGATGACATACTCTTGATAGGAAAGGGCTTCCTATGCTACAATCGGTCAAGCTCCTCTTATCACGAGGATTCTCCATGGAAGATCTGAAACGCAAGCTCGGAGCATGTCCTCAAGAATCTGAACGGTCCGCTCTGATTGACCGGCGGTCTGCGGATAGAAAACTGCACTGAAATTCAATTCGTGTCCAATGTATCTTAATGTTTCTACAATAGTCGGCTGGTGAACTGGGTGCCTTGGTCGAACACAATACAAGTCGGAACTCCATGTAGTCGCACAATATCATCAACATATATCTGAGCATACTAAACGAATTTGAAAGTGGTCTTACATGTAGAAAGTGAGCTGCTTTCGTCCATCGGTCTACGATAACTCAAATAGAGTCTTACTCTCGACTGGTCCTAGGTAGTCTTATTAGTGTATATGTCCTAGAGGTCATTACTGTATCATACTAGTTTGTATATTACTTAATGGAAGCTTGCGATATTCACAGTTGTATAGACAATCTTGCTTAAAATGGTAGTATGCTACTTGGTTTGTTTCTAATTTAATATGTGCAAGTGTTTCTTTTAGCATATCGCTTATACATATTAGTGTAGCCCTTAAGATCTTTGCTTGATTACTAGCGTTGTGATGGCAGTCACACTAGTGGGGGCTGGGTAATCTACAAGCACATCCTTATACAGGTCCTTAGTCGTAGGATTATTGAGACAGGGCATCGATACTCCAGAATAGACTAGCGTATGTACTTCTCATCCCAGCAGGGGAGATGGTCTGTCCCACAGCCATTAGTACGTCGCGCTGGAGATAGTATGTGGGTGCTCGTTAGGTTACGAGTACACTGGACAGGACTCACTGGGAACTGTTGGTTAGTACTATACCTATCGTCAGATAACAGTTCCCAGGTGACAGGGGTACAGCTTAGTCCGTCGACTTGACACAGCTACTTCGCCTCGAGTGTGTTCCCACTATACTTTGATTACTACCCTACCATGGCTCAAAAGAGTCGTGCAAACAGGTAGTAGTTGGGTGCAGTCCCGAAGCATATGGAGGCAGTAGCGGTTAGATAGGATTCGTCTCTCCCCGTATTGGGGGTTGATATCGCGCTGTGTCTAGGAGGGCCATTACACAAAGTCCCTGGCCAGGGCAAGCGAGATTTGCTGATAGTGTTTCCAGTAGTTTCTCAGGGTACTCTGGGCTACACTCCGGCACGACTTGTACCGCTATTAGGGGTCTGACGCTTACCGCCCCTTAGGCCCGACATGCGATACTCTCAGACGAACAGACCGGACTGTACGGAGATTGTCACATTCAGGCTCAGTAGGAGTTCGGATAGGTTCACCTCATCGGTCTTCTTATCGGCATCTACCTGGGGACCGTTACGTACAGCTAGTACCGCTTGCCGCCTGTGGTTAAAGCCACTGCCAGTGTAGTGTCGAGTCTTTAGAGTCCCACACAGAGGGTTGTTTGCCTTTGGGCAAAACAGAGTAGAGGTCGCATGGTTTTGCGACGGGGTTCGTTCACATCCGCGCACTTGTGCACGTTTGGTGTCCGGGCAGTTATTACTAGCGGGCTTTGGTTTAAGCCAGATCCTAGTATTTGTTTTGGGATTGGTTTTGTCTCATTGTATTCGGGTTCCTCGGAACACGGATGCGGGTGTGTATGCACAGTGGACAGAGGCAGAGGAACCTCATTAGGGTTGTTGACCGTTGACTTTTTCTAAACCCAAATGAGAATGAGAAATATGATTAATAAAATTAATTAAGGATAATTGTGCCATGGTTGAGGTTGGCTTGACCATTTGACTTTTGTTGACCATTTGACCATGATCATTTCTTTTGCAACATGCTTCTTCATTCTTGCAAATTGCATTAAATTTGAAATGATAATGGTCATTTCAACTAACCATCACAATTTTCTTTAGTTATTACTATTATTGTTATTATTCTCATATGAGAGTATGGTTGAATTATTCTAGCTATGTAACATTTCAAAAAATATAAAATATTATTTTTGGGAATTAAATATTAAAATAATATATTTCCCGAGAACTGCCGATTTGCGAAATTGTGGTTTTTGAAAAAGGGTATAAATATATACCAATAATTATGAAATAAATAGAAATTAAAATGATTTATTCATTTAATATATTATTAAAGGTTTTGACAATTTTAAAATTTATTAAATGCAGTTTCGATGAAAACCCTGATTAGTGCACTGCTAATCGCGATTAACCCAAATCCGTGTTTTTACAGTTTCCATGGTTAGTGCACCATGACATGTTTAATTTAATTGCATGTTTCATTTCATTTGGGCTTTATATTACGGTTTATTGGTGTAGAGAAAAGAGAAATGATTAAAGGAAAAGTCAAGGAGACATAATGATTAGGTTAGGTGAGCTTTGGAGAGAGAAAGAGAGTGTGAATTAGTGAGAGGGGTAAGGGGGCTGCTGCCCATTCTTTTTTCCCCTATCTTTTTTCTTCTTCTCTCCTTCATCTCCATAACTCCACCACCCTCCACCAAAATCCCTAGATCCATCTCCTATCAATCCCCAAAACCCTACACACCCTTCACAAAAGTTAATCCCTTCTTCGACCTCTACACATGGGACCAAGAAAAATTCAGTTTTGATGATCGTGGGGGATTCATGGGTGCTATATAAGGTATAATTTCTTCCCTTTAGATTAGTTTTGTGTGATATTATGTTTAGATGTCGTTTTGTGAAGATTAGTGGACATTTGAAAACCCTAGTGAATGTTTGAGTGTTGGTTTGAATTGGGTGATGCTTAGTGGCTGTTAACTAAACTTTGGTGCTGTTTAGTGACCTAGACCAGACCTTAGAAACCCCAAAACACGGATTTAGAAACCCGGCATCGGATAAATGTGTGATCTTTGGAGGTATTTTGGAATCTGGAGCAACCCGGAGACACTAGAATTGATTTTGGAATTACTGGGAGTCGTGCAGGCACCTAGGAAGCTACCACCAAGACCCGAGCCCCTAATTCAAATCCTAGGCCACAGATTTAATCATTCTGGCTGCAATTTGCGGCCAGAGTAGAAGGGAATGGGTTCATTTTTGTTCCAGGGTTCATTTTGCACTAAATTAGACCCCTCCTATATGCAGTTTTGGCTAATTGTCACCTGGGGAAAATCTGGGAGCATTTTGGTGTGTTTTAGGCGATGTTTTACGTATTTTTAAATGCACTTTCTTGATATTTGGATTTGTATTTTGTTGTCGGGTGTTCGTACATCGACAACAGGGGTTGTTTGATTGATTTGCACGTTTAGGCCATAGGTTCTAACCTGTGAGCACACTGTACGCTGTATCGGTTTTCTGCATCGATTTTAATACGTATTGCGATTGGTTATTATTGTAGGTAACCTCGCATGGATTCCGAGGCGAAGAAGCGTGGCGTCATCGATTTGGGCGAGCGAAGACCAGGTGAGTAGATCTATATCTACCGGGGAAGTCGGATGGATGGCGTATAGCACCCCCGCAAACTTTTGATGGGAAACCGATTATAAAGTATGGTTAGGAAACCTATATTAGGAAACTAGGGTTAGAATATAGATAGCTATGTAGTCATATTAGAAACTAGAGGATTGTTAAGCATGATATGCTACTACTACTACCCTAGGATGATGTTTAGCGATATTACCGCTTAGGGTTCTGTAGGACAAGGTAGTCGATGTAGATGCGTCATCCGAACCATATTTGTTTCTGAACCAAAGAATCATATGTATCTTTTAAATGTATATCTTTAGGGACGTTATAGATTTTCAAATGATATATTTTCCTTAAAAACACCGTAACCCCTGTTTTCAAAACTACGGTTCACTTCTTTAAAAATCTGATTGTATGGTTCGGGTGTGTTTGTTAGATTAGATAGTTATACTTAGTAGAGATAGCATATTGATGTAAACTCGACATGATATGAGATTATTGCAGATGCGACCTGGGACATAGGTATATAGGGTTATATATATTTATAGAACGTGGTGAATCATGGATGATAGGCCGTATGTGATAATAGGCCGTACCCTCATTTGTCGTATAGGATGATAGGATCCCTTTTAGTATAATGCCGCCGGACGATAATATTCCGTGCGTGATGAGTTGACTTGATGATTGATCCTTACCCTTGACTAGAGGTTTCCATACGATGGATTATACCGTACGCGGTGTTTTGGGGCTAGATGCCGATTGATAGATTCACCGACTCGGACATATGATTGTTACGTATACCTTATAGCTGTTAGCTGATGATTTACTTGCTACATTCATGATATTATTATTGCATCGCATATACCCATGATAGTACACTTGCACCATTATCGATGATGCGTATGTTAAACGTAAATATAATTGCCGGCTCACACACTTCATCATCGATAATTGCCATGTCACTATACAGTAGGGTTGCTGCATCATGACATATACATATTGTACCTATATAGATAACTGGCTTTATTGTAAAATTGGGAACCGCAAGTTATATTTTAAAAACTGGAATCATCTTAAAAGAGCGGTTTTCCCTTAATAAGTCATATCACTATTCTGCGTTGCATGAAACACGATATGCTTACATTTTTATTATATATCACGCACATCATGCTCTATTATTTTACGCATTGAGATATGCTGTTTTCAGGAGATTTTTGGATTTCAGAACCGAGGATATTTCAAAAGAGATTATGTGTTGTTTTAAAAACCCGGTTTCTCTTGATATGATATTTCAGTGCGTCCACTATGTGTTTTCTCGGTTCTGAGAGCGACATGTGAAACCTGATTCGGGGATGCGAGTGAGGCCGAATGCGGGTACATGGTGGACCTGTTATGGTTCCCCGGGGCGAGAAATGTTTTTCGTGGAGTAGACGATGAGCCTGGCAGGGTGGCGAGTACCTACCGGTGATAGTATTTGGGCTCGGCGGATATCCGGAGGATACCGACCGGAGTCGAGAGATGAGATTGGCCAATCCGGACTGACGGAACCCGAGATATGAGGACTTACGTGCCGATGCTTGGCACGGTTTTCATGATGTTTTCGAGTGTCGATGCTAGGCACTCAGGTTCCATGATTTTGATGTGTCGGGAGGGACACCATTGATATATATATATATATCCTCATACTTTCATGCACACTCCTTTATGATATTTGCGTTCATACAGACATTGATTTTGGGTGGACGAGATCCACGTGCATACATACCTTGATTATGGTTGGACCAGATCCATATACATGCATTGATTATTACTGTTGGATGTTATCCACAAGCTTAGGTAGTGACTATCTTGTTGGCGCATATACGACCCGGTCACCCTACATATCATAGTATTACCTTATGATATAGTTGACCTATGAGTCATTGTTTATTCGATTTCTACTTATAGATATATTTCTATTCACGAGTTGGCAACTCACCCCCGTTGTGCCATAGTTCTTGCAGGTTGACCGCTTGGATCAGTAGCGGATTCGCTGGCACACAGCTTTATTTGGGTGTTTTGCATTGATAAGTGGGACATTGTATCGTACCCACTCTTGTATTATATTTCGTATTGTATCTAGTTAACTCCATCAATCAATCAAAAGTTGTAATTGTATAAGTGATGAGACTTAGTGAGACTTGAGACTTGTAGTTGCAAGATTTGAGCGATGCGTTTTATTTTCCCTTTTAGGTCATATCGTTCTCTTTTCTTTATTTTTTGTGGTGAACTTCGCCGTTGGGCGTCGTATACTTATTTATACTGTATTGCATGGTTGTAATCCGCCGTTTGGCAAAGAGCTACCTCCCGCTTGGGAATTCCTTTATTCTTATTATGTATTGTGGTTTTGGATCAAAATATACAAAGGAGGTGCTACCAAAATTTTTCAAAAGGCGAAACATGTTTTCAAACTAGGAAATTTCATTTGCATCTTTCATGCTTCTTTCTATGCATTAAGAAAACTTGATTTCATTATTCCTTTATTTCAAAACTCCACCTCCTTTATTTTCTTAAAAAGGTATAGATTTCTGGGGTTCAGCTTACTTGAATTCCGATACGCCTTTAGACGTTGCGTGATTCAAGTGCTGGTCACGAGCTAATATTTTGGATCGTGACAAAGTTGGTATCAGAGTGCTAGGTTTAACCTTTGTTCAAGTCTATGTTTGACTATGCGGAGTCTAGGGCGGGAGTGTATTTCGGAACCTAGGCTTGACTTTACGGAACCTAGACTTGGACGGGGGGGGTATTAGACCCGAACTTTCGTTTCATAGGCTGACCCTGATTGATGGAGTAGGTAGCTTGAGTAGAGTAACATACCGTACGTATGTTCCGCGGCATATTTACGATACGATACTCCACTTAAGAAACCTTAAGATGTACATATTTTTGAGACCAGTGATTCTCTTCGTTTCCATGATTATACACCCTTGTAGATCCTCGATTCTATTAGTTCCATGATCATACTTTCATTGATGCTGTTCCTTCTTATGATCATGTATCCATACTGGATTTGTCGTTTCCTCTCTTGTCGTTGATCTGCTCCTTTTGATACTCGATTGAGGTTCCTGTCACCATTGTTTGAGCACTGTTTGAGTTGCTGCTTGTGTTACGGTCAGGGCGAGCTCGTCTGGTATGAGGGCCGACCATTGTGTTTCCTGGTGACATGGGAACGTCACGAATTAGTATTGATGATTGTGACCACTTGTGGAGGCGAGTGATTGGTTTTACACCGGATGATCGGGCCATTGTTAGAGCAGCCAGTTGAGAGAGGACTGTTAATGTACAGCATACCTCAGAGATTATCATGTCGCCGACCGTGCAGACAGATGACCCAGCTGTTGCTGAGATTGATGGGATGTCGCTCCCAGAGCTTACGAGCTAAGACCGCCGGAGCTTCCAGGCAGAAATGCGACAGATGATAGCTGGTCTACCCCGATTTGAGAGACGAGAGTGATTCGTCCGATTTATGTGCCGGAGTAGGCCCAGTTGAGTTGAAGATTTCCAGAGTGGAGAGTCTTACTCAGATCTAGAGCAGATCGATTTAGAGATGACCGTCAATGTATCGCCTTTCCTGGAGGATTGAGGCGTTGTTCAGCGTACAGACGAATGAGCCAGTCGTTGCTGCAAATGACGAGGTATCGCCCAGAGGTTGGAGCTACTGCAGCATAAGTATATACTTAGGGATATGATGGAAGGTCGCTAGCCACCCAAGGGTGAAGTACTAGGACATGTGGTTCGTTCGCTACCCGATGCGAAGTTATCAGATAGATTGATTCTAGCTAGAGACGACTTCACCCAGATTCGTTGAGAGTCGATAGAGACGATCGAATGTCAAGAAACCATATTCCAAGTTTAAAGTATTCGGAAAGATGTGCAAGAAATCCTATGGACCCTTTAGAAGAATGAAACCCTAACTTGACATAATGACCGTGTGAAAGCCTTTGAACCTTAGGGTTTGCGGCAGTTCCACGGCTCCATTAGTGAGGCTTGGGTTTGCCCTTCTACGGCTGGACCACTGATGCTGTGGCATGTACTCGATACTATTAAACTGTACCCAAGATTTTGATCTCTTGAGGGATTATGAGGTTTTGACATATCGATCGGATGGTTCGACATCATTCGGATATCTTATGATGGGATACATTGCTTGGGAGACTCCAGATACGGCATAGCCGTTGGAGCGCAGTCCTTGCAGCCAGGAGAAGACGAGTCCGAATCAGTCGACATTAGAGCCGAGTGAAGTGGAGAGTTTGCACGAGAATTCGACAAGTATAGAGTATATCTCCGGTGGTTGGGATGAGTTTCCGAGGAAATGTGTTCGGAACACGCAGATGTCCAGAGAACGAGAAAGACTATATATGAGTACCAGCCTCCGTACAGTTCGGCATAGGCGAGATCGGAAGAGACCATGAGCAAGATTCCTTCTTGGGCACTGCTGCAATGAGATTTGCACCTAGGATCAGAGGTGTCATGTGTATTCGGAGAGCCAAAGGCTGACGCCAGTGACATGCTGCTTTATGAGCGGTCGCGATGATTGATCGAAAGATGACCAGAGAAGTGCTAGAGCGGAATCATTCCCGTTAGCACACCTGACAGGGACGATGGGCTGATGGATTGCGGGATTGGTAATTCGAGGAGAAGATGAGTAGCCAGCGACAGAGGACGCCAGACCATAAGCAGGAGACAAATGGATAATCTTGTTCTGCCAGTTTCTAGGCGCACCGATTTATTTCTCGACATTTTAGGAGGTGTACCTCGATGTCTTTTGTTGCGATTTGCGTTTGTGATCTGAGTATCACGCTTATATCGCTTGGATTTGAGTTTTGAAGACGAGTTTCCTGATATTGATTTCGTGCACCAAGGCTGCACCTACTGGTTATTTACATTTGTGCATAGTTATTGCACTTGAGATATGTTTTTATACACCATTGTGTTGATTTGCGATTTGTGCATGCTTATTGCGTTTGATGTCGGTTTTATAACTGCGTAGCATGGGTTTATGATTTCATGGATTTCATACGGATGATTTTCTTTTTGCACTCGGTATAGCTTATATGTGCTTGTAGTGCAATGATATATGTTTTGTGCACGCAGTTGCACACGATCTTGATTTATACACCTTGATATACTCGGTGTTGCTTTGATGCGTTCGAGTTATTGATTGTATTTCGTGCATTTGATGCACCCGATGTTATTTCGTGCACTTTAGATGCACTTGATGTTGTTGTCGTGCACACCCGTTGCACTGGACAGATGTTTTTGTGCACACCCGTTGCACTTAGTTTTGCTTGTGCGTATTATAGCACCTGTATTTGTATTTGATTCCCATGCGCACCAGACGCATGCGATTTTTGGATACGCCCTTTTGAGGCTGATTTTGCTTTTGAGCACTTTGTTTTCATGTTGGGCACTATATTGTATAGTAGCCAAACAGGACTGATCTGAGGACAGTACCTGAGTACTTTGCATGCATTAAAGGATTACCAAAGGGTTTTCAAGAGGAGCTATAGTCTCGCTATTTTCTTAAGTGTCCGTGAGCGACACGAACGTTTATAAAGGAAAACCTTTTGGGGTATTTTGAAAAGCGACGGAACGTGTATTTAACAAAACATATATGGACATATATTATTATTTTAAAATGAGTGTCCGTCAGTTATGCCGTGAGTTAGGCATCCACGCGGCGGTTTAGAAAAGATTTTGCATGGATTTCATTCAAATTTTTGAGTTTTTCAAAGATGCGTAATATATACGTATTATAGTATTTGACTAGTGTATATTGGATTTCAGTAGTGATTTCGAGATCTGCATCTCTATTGCAAATCCGAGGATTTGCGTGACGCTTGACGGAGCTTGGTTTGAGTTTTTACTCGTTTTTATGCGCACTGGACGTGCTGTGTTATTTCTGCGTTTCCCATGATTTCGGATCCCCGTTGTTTTGAGTCGATTATTGAAATATTTTAAATTTTAGGGTTTTAAATTTAAATTCGGGGACCGAATTTATTTAAGGGGGGAAGATTGTAACATTTCAGAAAATATAAAATATTATTTTTTGGAATTTAATATTAAAATAATATATTTCCCGAGAACTGCCGATTTGCGAAATTTGGGTTTTCGAGAAAAAGTACAAATATATACCAATAATTATGAAATAAATAGTAATTAAAATGATTTATTCATTTAATATATAATTAAAGGTTTTGGCAATTTTAAAATTTATTATATACAGTTTCGATGAAAACCCGATTAGTGCACTGCTAATCGCGATTAAGCCAAATCCGCGTTTTTTCAGTTTCCATTGTTAGTGCACCATGACATGTTTCATTTTATTGCATGTTTCATTTCATTTGGGCTTTATATTACGGTTTATTGGTGTAGAGAAAAGAGAAATGGTTAAAGGAAAAGTCAAGGAGACATAATGATTAGGTTAGGTGAGCTTTGGAGAGAGAAAGAGAGTGTGAATTAGTGAGAGAGGGAAGGGGGCAGCTGCCCATTCTTTTTTCCCCTATCTTTTTTCTTCTTCTCACCTTCATCTCCACAACTCCACAACCCTCCACCAAAATCCTTAGATCCATCTCCTATCAATCCCCAAAACCCTACACACCCTTCACAAAAGTTAATCCCCTCTTCGACCTCTACATATGGGACCAGGAAAAATTCAGTTTTGATGATCTTGGGGGATTCATGGGTGCTATATGAGGTATAATTTCTTCCCTTTAGATTAGTTTTGTGTGATATTTTGTTTAGATGTCATTTTGTGATGATTAGTGGACATTGGGAAACCCTAGTGAATGTTTGAGTGTTGGATTGGATTGGGTGATGCCTAGTGGCTGTTAACTAAACTTAGGTGCTGTTTAGTGACCTAGACCAGACCTTAGAAACCCCAAAAAATGGATTTAGAAACCTGACATCGGATAAATGTGTGATCTGTGGAGGTATTTTGGAATCTGGAGCAACCCGGAGACACTAGAATTGATTTTGGAATTACTGGGAGTCGTGCAGGCACCTAGGAAGCTACCACGAAGACCCGAGCCCCTAATTCAAATCCTAGGCCGCAGATTTAATCATTTTGGCCGCAATTTGCTGCCAGAGTAGAAGGGAATGGGTTCATTTTGTTCCAGGGCTCATTTTGCACTAAATTAGACCCCTCCTATATGCAGTTTTGGTTAATTGTCACCAAAGGAAAATCTGGGAGCATTTTGGTGTATTTTAGGCGATGTTTTCCGTATTTTTAAATGCACTTTCTTGATATTTGGATTTGTATTTGGATGTCGGGTGTTCGTACATCGACAACAGGGGTTGTTTGATTGATTTGCACGTTTAGGCCATAGGTTCAAACCTGTGAGCACACTGTGCGCTGTATCGGTTTTCTGTATTGATTTTAATACGTATTGTGATTGGTTATTATTGTAGGAACCCTCGCATGGATTCCGAGGCGATGAAGCGTGGCGTCATCGATTTGGGCGAGCGAAGACCTGGTGAGTAGATCTATATCTACTGGGGAAGTCGGGTGGATGGCGTATAGCACCCCCGCAAACTTTTGATGGGAAACCGATTATAGAGTATGGTTAGGAAACCTAGATTAGGAAACTAGGGTTAGAATATAGATAGCTATGTAGTCATATTAGAAACTAGAGGATAGTTAAGCATGATAGTTACTACTACTACCCTAGGATGATGTTTAGCGATATTACCGCTTAGGGTTCTATAGGACTAGATAGTCGATATAGATGCGTCTTACGAACCATATTTGTTTCTAAACCAAAGAATCGTTTGTATCTTTTAAATGTATATCTTGAGGGATGTTACGGATTTTCAAATGATATTTTTTCCTTAAAAACACCGTAACCCCTGTTTTCAAAACTACGATTAACTTCTTTAAAAATCTGATTGTATGGTTCGGGTTTGTTTGTTAGATTAGATATTTATACTTAGTAGAGATAGCATATTGATGTAAACTCGACATGATATGAGATTATTGCAGATGCGACCTGGGACATAGGTATATAGGGTTATATATATTTATAGAACGTGGTGAATTATGGATGATAGGCCGTATGTGATAATAGGCCGTACCCTCATTTGTCGTATAGGATGATAGGATCCCTTTTAGTATAATGCCGCCGCACGATGATATTCCGTGCATGATGAGTTGACTTGATGATTGATCCTTACCCTTGACTAGAGGTTGCCGTACGATGGATTATACCGTATGCGGTGTTTTGGGGCTAGATGCCGATTGATAGATTCACCGACTCGGACATTTGATTGTTATGTATACCTTATAGCTGTTAGCTGATGATTTACTTGCTACATTCATGATATTATTATTGCATCGCATATACCTGTGATAGTAAACCTGCACCATTATCGATGATGCGTATGTTACACGTACATATATTTGCTGGCTCACACACTTCATCATCGATAATTGCCATGTCACTATACAGTAGAGTTGCTGCATCATGACATATACATATTATACCTACATAGATAACTGGCTTTATTGTAAAATTGGGAACCGCAAGTTATATTTTAAAAACTGGAATTATCTTAAAAGAGCGGTTTTCCCTTAATATGTTATATCACTATTCCGCGTTGCATGATACACGATATGCTTACATTTCTATTATATGTCACACACATTATGCTCTATTATTTTACGCATTGAGATATGCTGTTTTCATGAGATTTTTGGATTTGAGAACCGTGGATATTTCAAAAGAGATTATGTGTTGTTTTAAAAACCCGGTTTCTCTTGGTATGATATTTCAGTGCATCCACCATGTGTTTTCTCGGTTCTGAGAGCGACATGTGAAACCCGATTCGAGAAGGCGGATGAGGCCGAATGCGGGTACATGGTGGACCCGGTATGGTTCCCCGGGGCGAGAAATGTTTTTCGTGGGGTAGACGATGAGCCGGCAGGGTGGCGAGTACCTACCGGTGATAGTATTTGGGCTCGGCAGATATCCGGAGGATACCGATCGGAGTCGAGAGATGAGATGGGCCGATCCGGACCGACGGAGCCCGAGATATGAGGATTTACGTGCCGATGCTGGGCACGGTTTTCATGATGTTTTCGAGTGTCGATGCTAGGAACTTAGGTTCCATGATTTTGATGTGTCGGGAGGGACACCATTGATATATATATATTTCCTCATACTTTCATGCACACTCCTTTATGATATTTGTGTGCATACAGACATTGATTTTGGGTGGACGAGATCCACGTGCATACATACCTTGATTATGGTTGGATGGGATCCATATACATGCACTGATTATTACTGTTGGATGTTATCTACATGCTTAGGTAGTGACTACCTTGTTGGCACATATACGACCCGGTCACCCTAGATATCATAGTATTACCTTATGATATAGTTGACCTAGGAGTCGTTGTTTATTCGATTTCTACTTGTAGATATATTTCTATTCATGAGTTGGAAACTTACCCCCGTTGTGCCATAGTTCTTGCAGGTTGACCGCTTGGATCAGTAGCGGATTCGCTGGCACACAGCTTTATTTGGGTGTTTTGCATTGGTAAGTGGGACATTGTATCGTACCCACTCTTGTATTATATTTCATATTGTATCTAGTTAACTCCATCAATCAATCAAAAGTTAGAATTGTATAAGTGATAAGACTTAGTGAAACTTAAGACTTGTAGTTGCGAGATTTGAGTGATGGGTTTTATTTTCCCTTTGGGGTCATATCTTGCTCTTTTCTTTATCTTTTGTGGTGAACTTCGCCGTTGGGCGTCGTATACTTATTTATACTGTACTGCGTGGTTGTGATCCGCCGTTTGGCGAAGAGCTAGCTCCCGCTTGGGGATGCCTTTATTCTTATTATGTATTGTAGTTTTGGATCAAAATATATAAAGGATGTGCTGCCAAAATTTTTCAAAAGGCGAAACATGTTTTCAAACTAGGAAATTTCATTTGCATCATTCATGCTTCTTTCTATGCATTAAGAAAACTTGATTTCATTGTTCCTTTATTTCAAAACTCCACCTCCTTTATTTTCTTAAAAAGGTTTAGATTTCTGGGGTTCAGCTTACTTGAATTCCGATACGCCTTTAGACGTTGCGTGATTCAAGTGCTGGTTACGAGCTAATATTTTGGGTCATGACAAACTAATTCTCTCTTGCTCTCTCTCTCTCTCATGCTTAGCTCTTCCTCTTCCTCTCTCAAAGCTCTCATTTATCATGTGTTGAGAACCATGAGCTTGTGAGATAAAACCATCAAGACTTCTCTCTACTCATTTTAGGGTTCTTAGTTTAGCAAGCCAGGCACTCTTGTTACCTCTTGGTTAAGGTAGGAGGTCAAGGTAGAGGCCTTCGGGTGGATCTTTCTTCGGCAAAGAGAATAAGACGAGGAGGAGCCGTCTACACCACTCCAAGGAGCAAGCAAGAAGGAGGACCACAACAAGAAGAGAAGGAGTTCAAGATCTAGGTATAACCATCTAAGATAGTAGCTAGAACTTGTTGTTAGATTGTTAGTTTTTGTTTAGCAAAGATCCTCTAAGTTTAGTCCATGTTACCTTGTGTTAAAAATTCATTTTTTACCTATTCCGCCTCCCCGTACGCACCGGGGTGGGAAACATGGACTTACAGTGGTATCAGAGCCTAGCTAAACAACAACTAACATGTTAGCAAAGTATTTAGAACTTCGATCCGAAAAAAAATCGCAAAATATGTCAAAATCTTGTGCTTTCTACCGTTTTTAAAAACAGGTCTAAAAATATTTCCACACACGTGAAAAATAAGTGCAGGGTTTTTTAGGAACACACAAGAAAAACCAGCCCAGGACTCGATCAGACCGCTGCAGAAGCGTGGCGAAACGAAGAGTTTCGCCGCCGATCCGCGGCCGAGTCGGCTCAGTCGCGACTCGTTTTTCCTGCAGAGTGTTCAGAATGATGTTTTGTGATTTTTAAGATGATTTGTTTCTGCCCAAATTCTTCAGAGAACAGTATTGTGTTTGGGGTAGTTTCAAATTGATATTTTGATCGAAGTTCTATAAACTTTGGCTAAATGGTTATATCTGTAATGTGATATATGTACTGAACGTCGACTAATTGCTATACGTCGATAAGTGGGGGTTGTGCATATCTGTGATCTGTAATGTTGAATTGTGTATATGAACTTGTTGGATTGTCGCGGATGAATAGCCAGGGTTTGTGAGATGAGAGTTTATTTATCTTTCATTTGATGTAAATTGTAAATTAATGTAATATTATTTTTATGGCCGCACATCCGGGTTGAGGTTGTAGCCGTCATTGTATATTATTTCTTTTACTGTTTTTGCTCCTAGGATAGACCCAAGGTAGGGTACACAAACTACCGGGTACTTTGAAGTGCCGAGTGGCCTACTCACGTTGTTGAGGGAGGTTGCTTCACTTCGGGTACTTGGCGGGTAGTTTGTCACACCCGTAGGGGTCTAGGATGGGGTTTGGTTATTCATCGCGACCGTGTAATCCGTCTTTCGTTGCAGGCTCGAACGAAACGCGGATTCCTAGTATATCCAATGTGTTCATCTATGATCTGGAATGGCTATCATTGCATCTGACGAATGTATATATCTATATATGATATCTAGTAGGCATTGCTTATGTTTTGCATCTGCACTAGTCCAGCCCTCGCTTTGTCGTTAGTTAAGTAACCTAACGGGTGATGACGGGGCCCCATGGCGAATGCGGATGGCATAAGCGTACGTCATATTTTTGTTGTTTTCTACAATGGTAGGATAAATTAATGGGACGCATTATATTAATGCAAAGAAAATAAAACAAAGTTAAATCGTTGGAACAATTTCAAAACCACTCGGTTTCTTTTCAAAACAGAAAACTTTTAAAAACGCGGATCTTAAACCACTTCTTTTAAAAGCTATCATGTTTCTTCGATTATATCAAGTTCACTACATTCACGGTTTCGCTAATACCATTCGTAGCCCTCCGTCATTCCATATGGATAGTCAATAGTATTCAAGCTGTGTTTGTTGGCCAAAGTGAAGGCGTAGTGATTGGTAGCTATTGGATATTCATATGTAGCATAGATAGATGCGTTGGTTTGGGACAGTCGTATTGCCTTGTTGGCCAAAGTCAAGGGTAGGTACGGGTGGGTTCAAATTAACCAGGAAAATGACTTATAGAAATTAACATGTGACTTATGATTTGTTGGCCTAAGTCAAGGTCATAAGAGCATGGGGCAAAAATCCACATCGGGAGTTTCTAAAGAAACTGAAACTTGCTAGTGCTGCATACCATTTGGAGTGTGATGATTTTGGTACGATTCCTTCAGCTTTATCACACGATGATATTTGGATCCCGATCCTACTGTTAGTATATGCTACTCCTCGGAAAACTTTCTCACTTAACGATCAATGGTATAAAACAAGTAGGTGTCTAGAAAGTTATTAGCGGGGCTACGCCCACAGGGAAAAGAGGTTATTTAATTAAGGAACTTTGCGAAAGCGTCGTAAAACCTCCCTCGAAGTACTGACACTGGCCTGGCTGAATGGTTAAGCAAGTATTATACGGTGAGATTGATCCCGACCAATTCTTCTTTTATAGTTTGAGGAAGGATTCAAGAAACGGTGGGAGCCATCCTGTTTAGACAAACTAAAAATCACTCTAAACTTGCAAGAGCATCATGCTAAAGTGTTTCTTCTCTCTCTCCTAATTGCAGCGACCAAATATCATGACCGGCCTTAAGTTACTACTAGATAAGAATATTCTGACAGGGCCAAACTACAAAGATTGGCTCAGGAATGTCAAAAAGGAAATCACTTATGACAAGTTGGGGTATCTCCAAACCACCAAACCCCCCGTTGTCCCAGGTCCTCAATCCAGCGTCTCGGATAAGGAAATCTGTAAGACCTGGCAAATTGACTATGCGAAGGCCAAGTGTCTCGTGCTTGCCTCTATGGACAATGAACATCAGAGGAGGCATGAGAATATGGACCTTGAATCCATATTTCTCCATACTAAGGAACTATATGGAGAGCAATCCCGTATCGCCAGATACGAAGTCTCGAAAAAGTTGTTTTCAGTGAGATTGACCTTCGGATCATCTGTAGCGGAACACGTGCTTAAGATGATTGGCTACATTGAAGATCTCGCGGACCTCGGGACCACGTTAGAGAACGATCTCTACACTGACTTGATTCTCCAGTCCCTTCCTTCCACTTACACCCAGTTTATCCTGAACTTCAACTTGCAAGGAAAAGAAGTTGAACTTCCAGAACTCCTCAATATGTTGAGGAGTGCAGAGGGCACCCTAAAGAAAGTCAGGGAAACACCCGCTTTGTTTGTTGGAGGGGCTTCCTCTTCTTGGTCCAAGGCAAAAGCCAAAGGAAAGAAGAAGAAGGCCCCACCAAAATAAGGGACGGTGTTAGTAAAGTGGAAGCCAAGGGAAAGGCAAAGGTAGCAAAGGTAGCGGGACAGCTTGAGGGAAAGGAAGAGTGCTTTTATTGTCACAAGAAAGGACACTGGAAGAAAGATTGCAGGGCTTGGAAGGCAAAGAACCAGGACCCGAGGCAAGGTGTGGCTTCGGCTTCAGGTGTGTATGTTAATGAAAACTGTCTATCAATAAACTTTACTTCCTGGGTATTGGATACCGGATCAGGATCTCATATCTGTAATTCTTTGCAGGCACTGAGGAAGCGTAGGGTTTTGAAGGCAGGTGATATGACCCTCAGAGTTGCAAACGGACCTAGCGTGGATGCCGAGTCCGTTGGGGACTATCACTTGGGATTGTCAAATGGACATGTTTTGGTTTTGCGTGACTGTTATTTTGTACCCAGTTCTACTTGTAATATCATATCTATATCTTTAATGTCTAAAGAAGGTTATGATTTTGCATTTGTAAACAATGTTGTAAACATTCACCTTAATTATGTTCTAATTGGGCCGGGTACATTAAGCAACAGTATATACGTATTGAACCAACCACAGATTTTCAATGTCCAGAATACACACAAAAGAAAGTCTCCATAAATAAATCATGCTTTCTTATGGCATTGTAGAATGGGTCACATCAATAAGACAATGTTAACTAAGTTGCATGAAGAAGGATATTTGGATCCGTTCGAATATCAATCATATGCAACTTGTCGATCATGTCTCAAAGGAAAGATGACAAAGACTCCGTTCACTGGACACGGAGTTAGAGCGAGCGAGCTCTTGGGACTCGTACACAGCAATGTATGTGGTCCAATGTGTACACATGCGCGAAGTGGTTATTCTTACTTCATTACTTTTAGGGATGATTTTTCAAGATATGGATATGTCTTTTTAATGAAGCATAAATCTGAAGCCTTTGAAAAGTTCTAGGAATACAAGAATGAAGTAGAAAAACAAACAGGCAAAAGTATAAAGACATTGAGATCGGATCGAGGTGGTGAATACTTAAGTGCCGAGTTCCTGGATTACTTAAAAGAGAATGGAATTCTCTCTCAGTTTACTCCTCCGTACACTCTACAACATAACGGTGTATCGGAGTGATGGAACCGAACCCTATTGGATATGGTACGTTCCATGATGAGTAACGCTGAGTTACCGTGATCTTTCTGGGGATATGCACTAGAATCAGCTGCATATCTTTTGAACCGAGTTCCAACTAAGTCAGTGCCTACCACACCATACCAGATGTGGAGTGGGGAGAAACTCTATCTTAAACACATTAAGACATTGGGATGTCCAGCTTTTGTAAAAAAGCAGTATGCGGACAAACTCAAGGCACGCTCAGTACAGTGCAAGTTTGTGGGATATCCAAAGAACTCCAAGGGATATTTCTTCTATTACGCAGAGGAACAAAAGGTATTTATTTCTCGTCATGCCTGCTTCTTGGAAACTGAATTTTTAGAAAATCAGATAAGTGGTGGCGCAATAGAACTGGATGAAATTTCAGAACCACAAGCTATTACAGAAAGCTTAGTAGAATCAGAAGATTCGAAAGAACAGGACATTCCTGCACCACTCCGCAGGAGTAGTAGACAGTCTCATCCGCCCGAGAGATACTATGGTTTTCTCATAGACGGGGATAGAGAGGATTGCATCATTGATAATGATGAGCCGGCTAGCTTCCAACAGGCCATTCAGAGCACTGACTCGGTAAAATGGCTGGATACAATGCGGACCGAGATGGAGTCCATGTACAGCAACAAAGTATGGACTTTGGACGTTGCACCAGAAGGGGTAAAACTCGTAGGCTGCAAATGGATCTTCAAAAGGAAGATTGGTGTAGATGGACAGGTTGAGATCTATAAGGCTAGACTTGTTGCAAAGGGTTTTCGTCAAAGACTTGGTTTGGACTATGATGAAACCTTTTCTCCAGTGGCTATGCTCAAATCCATTCGGATCCTTCTTGCCATTGCTGCCTTCCACGATTATGAGATTTGGCAGATGGACGTAAAGACCGTTTTTCTAAATGGAAATTTAGAAGAGTGTGTCTATATGGACTGGCCAGAGGGTTTCATTCAGAGTAGGAGCAGCAGGAAGGTGTGCAAGTTGCTTAAGTCCATTTATGGACTGAAGCAGGCATCACGGAGTTGGAACATTTGTTTTGATGAGACGGTCAAAGAATTTGGATTTATCAAAAATCCAGATGAACCATGTATTTATAGTAAAATTATAGCACGAACTGTCGTATTCCTCGTTTTATACGTGGATGACATTCTCTTGATAGGAAATGACTTTCCTATGCTACAATCTGTCAAAGGGTTCTTGTCACACAAGTTCTCCATGAAAGACCTTGGTGATGGCTCTTACATTCTGGGGATCCGGATCTATCGTGATAGGTCCCAGAGGATATTTGGACTTTCACAGTCCAGATACATCGACACCATGCTGAAAAGATTCAGTATGAAAGATTCTAAGCGCGGTAATTTACCGGCTTGTCATGGGATCACCCTCTCCAAAGAGATGTCTCCCAAGACTGATTTAGAAAGGGATCGCATGTCTATTATACCCTACGCCTCTGCGGTAGGCTATATAATATGTGAGATGTTGTGTACTAGACCAGATGTAGCTTATGCACTGAGTGTGGTAAGCCGGTATCAGTCAAACCCTCGGGGGAAGCACTGGATAGCGGTAAAGAACATTCTGAAGTACCTGAGAAGGACTAAGGATATGTTTTTGGTTTATGACGAAAAAAACTTCCAGATGGAGGCCTTTGCTGACTCCAGCTTCCACTGTGACAAGGATGACTCCAAATCCATGTCGGGTTATGTCTTTACCGTCAATGGAGGGGCGGTATGTTGGAAGAGTTCCAAACAAGAAACCGTTGCTGACTCGACGATGGAAGCGGAGTATATCACAGCATCTGATGCCGCAAAAGAAGCCGTCTGGATGAGAAAGTTCTTGACAGAACTTCAGGTGGTTCCGTCCATTGATGATCCAATATCTCTGTATTGTGACAACAACGGGGCTATAGCTTTAGCAAAGGAACCCAGGTCCCATCAGATGTCCAGTCACATCTTGAGACGGTATCGCCTGATCAGGGAGATCGTGGATCGTCGGGAGATCGGGGTTCGGAGGGTTGCTACAGAACATAACATTGCAGATCCATTCACGAAGGCTATACCCCAGACTCAGTTCGAGCGGCTGATCGAGATGATAGGTCTTCGATACGCCAGTACATGGCCCTAGTGCAAGTGGGAGATTGTTAGTGTATATGCCCTAGAGGCCATTACTGTATCATACTAGTTTGTATATTACTTAATGGAAGCTTGGGATATTCACAGTTGCATAGACAATCTTGCTCAAAATGGTAGTATACTACTTGGTTTGTTTCTACTTTAATATGTGCATGTGTTTCTTTTAGCATATCTCTTATACATATTAGTGGAGCCCTTAGGATCTTTGCTTGATTACCAGCGTTGTGATGGCAATCACACTAGTGGGGGATGGGTAATCTACAAGCACATCCTTATACAGGTCCCTAGTCATAGGATTATCGAGACAAGGCATTGATACTCCGGAGTAGACTAGCGTATGTGCTTCTCATCCCAGCAGGGGAGATGGTCTGTCCCACAGCCATTTGTACGTCGCACTGGAGATAGTATGCGGGTGCTCGTTAGGATACGAGTGCACTGGACAGGACTCGCTGGGAACTGTTGGTTGGTACTATACCTATCGCCAGATAACAGTTCCCAGGTGATAGGAGTGCAGCTTAGTCCGTCGACTTGACACTGCTACTTCTCATCGAGTGTGTTCCCACTGTACTTTGATTACTACCCTACCATGGCTCAAAGGAGTCATGCAAACAGGTAGTAGTTATGTGCAGTCCCGAAGCACTTGGAGGCAGTAGCGGTTAGATAGGATTTGTCTCTCCCGGTATTGGGGGTTGATATCGCTTTGTGTCTAGGAGAGCCATTACACAAAGTCCCTGGCCAGGGCAAGCGAGATTTGCTGGTAGTGTTTCCAGTAGTTTCTCAGGGTGTTCTGGGCTACACTCCGGCAAGACTTGTACCGCTATTAGGGGTCTGACGTTTTCCGCCTCCCTAGGCCTGACATGCGATACTCTCAGACGAACAGACCGGACTGTATGGAGATTGTCACATTCAGGCTCAGTAGCAGTTCGGATGGGTTCACCTCATCTGTCTTCTTATCGGCATCTACCTGGGGACCGTTACGTACAGCTAGTACAGCTTGCGGCCTGTGGTTAAACCCACTGAGCGTAGTGTCGAGTCTTTAGAGTCCCATACAGAGGGTTGTTCTCCTTTGGGAAAAACAGAGTAGAGGTCGTATAGTTTTGCGACGGGGTTCGTTCACATCCGCGCACTTGTGTACGTTTGGTGTCCGGGCAGTTATTACTAGCGGGCTTTGGTTTAAGCCAGATTCTAGTATTTGTTTTGCGATTGGTTTTGTCTCAAAGTATTCGTATTCCTCGGAACACGGATGTGGGTGTGTATGCACAGTTGACAGAGGCAGAGGAACATCATTAGTGTTGTTGACCGTTAACTTTTTCTAAACCCTAATGAGAATGAGAAATATGATTAATAATATTAATTAAGGATAATTGTGCCATGGTTGAGGTTGGGTTGTGTCACGCCCCGCTTCCCAAAATACGGAATACGAAGGGTTGACAAGGCCGACAATGCTCCTACGGTCAAAGAAATATCCTGCCGTAGTCACACTTCGGCTTCTAGCTTTACGTGGTAATCAGTAAACAATGCACAGTTAATGAGAAATGCAGTAACTGAACCAAAACAAATACAAGGACTGACCTGATGGAGGTCAAAAGAGTATAGCTCTGGATAGCTGATCAAAATGTCCGCGATGTACGTCTGGTCCTCGTCCAAGCTAGACCCACCTCTCACTCTGAGCATGCATACTCAGGTCGTCAGAGCGACGCGATAGCAATATATACATAGGTGCAAGTGGTAACTCGTACAGTAATAATGGATATATAACAGTAAATCAAGATAGTAGTGATATGAACATGAAGTAGCCAATGCGGGTGTCTAAGAGAGCGGGTGAACCGTAAAGCAGTAAAATAGTATGTCAGGTGTGTCAATACAGCAGGTAATGCATGTCAATGTCACTATCCCTATCAGTCTCTAAGTCTCACTGTACAGGTCACTAAGCCTATCTTCAGTCCAAGTGTGAGAGTCAACCACTCGAGAGTGTCCTCCACCCAAGGGTAGGACCCAAAGGCAAGGGACCACGGGCCCAAAATATAACTCACGGTAATAATCATGTAATGTCCCTGTAAATCTCCATATATCTCCATATATATATGCCGGCATGGGACTTCCGAGATTCTGTTGAACTCACACTCAAACTACCCCACACCCCGTGGTCTATATCAAACGCCAACCATAAGCTCAAATATCGGTCGGTCAATGACAAGTCTGCGCGAGAACTGGAGAAAGGATCTCCATCAAGCACGTTCCGACTGATACCCAAGATAAATGGACAGTGTCTGGTGCCTTACCTGTTACACCCATACAAGTGCTTCCATAAGTGTCACATACCACTTATAGTCACCCTTATACGCGTCCCACAGACGTCGACAATGCAATAGAACAATAGGGTCCACTGATTGTGTATAAGTACGTGTCACTTTCATTTATCCACTCATGCACGAACAGTAACGTACTTGCCACAATCACCACTAAAACCTAACACTGGGTAATACACATGATCACTAGGTTACCAATGCAACGACATATATATCATGTGATGAGAAAACAGTATTTAAGGCATGATTAAGATGTCATCAAACGATATCCTACCACTTGCATAATTTATCATAAATCATACGTGCACAATTTAGTGAAACAATGAACAGGGGATAAGTAGTATGTTTGATTATCTATCCAGCAAATTTGGTTTCACGTCAATCGGCTTTCAGGATCACTAGAAAAGTCCATTTCATTTTAAGCGTTCACTGCTGGAAATCCGGTTTCAGAATCGGAAGTCCGTTTCGTAACGCGATTTAATCCCAGTTGGGTTAAGAATTAGGCGATGTTACAGTTGAACTATATTTAGGATTTCTAGTCAGGTTTCCACTGCAATTGGCGGATCAGTATTTTATTAATCCAACAGAGAGTTATGGCAAGATTAAGTTAGGGGTGTAAAATCTGCTTCTGCAGAATTCAGCAAGACATGACGGCAAGTTAAAATGATGTAAAAATATCAAATGGTTTAGGAAACCAATGAAACCAGTTGATTAAGGAAGATACTTCAATTTCCTACGTAACGGTATAGGATTCCGTGCTTTCTCTTACATGAGCAGCGATAAAAAGGGGTTTAACGACAGGAGTTAACCTGGATTTCCATTATGGACTGCTGTCCAGAATCATAATCCACCGCCGTTATCTCTTGCATACTATACTACAATTCAGTGATCAACAATATTTTACAGTAGGATAATCAGTTAGCTTCATTACGAGCTGTTAAACGCTAGAATTCGGTTTGTACACGATTTAATATAAATTTTATAGTTTGGGGTGTACGAAGGTTTTCAGGTTTCACGACAATCATTGGGGCGCCGTTTTATGTGAGCAAAAGATCTTATTTGCAACCAAACTCTTAAGGGGTATTCACTATAATTCAGGCCATCCAAATATCTCTAGCGCCATCAATTTAATGGGGTTTGTAAGTCACGATTCATATCGAACACTCGCTTATAACAATTTACATGAAAGTAAGTGTGGGAATTTTGGTAACTAGAAATGTAATATAAGAAATAGCATGAAGCAAGTATTAAACTTGCCTGGTGACGAGTTGACAATAATACTGCAGTGACAACAGCACGATCGCGTCATGAACGCAGCACCGGTTCAGCCTTTTGGAATCAGACAATTGTACTCAATCCAGTTACTCTCCGTGCCCTCCTTTTCTTCACTGCTCCAAGTTGTCCCTTGTTTTGATGTGAGGGAGCAGAGATGCTGATAAGAGAGAGAGAAATTTAGAGAGAGAGAAAGTGATTTTAAAGAGAGAGGGAGAGAGAGTTAGAGAGAGAGAGAGGCTTAGAGAGAAGAGAGAGAGAGATTTAGAGAACATAGAGAGAGAGAGAGGTAGAGAGAGTTAAAGAGAGAGAGGCTTAGAGAGAAGTGAGAGAGACAGAGAGAGAGACAGAGAGAGAAATTTTACCGAGTGCCGGCGTGGGGGTCGACGGAGGCAACGAGGGGAGCTCATCGTGGTGCTCAGAGGGGCGTCGACGATGGTAGTGGGGACTCGTCAACGATGTGCGCGCAGGTGGTGGCCGAGGTGATGCAGAGGAGCTCGGCGGTGGATTGGTGCAGAGAATGGTGCAGTGGGGAGTTTGGCGAGGGGTGCAGTCGTCGTCGTCGTTGAGGGGAGCGGAAGAGGATGGCGGTGGAGGTAGAGAATTGACAGGGAGGAGGGAGTGAGATGTAGAGACGAGGAGAGGTGAGGCTTTGCCGGCGAGAGAGAGAGGGAGATGGGGTCGAGAGGAAACTACGAGCGCGCGCGTGAGGTCGCGACGATGGGGGCGTGGGGACGTGCGCGTCGTGGGTGAGGGAGTGGTGGCGTGAGGCGCAGCGAACTGAAAGTAGCGGGAAAATGGCGATGTGGAGAAGAAGGGATCCTTAGCGGGTCGGGTCGGGTCGGGTTGAAGGCGGGCTCGGGCTGTGGGCCATGGAGTATTAATAAAAAAAAGGGGAAAATAAAATAGGCTGGGTTTAAATAAATTTAAATTTTAATGGGGAAAAGGGGAACGGCTGCTAGGGGAAAATTGGGCCGGGGTTTATTAATATAAAAGGAAATGGAGCGTTGGGCTGAGGGAAAGAGAAACAAATGGAAAAAGGGGAAAGGTGTGGGCTGGGCACGGGTTTGCTCAGAAATTAAATTTAAATGAAATATAGAAAGTGGGCTGGGGAAAATTTTAGGGAATAAAGGAAATAAGGTTTCATTTTCTTGGCTGGGCTGAGGATTAAATTGTTTATGGTTTTCAGGGCCGAGGAACTTTTTGATTGGCTTTGGTGTGGTTTTAATCCAAGGGTGAAATTTTCTTGGGCTTGGCTTTAGGGAGAAGGAAATAGAAAAATACAGAGAGATGGAGAGAGTGGGCTGCGACACAACAATAGAAGGGATTGAGATTAGGGTTTGGGGTTTAAAGGAAATAAAATAATTATAAATAAAATAAATAAATTTTGTAAATAGTACGTTATGAAAATACAAATATTGGTGTACAAAAAGAACTGGGTATTACATCATACCACCCTTACAAAAATTTCGTCCTCGAAATTTAAAATAAATGCTAAGCTACAAAACAACAAGCGAAAGGCTACAACATCGGACATTAACACATAATGATTTACATAAAACAGGTGGATAAAATTTCCTTTGAAGGTCTATATATGTATAAGAATAACACAACTAAAAGGGTAAGTATAATGCCGGAAAAACTATAAGGGTAACTTATATGTACAAAAGATTAAAATAGAAATAACGAATAATAACATGCGAGGCGCACTAGAAAAATCGAAATCCTAAATATGTGCACACCTATATATATCAAAAGTAGCGCAGCTAAAATAATAAGTATAAGGCATAACCATTTATAATAGTAATTATAAGCACAATACCCGGGAAATAAAATAACAACATTAAAATAGTGAAGGAATTGTCGATAGGTTAAAATATTTTAAGATAATGCATCGATCAAATAGTCTTAAAATAACTTAGGAAACCCACATAGTGAAAATAAGAAATATGGAACAAAATATGCGCGATATATGGTTTCGCTATTGAAAATGTGAAGGATAGTAAACCATTTAACACGGGTAAAACGGAAGTAGTCAATAACACGCAAATTTTTGATAAATACAGAATAATGAAAACTAAATTTTCGAATAACGATGTCCCTAAATATAGTTAGGGTAGCAGGAAATAACACAAAGATGTATTGAGCTAGCCAGGGAAGGGATTACAAGGAATATGGCTCACTCAAATGGTCAGATTGTGACACTTTAAACTGAAGGTCGAAGAGGCCGGGGTCGGCTCAGCCCAGGGTGTAAGGGTGAGCAGCAAAGAACCACAGGAAGGGAAGGAATGTATGGGAAGGAAATGGTCGATACATCATGTGAATCAAAAATCCGAAGGGTCAGCTAACTCGGAAATTTCACTATCAATTTCCCCTCCAGAAGAATCCCAAACGAGGCACATACGAAGGATGAAGGGTGGCCCATTCAAAAGATCGGGGTGCGGTACTTTTTAATCTCAGTGAGGGTCAAGACAACACAAGGTGTAGGGGTGGACAGTCAGGGATCTCAGGAGGAAATAACTGTATAGGGAAGCAATCAAGCATCATGTGAACCAAAAAGATCAAAAGATTAGCAAACTCAGCAAATTAATTCATTTCAGAAAGGTCCGAACAAGGCATCCACGACGAAAAAGATAGCCCTAAACTATACACGGATTTTATCTGGCTAAAGGAGACGAAAGCTCAATCATGTCAGTCGCGGTTGTAGAGATTTCAGCAGGTTACGGTAGGCTCGTGCGCTCAGGTAGGGGCGTCCATTCCCATATCGCCTCGCAGGGATCGCCACTGGAAGTCCTTCTGCCGCGCAGTCTTATTCTTCTGGTCCTTCTTCCTCAGCTGGAGCTTCTTCATCGAGGTCTGATTCTACATGATCTTCTTCTGCTGGATCCTCTTCCATGGGCTCTTCTTCAGGATCCTCCTCTATCGAGTTCTCTTCGGGGTCCTCCTCATCGTCGTCGGAGTCGCTGACTATGTTGTTTTATGGGGCTGCGAATCCTTCACCCTCGGAATCGCTGTTTCTAAAAATAATCTGTGGGCCGTTGATCTCGTCATTTGATCCTACCAGCAAGTAGTCCGAGGAAACGCACGACCGTGTGTCCTCATCTAGAGACGGCGCTTCTCCAAGGTGGGCCATGACCTGAAGAGAGAGAGTCGTGATTAGACAGTGGGGCACGTTAGGAAGATATCCAAGGATATAGTGGCACAGGGAGGATATGCTGGAGGCAAGGACAGAAAATTAAAATGTAAAGATGCTGATGCAATCAATAGTATAGAATAAAATGAGAAGCAAGAGAACGGTACATACATCACAACTCAGAGTTTTATTGCATTCAGCTAAAAGTTCGAAGGATACGAGATTTCAAACGAAAGGAAATATTTACTAAAGAGTGGCAACATCTTTATTGAAAGTAGAAAATGTGATAATTCTTCTTTGATTTCTGGACTGCCACATTCCTGTCTCGTTAGTTGAATCCTGCGTGGGGTCCGCACTATCCTCGAAGGTCGAACTACGAAATAACCATCACTTAGCTAAAGTGGAGGGTGTAGACGAACTGCCTCCTTGTAGCTCCTTCCTTTCAGGGCAACTATTGATAAAGTGTTCGCTTTATCCGCAAATCAGGCATTTCCCTTTGGCTCGGCGACACTCCCTCTGAAGGTGTCCTGGCTTCTTGCAGTACCCACAACGTTGGGTCTTCTGCTGCTTCTGTCGCGGGGAAACAAATGGGTGTTTCATCTTCACCTCTTTTCCTTGTCTAACAGGGATCCCTTTACGATTGGAGGCTTCCGCTGGTGCCTGAGTCATCTGCCTTCTTAGTCCTTCTGTTAACAGGTTGTTTGTTCGCTCCTGGGCTTCCTTCAGATTTTGCAGTGCATTCAGGATCTCTATGGTCTGAATCTGGGGAGTGGAGATAGAGGAAGGGCCGTTGGAAGACATGACCCTGAAATAACAATTTTGAGGACAATATAAGGCACAAGCTATAAGAATTAAAATATAATATGGATTAGGCAAGGAATCGAGAATATCGGATGTGATGAAATTTATTACAAGTGGAAATCAACTGTAGGACTCTAACTCATTTAAACAGAGTACAGTATTGTAACTATGATGTAGTTCACAATTACAACCACATGACTTTGCTAAGTTACCCAAAACTCTAGCGGATGGATAGCAGGACACACAATGTGAATAAAGATCATGAATGACAGGTTTACAATCTAGACCGAAGGATGTCTTAGATTGTCAAGCTCAACATGGAAACTGCAATTCCAATCGAAGCAAAACCTGGCTCTGATACCAACAAAACCATGTCACGCCCTGTATCCCAAAATATGGAATACGAGGGGTTGACAAGGCCAGCCATGCTCCTACGGTCAAGGAAATATCTTGCCGTAGTCACACTTCGGCTTCTATCTTTACGTGGTAATCATAAACAATGCATAGGTAATGAGAAATGCAGTAACTGAACCAAAACAAATACAAGGACTGACCTGATGGAGGTCAAAAGAGTATAGCTCTAGATAGCTGATCAAAATGTCCGCGATGTACGTCTGGACCTCGTCCAAGCTTGACCCACCTCTCACTCTGAGCATGCATACTCAGGTCGTCAGAGCGACGCGATAGCAATATATACATAGGTGCAAGTGGTAACTCGTACAGTAATAATGGATATATAACAGTAAATCAAGATGGTTGTGATATGAACATGAAGTAGCCAATGCGGGTGTCTAAGAGAGCGGGTGAACCGTAAAGCAGTAAAATAGTATGTCAGGTATGTCAATACAGTAAGTAATGCATGTCAATGTCACTATCCCTATTAGTCTCAAAGTCTCACTGTATAGGTCACTAAGCCTATCGTCAGTCCAAATATGAGAGTCAACCACTCGAGAGTGTCCTCCACCCAAGGGTAGGACCCAAGGGCAAGGGACCACGGGCCCAAAATATAACTCACGGTAATAATCATGTAATGTCCCTGTAAATCTCCATATATCTCCATATATATATGCCGGCATGGGACTCCTGAGATTCTGTTGAACTCACACTCAAACTACTCCACATCCCATGGTCTACATCAAACGCCAACCATAACCTTAAATACCGGTTGGTCCATGACAAGTCTGCGCGAGAACTGGAGACAGGTTCTCCATCAAGCACGTTCCGACTGATACCCAAGATAAATGGACAGTGTCTGGTGCCTTACCTGTGACACCCATACAAGTGCTTCCATAAGTGTCCCATACCACTTATAGTCACCCTTATACGCGTCCCACAGACGTCGACAATACAATAGAACAATAGGGTCCACTGATTGTGTACAAGTACGTGTCACTTTCACTTATCCACTAATACACGAACACTAACAAACTTGCCACAATCACCACTAAAACCTAACACTGGGTAATGCACATGATCACTAGGTTACCAATGCAACGACATATATATGATGTGATGAGATAACAGTATTTAAGGCATGATTAAGATGTCATCAAACGATATCCTACCACTTGTATAATTTATCATAAATCATACGTGCACAATTTAGCGAAACAATGAACAGGGGATAAGTAGTATGTTTGATTATCTATCCAGAAAATTTGGTTTCACGTCAATCGGGTTTCAGGATCACTTGAAAAGGCCATTTCATTTTAAGCGTTCACTGCTGGAAATCCGGTTTCAGAATCGGAAGTCCGTTTCGTAACGCGATTTAATCCCAGTTGGGTTAAGAATTAGGAGATGTTACAGTTGAATTATATTTAGGATTTCTAGTCAGATTTCCACCGCAATTGGAGGATCAGTATTTTATTACTCCAACAGTGTGTTATGGCCAGATTAAGTTAGGGGTGTAAAAACTGCTTCTGCAGAATTCAGCAAGACATGCCGGCAAGGTAAAATGAAGTACAAATAACAAACGATTGCAGAAACCAATGAAACCAGTCGATTAAGGAAGCTAATTCAATTTCCTACGTAACGGTATATGATTCCGCGCATTCTCTTAACTGAGCAGCGATAAACATGGGTTTAACGACAGGAGTTAACCTGGATTTCCATTATGGACTGCAGTCCAGAATCATAATCCACCGCAGTTATCTCTAGCATACTGTACTAAAATTCAGTGATCAACAATATTTTACAGTAGTTTAACCAGTTAGCTTCATTACGAGCCGTCAAACGCTAGAATCCGGTTTGTACACGATTTAATATAAATTTTATAGTTTGGGGTGTACGAAGGTTTTCAGGTTCCACGACAATCATTGGGGCGCCGTTTTATGTGAGCAAACGATCTTATTTTGTAAACAAACTCTTAAGGGGCATTCACTATAATTCGGGCCATCCAAAGTTCTCTAGTGCCGTCAATTTAATGGGGTTTGTAAGTCACAATTCATATCGAACACTCGCTTATAACAATTTACATGAAACTAAGTGTGGGAATTTTGGTAACTAGAAATGTAATATAAGAAATAGCATGAAGCAAGTATTAAACTTGCCTGGTGACGAGTCGACAATAATACTGCAGTGGCAACAGCACGATCGCGTCACGAACGCAACACTGGTTCAGCCTTTTGGAATCAGACAATTGTACTCAATCCAGTTACTCTCCGTGCCATCCTTTTCTTCACTGCTCCAAGTTGTCCCTTGTTTTGATGTGAGGGAGGCAGAGATGTTGATAAGAGAGAGAGAAAGAGATTTTAGAGAGAGAGGGAGAGAGAGGGAGAGAGAGAGAGGCTTAGAGAGAAGAGAGAGAGATTTAGAGAACAGAGAGAGAGAGAGATAGAGAGAGAGTTAAAGAGAGAGAGAGAGAGATAGAGGCTTAGAGAGAAGAGAGAGAGAGATTGAGAGAGAGATTGAGAAAGAGAGACAGAGAGAGAAATTTTACCGAGTGCCGGCGTGGGGGTCGACGGAGCCTGCGAGGGGAGCTCGTCGTGGTGCTCAGAGGGGCATCGACGATGGTAGTGGGGACTCGTCGACGAGGTGCGCGCAGGTGGTGGCCGAGGTGATGCAGAGGAGCTCGGCGGTGGATTGTTGCAGTGGGGAGTTTGGCTACGGGTGTAGTCGTCGTCGTCGAGGGGAGCGGAAGAGGATGGCGGTGGAGGTAGAGAATTGAGAGGGAGGAGGGAGTGAGATGTAGAGACGAGGAGAGGTGGGGCTTTGCCGGCGAGAGAGAGATAGGGTCGAGAGGAAAATACGAGCGCGCGTGTGAGGTCGCGACGAGGGGGCGTGGGGACGTGCGCGTCGTGGGTGAGGGAGCTGTGTCGTGAGGCGCAGTGAACTGAAAGGAGCGGGAAAATGGCGACGTGGGGAAGACGGGATCCTTACCGGGTCGGGTCGGGTTGAAGGCGGGCTCGGGCTATGGGCCAAGGAGTTTTAATAAAAAAAAGGGGAAAATAAAATGGGCTGGGTTTAAATAAATTTAAACTTTAATGGGGAAAAGGGGAACGACTGCTGGGGGATATTTGGGCCGGGGTTTATTAAAATAAAAAGAAATGGAGTGTTGGGCTGAGGGAAATAATAACAAATGGGAGAAGGGGAAGGAGTGGGCTGGGCTCGGGTTTGCTCAGAAATTAAATTTAAATGAAAAATAGAAAGTGGGCTGGGGAAAATTTTAGGGAATAAAGGAAATAAGGTTTCGTTTTCTTGGCTGGGCTGAGGATTAAATTGTTTATGGTTTTCAGGGCCGAGGAACTTTTTGATTGGCTTTGGTGTGCTTTTAATCCTAGGGTGAAATTTTCTTGGGCTTGGCTTTAGGGAGAAGGAAATAGAAAAATACAGAGAGTTGGAGAAAGTGGGCTGAGACACAACAATGGAAAGGATTGGGATTAGAGTTTGGGGTTTAAAGGAAATAAAATAATTATAAATAAAATAAATAAATTTTGTAAATTGTACTTTATGAAAATACAAATATTGGTGTACAAAAAGAACTGGGTATAACAGGTTAACCATTTGATTTTTGTTGACCATTTGACTTTTGTTGACCATTTGACCATGATCATTTCTTTTGCAAGATGCTTCTTGATTCTTGCAAATTGCATTAAATGTGAAATGATAATGGTCATTTCAATTAAACATCACAATTTTCTTTAGTTAATATTATTGTTGTTATTATTCTCATATGAGAGTATGGTTGTATTATTCTAGCTAATTCTCTCTTGCTCTCTCTCCTTCATGCTTAGCTCTTCCTCTTCCTCTCTCAAAGCTCTCATCTTTCATGTGTTGAGAACCATGAGCTTGTGAGATAAAACCATCAAGACTTCTCTCTACTCATTCTAGGGTTCTTAGTTTAGTAAGCCAAGCACTCTAGTTACCTCTTGGTTGAGGTAGGAGCTCAAGGTAGAGTCCATCAGGTGGATCTTTCTTCGGCAAAGAGAAGACGAGGAGGAGGAGCCGTCTACACCACTCCAAGGAGCAAGCAAGAAGGAGGACCACAACAAGAAGAGAAGGAGTTCAAGATCTTGGTATAACCATTTAACATAGTAGCTAGAACTTGTTGTTAGATTGTTAGTTTTTGCTTAGCAAAGAACCTCTAAGTTTAGTCCATGTTACCTTGTGTTAAAAATCCGTTTTTTACCTATTCCGCCTCCCTGTAAGCACCAGGGTGGGTAACGTAGACTTACAAGTCTCACGATAAAATCCTTAGAGATCTGCTCCCATTTCCACTCCGGAAAGGGGCAAAGGTTGTAACTCTCCTGCTGACTCCTGATGCTCGGCCTTGACTTGCTGACAAGTCAGCATCCCGAAAGAAAATCTGTGACATCTCTATTCATCCCTTCACACTAGTAGACTTCTCTCAAATCATAATACATCTTTGTAGAAACCGGATGAACACTGTATGCTGACTGATGTGCCTCCTCTAAGGTCTCGTGTCTCAATCCCTCGGAATCTGGCACACCCAGTCGAATCCCAAATCGTAGTACTCCCTGATCATCGGTCACGAACTCTGAATCTCTGCCTGTCGAACCTGCTCCATGATCTCTGACAAACCAACGTCATCGGACAATGCCTCACGGATATGTTCAAATAACTGTGGATGTGCACGGACACGGACAAGTTGTTCCCCGGTCGACATAAACTCGAACTGTACTCGGCTGTCACCAAGAATCTGCCATCGACTGTCTCAGAACTATGCTCAAACAAGAAAAGCTATCTCCGGGCCTCCGACTCAAAGCATCTGCCACAACATTCGCCTTGCCCGGATGATAAAGAATCTCGCAGTTATAGTCTTTTACTAGTTCCATCCATCTGTGCTGCCTCAAATTCAGATCTCGCTGCTGAAATAAATGTACTTTAAACTCTTGTGGTCCGTGAATATCCGGCACGCCTCGCCGTATAAATAGTGTCTCCAGTTCATGAGTGCAAAAACCACCGCAGCCTTCTATAAATGATGAGAAGGATAGTTCTGCTCATGCTTCTTCAACTACCGAGAAGCATCGAAACAACAAAACCGCCGGATCCTAAAGGCAAAGATAATACTGGCGCCGTAATCAAACGAGTCTTCAACTGCTGAAAGATCTGCTCGCATATCTCAGTCCAACGAAAATAAACTCCCTTCTGGGTTAACCCAGTCAACGTTGCAGCTGTATGCAAAAAATCCTGTACGAAAAATCAATAGTATCCGTCCAAACCCAAAATGCTGCGAACTTCCGTCACTGATACAGGTCTAGGCCAGTGCTGAACGGCCTCGATCATCTTCAGTTCCATACATACCATCTCTCGTAACTACATGTCCCATGAAGTCCACACTATCCAACCTGAAAATACACGTGGATAATTTAGCGAATAGCTGGTGCTCCCTCAAGGTCTGCAATGAAATCCTCAATCACTTCCCAGGCTCCTTTCGGTTCCAAAAAGTATACTAAAATGTCAACAACGAACACGATAATAGCTGATCAAGAAACGGCCTGAATGTACGGTTCATCCAATCAATAAACACTGATGGGGAATTGGTGAACTCGAACGACATCACCAAGACTCATAACGCCCGTAACCTGTGAAAAGCAGTCTTCGAAATATCATCCTCTCGAACCCCCAACTAATGGTAACCCGATCGCAAGTCAATCTTCGAGAAATGTCCCTGACCCTGGAACTAATCAGATAAATCGTCGATGCGAGGTAAGGGATATTTATTCCGTACAGTAACCCAATTCAACTGACGATAATCAATGCATCAACACAAACTACCGTCTTCTTCTTGACATAAAGGACAGGAGCTCCCCAAAGTTACGCACTCAGACGAACAAGCCCTTTATCCAACAAATCTTGCAACTGATCCTTCAGATCTTTAAGCTCCGCCGGGTCCATCCGATATGGTGGTAAAGAAAGAGGCTCCATGCCGGAAATCAAGTCAAAGTAGAACTCAATATCACGCTCTGGCGACAAACCAAGAAACTCGTCAGGAAAACATCTGGAAACTCTCTCCTAATCGGGACCTGGTCCAACGGGACCTCTGCGGCTCTAACATCACAAACATACGCCAAGAATTCTTGACATCCTTTTCTCAAAAGCTGACTAGCGCGAAAAAAAGAAATCAAGCTGGGAAAGGTGACGCTACGGTCTCCCCGAAAACAAACAACAACTGGCTTACCCGGGAAACTAAATCTGACTTCCTTCTCATGGCATTCTACGGATGCATAACATGTGGCTAACCAATCCATGCCCAGAAGAACATCAAGGTCTAACATATCGAGAAAATCAAATTGACAGAAGAATCCCTATCTCCGATAGGAACGAAACAAACACGAACGAAAAGCATTTCGAGCGACAAAAGACCGGCCTACTGGAATAATAACAATCAGTGGAAGATCAAAAAAGGACAACTCTCGGTCCAATCTCGGTACAAAGTGCGTAGATACAAGTTCAAACAACAAAAGAAACATGCACATCGAAAGATAACATTGAAATAACACCAATCACGACGTCTACCTAACCGCCTCTGAGCTGGCATACCGGTACGAATCCGCTTTGGTCTAGAAATGACTGAAGTCTCAGAAATGCGCTTCTCCAACAGTAAGGCCGCGTCCATAGCAGCGACGTAAGTGTTAAAAGGCTTGGTGCCGACAGCAAGAAATAACCACATGTCCAATCTCCACACGAACCTCTTTATCCGTTTCTCTTCAATGTCCACCAGGTAAGGAGCATATCAGACCGCTGAGTAAACTAAATGTCGTACTCGGACACCGGCATCCCTAAAGTCTTACGCAAAGGCTCGAAGCTACGAGCTCGAGCATCTCGAACGCTCTCCGGAAGGAAACGAGCAAGAAATACAGTTGTGAACTCATCCCAAATTATAGGAAGTAGGTCTGCAGCTCGGCCTCTCTCAATTGACTCGCACCTTGTCTGAGCAAGACCACTCTAGACGAAAACTCGCAAACTCAATCCATATCTCGTCAGAACATCTCTCTGAACGACAAATTCTAGCCATCTTGTCGATGATTGTCTATGGATCCTTCATTGCATCTGTGCCTGTAAAAACTAGAGGCTTCAGCCTCAAAAACTCCTATAAGGATACGGAAATAATCTTGGTAACCACAGAAACAGCTGCTTGGCAGCATGTACAGTCACAGTCCCTGCAGTAGGAGGGACATCATTGGCTCTCAAAGCTCGGCTAGCCTCAACTAACAATCTAACCATCTGTCATAAGTCCTGAATACTCGACTCTAGCCTAGCTATCCGTTCTGGAGAAGGCGGATCCCTCTGTCCCTGAGGGGTAGGCGTACGGCCCTGATCGGTCCTCGTCTCAAACGAGCCTACTCTAATCTCAACTATGGAGGCAGCCCTTTAGCCCTCGTAGTCTCCGGCGGCATAGTGGCTGGAACAAGAAACATGATCGATAGGAACATTGCGATCGAATCAAAAGATTTCCAGAATCTAGGAAGGTAGTACAAGAAAATATACATCATAAGGTCACTTAGGCGGAGTACCGTATCATATGTATGCCGCGGAACATACACATGCTACGTCACTCTGCTTAAGTCACCTACTCCATCTACCAAGGCACATCCTATACTCAGAAAGGTAAAACCTAACGCTCTGATACCAATTTTGTCACGACCCGAAGGTACGGAACATGACTGGCACTTAAATTACGAAACTTCTAAAGGCGTAACATAATCTAAGTAAGCCAAAGCCCAGAAAACTAAACCGTTTAACAACTAGAGTGAAAGAAAACTTGTTTTAAAGCAAGAGATTTCAACAAAAATAAGTGGCATTAAACATTTAAATGCAACATTATATTTTCCCGAAAATTTCGGCAGAGTCTCCTTTGTAAATACTGGACCCCAAACAGGTATAACACATGAAAATACATATAAATAATGAATACATGCATCTCCAAGAGGGAGCTAGCTCTTCGCCAAAGGCGGAATCACAACCACAAGGAATAAATATGTATCATAATGTGCACAATAAGCATTTGAAAGTAAGAAATGAGAAAACACTACGTCGGCTAAAGTGAGCATCGACACCAAACACCACAAATACAAGTCTCATGAGTCTCACCGTCTAGTCCAATATACAAGGGTAGATAGAGTATACTAGATACAAAATAATATAATTGATGGAATAAAATATCCTCGCAACCCACCTACGAGCAATGCCGCAAGTCCAAGCAAAAGGAACGAAATGAGGAAGTGCGCCCGCCGCTACTGTGCTGACGGGTCGGACCTGCAAGATATTGTGGCACAATGGGGGTGAGTTGCCAACTCGTGAGTAGTAAGTAACATCTCATAAGGCTATCTTAAGCATGCACACAAATGCGTTACAGCTTACATATACTAATACGATACGATGTACTGGCATGAATGCAACATGAATGAATAATCAAACCCGAAACCTGAACATGTCTGGTATGAGAAAATCTTTATTCTTATCTTATAAAAACCTCTTTGCAATAAACTGGAGCATCACCAACGAAATCAACAGAAAATCCGTGTCAAATATCGACACAATAATATACATATCCCAATTTCTCAATACATCAATATCTCAATGTCTCAATATCTCAAAATCTCGATATCTCAATATCTCGGGCTCCGTCAGTCCGGATCGGCCCATATCATCAAATCTCACGACTACGTCAGTATCCTTCGGCTATCCGCCACGTCAGATATCACCGATAGGTAGTCCGCCCCTGCCGCGCTCATCGTCATCCCCACAAAAACACTCTCGTCCCGGGGTACCATATCGGGTCCACCATGTACCCGAGACGGTCCATCCTCTTCCTCGAATCGGGTCTCGAAAACCAACAGAAATCAGGAAAACTCATGGTGGACGACACATATATCATATCACGAGAAAACCGCATCTTGCATTTTTAAACTTGAAAATCTAAAAGAAAAATCACAATATGTGAACATGTCAGCGATGATGAATGCCTATGGTATGAATAATATGAAATACGGTGTGTGACTAGAAAACTATGCATGAACGATGGTGCAATGTCACGACCCAAATTAGGCACGTGACCGGCACTTAAACTATGTGACGTCTACAAGCGTACACAATTTAAGTAAGCCGAAACCTAGAAATCTAAACCACCCCTAAAAGGGATAAGTGGAGAAAACATAGTTAAAAACCTTCGGGAATCTCAAGTAAAAATTCTTAAACTTAAATTTACTTTCTTAAAAATTTCAGCTGCACCTTCTGTAAAAAAATCAGCCCCGAAAACGGGTACAACATAGAATATAAATAAAGCATCCCAAACGGGAGCAAATCACGCCCAACGGCGGAAACAACCACCACAAACATATATAAGACGCCGTAGAGAAGAAATATAAATGAAAACAACATAAGGAGGTAGAACTTTATAACAAGGCCGGCTCCCACGAACACGGCACCCAAAGTCATAAAATAATACAACATCGATCCTCACAACTCGTCTCTAAGTCAACTTCATGAAGATGGTAGATAGAGAGTACTAGATACAAAAGATAAACAATGAACAATATCGGATGACCGCAAACCCACCTATAGCAAAAGACCTTAAAGCCAGCTGTAGCGGTATCCGCAAAAGTAGAGATAATATGAAGCCCTGCCGCGACTACTCTGAGGGTAAAACCTGCAAAATACTGTGGCACAACGGGGGTGAGTTGCCAACTCATGAATAATAAATAACATCATACTGTAATCGCAAGTATGCACGAACAACGATAATCTATCACATGTAATCTGATATGGCAATAACAATATGCAACTATCATGATCAAGGTACACCACCAGGGTACTATATCTATATGAATCAAATGCATATCATATAAATCCTGAGTGTGGGATAATAATAAACCTCATGCACAAATCATCAGCATGGAAAAACCTGATGTCTATCAACGACACCCTAAATCCCAAAATCCCCAGACGCCGTCACTAGGACTGGCCTCATATCCTGTAAATCTCATGGAATCTGAGTGCCCAACATCGGCACTCGAAAACATCATGAAATATTCGTGTCCAACATCGACACGTAAATCCACCTATTGTATCTGTACGTCTCACGAAACCTGAGTGTCCAACCCGACACTCGCAATCCACGGAACCTGAGTGTCCAATCTCGACACTTGCAATCCACATATCCATATATCTCATGGAACCTGAGTGTCACGGCTCAAAATATTAGCTCGTGACCGGCACTTAAATTACGCAATGTCTACAGGCTTAACGTAACCTAAGTAAGCCGAAAACCCAGAAATCTAAACCTTTCAAAAGAAGTAAGTAATGAAAACATTGATACAACATTTGGAAACCTCAAGTAAAAGTCTTTAAATCTCTTTTTTTCATAAAAATTTCGGCAGCACCTCCTTGTAAAAACTAGCCCCGAAACGAGTACAACATGGAAAAAAAGAAAGCATCCCCAAACGGCAGCAAATCATGCCCAACGGCGGAAACAACGACCAAAAATATATTTAACAAGTATACGACGCCCAACAGCGAAGATCGACACAAAAGATAAAGAAAGAAGCAAGCCAACGGCGGAAACAACTACCAAAAATATATATAACAAGTATATGACGCCCAACGGCGAAGATCAACACAAAAGATAAAGAAAGAAGCAAGACATCAACCCAAAAGCGAACATAAAACCCATCGCTCAAGTCTCGCAACTACAAGTCTTTATAAGTCTTACTACATAACAAATACTAGTTTCTGAATTGATGGAGTTAACTAGATACAACAGGAATAATAATATAAGAGGGGTACGATCCAACATGTACCACCTACCAAAACAAAACACCCGTAAGCAAGCTGTGTGCCAGCGATGCCGCTACCGATCCATGCGGACAACCTGCAAGAACTGTGGCACAACGGGGGTGAGTTTCTAACTCGTGAATAGAAAACATCATCGGGTAGAAATCGAAATAAACAACGATTTCTAGGTCAACTATATCATAAAGGTAATACTATGATATCAAGGGTGACCGTATCTGCATATGTGCCAACAACATAATCAATGCCTATCAGCAAGAGGATCTCATCCAACTATAATCAATGCATGTATGCATATGGATCTCATCTATATGTCAACCAGTGACACAATAACATCATGCATGTAAATATCATGAAAACATATGCATGTAAAACTGAGGATATAAATCAACGTGTGTCCCTCGCGACACATCAAAAACATGGAACCGGAGTGTCTCACATCAGCATTCGAAATATCATGAAACCCGTATCCAGCATCGACATCAAAATCCTCATATCTCGGGCTCCGTCAATCTGCGGGATCGGCCCTCGGGCTCCGGCAGAACGGATCGGCCCATAACCATCTCTCGACTCCGGTCGGTATCCTCCAGATATCCGACAAGTCAAAATACTATCACCGGTAGGCAGTGCACATCCCCTGCAAGGCTCATCGGCTAATCCATCGACATACCTTTCTTGCCCCGGGGTACCATACCGGGTCCACCATGCACCCACAAATGGCCTCGTCCACTCCTCGCCTTGGGTATCACATAATCAATCTCAGAATCGAGAAAAACACATGGTGGACGCACTGAAATATCATATCAAGAGAAACCGGGTTTTCAAACAATACGTAAATTTCTTGAAATACCCCCACTGTTCTCAAATCCATAAATCACATGAAATCCATATCTCAATGCGTAAATCCAGAAAATATAATATATGTAACATAAAACAGCAATATGAGCATATTAAGAGAAGACCGCTCTTTTAATTGAATCCAGTTTTAAAATACATCATGCGGTTCCCAATTATCCAAAATCCAACGCAACATCATATAAAGTGAACATGTAGCTATAACAGGGTATATGTGTAAGCATGTAGGTATGCAATATATAACAGAATGTAAGCATATCCGTATATCTCATGCAACGTGGAACGGTGATATGAACATAGCAAGTATATCATGGCATGATGTAGCAATTGCATTGTGTAGTGACATAGCAATTATCGATGATGAAAGTGTGTGAGCCGACAATCGGTGTAAGTGTAACATACGGATCATCGATAATGGTGTAGGTGTACTAGCACAGGTATATGGAATGCAATGCGAATAACATGAACGTAGTATAAAGTACATCATCAGCTAAATGCTATCAGGTATACGTATCTACAATACATCTGAGCCGGTGAATCTATCAATCGGCATCCAGCATCACAACATCACGTACGGTACAAACCATCGTACGACATCCTCTAATCAAGGGTATGGATAAATCAACAAGTAAAACTCATCGCGTACAGTAATCTAACGTACGACGGCATTAAACAAATAGGGATTCTATCAACCTATACAACATTGGGGGTACGGACCTAAGTCTTGTACGACATATCACTCATTATACACAACATATATCCATATATAAATACCTATCTCTCAAGTCCCATCCGTGTCAATCTCTTATCAGAGGACCGACAAAGGTATCAAAAATCTCATGTCGAATCGTATCCATATAACGACATATCAACCAATTCTTCATATCTCATCGTATACTCTTTTCATCGCATCAATCTCTCACATCAAGTCATTTTACATAAGCTTCTATCATATGAATCTCATTTCATGCTACTCTAAATGTCATACTTAAACCCATGCAACTACATATCTATATATTGTGATTCACATTCACTTTTCATATCTTTATATCATTTTGAGACATCACTTCTATCATAGCACGTCAAAGGGTTATGTCCCTAGTTTTCATCTCATATCTCGATATACATACTAAATCATTATTATCACCTCTAACTATCTTTTAAACACCTCAATAGTTTTCTAGTGTAGGATTCTCTTACAGTATTCTTTGTATATATATATCGGTCTCCAATCAAAAATTTGTGGGGGTGCTATACGCCATCCACTCGACCTCCCTCATAGAGATAAATCTACTCACCTGCTTAACTCCTCGCTGCCAAAGTCGATATGCTTCATCGTCTCGGAAACCACATGAATGTTCCTACAAACAATATGAAATCACAAAGCTATTAATATCAACTTCCGAAATCCAAAAACGGCACACGGTGCGCTCATAGGTTAGAACCTATAGCCTACGCATGCAAAACAATAAAACAACCCTTGTCGTTGACGTATAAACATCCAACGACCAAATACAATATCAGGTCGTAAAACGAAGAAATCCCAATACCGGAAAACATGGCCAAAACCATAACTATAGTCGCTATCCATGAAAACCACCAAGCCTAAAACTCCCAATCATACCAATAACCCTATACTAGTAAACTGTAAAGTTGTTTAAGAAATTATACCGATCGATCCGTTTCCTTCGGTCTTTAGCTATCATTCTATGCTCCTCGCGGCATCTCCGATCTCCGGTCTCCTCGTCGAAGTGGCACCATGTCAACGAATCTTTATACGGGCTCCAGCTTCAAACTGAAGCAACTCGGACATGATGTTTGCTATCCGACATGTCCAAGATCGAAGTAGAGAGAGTGTAGAATACTTTGTCTCAAGGCACCCAATGAATTGGGCGAAGGAAAAAGAAGTTGCCAAGTGAAGGAAAGAAAGTGAGCATGAGATTTTGTCACAAATGAAATTCATTGATGCATAAGGGGGCTCGGCTATGGAAGAAAATCCTCACTGGGAAAATCTCATGAAGATATTGTAACATTTCAGAAAATATGAAATATTATTTTTTGGAATTTAATATTAAAATAATATATTTACCGAAAACGGCCCGATTTACGAAATTGGGGTTTTCGAAAAAGGGTATAAATATATACCAATAATTGTAAAATAATTGGAAATTAAAATGATTTATTCATTTAAAAATATATTTATTGGATTTGGCAATTTTAAAATTTATTATATGCGGTTTTGATATAAACCGAATTAGTGCACTGCTAATCGTGATTAAGCCAAATCCGTGATTTTACAGTTTTCCGTGGCTAGCGCACCATGTCATGTTGAATTTGGTGACATGTTGTCGCATTTGTGTTGTTTTATGGGTATTATATGGATTCGGTTTTAAATAGAAAAGAAAAGAAAAATGAAAAGGGGCAAAAGGGTAATTAGTGATAGAGTGGGTGAGAATAAGAGAGGAGAGAGAGTGAGGGCTGCCACATTCTCTTCCTCCACCATTTTTCATCTCCTTCTTCATCTTCTCAACCTCATCTCCCTCCACCTTCACCCCATGGAACCATCTCCAAATCTCCATCTAAACCCTAAACCCTTTTCATTAAAAGTGTTCTCCTCTTCACCCTCTACATATTGGACCAAGAAAAGTGGAATTTTGACAACATTGTTAAACTAGGGTTTTCTTGGGTTGCCCAAATGAGGTAATTTCTGCACCAATTGTATTGTATTCCATTTACCTTAGCACCTATACATGTTTAGAATCGATATAGTGTTGTTTAGTGAGCTTTGAAAATTTCTAGTTAGGGTTTGAGGGACTTTTGAGTTGTTATAGTGTACTTGAGCTTAGTACAGGCCACACTACCCCCTAGTGCTAGAATTCAGACCAAACCTGAGACTTAAACCCGAAACACGAACGTTGAAATTTCTTCCGATATGAAATTGTGGAAATTGTGATAGGAATTGGTTATCTGCTAACACCCGGAGCCTCTGAAAATTAATTAGGAAAGACAGAGGGATAAGCAGGTAACCTAGAAGCTTTACCCAAAACCAGAGCCACCCCATCCATGTTCTGGCCGCACTTTTAATCTATCTGTCAACAAATTGCTGCCTAGGTGGGATCATTTGGGTTCGTATTTGTTCTATGACTCTTTTATCAGTAAACTAGACCCTTGGAATATGCAAAATTGACTAATTTCAATTAGGGTAAAATCCGGGGCAAATTAGTAAGTTTCTGATTTCGTTTTGCGACTTTTAATGAATTAAAAATTGGTATTTGATTTTGTGTTCCGTCGTCTGATGTTTGTACGTCAGCGACGGTGGTTGTTTGGTGGTTTGCAGGCGTAGTCCGTAGGTTTTAACCTATAGGCACTTTGCATGTCGTTTTGGTTTCGAGTTGAATATTAACGCGTTTGCGATATGTTATGGTTTGTAGGTACCCCACGAAGGTTTCAAGAAGATGAAGAAGAGGATGGCGACATCGACATCGGCAAGCAAGAATCGAGGTGAGTAGATATATATCTACGGGGAGAAGTCGGGTGGATGGCGTTTAGCACCCCCGCAAAGTCGTAAGAAATGATGTGATATGACATAGATATGCATTTATATGTTATGGAGAGATTGAACACTTAGCAAGAAAAGGTTAGGAGATTATGAGTTAGTGTTAGCGAGATTTGAGGAAAGTGATTTAGTTGGTTTCATAGTCGCGAAACCTAGAGTAAGGTTGTTACACATACACATACACGCACGGTATATGGGTTTGGGTGTATATGTTATATGTATATAGATAGATGTGGATGTGTGGGTATATATATATAAATATATATATATATACACATACATATACGTATACATGGATGATTGAGGATAGTATTGTTGGAGATAGTGCCCTCAGAGTCAATTATTGGATCACAGGCACATGATTGCAATGATTGAGGGAGGACCTGTACCGGTAGGACAGTCTAACTTAAGATGATAATATGCTATCTGGTTTATCTTTATCATCGTGTACTGCTTTAGGTGACATTACAGATCACTATTACACGTTGATAGAGCCCATAGGATTCTTGCTTGACTGCCAGCAGTATGATGGCGATCAAATACAAGGGAGCTGGGGTCTATAAGCAAATCTTTAAAAGGTCCCTAGTCGTGGGAGTTTCAAGACAGGGCATCGATACTCCAGAGTAGAATAGTGTATACAGTCGAGACCCCGACGAGGGGCGATGGCCGATCTCACAAGCCACTGGTGTAAGTTGGTTCACCTAAGATGTATACAGGTGCTCATTGGGTTATGAGTACACCGGACAGGACTCGCCAGGAACATGCTAGTTGGTATTATACCTAGCGTCAGATAGCAGTTCCCTGGTGACATGTGTACAGGTTTGTTCATCGACCTGAGATCGTCATTTGTCTCGTGTGAGTTCCCACTGTGCTTTGATTACTACCCTACCACGGCTCAAAGGAGTCGTGCAAACAGGTTTTAGTTGGGTACAGTCCCGAGCCACATGGAGGCAGTGAGCGGATCTGCAGGGGTTCGTCTCTCCCGGTATTGAGGGTGAGGTCGCGCTGTGTCTAGGAGAGCCAGTACAAAAAAGTCCTTGGCCAAGGCAGGAGATTTACTGGTAGGTATTCCAGTAGTATCTTAGGGTGTTCTGGACTACACTCCGACACGACATGTACCGCTTTTGGGGGTCTGACTTTTACCAACCCCCTAGGCCCGCCATGCGATGCTCATAGACGAACGGACCGGACTGTACGGATATTGTCACTGACAGGCTCAGTAAGGTGTCAGTATGAGTTCGCTCATCGACGTCCCTTTTGGTCAATACCTGGTAGCCCGTTACGTATGGCTAAAACCTCTGACGTGCTAGTGGTTAAATCCACAACCAAGGTGTTGACGAGTCTTTAGAGTCCCCCACAGATAGTTTCTCAAGTTTCGGGCGAAACGCTGTAGAGGCCGCATGGAGATATGGCAGGGTTCGATCAGATACGTGCGGTATTGTACGGATCATGATCGGACGGATAATACTAGCGGGCTTTGGTTTAAGACGGATTCTAGTATTGTACAGTGTAAATTTTGTCTCATTGCATTTGTATACAGTGGAAATACAAATGCGGATATGTATATACAGTCGCGGGGTTTTCCTGTAATTTATTACGGCATCGATTTTCTGAAGTTGCCAGTTTGCATTCCGTTTCGGCCAGTTTTCCTTTGTTCTTTCATGGCCGGATTTTTCCGATGGAGGGGGTTATTAGCAGTGTGCAAATTAGTTATGTGGCGGGAGTTTATTTGTAAATGGAAAGATTATGATAGCATCTTTCCTTTTTCTTCACATGGTTTGCATTAAATGTTAATGGGAATGAGATGAGAGTTGATTTGGCTTTGGTGTGACATATATTCCTTGTTATCATACATTATCTCCTATTGCTTTATTCTTTTGATTTTTTCCCTCCTCCAATTGATTTGGCCAGCCACATTTTTCTTAAGGGAGAGAGAGATATACATTTGTATGTGAGGATTTTGGTTCATATTCATTGCAAAAGGAAAAATCTTTAAGCTCATTCTTCTTGCTCTTTTTCTTCTCTCCTCCATCATCAATGGCAACTTCCTACCCCATGAGACAAAACATTCTACAATTATCCTACAGTATCCTTGGGCACGTCGGCTCGCCAACTTTATGCCCGAGTTGCCTCGGTCCAGAGGTGGGAGCCCGTAAAAGAACCCGGCGATGTGGTGCCCGTTCCGACGAGGAGACGAAGACCGGAGATTCTGCGAGGAGATCGGAGTGGAGGCCGAAGACTGAAGGACACGGATCGCTTAGTATAGCTCTCTACCCTTTCTCGTATTTGCTAGCATTAGGTTAATGGCCCGATCCGGGTTTTATAGTGCGCGGTAGTGCCGGTTTACAAGTTTTTGAAAAGTTTCGTTTCCGCATTCCGGTCTCGGAATGACAGCCGGGCCGCTGCCGGGCACTTACACTGGTATCAGAGCCACGCCATTAACCTAGTCTAGCTTGCTCTAAGGTGTTTACAAGTTCGATCGAACGGATTTTCCAAAAATCGCATTTCCATGTCACACTTTCTGTCGAATTTTTCCTTGCTCTAAAAGTTATTTGGTATATTGGAAAAATACATGCAGGGTTTTTTGAGAATTCTGTGAAAATTTGGTCGGCTGATATTACTGTAACGCGGCGGATCAGCGGCCAAAACCATGTTTTGGCCACGGATCCGCCGCCATTTTGTGGCCAAACTGCACCAAATTTCTACAGTGGCTCTCTGACATGGAAATAGGGTTTCTGGTATATTATTTTTGGGCCCAGATGTTTTTGAGTGCTACAGTTGTGCTTGGGGCCCACTTCGGGAAATTTAGTCGATCGAAAATTTTAAACATGTTAGTTCACAGTATTTACATTATATCTGCGACCGTGAATGTCACTTGATCGGTAAATCCTGTCTAACTGTTATAGCCCTTTTAAACGGATTTGCGAACGTGACATTCACGTTGATGTTCTGTGTTGTGCTGTGATGTTGCGGATTTGTCGTGGTTGATAACCTAGATGCAATGTTAGTACAGTTTCGTTTTATATGTACATTTGATATTGCGCGGCGAGCGTCCTACATGTAGACTGCCGTCACTGCCTGTTTGTATATTATTCTTTTGGGGCACGACCGGGCTGAGGTCGATGTACCCGTTGTATGTATATTTTACTTTCTATACTAGGATTGCCCCGCGGAGGGGTGCACGGCTAGCCGGGTTCTAGAGGGCAACTGGTCCGCATCTCATTGCGTTGAGACGGAGGGGGCTTCATTCTAGAATTGGCGGGCTATTCGCCGCACTCGTAGGGGGTATACGTTGACCCAAGGAGGGGTGCCCAAGTTACCGGATTCCGTGAAGTGCTGGGTGGTCCATTCACATTGCTGAAGGGGGCTGCCTCGCTTCAGGTTTTGGCGGGTGACTTGCCGCGCCCGTAGGGGTCTAGGATTTTCATTGCACATGCTATCCACACGACCAGGGGAACGTCGGGTTTCAGTAGCGGCTCTATGAAACCCAGGGATCCCAGATATCTGTATTGTTCTGTGATGCTTATTACATTTCTGTTATGTTGCATTTTATCACGCCTTGAGCGATTATTATATATTGATATATATAATAGTAGATGTTGTATATATTTTGCATCCGCGCTAGTCCAGTCCCCGCTCTGTCGTTAGTTAAGTAACCTAATGGGTGATGACGGGACCCAGTGGCGAATGTGGATGGCATATACGTACATCATTATTTTCGTTCTTTATTGGTGTGATCAATTGATGGGACTGCGTTGATTCGGATCAATGCAAGCTAAACAAACCTATTCTGATGTTGTTGGAACATTTTTCAAAAAGCTATTATTGCAATGGCGTTCTCTTTTGTTTTGCATAGTGGTATTCGCTTATGAATATACAGCACCTCAGTCGATGAGGCAAGGGCCGAGATCCCTTCACCGGGAGTGACCCCTTGGACAGAAGTTTGCGTCAGGACAATAACTTCACTATAGCCGATTACTCTTGCTTCGCATCATTGTATTCAGTTGGAATTTCCTACACCTCATTGTTTGGGGAAAGAGCCGAGATCCCTTCACCGGGAGTGACCACTTTAGCAAAGGTTTTCGTAACTATATTTTATAAAAAGCTATCCAGTCCTTCAACGATATCAAGTTCATTACGTTAAAGGTTTTTCGCCAAAAACCATTCGTAGCCCTCTGTCATTTCATATGGATAGTCAATATTATTCAAGCTGTGTTTGTTGGCCAAAGTCAAGGCACGGTGTTTGGTAGCTATTGGATATTCATATGCAGCATAGATAGATGTGTTGGTTTGGGACAGTCGTACTGCCTTGTTGGCCAAAGTCAAGGGTAGGTACGGGTGGGTTCAAATCAACCTGGAGAATGACGGGTAGAACTTGACACGTGACTTATGATTTGTTGGCCAAAGTCAAGGTCATAAGAGCATCGGGTAAAAATTGTAAGTCCGCGGCGGCGCCCCGGCCGTCGAACAGACGCCGGAAACGCGGAAACAAAAATTTGTAAACTAGCAAAACCGGCACCACCGCGCACTTTTCACCCGGATCGGGCAATTAACCTAGCAACTAGCAAACTAGAAAAGAGTAGAGAAGCTATACCAAGCGATCCGTGTACTTCGGTCTTCGTCTCCACTCCGATCTCCCGCGGAATCTCCGTCTGTCACGTCCTCGTCGGAAAGGGCACCACGTAGCCGGATTCTTTTACGGGCTCCCACCTCTTGACTGAGACAACTCAGGCGCGAAGTTGGCTAGCCGACGCGTCCAAGATGAGAATAGTGTAGAGTCTTTGTCTCTTTGGGGTTTAGTTGCCATGGAGGATGGAGGAAGAGGTTAAGAAAATTGGTGCTTTCAATTTTCTAGCAAAGAAAATGAGATCAAGAATGATGCCCACTCTCCAAAATGAAACTCTCTTTTTCCCTCTTCAAAATGTGTGGCCGGCCCTCATCCTCAAGAAAAATGGTAGAGGAAAAAGAATCTCAAGCAAGAGAAGAAAAAGAGAATTAACAATATATCAAATGGTCACACCCATTTCACTTCTCATCTTATCAAATCCAATCTCAAAAAAAAAAAGCAAAGGAAAAGACCATAATGGAATCTCATCATGATAAAGGCACAAATGCAATAAAGCCCTCCACAAAAGAGTTATTTGCAAACTGCAAATAACCCCCTCCATCGAAAGTCCGGCCTTGAAGGAATAAAAGAAAACCGGCCGGAACGGAATGCAAACTGGCAACTCCAGAAAACTGATCTCGTAATAAATTACAGGAAAACCCCGCTACTGCAAATACATGCCCGTATTTGTATTCCCACTAAACACAAATGCAAAGAGACAATATCTACACTATCTAATACTAGGACCCGGCTTAAGCCAAAGCCGGCTAGAAAAAACCCGTCCGATCACGATCCGTGCAATACCGCACGTATCTGATCGAACCCTGCCATATCTCCATACGGCCTCTATAGTGTTTCGCCCGAAACCTGAGTAACTGTGTGTGTGTGGTGGACTCTAAAGACTCGTCAACACCATTGCTGTGGATTTAACCACTAGCACGTCAGAGGTATAAGCCAATACGTAACGGGCTACCAGGTATTGACCAAAAGGGACGTCGATGAGCGAACTCATCCTGACACCCTACTGAGCCTGTCAGTGACAATATCCGTACAGTCCGGTCCGTTCGTCTATGAGCATCGCATGGCGGGCCTAGGGGGTTGGTAAAAGTCAGACCCCCAATAGCGGTACAAGTCGTGTCGGAGTGTAGCCCAGAACACCCTGAGATACTACTGGAATACCTACCAGCAAATCTCCTGCCTTGGCCAAGGACTTTTCATGTTCTGGCTCTCCTAGACACAGCGCGACCTCACCCCCAATACCGGGAGAGACGAACCACTGAAGATCCGCTCACTGCCTCCATGTGGCTCGGGACTGTACCCAACTAAAACCTGTTTGCACGTCTCCTTTGAGCGTGGTAGGGTAGTAATCAAAGTACAGTGGGAACTCACACGAGACAAATGACGATCTCATGTCGATGAACTAACCTGTACACATGTTACCAGGGAACTGCTATCTGACGTCAGGTATAATACCAACTAGCAGGTTCCCGGCATGTCCTGTCCGGTGTACTCATAACCCAATGAGCACCTGTATACATCTTAGGTGAACCAACTGACACCAGTGGCTTGTGAGACCAGCCACCGCCCCTCGTCGGGGTCTCGACTGTATACACTAGTCTACTCTAGAGAATCGATGCCCTGTCTCGAAACTCCCATGACTAGGGACCTTTTAAGGATGTGCTTATAGACTCCAGCTCTCACGTATATGATCGCCCTCATACTGCTGGTAGTCAAGCAAGAATCCTAGGGGCTCTATCAACGTGTAATAGCGACTCGTAAGGTCACCTAAAGTACACGATGATAAAGATATACCAGATAGCTTACTATCGTCTCATGTAAGACTGTCCTACTGGCATAGGTCCTCCTCAATCATTGCAATCACCTGCCTGTGATCCAATAATTGACTCTGAGGGCACTATATCCAACAATCTCCCACTTGCACTCAAGGCTAATTATTGCGAAGTCGCATACTCAGAGCCTGTGTGATACCGAATACCCAACTCCTCTACTAGTCAGTCTCACAAAGCTCGTTTGCGAAACTATTGCGTTCGAGGAATAGCCTCAGTGAGTGGATCCGCTCTGGTGTTTCTTTCTATGTCTCTCTTTATCTCAAGTTCGCGGAGAAAGCCATCTCCCGAAATGAGCAATACCTGTCTTAGAATGTCTGGATGTCTGATGGGACCTAGCTCATAAATGAACTCCAAATCCAAACTTCTTAGACTGTATCGTCAACTGAACTTAATCAGTATCCTGCGCCATGCCTTCCCTCAATATCCACCTGGACCACCTGTCCAAAATACTGCCCCTCGTCAGAGGGAAAACTATAACTCTGACAGCCACTCTGCCATCTAGGTCACCTTGGAAGCCTGGAATGATAACTGTCTCCCGAAGAAGACTGCCGTTATCATATCCCTAGAACATCCACTTATGTTCTAAAACTGCTTCCGACTGTTTCTCCAGAATTGGATTAATATCAACTTATTGCATCTACTGCAAGAACAACATCTGGTTTGGTACTTGACATCTCATGATTGACTCAATTGCCTAAGCAAGTGATCAGCCAATCATGCGTATCCCTCTCCCCTTTAGTCTGTAAGACACCTTTAGAGATGGTGACTCCATTACGTGCAGGTATACTACCGTGCCAGGAGTCGTCCATTCTAAATACTCATAGAATGCGGTCAAAGTACCCATATTGGGAAACCACCCAAATCTAGATCTAAAACCATAGATCTAGTAACCAGAATATCTGATATAATATCCAAATCCTTTGTTGAGAAACTACTATGTGACGACCATAGTATAACCGATCGTAGTATAGGAATATCACTTCCTACTCTGTGTATGTCATCAAATACCAAGACATCACACCCTATTACCTTCTTAACAGATCCATCCCCTATTCTGATGAAGTCAAACCTATGACTGTCACATCAGAAATGGATGATCTATCTCCGCTATATCTGCTCTAGTCTATAAATAGACATAAGCCTGATGTCCACCAATGCTTCCGCTGCTCCCACTGACTACGACAACCCTCTGGCAGAGTCATATAGACGTACACTTCTAAAACTAGTTCAGAACGACGTTATACTCATCCTCCTGCCGGGTCTCACAGTCTGGAACAACAGCAATGGCAAGTCTGGGTAAACAAGAACCTCCCTGCCACCGTCCTTGAGCATACCGAAGTACCTCTCGGGTGCCTGAGGTTACCCACCATATCTGCGGAGTGGCCAATGGAATGTCAAACCAGATTGAATCTATAGGTTCTTTATCAAATCTTCAGTAATCGTTTGCGGTTCTGGAATCACTTCCAGTTCTACCATACTCCCACTACCGTTTTCTGAAAAAATCCATTTTTAATTAAAACTGTAGCGAGTGAAGAACAATATCACTATTGATCTTCCAAATGGTAGAAAGTCAACGCTCGTCATAGCCCGGGTCAACCCACAAACAGCTATTACAGAAACGTGCCTTGAGTTATCCGGAGTCTGGTTTTAAGCATAAGCCGGACAACTCCCCGTACCAGAACAATGTCAAGAAATGAACTGTTCTATATCCAATACAGGAATAGAGGCACTGATTTAATTGAACCAGATTCAAATCATGCAGCTGTCTCCAGTGCATGTCAACTAAATGGAAGAGAGGCCGATCAGCGTTACTCAACTTAGGAGTACTTCCAATTATGAGTAACCTGAAAAAGAAGCTAGTTCTCTTAATCATTACTATCAACTGAATACCATACACAAGTATCTACATCTTCGATCACCTTAAAGAATCCCGATACTTGCAATATCTAGTTCTCTACTTTATTCTTATACCTACAACTCCTCAAAACTTAGACTTTGCATTTCTACGAAACACATGTCTAAGAACTAGAGAAGTCACAAGTAAACAGAATATAGTACGAGTACCTACCCCTCTGTCCTAATGGACACTGGACAACATACAATACTCTGTATAACTCCCTTGAGTCAAATGACTCATTCACTGTGTGCCGTAGGTTGAAAACTGTACTTATAGTTAAGAAGAATTACACCGCTGTTCAATGCTCCTTATCTAACCATCCACTGATATAGGTAAATGTCATAGACATAATTTCAAAAGGTATATCTCACTCTATAAAAATAGACGTACAGTTATATCAACTTGAAATTGGTGCATAACAACGGATATTCAAAACCAAATATTTGCCGTCCGGCAAACAACCCAGGTGACTTCCTCAAATATCACCAATTACAACGAATTCCGATATAATGAGGACGATCACCTAATTTCCAATAACTTACTCCCACTCATCATCTGTAAAACCATACAGATGTGAGAATCAAACCTGGTAAATACATACCCTGGAGCAAGTGTCTAATTGGGAAATCAGTTTTCTTTTAACAGTACACTGTGAAACTGAAACATTGAAATGTTTCGATAGGGTATCCTGGTATTCCTAGTAATGCCTCTTCCATTATCCAGATTCACAACTGTAACCGTATAATTCTTTGCCACCTCTCCAAATCCCTTTATATGTCTTTAGTCATTACCTTCTATACACCCCTTTAGGCCAAATGATTTTCTTCCTTCCCTACCGTTCGGCACCAGCCTATGGTTTGGAAGAAGACTATCCAATAAGCATAATGGGTGTACTGTCCTAATCCTAGGAGCACTCGTAATGCGACAGAAGGTGAGGATAAAAGACAACCGAATGAACTTAATTCCTATTTCTCCTGAACCAGGATCCATCCCCGAACTAGAACAAGTTCCTTTCGAGTTCGTATATAACCATACGATGGATTATCCAATAAACTTGAGATCTTCGTAGTGATACGGAGTGTCCTGGAGAAATACAAAGGTGATTTAGGATTGGTGAAGAAATATTTGGTTTGGTCGTGAATATCAGTCGCAATTTACTTTGCCCTCTTACTAATCCCTTGCTTTGTCTGAACTTAATGCCTTCTGTACACCGTTTAGGCTAATTGGCTTTCTTCATTTCCTACCGGTCGGCACCAGCCTAAGGTCTGGAAGAAGACTATCCAATTTGCGTAGTAGGTGTACTATCTCCTAAACCAAGGAGTACTCGCAACCTGAGAGAAGGTAAAAGGAAAAGACAACTGAATAGTCCTATTCGTTTTCTCCAGAACCAGAAACCATCCTCGAATTCCTTCGAGTTCGTATATAATCATACGATTGTTTTGTCCAATGGAAGTGGACATTCGTAGTAATACGGGGTGTCCCGGAGAAAAGGGTAAAAGTAGGAGTGGCAATGAGGTTTGCAACTCTGACAATCCAAAAGCCAGTGTTAAGAAGGTTCGGTCAACTTGGTCACTGAGTCATAGTCTAGGGTCGGGTCAATGGTCGCTGCCAAAGAGAGAGAGAGAAAAGAAAATACTCAGCGTGCACTCTAACCTAGATCAGAATGGTTATCACTTTATCTCATCTGGAAACCTCCCACTGTAACGTCAAATTCTTCCCCAAACCTGAAAGAAGAATTAGCCGGGATCACCCGAGGAGTAAACCAACTCATTAGTGGGAATCGGGATCCAACTCTCATCGCATGATAACGTGATGGAATCCGCTCACGTTATCACACTCCAGAAGGTATGCGCATATCTGGCAAGTTTCAGTTCTTTTGAAACTCCCGATGTGGATTTTTGCCCCATGCTCTTATGACCTTGACTTTGGCCAACATATCATAAGTCACATGTCAAGTTCTACCCGTCATTATCCAGGTTAATTTGAACCCACCCGTACAAGCCCTTGACTTTGGCCAACAAGGCTATACGACTGTCCCAAACCAACGCATCTATCAATGCTGCATATGAATACCCAACTGCTACCAAACACTGTGCCTTGACTTTGGCCAACATACACAGCTTGAATACTATTGACTATCTATATGAAACGACGGAGGGCTACGAATGGTTTCTGGCGAAAACCTTTAACGTAATGAACTTGATATCGTCGAAGGAACTGATAGCTTTTAAAAATATAGTGACGAAAACCTTTGCTAAAGAGGTCACTCCCGGTGAAGGGATCTCGGCTCTTTCCCCGTAGAATGAGGTGCAGGATATTCCAACTGAATACCACGATGCAAAGCAAAAGTAATCGGCTATAGTGAAGTTATTGCCCTGACGCAAACTTTTGTCCAAGGGGTCACTCCGGGTGAAGGGATCTCGGCCCTTGCCTCGTCGACTGAGGAGCAGGATATACCAACTGAATACCATGATGCAAAACAAAAGATAACGCCCTTGCAATAACAGCTTTTTGAAAAAGTGTTCCAACAACATCAGAATAGGTTTGTTTATCTTGCATTGATCCGAATCAACACAGTCCCATCAATTGATCACACCACAAAGAACGAAAATATACTGACGTACGTATATGCCATCTGCATTCGCCACTAGGTCCCGTCATCACCCGTTAGGTTAGCTAACTAACGACAGAGCGGGGACTGGACTAGCGCGGATGCAAAACATATACAACATCTACTAGTATATATATAATATATAATTTTCGCTCAAGGCGTGATAAAAATGCAGCAGCACAGAAAAGTACAGCATCACAGAACAATACAGATATCTGGGATCCCCGGGTTTCACAGAGCCGCTGAAACCCGACGTTCCCCTGGTCGTGTGGATAGCCTGTGCAATGAAATCCTAGACCCCTATGGGCGCGGCAAGTTACCCGCCAAAACCTGAAGCGAGGCAGCCCGTTTCAGCAACGTGAATGGACCACCCAGCACTTCACGGAATCCGGTAACTTGGGCACCCCACCTCGGTCAATCCTATACCCCATACGAGTGCGGCGAATAGCCCGCCAATTCTAGAGTAAAGCCCCCTCCGTCTCAATGCCATGAGATGCGGGCTCGTTGCCCTCTAGAACCCGGCTACCCGTGCACCCCTCCGCGGGGTAATCCTAGTACAGAAAGTAAAATATACATACAACGGGTACATCGACCGCAACCTGGTCGTGCCCCAAAAGAATAATACAGACAGGCAGTGACGGCAGTCCACATGTCGGACGCTCGCCCCGCAATATCAAATGTACATATAAAACAGAACTGTACTAACATTGCATCCAGGCTATCCCCCACGACCGATCCGCAACAACACAGTACAATCACAGAACATCAACGTGAATGTCACGTTCGCAAATCCGTCTAAAAGGGCTATAGCAGATAGACTGGATTTACCGATCAAGTGACATTCACGGTCGCAGATATAATGTAAATACTGTGAACTAGCATGTTTAAAATATCCGATCGAACAAATTTTATCAAGTGGGCCCAAAGCAGTACTGTAGCACTTACAGAAAATCTGGGCCCAAAAAAGAATATCCCAAAACCCCTAATTCCAAGTCTAAAGCCTACTGGGAAATTTTGGTGCAATGAGCACACCTTACCACCGCGGAATCGCGGCCAAACCAGGGATTTGGCCGCATTTCCGCGGCCGTAGTAAGCGATCACTGTATCAAAATTTACCAAAATTCTTAGAATTTCATGCACAGTATTCTGAAACAACCTGAAAAATTTTTTGAGCAAAAAATATTTCGGCAGAAACACGATGCATTGAAAATACGGTTTTTGGGGATTTTTGTTCGATCGAGTTCTAAACATACTAGAGCAAGCTAGGCATGGTTAATGGTGTGGCTCTGAAACCAATGTAAGTCCGCGGCGGCGCCCCGGCCGTCGAACCGACGCCGGAAACGCGGAAACAAAAATTTGCAATCTAGCAAAACCGGCACCACCGCGCACTTTTCACCCGGATCGGGCCATTAACCTTGCAACTAGCAAACTAGAAAAGAGTAGAGAAGCTATACCAAGCGATCCGTGTCCTTCGGGCTTCGTCTCCACTCCGATCTCCCGCGGAATCTCCGTCCGACACGTCCTCGTCGGAAAGGGCACCACGTAGCCGGAATCTTTTACGGTCTCCCACCTCTTGAACGAGGCAACTCGGGCACGTAGTTGACTAGCCGACGCGTCCAAGATGAGCTGTAGAATAGTGTAGAGTCTTTGTCTCTTTGGGGTTTAATTGCCATGGAGGATGGAGGAAGAGGTTAAGAAAATTGGCGCTTTCAATTTTCTAGCAAAGAAAATGAGATGAAGAATGATGCCCCCTCTCCAAAATGAAACTCTCTTTTTCCCTCTTCAAAATGTGTGGCCGGCCCTCATCCTAAAAAAAAATGGTGGAGGAAAAAGAATCTCAAGAAAGAGAAGAAAAAGAGAATTAACAATATATCAAATGGTCACACCCATTTCACTTCTCATCTTATCAAATCCAATCTCAAAAAAAAAGCAAAGGAAAACACAATAATGGAATCTCATCACGATAAAGGCACAAATGCAATAAAGCCCTCCACAAAAGAGTTATTTGCAAACTGCAAATAACCCCCTCCATCGAAAGTCCGGCCGTGAAGGAATAAAAGAAAACCGGCCGGAACGGAATGCAAACTGGCAACTCCAGAAAACTGATCCCGTAATAAATTACAGGAAAACCCCGCTACTGCAAATACATGCCCGCATTTGTATTCCCACAGAACACAAATGCGAAGAGACAATATCTACACTATCTAATACTAGGACCCGGCTTAAGCCAAAGCCGGTTAGTAAAAACCCATCCGATCACGATCCGTGCAATACCGCACGTATCTGATCGAACCCTGCCATATCTCCATACGGCCTCTACAGCATTTCGCCCGAAACCTGAGTAACTGTGTGTGTGGTGGACTCTAAAGACTCGTCAACACCATGGCTGTGGATTTAACCACTAGCACGTCAGAGGTATAAGCCAATACGTAACGGGCTACCAGGTATTGACCAAAAGGGACGTCGATGAGCGAACTCATCCTGACACCCTACTGAGCCTGTCAGTGACAATATCCGTACAGTCTGGTCCGTTCGTTTATAAGCATCGCATGGCGGGCCTAGGGGGTTGGTAAAAGTCAGACCCCCAATAGCGGTACAATTCGTGTCGGAGTGTAGCCCAGAACACCCTGAGATACTACTGGAATACCTACCAGCAAATCTCCTGCCTTGGCCAAGGACTTTTCATGTTCTGGCTCTCCTAAACACAGTGCGACCTCACCCCCAATACCGGGAGAGACGAACCCCTGAAGATCCGCTCACTGCCTCCATGTGGCTCGGGACTGTACCCAACTAAAACCTGTTTGCACGTCTCCTTTGAGCGTGGTAGGGTAGTAATCAAAGTACAGTGGGAACTCACACGAGACAAATGACGATCTCAGGTCGATGAACTAACCTGTACACATGTCACCAGGGAACTGCTATCTGACGTCAGGTATAATACCAACTAGCAGGTTCCTAACGAGTCCTGTCCGGTGTACTCATAACCCAATGAGCACCTGTATACATCTTAGGTGAACCAACTGACACCAGTGGCTTGTGAGACCGGCCACCGCCCCTCGTCGGGGTCTCGACTGTATACACTAGTCTACTCTAGAGAATCGATGCCCTGTCTCGAAACTCCTATGACTAGGGACCTTTTAAGGATGTGCTTATAGACTCCAGCTCTCACGTATATGATCGCCCTCATACTGCTGGTAGTCAAGCAAGAATCCTAGGGGCTCTATCTGTTAGTCCATATTGCGACCCCCGGTGCTTACGGGGAGGCGGAAACGGTATAAAATCAAAATTTTAACGCAAGAGGCAACATGGACTAAACTATGGTCGGGATCGTTGTCTAAACTAAAACTAGCAAACTATGCTAAAGAGAGTTAGCTACTCGGATGAAGATGGTTATACCTAGACTTGAACTCCTTCGTCTTCAAACTTTGTAGAGGTTGATGGTTCTCCTTTGTCGCCTTCTTCCGTCGAAGATGGATCCACCTCGAAGGCTCGACCTTTGGGCTCTTTCTCGTACTTGGAGTGAACTAGAATCGCCGGCTTGCTAGACCCTTGATCCTAGAGTGAGTAGAGAGTGTCTAAGGGTTGCTTTTGTTTTTCAAGAGAAGGATTCTCAACTCATGAGAAGGTTTCTCTTGACTAGAGGAAGAAGAAGATGAAGTGAAGAGAGAGAGTGAGAATGATAGAATGAGCTATATTTTTTCTTTCTTGCAACCATAATGCAAAAGAAAAGAATTATCTAATAATAATAATTGAAAATGAGAATAGTTGATGGCAATTTGGAATGACCACAACCATGCTTCATTTAAAAATGTAAGCATAAATCAAGGAAGACTTTTGAAGCATGATGGTGGTCAACTTTCAACCATGGTCAACAAGTCAACAATGGTCAACAAGTCAACAAAATCAACCATAACAAAATTCTCATTTAATTACTATTATAAATAGATAATCCATAAATCCATTAGGGTTTGGAAAAAGATAACTGTCAACTGTGCATACGCACCCGTTCCGAAACCCTAATGAAATACCTCATCCTCCGCCTCAAGCAACTGTGCATACACACCTGCATTCTCGTTCCGAGGAACAAGAATACCAAGATATAAAAGCAACCCCAAATATATATACCAGTATCTGGCTCAAACCAGAGCCTGCCAGTATAATCCGTCCGGACTCCAAACGTGCACAAGTGCGCGGATGAGAACGAACCCTGTCGCAAAACCATGCGACCTCTACTCCGTTTTGCCCAGAGGCGAATACCCTCTGTGTGGGACTCTAAAGACTCGACACTACGCTGGCAGTGGGTTTAACCACAGACCGCAAGCGGCACTAGCTGTGCATAACGGTCCCCAGGTAGATGTCGACAAGAAGGCTGACGAGGTGAAACCCCATCTGAACTCCTACTGAGTCTGAATGTGACAGTCTCCGTACAGTCCGGTCTGTTCGTCTGATACATCGCATGGCGGGCCTAGGGGGTGGTAAACGTCAGTCCCCCAATAGCGGTACAAGTCGTGCCGGAGCGAAGCCCAAAACACCCTGAGATAACACTGGAAACCTACCAGTATATCTCGATTGCCCTGGCCAGGGACTACTCGTGTAATGGCTCTCCTAGACACAGCGCGATGTCAACCCCCAATACCGGGAGAGACGAATCCTGTCTAACCGTCACTGCCTCCAAGTGCTTCGGGACTGCACCCAACCGCCACCTGTTTGCACGACTCCTTTGAGCCGTGGTAGGGTAGTGATCAAAGTGTAGTGGGAACACACTTGAGGCGAAGTGCCAGTGTCAAGTCAGCGGACTAAGCTGTACTCATGTCACCTGGGAACTGATGACTGACGATAGGTATAATACCAACCTGTCAGTTCCCGACGAGTCCTGTCCAGTGTACTCGTAACCCAACGAGCACCCGTATACTATCTCCAGTACGACGTACTGATGGCTGTGGGACAGACCATCTCCCACACTGGGATGAGAAGCGCATACGCTAGTCTACTCCGGAGTATCGATGCCCTGTCTCGATAGTCCTGCGACTAGGGACCTGTATAAGGATGTGCTTATAGATTACCCAGCCCCCACTAGTGTGACTGCCATCACAACGCTGGTAATCAAGCAAAGATCCTAAGGGCTCCACTAATGCGTATAAGTGATATAGTAAAATAAACACAAGTACACATTGAAGTAGAGACAAACCAAGTAGCATACTACTATTTTGAGCAAGATTGTATATACAAGGTGAATATCCCAAGCATCCATTAAGTAATATACAAACTAGTATGATACAGTAATGGCCTCTAGGGCATATACACTAACAATCTCCCACTTGCACTAAGGCCATGTACTGGCGTATCGAAGACCTATCATCTCGATCAGCCGCTCGAACTGAGTCTGGGGCAAGGCCTTGGTGAATGGATCTGCAGTGTTGTCTTCTGAAGCGACTCTCCGAACCTCGATCTCCTTGCGATCCACGATCTCCCTGATCAGGTGATACCGCCTCAAGATGTGCCTGGATCTCTGATGGGACCTGGGTTCCTTCGCTAAAGATATAGCCCCGTTGTTGTCGCAATACAGAGGTATTGGATCAACAATGGACGGAACCACCTGAAGTTCTTTCAAGAACTTCCTCATCCAGACAGCTTCTTTTGCGGCATCAGATGCAGCGATGTATTCCGCTTCCATCGTCGAGTCTGCAACGGTTTCCTGTTTGGAACTCTTCCAACACACCGCCCCTCCATTGAGGGTGAAGACAAAACCCGACATGGACTTGGAATCATCCTTGTCACTCTGGAAGCTGGAGTCAGCAAAGGCCTCGATCTGGAGGTCTTTTCCGCCATACACCAAGAACATCTCCTTAGTCCTTCTCAGGTACTTGAGAATGTTCTTTACTGCTATCCAATGTTTCTCCCCAGGGTTTGACTGATACCGGCTTACTACACTCAGTGCATAAGCTACATCCGGTCTGGTACACAACATCGCATACATTATAGAGCCTACCGCAGAAGCGTAGGGTATAATAGACATGCGATCCCTCTCCAAATCAGTCTTGGGAGACATCTCTTTAGAGAGGGTGATCCCGTGACAAGCCGGTAGGTTACCGCGCTTGGAATCTTCCATACTGAATCTTTTCACTATGGTGTCGATGTACCTGGACTGAGAAAGTCCCAATATCCTCTTGGATCTATTACGATGGATCCGGATCCCCAGGATGTATGAGGCATCACCCAGGTCTTTCATGGAGAACCTTTGTGACAAGAATCCCTTGACAGATTGTAGCATAGGAATGTCATTTCCTATTAAGAGAATGTCATCCACGTATAAAACGAGGAATACTACAGTTCTCGCTACAAATCTACTATAGATGCATGGTTCATCTGGATTTTTGATAAAGCCAAATTCTTTGACTGTCTCATCAAAACAGATGTTCCAACTCCGCGATGCCTGCTTTAGTCCATAGATGGACTTAAGCAACTTGCACACCTTTCCGCTGCTCCCACTCTGAATGAAACCCTCTGGCTGATCCATATAGACACACTCCTCTAAATTTCCATTTAGAAAAGCTGTCTTTACGTCCATTTGCCAGATCTCATAATCGTGGAAGGCAGCAATGGCAAGAAGGATCCGAATGGATTTCAGCATGGCTACTGGAGAAAAGGTTTCGTCGTAGTCCAAGCCAGGTCTTTGACGAAAACCCTTTGCTACCAGCCTAGCTTTATAGGTCTCAACCTGTCCATCTACACCAATCTTCCTTTTGAAGATCCACTTGCATCCTACGGGTTTTACCCCGTCTGGAGCAATGTCCAACGTCCATACCTTGTTGGTGTACATGGACTCCATTTCGGTCCGCATTGCATCCAGCCATCTCACTGAGTCAACGCTTTGAACGGCCTGCTGGAAGCTAGTAGGCTCATCATAATCTATGATGCAATCCTCTCTATCCCCGTCTATGAGAAAACCGCAGTATCTCTCGGGCGGATGAGACTGCCTACTACTCCTGCGGAGCGGCGTAGGAATGTCCTGTTCTGTTGAACCCTCTGGTTCCACTAAGCTTTCAGTAACAGTCTGTGGTTCTGGAATTTCTTCCAGTTCTATTGTGTTCCCACTTATCTGGGTTTCCAAAAACTCAGTTTCCAAGAAGCGGGCATGCTGAGAAATAAAAACCTTTTGTTCCTCAGCGGAATAGAAAAGATACCCCCTGGAGTTTCTTGGGTATCCCACAAACTTACACTGTACTGAACGTGCCTCAAGCTTGTCCGCATGCTGCTTTTTTACAAAAGCTGGACATCCCCATACCTTGAGATAATTAAGACAGGGTTTCTTCCCAGTCCACATCTCATATGGGGTGGTGGGCACAGTCTTGGTAGGAGCCTTGTTCAAGAGATACGTAGCTGCTTCTAGTGCATATCCCCAGAATGATCGCGGTAACTCAGCGTTACTCATCATGGACCGCACCATATCCAATAGGGTGCGGTTCCGTCTCTCCGATACACCGTTATGTTGCGGGGTGTATGGAGGAGTAAGCTGAGAGAGAATTCCGTTCTCTTTTAAATAGTCCAGGAACTCGGCACTTAAGTATTCTCCACCTCGATCCGATCTTAGAATCTTAATACTTTTGCCGGTCTGTTTCTCTACTTCATTCTTATACTCCTGGAATTTTCCAAAAGCCTCGGACTTATGTTTCATTAAGAAGACATAACCGTACCTTGAGAAGTCATCCGTAAAAGTAATGAAGTAAGAATGTCCGCTTCGGGCATGTGTAGACATTGGACCGCACACGTCACTGTGTACGAGTCCTAAGAGCTCGCTCGCTCTTACTCCACGTCCAGTAAACGGAGTCTTTGTCATCTTTCCTTTGAGACAAGATTGACAAGTGGCATATGATTGATATTCGAACGCATTCAAATATCCTTCTGTATGCAACTTAGTCAACCTTCTCTCATTGATGTGACCCAATCTACAATGCTATAAGAAAGTCTGATTTATTTCTGGAGACTTTCTTTTGTGTGTATTCTGGACATTAAAAATCTGTGGTTGGTTTAACACGTATATACCATTACTCAATGTACCTGACCCAATCAGAACTTGATTAAGGTGAATGTTTACAACATTACTTACAAACGCAAATTCATAACCTTCTTTAGAAACTAAAGATACAGAAATGATATTACAAGTTGCGTTGGGTACAAAAAAGCAATTACGCAAAACCAAAACATGTCCATCTGACATTCCCAGGTGATAGTCCCCCACGGCTTTAGCATCCATGCTAGCTCCGTTCGCAACTCTGAGGGTCATGTCACCTGCCTTCAAATCCCTACGGTTTCTCAACGCCTGCAAAGAATTACAGATATGAGATCCTGATCCGGTATCCAATACCCAGGAAGTAGAGTTTATTGAAAGACAGTTTTCAATAACATACACACCTGAAGCTGAAGCTGCAACCTGCTTCAATTCCTGTGTTCTGGCCTTCCAGGCCCTGCAATCATTCTTCCAGTGTCCTTTCTTATGACAAAAGAAGCATTCTTCCTTATCCACAAGCTTCCCCGCTATCTTTGTTGCTTTCCCTTTTCCCTTCGTATCCACTTTACTAACACCGCCCCTTGGTTTGGCGGGGGCCTTCTTCTTCTTTCCCTTGGCTTTCGCCTTGGACCTAGAAGAAGATGATCCTCCTACAAACAAAGTGGATGTATCCCTACTTTTCTGTAGGGTGCCCTCTGCGCTCCTCAGCATGTTGAGGAGCTCTGATAGTTCAACCTCTTTTTCTTGTAGGTTGAAGTTCAGTATAAACTGGGCGTAAGTGGAAGGAAGGGACTGGAGAACTATATCCGTATATAGCTCACTCTCCAATGTGATCCCTAGGTCAGCGAGCTCCTCAATGTAGCCGATCATCTTTAGCACGTGCTCGGCTACTGATGATCCGACGGCCATTCTTGTCGAAAACAACTTTTTCGACGCTTCGTATCTTGCGATACGTGATTGCTCTCCGTACAGTTCTTTTGTATGGAGCAATATGGACTCCATGTCCACATTCTCATGCCTCCTCTAATGTTCGTTGTCCATCGAGGCAAGCAGGAGGCACTTGGCCTTCGCGCTATCAATCTCCCAAGTCTTGCGGATTTCCTTATCCGCGACACTGGAATTTGGACCAGGGACAGGGGGAGCTTTGGTGGTAAGAAGATACCCCAGCTTGTCATAAGTGATTGCTATCTTGACATTCCTGAGCCAATCTTTGTAGTTTGGCCCTGTCAGTTTGTTTTTATCTAGGAGTAACTTAAGTCCAGTCATGTTGATTGGTCGCTGCAATTAGGAGAGAGAAGAAGAAACACTCAGCATGATGCTCTTGCAAGTTTAGAGTGGTTTTTAGTTTGTCTAAACAGGATGGCTCCCACTGTTTCTCGAATCCCTCCTCAAACCATAAAGGAAGAATTAGTCAGGATCAATCCCACCGTACAATACTTGCTTAACCGTTCAGCCAGGCCAGTGTCGGTACTTCGAGGGAGGTTTTCCAACGCTTTCGCGAAGTTCCTTAATTAAAGAACCTCTTTTCCCTGGGGGCGTAACCCCGCTAACACCTTTCTAGGCACCTACTAGGTTTATAGCATTGATCGTTAAGTGAGAAATTTCCCGAGGAGTAGCATATACGCACAGTAGGATCGGGATCCAAATATCATCGCGTGACGAAACTGAAGGAATCCTACCAGAATCGCCACACTCCAAATGGTATGCAAATCTAGCAAGTTTCAGTACTTATGAAACTCCCGATGTGGATTTTTGCCCCATGCTCTTATGACCTTGACGAAGGTCAACAAATCATAAGTCACATGTCAAGTTCTGCCCGTCATTATCCAGGTTAATTTGAATCCACCCGTATATACTGTTAGGTCCACGTTACCTCTCCCGGTACTTTCGGGGTTGCGGAAACGGTAAAACAAAAATTTTTCTAAGGTTTGTAACATGGACCGTAAAAGCCGGATCTTTGCTAAACGAAAAACTAGCTAAAGTAAACTAACAACTAAGTAAGTTGTAGAAAGGTTATACCTTGAGCTCGAACTCCTTCTCTCCTTGCTCGTCGGAATGGTAGAAAGAGTTCACCTTGCTTGTCTTCTTCCGTCAAAGAAAGATCCACTTGAAAGCCACCACCTTTAGCTTCAACTCCAAGCTAGGAGTAACTAGAGTGCAAGAAATGCTAAGACTTGAACCCTAGAAGTGAGTAGAGAAGATCAAGTGAAGGTTTTTCTCAAGCTTTTTGTTTCTCAACACATGAGAGGGAGAGAGCTTGAGGGAGAGGATGAGCAAGAGAGAGAAAAGATATGAGAGAATAAGAATAATAGTGAGCCATTCTCACTAATATGTGAGGATAATTTTAATTAGATAATTAGCTTGAAAATTGTCATGATAAATCATGAATTGACCATTATCATTTCATTTTTGCAAAGATCAAAGAGCATCTTCCAAATGAAATGATTATGGTCAAGTTGTCAACTTGGTCAACAAGTCAATGAAGTCAAATTGTCAACAACAACCATGCACAATAATTAAGCTAATTATCAATTAACAATAATCCACACAAAAACAATAGGGTTAATAAAATGACAAAAGCCATTAACCCTAAACAAGGTCCTCTCCCCCAATCTCAAGCAACTGTGCATACGCACCCGCATTCGTGATCCGAGGAACACGAACACAATGAGAAAAACCAATCTCAAATCATATACTAGGATCCGGCTTAAACCAAAGCCCGCTAGTATAAACTGTCCGGACAGCAAACGTGCACAAGTGCGCGGATGCGAACGAACCCTGTCGCAAAACCATGCGACCTCTACTCGTTTTGCCAAAAAGCGAATAGCTCTCTGTGTGGGACTCTAAAGACTCGACACTACGCTGGCAGTGGGTTTAACCACAGACCGCAAGCGGCACTAGCTGTACGTAACGGTCCCCAGGTAGATGTCGATAAGAAGACTGACGAGGTGAACCCCATCTGCACTCCTACTGAGCCTGTATGTGACAGTCTCCGTACAGTCCGGTCTGTTCGTCTGATACATCGCATGGCGGGCCTAGGGGGGCGGTAAACGTCAGTCCCCTAATAGCGGTACAAGTCGTGTCGGAGTGAAGCCCAATACACCCTGAGATAACACTGGAAACCTACCAGTATATCTCGCTTGCCCTGGCCAGGGACTACTCGTGTAATGGCTCTCCTAGACACAGCGCGATGTCAACCCCCAATACCGGGAGAGACGAATCCTGTCTAACCGTCACTGCCTCCAAGTGCTTCGGGACTGCTCCCAACTACTACCTGTTTGCACGACTCGGTAGAGCCGTGGTAGGGTAGTAATCAAAGAACAGTGGGAACACACTCGAGGCGAAGTGACAGTGTCAAGTCAGCGGACTAAGCTGTACTCATGTCACCTGGGAACTGATAACTGACGATAGGTATAATACCAACCATCAGTTCCCGACGAGTCCTGTCCAGTGTACTCGTAACCTAACGAGCACCCGCATACTATCTCAAGTACGACGTACTGACGGCTGTGGGACAGACCGTCTCCCGTGCTGGGATGAGAAGCGCATACGCTAGTCTACTCTGGAGTATCGATGCCCTATCTCGATACTCCCACGACTAGGGACGTGAATAAGGATGTGCTTGTAGATTACCCAGCCCCCACGAGTGTGATCGCCATCACAACGCCGGTAATCAAGCAAAGATCCTAAGGGCTCTACTAATGCGTATAGGTGATATAATAAATAAACACACATGTACACATTAAAGCAGAGACAAACCAAGTAGCATACTACTATATTGAGCAAGATTGTCTGTACAACTGTGAATATCCCAAGCTTCCATCAAGTAATATACATACTAGTATGATACAGTAATGGCCTCTAGGGCATATACACCAACATATACCCTTGACGAAGGTCAACAAGGTAATGCGAGTGTCCCAAACAAACGCATCTATCTATGCTACATATGAACACCCAATAGCTACCAATCACTATGCCTTGACGAAGGTCAACAAACACAGCTTGAATACTATTGAATATTCATACGAAACGACGGAGGGCTACGAATGGTTTTGGCAAAACCGTGAACGTAGTGAACTTGATTTGGTCGATGGAACGAGATAGCTTTTAAAAAGAGTGGCTCAAGCTCCGCATTTAAAAGTTGTTTTTGAAAAGAACCGAGTGGTTTTTCGAAAGTGTTCCAACGACTTTAACTTGGTTTATTATCTTGCATTAGTTCTTTTAATGCGTGATATTCTTGCATTAGTACTTTTAATGCGTCCCATCATTTAATCCTACCATTGCAGAAAACAACCAAAATATGACGTACGCTTATGCCATTCGCATTCGCCACGGGGCCCCGTCATTACCCGTTAGGTTACTTAACTAACGACAGAGCGGGGGCTGGGCTAGCGCGTCTGTAAAACATAAGCAACGCCTAAATAGAAAGCAATGATAGACATTTCAGATCACAGATAAATACATTGGATATACTAGCAATCTGTAATTTGTACGAGCCTGTAACAAAAACAGATAACACGGTCGCGGTGAATAGCCAAATCCCCACCCAAGACCCCTACGGGTGCGGCAAACTACCCGCCAAGTCCTCGGTAGTTTGTGCACCCCTCCATGGGTCTATCCTAGGAGCAAAAACAGTAAAAAGAATTATACAATGACGGCTACAACCCCGACCCGGTTGTGCGGCCAAACAAATAATATAATTACATCAATTTACATTTACAATGAATTGCAAGAAAAGAAAACTCTCGTCTCACAACCCCCGGCTATTCACCCGCGACAATCCAACATATTTATATACACATTCCAGCACATTACAGATCATGTATAACCCCGACTTATCGTCTTATAGCGATTAGCCGACGTTCAATACATGCAAACATCACAGATATAACCATCATAGTCAAAGTGTAGTGAAGTTCGGAAAAAATACGGAATTATAGGACCCCAAAAGGAAATTTCTTTTCTGCAAAATCTGGGCACATATAATATATTTCAAAAATCCCAAAACCAACACACAAACACACTGCACAAAAAACGATGCAGAGAAGACACCAAGTCGCGGCGGTTCCGCGGCGGCTAAGAAGGATCACGCGGCGGAAGCGCGGCACTTTAGGCGAATCACTGTATCGTTTTTCTTGGGTGTTCACAAAAAACCCTGAGACGAATTTACAAGTGTAAAGTTTTTTTATTTTGAGCAGAAAAAATTTCAACAGAAACTCAGTTTTTGTGATTATCCGGTTTTGTGATTTTTTTCGGTTCCGAACTTCGTTACACTTCACTACTAAGCTAGTTTAAGTTTAGTTAGGCTCTGATACCACTGTTAGTCCATATTGCGACCCCCGGTGCTTACGGGGAGGCGGAAACGGTATAAAATCAAAATTTTAACGCAAGAGGCAACATGGACTAAACTATGGTCGGGATCGTTGTCTAAACTAAAACTAGCAAACTATGCTAAAGAGAGTTAGCTACTCGGATGAAGATGGTTATACCTAGACTTGAACTCCTTCGTCTTCAAACTTTGTAGAGGTTGATGGTTCTCCTTTGTCGCCTTCTTCCGTCGAAGATGGATCCACCTCGAAGGCTCGACCTTTGGGCTCTTTCTCGTACTTGGAGTGAACTAGAATCGCCGGCTTGCTAGACCCTTGATCCTAGAGTGAGTAGAGAGTGTCTAAGGGTTGCTTTTGTTTTTCAAGAGAAGGATTCTCAACTCATGAGAAGGTTTCTTTTGACTAGAGGAAGAAGAAGATGAAGTGAAGAGAGAGAGTGAGAATGATAGAATGAGCTATATTTTTTCTTTCTTGCAACCATAATGCAAAAGAAAAGAATTATCTAATAATAATAATTGAAAATGAGAATAGTTGATGGCAATTTGGAATGACCACAACTATGCTTCATTTAAAAATGTAAGCATAAATCAAGGAAGACTTTTGAAGCATGATGGTGGTCAACTTTCAACCATGGTCAACAAGTCAACAATGGTCAACAAGTCAACAAAATCAACCATAACAAAATTCTCATTTAATTACTATTATAAATAGATAATCCATAAATCCATTAGGGTTTGGAAAAAGATAACTGTCAACTGTGCATACGCACCCGTTCCGAAACCCTAATGAAATACCTCATCCTCCGCCTCAAGCAACTGTGCATACACACCTGCATTCTCGTTCCGAGGAACAAGAATACCAAGATATAAAAGCAACCCCAAATATATATACCAGTATCTGGCTCAAACCAGAGCCTGCCAGTATAATCCGTCCGGACTCCAAACGTGCACAAGTGCGCGGATGAGAACGAACCCTGTCGCAAAACCATGCGACCTCTACTCTGTTTTGCCCAGAGGCGAATACCCTCTGTGTGGGACTCTAAAGACTCGACACTACGCTGGCAGTGGGTTTAACCACAGACCGCAAGCGGCACTAGCTGTGCATAACGGTCCCCAGGTAGATGTCGACAAGAACGCTGACGAGGTGAAACCCCATCTGAACTCCTACTGAGTCTGAATGTGACAGTCTCCGTACAGTCCGGTCTGTTCGTCTGATACATCGCATGGCGGGCCTAGGGGGTGGTAAACGTCAGTCCCCCAATAGCGGTACAAGTCGTGCCGGAGCGAAGCCCAAAACACCCTGAGATAACACTGGAAACCTACCAGTATATCTCGATTGCCCTGGCCAGGGACTACTCGTGTAATGGCTCTCCTAGACACAGCGCGATGTCAACCCCCAATACCGGGAGAGACGAATCCTGTCTAACCGTCACTGCCTCCAAGTGCTTCGGGACTGCACCCAACCGCCACCTGTTTGCACGACTCCTTTGAGCCGTGGTAGGGTAGTGATCAAAGTGCAGTGGGAACACACTTGAGGCGAAGTGCCAGTGTCAAGTCAGCGGACTAAGCTGTACTCATGTCACCTGGGAACTGATGACTGACGATAGGTATAATACCAACCTGTCAGTTCCCGACGAGTCCTGTCCAGTGTACTCGTAACCCAACGAGCACCCGTATACTATCTCCAGTACGACGTACTGATGGCTGTGGGACAGACCATCTCCCACACTGGGATGAGAAGCGCATACGCTAGTCTACTCCGGAGTATCGATGCCCTGTCTCGATAGTCCTGCGACTAGGGACCTGTATAAGGATGTGCTTATAGATTACCCAGCCCCCACTAGTGTGACTGCCATCACAACGCTGGTAATCAAGCAAAGATCCTAAGGGCTCCACTAATGCGTATAAGTGATATAGTAAAATAAACACAAGTACACATTGAAGTAGAGACAAACCAAGTAGCATACTAGTATTTTGAGCAAGATTGTATATACAAGGTGAATATCCCAAGCATCCATTAAGTAATATACAAACTAGTATGATACAGTAATGGCCTCTAGGGCATATACACTAACACTATCAACGTGTAATAGCGACTCGTAAGGTCACCTAAAGCAGTACACGATGATAAAGATAAACCAGATAGCATACTATCATCTCGAGTAAGACTGTCCTACTGCCATAGGTCCTCCTTAATCATTGCAATCACGTGCCTGTGATCCAATAATTGACTCTGAGGGCACTATATCCAACAAAAATCACATCGGGAGTTTCTAAAGAAACTGAAACTTGCCAGATATGCGCATACCTTCTGGAGTGTGATAACGTGAGCGGATTCCGTCACGTTATCATGCGATGATAGTTGGATCCCAATTCCCACTGATGAGTTGGTTTACTCCTCGGGTGATCCCGACTAATTCTTCTTTCAGGTTTGGGGAAGAATTTGACGTTACAGTGGGAGGTTTCATGATTAAATAAAGTGATAACCATTCGGATCTAGGTTAGAGTGCACGCTGAGTGTTTCTTTTCTCTCTCTCTTTGGCAGCGATCATGACCCGACCCTTGACTATGACTCAGTGACCAAAATTAACCGAACCATCTTATACACTGGCTTTTGGATTGTCAAAGTTGCGTACCTCATTGCTACTCCTACTTTTACACTTTTCTCCAGGACACCCCGTATTATTACGAACGTCCACTTTGATTGGACAAAACCATCGTATGGTTATATACGAACTCGAAGGAATTTATTCGAGGATGGTTTCTGGTTCTAGAGAAAACGAATAGGACTATTCAGTTGTCTTTTCCTTTTACCTTCTCTCAGGTTGCGAGTGCTCCTTGGATTAGGACAGTACACCTATTACGCATATTGGATAGTCTTCTTCCAAACCATAGGCAGCTGCCGACCGGTAGGGAATGAAGAAAACCAATTAGCCTAACGATGGTGTACAGAAGGTATTAAGTTAAGACAAATAAAGGGATTAGAAGGAGGGCAAAGTAAATTGCGACTGCTATTTACGACCAAACCAAGTATTTCATTACCACTCCCACTTCACCTTTGTATTTCTCCAGGACACTCCGTATCACTACGAAGATCCACAATTTATTGGATATTCCATCGTATGGTTATATACGAACTCGAAAGGAACTTGTTCCAGTTCGGGGATGGATTCTGGTTCAGGAGAAATAGGAATAAGGTTTATTCGGTTGTCTTTTATCTTCACCTTCTCTCACATTGCGAGTGCTCCTAGGATTAGGACAGTGCACCCATTATGCTTATTGGATAGTCTTCTTCCAAACCATAGGCTGGTGCCGAACGAGAGAAAGGAAGAAAACCATTTAGCCTAAGAGGGTGTACAGAAAGTAATGACTAAAGACATATAAAAGGATTTGGAGAGATGGCAAAGAAGTATACGGTTACAGTTGTGAATCCGATAATGGAAGAGGCATTACTAGGAATACCCAGATAACCCTTCGAAACATTTACATGTTTCATTTTCACTGTGTACTGTTAAAAGAAAAATGATTTCCCAATTAGACACTTACTCCAGGGTATGTATTTACCGGGTATGATTCTCACATCTGTATGGTTTTATAGGTGATGAGTGGGAGTAAGTTATTGGGAATTAGGTGATCATCCTCATTATATCGGAATTCGTTATAATTGGTGATATTTGAGGAAATCGCCCGGGTTGTTTGCTGGACGGCAACTATTTGGTTTTGAATATCCTTCGTTGTGCACCAATTTCAAATTGATATATCTGTACGTCTATTTTTATAGAGTGAGATATACCTTTTTGAAATTATGTCTATGACATTTACCTATATCTGTAGATGGTTAGGTAAGGAGTATTCAACAGCGGTGTAATTCTTCATAACCATAGTACAGTTTTCAACCAACGACACAAAGCGAATGAGTTATTAGACTCAGGGAACTTATACAGAATATTGTATATTGTCCAGTGTCCATTAGGACAGAGGGGTTGGTCCTCGTACTATATTCTGTTTACTTATGACTTCCTTAGTTCTTAGACATGTGTTTCGTAGAAATGCAAGGTCTAAGTTTTGAGAAGTTATAAGTATAAGAGTAAAGTAGAGAACCAGGTATTGCAAGTATCGGGATTCTTCAAGGTGATCGAAGATGTAGATACTTGTGAATGGTATTCAGTTGATTAAGAGAACATGCTTCTCTTTCAGGTTACTCATAATTGGAAGTACTCCTAAGTTGAGTAATGCTGATCGGCCTTTTTCCGTTTAGTTGACATGCACTGGAGACAGCTGCATGATTTGAATCTGGTTCAATTAAATTAGTGCCTCTGTTTCTGTATTGGATATAGAACAGTTCATATCTTGACATTGTTAAGGTACGGGGAGTTTTCCGGCTTATGCTTAAATCCAGACTCCGGTTAACTCAAGGCACATTTCTGTAATGGCTGTTTGTGGGTTGACCCGGGATATGACGAGGGTTGATTTTCTACCATCTGGAAGATCAATAGTGATATTGTTCTTGACCCGCCACAGTTTTAATAAAAATGGATTTTTTCAGAAAATAGTCGTGGGAGTATGGTAGAAGTGGAAGTAATTCCAGAACCGTAAACGATAACTGAAGATTTGATAAGAACCTAAAGATTCAATCTGGTTTGACATTCCATTGGCCACTCTGCAGATATGGTGGGTAACCTCAGGCACCCGAGAGGTACTCCGGTAGCCTCAAGGATGGTGACAGGGAGGTTCTTATTTACCCAGACTTTCCATTGCTGTTGTTCCAGACTGTGAGACCCGGCAGGAGGATGAGTATATCGTCGTTCTAAACTAGCTTTAGAAGTGTACGTCTATATGACTCTGCCAGAGGGTTGTCGTAGTCAGTGGGAGCAGCGGAAGCATAGTGGACAAGTGGCTTATGTCTATTTATAGACTAAAGCAGATATAGCGGAGATAGATCATCTATTTCTGATGTGACAGTCATAGGTTTGACTTCATCAGAATAGGGGATAGATCTGTTAAGAAGGTAGTAGGGTGTGATGTCCTGGTTTTTGGATGACATACATAGAGTAGGAAGTGATATTCCTATACTACGATCGGTTATACTTTGGTTGTCACACAGTTGTTTCTCCACATAGGAATTGGATATTATATCAAACATTCTGGTTACTAGATCTATGGTTTAAGATCTAGATTTAGGTAGTTTCCCAATCAAGATACTTAGACAGCATTCTAAGCGTATTTAGAATGGACGACTCATGGCACGGTAGTGTACCTGCAGGTGATGGAGTCACCCTCTCTAAAGGTGCCTTACAGACTAAATGGGAGAAGGATATGCATGATTGGCAGATCACTTGCTTAGGCAATTAAGTCAATCATGAGATGTCAAGTACCACACCAGATATTGTTTTTGCACGAGATGCAATAAGTTGATATTGATCCAATCCTGGAGAAACATTCGGAAGCAGTTTTAGAACATAAGAGTATGTTCTAGGGATATGATAATGACAGCCTCATTTAGGAGACAGTTATCATTCCAGGGTTCCAAGGTGACCTGGATGACAGAGTGACTGTCAGAATTATAGTTTTCCCTCTGACGAGGGGCAGTATTTTGGACAGGTGGTCCAGGCGGATACTGAGGGAGGCATGGCGCATGATACTGATTAAGTTCAATTGACGATACAGTCTAAGAAGTTTGGATTTAGAGTTCATTTATGAACTAGGTCCCATCAGACATCCAAACATATTCTAACACAGGTATTGCTCATTTCGGGAGATGGCTTTCTCCGCGAACTTGAGATAAAGAGAGACATAGAAAGAAACATCAGAGCGGATCCACTCACTGAGGCTATTCCTCGAACGCAATAGTTTCGCAAACGAGCTCTGTGAGACTGACTAGTAGAGGAGTTGGGTGTTCGGAATCACACGGGCTGTGAGTATGCGACATCGCAATAATTAGCCTTGAGTGCAAGTGGGAGATTGTTGGAGATAGTGCCCTCAGAGTCAATTATTGGATCACAGGCACGTGATTGCAATGATTGAAGGAGGACCTGTACCGGTAGGACAGTCTTACTCAAGATGATAGTATGCTATCTTGTTTATCTTTATCATCGTGTACTGCTTTAGGTGACATTATTGATCACTATTACATGTTGATAGAGCCCATTGGATTCTTGCTTGACTACCAGCAGTATGATGGCGATCATATACGTGGGAGCTGGGGTCTATAAGCACATCCTTAAAAGGTCCCTAGGCGTGAGTGTTTCGAGACAGGGCATCGATACTCCAGAGTAGACTAGTGTATACAGTCGAGAACCCGACGAGGGGCGGTGGCCGGTCTCACAAGCCACTGGTGTAAGTTGGTTCACCTAAGATTTATACAGGTGCTCATTGGGTTATGAGTACACCGGACAGGACTCGCCGGGAATATGCTAGTTGGTATTATACCTAACGTCAGATATCACTTCCCTGGTGACATGTGTACAAGTTAGTTCATCGACCTGAGATCGTCATTTGTCTCGTGTGAGTTCCCATTGTGCTTTGATTACTACCCTACCACAGCTCAAAGAAGTCGTGCAAACAGGTTTTAGTTGGGTACAGTCCCGAGCCACATGGAGATAGTGAGCGGATCTGCAGTGGTTCGTCTCTCCCGGTATTGGGGGTGAGGTCGCGCTGTGTCGAGGAGAGCCAGTTCACGAAAGTCCTTGGCCAAGGCAGGAGATTTACTGGTAGGTATTCCAGTAGTATCTCAGGGTGTTCTGGACTACACTCCGACACGACTTGTTCCGCTTTTGGGGGTCTGACTTTTACCAACCTCCTAGGCCCGCTATGCGATGCTCATAGACGAACGGACCGGACTGTACGGATATTGTCATTGACAGGCTCAGTAGGGTGTCAGGATGAGTTCGCTCATCGACGTCCCTTTTGGTCAATACCCGGTAGCCCGTTACGTATGGCTAATACCTCTGACGTGCTAGTGGTTAAATCCACAACCAAGGTCTTGACGAGTCTTTAAAGTCTCCCACAGACAGTTTCTCAAGTTTCGGGCGAAACGCTTTAGAGGCCGTATGGAGATATGGCAGGGTGCGATCAGATACGTGCAGTATTGTACGGATCATGATCGGACGGATAATACTAGCGGGCTTTGGTTTAATCCGGATCCTAGTATTGTACAGTGTAGATTTTGTCTCATTGCATTTGTATTCAGTGTGAATACAAATGCGGATATGTATATACAGTCGCAGTGTTTTCCTGTAATTTATTACGGGATCGATTTTCTGAAGTTGCCAGTTTGCATTTCGTTTCGGCCAGTTTTCCTTTGTTCTTTCATGGCCGGATTTTTCCGTTGGAGGGGGTTATTTACAATTTGCAAATTAGTTATGTGGAGGGGGTTTATTTGTAAATGGAAAGATTATGATAGCATCTTTCCTTTTTCTTCACATGGTTTGCATTAAATGTTGATGGGAATGAGATGAGAGTTGATTTGGCTTTGGTGTGACATATATTCCTTGTTATCACACATTATCTCCTCATGCTTTATTCTTTTGATTTTTTCCCCCCTCCAATTGATTTGGCCGGCCACATTTTTCTTGAGGGAGAGAGAGATATACATTTGTATGTGAGGATTTTGGTTCATATTCATTGCAAAAGGAAAAATCCTCAAGCTCATTCTTCTTGCTCTTTTTCTTCTCTCCTCCATCATCAATGGCAACTTCCTACCCCATGAGACAAAACATTCTACACTTATCCTACAGTATCGTTGGGCACGTCAGCTCGCCAACTTCGTGCCCGAGTTGCCTCGGCCCAGAGGTGGGAGCCCGTAAAAGAACCCGGCGATGTGGTGCCCGTTCCGACGAGGAGATGAAGACCGGAGATTCCGCGAGGAGATCGGAGTGGAGGCCGAAGACCGAAGGACACGGATCGCTCGGTATAGCTCTCTACCCTTTCTCGTATTTCCTAGCATTAGGTTAATGGCCCGATCCGGGTATTATATTGCGCGGTAGTGCTGGTTTACAAGTTTTTGAAAAGTTTCGTTTCCGCATTCCGGTCTCGGAATGACGGCCGGGCCGCTGCCGTGCACTTACAAGTATATGGTATTTGGAGATGAGTCGATGAGATTTGGCATGGTGCAATGAAATCGGTGATGTGATTAGGTTCGTATTAGGAGATACGACATAATGTTATAGCGGATCTTTAGGCAATGTGTTTCAGACACACGCACACATATGTTGATGATATTAGTACTGTACTAGACTTAGATCAGTACCCCCTGTTCACGATATGTGATGATAAGAATATCAGAGGAGTAATAAGATAAATATGATATTTGACCCGTACCCAGATTTGGGATACCGTACGATAGATTTACCGTACGAGATTTAATTATGATGTTAGATCCGCACTCTTGACTCGAGGATGTCAAATGTGTATATTGTATTGTACGTGATACTATTGAGGCGAGATCACCGACTACTAGATATATATAGATCAACTCAGACTAGGTGGATTTCCTTACCCTTTTGACTGGGCTCGAGTCATACCTGTTTTCAAATGCAGTGAATCGTGATTACTTTAAAGTACCAAACTATATGACTCGTAAATCGGGTAGGTTTATTCTTCAGTGTTGCTGTTGCTATATCACTTTCTGTATATTCATGATGTTTCATCGCATTGCATGCTTAGACATATGTTATCTGTAATTATTATGAAACCATGCTGTCAGGACACCAGCACTATTACCGATGATGAGTATGCTCCACATACACTTGCTTGCCGGCTCACACATATCATCATCGGTAATTCCCATGTCATGTACACTTTAGAGAATACTATTTCATTGACATATCCTGCTAGCTGATAGTTGCAATATGTTATAGCTTTAATATGCTAGTTTAACTATTGCATTCATTGCATGATATCAGATGCATTCATATATTCATTGGTTATGCAGTATTATAGAGATTTATGCCGGTTTTCACTTTTATTGACATGGTGATTTGATGTTTTCAGATCCTTCTTGAGATTTTCTGGATTTGGAAACCGCATGTGAAAGTTTTATAAACTGATGATGAATTTTAAAAAGAAAAATGCTGTTTTCCTTGATATGATGAGTCTTTTCCACCATGATGTTTTCTCGGTTCTGAGATGGTTTTCGAGACCCGATTCGAGGAGTTGGATGAAACGTCTGCAGGTACATGGTGGACCCGGTATGGTACCCCGGGGCAAGAAGCTCGACTTGTAGACGATGAGCCCGGCAAGGGTAGACTGCCTGCCGATGATTGTCTGGCACGGAGGATATGCGGAGGATACCATTCATGGTCATGTGATTGATGATATGGGCCGATCCGGACTGACGGAGCCCGAGGTATTGAGATATTGAGATTTGAGACACTGAGATATTGAGATTTAAGATTTATGTTTTGTGTCGATGCTTGACACGGATCCTATGTTGATTTCATTGATGATATCTCGACTTTTATACATACAGAAATCTAATTAAATAAAGAAAAACAGTTCTTCGATTCATGATGTACTCTGTTCTCATTATATGCATTTGCACATCATTTTAGTAACATATTGCTACCTTACTTTTGTACATCATATTAGTGACTTGTTGTTACCTGAGGCACTGACATAAGTGCTTAGTATTACACTTAGGGATAGATGTTTACCTTTACCATTATTTTATGCTTCAGGCCATATTATTATTTTGAGGATATTACTGATCGTATGACCAAGGATTGCATTATACATGTGATTTCTGCTCTGTGATGTTTTCTACTCACGAGTCGGCAACTCACCCCCGTCGTGCCACAGTTCCTTGCAGATTTTTCCGTACAGGTTTCGTTGCGGCTTGCTGGCACACTGTTCCTTCCGGATGATTGCTTTGGTAGGTGGTTTCATTTGCATCATGACCACCATTGTATTTATATTTATATTCGGTTGTATCTAGTAAAACTCCATCAACCAGACTTGTATATTTGATAAAAATAGAAGACCAGTGTATATTCTTTCGACCTTAGAGTCGCGCGATGTATTATTATGGTTTTCATGTTGATTTGAGTTTCTTTTGAGTTTGATCGTCGCCCTTCGGCGTTATACATTATATTTCTTGCGTGGTTGTGACCGTCGATTGACGAAGAGCTAGCTCCTGTTTAGGGATGCCTTTATTCATATTATTCTTGTTGTACCCCATTTGGAGCCAGTTTTTACATAGGAAACTCCGCCGAAATTTTTAGAGAAGACTAGAGATTTTAAAATGCATACTTCGGCTTATGTTGTTAAACTTCTTGCTTTAAAATTAATTTTTTTTCTTCACTATACTGCTCTACTTGGTTTTGATTTCTGGGTTTTGGCTTACTTAGATTACGTACGCCTCGAGATGTTTCGTAATTTAAGTGCCAGTCACGCTCGGTACTTTCTGGTCGTGACAGATATATGTGTAATGTATTAATCAACATAAGATATATCTCATTTCCAAAACAAGTGGGGCCGGCCAAACAAGATGGTTCACTGTTAACGGAAATGGGGAGGTGAGCACAAGGATGAAGTGGTGACCCTAAGAAATCTCATCACAAATATCCATATCCAAATATCTTAAGCAAGAAAAGAAACTTTAAAGCTAAAGATGAGTCACAAATGAACCATGCTCAATCAATTAATGAAACAATGACTCACCCTCATCCAAAACTAAAGAAACCCACCACAAACAATTTCGGCCATGATGAAATGAAGAAGGAAATAGCCAAAAAGAATACCCAATGACAAACCATTAATTTATATTTATACCATTTACGAAAACTCCAAATTCGCAAATCGGTAGTTTTTTGCAAAATATATTATTTTAATATTAAATTCCAAAAATAATATTTTATATTTTCTGAAATGTTACAATCTTCCCTCCTTAAATAAATTTGGTCCCCAAATTTAAATTTAAACCCTCAATTTCTAAAACATTTCAATAATCAGCTCAAATCAATAGGGCTCCGAAATCACGGAAGATACAGAAATACCACAGCGCATTATGTGCGTCTGAAAACGAGTATGAAAATAAAAATCGAACTCCGTCAAGCGTCACGCAAATCAACAAATTTGCACACAAATCATCGGTGTTACAAAGGAGATACAGATCTTGAAATCCACTACTAAAATCCAATATGCATTAGTCAAATACTATAATACGGGTATAGTACGCATTCTTGGAAAAGCTCTTAAAACTGAATAAAACATATGCAAAATCTTTTCTAAATCGTCGTGTGATGCGTAACTCATGGCATAAGTGACGGACACTCATTTGTAAAGTAATAATATATATCCATATATGTTTTGCGGAATATACGTTCCGTCGTTTCAAAACATCCCAAACGGTTTACCTTTATAAACGTTCGTGTGTCTCACGGACACGTAGGAAATAGCGAGAATATAGCTCCTTTTGAAAACCTCTTGGTAAACTTTTTATGCATGCAAGGTCCTCAGGTACTGTCCTCGGATCAGTCCTGTTAAGGTACTACAAGGTAGGGCCTCATCATGAAAACAAAGTGCTCAAAAGCAAAATTAGCCTCAAAAGGCGTATCCAGCAATCACGTATGTCTGGTGCGTACGGAAATCAAATCTAAATACAGGTGCCAAAGTATGCACGAAAGTAAAACTAAGTGCAATGGGTGTGCACAAAAGCATCTGTCCAATGCAACTGGTGTGCACGACAACAACAATTAGTGCATCTATAGTGCACGAAAATCTCGATCCAGTGCAACTAACATGCACGAACGAAAAACCCAAATCGAGTGCATCAGGTGTGCACCAAAATCATATCTCATATCATGCACCCAACGTGCGCGAAAATCCAAATCAAGTGCATCCGTCATGTACGAATGAAATCGAAATCAACTGCATCCCACATGCACGAATAAAATCACACTCAAGCGCATCCGATGTGCACAAAATCCAATACCAAGCGCATAATATGCGTAAAAATCCGACTGAAGCACGTCAGGTCCGTAAAACATCTGGTAACACAAATGCTCAAAACATAAATCGGGTGCAACCAAGGCACGAAGTATAAATCCGGTGCAACCAATGCACGAAATAACAATCTAGTGCAACAAATGCACGAAATACGAATCTTGTGGAACAAATGCACAACATACAAATCGAGTGCATCCAGTGCAAGAAAACCCAAATCCAGTGCATCTAGTGCACGAAAAACCAAATCCACTGCATCAAGTGCATGAAAACCAAATCCAGTGAATCCAGTGCACGAAAACCCCAATCCGGTGCAACAAATGCACGGGAACTCATCAATAACTCTAATGCATATAAAACCAACACCGAGTGTACCAAGGTATATAAAAATTATAAACGTGTGTAGCTGCGTGCAAAAAACATGTATCAATGCACAACAAGCATATGTGAGCTATATCGAGTGCAAAAATCAAAATCGAGTGCGTACCACACGCACAAATCAAATCAACTGTAGGAAATCCAGGAAATCATGAACATGTGCAGCTAAGGCACAAAATCGACATCAACACAATGGTGTATAAAATATATATCTCAAATGCAATAACTATCAACAAAATGTAAATACCCAGTAGGTGCAGTCATGGTGCACGGAAACAATATTATGAAACTCAATCATCAAAACTCAAATCCAAGCGATATAAGCGTGAAACTCGGATCACAACGAAAATCGCAACAAATGACAATGAGGTACACACCTCCTACAATGTCGAAAAAAGTCGGTGCACCCAAAACTGGCAGAGCAAGAATATCTGCATGCCTCCTGCTCACAGTCTAGCATCCTCTGTCTCTGGGTCTTCATTTCCTATGTGGATTACCAATCTCGCAATCCATCGGCTCATCTGCCCGGTCAAGTGTGCTAACGAAAACGATTCCGCTCTGGCACTCCTCAGGTCATCTCTAGGCCAATTAGTATGATCACTCATAAAGCAGCATGTCACTGGCATCGGCCTCTGGTCCTCTGAATACACGTTACAGATCTGATCCTCGGTGCAAACCTTATGCAGCAGTGTCCTGGAAGGAGCCTACTCAGGGTCTCTTCCGATCTTGCCTATGCCGAACTATACGCAGGCTGGTACACTTACCTAATCTTTCCTTGTTCTCTGGACATCTGCATTCACATCACAGCATTTCCTTGGGAACTGGTCGTATTCCAACGCTTCTGTATACACATCCGATCTCTAATCTCAACCGGGAGTAACCACAGCTCATTAACGTCTCGCACGAATCTCTTGCTCCACTCGTCTATTATCGTCCACTTCGACATCACATCATGCTATTTGCGTACTGCAATTTTTTCTCGGCTACAGTCAATCCGGAATCTCTCACACAGACTCGAGATCAAAAACTCGGTATCTTCATCACTCTGTAAAAGATCTCCATCCGAACACGTCCTCGAGAACTCGCCCTAATCATTGGACAAATACTCAATACTCGTCCATTCTCGATCAACTCACAATACATCTGGGTGAGGTTCTTTATCTGAAACTGGTCAGTTTACCGATCTCACATCGGAACATCCGATGAACAACGTCATCTCAGGATCGATCTACTCTAGATCAGAATAAGATTCACCACACTAGAAATCTTCAACCCAACTGAGCCTGCGTCAGCGCATCAAATCTGACGAATCGCTTCATCTCTCAACTCAAGATAGTCTGGCTATCTCCTGTCGCATCTTTGCCTGGAAGCTCCTGTTAGTGTATATGCCCTAGGGGCCATTATTGTATCATACTAGATTGTTTATTACTTAATGGAAGCTTGGGTTATTCACAGTTGTATATACAGTCTTGCTAAAAATGGTAGTATGCTACTTGGTTTGCGTCCACTTTAATATGTTTCTTGTATTGTATCACTTATATATATTAGTAGAGCCCATAGGTTCTTTGCTTGATTACCAGCATTGTGATGGCAGTCACACTAATGGGGGCTGGGTAGTCTATAAGCAACATCCTATACAGGTCCCTAGTCGCAGGATTATCGAGACTAGGCATCGATACTCCATAGTAGACTAGTTTGTACGCTTCTCATCCCAGTTGGGGAGATGGTCTGTCCCATAACCATCAGTACGTACTACTGGAGATAGTATACAGGTGCTCGTTAGGTTACGGGTACACCGGACAGGACTCGTAGAGGAACTGTTGGTTGGTATTATACCCGTCGTCAGTTAACAGTTCCCAGATGACATGAGTACAGCATAGTCCGCAGACATGACACTGCTACTTCGCCTCGAGTGTGTCCCGCTGTTATTAGATTGCTACCCTACCATGGCTCAAAGGAGTCGTGCAAACAGGTAGCAGTTGGGTGCAGTCCCGAGCACTTGGAGGCAGTAGTGGTTAGACATGATTCGTCTCTCCCAATATTGGGAAATGATATCGCTCTGTGTCAGAGAGCCATTACGCAAAGTCCCTGGCCAGGGAAAGCGAGATATACTGGTAGGTTCTAGTAGCTTCTCAGGGTGTAATGGGCTTCGCTCCGACACGACTTATACAGCTATTAGGGGACTGACGCTTGCAGCCCCTTAGGCTTGATATGCGATAGTCTTAGACGAACAGAACGGACTGTACGGAGATTGTCACATCAGGCTCAGTAGGAGTTCGGATTAGTTTCCTCATCGGCATTCTTATCGACATCTACCTGGGGACCGTTACGTACAGCTAGTGCCGCTTGCGGTCTGTGGTTAAACCCACTGCCAGCGTAGTGTCGAGTCTTTAGAGTCCCACACAGAGAGTTTTCCTGCTCCAGGCGAAACGATATAGAGGTCGTATGGTTTTACGACAAGGGTTCGGACGCATACGTGTGTTTACGCACGTACGTCTTTTCAGACAGTTTTTACTAGCCGGCTTTGGTTTAAGCCAGATTCTAGAATCGGGTTATTGGATTTATACAGTCTAAATTTTTTCCGTGTTTTCACGGATTGGAGGGGCGTTCTCATAATTTGTCGGGAAGCATCTAGAAGAGTGGTGACTTTGGGGGTAAGGTGGCATTGCATTAAATGAGATTAGTGACTCATTTGTGTGATTCATCCATGTCATTAATGCCTCATAAATGCTTAATGACTCATAGGGATGAATCACTTATAGATATTTATGAAGCATGGTTATTAATTCTTTTATTTCATTTTTGGATAAACAAATAATTCTTCATATATATTATGATAGTTCATTATCTCATTTCATTATCATCTTCACCTTCTCTCTCCTCAAGCTCACTCTCTCTTCAAACCCTAACCCTAACCTCTCATGTGTTGAGATCAAGGGTTAGCTAGACTAATACATCCATAACCTCACTCTATATCCCTTAGGTAGCTTAGATTAGCACTTTGAGCAACCTAGTTATCTCATGTTAGAGATCAAGCTTGTAGTAGGAGCTCTCGTGTGGATCATCTTTGATTCGAGGAGGCCGTTGAGGTGCCGATGTTCTAAGGAGCCTACGAGGAGTGGAGGACAGCGATGAAGACCCGAAGGACATCTAACGTGAGGTATAACTTCGAATCCGAGTAGTTAAACCTCTAATAGATAGTTAGCAATGGTTTAGATAACGATTCATGCGCTCAAGTCCGTGTTACGAAGCTTTGATGATCGTTTTTCATATATTCCGCCTCTCCGCAAGTTCGTGGGGTGCGTGACATGGACTTACAGTGGTATCAGAGCCAACTAAACCATTACTACCTTGTTAGCAACTAATTAGAAGTTCGATCGACGAAAAACACGAAAACAAAACCCCGGAAAACCCTAAGTTTCAGTTAATTTTAAAAGTGTCTGAAAAATTATTTGACATACCTTAAAATTCATAGCAGGGCATTTAATGAATACCGGGAAAATACGAGATCACAACACGACAAAACGGCCGCGGATCCGCGGCTAAATGGTGCTTTTTGCCACCATTTAGCCGCGGATCCGCCGCCGAGTCAACTCTGCGTTGACTCGGATTTGCTCTAATATTCATATTTTTTGGTGTTCTGTTTTCCAGTATGTTTTGTTTCTACCCAGGTTACTTCAGTACGGGTTTGCTTTTGGGGTAGACACGGAATATGGTAATCGATCGATATTCTAAGATATTTGCTAATTGGATTTTTATCTGTAATGTTTAATGTGTTCGTAAACCTTCCCTAACTGCTAGTATGTCGGTTTGCAGGGGGTTGCTCATTTCTGAAATGTTTACTGTTCGTGTATATGAACTGTATTGGACTATTGTAATGATTAGCCGGGGTTTGAGATGTGTTTTATATTCATTCATTCATTGCAAATGTAATTTGATGTAATATTCTTTTGCGGGGCACATCTAGGTTGCGGTTGTAGCCACCGTTGTATTATTTCTTTTTACTGTTTTTGCTCCTAGGATAGACCCAAGGTGGGGTACACAAACTACCGGGTACGTCAAAGTGTTTAGTGGCCTATTCACGTTGTTGAGGGAGACCGCTTCACTTCGGGTACTTGACGGGTAGTTTGCCGTACTGGTAGGGGTTTAGGGTGGGGTAATAGCTATTCATCACAACTGTGTAATCCGTCTTTTATTGCTGGCTCAAAGCAAATGCGGATTGCTAGTAAATCCAATAATGTTTATCTGTGATCTGGAATGCTTATTATTGCGTCTGACGAATGTATAATATCTATATATGATAGCTATTAGACGTCACTTATGTTTTACACCCGCGCTAGCCCAGCCCCCGCTCTGTCGTTAGTTAAGTAACCTAACGGGTGATGACGGGATCCAGTGGAGAATGCGGATGGCATATGAGGGCGTGGTATTTTCGTTGTTTTCTGCAATGATAGGATAAATGATGGGACGCATTATTATAATGCAAAGAAAATAAAACAAAGTTAAATCGTTGGAACAAATTTAAAACAAACCACTCGGTTATTTTAAAAGAGCAGAATTTTTAATTGCGGAGCTTTAACCACTCCTTTTAAAAAGTATCAGGTTCCTTCGATTATATCAAGTTCACTACGTTCACGGTTTTGCCAAAACCAGTCGTAGCCCTCCGTCATTTCATATAGATAGTCAATAGTATTCAAGCTGTGTTTATTGGCCAAAGTCAAGGCACAGTGTTTGGTAGCTATTGAATATTCATATGCAGCATAGATAGATGCCTTGGTTTGCGACAGTCGTACTGCTTTGTTGGCCAAAGTCAAGGGTATGTACGGATGGGTTCAAATTAACCTGGATATTGACGTGTAGAACTTGACATGTGATTTATGATTTGTTCGCCAAAGTCAAGGTCATAAGAGCATGGGGCAAAAATCCATATCGGGAATTTCTACAGAAACTGAAATTTGCAAAGATAGCATACCATTTTGGAGTTTGATGAATGTTGGTAGGATTCCTTCAACATTATCATACGATGATATTTTAGATCCCGATCCTACTGTGAGTATATACTACTTATCAGGAGATTCGTCACTTAACGATCAATGCTATAAACCAAGTAGGTGCCTAGAAAAGTGTCAGCGGGGTTAAGCCCCCAGAGAAAAGAGGTTATTTAATTAAGGAACTTCACGAAAGCGTTGGAAAACCTCCCTCGAAGTATCGACACTGGCGTGGCTGAACGGTTAAGCAAGTATTGTACGGTGGGAATTGTCCTGACTAATTCTTCTTTTATGGTTTGAGGATGGATTCGAGAAAAAGTGGGAGCCATCCTGTTTAGATAAACTTAAAACCAATCTAAACTTGCAACAGCATCATGCTAAAATGTTTTCTTCTCTCTCTCTTAATTGCAGCGACCTTGTGACCACACATGTTAGTTATATGTATGCCCTAGAGGCCATTACTATACATAGGATGTATATTGTAGTAGATGCTGGGACATATATAGGGAGGACTTTCTTGCTCGACATGATAGTATGCTATCTGGTTGAACTTTACCTTAACGTGTATACTGATTGTCTCTCTATTACATGTTGGTAAAGCCCTTAGGATCTGTACTTGACTACCTGGACTATGATGCGGATCATACTAGTGGGGACATGGTAGTCCATAAGTACATCCTTCAAAGTCCCTAGTCGTGGGTGTATCGAGACGGGGCATCGATATACCAGAGTAGACTAGCGTATACCTTCTCGATCCATACAGATGGGCGATGGATGATCCCATATCCATTGGTGTTTGACATCAGAGATGATATACGGGTGCTCAGTAGAGACTGGGTACACTGGACGGACTCGCCGAGAACTCCCAGATGGTATTATACCTCACGTCAGATGGCAGTTCTCTGGTGACACTGGTACAGAGTAGTCTGTTGACCCGAGATCGTCATAGAGTCTTGTGTGGTTCCCACTGTGCTTTGATTTCCATCTTACCACGTCCAAGAGGGCATGCAAAACGGTGGTTTTTGGGTACAGTCCCGAGTCACATGGAGGCAATGAGCGATAGGAGGGGATTCGTCTCTCCCGGTATAGGGAGTTGATGTTGCGCTGTGTTCGATTGGCTATAACAGGAAATCCCTGGCCAGGGTTGCTGAGATTTACTGGTAAGTGTTACCAGTAGTTTCTCGAACAGTTATAGACCTCATATCGACACGACTTATTAAGCTATTGGGGTCTGACGTTTACCACCCCTAGGCGAGATATGCGACATATCAGACGATCAGACCGGACTGTACGGTAGTGTTACTGGTCGGATTCACTGGAGTGTGAGCGGGCTTGCTCGTCGATCTTCAGATCGCTCAATACCCGGGTGGCCGTTACGTTTAGCAGACCGCTTGCGGCTTGTGGATGTTTGATATGATCATCATCTGCTGCCGGCGTATTGACGAGTCTTTAGAGTCCTACACAGAGGTTTCCTGGCTCAAGCGAAACGAAATAGGAGCGCATATGAGATATGTGCAGGACCGAGAATAATACGAGTATATGATACTGTATTCGATTCTCGCGATATGACATTGATCGGTTATATGCGATATAGCCGGGTTATCGGATCAAGTGTTGATTCGATAAGATATTACTAATGGTACCAGTCGGTTATGTGCGTCATGACCGGATCGTTAAATCAAGCGTTGATTTAATGATTTAATGCATAATTATATATTTGATATATTACTTTGCATTAACTAGTATCGGTTCACTTTAAATGGATTTTCTCGCTCGGTTGTGCGCATTGCATATGCGATATGATTTTGTGCACTTGTTTGTATCATATTTGATGATACATGCAAATTAGGGTTTGTGTAAAGAATTAAACCTTGGTTAAAGAAATGGTTAGGGTTTTTATTTGATTATTCATTTATTCATTTGTTTTTATTTTTGGAAAATAAAATGCATAAAATAGAATGGTGGCTTCTTTTGTTTTCTTTCATGAAGCTTCATGAACTTTTGACTTAGTCACCATTTTGTCTCATGCTTAACCCTAACCAATTCAATTAACTCAAGTTAATTCTCTACACCTAACCATGGTAAGAATTATGATAAGAATGGATTTTTATTTATTCTTTTATTCTTATCATAATATTGATCTTCTTCTTGCTTTCTTCTTCTTCTTCATTTCAAGAAGAAAAGCTTGACTACATCAATGGTGGATTGATGAAATGAGTGAGAAATCCAAATCTAAAGTCTACCCACTTCCTATTTCTTCATCCTCTACCTCTTGCCAAGTAGTAGAGTGTGTTTCCTTCATAAGTTTTCATGACTTGGTGAAGGTGGAGCTTGATCTTTCGATGCCTCGACGTAGATCATCTTCGGCATGGACATCGACGACCTAGCTTGCCCATTCTCCGACGAAGCCGACGCTTGAGCCCGGATTTGATTTGGACAGCGGAGAGGACCTCGTTGCGGTGCGTGGAGGTGGAGCACCGGATCTACAAAGGTTGTATTTCCGTATCATGTAGTTAAGTGTTAACTAGATTGTTTTTCGCCTAGATTTCTAGCAAACGATCCGTAGTCGGGTCTCTCGGCACCCTTAAAATTTTAATTTGGCATGATCGATGCCTTGTGAGACCTCATTAGGGTGCCTAGGAACCCTACAGTGGTATCAGAGGCTAGCTAGAGCCTTAGGCGAAGTCTAGACGGAATCTGAAGTCCGATCGAACCGAAACCCGACCCAAAAAATAGCTCTCTGGACATTTTCTGTTTTTCTGGATTTTTGTGAATTAAAAATTGCTAAAAATTTCAGTAAGAAAAAATAAGAATTACGATGCAAAAATTATTGGATGAACAGTAACTTAGGAGGCGGGACCGCGGCATAAGCCCTGCTTATGCGGCGGTTCCGCGGCTCAATCATGACGTCATCCCTTACTGTTTGCACAGTAATACCTGATAAATTCTTCTGGATTTTCTGGGAATTTTTAAAATTTATTCAAGAGTTGAATTTTCTGGGTTGTTTTGGGGATTCGAATGTTCGATCGGATTATCGAATTTTGTCTGTGTGACTTTCCGGATAAATTTTTAGAATATGTTAAAAAGTTCGACCGGATATAAATACCCAACTTTTCCCCTGTCGGGAAATTTCCAAGTGTTGGATTTTTCCGTAGTTTGACGACGTTCTAAGTAGTGCAAGTAACGCGATGGACCCTCTAGAAGACAACAAACCTTAACTCGATTATGTGACCGTCTTGAACTGCCCTTTGAACCTTCGGGTTTGGGGCAGTACGGCGTGCCACATGTGAGGCGTTGGCTTGACCCTTCTACGGCTGGACCGTTGGTAGTGAGGCACGAACGGAATATTGTTAGACTTGTTTCATGTGTTGATCTGTATCGGGAAAACTTGGGTGTTCGATTGTTCGATCGGAAAGTTTAACATTTTCTGTTTATCTGGAATGGGATACAATAATTGGAATTCACAATAGTTATGAGATAACTAAATGAATGTTATAAACACAGCAGTTTAGTCTCACTTAATCGGTTGCCACGGAATTTTGATATGATCAAAAGTCCGTCGCAATCACGTAGCGTACGCGGATACTCGCCGGGTAAACTTAATAGACAGCCTCGCCCCATAGCCCCGACCAAGTGACTGTAGGAGAACCCCATCGCCGAAAGCATCCGTTCGGGTGCTCGCAGTAGCGGTGTTCCGCCTTGGTGCACTTCGTCGACGGTATCGGGGGTGCGGCCATCTACTGAAGTTTGCGACGAGTATTCGATCAGGTTGTCGGGAATCTTGTTGAATTGCCCGACTTGGTATTGAAAAGTGTTTTCGATTTTGAGACTAAAATGCGGCGTTTATAATTATTTGGCATGTGATGTCTAAGTAATTCATTTGGTCAGGCATGCGATGTCTGATGTGGTTGCGGATTCCAACTGTTGTAGCTTTACTTTCTTTTCTGTGACCGTAAGTGTAATATGTGATATCGCCGGTTTCGTTGCTATATGTCAACGACAATTGGGATGCGCATATTTACTTACGTTGATGACATGTGATGTTATGTGTTGCTGGATATGTTATATTGGATCGTCGTGTTTGAATAGCCGGGGTTTTTTTATGTGAGATGAGTGTTTTTCATTTTCATTCATGTAAAAACTTGTATGTAATATTCTTTTATTGGGGCGCTTCCAGGTTGCGGAAGTTGTCACCTCTTGTATATTATTTACTTTTCCGCACTAGGATAGACCCAAGGAGGAGGGCACAAGTAACCGGGTTCTGGAGTCCAGTGGGAGACCAACTCGAGGAGTCGAGTCCGGGTCTCCTAACTCTAGAATTGGTAGGGTTGCTTGCCGCTCTCGTAGGGGTCTAGGGGTGTGGGTTTGGCTATTCATAACGACCGTGGAATCCGTGTTTTATACATGCTCGTATTGAAAACACGGACGTCCTAGTATATCCAATATTTCATATGTTTCTTCTGCTGCGATATCTGTGATGATCATGTGATATTCTGTGATAGATACAGTATATAGTATATATGATATATTATATAGACGTTACTTATGTTTTACACCCGCGCTAGCCCTGCCCCGCTCTGCCGTTAGTTACCTAACCTAACGGTGCACGAGGGGACATCGAGGCGAATGCGGATGGCATAAGTGTACGTCATATCTATCTGTGATGTTTAGGTACTTATATGATGGGACTTCATTAATGTGATTAATGAAATAAAAGAAACCTAAGATGTTGTAGAATCGAATTTCAAAATAAAACAGGTAGCTACAGTTTTTGCTTTGCACAGAGGTATATATGATATATCCTGCACCTTATTCGATAAGGAAAGGACCGAGATCCCTTCACCGGGAGTGACTCCTTTAGCAATAACTGGCAGATGCTACAACCTTCGGTTTGTCTTTTGATTGCTTTTAAGTGTTTTTGCTTTGCACAGTGATATATATGATATATCCCGCACCTCATTCGACGAGGAAAGGACCGACGATCCCTTCACCGGGAGTGACTCCTTTAGCAAAACTAGAAAAGCCTAAAAAACACTCCATTTCAAAATTCATTCGATCCTACAACGATATCAAGTTCATTACGCAATAGGTTTTCAGAAAAACCTGTCGTAGCCCTCCGTCATTTCAGATAAATCCTGTTTAGTATTCGTGCTGCGTTTGTTGACCTTGTCAAGGCGCAGTGTGCGGTAGCTAACCAGTATTTATCTGCTTATGCATATGATGTAGATTGGGTTAGGGTAGTCGTGCGGCCTTGTTGACCTTGTCAAGGGTCGTGCGGGTGGGTTTGATTCAATCAAGAAATGACGGGTTGAACTTGACTTGCGGTCTATGGTTTGTTGACCTTGTCAAGGTCATAGATCGTTCGGGGCAAAATATTATCGGGAATTTCAAGTGTTGAAATTTGCAATGAGATTGCATACCTTCTATGAGATAGTTGGATCCCGATACCCGCTGCGAGTAAGAGTTACTCCTGGGAGAGTTTTATACATTACAATTAGCCGATCAAGTAGGTGTCTAGAAAGGTGTCAACGAGGTTACGCCTCTGGGAAAACGAGGTTTACATTAATTAGGTTCGTGCGAAAGCACGGGGGACCTCCCTCAAAGTACCGACACTGGCCTGGCTGAAAGATTGGCGAACTTGTAGTGTGTAATTAATCCCGGCTAGTCTTTCCTTTTAGGGTTTGAAGGAAGATTTGATAAAAAGCAGTGGGAGCCATCCTGATTAGATAAAATAATAACCAATCTATTCTTGCAAGAGCGCACGCTGAGTGTTTTCTTCTCTCTCTCTCCAGGTAGCGACCATATCACGCCTTAATCAAGATAATAAAACGGAATATTGACCGAACCCGCTTATTATACTGAGCTGGGGAACGTTGGTCCCGCTCCAACTTATAATTGTTATAAGACAGAGCAGGAAATTGGGGAATACCAGATTTCCCGTGCCGCCCAAACGAAGAGAGTGCATGCTGATGCATCATCTTCGGGTTTGTTCATTATACAGAACTGTTTCTCAGTATCCTTTACGTCCTGGGTATATGATACCGGATCAGGATCCCAGATATGTAATCTGTTACATAGGGCTACAGAAAGGTAGATAACTGAGAACGGGTGATAAGTTTCATGAGGCAGAAAACGGGGCAAGTGTTGCAGCCAAGTCTGTTGGTCACTGTCACCCTGTATTACCAATACATTGATTCTGAACGAATGTTGTTAGATACCGAACCTGATATACAAAATCATATCAGTCTCTTTATAAGTAAAGAAATGATAAAATTTTGTATTGGTGGATAATGTTTTGAACATTTCCTATATCAAAAGTTGATCGGTTCAGGCACGTTATCTAAAAGCATTGATGTTCTAAATCAAACTACAGTTCTTAGTATATGGAACACACATAAGAGGAAGAGTCCAGAAATGAATGAATTCTTCTTGAGGCATTGTAAACTAGGTCAGATCAATGTGACCCGACTAGCTAGAGTTACATAAAGATGCATATTTAAATTAGTTTGAATTTACATCTTGTGAAACTCGCCAGTCATGTCACAAAGATAAGATGACCATAGCTCCGTTTACTGGAAACAGAGAAAGAGTTAGTGAACTCTTGGGATGATACATGTTGATGTATGTAGGTCCCCTGTCTACACATGCCAGGAATGGTTCTTTATACTTCATTACGTTCTCTGATGATCTTTCGAGTTTCAGACCTATGTTCCTGTTGAAACATAAGTCCGAACCTTTTGAGATATTCACAGAATATAAGTTAGAAGTAAAGAACCAAAATACGGGTATAAGTATTATGTCCTATGATGAGATCAAGGAGGAGAATACTTGAGCACGGAATTCCTGGATTATTCTAAAGGGGAATGAGATTCTCTCTCAGCATTACTCCTCTGTATACACCATAGCACGATGGTATATCAGGGCGGAGCAATCACACCCTATATGATATGGTGTGCTCTATGATGAGTATTACTGAGTTACCTATTCCCTTTTAGGGGTTATGCACTTGAGAAGATGCATACCTATTGAATAGGTTCGAATCAAATCAGTTGCCTACCACTCCATATGAGATATGGAAAGGGAAGAGCCCATGTCTTAAGCTAGTTAAGATTTGGGGTTGTCCGGCCTATGTCTAAAAGCAAAATCCGGACAAGCTCGAGGCAAGGTCTGTTATGTAGAACTGGAAGTGTTCCAGCTATACAAACTGCAGCAGATGATTTGGTACAACCAGAGGATTCAGTAGAAACCAACGAACCTCAGCCTCTCAGCCGATCAGTAGGGTTCCTCACCAGCCTGAGAGATACTTCGGTTTCTTTATGACAGTGGGAGCGAGGATTGCATCATGAGATGATGACCCAACTAAGTTCGAGCTGGCCATCAGGAGTGGGACTCTGTAAGAATGGCTGGATGCTTAGCGATCTAAGATGGAATCCTTATACACCAACAAAGTATGGACTTTGGTTGCTATAACTGAAGGGTTAAATCCCCATCAGGAGCAAGTATATCTTGAGAAGATTACTTGGTGTAGATGGGAAAGTTGAGACTTTCAAAGCTAGACTTGTTAAAAGTTTTCTTCATTGACCAGGCGTGGATAATGACGAAACCTTTTCCAATGGCTATGCTTAAGTCCATCCAGATCCTACTTACCACGGCTGCATACCATGACTACGATCTCTGGTGGTTGAGTGTCTTGACTGCTTTTCTAAATAATGATTTGGAAGAGAGCGTCTATAAGTACACAGCCAGAGGGCTTCGTAGACAGTGGGAGCAGCGGAAACGTGTGCAAGATACTTTATAGGATAAAGCAGGCATCGCGGAGTTGGAACGTCTGTTTTGATGAGATAGTCAAACAGTTTGACATCATCAAAATGGTAGATGAACCTTGTATATACAAAAAGGTAGTAGGGAGTATGGTGGTGATCCTCGTAGAGTACGTGGATGACATACTCTTGATAAGAAAGGAGTTTCTTATGCTACGCTCGATCAATCTCCGTTTATCACAAAGATTCTCCGTATAGGATCAAAGTGATACCTACTAAATCCTGGATTTTGGATCTATGAGATAGATCTAATTGGATGTTAGGAATCTCACTAGCTGTAGTGAGATGGTGTCAGTTGATCCTGGGGAGAATCACTGGAAGTGTTCCAGGGTGATAAAGATGACTGAATGTCAGTCACAGGTATTGTCTTTTCCTTCAGTAAAGGGACGGTATGTTGGAAGAGCTCCAAGCAAGATACCGTGACATACTAGACGATAAAGGCAGGATACATCGCTACTTAAGATGCTACCAAAGAGGCTGTTTGGGTGTATATTGGTTCATGAGATGAACTATGTTCCTCCCATTGTGTGACAATGGAGTTGTGGCTTATGCCAAGGAACGCCGGTCCCATCAGTAATCCAGACATATTCTAAGGCAGTATCACCTGATCATGGAGATGGTTGATCTCCAAGGGATCGAGGTAAGGAGAGTAGACTCAGAGGACAAACACAGCGGATCCACTCACGAAAGGCCTGATCCTAGAGAGAGACACTTTATGGGATGGTTGAGTATGAGATACTACAACCACTGCTATCAGATGGCCCTAGTGCAAGTGGGAGATTGTTAGTTATATGTATGCCCTAGAGGCCATTACTATACATAGGATGTATATTGTAGTGGATGCTGGGACATATATAGGGAGGACTTTCTTGCTCGACATGATAGTATGCTATCTGGTTGAACTTTACCTTAACGTGTATACTGATTGTCTCTCTATTACATGTTGGTAAAGCCATTAGGATCTGTACTTGACTACCTGGACTATGATGCGGATCATACTAGTGGGGACATGGTAGTCCATAAGTACATCCTTCAAAGTCCCTAGTCGTGGGTGTATCGAGACGGGGCATCGATATACCAGAGTAGACTAGCGTATACCTTCTCGACCCATACAGATGGGTGATGGATGATCCCATATCCATTGGTGTTTGACATCAGAGATGATATACGGGTGCTCAATAGAGACTGGGTACACTGGACAGACTCGCCGAGAACTCCCAGATGGTATTATACCTCACGTCAGATGGCAGTTCTCTGGTGACACTGGTACAGAGTAGTCTGTTGACCCGAGATCGTCATAGAGTCTTGTGTGGTTCCCACTGTGCTTTGATTTCCATCTTACCACGTCCAAGAGGGCATGCAAAACGGTGGTTTTTGGGTACAGTCCCGAGTCACATGGAGGCAATGAGCGATAGGAGGGGATTCGTCTCTCCCGGTATAGGGAGTTGATGTTGCGCTGTGTTCGATTGGCTATAACAGGAAATCCCTGGCCAGGGTTGCTGAGATTTACTGGTAAGTGTTACCAGTAGTTTCTCGAACAGTTATAGACCTCATATCGACAGGACTTATTGAGCTATTGGGGTCTGACGTTTACCACCCCCAGGCGAGATATGCGACATATCAGACGATCAGACCGGACTGTACGGTAGTGTTACTGGTCGGATTCACTGGAGTGTGAGCGGGCTTGCTCGTCGATCTTCAGATCGCTCAATACCCGGGTGGCCGTTACGTTTAGCAGACCGCTTGCGGCTTGTGGATGTTTGATATGATCATCATCTGCTGCCGGCGTATTGACGAGTCTTTAGAGTCCTACACAGAGGTTTCCTGGCTCAAGCGAAACGAAATAGGAGCGCATATGAGATATGTGCGGGACCGAGAATAATACGAGTATGTGATACTGTATTCGAATCTCGCGATATGACATTGATCGGTTATATGCGATATAGCCGGGTTATCGGATCAAGTGTTGATTCGATAAGATGTTACTAATGGTACCAGTCGGTTATGTGCGTCATGACCGGATCGTTAAATCAAGCGTTGATTTAATGATTTAATGCATAATTATATATTTGATATATTACTTTGCATTAACTAGTATCGATTCACTTTAAATGGATTTTCTCGCTCGGTTGTGCGCATTGCATATGCGATATGATTTTGTGCACTTGTTTGTATCATATTTGATGATACATGCAAATTAGGGTTTGTGTAAAGAATTAAACCTTGGTTAAAGAAATGGTTAGGGTTTTTATTCGATTATTCATTTATTCATTTGTTTTTATTTTTGGAAAATAAAATGCATAAAATAGAATGGTGGCTTCTTTTGTTTTCTTTCATGAAGCTTCATGAACTTTTGACTTAGTCACCATTTTGTCTCATGCTTAACCCTAACCAATTCAATTAACTCAAGTTAATTCTCTACACCTAACCATGGTAAGAATTATGATAAGAATGGATTTTTATTTATTCTTTTATTCTTATCATAATATTGATCTTCTTCTTGCTTTCTTCTTCTTCTTCATTTCAAGAAGAAAAGCTTGACTACATCAATGGTGGATTGATGAAATGAGTGAGAAACCCAAATCTAAAGTCTACCCACTTCCTATTTCTTCATCCTCTACCTCTTGCCAAGTAGTAGAGTGTGTTTCCTTCACAAGTTTTCATGACTTGGTGAAGGTGGAGCTTGATCTTTCGATGCCTCGACGTAGATCATCTTCGGCATAGACATCGACGACCTAGCTTGCCCATTCTCCGACGAAGCCGACGCTTGAGCCCGGATTTGATTTGGACAGCGGAGAGGACCTCGTTGCGGAGCTATGGAGGTGGAGCACCGGATCTACAAAGGTTGTATTTCCGTATCTTGTAGTTAAGTGTTAACTAGATTGTTTTTCGCCTAGATTTCTAGCAAACGATCCGTAGTCGGGTCTCTCGGCACCCTTAAAATTTTAATTTGGCATGATCGATGCCTTGTGAGACCTCATTAGGGTGCCTAGGAACCCTACAACACATAGGTTACATCTAGATAACAAATTGACTGAATCTGACTTATATGACTAGCAAAGGTCTGTCCAGATGCCTATTGCCTATAACAAGCTGGACCACCCTATTACTACTCAAGATCCCGCCGTCCCAGGTCCAGTTTCCACTGTCGCGGATATGGATATCCGTCAGACAAGGGAAAAAGATAAAGCGAAAGCTAAGTGCCTCGTGTTAGCTTCAGTTGATGGTGTATACCAGAAGCAGCACGAGAAGATGGACATAGTTTCCATCTTTCTCCATAAAAAAATTTGTATGGAGAGCAATCTCATATCGCAAGATATGAGACCTCGACCGATTTAATTCAAGAGAGGATGGCTGTCGGGTCATTTGTAGGGGACAACGTCCTTATAATGACTAGCTATATTGATAAGCTCCAGGATCTGGAGACCACGTTGCAGAACGAGTCAGGTACTAACTTGATTCTACAGTCTTTACCTTCTACCCTGAAAGAAACCAGGGATGTAGACGGAAAGAGAAGGGCAAAAGTTTCGGGACTTAAAATAGTAAAAAAGGGACGTTCCTATTGTTATGGGTTTGGGCATAGGCAGAATGATTGCAGGGCTTTGGAAGCCAGTAGCCAGGATTCAAAACATGTTGTGGCTTCGGCTTCGGGTGTGTTTGTAATAGAGAACTGTATGTCAGTTAACCCTACTTCCTGGGTATTGGATACCGGGTCAGGAACTCACATCTGTAATTCTTTACAGGCTCTGAGAAACCGTAGGGTTATCAGGATAGGTGACATGACCCTCACGGTTGCTAACGGAATGAGCATGAATGCTGAATTCGTAGGGGAATATCATCTTGGACTGACAACTGGGCAGATATTGATTCTACGTAACTGTTTTTATATACCAGGTACGACTTGTAATATCATATCTGTATCCTTACTTTCTAAAGAAGGGTATGATTTTACATTCGTAAGTGATGTAGTTCACATCCACCTAAATCAAGTTTAGATTGGGTCAGGTATATTAAAAAACAGGATATACGTATTAAATCAAGCTCAGATTTTCAGTGTCCAGAACACACCTAAAGGAAAGTCTCCGGAATTAAATCAGGCTTTCTTATGGCATTGTAGACTAGGTCGCATCAATGAAAGAAGGTTGACTAAGTTACATAGAGAAGGATATTTGAATCCGTTCAAATATCAATCTTATGCTACTTGTGAATCTTGTCTCATGGGAAAGATGACAAAGACTCCATTTACTAGACACGGAGTAAGAGCAAGCGAGCTCTTAGGACTCATACACAGTGACGTGTGCGGTCCAATATCTTCACATGCGCGAAGCGGTTATTCTTACTTCATTACTTTTATGGATGATTTCTCTAGGTATGGATATGTCTTCTTGATGAAGAATAAATCCGAGGCCTTTGAGAAATTCCAAGAATACAAAAATGAAGTGGAAAAACAAACCGGCAAAAGTATCAAGACACTGAGATCTGATCGAGGTGGTGAATACTTAAGTGCCGAGTTCCTAGGTTACTTAAAAGAGAATGGAATTCTCTCTCAGCTTACTCCTCCATACACACCACAACATAACGGTGTATCCGAGAGACGGAACCGAACCCTATTGGATATGGTTCGTTCCATGATGAGTAACGCTGAGTTGCCGCGATCATTCTGGGGATATGCACTAGAATCAGCTGCATACCTTTTGAACCGAGTTCCAACCAAGACTGTACCTACCACACCATATCAGATGTGGAGTGGGAAGAAACCCTGTCTTAAGTATCTTAAGACATGGGGATGTCCAGCTTTTGTAAAAAAGCAGCATGCGGACAAGCTCGAGGCACGCTCAGTAAAATGCATATTTGTGGGATATCCAAAGAACTTCAAGGGATATTATTTCTATTATACAGAGGAACAAAAGGTCTTTGTTTCTCTTCATGCCTGCTTCTTAGAAACTGAATTTTTGGAAAATCAGAAGAGTGGGAGCGCAATAGAACTGGAAGAAATTCCAGAACCACAAACTATTACTGATACCTTGGTAGAACAAGAAGGTTCAGGAGAACCGGACATCCCGACGCCACTTCGCAGGAGTAGTAGGCAATCTCATCTGCCCGAGAGATACTACGATTTTCTCATAGACGGGGATAGAGAGGATTGCACTATTGACTATGATGAGCCTACTAGCTTCCAGTAAGCCATTCAGAGCGGTGACTCAGTAAAATGGCTGGATGCAATGCGGACCGAAATGGAGTCCATGTACACTAACAAAGTATGGACTTTGGACATTGCTCCAGATGGGGTAAAACCCGTAGGATGCAAATGGATCTTCAAAAAGAAGATTGGTGTAGATAGACAGGTTGAAACCTATAAGGCTAGACTTGTTGCAAAGGGTTTCCGTCAAAGACCTGGTTTGGACTATGACTAAACCTTTTCTCCAGTAGCTATGCTTAAATCTATTCGGGTCCTTCTTGCTATTGCTGCCTTCCACGATTATGAAATCTGGCAGATGGACGTAAAGACGGCCTTTCTAAATGGTAATTTGGAAGAGAGCGTCTATATGGATCAGCCTAAGAGATTCATTCAGAGTGGGAGCAGCGGTAAAGTATGCAAGCTGGATTAAAGCAGGCATCGCGGAGTTGGAACATCTGTTTTGATGATGCTGTCAAAGAATTTGACTTTATCAAAAATCTAGATGAACCATGCATATACAGTAGGATTGTAGGGAGAGCTGTAGTATTCCTCGTCTTGTACGTGGATGACATTCTCCTAATAGGAAATGATATTCCTATGTTATAGTCAGTCAAAAGATTCTTGTCACATAAATTCTCCATGAAAGACCTGGATGATGCCACCTACATTCTGGGGATCTAGATCTATCGTGATAGATCAAAGAGGATGTTGGGACTTTCGCAGTCCAGGTACATAGACACCATAGTGAAGAGATTCAGTATGGATGATTCTAAGCGCGGTAACCTACCGGCTTGTCACAGAATCACCCTCTCCAAAGAGATGTCTCCCAAGACTGATTTAGAAAAGGGATCGTATGTCGATTATATCCTACGCTTCTGCGATAGGCTTTATAATGTATGCGATGTTATGTACCAGACCAGATGTAGCATACGCATTGAGCGTACTAAGCCGGTATCAGGCAAACCCAGGGGAGAAGCACTGGATAGAAGTAAAGAACATTCTCAAGTACCTAAGAAGGACTAAGGAGATGTTCTTGGTGTATGGCGGAAAAGACCTCCAGATGGAGGCCTTTGCCGATTTCGGCTTCCAGAGTGACAAAGATGACTCCAAGTCTATGTCGGGTTATGTCTTTACCCTCAATGGAGGGGCGGTCTGTTGGAAGAGTTCCAAGCAGGAGACCGTTGCTGACTCAACAATGGAAGCGGAGTACATAGCTGCTTGCGATGCCGTAAAAGAAGCTGTCTGGATGAAGAAGTTCCTCACAGAACTTCAGGTGGTTCCTTCCAGTATTGGACCAATACCTCTGTATTGCGACAACAACGGCGCTATAGCTTTAGCGAAGGAACCCTGTAGGGTTCCTAGGCACACTAATGAGGTCTCACAAGGCATCAACCATGCCAATTTCAAAAATTACAAGTGCCGAGAAACCCTAATACGGATCGTTAACTAGAATTTGAGGCGAAACAAAAACAAGTAAACGACTTTACTCTAAGTAAACGGAAATACAACCTTTGTAGATCCGGTTCTCCACCTCCATAGCTCCATGATGAAGTCCCCTTGCTGTCCTAATCGGATCCCGGGCTCTAGCGTCGGCTTCATCGGAGAAATGGGCGGGCAAGGTCGTCGGCTTCGTGCCGAAGATGATCTACGTCGAGGCATCACAAGATCAAGCTCCCACTTCACAAAGTCATGAAACTTGTGAAGAAAACACACTCTACTACTTGGTAAGAGGTAGAGGATGAAGTAATAGGAAGTGGGTTCACTTTAGAATTGGATTTCTCACTCATTTTCATCAATCACCATTGATGGAATCAAGGTTTTCTTCTTGAAGAAGAAGAAGAAGAAGATGATAATATTATGATAAGTTGTTTTCAAAAAGGAAATAAAATGAATACTTATCATAATTCAACCATGGTAAAGTGTAGAGAATAGACTAGGGTTAAGTGGAATGGTTAGGGTTAAGCATGAGACAAAATGGTCACTTAGTCAAAGCTTCATGAAGCTTCATAATACATACAAAGAAAGCCACCATTTTCTCATTATGCTAATTATTTTCTAAAAAGAATAAAGAATAAATAAATGAATAAGAAAATGAAAAACCCTAACCATTACACAACCATGGTTTAATCTTTATACAAACCCAAGTAAGCATGCATCATCAAACATGATACAAACTTGTGTACAAAAGTATATCACATATACAATGTGCACAAATCAAGTGAGAAAATCCATTTAAAGTGAACCAATACTAGTTAATGCAAAGTAATATATCAAATATATAATTATGCATTAAATCATTAAATCAACACTTGATTCAATGATCCGGTCATGTCACACACAACCGACTAGTATACAATGTATCGATTTATCGAATCAATCCTTGATTCGATAACTAGGTTATATCGCATACAACCATTCGACACATTCATCGCGAGAATAGAATACGGTATCACATACACACATTATTCTCGGTCCCGCACATATCTCATATGCGTTCCTATTTCGTTTCGCTTGAGCCAGGAAACCTCTGTGTAGGACTATAAAGACTCGTCAATACGCCGGCAGCAGGTGATGATCATATCAAACACCCACAAGCCGCAAGCGGTCTGCTAAACTTAACGGCCACCCGGGTATTGAGCGATCAGAAGATCGACGAGCAAGCCCGCTCACACTCCTGTGAATCCAACCAGTAACACTTACCGTACAGTCCGGTCTGATCGTCTGATATGTCGCATATCTCGTCTAGGGGTGGTAAACGTCAGACCCCAATAGCTCGATAAGTCGTGTCGATATTAGGTTTATAACAATTCGAGAAACTACTGGTAACACTTACCAGTAAATCTCAGCAACCCTGGCCAGGGATTTCAGGTTATAGCCAATCGAACACAGCGCAACATCAACTCCCTATACCGGGAGAGACGAATCCCCTCCTATCGCTCATTGCCTCCATGTGACTCGGGACTGTACCCAAAAACCACCGTTTTGCATGCCCTCTTGGACGTGGTAAGATGGAAATCAAAGCACAGTGGGAACCACACAAGACTCTATGACGATCTCGGGTCAACAGACTACTCTGTACCGGTGTCACCAGAGAACTGCCATCTGACGTAAGGTATAATACCATCTGGGAGTTCTCGGCGAGTCCGTCCAGTGTATCCAGTCTCTACTGAGCACCCGTATATCATCTCTGATGTCAAACACCAATGGATATGGGATCATCCATCGCCCATCTGTATGGGTCAAGAAGGTATACGCTAGTCTACTCTGGTATATCGATGCCCCGTCTCGATACACCCACGACTAGGGACTTTGAAAGATGTACTTATGGACTACCATGTCCCCACTAGTATGATCCGCATCATAGTCCAGATAGTCAAGTACACATCCTAAGGGCTTTACCAACATGTATCAGAGAGACAATCAGTGTACACGTTAAGGTAAAGATCAACCAGATAGCATACTATCATGTCGAGCAAGAAAGTCCTCCCTATATATGTCCAAGCATCCACTACAATATACATCCAATGTACAGTAATGGCCTCTAGGGCATACATATAACTAACAATCTCCCACTTGCACTAGGGCCATCTGATAGCAGTGGTTGTAGTATCTCATACTCAACCATCCCATAAAAGTCTCTCTCTGGGAACAGGCCTTTGTGAGTGGATCCGCTGTGTTGTCCTCTGAGTCTACTCTCCAAACCTCGATCACCCTGGAGATCAACCATCTCCATGATCAGGTGACACTGCCTTAGAATATATCTGGATCACTGATGGGACCGGCGTTCCTCAGCATAAGCCACAACTCCATTGTCTCACAATGGTTGGAACGTAGTTCATCTCATGAACCAATATACACCCAAACATCCTCTTTGGTAGCATCTTAAGTAGCGATGTATTCAGCCTTAATCGTCTAGTATGTCACAGTATCTATCTTGGAACTCTTCCAACATACCGTCCCTTTACTGAGGGTAAAGACAATGCCTGTGACTGACATTCAGTCGTCCTTATCACCCTGGAACCCTTCCAGTGATTCTCCCCAGGATCAATTGATACCATCTTACTACTACTAGTGAGATTCCTAACATCCAATTAGATCTATCTCATAGGTCCAAAACCCAGGATTTAGGAGGTATCACTTTGATCCTATATGGAGAATCATTCTGATAAGCGGAGATTGACCGAGCGTAGCATAGAAAACTCTTTCCCTATCAAGAGTATGTCATCCACGTACTCTACGAGGATCGTCACCATACTCCCTACTACCATTTTGTTTATACAAGGTCCATCTACCATTTTGATGATGTCAACTTCTTTGACTAATCCATCAAAACAGATGTTCCAACTCCGCGATGCCTGCTTTATCTTATAAAGCATCTTGTACACATTTCCGCTGCTCCCACTGTCTACGAAGCCCTCTGGCCGTGTACTTACAGACGTTCTCTTCCAAAACATTATTTAGAAAAGTTGTCATGACACCCAACCACCAGATATCGTAGTCATGGTATGTAGTCGTGGCAAGTAGTATCTGGATGGACTTAAGCATAGGTACTGGAAAAGGATTCATCATTATCCACGCCTGGTCGATGACGAAGACCTTTAACAAGTCTAGCTTTGAAAGTCTCAACTTTTCCATCTACACCAAGTAATCTTCTCAAGATTTACTTGCTCCTGATGGGGATTTAACCCTTCAGATATAGCAACCAAAGTCCATACTTTGTTGGTGTACATGGATTCCATCTCAGATCACTAAGCATCCAGCCATTCTTACAGAGTCCCTACTCTCGATGGCCTGCTCGAAACTAGTTGGGTCATCATCTCATGATGCAATCCTCGCTCCCACTGTCATAGAGAAACAGAAGTATCTCTCAGGTGGGTGAGGAACCCTACTAGATCGGCGGAGAGCCTGAGGTTCGTTGGAATCTAGTGAATCCTTCGGTTCTACCAAATCATCAGCTGCAGTTTGTATAGTTGGAACCTTTCCAGTTCTACATAACTTACATTGCCTCGAGCTTGTCCGGATTTTGCTTTCAGACATAGGCCGGACAAACCCAAATCTTAACTAGCTTAAGACATGGGCTCTTCCCTTTCCATATCACATATGAAGTGGTAGGCAACTGATTTGACTGGAACCCTATTCAATAGGCATGCAGCTTCTCAAGTGCAAAACTCCCAAAAGGAAATAGGTAACTCAGTAGTACTCATCATAGAGGACACCATATCACATAGGGTGCTATTGCTCAGCCCTGATATACCATCATGCTATGGTGTACACGGAGGAGTAATGCTGAGAGAGAATCTCATTCTCCTTTAGAAAAGTCCAGGAATTCCGTACTCAAGTATTCTCCTCCTTGATCTCATCAAAGGACATAATACTTATACCCGTATTGGTTCTCTACTTCTAGCTTATATTCTGTGAATATCTCAAAAGGTTCGGACTTGTGTTTCAACAGGAACATATGTCTGAATCTTGAGAGACTATCAGAGAATGTAACGAAGTACAAAGAACCGGTCTTGCCATGTGTAGACAGAGGACCTTTATACATCAACATGTATCATCCCAAGAGTTTACTAACTCTTTCTCTGTTTCCAATAAACAGAGCTGAGATCATTTTATCTTTGTGACATGACTCGCAAGTTTCATAATATGTAAATTAAAACTGATTTAAATATGCATCTTTATGTAACTCTAGCTAGTCGGGTCACATTGATCTGACCTAGTCTACAATACCTCAAGAAGGAATCGTTCAATTCTGAACTCTTCCTCTTGTGTGTGTTCCATATACTAAGAACTGCAGTTTGATTTAGAACATCAATGCTTTTAGATAACGTGCCTGAACCGATCAACTTTTGATATAGGAAATGTTCAAAACATTATCCAACAATACAAAATTTTATCATTTCTTTACTAATAAAGAGACTGATATGATTTTGTATATCAGGTTCGGTAACTAATAACATTCGTTCAGAATCAGTGTATTGATAATACAGGGTGACAGTGACCAACAGACTTGGCTGCAACACTTGCCCCGTTTTCTGCCTCATGAAACTTATCACCCGTTCTCAGTTTTTCTACCCTTTTGTAGCCCTATGTAACAGATTACATATCTGGGATCCAGATCCGGGATCATATACCCAGGATGCGGAGGATACTGAGAAACAGTTCTGTATAATGAACACACCCGAAGATGATGCATCAGCATGCACTCTCTTCTTTTGTGTGGCACGGGAATTCTGGTAATCCCCAATTTCCTGCTCTGTCTTATAACAATTATAAGTTGGAGCGGGACCAACGTTCCCCAGCTCAGTATAACAAGCGGGTTCGGTCAATAATCCGTATTATTATCTTGATTAAGGCGTGATATGGTCGCTACCTCGAGAGAGAGAGAAGAAAACACTCAGCGTGCGCTCTTTCAAGAATAGATTGGTTATTATTTTATCTAATCAGGATGGCTCGCACTGCTTTTTATCAAATCTTCCTTCAAACCCTAAAAGGAAAGACTAGCCGGGATTAATTACACACTACAAGTTCGCCAATCTTTCAGCCAGGCCAGTGTCGGTACTTTTAGGGAGGTCCCCCGTGATTTCGCACGAACCTAATTAATGTAAACCTCGTTTTCCCAGAGGCGTAACCCCGTAGACACCTTTCTAGACACCTACTTGATCAGCTAATTGTAATGTGTAAAACTCTCCCAGGAGTAACTCTTACTCGCAGCGGGTATCGGGATCCAACTATCTCATAGAAGGTATGCAATCTCATTGCAAATTTCAACACTTGAAATTCCCGATAATATTTTGCCCTTAACGTGCTATGACCCTGACGAAAGCCAACAAACCATAGCCCGCTAGTCAAGTTCAACCCGTACATTTCTTGATTGAATTAAACCCACCCGCACGACCCTTGACGAAAGCCAACAAAGCCGCACGACTACCCTAATCCAATCTCATCGTATGCTGCAGATAAGCAGCATATAGCTACCGCACACTGCACCTTGACGAAAGCCAACAAATGCAGCACGAATACTATATACAACTTATCTGAAATGACGGAGGGCTACGACTGGTTTTTCTGAAAACCTATTGCGTAATGAACTTGATATCATTGCAGAATCAAATGATTTTAAAAATGGAGTGTTTTTTAGGCTTTTCTAGTTTTGCTAAAGGAGTCACTCCCGGTGAAGGGATCGTCGGTCCTTTCCTCGTCGAATGAGGTGCGGGATATATCATATATATCACTGTGCAAAGAAAAAACTCTTAAAAGCAATCAAAAGACAAACCGAGGGTTGTAGCATCTGCCAGTTATTGCTAAAGGAGTCACTCCCGGTGATGGGATCTCGGTCCTTTCCTCATTGAATAAGGTGCAGGATATATCATATATACCGCTGTGCAAAGCAAGAACTGTAGCTCCCTGTTTTATTTTTGAAATTCGATTCTACAACATCTTTAGGTTTCTTTTACTTTCATTAATTACATTAATCTAGTCCCATCAATTAAGTACCTAAACATCACAGATAAATACGACGTACACTTATGCTATCCGCATTCGTCTCGATGTCCCCTCATGCACCGTTAGGTTAGGTAACTAACGGCAGAGCGGGGCAGGGCTAGCGCGGGTGTAAAACATAAGTAACGCCTATATAATATATCATATATACTATATACTGTATCTATCACAGAACATCACATGATCACATCACAGATATCGCAGCAGAAGAAACATATGAAATATTGGATATACTAGGACGTCCGTGTTTTCAATACGAGCCAGTATAAAACACGGATTCCACGGTCGCGATGAATAGCCAAACCCACAACCCTAGACCCTTACGAGAGCGGCAAGCAACCCTACCAATTCTAGAGTTAGGAGACCCGGACTCGACTCCTCGAGTTGGTCTCCCACTGGACTCCAGAACCCGGTTACTTGTGCCCTCCTCCTCGGGTCTATCCTAGTGCGGAAAAGTAAATAATATACAAACGGTGACAACTTCCGCAACCTGGAAGTGCCCCAATAAAAGAATATTACATACAAGTTTTTACATGAATGAAAATGAAAAACACTCATCTCACATAAAAACCCCCGGCTATTAAAACACGACGATCCAATATAACATATCCAGCAACACATCACATCACATGTCATCAACGTAAGTAAATATGCGCATCCCAATTGTCGTTGACATATAGCAACGAAACCGGCGATATCACATATTACACTTACGGTCATAGAAAAGAAAGTGTAAAACTACAACAGTTGGAATCCGTAACCTCTTTAGACATCGCATGCCTAATAAAATGAATTACTTAGACATCGCATGCCTAACAATTATAAACCCCGCATTTTAGTCTCATTATCGAAAACACTTTTCAATATCAAGCCGGGAATTCAACAGGATTCCCGACATCCTGATCGAATGCTCGTCGCAAACTTCAATAGTCGGCTGCACCCCCGATACCGTCGACGAAGTGCACCAAGGCGGAACACCGCTGCCGCGAGCACCCGAACGGATGCTTTCGGCGACGGGGTTCTCCTACAGTCACTTGGTCGGGGCTATGGAGCGAGGCTGTCTATAAAGTTTACCCGACGAGTATCCGCGTACGCTACGTGATTGCGACGGACTTTTGATCACATCAAAATTCCGTAGCAACCGATCAAGTGAGACTAAACTGCTGTGTTTATAATATTCATTCAGCTATCTCATAACTTATTGTGAATTCCAATTATTGTATCACATTCCAGATAATTAGAAAATGTTAAACTTTCCGATCGAACATTCGAACACCCAAGTTTTCTCGATACAGCTCAACACATGAAATAAGTCTAACAACATTCAGTTCGTGCCTCAATACCAACGGTCCAGCCGTAGAAGGGTCAAGCCAATGCCTCACATGTGGCACGCCGTACTGCCCCAAACCCTAAGGTTCAAAGGGCAGTTTAAGACGGTCACATAATCGAGTTAAGGTTTGTTGTCTTCTAGAGAGTCCATCGCGTTACTTGCACTACTTAGAACGTCGTTAAATTACGGAAAAATCCAACACTTGGAAATTTCCCGACAGGGGAAAAATTGGGTATTTATATCCGGTCGAACTTTTTAACATATTCTAAAATTTATCCGGAAAGCCACATAGACAAAATCTGATACTCCGATCGAAACACCGAATCCCCAAAACAACCCCAGAAAATTCAACTCTTGAATAAATATTAAAAATTCCCAGAAAATCCAGCATAATAAAATAGGAGTTACTGTGCAAACAGGGGATGATGATGCCATACTTTAGCCGCGGAACCGCCGCATAAGGCATGCTTCTACCGTGGTTCCGCCGCTCTTTGTACTGTTCATGAGTCAAATTTTGCACCGTAATTCTTATAATTCCCTGCTGAATTTTTTAAGCATTTTTAATGTGGAAAAATCCCAGTTTTTAGAAAAAGTCCAGAGAGCATGTTTCGGGTTAGGGTTTTGGTTCGATCGGACTTCAAACTCCGTCTACGCATCGCCTAAGGCTCTAGCTAGGCTCTGATACCACTGTAGGGTTCCTAGGCACACTAATGAGGTCTCACAAGGCATCAACCATGCCAATTTCAAAAATTACAAGTGCCGAGAAACCCTAATACGGATCGTTAACTAGAATTTGAGGCGAAACAAAAACAAGTAAACGACTTTACTCTAAGTGAACGGAAATACAACCTTTGTAGATCCGGTTCTCCACCTCCATAGCTCCATGATGAAGTCCCCTTGCTGTCCTAATCGGATCCCGGGCTCTAGCGTCGGCTTCATCGGAGAAATGGGCGGGCAAGGTCGTCGGCTTCGTGCCGAAGATGATCTACGTCGAGGCATCACAAGATCAAGCTCCCACTTCACCAAGTCATGAAACTTATGAAGAAAACACACTCTACTACTTGGCAAGAGGTAGAGGATGAAGAAATAGGAAGTGGGTTCGCTTTAGAATTGGATTTCTCACTCATTTTCATCAATCACCAATGATGGAATCAAGGTTTTCTTCTTGAAGAAGAAGAAGAAGAAGATGATAATATTATGATAAGTTGTTTTCAAAAAGGAAATAAAATGAATACTTATCATAATTCAACCATGGTAAAGTGTAGAGAATAGACTAGGGTTAAGTGGAATGGTTATGGTTAAGTATGAGACAAAATGGCCACTTAGTCAAAGCTTCATGAAGCTTCATAATACATACAAAGAAAGCCACCATTTTCTCATTATGCTAATTATTTTCTAAAAAGAATAAAGAATAAATAAATGAATAAGAAAATGAAAAACCCTAACCATTACACAACCATGGTTTAATCTTTACACAAACCCAAGTATGCATGCATCATCAAACATGATACAAACTTGTGTACAAAAGTATATCACATATACAATGTGCACAAATCAAGTGAGAAAATCCATTTAAAGTGTACCAATACTAGTTAATGCAAAGTAATATATCAAATATATAATTAAGCATTAAATCATTAAATCAACACTTGATTCAATGATCCGGTCATGTCGCACACAACCGACTAGTATACAATGTATCGATTTATCGAATCAATCCTTGATTTGATAACTAGGTTATATCGCATACAACCATTCGACACATTCATCGCGAGAATAGAATACGGTATCACATACACGCATTATTCTCGGTCCCGCACATATCTCATATGCGTTCCTATTTCGTTTCGCTTGAGCCAGGAAACCTCTGTGTAGGACTCTAAAGACTCGTCAATACGCCGGCAGCAGGTGATGATCATATCAAACACCCACAAGCCGCAAGCGGTCTGCTAAACCTAACGGCCACCCGGGTATTGAGCGATCAGAAGATCGACGAGCAAGCCCGCTCACACTCCTGTGAATCCAACCAGTAACACTTACCGTATAGTCCGGTCTGATCGTCTGATATGTCGCATATCTCGCCTAGGGGTGGTAAACGTCAGACCCCAATAGCTCGATAAGTCGTGTCGATATTAGGTCTATAACAATTCGAGAAACTACTGGTAACACTTACCAGTAAATCTCAGCAACCCTGGCCAGGGATTTCCGGTTATAGCCAATCGAACACAGCGTAATATCAACTCCCTATACCGGGAGAGACGAATCCCCTCCTATCGCTCATTGTCTCCATGTGACTCGGGACTGTACCCAAAAACCACCGTTTTGCACGCCCTCTTGGATGTGGTAAGATGGAAATCAAAGCACAGTGGGAACCACACAAGACTCTATGACGATCTCGGGTCAACAGACTACTCTGTACCAGTGTCACCAGAGAACTGCCATTTGACGTAAGGTATAATACCATCTTGGAGTTCTCGGCTGGTCCGTCCAGTGTACCCAGTCTCTACTGAGCACCCGTATATCATCTCTGATGTCAAACAGCAATGGATATGGGATCATCCATCGCCCATCTGTATGGGTCAAGAAGGTATACGCTAGTCTACTCTGGTATATCGATGCCCCATCTCAATACACCCACGACTAGGGACTTTGAAGGATGTACTTATGGACTACCATGTCCCCACTAGTATGATCCGCATCATAGTCCAGATAGTCAAGTACACGTCCTATGGGCTTTACCAACATGTATCAGAGAGACAATCAGTGTACACGTTAAGGTAAAGATCAACCAGATAGCATACTATCATGTCGATCTTTACCTTAACGTGTACACTGATTGTCTCTCTGATACATGTTGGTAAAGCCCTTAGGATGTGTACTTGACTATCTGGACTATGATGCGGATCATACTAGTGGGGACATGGTAGTCTATAAGTACATCCTTCAAAGTCCCTAGTCGTGGGTGTATCGAGACGGGGCATCGATATACCAGAGTAGGGACTTTGAAGGATGTACTTATGGACTACCATGTCCCCACTAGTATGATCCGCATCATAGTCCAGATAGTCAAGTACACATCCTAAGGGCTTTACCAACATGTATCAGAGAGACAATCAGTGTACACGTTAAGGTAAAGATCGACATGATATTATTGTAAGTCCATGCTACCTCTCCCGGTACTTTCGGGAATGCGGAATTTGGTAAAAAACGATTTTTACGGAGGTGGTAACTGTTAGTGTATATGCCCTAGAGGCCATTACTGTATCATACTAGTTTGTATATTACTTAATGGAAGCTTGGGATATTCACCTTGTATAAACAATCTTGCTCAATATAGTAGTATGCTACTTGGTTTGTTTCTACTTCAATGTGTACATGTGTTTATTTTGCGATATCACCTATACGCATTAGTGGAGCCCTTAGGATCTTTGCTTGATTACCAGCGTTGTGATGGCAATCACACTAGTGGGGGCTGGGTAATCTATAAGCACATCCTTATACAGGTCCCTAGTCGCAGGACTATCGAGACAGGGCATCGATACTCCGGAGTAGACTAGCGTATGCGCTTCTCATCCCAGTGTGGGAGATGGTCTGTCCCACAGCCATCTGTACGTCGTACTGGAGATAGTATACGGGTGCTCGTTAGGTTACGGGTACACTGGACAGGACTCGTCGGGAACTGACAGGTTGGTATTATACCTATCGTCAGTTATCAGTTCCCAGGTGACATGAGTACAGCTTAGTCCGCTGACTTGATACTGGCACTTCGCCTCGAGTACGTTCCCACTGCACTTTGATCACTACCCTACCACGGCTCAAAGGAGTCATGCAAACAGGTAGTGGTTGGGTGCAGTCCCGAAGCACTTGGAGGCAGTAACGGTTAGACAGGATTCGTCTCTCCCGGTATTGGGGGTTGACATCGCGCTGTGTCTAGGAGAGCCATTACACAAGTAGTCCCTGGCCAGGGCAAGCGAGATATACCGGTAGGTTTCCAGTGTTATCTCAGGGTGTTTTGGGCTTCACTCCGACACGACTTGTACCGCTATTGGGGGATTGACGTTTTACCGTCCCCTAGGCCCAACATGCGATGTATCAGACGAACAGACCGGACTATACGGAGAATGTCACATTCAGACTCAGTAGGAGTTCAGATGGGGTTCACCTCGTCAGCCTTCTTGTCGGCATCTACCTGGGGACCGTTACGCACAGCTAGTGCCGCTTGCGGTCTGTGGTTAAACCCACTGCCAGCGTAGTGTCGAGTCTTTAGAGTCCCACACAGAGGGTATTCGTCTCTGGGCAAAACAGAGTAGAGGTCGCATGGTTTTGCGGCAGGGTTCGTTCTCATCCGCGCACTTGTGCACGTTTGGAGTCCGGACGGATTATACTGGCGGGCTCTGGTTTGAGCCAGATACTGGTATATGTTTTGGGGTTGCTTTTATCTCTCGGTATTCTTGTTCCTCGGAACGAGAATACAGGTGTGTATGCACAGTTGTTTGAGGCGGAAGAAGAGGTTTTTCATTAGGGTTTCGGAACGGGTGCGCATGCACAGTTGACAGTCGTCTTTTTTCCAAACCCTAATGAATTAGTGAGATATCTATTAATAATAGTAATTAAACGAAATTATGTTATGGTTGGTTTTGTTGACTTGTTGACCATGGTTGACTTGTTGACCATGGTTGAATGTTTGACCATCATCATTATTTTGCAAGGATGCTCCTTGATTCTTGCCAACATTCATTTAATGAAGTATGATAGTGGTCATTCCAAAACAACCATCAACTATTCTCATTTGAATTATTATTACTAATTAGATAATTCTTTTTCTTTTGATATGGTTGCAAAAAGGAAAAAGAAAGCTCATTCTATCATAATCATTCTCTCTCCTCACTTCATCTTCTTCTTCCTCTAGCCAAAGGAGAATCCTTCTCATGTGTTGAGAATCCCTCTCCTTAAAAGAAAAGCACCCCTTAGACACTCTCTACTCACTCTAGGATCAAGGGTTTAGCAAACCGGTGATTCTAGTTCACTCAAAGTTCGAGAAAGAGCCCGAAGGTTGAACCCTCAGGTGGATCCATCTTCGACGGAAGAAGGCGACGAGAAGAGAACCATCAACCTCTACAAGGTTTCAAGAAGAAGGAGTTCAAGTTTAGGTATAACCATCTTTCCGAGTAGCTAACTCTCTTTAGCAAGTTTGCTAGTTTTGTTTAGAAAAGATCCCGACTTTGTTTAGTCCATGTTGCCCCATGCGCCAAAATTTGATTTTTATACCGTTTCCGCCTCCCCGTAAGAATCGGGGGTCGCAACGTGGACTTACAGTGGTATCAGAGCCTAACTAAACTTAAACTAGCTTGGTAGTGAAGTGTAATAAAGTTCGGAACCGAAAAATCGCAAAACCGGAAAAACCAAAACCCTAAGTTTCTGTTAAATTTTTTTCTGGTCAAAACAAGATTTGTTATACACCTAAAATCGGCTCAGGGTTTTGTGAGAACACCCAAGAAAAACGATCGCATGATTCCTTTAAAGCGCCGCGGTTCCGCGGCAATAGGTGGCTTAGGCCGCGGAACCGCCGCCGTTTTGTTTCCTCTTGTGATCGTTTTTAGTGCAGTGTTCTTCTGGTAGGGTTTTGGGATTTTTAAGATATATTATATGTGCCCAGATTTTCCAGAACAGAAATTTACTTTTGGGGTCCTATAATTCCGGATTTTTTTCCGAACTTCACTGCACTTTGACTATGATGGTTATATCTGTGATGTTTGTATGTATTGAACGTCGGCTAATCGCTATAAGTCGATTAGTCGGGGTTATACATCTCTGTGATCTGTGTTTGATATTGGAATGTGTATATGAATGTATTGGACTGTCGCGGGTGAATAGCCGGGGTGGATGTGAGATGAGCTTTTGTTTTTCTTTCATTCATTTGTAAATGTAAATTGATGTAATATTATTATTTGTATGGCCGCACAACCGGGTTGGGGTTGTAGCCGTCATTGTATAATTCTTTTTACTGTTTTTGCTCCTAGGATAGACCCAGGGAGGGGTGCACAAACTGCCGAGTTCTTGGCGGGTAGTTTGCCGCACCCGTAGGGGTCTTGGGTGGGGTATTTGCTATTCACCGCGACCGTGTAATCCGCTTTTCGTTGCAGGCTCGAACGGATTGCGAATTGCTAGTATATCCAATGTATTCATCTGTGATCTGTAATGTCTATCATTACTTTATATTTAGGCGTTGCTTATGTTTTACAGCCGCGCTAGCCCAGCCCCCGCTCTGTCGTTAGTTAAGTAACCTAACGAGTGATGACGGGACCCCGTGGCGAATGCGAATGGCATAAGCGTACGTCATATTTTGGTTGTTTTCTGCAATGGTAGGATTAAATGATGGGACGCATTAAAAGAACTAATGCAAGAATATCACGCATTAAAAGAACTAATGCAAGATAATAAACCAAGTTAAAATCGTTGGAACACTTTCGAAAAACCACTTGGTTCTTTTCAAAACTAACTTTTAAAAGCGGAGCTTGAGCCACTCCTTCTAAAAGCTATCTCGTTCCATCGATTATATCAAGTTCACTACGTTCACGGTTTTACCAAAACCATTCGTAGCCCTCCGTCGTTTCGCATGAATAGGCAATAGTATTCAAGCTGTGTATTTTGGCCAAAGTCAAGGCATAGTGATTGGTAGCTATTGGGTGTTCATGTGTAGCATAGATAGATGCGTTGGTTTGGGACAGTCGTGCTGCCATTTTGGCCAAAGTCAAGGGTATGTACGGATGGATCCAAATTAACCTGGAAAGTGACGGGTAGAACTTGACATGTGACTTATGATATTTTGGCCAAAGTCAAGGTCATAAGAGCATGGGGCAAAAATCCACATCGGGAGTTTCATAAGTACTGAAACTTGCTAGATTTGCATACCATTTGGAGTGTGATGATTATGGTAGGATTCCTTCATTTTCGTCACGCGATGATATTTGGATCCCGATCCTACTGTGAGTATATGCTACTCCTCGGGAAATTTCTCACTAAACGATCAATGCTATAAACCTAGTAGGTGCCTAGAAAGGTGTTAGCGGGGATACGCCCCCAGGGAAAAGAGGTTCTTAAATTAAGGAACTTCGCGAAAGCGTTGGAAAACCTCCCTCGAAGTACCGACACTGGCCTGGCTGAACGGTTAAGCAAGTATTGTGTGGTGGGATTGATCCCGGCTAATTCTTCCTTTGTGGTTTGAGGAGGGATTCGAGAGACAGTGGGAGCCATCCTGTTTAGACAAATTAAAAACCATTCTAAACTTGCAAGAGTATCGTGCTAAGTGTTTCTTCTCTCCCCCTGCAGCGACCAAATCGAAATGACTGGACTTAAGTTACTTCTAGATAAAAAATTACTGACAGGGCCAAACTACAAAGATTGGCTCAGGAATGTCAAAATGGCAATCACTTACGACAAGCTGGGGTATCTTTTTACCACCAAAGCTCCCCCCGTCCCAGGTCCCACCTCCAGCGTCGCGGATAAGGAAATCCGTAAGACTTAGGAGATTGATTGCGCGAAGGCCAGGTGCCTCGTGCTTGCCTCTATGGACAACGATCACCAGAGGAGGCACGAGAATATGGACTTGGAGTCCATATTTCTCCATACAAAAGAACTGTATGGAGAGCAGTCTCGTATCGCAAGATACGAAGTGTCGAAGAAGTTATTTTCGACAAAGTTGGCCGTCGGATCATCGGTAGCGGACCACGTGCTTATGATGATTGGCTACACTGAGGAGCTCGCGGAACTTGGGACCACGTTGGACAGTGAACTCTATACAGATTTAATTCTCCAGTCCCTTCCATCCACTTACGCCCAGTTTATACTGAACTTCAACTTACAAGAAAAGGAAGTTGAACTTTCAGAACTCCTCAACATGCTGAGGAGCGCAGAGGGCACCCTGCAGAAGGGTAGGGAAACACCCGCTTTGTTTGTAGGAGGATCTTCCTCCTCTAGGTCCAAGGCGAAAGCCAAGGGAAAGAGGAAGAAAGCCCCCGCCAAACCAAGAGGCGGTGTTAGTAAAGTGGGTACGAAGGGAAAGGAAAAAGCAACAAAGATTGCGGGGAAGCTTGTTGGTAAAGAGGAATGCTTCTATTGTCACAAGAGTGGACACTGGAAAAAGGATTGCAGGGCTTGGAAGGCCAGGACACAGGAACTGAAGCAGGTTGCGGCTTCAGCTTCAGGTGTGTATGTTATTGAAAACTGTCTTTCTATAAACTCTACTTCCTGGGTATTGGATACCGGATCAGGATCTCATATCTGTAATTCCTTGCAGGCGTTGAGAAACCGTAGGGTTTTGAAGGCAGGTGACATGACCCTCAGAGTTGCGAACGGAGCTTGCATGGATGCTAAAGCCGTGGGGGACTATCACCTGGGAATGTCAGATGGGCATGTTTTGGTTTTGCGTAATTGTTTTTTTGTACCCAACGCAACTTGTAATATCATTTCTGTATCTTTGGTTTCTAAAGAAGGTTATGTATTTGCGTTTGTAAGTAATGTTGTTAACATTCACCTTAATCAAGTTCTGATTGGGTCAGGTACACTGAGCAATGGTATATACGTATTAAACCAACCATAGATTTTCAATGTCCAGAATACACACAAAAGAAAGTCTCCAGATATCAATCAGACTTACTTATGGCATTGTAGACTGGGTCACATCAATGAGAGAAGGTTGACTAAGTTACATACAGAAGGATATTTGGATCCGTTCGAATATCAATCGTATGCCACTTGTCAATCCTGTCTCAAAGGAAAGATGACAAAGACTCTGTTCACTGGACACGGAGTAAGAGCGAGCGAGCTCTTGGGACTCGTACACAGCGATGTGTGCGGTCCAATATCTACACATGCGCGAAGCGGTTATTCTTACTTCATTACTTTTATGGATGATTTTTCAAGATACGGTTATGTCTTCTTAATGAAACATAAGTCCGAAGCTTTTGAAAAGTTCCAGGAATATAAGAATGAAGTGGAAAAACAGACCGGCAAAAGTATCAAGATTCTAAGATCGGATCGAGGTGGAGAATACTTAAGTGCCGAGTTCCTGAATTACTTAAAAGAGAATGGAATTCTCTCTCAGCTTACTCCTCCATACACTCCGCAACACAATGGTGTATCGGAGAGACGGAACCGAACCCTATTGGATATGGTACGGTCCATGATGAGTAACGCTGAGTTACCGCGATCATTCTGGGGGTATGCGCTAGAATCAGCTGCGTACCTTTTGAACCGAGTTCCTACTAAGACTGTGCCTACTACACCATATGAGATGCGGTGTGGGAAGAGACCCCATCTCAGTCACATTAAGACTTGGGGAAGTCCAGCTTTTGTTAAAAAGCAGCATGCGGACAAGCTCGAGGCACGCTCAGTATTGTGTAAGTTTGTGGGATATCCAAAGAATTCCAAGGGATATCTCTTCTACTACGAAGAGGAACAAAAAGTTCTTGTTTCTCGTCATGCCTACTTTCTAGAACACCAGTTCTTAGAAAAAGAATTAAGTGGGAGCGCAGTAGAACTGGAAGAAATTCCAGAACCACAGACTATTACTGAAAGCTTAGAAGAACCAGAGGGTTCAAATGAACAGGACATTCCTACGCCGCTCCGCAGGAGTAGTAGACAGTCTCATCCGCCCGAGAGATACTACGGTTTTCTCATAGACGGGGATAGAGAGGATTGCATCATAGATTATGATGAGCCTACTAGCTTCCAGCAGGCCGTTCAGAGCGTTGACTCGGTAAAATGGCTGGATGCAATGCGGACCGAAATGGAGTCCATGTACACCAACAAAGTATGGACGTTGGACATTGCTCCAGACGGGGTAAAACCCGTAGGATGCAAGTGGATCTTCAAAAGGAAGATTGGTGTAGATGGACAGGTTGAGACCTATAAAGCTAGACTTGTAGCAAAGGGTTTCCGTCAAAGACCTGGCTTGGACTATGACGAAACCTTTTCTCCAGTGGCTATGCTGAAATCCATTCGGATCCTTCTTGCCATTGCTGCCTTCCACGATTATGAGATTTGGCAGATGGACGTAAAAACCGCTTTTCTAAATGGAAATTTAGAGGAGTGTGTCTATATGGATCAGCCAGAGGGTTTCATTCAGAGTGGGAGCAGCGGAAAGGTGTGCAAGTTGCTTAAGTCCATCTATGGACTAAAGCAGGCATCGCGGAGTTGGAACATCTGTTTTGATGAGACGGTCAAGGAATTTGGCTTTATCAAAAATCCAGATGAACCATGCATCTATAGTAGATTTGTAGCGAGAACTGTAGTATTCCTCGTTTTATACGTGGATGACATTCTCTTAATAGGAAATGACATTCCTATGCTACAATCTGTCAAGGGGTTCTTGTCACAAAGCTTCTCCATGAAAGACCTGGGTGATGCTTCGTACATCCTGGGGATCCGGATCCATCGTGATAGATCCAAGAGGATATTAGGACTTTCACAGTCCAGGTACATCGACACTATACTGAAAAGATTCAGTATGGATGTTTCCAAGCGCGGTAACCTACCGGCTTGTCACGGGATCACCCTCTCTAAAGAGATGTCTCCCAAGACTGATTTGGAGAGGGATCGCATATCTATTATACCCTACGCTTCTGCGGTAGGCTCTATAATGTATGCGATGTTGTGTACCAGACCGGATGTAGCTTATGCACTGAGTATGGTAAGCAGGTATCAGTCAAACCCTGGGAAGAAACACTGGATAGCAGTAAAGAACATTCTCAAGTACCTAAGGAGGACTAAGGAGATGTTCTTGGTGTATGGCGGAAAAGACCTCCAGATCGAGGCCTTTGCTGACTCCAGCTTCCAGAGTGACAAGGATGATTCCAAGTCCATGTCGGGTTTTGTCTTTACCCTCAATGGAGGGGCGGTGTGTTGGAAGAGTTCCAAACAGGAAACCGTTGCAGACTCGACGATGGAAGCGGAATACATCGCTGCATCTGATGCCGCAAAAGAAGCTGTCTGGATGAGGAAGTTCTTAAAAGAACTTCAGGTGGTTCCGTCCATTGTTGACCCAATACCTCTGTATTGCGACAACAACGGGGCTATAGCTTTAGCGAAGGAACCGAGGTCCCATCAGAGATCCAGGCACATCTTGAGGCGGTATCACCTGATCAGGGAGATCGTGGATCGCAAGGAGATCGAGGTTCGGAGGGTTGCTTCAGAAGAAAACACTGGAGATCCATTCACCAAGGCCCTACCCCAGACTCAGTTCGAGCGGCTGATCGAGATGATAGGTCTTCGATATGCCAGTACATGGCCTTAGTGCAAGTGGGAGATTGTTAGTGTATATGCCCTAGAGGCCATTACTGTATCATACTAGTTTGTATATTACTTAATGGAAGCTTGGGATATTCACCTTGTATAAACAATCTTGCTCAATATAGTAGTATGCTACTTGGTTTGTTTCTACTTCAATGTGTACATGTGTTTATTTTGCGATATCACCTATACGCATTAGTGGAGCCCTTAGGATCTTTGCTTGATTACCAGCGTTGTGATGGCAATCACACTAGTGGGGGCTGGGTAATCTATAAGCACATCCTTATACAGGTCCCTAGTCGCAGGACTATCGAGACAGGGCATCGATACTCCGGAGTAGACTAGCGTATGCGCTTCTCATCCCAGTGTGGGAGATGGTCTGTCTCACAGCCATCAGTACGTCGTACTGGAGATAGTATACGGGTGCTCGTTAGGTTACGGGTACACTGCACAGGACTCGTCGGGAACTGACAGGTTGGTATTATACCTATCGTCAGTTATCAGTTCCCAGGTGACATGAGTACAGCTTAGTCCGCTGACTTGATACTGGCACTTCGCCTCGAGTACGTTCCCACTGCACTTTGATCACTACCCTACCACGGCTCAAAGGAGTCGTGCAAACAGGTAGTGGTTGGGTGCAGTCCCGAAGCACTTGGAGGCAGTGACGGTTAGACAGGATTCGTCTCTCCCGGTATTGGGGGTTGACATCGCGCTGTGTCTAGGAGAGCCATTACACAAGTAGTCCCTGGCCAGGGCAAGCGAGATATACTGGTAGGTTTCCAGTGTTATCTAAGGATGTTTTGGGCTTCACTCCGACACGACTTGTACCGCTATTGGGGGACTGACGTTTTACCGCCCCCTAGGCCCGACATGCGATGTATCAGACGAACAGACCGGACTGTACGGAAAATGTCACATTCAGACTCAGTAGGAGTTTAGATGGGGTTCACCTCGTCAGCCTTCTTGTCGGCATCTACCTGGGGACCGTTACGCACAACTAGTGCCGCTTGCGGTCTGTGGTTAAACCCACTGCCAGCGTAGTGTCGAGTCTTTAGAGTCCCACACAGAGGGTATTCGCCTCTGGGCAAAACAAAGTAGAGGTCGCATGGTTTTCCGGCAGGGTTCGTTCTCATCCGCGCACTTGTGCACGTTTGGAGTCCGGACGGATTATACTGGCGGGCTCTGGTTTGAGCCAGATACTGGTATATGTTTTGGGGTTGCTTTTATCTCTCGGTATTCTTGTTCCTCGGAACGAGAATACAGGTGTGTATGCACAGTTGTTTGAGGCGGAAGAAGAGGTTTTCCATTAGGGTTTCGGAACGGGTGCGCATGCACAGTTGACAGTCGTCTTTTTTCCAAACCCTAATGAATTAGTGAGATATCTATTAATAATAGTAATTAAATGAAATTATGTTATGTTTGGTTTTGTTGACTTGTTGACCATGGTTGACTTGTTGACCATGGTTGAATGTTTGACCATCATCATTATTTTGCAAGGATGCTCCTTGATTCTTGCCAACATTCATTTAATGAAGTATGATAGTGGTCATTCCAAAACAACCATCAACTATTCTCATTTGAATTATTATTACTAATTAGATAATTCTTTTTCTTTTGATATGGTTGCAAAAAGGAAAAAGAAAGCTCATTCTATCATAATCATTCTCTCTCCTCACTTCATCTTCTTCTTCCTCTAGCGAAAGGAGAATCCTTCTCATGTGTTGAGAATCCCTCTCCTTAAAAGAAAAGCACCCCTTAGACACTCTCTACTCACTCTAGGATCAAGGGTTTAGCAAGCCGGAGATTCTAGTTCACTCAAAGTTCGAGAAAGAGCCTGAAGGTTGAACCCTCAGGTGGATCCATCTTCGACGGAAGAAGGCGACGAGAAGAGAACCATTAACCTCTACAAGGTTTCAAGAAGAAGGAGTTCAAGTTCAGGTATAACCAACTTTCCGAGTCGCTAACTCTCTTTAGCAAGTTTGCTAGTTTAGTTTAGAAAAGATCCCGACTTTGTTTAGTCCATGTTGCCCCATGCACCAAAATTTGATTTTTATACCGTTTCCGCCTCCCCGTAAGAACCGGGGGTCGCAACGTGGACTTACAGTAACATGGACCTAAAACCCGGATCTTGGTTAAACATCTATCTAACAACCTAACTATGAGTTTCTAGCTACTCGGTTAGGGGGTTATACCTTGCTTGTCTTGAACTCCTTCGTCTTCAAGCTCCGATGGTGGTCCGGATTGGCTTCTTCTCGTCGTCTCCGTACGCCGAAGATAGATCCACCTGAAAGCTCTAACCTTTGGCTCCTTCTTCGTTCTTTGAAGAAACTAGTTCACTCGGTTTGCTAAACCTTGTGAACTAGAATGAGTAGAGAATAGTTTGTGTGGGATTTTATCTATGGTTCTTGATTCTCAACTCATGAGACAAGAGAACCATAGATTAAAGAGAGGGAGCAAGAGCAAGAGAGTGAGAGCAAAGCAAGAGAGCTCAAGAACAAGAGAGAGAATGAGCATGGAAGAATGAGCAACTCTTTTTGCTCTCACCCTCTCATAATCCAAAGTCATGATAACTCATCATACTAAAAAAGTCTTATGTGATGGTTGAAGCAACCATAACCATATCATTTCATGCACTCATTTTACACAAATGAGCAAGCAAACAAAAGTCTTTGCCATGAAATGATGGCTATGGTTATCATGATGGTCCACTAGTCAAGCCTAGTCAACCGGTCAACAAAGTCAACAAGTCAACAAAAGTCAACAAGTCAACAACCATGTCACCATAATACTTAATTAATATAATAGTTAATCACATATCATATTCTCATTAGGGTTGAACAAAAAGTCAAATAGTCACCGGTCAACTGTCAACAACCCTAATGAGAATCCGCTGCCTCTGTCTCCCTGTCAACTGTGCATACGCACCCGCATTCGCGTTCCGAGGAACACGAATGCACACTGGATAAATCCAATCCCAAAAGGTACACTAGGATCTGGCTTAAACCAAAGCCCGCTAGTGCAAACTGTCCGGACACTGTACGTGCACAAGTGCACGGATGTGACCGAACCCTGTCGCAAAACCATGCGACCTGTCGCAATACCATGCGACCTCTACTCTTTTGCCTAAAGGCGAAAAGCTTTCTGTGTGGGACTCTAAAGACCCGACACTACGCTGGCAGTGGGTTTAACCACAGACCGCAAGCGGCACTAGCTGTGCGTAACGGTCCCCAGGTAGTGCCGACAAGAAGACCGACGAGGCGAAACCCATCTGAACTCCTACTGAGCCAGAGTGTGACATTCTCCGTACAGTCCGGTCTGTTCGTCTGATACATCGCATTGCGGGCCTAGGGGGCGGTAAACGTCAGTGCCCCAATAGTGGTACAAGTCGTGCCGGAGCGAAGCCCAAAACACCCTGAGATAACACTGGAAGCCTACCAGTATATCTCGATTGCCCTGGCCAGGAACTACTCGTGTAATGGCTCTCCTAGACACAGCGCGATGTCAACCCCCAATACCGGGAGCGACGAATCCTGTCTAACCGTCACTGCCTCCAAGTGCTTCGGGACTGCACCCAACCACTACCTGTTTGCACGACTCCTTTGAGCCGTGGTAGGGTAGTGATCAAAGTACAGTGGGAACACACTCGAGGCGAAGTGACAGTGTCAAGTCAGTGGACTAAGCTGTACTCATGTCACCTGGGAACTGATAACTGACGATAGGCATAATACCAACTAGTCAGTTCCCGACGAGTCCTGTCTAGTGTACCCGTAACCTAACGAGCACCCGCATACTATCTCAAGTACGACGTACTGACGGCTGTGGGACAGACCGTCTCCCACACTGGGATGAGAAGCGCACGCGCTGGTCTACTCCGGAGTATCGATGCCCTGTCTCGATAGTCCTGCGACCAGGGACCTGCATAAGGATGTGCTTATAGATTACCCAGCCCCACTAGTGTGACGGCCATCACATCGCTGGTAATCAAGCAAAGATCCTAAGGGTTCCACTAATGTGTATAGGCGATATACTGAAATAAACACATGTACACATTGAAGTAGAAACAAACCAAGTAGCATACTACTATTATGAGCAAGATTGTATATACAAGGTGAATATCCCAAGCTTCCATTAAGTAATATACAAACTAGTATGATACAGTAATGGCCTCTAGGGCATATACACTAACAATCTCCTACTTGCACTAAGGCCATGTACTGGCGTATCGAAGACCTATCATCTTGATCAGCCGCTCGAACTGAGTCTGGGGCAAGGCCTTGGTGAACGGATCTGCAGTGTTATCTTCTGAAGCGACTCTCCGAACCTCGATCTCCTGGCGATCCACGATCTCCCTGATCAAGTGATACCGCCTCAAGATGTGCCTGGATCTCTGATGGGACCTGGGTTCCTTCGCTAAAGCTATAGCCCCGTTGTTGTCGCAATCAGAGGTATTGGATCAACAATGGACGGAACTACCTGAAGTTCTTTCAAGAACTTCCTCATCCAGACAGCTTCTTTTGCGGCATCAGATGCAGTGATGTATTCCGCTTCCATCGTCGAGTCTGCAACGGTTTCTTGTTTGGAACTCTTCCAACACACCGCCCCTCCATTGAGGGTAAAGACAAAACCCGACATGGACTTGGAATCATCCTTGTCACTCTGGAAGTTGGAGTCAGCAAAGGCCTCGATCTGTAGGTCTTTTCCGCCATACACCAAGAACATCTCCTTAGTCCTTCTCAGGTACTTGAGAATGTTCTTTACCGCTATCCAGTGTTTCTCCCCAGGGTTTGACTGATACCGGCTTACCACACTCAGTGCATAAGCTACATCCGGTCTGGTACACAACATCGCATACATTATAGAGCCTACCGCAGAAGCGTAGGGTATAATAGACATGCGATCCCTCTCCAAATCAGTCTTGGAAGACATCTCTTTAGAGAGGGTGATCCCGTGACAAGCCGGTAGGTTACCGCGCTTGGAATCTTCCATACTGAATCTTTTCAGTATGGTGTCGATGTACCTGGACTGAGAAAGTCCTAATATCCTCTGGGATCTGTCACGGTAGATCCGGATACCCAGAATGTATGAGGCATCACCCAGGTCTTTCATGGAGAACCTGTGTGACAAGAACCCCTTGACAGATTGTAGCATAGGAATGTCATTTCCTATTAAGAGAATGTCATCCACGTATAAAACGAGGAATACTACAGTTCTCGCTACAAATCTACTATAGATGCATGGTTCATCTGGATTTTTGATAAAGCCAAATTCTTTGACCGTCTCATCAAAGCAGATGTTCCAACTCCGCGATGCCGGCTTTAGTCCATAGATGGACTTAAGCAACTTGCACACCTTTCCGCTGCTCCCACTCTGAATGAAACCCTCTTGCTGGTCCATATAGACACACTCCTCTAAATTTCCATTTAGAGCTGTCTTTACGTCCATTTGCCAGATCTCATAATCGTGGAAGGCAGCAATGGCAAGATGGATCCGAATGGATTTCAGCATGGCTACTGGAGAAAAGGTTTCGTCATAGTCCAAGCCAGGTCTTTGACGAAAACCCTTTGCTACCAGCCTAGCTTTATAGGTCTCAACCTGTCCATCTACACCAATCTTCCTTTTGAAGATCCACTTGCATCCTACGGGTTTTACCCCGTCTGGAGCAATGTCCAACGTCCATACCTTGTTGGTGTACATGGACTCCATTTCGGTCCGCATTGCATCCAGCCATTTCACTGAGTCAATGCTCTGAACGGCCTGCTGGAAGCTAGTAGGCTCATCATAATCTATGATGCAATCCTCTCTATCCCCGTCTATGAGAAAACCGTAGTATCTCTCGGGCGGATGAGTCTGCCTACTGCTCCTGCGGAGCAGCGTAGGAATGTCCTATTCTTTTGAACCCTCTGGTTCCACTAAACTTTCAGTAATAGTCCGTGGCTCTGGAATTTCTTCCAGTTCTACTGCGCTCCCACTTATCTGGTTTTCCAAAAACTCAGTTTCCAAGAAGTAGGCATGACGAGAAACAAGAACTTTTTGTTCCTCTTCACAGTAGAAGAAATATCCTTTGGAATTCTTTGGATATCCCATAAACTTGCACTGTACTGAGCGTGCCTCGAGCTTGTCCGCATGCTGCTTTTTGACAAAAGCTGGACATCCCCATGTCTTAATGTGCTTAAGATAGGGTCTCTTCACACACCACATCTCATATGGCGTAGTAGGCACAGTCTTAGTGGGAACTCGGTTCAAAAGGTATGCGGCTGATTCTAGCGCATATCCCCAGAATGATCGCGGTAACTCAGCGTTACCCATCATGGACCACACCATATCCAATAGGGTGCGGTTCCGTCTTTCCGATACACCGTTATGTTGCGGAGTGTATGGAGGAGTAAGCTGAGAGAGAATTCCGTTCTCTTTTAAATAGTCCAGGAACTCGGCACTTAAGTATTCTCCACCTCGATCCGATCTTAGAATCTTAATACTTTTGCCGGTCTGTTTCTCTACTTCATTCTTATACTCCTGGAATTTTCCAAAGGCTTCGGACTTATGTTTCATTAAGAAGACATAACCGTATCTTGAAAAGTCATCCGTAAAAGTAATGAAGTAAGAATAGCCGCTTCGCGCATGTGTAGACATTAGACCGCACACGTCACTGTGTACGAGTCCCAAGAGCTCGCTCGCTCTTACTCCATGTCCAGTAAACGGAGTCTTTGTCATCTTTCCTTTGAGACAAGATTGACAAGTGGCATACGATTGATATTCGAACGCATTCAAATATCCTTCTGTATGTAACTTAGTCAACCTTCTCTCATTGATGTGACCCAGTCTACAATGCCACAAGAAAGTCTGATTTATTTCTGGAGACTTTATTTTGTGTGTATTCTGGACATTGAAAATCTGTGGTTGGTTCAATACGTATATACCATTACTCAATGTACCTGACCCAATCAGAACTTGATTAAGGTGAATGTTTACAACATTACTTACAAACGCAAATTCATAACCTTCTTTAGAAACTAAAGATACAGAAATGATATTACAAGTTGCGTTGGGTACAAAAAAGCAATTACGCAAAACCAAAACATGTCCATCTGACATTCTCAGGTGATAGTCCCCCACGGCTTTAGCATCCATGCTAGCTCTGTTCGCAACTCTGAGGGTCATGTCACCTGCCTTCAAAACCCTACGGTTTCTCAACGCCTGCAAAGAACTACAGATATGAGATCCTGATCCGGTATCCAATACCCAGGAAGTAGAGTTTATTGAAAGACAGTTTTCAATAACATACACACCTGAAGCTGAAGCTGCAACCTGCTTCAATTCCTGTGTTCTGGCCTTCCAGGCCCTGCAATCATTCTTCCAGTGACCTTTCTTATGACAATAGAAGCATTCTTCCTTATCCACAAGCTTCCCCGCTATCTTTGTTGCTTTAGCTTTTCCCTTCGTATCCACTTTACTAACACCTCCCCTTGGTTTGGTGGGGGCTTTCTTCTTCTTTCCCTTGGCTTTCGCCTTGGACCTAGAAGAAGATAATCCTCCTACAAACAAAGTGGATGTTTCCCTACCTTTCTGTAGGGTGCCCTCTGCGCTCCTCAGCATGTTGAGGAGCTCTGAAAGTTCAACCTCTTTTTCTTGTAAGTTGAAGTTCAGTATAAACTGGGCGTAAGTGGAAGGAAGGGACTGGAGAACTATATCCGTATATAGCTCACTCTCCAATGTGATCCCTAGTTCCGCGAGCTCCTCAATGTAGCCGATCATCTTTAGCACGTGCTCGGCTACTGATGATCCGACGGCCATTCTTGCCGAAAATAACTTTCTCGACGCTTCGTATCTTGCGATACGAGATTGCTCTCCATACAGTTCTTTTGTATGGAGAAATATGGATTCAAGGTCCATATTCTCGTGCCTCCTCTGATGTTCGTTGTCCATCGAGGCAAGTACGAGGCACTTGGCCTTCGCGCTATCAATCTCCCAAGTCTTGCGGATTTCCTTATCCGCGACGCTGGAAGTGGGACCAGGGGCAGGGGGAGCTTTGGTGGTAAGAAGATACCCCAGCTTATCGTAAGTGATTGCTATCTTGACATTCCTGAGCCAATCTTTGTAATTTGGCCCTGTCAGTTTGTTTTTATCTAGGAGTAACTTAAGTCCAGTCATGTCGATTTGGTCGCTGCAATTAGGAGAGAGAAGAAGAAACACTCAGCATGATGATCTTGCAAGTTTAGAGTGGTTTTTAGTTTGTCTAAACAGGATGGCTCCCACTATTTCTCGAATCCCTCCTCAAACCATAAAGGAAGAATTAGTCGGGATCAATCCCACCGCACAATACTTGCTTAACCGTTCAGCCAGGCCGGTGTCGATACTTCGAGGGAGGTTTTCCAACGCTTTCGCGAAGTTCCTTAATTAAAGAACCTCTTTTCCCTGGGGGCGTAGCCCCGCTAACACCTTTCTAGGCACCTACTAGGTTTATAGCATTGATCGATTAGTGAGAAATTTCCCGGGGAGCAGCATATACTCACAGTAGGATCGGGATCCAAATATCATCGCGTGACGAAACTGAAGGAATCCTACCAGAATCATCACACTCCAAATGGTATGCAAATCTAGCAAGTTTCAGTACTTATGAAACTCCCGATGTGGATTTTTGCCCCATGCTCTTATGACCTTGACTTTGGCCAACAAATCATAAGTCACATGTCAAGTTCTACCCGTCGTTCTCCAGGTTAATTTGAATCCACCCGCACTTACCCTTGACTTTGGCCAACAAGGCAGTGCGACTGTTCCAAACCAACGCATCTATCTATGCTGCACATGAATACCCAATAGCTACCAATCACCATGCCTTGACTTTGGCCAACAAACACAGCTTGAACACTATTGACTATTCATGTGAAACGACGGAGGGCTACGAATGGTTTTGGCAAAACCGTGATCGTAGTGAACTTGATTTGGTCGATGGAACGAGATAGCTTTTAAAAGGAGTGGCTCAAGCTCCGCATTTAAAAGTTGGTTTTGAAAAGAACCGAGTGGTTTTTCGAAAGTGTTCCAACGACTTTAACTTGGTTTATTATCTTGCATTAGTTCTTTTAATGCGTGATATTCTTGCATTAGTTCTTTTAATGCGTCCCATCATTTAATCCTACCATTGCAGAAAACAACCAAAATATGACGTACGCTTATGCCATTCGCATTCGCCACGGGGCCCCGTCATTACCCGTTAGGTTACTTAACTAACGACAGAGCGGGGGCTGGGCTAGCACGGCTGTAAAACATAAGCAACGCCTAAATAATATCATATATAGATATACTGCAATGATAAACATTTCAGATCACAGATGAATACATTGGATATACTAGGAATTTGTAATTCGTACGAGCCTGTAACGAAAGACAGATTACACGGTCGCGGTGAATAGCCAATACCCCACCCAAGACCCCTACGGGTGCGGCAAACTACCCGCCAAGTACCCGAAGCGTAGCAACCTCCCTCATCTCCATGAGTAGGCCACTCGACACTTCGGCATACCCGGTAGTTTGTGCACCCCCTCCATGGGTCTATCCTAGGAGCAGAAACAGTAAAAAGAAATTATACAATGACGGCTACAATCCCGACCCGGTTGTGCGGCCATACAAATAATTATTACATCAATTTACAAATTTACATGAATTGAAAGAAAAGAAAACTCTCGTCTCACAACCCCCGGCTATTCACCCGCGACAATCCAAAATATTCATATACACATTCCAGCAACATTACAGATCACAGATTTGTATAACCCCCACTAATCGACATATAGCGATTAGTAGACGTTCAATACAAATATCACATTACAGAAAAACCCATTAGCTTAAGTCTTTTAGAAGTTCGATCAAAAATACGGATTTTCGGGACCCAAAATAAAATTTTCGTTCTGGAAAATCTGGGTTGAAAATATATATACCAAAAATCCCAAAATACCCCCAGAAGCACACTGTAGCAAATAAACACCAGAGAGGGGACAAGGAGGCCGCGGAACCGCGGCAATAGTAGGCTATTGCCGCGTTTCCGCGGTCGTTTAGGGGGATCACTTGGTGATTTTTCTACAGTGGCTTTTAAAAACCCTGAGCCGATTTTAGATGTTAAAATAATCAACTTTTGAACAGTAAAAAAATCGACAGAAACTCGAATTTTTGGGGTTCGTTTTTGGGACTTTTTCTTTGATCGATCTTCTAGTAACTAGCTAACATGTTAGATAGAGTTTAACTAGGCTCTGATACCACTGTAAGTCCATGCTACCTCTCCCGGTACTTTCGGGAATGCGGAATTTGGTAAAAAACGATTTTTACGGAGGTGGTAACATGGACCTAAAACCCGGATCTTGGTTAAACATCTATCTAACAACCTAACTATGAGTTTCTAGCTACTCGGTTAGGGGGTTATACCTTGCTTGTCTTGAACTCCTTCGTCTTCAAGCTCCGATGGTGGTCCGGATTGGCTTCTTCTCGTCGTCTCCGTACGCCGAAGATAGATCCACCTGAAAGCTCCAACCTTTGGCGCCTTCTTCGTTCTTTGAAGAAACTAGTTCACTCGGTTTGCTAAACCTTGTGAACTAGAATGAGTAGAGAATAGTTTGTGTGGGATTTTATCTATGGTTCTTGATTCTCAACTCATGAGACAAGAGAACCATAGATTAAAGAGAGGGAGCAAGAGCAAGAGAGTGAGAGCAAAGCAAGAGAGCTCAAGAACAAGAGAGAGAATGAGCAAGGAAGAATGAGCAACTCTTTTTTCTCTCACCCTCTCATAATCCAAAGTCATGATAACTCATCATACTAAAAAAGTCTTATGTGATGGTTGAAGCAACCATAACCATATCATTTCATGCACTCATTTTACACAAATGAGCAAGCAAACAAAAGTTTTTGCCATGAAATGATGGCTATGGTTATCATGATGGTCAGCTAGTCAAGCCTAGTCAACCGGTCAACAAAGTCAACAAGTCAACAAAGTCAACAAGTCAACAACCATGTCACCATAATACTTAATTAATATAATAGTTAATCACATATTATATTCTCATTAGGGTTGAATAAAAAGTCAAATAGTCACCGGTCAACTGTCAACAACCCTAATGAGAATCCGCTGCCTCTGTCTCCCTGTCAACTGTGCATACGCACCCGCATCCGCGTTCCGAGGAACACGCATGCACACTGGATAAATCCAATCCCAAAAGGTACACTAGGATCTGGCTTAAACCAAAGCCCGCTAGTGCAAACTATCCGGACACTGTACGTGCACAAGTGCACGGATCTGACCGAACCCTGTCGTAAAACCATGCGACCTGTCGCAATACCATGCGACCTCTACTCTTTTGCCTAAAGACGAAAAGCTTTCTGTGTGGGACTCTAAAGACTCGACACTACGCTGGCAGTGGGTTTAACCACAGACCGCAAGCGGCACTAGCTGTGCGTAACGGTCCCCAGGTAGTGTCGACAAGAAGACCGATGAGGCGAAACCCATCTGAACTCCTACTGAGCCTGAGTGTGACATTCTCCGTACAGTCCGGTCTGTTCGTCTGATACATCGCATGGCGGGCCTAGGGGGCGGTAAACGCCAGTCCCCCAATAGCGGTACAAGTCGTGCCGGAGCGAAGACCAAAACACCCTGAGATAACACTGGAAGCCTACCAGTATATCTCGATTGCCCTGGCCAGGGACTACTCGTGTAATGGCTCTCCTAGACACAGCGCGATATCAACCCCCAATACCGGGAGAGTCGAATCCTGTCTAACCGTCACTGCCTCCAAGTGCTTCGGGACTGCACCCAACCACTACCTGTTTGCACGACTCCTTTGAGCCGTGGTAGGGTAGTGATCAAAGTACAGTGGGAACACACTCGAGGCGAAGTGACAGTGTCAAGTCAGCGGACTAAGCTGTACTCATGTCACCTGGGAACTGATAACTGATGATAGGCATAATACCAACTACTCAGTTCCCGACGAGTCCTGTCCAGTGTACCCGTAACCTAACGAGCACCCGCATACTATCTCAAGTACGACGTACTGACGGCTGTGGGACAGACCGTCTCCCACACTGGGATGAGAAGCGCATGCGCTGGTCTACTCCGGAGTATCGATGCCCTGTCTCGCTAGTCCTGCGACCAGGGACCTGCATAAGGATGTGCTTATAGATTACCCAGCCCCACTAGTGTGACGGCCATCACATCGCTGGTAATCAAGCAAAGATCCTAAGGGCTCCACTAATCTATATAGGCGATATACTAAAATAAACACATGTACACATTGAAGTAGAAACAAACCAAGTAGCATACTACTATTTTGAGCAAGATTGTATATACAAGGTGAATATCCCAAGCTTCCATTAAGTAATATACAAACTAGTATGATACAGTAATGGCCTCTAGGGCATATACACTAACAATTATGCTATCTGGTTGATCTTTACCTTAACGTGTACACTGATTGTCTCTCTGATACATGTTGGTAAAGCCCTTAGGATGTGTACTTGACTATCTGGACTATGATGCGGATCATACTAGTGGGGACATGGTAGTCCATAAGTACATCCTTCAAAGTCCCTAGTCGTGGGTGTATCGAGACGGGGCATCGATATACCAGAGTAGACTAGCGTATACCTTCTTGACCCATACAGATGGGCGATGGATGATCCCATATCCATTGGTGTTTGACATCAGAGATGATATACGGGTGCTCTGGTTGATAGCATACTATCATGTCGAGCAAGAAAGTCCTCCCTATATATGTCCAAGCATCCACTACAATATACATCCAATGTACAGTAATGGCCTCTAGGGCATACATATAACTAACAAACCCAGGTCCCATCAGAAGTCCAGTCACATCTTAAGGCAGTACCACCTGATCAGGAAGATCGTAGATCGCCGGGAGATCGAGGTGAAAAGAGTAGAGACAGAGAATAACATTGCTGCTCCATTCACAAAGGCCCTTCCTTAGACTCAGTTCGAGAGGCTATTCGAGATGATAGGTCTACGATATGCCAGCTCATGGCCCTAGTGCAAGTGGGAGATTTTTAGTATATATGCCCTAAGGGCCATTATTGTATTATACTAGATTGTATATTACTTAATGGAAGCTTGGGTTATTCACAGTTGTATATACAGTCTTGCTAAAAATGATAGTATGCTACTTGGTTTGCGTCTACTTTAATATGTTTCTAGTATCGTATCACTTATACATATTAGTAGAGGCCATAGGTTCTTTGCTTGATTACCAGCGTTGTGATGGCAGTCACACTAGTGGGGGCTGGGTAGTCTATAAGCAACATCCTATACAGGTCCCTAGTCGCAGGATTATTGAGACTGGGCATCGATACTCCAGAGTAGACTAGTGTGTACGCTTCTCATCCCAGTTGGGAGATGGTCTGTCTCATAGCCATCAGTACGAAGTACTGGAGATAGTATACAGGTGCTCGTTAGGTTACGGGTACACCGGACAGGACTCGCAGGGGAACTGTTGGTTGGTATTATACCCGTCGTCAGTTAACAGTTCCCAGATGACATGAGTACAGCATAGTCCGCAGACTTGACACTGCTACTTCGCCTCGAGTGTGTCCCACTGTTATTAGATTGCTACCCTACCACGGCTCATAGGAGTCGTGCAAACAGGTAGCAGTTAGGTGCAGTCCTGAGCACTTGGAGGCAGTAGTGGTTAGACAGGATTTGTCTCTCCCGGTATTGGGAGATGATATCGCGCTGTGTCAGAGAGCCATTACGCAAAGTCCCTAGCCAGAGCAAGTGAGATATATTGGTAGGTTCCAGTAGCTTCTCAGGGTGTAATGGGCTTCGCTCCGACACGACTTATACAGCTATTAGGGGACTGACGCTTGCCGCCCCCTAGGCTTGATATGCGATAGTCTTAGACGAACAAACCGGACTGTACGGAGATTGTCACATCAGGCTCAGTGGGAGTTCGGATGAGTTTCCTCATATGCCTTCTTATCGACATCTACCTGGGGACCGTTACGTACAGCTAGTGCCGCTTGCGGTTTGTGGTTAAACCCACTGCCAGCGTAGTGTCGAGTCTTTAGAGTCCCACACAGAGAGTTTTCCTGCTCCAGGCAAAACGATATTAAGGTCGTATGGTTTTACGACAAGTGTTCGGATGCATACGTGTGTTTACGCACGTACGACTTTTCGGACAGTTTTTACTAGCCGGCTTTGGTTTAAGCCAGATTCTAGTATCGGGTTATTGGATTTATACAGTCTAAAGTTTTTCCGTGTTTTCACGGATTGGAAGGGCGTTCTCGTAATTTGTCGGAAAGCTTCTAGAAGAGTGGTGACTTGGGGGGTAAGGTGGCATTGCATTAAATGAGATTAGTGACTCATTTGTGTGATTCATCCATATCATTAATGCCTCATAAATGCTTAATGACTCATGGGGATGAATCACTCATAGATATTTATGAAGCATGGTTGTTAATTCTTTTATTTCATTTCTGGATAAATAAATAATCCTTCATATATATTATGATAGTTCATTATCTCATTTCATTATCATCTTTACCTTCTCTCCCCTCAAGCTCACTCTCTCTTCAAACCCTAACCCTAACCTCTCATGTGTTGAGATCAAGGGTTAGCTAGACTAATACATCCATAACCTCACTCTATATCCCCTAGGTAGCTTAGATTAGCACTTTGAGCAACCTAGTTATCTCAAGTTAGAGATCAAGCTTGTAGTAGGAGCTCTCGGGTAGATCATCTTTGATTCGAGGAGGCCGTTGAGCTGCAGATGTTCCAAGGAGCCTACGAGGAGTGGAGGACAGCGATGAAGACCCGAAGGACATGTAACGTGAGGTATAACTTCGAATCCGAGTAGTTAAACCTCTAGTAGATAGTTAGTAATGGTTTAGATAACGATTCATGCGCTCAAGTCCGTGTTACGAAGCTTTGATAATCATTTTTCATATATTCCGCCTCCCCGCAAGTTCGTGGGGTGCGTGACATGGATTTACAGCTCCAGCGATCTCAGCTCGTAAGCTCTAGAAGCGACATCACATCAAACTTAGCAACAGCTGGGTCATCTGTCTGCATGGTAGTTGACATCACAATCTCTGAGGTATGTTGTATATCAACAGTCCTCTCACAACAGGCAGGCTCTAACAATGGCCCGATCATCCAGTAAAAAACCGCACACTCATCTCAAACGAGAGGTCACAACACCAACACTAAATCGATACGTTCCCATGTCCCCAAGAAAAACACGATGGTCAGTCTTCGACCATGACGAGCTTGCCCTGACCACATCACTAGCAGCAGCTCAATCTGCGCTCAAACCATGGTAACAGGAACCTCGAGCATGTAGAAAATAGATCAAAGGGATGAAAAGAATCAACAAATCCAGAATGAATACATGATCATAAGGAGAAACAGAATCAGTGAGAGTATGATCATGGAAACAAATAGAATCAAGGATCTCAAATGGATGTATAATCAAGGGAACGAAGAAAATCATAAGTCTCAAGATATGTACATCCTAAGGGAAGGGTTACCCAAGACGGCAACAAGGTTTCGGGAGGCATCGTCCATGCCATATTAAAATTTTGCCGTTTTAGCTAACCCTAACTAGAATCGTTAACTAGAAATAATACGGAAACAAATATGCAAACACTTTGCAATATAAAAAGAGAGCTTGGAATACAACCTTTGTACACCAGTCCTTCACTTCAAATAGCTCCGTGTAGTAGTCACCTCCGCTGCGATCACAAACTCCGGACTCTAGAGAAGCTCCATATGAAGAACGAACGTTCTTGCTTCGATGACTTCGAGGCCGAAGATGATCTGCGTCGAGGAGACACTAAATCAAGCTATTCCTTCACTAGGTCATGAACTTTATGAAGAGAACACACTATACTACATGGCAAGTAGTAGAGGATGATGAAGTAGAAAGTGGGCTCACTTTAGAATTGATATTCTCACACTTTTTCTCATAGCACCATTAAAGCTAGTGAGCTTTTTCATGGAGCTTGAAGAAGAAGAAGATGAAGAACATATCACAATAATTCATCCAAATGAATTAAGTAACCATGGGTGAGTTAAAGCTCTCATGCTTAACTCATGTAGAAAATTAACCAAGGTCTAAAGTTAAGGGTTGGGTTAACTAATATCTAAAGAAATGACAAAAGAGAAGACTTTGTCAATGTTTCTACAAGCTTCATGTAAGCTTGACAACATTGACCAAGTCAACCTCTTTTGCTATTCATAAGAAGTAAATAAACCCTAATCTTAACCTTAGAATGATATAAGTCTCATACACCCATCTTTTATGTATCATCAAGAAGGACACAAACATGTACACTTGCATATATCACATATAAACATTATGCACAAGCTAGTGAGAAAATAAATCTTAAGTGAGCTAATACTAGTTAATGTAATGTAATATATCAAATATATAATTATATATTAAATTATTAAATCAACACTTTATTTAATAATCCGGCTATAACCGACTAATATCATGTGTAACAACTTATCGAATCAACACTTGATCCGACAATCCGGCTATATCGCATATAACCGACCAATGTCACTAATTACGAGAAGAGAATACGGTATCACATATCGTATCAATCTTGGTCCTGTACATATCACATATGTGCTTCTACTCCATTTCGCTAGAGCCAGGAAACCCTAGTGTTGGACTCTAAAGACTCGTCAATACAACGGCAGTAGGTGATGATCATATCAAACACCCACAAGCCGCAACCAGTCTGCTAAACGTAACGGCCACCCGGGTATTAAGCGATCAGAAGATCAACAAGCAAGCCTGCTAGTACTCCTGCGAATCCAATCAGTAACACTACCGTACAGTCCGGTCTCTTCGTTTTATATATCGCATATCTCGTCTAGCGGTGGTAAACGTCAGACACCAGTAACTCGATAAGTCGGGTCGATATGAGGCTCCTAACATGTCAAGAAACAACTGATAACACTTACCAGTATATCTCTGAAGATGTCTTGGCCAAGGACTTCCTATTATAGCCAATCGAGCACAGCGCGACATCAACTCCCTATACCAGGAGAGACTAAACCCCTCCTATCACTCATTGCCTCTATGTGATTCGGGACTCTACCCAAAAGCCACCATTTTGCACGCCCTCTTGGATGTGGTATGATGGAAATCAAAGCACAGTGGGGATCACACAAGACTCTATGACGATCTCGGGTCTACAGACTAACCTGTACCAGTGTCACCAGAGAACTGCCATCTGACGTGAGGTATAATACCATCTGGGAGTTCTCGGCGAGTCCGTCCAGTGTACCCAGCCTCTACTGAGCGCCCGTATAATATCTCTGATTTCAAACACCAATGGATATGGGATCATCCATCGCCCATCTACATGGGTCGATAAGCTATACTGTCACGCCCCGAAAGTACGGAACATGACCGGCACTTAAACTACGAACGTCTCGAGGCGTGCGTAATCTAAGTGATCCGAAAACCCAGAAATCCAAATCAAGAAAAGTAGTAGAGTGAAGGAAAACCAATTTAAAACAAGTAGTTTAATAGCATAAGCCGAATTATGCGGTTTTAAAAAACATCAAAAATTTTCTGAAAATTTCGGCAGAGTCTCCTTTGCAAATACTGGCCCCCAAACGTGATACAACATGAATAGTATACAAAATCAATAAAAAGGCATCACCAAGCGGTAGCTAGCTCTTCGTCAATCGACGGTCACAACCACACAAGCAATATAATATACAACGCCAACGGCGAGGATCAAAATTCAAAAAGAAACTCAAAACCACAAGGAAACCACAGAAATACAACGCGCGACTCTAAGGTCGAAAGAATAACATCACTGGTCTCTATCTCAAAAATAAATACATGTTTGGTTGATGGAACTTCTAGATGCAACAGAATAATGATATACAAGATATATAATGGGGGTACGATACAAGTAAACCCACCTACTAGCAAATCACCCGAAGGAAACTATGCCCGCAAAGCCGTAATGAAACCTGTACGGCAAACCTGCAAGAAACTGGGGCACAACGGGGGTGAGTTTCCAACTCGTGAATAGAAAAACATCTACGAATAGAAATCGCATGTGTGACGCAATCCTAGGTCATACGATCAATATATATAATCCTCAAATATATAACCAGCAGTCTATAACAATGACTAGGGTAAATATCTAACCCGAGTATAATTCCATGTGCCCGTTGATTGTTAGGATACGAGCGTGTTCAAGTTTAAGTTTAAATACCGCAATCAAGACGGTTTCGCACGTAGCTAGCCGGTTGAGTACGGGTCGTCCGCAGGGAGATGGGAATCTTTTTCTATGTGTTTTTCGACGAGTTAAGTCCGGTTGTTCAGATTTTGTTGTGGTTATCTAAGTGTTAAGTTGATATTTAAAGAGAGCTTGTTAGGGTTAGGATTAGGTTAGTTTGAATTAGGAGTCTCCACATCTTTCGTTGCCCCTCTTAATATCGGTGTTACGGTAATCGGCAACAACGGGGATTAGCACGACTAGAAAGGACTTTGCGAGTATAAGCTAGGCTTTCCAACGCATAAGTCTTCCTTTTGGTGCTTGTCCGTCCGTTCTTGGCTCTTATCCATAACCTCCGGTTAATTCAACCACAACCGGTCTCACTACGGAATCACCGCTATCATGTAGGATAGGGTGCCGTAAGGAGCGGATTGTGGTTCAATTAACGGTAGTCGATTTAAGTTGTTGGGCAAGGAAAGAGTGAGAGAGATTTTCTTCTCTCAAACTTCCCTTATTCTACCCTAACAAGTATAAAACTACTCACACTTCATGATAGGAAAAACAAAACAAAACAAAAGTGGAAGGTAGAAAGAAGGAGAGTAGAAGAATACGACTAACTGTTTGCGACCTCACCTTGGCGAGGATCAAGCGTAAGTATCATTGTCGTATGTAAGGATAAAGAAAAAAGAGAAGAAAGAAATAACAAGGAAATAACAACAACTACTTAACGAATTTAAAGTTACAACAATTATAACAAAAGTAAGACAAGCATGATAATAAATTGATCTTCTTTATTTATCATTCCTCCCTCACAAAGCTTACTACAAGTTTAATGGAGAAGAGATGAGAAGAAAAAGAACAAGTGAACTAAATCCTAGGAAAAGAAAATACAAGAACGGACCCCTTCCTTCACAAAGTTCTGGGCTATTTATAGGCAAAAAAATGAAACCCTAGGGCAACCACCGGAACCCTGACGAAAAGACCAAACTACCCCCCAAAACACTTTTCCTTTGGCGCCTGAATGGCCGCGGAACCGCGGCCTAGACCCCCCTTTGGACGCGGTTCCGCGGCCGTTTAGATGAATTGGGGCTCTGTCTTTTTGGTGACACCCTAGTTTGATGTGAGCTTCAATCTGGTGTATGTGTTTTCTCAATTTGGCTCCACGATTTTTCCAGAATTTCTGTTGAGGGAAAGGTGGACTTTTTGTCAAGATTTTATCATGATTGCCTCGAGCTCCGTGTAGATCTCTTGGATCTTGTGCTACCATTGAGCCTTGTGCCTGAAAACGACATTGATTTGACATTTTGTCTTCCTAAACTGGTATCTGGCAGCATACGGATGAAGGGCGGAGACCGTGTTTTATCTGTGGTTGGCAGGAACCCGGATTAATTCGTGTTTTCCATGAATTTCACTGTTTTAGAACCGAGAACCTGTATCCTGCAATTGACTAGCAAACACGGCTCAAGAGTATCTACGGATATGCAATGTGATAAAAATTGGGCGGTATGAAAATGCAAAAATCTGATATGAACAAATACCCCCAAACTTATCATTTGCTCGTCCCGAGCAAAGTCCATTTATTCACAAAAAATTTCCTAACCTCACTTTCGCAGGGAACGCGATTGCACTGAGCATGTGCAACAAGCCGTTAAACCTCTAGGTGTCCCTAGTAGGAGGAGTGTTGTCTCCTGAGGGTTTTCAGCGGATACTACCCACAAAAATCCGGTCAAGTTGGTTTTGCAAAATAACTAAGATTCAAACCCTAAAGTTTTGTTTTTAGAAAATAACAATTCTGTAATCCTAAGTCTAGACCATCGAACCTTTATTTTTCACACCTCGCTTCTTGTTTAACTACAGGTTTTACATGTCTTTACGTGTAGTGCAAATAGTGTCGTTAAGTTCCCGAAAGGTCGAATAAAGTCATCATGTCGCACAATAAAGCCCAGATAATAATTTAAAAAGGATCATATAAGTTTTATAAAGAGTTAAGCATTTTTCAAGTTTCGTTTTCCAGTAAGGTTTCAACTTCAGAATTTCTATCTTCCATAAAAGGAAACTAAGTCGTCTTTTTCACTCCACCTTTTTCTTGTTTTCATTTCATACACACCTCTGTGAACGTGCAATAGTCTTTATCATAGAATAAAACCTTCATATCTCCGCTAAAATTTTTATAAAAGCCTGTCTTTTATCAAGATTATTCTCACACAAAGAACCGTTAGGAATTTTAACTCGGAGAGAACACTTGCTTGACTTTGTTTTAAAACTGGACTTTCTAGGCTTCTTAGCGAGCTTTGGGCCAATGCACCCAAACCAGTTGGTTTTAGGGCATTAGGTGTAGAAACACCCCAGCGGACTTAATTACTCAAGTTACCTAGGTCCAAAAAACAAAAGACAGATTGGCGTGAAAATCAGATGATTTAATACGAACGGAGATATAACCGGCAGTTCAATTATTTTTTTGGATAAAAGACGTGTTTAGTGGGTTTGGTGTGTAATCATTCCAATCAAGTTTCCGATGGGTTATTTTTCAGACTTAGCTCCAATTACGGCCTCAATAATATTCCTTCATATTCGCTTTACTTCATAAACTATTCTTGACATTACTTATTTCAGAACAAACCTATTTGATCCTTAGAAAATCATTTATTTGTTTAAAAGTTTAAACATGAAAGACTTGTCATCTAATTCCCAAAATCTTACGACACATGTAGTGTGATGTAAAGACGTATATCAGCTATAGTTAACTTCAAAGGAGAGTTATCTTTCAGGTTTTCAAAATCCAAACATAAGATTTAGTTATTCCTATTTTTTCAAACAAAAACCGTCGAATGTTGAATCAGAGTTCTTCCACAAGCTAACTTGACAAAAAAGTTTTTATATTTTTGGAAAATTTTCAAATTTGGTTTTTATGGATTTTAATATGCAGATGCAAAAATATACATATGAATGCGAAGGGAAGAAATGCGTACCGAGCGTACCCCAAACTTAAACTGGACAGTGTCCTCACTGTCGTTGCATGAAGAGAGTAGTTGGAAGGTCCTTAAATCCGTATTAAAGAATGCAAAACAGTAACAAATCAACCGCAAACAATTTTTATTTTTGCGGCGCAAAGAATCCTGCACAAGAACAGTTTATTGGAAGGGGGAGAAGAATTTGAGCAAAGAAGGCTGCAGAAACACAGTTCAGTGGAGTTCAGAGGAGTGGAGAGAGGCAGAGAGAGTTACCCAGAAAAATTGGCAGCCCAAAGGCACCAAGTGGCCGCGGAACCGCGGCCTAAGCCCTCTATTGCCGCGGTTCCGCGGGAGGAGCAGGGACTTGGGGCTCTAAAATTTTGCTGTGGGCTGTTTTGGGTGTCCTTTGCTTGTATGGATGTGGGGAATTCTGATTTGCTCACTGTAACAGTTCCAGATCTTGACAGTAGACCGTGTGCTTCGTTTTGTCCGTCGCGGTGTAGCCGCGAAATGTGGGTCTATCTTCCCACGTCTTTGGCACTGTACTTGAACTCCGTATTATCCGACGTCTTTGGCGTCGATCTTGAACTTCGTATTTTCCTGCACACTTGCACAAAAACTAATCAAGAATAACAAGATGGTTTCTTTTACAAAGAATATATTTTTTTTTCGTTTTTTTTTTATACTTACAAATTAACCCGAAATTACACAAAGAAATAAACTACTGTCTCCCCGGCAACGGCGCCATTTGATTGTTAGGATACGAGCGTGTTCAAGTTTAAGTTTAAATACCGCAATCAAGACGGTTTCGCACGTAGCTAGCCGGTTGAGTACGGGTCGTCCGCAGGGAGATGGGAATCTTTTTCTATGTGTTTTTCGACGAGTTAAGTCCGGTTGTTCAGATTTTGTTGTGGTTATCTAAGTGTTAAGTTGATATTTAAAGAGAGCTTGTTAGGGTTAGGATTAGGTTAGTTTGAGTTAGGAGTCTCCACATCTTTCGTTGCCCCTCTTAATATCGGTGTTACGGTAATCGGCAACAACGGGGATTAGCACGACTAGAAAGGACTTTGCGAGTATAAGCTAGGCTTTCCAACGCATAAGTCTTCCTTTTGGTGCTTGTCCGTCCGTTCTTGGCTCTTATCCATAACCTCCGGTTAATTCAACCACAACAGGTCTCACTACGGAATCACCGCTATCATGTAGGATAGGGTGCCGTAAGGAGCGGATTGTGGTTCAATTAACGGGAGTCGATTTAAGTTGTTGGGCAAGGAAAGAGTGAGAGAGATTTCCTTCTCTCAAACTTCCCTTATCCTACCCTAACAAGTATAAAAATACTCACACTTCATGATAGGAAAAACAAAACAAAACAAAAGAGGAAGGTAGAAAGAAGGAGAGTAGAAGAATACGACTAACTGTTTGCGACCTCACCTTGGCGAGGATCAAGCGTAAGTATCATTGTCGTATGTAAGGATAAAGAAAAAAGAGAAGAAAGAAATAACAAGGAAATAACAACAACTACTTAACGAATTTAAAGTTACAACAATTATAACAAAAGTAAGACAAGCATGATAATAAATTGATCTTCTTTATTTATCATTCCTCCCTCACAAAGCTCACTACAAGTTTAATGGAGAAGAGATGAGAAGAAGAAGAACAAGTGAACTAAATCCTAGGAAAAGAAAATACAAGAATGGACCCCTTCCTTCACAAAGTTCTGGGGTATTTATAGGCAAAAAAATGAAACCCTAGGGCAACCACCAGAACCCTGACGAAAAGACCAAACTACCCCCCAAAACACTTTTCCTTTGGCGCCTGAATGGCCGCGGAACCGCGGCCTAGACCCCCCTTTGGCCGCGGTTCCGCGGCCGTTTAGATGAATTGGGGCTCTGTCTTTTTGGTGACACCCTGGTTTGATGTGAGCTTCAATCTGGTGTATGTGTTTTCTCAATTTGGCTCCACGATTTTTCCAGAATTTCTGTTGAGGAAAAGGTGGACTTTTTGTCAAGATTTTGTCATGATTGCCTCGAGCTCCGCGTAGATCTCTTGGATCTTGTACTACCATTGAGCCTTGTGCCTGAAAACGACATTGATTTGACATTTTTTCTTCCTAAACTAGTATCTGGCAGCATACGGATGAAGGGCGGAGACCGTGTTTTATCTGTGGTTGGCAGGAACCCGGATTAATTCGTGTTTTCCATAAATTTCACTGTTTTAGAACCGAGAACCTGTATCCTGCAATTGACTAGCAAACACGGCTCAAGAGTATCTACGGATATGCAATGTGATAAAAATTGGGCGGTATGAAAATGCAAAAATCTGATATGAACACCCGTGCCAGTGCCTCAGGTAGCAATGTATCATATGAATGATCTATGAATGCATGTAACAGAATGCATGTACTGAAGAAAACTGCTTTCATAAATCAGTGAGATTTCTGTATTTTAAAAGTGAGGTACCATAAATGAAATCAGCATAAAACAGTGCCCAGCATCGACACAAAACAAGTGTCCAAATATCTCGATATCTCTGTATCACAATATCTGTGCCTCAATATCTCAAAATCTCAATATCTCAATCATAATATCTAGGGCACCGTCAATCCAGACCGGCCCCTATCATCTATCTCAAGACCATGACGGAATCCTCCGGATATCCCACGCGTCGGGTAAAATCACCGGTCGGTAGTGCTCCCCTGCCAGGCTCAACGTCAACAACACGATCCTCTTGCCCGAGGTACCGCACCGGGCCCACCATGTAGCCGAAACGGTTCCTCCACTCCTCGAATCGGGTCTCGAAATCCATCAGCAAACTCATGGTGGACGACTCATACATCATGGGAAAACCGCACTTTTTATTTTAAAATAGAGAAAAGGTTTATTTATGTTTTTGCGGTTTTCCTCCAAATCCAGAAATCTCATGGAAATCTGAATCCAAAACCTCAATAACACGTAAAATAGTGAATATATGCATGAGAATCCATGAATGCGGTATAACAATGAATAACAGTATGCATGAAGTAGCAGGTAATAACTATAATGTCTAAACTAACATATAAGGCAAGTACGCTAATATCAAGTCTAAACTATTAGCTAACAGGCTATGTCAAGCAATAATATTTTCTAAGGTGTACGTGACATGGCAATTACCGATGAAGATGTGTGTGAGCCGGCAAGTAAGTGTACGTGGTATATACGCATCATCGGTAATGGTGCTGGTGTCCTAACAGCATGATATCAATAATGGAGTATGAAACAGAATATAAGCATGCGATGCGAAGCGAACCACAATAATGAGCGGGAGCTGAATACTAGACGCAACTATAACTAATCTGCATTAATCTAATATAAGTTCTACAAATGTTGCCTTTTGAAATAACACGAATCATGGGGTTTTGAAAATAGGGGCTACGGTGTTTTTATGAAAAGATACGTCTTTTGAAATATCCGTAGGATCCCTTGGGCTGTCTTTTAAAATACCCACGATTCATTAGTTTTTGAAATAGGTAAGAATCGAATCTAATCTAACAACTAAACTAAACTAAAGGGCTAAGCTAACAAGCTGGACTACAGGTAAGAAAACCGCCTAACATCTGAGTCGATCTATTTACATACCTGTATATATATTAGTCAGTGATCCCGCCTCAATAACATCATATCCGATAACATATTTATAAGCAGGCATCCCAAGTCAAGAGTGCGGATCAATCATCAAAATATAGCTCGTACGTAAATCCGCCGTACGGCATCCCAAATCTGGGTACGGGTCAATATCACATTCATCATACTATTCAACTTGTATCCTCTTTATCATATATCATGATCGGGGTACTGATCTATGTCTAGTACAATACTGATACCGCCTAAGTATGCATGCACATGTGTGAAACACTACGTCAAGACCCGTTACAACGTCATGTCGTATCTCAAATACGAACCCTGCTATATCACCGATCTCACGGCCTCAAATCAAATCTCATCGACTCATCTTAAATCCCAAGTACTATCATCATTATCCATGCATGCGTATATGAATGTACATATGCATAGTCCCATACCCACGCATATATACATGTATACACATCCCAATCTGCGCACAAGAAAGTAAAGTATGCAAGTCTGTGTGTGCGTATGTGGGTATAACAACTACTCTAGGGTTTCGCAACTAACCCAAAGCTAATCCATGAACACTTAATCATAACATGAATAAACATTCTCGTATCATAAAACACCTATATAAACATATATATATGAGCTACACTACGGACTGCGGGGGGCCTATACGCCATCGACCCGACCTCTCCCCATAGATATAAATCTACTCACCCGGTCCTCGCTCACCGGTGCCGACGTCGCCACGCGCTTGCTTGTCGTCTCGAAGTCCACATGGGGTACCTACATATTATAACGCACCGTGTCGTATTAAAATCCGACTCATGACCCAAAAACGACACGTGAATCCCACATAGGTCAAAACCTATGGTTGCTTTCACAAATCAACCCAAAAACCCTCGATGTCGGCGTACAAACGCCAAACCATTGAGAAAAACTCAAACGTATCAATCGTGGTTTCACAACACCTTAATTATATATATATAATAGGGTTAAAATCACCAAAACTTCAAATTCGCTTTAAAGCTATTTTTCCGAAAACCTAATAAGCAAAATTAACCACTTTAATACAACCTCTTGATGTTTAAACGAATCTAGCGGCCACAATATTCACTAAATATCATAACAAAGTCATATAAACCATTCCTATAATTTATTCTCATCAATTTCCATAAATTCCAAAATTCTAGTTTACAATATACCCAAATTTAACAATTTTATAGCAAAAATGCACAAACAATAATTTAGCTTGGATTTTCATGAACTAAAGTATTAAACTATATTTTATAATGTTAATGAAGTCATGAAAAACCTAATCACATTTTAAAACCCAATATTTAAACAATTTTTTAAAACCTAGTTAGCAATTTAGCAAAATTATCACCATTTTAATTTAACAAATTAGCAAGTAGCAACCAACTTAGATTTTGCATACAATTACATGTTAATCTCCTCATTACAACCATAAACTAATGATAAAAACCCTAATTAAATTCAAAACCTAGTCTTGAATTTCCTAAAGTTGCAATAAAACCCAATTAAATATCAAATTTGTTAACATAGAAGCAATTAAACAACAATATATAAATAAGGTTAGAATTATACCGAAATAAATTTGAAGATCCCACAAGAACACTTAGCCTCCCAAATTGAAATCTAAATCCCTAGATCCATGCTATGGTAGCCAAGGGAAAATGGGTAGGAGGTGGATTTTGATTTGGATTTTTGCTTGATTTTTTGTGGATTTTTCAAGCATTTTTGATGAACTTTTTTAAAGAGAAAGAGATGAAGAATGAAGGGGTTGAAATGGAGGGGGGGCTCGGCCATTGCAGGTGGGGAAGAGGAGAGAGGGAGTGGTGTGAGGTATGGTGAGGGAAAAAGTCAAAGTCAACCAAATACCAACTCTTTTATCCATTCTCATTTCTTTTCTTTTCTTTTCTTTCTTTCTTTTCTTTTCTTTGAAATTCAAGAGGGGAAAATGGGTGGGGGTTGCAGAATTCAGCCAAGGGAAGAAATAAATGCGGATGTGTGAGTGTGGGTATGGGTGTGGGGTGATGGAAAATGATTATTACAATACCCCAAACATCCATTTATACTAAAAAAAGCCTTTTTCTTCGATATTTTCTAAACCGTTTTGGCAAACGATTTCATTTCAAAAACAACATGATAAAATTTTATTTCATATTTTATGATGCACAAAATTTGTTTCAACTCATTCCAATTTTAATTTTCCCTAATTAAATGTATTAGTGACGGCTTAAAATAATAATAAAATAATTTTTTTTCAGAAAATTTGAAATTTCACCAGTGGCTCAATAAACACCAAATACTAGCAATTACATAGCTAGAATATGTATATTTAATTTTTATAATAAGATATTTATATTTTGACTTTTTACAGAAAACCTCCTTATTTTACCATTTTTTCGAAATTTCACCGAAACGATTTTCAAAACGTTACATATACGCTAGTCTACTCTGGTATATCGATGCCCTGTCTCGATACACCCTAGACTAGGAATATTTGAAGGATGCACTTAGCGACTACACCGTCCCCACTAGTATGATCTGTATCATAGTCCTGGTAGTCAAGTACTCATCCTAAGGGTTTTATCAACATGTAACATAGAGACTATCAATGTACACGTTAAGATAAAGAGCAACCAGATAGCATACTATCATGTCGAGCAAGAAAGTCCTCCATATATATGTCCAAGCGTCCACTACAATATACATCGTATGTACAGTAATGGCCTCTACGGCATACATATCACAAACAATCTCCCACTTGCACTAGGGCCATCTGTTGTAGTATCTCATACCCAACAATCAGCAGTAGTTGAAGTATCTCATACTCAACCATCCCATAAAAGTCTATAATAGGAAATAGGCCTTTGTGAGTGGATACGCGCTGCTGTCCTCTGTGTCTACTCTCCTATCCTCGATCTCCCTAGAGATCATCCATCTCCATGATCAGGTGATACTGCCTAAGAATAAGTCTGGGTCTCTGATGGGACGGGGGTTCCTAGGCCTAAGCCACAACTCCATTGTCACACAATGGTAGGAATGAAGATCATCTCATGAACTTATATATATCCAGACTACTTCTTTGGTAGTATCATAGGTAGCAATGTATTTAGCCTTTATCGTCTAGTATGCTACGGTATCCAGCTTGGAACTCTTCCAACGTACCGTCCCTCCACTAAGGGTAAAGACAATGCCTGTGACTGACATTCAATCGACCTTACCATCCTGGATCTTATCCAGTGATTCTCCCCAGGATCGATTGATACCATTTCATTACACCTAGGGAGAATCTTAACATCCACTTAGTTCTATCTCATAGATCCAATACCCAGGATTTAGGAGGTATCACTTTGATCCTTTATGGAGAATCTTTGTGATAAGAGGAGATTGACCGAGCGTAGCATAGGAAACTCCTTTCCTATCAAGAGTATGTCATCCACATACAATACGAGTATCGCCACCATACTCCCTACTACCCTTTTTGTATATACAAGGTTCATCTACCATTTTGATGAAGTCAAACTCTTTGACTACCACATCAAAATAGACGTTCCAACTCCGCGATGCCTGCTTTAACCCATAAAGCAACTTGCACACGTTTCCGCTGCTCCCACTGTCTATGAAACCCTCTGGCTGTGTACTTATAGACGCTCTCTTCTAAATGACTATTTAGAAAAGCAGTCCTGATACCCAACCGCCAGATATCGTAGTCATGGTATGTAGCAATGGCAAATAGGATCTAGATGGACTTAAGCATAGTTTTGAAAGTCTCAACTTTTCCATGTACACTAAGTAATTTTCTCAAGATATACTTGCTCCTGATGGGGATTTAACCCTTCAGATATAGCAACCAAAGTCCAAACTTTGTTGGTGTATATGGATTCCTTCTCAGATCGTATAGCATCCAGCCATTCTCACAGAGTCCCCACGCCTGATGGCTTGCTCGAAACCAGTTGGGTCATCATCTCATGTTGCAATCCTCGCTCCCACTGTCATAGAGAAACCGAAGTATCTCTCGGGTGGATGAGGAACCCTACCAGATTGGCAGAGAGGCTCAGGTTCGTTGGAAGCTATTGAATCCTCCAGGTTTACCAAATCATCAGCTGCAGTTTATATAGCTGGAACTCCTTCCAGTTCTACCGTATGACCACTAATATCTTCACAAGAAATTCCCTTTCTCAAAGGTTGCATGCTGAGAAACAAAACACCTTTTGCTCCTCAGTGTGGTAGAAGATGTTCCCTTGCGAATGCTTGGGATATCCAACAAACTTCCACAGAACCGACTTTGCTTCGAGCTTGTCCGGATTTTGCTTTTAGATATAGACCGGACAACCCCAAATCTTAACTTCCTTAACAGATGGGCTCTTCCCATACCATATCACATATGGGGTGGTAGGCACCAGATTTGATTTGAACACTATTCAATAGGTATGCTACTTATCTAGTGCATAACCCCAAAAGGAAATAGGCAATTCAGTAGTACTCATCATAGAGCACACCATAAAACATAGGGTGCAATTGCTCTGCCCCGATATACCATCGTGCTGTGGTGTATACGGAGGAGTAATGCTGAGAGTGAATCTCATTCTCCTTTAGAATAGTCCAGGAATTCCGTGCTCAAGTATTCTCCTCCCTGATCTCATCAAAGGACATAATACTTATACCCATATTGGTTCTCTACTTCTAACTTATATTCTTTGAATTTCTCAAAAACTTCAGACTTGTGTTTCAATAGGAACACATGTGCGAATCTTGAGAGATCATCAGTGAATATAATGAAGTACAAAGAACCAGTCCTGGCATGTGTAGACAGGGGACCTACATACATCAACATGTATCAATCCCAAGAGTTCACTAACTCTTTCTCTGTTTTCAATAAACGGGGCTATGGTCATCCTATCTTTGTGACATGACTGGCAAGTATCACAAGATATAAATTCAAACTGATTTAAATATGCATCTAAATGTAATTTAGCTAGTCGGGTCGCATTGATATGACCTAGTCTACAATGCCTCAAGAAGGATTCTTTGATTTCTGAATTCATCCCCTTGTGTGTGTTCGATACGTTTAAGAATTGTAGTTCGATTTAGAACGTATATGCTTTTAGATAACGTGCCTGAACCGATCAACTCTTGATATAGGAAAATGTTCACAACATTATCCAACAATACAAAATTATATCCTTCTTTACTAAATAAAGAGACTGATATGATGTTGTATATCAGGTTCGGTATCTAATAACATTCGTTCAGAATCAATGTATTTGGTAATACAGGGTGATAACTGCCAACAGATTTGGCTGCAACACTTACACCATTTTTAACTCTTAAAACTTATTACTCTTTCTCAGTTCTCTACCTATCTGTAGCCCATGTAACAGATTACACTTGTGGGATCCTGTTTCGGTATCTCATACCCAGGACGTAAAGGATACTGAAAAACAGTTCTTGGTAATGAACACACCCGAAGAAGATGTATCATCATACACTTTCTTCGTTTTGGCGACACGGGAATTATGGTAATCCCCTATTTCCTGCTCGGTCTTATAACAATTATAAGTTGGAGCGGGACCAACGTTCCCTAACGCAGTATAACAAGCGGGTTTGGTCAATACATCTGTATTATTATCTTGATTAAGGCGTGACATGGTCACCACCTGGAGAGAGAGAGAGAAGAAAACACTCAGCGTATGCTCTTGCAAGATTAGATTGGTTATTAATATATCTAATCAGGATGTCTCCCACTGTTTTAGTCAAATCTTCCTTCAAACACTAAAAGGAAAGACTAGCCATGATTAATTACACCCTACAAGTTCGTCGATCTTTTTGCCAGGCCAGTGCCGGTACTTTGAGGGAGGTTCCCCGTGGTTTCGCACGGACCTAATTAAAATAAACCTCGATTTCCCAGGGGCGTAACCCTGTTGACACCTTTCTAGACACCTACTTGATCGGCTAATTGTAATGTGTAAAACTCTCCCAAGAGTAACTCTTACTCCCAATGGGTATCAGGATCCAACTATCTCATAGAAGGTATGCAATCTCATTGCAAATTTCAACACTTGAAATTGCCAATAATATTTTACCCTTAGCGTCCTATGACCTTGACGCAGGCCAACAAACCATAGTCCGCTAGTCAAGTTCAACCCGTACATTTTTCTATTGAATTAAACCCACCCGTACGACCCTTGACACATGCCAAACAACGCCGTACGAATACTCTAATCCAATCACATCGTATGCTAGCAGATAAGCACTAGTTAGCTACTGTACACTATGCCTTGACGCATGCCAAACTACCGTAGCATGAATACTAAGTAGTACTTATCTGAAATGACGGAGGGATACGCAGGTTTTTAAGAAAACCATGAGCGTAATGAACTTGATATCGTTGTAGAATCAAATAATTTAAATGGAGTGTTTTTGAGGCCTTTTCTAGTTTCGCTAAAGAGGTCACTCCCGGTTAAGGGATCGTAGGCTCTTTCCTTATCGAATAAGGTGTAGGAAATTTCATAAATACCACTATGCAAAACAAGAACTAGAAAAGCAATCAAAAGACAGATCGAGGGTTGTAGCATCTGCCAGTTATTGCTAAAGAGGTCACACCCGGTGAAGGGATCTCAGCTCTTTCCTTATCGAATAAGGTGCTGGATGTTCTACAAGGAACACCGCTATGCAAAACAACAACTAGAGCTACCTGTTTTTGAAAATTCGATTCCACAACATCTTTAGGTTTCTTTTAGTTTCATCAATCTCATTAATGAAGTCCCATCATTTAAAGTTACCTAAATATCACAGATAAATACAACGTACGCTTATGCCATCCGCATTCGCCTCGATGTCCCCTCATGCACCGTTTGGTTAGGTAACTAACGGCAGAGCGGGGCAGTGCTAGCGCGGGTGTAAAACATAAGCAACGTCTATATAATATATCACATATATTATATCCTGTATTCATCTCAACATATCAAATGATGAAATCACATATATCGCAGCAGAAGAACAATATATGAAATATTGGATATACTAGGATTTCCGTGTTTTAAATTAAGCCTGTATAAAGCACGGATTCCACGGTCGTGATGAATAGCCAATCGCACACCCCTAGACCCCTATGAGAGCGGCAAGAAACCCTACCAATTCTAGAGTTAGGATACCCGGTCTCGACTCCTCGAGATGGTCTGCCACTGGACCCTAGAACCCGGTTTCTTGTGCTCCCCGCGTTGGGTCTATCCTAATGCGGAAAAGTAAATAATATACAATGGTGACAACATCCTCAACCCAGAAGTGCCCCAATAAAAGAATATTACATACAATGAATTTTACATGAATAAAAATGAAAAACTCTCATCTCACATAAAACCCCCGGCTATTAAAAAACACGACGATCCAATATAACATATCCCAGCAATACATAACATCACATGTCATCAACGTAAGTAAATATGCATATACCAATTATCGTTGGCATATAGCAAAAAACCCTGCGATACACCACATATTACACTTACGATCGCAGAAAAGAAAGTGAAAAATTACAACAGTTGGAATCCGCAATCACCTTAGACATCGCATGCCTAACCAAATGAATTCCTTAGATATCGCATGCCTAACAATTATAAATCCCGCATTTTAGTCTCGATCTCGAAAACACTTTTCAATATCTAGTCGGGCAATTCAACAAGATTCCCGACGTCCTGATCGAATGCTCGTCGGAAACTTTAGTTGACGGCCGCACCCCCCGACACCGTCGACGAAGTGCACTAAGGAGGAACACCGCTGCCGCGAGCACCCGAACGGATGCATTTGGCGACGGGGTTCTCCTTCAGTTACTTGGTCAGGGCTATAGGGCGTGGCTATCTATTAAGTTTACCCGTCGAGTATCCGCGTACACTACGTGATTGCGATGGACTTTTGATCTCATCAAAATCCCTTGGCAACCGATCATATGAGACTAAACTTCTAGATTTATAACAATGAAACTAGTTATCTCATAACTACATGTGGATTCTAAATATTGTATCACATCATATAATATCCGGACGATGATAAACTCTTCAATCGATTCACTAAAGTCCCACAATTTCCCGACAGCTCAACACTTGAGCACAGTTTTAGTAGTACTCAGAAGATGCCCCAATACTTATGAACCAGCCGTAGAAGGGTCAAACCAACGCCTCACATATGAAACGCTAAACTAACGCAAACCCTAGGGTTCAATTGGTGGTTTTGACGGCCACATAATCGAGTTAAGGTTTACGTTCTTCTAGAGGGTCCAAAGAATCACTTGCATGTTTTTCCGAGTACGTTAAACTTGGAAAAATAGGTTTTTGACATTCGATCGAACTTTTAACATCGCCTAGACATCATGCAACAACCCGAAACAATGTTAAAACTACGAATACGAAACACTCTGAATTGCCCATTCTGTAAGATTGCATCACATGCAAAATTAACAAAAACAAACAACACTTGAAACACCAAACCCAAGTCACTGGAACACAGAACAAAACTCAACCTATTCCTTCACCAAGGAGCCGAAGTCGCCGGACCTGGGGCTTATGTCGTCGGTCAGGGACCGAGCACAAGGCTGGGGTTTTGTTGTGTGTTCATGTGGTATCACATACTACATTCTGCACTTGTTTAGATAATTTTTTGACAACAATTTAAAATCAACAAAAAATAGGGTTTTGCGTTTCATGTTTTGGAGTTGTTTCGGTTTCGTGATCTTAACAAAATCCGTATTTATTCCTAGCATGGCTCTAATACCACTGAAGGGTTACCCAAGACGGCAGCAAGGTTTCGGGAGGCATCGTCCATGCCATATTAAAATTTTGCCGTTTTAGCTAACCCTAACTAGAATCATTAACTAGAAATAATACGGAAACAAATAAGCAAAAACTTTGCAATATGAAAAGAGAGCAAGGAATACAACCTTTGTAGACCGGTCCTTCACTTCAAACAGCTCCGTGTAGTAGTCCCCTCCGCTGCGATCGCAAACTCCGGACTCTAGAGAAGCTCCATAAGAAGAACGAACGTGCTTGCTTCGATGACTTCGAGGCCGAAGATGATCTACGTCGAGGAGACATTAACTCAAGCTATTCCTTCACTAGGTCATGAACTTTGTGAAGAGAACACCCTATACTATATGGCAAGTAGTAGAGGATGATGAAGTAGGAAGTAGGCTCACCTTACAATTGATTTTCTCACACTTTTTCTCATAGCACCATTAAAGCTAGTGAGCTTTTTCATGGAGCTTGAAGAAGAAGAAGATGAAGAACTTATCACAATAATTCATCCAAATGAATTAAGTAACCATAAGTGAGTTAAAGCACTCATGCTTAACTCATGTAGAGAATTAACCAAGGTCTAAGGTTAAGGGTTGGGTTAACTCATATCTAAAGAAATAATAAAAGAGAAGACTTTGTCAATGTTTCTACAAGCTTCATGTAAGCTTGACAACATTGACCAAGTCAACCTCTTTTGTTATTCATAAGAAATAAATAAACCCTAAAATTAACCTTAGAATGATATAAGTCTCATACACCCATCCTGTATGTATCATCAAGCATGACACAAACATGTACACTTGCATATATCACATATATGTAGGGTTCCTAGGCACTCTTGTGAAGGTTCAAAAAGCATCAAATATGCCCGGATAAAAATTTAGACGTGCCGAACAACCCAAAGCCGGGATCTTTGCTAGATTATTAGGGTTTAACATGCAAGATGATAACTTTTATCTAAGTGTGAGGGATTACAACCTTTGTAGTCCGCTCCTTCACTTCACAAGCTCCGAGTAGAAGTCCCTTTGCCGCGATCCACGATCTCCCGGACTCATGAGAGGCTCCACGACTCGAACGATCCATGCTAGCTCGAAGTATTCCAAATCTCCGATGATCTACCTCGAAGTTGCAAAGACTCAAGCTTTCTCACTCTAAAGAGATGAACACACTAATCCCATGGGCTAGATGAGATGAGGATGAGAGAGTAGTAATTTTGCTTTCTTTTTATATCATTTTCTCATATTTATTCATCACTTAAGGATTTTCTAGCAAGCTTTTCAAGAGAGAAGAAGATGATAATGGAAAAACAATAATAAGATCAAACCTTTTGTGATGAATAGAAAGAAGACTATATGATTGATTTGTTAACCATGGTCAAGGATGAGTGGCTAGGATTTAGTAGAGAATAAACTAGAGTTAGGGTTTGGTTGAGTTAAAGAATGTGTCATCCAAAATATCTTAAGAATGACAAAAGCAAAAACTTCTAGTAGATGCATGAAACATCTAACCCAAAACAAACCCTAACCTCAATTAATCATCCTTAAACATGTTTAACAATTAATCATATCATGTCACAATAATATATATCACATATATATTATATATTTGCAACAAAGGAAAATAATACAATTAACATATATCGCATATATATCAAAGTATCATCCACTGAGAAAATGAAATAATAAAGCGAGCCAATATTAGATAATGTAATACAATATATCATATATATTATTATACATTAAATCATCGAATCAACACTTGATCCGACGATCCGGCTATATCGAATATTACCGACTAATATATCATGTACCGATTCATCAAATCAACACTTGATCCGATGTCCCGGTTCATTTCTAAATATCGCGAGAATATAATACGGTATCCTATATTGCATTATTCTCGTTCCTGCGCATATAACATATGTGCCACTACTCCGTTTCGCCTGAGCCAAGAAACCTCTGTGTAGGACTCTAAAGAATCGTCAATACGCCGGTAGCAGGTGATGATCATATCAAACACCCACAAGCTGCAAGCGGTCAGCTAAACATAACAGCCACCCAGGTATTGAGCGATCAGAAGATCAACAAGCTAGCCTGTGCATTCTCCTGTGAATCCAACCAGTAACACTCCCGTACAGTCCGGTCTGTTCGTCTGATATGTCGCATATCAAGTCTAGGGGTGGTATACGTCAGACCCCAGTAACCGATAAATCGTGTCGATGTGTGGCTCATAACGGGTCGAGAAACTACTAGTAACACTTACCAGTAAATCTCTATATCAGCCCTGGCCAGGGACTTCCAGTTATAGCCAATCGAACACAGCACAACATCAACTCCTTATACCGGGAGAGACGAATCCCCTCCTATCGCTCATTGCCTCCATGTGATTCGGGACTGTACCCAAAAGCCACCGTTTTGCACGCCCTCTTGGACGTGGTAAGGTGGAAATCAAAGCACAGTGGGAATCACACAAGACTCTATGACGATCTCGGGTCTACAGACTACCCTGTACCAGTGTCACCGGAGAACTGCCATCTGACGTGTGGTATATCACCATCTGGGAGTTCTCGGCGAGTCCGTCCAGTGTACCCAGTCTCTAGTGAGCACCCGTACACCATCTCTGATGTCTAACACCGATGGATATGGGATCATCCATCGCTCATCATATGGATCAAGATGCGTATACGCTAGTCTACTCTGATGTATCGATGCCTTGTCTCGATATACCCTCGACTAGGAATAGTTATAGGATGTACTCATCGACTACGATGGCCCCACTAGTATGATCTCATCATAGTCCCAGTAGTCGAGTACTAGATCCTAAGGGCTTTATCAACATGTGAGAGTAAAACAGTAAACCAATACAAGTCAACATGTTAAGATAAAGTGAAACCAAATAGCATACTATCATGACGAGCAAGAAAGTCATCTCTATATATATCCAAGCATCCATTATAATATACATCATATGTACAACAATGGCCTCTAGGGCATATACATAACTAACAATCTCCCACTTGCACTAAGGCCAGCTGCTGTAGTATCTCATACCTAGCATCCCGAATAATCTCTCAAACTGTATCTGGGGAATAGCCTTCGTGAATGGATCCGCAGTGTTGTCCTTCGTATCTACTCTCCTGACCTCGATCTCCCGGCGTTCAACTATCTCCCTGATCAGGTGATACCACCTCAGAATATGTCTGGACTTTTGATGGGATCTGGGTTCCTTGGCCAAAGCCATAGCTCCATTGTTATCGCAATACAGAGGTATTGGATGCTCAATGGATGGAACCACTCCAAGTTCAGTAATGAACTTCTTGATCCAGACAGCCTCTTTGGCAGCATCGTTGGCAGCGATGTATTCAGCCTCCATCGTCGAGTCTGCAACGGTATCCTGTTTGGAACTCTTCCAACATACCGCCCCTCCATTGAGGGTAAAGACAAAACCCGAATGCGACTTATTGTCGTCCTTATCACTTTGGAAGCTGGAATCGGTAAAGGACTCCACCTGGAGTTCTCCGTTACCATACACCAAAAACATCTCCTTAGTCCTTCGCAAGTACTTGAGAATGTTCTTCACAGCTGTCCAGTGACTCTCTCCAGGATCTGCTTGATACCGACTCACTACACTTAGTGAGTATGCTACATCGGGTCTGGTACATAGCATCGCATACATGATAGAGCCTACTGCCGAAGCATAGGGTATCCCTTGCATGCGAGCTCTCTCCAAATCAGTCTTGGGAGACATCTCTTTGGAGAGAGTGAGTCCAGAGATCGTGGGTTGGTTCCCACGCTTGGATTCTTCCATACTAAACCTCTTTAGTATGGTGTCAATGTACCTGGATTGGGACAATCCCAGTATCCGTTTAGATCTATCTCTATAGATCATGATTCCCAATATGCAGGAGGCATCACCTAGATCTTTTATTGAGAATCTCTATGATAAGAAGAGCTTGACTGATTGCAGCATAGGAATATCATTTCCTATCAAGAGTATATCATCCACGTACAATACGAGGAAGACCACCTTATCCTCTGCTACCTTCTTATAGATACAAGGTTCATCTATATTTTTGATGAAGTCAAACCCTTTGACTACAACATCAAAGCAGATGTTCCAACTCCGCGATGCTTGCTTTAACCCATAAATGGATTTAAGCAGCTTGCACACCTTTCCGCTGCTCCCACTATCTATGAAGCCCTCTGGCTGAGTCATGTACACGCTCTCTTCTAAATCACCGTTTAGAAAGGCGGTCTTAACATCCATTTGCCAGATTTCGTAGTCATGGTATGTAGCAATGGAAAGTAAGATCCGGATGGACTTAAGCATAGCCACTTGAGAAAAGGTTTCGTCATAATCCACACCTGGTCGTTGACGAAAACCTTTTGCTACAAGTCTAGCTTTGAAAGTCTCAACTTTTCCATCTACACCTAATTTCTTTTTAAAAATCCACTTGCTCCCAATGGGTTTTACCCCTTCAGGAGCATTTTCTAAAATCCATACTTTATTGGTGTACATGGATTCCATCTCAGATCGCATTGCATCCAGCCATTTCACAGAGTCACCACTCGTGATGGCCTGCTCGAAACTAGTTGGGTCATCATCATCCATGATGCAATCCTCGCTTCCACCATCAATGAGAAAACCGTAGTATCTTTCAGGTGGACGAGAAACCCTACTAGATCGGCGGAGAGGCTGGGGTTCGTCGGGTACTACTGAATCCTCTGGTTCCACTAAATCTTCAGTTGTAATTTGTGTTTCTGGAACCTCTTCCAGCTCTACCTCTTTGCCACTAATTTCTTTTGCAAGAAATTCCTTTTCCAAAAAGGTGGCATGTTGAGCAACAAATACTTTTTGTTCCTCAGCGTGGTAGAATAAATATCCTTGAGAATTCTTTGGATATCCCACAAATTTGCAAAGGACTGATCGTGCCTCGAGTTTGTCTGGATTTTGTCTTTTGACATAGGCCGGACAACCCCATATCTTAACTCATTTTAAATATGGTCTCTTCCCACTCCATATCTCATATGGTGTGGTAGGTACAGATTTAGACCGAACTAGATTCAATATGTATATGGCTGTCTCAAGCGCATACCCCCAGAAGGAAATAGGTAACTCAGCATCGCTCATCATAGATCGTACAATATCTAATAGGGTCCGATTCCTTCGTTCCAATACACCGTTGTGCTGTGGTGTATAAGGAGGAGTAAGCTGAGAGAGAATCCCATTCTCTTTTAGATAATCCCGAAACTCATTGCTCAAGTATTCTCCTCCTCGATCAGATCGAAGGATCTTAATACTTTTGCCCGTTTGATTCTCTACTTCGTGCTTATATTCTCTGAATTTCTCAAAAGTTTCAGACTTGTGTTTCAACAGGAACACATGTCCGTATCTGGAGAGATCGTCAGTGAATGTAATGAAGTAGGAAGAACCATTCCTGGCATGCGTAGACATGGGACCGCATACATCACTATGTATTAGTCCTAAGAGTTCAGTAACTCTTTCTCCGTGTCCACTAAACGGAGCTTTGGTTATTTTTCCTTTGAGACATGAATGGCAAGTATCATAAGATGATAATTCGAACGGATTCAAATAACCATCCTTATGTAACTTAGCCAGTCGTGTGATATGACCAAGTCTACAATGCAACAAGTAGGATTCGTTCATATCTGAACTTTTCCTCTTGTGTGTGTTTTGTATATTCAGGACTGTATTCTGATTTAGAATGAATATGCCATTATGTAACGAGCCTGATGCAATCAACTTTTGATCTAGGAATATGTTCATAACATTATCCTGTACTACAAAATTATATCCTTCTTTACTTAATAAAGAGACTGATATAATGTTGCACATCATGTTCGGTATAATTGCATTCATTTAGAATCAGTGTATTACGACTTGGTAATACAAGGTGATATTCGCCAACTGTTTTGGCTACAATACATGCACCGTTCCCTACTTGAACGGAATGATCACCTTTTCCTAGTTCTTTACCTTTTCGTAGCCCATGTAACAATTTACATATGTGGGATCCTGATCCGGTATCTAATACCCAGGACGTAGGGTGAACTGAGAAACAGTTCTCAATAACTAACACACCTGAAGAAGATGCATCAACATGCATGCTCTTTTGGGCGGCGTGAGAATCCAGATATTCTTCTATTTCCTGTTCAGTCTTATAACTCTTATAAGAAAGAACGGGTCCAACATTCCCTAGCTCAGTACAATAATTGGGTTCAATCAATACATCCATATTATTATCTTGATTATGGCATGACATGGTCGCTACCTGGAGAGAGAGAGAAGAAAAACACTTTAGCGTATGCTCTTGCAAGATTAGATTGGTTATTATCTTATCTAATCAGGATGTCTCCCACTGTTTTTATCAAATCTACCTTCAAACCCAAAAAGGTAAGATTAGCCGGGATTAATTACACCCTACAACTTTGTCAATCTTTCAGCCAGATCAGTGTCGGTACTTTGAGGGAGGTTCCCCGTGCTTTCGCACGGACCTAATTAAAGTAAACCTCATTTTCCCAGAGGCGTAACCCCGTTAACACTTTTCTAGACACCTACTTGATCGGCTAATTGTCCTGTGTAAAATTCTCCCAGGAGTAACTCTTACTCGCAGTGGGTATCGGGGTCCAACTATCTTATAGGAGGTATGCAATCTCATTGCAAATTTCAACACTTGAAATTCCCGATAATGCTTTTGCCCCTAGCGATCTATGACCTTGACTAAGTCAACAAATCATAAATCGCAAGTCAAGTTCAACCTGTACATTTCTTGATTGAATTAAACCCACCCGTACGACCCTTGACTGAGTCAACAAGGCCGTGCGAATACCCTAATCCAATCACATCTCATGTTTTAGCAGATAAACACTACTTAGCTACCGTACACTACGCCTTGACTAAGTCAACAAACATAGCATGAATACTAAATATTATGTATCTGAAATGACGGAGGGCTACGCAGGTTTTTCAGAAAACCCTGAGCGTAATGAACTTGATATCGTCGTAGAATCGAGTGAAGTTTTGAAAAGGAGTGTTTTTGAGGCTTTTTTTTTATTTATAGTTTCGCTAAAAGGGTCACTCCCGGTGAAGGGATCGTCGGCCCTTTCCTCATCGAATAAGGTGCAGGATATATCATATATACCGCTGTGCAAGGCAAAACACTAAAAGCATTCAAAAGACAAACCGAGTGTTGTAGCATCTGCCAGTTTCGCTAAAGGAGTCACTCCCGATGAAGGGATCTCGGTCCTTTCCTCATCGAATAAGGTGCAGGATATATCATATATAACACTGTGCAAAGCAAAACTGTAGCTACCCCTTTTTATAAAGTTTTTGATTCTACAACATCTTTAGGTTTCTTTTCTTTTATTAATCTCATTAATAAAAATCTCATCAGCTTATGCTTCCTAAGCATCACCGAAGAAACGAAAGCAGTAATATTTATATATCAGCATATATATATAGTATAAGCATTCGTCTCAGGCAGTAATATGATCTCATCACAGAACATTGCAGCAGAAGAACATATATGAAATATTGGATATACTAGGACGTCCGTGTTTTTAATACGAACCTGTATAAAACACGGATTCCACGGTCGCGACGAATAGCCAAACCCACATCCCAAGACCCCTACGAGAGCGGCAAGTAACACTGCCAATTCTAGGGTAAGGAGACCCGGTCTCGACTCCTCGAGATGGCCTCCCACTGGACCCTAGAACCCGATTACTTGTGCTCCCCTCCTTGGGTCTACCTAATGCGGAAAAGTAAATAATATACACTGGTGACAGCAACCGCAACCTGGAAGTGCCCCAAATAAAAGAATATTACATTACAAATGAATTTTACATGAATGAAAATAAAAACCCTCATCTCACAAAAAACCCCCGGCTATTCCGAACGCGACGATCCAATATAACATATCACAGCAACACATAATATCACATATCATCAACGTAAGTAAATATGCGCATCCCAATTGTCGTTGACATATAGCAACGAAACCGGCGATATCACATATTATACTTACGGTCACAGAAAAGAAAGTGTAAAACTACAACATTTGGAATCCACAATCACTTTAGACATCGTAAATCCGAAATATCACATACTTCGCATTTCATGCCTAACTCTATGAATTCCACATATTGTATCACATTCCAGATAAATAGACAGTATTAAACTTTTCGAACAGATAATCAAACACCCAAAATTTCCTAAACTGCTCAACACTTGAGTGGAGTTCAAATAATCTCAGAATATGTCACAGTACCGGTGATCCAGCCGTAGAAGGGTCAAGCCAACGCCTCACATGTGGCACGCCGTACTGCCCCAAACCCGAAGGTTCAAAAGGCAGTTCAAGACGGTCACATAATCGAGTTAAGATTTGTTGTCTTCTAGAGGGTCCACCGCTTAACTTGTACAATTTTTCCGAAAGATTTAAACCCGAAGAAATGTCAACACTTGAAAGTTTGCCGTACCGGGCAACAGTGAGTTAATGATATACGTTCAAATAGTTTAACAGTTTCTAAATATCCGGAAAGAAATACGAATTTAAAATTTCCGATCGAGTCTACTATTACAAAATAAACCCCATAATTTTCAACACCTGAAACAGATTAAAAATACCCAGAAGCATCAACAAGCACCTACGGACATTACCATAAAAGCCACGTGTCACAATCCTATCAATCCGCCGCGGAACCGCCGCGCAAGCCATGCTTGCGCCGCGGTTCCGCCGCCGTTTGATCGAATTGGGGGCTCGGGTTTTATGATAATTCTTAGAATTCCCTGCTGATTTTTTACATATTTTTAATTCAGAAAAATCCCAAAATTTAGAAAATTACCAGAGAGGGGTCTAGTTTCGTCGTTTCGGGTTCGATCGGAGTTTTAACTTTGTAAACACATCGCCTAATGCTCTAGCTAGGCTCTGATACCACTGTAGGGTTCCTAGGCACTCTTGTGAAGGTTCAAAAAGCATCAAACATGCCCGGATAAAAATTTAGACGTGCCGAACAACCCAAAGCCGGGATCTTTGCTAGATTATTAAGGTTTAACATGCAAGATGATAACTTTTATCTAAGTGTGAGGGATTACAACCTTTATAGTCCGCTCCTTCACTTCACAAGCTCCAAGTAGAAGTCCCTTTGCCGCGATCCACGATCTCCCGGACTCATGAGAGGCTCCACGACTCGAACGATCCATGCTAGCTCGAAGTATTCCAAATCTCCGATGATCTACCTCGAATTTGCAAAGACTCAAGTTTTCTCACTCTAAAGAGATGAACACACTAATCCCATGGGCTAGATGAGATGAGGATGAGAGAGTAGTAATTTTGCTTTCTTTTTATATCATTTTCTCATATTTATTCATCACTTAAGGATTTTCTAGCAAGCTTTTCAAGAGAGAAGAAGATGATAATGGAAAAACAATAATAAGATCAAACCTTTTGTGATGAATAGAAAGAAGACTATATGATTGATTTGTTAACCATGGTCAAGGATGAGTGGCTAGGATTTAGTAGAGAATAAACTAGAGTTAGGGTTTGGTTGAGTTAAAGAATGTGTCATCCAAAATATCTTAAGAATGACAAAAGCAAAAAATTTTAGAAGATGCATGAAACATCTAACCTAAAACAAACCCTAACCTCAATTAATCATCCTTAAACATGTTTAACAATTAATCATATCATGTCACAATAATATATATCACATATATATTATATATTTGCAACAAAGGAAAATAATACAATTAACATATATCGCATATATATCAATGTATCATCCACTGAGAAAATGAAATAATAAAGCGAGCCAATATTAGATAATGTAATACAATATATCATATATATTATTATACATTAAATCATCGAATCAACACTTGATCCGACGATCCGGCTATATCGAATATTACCGACTAATATATCATGTACCGATTCATCGAATGAACACTTGATCCGATGTCCCGGTTCGTTTCTAAATATCGCGAGAATATAATACGGTATCCCATATCGCATTATTCTCGTTCCTGCGCATATCACATATGTGCCACTACTCCGTTTCGCCTGAGCCAAGAAACCTCTGTGTAGGACTCTAAAGAATCGTCAATACGCCGGTAGCAGGTGATGATCATATCAAACACCCACAAGCTGCAAGCGGTCAGCTAAACGTAACAGCCACACAGGTATTGAGCGATCAGAAGATCAACAAGCTAGCCTGTGCGTTCTCCTGTGAATCCAACCTGTAACACTCCCGTACAGTCCGGTCTGTTCGTCTGATATGTCGCATATCAAGTCTAGGGGTGGTATACGTCAGACCCCAGTAACCGATAAGTCGTGTCGATGTGTGGCTCATAACGGGTCGAGAAACTACTAGTAACACTTACCAGTAAATCTCTATATCAGCCCTGGCCAGGGACTTCCAGTTATAGCCAATCGAACACAGCCCAACATCAACTCCCTATACCGGGAGAGACGAATCCCCTCCTATCGCTCATTGCCTCCATGTGATTCGGGACTGTACCCAAAAGCCACCATTTTGCATGCCCTCTTGGACGTGGTAAGGTGGAAATCAAAGCACAGTGGGAATCACACAAGACTCTATGACGATCTCGGGTCTACAGACTACCCTGTACCAGTGTCACCGGAGAACTGCCATCTGACGTGTGGTATACACCATCTGGGAGTTCTCGGCGAGTCCGTCCAGTGTACCCAGTCTCCACTGAGCACCCGTACACCATCTCTGATGTCTAACACCGATGGATATGGGATCATCTTTCGCCCATCATATGGGTCAAGATGCGTATACGCTAGTCTACTGTGGTGTATCGATGCTCTGTCTCGATATACCCTCGACTAGGAACAGTTATAGGATGTACTCATCGACTACGATCGCCCCACTAGTATGATCTCATCATAGTCCCAGTAGTCGAGTACTAGATCCTAAGGGCTTTATCAACATGTGAGAGTAAAACAGTAAACCAATACAAGTCAACATGTTAAGATAAAGTGAAACCAAATAGCATACTATCATGACGAGCAAGAAAGTCATCTCTATATATATCCAAGCATCCATTATAATATACATCATATGTACAACAATGGCCTCTAGGGCATATACATAACTAACAATATAAACAATGTGCACAAGCTAGTGAGAAAATAGATCTTATGTGAGCTATTACTAGTTAATGTAATGTAATATATCAAATATATAATTATAAATTAAATTATTAAATCAACACTTGATTTAAAAATCCGGTTATAACCGACTAATATCAAGTGTAACAACTTACCGAATCAACACTTGATCCGATAACCCGGCCATATCGCATATAACTGACCAATGTCACTAAGTGCGAGAATAGAATACGGTATCACATATCGTATCAATCTCAGTCCCGCACATATCACATATGTGCTCCTACTCCGTTTCACTTGAGCCAGGAAACCCCTGTGTAGGACTCTAAAGACTCGTCAATACGCCGGCAGTAGATGATGATCATATCAAACACCCACAAGTCACAAGGGGCCTGCTAAACGTAACGGCCACCCGGGTATTGAGCGATCAGAAGATCAACAAGCAAGCCTGCTAGTACTCCTGCGAATTCAATCAGTAACACTACCGTACAGTCCGGTCTCTTCGTCTGATATGTCGCATATCTCGTGTAGGGGTGGTAAACGTCAGACCCCAGTAACTCGATAAGTCGTGTCGATATAAGGCTCATAACGGGTCGAGAAACTACTGATAACACTTACCAGTATATCTCTGAAGCTGCCTTGGCCATGGACTTCCTGTTATAGCCAATCGAGCACAGCGCAGCATCAACTCCCTATACCGGGAGAGACGAAACCCCTCCTATCGCTCATTGCCTCCATGTGATTCGGGACTGTACCCAAAAGCCACCGTTTTGCACGCCCTCTTAGACGTGGTATGATGGAAATCAAAGCACAGTGGGAATCACACAAGACTCTATGATGATCTCGGGTCTACAGACTAACCTGTACCAGTGTCACCAGAGAACTGCCATCTGACGTGAGGTATAATACCATCTGGGAGTTCTCGGCGAGTCCGTCCAGTGTACTCAGTCTCCATTGAGCACCCGTATAATATCTCTGATGTCAAACACCAATGGATATGGGATCATCCATCGCCTATCTACATGGGTCGAGAAGCTATACGCTAGTCTACTCTGGTATATCAATGCCCTGTCTCGATACATCCTCGACTAGGAATATTTGAAGGATGTACTTAGCGACTACACTGTCCCCACTACTATGATCTGCATCATATTCCTGATAGTCAAGTACTCATCCTAAGGGTTTTATCAACATGTAACATAGAGACTATCAGTGCACACGTTAAGATAAAGAGCAACCAGATAGCATACTATCATGTCGAGCAAGAAAGTCCTTCATATATATGTCCAAGCATCCACTACAATATACATCGTATGTACAGTAATGGCCTCTAGGGCATATATATCACTAACACTAAGGTCACTTAAGTGGAGTATCGTATCGTAAATATGCCGCGGAATATACGTACGGTACGTCACTCTACTCAAGCTACCTACTCCATCAATCAGGGTTAGCCTATGTAATGAAAGTTCGGGTCTAACACCCCCTGTTCGAGTCTAAGTTCCATAAGGTCAAGCCTAAGTCCAAAAATATATACGCCCTAGACCCCACATAGTCAAACTTAGATTCGAACCAAGGTTAAACCTTGCGCTCTCATACCAACCTTGTCACGACCCAAAATATTAGCTCGTGACCGGCACTTAAATTACGCAACGTCTACAGGCGTAACGTAACCTAAGTAAGCCGAAAACCCAGAAATCTAAACCTTTCAAAAGAAGTAAGTAATGAAAATATTGATACAACATTTGGAAACCTCAAGTAAAAGTCTTTAAATCTCTTTTGTTTTCTTAAAAATTTCGGCAGCACCTCCTTGTAAAAACTAGCCCCGAAACAGGTACAACATAGAAAATAATGAAAGCATCCCCAAACTGGAGCAAATCACGCCTAACGGCGGAAACAACTACCACAAATATATATAACAAGTATACGACGCCCAACGGCGAAGATCAACACAAAAGATAAAGAAAGAAGCAAGACATCAACCCAAAATCGAACAGAAAACCCATCGCTCAAGTCTCGCAACTACAAGTCTTTCTAAGTCTTACTACATAACAATTACTAGTTTTTGAATTGATGGAGTTAACTAGATACAACAGGAATAATAATACGAGAGGGGTATGATCCAACATGTACCACCTACCAAAACAAAACACCCGAAAGCAAACTGTGTGCCAGCGTTGCCGCTACCGATCCATGCGGACAACCTGCAAGAACTGTGGCACAACGGGGGTGAGTAGCCAACTCGTGAATAGAAAACATCATCAGGTAGAAATCGAAATGAACAATGATTCCTAGGTCAACTATATCATAAAGGTAATACTATGATATCTAGGGTTACCGTATCTGCATATGTGTAAACATCATAATCACTGCCTATCAGCAAGAGGATCTCATCCAACCATAATCAATGCCTGTATGCGTATGGATCTCATCTACGTATCAAGCAATGACACAATAACATCATGCATGTAAATATCATGAAAACATATGCATGTAAAAATGAGGATATAAATCAACGTGTGTCCCTCGCGACACATAAAAAATATGGAACCAGAGTGTCTCACATCAGCACTCGAAACATCATGAAACCCGTTTTCAGCATCGACATGTAAATCCTCATATCTCGGGCTCCGTCAATCTGCGGGAACGGCCCTCGGGCTCCGGCAGAACGGATCGGCCCATAACCATCTCTCGACTCCAGTCGGTATCCTCCAGATATCTGACGAGTCAAAATACTATCACCGGTAGGCAGTGCACATACCCTGCCAGGCCCATCGGCTAATCCATCGACATAACTTTCTTGCCCCGGGGTACCATACCGGGTCCACCATGCACCCGTAAATGGCCTCGTCCACTCCTCGCCTCGGGTATCACATAATCAATCTTAAAACTGAGAAAAACAAATGGTGGACGCACTGAAATATCATATCAAGAGAAACCGGTATTTCAAACAATACATAAATTTCTTGAAATACCCCCTACGGTTCTCAAATCCATAAATCACATGAAATCCATATCTCAATATGTAAATCCATAAAATATAATATATGCAGCATAAAACAGCAATATGACCATATTAAGGGAAGACCACTCTTTTAATTGAATCCATTTTTAAAATACATCATGCGGTTCCCAATTATCCAAAATCCAACGCAACATCATATAAAGTGAACTTGTAGCTATAGCAGGGTATATGTGTAACCATGTAGGTATGCAACATATAACAGAATGTAAGCATATCCGTATATTTCATGCAATGTGGAACAGTGATATGAACATAGCAAGTATATCATGGCATGATGTACCAATTCTACTGTGTAGTGACATAGCAATTATCGATGATGAAAGTGTGTGAGCCGGCAATCGGTGTAAGTGTAACATACGCATCATTGATAATGGTGTAGGTGTACTAGCACAGGTATATGGAATGCAATGCGAATAACATGAACGTAGCATAAAGTACATCGTCAGCTAAATGCTATCAGGTATACGTATCTACAATATATCAGAGTCGGTGAATTTATCAATCGGCATCCAGCCTCACAACATTACGTATGGTACAAACCATCGTACGACATCCTCTAATTAAGGGTATGGATAAATCAATAAGTAAAACTCATCGCGTACGGTAATCTAACGTACGGCGGAATTAAACAAATAGGGATTTTATCAACTTATACAACATCGGGGGTACGGACCTAAGTCTCGTAAGGCATATCACTCATTATATACAACATATATCCATATATAAATACCTATCTCTCAAGTCCCATCCGTGTCAATCTCGTATCAGGAGACCGACGAAGGTATCAAAAATCTCATGTCGAATTGTATCCATATAACGACATATCAACCAAGTCATCATATCTCATCGTATACTCTTTTCATGGCATCAATCTCTCACATCAAGTCATTTTACATAAGCATTCTATCATATGAATCTCATGTCATGCTACTCTAAATCTCATACTTAAACCCGTGCAACTACATATCTATATATTGTGATTCACATTCACTTGTCATATCCTTATATCATTTTGAGACATCATTTCTATCATAGCACGTCAAAGGGTTATGTCCTTAGTTTTCATCTCATATCTCGATATATATACTAAATCATTATTATCACCTCTAACTATCTTTTAAACACCTCAATAGTTTTCTAGTGTAAGATTCCCTTACAGTATTCTTTGTATATATATATCGGTGTCCAATCAAAAATATGCGGGGGTGCTATACGCCATCCACCCGACCTCCCCAGTAGATATAAATCTACTCACCTGCTTAACTCCTCTCTACCAAAGTCGATGTGCTTCATTGTCTCCGAAACCACGCGAATGTACATACAATCAATATGAAATCGCAAAGCTATTAATATCAAGTTCCAAAATCCAAAAACGGCACACGGTGCACTCATAGGTTAGAACCAATAGCCTACGCATGCAAAACAATAAAACAACCCTTGTCGTTGACGTACAAACATCCAATGACCAAATACAATATCAAGTCGCAAAACGAAGAAATCCCAATACCGGAAAACATAGCCAAAACCATAACTATAGTTGCTATCCATGAAACCACCAAGCCTAAAACTCCCAATCGTACCAATAACACTATACTAGTAAATTGTAAAGTGGTTTAAGAAATTATACCAATTCACCCGTGTCCTTCGGTCTTTAGCTATCATTCCACACTCCTCGCGGCATCTCCGATCTCCGGTCTCCTCGTCGAAGTGGCACCACGTCAACGAATCTTTATACGGGCTCCCGCTTCAAACTGAAGTAACTCGGACTTGAAGTTTGCTAGCCGACATGTCAAAGATTGAATTAGAGAGAGTATAGAATACTTTGTCTCAAGGCACCAAATGAATTGGGCGAAGGAAAAAGAAGTTGTCAAGTGATGGAAAGAAAGTGAGCATGAGATTTTCTCACAAATGAAATTCATTGATGCATAAGGGGGCTCGGCCAAGGCAGAAAATCCTCACTGGGAAATGTAGGGTTCCTAGGCACTCTTAAGAGGCCTCACAAGGCATCAACCATGCTAATTTCAAATTTTAGGGATGCCGAGAAACCCTAGACTACGGATCGTTAACTAGATGTCTAGGCGAAACAAGAACTAGTAAACTACTTTACTAAGAGAACGGAAATACAACCTTTGTAGATCCGGTTCTCCACCTCCATAGCTCCGCAATGAAGTCTCCTCGCTGTCGGCTTCATCGGAGAAATGGGCGGGCAAGGTCGTCGGCTTCGTGCCGAAGATGATCTACGTCGAGGCATCACAAGATCAAGCTCTCACTTCACCAAGTCATGAAAGTTGTGAAGAAAACACACTCTACTACTTGGCAAGAGGTAGAGGATGAAGAAATAGGAAGTGGGTTCACTTTAGAATTGGATTTCTTACTCTTTTTCATCAATCACCATTGATGGTCAAGCTTTTTCTTCTTGTAAAGAAGAAGAAGAAGAAGAAGATAATGATATGATAAGTTAATTCAAAAAGAAAAGAATATGAATACTTATCATATACAAACCATGGTTTAGTGTAGAGATTTAACTAAGGTTAGATGGAGTGGTTAGGGTTAAGCATGAGACAAAATGGTGACTTAGTCAAAGCTTCATGAAGCTTCAAAATCAAACAAAGTTAGCCACCATTTTCTCTTTATGCTTTTCATTTTCCAAAAAGAATAAATAAATGAATAAATGAATAAGAAAATGAAAACCCTAACCAATATACAACCATGGTTTAATCTTTACACAAACCCTAGTGAGCATGTATTATCAAACATGATACAAACTTGTGTACAAAAATATATCACATATACAATGTGCACAATCCAAGTGAGAAAATCCATTTAAAGTGAACCAATACTAGTTAATGCAAAGTAATATATCAAATATATAATTATGCATTAAATCATTAAATCAACACTTGATTCAATGATCCGGTCATATCGCATATAACCGACTAGTATCCAATGTATCGGCTTATCGAATCAACCCTCGATTCGATAACTAGGTTATATCGCATATAAGCATTCGATACATTCATCGCGAGAATAGAATACTGTATCACATACACGCATTATTCTCGGTCCCGCACATATCTCATATGCGCTCCTATTTCGTTTCGCTTGAGCCAGGAAATCTCTGTATAGGACTCTAAAGACTCGTCAATACGCCGGCAGCAGGTGATGATCATATCAAACACCCACAAGCCGCAAGCGGTCTGCTAAACGTAACGGCCACCCAGGTATTGAGCGATCAGAAGATCGACGAGCAAACTCGCTCACACTCCTGTGAATCCAACCAGTAACACTTACCGTACAGTCCGGTCTGATCGTCTGATATGTCGCATTTCTCGTCTAGAGGTGGTAAACGTCAGACCCCAATAGCTCGATAAGTCGTGTCGATATGAGGTCTATAACAGTTCGAGAAACTACTGGTAACACTTACCAGTAAATCTCAGCAATCCTGGCCAGGGATTTCCGGTTATAGTCAATCGAACACAGCGCAACATCAACTCCCTATACCGGGAGAGACGAATCCCCTCCTATCGCTCATTGCCTCCATGTGATTCGGGACAGTACCCAAAAACCACCGTTTTGCACGCCCTCTTGGACGTGGTAAGATGGAAATCAAAGCACAGTGGGAACCACACAAGACTCTATGATGATCTCGGGTCAACAGACTACTCTGTACCAGTGTCACCAGAGAATTGCCATCTGACGTAAGGTATAATACCATCTGGGAGTTCTCGGTGAGTCCGTCCAGTGTACCCAGTCTCCACTGAGCACCCGTATATCATCTCTGATGTCAAACACCAATGGATATGGGATCATCCATAGGATAACATCCATAAGATAAACACACTGTGCACCTAGTGCACAAAACACGTACGACATTGGCACAACCCTAGCTAGGATCGCTAAACTACGCAACCACCAAGCCTAGACCCCGATCGTACCGATCGCGCATTCACAACACAATAGAAAGCGTGTAAGATAATATATATATTTACGCAACGTCAATTTAAAACCCACGCCTAATTTAACCGAAAACTTAGTAAGCAACTTTTCATCATTTTAGATCAAGTGTAGAAGTTTCAAAAATTCTAGCGACCACAATTATCGCAAAGTAGCTTAACTAAGTCACCTAAAACTTTACTACAATTTTAATCTCACCCATATAAGATTTAGTAAAAGTTAGTTTGTTATTAAGCTTAATTAGACAATTAGGAAAATAACAAATAACATTCTCACAATTAGGTTAAAATGTCAAAGTCTACACTTTTCCATTAGCCATTTTAAACAAATCAAATCATAACTTGATCTTCACAACTCTTTCATGAATTTCTATACATGCAATTTAAAGATATATTAAACATCTAATAAGCTAACTTAATGATATAAACAATAATTAAAGTTTAGGGTTAGGATTTTATACCTCCACTAGATTCACAAATTAGCAACTAAACTCCAAATTAGCGTCCAAAATGACGACTTTCATGAAGATCCAAGCGTGTTTAGGGTTGAAGAATAATGGGTAGGGATTTATATTTGAGTTTGTGGGATTATTTGAGGATTTTTGGTGATTTATTTGAGCTTGAGGAAGTGAGAATTGGGCAAAGAGCAAGTGAGGGTGGCTAAGGGGGAGGGCTCGGCCAACACATGAAAAAAGAGGAGGTTAAGGAATTGTGTGGAAAGAACAAGATTAAAACATCAATAAATGCTCATTAAAGCACTTACATCCATGCCACATCTTAATCATTTCTTTTAATTCACAAATATCTAGATATTTTGGAAGAGAAGGTTTAAGCTTAAATTTTGTGATTAAATTAGCATAGATTCACTTTTAGCATAATTAACCCTATCAAAATTGTAATTACCAGTAATTAAGTGCATAATTAAAAGTTATAATTATATTTTAATTAGGGAAAAATATTTATGTGAACTAAAATTTCCAAGTGACAACTAAAAACCGCAAACTAGCTATTTCATAGTTAAACTAGATGCAATTAAGTCTGTACTGATAAAAAGATAGCCTCCGGGTTTTTACGGAAAAACACTGCCTATTTTACCCTTTTAACGGAAAATTCGCATAACGATTTCTAAAGCATTACAATCTTCCCCCGTTAAAGAAATTCAGTTCTCGAATTAAAATTTTAACCACGCGTACATTCGAAAAGATGAGGGAATTTCTTCCGCATCTCGCTCTCGGCCTCCCAAGTGATCTCTTCACTAGTAGGGCCACGCCAAAGAACTTTTACAGATGGCAAGACCTTTGACCGAAGTTTCTTAACCTACCGATCCAATATAACCACCGGCTGCTCGGTGAACGAAAGATCGCGCTCTAGCTGAACGGTCTGGTGCTGAATCATGTGAGAAGGATTATGAAGGTATCTACGAAGTATCGACACATGGAAAACGGGGTGAACATCCGGAAAACTGGGCGGAAGTTCCAAATGATAGGCAATGGCACCAAATCTCTCAAGGATCTCGAAAGGACCTACAAATTTTGGACTGAGCTTCCCCCTCTTCCAAAATCTCATAACGCCCTTCATCAGAGAAATCCGCAGGAATACATGATCGCCCACTGCGAACTCAAGTCTGCGACGACGACGGTCGGCATAAGACTTCTGTCTGCACTGGGCTACTCTCATCCTGTCCTGAATCAGCTGGATCTTCTCCTTAGTCACCTGAACTAGCTGGGGTCCTAACTCCCTACTCTCGCTGAGTTCGGTCCAACAAACTGACGATCGACAGTTTCTACCATACAAAGCCTCAAAAGGCACCATCTGAATCGTCTCCTGATAACTATTGTTGTAGGAGAACTCAATCAACGGCAAGTGACGATTCCAACAGCCACCAAAATCGAGCACACACGCCTGAAGCATATCCTCTAGAGTCTGTATCGTCCGCTCCGACTGACCATCGGTCTGCGGATAAAAAGAGGTGCTAAAACTCAAGCGGGTAGCCAAAGCTTCCTGAAGCTTCTGCCAAAGACGGCTAGTAAACTGGGTGCCCCTGTCGGATACGATGCATGTGGGAACGCCGTGCAAACGCACAATCTCATCTATATACAACTGAGCATACTGAGCATAACCGAAAGTGGTCTTCACTGGAAAGAAGTAAGCCGCTTTCGTCAACAGGTCAACAATCACCCAAATGGAGTCATACCCCTGACTGTTCCTGGGTAGACCCACAACGAAGTCCATGGAAATCTGCTCCCATTGCCACTCCGAAACGGGTAAAGGCTGCAACACTCCAGCCGGTCTTTGATGCTCAACCTTGACTTGCTGACAAGTCAGGCACCTCGAAACATAGTCCGAAACATCGCGCTTCATCCCTTTCCAGCAGTAAACGTCTCTCAAGTCACGGTACACCTTGGTGGAACCTGGATGAACGCTAAAGGCTGACTGATGTGCCTGCTCTAAGATCTCACGTCTCAACCCATCAACATCTCGTACATACAAGCGAATCCTGTAACGTAGCACACCCTGGTCATCAATCAAGAACTCCGAATCTGTACCCTACCGAACAAGCTCAAGAATCTCAGACAAACGGGCATCACTGGGCTGCGCCTCACGAATATGATTAAGTAGTAGTGGACGGTAACGGATATGAGCAAGCTGTCCCCAGTGGAAGTGAACTCAAACTGTACTCTACCATCGCACAAGATCTGCCAATCTGCAGAAGGCTGTCGCTGAACTGCGCTCAACTGGGACAAGCTACCCCGGGCCTATGACTTAAAGCATCAGTTACCACATCCGCCTGGCCCGAGTGATAAAAGATCTCACAATCATAATCCTTCACTAGCTCCAACCAACGGCGTTGTCTCAGATTCAGATCCCTCTGCTGGGAGATGTACTTCAAGCTCTAGTGATCTGTACGACTCTCCGTAGATGTAGTGTCTCCAAATCTACAACGCAAAGACCACCGCGGCCATCTCAAGATCGTGAGTGGGGTAATTCTTCTCGTTCTTCTTCAGCTGCCGAGAAGCGTAAGAGATAACTCTATCATGCTGCATCAATACACAACCGAGCCGCACTCGAGAAACATTACAGTAAACAATATAGCCGACCGATCCAGATGGCAAAGATAGAACTGGTGCAGTCGTCAACCGAGTCTTCAACTGCTGAAAACTCTGCTCGCACGCATCAGTCTAAAGAAAAGGAACCGCCTTTCGGGTCAGTCCGATCAGCGGTGTAGCGATACTCGAAAAATCCTGTACGAAACGGCGATAATAATCAGCTAAGCCCAAAAAGCTGCGGACCTCTGTCACAGATACAGGTCTGGGACAAAACTGTACAGCCTCGATCTTCCTCGGGTCCACAAGAATACCATCTCCTATCACCACATGACCCAGGAAGTCAACTCTATCAAGCCAAAACACGCACATTGAGAATTTAGCATACAGCTGGTGCTCTCTCAATGTCTGCAAAGCAATCCTCAAGTGCTGCACATGCTCCTCTCGACTCCTAGAGTAGACCAGAATGTCATCAATAAAAACAATAATAAACTTGTCGAGGAACGGCCTGAAAATACGGTTCATCAGATCCATGAACGTTGCTGGCGCATTGGTGAGTCCGAAAGACATCACCAAAAACTCATAATGCCTGTAGCGCGTACGAAAAGCAGTCTTCGGAATGTCATCATTCTGAACCCGCAACTGATGATAACCCGATCGCAAATCATTCTTAGAAAAATGTTACGCACCCTGGAGCTGATCAAACAAATCGTCAATGCGAGGTAAAGGATACCTATTCCGCACCGTAACTTGGTTCAATTGACGATAATCTATACAAAACCTCAAACTGCCGTCCTTCTTCTTGACGAACAGCACAGGAGCTCCCCAAGGGAAAACACTAAGACGTACAAGTCCCCTATCAAGCAACTCTTGAAATTGATCTTTAAGCCCTCTAAGCTCCGCCGGGGCCATCCGGTAAGGCAGTATAGAAATAGGTCCCGTGTCGGAAATTAGATCAATGCAAAACTCAATATCGCGCTTTGGCGGCAAACCAGGCAACTCATCAGGAAAAACATCGGAAAACTCTCACACGATAAGAACCCGGTCCAACGAATCTACTGTGGCTCCAGTATCATGAATGAAAGCCAAGAATCCCTGACATCCTCTCCTCAAAAGACGACTAGCGGAAAGGGCAGAAATCAAACTGTGAGGGGCGGCACCACGGCCCCCATGCACAACAAGAACTGACTCGCCGGGAAAACAAAATCTAACGGTCTTCTCGCGGCAGTCCACTGACGCGTAGCAAGTAGCTAACGAGTCCATGCCCAGGAGAACGTCGAAGTCCAACATCTCAAGAAGGATCAAGTCGACGGAAAAATCTCTATCTCCTATACAAACGGCACACGACTGAAATACGTGTCGCGCAACAAATGACTCGCCAACAAGAGTAGTCACGACAAGCGACTGATCTAGCAAACACAACTCTTGGCCTAACCTCAGCACGAAGTGCGTATTAATATACGAACGCGTAGATCCCGGATCAAACAAAACAAGTGCCTCAAAAGAACATACAGAAAGAGTACCTGAAACCACTGCATTGGATGCCTGCGCATCCTGATGAGTCAAGGAAAACACCCGAGCCTGCCCTCTACCGGCGACTGGCTGACCTCCGCCTATCAAGAGGTAACGCCCTCTGAGGTGGAGAAGATGGTAAGGTAACATGTGGTACAGCTGCTCCGCCCTCACGTGGTTCAGTACAATCTCGAACGCGATGACACAAACTCCCGCACTGGTAACAACCAGATGAAAACTGCGGACTCTCCTGGGAATAAAAGCTAAATAATTGGCCACGTCCCGAGTCTCCACTACCACCAGTATCTGAACGGGATTTGTTATGGCGTCTTAACGCATGTCTCCGTGCTCATACACCAGTACGAACCCTCTTCGGTTCCGGAACAACAGACGTCTCGGAAAGACGCTCCTCAACCATAGGGCTGCGTCCACCGCTGCTGCATACGTGTCACAATGTTGTATGCTGATACCGAGGAACAACTGGGTATGCAGGCCTCGAACAAACCTCTTTACCCTCATCTCCTCCGTAGCCACCAAATACGGAGCCTACACAGACAGCTCGGTAAACTGCACGTCGTACTCGGCCACCGTCATACGGTGAGTCTGGCGTAACGACTCAAAACTGCGCCCTCGAGCATCCCTGATGCTCAGAGGAAAAAATGCGCAAGAAACACCGTCACGAACTTAGTCCAAGTCAAGGGAGAAAGACCTGCAGCTCTGCCCTTCTCTAAGGACTTGCCCCACTTCTGGGCCAGACCCTCCAGACGAAAACTCGCGAACTCTACCCATCTTGCGTCGGAGCATCTTAGTGAATGACAAATCCTGGCTATCTGGTCGATAAACAACTGCGGATCCTCAGCTGCATTAGAGCCAGTGAAAACCGGAGGCCTCAGCCTTATGAACTCTAATGGTGATACGGTGATAACCTCCGTTGCTGTAGCTGTGACTGCCAGAACAGTAGGCACCATCGTGGTCCCCGTAACAGGTAGAACAACCTCCTGTCTCCTCGCTCGTATCGCCTCAACTAACGACCTCATCATCTGGAGCAAATCCTGCATACCGGCCCCTAGCATAGCAATATGGTCTGTCGAAGATGGATCAATTTGCTCCTGCACAATGGGCATACCGCCCCGGTTAGTCTTCGTCTCAGACGAGTCAACTCTAATCTCGACCCTCACGACCGCTCTCTGCACCCTCGTAGTCTTCGGCGGCATAAAGGCTGGAAATGGAAACAGGATTCGATAAGGACACAAAAATCGAATCACAAGGATCTATACAATCACAGAAGGAATTTCAAACAATAAGTCCTAAGGTCACTTAGGCAGAGTACCGTGTCATAAGTATGCCATGGAACATACACACGCTACGTTACTCTGCTTAAGCTACCTACTCCATCATACCAAGGTCATGCTACACTCCGAAAGGTAAAACCTAGTTCTCTTATACCAACTTTGTCGTGACCCAAATTAGGCACGTGACCGGCACTTAAACTACGTGACGTCTACAGGTGTACGCAATTTAAGTAAGCCGAAACCCAGAAATCTAAACCACCCAAAAAAGAGATAAGTGGAGAAAACATAGTTAAAAACCTTTGGAAATCTCAAGTAAAATTCTTTAAATTTAAATTTACTTTCTTAAAAATTTCGGCAGCACCTCCTTTGTAAAAACTAGCCCCGAAAATGGGTACAACATAGAATATAAATAAAGCATACCAAATGGGAGCAAATCACGCCCAACGGCGGAAACAACCACCACAAACATATATACGACGCAGTAGCGAAGAAATATAAATGAAAATAGCATAAGGAGGTAAAACTTTATAACAAGGACGGTTCCTACGAACACGGCACCCAAAGTCACAAAATAATACAACATCGATCCTCAAAACTCGTCTCTAAGTCAAATACAGGAAGATGGTAGATGGAGAGTACAAGATACAAAAGATAAACAATGAACAACATTGGATGACCACAAACCCACCTATAGCAAAAGACCTCACAGCCAGCCGTAGCGGTATCCGCAAAAGTAGAGATAATATGAAGCCTTGCTGCGACTACTCTGAGGGTAAAACCTGCAAAACACTGTGGCACAATGGGGGTGAGTTGCCAACTCGTGAATAGTAAATAACATCATACTGTAATCGCAAGTATGCACGAACAACGATAATCTATCACATGCAATCTGATAGCATAAGTATGGCAATAAGAATATGCAACTATCATGATCAAGGTACACCACCAGGGTAATATATCTACAAGAATCAAATGCATATCATATAAATCCTGAGTGTGGGATAATAAAACACCACATGCATAAATCATCAGCATGGAAAAACCTGGTGTCTATCAACGACACCCCAAATCCCAAAATCCCCAGGCGCTGTCACCAGGACTGGCGCTCATATCCTGTAAATCTCATGGAACCTGAGTGCCCAACATCGGCACTCAAAAACATCATGAAATACTCGTGTCCAACATCGACACATAAATCCACATATCGTATCTGTACGTCTCACGGAACCTGAGTGTCCAACCCGACACTCGCAATCCATGGAACCTGAGTATCCAACCTCAACACTCACAATCCACATATCCATACATCTTATGGAACCTGAGTGTCCAACATCGACACTTGCAAGCTACGGAACCTGAGTGTCCAACCTCAACACTCGCAATCCACATATCCATAGAAACCGGGTTTTCAAAACAATACACATTTCTTGAAATATCCCCGCGGTTCTCAAATCCAGAAATCACATGAAATCCATATCTCAATGCATAAATCCATGAAATCTGATATATGCACCATAAAACAACAATATGAGCATATTAAGGGAAAGCCGCTCTTTTAAATAATTCCAGTTTTAAAATATATCATGTAGTTCCCAATTCCTCCGAAATCCAGTGCAGTATAATATGAGGTGTACATGTAACTATAGCAAGATATGTGTATCTAAATGTAAGCAGGTATGTATGATGCATTTCATATGCGCAATAGCACAATAATCAACGTCTCAATGTCAATGACAATACAATACCACATAGGGGTATATATAAATATAGTAAGGTATGTGGGTGTACATGTAAGTATGTATGCATGATGTACATGTACCTATATCAATATATGTGCTGCACGTGTCATGGCAATTAACAACGGTGTGGGTGTATCATACAGTTTAGTGCTCGTGCAACATGAACCGTCAGTAATGGTGCAGTGTCTAATAGGTACCAAGTCAAGGCACAATAGGTAATAATATGCAATGACGCTCATGTGCAATAAACTCATATGCATATAAACATGCAGCTGTTAAATTAACTCACCGATGGTCTCGAGCTAAGAAAATCCGACCACCTTCTTCCCTTTCTTCGCAGCATCCGAAGTCCCCGCTTGCGATTCTAAAATTTCACAGACACAACACATAAGGATAAATATCCTGCGCCGACACGACGATAATGAAACGCAAGGATAACGTCTACATGATAAATACACTGTGCACCTAGTGCATAAAACACGTACGACATCGGCACAACCCTACCTAGGATCGCTAAACTACGCAACCACCAAGCCTAGATCCCGATCGTACCGATCGCGCATTCACAACACAATATAAAGCGTGGAAGATAATATAGATATTATCGCAACGTTAATTTAAAACCCACGCCTAATTTTACCGAAAACCTAGTAAGCAACTTTTCATCATTTTAGCTCAAGTGTAGAAGTTTTAAAAATTCTAGCGACCACAATCATCGCAAAGTAGCTTAACTAAGTCACCCAAACCTTTCCTACAATTTTAATCTCACCCATATAAGATTTAGTAAAAGTTAGTTTGTTATTAAGCTTAATTAGGCAATTAGGAAAATAACAAATAAAATTCTCACAACTAGATTAAATTGTCAAAGTCTACACTTTTCCATTAACCATTTTAAACAAATCAAACCATAACTTGATCTTCATAACTCTTTCATGAATTTCTAAACATGTAATTTAAAGCTATATTAAACATATAATAAGCTAGCTTAATGATTTAAACAACAATTATAGTTTAGGGTTAGGATTTTATACCTCCACTAGATTCACAAATTAGCAACTAAACTCCAAATTAGCCTCCAAAATGATGACTTTCATGAAGATCCAAGCATGTTTAGGGTTGAAGAATAATGGGTAGAGTTTTATATTTGAGTTTGTGGGATTATTTGAGAATTTTTGGCGATTTGTTTGAGCTTGAGGAAGTGAGAATGGGGCAAAGAGCAAGTGAGGGCAGCCAAAAGGGGAAGAGGGGCTCGGCCAACACATGAAAGAAGAGGAGGTTAAGGAATTGTGTAGAAAGAACTAGATTAAAACATCAATAAATGCTCATTAAAGCACCTCCCATCCATAGCACCTCTTTATCATTTCTTTTAATTCACAAATATCTAGATATTTTGGAAGAGATGGTTTAAGCTTAAATCTTGTGATTAAATTAGCATAGATTCACTTTTAGCATAATTAACCCAATCAAAATTGTAATTACCACTAATTAAGTGCATAATTAAAAGCTTATTATTATATTTTAATTAGGTAAAAATATTTAAGTGAACTAAAATTTCCAAGTGACAACTAAAAACCGCAAACTAGCCATTTCCTAGCTAAACTAGGTGCAGTTAAGTCTGTACTAAAAAAAGACCACCTCATGGTTTTTACGGAAAAACACCGCCTATTTTACCCGTTTAACGAAAAATTCGCATAACGATTTCTAAAGTGTTACATGCAATGAAGTATATACATATGATTAGCAATCCAACGTATCATGTAAGTCGATGTTATGCACCCCACGTATTTCCGGAGAGGTGGAATTTGCAAAAAATGATTTTTACGGGCTTCGCTACACCGACTAGAACAAAGGATCGTCCATTAACCCTAGCTAGCGATCCATATGAGAATTAACAACTCGGAAATAATGTTATACTTCATGATACAAGTCTTTCAGGTCTTCTCCTCTGTCCTCCTCATCATCGTAGGCTCCAAGGATCGATCCGGATCGTAGCTTCCTCGTCGACTTCCTCGAGTCAAAGACGATCCACCCGAGAGTCTATAGTCCAAGCTCTAACCTCAAATCCGAGGTAACTAGGGAAACAAGCTTGCTAAACTTGATGGCCTAGGTGTTGTAGAGAATGAATATGGATTTATTTGTCTTTTGAAACCTTAGTTTACTCAACTCATGAGACCGTAAGGGTTTTTATTGAGAGGAAGAAGAAGAGAGCTAACTTGAGGAAAGAGAAATTGTTTTTGATAATGATAATGGAAAATGTGATGGCTCACTTGATATGACTACAAGCATGGCAAGAAAATATCTCACCCAAAATATCTAGTGCCACAAAATATCTCACAAGAAATATCTAATCAAACCAAGTCAGGTGGTCAAACCAAGTGAAATGGTCAAACCAAGTCAAGTAGTCAAAACAAGTAGGCATGCCTCAATTATCATTTACAAAAATAATAAATACTTTCCTCCACCTCATAATTGTTTTAATCAAGTTAATGGTCAAAACCCTAATGAGGTGTCTCCTTCTATGCCCCTCTCATCCATATATACATACGCGCATTCGTGTTTCGAGAAACACGAATACAAGTAGACGAAACCGATCCATCAATTTAATAATAGGATCCGGCTTAAACCAAAGCCTACAAGTATTATCTGCCCGAACATCATAAGCGCACAAGTGTACGTAAGCGATCGAAGGCTTGCCGTAAAACCATACGGTCTCTACACCTTTTGCCCGGTGCAGGGAAACTCTATATGGGAATATAAAAACTTAACACTACACTGGCAGTGGGTTTAACCACAGGCCACAAGCGGTACTAGCTGCACGTAACGGTCCCCTCGATAAGAAGGCCGATGAGGAAAACCCATCCGAACTCCTACTGAGCCTAAATGTGACAATTTCTGTACAGTCCGGTCTGCTCATCTAAGTGTATCGCATATCGGGCCTAGTGGGCGGTAATCGTCAGACCCCTAGAAGCGCAATAAGTTGTGCCGGAGTGTATCCTAAAACACCCTGAGAAACTATTGGAATACCTACAAGTAAATATCGCTTTCCCTGGCCAGGGACTTTTTGTAATGGCTCTCACAACACTGCACGATATCAACCCCCAATACCGGGAGAGACGAATCCTATCTAACCGCCATTGCCTCCTAGTGCTTCGGGACTGCACCCAACTACTACCTGTTTATACGACTCTTTTGAGGCGTGGTAGGGTAGTAATCAAAGTACAGTCGGAACACACTCGAGGCGAAGTAGCAGTGTCATATTGACGGACTAAGCTGTACTCATGTCACCTGGGAAATTCTACCCGACGATTGGTATAATACCAACCAACAGTTCCCGACGAGTCCTGTCCAGTGTACTCGTAACCTAACGAGCACCTGCATACTATTACCAGTTCGACGTACTGATGGCTGTGGAACAGACCATCTCCCCTTCTGGGATGAGAAGCGTATACACTAGTCTACTCCAGAGTATCGATGCCCCATCTCGATAATCCTATGACTAGGGACCTGTATAAGGATGTGCATGTAGATTACCCAGCCTCCACTAGTGTGACTGCCATCACAACACTGGTAATCAAGCAAAGATCCTAAGGGCTCTACTAATATGTATAAGCGATATGCTAAAAGAAACACTTGCACATATTGAAGTAGAAACAAACCGGGTAGCATACTACCATTTTGAGAAAGACTGTTACTGTATCCGTGTATATCCCAAGCTCCCATTAAGTAATATACAATCCAGTATGATACAATAATGCCCACTAGGTCATATATCACTAACAATCTCCCACTTGCACTAAAGCCATAAACTGACATATCGCAAACCGAAGGTCTCGAATAGCCTCTCGAACACTGTCGAAGGGATGGCCTCTGTGAGTTGATCTGCAGTGTTGTTCTCCATATCTATTCTTCTCACCTCGATCTCCTGGGATCAACGATCTCCCTAATCAGGTGGTACTGGCTCAAGATATGTCTGGATCTCTGATGGGACCTAGGTTCCTTCCCTAAAGCTATAGCGCCGTATGTTGTCACTATACTAAAGTATTGGACCAACAAATAGAAGGAACTGCCTGAAGTTTGGCTAAGAACTTTCATATCCATACTGCCTCTTTTGCGGCGTCTCTTGCAGCGAAGTACTCCGTTTCCATCGTCGAGTTTGCAACGGTGTCCTTCTTGGAGCTCTTCCGATAGACCGCCTCTCTACTGAGGGTAAAGCCATAACCAAATATGGACTTGGAGTCATTCTTATCAGTCTGGAAGCTGGAGTTAGCAAAGGCCTCGATCTAAAGGTCCTTTTCCACCATACACCGAGAACATCTCCATATTCCTTCTCAGGTACTTGAGAATGTTCTTTACTGCTTCCGAGTGCTTCTCCCCTGGGTTTGACTGATACCGGCTTACCACGCTAAGTGCGTAAGCAACATATGGTCTCGTACACAACATCGCATACATTACAGAGCCTACCGCAGAAGCATAAGGTATAATCGACGTACGGGCCCTTTCCAAATCAGTCTTGGTTAACATCTCTTTGGATGGTGATTCCATGACAAGCCGGTAGACTACTGCACTTAGAATCGTCTATACTAAATATTTTCAGTGTAGTGTTTTTGTACCTTGACTGTGAAAGTCTCACCATCCTCTTTGATCTATCATGATAGATCTGGATCCCTAGAATGTTGTCGGTATCACCCAGGTCTTTCATGGAGAACCTCTGTGACAAGAATCCTTTTGACCGATTGTAGCATAGGAATGTCATTTCCTAACAAGAGAATGTCATCCACGTACTCAACGAGGAATTCCACAGTTCTTGCTATAATCTTATCATAAATGCATGGTTCATCTGGATTTTTGATAAAGTCGAATTCTTTGACTTTCTCAATAAAAACAGATGTTCGAACTCCGCGATGCCTGCTTTAGTGCATAAATGGACTTAAGCAATTTGCACATTGTCCCGCTGCTCCCACTCTGATTGAAACCCTCTGGCTGATCCATATTGACGCATCCTTCCAAATTACCATTTAGAAATGTCGTCTCTACGTCCATCTGCCGGATCTCAAAATCTTGGAAGGCAGCAATGACAAGAAGGATCCGAATGGATTTGAGCATAGACACCGGAGAAAAGGTTTCATCATTTTCCAAACCATGTCTTTGATGAAAACTTTTTGCATCAAGTCTAGCCTTATAGGTTTCAACCTATCCATCTACACCAATCTTCTTTCTGAAGATCCATTTGCAGCCTACGGGTTTCACCCATTCTGGAGCAATGTTCAAAGTGCATACTTTGTTGGTGTACATAGACTCCATTTCGGTCCGTATTGCATCCAGCCATTTTACCAAGTCGCCGATCTAAATGGATTACAGGAAGCTAGTTTGCTCATCATTGTTAATGATGCAATCCTCTCGATCTCCTATGAGAAAACCATAGTATCTCTCAAGCGGATGAGACTGCCTACTAGTCCTGCGGATTGCCGTAGGGATGTTCGGTTCTTTTGAAACCTCTGGTTCTACCATACTTTCAGTAATAGTTTATGGTTCTGGAATTTCTTCCACTTCTATTGCGCTCCCACTATTTCTTTTTGCAAAAAATTGATTTTCTAAAAAATGGGCATGACGAGGAACAAAAACCTTTTGTTCCTCTGCGTAATAGAAAAAATACCCCGTGGAGTTCTTTGGGTATCCCACAAACTTACATAGTATTGAGCGTGCCTCGAGCTTGTCCGCATACTGCTTTTCAACGAAAGCTGGACATCTCTATATCTTCAGATACTGAAGATAGGGTTTCTTCCCACTCCATATCTGATATGGTGTGGTAGGCACAGTATTGGTAGGATCCTTTTTCAAAAGATATGCAGCTGATTCTAGTGTATAACTTTAGAAGGATCGCGACAACTCAGCGTTACTCATCATGGAATGAACAATATCCAATAGGGTTATGTTCCGCCTTTTCTATACACAGTTGTGTTGTGGTGTGTATGAAGGAGTAAGCTGAGAGAGAATTCTATTCTCTTTTAGGTAATCCAGGAACTCGGCAATTTAAGTATTCACCACGTCGATCAGATCTCAGTCTTTTGATACTTTTTCCTGTTTGTTTTTCCACTTCATTCTTATATTCCTGGAATTTTCCAAAGGGTTTAGATTTATCCTTCATCAAGAAGACATGTTCATACCTAGAGAAATCATCCGTAAAAGCAATGAAATAGGAATAACCACTTCGTGCATTTATAGATATTGGTCTATACACGTCGCTGTATATGAGTCCCAAGAGCACGCTCGCTCTTACTCCGTGTCCAGTGAACGGACTCTTTGTCATCTTTCCTATGAGACAAGATTGACAAGTTGAATAAGACTGATATTTGAACAGATTCAAATATCCCACTCTATGTAACTTCGTCAACCGTGATTTATTGATGTGGCCCAATCTACAATGCCTTAAGAGAACCTTATTTAATTCTGGAGACTTTCTTTTAAGTGTGTTCTGGACATTTGAAAATCTGAGCTTGAATCAATATATAATGTCCTCTAGTATACCTGACCCAATCAAAGTTTGATTTAGGTGGATGTGAACCGCATTGCTTACAAACTAGACTTGGTACACACAAACAGTTACGTAGAATCAATATCTGCCCACTTGTCAATTCTAGGTGATATACCCTACGGATATAGTGTCCATGCTCATTCCGTTAGTAAACTTGAGAGTCATATCACCTGCCCTGTTAACTCTATGGTTTCTCAAAACCTGTAATGAGTTATAGATATGAGATCCTGATCCGGTATCTTGTACCCAGGATGTAAAGTTAATTGACGGACTGTTTTCAATCACTAACACACCCAAAGTCGAAGCCACAACATGTTTCGGATCCTAGATTCTGGCTTTCCAAGCCCTGCATCCCTTCTGCCAATGCCCTTTCCCATAACAATAGGAACATCCCTCCTTCCATTTAGTTAACCCCGAAACTTTTGCTCTTCCCTTTTGTTCTACCTTACCGACACCGCCTATCGGCTTTGCGGAGGTCTTTTTCTTCTCACCCTTGGCATCCGCCTTAGATTCAGAAGAGGAAGATCCCAAATAAGTAGAGCGGGAGTTTCCCTGGTTTCCTTCAGTGTGCCCTCAACTGGAAGTATAACTTTCTTACCCTTGGCGAAAGTAGGAGATAGGGACTGTAGAATCAAGTCAGCATATGACTCATTCTCCAACGCCGTCTCTATGTCCATGATCTTTTTAATATAGCTAGTCATCGTAAGGACGTTGTCCCCTACAGATGACCCGACAGCCAACCTCGCTTGAAGCAATTCCATCGAGGTATCTTATCTTATGATACGAGCTTGCTCTCTATATAAAACATCGTTATGGAGGAAAATGGAAACTAAGTCCATCTTCTCGTGCCGCCTCTGGTATACACCATCAACTGAGGCCAACATGAGGCACTTGGCATTCGCACTACAGGGTTCCCTAAAACGGCAGCAAGGTTTCGGGAGGCATCGTCCATCCCAAAATAAAAAATTTACCGTTCTAGCTAACCCTAACTAAGAATCGTTAACTAGAAATCTACGGAAATGTAAATGCAAACACTTTGCATGTAAAAGAGAGCAAAGAATACAACCTTTGTAGATCGTTCCTTCACTTCAATAGCTCCGTGTTGTAGTCCCATCGCTGTGATCGTGAACTCGGGACTCTAGAGAGGCTCCCATAAAGAAATGAACATTCTTTCTTCGAAGTGTTCGAGGCCGAAGATGATCTACATCGAGAAGACAATAACCCAAGCTATCTCTTCACTAATTATAGAATTAGTGAAGCAAACACCCTATACTAAATGGTAAGTAGTAGAGGATGATGAAGTAGGAAGTAGGCTCACTTTAGTTTTAATTCTCTCACAAGTTTTCATCACAAACTCAAACCCTAGAAAACTCTTTTCTTTTTGAGCTCATGAAGAAGATGAAGAATAATCAAGAGAGAATGAGAGTGAGGTTAGAATTGCAACCATGGGTAAGTTAGTGTCATTCCTAACTCATGTAGAGAATAAACCATTGCCTAAGGTTAATGGTTGGGTTATGAAATATCTTAAGCAAGACAAACAAATGGACTTGGTCAAAGTTCTACAAGCTTCTCCAAGCTTAACCTTGAATAAATCCAAATGTTTGATTTGCTTAAAACAAATAAAACCCTAGCTTAAACCCTAGCATGGTAAAAGTCTCATTCATGCATGTTGCAAGTGTAACCTAACATGATACATAATATATATCGCATATATATAATGTATGTAAATAGAAAACAATACATATATCATATATATGTAAAGTGTATCAAATGTGAGAAAAAGAATTACTTAAGTGAGCTAACATTAGTTAATGTAATGTAATATATCAAATATATAATTATACAATAAATTATTAAATCAACTCTTGATTTAATAATCCGGCTATTTTATATACAACCGACTAATATCATATGAATCAACTTATCGAATCAACACTTGATCCGATAACCCGGCTATATCACATATACCCGTCCGATATGACATTTCACGAGAATACAATACGGTATCACATACTCGTATCAATCTCGGTTCAGCACATATAATATATGTGCTCCTACTCCGTTTCGCTTGAGCCAGGAAAGCTCTGTGTAGGACTCTAAAGAATCGTCCATACGCCGGCAGTAGGTGATGATCATATAAAACACCCACAAGCCGCAAGCTGTCTGCTAAACATAACAGCCACCCGGGTATTGAGCGATCGGATGACCAACAAGCAAGCCTGCCCACACTCTTGCGAATCCAATTAGTAACACTACCGTACGGTCCTGTCTCTTCGTCTGATATGTCGCATATTTCGTCTAGGGGTGGTAAACGTCAGACCCCAGTAACTCGATAAGTTGTGTCGATGTGAGGCTCATAACAGGTCGAGAAACTACTGATAGCACTTACCAGTATATCTCGGAAGCAGCCCTGGCTAGGGACTTCCTGTTATAGCCAATCGAGCACAACGCAACATCAACTCCCAATACCGGGAGAGACGAAACCCCTCCTATCGCTCATTGCCTCCATGTGATTCGGGACTGTACCCAAAAGCCACCATTTTGCACGTTCTTTTGAACGTGGTAAGGTGGAAATCAAAGCACAGTGGGAATCACACAAGACTCTATGACGATCTCGGGTCTACAGACTAACCTGTACCAGTGTCACCAGAGAACTGCCATCTGACGTGAGGTATAATAGCATCTGGGAGGTCTCAGCGAGTCCGTCCAGTGTACCCAGTCTTCACTCAGCACCCATATACTATCTCTGATATCAAACACCAATGGATATGGAATCATCTATCGTCCATCTACATGGGTCGAGAAGCTATACGCTAGTCTACTCTTGTATGTTGATGCCCTGTCTCGATACACCCACGACTTGGAACATTTGAAGGATATACTTGGAGACTACTCTGGCCCCACTACTATGATCTGCATTATAGTCCTTGTAGTCAAGTACTCATCCTAAGGGCTTTATCAACATGTAACATAGAGATAATCAGAGTACATGTTAAGATATAGAACAACCAGATAGCATACTATCATGTCGAGCAAGAAAGTCCTCCATATATATGTCCAAACATCCACTACAATATACATCGTATGTACAGTAATAGCCTCTACGGCATACATATAACTAACAATCTCCCACTTGCACTAGGGCCATCTGTTGTAGTATCCAATATCCAACAATTAGCAATGGTTGAAGTATCATATACTCAACCATCCTTTTAAAGTCTCTCCTGGGAATAGGCCTTTGTGAGTGGATCCGCTGTGTTGTCCTCTGTGTCTACTCTCCTATCATCGATCTCCCTGGAGATCATCCATCTCCATGATCAGGTGATACTGTCTAAGAATATTTCTGGATCTCTGATGGGACAGCGGTACTTAGGCCTAAGCCACAACTCCATTGTCACATAATGGTAGGAACGAAGTTCTTCTCATGAACATATATACATCCAGACTACCTCTTTAGTAGCATCCTTTGTAGCAATGTATTCAGCCTTTATCTTCTAGATTGCCACGGTATCTAGCTTGGAACTCTTCCAACATACCATCCCTCTACAGAGGGTAAAGACAATGCATGTGACTGACATTCAGTCGTCCTTACCACCCTGGAATCTATCCAGTGATTCTCCCTAGGATCGATTGATACCAACTCACTACACCTAGTTAGAATCCTAACATCCACTTAGATCTATCTCAATGAACCAAAACCCAGGATTTTAGGAGGTATCGCCTTGATCCTATATGGAGAATCCTTATGATAAGAGGAGATTGACCGAGTGTAGCATCGGAAACTCCTTTCCTATCAAGAGTATGTCATCCAAGTACAATACGAGGATCACCACCATACTCCCTACTACCTTTTTGTATATACAAGGTTCATCTACTATTTTGATAAAGTCAAACGCTTTGACTATCATATTCAAACAGATGTTCCAACTCCTCAATGCCTGATTTAACTCATAAAGCAACCTGCACACGTTTTCGCTGCTCCTACTGTCTACGAAGCCCTCTGGCTGTGTACTTATAGACGCTCTCTTCTAAATCACTATTTAGAAAACCAGTCATGACACTCAACCGCCAGATATCGTAGTCATGGTATGTAGCAATGGCAAGTAGGATCCGGATGGACTTAAGCATAGCTACTGGAGAAAAAGGTTTCATCATAAACCACACCTGGTCGATGACGAGAACCTTTTACAACAAGTCCTAGTTTTGAAAGTCTCAACTTTTCCATGTACACCAAGTAATCTTCTCAAGATATACTTGCTCCTGATGGGGATTTAACCTTTCAGATAAAGCAACCAAAGTCCATACTTTGTTTATATACACAGATTCCATCTCAGATCGCATAGCATCCAGCAATTCTTACAGAGTCCCCACTCATGATGGCTTGCTCGAAACTAGTTGGGTCATCATCTCATGATGCAATCCTCGCTTCCACTGTCATAGAGAAAACCGAAGTATCTCTCAGGTGGGTGAGGAACCCCACCAGATCGGCGGAGAGGCTGAGGTTCGTCGGGAACTATTTAATCCTGTGGTTCTACCAAATCATCAGCTGCAGTTCGTATAGCTGGATCTTCTTCGAGTTCTACCTCATCACCACTAATTTCTTCACAAGAAATTCCCTTTCCAAAAGGTGGCATGCTGAGAAACAAAACATCTTTTGCTCCTAAGTGTGGTAGAAGATATTCCCTTGCGAATGCTTGAGATATCCAACAAAATTCCACAGAACTGACCTTACATCAAGCTTGTCCGGATTTTGCTTTTAGACATAGGCCGGACAACCCCAAATCTTAACTTACTTAAGAGATGGGCTCTTCTTATACCATATCGCATATGGAGTGGTAGTCACCTGATTTGGTTGGAACCCTATTCAATAGGTATGCAGCTTCACAAGTGTATAGCCCCAAAAGGAAATAGGTAACTCAATAGTACTCATCATAGAGCACACCATATCACATAGGGTGCGATTGCTCTGCCCCAACACATTATGGTGTATCCAGAGGAGTAATGCTGAGAGAGAATCTCATTCTCCTTCAGAATAATTCAGGAATTCGGTGCTCAGGAATTCTCCTCCCTGATCACATCAAAGGACATAATACTTATACCCGTTTTTGGTTCTCTACTTCTAACTTATATACTTTGAATTTCTCAAAAGCTTCAGAATTGTGTTTCAATCGGAACATATGCCCAAATCTTGAGAGATCATCAGTGAATGTAATGAAGTACAAAGAACCAGTTCTTGCATGTGTAGATAGGGGACCTTCATAAATCATCATGTATCAATCCCAAGAGTTCACTAACTCTTTGTCTGTTTCCAATAAACGGAGTTATGGTCATGTTTATCTTTGAGACATGACTGGCAAGTTACATAAGATGTAAATTCAAACTGATTTAAACATGCATCTTTATGTAACTTCAGCTATTCTGGTCGCATTGATTTGACCTAGTCTACAATGCCTCAAGAAGGATTCATTCATTTCTGAACTCTTCCTCTTGTGTGTGTTCTGTACGTTAAAAACTGTGGTTTGATTTAGAACGTATATGCTTTCAGATAACGTGCCTAAACCGATCAACTCTTGATATAGGAAATGTTCGAAACATTATCCAACAATACAAAATTATATCCTTCTTTTCTAAATAAAGAGACTGATATGATGTTGTATATCAGGTTCGATATCTAATAACATTCATTCGGAATCAGTGGATTTGGTAATACAGGGTGATAACTGCGAACATACTTGGCAGCAACACTTGCACCGTTTCTAACTCTTGAAACTTATCGCCCATTCGCAGCTCTCTACCAATCTGTATCCCATGTAACATATTACATATGTGGGATCCTGATCCGGTATCTCATACCTAGGAACTAGAGGATTCTGAGAAACAGTTCTCGGTAATGAAAACACCCAAAGATGATGTATCAACATACATTTTCTTCGTTTGGGCGGCTCGGGAATTCTGGTAATCCCCTATTTCCTGCTCGGTCTTATAACAATTATAAGTTGGAGCGGAACCAACGTTCCCCAGCTCAGTATAACAAGCAGGTTCGGTCAATACATCCATATTATTATCTTGATTAGACATGGTTTCTACCTGGAGAGAGAGAGAAGAAAACACTCAGCGTATGCTCTTACAAGATTAGATTAGTTATTAATTTATCTAATCAGGATGGCTCCCACTGTTTTAGTCAAATATTCCTTCAAACCCTAAAAGGTAAGACTAGCCGGGATTAATTACATCCTAGAAGTTTGCCAATCTTTCAGCCAGGCCAGTCTCGGTACTTTGAGGGAGGTTCCCCGTGCTTTCGCACGGACGTAATTAAAATTAACCTCGTTTTCCCAGGGGCGTAACCCCGTTAAGACCTTTCTAGACACCTACTTGATCGGCTAATTGTAATGTGTAAAACTCTCCCAGGAGTAACTCTTACTCGCAGTGGGTATCGGGATCCAACTATCTCATAGGAGGTATGCAATCTTATTGCAAATTTCAATACTTGAAATTCCCGATAATGTTTTGCCCCTAGCAACTTATGACCTTAACATAGTCAAAAAATCATAAGCGCTACCCAAGTTCAACCCTTCATTTCCCGATTGAATTAAACCCACTCGCACGACCCTTAACATAGTCAACAAAGTCATACGACGACCCTAATCCAATCACATCTCATGTTTTAGCGGATAAGCACTAATTAGTTACTGCACACTACGCCTTATCATAGTCAACAAACATAGAACGAATACTAAGTAGTACTTATCTTAAATGACGTAGGGCTACGACAGGTTTTTAAGAATACCATTTGCGTAATGAACTTGATATCGTCGTAGTATTGAGTATTTTAAAATGGAGTGTTTTTTAGGCTTTTGCTAGTTTCTCTAAAGAGTTCACTCCCGGTGAAGAGATCTCGGCTCTTTCCTCGTCGAATGAGGTGCAGGATATTCACAATACCACTATGCAAAGCAAAAACTAGAAAAGCAGTCAAAAGACGAGACCAAGGGTTGTAGCATATGCCAGTTATTGCTAAAGTGGTCACTCCCGGTGAAGGGATCTCGGCTCTTTCCTTATCGAATAAGGTGCTGGATATTCTACAAGGTATACCACTATGCAAAGCAACAACTAGAGCTACCTGTTTTTGAAAATTCGATTCCACAACTTTTTTAGGTTTCTTTTAGTTCATTAATCTCATTAATGATGTCCCATCATTTTAAGTTACCTAAACCTCACAGATAAATACAACATACGCTTATGCCATCTGCATTCGCCTCGATGTCCCCTCGTACACCGTTATATTAGGTAACTAACGGCAGAGCGGGGCAGTGCTAGCTCGGGTGTAAAACATAAGCAACGTCTATATAATATATCACATATACTTTATCCTGTATTCATCTCATCAATATATCAAATGATCACATCACAGATATTGCAGCAGAAAACAACATATGAAATATTGGATATATTAGGATATCCGTGTTTTAAATTAAGCCTGTATAAAACACGGATTCCACGGTCGTGATGAATAGCCAATCCCATACCTCTAGACCCCTACGAGAGCGGCAAGCAACCCTACCAATTCTAGAGTTAGGAGACCCGGTCTCGACTCCTCGAGATGGTCTCCCACTGGACCATAGAAACCGGTTACTTGTGCTCCCTGCCTTGGGTTTATCCTAATGCGGAAAAGTAAATAATATACAATGGTGACATCATCCTCAACCCGGAAGGGCCCCAATAAAAGAATATTACATACAATGAATTTTACATGAATAAAAATAAAAACACCCATCTCACATTAAACCTCCGGCTATTCAAACACGACGATCCAATATAACCTATCCCAGCAACACATAATAACAAGTCATCAACGTAAGTAAATATGTGTATCCTAATTTTCATTGACATATAACACCGAAACCGGCGATACACCATATATTACACTTACGGACGCAGAAAAGAAAGAGAAAAACTACAACAGTTGGAATCCGCAACCACCTTAGACATCACATGCCTAACCAAATGAATTCCTTAGACATCGCATGCCTAAAAATTATAAGCCATGCATTCTAGTCTCGTCTCGAAAATACTTTTCAATATCAAGTCGGGCAATTCAACAAGGTTCCCGATATCCTGATCGAATGCTTGTCGGAAACTTTAGTAGATGGCCGCACCCCCCGATGCCGTCGACGAAATGCACTAATGCGGAACACCGCTGCCGCGAGCACCCGAACGGATGCTTTTGGCGACGGGGTTCTCCTATAGTCACTTGGTCGAGGCTATGGGTCATGGCTGTCTAATAATGTTACCCGGCGAGTATCCGCGTACGCTACGTGATTGCAACGGACTTTTGATCGCATCAAAATCCCATAGCAACCGATCAAATGAGACTAAACTGCTAGATTTATAAAATTCAAATTAGTTTTGATTCCAAGTATTGTATCCCATCATATAATATCCGGACAACGTTAATCTTTTCGATCGATTCATCAAAATCCTACAATTTCCTGACAGCTCAACACTTGAGCACAGTTTTAATAATACCCAGAAGATGCCACAGTACCTATGAACCAACCGTAGAAGGGTCAAACTAACGCCTCACATGTGACAACACTGAACTACCACAAACCCTAGGGTTTAATGGCGATTCTGACGGTCACATAATCGAGTTAAGGTTTCGCTCTTATAGAGGGTCCACAGAATCACTTGCATATTTTTCCGAATATGTTAAACTTGGAAAAATGGGTTTTTGACATTCGATCGAGCTTTCTAACTTCGTCTAGACAATATACGAATAACCCAAAACATTGTTAAAACTACGAATACGAAACACTCCGAATTGTTGTGTAAGATTACATCACATGCAGAATTAGCAAAAATAAACAACACCTGAAACACCAAAACCCAGTCACTTGAACACAGACAAAATTTCAGGGGGTGAGCTCGGTTTTTGGCCGAGATCAAAGGTATGGTGGCCGGCCAAATTTTCTCCAAAATGCCTCAAATTTTGTCAGTGTTCATGTTATATCACATATAGCACTCTGTAATAGTTTAAATTTTTTTTTGACAACTATTTAAAAACGACAGCAAGCAGGTTTTGGCGATGCAAGTTTCGGAGTATTTCAGTTTCGTAATCTTAACAAAATCCATATAAATTTCTAGCATGGCTCTGATACCAGTGCAGGGTTCCTTAGGACAGCAGCAAAGTTTTGGGAGGCACTATCTGTTAGTTGTATGTATGCCCTAGAGGCCAGTATTGTACAGATGATGTATATTATATTGGATGCTTGGACATATATAGAGATGACTTTCTTGCTCGATATGATAGTATGCTATCTGGTTGCTCTTTATCTTAACATGTACACTTGTCTCTTTAAACTGTCTTATAGTTACATGTTGATAAAGCCCTTAGGATGTGTACTTGACTACCTGGACTATGATACAGATCATACGAGTGGGGACATGGTAATCGATAAGTACATCCTTCAAGGTCCCTAGTCGTGGGTGTATCGAGACAGGGCATCGATATACCAGTGTAGACTAGCGTATACGCTTCTCGACCCATAAGATGGGCAATGGATGATCCCATATCCATTGGTGTTTGACATCAGAGATGGTATACGGGTGCTCAGTGGAGACTGGGTACACTGGACGGACTCGCCGAGAACTCCCAGATGGTATTATACCTCACGTCAGATGGCAGTTCTCAGGTGACACTTGTACAGGTTAGTCTGTAGACCCGAGATCGTCATAGAGTCTTGTGTGATTCCCACTGTGCTTTGATCTCCACCTTACCACGTCCATGAGGGCGTGCAAAACGGTGGTCTTTGGGTACAGTCCCGAGTCACATGGAGGCAATGAGCGATAGGAGGGGTTTCGTCTCTCCCGGTATTGGGGGTTGATGTTGCGCTGTGCTCGATTGGCCGTAACAGGGAAGTCCCTGGTCAGGGCTGATCAGAGATTTGCTGGTAAGTGTTACTAGTAGTTTCTCGACCCGTTATGAGCCTCATATCGGCATGACTTATCGGTTATTGGGGTCTGACGTTTACCACCCCTAGACTTGATATGCGACATATCAGACGAACAGACCGGACTGTACGGTAAGTGTTACTGGTTGGATTCACTGGAGTGTGAGCGGGCTAGCTCGTCGATCTTCTGATCGCTCAATACCCGGATGGCCGTTACGTTTAGCAGACCGCTTGCGGCTTGTGGATGCTTGATATGATCATCATCTGCTACCGGCGTATTGACGAGTCTTTAGAGTCCTACACAGAGGTTTCCTGGCTCAAGCGAAACGAAATAGGAGCGCATATGAGATATGTGCAAGACCGAGAATAATGCGTGTATGTGATACCGTATTTCATTCTCGCGATAGATGTATCGATTGGTTATATTCGATATAACCTAGATATCGAATCAAGGATTGATTCGATAAGCCGATACATAGGATACTAGTCGGTTATATGCGATATGACCGGATCGTTAAATCAAGTGCTGATTTAATGATTTAATGTATAATTATATATATTTGATATATTACATTGCATTAACTAGTATTGGTTCACTTTATATGGATTTTCTCACTTGATGTGCAAGAAGTATATGTGATATACTTTTGTTCACATTTTTTTTGTATCATGTTTGATGATACTTGATAATGTGGTTAAGTGTAAAGGATTAAACCATGGTTAAATGATGATTAGGGTTTTGGTTTTTCATTTAATTATTTGTTTATTTATTTGGAAAGGATTTAGTTAAGAATGGTGGCTTATTTTGTTTCTATGTTGAAGCTTCTTGAAGCTTTGACAAAGTCCACCATCCTTATCTCATCCTTAACCCTAACCATTCCAATTAACCTTAGTTTAATCTCTACACTTGACCATGGTCAAGATATGATAAGTATTCATATTAGTTTCATTTTTAAAATGGAAGACTAATCATATTCTTTCTTTTTCTTCAAGAAAAGCTTAAGGTTCATCAATAGCAACTTGAGCTAAAGTGAGAGAAATCCAATTCTAAAGTGAACCCACCTCCTATTTCTTCACCCTCTACCTCTTGCCAAGTTGTTTTGGGTGTTTTCTTCACAAGTTTCACAACTTGGTGAAGTTAGAGCTTGAACTTGTGCAACCTCGACGTAGATCATCTTCGGCACGAAGCCGACGACCTATTCCGCTCATTTCGACGATGAAGCCGATGCGAGAGTCCGAGATCCAACTAGGACAGCGAGAGGACACCTACGTGGAGCTTAGGAAGTGGAGAAACGGATCTACAAAGGTTGTAGCCTCTCTCCTTTAGTTAAGTTGTTAACTAGATTATCTTTTCTCCTAAACTTCTAGTCAACGATCCGTATTAGGGTTTCTCGGCACCCATAATTTTTGAAATTGGCATGGTTGATGCCTTGTGAGACTTCATTAGAGTGCCTAGGAACCCTACAGTGGTATCAGAGCCTAGCTAGAGCCTTAGGCGAAGTCTAGACGGAGTTTGAAGTCCGAACGAACCGAAACCCTAACTCACAAAATGCTCTCTGTACATTTTCTAAAATCTGGGATTTTTCCAAATTAAAAATATGCAAAAAAATCAGCAGGTGATTCTAAGAGTTACTGTGAAATTCGACAGCCCAAATCCACCAAGTCGCCGCGGTTCCGCGGCATGAGCATGGCGCATGCGGCGGTTCCGTGGCCGTACGGCCTCATTAAACAAAGAATTCTGCACAGTAATTCTTATTTTCCAGAGCTGGTTTTCCTGGGAATTTTTAAAATTTATTCAAGAGTTGCATTTTCTGGGGTTGTATTGGGAATCGTAGATTCGATCGGATTGTTAAACTTCGTCTATATGTTTTTTCGGATAATTTTTGGTATGTTAAAAATTTCGACCGGATATAAATACCCAACTTTTCCCCTGCCGGAAAATATCCAAGTGTTGGATTTTTGCATGGTTTAAGGACATTCTAAGAAGTGCAAGTAATGCGATGGTCCCTCTAGAAGACAACAAACCTTAACTCGATTATGTGACCGTCTTGAACTGCCCTTTGAACCTTCGGGTTTGGGGCAGTACGGCGTGCTACATGTGAGGCGTTGGCTTGACCCTTCTACGGCTGGACCGTTGGTACTGAGGCATGAAGCGAATGTCTTTGAACCTATTTCATGTGTTGGACGGTTTTGGGAAAACTTGGGTGTTCGAATGTTCGATCGCAAAGTTTAATATATTCTATTTATCCGGAATGGGATACAATAATTGGAATTCACAAACAGTTATGAGACAACTGAATGAATGATATAAATCTAGCGGTTTAGTTTCATTTGATGTTGAAAAGAGTTTTCGATAATGAGACTAAAATGCGGGGTTTATAATTGTTAGGCATGTAATGTCTAAGGTATTCATTGGATTAGGCATGTGATGTCTAATAAGATTGCGGATTCCAACTGTTGTAGTTTTACACTTTCTTTTCTGTGACCGTAAGTGTAGTATGTTCATATCGCCGGTTTCGTTGCTATACGTCAACGACAATTGGGGTATGCATACTTACTTACGTTGATGACATGTGTTGTTATGTGTTGCGGGATATGTTATATTGGATCGTCGTGTTTGAATAGCCGGGGGTTTTTATGTGAGATGAGTGTTTTTCATTTTCATTCATGTAAAAACTTGTATGTAATATTCTTTTATTTGGGGCACTTCCAGGTTGCGGAAGTTGTCACCTTTTGTATATTATTTACTTTTTCGCATTAGGATAGACCCAAGGAGGGGAGCATAAGTAACCGGGTTCTGGGGTCCGGTGGGAGACCAACTTGAGGAGTCGAGTCCGGGTCTCCTAACCCTAGAATTGGTAGGGTTGCTTGCCGCTCTCGTAGGGGTCTAGGGGTGTGGGATTGGCTATTCATCACGACCGTGGAATCCGTGTTTTATACTGGCTCGTATTGAAAACACGGACGTCCTAGTATATCCAATATTTCATATGTTTCTTCTGCTGCGATATCTGTGATGTGATCATGTGATGTTCTGTGATGAGTACAGTATATGGTATATATGATATATTATATAGACGTTACTTATGTTTTGCACCCGCACTAGCCCTGCCCTGCTCTTTCGTTAGTTACCTAACCTAACGGTGTACGAGGGGACATCGAGGCGAATGCTGATGGCATAAGTGTACGTCGTATTTATCTGTGATGTTTAGTATTTAAATGATGGGACTTCATTAATGTGATTAATGAAAGAAAAGAAACCAAATGATGTTATAGAATCAAATTTTAAATAAAACAGGTAGCTACAGTTCTTGCTTTGCATAGCGGTATATATGATATGCCCTGCACCTTATTCGATGAGGAAAGGACCGAGATCCTTTCACCGGGAGTGACTCCTTTAGCAATAACTGGCAGATGCTACACACTCGGTTTGCTTTTGATTGATTTTGAGTTTTGCTTTGCACAGTGATATATATGATATATCCCGCACCTCATTCGACGAGGAAAGGGCCGACGATCCCTTCACCGGGAGTGACCCCTTTAGCAAAACTAGAAAAGCCTCAAAATCACTCCATTTCAAAACTTCATTTGATTCTACAACGATATCAAGTTCATTACGCTCATGGTTTTTATGAAAAACCTGCGTAGCCCTCCGTAATTTCAGATAAGTACTAGTTAGTATTCGTGCTGCGGTAGTTTGGCCTCCGTCAAGGCGCAGTGTACGGTAGCTAACTGGTGCTTATCTGCTTGCATATGATGCGATTGGATTAGGGTATTCGTACGGCGTTGTTTGGCCTCTGTCAAGGGTCGTGCGGGTGGGTTTAATTCAATCAGGAAATGACGGGTTGAACTTGACTAGCGGACTATGGGTTGTTTGGCCTCCGTCAAGGTCATAGGACGCTAGGGGCAAAAGCATTATCGGGAATTTCAAGTGTTGAAATTTGCAATGAGATTGCATACCTTCTATAAGATAGTTGGATCCCGATACCCACTGCGAGTAAGAGTTACTCCCGGGAGAGTTTTACACATTGCAATTAGCTGATCATGTAGGTGTCTAGAAAGGTGTCAACGGGCTTACGCCTCTGGAAAAACGAGGTTTACATTAATTAGGTTCGTGCGAAAGCACGGGGGACCTCCCTCAAAGTACCGACACTGGCCTGGCTGAAAGATTGGCGAACTTGTAGTATGTAATTAATCCCGGCTAATCTTTCCTTTTAGAGTTTGAAGGAAGATTTGATAAAAAGCAGTGGGAGCCATCCTGATTAGATAAGATAATAAGCAATCTGATCTTGCACGAGCATACGCTTAAGTGTTTTCTTCTCTCTCTCTCCAGGTAGCGACCATTTCATGCCCTAATGAAGATAATAATATGGCTGTATTGACCGAACCCGCATGTTATACTGTGCAGGGGAACGTTGAACCCGTTCTATCTTATAAGTGTTATAAGAATGAACAGGAAATAGGAGAATATCTGGATTCTCAAGCCGCCCAAAAGAACATGTGTGTTGATGCATCTTCTACAGGTGTGTTAGTTATTGAGAACTGTTTCTCAGTTCACCCTACGTCCTGGGTATTAGATACCGGATCAGGATCCCACATATGTAAACAATTACATGGGCTACGAAAAGGTAGAGAACTGGGAAAAGGTGATCATTCCGTTCAAGTTGGGAATGGGGCAAATGTTGCAGCCAAAGCAGTTGGCGAATATCACCTTGTATTACCAAGTGGTGATACACTGATTCTAAATGAATGCTATTATATACCGAACATGATGTGCAACATTATATCAGTTTCTTTATTAAGTAAAGAAGGATATAATTTTGTATTACAGGGTAATGTTATGAACATATTCCTAGATCAAAAGTTGGTTGCATCAGGCTCGTTGTATAATGGCATATTCATTATCAATCAAAATACAGTCCTCAATTTACAAAACACACACAAGAGGAAGAGTTCTGAACTGAACGAATCTTTCTTGTGGCATTGTAGACTGGGTCACATCAATGTGACACGACTTGCTAAGTTGCATAAGGATGGATATTTAAATTCATTTGAATTTTCATCTTATGACACTTGCCAGTCATGTCTCAAAGGCAAGATGACCAAAACTCCGTTTACAGGACACGGAGAAAGGGTTACCGAACTCTTGGGACTAATACATAGTGATGTATGCGGTCCCATGTCTACACATGCCAGGGATGGTTCTTCGTACTTCATTACATTCACTGACGATCTCTCTAGATTCGGATATGTGTTCCTGATGAAACACAAATCAGAAGCTTTTGAGAAATTTAGAGAATATAGTAGAGAACCAAACGGGCAAAAGTATTAAGATCCTTCGATCTGATCGAGGAGGAGAATACTTAAGTAACGAATTCAGCGATTATCTAAAAGAGAATGGGATTCTCTCTCAGCTTACTCCTCCTTATACACCACAGCACAACGGTGTATCGGAGCGGAGAAATCGCACCCTATTAGATATGGTGCGCTCTATGATGAGTACAGCTGAGTTACCTATTTCCTTCTGGGGATATGCACTGGAGACTGCTGCATATCTATTGAATAGAGTTCCAACCAAATCTGTGCCTACCACTCCATATGAGATATGGAATGGTAAGAGACCATGTCTTAATTTTATTCAGATATGGGGTTGTCTGGCCTATGTTAAAACACAAAATCCGGACAAACTCGAGGCAAGGTCTGTTCTATGTAAGTTTGTTGGATATCCCAAATATTCGCGAGGGTATATCTTCTACCACTCCGAGGAACAAAAAGTGTTTGTTTCTCGACATGCCACTTTCTTAGAAAAGAGTTTTCTTATGAAACAGACAAGTAGCATTGAGGTAGAACTGGAAGAGGTTCCAGCAACACAAACTATAACAGAAGACTTGGTAGAACCAGAGAATTCAGTAGAACCCGACGAACCCCAGCCTCTCCGCCGATCTAGTAGGGTTTCTCGTCCACCAGAGAGATACTACGGTTTTCTCATTGACGGTGGAAGCGAGGATTGTATCATAGAGGATGATGACCCAACTAGCTTCGAGCAGGCCATCACGAGTAGGGACTCAGTGAAATGGCTGGATGCCATCACGATGTAGTCGGCTTCTTCGCTTCATAAGCTCCGAGTAGAAGTCCCTTCGCCGCGATCCACGATCTCCCGAACTCAAGAGAGGCTCCACAACTCGAACGATCCATGCTAGCTTGTAGTCTTCCTTATCTCCGATGATCTACCTCGAAGTTTGTATAACTCAATCTCTCTTTCTCTAATGAGGTGAACACCCTAATCTAATTGGCTAGATTAGATAAGGATGATGAAGTAGTATTTGTGCTCTCTTTTCTTATCAAATTCTCACTCTTAATCACCACAAAATGAAAACCTAGCAAGCTTTCTCAAAGCTCAAGGTTGAAGAAGAAGAAGAAAAATGAATTAATTCCTTTTTTTTTGAATAATGAAATGATATATGATTAATAATGCAACCATGGTTAACAATGACAAGGCTAACTCATGTAGAGATTTAACTAAGGCTAAGGGTTTGGGTTGGGTTAAGAATGAGTCACTACAAAATATCAACCATAATATCTTAGCTCAAAACAAAATAAATCCTTCTAGAAGCATCAAGAAAGAACTAACCCAAATCAAACCCTAACCTTGTTTAATCTCAACTAAACATGTTGCATTAGTAATCATATCATGTTAGAATATTATATATCACATATATAATATATTTTGTAACAAAAGAAAATAAGACAATTAACATATATCTCATATATATCAATGTACCCGGTGAGAAAATGAAATAATAAAGCGAGCCAATATTAGATAAGGTAATGTAATATATCACATATATAATTATACATTATATTATCGAATCAACACTTGATCCGACAATCCGGCTATATCGCATATAACCGACTAATATTATCATGTACCGATTCATCGAATCAACACTTGATCTGATGACCCGGCTCATATCAAAATATCGCGAGAATAGAATACGGTATCTCATATTGCATTATCCTCGGTCCTACATATCACATATGTGTCCCTACTGCATTTTACCTGAGTCAAGAAACCTCTGTGTTGGACTCTAAAGAATCATCAATACGCCGATAGCAGGTGATGATCATATCAAACACCCACAAGCTGCAAGCGGTCAGCTAAACGTAACAGCCACCCAGGTATTGAGCAATCAGAAGATCAATAAGCAAGCCTGTACATTCTCTTGTGAATCCAATCAGTAACACTCCCGTACAGTCCGGTCTCTTCGTCTGATATGTCGCATATCTAGTCTAGGGGCGGTATACGTCAGACCCCAGTAACCGATAACTCGTGTTGACATGAGGCACATAACAGGTCGAGAACCTAATGATAACACGTACCAGTAGTACTCAATATCCACCCTGGCCAGGGACTTCCAGTTATAGCTAATCGAACACTGCACAACATCAATTCCCTATACCGGGAGAGACGAATCCCCTCCTATCGCTCATTGCCTCCATGTGATTCGGGACTGTACCCAAAAGCCACCGTTTTGCATGCCCTCTTAGACGTGGTAAGGTGGAAATCAAAGCACAGTGGGAATCACACAAGACTTTATGACGTTCTCGGGTCTACAGACTACCCTGTACCTGTGTCATCGGAGAACTGCCATCTGACGTGAGGTATAATACCATTTGGGAGTTCTCGGCGAGTCCGTCCAGTGTACCCAGTCTACACTGAGCACCCGTACACCATCCTTGATGTCAAACACCGATGGATATGGGATAATCCATCGCCCATCATATAGGTCAGGATGCGTATACGCTAGTCTACACTGGTGTATCGATGCCTTATTTGGATACACCCTCGACTTGGAACAGTTATATGATGTACTCATTGACTACCCTGGCCCCACTAGTATGATCTCATCATAGAACCAGTGGTCGAGTACATATCCTAAGGGCTTTATCAACATGTGAGAGTAAGACAGTAAATCAATATAAGTCAACATGTTATGATAAAGTGAAACCAAATAGCATACTATCATGACGAGCAAGAAAGTCCTCTCTATATATATCCAAGCATCCATTATAATACACATAATATGTACAACAATGCCCTCTAGGGTATATACATAACTAACAATCTCCCACTTGCACTAAGGTCAGCTGTTGTAGTATCTCATACCTAGCATCCCGAATAATCTCTTAAACTGTATTTGGGGAATGGCCTTCGTGAGTGGATCCGCAGTGTTGTCCTTCATATCAACTCTCCTGGCCTCGACCTCCCGGCAATCAACTATCTCCCTGATCAGGTGATACCGCCTCAGAATATGTCTGGACTTCTGATGGGACCTGGGTTCCTTGGCCAAAGCCACAGCTCCATTGTTATCGCAATACAAAGGTATTGGATGCTCAATGGATGGAACCACACCAAGTTCAATAATGAACTTCTTTATCCAGACAGCCTCTTTAGCAGCATCGTTGGCAGCGATGTATTCAGCCTCCATCGTCGAGTCTGCAATGGTATCCTGTTTGGAACACTTCCAACACACCGCTCCTCCATTGAGGGTAAAGACAAATCCCGAGTGCGACTTAGAATCGTCCTTATCACTTTGGAAGCTGGAATCGGTAAAGGACTCCACCTGGAGTTCTCCATTACCATACACGAAGAACATCTCTTTAGTCCTTCGTAAGTACTTGAGAATGTTCTTCACAGCTATCCAGTGAATCTCTCCTAGATCTTCTTGATACCTACTCACTACACTTAGTAAATATACTACATCGGGTCTGGTACATAGCATCGCATACATGATAGAGCCTACTGCCAAAGCATAGGGTATCCCTTGTAAGTCCATATTGCGACCCCCGGTTCTTACGGGGAGGCGGAAACGGTATAAAAAACAATTTTTTTAATCGCAAGAGGCAACATGGACTAAACAAGGTCGGGATCGTGTCTAAACTAAAACTAGCATGCTTAGCTAAAGAGGGTTAGCTACTCGGATGGAGATGGTTATACCTAAACTTGAACTCCTTCTTCTTCAAACTTTGTAGAGGTTGATGGTTCTCTTCTTGTCGCCTTCTTCCGTCGAAGATGGATCCACCTCGAGAGTTCGACCTTTGGGCTCTTCCTCGTGCTTTGAGTGAACTAGGGTTTCCGGCTTGCTAAACCTTGAACCTAGAATGAGTAGAGAGTGACTAGGGGTTGTCTTTCTTTTCTAAAGAGAAGGATTCTCAACACATGAGAAGGGTTCTCTTTAGCTTAGAGGAAGAAGAAGATGAAGTGAAGAGAGAGAGTGAATATGATAGAATGAGCAATCCTTTTTCTTTCTTGCAACCATAATGCAAAAGAAAAAGAATTATCAATAATAATAATAATGAAAATGAAAAGGTTGATGGAAAGTTTTAGAATGACCATTATCATTACAAACATTAAATGAATTTGCTAGAATCAAAGAGCATCTTTCTTTTGTGATGATGATGGTCAAAACTTCAACCATGGTCAACAAGTCAACCATGGTCAACAAGTCAACAAAAACTAACCATGACACAATTTCATTTTATTATATATTATTAATTGATATAACATAAATCCATTAGGGTTTGGAAAAAGACGACTGTCAACTGTGCATACGCACCCGTTCCGAAACCCTAATGAAAAATCATCTTCCTCCTCCTCAAAAAGAACTGTGCATACACACCTGCATTCTTGTTCCATGGAACATGAATACTGAGAGATAAAATCAACCCCAAAACAAATACCGGTATCTGACTCAAACCAGAGCCAGCCAGTAATATCCGTCCGGACTCCAAACGTGCACAAGTGCGCGGATGAGAACGAACCCTGTCGCAAAACCATGCGACCTCTACTCTGTTTTGCCCAGAGGCGAATACCCTCTGTGTGGGACTCTAAAGACTCGACACTACGCTGGCAGTGGGTTTAACCACAGACCGCAAGCGGCACTAGCTGTGCGTAACGGTCCCCAGGTAGATGTCGACAAGAAGGCTGACGAGGTGAAACCCCATCTGTACTCCTACTGAGTCTGAATGTGACAGTCTCCGTACAGTCCGGTCTGTTCGTCTGATACATCGCATGGCGGGCCTAGAGGGCGGTAAACGTCAGTCCCCCAATAGCGGTACAAGTCGTGCCGGAGCGAAGCCCAAAACACTCTGAGATAACACTGGAAACCTACCAGTATATCTCGTTTGCCCTGGCCAGGGACTACTCGTGTAATGGCTCTCCTAGACACAGCGCGATGTCAACCCCCAATACCGGGAGAGACGAATCCTGTCTAACCGTCACTGCCTCCAAGTGCTTCGGGACTGCACCCAACCACCACCTGTTTGCACGACTCCTTTGAGCCGTGGTAGGGTAGTGATCAAAATGCAGTGGGAACACACTTGAGGCGAAGTGCCAGTGTCAAGTCAGCGGACTAAGCTGTACTCATGTCACCTGGGAACTGATAACTGACGATAGGTATAATACCAACTTGTCAGTTCCCGACGAGTCCTGTCCAGTGTACTCGTAACCCAACGAGCACCCGTATACTATCTCCAGTACGACGTACTGATGGCTGTGGGACAGACCATCTCCCACACTGGGATGAGAAGCGCATACGCTAGTCTACTCCGGAGTATCGATGCCCTGTCTCGATAGTCCTGCGACTAGGGACCTGTATAAGGATGTGCTTATAGATTACCCAGCCCCCACTAGTGTGACTGCCATCACAACGCTGGTAATCAAGCAAAGATCCTAAGGGCTCCACTAATGCGTATAAGTGATAAACACAAGTACACATTGAAGTAGAGACAAACCAAGTAGCATACTACTATATTGAGCAAGATTGTTTATACAAGCTGAATATCCCAAGCTTCCATTAAGTAATATACAAACTAGTATGATACAGTAATGGCCTCTAGGGCATATACACTAACAATCTCCCACTTGCACTAAGGCCATGTACTGGCGTATCGAAGACCTATCATCTCGATCAGCCGCTCGAACTGAGTCTGGGGTAAGGCCTTGGTGAATGGATCTGCAGTGTTCTCTTCTGAAGCTGTCACGACCCGAAAGTACGGAACGTGACCGGCACTTAGATTACGAAGCGTCTAGAGGCGCCACGTAACCTAAGTAAGCCGAAGCCCAGAAATCTAAACCATAGAAGAAGAAGAAGAAGAAGAAGAAAAAGAAAACAAGTTTAAAAGCATCAGCAATTTTCCCAAAAATTTCGGCAGAGTCTCCTCTGTAAAAACTGGCCCCCAAACGGGTACAACAAGTATAATATACATAAACAATAAAAAGCATCCCCAAACGGGAGCTAACATCAACGCCAACAGGCGGAAACAACCACAGCAAGCACAATAATATACAACGCCAATAGGCGAGGCTCAAAACTCAAAAGAAAACAAAACCACCAGATCTGAATAACACATGCGCGACTCTAAGGTCGAAATAAACAACTGGTCCAATAAACTTATCAAGTAATACAAATATGGTTGATGGAGCTTACTAGATACAAATGAATGAATAAAAGTACAATGGTGGTTCGGATACAAGTGAACCAACCTACCGTGCAAATCACCCTGAAGAAAAGATGTGCCAACAAGCTGCCACGGAAACCTGTACATCGAACCTGTAAAGAATTTGGCACAACGGGGGTGAGTTGCCAACTCGTGAGTAGAAGACATCTACGAAAAGAAATCGAATGCACGACGCTATCCTAGGTCATAATAATAATACACTATAATATCCCAATCATCTAGTAATAGCAGGGTAATACTACGTGTAAGTGCAAATACTCCGTGTCGTGTCAGTGCCTCATATAATACTATGTCATATGAATGAAATGCATGCACCATGAAGGTAAAGTAACAAATCCTGAAATCCAGATATATATGTATAAGAAATCTTTAGCTATTATCATAGTAGAATGTGTATAAGAATCTGAAATCTGAATAATGAAACCCATGGAAATCCGTGTCAAACATCGACACAACACATGTAATCTCAAGTCTCAATATCTCGGGCTCCGTCAGTCCGGATCGGCCCATATCATCAAATCTCACGACAACGGTCGGTATCCTCCGGATATCCGCCGCGCCAGACATCACCGGTAGGTAGCCTTCCCCTGACAGGCTCATCGTCTACAACTCGATCTTCTTGCCCTGGGGTACCATACCGGGCCCACCATGTACCCGAGACGGTTCATCCACTCCTCGAATCGGGTCTCGAAATCCAACAGAAAATATGAAATACTCATGGTGGACGACTCATACATCACGAGAAAACCGCATCTTATTTAAAAAGAGAAGAGGAGAGAGAGAGAAGTTTTTATATATTTTTGCGGTTTTCCCTAAAAATCCAGAAATCTCATAGAAATCGAAATCTTAAAATCATGAGTAAGTATATGATAAGTGTCAGCATATGCCCATACTACTGTGCGATAACATGAAATATGAATGCATCAATGTCTAAGTAATAAATATCATGTCTTATACTAATGTCAGAAAATAATCACAATATTATATCTGTCTAGTTGCTAACTGATTCTATCCATAAAAGACAATATGATCTAAAGTGTACGTGACATAGCAATTACCGATGATGATGTGTGTGAGCCGGCAAATAAGTGTGCGTGGAACATGCGCATCATCGGTAATAGTGCTGGTGTCCTAACAGGTAAAGTTTATACTGATTATAGTAACATATAAAAGAACATGCACCATGATGATTACAGTATGAATGTAAATACAGATGTGCATTATCCACTCCTCTGCGAGATACGAGTACAACTACCACTATGTGAGTCGAACCTAAACCAGTGTCCATCTAACATCCTAAGGAATTAAACCTAATAGACTAGTCAGTAAGAAACTAGAGTCTACCTAAGGTCTTAATCAATATCTCTAATAGTCGGCGATCCCGCCTCAATAGCGTCACGTACGTAGTACGGCTTCCTCGAATCAAGAGTGCGGATCAATCATCAAATCTAAGCCTCGTACGGTAAAATCCATCGTACGGCATCCCAATATCGGGGTACGGTCAAGTATCTCCTAGGTGTCTCCTCATTCGTATAATGTCATCATCAGCACATCTCATGATCAAGGTGTTAAACTGTGATCGCATACATCAATCATATATCATTGCCATCATGATAAGCATCATTAGTTTATCCTCAGAAATATCATGTCGTAATCAAGTTATACATATATCATATCGTGATCAGTCACCAGTTACAGTCCGGGTACTATTCTAGCGTCCCATGTACATCAATATCACCACCACTCTTTATAATTTATATATGCATGTTCATTATCTCATTCTCTAATGATCCGCTAACACTTTATTACGACTGTATAGTCAAGAATCACGGCATCAAGCCCAGTTATACTGTTTCATCATACCTCGGATATCATATCACATCAATGAATCCCATATACGTGTGGTGTGTATATATACACCTATACCTAGTTTTATATATATACACACATATACGTATACGCCAAGTCAAGTTTTAGTGTGTGCGTGTATGTTTCTATCAGAAACCTACGAACCTTTCCCAAAGTATTCATCCTCAGGTATGGTTTTCCTAAATCAGTCTAGTCCCGCCTAGGGTCATTACTAGGGTCCTGCTCGGTAAGAATCTAGGGTCACATTGGGTTTCCTAATGTCGCTAAGTACTATTCCTATTCTACGTTGCGGGGGTGCTAAACGCCGTCCACCCGACTTCCCCCCGTAGATATACATCTACTCACCTGGTCCATGTCTGCCGAAGACAGTGTCGCCATCCTCCTCTTCATCGCCCGCAGTCCACGTGAGGGGTACCTAGACGCAAACATTTAAATAGCATCGTAAACTGAATCACATACAAAAGTCAAACGATACAAAGAACAAGCATAGGTTAAAACCTATGTCCCGTCCACGCAAAAGAACCAAATACCGCTCGATATCGGCGTACAAACTCCGATGGATCGAGATAACATCATCAAACAACTTGTAGTTTAAAAACACATTACTTATACCATAAAACACGATTAAATCCATCGAAACCCTAAAATCTATCAAACTGTCCAATTTCGCAAAAACCCGAAAATGCCAATATACCGTTTTTCATCAAAACTTGACATTTAAATGAAACTAATGGTCATAAAACTCATTAAATAGCATTACTAGACTATACAAACCATTACTATATTTTTTATTACACAAATTTATATAAATTTGAAATTTCTAGTTTACCACATTTAACAATTTTCAACATTTTCCAAGCAAAATACCGCAATTCCACCTCAAAACATGATTTTGCATAAATTAATGACTTAAACCACAATTTATTATGATAATGATATAATGAAACCAATATTATATTTTAAATCCCTTTTATTTAGAATTTTCCAAAATCTAGTTAACAAAATAATAGCATTTTATTACTATTTTCCAATTATCAATTGAATCTAGTGATCAAACTAAGTTTTTCTTTCCATTAACATGTTAATATGCTCACTAAAACTACAATCTAATGATAGAAATCTTAATTGGAATTTTATATTACCCATAAACATATTTTATAAAAAACTAGTTAGCTAAAAAGTATAATTAAATCAATTTTAGGTTAACAATTTACAACATATCATCTCTATAAGAATTTCCACTTCTAAATATGTTAAACTAGTGATTATAACCCTCATTAATTAATAAAAATCACAACTTTATTTTTCAAACCCTAACTTGAATTTTAAAAGTAGTAAATAGAATTAATAGATTAAATCTAATTAAACTTTAAAAGAAATATCTAATAGAAATAAAATAAAAGAGAAGGATTTATACCTCCACAACCTCATGTCCAAACATGAAAATGAGCCTCAAAAATACATGCTTTCCCACTCCAAATTCCATGTAAAGAAGAGTAGAGAATAAAGGGTATGAAAATATATATGATTTTGTGGAATTTTAATTGAATTTTTGATGTATTTTTGATGATTTTTGAATAAAAATGAGGTGGAAAATGAGGGGGGGCTGCCATGGATGAGTTATGGCCGGCCATGGGGAGGGAGAAAGAGAAAAGAGTGAAGAAAAGTGTGGAAGTTTCAAGAAAGAATCATCATTTAAAGTCTTTTCATGGTTTAATTATTTATTTATTTATTTATTTACTATAGCAACTCAAGAAAGCTCTAGAAATTAGGAAAAATTTGCAAATAATTTTTGCATGATACACACTAAATTCTAATATGCCATGGTTCATTTTTACAAATTAAAACCATTTAAATTTGTAATTTACACTAATTTAGTGTAAAAATAAAGCTTATGTTAATATTTAAAATAATTAATTTAGGAAATTTTTTTAATTAAACTAAAAATTTATAAGTGGCTAAATAAACACTATTTACTAGTAATTACATAATTAAATAGGTATTTTTGAATTTATAATGAAAAACAATCACGGTTTGGTTTTACGAAAAATACGTTTTACTTTACCGAAAATCCTAAAATTCACTTAAACACTTTTATTCATTTAATTATTTATTTAATTATTTTTAAAACGTTTCAATCTTCCCCCCTTTAAGAAATTCGGTCCCCGAATTTAAATTAAAACTCCCCCTCCAAATACTAAAACATTTAGCAAAACACTCAAATCATCGGGGCTCCGAAATCATCAATACATAACAAAAATCAACTCCGTCAAGCATAACGAAATCATCGGAGTTATGGCGAGAATAAAATATCAAAACCCAATATGAAAACCAACATAATATACATCAATCTACAACTTATATATAGTGTGCATCATAGTGAAACTGTACAAATATCTGGATAAGGAAATATACAAAAACCCCTTTTGAAAATTGCCGTGTGATGCACGTGTCACGGCATAAGTAGCGGACGTTTATTTTTAAAAAAAATAACTATATATATATATATCGTTTATTTAACATACACGTCCCGCCTGGTTACTAAATCAATAATAATAATTAGGAAAACATACTGCTCAAACTAAAATCAATCCCAATCACATCAATAAAATGTCATGTGCGTCCGGTGCGCACTGAAATCGAAACCAATTACAGATACCATGAATACCTACAAAACAAAACTAAGTGCAACAGGTGTGCACCAAAAATATCTGTCAAGTGCAACGGGCGTGCACGACACAATATCAGGTGCATCTAATTTGCACAAAACCCCGATTTAGTGCATCTGGTGTGCACAAAATCGCATCAAGTGCGCCAAGTATGCGCAAGAATCCTAATCAGGTGCACATGGTGCACGAAAACATACATCGAATATCAAAATCGAAATCACAGCACAAAAATGCATGAAAACTAGGTCGAAACATATGTCAAAATCACGTGTAACCCCTATGCACGAAATCAAATCAAAAATCCCAAATATATAAAACCAAATCAAGTGTACTGGTTGTGTACTAAACAACATCAATACAACTGATATATGAAACACAAATAGAATGAAGGTACACACATGAAATACCAATCGTAGAACAAAGTCCTCAAAATACCAAAATCCAATCATGAAAATATGAAATTCAAATCACTAAATCATAATCGTAAACACTATCGTCAATGTGCGCCTCCTTCCTCTGATGTCGGCTGCTTTAAACTCGCCTCTTCGTAGCTATGCAGACTGCGCTACCAACGGCAACACTCATATCTAGAGTCTCCCATGTAATCGATCCCTTCACCTGATATCCGGACTACATTAAACTTTTCGATCGATCCATCAAAATCCCATAATTCCCCGAGAGCTCAACACTCAAGTACAGTTTAAAAATATCCGGTACATACCCCAGCATCGATGATCCAGCTGTAGAAGGGTAAACCCAAGCCTCACTAATGGCACAGCGGAACGGCCGTAAACCCTAAGGTTCAAGGGCGTTCTCGTGGTCATTATGTCGAGTTAGGGTTTCATTCTTCTAGAGGGTCCATCGAAATACCTGCATGTTCTTCCGAATACTTTAAACTTAGGAAAATGGTTTTCTGATAATCGTTCGAACCCTTTAACTTCATCCGGACAGCATGTGAATACCCTTCATCCGCACGCTAAGCAATGCTTCAATCCTCAAGAATAACCAATACTCTAATGGTTATCGCATTCGAGCCGCAGCTCCCTCTGCCCGTGGTAACAGAAACCACCATCCGACATCGATGAAGATAGATCAAAGGAACGAATGAAATACGGTGCAAACAATGTACATCCTAAGGCTCCTTAAGCAGAGTAGCGTATCGTAAGTATGCCGCGGACCATACCCACGGTACGTTACTCTACCTAAATCGCCTACTCCATCAACCAAGGGTCACCTAGACTTATACAGGGTTAAACCTAGCGCTCTGATACCAACTTTGTCACGACCCGAAAGTACGGAACGTGACCGGCACTTAGATTACGAAGCGTCTAGAGGCGCCACGTAACCTAAGTAAGCCGAAGCCCAGAAATCTAAACCATAGAAGAAGAAGAAGAAGAAGAAGAAAAAGAAAACAAGTTTAAAAGCATCAGCAATTTTCCCAAAAATTTCGGCAGAGTCTCCTCTGTAAAAACTGGCCCCCAAACGGGTACAACAAGTATAATATACATAAACAATAAAAAGCATCCCCAAACGGGAGCTAGCATCAACGCCAACAGGCGGAAACAACCACAGCAAGCACAATAATATACAACGCCAATAGGCGAGGCTCAAAACTCAAAAGAAAACAAAACCACCAGATCTGAATAACACATGCGCGACTCTAAGGTCGAAATAAACAACTGGTCCAATAAACTTATCAAGTAATACAAATATGGTTGATGGAGCTTACTAGATACAAATGAATGAATAAAAGTACGATGGTGGTTCGGATACAAGTGAACCAACCTACCGTGCAAATCACCCTGAAGAAAAGATGTGCCAACAAGCTGCCACGGAAACCTGTACATCGAACCTGTAAAGAATTTGGCACAACGGGGGTGAGTTGCCAACTCGTGAGTAGAAGACATCTACGAAAAGAAATCGAATGCACGACGCTATCCTAGGTCATAATAATAATACACTATAATATCCCAATCATCTAGTAATAGCAGGGTAATACTACGTGTAAGTGCAAATACTCCGTGTCGTGTCAGTGCCTCATATAATACTATGTCATATGAATGAAATGCATGCACCATGAAGGTAAAGTAACAAATCCTGAAATCCAGATATATATGTATAAGAAATCTTTAGCTATTATCATAGTAGAATGTGTATAAGAATCTGAAATCTGAATAATGAAACCCATGGAAATCCGTGTCAAACATCGACACAACACATGTAATCTCAAGTCTCAATATCTCGGGCTCCGTCAGTCCGGATCGGCCCATATCATCAAATCTCACGACAACGGTCGGTATCCTCCGGATATCCGCCGCGCCAGACATCACCGGTAGGTAGCCTTCCCCTGACAGGCTCATCGTCTACAACTCGATCTTCTTGCCCTGGGGTACCATACCGGGCCCACCATGTACCCGAGACGGTTCATCCACTCCTCGAATCGGGTCTCGAAATCCAACAGAAAATATGAAATACTCATGGTGGACGACTCATACATCACGAGAAAACCGCATCTTATTTAAAAAGAGAAGAGGAGAGAGAGAGAAGTTTTTATATATTTTTGCGGTTTTCCCTAAAAATCCAGAAATCTCATAGAAATCGAAATCTTAAAATCATGAGTAAGTATATGATAAGTGTCAGCATATGCCCATACTACTGTGCGATAACATGAAATATGAATGCATCAATGTCTAAGTAATAAATATCATGTCTTATACTAATGTCAGAAAATAATCACAATATTATATCTGTCTAGTTGCTAACTGATTCTATCCATAAAAGACAATATGATCTAAAGTGTACGTGACATAGCAATTACCGATGATGATGTGTGTGAGCCGGCAAATAAGTGTGCGTGGAACATGCGCATCATCGGTAATAGTGCTGGTGTCCTAACAGGTAAAGTTTATACTGATTATAGTAACATATAAAAGAACATGCACCATGATGATTACAGTATGAATGTAAATACAGATGTGCATTATCCACTCCTCTGCGAGATACGAGTACAACTACCACTATGTGAGTCGAACCTAAACCAGTGTCCATCTAACATCCTAAGGAATTAAACCTAATAGACTAGTCAGTAAGAAACTAGAGTCTACCTAAGGTCTTAATCAATATCTCTAATAGTCGGCGATCCCGCCTCAATAGCGTCACGTACGTAGTACGGCTTCCTCGAATCAAGAGTGCGGATCAATCATCAAATCTAAGCCTCGTACGGTAAAATCCATCGTACGGCATCCCAATATCGGGGTACGGTCAAGTATCTCCTAGGTGTCTCCTCATTCGTATAATGTCATCATCAGCACATCTCATGATCAAGGTGTTAAACTGTGATCGCATACATCAATCATATATCATTGCCATCATGATAAGCATCATTAGTTTATCCTCAGAAATATCATGTCGTAATCAAGTTATACATATATCATATCGTGATCAGTCACCAGTTACAGTCCGGGTACTATTCTAGCGTCCCATGTACATCAATATCACCACCACTCTTTATAATTTATATATGCATGTTCATTATCTCATTCTCTAATGATCCGCTAACACTTTATTACGACTGTATAGTCAAGAATCACGGCATCAAGCCCAGTTATACTGTTTCATCATACCTCGGATATCATATCACATCAATGAATCCCATATACGTGTGGTGTGTATATATACACCTATACCTAGTTTTATATATATACACACATATACGTATACGCCAAGTCAAGTTTTAGTGTGTGCGTGTATGTTTCTATCAGAAACCTACGAACCTTTCCCAAAGTATTCATCCTCAGGTATGGTTTTCCTAAATCAGTCTAGTCCCGCCTAGGGTCATTACTAGGGTCCTGCTCGGTAAGAATCTAGGGTCACATTGGGTTTCCTAATGTCGCTAAGTACTATTCCTATTCTACGTTGCGGGGGTGCTAAACGCCGTCCACCCGACTTCCCCCCGTAGATATACATCTACTCACCTGGTCCATGTCTGCCGAAGACAGTGTCGCCATCCTCCTCTTCATCGCCCGCAGTCCACGTGAGGGGTACCTAGACGCAAACATTTAAATAGCATCGTAAACTGAATCACATACAAAAGTCAAACGATACAAAGAACAAGCATAGGTTAAAACCTATGTCCCGTCCACGCAAAAGAACCAAATACCGCTCGATATCGGCGTACAAACTCCGATGGATCGAGATAACATCATCAAACAACTTGTAGTTTAAAAACACATTACTTATACCATAAAACACGATTAAATCCATCGAAACCCTAAAATCTATCAAACTGTCCAATTTCGCAAAAACCCGAAAATGCCAATATACCGTTTTTCATCAAAACTTGACATTTAAATGAAACTAATGGTCATAAAACTCATTAAATAGCATTACTAGACTATACAAACCATTACTATATTTTTTATTACACAAATTTATATAAATTTGAAATTTCTAGTTTACCACATTTAACAATTTTCAACATTTTCCAAGCAAAATACCGCAATTCCACCTCAAAACATGATTTTGCATAAATTAATGACTTAAACCACAATTTATGATGATAATGATATAATGAAACCAATATTATATTTTAAATCCCTTTTATTTAGAATTTTCCAAAATCTAGTTAACAAAATAATAGCATTTTATTACTATTTTCCAATTATCAATTGAATCTAGTGATCAAACTAAGTTTTTCTTTCCATTAACATGTTAATATGCTCACTAAAACTACAATCTAATGATAGAAATCTTAATTGGAATTTTATATTACCCATAAACATATTTTATAAAAAACTAGTTAGCTAAAAAGTATAATTAAATCAATTTTAGGTTAACAATTTACAACATATCATCCCTATAAGAATTTCCACTTCTAAATATGTTAAACTAGTGATTATAACCCTCATTAATTAATAAAAATCACAACTTGATTTTTCAAACCCTAACTTGAATTTTAAAAGTAGTAAATAGAATTAATAGATTAAATCTAATTAAACTTTAAAAGAAATATCTAATAGAAATAAAATAAAAGAGAAGGATTTATACCTCCACAACCTCATGTCCAAACTTGAAAATGAGCCTCAAAAATACATGCTTTCCCACTCCAAATTCCATGTAAAGAAGAGTAGAGAATAAAGGGTATGAAAATATATATGATTTTGTGGAATTTTAATTGAATTTTTGATGTATTTTTGATGATTTTTGAATAAAAATGAGGTGGAAAATGGGGGGGGGGCTGCCATGGATGAGTTGTGGCCGGCCATGGGGAGGGAGAAAGAGAAAAGAGTGAAGAAAAGTGTGGAAGTTTCAAGAAAGAATCATCATTTAAAGTCTTTTCATGGTTTAATTAATTATTTATTTATTTATTTACTATAGCAACTCAAGAAAGCTCTAGAAATTAGGAAAAATTTGCAAATAATTTTTGCATGATACACACTAAATTCTAATATGCCATGGTTCATTTTTACAAATTAAAACCATTTAAATTTGTAATTTACACTAATTTAGTGTAAAAATAAAGCTTATGTTAATATTTAAAATAATTAATTTAGGAAATTTTTTTAATTAAACTAAAAATTTATAAGTGGCTAAATAAACACTATTTACTAGTAATTACATAATTAAATAGGTATTTTTGAATTTATAATGAAAAACAATCACGGTTTGGTTTTACGAAAAATACGTTTTACTCTACCGAAAATCCTAAAATTCACTTAAACACTTTTATTCATTTAATTATTTATTTAATTATTTTTAAAACGTTACAGAAGCAACCCTCCGAACCTCGATCTCTTTGCGATCCACGATCTCCCTGATCAGGTGATACCGCCTCAAGATGTGCCTGGATCTCTGATGGGACCTGGGTTCCTTCGCTAAAGCTATAGCCCCGTTGTTGTCGCAATACAGAGGTATTGGGTCAACAATGGACGGAACCACCTGAAGTTCTTTCAAGAACTTCCTCATCCAGACAGCTTCTTTTGCGGCATCAGATGCAGCGATGTATTCCGCTTCCATCGTCGAGTCTGCAACGGTTTCCTGTTTGGAACTCTTCCAACACACCGCCCCTCCATTGAGGGTGAAGACAAAACCCGACATGGACTTGGAATCATCCTTGTCACTCTGGAAGCTGGAGTCAGCAAAGGCCTCGATCTGGAGGTCTTTTCCGCCATACACCAAGAACATCTCCTTAGTCCTTCTCAGGTACTTGAGAATGTTCTTTACTGCTATCCAGTGTTTCTCCCCAGGGTTAGACTGATACCGGCTTACCACACTCAGTGCATAAGCTACATCCGGTCTGGTACACAACATCGCATACATTATAGAGCCTACCGCAGAAGCGTAGGGTATAATAGACATGCGATCCCTCTCCAAATCAGTCTTGGGAGACATCTCTTTAGAGAGGGTGATCCCGTGACAAGCCGGTAGGTTACCGCGCTTGGAATCTTCCATACTGAATCTCTTCACTATGGTGTCGATGTACCTGGACTGAGAAAGTCCCAATATCCTCTTGGATCTATCACGATGGATCCGGATCCCCAGGATGTATGAGGCATCACCCAGGTCTTTCATGGAGAACCTTTGTGACAAGAACCCCTTGACAGATTGTAGCATAGGAATATCATTTCCTATTAAGAGAATGTCATCCACGTATAAAACGAGGAATACTACAGTTCTTGCTACAAATCTACTATAGATGCATGGTTCATCTGGATTTTTGATAAAGCCAAATTCCTTGACCGTCTCATCAAAACAGATGTTCCAACTCCGCGATGCCTGCTTTAGTCCATAGATGGACTTAAGCAACTTGCACACCTTTCCGCTGCTCCCACTCTGAATGAAACCCTCTGGCTGATCCATATAGACACACTCCTCTAAATTTCCATTTAGAAAAGCGGTTTTTACGTCCATCTGCCAAATCTCATAATCGTGGAAGGCAGCAATGGCAAGAAGGATCCGAATGGATTTCAGCATGGCTACTGGAGAAAAGGTTTCGTCGTAGTCCAAGCCAGGTCTTTGACGAAAACCCTTTGCTACCAGCCTAGCTTTATAGGTCTCAACCTGTCCATCTACACCAATCTTCCTTTTGAAGATCCACTTGCATCCTACGGGTTTTACCCCGTCTGGAGCAATGTCCAACGTCCATACCTTGTTGGTGTACATGGACTCCATTTCGGTCCGCATTGCATCCAGCCATTTCACTGAGTCAACGCTCTGAACGGCCTGCTGGAAGCTAGTAGGCTCATCATAATCTATGATGCAATCTTCTCTATCCCCGTCTATGAGAAAACCGCAGTATCTCTCGGGCGGATGAGACTGCCTACTACTCCTGCGGAGCGGCGTAGGAATGTCTTGTTCTGTTGAACCCTCTGGTTCCACTAAGCTTTCAGTAACAGTCTATGGTTCTGGAATTTCTTCAAGTTCTATTGTGTTCCCACTTATCTGGGTTTCCAAAAACTCAGTTTCCAAGAAGCGGGCATGCTGAGAAACAAAAACCTTTTGTTCCTCAGCGGAATAGAAAAGATACCCCCTGGAGTTCCTTGGGTATCCCACAAACTTACACTGTACTGAACGTGCCTCAAGCTTGTCCGCATGCTGCTTTTTTACAAAAGCTGGACATCCCCATACCTTAAGATAATTAAGACAGGGTTTCTTCCCAGTCCACATCTCATATGGCGTGGTGGCCACAGTCTTGGTAGGAGCCTTGTTCAAGAGATACGCAGCTGCTTCTAGTGCATATCCCCAGAATGATCGCGGCAACTCAGCGTTACTCATCATGGACCGCACCATATCCAATAGGGTGCGGTTCCGTCTCTCCGATACACCGTTATGTTGCGGGGTGTAAGGAGGAGTAAGCTGAGAGAGAATTCCGTTCTCTTTTAAATAGTCCAGGAACTCGGCACTTAAGTATTCTCCACCTCGATCCGATCTTAGAATCTTAATACTTTTGCCGGTCTGTTTCTCTACTTCATTCTTATACTCCTGGAATTTTCCAAGGGCCTCGGATTTATGTTTCATTAAGAAGACATAACCGTACCTTGAGAAGTCATCCGTAAAAGTAATGAAGTAAGAATGTGCGCTTCGGGCATGTGTAGACATTGGACCGCACACGTCACTGTGTACGAGTCCCAAGAGCTCGCTCGCTCTTACTCCATGTCCAGTAAACGGAGTCTTTGTCATCTTTCCTTTGAGACAGGATTGACAAGTGGCATACGATTGATATTCGAACGCATTCAAATACCCTTCTGTATGTAACTTCGTCAACCTTCTCTCATTGATGTGACCCAATCTACAATGCCATAAGAAAGTCTGATTTATTTGTGGAGACTTTCTTTTGTGTGTATTCTGGACATTAAAAATCTGTGGTTGGTTTAACACGTATATACCATTACTCAAAGTACCTGACCCAATCAAAACTTGATTAAGGTGAATGTTTACAACATTACTTACAAACGCAAATTCATAACCTTCTTTAGAAACTAAAGATACAGAAATGATATTACAAGTTGCGTTGGTTACAAAAAAGCAATTACGCAAAACCAAAACATGTCCATCTGACATTCCCAGGTGATAGTCCCCCACGGCTTTAGCATCCATGCTAGCTCCGTTCGCAACTCTGAGGGTCATGTCACCTGCCTTCAAAACCCTACGGTTTCTCAACGCCTGCAAAGAATTACAGATATGAGATCCTGATCCGGTATCCAATACCCAGGAAGTAGAGTTTATTGAAAGACAGTTTTCAATAACATACACACCTGAAGCTGAAGCTGCAACCTGCTTCAATTCCTGTGTTCTGGCCTTCCAGGCCCTGCAATCATTCTTCCAGTGTCCTTTCGTATGACAAAAGAAGCATTCTTCCTTATCCACAAGCTTCCCTGCTATCTTTGTTGCTTTGGCTTTTCCCTTCGTATCCACTTTACTAACACCGCCCCTTGGTTTGGCGGGGGCTTTCTTCTTCTTTCCCTTGGCTTTTGCCTTGGACCTAGAAGAAGATGATCCTCCTACAAACAAAGTGGATGTTTCCCTACCTTTCTGTAGGGTGCCCTCTGCGCTCCTCAGCATGTTGAGGAGCTCTGAAAGTTCAACCTCTTTTTCTTGTAGGTTGAAGTTCAGTATGAACTGGGCGTAAGTGGAAGGAAGGGACTGGAGAACTATATCCGTATATAGCTCACTCTCCAATGTGATCCCTAGGTCAGCGAGCTCCTCAATGTAGCCGATCATCTTTAGCACGTGCTCGGCTACTGATGATCCGACGGCCATTCTTGTCGAGAATAACCTTTTCGACGCTTCGTATCTTGCGATACGTGATTGCTCTCCATACAGTTCTTTTGTATGGAGCAATATGGATTCCATGTCCATATTCTCATGCCTCCTCTGATGTTCGTTGTCCATCGAGGCAAGCAGGAGGCACTTGGCCTTCGCGCTATCAATCTCCCAAGTCTTGCGGATTTCCTTATCCGCGACACTGGAAGTTGGACCAGGGACAGGGGGAGCTTTGGTGGTAAGAAGATACCCCAGCTTGTCATAAGTGATTGCTATCTTGACATTCCTGAGCCAATCTTTGTAGTTTGGCCCTGTCAGTTTGTTTTTATCTAGGAGTAACTTAAGTCCAGTCATGTTGATTGGTCGCTGCAATTAGGATAGAGAAGAAGAAACACTCAGCATGATGCTCTTGCAAGTTTAGAATGGTTTTTAATTTGTCTAAACAGGATGACTCCCACTGTTTCTCGAATCCCTCCTCAAACCATAAAGGAAGAATTAGCCGGGATCAATCCCACCGTACAATACTTGCTTAACCGTTCAGCCAGGCCGGTATCGGTACTTCGAGGGAGGTTTTCCAACGCTTTCGCGAAGTTCCTTAATTAAATAACCTCTTTTCCCTGGGGGCGTAACCCCGCTAACACCTTTCTAGGCACCTACTAGGTTTATAGCATTGATCGTTTAGTGAGAAATTTCCCGAGGAGTAGCATATACTCACAGTAGGATCGGGATCCAAATATCATCGCGTGATGAAACTGAAGGAATCCTACCAGAATCACCACACTCCAAATGGTATGCAAATCTAGCAAGTTTCAGCACTTATGAAACTCCCGATGTGGATTTTTGCCCCATGCTCTTATGACCTTGACGAAGGTCAACAAATCATAAGTCACATGTCAAGTTCTGCCCGTCATTATCCAGGTTAATTTGAATCCACCCGTATATACCCTTGACGAAGGTCAACAAGGTAATGCGAATGTCCCAAACCAACGCATCTATCTATGCTACATATGAATACCCAATAGCTACCAATCACTATGCCTTGACGAAGGTCAACAAACACAGCTTGAATACTTGTTGAATATTCATACGAAACGACGGAGGGCTACGAATGGTTTTGGTAAAACCGTGAACGTAGTGAACTTGATTTGGTCGATGGAACGAGATAGCTTTTAAAAGGAGTGGCTCAAGCTCCGCATTTAAAAGTTGGTTTTGAAAAGAACCGAGTGGTTTTTCGAAAGTGTTCCAACGACTTTAACTTGGTTTATTATCTTGCATTAGTTCTTTTAATGCGTGATATTCTTGCATTAGTACTTTTAATGCGTCCCATCATTTAATTCCTACCATTGCAGAAAACAACCAAAATATGACGTACGCTTATGCCATTCGCATTCGCCACGGGGTCCCGTCATCACTCGTTAGGTTACTTAACTAACGACAGAGCGGGGGCTGGGCTAGCGCGGCTGTAAAACATAAGCAACGCCTAAATAGAAAGCAATGATAGACATTACAGATCATAGATGAATACATTGGATATACTAGCAATCCGCAATCCTTTCGAGCCTGGAACGAAAAGCGGATAACACGGTCGCGGTGAATAGCCAAATACCCCACCCAAGACCCCTACGGGTGCGGCAAACTACCCGCCAAGTACTCGGTAGTTTGTGCACCCCTCCATGGGTCTATCCTAGGAGCAATAACAGTAAAAAGAATTATACAATGACGGCTACAACCCCGACCCGGTTGTGCGGCCAAACAAATAATATTATTACATCAATTTACATTTACAATGAATGAAAGAAAAACAAAAGCTCATCTCACATCCACCCCGGCTATTCACCCGCGACAGTCCAACACATTCATATACACATTCCAGCACATTACAGATCATGTATAACCCCGACTAATCGACTTATAGCGATTAGCCGACGTTCAATACATGCAAACATCACAGATATAACCATCATAGTTAAAGTGCAGTGAAGTTCGGAAAAAATACGGAATTATAGGACCCCAAAAGTGAATTTCAGTTCTGGAAAATCTGGGTACATATAATATATTTTAAAAATCCCAAAACCAACACACAAACACACTGCACGAAAATCGATGGACAGAAGGCGACAAACCGCGGCGCTTCCGCCGCACATGCCTACCTCGTGCGGCGGAAGGGCGGCGGTTTGAGGGAATTAGGTCATCGTTTTTCATGGGTGCACTCACAAAACCCTGAGACGATTTTACAAGTATAAATATTTTCATTTTGATCCAAAAAAATTTCAACAGAAACTCAGGTTTTGTAATTTTTCCGGTTTTGTGATTTTTCGTTTCCGAACTTCGTTACACTTCACTACCAAGCTAGTTTAAGTTTAGTTAGGCTCTGATACCACTGTAAGTCCATATTGCGACCCCCGGTTCTTACGGGGAGGCGGAAACGGTATAAAAAACAATTTTTTTAATCGCAAGAGGCAACATGGACTAAACAAGGTCGGGATCGTGTCTAAACTAAAACTAGCATGCTTAACTAAAGAGGGTTAGCTACTCGGATGGAGATGGTTATACCTAAACTTGAACTCCTTCTTCTTCAAACTTTGTAGAGGTTGATGGTTCTCTTCTTGTCGCCTTCTTCCGTCGAAGATGGATCCACCTCGAGAGTTCGACCTTTGGGCTCTTCCTCGTGCTTTGAGTGAACTAGGGTTTCCGGCTTGCTAAACCTTGAACCTAGAATGAGTAGAGAGTGACTAGGGGTTGTCTTTCTTTTCTAAAGAGAAGGATTCTCAACACATGAGAAGGGTTCTCTTTAGCTTAGAGGAAGAAGAAGATGAAGTGAAGAGAGAGAGTGAATATGATAGAATGAGCAATCCTTTTTCTTTCTTGCAACCATAATGCAAAAGAAAAAGAATTATCAATAATAATAATAATGAAAATGAAAAGGTTGATGGAAAGTTTTAGAATGACCATTATCATTACAAACATTAAATGAATTTGCTAGAATCAAAGAGCATCTTTCTTTTGTGATGATGATGGTCAAAAGTTCAACCATGGTCAACAAGTCAACCATGGTCAACAAGTCAACAAAAACTAACCATGACACAATTTCATTTTATTATATATTATTAATTGATATAACATAAATCCATTAGGGTTTGGAAAAAGACGACTGTCAACTGTGCATACGCACCCGTTCCGAAACCCTAATGAAAAATCATCTTCCTCCTCCTCAAAAAGAACTGTGCATACACACCTGCATTCTTGTTCCGGGGAACATGAATACTGAGAGATAAAATCAACCCCAAAACAAATACCGGTATCTGACTCAAACCAGAGCCAGCCAGTAATATCCGTCCGGACTCCAAACGTGCACAAGTGCGTGGATGAGAACGAACCCTGTCGCAAAACCATGCGACCTCTACTCTGTTTTGCCCAGAGGCGAATACCCTCTGTGTAGGACTCTAAAGACTCGACACTACGCTGGCAGTGGGTTTAACCACAGACCGCAAGCGGCACTAGCTATGCGTAACGGTCCCCAGGTAGATGTCGACAAGAAGGCTGACGAGGTGAAACCCCATCTGTACTCCTACTGAGTCTGAATGTGACAGTCTCCGTACAGTCCGGTCTGTTCGTCTGATACATCGCATGGCGGGCCTAGGGGGCGGTAAACGTCAGTCCCCCAATAGCGGTACAAGTCGTGCCGGAGCGAAGCCCAAAACACCCTGAGATAACACTGGAAACCTACCAGTATATTTCGTTTGCCCTGGCCAGGGACTACTCGTGTAATGGCTCTCCTAGACACAGCGCGATGTCAACCCCCAATACCGGGAGAGACGAATCCTGTCTAACCGTCACTGCCTCCAAGTGCTTCGGGACTGCACCCAACCACCACCTGTTTGCACGACTCCTTTGAGCCGTGGTAGGGTAGTGATCAAAATGCAGTGGGAACACACTTGAGGCGAAGTGCCAGTGTCAAGTCAGCGGACTAAGCTGTACTCATGTCACCTGGGAACTGATAACTGACGATAGGTATAATACCAACTTGTCAATTCCCGACGAGTCCTGTCCAGTGTACTCGTAACCCAACGAGTACCCGTATACTATCTCCAGTACGACGTACTGATGGCTGTGGGACAGACCATCTCCCACACTGGGATGAGAAGCGCATACGCTAGTCTACTCCGGAGTATCGATGCCCTGTCTCGATAGTCCTGCGACTAGGGACCTGTATAAGGATGTGCTTATAGATTACCCAGCCCCCACTAGTGTGACTGCCATCACAACGCTGGTAATCAAGCAAAGATCCTAAGGGCTCCACTAATGCGTATAAGTGATAAACACAAGTACACATTAAAGTAGAGACAAACCAAGTAGCATACTACTATATTGAGCAAGATTGTTTATACAAGGTGAATATCCCAAGCTTCCATTAAGTAATATACAAACTAGTATGATACAGTAATGGCCTCTAGGGCATATACACTAACATCCCTTGCATGCGAGCTCTTTCCAAATCAGTTTTGGGAGACATCTCTTTGGATAGAGTGACTCCAGAGATCGTGGGTAGGTTCCCAAGCTTGGATTCTTCCATACTAAACCTCTTTAGTATGGTGTCAATGTACCTGGATTGGGACAATCCCAATATCCGTTTAGATCTATCTCTATAGATCATAATTCCCAGTATGTAGGAGGCATCACCAAGATCTTTCATTGAGAATCTTTGTGATAAGAAGAGCTTGACTGATTGCAGCATAGGAACATCATTTCCTATCAAGAGTATATCATCGACGTACAATACGAGGAAGACAACTTTACTCTCTGCAACCTTCTTATAAATACAAGGTTCATCTACGTTTTTGATGAAGTCAAACTCTTTGACCACAACATCGAAGCAAATGTTCCAACTCCGCGATGCTTGCTTTAACCCATAGATGGATTTAAGCAGTTTGCACATTTTTCCGCTGCTCCCACTATCTACGAAGCCCTCTGGCTGAGTCATGTACACGCACACTTCTAAATCACCGTTTAGAAAGGCGGTCTTAACATCCATTTGCCAGATTTCGTAGTCATGGTATGCAACAATGGCAGGTAAGATCCGGATGGACTTAACCATAGCCACTGGAGAAAAGGTTTCGTCATAATCCACACCTGGTCGTTGACGAAAATCCTTTGCAACAAGTCTAGCTTTGAAAGTCTCAACTTTTCCATCTACACCAATTTTCTTTTTAAAGATCCACTTGCTCCCAATGGGTTTTACTCTTTCAGGAGCAACTTCCAAAGTCCATACTTTGTTGGTGTACATGGATTCCATCTCAGATCGCATTGTATCCAGCCACTTTACAGAGTCACCACTAGTGATGGCCTGGTCAAAACTAGTTGGTTCATCATCTTCCATGATGCAATCCTCGCTCACACCATCATTAAGAAAACAGTAGTATCTCTCAGGTGGATGAGAAACCCTGCTAGATCGGCGGAGAGGCTGGGGTTCGTCGGGTACTACTGGATCCTTTGGTTCCCCTAAATCTTCAGTTGCAGTTTGTGTCACTAGAACTTCTTCCAGTTCTACCTCATTGCCACTATCTTGTTTCATAAAAAAACCCTTTTCTACGAAGGTGGCATGTCGAGAAACAAACACTTTTTGTTCCTCAGACTGGTAGAAGATATACCCTTGCGAATACTTGGGATATCCAATAAACTTGCACAGAACTGATCTTGCCTCGAGCTTGTCCGGATTTTGTTTTTTCACATATGCCGGACAACCCCATATCTTAATATAATTAAGATGTGGTCTCTTTCCTTTCCATATCTTATATGGAGTGGTTGGCACAGATTTGGTAGGAACCCTATTCAATAGGTCTATGGCTGTCTCAAGCGCATATCCCCAGAAGGAAATAGGTAACTCAGCAGTGCTCATCATAGAGCGCACCATATCTAATAGGGTCCGATTCCTCTGCTTCGATACACCGTTGTGCTGTGGTGTATAGGTAGGTGTAAGCTGAGAGAGAATCCCATTCTCTTTTAGATAATCTAGGAACTCATTGCTTAAGTATTCTCCTCCTCGATCAGATCGAAGGATCTTAATACTTTTGCCCGTTTGGTTCTCTACTTCGTGCTTATATTCTCTGAATTTCTCAAAAACTTCAGACTTGCGTTTCATCAGGAACACATGTCCGTATCTAGAGAGATCGTCAGTGAATATAATAAAGTAGGAAGAACCGTTTCTGGCATGTATAGACATGGGACCGCATACATCACTATGTATCATCCCTAAGAGTTCCGTAACTCTTTCTCCGTGTCCACTGAACAGAGTTTTGGTCATTTTACCTTTGAGACATGAATGGCAAGTATCATAAGATGATAATTCAAACGAATTCAAATATCCATTCTTATGTAACTTAGCTAGCTGTGTCGCATTGATATGACCAAGTCTACAATACCATAAGAAGGATTCGTTCATTTCAGAACACTTCCTCTTGTGTGTGTTTTGTATATTAAGGACTGTATTTTGATTGAGAATGAATATGCCATTATGTAACGAGCCTGATCCAATCAACTTTTGATTCTGGAATATGTTCATATCATTATCCTGTACTACAAAATAATATCCTTCTTTACTTAATAAAGAAACTGATATAATGCCGCACATAATGTTCGGTATATAATAGCACTCGTTCAGAATCAATGTATTACTACTTAGTAATATATGGAGATATTCGCCAACTGCTTTGGCTGCAATACTTGCACCATTCCCTACTTGTACGGAATGATCACCCCTTCCCAGTTCCCTACCTTTACATAGCCCACGTAACAATTTACATATGTAGGATCTTAATCCGATATCTAATACCCAGGACGTAGGGTGAACTAAGAAACAGTTCTCAATAACTAACACACCCGAAGAAGATGCATCAGCATGCTTGTTCTTCGTTTGGGCGGCGTGAGAATCCAGATTTTCTCCTGTTTCCTACTCAGTCTTATAACTCTTATAAGAAAGAACGGGACCAACGATCCCCAGCTCAGTATAATAAGCAGGTTCAATCAATATATCCATATTTTTATCTTGGTTAAGTCCTGACATGGTCGCTATAAGGAGAGAGAGAGAAGGAAACACTTTAGCGTATGCTCTTGCAAGATTAGATTGGTTATTATATTATCTAATCAGGATATCTCTCACTATTTTTATCAAATCTTCCTTCAAACCCTAAAAGGTAAGATTAGCCGGGATTAATCTGTAAGACTACGGTAGCGCCCCGGCCGTCTGTCCGAGGCCAAAATGCGGAAACAAAAACTTTTTCTAAACTAGAAACCGGTGCTACCACGGACTATAAACCCAGATCGGACCATTAACCTACTACTAGCTAACTAGAGAAAGGGTAGAGAGCTATACCGAGCGATCCGTGTCCTTCGGTCTTCGGCCACCATCCCGATCTCCCCGCGGCATCTCCGGTCTCGATCTCCTCGTCGGAAAGGGCACCACATCACCAAGTCTTTTTACGGGCTCCCACCTCTGAACCGAGGCAACTCGAATACGAAGTTGGCAAGGCGACGTGTCCAAGATTGCTGTAGACTGAGTGTGGAACGCTTTGTCTCAAAGGGTTAATGAAGTTGCCATTTTGATGTGGAGGAAAAATGAGCAAAAGGAATGAGGTTGAGGATTTTTCTTTTTCAATGAAATGAACCAAAACTCCTCACACCAAAAAATGAATCTCTCTCCCCACACAATAGTGGCCGACCATCATAAAGGAAGAGGGGGAGGTGAACACAAACAAGCTGGGGTGAGCATAAGAGAAAAGAGTGGGTGATGATGAGCAATTATGATCACCACAATGTCTCATCTTAATCCCATCACAAAAAGCATGTCATGATGAACAAAAGGAAGTCAAAGTCAATCTAGAACCATCATGAAGCAACCACTTACAAAAAACACCCTCCACTTTGCTAATTTGCATATTTACAAATAAGCCCCTCCCATCAAAGGAATTTCAGCCAAGAAGGAACAAAGGAAAAATGGCCAAAACGGAATGCAAACTGGCAACTTCAAAAAGTGATCCGGTAATAAATTACAGGAAAACCCAGCGACTGTATATACATACCCGCATTTGTATTGTGACCGAATACAAATGCAATGAGACAAATTCTACACTGTATAATACTAGGATCCGGCATAAACCAAAGCCCGCTAGTATTATCCGTCCGATCATGATCCGTGCAATACCGAACGTATATGATCGAACCCTGCCATATGTCATTCGGCCTCTACAATGTTTTGCCCGAAACTTTAGAAACTGTCTGTGGGGGACTCTAAAGACTCGTCAAAACTTGGGCAGTGGATTTAACCACTAGCACGTCAGAGGTATTAGCCGTATGTAACGGGATACCAAGTATTGACCAAAAGGGAGGTCGATGAGCGAACTCATACTGACACGCTACTGAACCTGTCTGTGACAATATCCGTTCAGTCTGGTCCGTTCATCTATGTGCATCGCATGGCGGGCCTAGGGGGTTGGTGAAAGTCAGACCCCCAAAGGCGGTACAAGTCGTGTGGGAGTGTAGCCCAGAACACCCTAAGATACTACTGGAATAACTACCAGTAAATCTCCTGCCTCGGCCGAGGGCTTTGTGTAATGGCTCTCCTAGACACAGCGCGATCTCACCCCCAATACCGGGAGAGACGAAACCCCTGCAGATCCGCTCATTGCAACCATGTGGCTCGGGACTGTACCTAAGTAAAACCTGTTTGCATGACTACTTTGAGCCGTTGTAGGGTAGTAATCAAAGTACAGTGGGAACTCACACGAGACAAATGACAATCTCAGGTCGATGAACTAACCTGTACATATGTCACCAGGGAACTGCTATCTGACGTCTGGTATAATACCAATTAGCATGTTCCCGGCGAGCCAAGTCCGCTGTACTCATAACCCAATGAGCACCTGTATACATCTTAGGTGAACCAACTAACACCAATGGCTTGTGGACCGGCCACTGCCCCTCGTCGGGGTCTCGACTGTATACACTAGTCTACTAATGGAGTATCGATGCCCAGTCTCGAAACTCCCACGACTAGGGACCTTTTAAGGATGTGCTTATAGACCCCAACTCCCACGTATATGATCACCATCATATTGTTGGTCGTCAAGAAAGAATCCTAAGGGCTCTATCAGCGTGCAATAGCGACCTATAAGGTCACCTAAAGCAGTACACGATGATATAGACAAACCATGGTAGCATACTATTCTCCATCAACGTGTAATAGTGAACCACAATGTCACCTAAAGCATGTACACGATGATAGAGACAAACCAGATAGTATACAATCATCTCGAGTAAGACTGTCCTACCGGTATAGGTCCTCCCTCAATCATTGCAATCACGTGCCTGCGATCCAATAATTGACTCTGAGGGCACTATATCCAATAATCTCCCACTTGCACTCAAGGCTAATTATTGCGATGTCGCATACTCACAGCCCGTGTGATACCGAACACCCAACTCCTCTACTAATCAGTCTCACAAAACCCGTTTTGCGAAACTATTGTGTTCGAGAAATAGCCTCAGCTAGTCGATCCGCCCTGATGTTTCTTTCTACGTCTCTCTTAATCTCAAGTTCGCGGAGAAACCTATCTCCCGAAATGAGCAATACCTGTCTTTGAATATTTCTGAATATCTGATGGGACATAGTTCACAAATGAACTGCAAATCCAAACTTCTTAGACTGTATCGTCAACTGAACTTAATCAGTATCCTACGTAATGCCTCCCTCAGTGTCCGCTTGGATCACCTGTCCAAAACACTGCCCCTCGTCAGAGGGAAAACTATAACTCTGATAGCCACTTTGTCATCCATGTCACCTTGGAAGCCTGGAATGATAACTTTCTCCCGAAGGAGGCTGCTGTTATCATATCCCTAGAACATCCACTTATGTTCTAAAACTGCTTCCGAATGTTTCTCCATAATTGGATCAATATCAACTTATTGCGTCTACTGCAAAAACAACGTCTGATGTGGTACTTGACATCTCATGATTGACTCAAATGCCTAAGCAAGTGATCTGCCAATCATGCATATCCCTCTCCCCTTTAGTCTGTAAGACACCTTTAGAGAGGGTGACTCCATCACCCGCAGGTACACCACCGTGCCAAGAGTCATCCATTCTAAAACACCTTTAGAATGCAGTCTAAGTACCCTGATTGGGACACTTCCCAAATATAGATCTAAAACCATAGATCCAGTAACCAGAATGTCTGATATGAAATCCATGTCCTTTGTGGAGAAACCACTGTGTGACAACCAAAGTATAACCGATCGTAGTATAGGAATTTCATTTCCTACTATGTGTATGTCATCCATACCAGAACATCACACCCTACTACCTTCTTAACAGATACATCTCTTATTCTGATGAAGTCAAACCTATGACTGTCACATCAGAAATAAATGCTCTAACTCCGCTATTCTTGCTTTATTCTATATAATAGACATAAGCCACTTGTCCACTATGCTTCCGCTGCTCCCACTGACTACGACAACCCTCTGGCAGAATAATATACGCGTGCACTTCTAAAGCTAGTTTAGAACGACGCTATACTCTTCCTCCTGCCGGGTCTCATAGTCTGGAACAAAAGTAGTGTCAAGTCTGGGTAAACAAGAACCTCCCTGTCACCGTCTTTGAGCATACCAGAGTACCTCTAGGGTGCCTGAGGTTACCCTCCATATCTGCGGAGTGGCCAATGGAATGTCAGACCAGATTGAATCTTTAGGTTCTTATCAAATTTTCAGTAATCGCTTGCGGTTTTGGAATCGCTCCCAGTTCTACCATACTCCCACCTCTGTTTTCTGAAAAAATCCATTTTACTAAAATTGTTGCAAGTCAAGAACAATAACACTATTGATCTTCCAGATGGTAGAAAATCAACCCTCGTCATAGCCTAGGTCAACCCACAAACAGCCATTATAGAAACATGCCTAGAGTTATCCAGAGTCTGGTTTTAAGCATAAGCCAGAAAACTCCCTGTACCTTAACATCGTTAAGATATGAACCTTTCTATATCCAATATAGAAACAGAGGAACTAATTTAATTGGAACCAGATTCAAATCATGCAACTATCTCCAGTGCATGTCAACTAAATGGGGAGAGGCCGATCAGCATTACTCAACTTAGGAATACATCCAGATATGAGTAACTTGAAAGAGAAGCAAGTTCTCATAATCATTACTATCAACTGAATACCATACATAAGTATCTACATCTTCGATTACCTTGAAGAATCCTGATACTTGCAATACCTGGTTCTCTACTTTATTCATATACCTATAACTTCTCAAAACTTAGACCTTGCATTTCTACGAAATACTTGTCTAAAAACTAGATAAGTCACAAGTAAACAGAATATAGTACAAGTACCAACCACTCTGTTCTCATGGACACTGGACAATATACAATACTCTGTATAAGTCCCCTGAGTCTAATTACTCATTCCCCGTGTGTCGTAGGTTGAAAACTGTACTTATGGTTAAGAAGAATTACACCGCTGTTTAATGCTCCTTACCTAACCATCCACTGATATAAGTAAATGTCATAGACATAATTTCAAAAAGTTATATCTCACTTTATAAAAATAAACGTACAGATATATCAATTTTAAATTAGTGCATAACAACGGATATTCAAAACCAAATATTTGCCGTCCGGCAAACAACCCAAGCGATTTCCTCAAATATCACCAATTACAACGAATCCCGATATAATGAGGATGATCACCAAATTCCCAATAACTTACTCCCACTCACCATCTGTGAAACTATACAGTTGTGAGAATCAAACCTGGTAAATACATACCCTGGAGCAAGGGCTAATTATGAAATCAGTTTTCTTTTAACAATACACAGTGAAATTGAAACATATCAATGTTTCGAAGGGGTATCCGTGTATTCCTAGTAATGCCTCTTCCATTATTAGATTCATAACTGTAACCGTGTGTTTCTTTGCCATCTCTCCAAATTCCTTTATATGTCTTTAGTCATTACCTTCTGTAAACCCTCTTAGGCTAAATGGTTTTCTTCCTTCCCTACCGTTCGGCACCAGCCTATGGTTTGGAAGAAGACTATCCAATAAGCATAATGGGTGTACTCTCCTAATCCTAGGAGTACTCGTGACCTGAGAGAAGGTGATGATAAAAGACAACTGAATAAAACCTTATTCCTATTTCTCCTGAACCAGAATCCATCCCCGAAGTTGAACAAGTCCTTTCGAGTTCGTATATAACCATACGATGGAGTATCCAATAAACTGTGGATCTTCGTAGTGTTACGGAGTGTTCTGGAGAAATACAAAGGTGATGCAGGATTGGCGAAGAAATACTTGGTTTGGTCTTGAATAGCAGTCGCAATTTTCCTTGCCCTTTTACTAATCCCTTTATTTGTCTTAACTTATTACCTTCTGTATACCATCGTTTGGCTAAATGGTTTTCTTCATTCCCTACCGTTCGGCACCTGCCTATGGTTTGGAAGAAGACTATCCAATTAGCGTAATAGGTGTACTGTCCTAATCCAAGGAGCACTCACAACCTGAGAGAAGGTAAAAAGAAAAGACAATTGAATAGTCCTATTTATTTTCTCCAGAACCAGAAACCATCCTCGAATTTGGAACAAGTACCTTCGAGTTCGTATATAACCATATGATGGTTTTATCCAATGGAAGTGGATGTTCGTACTAATACGGGGTATCCTGGAGAAAAGGGTAAAAGTAGGAGTGGCAATGAGGTATGCAACTCTGACAATCCAAAAGCCAGTATTTTAAGAAGGTTCGGTTAACTTGGTCACTGAGTCATAATCAAGGGTCGGGTCATGGTCGCTGCCAAAAAGAGAGAGAAAAGAAACACTCAGCGTGCACTCTAACCTACATCAGAATGGTTATCACTTTATCTAATCAGGAAACCTCCCACTGTATCGTCAAATTCTCCTCCAAACTTGAATGAAGAATTAGTCGGGATCACCCGAGGAGTAAACCAACTCACTAGTGGGAATCGGGATACAACTATTATCGCATGATAACGTGACGGAATCCACTCACGTCACCACACTCCAGAAGGTATGCGCATGCCTGGCAAGTTTCAGTTTCTTTAGAAACTCTCGATGTGATTTTTACCCCAAGCGGCTTATGACCTTGACTAGGTCAACAAACCATAAATCACCAGTCAAGTTCAACCCGTCATTATTCTGGATTACATTAAACCCAACCGTACGTGTCCTTGACTAGGTCAACAAAGCCGCACGACTGTCCTAACCAATCCCATTTATGCAACAAACAAGCACTACTTAGCTACCGAACACTACGTCTTGACTAGGTCAACAAACGCAGCACGAATACTAAATAATACCCATAAGAAATGACGGAGGGCTACGTCTAGTTTTTGGCGAAAAAATTTTAACGTAATGAACTTAATATCGTTGAAGGAACTGCATAGCCTTTTATAAAAATATAGTGGCGAAAACCTTTGCTAAAGAGGTCACTCCCGGTGAAGGGATCTCGGCTCTTTCCCCGTAGAATGAGGTGCAGGATATTCCAACAGAATACCACGATGCAAAGCAAAAGGGAATCGGCTGTCGTGAAGTTATTACCCTGACGTAAACTTTCGCCAAGGGGTCACTCCCGGTCAAGGGATCTCGGCCCTTGCCTCATCGACTGAGGTGCTGGATATCCATAACCGAATACCACTGTGCAAAACAAAAGCAAATGTCCTTGCAATAACAGCTTTTTGAAAAATTATTCCAACAACATCAGAATAGGTTTGTTTAGCTTGCATTGATCCGAATCAATGCAGTCCCATCAATTGATCACTCCAATAAAGAACAAAAATGCGATGTACGTAGATTCCATCTGCATTCGCCACTGGGTCCCGTCATCACCCGTTAGGTTACTTAACTAACGACAGAGCGGGGACTTGACTAGCGCGGGTGTAAAACATATACAACATATACTAGTATATATATCAATATATAATATTCGCTCAAGGCGTGATAAAATACAACATCACAGAAATGTAATAAGCATCACAGAACAATACAGATATTTGGGATCCCCGGGTTTCATAGAGCCGCTAATAAAACCTGACATTCCCCTGGTCGTGTGGATAGCCTGTGCAATGAATCCTAGACCCTTACGGGCGCGGCAAGTTACCTGCCAAAACCTGAAGCGAGGCAACCCCCTTCAACAACGTGAATGGACCAGCCAGCACTTCACGGAATCCGGTAACTTGAGGCCCCCTCCTTGGGTCAACCTATACCCCCTACGAGTGCGGTGAATAGCCCGCCAATTCTAGAGTGAAGCCCCTTCCATCTCAACGCCATGAGATGCGAGCCCGTTGCCCTCGAGAACCCGGCTATCCGTACACCCTACCGCCGGATAATCCTAGTACAGAAAGTAAAATATACATACAACGGGTACATCGACCTCAGCCCGGTCGTGCCCCAGAAGAATAATATACAAATAGGCAGTGACGGCAGTCCACATGTCGGACGCTCGCCCAGCAATATCAAATGTACATATACAACCAAACTATACTAACATTGCATCCAGGCTATCCACCACAACAAATCCGCAACATCACAGCACAACACAGAACATCAACGTGAATGTCACGTTCGTAAATCCGTCTAAAAGGGTTATAGCAGTTAGACAGGATTTACCGATAAAGTGACATTCACGGTCGTAGATATAATGTAAATACTGTGAACTTACGTGTTTAAAATTTTTGATCAACAAAAATTCCCGAAGTGGGCCCCAAGCACAACTGTAGCACTCAAAATAAATCTGGGCCCAAACAGAATATACCAAAACCCCAATTCCAACACAGAGACATACTGAAGAAATTTGGTACACTGTGGCTACAGTACGGCGGTGGATCCACGTCCAAAAGGTGGTTACGGCCGCGGATCCGCCGCGCTACAGTGAAATCAGCCGATCAAATTTCTTCAGTTCTCTTTAAAAAACCTGGACATATTTCTGCAATATACCAAATAATTTTTTGACAACAAAACAAAATCGACAGAAACTGATGCTTTTGAAACTGTGGTTTTTGGAAATTTCGTTCGATCGAGTTCTAAACACGTTAGAGCAAGCTAGAATAAGTTAATGGCATGGCTCTGATACCATGTAAGACTACGGTAGCGCCCCGGCCGTCTGTCCGAGGCCAAAATGCGGAAACAAAAACTTTTTCTAAACTAGAAACCGGCGCTACCGCGGACTATAAACCCGGATAGGACCATTAACCTACTACTAGCTAACTATAGAAAGGGTAGAGAGCTTTACCGAGCGATCTGTGTCCTTCGGTCTTCGGCCACCATCCCGATCTCCCCGCGGCATATCCGGTCTCGATCTCCTCGTCGGAAAAGGAACCACATCACCGAGTCTTTTTACGGGCTCCCACCTTTGAACCGAGGCAACTCGAACACGAAGTTGGCAAGCCGACGTGTCCAAGATTGCTGTAGACTGATTGTAGAACGCTTTGTCTCAAGGGGTTAATGAAGTTGCCATTTTGATGTGGAGGAAAAATGAGCAAGAGGAATGAGCCTGAGGATTTTTCTTTTTCAATGAAATGAGCCAAAACACCTCACACCAAAAAAAATGAATCTCTCTCGCCACACAATAGTGGCCGGCCATCATAAAGGAAGATAGGGAGGTGAGCACAAACAAGGTGGGGTGAGCATAATAGAAAAGAGTGGGTGATGATGAGCAAATATGATCACCACAAAGTCTCATCCTAATCCCATCACAAAAAGCAAGTCATGATGAAGAAAAGGAAGTCAAAGTCAATCTAGAACAATCAGGAAGCAACCACTTACAAAAAACACCCTCCACTTTGCTAATTTGCATATTTGCAAATAAGCCCCTGCCATTAAAGGAATTTCAGGCAAGAAGGAACAAAGGGAAAATGGCCGAAACGGAATGCAAACTGTCAACTTTAAAAAGTGACCGGTAATAAATTACAGGAAAACCCTGTAAGTCCATGTCATGCACCCCACTATCTCGCGGGGAGGCGGAATATATGAAAAACGATTATCAAAGCTTCGTAACACGGACTTGAGCGCATGAATCGTAATCTAAACCATTGCTAACGTTATACTAGAGGTTTAACTACTCGGTACCGGAGTTATACCTTACGTTACATGTCCTTCGGGTCTTCATCGCTGTCCTCCACTCCACGTAGGCTCCTTGGAACATCGGCAACTTCACGGCCTCCTCGAATCAAAGACGATCCACCCGAAAGCTTCTACGCCAAGCTTAATCTCAAACTTGAGATAACTAGGTTGCTTAAAGTGCTAATCTAAGCTACCTAGAGGATATAGAGTGAGGTTATGGATGTTTTAGTCTATCTAACCCTTGATCTCAACACATGAGAGGTTAGGGTTAGGGTTTCAAGAGAGAGTGAGCTTGAGGAGAGAGAAGGAGAAGATGAGAGTGAGAACAAAAATCCTTCTCACTTGAATATATGATACATAATGAATTATCAAATAATATCAATTAATTGATTATTCACCATGTTTCATTTAATCAAGGAGAGTGATTCATCATGTGAGTCATTAGATCATTAATGAAGCATTAATGATATGATGAATCATATAAATGAGTCACACAAAGTAATCATGAAAAAGCCACCTCAACCCCTCATGTCACCACTCTTCTAGAACCTTCTCGACAAATTACGAGAACGCCCCTCCAATCCGTGAAAACACGGAAAAACTTTAGACTGTATAAATCCAATAACCTTATACTAGAATTTGGCTTAAACCAAAGCCGGCTAGTATAAACTGTCCGAAAAGTCGTACGTGCGAAAACACACGTATATATCCGAACGCTCGTCGTAAAACCATACGACCTCTATATCGTTTCACCTGGAGCAGGGAAACTCTCTGTGTGGGACTCTAAAGACTCGACACTACGCTGGCAGTGGGTTTAACCACAGACTGCAAGCGGCACTAGCTGTACGTAACGGTCCCTAGGTAGATGTCGATAAGAAGACCGATGAGGAAAATCATCCGAACTCCCACTGAGCCTGATGTGACAATCTTCGTACAGTCCGGTCTGTTCGTCTAAGACTATCGCATATCAAGCCTAGGGGGCGGCAAGCGTCAGTCCCCTAAGAGCTGTATAAGTCGTGTCGGAGCGAAGCCCATTACGCCCTGAGAAGCTACTGGAACCTACCAGTATATCTCGTTTTCCCTGGCCAGGGACTTTGCGTAATGGCTCTCTGACACAGTGCGATATCATCTCCCAATACCGGGAGAGACGAATCCTATCTAACTGCCACTGCCTCCAAGTGCTCGGGACTGTACCCAACTGCTACCTGTTTGCACGACTCCTTTGAGCCGTGGTAGGGTAGGAATCTAAGAACAGTGGGACACACTCGAGGCGAAGTAGCAGTGTCAAGTCTGCGGACTATGCTGTACTCATGTCATCTGGGAACTGATAACTGACGATGGGTATAATACCAACCAATCAGTTCCTCGGCGAGTCCTGTCCGGTGTACCCGTAACCTAACGAGCACCTGTATACTATCTCCAGTACGGCGTACTGATGGCTGTGGGACAGACCATTTCCCCAACTGGGATGAGAAGCGTATACATTTAGTCTACTCCGGAATATCGATGCCCTATCTCGACAATCCAACGACCAGGGACCTGTATAGGATGTTGCTTACAGACTACCCAGCGCCCACTAGTGTGACTGCCATCACGACGCTGGTAATCAAGCAAAGATCCTATGGGCTCTACTAATATGTATAAGTGATTTGTTACAAGAAACATATACACATATTAAAGTACATACAAACCAAGTAGCATACTACCATTTTTAGCAAGACTGCATATATAACTGTGAATATCCCAAGCTTCCATTAAGTAATATACAATCTAGTATGTACAATAATGGCCCCTAGGGCATATACACTAACAATCTCCCACTTGCACTAGGGCCATGAGCTGGCATATCGTAGACCAATTATCTCGAATAGCCTCTCGAACTGCGTCTGAGGAATGGCCTTTGTGAATGGATCAGCAATGTTATCCTCCGTCTTTACTCTCTTTACCTCGATCTCCCGGCGATCTATGATCTCCCTGATCAGGTGATACCGCCTTAAGATGTGTCTGGACTTCTGATGGGACCTGGGTTCCTTCGCTAAAGCTATAGCGCCGTTGTTGTCACAATACAGAGGTATTGGATGAACACTAGTAGGAACCACCTGAAGTTCTGTGAGGAACTTCTTCATCCAGACTGCTTCTTTTGCGGCATCGCAAGCAGCTATGTACTCTGCTTCCATCGTTGAGTCAGCAACGGTCTCCTGTTTGGAACTCTTCCAACAGACCGCCCCTCCATTGAGGGTAAAGACATAACCCGACATGGACTTGGAGTCATCTTTGTCACTCTGGAAGCCAGAGTCGGCAAAGGCCTCCATCTGGAGGTCTTTTCCGCCATATACTAAGAACATTTCCTTAGTCCTTCTCAGGTACTTGAGAATGTTCTTTACTGCTATCCAATGCTTCTCCCCTGGGTTTGCTTGATGCCGGCTTACTACGCTCAATGCGTATGCTACATCTGGTCTGGTACATAACATCGCATACATTATAGAGCCTACCGCAGAAGCGTAGGATATAATTGACATGCGATCCCTTTCCAAATCAGTCTTAGGAGACATCTCTTTGGAGAGGGTGATCTCGTGACAAGCCGGTAGGTTACCGCGCTTAGAATCATCCATACTGAATCTCTTTACTATGGTGTCTATGTACCTGGACTGTGAAAGTCCCAATATCCTCTTTGATCTATCACGATAGATCCGGATCCCCAGAATGTAGGTGGCATCACCCAAGTCTTTCATGGAGAATTTATGTGACAAGAATCTTTTGACTGACTGTAATATAGGAATATCATTTCCTATTAGGAGAATGTCATCCACGTACAAGACGAGGAATACTACAGCTCTCCCTACAATCTTACTGTATATGCATGGTTCATCTGGATTTTTGACAAAGTCAAATTCTTTGACAGCATCATCAAAACAGATGTTCCAACTCCGCGATGCCTGCTTTAGTCCATAAATGGACTTAAGCAGCTTGCATACTTTACCGCTGCTCCCACTCTGAATGAATCCTTCTGGCTGATCCATATAGACGCTTTCTTCCAAATTACCATTTAGAAAAGCCGTCTTTACGTCCATCTGCCAGATTTCATAATCGTGGAAGGCAGCAATAGCAAGAAGGACCCGAATAGATTTAAGCATAGCCACTGGAGAAAAGGTTTCGTCGTAGTCCAAACCAGGTCTTTGACGGAAACCCTTTGCAACAAGTCTAGCCTTATAGGTTTCAACCTGTCTATCTACACCAATCTTCTTTTTGAAGATCCGTTTGCATCCTACGGGTTTTACCCCATCTGGAGCAATGTCCAAAGTCCATACTTTGTTGGTGTTCATGGACTCCATTTCGGTCCGCATTGCATCCAGCCATTTTACTGAGTCACCGCTCTGAATGGCTTGCTGGAAGCTAGTAGGCTCATCGTAATCAATAGTGCAATCCTCTCTATCCCCGTCTATGAGAAAACCGTAGTATCTCTCGGGCGGATGAGATTGCCTACTACTCCTGCGGAGTGGCGTTGGGATGTCATGTTCTTCTTGAACTTCTGGTTCTACCAAACTTTCAGTAGTAGTTTGTGTTTCAGGAATTTCTTCCAGTTCTATTTCGCTCCCACTAGTTTCTTTTTCTAAAAACTGATATTCTAGAAAATGGGCATTACGAGAAACAAAAATCTTTTGTTCCTCTGCGTAATAGAAAAAATACCCCCTGGAGTTCTTTGGGTATCCCACAAACTTACACAGTACTGAGCGTGCCTCGAGTTTGTCCGCATGCTGCTTTTTAACAAAAGCTGGACATCCCCATGTCTTTAGGTACTGAAGACAGGGTTTCTTCCCACTCCATATCTGATATGGTGTGGTAGGCACAGTTTTGGTTGGAACCTTGTTCAAAAGATATGCAGCTGATTCTAGTGCATAACCCCAGAAAAATCGCGGTAACTCAGCTTTACTCATCATGGAACGAACCATATCCAATAGGGTTCGATTTCTCCTTTCTGATACACCATTGTGTTGTGGTGTGTATGGAGGAGTAAGTTGAGAGAGAATTCTATTCTCTTTTAAGTAACCCAGGAACTCGGCGCTTAAGTATTCACCACCTCGATCAGATCTCAGTGTCTTGATACTTTTGCCGGTTTGTTTTTCTACTTCATTCTTGTATTCCTGGAATTTCTCAAAGGCCTCGGATTTATGCTTCATTAAGAAGATATGTCCATACCTAGAGAAATCATCCGTAAAAGTAATGAAGTAGGAATAACCACCTCGCGCATGTGTAGACATTGGACCACACACATCACTGTGTATGAGTCCTAAGAGCTCGCTTGCTCTTTCTCCGTGTCCAGTGAACGGAGTCTTTGTCATCTTTCCCATGAGACAAGATTCACAAGTGGCATAAGACTGATACTCGAACGGATCCAAGTATCCCTCTCTATGTAACTTTTTTAATCTTCTCTCATTGATGTGACCCAGTCTACAATGCCATAAGAAAGCCTGATTTGTTTCCGGAGACTTTCTTTTAAGTGTGTTTTGGATACTGAAAATCTGAGCTTGATTTAATACGTATATTCCGTTTTCTAATGTACCTGACCCAATCAAAACTTGATTTAGGTGGATGTGAACCACATCTCTTGCAAAAGTAAAATCATATCCTTCCTTAGAAAGTAAGGGTACAGATATGATATTACAAGTCGTACCTGGTACATAAAAACAGTTACGCAGAATCAATATCTGCCCAGTTGTCAGTCCAAGATGATACTCCCCTACGGATTCAGCGTCCATGCTCATTCCGTTAGCAACTGTGAGGGTCATATCACCTATCCCGATAACCCTACGGTTTCTCAGAGCCTGTAAAGAATTACAGATGTGAGTTCCTGACCCGGTATCCAATACCCAGGAAGTAGGGTTAACTGACATACAGTTTTCTATCATAAACACACCCGAGGATGAAGCCACAACATGCTTCGAATCCTGGCAACTGGCTTCTAAAGCCCTGCAATCTTTCTGCCAATGCCCAATCCCATAGCAATAGGAATGACCCTCAATAGGGTGGTCCAGCTTGTCATAGGCAATGGACATTTGGACAGACCTTTGCCAGTCATATAAGTCAGATTCAGTCAAATTATTATCTAGATGTAACCTATGTGTGGTTACAGGGTCGCTGCAATTTTAAGAGAGAGAAGAAGATACTATTAGCATGATGCTCTTGCAAGTTTAGAGTGGTTTAATTTATCTAAACAGGATGGCTCCCACTGTTTCTCGAATCCCTCCTCAAACCATAAAAGAAGAATTAGCCAGGACAATTCTCACCGTACAATACTTGCTTAACCGTTCAGCCAGGCCAGTGTCGATACTTCGAGGGAGGTTTTCCAACGCTTTCGCGAAGTTCCTTAATTAAATAACCTCTTTTCTCTAGGGGCGTAACCCCGCTGACACCTTTCTAGGCACCTACTTGGTTTATAGCATTGATCGTTAAGTGACGAATCTCCTGATAAGTAGCATATACTCACAGTAGGATCGGGATCCAAAATATCATCGTATGATAATGTTGAAGGAATCGTACCAACATTCATCAAACTCCAAAATGGTATGCGCCTCTCTGCAAATTTCAGTTTCTTTAGAAATTCCCGATGTGGATTTTTGCCCCATGCTCTTATGACCTTGACGAAGGCCAACATATCATAAGTCACATGTCAAGTTCTACCCGTCTTTATCCAGGTTAATTTGAACCCACCCGTACATACCCTTGACGAAGGCCAAAATAGTAGTACGACTGTCCCAAACCAACACATCTATCTATGCTACAGATAAATATCCAGCAGCTACCAATCACTATGCCTTGGCGAAGGTCAAAAAACATAGCTTGAATACTACTGAATATTTAACTGAAATGACGGAGGGCTACGACTGGTTTTGGCAAAACCGTGAACGTAGTGAACTTGATATAATCGAAGGAACCTGATACTTTTTAAAAGGAGTGGTTAAAGCTCCGAAATTAAAAATCTGATTTCTTTTAAAATAACCGAGTGGTTTCTTTTAAATTTGTTCCAACGATTAAACTTTGGTTTATTTTCTTTGCATTATAATAATGCATCACATCAATTAACCTATCATTGCAGAAAACAACGAAAATACAACGTTCTTTTATGCCATCCGCATTCGCCACGGGGTCCCGTCATCACCCGTTAGGTTACTTAACTAACGACAGAGCGGGGGCTGGGCTAGCGCGGGTGTAAAACATAAGTGACGTCTAATAGCTATTTATATATAGATATTGTACATTCGTCAGACGCAATAATAAGCATTCCAGATCACAGATAAACTTTATTGGATATGCAAGTAATCCGCGTTTCTTTTGAGCCTGCAATGAAAGACGGATTACACAGTTGTGATGAATAGCCATTACCCCACCCCAGACCCCTACGGGTACGGCAAACTACCCGCCAAGCATCAGAAGTGAAGCGGTCTGCCACAACACTTCAAAATACCCGGTAGTTTGTGCACCCCACCTTGGGTCTATCCTAGGAGCAAAAACAGTAAAAAGAACTAATACAACGGTGGCTACAACCGCAACCTGGATGTGCCCCGCAAAATAATATTACAACTTATTACAATTACATCGAATGAATTAATACAATAACCCATCACAAAACCCGGCTATTCACCACAACAGTCCAATACAGTTTATATACACAAACAGATAAAATCCATTACAGAAATGTGCAACCCCCTGCCAACCGACATACTAGCAGTTAGGGGAGGTTTACGAACACATTAAACATTACAGATAAAGATCCAATAAGCAAATTGATTAGAACATCGATCGATTACTTATATCCGTGTCTACCCCCAAAAGCAAATCTTCACAGAGGCAACCTGGGCAGAAACAGTATATACAGGAAAACACAAAACCCAAAATTATGAATTACTGTGAAACTCCGAGTCAACTCGGCGGCGGATCCGCGGCATAAGCTCTCTATTGCCGCGGATCCGCGGCCGTTTTGTCGAGTTGCCTCCTCGAATTTTCCCCGATTTCTTATAATTCCCTGCTGTGAATTTTAAGGTATGTCAAAAAATTTTTGCGACACTTTTAAAATTAACAGAAACTGTCAAGGATCATGGTTTTGTTTTTCGTGTTTTTCCGTCGATCGAACTTCTAATCAGTTGCTAACAAGTTAGTAATGGTTTAGTTGGCTCTGATACCACTGTAAGTCCATGTCACGCACCCCACTATCTCGCGGGGAGGCGGAATATATGAAAAACGATTATCAAAGCTTCGTAACACGGACTTGAGCGCATGAATCGTAATCTAAACCATTGCTAACGTTAAACTAGAGGTTTAACTACTCGGTACCGGAGTTATACCTCACGTTACATGTCCTTCGGGTCTTCATCGCTGTCCTCCACTCCTCGTAGGCTCCTTGGCACATCGGCAACTTCACGGCCTCCTCGAATCAAAGACGATCCACCCGAAAGCTTCTACGCCAAGCTTAATCTCAAACTTGAGATAACTAGGTTGCTTAAAGTGCTAATCTAAGCTACCTAGAGAATATAGAGTGAGGTTATGGATGTTTTAGTCTATCTAACCCTTGATCTCAACACATGAGAGGTTAGGGTTAGGGTTTCAAGAGAGAGTGAGCTTGAGGAGAGAGAAGGAGAAGATGAGAGTGAGAACAAAAATCCTTTTCACTTGAATATATGATACATAATGAATTATCAAATAATATCAATTAATTGATTATTCACCATGTTTCATTTAATTAAGGAGAGTGATTCATCATGTGAGTCATTAGATCATTAATGAAGCATTAATGATATGATGAATCATATAAATGAGTCACACAAAGTAATCATGAAAAAGCCACCTCAACCCCTCATGTCACCACTCTTCTAGAACCTTCTCGACAAATTACGAGAACGCCCCTCCAATCCGTGAAAACACGGAAAAACTTTAGACTGTATAAATCCAATAACCTTATACTAGAATCTGGCTTAAACCAAAGCCGGCTAGTATAAACTGTCCGAAAAGTCGTACGTGCGAAAACACACGTATATATCCGAACGCTCGTCGTAAAACCATACGACCTCTATATCGTTTCGCCTGGAGCAGGGAAACTCTCTGTGTGGGACTCTAAAGACTCGACACTACGCTGGCAGTGGGTTTAACCACAGACCGCAAGCGACACTAGCTGTACGTAACGGTCCCCAGGTAGATGTCGATAAGAAGGCCGATGAGGAAAATCATCCGAACTCCCACTGAGCCTGATGTGACAATCTTCGTACAGTCCGGTCTGTTCGTCTAAGACTATCGCATATAAAGCCTAGGGGGCGGCAAGCGTCAGTCCCCTAAGAGCTGTATAAGTCGTGTCGGAGCGAAGCCCATTACGCCCTGAGAAGCTACTGGAACCTACCAGTATATCTCGTTTGCCCTGGCCAGGGACTTTGCGTAATGGCTCTCTGACACAGTGCGATATCATCTCCCAATACCGGGAGAGACGAATCCTATCTAACCGCCACTGCCTCCAAGTGCTCGGGACTTTACCCAACTGCTACCTGTTTGCACGACTCCTTCGAGCCGTGGTAGGGTAGCAATCTAAGAACAGTGGGACACACTCGAGGCGAAGTAGCAGTGTCAAGTCTGCGGACTATGCTGTACTCATGTCATCTGGGAACAGATAACTGACGATGGGTATAATACCAACCAATCAGTTCCTCGGCGAGTCCTGTCCGGTGTACCCGTAACCTAACGAGCACCTGTATACTATCTCCAGTACGGCGTACTGATGGCTGTGGGACAGACCATTTCCCCAACTGGGATGAGAAGCGTATTCACTTAGTCTACTCCGAAAAATCGATGCCCTATCTCGACAATCCAACGACCAGGGACCTGTATAGGATGTTGCTTACAGACTACCCAGCCCCCACTAGTGTGACTGCCATCACGACGCTGGTAATCAAGCAAAGATCCTATGGGCTCTACTAATATGTATAAGTGATTTGTTACAAGAAACATATACACATATTAAAGTAGATACAAACCAAGTAGCATACTACCATTTTTAGCAAGACTGTATATATAACTGTGAATATCCCAAGCTTCCATTAAGTAATATACAATCTAGTATGATACAATAATGGCCCCTAGGGCATATACACTAACAAACCCCGCGACTGTATATACATACCCGCATTTGTATTGCAACCGAATACAAATGCAATGAGACAAAATCTACACTGTATAACACTAGGATCCGGCTTAAACCAACGCCCGCTAGTATTATCCGTCCGATCATGATCCGTGCAATACCGCACGTATATGATCGAACCCTGCCATATGTCATACGGCCTCTACAACGTTTCGCCCGAAACTTGGAAACTGTCTGTGGGGGACTCTAAAGACTCGTCAATACTTTGGCTGTGGATTTAACAACTAGCACGTCAGAGGTATTAGCCGTACGTAACGGGCTACAAAGTACTGACCAAAAGGAAGGTCGATGAGCGAACTCATCCTGACACCCTACTGAGCCTGTCACTGACAATATCCGCACAGTCCGGTCCATTCATCTATGAGCATCGCATGGCGAGCCTAGGGGGTTGGTGAAAGTCAGACAGCCAAAGGCGGTACAAGTCGTGTCGGAGTGTAGCCTAGAACACCCTGAGATACTACTGGAATACCTACCAGTAAATCTCCTGCCACGTCCGAGGGCTTTGTGTAATGGCTCTCCTAGACACAGCGCGATCTCAACCCCAATACCGGGAGAGACGAAACCCCTGCAGATCCGCTCACTGCCACCATGTGGCTCGGGACTGTACCTAACTAAAACCTGTTTGCACGAATCCTTTGAGCCGTGGTAGGGTAGTAATCAAAGTACAGTGGGAACTCACACGAGACAAATGACGATCTCAGGTCGATGAACTAACCTGTACACATGTCACCAGGGAACTGCTATCTGACGTCTGGTATAATACCAACTAGCATGTTCCCGGCGAGTCCAGTCCGGTGTACTCATATCCCAATGAGCACCTGTATACATCTTAGGTGAACCAACTGACACCAATGGCTTGTGAGACCGGCCACCGACCCTCGTCGGGGTCTCGACTGTATACACTAGTCTACTAATGGAGTATCGATGCCCAGTCTCGAAACTCCCACGACTAGGGACCTTTTAAGGATGTGCTTATAGATCCCAACTCCCACGTATATGATCGCCATCATATTGCTGGTCGTCAAGCAAGAATCTTAAGGGCTCTATCAGCGTGCAATAGCGACCTGTAAGGTCACCTAAAGTAGTACACGATGATAAAGACAATCCATGGTTGCATACTATTCTCTATCAACGTGTAATAGTGAACCACAATACCACCTAAAGCATGTATACGATGATAGAGACAAACCAGGTAGTATACAATCATCTTGAGTAAGACTGTCCTACCGGTATAGGTCCTCCCTCAATCATTGCAATCACGTGCCTGCTATCCAATAATTGACTCTGAGGGCACTATATCCAACATAATCACACCCTACAATTCCGTCAATCTTTCAGCCAGACCAGTCTTAGTACTTAAGGGAGGTTCCCCGTGCTTTCACACGGACCTAATTAAAATAAACCTCGTCTTCCCAGAGACATAATCCCGTTAACACCTTTCTAGGCACCTACTTGATCGGCTAATTGTCCTGTGTAAAATTTTCCCAAGAGTAACTCTTACTCGCAGTGGGTATCGGGATCCAACTATCTCATAGGAAGTATGCAATCTCATTGCAAATTTCAACACTTAAAATTCCCGATAATACTTTTACCCCTAGCGTACAATGACCTTGACGCATGCCAAACAACCCATAGTCCGCTAGTCAAGTTCAACCCGTACATTTCGTGATTGAATTAAACCCCTTGTACGACCCTTGACGCATGCTAAACAACGCCGTACGAATACCCTAATCCAATCGCATCTCATGCTACAGATAAGTAATAATCAGCTACCGTACACTACGCCTTGACGCATGCCAAACTACCGCAGCACGAATACTAAATATTACTTATCTGAAATGACGGAGGGCTACGTAGGTTTTTCAGAAAACCATGAGCGTAATGAACATGATATCTTTGTAGAAACAAGTGATTTTGAAAAGGAGTGTTCTTTTAGGCTTTTCTAGTTTCTCTAAAGAGGTCACTCCCGGTGAAGGGATCTCGGCTCTTTCCCCATCGAATAAGGTGCAGGGCATATCATATATACCGCGGTGCAAAGCAAAAACTATATAAGCTTTTAAAAACTAAACCGCGAGTTTGTAGCATCTGCCAGTTTTGCTAAATAGGTCACTCCCGGTGAAGGGATCTGCGCTATTTCCCAATCGAATAAGGTGCAGGGTATATCATATATACTGCTGTACAAAGCAAGACCGTAGCTACCTTTTTATAAAGTTTTGATTCTACAACAACTTTTAGGTTTCTTTTCTTTTATTAATCTCATTAATAAAAATCCCATCAATTCATGCATCCTAAGCATCACAGAAGAAACAAAAGCAGTAATATTTATATATCAGCATATATATATAGTATAAGCATTCGTCTCAGGCAGTAATATGATCTCATCACAGAACATTGCAGCAGAAGAACATATATGAAATATTGGATATACTAGGATGTCCATGTTTTTAATACGAGCCTGTATAAAACACGGATTCCACGGTCGCGATGAATAGCAAAACCCACATCCTTAGACCCGAACGAGAGCGGCAAGTAACACTGCCAATTCTAGGGTTAGGAGACCCGGTCTCGACTCCTCGAGATGGCCTCCCACTGGACCCTAGAACCCGGTTACTTGTGCTCCCTTCCTTGGGTCTACCTAATGCGGAAAAGTAAATAATATACACCGGTGACATCAACCTCATCCTAGAAGTGCCCCAATAAAAGAATATTACATACAAATGAATTTTACATGAATGAAAATAAAAACCCTCATCTCACATAAAACCCCCGGCTATTCAGAACACGACGATCCAATATAACATATCACAGCAACACAAAATATCTCATATCATTAACGTAAGTAAGTATGCATACACCGATCGTCGTTGATGTATAGCAACGAAAACCGGCAATACAACTACATACTACACTTACGGTCATAGAAAAGAAATTGTAAAACTACAACATTTGGAATCCACAGCCACTTTAGACATCATAAATCCGAAATATCACATACTTCGCATTTCAAGCCTAACTATATGAATTCCACATATTTTATCACATTCGAGATAAATAGACAATATTAAACATTCCGATCGGATAATCAAATACCCAAGATTTCCTAAATAGCTCAACACTTGAGCGGAGTTCAAAAAGTCCCAGAATACGTCACAGTACCAATGGTCCAGCCGTAGAAGGGTCAAGCCAACGCCTCACATGTAGTAACGCCGTACTGCCCCAAACCCTAAGGTTTAGAGGCGGTTCAGACGGTCACATAATCGAGTTAAGGTTTATGTTCTTCTAGAGGGTCCACCGCGTTACTTGCACATTTTTCCGAAAGATTTAAACTCAAGAAAAATTCAACACTTGAAAGTTTTTCGTGCCGAGAAAAAAGTGAGTTAATGATATCCGTTCGAACATTTTAACAGTTTCTAAAATAACCGGAAAACAGAACGGAATTAAACTATCCGATCGAATCAATGAATTCAAAATAATCCCCAGAACACTCAACACTTGAGTCAGATTAAAAATACACAGAAATATGCACTAACAGCTACGGATATTACTGTGCCAAAACAAAAGCCCAATTCAACAGTACGGCCGCGGATCCGCGGCGCAAGCATGGTATTGCCGCGGTTCCGCGGCGGTCCGTACGAATTAGATTCTCGTTTTCCACCGTAATACTTATAATTCCCTGCTGATTTTTTTGAGTATTTTTAATGCAGAAAAAATCACATTTTTACAAAATTTCCATAGAAGGGTCTATTTCAACGTTTCGGGGTTCGATCGGAGTTTTAACTTGGTATACACATCGCCTAATGCTCTAGCTTGGCTCTGATACCACTGTAGGGTTCCTAGGCACTCTTACAAGGGTTAATAAGGTATCAACCATGCCCGAATAAAAATTTAGACGTGCCGAATAACCCAAAGCCGGGATCTTTGCAAGATAATTAGGGTTTAACATGCAAGTAAATATCTTTACAACTAAGAGTGAGGGATTACAACCTCTGTAGTCCGCTCTTTCGCTTCATAAGCTCTGAGTAGAAGTCTCTTCGCCGCGATCCATGATCTCCCAGACTCAAGTGAGGCTCCACAACTCGAACGATCCATGCTAGCTTGTAGTCTTCCTTTTCTCCGATGATCTACCTCGAAATTTCTATAACTCAAGGTCTTTCTCTCTGTAATGAGGTGAACACCCTAATCTAATTGGCTAGATTAGATGAGGATGATGGAGTAGTATTTGTGCTCTCTTTTCTTATCAAATCTCACTCTTAATCATCACAAAATGAAAATCTAGCAAGCTTTCTTAAAGCTCAAGGTTGAAGAAGAAGAAGAAAAATGAATTAATTCCTTTTTTGATGAATAATGAAATGATATATGATTAATAATGCAACCATGGTTAACAATGACAAGGCTAACTCATTTAGAGATTTAACTAGGGCTAAGGGTTTGGGTTGGGTTAAGAATGAGTCACTACAAAATATCAACCATAATATCTTAGCTCAAAACAAAATAAATCCTTCTAGAAGCATCAAGAAAGAACTAACCCAAATCAAACACTAACCTTTTTTAATCTCCACTAAACATGTTGCATTAGTAAGCATATCATGTTACAATATGATATATCACACATATAATATATTTTGTAACAAAAGAAAATAATACAATTAACATATATCGCATATATATCAATGTATTACCCGGTGAGAAAATGAAATAATAAAGAGAGCCAATATTAGATAATGTAATGTAATATATCATATATATAATTATACATTATATTATCGAATCAAAACTTGATCTGACAATCCGGCTTTATCGCATATAACCGACTAATATTATCATGTACCGATTCATCGAATCAACACTTGATCTGATGACCCGGCTCATAACAAAATATCGCGAGAATAGAATACGGTATCACATATCGCATTATCCTCGGTCCTGCACATATCACATATGTGCCCCTACTCCATTTTGCCTGAGTCAAGAAACCTCTGTGTAGGACTCTAATGAATCATCAATACGCCGGTAGCAGGTGATGATCATATCAAACACCCGCAATCTGCAAGCGGTCAGCTAAACGTAACAGCCACCGAGATATTGAGCGATCAGAAGATCAACAAGCAAGCCTGTACATTCTCCTGTGAATCCAATCAGTAACACTCCCGTACTGTCCTGTCTCTTCATCTGATATGTCGCATATCTAGTATAGGGGTGGTATACGTCAGACCCCAGTAACCGATAAGTCATGTCGATGTGAGGCTCATAACAGGTCGAGAACTTACTGATAACACTTAACAGTAGTACTCAATATCCGCCCTGGCCAGAGAATTCCAGTTATAGCCAATCGAACACAGCACAACATCAACTCCCTATACCGGGAGAGACGAATCCCGTCCTATCGCTCATTGTCTCCATGTGATTCGGGACTGTACCCAAAAGCCACTGTTTTGCATGCCCTCTTGGACGTGGTAAGGTGGAAATCAAAGCACAGTGGGAATCACACAAGACTCTATGACGATCTCGGGTCTACAGACTACCCTGTACCTGTGTCACCGGAGAACTGCCATCTGACGTGAGGTATAATACCATCTGGGAGTTCTCGGTGAGTCCGTCCAGTGTACCCAGTCTCCACTAAGCACCCGTACACCATCCTTGATGTCAAACACCAATGGATATGGGATCATCCATCGCCCATCATATGGGTCAAGATGCGTATACGCTAGTCTACTCTGGTGTATCGATGCACTGTCTCGACACACCCTCGACTAGGAACAGTTATAGGATGTACTCGTTGACTACCCTGGCCCCACTAGTATGATCTCATCATTGTCGCAGCAGTCGAGTACAAATCCTATGGGCTTTATCAACATGTGAGAGTAAGACAGTAAATCAATATAAGTCAACATATTAAGATAAAGTGAAGCAAAATAGCATACTATCATGACGAGCAAAAAATTCCTTTCTATATATATCCAAGTATCTATTATAATATACATCATATGTACAACAATGGCCTCTAGGGTATATACATAACTAACACTATTTACCTTAATCTCAAAAATTTAGTTTGCAAAATTATATAATTAAGATAAATTAAAAGTAACAATTAACAAATTAACAATTAGTTTAGATTTTGTAAATCTTAAGATAATAACCTACACTTAGTTAACTTGATTTATTGATAAAAACCCTTACTTGAATTCAAACCGTTTTCTTGAAATTCCAATTTTGCAATTAGAACCATATTTAAACACCAAAATTAATTAAATTGAAGTAATTAAACAACAAGTAACCATTGGGTTAAGATTATACCTCATCAAACAAGAGATCAAACATGCAAACTTAGCCACCCAAATTACTCTCTTGCTTCAAGATTCTTGCTAGTTTGGCAAAAGGAAAAATGGGTAAAGGTTTAATTAGGAATTGGTGAGGTTTTTGTGTGGATTTTTGATGGAATTTTGGAGATTTTAGAAGTGAAAAGAGATGGAGAAAGGGGCGATCTGCAGCAGGAGGCTCGGCCATGTGAGGGAGAGGGAAAGGTGAGTGAGGTATGGGTGTGGGTCAAGTCAAGAAAAGCCCCATTACATCATATATTTACACCCCATACTTCTTTCTTTATTATTTTCCCATTTTCCTTTTTCTTTCCTGTTAATTTGAAGTGGGAAATGAGATGGATAATTGGTAAAGAGAGAGGGGGGCTGCTGGGAATTCGTCCCAACAAATGAGGAGAGAGGTGAGGGTAAGTGTGAAGGAGAAGTGTCCATATCCCCTCCCACACATCATACATCTAATCTTTCATTTCCCACATATTATTTATTTATTTATTTTCTAGCTTCACTTGAATTGTCTAGAACAAACTTGAAAACTTTTTTTTAAAGTGAGCATGCTACAACATGTGTTTTAGTTATGTCATGGTGCACAATTTGTATTAACCCATTCTAATTTGTAATTTACACAAATTAAATGTATTAAGTGTACTTAAAAATAATGTTAAAATAATTAATTAAGGAAAAATATTTAAGTAAACTAACAATTTATAAGTGACTAAATAAATACCAAATACTAGCAATTACATAGCTAGAAGAGGTATATTTAAGTCTATGTGGAAAAATAATTATATCTTGGTTTTTACGGAAATACAAGTTATTTTACCGATTATCGGAAAATTTATCTAAACGATTTTTAAAACGTTACAACTCATAACCAAATGAGCACCTGTATACTATCTTAGGTGAACAAACTAACACCAATGGCTTGTGAGACCTAGCCACCGCCCCTCGTCGGGGTCTCGATCAGTATACATTAGTCTACTCTAGAGTATCGATGCCCAGTCTCAAAACTCCCATGACTAGGGACATTTAAGGATGTGCTTATAGATTACCTAGCTCCCACGTATATGATCGCCATCATAATGCTGGTAGTCAAGAAAGAATCCTATGGGCCCTATCAACATGTAATAGTAATCTATAATACCACCTGAAGCATATACATGATGATAAAAACAAACCAGATAGCACACTATCATCTCAAGTAAGACTGTTCTACCGGTATAGATCCTCCCTCAATCATCATAATCACCTGCCTGCGACTATGATAATTGCCTTGAGAGCACTATAGCCAACAATCTCCCACTTGCACTTAAGGCCAATTATTGCGGTGTCGCATACTCACAACCCGTGTGATACCGAACACCCAACTTTTCTATTAATCAATTTCGCAAAGCTCGTTTGTGAAACTATTATGTTCGAGAAATAGCCTCAGTGAGTAGATCCGCTCCAATGTTTCTTTCTGTATCTCTCTATATCTCAACTTAGCGGAGAATAACTATCTCCCAAAATGAGAAATACCTGTCTTAGAATTTGTCTGGATATCTGATTGGACCCAGTTCACAAATAAACTCCAAATCCAGCAAACTTCTTAGACTGTATCATCCACTGAATTTAATCAGTATCTTGCGCCATGCCTTCCACAGTATCCGCTTGGACCACCTATCCAACATACTGCCCCTCAAAAGAGGGAAAAATTATAACTGTGACAGTCACTCCGTCATCCAGGTCACCTTGAAAGCCTAAAATGATAACCGCCTCGTGAAGGAGGCTGCCGTTACCATATACCAAGAACATTCACTTATGTTCATAACTGCTTCCCACCGTTTCTCCTAGAGTGGATTAATATATATGCTTATTCCAGCCAGTGTAAAAGCAATATCTGGTGTGGTACCTGACATTTCATAGTTAACTCAATTGCCTAAGCAAGTGATATACTAATCATGCAGATCCCTCTCCTAATCAGTCTGAAAGACATCACTTTAGAGAGGGCGACTCCATCATCTGCGGGTACACCATCACGCCAGCAGTCGTCCATTCTAAAACACTTTAGAATAGTGTCAAATACCCAAATTGGGACACTTCCTAAATATAGATCTAAAACCATAGATCTAGTAACCAGAAACCCTGATATAATATCCATATCCTTTGTGGAGAAACCACTGTGTGACAACCACAGTATAACCGATCATAGTGTAGGAATTTCACTTCTTACAAATTGCATGTCATCCAAATACCAGGACATCACACCCTACCACCTTCTTAACAGATCCATCTCCTATTCTGATGAAGTCAAAGCCCATGACCGTCACATAAAAAATAGATGATTTATCTCCGCTATACTCGCTTTATCTATAAATAGACACAAGCTACTTGTCCACTATGCTTCCGCGGCTCCCACTGACTATAACAACCCTCTGGCAGAGTCATATACGCGTACACTTCTAAAGCTAGTTTTGAACGACGCTATACTCATCCTCCTGCCGGGTCTCATAGTCTAAAACAGCAGTAATGGAATGTCTGGGTAAACAAGAACCTCCCTATCGCTGTCTTTGAGGATACCGAAGTACCTCTCGGACGCCTGAGGTTACCCACCATATTTGCGGAGTGGCTAATGGAATGTGAAAACCGATTTAATCTTTAGGTTCTATTAAATTTTCAGTAATCGTTTGTGGTTTTTGAATCATTTCCGGTTCTACCAAACTCCCACTACTGTTTTCTTAAAAAGTCAATTATACTAAAACTGTGACGAGTCAAGAATAATATCACTATTGATCTTCCTGATGGTAGAAAGTTAACCCTCGTCAAAGCCCGGGATAACCCACAAACTGCCATTACTGAAACGTGCCTCAAGTTTATCCGGATTTTGGTTTTAAGCATCTGCCGGGCAACTCCCTATACCTTAACATCGTTAAGATATAAATTGATTCTATATATATCCAATATAGAAACAAAAACACTAATTTAATTGGAAGCAGATTCAAAATCATGCAGCTGTCTCCAGTGCATATCATCCAAATGGAAAGAGGCCAATCAGCATTACTCATTTGGGAGCGGATCCATATATGAGTAACAAGAAAAAGAAGCAAGTTCTCAAAACCATTACTATCAACGGAATACCAAACACATGTATCTACATCTTTGACTACCTCGAAGAATCCTGATACTTCCAATAAATGGTTCTCTTCTTTATTCTTATACCTACAACTTCTCAAAATCTGGACCTTATATTTCAACAAAAAGCTTGTCTAGAACTGGAGAAGTCATGAGTTAACAGAATATAGTACGAGTACCAACCCCATTGTCCTAATGGACACTGGACAACATACAATACTTTGTATAAGTCCCCTGTGTTCAATAACTGAAACCTTGTGCGTCGTAGGTGGAAAACTGTACTATGGTTAAGAAGAATTACACCGCTGTTGAATGCACATTTCCTAACCACCAACTGATATAGGTAAATGTCACAGACATAAATTAAAAAAGTTATATCTCACTTTATAAAATAAACGTACAGATATATTAGTTTGAAATTGGTGTATAACAACGAATATTCAAAACTAAAAAATTTGCCGTCAGGCAAAAACCAGATGATTTACTCAAATATCACCAATTAAAACGAATTCTGATATAATGAGGATCTAATCACCCAATTCCCAATATCTTACTCACATTCACCATTTGTAATAACATACAGATGTGGGAAACTGATATGGTAAATACATAACCTGGAGTTAGATTCCAATTAGGAAAACAGTTTTCAATTAACATCGCACATGTAAAACTGAAACATGAAAATGTTTCAAAGGTGTTAACTGATATTCCTAGTAACGCCTCTTCCACTATCCTGATTCATGACAGTAACCATATAGTTACCTGCCCTCATTGCAATCTCTTTATTATGACTTTATTTATTACCTTCTGTACACCTCCTTTAGGCTAATTGGTTTTCTTCCTTCCCAACCCTTCGTCACCAGCCTATGGTTTGGAAGAAGACTATCCAATAAGCGTAATAGGTGTACACTCCTTATGCCAGAAGCGCTCACAACCTGAGAGAAGTTAATGAGAAAAGATATCTGAATAATCCTATTCTATTTCTCCTAAACCAGAAACTATCCTCGAATCTGGAACGAATTCCTTTGAGTTCGTATGTAACTATACGATGGCATGTCCAAGAATTATGGACGTTCGTAGTGATACGAAGTGTTATGGAGAAATCCAAAGTGGATGAGGGAGTGGCAGGTGTATACACGGTTTTGCCCTGAATGATAGCAGTCTCAATTTTCTTTTACCTTTATCCTAATCCCTTTATATGTCTTTACTTATTACCTTCTGTACACCATATTTAGCTTAATTGGTTTTCTTCCTTTCCCACCATTTGGCACATGCCTATGGTCTGGAGGAAGATTATCCAATAAGCTCAATAGGTGTACCCTCCCCTAATCGTAGGAGCCCTCACAACCTGAGAGAAGGTAAAGGGAAAAGATAACCGAATAATCCTATTCAATCTCTCCAGAACCAGAATCCATCCCTTAATCTAGAACAAGTTCCTTCGAGTTCATACTATACGATGGATATACCCAATAAGTGCGGATCTTCGTAGTGATACGGGGTGTTCTGGAGAAACACAAAGGTGATATAGAGGTGACAATGATATATGCGACACCGTGACATTCCAAAAGCCAAAGTGTTTTATGAAGGTTCGGTTAACTTGGTTCTTGAGTTTTAGTTTAGGGTCAGGTCATGGTCCCTGCCTGAGAGAGAGAGAAAAGAAGCACTCAGCGTGCACTCTATCTAGATCAGAATGGTTAATCACTTTATCTAATCAGGATGTCTTTCACTGTATCGTCGAATTCTCCTCCAAACCCAAAAGGAGAATTAGTCGGGATCATCTAAAATCACCCGAGGGGTAATCCTACTCATTAGTGGGAATCAGGATCCAACTATCATCGTATTATAATTTGATGGAAGCCACTCAAGTCACCACACTCTAGAAGGTATGCACATGCCTAGAAAGTTTCCTGTATGTTTGAAACTCCCGATGTGGTTTTTTCCCCTAACGGCTTATGACCTTTACTAGGTCAACAAACCATAAACCGCTAGTCAAGTTTAACCCGTCATTTTCTTGATTGCATTAAACCCACCCACACGAGCCCTTGACTAGGTCAACAAGGCCGCACGACTGTCCTAACCAATCGCATTTACAATGCATAGAAAAGAACCACCTAGCTACCGTACACTACGCCTTGACTAGGTTAACAAATGCAGCACGAATATTAAATAATGCTAATCTGAAATAACGGAGGGCTACGGCTGGTTTTTGGCGAAAAACCTTTAACATAATGAACTTGATCTCGTTGAAGGAATCCAAGTGGGTTTTCAAATATATAGTAGCGAAAACTTTTGCTAAAGAGATCACTACCGGTGAAGGGATCTCGGCTCTTTCCTCGTCGAATGAGGTGCAGGATATTCCAAACTGAATACCACTATGCAAAGCAAAATAATCGACTATATTGAAGTTATTACGTAGACGCAAACTTCTTCCCAAGGGGTCACTCCCGATGAAGGGATCTCGGCCCATGCCTCGTCGAATGAGGTGCAAGATATTCTCAATCGAATACCACTGTGCAAAGAAAAAGAAAACGTCTGTAATCTCAGTTTTTAAAAACTTGGTTCCTACAACATCATATATAGGTTTGTTTTATCCTTGCATTGATCAAAATCAACGCAATCCCATCAATTAATCACACGAGAAAATAACGAAAATATGATGTACGTATATGCCATCCGCATTCGCCACTAGGTCCTGTCATCACTCGTTAGGTTACTTAACTAATGACAGAGCAGGGACAGGACTAGCGTGGGTGAAAAACATATACAACATCTACTAGTATATATATAAATATATATTAATCGTCCCAGGCATGATATAAAGCAACATCACAGAAACATCACAGAAGCAACACATAATGGTATATAAGCTTGGAGCCCCGGGTTTCACTTGAGCCGCAAATGAAACCTGACGTTCCCTGTCATGTGGATAGCTTGTGCAATGAAAACCTAGACCCCTATGAGTGAGGAAAGTTACCCGCCAATCCCAGAAGCGAAGCAACCCTAATCAACAAGGTGAATGGGCCACCCGGCACTTCACGTTATCCAGTAACTTGGGCAGCCCTCCGTGGGTCAGCCTATACCCCCTACGAGTGCAGCGAATAGCCAGCCAATTCTAGAGTAAGGTCCCCACCGTCTCAATGCCATGAGATGCCGACCAGTTGCTCTCTAGAACTCGGCTATTCGTGCACTCCACCGCAGGGTAATCTTAATACAGAAAAGAAAATAATATGTACAAGGGTCACATCGACCTCAACCCGGTCGTGCCCCAAACAAATAATATACAAACGGGCAGTGACGTCAGTCCACATGTCGGACGCTCGCCATGCAATATCAAATGTGAAAATGAGTCTAAGCTGTACTACCATTGCACCAAAGCTATCCACCACGACGATCCAACCACAACACAGAATATCAACGTGAATGTCGCGTTCGCAAACCCGTCTTAAAGAACATATAGCAATTAGACGAGTTGTACCGCTCGAATGATATTCACGGTCGCAGATAGTAATGCATGTACTGTAAACATTTAAACAGTGTTAAATTATCGACTTTGAAACACCCCGAATTGCCCCTGAACAAAAGATAACATAATATCCAAAATGGGCAAAACAAACAATACCACTGCACCAATATTCCAGAGACTAGACCACCCTACAAAATTCAAGACCAAACTCCAATAAAAAAACCGGTGGCACCCATTATTTTTCAAGTCTCACCGGGTCAAATCCGGCGAATGGGGCTCGTTTTTGTAGGGTGTTCTAGTTGTCACAAAAATAGCCTTCTGCAGTTGCTTAAATTTTTTTTCAAGACTTTGAAAAATCGACAGAAACTGAAACATTCGTGGTATTGTTTCGGAGTTTTTTCGGTTTCGATACTTTAACATCGTCTAAACAAGATAGCTAAGGGTTTACGGGTTGGCTCTGATACCATGTTGGGTTACGGCGGTGCCCCCGGCCATCAAACCGTGGCCAAATGTGGAACAAAAATTTTCTAAACTGGCGCTACCATGACCCGATGCCCGGATCTACCCTAAACCCTATACTAGCAATATGTAAAACTAGGAGTTAGATGGTTATACCGATTTGATCCGTGTCCTTCAGTCTTCAACCTTCATCCTAAGCTCCTAGTGGTTGCGGATTGAGTTTGGTTGCCGGTCTTCCTCCATCTACGATGATCCACCTGAGGGAAACGACGCAAGCTTCAGCCTCACCAAGCGAGGCAACCGACGCTCCAAGGTTGCTAGCAATGGAGAGTGGAGGTGTAGGAATGTGTCACTATAATTTTTCTCTCATCACAAATGCTCCATGAGCAACTCAGAAGATGAAGAGGAGGTGAGGAAAACATGTGGCATGAGAAACTCAAGAAACTGGCTAAGTCTCAAAGTAAGAATTAGAGATGCAAGTGGAGAAAAACAAATGGGCAAGGCAAGTGAAGAATGATGGCAGCGCCCCCTCTCTCATGCACACAAAATATCTCATCTCCTTTTTCAATTAAAAAAACGCAAACCATACCTCTCTACATGCCAAAGCCCATGCTCATGCAAACTCAACCCTCCACCTCATTTCCAAAATGATTTTCTAAAAAGAAAATCAATAATGAGGTAGCCAACTTCTAGAAGCTATTCCGTATAAATACGGAATACTTCCCGGTACACGTATCGAAATACATATACGCATATTCATACAAAAATACGAATAGCTAAGAGAAAAAATGAAAAGTGAACTGTTAGTTATATATATGCCCTATAGGCCATTGTTGTACATATGATTTATATTATAGTGGATGCTTTGATATATAGAGAGAGGACTTTCTTGCTCGACATGATAGTATGCTATTTGGTTTCACTTTATCTTAACATGTTGATTTGTATTGGTTTACTGTCTTGCTCTCACATGTTGATAATGCCCTTAGGATATGTACTCGACTACTAGGACTATGATGCAGATCATACTAGTGGGGCCAGGGTAGTCCAAGAGTATATCCTATAACTGTTCCTAGTCGAGGAAGTATCGAGACAGGGCTTCGATACTCCAGAGTGGACTAGCGTATACGCTTCTCGACCTATATGATGGGCGATGGATGATCCTATATACATTGGTGTTAGACATCATAGAAGGTATACGGGTGCTCAGTGGAGACAGGGTACACTGAACGGACTCACCGAGAATAACTAAATGGTATTATACCTATCGTCAGATAGCAGTTCTCTGGTGACACTGGTACAGGTTAGTCTGTACACCCGAGATCAACATAGAGCCTTGCGTGATTCCCACTGTGCTTTGATTTCCATCTTACCACGTTTATGAGAACGTGCAAAACGGTGGCTTTTGGGTACAGTCCCGAATCACATGGAGGCAATGAGCGATAGGAAGGGTTTTGTCTCTCCCTGTAACGTTTCTGAAATCGTTATGCGAATTTTTCCGTTTTAGGGTAAAATAGTCGGTATTTTCCGTTTTAACCTGATAGTGATCAAACTTCTGTATAACTTGTTTGCAACAAGTTTTACTAGAATGAAGCTAGTTTGCGGGTTTTGTGGGTCACTTGGAAGTTTTGGTTCACTTTGAAAATTTTCCCTAATTAAAGTATTATTTTAAGTTGTTAATTATGCACTTAATTAGTGGTAATTAAAATTTTGGTTTGGGTTAATTACTTCTAATGTGAATTTATGCTAATCTAATCACTAGATTAGGTTCAATCCAACCATCCATAAATATCTAGATATTTGGGTTAAAAGGAAATTACTTTAAAATGAAAGAAAAGTTGGCAAAAAGGTCTTTAAAGCGTTTATTAGCATTTATTGCTATTTGTAGCTAGATTTTTCCTTCATTTCACAAAACCCCCTCCATCTTAGCTCCTTGGCCGAGCCCCCCCTTGGTTCTGCCCTCTCTCTCTTCTTGCTTCAATTTCTTCATTCCAAGCTCATTAAATAATCAAAAATCCTTAATTAATCCCACAAACTCAAAAATAAATCATTACCCATTTTTCTTTTAGCCTAAACAAGCTTAGATCTTCATGTAAGGTTTCATTTTGGATGCTAAAACTTGGAGTCTGTTGCAATTTGAGATCTAGTTTGTGAGGTATAAACTCTACCCCTAATCTTTAAATTGTTGTTTAAATCCTTAAAGCTTGCTTATTTAGATGTTTAATATAGCTTCAAGTTCATGTTTTGTTGATTCATGATAAGGATTATGAATTTCAAGTTAAGGTTTTAATGTGTTTAAGTGTTTAATCTTGAAGTGTAGACTTGGATAACCTAATCATATTGTGAGTATGATATTTGTTAATTTCCTAATTTGTCTAATTGAGATTTTATGCAAACAAGATTTTTCTAAAACATAATTGGGTGAGATTAAAATTATGGAAATGGTTTAGATAACTTAGTTAAGCTACTTGGGGATGTTTGTGATCGCTAGAATTTGTGCAAACTTTTAGAATTGAGCTAAAATGAAATAAACTGCTTACTAGCTTTTCGGTAAAAATTAGACGTATGTTTTATTGGATGTGGAGATGACGTAAATAATATTATCTACAATTTTTATCGTGTTGTGAATGAGTATTGGTACTATTGGGTTTTTGGCATGGAGTTTTCATGTGTAGAGACCCTAGCTAGGGTTTTGGCTGTTAGTGTATATGCCCTAGATGCCATTACTGTATCATACTAGTTTGTATATTACTTAATGGAAGCTTGGGATATTCACCTTGTATATACAATCTTGCTCAAAATGATAGTATGCTACTTGGTTTGTTTCTACTTTAATATGTGCATGTGTTTCTTTTAGCATATCGCTTATACATATTAGTAGAGCCCTTAGGATCATTGCTTGATTACCAGCGTTGTGATGGCAGTCACACTCGTGGGGGCTGGGTAATCCACAAGCACATCCTTATACAGGTCCCTAGTCGTTGGACTATCGAGACGGTGCATCGATACTCCGGAGTAGACTAGCGTATGCGCTTCTCATCCCAGCATGGGAGACGGTCTGTCCCACAGCCGTCAGTACGCCGTACTTGAGATAGTATGCGGGTGCTCGTTAGGTTACGAGTACACTGGACAGGACTCGTTAGGAACTGATTGGTTGGTACTATACCTATCGTCAGTCATCAATTCCCAGGTGACATGAATACAGATTGTTAGTTATATGTATGCCCTAGAGGCCATTACTGAACATAGGATGTATATTGTAGTGGATGCTGGGACATATATAGGGAGGACTTTCTTGCTCGACATGATAGTATGCTATCTGGCTGCTCTTTACCTTAACGTGTATACCGATTGTCTCTCTGTTACATGTTGGTAAAGCCCTTAGGATGTGTACTTGACTACTTGGACTATGATGCGGATCATACTGGTGGGGACATGGTAGTCTATAAGTACATCCTTCAAAGTCCCTAGTCGTGGGTGTATCGAGACGGGGCATCGATATACCAGTGTAGACTAGCGCATACCTTCTCGACCCATACAGATGGGCGATGGATGATCCCATATCCATTGGTGTTTGACATCAGAGGTGATATACGGGTGCTCAGTAGAGACTGGGTACACTGGACGGACACGCCGAGAACTCCCATATGGTATTATACCTCACGTCAGATGGCAGTTCTCTGGTGACACTGGTACAGAGTAGTCTGTTGACCCGAGATCGTCATAGAGTCTTGTGTGGTTCCCACTGTGCTTTGATTTCCATCTTACCACGTCCAAGAGGGCGTGCAAAACGGTGGTTTTTGGGTACAGTCCCGAGTCACATGGAGGCAATGAGCGATAGGAGGGGATTCGTCTCTCCCGGTATAGGGAGTTGATGTTGTGCTGTGTTTGATTGGCTATAACAGGAAATCCCTGGCCAGGGTTGCTGAGATTTACTGGTAAGTGTTACCAGTAGTTTCTCGAACAGTTATAGACCTCATATCGACACGACTTATCGAGCTATTGGGGTCTGACGTTTACCACCCCTAGGCGAGATATGCGACTTATCAGACGATCAGACCGGACTGTACGGTAGTGTTACTGGTCGGATTCACTGGAGTGTGAGCGGGCTTGCTCGTCGATCTTCAGATCGCTCAATACCCGGGTGGCCGTTACGTTTAGCAGACCGCTTGCGGCTTGTGGGTGTTTGATATGATCATCATCTGCTGCCGGCGTATTGACGAGTCTTTAGAGTCCTACACAGAGGTTTCCTGGCTCAAGCGAAACGAAATAGGAGCGCATATGAGATATGTGCGCGACCGAGAATAATGCGTGTATGTGATACCGTATTCTATTCTCGCGATAAATGTATCGAATGGTTGTATGCGATATAACCTAGTTATCGATTCAAGCGTTGATTCGATAAATCGATACATTGGATATTAGCCGGTTATATGCGATATGACCGGATCGTTAAATCAAGTGTTGATTTAATGATTTAATGTATAATTATATATTTGATATATTACTTTGCATTAACTAATATTGGTTCACTTTAGATGGATTTTCTCACTCGGATGTGCGCATTATATATGTGATATGATTTTGTGCATTTGCTTGTATCATGTTTGATGATACATGCTTTTTGGTTTGTGTAAAGATTAAACCATGGTTATTTAATTGGTTAGGGTTTTGTTTTTCATATCTATTTATTCATTTATTTATTTATTTTCTTTTTGGAAAAAGAAATGAGAAGAATGGTGGCTTTCTTTGTTTGTAGTTGAAGATTCATGAACCTTTGACTTTGTCCACCATTCTTATCTCATGCTTAACCTAACCATTTGATTTAACCCTAGTTTAATCTCTACACTTGACCATGGTTTAGATTATGATAAGTTTTGATTTTTCTTTTCATTTTTAATTAACTTATCATAACAATTTCCTTCTTCTTCTTCATTTTCAAGTGAAGAAAGCTTGCCTCCATCAATGGCAAATGATGAAAAAGAGTGAGAAATCCAAATCTAAAGTCTACCCACTTCCTATTTCTTCATCCTCTACCTCTTGCCAAGTAGTAGAGTGTGTTTCCTTCACAAGTTTCTTGACTTGGTGAAGTGAGAGCTTGATCTTGCGATGCTTCGACGTAGATCATCTTCGGCATGGACATCGACGACCTAGCTCGCCTATTCTCCGATGAAGTCGACGCTAGAGCCCGGATTTGATTTGGACAGCGGAGAAGACCTCATCTCGGAGCCGTGGAGGTGAAGGACCGGATCTACAAAGGTTGTATTTCCGTTTCCCATTAGTTAATTGTTAACTAGTTTACTTTTTCGCCTAGTTTTCTAGCCAACGATCCGTAGTCGGGTCTCTCGGCGCCTAGATTTTTTGAAATTGGCATGGTTGATGCCTTGTGAGACCTCACTAGTGTGCCTAGGAACCCTACAGTTGTATCAGAGCCTAGCTAGAGCCTTAGGCGATGCGTAGACGGAGTTAGAAGTGCGATCGACCCGAAACCCCGACTTTAAAATGCTCTCTGGACATTTTTGTAAAATGTGGATTTTTGCAAATTAAAAATATGCAGAAAAACAAGCAGGTAAATCTAAGAATTACGATGCAAAAATTACCTAATGATCTTTCTAAAGTGCGGCGGAACCGCGGCATTAGCGTGCTAATGCGGCCCTTCCGCCGCACTTTTGTCTTATCTGCCATTAAATTTTGCACAGTAACTCTTATTTTTCAGTGCTGGTTTTCCTGGGAATTTTTAATCTGAAATAAAGAGTTGAGTATTTTGGGTTGTATTGGGAGTTCATACATTCGATCGGATTGTCATACTTTGTCTATGTGTCGTTCCGGATAATTTTTGAATATGTTAAAAAGTTCGACCGGATATAAATACCCAATTTTTCCCCTGTCGAGAAATTTCCAAGTGTTGGATATTTCTGTAGTTTAATCACGTTCTAAGTAGTGCAAGTAACACGATGGTCCCTCTAGAAGACAACAAATCTTAACTCGATTATGTGACCGTCTTGAACTACCCTTTGAACCTTCGGGTTTGGGGCAGTACGGCGTGCCACATGTGAGGCGTTGGCTTGACCCTTCTACGGCTGGACCGTTGGTACTGAGGCACGAACTGAATGTTTTTAGACTTGTTTCATGTGTTGATATGTATCGGGAAAACTTGGGTGTTCGATTGTTCGATCGGAAAGTTTAACATTTTCTGTTTTTCTGGAATGAGATACAATAATTGGAATTCACAAGAAGTTATGAGATAACTAAATGAATGTTATAAACATAGCACTTTAGTCTCACTTGATCGGTTGCCACGGAATTTTGATGTGATCAAAAGTCCGTCGCAATCACGTAGCGTACGCGGATACTCGCCGGGTAAACTTAATAGACAGCCTCACTCCATAGCCCCGACCAAGTGACTGTAGGAGAACCCCGTCGCCGAAAGCATCCGTCCGGGTGCTCGCGGTAGCGGTGTTCCGCCTTGGTGCACTTCGTCGACGGTATCGGGGGTGCGGCCGCCTACTAAAGTTTGCGACGAGTATTCGATCAGACTATCGGGAATCTTGTTGAATTGCCCGACTCGTTATTGAAAAGTGTTTTCGATAATGAGACTAAAATGCGGGGTTTATAATTGTTAGGCATGCGATGTCTAAGGAATTCATTTGGTCAGGCATGCGATGTCTGAGATGGTTGCGGATTCCAACTGTTGTAGTTTTACACTTTCTTTTCTGTGACCGTAAGTGTAATATGTGATATCGCCGGTTTCGTTGCTATATGTCAACGACAATTAGGATGCGCATATTTACTTACGTTGATGACATGTGATGTTATGTGTTGCTGGATATGTTATATTGGATCGTCGTGTTTCAATAGCCGGGGTTTTTTATGTGAGATGAGTGTTTTTCATTTTCATTCATGTAAAAACTTGTATGTAATATTCTTTTATTGGGGCGCTTCCAGGTTGCGGAAGTAGTCACCGTTTGTATATTATTTACTTTTCCGCACTAGGATTGACCCAAGGAGGAGGGCACAACTAACCGGGTTCTGGAGTCCAGTGGGAGACCAACTCGAGGAGTCGAGTCCGGGTCTCCTAACTCTAGAATTGGTAGGGTTGCTTGCCGCTCTCGTAGGGGTCTAGGGGTGTGGGTTTGGCTATTCATCACGACCGTGGAATCCGTGTTTTATACTGGCTCGTATTGAAAACACGGACGTCCTAGTATATCCAATATTTCATATGATTCTTCTGCTGCGATATCTGTGATGTGATCATGTGATTTTTCTGTGATAGATACAGTATATAGTATATATGATATATTATATAGACGTTGCTTATGTTTTACACCCGCGCTAGCCCTGCCCTGCTCTGTCGTTAGTTACCTAACCTAACGGTGCACGAGGGGACATCGAGGTGAATGCGGATGGCATAAGTGTACGTTGTATTTATCTGTGATGTTTAGGTACTAAAATGATGGGACTTCATTAATATGATTAATGAAATAAAAGAAACCTAAGATGTTGTAGAATCGAATTTCAAAATAAAACAGGTAGCTACAGTTCTTGCTTTGCACAGCGATATATATGATATATCCTGCACCTTATTCGATGAGGAAAGGACCGAGATCCCTTCACCGGGAGTGACTCCTTTAGCAATAACTGGCAGATGCTACACACTCGGTTTGTCTTTTGATTGCTTTTAAGAGTTTTTGCTTTGCACAGTGATATATATGATATATCCCGCACCTCATTCGACGAGGAAAGGACCGACGATCCCTTCACCGGGAGTGACTCCTTTAGCAAAACTAGAAAAGCCTCAAAAACACTCCATTTCAAAATTCATTCGATCCTACAACGATATCAAGTTCATTACGCAATAGGTTTTCAGAAAAACCTGTCGTAGCCCTCCGTCATTTCAGATAAGTAGTAGTTAGTATTCGTGCTGCGTTTGTTGGCCTTTGTCAAGGCACAGTGTGCGGTAGCTAACTGGTGCTTATCTGCTTATGCATATGATGCAGATTGAGTTAGGGTAGTCGTGCGACCTTGTTGGCCTTTGTCAAGGGCCGTGCGGGTAGGTTTAATTCAATCAGGAAATGACGGGTTGAACATGACTAGCATCCTATGGTTTGTTGGCCTTTGTCAAGGTCATAGGAGGTTAGGGGCAAAATATTATCGGGAATTTCAAGTGTTGAAATTTGCAATGAGATTGCATACCTTCTATGAGATAGTTGGATCCCGATACCCGCTGCGAGTAAGAGTTACTCCTGGGAGAGTTTTATACATTACAATTAGCCGATCAAGTAGGTGTCTAGAAAGGTGTCAACGGGGTTACGCCTCTGGGAAAACGAGGTTTACATTAATTAGGTTCGTGCGAAAGCACGGGGGACCTCCCTCAAAGTACCGACACTGGCCTGGCTGAAAGATTGGCGAACTTGTAGTGTGTAATTAATCCCGGCTAGTCTTTCCTTTTAGGGTTTGAAGGAAGATTTGATAAAAAGCAGTGGGAGCCATCCTGATTAGATAAAATAATAACCAATCTATTCTTGACAGAGCGCACGCTGAGTGTTTTCTTCTCTCTCTCTCCAGGTAGCGACCATATCACGCCTTAATCAAGATAATAATACGGATTTTTGACCGAACCCGCTTGTTATACTGAGCTGGGGAACGTTGGTCCCGCTCCAACTTATAATTGTTATAAGACAGAGCAGGAAATTGGGGAATACCAGATTTCCCGTGCCGCCCAAAAGAAGAGAGTGCATGCTGATGCATCATCTTCGGGTGTGTTCGTTATAAAGAACTGTTTCTCAGTATCCTTTACGTCCTGGGTATGTGATACCAGATCAGGATCCTAGATATGTAATCTGTTACATAGGGCTACAGACAGGTAGAGAACTTAGAACGGGTGATAAGTTTCATGAGGCAGAAAACGGAGCAAGTGTTGCAGCCAAGTCTGTTGGTCACTATCACCCTGTATTACCAATACATTGATTCTGAACGAATGTTGTTAGATACCGAACCTGATATACAAAATCATATCAATCTCTTTATTAGTAAAGAAATGATAAAATTTTGTATAGTTGGATAATGTTTTGAACATTTCCTATATCAAAAGTTGATCGGTTCAGGCACGTTATCTAAAAGCATTAATGTTCTAAATCAAACTACGGTTCTTAGTATACGGATCACACACAAGAGGAAGAATTCAGAAATGAACGAATTCTTCTTGAGGCATTGTAGACTAGGTCAGATCAATGTGACCCGACTAGCTAGAGTTACATAAAGATGCATATTTAAATCAGTTTGAATTTACATCTTGTGAAACTCGCCAGTCATGTCACAAAGATAAGATGACCATAGCTCCGTTTATTGGAAACAGAGAAAGAGTTAGTGAACTCTTGGGATGATACATGTTGATGTATGTTGGTCCCCAGTCTACACATGCCAAGACCGGTTCTTTGTACTTCATTACATTCTCTGATAATCTCTCGAGATTCAGACATATGTTCCTGTTGAAACACAAGTCCGAACCTTTTGAGATATTCACAGAATATAGGTTAGAAGTAGAGAACCAATACGGGTATAAGTATTATGTCCTATGATGAGATCAAGGAGGAGAATACTTATGCACGGAAATCCTGGATTATTCTAAAGGAGAATGAGATTCTCTCTCGGCATTACTCCTCTGAATACACCATAGCACGATGGTATATCGGGGCGGAGCAATAACACCCTATGTGATAAGGTGTGCTCTATGATGAGTACTACTGAGTTACCTTTTTTTCCTTCTGGGAGTTATGCGCTTGAGAAGTTGCATACCTATTGAATACGGCTCGAATCAAATCAGTTGCCTACCACTCCATATGAGATATGGTATGGGAAGAGCCCATGTCTTAAGTCAGTTAAGATTTGGGGTTGCCCGGCATATGTCTAAAAGCAAAATCCGGACAAGCTCGAGGCAAGATCTGTTATGTACAACTGGAAAGGTTCCAGCTATACAAACTACAGCATATGATTTGATAAAACCAAAGAATTCAATAGTTACCAACGAACCTCAGCCTCTCCGCCGATCTAGTAAGGTTCCTCACCCACCTAAGAGATACTTCGTTTTATCTATGACAGTGGGAGTGAGGATTGCATCATGAGATGATGACCCAACTAGTTTCGAGCTGGCCATCTAGAGTAAGACTCTGTAAGAATGGCTGGATGCTTAGTGATCTGAGATGGAATCCATATACACCAACAAAGTATGGACTTTGGTTGCTATATCTGAAGGGTTAAATCCCCATCAGGAGCAAGTATATCTTGAGAAGATTACTTGGTGTATATGGAAAAGTTGAGACTTTCAAAGCTAGACTTGTTAAAGGTTTTCGTCATCGACCAGGTATGGATCATAATGAAACCTTTTTCTAAGGATCTATGCTTAAGTCCATCCAGATCCTACTTGTCACGGCTACATACCATGACTACGATATCTGGTGGTTGGGTGTCATGACTGCTTTTCTAAATGATGTTTTAGAAGAGTGCGTCTATAAGTACACAGCCAGAGGGCTTCGTAGACAGTGGGAGCAGCGGAAACGTGTGCAAGATGCTTTATAGGATAAAGCAGGCATCGCGGAGTTGGAACATCTGTTTTGATGGATTAGTCAAAGAAGTTGACATCATCAAAATGGTAGATGAACCTTGTATAAACAAAAAGGTAGTAGGAAGTATGGTGGTGATCCTCGTAGAGTACGTGGATGACATACTCTTGATAGGGAAGTAGTTTCCTATGCTACGCTCGATCAATCTCCGATTATCACAAAGATTCTCCATATAGGATCAAAGTGATACCTCCTAAATCCTAGATTTTGGATCTATGCGATAGATCTAATTGGATGTTAGGATTCTCACTAGTTGTAGTGAGATGGTATCAATCGACCTTGGGGAGAATCACTGGAATGGTTCCAGGGTGATAAAGACGACTGAATGTCAGTCGCAGACATTGTCTTTACCCTCAGTAAAGGGACGGTATGTTGGAAGAGTTCCAAGCTAGATACCGTGACATACTAGACGATAAAGGCATGATACATCGCTACTTAAGATGCTACCAAAGAGGCTGTTTGGGTGTATATTGGTTCATGAGATGAACTATGTTCCTACTATTGTGAGACAATGGCGTTGTGGCTTATGCCAAGGAACGCCGGTCCCATCAGTGATCCAGACATATTCTAAGGCAGTATCACTTGATCATGGAGATGGTTGATCTCCAGGGTGATCGAAGTAGGAGAGTAGACTCAGAGGACAACACGGCGGATCCACTCACGAAGGCCTGTTCCCAGAGAGAGACTTTTATGGGATGGTTGAGTATGAGATACTACAACCACTGCTACAGATGGCCCTAGTGCAAGTGGGAGATTGTTAGTTATATGTATGCCCTAGAGGCCATTACTGTACATAGGATGTATATTGTAGTGGATGCTGGGACATATATAGGGAGGACTTTCTTGCTCGACATGATAGTATGCTATCTGGTTGCTCTTTACCTTAACGTGTATACCGATTGTCTCTCTGTTACATGTTGGTAAAGCCCTTAGGATGTGTACTTGACTACCTGGACTATGATGCGGATCATACTAGTGGGGACATGGTAGTCTATAAGTACATCCTTCAAAGTCCCTAATCGTGGGTGTATCGAGACGGGGCATCGATATACCAGTGTAGACTAGCGCATACCTTCTCGACCCATACAGATGGGCGATGGATGATCCCATATCCATTGGTGTTTGACATCAGAGGTGATATACGGGTGCTCAGCAAAGACTGGGTACACTGGACGGACTCGCCGAGAACTCCCAGATGGTATTATACCTCACGTCAGATGGCAGTTCTCTGGTGACACTGGTACAGAGTAGTCTGTTGACCCGAGATCGTCATAGAGTCTTGTGTGGTTCCCACTGTGCTTTGATTTCCATCTTACCACGTCCAAGAGGGCGTGCAAAACGGTGGTTTTTAGGTACAGTCCCGAGTCACATGGAGGCAATGAGCGATAGGAGGGGATTCGTCTCTCCCGGTATAGGGAGTTGATGCTGTGCTGTGTTTGATTGGCTATAACAGGAAATCCCTGGCCAGGGTTGCTGAGATTTACTGGTAAGTGTTATCTGTAGTTTCTCGAACAGTTATAGACCTCATATCGACACGACTTATCGAGCTATTGGGGTCTGACGTTTACCACTCCTAGGCGAGATATGCGACATATCAGACGATCAGACCGGACTTTACGGTAGTGTTACTGGTCGGATTCACTGGAGTGTGAGCGGACTTGCTCGTCGATCTTCAGATCGCTCAATACCCGGGTGGCCGTTACGTTTAGCAGACCGCTTGCGGCTTGTGGGTGTTTGATATGATCATCATCTGCTGCCGGCGTATTGACGAGTCTTTAGAGTCCTACACAGAGGTTTCCTGGCTCAAGCGAAACGAAATAGGAGCGCATATGAGATATGTGCGCGACCGAGAATAATGCGTGTATGTGATACCGTATTCTATTCTCGCGATAAATGTATCGAATGGTTGTATGCGATATAACCTAGTTATCGATTCAAGCGTTGATTCGATAAATCGATACATTGGATATTAGCCGGTTATATGCGACATGACCGGATCGTTAAATCAAGTGTTGATTTAATGATTTAATATATAATTATATATTTGATATATTACTTTGCATTAACTAATATTGGTTCACTTTAGATGGATTTTCTCACTCGGATGTGCGCATTATATATGTGATATGATATTGTGCATTTTCTTGTATCATGTTTGATGATACATGCTTTTTGGTTTGCGTAAAGATTAAACCATGGTTATTTAATTGGTTAGGGTTTTGTTTTTCATATCTTTTTATTCATTTATTTATTTATTTTCTTTTTGGAAAAAGAAATGAGAAGAATGGTGGCTTTCTTTGTTTGTAGTTGAAGATTCATGAACCTTTGACTTTGTCCACCATTCTTATCTCATGCTTAACCTAACCATTTGATTTAACCCTAGTTTAATCTCTACACTTGACCATGGTTTAGATTATGATAAGTTTTGATTTTTCTTTTCATTTTTAATTAACTTATCATAACAATTTCCTTCTTCTTCTTCATTTTCAAGTGAAGAAAGCTTGCCTCCATTAATGGCAAATGATGAAAAAGAGTGAGAAATCCAAATCTAAAGTCTACCCACTTCCTATTTCTTCATCCTCTACCTCTTGCCAAGTAGTAGAGTGTGTTTCCTTCACAAGTTTCTTGACTTGGTGAAGTGAGAGCTTGATCTTGCGATGCTTCGACGTAGATCATCTTCGGCATGGACATCGACGACCTAGCTCGCCTATTCTCCGATGAAGTCGACGCTAGAGCCCGGATTTGATTTGGACAGCGGAGAAGACCTCATCTCGGAGCCGTGGAGGTGAAGGACCGGATCTACAAAGGTTGTATTTCCGTTTCCCATTAGTTAATTGTTAACTAGTTTACTTTTTCGCCTAGTTTTCTAGCCAACGATCCGTAGTCGGGTCTCTCGGCACCTAGATTTTTTGAAATTGGCATGGTTGATGCCTTGTGAGACCTCACTAGTGTGCCTAGGAACCCTACACAGCTTAGTCCGCTGACTTAACACTGTCACTTCGCTTCGAGTGTGTTCCCACTGTACTTTGATTACTACCCTACCACGGCTCAAAGGAGTCGTGCAAACAGGTAGTAGTTGGGTGCAGTCCCGAAGCACTTGGAGGCAGTGACGGTTAGACAGGATTCGTCTCTCTCGGTATTGGGGGTTGACATTGCGCTGTATCCAGGAGAGCGATTACACAAGTAGTCCTTGGCCAGGGCAAGCGAGATATACTGGTTGGTTTCCAGTGTTATCTCAGGGTGTTCTGGGCTACACTCCGACACGACTTGTACCGCTATTAGGGGACTGACGTTTACCGCCCCCTAGGCCCGCCATGCGATGTATTCAGACGAACAGACCGGACTGTACAGAGATTGTCACATTCAGGCTCAGTAGGAGTTCAGATGGGTTTCACCTCGTCCGTCTTCTTATCGGTATCTACCTGGGGGCCGTTACGCACAGCTAGTGCCGCTTGCGGTCTGTGGTTAAACCCACTGCCAGCGTAGTGTCGAGTCTTTAGAGTCCCACACAGAGAGCTATTCGCCTTTAGGCAAAAGAGTAGAGGTCGCATGGTTTTGCGACAGGTCGCATGGTTTTGCGACAGGGCTCGGTCGCATCCGTGCACTTGTGTACGTTTAGTGACCGGGCAGTTTATATACTAGTGGGCTTTGGTTTAAGCCAGATCCTAGTATACGTTTTGGGATTGGTTTTATCTCGTTTGTATTCGTGTTCCCCGGAACGCGGATGCGGGTATGTATGCACAGTTGACAGAGACAGGGACAGAGGATTCTCATTAGGGTTGTTGACTGTTGACTTTTTGCTAAACCCTAATGAGAATAAGAAATATGATTAACAATAATATTAATTAAGTATTATTGTGACATGCTTGTTGATGGTTGACTTTGTTGACTTGTTGACTTAGTTGACCGGTTGACTAGGTTGGACTAGTTGACCTTCATCATTACAATGGCTATCATTTCCATGGCAAAGACTTTTGCTTACTTGTTTCTTTTTGCAAAATGAGTGCATGAAATGATATGGCCATTTTGACTTGAACCATCACATAATACTTGATTACTATTATTTGTTATGATGTTATTGGATTATGATAGCATGGGAGCAAAAAGTCTTGCTCATTCTTTCTTTTGCTTTCTCTCTCTTGCCATCACTTGCTCAAGCTCTCCCTCTTCCTCTTACTCTCTCTAGCTCAAGGCAAACCCCTTTCATGAGTTGAGAACCATTGCTTTAGAGATAAAAACACCAAAACAATTCTCTACTCATCCTAGTTCACAAGGCCTAGCAAGCCAAGTATTCTAGTTTCTTCAAGTTCGAAGAAGAAGCCAAAAGGTGGAAGCTTTCAGGTGGATCCATCTTCGACGCGAGAAGACGATGAGGGGAAGCCAGTCCGTACACCACAAGAGCTGAAGACGAAGGAGTTCAAGAAAGGTATAACCCCCTAACCGAGTAGGTAAAACTCCTAGTTAGGTTGTTAGGTAGTTGTTTAACAAAGATCCGTATTATGAGTCCATGTTACCACCCTAGAAAAAATCGTTTTTTCACTATTTCCGCAACCCCAAAGAACCGGGGAAGGGTAACGTGGACTTACAGTGGTATCAGAGCCAGGTTAAACACTATCTAACATGTTAGCAAAGTAACTAGAAATTCGATCGGAGAAGCAGTCGCGAAATACACCCGGAACTCAAACATTCAGTCGATTTTTAAAGTGCTGTAAAAATTATTTGACATATACCAAAAATCGACTCAGGGTTTTTATTGTATACTGCAGAAAAACGATCCACAGAGCCGGCCAACTCACCGCGGTTCCGCGGCAAGAACAGCTTCTTGCCGCGGATCCGCGGACGAGTTGACTCGGCCGTGGATCGGTTTCACTGCAGTATACTCTATGGGGTATTTTGGGATATTTGGAGAATGTTTTTTCAGCCCAGATTTTCCAGAAAGCAAAATTTGTTTTTGGGGCTTAAAAAGCCGTATTTTGATCGAGTTTCTAAAGACTAAAGCTGACGGGTTTATTGAAAGGTTTTCCTAGCACCCTATGTATAGTTTTGAAGCATCACATGTCACAAAGTTTAAATTTTTATGGTGCTAAGCAAGCATACAAAGGAATCGATCCTAGAAAATTAGGGTTTCGAAAGTTAAAGCCAATAAAACTAGGGTTTCGAGACTACAACCTTTGTAGCTCCCTTTCGCTAGACTCTTTGGCCTCTTGGGTGTTGGAAGAAGGTCCTCTTGAAGTCTTCTCGCGTCCATGACGATCCACCCGGAGTTCCTCGTCCAAGCTCGCAACTTCGATTATCAAGATGAGAAACGAAGAGAACACTCTAAACAAGTTGGCTAAACTTGTGTAGAATGATGTTGTGGTTATGATTCTCACTTCACAAACCTTTCTTGATGTGTGTTTTACTCACTAGAAAAAACTAGAGAGCAAAAGGAAGAAGGAGGAGGAAGATGATGGCTTTTGTTTTTAACAAGAATAGAAAAATGATAACTCTCATGAAGGAAAAAGAAAAAATATGTATATTTATTTTTTAATCCTCATCTAAAACCATGGTTAGATGATGGAGACATTATTTAACTTGAGTTTAAAACACAAAGAGAAGGATAACTCATGGTTAGAAGTAGGTGAGCATGGTTAGGTTTAAAGAAGAATGTAGAAGCAAGCAAGAATTATCCTTTTCTTTTCTATTTTGTTTTAAACATAAAATCGAATAATAATCCATCCATTTATCCATGGTGTGAGTCTTATATTGCCACCATTTCCATGTGTAAACAACCATCATAGATGGTGTATATATGTATGTATGTATGCACATCCATATGTGTATGAAACTAGTAAGATAGAAAGAAAAACATACATGCATGCATACACCCATCACATACAAGAAAAAAGGTTTTAAGTGAGAAAACTAATGGTTAAATGATAAATCAACACTTGATTTATCAATCCGGCCATATCACATATGACCCTACCAAAAACAAGCCGCTCGATCAATGTACGGTATCATATACGCGCATTTTAATCGGGTCCATGCGCATATCGCATACGCGCACCACAACGTTTCGCCTGGACTAGGTAACTCCTGTGTGGGACTCTAAGACTCGTCAATACGTCGGCAGAGGGTGATGATCATATCAAGCACCCCCAACCCGCAAGCGGTCAGCTAAACGTAACGGCCACCCGGGTATTGAGCGATCAGAAGAAAACAAGCGAACCTGCTACAACTCCCGTCGAGCCAACCGGCAACACTACCGTACAGTCCGGTCTCTTCGTCAGATATGCTGCATATCAAGCCTAGGGATGGTCACGTCAACCCCAATAACTCAAGAAGTCGTGCCGGTGAATGGTCTATAACAGATCGAGAAACTACTGATAACACTTATCAGCAAATCTCAGCAGCCCTGGCCAGAGACTTACTGATATAACCAGTCGGGCACAACACAGCATCAACTCCCAATACCGGGAGAGACGAAACCCCTCCTATCGCTCATTGCCTTCGTGTGTCTCGGGACTGTACCCAACGGCCACCTGTTTGCACGACTCAGTAGAGCCGTGGTATGGTGGCAATCAAAGTACAGTGGGAGAACACACAAGACTCTATGACGATCTCGGGTCTACAGACTAACCTATACCAGTGTCACCTGAGAACTGCTATACGACGATAGATATAATTCCATATAGGAGTTCTCGGTGAGTCCATCCAGTGTACCCAGTCACCACTGAGCACCCGTATATGATCTTGATGTCAAACATCGATGAATGTGGGAACATCCATCGCCCATCGTATGGGGTCTAGTATCATGTACGCTAGTCTACTCTGGTATATCAATGCCCCGTCTCGATATACCTACGACTAGGGTGTCACGTCCCGAAAGTACGGAACATGACCGGCACTTAAACTACGAAACGTCTCGAGGCTTACGTAATCTAAGTAAACCAAAAACCCAGAAATCCAAACCAAGAAAAGAAGTAGAGTGAAGGAAAACCAATTTAAAACACGTAGTTTTAATAGCATAAGCCGAATTATGCGGTTTTTAAGAACATCAAAATTTACTGAAAATTTCGGCAGAGTCTCCATTGTAAATACTGGCCCCCAAACGGGATACAACATGAATAGTATACGAAATCAATAAAAAGGCATCCCCAAGCGGGAGCTAGCTCTTCGTCAATCGACGGTCACAACCACACAAGCAATAATATACAACGCCAACGGCGAGGATCAAAATTCAAAAGGAAACTCAAAACCACCAGAAATATAACGAACTACTCTAAGGTCGAAAGAATAAACAACACTGGTCTCTATCTCAACAAATACATGTTTGGTTGATAGAATTTACTAGATACAACTGAATAATATTATACAAGGTAATATGATGGGTACGATACAAGAAAAACCCACCTACTAGCTGTTAGTTATATGTATGCCCTAGAGGCCATTACTATACATAGGATGTATATTGTAGTGGATGCTGGGACATATATAGGGAGGACTTTCTTGCTCGACATGATAGTATGCTATCTGGTTGAACTTTACCTTAACGTGTATGCTGATTGTCTCTCTGTTACATGTTGGTAAAGCCCTTAGGATCTGTACTTGACTACCTGGACTATGATGCGGATCATACTAGTGGGGACATGGTAGTCTATAAGTACATCCTTCAAAGTCCCTAGTCGTGGGTGTATCGAGACGGGGCATCGATATACCAGAGTAGACTAGCGTGTACCTTCTCGACCCATACAGATGGGCGATGGATGATCCCATATCCATCGGTGTTTGACATCAGAGGAGATATACGGGTGCTCAGTAGAGACTGGGTACACTGGACGGACTCGCCGAGAACTCCCAGATGGTATTGTACCTCACGTCAGATGGCAGTTCTCTGGTGACACTGGTACAGAGTAGTCTGTTGACCCAAGATCGTCATAGAGTCTTGTGTGGTTCCCACTGTGCTTTGATTTCCATCTTACCACGTCCAAGAGGGCGTGCAAAACGGTGGTTTTTGGGTACAGTCCCGAGTCACATGGAGGCAATGAGCGATAGGAGGGGATTCGTCTCTCCCGGTATATGGGGGTTGATGTTGCACTGTGTTCGATCGGCTATAACAGGAAGTCCCTGGCCAGGGCTGCTCAGAGAATTGCTGGTAAGTGTTACCAGTAGTTTCTCGACCCGTTATGAGCCTCATATCGACACGACTTATTGAGCTATTGGGGTCTGACGTTTACCACCCCTAGGCGAGATATGCGACATATCAGACGATCAGACCGGACTGTACGGTAGTGTTACTGGTCGGATTCACTGAAGTGTGAGCGGGCTTGCTCGTCGATCTTCAGATCGCTCAATACCCGGGTGGCCGTTACGTTTAGCAGACCGCTTGCGGCTTGTGGATGTTTGATATGATCATCATCCGCTGCCGGCGTATTGACGAGTCTTTAGAGTCCTACACAGAGGTTTCCTGGCTCAAGCGAAACGAAATAGGAGCGCATATGAGATATGTGCAGGACCGAGAATAATGCGAGTATGTGATACCGTATTCTATTCTCGCGATAAATATATCGAATGGTTGTATGCGATATAACCTAGTTATCGATTCAAGCGTTGATTCGATAAGCCGATATATTGTATACTAGTCGGTTGTGTGCGACATAACCGGGTCATTGAATCAAGTGTTGATTTAATGATTTAATGCATATTTATATATTTGATATATTACTTTGCATCAACTAGTATCGGTTTACTTAAGATGGATTTTCTCACTCGGATGGGCGCATTGTATATGCGATATACTTTTGTGCATTTGCTTGTATCATGTTTGATGATACATGATTGTTTAAGTGTAAGTTAAGAATAAACCATGGTTATTAATATGATTAGGGTTTTATTTCCTTTTATTATTTATTTATCTATTTATTTATTTTGGAAATAATTAGAAAAGGAATAAGAAGAAAATGGTGGCTATTTTTGTTTCATATTGAAGCTTCTTGAAGACTTTGACCTAGTGACCATTTTGTTCTTATCCTTAACCCTAACCATTCCATTAACCATGGTCTTTTCTCTACACTTAACTAGGGTTCAAGTTATGATAAGTTTTGTTTTTCTTTTCATTATTCTAATAACTTATCATAACAATGATCTTCTTCTTGCTCTTCTTCTTCTTCATGAAAAGCAAGCTCCATCAATGGTGGATTGATGGAAAGAGTGAGAAATCCAATTCTAAAGTTAACCCACCTCCTATTTCTTCATCCTCTACCTCTTGCCAAGTAGTAGAGTGTGTTTCCTTCACAAGATTTTAGGGTTTGGTGAAGGTGGAGCTTGATTCATCGATGCTTCGACGTAGATCATCTTCGGCATGGACATCGACGACCTGGCTTGCCCATTCTCCGACGAAGCCGACTCTAGAGCCCGGATTTGATTTGGACAGCGGAGACGACATCGTTGCGGAGCCGTGGAGGTGGATAACCGGATCTACAAAGGTTGTATTTCCGTATTCTCAGTAGTTAACTGTTAACTAGTTCTTGTTCGCCTAGACTTCTAGTATACGATCCGTTGTTTAGGGTTTGTAGGCACCATAATTTTTGAAATTGCCATGGTTGATGGCTTGAGAGACCTCACTAGAGTGCCTAGGAACCCTGCAGTGGTATCAGAGCCTAGCTAGAGCCTTAGGCGAAGTCCAGACGGAAATTGAAGTCCGAACGAACCCGGAACTCCAAAACAAAATTGCTCTCTGTACAATTTTTAAAAACAGGGATTTTTCAATATTAAAAATGTTCAGAAAAATCAGCAGGAAATTATAAGAAATTATGTGAAATTCGGCTGCCTAACTCCAACAGTGCGCCGCGCTTCCGCGGCACGAGCCTGGCTCGTGCGGCGCAAGCGCGGCCATTTTGTCGTTTTGCGCAGCTTCTTTTCTACAGTAATTCTTATTGTACTGTGCTGGTATTCCTGGGTATTTTTAATATATTTTCCAGAGTTGTATTTTTCTGAGTTGATTTGGGGATTCGGTGTTTCGATCGGGGTATCAAATTTTGTCTGTTTGGCTTTCCGGATAAATCTTAGAATATGTTAAAAAGTTCGACCGGATATAAATACCCAACTTTTCCCCTGTCGGGAAATTTCCAAGTGTTGGATCTTTCCGTAGTTTAACGACGTTCTAAGTAGTGCAAGTAACGCGATGGTCCCTCTAGAAGACACAAACCTTAACTCGATTATGTGACCGTCTTGAACTGCCCTTTGAACCTTCGGGTTTGGGGCAGTACGGCGTGCCACATGTGAGGCGTTGGCTTGACCCTTCTACGGCTGGATCGTTGGTACTGAGGCACGAACGGAATGTTGTTAGACTTGTTTCATGTGTTGATCTGTTTCGGGAAAACTTGGGTGTTCGATTGTTCGATCGAAAAGTTTAACATTTTCTGTTTATCTGGAATGGGATACAATAATTGGAATTCACAATAAGTTATGTGATAACTAAATGAATGTTGTAAATCTAGCAGTTTAGTCTCACTTGATCGGTTGCCACGGAATTTTGATGTGATCAAAAGTCCGTCGCAATCACGTAGCGTACGCGGATACTCGCCGGGTAAACTTAATAGACAGCCTCACTCCATAGCCCCGACCAAGTGACTGTAGGAGAACCCCGTCGCCGAAAGCATCCGTCCGGGTGCTCGCGGTAGCGGTGTTCCGCCTTGGTGCACTTCGTCGCCGGTATCGGGGGTGCAGCCGTCTACTGAAGTTTGCGACGAGCATTCGATCAGGATGTCGGGAATCTTGTTGAATTGCCCGACTTGATATTGAAAAGAGTTTTCGATTTTGAGACTAAAATGCGGGGTTTATAATTGTTAGGCATGTGATGTCTAAGTAATTCATTTGATCAGGCATGTGATGTCTGAGGTGGTTGCGGATTCCAACTGTTGTAGTTTTACACTTTCTTTTCTGTGACCGTAAGTGTAATATGTGTTATAGCCGGTTTCGTTGCTATATGTCAACGACAATTGGGATGGACATATTTACTTACGTTGATGACATGTGATGTTATGTGTTGCTGGATATGTTATATTGGATCGTCGTGTTTGAATAGCCGGGGGTTTTTATGTGAGATGAGTGTTTTTCATTTTCATTCATGTAAAAACTTGTATGTAATATTCTTTTATTGGGGCGCTTCCAGGTTGCGGGAGTTGTCACCTGTTGTATATTATTTACTTTTCCGCACTAGGATAGACCCAAGGAGGAGGGCACAAGTAACCGGGTTCTGGAGTTCAGTGGGAGACCAACTCGAGGAGTCGAGTCCGGGTCTCCTAACTCCAGAATTGGTAGGGTTGCTTGCCGCTCTCGTAGGGGTCTAGGGGTGTGGGTTTGGCTATTCATCACGACCGTGGAATCCGTGTTTTATACTGGCTCGTATTGAAAACACGGACGTCCTAGTATATCCAATATTTCATATATTTCTTCTGCTGCGATATCTGTGATGAGATCATGTGATGTTTCTGTGATAGATATAGTATATAGTATATATGATATATTATATAGACGTTACTTATGTTTTACACCCGCGCTAGCCCTGCCCCGCTCTGCCGTTAGTTACCTAACCTAACGGTGCACGAGGGGACATCGAGGCGAATGCGGATGGCATAAGTGTACGTCATATCTATCTGTGATGTTTAGGTACTTACCTGATGATTAATGAAGTAAAAGAAACCTAAGATGTTGTAGAATCGAATTTCAAAATAAAACAGGTAGCTACAGTTTTTGCTTTGCACAGCGGTATATGAGATATATCCTGCACCTTATTCGATGAGGAAAGGACCGAGATCCCTTCACCGGGAGTGACTCCTTTAGCAATAACTGGCAGATGCTACACCCTCGGTTTGTCTTTTGATTGCTTTTAAGTGTTTTTGCTTTGCACAGTGATATATATGATATATCCCGCACCTCATTCGACGAGGAAAGGACCGACGATCCCTTCACCGGGAGTGACTCCTTTAGCAAAACTAGAAAAGCCTCAAAAGCACTCCATTTCAAAATTCATTCGATCCTACAACGATATCAAGTTCATTACGCAATAGGTTTTCAGAAAAACCTGTCGTAGCCCTCCGTCATTTCAGATAAGTACTAGTTAGTATTCGTGCTACGTTTGTTGACTATGTTAAGGCGTAGTGTGCGGTAGCTAACTATTGGTTATCTGTATTAGCATATGATGCGATTGGATTAGGGTAGTCGTGCGACTTTGTTGACTATGTTAAGGGTCGTGCGGGTGGGTTTAATTCAATCGGGAAATGACGGGTTGAACTTGACTAGCACTTATGATTTGTTGACTATGTTAAGGTCATATAGCTGCTAGGGGCAAAATATTATCGGGAATTTCAAGTGTTGAAATTTGCAATGAGATTGCATACCTTCTATGAGATAGTTGGATCCCGATACCCGCTGCGAGTAAGTGTTACTCCTGGGAGAGTTTTATACATTACAATTAGCCGATCAAGTAGGTGTCTAGAAAGGTGTCAACGGGGTTAAGCCTCTGGGAAAACGAGGTTTACAGTAATTAGGTTCGTGCGAAAGCACGGGGGACCTCCCTCAAAGTACCGACACTGGCCTGGCTGAAAGATTGGCGAACTTGTAGTGTGTAATTAATCCCGGCTAGTCTTTCCTTTTAGGGTTTGAAGGAAGATTTGATAAAAAGCAGTGGGAGCCATCCTGATTAGATAAAATAATAACCAATCTATTCTTGATAGAGCGCACGCTGAGTGTTTTCTTCTCTCTCTCTCCAGGTAGCGACCATATCACGCCTTAATCAAGATAATAATACGGAATATTGACCGAACCCGCTTGTTATACAGAGCTGGGGAACGTTGGTCCCACTCCAACTTATAATTGTTATAAGACAGAGCAGGAAATTGGGGATTACCAGAATTCCTGTGCCGCCCAAACGAAGAGAGTGCATGCTGATGCATCATCTTCGGGTGTGTTCATTATACAGAACTGTTTCTCAGTATCCTTTACGTCCTGGGTATGTGATACCAGATCAGGATCCCAGATATGTAATCTGTTACATAGGGCTACAGAAAGGTAGAGAACTGAGAACGGGTGATAAGTTTCATGAGGCAGAAAACGGGGCAAGTGTTGCAGCCAAGTCTGTCGGTCACTGTCACCCTGTATTACAATACATTGATTCTGAACGAATGTTATTAGATACCGAACCTGATATACCAAATCATATCACTCTCTTTGTTAGAAAAGAAAGGATATAATTTTGTATTGTTGGATAATGTTTTGAACACTTCCTATATCAAAAGTTGATCGGTTCAGGCACGTTATCTAAAAGCATTAATGTTCTAAATCAAACTACAGTTCTTCGTATACAGAACACACACAAGAGGAAGAGTTCAGAAATGAACGAATCCTTCTTGAGGTATTGTAGACTAGGTCAGATCAATGTGACCCGACTAGCTAGAGTTACATAAAGATGCATATTTAAATCAGTTTGAATTTACATCTTGTGAAACTCGGCAGTCATGTCACAAAGATATAATGACACAAGCTCTGTTTATTGGAAACAGAGAAAGAGTTAGTGAACTCTTGGGATGATACATGTTGATGTATGTAAGGTCCCCTGTCTACACATGCCAAGACCGGTTCTTTGTACTTCGTTACATTCTCTGATAATCTCTTAAGATTCAGACCTATGTTCCTGTTGAAACACAAGTCCGAACCTTTTGAGGTATTCACAGAATATAAGTTAGAAGTAGAGAACCAATACGGGTATAAGTATTATGTCCTTTGATGAGATCACGGAGGAGAATACTTGAGCACGGAATTCCTGGACTATTCTAAAGGAGAATGAGATTCTCTCTCAGCATTACTCCTCCGTATACACCATAGCACGATGGTATATCGGGGCGGAGCAATCACACCCTATATGATAAGGTGTGTTCTATGATGAGTACTACTGAGTTACCTATTTCCTTTTTGGGAGTTATGCACTTGAGAAGCTGCATACCTATTGAATAGGGTTCAAATCAAATCAGTTGCCTACCACTTCATATTTGATATGATAAGGGAAGAGCCCATCTCTTAAGCTAGTTAAGATTTGGGGTTGTCCGGCCTATGTCTAAAAGCAAAATCCGGACAAGCTCGAGACAAGGTCTGTTATGTGGAACTGGAAGTGTTCCAGCTATACAAACTACAGCTGATGATTTGATAGAACCAAAGGATTCAGTAGATTCCAACGAACCTCAGCCTCTCCGCCGATCTAGTAGGATTCCTCACCCACCTGAGAGATACTTCAGTTTCTCTATGACAGTGGGAGCGAGGATTGCATCATGAGATGATGACCCAACTAGCTTCGAGCTGGCCATCGAGAGTAAGACTCTGTAAGAATGGCTGGATGTTTATCGATCTGAGATGGAATCCTTATACACCAACAAAGTATGGACTTTGGTTGCTATATCTGAAGGGTTAAATTCCCATCAGGAGCAGGTATATCTTGAGAAGATTACTTGGTGTAGATGGAAAAGTTGAGACTTTCAAAGCTAGACTTGTTAAAGGTTTTCTTCATTGACCAGGCGTGGATCATGATGAAACCTTTTCAAGGATCTATGCTTAAGTCCATCCAGATCCTACTTACCACGGCTACATACCATGACTACGATATCTGGTGGTTGGGTGTCTTGACTGCTTTTCTAAATGATGATTTAGAAGAGTGCGTCTGTAAGTACACAGCCAGAGGGCTTCGTAGACAGTGGGAGCAGCGGAAACGTGTGCAAGATGCTTTATAGGATAAAGCAGGCATCGCGGAGTTGGAACGTCTGTTTTGATGAAGTAGTCAAAGAGTTTGACATCATCAAAATGGTAGATGAACCTTGTATAAACAAAAAGGTAGTAGGGAGTATGGTGATGATCCTCGTAGAGTACGTGGATGACATACTCTTGATAAGAAAAGAGTTTCTTATGCTACGCTCGATCAATCTCCGCTTATCACAATGATTCTCCATAAAGGATCAAAGTGATACCTACTAAATCCTGGGTTTTGGATCTATGAGATAGATCTAAATGGATGTTAGGATACTCACTAGATGTAGTGAGATGGTGTCAATCGATCCTAAGGAGAATCACTGGAAGTGTTCCAGGGTGATAAAGACGACTGAGTGTCAGTCACAGGCATTGTCTTTACCCTCAGTAAAGGGACGGTATGTTGGAAGAGTTCCAAGCTAGATACCGTGACATACTAGACGATAAAGGCTGGATACATCGCTACTTAAGATGCTACCAAAGAGGCTGTTTGGGTGTATATTGGTTCATGAGATGAACTATGTTCCTCCCATTGTGTGACAATGGAGTTGTGGCTTATGCCAAGGAACGCCGGTCCCATCAGTGATCCAGACATATTCTAAGGCAGTATCACTTGATCATGGAGATGGTTGATCTCCAGGAAGATCGAGGCAAGGAGAGTAGACTCAGAGGACAACACAGCGGATCCACTCACAAAGGCCTGTTCCCAGAGAGAGACTTTTATGGGATGGTTGAGTATGAGATACTGCAACCACTGCTACAGATGGCCCTAGTGCAAGTGGGAGATTGTTAGTTATATGTATGCCCTAGAGGCCATTACTATACATAGGATGTATATTGTAGTGGATGCTGGGACATATATAGGGAGGACTTTCTTGCTCGACATGATAGTATGCTATCTGGTTGAACTTTACCTTAACGTGTATGCTGATTGTCTCTCTGTTACATGTTGGTAAAGCCCTTAGGATCTGTACTTGACTACCTGGACTATGATGCGGATCATACTAGTGGGGACATGGTAGTCTATAAGTACATCCTTCAAAGTCCCTAGTCGTGGGTGTATCGAGACGGGGCATCGATATACCAGAGTAGACTAGCGTGTACCTTCTCGACCCATACAGATGAGCGATGGATGATCCCATATCCATCGGTGTTTGACATCAGAGGAGATATACGGGTGCTCAGTAGAGACTGGGTACACTGGACGGACTCGCCGAGAACTCCCAGATGGTATTGTACCTCACGTCAGATGGCAGTTCTCTGGTGACACTGGTACAGAGTAGTCTGTTGACCCAAGATCGTCATAGAGTCTTGTGTGGTTCCCACTGTGCTTTGATTTCCATCTTACCACGTCCAAGAGGGCGTGCAAAACGGTGGTTTTTGGGTACAGTCCCGAGTCACATGGAGGCAATGAGCGATAGGAGGGGATTCGTCTCTCCCGGTATATGGGGGTTGATGTTGCACTGTGTTCGATCGGCTATAACAGGAAGTCCCTGGCCAGGGCTGCTCAGAGAATTGCTGGTAAGTGTTACCAGTAGTTTCTCGACCCGTTATGAGCCTCATATCGACACGACTTATTGAGCTATTGGGGTCTGACGTTTACCACCCCTAGGCGAGATATGCGACATATCAGACGATCAGACCGGACTGTACGGTAGTGTTACTGGTCGGATTCACTGAAGTGTGAGCGGGCTTGCTCGTCGATCTTCAGATCGCTCAATACCCGGGTGGCCGTTACGTTTAGCAGACCGCTTGCGGCTTGTGGATGTTTGATATGATCATCATCCGCTGCCGGCGTATTGACGAGTCTTTAGAGTCCTACACAGAGGTTTCCTGGCTCAAGCGAAACGAAATAGGAGCGCATATGAGATATGTGCAGGACCGAGAATAATGCGAGTATGTGATACCGTATTCTATTCTCACGATAAATATATCGAATGGTTGTATGCGATATAACCTAGTTATCGATTCAAGCGTTGATTCGATAAGCCGATATATTGTATACTAGTCGGTTGTGTGCGACATAACCGGGTCATTGAATCAAGTGTTGATTTAATGATTTAATGCATATTTATATATTTGATATATTACTTTGCATCAACTAGTATCGGTTTACTTAAGATGGATTTTCTCACTCGGATGGGCGCATTGTATATGCGATATACTTTTGTGCATTTGCTTGTATCATGTTTGATGATACATGATTGTTTAAGTGTAAGTTAAGAATAAACCATGGTTATTAATATGATTAGGGTTTTATTTCCTTTTATTATTTATTTATCTATTTATTTATTTTGGAAATAATTAGAAAAGGAATAAGAAGAAAATGGTGGCTATTTTTGTTTCATATTGAAGCTTCTTGAAGACTTTGACCTAGTGACCATTTTGTTCTTATCCTTAACCCTAACCATTCCATTAACCATGGTCTTTTCTCTACACTTAACTAGGGTTCAAGTTATGATAAGTTTTGTTTTTCTTTTCATTATTCTAATAACTTATCATAACAATGATCTTCTTCTTGCTCTTCTTCTTCTTCATGAAAAGCAAGCTCCATCAATGGTGGATTGATGGAAAGAGTGAGAAATCCAATTCTAAAGTTAACCCACCTCCTATTTCTTCATCCTCTACCTCTTGCCAAGTAGTAGAGTGTGTTTCCTTCACAAGATTTTAGGGTTTGGTGAAGGTGGAGCTTGATTCATCGATGCTTCGACGTAGATCATCTTCGGCATGGACATCGACGACCTGGCTTGCCCATTCTCCGACGAAGCCGACTCTAGAGCCCGGATTTGATTTGGACAGCGGAGACGACATCGTTGCGGAGCCGTGGAGGTGGATAACCGGATCTACAAAGGTTGTATTTCCGTATTCTCAGTAGTTAACTGTTAACTAGTTCTTGTTCGCCTAGACTTCTAGTATACGATGCGTTGTTTAGGGTTTGTAGGCACCATAATTTTTGAAATTGCCATGGTTGATGGCTTGAGAGACCTCACTAGAGTGCCTAGGAACCCTGCAGTAGCAAGCCACCCGGAAATGGAAATAGTGCCAGCAAAGCCGTAATGAAACCTGTACAGCGAAACCTGCAAGAACTGTGGCACAACGGGGGTGAGTTGCCAACTCGTGAGTAGAAAAACGTCTACGCACAGAAATCGCATAAATAACGCAATCCTTGGTCAATGATCATAATATATCCTCAAATATATGAATAACACGTAGCCTATAACAAGGCTAGGGTAAATATCTAACCCGAGTGTAATCTCATGTGCCCGTGTCAGTGCCTCAGGTAGCAATATATCATATGAATGAGGTATGAATGCATGGAACAGAATGCATGTACTGACGAAAACTGCTTTCATAAATCAGTGAGATTTCTGTAATTTAAAAGTGAGGTACCATAATGAAATCAGCATAAAACAGTGCCCAGCATCGACACAAAACAAGTGTCCAAATATCTCGATATCTCTGTATCACAATAGCTGTACCTCAATATCTCAAATCACAATATCTAGGGCGCCGTCAATCCAGACCGGCCCCTACCATCCATCTCAAGACCACGACGGTATCCTCCGGATATCCGACGCGTCGGGTAAAATCACCGGTAAGTAGTGCTCCCCTGCCAGGCTCACATCGTCATCATCACGCGCTTCTTGCCCCGGGGTACATTACCGGGTCCACCATGTACCCGAAACGGTTCATCCATCTCCTCGAATCGGGTCTCGTAATCCATCAGCAAACTCATGGTGGACGACTCATACATCATAGGAAAAACCGCACTTTTATTTAAAAAGAGAGAAATCAGTTTATATATGTTCTGCGGTTTTCCTCCAAATCCAGAAAATATCATGGAAATCCGAATCATCAATAGCATGTAGAACCATGAATATAAGCATGAGAATGAATAACAGTATGCATGAAGCGACAAGTAATAACTACAATATCTAAGCTGGCATATAAGGTATGTACACTAATATTATGTCAAACTACTGGCTATCAAGCTAAGTTAAGCAACAATATTTTCTAAGGTGTACGTGACATGGCAATTACCGATGAAGATGTGTGTGAGCCGGCAAGTAAGTGTATGTGGTACATACGCATCATCGGTAATGGTGCTGGTGTCCTAACAGCATAATGTCAACAATGCAATATGAAATAACAATATAAATATGCGATGCGGAGCGAGCAACCAAAATGAGCGGGAGCTAAAAAAACTAGACGCAACTATAACTAATCTGCATTAATCTAATATAAGTCCTACAAATGGTGCCTTTTGAAATAACACGAATCATGGGTTTTGAAAATAGGGGCTACGGTGTTTTTATGAAAAGATACGTCTTTTGAAATATCCGTAGGATCCCTTGGGTTGTCTTTAAAAATGCCAACGATTCGTTGGTTTTTGAAATAAGTAAGAAGTCTAATCTAATCTAACAACTACACTAAACTATACGGCTGAACTAACAAGCTGAAATACAGGTAAGGGAACCGCCTATCATCTGAGTCGATACATATACATACCTGTATATGTATAGTCGGTGATCCCGCCTCAATAATATCATATCCGATAACATATCTATAATCAGGCATCCCAAGTCAAGAGTGCGGATCAATCATCAATATAGCTCGTACGTAAATCCGTCGTACGGCATCCCAATCTGGGTACGGGTCAATATCACATTCATTATACTATTCATCTGATATCCTCTTTATCAAATATCATGATCGGGGTACTAATCTACATCTAGTACAATATTGATACCATCTATGTATGCATGCATGTATAAGAATCACTACGTCAAAGACCCGCTAAAACATCATGTCGTATCTCAATACGAACCAAAACACATCACGGATCTTCTGGCCTCAAGCCCAATATCATCGACTCATCTCAAATCCCAATTACTATCCTCAAATCCAGTATATAGACACATAGTCCCATACCCATGTGTAAATATACACATCAATATATAATCCCATGTACGCACATATGAAAGAAGAATGTATGCAAATATGGGTGTGTGTATGTGTGGTGCAACCACTACTCTAGGGTTTCGCAACACTAAACCAATCCAATCACACCAAGGATCCATCTCTATCATCAATAATCTCAAACAATATAAACAATATATATATGTGTGCATACGTATTCGTATACATCACCACGAATTGCGGGGGTGCTATACGCCATCCACCCGACTTCTCCCCGTAGATATAAATCTACTCACCTGGTCCTCGCTTGCCGATGCCGACGCCGCCACGAGCTTGCTTGTCGTCTCGAAGTCCACATGGGGTACCTACATATCATAACGCACCGTATCGCATTAAAATCCGACTCATGACCAAAACGACACACGAAACCCACATAGGTCAAAACCTATGGTTTGCTTCCACAAATCAACCTAAAAACCCTCGACGTCGGCGTACAAACGCCCAAACCATCGATAAAAACCCAAACACACTCATTTGTACAATCACAAGCACTAATTATAATATAAAATAGCTTAAAATTCACAAAAAACCCCAAATTCACTTAAAAAGCCATTTTTCCGAAAATCTAGCAAGCAAATATTACCCGTTCTAGTACAAAACCCGACGTTTAAACAAATCTAATGGCCATAATACTTATTAAACATCTTAAATAAGTCATAAAAACAATTTCCACAATTTAATCTCATTAAATTCCATTAACCCCAAAATTCTAGTTTACAAAATACCCAAATTTTAACTATTTTATAGCAAAATGCATAAACAACAATTTAGGTTGGATTTGCAAGATCTAAGTTGCAAAAAAACAAATTAAGATATTAATAATGTGATAAAAACCCTAACCATAATTTAATCTCACATATATATGCATTTCATAAAAAACCTAGTTTGCATAAAAAGCTTAAATTTGGACATTTTTAAGTAACAACTTGTAATTAGCAACTAGATTAGTTTTAACAAGTTTCAAAATGCAATACCCACATCACACAACCATGCACCATTGATCACAACCCTAACTCCAAAACAAAACCCTCACTTGAATTTCTTATCTTGAAATTGGAACCATGATATTTACTAAATAAGTTTTGATTAAAGCAACCAAACAACAATTTAACAAAAGGTTGAGATTATACCTTCAAACCATGAGATCAATCATGGAAATAAACCTCCAAAATCTCAACTTTTCCCCAAGATCCATAGTAGTATAGGCTAAGGTAAAATGGGTAGGGCTTGGATTTTGAGTTTGCTTTGAATTTGTATGGATTTTGAAGCATTTTGATGGATTTTTGGGGCAAAATTGTATGGGATTTTTGGGGGAGGGCTGCTGTTCTTGGAGGGGCTGTTGTTGATGGGTAAAGAGGTGAGAGTGTGAGGGGAGAGAATGGCAAGTAAAGAAAAGTCCAAGTCAACACAAACACCTACCTCATTTTCTCTTTCTTCCTTTCTTTTGTTTTCTTAAAATAGATGAGAATGAGAAGTGATTGGAGAGAGAGTGGGGGGGGGGGATATGGTCGGCCATGTGGCTGGAAATGTGAGGGAGTGTGTGAGAAAAGAGAGTTAAACTTACCCCATACTCACATTAACACCTAAACTCTTTAATTATATCATATTGTTTTATTTAAGCCTTTTTTTTCCATCATATTTTCAAAACCGTTTAACAACTTAATTTCATTTCAAAATCAACATGTTAAAATTTTAATTAATGTGCTATGATGCATAAAATTTGTTTCAACTCATTCCAATTTGTAATTTTCCCTAATTAAATGTATTAGTGACGGCTTAAAATAATAATAAAATAATATTTTTTTCAGAAAATTTGAAATTTCACCAGCGGCTCAATAAACACCAAATAATAGCAATTTCATAGCTAGAATATGTATGTTTAATTTTTATAATAAGATATTTGTATTTTGACTTTTTACAGAAAACCCCCTTATTTTACCGATTTTTTCGAAATTTCACCGAAACGATTTTCAAAACGTTACAATCTTTCCCCCTTAAAGAAATTCGGTCCCCGAATTTAAATTCAAACTCCCCCAAATACTAAAACATCTAAGAAAACCCATCAAGTCGTCGGGGCTCCGAAATTGTAAATACATAAAACAAATCGTAGCGCAGCGCATGCGCTTGAAAAATGAGTATATAACTCAAATCAAAACTCCGTCAAGCATCCCGCAATCATCGGAGTCATGGAGAAGACATCAATGCCAAATCCAAATCAAAACCAATATGACATAACTCGAATCTATTCATGTAAATATCGAATCTATATCTGTAAGTTTCTAAAGGAAATGCATGCCAAATCTTTTAAAGTCGTTGTGCAATGCGCATAACACTGCACAGTGGCGGACGTCTCTTATAAGAAAATAACCATATACATATATACCTTTGTTTGAAATGTACGTTCCGCCGTTTTGGAAACAATTTAGAAGGGTTTCCTTGTTTTAAACATTTCGTGTCATATCAGACACGTAGGTAAATACTGAGGCTATAGCTCACTTTTTGGAAATCCCTTCAATAACTATCAATGCATGCAAAAAAAAAAATATTCAGGTGCTGTCCTCTGACTAGTCCTGCTCAGTACGAAAACACATAACATTATCATAAAAACGTACTGCTCTATACGAAATTAATCCCAAAATATGCACATGAATGCTACGTGCGTCTGGTGCGCACGGAAATCAAAATCCATGAATGTGCCATACATGCGCACAGAAACAACATCTAAGTGCATCGGGTGTGCACGAAACATCTGTCGTAGGCAACATGTGTGCCTGACAGCAAAATCAGGTGCATCTGTCATGTACGAAAAATTCTCAATTTAGTGCCTCTGGTGTGCACCAAAATCACCCTTCAAAACATGCGCCCAACATGCGCGAAAATCCAAATCAGGTGCATCCATCGTGCACGAAATCATGAAATCCAATATCAAGCGCCGAACGTGCGCAAAATCAATCAGGTGCATAAGGTGCACAAAACAAATATCGAGTATCACAATCGAAATCGAAGTCCAGTGCATCTAAGTGCACAAAAGGTGCATCACTGCACTGCAAGCATATAATAACTATACAGAGTGCAGGAACCAATTCGCGTGCATGCATACGCACAAAACCAACTCAACTGTTTAAAACCGTAAAATCACAAACATGTGAGACTAAAGCACGAAAACGATATCAAGTGCAACACTGTGCAAAGATCGTAAATCCTCAATCATCAAAATCAAATCATACGAATAAATCACCCAAAACATCGAAATCAATAATGGCGGAACTGTACCGCTCAAGTGCATCCTCTAAGAATCTCGGCCAACTGTCACGGTCACTAGTGGGACGTCTCGTCGATGATCATGAACTCTGTCCTGCTGATGTGCGTAACCATGACCACTCCTGGGTCAAGGTCTTCACTGTGAATTACCAATCTTTCGGGCCATCGGCTCATCGGCCCTGTCGGGTGTGCTAACAGGGATGATCCAGTTCTGGCACGTCTCTTGTCATCTCCCGGTCAATCATCACGACCACTCGTAAGACAGCATATCACTGGCGTCGGCTTCTGGCTCTCTGAAGGTACATGACACATCTGATTCTGGGTGCAAGTATCATTGCAGCAGTGTCCTGGAAGGAATCCTGCTCACGGTCTATTCCATGCCTCGTCTCTGCCAACTGTCCGGAAGTCGTTGTCCTTTCCTATATCTGCATCTTGCTCTGGAACGACTGCATACTCATCGCGACTCCTTCTGGAAGGTAAGTCCAAGTACCATGCCTCGGCATGCGCATCGCATCTCTGATATCGGCGGAGTGGAACGTCATCTCATCTAGATCTGGTACGAACCTCTTACTCCACTTTTCTCTAATGTCGTCTGCTTTGGACTCGTCTCGTCGGGCTGCATGGACTGAGCTCCAACAGCTATCCTCGTATCGGGAGTCTCCCAAGAAATGCATCTCACCACCTTAGCATCCGAATTAAGTCGAACCATCCAATCGATTGTCAAAACCTCATAATCCCCCAAGGGCTCAACATCTTGGGTACGGTTTAATAGTATCGAGTACATACCACAGCATCGGTGGTCCAGCTGTAAAAGGGCAAACCCAAGCCTCACTAATGGCGCCGTAGAACTGCCGCAAACCCGAAGGTTCAAAGGCTTTCACAGGGTCATTAAGTCGAGTTAGGGTTTCATTCTTCTAGAGGGACCATAGAATTGCCTGCATGTCTTTCCGACTACTTTAAACTTGGAATAATAGGTTTCCGACATTCGATCATCTCTGTTGACCCTCACGTCTCTGCGTGAAGTCGTCTCTAGCTAGAATCAATCTGTCTGATGACCTCGCATCGGGGTATGCGAACGAACCACCTGTCCTAGTCATTCATCATCGGGTGACTAGCGACCTTCTATCATCTCTTAGTACAACTTATACTGCAATAGCTCCAACATCTGGGGCGATATCTCGTCGTTCGCAGCAATAACTGGCTTACTCGTCTGCATGCTGAACCGTGCCTCAATCATCAGGAGTAAGCAACACACCAACGGTCATCAAAATCTGGCTGGCTTCCATCATTGGCTCAATTCTCTAGTGTCGATCAGCACCTTCGAGTAACCTCATACAGCGATCCATCAAACGCTCGTGGTGCAAAAACACAATCCAAAAGAAACATCTCTACAATCGTGTGTCGCCCGAATCACGCCATAGTCAGTCCTCGTTCGTAACGAGCTCATGCTGACCGCAACTCTAGCCGTAGCTCTCCCTGCCGTAACCGTAGCAGCAAAACCAAACTGGTACCGATGAGGCTAGATCAGGAAGGAATATAATACTGAACAAGGAAATGTACATCCTAAGGCTTCATAAGTGGAGTGGCGTGTCGTAAATATGCCGCGGAACATATCAACGGTACGTCACTCTACTTTAGTCACCTATTCCATCAACCAAGGGTCATCCTACGCTCCGAAGGTTAAAACCTAACGCTCTAATACCAACTTTGTCACGTCCCGAAAGTACGGAACATGACCGGCACTTAAACTACGAAACGTCTCGAGGCGTACGTAATCTAAGTAAACCGAAAACCCAAAAATCCAAACCAAGAAAAGAAGTAGAGTGAAGGAAAACCAATTTAAAACATGTAGTTTTAATAGCATAAGCCGAATTATGCGGTTTTTAAGAACATCAAAATTTACTGAAAATTTCGGCAGAGTCTCCATTGTAAATACTGGCCCCCAAACGGGATACAACATGAATAGTATACGAAATCAATAAAAAGGCAACCCCAAGCGGGAGCTAGCTCTTCGTCAATCGACGGTCACAACCACACAAGCAATAATATACAACGCCAACAGCGAGGATCAAAACTCAAAAGGAAACTCAAAACCACCAGAAATATAACGAACGACTCTAAGGTCGAAAGAATAAACAACACTGGTCTCTATCTCAACAAATACATGTTTGGTTGATAGAATTTACTAGATACAACTGAATAATATTATACAAGGTAATATGATGGGTACGATACAAGAAAAACCCACCTACTAGCAAGCCACCCGGAAATGGAAATAGTGCCAGCAAAGCCGTAATGAAACCTGTACGGCGAAACCTGCAAGAACTGCGGCACAACGGGGGTGAGTTGCCAACTCATGAGTAGAAAAACATCTACGCACAGAAATCGCATAAATAACGCAATCCTAGGTCAATGATCATAATATATCCTCAAATATATGAATAACACGTAGCCTATAACAAGGCTAGGGTAAATATCTAACCCGAGTGTAATCTCATGTGCCCGTGTCAGTACCTCAGGTAGCAATATATCATATGAATGAGGTATGAATGCATGGAATAGAATGCATGTACTGACGAAAACTGCTTTCATAAGTCAGTGAGATTTCTGTAATTTAAAAGTGAGGTACCATAATGAAATCAGCATAAAACAGTGCCCAGCATCGACACAAAACAAGTGTCCAAATATCTCGATATCTCTGTATCACAATCGCTGTACCTCAATATCTCAAATCACAATATCTAGGGCGCCGTCAATCCAGACCGGCCCCTACCATCCATCTCAAGACCACGACGGTATCCTCCGGATATCTGACGCGTCGGGTAAAATCACCGGTAAGTAGTGCTCCCCTGCCAGGCTCACATCGTCATCATCACGTGCTTCTTGCCCCGGGGTACATTACCGGGTCCACCATGTACCCGAAACGGTTCATCCATCTCCTCGAATCGGGTCTCGAAATCCATCAGCAAACTCATGGTGGACGACTCATACATCATAGGAAAAACCGCACTTTTATTTAAAAAGAGAGAAATCAGTTTATATATGTTCTGCGGTTTTCCTCCAAATCCAGAAAATATCATGGAAATCCGAATCATCAATAGCATGTAGAACCATGAATATAAGCATGAGAATGAATAACAGTATGCATGAAGCGACAAGTAATAACTACAATATCTAAGCTGGCATATAAGGTATGTACACTAATATTATGTCAAACTACTGGCTATCAAGCTAAGTTAAGCAACAATATTTTCTAAGGTGTACGTGACATGGCAATTACCGATGAAGATGTGTGTGAGCCGGCAAGTAAGTGTATGTGGTACATACGCATCATCGGTAATGGTGCTGGTGTCCTAACAGCATAATGTCAACAATGCAATATGAAATAACAATATAAATATGCGATGCGGAGCGAGCAACCAAAATGAGCGGGAGCTAAAAAAACTAGACGCAACTATAACTAATCTGCATTAATCTAATATAAGTCCTACAAATGGTGCCTTTTGAAATAACAAGAATCATGGGTTTTGAAAATAGGGGCTACGGTGTTTTTATGAAAAGATACGTCTTTTGAAATATCCGTAGGATCCCTTGGGTTGTCTTTAAGAATGCCCACGATTCGTTGGTTTTTGAAATAAGTAAGAAGTCTAATCTAATCTAACAACTACACTAAACTATACGGCTGAACTAACAAGCTGAACTACAGGTAAGGGAACCGCCTATCATCTGAGTCGATACATATACATACCTGTATATGTATAGTCGGTGATCCCGCCTCAATAATATCATATCCGATACCATATCTATAATCAGGCATCCCAAGTCAAGAGTGCGGATCAATCATCAATATAGCTCGTACGTAAATCCGTCGTACGGCATCCCAATCTGGGTACGGGTCAATATCACATTCATTATACTATTCATCTGATATCCTCTTTATCAAATATCATGATCGGGGTACTGATCTACGTCTAGTACAATATTGATACCATCTATGTATGCATGCATGTATAAGAATCACTACGTCAAAGACCCGCTAAAACATCATGTCGTATCTCAATACGAACCAAAACACATCACGGATCTTCTGGACTCAAGCCCAATATCATCGACTCATCTCAAATCCCAATTACTATCCTCAAATCCAGTATATAGACACATAGTCCCATACCCATGTGTAAATATACACATCAATATATAATCCCATGTACACACATATGAAAGAAGAATGTATGCAAATATGGGTGTGTGTATGTGTGGTGCAACCACTACTCTAGGGTTTCGCAACACTAAACCAATCCAATTACACCAAGGATCCATCTCTATCATCAATAATCTCAAACAATATAAACAATATATATATATATATGTGTGCATACGTATTCGTATACATCACAACGAATTGCGGGGGTGCTATACGCCATCCACCCGACTTCTCCCCGTAGATATAAATCTACTCACCTGGTCCTCACTTGCCGATGCCGACGCCGCCACGAGCTTGCTTGTCGTCTCGAAGTCCACATGGGGTACCTACATATCATAACGCACCGTATCGCATTAAAATCCGACTCATGACCAAAACGACACATGAAACCCACATAGGTCAAAACCTATGGTTTGCTTCCACAAATCAACCTAAAAACCCTCGACGTCGGCGTACAAACGCCCAAACCATCGAGAAAAACCCAAACACACTCATTTGTACAATCACAAGCACTAATTATAATATAAAATAGCTTAAAATTCACAAAAAACCCCAAATTCACTTAAAAAGCCATTTTTCCGAAAATCTAGCAAGCAAATATTACCCGTTCTAGTACAAAACCCGACGTTTAAACAAATCTAATGGCCATAATACTTATTAAACATCTTAAATAAGTCATAAAAACAATTTCCACAATTTAATCTCATTAAATTCCATTAACCCCAAAATTCTAGTTTACAAAATACCCAAATTTTAACTATTTTATAGCAAAATGCATAAACAACAATTTAGGTTGGATTTGCAAGATCTAAGTTGCAAAAAAACAAATTAAGATATTAATAATGTGATAAAAACCCTAACCATAATTTAATCTCACATATATATGCATTTCATAAAAAACCTAGTTTGCATAAAAAGCTTAAATTTGGACATTTTCAAGTAACAACTTGTAATTAGCAACTAGATTAGTTTTAACAAGTTTCAAAATGCAATACCCACATCACACAACCATGCACCATTGATCACAACCCTAACTCCAAAACAAAAGCCTCACTTGAATTTCTTATCTTGAAATTGGAACCATGATATTTACTAAATAAGTTTTGATTAAAGCAACCAAACAACAATTTAACAAAAGGTTGAGATTATACCTTCAAACCATGAGATCAATCATGAAAATAAGCCTCCAAAATCTCAACTTTTCCCCAAGATCCATAGTAGATAGGCTAAGGTAAAATGGGTAGGGCTTGGATTTTGAGTTTGCTTTGAATTTGTATGGATTTTGAAGCATTTTGATGGATTTTTGGGGCAAAATTGTATGGGATTTTTGGGGGAGGGCTGCTGTTCTTGGAGGGGCTGTTGTTGATGGGTAAAGAGGTGAGAGTGTGAGGGGAGAGAATGGCAAGTAAAGAAAAGTCCAAGTCAACACAAACACCTACCTCATTTTCTCTTTCTTCCTTTCTTTTGTTTTCTTAAAATAGATGAGAATGAGAAGTGATTGGAGAGAGAGTGGGGGGGGGGGATATGGTCGGCCATGTGGCTGGAAATGTGAGGGAGTGTGTGAGAAAAGAGAGTTAAACTTACCCCATACTCACATTAACACCTAAACTCTTTAATTATATCATATTGTTTTATTTAAGCCTTTTTTTTCCATCATATTTTCAAAACCGTTTAACAACTTAATTTCATTTCAAAATCAACATGTTAAAATTTTAATTAATGTGTTATGATGCACAAAATTTGTTTCAACTCATTCCAATTTGTAATTTTCCCTAATTAAATGTATTAGTGACGGCTTAAAATAATAATAAAATAATATTTTTTTCAGAAAATTTGAAATTTCACCAGCGGCTCAATAAACACCAAATAATAGCAATTTCATAGCTAGAATATGTATGTTTAATTTTTATAATAAGATATTTGTATTTTGACTTTTTACAGAAAACCCCCTTATTTTACTGATTTTTTCGAAATTTCACCGAAACGATTTTCAAAACGTTACATAGGGACTTTCCAGGATATGTTTATAGACTACAGATGTCCCACTAGTATGATCTCCGTCATAATCAGAGTAGTCAAGCCGATATCCTCAGGGCTTTATCAGCATGTATGAATGAATAAAAGCATGATCAAATCAACATGTCAGATAAAGAAGAACCAGATAGCATACTATCATGTCGAGCAAGAATGCATACTGAATATATATATATACATGTATAGATACATCCACTATCATATAATGGCCTCTAGGGCATACATATATCCAACAATCACCCACTTGCACTAAGGCCAGTTATTGATGTATCTCATACCCAACATCCCAAAAAGTCGCTCATGCTGCGGCTGAGGGAGGGCCTTGGTGAATGGATCCGTGGTGTTATTCTTTGTGTCTACTCTCCTAATCTCGATCTCGCGGCGATCTACAATCTCCCGGATCAAATGAAAACGCCTCAGGATGTGTCTGGACCGCTGATGGGATCTGGGCTCCTTGGCTAACGCCATAGCCCCATTATTGTCACAATACAAAGGTATTGGATCAATAATGGTTGGAACTACTCCTAGCTCCGAGACGAACTTCTTCATCCAGACGACTTCCTTGGCGGCATCATTTGCAGCAATGTACTCAGCTTCCATCGTAGAGTCTGCAACGGTATCTTGTTTGGAACTCTTCTAACTCACCGCCCCTCCATTGCGGGTAAATACAAACCCAGAGATAGATTTGCTGTCGTCCTTATCGCTCTGGAAGCTCGAATCGGTAAAGGCCTCCATTTGGAGATTTCCATTACCATACACCAAGAACAATTCTTTAGTCCTTCGCAAGTACTTAAGAATGTTCTTCACAGCAGTCCAGTGATTCTCCCCTGGGTTAGATTGATACCTGCTTACAACACTAAGTGCGTAAGCTACATCTGGGCGTGTACATAACATCGCATACATTATAGATCCTACTGCCGAAGCATAGGGTATAACACTCATGCGAGCTCTCTCTTCATCGGTCTTTGGACAAGAGTCCTTGGAGAGAGTGACCCCATGGCAAGCGGGTAAGGCACCCTGCTTGGAGTCTTCCATACTAAACCTTTTTAGGATGGTGTCAATATACCTGGTTTGGGACAATCCCAATAACCTTTTGGATCTATCCCTATAGATCCTTATGCCCAGAATGTATGTGGCATCACCCAGGTCCTTCATGGAGAACCTTAGTGATAAGAAAGACTTGAACGACTGCAGCATAGGAATATCATTTCCTATCAGAAGAATGTCGTCCACGTACAATACGAGGAATGTGACAGCTCTCCCTACAGCCTTCTTATAAACACAAGGTTCATCTGGATTTTTGATGAAATCAAACTCTTTGATGATATCATCGAAACAGATGTTCCAACTCCGTGATGCCTGCTTTAACCCATATATGGATTTAAGCAATTTACATGCTTTCCCGCTGCTCCCACTTTCAATGAAGCCCTCTGACTGATCCATATAAACGCATTCTTCTAAATTTCCATTTAGAAATGCAATTTTTACGTCCATCTGCCAGATTTCATAGTCGTAGTGAGCAGCACTAGCAAGTAGGATCTGAATGGATTTAAGCATGGCTACGGGAGAAAAAGCCTCGTCATAGTCCAAACCTGGTCTTTGACGAAAACCCTTCGCCACAAGTCTTGCCTTATAGGTCTCCACCTGCCCATCTTCACCAATCTTTCTTTTAAAGATCCATTTGCACCCCACAGGTTTTACCCCAGGGGGTACAACGTCCAAAGTCCATACTTTGTTGGTGTACATAGACTCCATTTCGGATCTCATGGCATCCAGCCACTTCACAGAGTCTCTACTCGTGATAGCTTGCTGAAAACTGGTAGGATCTTCATCATCCATGATACAGTCTTCTCTGTCACCATCAATGAGGAAACCGTAGTACCTCTCCGGTGGGCGAGAGGTCCTACCAGACCTACAGAGTGGCCGAGGTTCTTCAGTTTCTGTTGTAACAGCAGGTTCAACCAAATCGTCATTTGTAGTTTGTGTCTCCAGAACCTCTTCTAAATCCACCACCTTGCCATCATCTTTATCTGTGAAAAACTCTTTTTCCAAGAATGTGGCATACTGATAAAAAACACTTTTTGTTCCTCTTTGTGGTAGATTAGATATCCATAAGAATTCTTTGGATATCCCACAAAGTTACACATGACTGATCGTGTCTCGAGTTTGTCCGGATTCTGCTTTTTAACATAGGCCGGGCAACCCCAAATCTTAATTCTCTTAAGAGATGGTCTCTTCCCATGCCATATCTCATATGGCGTGGTAGACACGGTTTTGGTTGGAACCCTGTTTAGCAGAAATGCTGCAGTCTCCAATGCATGCCCCCAAAACGAGACTGGTAACTCAGCGTCACTCATCATGGACCGGACCATATCTAATAGTGTCCTATTCCGTCGTTCTAACACACCGTTGTGTTGTGGTGTGTATGGAGGAGTGAGCTGAGAGAGAATCCCATTCTCTTTTAGGAAGTTTGCAAATTCTGTACTGAGATACTCACCACCTCGATCTGATCGAAGCATTTTGATACTCAAGCCGGTTTGTTTTTCTACTTCTTGTTTATATTCAATGAATTTCTCGAAAGCTTCGGACTTGTGCTTTAATAAAAATACATGACCGAATCTTGAGAAATCGTCAGTGAATGTAATGAAGTATGAAAAACCGCCTCTAGCCTGTGTAGACATTGGCCCACATACATCACTATGTATGAGGCCTAGGAGCTGAGTAGCTCTTTTTCCGTGTCCGGTAAACGGAGTTTTGGTCATTTTACCCTTGATACAGGACTGGCAAGTCGCATAAGATTTATATTCAAAAGAGTTTAAATATTCATCTTTGTGTAACTTGTTTAGTCTGGTTTCGTTAATATGACCAAGTCTACAGTGCCAAAGAAAAGCTTCATTTAATTCTGAAAGTTTTCTTTTATTAGTGTGTTGTATACTGAAAACTGTGTGTTGATTTAGGACATATATTCCGTTATTAAGCGTACCATACCCAACCAACATTTGATTCAGGTGAATGCTCATAACATTGTTCTGCAATACAAAATTATATCCTTCATTGTCTAACAAAGAAACGGATATTATATTATATAGCATACATGGTACAAAATAACATGGATTCAAAACCAAAATACATCCAGATGGCAACCCCAAGTGATACTCTCCCACTGCGACTGTATGTACATTGGAACCATTTCCAACGCGGAGAGTATGGTCACCTGTCTTCAAAACTTTGCTATTTCTCAGCCCCTGCATAGAATTGCAAATGTGAGAACCAGAACCGGTATCCAATACCCAGGAAGCACAGTTTATTGAAAAACAGTTTTTTGTCACAAACGCACCTGAAGCAGAAGCATCCCCAGGCTTCTTCTTGAGACTTAAGTACTCCGTGCAATTGCGCTTCCAATGTCCTGTCTTGTGGCAATGAAAACATTCGCCTTTCCCCGAGTCTCCAGCTTTGGACATTTCCTTTCCCTTCACCTTTTTAACTCCACCCTTAGGATTGGTGGGCTTCTTCTTTTTCTTTCCTTTGGCCTTCGCTTTTAGGCGAGAAGAAGAAGATTGCCCAATAGTCATAACGGGTGTTTTTGCTGACTTCATAGTGCTCTCTGCACTCCTTAACAGGTTAAGGTGTTCAGGGAGTTCCTTTTCCATGCCGTGCATGTTGAAGTTCACTATGAATTGAGCAAAGGTAGAGGGGAGGAACTGCAGAATAATATCTATATATTGTACATTGTCCATCGTCCATCCAAGGTCCTCAAGCTCTTCTATAAGATCTATCATCTTCAAAACATGGTCTCATACTGATGTGCCAGGGGCCATTCGCATCTGAAACAATTTCTTTGATACTTCGTATCGTAATACGCGGGATTGCTTACAACTCCTTTGTATGGAGAAATATACCATGAATGTCCATATCCTCGTGCTGCTTTTGATGTGTGTTATCCATCGATGCAAGCGCGAGGCATTTTGCCGTGGCACAGTCAGCGTCCCATGTCTTGCGGACTTCAATGTCCGCAACTGGGGATTTTGGACCTGGGAAGGGCAGGGCTGAAGCCGTGAGGACGTATGATACTTTATCATAAGTCAAGGCGATTTTCAGATTCCTCAGCCAGACTTTATAGTTGGTCCCATTCAGTTTGTTTTTATCTAGTAGAAGCTTGAGTCCAGTCATGGGTATCTGCCATTAAGAGAGAGAAAAGAATACACTCAGCGAAAGCTCTTGCATAGATCAGATTGGTTATTATCTTATCTAATCGATGTTTCCCACAGCTTTTATCGAGTTTTTCTTTCAAACCTTAAAAAGAAAACTAGCCAGGATTAATTACAGTCTACAACTTCGCTAACCGTTCAGCCAGGCCAGTGTCGGTACTTGAAGGAGGTTCCCCGTGCTTTCGCACGGACCTAATTAAAGTAAACCTCGTTTTCCCAGAGGCGGAGCCCCGTTAACACCTTTCTAGACACCTAATGAGTTAGCTAATTGTAAACTGTAAAACTCTCCTAAGAGCAACTATTGCCCACAGTGGATCGGGATCCAACCATCACATGGAAGGTATGCAATCTCATTGCAAATTTCAACTATTGAAATTCCCGATGTTGTTTTTACCCCTAGTACTTATGACCTTAACTAAGGTCAACAAATCATAAGTACCAGTCAAGTTCTATCCATCATTTCTTGATTAATTAGACCCACTCATATGACCCTTAACTATGGTCAACAAAGTCATAAGAATGTCCTAATTAATCTGCATCATATGCAATGTAGGAAGACATCACTTAGCTACCGTACACTACCCCTTAACTATAGTCAACAAACGTAGCACGAATACTAAGTACTCTACTTCCTAAAATGACGGAGGGTTGCGGATGATTTTTAAGAAAATCTTTAACGCTTTGAACTTGATATCATTGTAGAATCAAATGGATTTTCAAAAGGAGTGGCTTAAGCTCCGCAGTTTTGAAATGTAGCTTTTTCATAAATAGCCGAGTGGTTTTCAAATCCGATTCTACAACATCTTTTTAGTTTTATTTTCTTTACATTAATCACATTAATGCAATCCCATCATTTAAGTCCTTAAGCCAATCACAGAAAAGAAACGAAAATAACACGTACGCTTATGCCATCCGCATTCGCCGCAATGTTCCGTTATGCACCGTTAGGTTACTTAACTAACGGCATACCGGGACGGGACTAGCGCGGGTGTAAAACATAAGCAACGTCTACTATATATCATATATATAATATGTCATTCATCTCAGATATCACAGAACACAGGCAGCAAAAACATAGATATAATATGGGATATACTAGGACGTCCGTATTTAGTATTTTAGCCAGAATAGAAAATACGGATTCCACAGTCGCGATGAATAGCCAAGCCCACACCCTGGACCCCTACGAGAGCGGCAAGCGACCCTACCAATTCTAGAGTTTAGGAGACCCGGTCTCGACTCCTCGAGATGGCCTCCCACTGAACCCCAGAACCCGGTCACCTGTGCTCCCCTCCTTGGGTCCATCCTAATACGGAAAAGTAAATAATATACAACACTGGTGACACAACCTCAACCCGGAAGTGCCCCAAATAAAAGAATATTACATTACATTTGAAATTACATGAATAAAAATATAAAACTCTCATCTCACATAAAAAAAACCGGCTATTCAATCGCGACAATCCTGCACATCACATCTCAGCAACATATAATATCTCATATCATCAACGCAAGTAAGTATGCGTACCCCGATTGTCGTTGATGTATAGCAACGAAACCGGCGATATCGAACATACTACACTTATGGTCACAGTAAAGAAAGTGTAAAACTACAATATTTGGAATCCACATTCTCTTTAGACATCATAAATGCGAAATATCACATACTTCGTATTTCATGCCTAAACTGTATGAATTCCACATATTGTATCACATTCCAGATAAACAGACAGTATTAAAGTTTTCGAACGAACGATCAAGTACCCAAGATTCACTAAAGCTCAACACTTTAGCAGGTTCAAAAATCCGGAGTGAGACACAGTAGTAGCGGTTCAGCCGTAGAAGGGTCAAGCCAACGCCTCATATGTGGCACGCCGTACTGCCCCAAAACCTAAGGTTCAAAGGGCAGTTCAAGACGGTCACATAATCGAGTTAAGGTTTGTTGTCTTCTAGAGGGACCACCATAAAAAGACTTGCACGTACCTCCAAAATATTTAAACCCCGTGAACAGTGAACAAATCATACTCATTCAAACACTTCAATACTTTCTAATTTACCCGGAAAAGCAACGAAATGAAAATTCCGATCGAATCTATGCGTCCAAAACCATCTCCAGAAAATACAGTACTATATTCAGATTAAACATACCTAAAACACTGTACAAGCAGTATTATGAATTACTGTAGAAAAATGATGAAATGAACTCTCTGTACGGCCGCGGAATCGCGGCCTAAGCAAGTAATTGCCGCGGTTCCGCGGCCATATGTACGGATCATTTGTTCGTTTTTCACAGTATTCCATATAATTTCCTGCTCTATTTTTTAAGTATTTTTAATTCTGAAAAATGTCAGATTTTAAAATTTGTCCAGAGAGGGTCTTAAAATGTCGTATTTTTGTCCGATCGGGATTTTTACTTCGTCAAAGCGTCGCCTAATGTTCTAGGTCGGCTCTGATACCAATGAAAGGTTTGCCTAGCACCCTATGTATAGTTTTGAAGCATCACATGTCACAAAGTTTAAATTTTTATGATGCTAAGCAAGCATACAAAGGAATCGATCCTAGAAAATTAGGGTTTCGAAAGTTAAAGCCAATAAAACTAGGGTTTCGAGACTACAACCTTTGTAGCTCCCTTTCGCTAGACTCTTTGGCCTCTTGGGTGTTGGAAAACGACGATCCACCCGGAGTTCCTCGTCCAAGCTCGCAACTTCGATTATCAAGATGAGAAACGAAGAGAACACTCTAAACAAGTTGGATAAACTTGTGTAGAATGATGTTGTGGTTATGATTCTCACTTCAAAAACCTTTCTTGATGTGTGTTTTACTCACTAGAAAAAACTAGAGAGCAAAAGGAAGAAGGAGGAGGAAGATGATGGCTTTTGTTTTTAGCAAGAGTAGAAAAATGATAACTCTCATGAAGGAAAAAGAAAATATATGTATATATATTTTTTAATCCTCATATCAAACCATGGTTAGATGATGGAGACATTATTTAACTTGAGTTTAAAACACAAAGAGAAGGATAACTCATGGTTAGAAGTAGGTGAGCATGGTTAGGTTTAAAGAAGAATGTAGAAGCAAGCAAGAATTATCCTTTTCTTTTCTATTTTGTTTTAAACATAAAATCAAATAATAATCCATCCATTTATCCATGGTGTTAGTCTTATATTGCCACCATTTCCATGTGTAAACAACCATGATAGATGGTGTATGTATGTATGTATGTATGCACATCCATATGTGCATGAAACTAGTAAGATAGAAAGAAAAACATACATGCATGCATACACCCATCACATACAAGAAAAAAAGGTTTTAAGTGAGAAAACTAATGGTTAAATGATAAATCAACACTTGATTTATCAATCCGGCCATATCACATATGACCCTACCAAAAGCAAGCCGCCCGATCAATGTACGGTATCATATACGCGCATTTTAATCGGGTCCATGCGCATATCGCATACGCGCACCACAACGTTTCGCCTGGACTAGGTAACTCCTCTGTGGGACTCTAAGACTCGTCAATACGCCGGTAGAGGGTGATGATCATATCAAGCACCCCAGGCCGCAAGCGGTCAGCTAAACGTAACGGCCACCCGGGTATTGAGCGATCAGAAGAAAACAAGCGAACCTGCTACAACTCCCGTCAAGCCAACCGGCAACACTACCGTACAGTCCGGTCTCTTTGTCAGATATGCTGCATATCGAGCATAGGGATGGTCACGTCAACCCCAATAACTCAAGAAGTCGTGCCGATGAATGGTCTATAACAGATCGAGAAACTACTGATAACACTTATCAGTAAATCTTAGCAGCCCCGGCCAGGGACTTACTGATATAACCAGTCGGGCACAGCACAGCATCAACTCCCAATACCGGGAGAGATGAAACCCCTCCTATCGCTCATTGCCTTCGTGTGTCTCGGGACTGTATCCAACAGCCACCTGTTTGCACGACTCAGTAGAGCCGTGGAAGGGTGGCAATCGAAGAACAGTGGGAGAACACACAAGACTCTATGACGATTTCGGGTCTACAGACTAACCTGTACCAGTGTCACCTGAGAACTGCTATCCGACGATAGATATAATTCCATATAGGAGTTCTTGGTGAGTCCGTCCAGTGTACCCAGTCACCACTGAGCACCCGTATATGATCTTGATGTCAAACATTGATGAATGTGGGAACATCCATCGCCCATCGTATGGGTCTAGTATCATGTACGCTAGTCTACTCTGGTATATCAATGCCCCGTCTCGATATAACTACGACTAGGGACTTTCCAGGATATGCTTATAGACTACAGATGTCCCACTAGTATGATCTCCATCATAATCAGAGTAGTCAAGCCGATATCCTCAGGGCTTTATCAGCATGTATGAATGAATAAAACCATGATCAAATCAACATGTCAGATAAAGAAGAACTAGATAGCATACTATCATGTCGAGCAAGAATGCATACTGAATATATATATACATGTATAGATACATCCACTATCATATAATGGCCTCTAGGGCATACATATATCCAACATTTATATCTGTGATGTGATATATGTATTGAATGTCTGCTAATCGCTATATGTCGATTAGTGGGGGTTATACATATCTGTGATCTGTAATGTTGATGGTATGTGTATATGAATTCATTGGATTGTCGCGAGTGAATAACCGAGGGGTTGTGAGATGAGAGTTTTCTTTTCTTTCAATTAATGTAAAATTTGTAATTGATATAATATTATTTATTTGGCCGCACAACCGGGGTGAGGTTGTAGCCGTCATTGTATAATTTCTTTTACTGTTTTTGCTCCTAGGATAGACCCATGGAGGGGGTGCACAATCTACCGGGTACCTCGAAGTGCCGAGTGGCCTACTTACGTGTTGAGGGAGGTTGCTTCACTTCGGGTATTTGGCGGGTAGTTTGCCACACCCTTAGGGGTCTTGGGTGGGGTATTGGCTATTCACCGCGACCGTGTAATCCGCTTTTCGTTACAGGCTCGTACGAATTGCGGATTCCTAGTATATCCAATGTGTTCATCTGTGATATGAAATGGCTATCATTGCAATATATCTATATATGATATTTATTTAGGCGTTGCTTATGTTTTGCATCCGCGCTAGTCCAGCCCCCGCTTTGTCGTTAGTTAAGTAACCTAACGGGTAATGACGGGGCCCCGTGGCGAATGCGGATGGCATAAGCGTACGTCATATTTTGGTTGTTTTCTGCAATGGTAGGATTAAATGATGGGACGCATTAAAAAGAATTAATGCAAGAAAATAAACCAAAGTAAAGTCGTTGGAACACTTTCAAAACCACTCAGTTCTTTTCAAAAACCAACTTTTAAATGCGGAGTTTGAGCCACTCCTTTTAAAAGCTATCTCGTTCCATCGATTATATCAAGTTCACTACGTTCACGGTTTTGCCAAAACCATTCGTAGCTTTCCGTCGTTTCACATGAATAGTCAATAGTATTCAAGCTATGTATGTTGGCCAAAGTCAAGGCATAGTGATTGGTAGCTATTGGGTATTCATGTGCAGCATAGATTGATGTGTTGGTTTGGGACAGTTGTACTGCCATGTTGGCCAAAGTCAAGGGTATGTATGGGTGGGTTCAAATTAACCTGGAGAATGACGGGTAGAACTTGACATGCGACTTATGATATTTTGGCCAAAGTCAAGGTCATAAGAGCATGGGGCAAAAATCCACATCGGGAGTTTCTAAAGAACCAGAAACTTGCTAGTGCTGCATACCATTTGGAGTGTGATGATTCTGGTAGGATTCCTTCAGTTTTGTAACGCGATGATATTTGGATCCCGATCCTACTGTGAGTATATGCTACTCCTCGGAAAATTTCTCACTTAACGATCAATGTTATAAACCAAGTAGCTGTCTAGAAAGGTGTTAGCGGGGCTACGCCCCAGGGAAAAGAGGTTATTTAATTAAGGAACTTCGCGAAAGCGTTGAAAAACCTCTCTCGAAGTACCAACACTGGCCTGGCTGAACGGTTAAGCAAGTATTGTACGGTGAGATTGATTCCGACTAATTCTTCTTTTTTGGTTTGAGGAGGAATTCGAGATACAGTGGGAGCCATCCTGTTTAGACAAACTAAAAACCACTCTAAACTTGCAAGAGTATCATGCTGAGTGTTTCTTCTCTCTCTCCTAATTGGAGCGACCAATCGTCATGACCGGACTTAAGTTACTTCTAGATAAAAATATACTGACAGGGCCAAACTACAAAGATTGGCTCAGGAATGTCAAAATGGCAATCACTTACGACAAGCTGGGGTATCTTCTTACCACCAAAGCTCCCCCTGTCTTAGGTCCCACCTCCAGCGTCGCGGATAGGGAAATCCATAAGACCTGGGAGATCGATTGCGCGAAGGCCAAGTGCCTCGTGCTTGCCTCTATGGACAATGAACATCAGAGGAGGCACGAGAATATGGACTTCGAATCCACATTTCTCCATACAAAAGAACTGTATGGAGAGCAATCTCATATCGCAAGATACGAAGTGTCGAAGAAACTGTTTTCGGCAAGGTTGGCAATCGGATCATCGGTAGCGGAATACGTGCTTAAGATGATTGGCTTCATTGAGGAGCTCGCTGACCTTGGGACCACGTTAGAGAACGAGCTCTATACGGACTTGATTCTCCAGTCCCTTCCTTCCACTTACGCCCATTTTATCCTGAACTTCAACTTGCAAGGAAAAGAAGTTGAACTTCCGGAGCACCTCAACATGCTGAGGAGTGCAGAGGGCACCCTATAGAAAGGTTGGGATACATCCACTTTGTTTGTAGGAGGATCTTCCTCTTCTAAGTCCAAGGCGAAAGCCAAGGGAAAGAAGAAGAAAGCCCCCGCCAAACCAAGGGGCGGTGTTAGTAAAGTGGATACGAAGGGAAAAGCAAAGGCAAAAAAGATAGCGAGGAAGCTTGTGGGAAAGGAAGAATGCTTCTATTATCATAAGAAGGGACACTGGAAGAAAGATTGCAGGGCTTGGAAGGCCAGAAACCAGGATCCGAAGCAAGTTGTGGCTTCGGCTTCAGGTGTGTATGTTATTGAAAAATGTCTTTCAATAAACTTTACTTCATGGGTATTGGATACCGGATCAGGATCTCATATCTGTAATTCTTTGCAGCCATTGAGAAAGCGTAGGGTTTTGAAGGCAGGTGATATGACCCTCAGAGTTGCAAACGGAGCTGGCATGGATGCTGAGTCCGTGGGGGACTATCACCTGGGCCTGTCAGATGGACACATTTTGGTTTTGCGTAATTGCTATTTTGTACCCAATGCAACTTGTAATATCATTTCTGTATCTTTATTATCTAAAGAAGGTTATGAATTTGCATCTGTAAGTAATGTTGTAAACATTCACCTTAATCAAGTTCTGATTAGGTCAGGTACATTAAGCAATGGTATATACGTATTAAACCAACCACAGATTTTCAATGTCCAGAATACACACAAAAGAAAGTCTCCGGAAACTAATCAGGCTTTCTTATGGCATTGTAGACTAGATCACATCAATGAGAGAAGATTGACTAAGTTACATACAGAAGGATATTTGGATCCATTCCAATATCAATCATATGCAACTTGTCAATCCTGTCTCAAAGGAAAGATGACAAGGACTCCGTTCACTGGACACGGAGTAAGAGCGAGCGAGCTCTTGGGACTCGTACACAGCGACGTGTGCGGTCCAATATCTACACAGGAGCGAAGCGGTTTTTCTTACTTCATTACTTTTACGGATGACTTTTCAAGGTACGGATATGTCGTCTTGATGAAACATAAATCCGAAGCCTTTGGAAAATTCCAGGAATATAAGAATGAAGTAGAAAAACAAACCGGCAAAAGTATCAAAACACTGAGATCTGATCGAGGTGGAGAATACTTGAGTGCCGAGTTCCTGGATTACCTAAAAGAGAATGTTATTCTCTCTCAGCTTACTCCTCCATACAGTCCGCAACATAACGGTGTATCGGAGAGACGGAACAGGACCCTATTGGATATGGTACGTTCCATGATGAGTAACGCTGAGTTACCGCGATCATTCTGGGGATATGCGCTAGAATCAGCTGCATATATTTTGAACCGAGTTCCAACTAAGACTGTGCCTACCACACCATATCAGATGTGGTGTGGGAAGAAACCCTATCTTAAGCACATTAAGACATGGGGATGTCCAGCTTTTGTTAAAAAGCAGCATGCGGACAAACTCGAGCCACGCTCAGTACAGTGCAAGTTTGTGGGATATCCAAAGAACTCCAAGGGATATTTCTTCTATTGCGAAGAGGAACAAAAGGTTTTTGTTTCTCGTCATGCCCACTTCTTGGAACACCAGTTCTTAGAAAAAGAAATAAGTGGGAGCGCAATAGAACTGGAAGAAATTCCAGAACCACAGACTATTACTGAAAGCTTAGTAGAACTAGAGGGTTCGAATGTACATGACATTCCTACGCCGCTCCGCAGGAGTAGTAGGCAGTCTCATCCGCCCGAGAGATACTACGGTTTTCTCATAGACGGGGCTAGAGAGGATTGCATCATTGATTATGATGAGCCTACTAGCTTCCAGCAGGCCGTTCAGAGCGTTGACTCAGTAAAATGGCTGGATGCAATGCGGACCGAAATGGAGTCCATGTACACCAACAAAGTATGGACGTTGGACATTGTTCTAGATGGGGTAAAACCCGTAGGATGCAAGTGGATCTTCAAAAGGAAGATTGGTGTAGATGGACAGGTTGAGACCTATAAGGCTAGACTTGTTGCAAAGGGTTTTCGTCAAAGACCTGGTTTGGACTATGATGAAACCTTTTCTCCAGTAGCTATGCTGAAATCCATTCGGATCCTTCTTGCCATTGCTGGTTTCCACGATTATGAGATTTGGCAAATGGACGTAAAGACCGCTTTTCTAAATGGAAATTTAGAGGAGTGTGTCTATATGGACCAGCCAGAGGGTTTCATTTAGAGTGGGAGCAGCGGAAAGGTGTGCAAGTTGCTTAAGTCCATTTATGGACTAAAGCAGGCATCGCGGAGTTGGAACATCTGTTTTGATGAGACGGTCAAAGAATTTGGCTTTATCAAAAATCCAGATGAACCATGCATCTATAGTAGATTTGTAGCAAGAACTGTCGTATTCCTCGTATTATACATGGATGACATTCTCTTGATAGGAAATGACATTCCTGTGCGACAATCTGTCAAAGGGTTCTTGTCACACAGGTTCTCCATGAAGGACCTGGGCGATGCCAACTACATTCTGGGGATCCAGATCTATCGTGATAGATCTAAAAGGATGTTGGGACTTTCACAGTCCAGGTACATCGACACCATACTGAAACGATTCAGTATGGAAGATTCCAAGCGCGGTAATCTACCGGCTTGTCACGGAATCACTCTCTCCAAAGAGATGTCTTCCAAGACTGATTTGGAAAGGGTTCGCATGTCATCAATATCCTACGCATCTGCGGTAGGCTCTATTATGTATGCGATGTTGTGTACCAGACCAGATGTAGCATACGCATTGAGCGTTGTAAGCCGGTATCAGTCGGACCTAGGGGAGAAGCACTGGATAGCGGTAAAAAACATTCTCTAGTACCTGAGAAGGACTAAGGAGATGTTCTTAGTGTATGGCGGAAAAGACCTCCAGATCGAGGCCTTTGCTGAATCCAGCTTCCAGAGTGACAAGGATGATTCCAAGTCCATGTCGGGTTATGTCTTTACCCTCAATGGAGGGGCGGTGTGTTGGAAGAGTTCCAAACAGGAAACCGTTGCTGTCTTGACGATGGAAGCGGAATATATCACTGCTGCAGATGCCGCAAAAGAAGCCGTCTGGATGAGGAAGTTCTTAACGGAACTTCAAGTGGTTCCGTCCATTGTTGATCCAATACCTCTGTATTGCGACAACAACGGGGCTATAGCTTTAGCGAAAGAACCCAGATCCTATCAGAAGTCCTGACACATCTTGAGGCGGTATCACCTGATCAGGGAGATCGTGGGTCGCCAGGAGATCGAGGTTCGGTGAGTTGCTATGGAAGATAACACTGCTGATCCACTCACGAAGGCCTTACCCCAGACTCAGTCCGAGCGGCTGATCGAGATGATAGGTCTTCGATACGCCAGTACATGGCCTTAGTGCAAGTGGGATATTGTTAGTGTATATGCCCTAGAGGCCATTACTGTATCATACTAGTTTGTATATTACTTAATGGAAGCTTGGGATATTCACCTTGTATATACAATCTTGCTCAAAATGGAAGTATGCTACTTGTTTTGTTTCTACTTTAATATGTGCATGTGTTTCTTTTAGCATATCGCTTATACATATTAGTAGAGCCCTTAGGATCTTTGCTTGATTACCAGCGTTGTGATGGCAGTCACACTCGTGGGGGCTGGGTAATCCACAAGCACATCCTTATACAGGTCCCTAGTCGTAGGACTATCGAGACGGGGCATCGATACTTCGGAGTAGACTAGCGTATGCGCTTCTCATCCCAGCAGGGGAGACGGTCTGTCCCACAGCCGTCAGTACGCCGTACTTTAGATAGTATGCGGGTGCTCGTTAGGTTACGAGTAGACTGGACAGGACTCATCGGGAACTGATTGGTTGGTACTATACCTATCGTCAGTCATCAGTTCCCAGGTGACATGAGTACAGCTTAGTCCGCTGACTTGACACTGTCACTTCTCCTCGAGTGTGTTCCTACTGTACTTTGATTACTACCCTACCACGGCTAAAAGGAGTCGTGCAAACAGGTAGTAGTTGGGTGCAGTCCCGAAGCACTTGGAGGCAGTGACGGTTAGATAGGATTCGTCTCTCCCGGTATTGGGGGTTGACATCGCGCTGTGTCCAGGAGAGCTATTACACAAGTAGTCCCTGGCCAGGGAAAGCAAGATATACTGGTAGGTTTCCAGTGTTATCTCAGGGTGTTCTGGGCTACACTCCGACACGACTTGTACCGCTATTAGGGGACTGACGTTTACCGCCCCCTAGGCCCGCCATGTGATGTATTCAGACGAACAGACCGGACTGTACGGAGATTGTCACATTCATGCTCAGTAGGAGTTCAGATGGGTTTCACCTCGTCCGTCTTCTTATCGGCATCTACCTGGTAGCCGTTACGCACAGCTAGTGCCGTTTGCGGTCTGTGGTTAAACCAATACTTCCAGCGTAGTGTCGAGTCTTTAGAGTCCCACACAGAGAGCTATTCTCCTTTAGGCAAAGAGTAGAGGTCGCATGGTTTTGCGACATGTCGCATGGTTTTGCGACAGGGCTCGGTCGCATCCGTGCACTTGTGCACGTTTAGTGACCGGTCAGTTTATATACTAGTGGGGTTTGGTTTAAGCCAGATCCTAGTATACGTTTTGGGATTGGTTTTATCTCGTTTGTATTCGGGTTCCCCGGAACGCGGATGTGTATGCACAGTTGACAAAGACAGAGGCAGAGGATTCTCGTTAGGGTTGTTGACTGTTGACTTTTTGCTAAACCCTAATGAGAATAAGAAATATGATTAACAATAATATTAATTAAGCATTATTGTGACATGGTTGTTGATGGTTGACTTTGTTGACTTGTTGACTTAGTTGACCGGTTGACTAGGTTGGACTAGTTGACCTTCATCATTAAAATGGCTATCATTTCCATGGCAAAGACTTTTGCTTACTTGTTTCTTTTTGTAAAATGAGTGCATGAAATGATATGGCCATTTTGACTTGAACCATTACATAATACTTGATTACTATTATTTGTTATGATGTTATTGGATTATGAGAGCATGGGAGCAAAAAGTCTTGCTCATTCTTGCTTTTGCTTTCTCTCTCTTGCCATCACTTGCTCATGCTCTCCTTCTTCCTCTTGCTCTCTCTTGCTCAAGGAAAACCCCTCTCATGAGTTGAGAACCATTGCCTTAGAGATAAAAACACAAAAATAATCCTCTACTCATCCTAGTTCACAAGGCCTAGCAAGCCAAGTGTTCTAGTTTCTTCAAGTTCAAAGAAGAAGACAAATGGTAGAAGCTTTCGGGTGGATCCATCTTCGGCGCGAGAAGACGACGAGGGGAGGCCGGTCCGTACACAACAAGAGTTGAAGACGAAGGAGTTCAAGAAAGGTATAACCCCCTAACCGAGTAGGTAAAACTCCTAGTTAGGTTGTTAGGTAGTTGTTTAACAAAGATCCGTATTATGAGTCCATGTTACCACCCTTGAAAAAATCGTTTTTCACTATTTCCGCAACCCCAAAGAACCGGGGAAGGGTAACGTGGACTTACATTAGCTATGTTTTCCGGTATTTGGATTCTTGGTTTTGAGTTATGGTATTGTATTTGGTCGTTGTATGTTTGTACGTCAACGACAAGGGTAGTTGATTGTTTTACATATGTAGGCTATAAGTTCTAACCTATGAGCGCACTGCGTGCCGTTTTGGATTACGGAACTTGATGTTAATAGTTTTGTGATTTCATTTTGATTGTAGGTACTTTCGCGTGGATTCCGAAACGACGAAACGCATCGACTATGGTTAAGCGAGGAGTTTAGCAGGTGAGTAGATTTATATCTACGGGGGAAGTCGGGTGGATGGCGTATAGTACCCCGCAAACATTGATATGGAATATCATTTGATTATTTTATCTTGATAAATGATATGCGATGGACATGATTGTACGATTTAAAAATGATAATATGATAGAAGTTGATGCTAATGAACATATTGATATATGAGAATATGAAATGATAAGTGAATCAGGATGGGTACGAATTTAAAGAGAACAAGTGTGATGTTTATATTAATGTGATGAACGAGTAGACGATGTGATATGATGACTTAGTATGATATGTCATTTTATGGATTCGAGTCGATATGAGATTGTCGATACCTTTGTAGGTCCCCTGATACGAGTTTGACATGGATGTGACCAGAAAGATAGGTGTATATATATATATGGATAATGTTTTTGCATACTGAGTGATATGCCGTACGAGACTTAGATCCGTACCCCCGATTTTGTATAGGTTGATAGAATCCCTAGATTTGTTTTAATGCCGCCGTATGATAGATTTACCGTACGCGATGAGTTTTATCTGTTGTTTTATCCATACCCTTGTTTAGAGGAGGCTGTACGATGGATTGTACCGTACGTGATGTTGTGAGGCTGGATGCCGATTGATGGATTCACTGATTCGGATATATATTGTAGACACGTATACCTTATAGCTTTTAGCTGATGATGTACTGTATGCTACGATCGTGTTATTCTCATTGCATTAAATATACGTGTGCTAGTATACCTACACCATTATCGATGATGCATATGTTATACTTACATAGATTTGCCGGTTCACACACCGTCATCATCGATAATTGCCATATCACTACATAGTAGAATTGCTACATCATGCCATGATATATTTGCTGTTTTCATATCACTGTTCTACGTTGCATGAGATATACGGACATGCTTGCATCCTGTTAAATGTTGCATACATACTGACATGTACACCCACATATCTTGCTATAGCTGCATATACCCCTAAGTGGTATTGTATTGACATGTGATTTTGAGACGTTGATTATTGTGCTATTGCGCTTATGAAATACATCATACATACTTGCTTACATATAGATACTTATACCTTGCTACAGTTACATGTACACCTCATATGATGCTGTACCTTATTTCGGAGGATTTGGGAACCGCATGACATATTTTAAAGCTGGATTCATTTAAAAGAGTGGTTTTGCCTTAATATGCTCATATTGCTGTTTTATGTTGCATATATCAGTTTTCATGGATTTCATGTGATTTATGGATTTGAGAACCGTGGGGGTGGTTCAAGAAATTATATATTGTTTGAAAACCCGGTTTCTCTTGATATGATATTTCAGTGAGTCCACCATGAGTTTTCTCAGTTCTGAGACTTGTGTTATATTACCCGATGCGAGGAGTGAGTAGGCCGTGTGCGGGTACATGGTGGGGGCCGGTATGGTTCCCCTCGGCAAGAAGTTCACAGATGATGGCGATGAGCCTGGAAGGTAGGCAAGTACCTACCAGTGATTGTATTTGGACTCGGTGGTTATCTTGGGGATACCGACTGGAGTGATGTACGGACATGCCATCAAGGCCAGTCGTGGTGACGGCGCCTGAGACATGAGGATTTACGTGTCGATGCTAGACACGGGTTTCATGATGTTTTCGAGTGTCGATGTGGACACTCCGGTTCCATGATTTTGTTGTGTCGAGAGGGACACACGTTGATTTATATCCCCATTTTACCTGCATATGCTTTTATAATATTTACATGCAGGAGTTGTTGTGTCAGTGGTTGACACGTGGACGAGATCCACTGCATACATGCATTGATTATATTGTGGACGAGATCCACTGCATACATGCATTGATTATATTGTGGACGAGATCCACTGCATACATGCATTGATTAAATTGTGGATGAGATCCACTACATACATGCATTGATTATATTGTTGGATGATATCCACTTGCTGATAAGAAGTTATTTATGTGTTGGCACATATGCAGATACGGCAACCCTAGATATCATAGTATTATCTTTATGATATAGTTGACCTAGGAATCATTGTTTATTTCGATTTCTATCTGATGATGTTTTTCTATTCACGAGTTGTCAACTCACCCCTGTTGTGCCACAGCTCTTGCAGGTTGTCCGCATGGATCAGTAGCGACATCGCTGGCACACAGCTTGCTTTCGGGTGTTTTGCTTTGGTAGGTGGTACATGTTGGATCATACCCCTCTTGTATTTATATTTCATACTGTATCTAGTCAACTCGATCAATCAAACTAGTAATTATATATGTTAAGGACTTAGAAGACTTTTAGTTGCGAGACTTGAGGGATGGGTTTTATGTTCGCTTTTGGGGTTGATGTTTTGCTTTACTTTTTCCTTGTGTGGATCTTCGCCGTTGGGCGTCATATACTTGTTGTTTATGCTTTTGGTGGTTGTTTCCGCCGTTGGGCGTGATTTGCTCCCGTTTAGGGATGCTTTATTATATTTTGTGTTGTACCCGTTTTCGGGGTTAGTTTTTACAAGGGAGGTGCTGCCGAAATTTTAAAAATACAAAACATGATTTACTATACCTTTATTTCAAAGTTTCACCTCATTATTACTTAAAAAGTTTTAGATTTCTGGGTTTCAGCTTAGTTGAATTACATTACGCCTGTAGACGTCGTGTGATTTAAGTGCTGGTCGCAAGCTAATATTTTAGGTTGTGACAAAGTTTGTATCAAAGCGCTAGGTTTAACCTTGGTTCAAGTTTAGGTTTGACTAAGTGGGTTCTAGGGTGTATATATATTTCGGAACCTAGGCTTGACCTTACGGAACATAGACTTGAACAAGGCGGTGTTAGACCCGAACTTTCGTTACATAGGCTGACCCTAATTGATGGAGGATGTAGCTTGAGTTGAGTGACGTACCGTACGTATGTTCCGCGGCATATTTACGAAACGATACTCCACTTAAGAAACCTTAGGATGTACATATCTTGAGATTGGTGATTCTCTTCGTTTCCTTGATTATACATCCATTTGAAAGCCTTGATTCTATTCGTTTACATGATCATACTCTCACTGATTCCGTTCCTCCTTATGATCATATATTCTTCTGGATCTGTTGATTCATTTCATCGCTTTGATCTTTTTCGTCGATACTTGATTGTGGTTCATGTCACCATGGTTTGAGCGTAGTTTGAGTTGCTGCTTGTGATGCGGTCAGGGCGAGCTCATCGTGGACGAGGACTGACCATCATGTTTTCTGATGACATGGGAACGTATCGATGTAGTGTTGTGTTGTGATCTCTCGTTTGAGACTAGTGTGCGGTTTTGTACCGGATGATCGGACTTTTGTTAGAGGCTGCCTGTGGGGAGAGGACTGTTGATGTGCAGCATACCTCAGAGATTTATGATGTCATCGACCGTGTAGACATATGACCTAGCTGTTGCTGAGATTGATGTGATGCCGCTTCCAGAGCTTACGAGCTGAGATCGCCGGAGCTTTCAGGCAGAGACGCGACAGGTGATAACTAGTCTATCTTGAGTTGAGAGACGGAGGTGATTCGTTAGATTTGATACGCCGACGTAGGCCCTGTTGAGTTGATGATTTCCAGTGTGGAGAGTCTTACTCAGATCTAGAGTAGATCGATCCAGGGATGTTGATCGTTGGATGTTCCGATGTGAGATCGGTAAGCTGATCAGTTTCAGATAGAGGACCTTACCCAGATGTGTTGTGAGTTGATCGAGAAACAGATGAGTTTTGAGTATTCCTTCGATGGTTGGGACGAGTTCCCGATGACGTGTTCGGCTAAACATCTTCTACAGAGTAATGAAGATGCCGAGTTTGTGATTTCGAGTCTGTGCGAGGGATTTCGGATTGATTATCACCGAGAACATTTGTAGTACGCAGATAGCATGACGTGAAGTCGAAGTGGACGACAAAAAAGACGAGTGGAGCAAGAGGTTCGTGCGAGATGTTAACGAGCTGTGGTTATTCCCCGTTAAGATTAGAGATCGGATGTATATACAGAAGCATTAGAATACGACCAGTTCCCAAGAAAATGCTGTGATGAGAACGCAGATGTCTAGAGAATGAGAAAAGATTTGGTAAGTGTACCAGCCTCCGTACAGTTCGGTATAGGCGAGATCGGAAAAGACCTTGAGCCAGTTCCTTTCAGGACACTACTGTGATGAGATTGCACCAAGGATCAGTTATGTCATGTGTATTCAGAAGGCCAGAGGCCGACGCCAGTGACGTGCTGCTTTATGAGTGATCATACTAACGGGCCGAGAGATGACCTGAGGTGTGCCAGAGCGGAATCGTTTCCGTTAGCACACCTGGCCGGGTAGATGAGCCGATAGAGTGCGAGATAGGTAATCCACAGAGAAATGAGGATCCAGAGATAGAAGAAGGCAGACCGTGAGCAGGAGACAAGCGGATGTTCTTGCTCTGCCAGTTTGGGCGCACCGACTTTTTCGATATTGTAGGAGGTGTACCTCAATGTCATTTGTTGCGATTTGCGTTGTGATCCGAGTATCACGCTTATTTCGCTTGGATTTGAGTTTTGATGATTGAATTTCAGGATGTAGTTTTCGTGCACCATGGCTACATCTGCTGGGTATTTACATTTTTGTGCATAGTTATTGCACTTGATATATTTTATACACCGTGGTATTGATGTCGATTTTGTGCCTTATCTGCACATGTTTTTGATATTTCGGGCACTAGACGCACATGATTTGATATTTCGTGCAGTGGATGCACAGGATTTGATATTTCGTGCACTAGACACACATGATTTGATATTTCGTGCAGTGGATGCATAGGATTTGATATTTCGTGCAGTAGATGCACAGGATTTGATATTTCGTGCACTGCATACACAGGATTTGATATTTCGTGCAGTGGATTTGATATTTCGTGCAGTGGATGCACAGGAATTGATATTTCGTGTAGTGGATGCTTTTTACGAACCCGACGCGCTTGGGTCGAATTTTTGCGCATATTAGGCGCTTGGTATTGGATTTTGTGCACATCGGATGCACTTGAGTGAGATTTTACTCGTGCATGTTGGATGCCCTTGATATAGATTTTTATCCATGCATATTAGATGCGATTTTATTCGTGCATGTGGGATGCACTTGATTTCGATTTCGTTCGTGCATGATGGATGCACTTGAATTGGACTTTCACGCACGTTGGGCGTGTGATATGATTTTTGTGCACACCTGATGCACCCGAGTGGGGTTTTCATTCTTTCATGTTAGTTGCACTGGATTGAGATTTTCGTGCACTATAGATGCACTAGTTGTTGTTGTCATGCACGCCAGTTGCATTGGATAGATGTTTTCGTGCACACCCGCTGCACTCAGTTTTACTTTTGTGCATATTGTCGCACTTGTATTAGATTTGGTTTTCCGTGCGTACCAGACGCACATGATGGTTGGACACGCCTTTTAAGGCTGCTTTTGCTTTTGAGCACTTTATTTTCATGATGAGGCCCTATACCTTGTAGTACCCTATCAGGACTGATCCGAGGACTGTACCTGTGTACTTTGCATGCATAAAAATTTTACCAAGATGTTTTCGAAAAGGAGCTATAGTCTCGCTATTTCTTACATGTTTGTGAGTGACACGAACGTTTACTAAGGAAAACCTTTTGGGATATTTCAAAAAGGCGGAACGTATATTTGAGCAAAACATATATGCTAGTATATTATTTCTTTACAAAGGAGCGTCCGCCACTTGTGCCGTGAGTTACGCATTACATGGAAATTCAGAAAAGATTCTGCATATGTTTTATTCGGTATTTAGAGCTTTTTCAAGGATGCGTACTATATATATATTATAGTATTTGCTTAGAGTATATTGGATTTCAGTAGTGCATTTCGAGATCTGTATCTCCTTTGTAACTCCGATGATATGCGTGCAAGTCCGATGATTTGCGTAACGCTTGACGGAGTTCGGTTTTGAGTTTCATTTACGGCTTCAGGCGCATGCGACGCGTTACGTTATTTCTGTTGCTTCCGTGATTTCGGATCCCTGTTGATTGAGTTGGATTTTGAAATGTTTTAGTATTGGGGGTTTAAATTTAATTCGGGGACCGAATTTCTTTAAAGGGGGAAGATTGTAACGTTTCTGAAATCGTTATGTGAATTTTTCCGTTTTAGGGTAAAATAGTCGGTATTTTCCGTTTTAACCCGATAGTGATCAAACTTCTGTATAAACTTGTTTGCAACTAGTTTTACTAGAATGAAGCTAGTTTGCTGGTTTTTTGGGTCACTTGGAAGTTTTGGTTCACTTTGAAAATTTTCCCTAATTAAAGTATTATTTTAAGTTGTTAATTATGCACTTAATTAGTGGTAATTACAATTTTGGTTTGGGTTAATTACTTCTAATGTGAATCTATACTAATCTAATCACTAGATTAGGTTTAATTCAACCATCCATAAATATCTAGATATTTAGGTTAAAAGGAAATTATTTTAAAAAGAAAGAAAAGGTCGCAAAAAGGACTTTAATGCATTTATTTGGATTTATTGCTATTTGTAGCTAGATTTTTCCTTCATTTCACAAAACCCCCTCCATCTTTGCTCCTTGGCCGAGCCACCCCTTGGTTCTTCCCTCTCTCTCTTCTTGCTTCTATTTCTTCATTCCAAGCTCATTAAATCATCAAAAATCCTTAATTAATCCCACAAACTCAAAAATAAATCATTACCCATTTTTCCTTAAGCCTAAACAAGCTTAGATCTTCATGAAAGGTTTCATTTTGGATGCTAAAACTTGGAGTTTGTTGCAATTTGAGATCTAGTTTGTGAGGTATAAACTCTAACCCTAATCTTTAAATTTTTGTTTAAATCCTAAAAGCTTGCTTATTTAGATGTTTAATATAGCTTCAAGTTCATGTTTTGTTGATTCATGATAAGGATTATGAATTTCAAGTTAAGGTTTTGAAGTGTTTAAGTGGTTAATCTTGAAGTGTAGACTTGGATAACTTAATCATATTGTGAGTATGATATTTGTTAATTTCCTAATTTGTCTAATTGAGTCTTTATGCAAACTATGTTTTTCTAAAACATAATTGGGTGCGATTAAAATTATGGAAATGCTTTGGATAACTTAGTTAAGCTACTTGGCGATGTTTGTGATCGCTAGAATTTATGTAAATTTTTAGAATTGAGCTAAAATGATATAAACTGCTTACTAGGTTTTCGGTAAAAATTAGACGTGAGTTTTATTGGATGTGGAGATGACGTAAATATTATTATCTACGATTTTTATCGTTTTGTGAATGAGTATTGGTACTATTGGGTTTTTGGCGTGGAGTTTTCATGTATAATGACCCTAGTTAGGGTTTTGGTTATGTTTTCCGGTATTTGGATTCTTGGTTTTGAGTTATGGTATTGTATTTGGTCGTTGGATGTTTGTACATCAACGACAATGTTAATTGATTGTTTTGCATGTGTAGCCTATAGGTTATAACCTATGAGCGCACCGCGTGCCGTTTTGGATTTTGGAACTCGATGTTAATAGCTTTGCGATTTCATATTAATTGTAGGTACTTTCGCGTGGATTCCGAGACGACGAAGCGCATCGACTACGGCTAAGCGAGGATTTAGCAGGTGAGTAGATTTATATCTATGGGGGAAGTCGGGTGGATGTCGTATAGCACCCCCACAAAAATTGATATGGAATATCTTCTGATTATTTTATCCTGATAAATGATATGCGACGGAATGATTGTAGGATTTACAAACGATAATATGATAGAAATTAATGCTAATGAACATATTGATATATGAGAATATGAAATGATAAGTGAATCAGGATGGGTACGAATTTAAAGAGAACAAGTTTGACGTTTATATTAATGTGATGAACGAGTGGACGATGTGATATGATGACTTAGTGTGATATGTCATTTTATGGATTCGAGTCGATATGAGATTGTTGATACCTTTGTAGGTCCCCTGATACGAGTTTGACATGGATGTGACCAGAGAGATAGGTATATATTTATATATATGGATAAGGTTTTTGCATATTGAGTGATATGCCGTACGAGACTTAAATCCGTACCCCCGATGTTGTATAGGTTGATAGAATTCTTAGATTTGTTTTAATGCCGTCGTATGATGGATTTACCATATACGATGAGTTTTAGCTGTTGTTTTATCCATACCCATGTTTAGAGGAGACCGTACGATAGATTGTACCGTACGTGATGTTGTGAGGCTGGATGCCGAATGATGGATTCACCGACTCGGATATATATTGTAGACACGTATACCTTTTAACTTTTAGCTAATGATGTACTTTATGGTACGATCATGTTATTCTCATTGCATAAAATATACCTGTGCTAGTACACCTGCACCATTATCGATGATGCGTATGTTACACTTACACAAATTTGCCGGTTCACACACCTTCATAATCGATAATTGCCATGTCACTACACAGTAGAATTGCTACATCATGCCAAGATATATTTGCTATGTTCATATCACTGTTCCACGTTGCATGAGATATACGGACATGCTTGCATCCTGTTAAATGTTGCATACATACTGACATGTACACCCATATATCTGTAAGTCTACGGTAGCGCCCCGGCCGCCTGTCCGAGGCAAAAATACGGAAACGAAAACATTTTCTAAACTAGAAACAGGCGCTATCGCAGACTTTAATCCCGGATCGAACCATTAACCTATAACTAGCTAACTAGAGAAGGGTTAGAAAAGCTATACCGATTGATCTGTGTCCTTCGGTCGTTGGCCACCAACCCAAGCTCCTCGCGGCATCTCTGATCTCCGGTCTTCTTGTCGGAAAGAGCACCACATCTTCGAGTCTTTTTACGGGCTCCCGCTTCGTCCGAAGCAACTCAGACACGAAGTTTGCTAGCCGGCGTGTCCAAAGTGAAGTAGAGAATGTGTGTGATCAGTTTGTCTCAAGCATCTATTGATTCTCAACACATGAGAGTGTATGGATGGAGGTTGAAGATGAAGCCATCAATGGAAATGGTGAGCTAGAGGAAGAAGAAGAAGAAGGAGCCATTTCTTTCTTGTGTGTTCTATAATAAAATGAGAGAGCGAGAGTCAAAAATACAAGACCAAAACTCCCTCTTGGCTGCCCACTATCTCTTTTCTCATCATATCAACACAAAATCAATCAAATAATGTGACACATGTACAAAGAAAGAGACCATGAGTCACCACTTATGCATGTGTCACAATTAATTCTCCTAATAATGATTTCTAGCTCATTATTTCCATTTTTAAACATTAACCCAAATATTTACAACAATAAAAAGGTACGGCAACATCTAAAGTAAACTCGTGATGGATCATAAGGATACCCCTCACCAGTATATACATACCTGCATCCGTATTCCGACTGAATGCGAATGTTATGAGACTAAAGTAATCCAACAAATCTAATACTATGATCCGGCTTAAACAAAAGCCCACTAGTATGATCCGCCCGATCATGATCCTTGCACAATGCACGTATTTGATCGGACCCTGCCATATATCATACGTCCTCTACAACGTTTCGCCCGAAACATGAGAAACTTTCTGTGGGGGACTCTAAAAACTCGTCAATACTTTGGCAGTGGATTTAACTACTAGCTCGTCAGTGGTACTAGCTGTACGTAACGGGCTACCAGGTATTGACTAAAAGGGAGGTCGATGAGCGAACTCATCCTGACACCATACTGAGCCTGTCAGTGACAATATCCGTACAGTCAGGTCCGTTCGTCTATGAGCATCGCATGTCGGGCATAGGGGGTTGGTAAAAGTCAGACCCCCAAAAGCGGTACAAGTCGTGTCGGAGTGTAGCCCAGAACACCCTGAGATACTACTAGAATACCTACCAGTAAATCTCCTGCCTTGGCCAAGGACTTCATGTAATGGCTCTCCTAGACACAGCGCGATCTCACCCCCAATACCGGTAGAGACGAAACCCCTGCCGATCCGCTCACTGCCTCCATTTGGCTCGGGATTGTATCCAACTAAAAGCTATTTGCATGACTCCTTTGATCCGTGGTAGGGTAGTAATCAAAGCACAGTGGGAACTCACACGAGACAAATGACGATCTCAGGTCGATGAACTAACCTGTACACATGTCACCAGGGAACTGCTATCTGACGTCAGGTATAATACCAAATAACATGTTCCCGGCGAGTCCTGTCCTATGTACTCATAACCTAATGAGTACCTGTATACATCTTAGGTGAACCAACTGACACCAATGGCTTGTGAGACCGGCCACCGCCCCTCGACTGTATACACTAGTCTACTAATGGAGTATCGATGCCCAATCTCGAAACTCCCATAACTAGGGACCACTTTAAGGACGTGCTTATAGACTACCCAACTCTCACGTATATGATCGCCATCATACTGCTGGTAGTCAAGCATGAATCCTAAGGGCTCTATCAATGTGTAATAGTGACTTGTAATGTCACCTAAAGCTGTACACGATGATAAAGATAAACCAGATAGCATACTATCATCTTGAGTAAGACTGTCCTACCGGCATAGGTCCTCCCTCATTCTTTGCAATCACGTGCCTATGATCTAATAATTGACTCTGAGGGCAATGTATCCAGCAATCTCCCACTTGCACTCAAGGCTAATTATTGTGATGTCACATACTCACAGCCCATGTGATACCGAACACCCAACTCCTCTACTAATCAGTCTCACAAAGCCAGTTTGCGAAACTATTGCGTTCGATGAATAGCCTCAGTGAGTGGATCCGCCCTGATGTTTCTTTCTATCACTACTAAAATAAGGGTTGCCCATACGGAAAACGACATCCGTAGGGGCAGATTTAGTTTGGCCCTACGGACTAATCCGTAGAGCCAAAAGGTTGCCCCCACGGTCCTTACATATTAATTTAAAAATATTAAATCTTAAATTGTTGTTTGCCCCTACGGAGCCGCAAACCAAGAACCTACGGACTAATCCGTAGGGGCATCTAAAAAGGGATTTAAGTAAAAAGGCACAGATCGATCCCTACGCTGGTTATCTAAATATTATTTTCCCATCTGCGCGCGAACCCAAAATCCCCAAACCCTCATTCCCGCCGATCGCCTGTGTGTTTTGTCGCCGTTCTCGTCGTCACCAGCGCAGGCCGATTCGTCGTCCCCACCGCCTGCTTCTTCCTCATCTCCGTTTTCGTCGTCACCTCCGATCGATCGTCGCCTCTGCACAGGTTTGGAAATCTTCAATTAAATAATTTTTTTATTATTTAGGGCTATAGTTCATGGTTTGGGTACCGATGAGGCATCGGTTGGGGTTAGAGTTAGGGTTAGGGTTGGGGTTGCGGTTGGGGCTAGGGCTGGGGCTGGGGATGGGGTTGCGGTTGCGGTTGGTGTTGGGGTTCGGCAGGGGGTTACGGTTGGGGTTGGGGTTGGGGTTAGGGTTAAGGTTGGGGTTCGGCTGGGGTGGGGATGGGGCTGGTGGTAGGGTTAGGGTTAGGATTGGGGTTGGGGTTAGAAACCACTTCTAGACATTATTGATAGCAAAGCTTAATTCATCTATGAGGATTCCAGTTTCCAAGGACCAAAGAAATTAAAATGTTTTGATACAGGAGATCATTAATGATATATTTTACAAGGAGCAACATATATAAATCATTCAATGGTTATAACCGCTCATTGGTTAATTTGGTGTGAAATCTTTGAAATTAGTATACTTAACGGTTATAAGATGCCGGTATGGCCCAAACCAAGACTAACTCTACAAGAGTGTCGGATGCTGATAAGCCAGTCAATAAGTAAAGGGTGTTATGAGCAATTAACCTTGACTTCATTTCTTGTTTCTTGTTCTGTAAATTTGATAGATATATCATGAAAATAAACCTTTAATTGAGATCGAGATAAGCTCTATGACGTGAGAAACCAACGACATTATCTTAGAATTGTGGTTGTCGAATTTGTTAAGAAAGTAGTCTATAAAAGAGAATGGGGTCACTGCTTGCATCCTCCATTTAGGGGTGCCGAGGACTAGAAGCTCCATTCTTTGTATAGTTTTACCTTCAAATATGTATTTGGCCTCACCAGCCTTACCCCGACAGCCGAAACACACACATACAACAAGAATACACAACAAACGCATCATTAGAGAGTGATTCAAGATGTTCAAGTTAAAACCAATATATGATACTCGATGATAATATGAAACTTTCATATTCTCATTGATACTCATATATGAAACTAAAAGCGCCACTTAGTCCCCGTTTATCGGTTAACATACGTTCGATGTTCGTCGTGACATAGAACTATACGAAGGTTGTTAAATATCGGACGGTATAGCTCGATACTAACAACCGTCGTATAGTCTATGTGACGAGAAGATTCAATCGTATGATAACCGATAGATTTGTCCCGTGTGGACAAGTTAGGAATGTATAAAGCAAACACCTTGATTCACTTGTGTTTTCATCCGTTTCGAGATATTTCGTCGGTACCTTTCCGCTGGTTCTCCGTGTACAAAGATAGATTAGATGTTCATTTCAACGTTGTTTCACAGCTTTGAAATGATTATCTATTCTATTACAGTATACTCGGAGAACAGTGGGGAGGTGCTGCCGAAATTTACTCGAAAAGATTGAAAGCATAAGCGAATGGGTGTTCGCTCTATACAATCTTAATGGGATAGAAGCCTTACCCCCGACAGCCGAAACACACATATACAACAAGAATACACAACAAACGCATCATTAGTGAGTGATTCAACATGTTCAAGTTAAAACCAATATATGATACTCGATGATAATATGAAACCTTCATATTGTCATCGATACTCATATATGAAACTAAAAGCGCCACTAATTCCCCATCTATCGGTTAACATACGTTCGATGTTCGTCGTGACATAGAACTATACGAAGGTTTTTAAATATCGGACGGTATAGCTCGATACTAACAACTGTCGTATAGTCTATGTGACACGAAGATTCAATCGTATGATAACCGATAGATTTGTCCCGTGTGGACAATTTAGGAATGTATAAAGCAAATACCTTCATTCACTTGTGTTTTCATCCGTTTCGAGATATTTCGTCGGTATCTTTCTGCTTGTTCTCCGTGTATAAAGATAGATTAGATGTTCATTTCAACGTTGTTTCACAGCTTTGAAATGATTATCTATTCTATTACAGTGTACTCGGAGAACAGCGGGGAGGTGCTGCCGAAATTTTCTCGAAACGGTTGAAAGCACAAGCGAATGGGTGTTCGCTCTATACATTCTTAATGAGATAGAAGCCTTACCCGCGACAGCCGAAACACACACATACAACAAGAATACACAACAAACGCATCATTAGAGAGTGATTCATGATGTTCAAGTTAAAACCAATATATGGTGCTCGATGATAATATGAAACCTTCTTATTCTCATCGATACTCATATATGAAACTAAAAGCGCCACTTAGTCCCCGTCTATCGGTTAACATACGTTCGATAATTTATTCTTTTCAACGACACACGCACACACAAAGCATATACACGGATTTTCTCCTTTGTCAGTAACTATCCCGTTCTTAGATTTCTTAATATAGTCACCATAACCTATAATTTATATGTTATACAGTCTAACATGGCCCATGAGTACGTCAGAGTTAAGGACTGGATGTATGTGGATTGGCAACAACGTATGCAACCTAAGTTTGTCGCAGGAGTTGCTGCTTTTATTGAATTTGCACGCGTACATAATAAGATCATAATAGAGAAGATTCTCTGCCCGTGCGATAGATGTGGCAATAAGTACTGGCAGAAGGTAGAATTGGCAGAGCTTCATATTGTAAAATATGGGTTTATTAGACTTTATACAACTTAGAAATACCACGGGGAAGGAGAAGAACGCAGTAATGCGGCAGAAGGAGAAGGAGAACATGATAATGCGGCAGGAGAAGAAGGAGAAGACGGTAATGCGGCAGAAGGAGAAGACGGTAATTTATTTCCATCAGAAGAAATGGAGGATATGGTAGAGGCTGCCCTAGGTGAATCTATTCGTACCGAAGATGACATTCCTTCCGGTCAAGGACAGCGTGTGAATAAATATGAAAATTTCATGAATGATGCTAGAAAACCAATTTTTGAGAATGCAAAGTATTCCACCCTCTCATGGTTCGTCCAACTATTCCAGATTAAGTGTCTAAATGGATGGAGCAACAAGTCATTCACAATACTTCTTTCGTTCTTGAAAGATTCTATGCCCCCGGGAAATAACATGCCCGATAGCTGGTACGGAGCCCAGAAGATGATGTCTGATTTGGGTTTAAAGTGCGAGAAGATTCAAGCATGTCCAAAAAATTGCGTGTTGTACCGAAAAGAGAATTTAGATTTGAAAGAGTGTCCAACATGCGGAGAGGCCAGGTATAAGCCGAAAGATTCTGATAAGAAGCCTGATATACCTGTCAAGATAGCACGATACTTTCCCATAACACAGATGCTACAGAGGCTATTCAGGTGCAAGAAAACAGCCGAGGCAATGATTTGGCATCACTGTGCTCCTACAAGTGAAGATGGAAAAATGAGCCATCGAAGAGATTCTCCGGCATGGAAGGATTTCGATAGGAGGCACGCAATATTCAGTAGCGATCCTTGCAATGTCCGGCTCGGACTGGCTAGTGATGGCTTATGCCCATTCAACTATATGGCTGGATGTCACAGCACATGGCCCGTTGTAATGATAATTTATAATCTATCGCCTTGGTTGGCTATGGACCAATCATACTTTATAATTCCTCTTCTTATCAATGGACCAAACTCACCGGGAAATAATATTGACGTCTATCTCCGACCTCTGATCGAGGAGTTAAAATTTTTGTTCATTGATGGTGTAGAGACAAACGATGCACACACAAATACAACTTTCATACTGCGTGCGGATTTAATGTGGACAATTAATGACTTTCCTGGGTATGGAATGCTATTAGGTTGGTCCGTACATGGTCACAAAGCTTGTCCTCATTCCCATCAACACACAACATCGAAATTCTTGAATTTTAGCAGGAAAGTTTATTATTGCGGCCGTCGACATTTCCTGCCTCTAGACCACCTTTATAGGTTAGACACTGTTCACTTTGATGGTTTTCAGGAGCTTCTTGGACCTTCATCCCCATTGTCCTGAGAGGGCATGACTGCTCAATGGGAAGGTTACAATAATGTGACCTTCGGGATGGATCCGACGAAACAGGTCAAACCACCATTTTGGAACAAGTTAAGCATTTTCTTCGAGTTTCCGTACTGGTCAACAAATTTAGTGCGTCATTGTCTGGACGTCATGCATATAGAGAAGGGAGTATCAGAGCACATACTCAACTTGCTTCTTTGTAAAGACGGGAAATCGAAAGACAATCTGAGTGCTCGGATGGATCTAAAAGAGTGGGGAATAAGAAGTGAATTGCACCGTAGACCGGTAGCGGGTAAACCAGGCAAGTTTGTACTTCCTAATGCCTCTTATCATATGTCACAACCGGAGAAGAAAAGATTCCTGTAGGTGTTGCATGATTTGAATGTTCCCACAGGTTTCTCAGGATCATTCAGCAAGAAAATAAAAATTGTGAAAGGCAAGATCGATGGGCTGAAAACTCATGATCACCATGTTATCGTGGAGCACCTTCTTCCATTAGCCCTCAGGACTTCTCTCCCCGAATCGGTTGGTCTAGTAATCAATGACCTATGTTGTTTTTTCAGAGAGTTGTGTGCTTAAACACTGGAGGTTCTGACGCTGGATAAACTAGAAAATTCTATTGCGTTGATACTTTGCATGTTTGAGCGTATTTTCCCACCATCATTCTTCGATATCATAATATACTTGACGGTTCATCTTGCAACCGAGGCTAAGTTAGCCAGACCGGTACAATATCGATGGATGTATCCCGTCGAGAGGTACGTGTAATTTTTCATTTCGCGCAATTTTTAAAATTATTGTTGTCCTGTATGCCCGTATTTATTTATTCAACATATTTTCTTTAGGTATCTTTACACTCTTAAAAAGTATATACGCAATAAAAATCGATCAGAGAGTTCTATCATGCAAGATTATCTTCTTGATGAAGCAACCACATTTTGTTCCCTCTATCTGGACGAGAACATTAAGACGAGACTTAACCGGCCTCGAAGAATTCAAGACGTGCCATATGGTAAAGCCGATTATAAGAGGGTAGACACTATGTTTATCAACAAGATATACCGGTTTATCTTGCTTAATTGTGCATGTCTTGAACAAATTAGAGAGTAAGTTTTTTTGGATTAATTGTTATATTTGTATTTGTGTGTGTATGAAATGATATAATATTAATGTCACCATTATTTGTCGAAAACAGAATTCATTTTAACGAGGTACGTGAGGGGCATCCTGATTGGAACGAAGAACGATTGGAAAAATATCATCAGGATAATTTTTGTGATTGGGTCACAGATCATGTAAGTTATTCGAATAACATGTTATTGCTATCAGTTATAATCTAAACTTATATCGTTATGTATTTGTCGTAAAATTTGTTTTGTTAGATCCACGACCCGAACTTGTCTGTATCATTTTAGAGTGATTCAAGATGTTTAGCTTAATTTCCTAGTATGGAGGTTGCATATTATAAAGGATTTGGTGTCCTTGGATACAAATTCGAAGTTAAGGACATAAAAACATCTAGAACCACTCAGAATAGTGGGATTGCGACGGTAGGATCGGACGGTGTGATTTATTATGGGTATTTAAACTGTATACTCGGTGTCCACTATCCCGGATGATCAAAACCCTTTTATATATTCCTGTGTACTTGGTACGATACGCAAACCGATACGGATAAGTGGAGAAGCAATCTCGGGACTTCGAAAGATGAATATTGATTGACCAGTGTGAACACACTTCGATTTTACGGTCAGGAAGATCCGTTTATCTTTCCGAACCAAGCGTTCCAAGTATACTATGCACAGTGTTTGAAGCATCCGGGATGGAGTGTCGTATGCCGTTGGAAACCCAGGGATGTTTACGATGTCCCAGAATTCGAGGACAGCGATGAGGATGAAGAAGAGAGAAGGCTTAGAGTGCTCCGACCGTCTGTTTCGAAGGACGGGTTGTCTTTGTTAGTGTATATGCCCTAAAGGCCATTACTCTATCATACTGGTTTGTATATTACTTAATGGATGCTTGGGATATTCACCTTGTATATACAATCTTGCTCAAAATAGTAGTATGCTACTTGGTTTGTTTCTACTTCAATGTGTACATGTGTTTATATTTTGTATATCGCCTATACACATTAGTGGAGCCCTTAGTATCTTTGCTTGATTACCAGCGATGTGATGGCCGTCACACTAGTGGGGCTGGGTAATCTATAAACACATCCTTATGCAGGTCCCTGGTCGCAGGACTATCGAGACAGGGCATCGATACTCCGGAGTAGACCAGCGCACGCGCTTCTCATCCCAGTGTGGGAGACAGTCTGTCCCACAGCTGTCAGTACGTCGTACTTGAGATAGTATGCGGGTGCTCGTTAGGTTACGGGTACACTGGACAGGACTCGTCGGGAACTGACTAGTTGGTATTATACCTATCGTCAGTTATCAGTTCCCAGGTGACATGAGTACAGCTTAGTCCGCTGACTTGACATTGTCACTTCGCCTCGAGTGTGTTCCCACTGTACTTTGATCACTACCCTACCACGGCTCAAAGGAGTCGTGCAAACAGGTAGTGGTTGGGTGCAGTCCCGAAGCACTTGGAGGCAGTGACGGTTAGACAGGATTCGTCTATCCCGGTATTGGGGGTTGACATCGCGTTGTGTCTAGGAGAGCCATTACACGAGTAGTCCCTGGCCAGGGCAAACGAGATATACTGGTAGGCTTCCAGTGTTATCTCAGGTTGTTTTGGGCTTCGCTCCGGCACGACTTGTACCGCTATTGGGGGACTGACGTTTACCGCCCCCTAGGCCCGCCATGCGATGTATCAGACGAACAGACCGTACTGTACGGAGAATGTCACACTCAGGCTCAGTAGGAGTTCAGATGGGTTTTGCCTCGTCGGTCTTCTTGTCGGCACTACCTGGGGACCGTTACGCACAGCTAGTGCCGCTTGCGGTCTGTGGTTAAACCCACTGCCAGCGTAGTGTCGAGTCTTTAGAGTCCCACACAGAAAGCTTTTCGCCTTTAGGCAAAAGAGTAGAGGTCGCATGGTTTTGCGACAGGGTTCGGTCACATCCGTGCACTTGTGCGCGTACAGTGTCCGGACAGTTTACACTAGCGGGCTTTGGTTTAAGCCAGATCCTAGTGTACCTTATGGGATTGGATTTATCCAGTTTGCATTCGTGTTCCTCGGAACGCGGATGCAGGTGTGTATGCACAGTTGACAGGGAGACAGAGGCAGTGGATTCTCATTAGGGTTGTTGACAGTTGACCGTTGACTATTGACCTTTTGATCAACCCTAATGAGAATATGATATGTGATTAACTATTATATTAATTAAGTATTATGGTGACATGGTTGTTGACTTTTGTTGACTTTGTTGACTTGTTGACTTGTTGACTTTGTTGACCGGTTGACTAGGCTTGACTAGTTGACCATCATGATAACCATAGCCATCATTTCATGGCAAAGACTTTTACTTGCTTGCTCATTTGTGTAAAATGAGTGCATGAAATGATATGGTTATGGTTGCTTCAACCATCACATAAGACTTTTGTTAGTATGATGAGTTATGATTGCTTTGGATTATGAGAGGGTGAAAGACAAAAGAGAGCCTCATTCTTTCTTGCTCATTCTCTCTCTTGTTCTTGAGCTCTCCTTTTGCTCTCACCCTCTTGCTCTTTTTCCCTCTCCTTAATCTATGGTTCTCTTGTCTCATGAGTTGAGAATCAAGAACTGTTCACAACAGAATACTGCATTTTATACCGCCCATTCTTACGCTCGTGTGTTTATAGGTAGGTGCTTTTGATCTGTGTTTGTTACATATTTACAGAGTACAGGTTTTCAGTCCAAATATTGCAAATCATGACAAAATCTCCACAGTTACACCAAATACAGAACATCTGTTGACAACAGATAAAAGCCGGGTTCCGGTCATCCATATCCGTCCGGTGCTGCGTACCGGTTCCTGGGACAAGACATATGACAGCAGTCATTCGTGTCTCGGACAAGCACGGAGCACGAGAGGGGCTGCACAAGAATCAATGGGTGCGCGGAGCTCAAGAGAGATAAAGTCAAAAGTGAAGAAAAGATAACAATCTTGGACTATGAATTCTGCTGATATTCTGGAAGAAATTATCAGAAAATACATGTACCAGACAAGAGGGGACAGGAGACCAGGAAAACACTCAGAAGCCCACACCCTAAACCCACAGTAGGGGCGCGGATCCGCGGCCATAGGGGGCTATAGGCGGCGGATCCGCGGCCGTACAGTGGCCTTGTTCTGTCGTTTTTCAGGGGCTTTTTGGTAATCTTATTTTGGGTCTGGTGGTGGCCCTAGAACTCCATTCTCCTGCCTATAAATACAGCAGTTTTGAGCTTAACCAGGAGAGCTTTTCTTTGTTCTTGATTTTTGTTATTTTGTTCTTCTTCTTCCTCTTCTTCATTCTTTCTTCATTAAATTGTAGTGAGAGCTTTTGAGTGGAAGATTAATGAAGATGAGGGTTCTTTATCTTTCTTGTTAGTTTGCTCCCCCTTGAGATTTCTGCTTTCTCTTGCTCATTCAACCTCTTCATTGAGCTTGAATTGGTAAGAGTTAGTTATTGATCTCAAGGGTCGTATTTTCTCCCGGGACTAGCACTTCATTTCACATGCGTTTTCTACCCTTCCTTTGATCTTGCAACCTCTTCATTGAGCTTGCAAGTTTAAGGGTTGGCTATTGAGCACATGCTTGTCTTGAGTCCTAGTTCCGTGTTCTTTTTATCGCTTTTTATTACTTGCTTTTTATTACCTTGTCTTTATTTACTTGCAATTTTATTCATGCATTTTATTACTTGTATCTTTTCTTTTCTTTGTTCTTTTCTTTTTGTTCTCTTTTGTTCATATTGTGATTGTTGTAATTATTGTTGTTGTTAAGAATTAATACGGTTTTATAAGTTAACATTTCTTTGCCAATTCCTTTTCCCGTTATTTTCCATTTGAACTTCGCCCAAACCATACGCAAGCGCTCCGTTAGGCACCGTACCCTGACAAGGTAACGGTGATTCCTAAGCACGACCGGTTGCGTTCGGTTTGGCCGGAGGCGAAGGCAAGAGACAAGAACGGAAGGACAAGGGTAAATAAGCCGGATTCCACGAATACCGCGCTTAAATCCCCTAATCCACGTTGTTGCCGATTGCTTAGCTTCAATTGGTCAAGACTCGGCTCAAAGGTTTTGAGTACGGATTTCTTAGCTTACAATCTCGTATTTTCTTAACAACCTTATACTTGCAGATAAACACATAGGTTAGAACAAACCCATACAGATTCTTTATTGACTCGTCTAAGACAAGAAGGTAAAATAACACCATCTCCCTGTGGACCGACCCGTGCTCAACCGGCTAGCTGCATAGCGACACCGTCCTGATCGCGGTTATACTTTAATTCTTTGAACATCCGACACGCCAAAAGCGTGCGACCAAATGGCGCCGTTGCCGGGGAGACGGTAGCGTATTTTCTTTCTTGTTATTCGGGTTAATATTCTTTTGTATATAAAAAAAAAAACTTTTTGTTTTTATCATTTTTGTGGGCAAGTGTGCAGATTTTTGCGTATTTGCAAACTGTAATTGTGGGGAGCAAAGTGTACATTCAAGGCTAAGGTGTTTACGAAGTACAGTGCCAAAGATCCGGGTAGTTTGACCCGCGCAAGCGAACTTTTCAAGCTTACCGGAATTGATTCAACGGGGTTTCCTAACCCAAAACTTAACGGTACGTATTTTACTAACACCTTCTTCTCAAATCCGACGCTTCCAATATACTATTCTTTGCAGGATTCTTTGCAAGTTCGCTAGCAAACGCTAAAAATTGATTAACCCGTATTTGTTGCAGCGCCGCGCTTAAACTAAAAAACGATTGTTTGTTTCTTTAAAGAATTTTTGAATTGCGCATTGCATACATTAATACGGACTTAAGGGCAAGCGAACCCCACAACATACGGTAAAGGATTTCATCACCTTTTCCGTGGCCCACAAATCACGAACTTGAGCATAACGATTACCCGCACAAATTTTAAAAGAAACTAGACTTTAAGCCTTAAGGACTTCGCGCTCACTAGGAGAAGTTAACTGTGTTTAGAACCTTGCTTAACGGTATATTGTTTACGGGGTGTTTAGGAAAGTGTTAACGGCGAAACCGCCAAAAGAGAAAGGGTTATTTAATTAAGGAACTTCGCGAAAGCGTTGGAAAACCTCCCCGTATCTCTGCACTTACCTGGCCTCGTGATCAGTGTATCTTGAGCCTGTTTCTCGACACAGTTTTACTTCGACAATCAAGTTCTGGAGCAGGTCTAGTTGACCTAGGTGAACCCTAGAACGATTAGGTGTGTGGTATTTTCGTGTCATGATTGTTTTTGTCAATATTCTTTTTTTGTGTATATTTCATTCTTTTGTTAATAAAAAAAAAATCATATTCTTTTTCCCCTCCTTTTCTCTACCTTTCTCTCTCTCTCTTCATATCATGGGTACCCCACCTCGCAAAACTCTTGCCGAACTTTGGTACCCACAACCAGAAATAACTTCCTACGGTTCTTGTTTTGGCCGAACTTCGAACGATCCATCCATGCCAAAAATTTCATTGAGAGATCGGATAGACGCGTCTAGGACGAACAACTGGACCCCGCAATCCACTTCGTATCAACCGTTCCAAACATTCACCCCTTCTTGCGTTGATACCCCTTTTGAAAGTCCGGTTGTAACCCCGAGACCAATGTCTCTTGCTGAACGAATTGAACAATCCCGTAGCCGATCTTTCACTCCTTTCACCACTACAAATTCTTGAGACCAACAAATCCATTCACCTTCTTATCCCAATGTTGATCCCACTCCTGTCCAGCCATTCAGTTCCTACCAATCCTACCCTACTTTTGCACCTTCCCTAGACATTGCATCAGAACCTCCATTTGGGAGTTTTCAGTATCCAAACAACTTTGAATCTTTTACTGAAACCCCTTCACAACCAATGTCTAGTCTGGAACAGTCGTTGGAAGACTTTAGGGTAGCGTCAAGCCAGCAAATGATGGATTTGAATGCATCCATGGCCGCCCTCATATAACCTAGTGATCCGGTAGCTAGTTTTCAACTAGCTCCAAATTTTTCAATGTATGATGAGGCGGCAGGACAGGCTGTGAATTTGAGTGGAGAAAGTGAGATGTACCCCCTTCCAAATCAAACCTACCCGTTTCAAATTGAATCCCACAACTCCTGTGTTGAAAGTCTATCAAGTGTCCCAAATGAATTATCGGTTGAAGATAGAATGTTTAATGAGTTGTGCGACTTTATAATGTTTGATTTTCCCGATTGTGAAGGGTCCCTTTTGAGTGAAACCATACCCAATCCTCTCGACCTCTACACCTCCACTCTAGAACCTGAATTGATTGATATCCATGCTTTTGTTGAGGTGTCTGAGAATATAGATTTTCACTTGATCGAGGATATTGACGCTGGGAACATTTTGGAAGATGAACCCGTAGATTTGGCTGAGTTTGTCTCTTCAAATCATCATCCCGAGTCTTTAACTGTTTTTCCCGAACTTCATATGCGTCTTGATATTGATGATAAAGGCATGGATGAGATAAATTTTGAGGGGAATATTGAGGATAGTTTTGAGGATGAAACAGTTTTAATTGATGAGTCGGATTTTTCAATTCATCCTGTTCCTTTCATTGACTGTGTGCACCCTCCCGAAACCCTAACCGATACCCCTCCTCAACCACTTCCCTCCACCCTTTCCATCGTTCCGACCTTGCAAGAACCCGTCTCACTTTCATTTACTATGACTGGTTTACCAAGTTCGGCGTACCCATGGTTTCTTACGAATCTTGAGGGATTCGACCCAATTTCTCGACGAGTAAATATATTAGCACAATCACTTTTCAAACATCGGTCATCATAAATTGTGCTAATCTTTTTACTCCATTTGCACCCTCAAGTTCGTATTCCACTTCTTTTTCCCTTCCGCCATTCTTCTTCCTCTCATATACCGAGACCGTATCCCGTTTCTCTTCGCATACGGTCTCACGTATTGTCCATCTCTTTTCTCTACGCCTTCTTTCCCCAACCAGCACATTATAAAGACAAAATCTTTGAATGGTTGGTGTTAACTTTTGGCCTGTGTAAGGCCTTGTATAGATTGATACTGCTCTTTCCCCCCTAATCCTGAACTTCAACGCTTAACAGTGGAAACACTGTTTTACTTAAGTTTGGGGGTGACACTTTTTTTGTATATATATATTTTTTCTTTTTTGTTTTGTATATAATTTGTTTTTAGGGAGCGCCGGCAATTTTGACCCTCTTGGTATAGCCTGACAGTGAGGGCACTGTCAAGTTTAAGTTTGGGGGTGTGCTCGGTAAGCTTTCTTCCTTCGCATTCATTTGTATATTTTGCATCTGCATATTAAAGTCCATAAAATCCATAAAAATCTGAAAATTTTCTAAAAATATAAAAACTTTTTTGTCAAGTTAGCTTGTGGAAGAACTCTGATTCAACATTCGACGGTTTTTGTTTGAAAAAATAGGAATAACTAAATACTATGTTTGGATTGTGAAAACCTGAAAGATAACTCTCCTTTGAAGTTAACTATAGTTGATATACGTCTTTACATCACACTACACGTGTTGTGAGTCTTGGAAATTAGATGACAAGTCTTTTATGTTTAAAAACTTTTAAATAGATAAATGATTTTCTGAGGATCAAATAGGTTTGTTCTGAAATAAGTAATATATCAAGAATTGTTTATGAAGTGAGTGAATATTAAGGAATGTTATTGATGCCTTAATTGGAACTAAGTCTGAAAAATAACCCATCTGAAACTTGATTGGAATGATTACACACCAAACCCACTAAACACGTCTTTTATCTGAAAAATAATTGAACTGCCGGTTATATCTCCGTTCGTATTAAATCATCTGATTTTCATGACAAACTGTCTTTTGTTTTTGGACCTAGGTAACTTGAGTAATTAAGTCCGCTGGGGTGTTTCTACACCTAATGCCCTAAAACCAACTGGTTTGGGTGCATTGGCCCAAAGCTCGCTAAGAAGCCTAGAAAGTCCAGATAAAAACAAAGTCAAGCAAGTGTTCTCTCCGAGTTAAAATTCCTAACGGTTCTTTGTGTGAGAATAATCTTGATAAAAGACAAGCTTTTATAAAAAAAAATTTAACGGAGATATGATGGTTTTACTCTATGATAAAGACTATTGCACGTTCACAGAGGTGTGTATGAAATGAAAACAAGAAAAAGGTGGAGTGAAGAATAAGACCTAGTTTCCTGTTAGGGAAGATAGAAATTCTGAAGTTGAAACTTTACTGGAAAACGAAACTTGAAAAATGCTTAACTCTTTATAAAACTTATGTGATCCTTTTAAAATTGTTATCTGGGCTTTATTGTGCGACATGAGGACTTTAATCGACCTTTCTGGAACTTAACGGCACTATTTGCACTACACGTAAAGACATATAAAATCTGTAGTTAAATATGAAGCGAGGTGTGAATGTTAGTTATATGTATGCCCTAGAGGCCATTACTATACATAGGATGTATATTGTAGTGGATGCTGGGACATATATAGGGAGGACTTTCTTGCTCGACATGATAGTATGCTATCTGGTTGCTCTTTACCTTAACGTGTATACTGATTGTCTCTCTGTTACATGTTGGTAAAGCCCTTAGGATCTGTACTTGACTACCTGGACTATGATGCGGATCATACTAGTGGGGACATGGTAGTCCATAAGTACATCCTTCACAGTCCCTAGTCGTGGGTGTATCGAGATGGGGCATCGATAATACCAGAGTAGACTAGCGTGTACCTTCTCGACCCATACAGATGGGCGATGGATGATCCCATATCCATCGGTGTTTGACATCAGAGGAGATATACGGGTGCTCAGTAGAGACTGGGTACACTGGACGGACTCGCCGAGAACTCCCAGATGGTATTATACCTCACGTCAGATGGCAGTTCTCTGGTGACACTGGTACAGAGTAGTCTGTTGACCCGAGATCGTCATAGAGTCTTGTGTGGTTCCCACTGTGCTTTGATTTCCATCTTACCACGTCCAAGAGGGCGTGCAAAACGGTGGTTTTTGGGTACAGTCCCGAGTCACATGGAGGCAATGAGCGATAGGAGGGGATTCGTCTCTCCCGGTATATGGGGGTTGATGTTGCACTGTGTTCGATCGGCTATAACAGGAAGTCCCTGGCCAGGGCTGCTCAGAGAATTGCTGGTAAGTGTTACCAGTAGTTTCTCGACCCGTTATGAGCCTCATATCGACACGACTTATTGAGCTATTGGGGTCTGACGTTTACCACCCCTAGGCGAGATATGCGACATATCAGACGATCAGACCGGACTGTACGGTAGTGTTACTGGTCGGATTCACTGGAGTGTGAGCGGGCTTGCTCGTCGATCTTCAGATCGCTCAATACCCGGGTGGCCGTTACGTTTAGCAGACCGCTTGCGGCTTGTGGGTGTTTGATATGATCATCACCTGCTGCCGGCGTATTGACGAGTCTTTAGAGTCCTACACAGAGGTTTCCTGGCTCAAGCGAAACGAAATAGGAGCGCATATGAGATATGTGCGGGACCGAGAATAATGCGTGTATGTGATACCGTATTCTATTCTCGCGATAAATATATCGAATGGTTGTATGCGATATAACCTAGTTATCGATTCAAGCGTTGATTCGATAAGCCGATATATTGTATACTAGTCGGTTGTGTGCGACATAACCGGGTCATTGAATCAAGTGTTGATTTAATGATTTAATGCATATTTATATATTTGATATATTACTTTGCATCAACTAGTATCGGTTTACTTAAGATGGATTTTCTCACTCGGATGGGCGCATTGTATATGCGATATACTTTTGTGCATTTGCTTGTATCATGTTTGATGATACATGATTGTTTAAGTGTAAGTTAAGAATAAACCATGGTTATTAATATGATTAGGGTTTTATTTCCTTTTATTATTTATTTATCTATTTATTTATTTTGGAAATAATTAGAAAAGGAATAAGAAGAAAATGGTGGCTATTTTTGTTTCATATTGAAGCTTCTTGAAGACTTTGACCTAGTGACCATTTTGTTCTTATCCTTAACCCTAACCATTCCATTAACCATGGTCTTTTCTCTACACTTAACTAGGGTTCAAGTTATGATAAGAATTGTTTTTCTTTTCATTATTCTTAAAAACTTATCATAACAATGATCTTCTTCTTGCTCTTCTTCTTCTTCATGAAAAGCAAGCTCCATCAATGGTGGATTGATGGAAAGAGTGAGAAATCCAATTCTAAAGTTAACCCACCTCCTATTTCTTCATCCTCTACCTCTTGCCAAGTAGTAGAGTGTGTTTCCTTCACAAGATTTTAGGGTTTGGTGAAGGTGGAGCTTGATTCATCGATGCTTCGACGTAGATCATCTTCGGCATGGACATCGACGACCTAGCTTGCCCATTCTCCGACGAAGCCGATCCTAGAGCCCAGATTCGATTTGGACAGCGGAGAGGACCTCGTTGCGGAGCCGTGGAGGTGGAGGACCGGATCTACAAAGGTTGTATTTCCGTATTCTCAGTAGTTAATTGTTAACTAGTTCTTGTTCGCCTAGATATCTAGCTCTAATACCACTGCAGGGTTCGTAGGCACTCTAGTGAGGTCTCCCAAGCCATCAACCATGGCAATTTGAAAAATTATGGTGCCTACAAACCCTAAAGTACGATATATTATATAGACGTTACTTATGTTTTACACCCGCGCTAGCCCTGCCCTGCTCTGCCGTTAGTTACCTAACCTAACGGTGCACGAGGGGACATCGAGGCGAATGCGGATGGCATAAGTGTACGTCATATCTATCTGTGATGTTTAGGTACTTAAATGATGGGACTTCATTAATGTGATTAATGAAATAAAAGAAACCTAAGATGTTGTAGAATCGAATTTCAAAATAAACCAGGTAGCTACAGTTCTTGCTTTGCACAGCGGTATATGAGATATATCCTGCACCTCATCCGACGAGGAAAGGACCGAGATCCCTTCACCGGGAGTGACTCCTTTAGCAATAACTGGCAGATGCTACACACTCGGTTTGTCTTTTGATTGCTTTTAAGTGTTTTGCTTTGCACAGTGATATATATGATATATCCCGCACCTCATTCGACGAGGAAAGGACCGACGATCCCTTCACCGGGAGTGATTCCTTTAGCAAAACTAGAAAAGCCTCAAAGGCACTCCATTTCAAAAATCATTCGATCCTACAACGATATCAAGTTCATTACGCAATAGGTTTTCAGAAAAACCTGTCGTAGCCCTCCGTCATTTCAGATAAGTAGTAGTTAGTATTCGTGCTACGTTTGTTGGCCTGCGTCAAGGCGTAGTGTGCGGTAGCTAACTGGTGCTTATCTGCATAAGCATATGATGTGATTGGATTAGGGTAGTCGTGCGACTTTGTTGGCCTGCGTCAAGGGTCGTGCGGGTGGGTTTAATTCAATCAGGAAATGACGGGTTGAACTTGACTAGCGGACTATGGTTTGTTGGCCTGCGTCAAGGTCATAGGACGCTAGGGGCAAAATATTATCGGGAATTTCAAGTGTTGAGATTTGCAATGAGATTGCATACCTTCTATGTGATAGTTGGATCCCGATACCCGCTGCGAGTAAGTGTTACTCCTGGGAGAGTTTTATACATTACAATTAGCCGATCAAGTAGGTGTCTAGAAAGGTGTCAACGAGGTTAAGCCTCTGGGAAAACGAGGTTTACATTAATTAGGTTCGTGCGAAAGCACGGGGGACCTCCCTCAAAGTACCGACACTAGCCTGGCTGAAAGATTGGCGAACTTGTAGTGTGTAATTAATCCCGGCTAGTCTTTACTTTTAGGGTTTGAAGGAAGATTTGATAAAAAGCAGTGGGAGCCATCCTGATTAGATAAAATAATAACCAATCTATTCTTGACAGAGCGCACGCTGAGTGTTTTCTTCTCTCTCTCTCCAGGTAGCGACCATATCACGCCTTAATCAAGATAATAATACGGATTATTGACCGAACCCGCTTGTTATACTGAGCTGGGGAACGTTGGTCCCGCTCCAACTTATAATTGTTATAAGACAGAGCAGGAAATAGGGGAATACCAGAATTCCTATGCCGCCCAAACGAAGAAAGTGCATATGATGCATCTCCTTCGGGTGTGTTCATTACAAAGAACTGTTTCTCAGTATCCTTTACGTCCTGGGTATGTGATGCCAGATCAGGATCCCAGATATGTAATCTGTTACATAGGGTTACAGAAAGGTAAAGAACTGAGAACGGGTGATAAGTTTCATGAGGCAGAAAACGGGGCAATTGTTGCAGCCAAGTCTGTTGGTCACTGTCACCCTGTATTACAAATACATTGATTCTGAACGAATGTTGTTAGATACCGAACCTGATATACCAAATCATATCACTCTCTTTGTTAGTAAAGAAAGGATATAATTTTGTATTGTTGGATAATGTTTTGAACATTTCCTATATCAAAAGTTGATCGGTTCAGGCACGTTATCTAAAAGCATTGATGTTCTAAATCAAACTACAGTTCTTTAGTATACAGAACATACAAAAGAGGAAGAGTTCAGAAATGAACGAATCCTTCTTGAGGTATTGTAGACTAGGTCATATCAATGCGACCCGACTGGCTGAGTTACATTTAGATGCATATTTAAATCAGTTTGAATTTACATCTTGTGAAACTCGCCAGTCATGTCACAAAGATAAGATGACCATAGCTCCGTTTACTGGAAACAGAGAAAGAGTTACTAAACTCTTGGGATGATACATGAGGATGTATGCAAGGTCCCCTGTCTACACATGCCAAGACCGGTTCTTTGTACTTCGTTACATTCTCTGATAATCTCTCAAGTTTCAGACCTATGTTCCTGTTGAAACACAAGTCCGAACCTTTTGAGATATTCACAGAATATAAGTTAGAAGTAGAGAACCAATACGGGTATAAGTATTATGTCCTTTGATGAGATCAAGGAGGAGAATACTTGAGCGCGGAAATACTGGACTATTCTAAAGGAGAATGAGATTCTCTCTCAGCATTACTCCTCTGTATACACCATAGCACGATGGTATATCAGGGCGGAGCAATCACACCCTATATGATAAGGTGTGCTCTATGATGAGTACTACTGAGTTACCTGTTTCCTTTTTGGGAGTTATGCACTTAAGAAGCTGCATACCTATTGAATAGGGTTCGAATCAAATCAGTTGCCTACCACTTCATATGTGATATGGAAAGGGAAGAGCCCATGTCTTAAGCCAGTTAAGATTTGGATTTGTCCGGCCTATGTCTAAAAGCAAAATCCGGACAAGCTCGAGGCAAGGTCAGTTATGTACAACTGGAAAGGTTCCAGCTATACAAACAACAGAAGATGATTTGGTAGAACCAAAGGATTCAGTAGATACCAACGAACCTCAGCCTCTCCGCCGATCTAGTAGGGTTTTCTCACCCACCTGAGAGATACATTGGTTTCTCTATGACAGTGGGAGCGAGGATTGCATCATGAGATGATGACCCAACTAGCTTCGAGCTGGCCATCGAGAGTAAGACTCTGTAAGAATGGCTGGATGTTTATCGATCTGAAATGGAATCCTTATACACCAGCAAAGTATGGACTTTAGCTGCTAGATCTGAAGGGTTAAATCCCCATCAGGAGCAAGTAAATCTTGAGAAGATTACTTGGTGTGCATGGAAAAGTTGAGACTTTCAAAGCTAGACTTGTTAAAGGTTTTCTTCATTGACCAGGCGTGGATCATGATGAAACCTTTTCAAGGATCTATGCTTAAGTCCATCCAGATCCTACTTACCACGGCTACATACCATGACTACGATATCTGGTGGTTGGGTGTCTTGACTGCTTTTCTAAATGATGATTTAGAAGAGTGCGTCTGTAAGTACACAGCCAGAGGGCTTCGTAAAAAGTGGGAGCAGCGGAAACGTGTGCAAGATGCTTTATAGGATAAAGCAGGCATCGCGGAGTTCGAACATCTGTTTTGATGAATTAGTCAAAGAGTTTGACATCATCAAAATGGTAGATGAACCTTGTATAAACAAGAAGGTAGTAGGGAGTATGGTGACGATCCTCGTAGAGTACGTGGATGACATACTCTTGATAGGGAAGGAGTTTCCTATGCTACGCTCGATCAATCTCCGCTTATCACTAGGATTCTCCATATAGAATCAAAATGATACCTACTAAATCCTGGATTTTGGATCTATGAGATGAATCTAAATGGATGTTAGGATTCTCACTAGTTGTAGTGAGATGGTATCAATCGATTTTGGGGAGAATCACTGGAAGGGTTCCAGGGCGATAAAGATGACTGAATGTCAGTCGCAGGCATTGTCTTTACCCTCAGCAGAGGGACGGTATGTTGGAAGAGTTCCAAACTAGATACCGTGACATACTAGACGATAAAGGCTGGATACATCGCTACTTAAGATGCTACCAAAGAAGCTGTTTGGATGTATAATGGTTCATGAGATGAACTATGTTCCTCCCATTGTGTGACAATGGAGTTGTGGCTTATGCCTAGGAACGCCGGTCCCATCAGTGATCCAGACATATTCTAAGGCAGCATCGCCTGATCATGGAGATGATTGATCTCCAGGGTGATCGAGGTTTGGAGAGTAGACTCAGAGGACAACACAGCGGATCCACTCACAAAGGCCTGTTCCCAGAGAGAGACTTTTATGGGATGGTTGAGTATGAGATACTTCAAACCACTGCTACAGATGGCCCTAGTGCAAGTGGGAGATTGTTAGTTATATGTATGCCCTAGAGGCCATTACTATACATAGGATGTATATTGTAGTGGATGCTGGGACATATATAGGGAGGACTTTCTTGCTCGACATGATAGTATGCTATCTGGTTGCTCTTTACCTTAACGTGTATACTGATTGTCTCTCTGTTACATGTTGGTAAAGCCCTTAGGATCTGTACTTGACTACCTGGACTATGATGCGGATCATACTAGTGGGGACATGGTAGTCCATAAGTACATCCTTCACAGTCCCTAGTCGTGGGTGTATCGAGATGGGGCATCGATAATACCAGAGTAGACTAGCGTGTACCTTCTCGACCCATACAGATGGGCGATGGATGATCCCATATCCATCGGTGTTTGACATCAGAGGAGATATACGGGTGCTCAGTAGAGACTGGGTACACTGGACGGACTCGCCGAGAACTCCCAGATGGTATTATACCTCACGTCAGATGGCAGTTCTCTGGTGACACTGGTACAGAGTAGTCTGTTGACCCGAGATCGTCATAGAGTCTTGTGTGGTTCCCACTGTGCTTTGATTTCCATCTTACCACGTCCAAGAGGGCGTGCAAAACGGTGGTTTTTGGGTACAGTCCCGAGTCACATGGAGGCAATGAGCGATAGGAGGGGATTCGTCTCTCCCGGTATATGGGGGTTGATGTTGCACTGTGTTCGATCGGCTATAACAGGAAGTCCCTGGCCAGGGCTGCTCAGAGAATTGCTGGTAAGTGTTACCAGTAGTTTCTCGACCCGTTATGAGCCTCATATCGACACGACTTATTGAGCTATTGGGGTCTGACGTTTACCACCCCTAGGCGAGATATGCGACATATCAGACGATCAGACCGGACTGTACGGTAGTGTTACTGGTCGGATTCACTGGAGTGTGAGCGGGCTTGCTCGTCGATCTTCAGATCGCTCAATACCCGGGTGGCCGTTACGTTTAGCAGACCGCTTGCGGCTTGTGGGTGTTTGATATGATCATCACCTGCTGCCGGCGTATTGACGAGTCTTTAGAGTCCTACACAGAGGTTTCCTGGCTCAAGCGAAACGAAATAGGAGCGCATATGAGATATGTGCGGGACCGAGAATAATGCGTGTATGTGATACCGTATTCTATTCTCGCGATAAATATATCGAATGGTTGTATGCGATATAACCTAGTTATCGATTCAAGCGTTGATTCGATAAGCCGATATATTGTATACTAGTCGGTTGTGTGCGACATAACCGGGTCATTGAATCAAGTGTTGATTTAATGATTTAATGCATATTTATATATTTGATATATTACTTTGCATCAACTAGTATCGGTTTACTTAAGATGGATTTTCTCACTCGGATGGGCGCATTGTATATGCGATATACTTTTGTGCATTTGCTTGTATCATGTTTGATGATACATGATTGTTTAAGTGTAAGTTAAGAATAAACCATGGTTATTAATATGATTAGGGTTTTATTTCCTTTTATTATTTATTTATCTATTTATTTATTTTGGAAATAATTAGAAAAGGAATAAGAAGAAAATGGTGGCTATTTTTGTTTCATATTGAAGCTTCTTGAAGACTTTGACCTAGTGACCATTTTGTTCTTATCCTTAACCCTAACCATTCCATTAACCATGGTCTTTTCTCTACACTTAACTAGGGTTCAAGTTATGATAAGAATTGTTTTTCTTTTCATTATTCTTAAAAACTTATCATAACAATGATCTTCTTCTTGCTCTTCTTCTTCTTCATGAAAAGCAAGCTCCATCAATGGTGGATTGATGGAAAGAGTGAGAAATCCAATTCTAAAGTTAACCCACCTCCTATTTCTTCATCCTCTACCTCTTGCCAAGTAGTAGAGTGTGTTTCCTTCACAAGATTTTAGGGTTTGGTGAAGGTGGAGCTTGATTCATCGATGCTTCGACGTAGATCATCTTCGGCATGGACATCGACGACCTAGCTTGCCCATTCTCCGACGAAGCCGATCCTAGAGCCCAGATTCGATTTGGACAGCGGAGAGGACCTCGTTGCGGAGCCGTGGAGGTGGAGGACCGGATCTACAAAGGTTGTATTTCCGTATTCTCAGTAGTTAATTGTTAACTAGTTCTTGTTCGCCTAGATATCTAGCAAACGATCCGTACTTTAGGGTTTGTAGGCACCATAATTTTTGAAATTGCCATGGTTGATGGCTTGGGAGACCTCACTAGAGTGCCTACGAACCCTGCAGTGAAAACTAAAGGTTCGATAGTCTAGACTTAGGATTATAGAATTGTTATTTTCTGAAACAAAAACTTTAGGGTTTGAATCTTAGTTATTTTACAAAACCAGCTTGACCGGATTTTGTGGGTAGTATCCGCTGAAAACCCTCAGGAGACAACATTCCTCCTACTAGGGACACCTAGAGGTTTAACGGCTTGTTGCACGCGCTCAGTGCAATCGCGTTCCCTGCGAAAGTGCGGTTAGGATTTTATTTTTGTGAATAATTGGTTTTGCTCGGGACGAGCAAAAGTTAAGTTTGGGGGTATTTGTTCACAACAGAATACTGCATTTTATACCGCCCATTCTTACGCTCGTGTGTTTATAGGTAGGTGCTTTTGATCTGTGTTTGTTACATATTTACAGAGTACAGGTTTTCAGTCCAAATATTGCAAATCATGACAAAATCTGCACAGTTACACCAAATACAGAACATCTGTTGACAACAGATAAAAGCCGGGTTCCCGTCATCCATATCCGTCCGGTGCTGCGTACCGGTTCCTGGGACAAGACATATGACAGCAGTCATTCGTGTCTCGGACAAGCACGGAGCACGAGAGGGGCTGCACAAGAATCAATGGGTGCGCGGAGCTCAAGAGAGATAAAGTCAAAAGTGAAGAAAAGATAACAATCTTGGACTATGAATTCTGCCGATATTCTGGAAGAAATTATCAGAAAATACATGTACCAGACAAGAGGGGACAGGAGACCAGGAAAACACTAAGAAGCCCACACCCTAAACCCACAGTAGGGGCGCGAATCCGCGGCCATAGGGGGCTATAGGCGGCGGATCCGCGGCCGTATAGTGGCCTTGTTCTGTCGTTTTTCAGGGGCTTTTTGGTAATCTTATTTTGGGTCTGGTGGTTGCCCTAGAACTCCATTCTCCTGCCTATAAATACAGCAGTTTTGTGCTTAACCAGGAGAGCTTTTCTTTGTTCTTGATTTTTGTTATTTTGTTCTTCTTCTTCCTCTTCTTCATTCTTTCTCCATTAAATTGTAGTGAGAGCTTTTGAGTGGAAGATTAATGAAGATGAGGGTTCTTTATCTTTCTTGTTAGTTTGCTCCCCCTTGAGATTTCTGCTTTCTCTTGCTCATTCAACCTCTTCATTGAGCTTGAATTGGTAAGAGTTAGTTATTGATATCAAGGGTCGTATTTTCTCCCGGGACTAGCACTTCATTTCACATGCGTTTTCTACCCTTCCCTTGATCTTGCAACCTCTTCATTGAGCTTGCAAGTTTAAGGGTTGGCTATTGAGCACATGCTTGTCTTGAGTCCTAGTTCCGTGTTCTTTTTATCGCTTTTTATTACTTGCTTTTTATTACCTTGTCTTTATTTACTTGCAATTTTATTCATGCATTTTATTACTTGTATCTTTTCTTTTCTTTGTTCTTTTCTTTTTGTTCTTTTTTGTTCATATTGTGATTGTTGTAATTATTGTTGTTGTTAAGAATTAATACGGTTTTATAAGTTAACATTTCTTTGCCAATTCCTTTTCCCGTTATTTTCCATTTGAACTTCGCCCAAACCATACGCAAGCGCTCCGTTAGGCACCGTACCCTGACAAGGTAACGGTGATTCCTAACCACGACCGGTTGCGTTCGGTTTGGCCGGAGGCGAAGGCAAGAGACAAGAACGGAAGGACAAGGGTAAATAAGCCGGATTCCACGAATACCGCGCTTAAATCCTCTAATCCACGTTGTTGCCGATTGCTTAGCTTCAATTGGTCAAGACTCGGCTCAAAGGTTTTGAGTACGGATTTCTTAGCTTACAATCTCGTATTTTCTTAACAACCTTATACTTGCAGATAAACACATAGGTTAGAACAAACTCATACAGATTCTTTATTGACTCGTCTAAGACAAGAAGGTAAGATAACACCATCTCCCTATGGACCGACCCGTGCTCAACCGGCTAGCTGCATAGCGACACCGTCCTGATCGCGGTTATACTTTAATTCTTTGAACATCCGACAAGCCAAAAGCGTGCGACCAAGAACCATAGATAAAATCCCACACAAAGTATTCTCTACTCATTCTAGTTCACTAGGTTTAGCAAACCAAGTGAACTAGTTTCTTCAAAGAACGAAGAAGGAGCTAAAGGTTGGAGCTTTCAGGTGGATCTATCTTCGGCGTACGGAGACGACGAGAAGAAGCCAATCGGACCACCACCGGAGCTTGAAGACGAAGGAGTTCAAGACAAGCAAGGTATAACCCCCTAACCGAGTAGCTAGAAACTCATAGTTAGGTTGTTAGATAGATGTTTAACCAAGATCCGGGTTATAGGTCCATGTTACCACCTCCGTAAAAATTGTTTTTTACCAAATTCCGCATTCCCGAAAGTACCGGGAGAGGTAGCATGGACTTACAGTGGTATCAGAGCCTAGTTAAACTCTATCTAACAAGTTAGCAAGTAACTAGAAGATCGATCAAAGAAAAAGTCCCAAAAACGAACCCATGAATTTTCGACTTTCTGTCGATTTCAAAAGTACTGGAAAAATTTTTTGGAACACACCTAAAATCGACTCAGGCTTTTTTAAAGAAACTGCAAAAATTTGGGCCCCTGACTCGATCAAAGCGCCGCGTTTCCGCGGCGGGAGCACGCTCCCGCCGCGGAAACGCGGCCGAGTTGACTCGGTCAAGGGTTTTCTTTTTTGCAGTTTATTAATTGGGGTATTTTGGGATTTTTAGTACATATATTTTCAACCCAGATTTTCCAGAACGAAAATTTTATTTTGGGGTCCCGAAAATCCGTATTTTTGATCGAACTTCTAAAAGACTTTAGCTAACGGGTTTTTCTGTTATGTGATATTTGTATTGAACGTCTACTAATCGCTATATGTCGATTAGTGGGGGTTATACAAATCTGTGATCTGTAATGTTGCTTGAATGTGTATATGAATATGTTGGATTGTCGCGGGTGAATAGCCGGGGGTTGTAAGACGAGAGTTTTCTTTTCTTTCAATTCATGTAAATTTGTAAATTGATGTAATAATTATTTGTATGGCCGCACAACCGGGTCGGGGTTGTAGCCGTCATTGTATAATTTCTTTTTACTGTTTTTGCTCCTAGGATAGACCCATGGAGGGGGAGCACAAACTACCGGGTATGCCGAAGTGTCGAGTGGCCTACTCATGGAGATGAGGGAGGTTACTACGCTTCGGGTACTTGGCGGGTAGTTTGCCGCACCCGTAGGGGTCTTGGGTGGGGTTTTGGCTATTCACCGCGACCGTGTAATTTGTCTTTCGTTACAGGCTCGTACGAATTACAGATTCCTAGTATATCCAATGTATTCATCTGTGATCTGAAATGTTTATCATTGCAGTATATCTATATATGATATTATTTAGGCGTTGCTTATGTTTTACAGACGCGCTAGCCCAGCCCCCGCTCTGTCGTTAGTTAAGTAACCTAACGGGTAATGACGGGGCCCCGTGGCGAATGCGAATGGCATAAGCGTACGTCATATTTTGGTTGTTTTCTGCAATGGTAGGATTAAATGATGGGACGCATTAAAAGAACTAATGCAAGAATATCACGCATTAAAAGAACTAATGCAAGATAATAAACCAAGTTAAAGTCGTTGGAACACTTTCGAAAAACCACTCGGTTCTTTTCAAAACCAACTTTTAAATGCGGAGCTTGAGCCACTCCTTTTAAAAGCTATCTCGTTCCATCGGCCAAATCAAGTTCACTACGTTCACGGTTTTGCCAAAACCATCCGTAGCCCTCCGTCGTTTCACATGAATAGTCAATAGTATTCAAGCTGTGTATGTTGGCCAAAGTCAAGGCACAGTGATTGGTAGCTATTGGGTGTTCATGTGTAGCATAGATAGATGCGTTGGTTTGGGACAGTCGTACTGCCATTTTGGCCAATGTCAAGGGTAGGTACGGATGGATCCAAATTAACCTGGATAATGACGGGTAGAACTTAACATGTGACTTATGATATTTTGGCCAAAGTCAAGGTCATAAGAGCATGGGGCAGAAATCCACAACGGGAGTTTCATAAGTACTGAAACTTGCTAGATTTGCATACCATTTGGAGTGTGATGATTCTGGTAGGATTCCTTCAGTTTCGTCACACGATGATATTTGGATCCCGATGCTACTGTGAGTATATGCTACTCCTCGGGAAATTTCTCACTAATCGATCAATGCTATAAACATAGTAGGTGCCTAGAAAGGTGTTAGCGGGGCTACGCCCCCAGGGAAAAGAGGTTCTTTAATTAAGGAACTTCGCGAAAGCGTTGGAAAACCTCCCTCAAAGTACCGACCCCGGCCTGGCTGAACGGTTAAGCAAGTATTGTGCGGTGGGATTGATCCCGACTAATTCTTCCTTTATGGTTTAAGGAGGGATTCGAGAAACAGTGGGAGCCATCCTGTTTAGACAAACTAAAAACCACTCTAAACTTGCAAGAGCATCATGCTGAGTGTTTCTTCTTCTCTCTCCTAATTGCAGCGACCAATCAACATGACTGGACTTAAGTTACTCCTACATAAAAACAAACTGACAGGGCCAAACTACAAAGATTGGCTCAGGAATGTCAAGATAGCAATCACTTACGACAAGCTGGGGTATCTTCTTACCACCAAAGCTCCCCCTGTCCCTGGTCCAACTTCCAGCGTCGCGGATAAGGAAATCCGCAAGACTTAGGAGATTGATAGCGCGAAGGCCAAATGCCTCCTGCTTGCCTCGATGGACAACGAACATCAGAGGAGGCACGAGAATATGGACATGGAATCCATATTGCTTCATACAAAAGAACTGTATGGAGAGCAATCTCGTATCGCAAGATACGAAGCGTCGAAAAAGTTATTTTCGACAAGAATGGCCGTCGGATCATCAGTAGCCGAGCACGTGCTAAAGATGATCGGCTACATTGAGGAGCTCGCGGACCTAGGGATCACATTGGAGAGTGAGCTATATACGGATATAGTTCTCCAGTCCCTTCCTTCCACTTACGCCCAGTTTATACTGAACTTCAACTTACAAGAAAAAGAGGTTGAACTTTCAGAGCTCCTCAACATGCTGAGGAGCGCAGAGGGCACCCTACAGAAAGGTAGGGATACATCCACTTTGTTTGTAGGAGGATCATCTTCTTCTAGGTCCAAGGCGAAAGCCAAGGGAAAGAAGAAGAAGGCCCCCGCCAAACCAAGGGGCGGTGTTAGTAAAGTGGATACGAAGGGAAAAAGTAAAGCAACAAAGATAGCGGGGAAGCTTGTGGATAAGGAAGAATGCTTCTATTGTCATAAGAAAGGACACTGGAAGAATGATTGCAGGGCCTGGAAGGCCAGAACACAGGAATTGAAGCAGGTTGCAGCTTCAGCTTCAGGTGTGTCTGTTATTGAAAACTGTCTTTCAATAAACTCTACTTCCTGGGTTTTGGATACCGGATCAGGATCTCATATCTGTAATTCTTTGCAGGCGTTGAGAAACCGTAGGGTTTTGAAGGCAGGTGACATGACCCTCAGCGTTGTGAACGGAGCTAGCATGGATGCTAAAGTCGTGGGGGACTATCACCTTGGAATGTCAGATGGAGATGTTTTGGTTTTGTGTAATTGCTTTTTTGTACCCAACGCAACTTGTAATATCATTTCTGTATCTTTAGTTTCTAAAGAAGGTTATGAATTTGCGTTTGTAAGTAATGTTGTAAACATTCACCTTAATCAAGTTTTGATTGGGTCAGGTACATTGAGTAATGGTATATACGTATTAAACCAACCACAGATTTTCAATGTCCAGAATACACACAAAAGAAAGTCTCCGGAAATGAATCAGACTTTCTTGTGGCATTGTAGACTGGGTCACATCAATGAGAGAAGGTTGACGAAATTACATACAGAAGGGTATTTGAATGCGTTCGAATATCAATCGTATGCCACTTGTCAATCTTGTCTCAAAGGAAAGATGACAAAGACTCCGTTTACTGGACATGGAGTAAGAGCGAGCGAGCTCTTGGGACTCGTACACAGTGACGTGTGCGGTCCAATGTCTACACATGCCCGAAGCGGACATTCTTACTTCATTACTTTTACGGATGACTTCTCAAGGTACTGTTATGTCTTCTTAATGAAACATAAGTCCGAGGCCTTTGGAAAATTCCAGGAGTATAAGAATGAAGTAGAGAAACAGACCGGCAAAAGTATTAAGATTCTATGATCGGATCGAGGTGGAGAATACTTAAGTGCCGAGTTCCTGGACTATTTAAAAGAGAACGGAATTCTCTCTCAGCTTACTCCTCCATACACCCCGCAACATAACGGTGTATCGGAGAGACGGAACCGCACCCTATTGGATATGGTGCGGTCCATGATGAGTAACGCTGAGTTGCCGCGATCATTCTGGGGATATGCGCTAGAATCAGCCGCATACCTTTTGAACCGAGTTCCTACTAAGACTGTGCCTACCACGCCATTTGAGATGTGGTGTGGGAAGAGACCCCATCTTAATCACATTAAGACATGGGGAAGTCCAGCTTTTGTCAAAAAGCAGCATGCGGACAAGCTCGAGGCACGCTCAGTACTGTGCAAGTTTGTGGGATATCCAAAGAATTCCATGGGATATTTCTTCTACTGTGAAGAGGAACAAAAAGTTCTTGTTTCTCGTCATGCCCACTTTCTAGAACACCAGTTCATAGAAAAGGAAATAAGTGGGAGCGCAGTAGAACTGGAAGAAATTCCAGAACCACGGACTATTACTGAAAGTTTAGTGGAACCAGAGGGTTCGGAAGAACAGGACATTCCTACGCCGCTCCGCAGGAGTAGTAGGCAGTCTCATCCGCCCGAGAGATACTGCGGTTTTCTCATAGACGGGGATAGAGAGGATTGCATCATAGATTATGATGAGCCTATTAGCTTCCAGCAGGCCGTTCAGAGCATTGACTCAGTGAAATGGCTGGATGCAATGCGGACCGAAATGGAGTCCATGTACACCAACAAGGTATGGATGTTGGACATTGCTCCAGACGGGGTAAAACCCGTAGGATGCAAGTGGATCTTCAAGAGGAAGATTGGTGTAGATGGACAAGTTGAGACCTATAAAGCTAGGCTGGTAGCAAAAGGTTTCCGTCAAAGACCTGGCTTGGACTACGACGAAACCTTTTTTCTCCAGTAGCCATGCTGAAATCCATTCGGATCCTTCTTGCCATTGCTGCCTTCCAGATTATGAGATCTGGCAAATGGACGTAAAGACAGCTTTTCTAAATGGAAATTTAGAGGAGTGTGTCTATATGGACTAGCCAGAGGGCTTCATTCAGAGTGGGAGAAGCGGAAAGGTGTGCAAGTTGCTTAAGTCCATCTATGGACTAAAGCAGGCGTCGCGGAGTTGGAACATCTGCTTTGATGAGACGGTCAAAGAATTTGGCTTTATCAAAAATCCAGATGAACCATCCATCTATAGTAGATTTGTAGCGAGAACTGTAGTATTCCTCGTTTTATACGTGGATGACATTCTCTTAATAGGAAATGACAATCCTATGCTACAATCTGTCAAGGGGTTCTTGTCACACAGGTTCTCCATGAAAGACCTGGGTGATGCCTCATACATTCTGGGTATCCGGATCTACCGTGACAGATCCAAGAGGATATTAGGACTTTCTCAGTCCAGGTACATCGACACCGTGCTGAAAAGATTCAGTATGGAAGATTCCAAGCGCGGTAACCTGCCGGCTTGTCACGGGATCACCCTCTCTAAAGAGATGTCTCCCAAGACTGATTTGGAGAGGGATCGCATGTCTATTATACCCTACGCTTCTGCGGTAGGCTCTATAATGTATGCGATGTTGTGTACCCGACCGGATATAGCTTATGCACTGAGTGTGGTAAGCCGGTATCAGTCAAACCCTGGGGAGAAACACTGGATAGCGGTAAAGAACATTCTCAAGAACCTGAGAAGGACTAAGGAGATGTTCTTGGTGTATGGCGGAAAAGACCTCCAGATCGAGGCCTTTGCTGACTCCAGCTTCCAGAGTGACAAGGATGATTCCAAGTCCATGTCGGGTTTTGTCTTTACCCTCAATGGAGGGGCGGTGTGTTGGAAGAGTTCCAAATAGGAAACCGTTGCAGACTCGACGATGGAAGCGGAATACATCACTGCATCTGATGCCGCAAAAGAAGCTGTTTGGATGAGGAAGTTCTTGAAAGAACTTCAGGTGGTTCCGTCCATTGTTGATCCAATACCTCTGTATTGCGACAACAACGGGGCTATAGCTTTAGCGAAGGAACCCAGGTCCCATCAGAGATCCAGGCACATCTTGAGGCGGTATCACCTGATCAGGGAGATCGTGGATCGCCAGGAGATCGAGGTTCGAAGAGTCGCTTCAGAAGATAACACTGCAGATCCATTCACCAAGGCCCTGCCCCAGACTCAGTTCGAGCGGCTGATCGAGATGATAGGTCTTCGATACGCCAGTACATGGCCTTAGTGCAAGTGGGAGATTGTTAGTGTATATGCCCTAGAGGCCATTACTGTATCATACTGGTTTGTATATTACTTAATGGATGCTTTGGATATTCACCTTGTATATACAATCTTGCTCAAAATAGTAGTATGCTACTTGGTTTGTTTCTACTTCAATGTGTACATGTGTTTATATTTTTTATATCGCCTATACACATTAGTGGAGCCCTTAGGATCTTTGCTTGATTACCAGCGATGTGATGGCCGTCACACTAGTGGGGCTGGGTAATCTATAAGCACATCCTTATGCAGGTCCCTGGTCGCACGACTATCGAAACAGGGCATCGATACTCCGGAGTAGACCAGCGCATGCGCTTCTCATCCCAGTGTGGGAGACGGTCTGTCCCACAGCTGTCAGTACGTCGTACTTGAGATAGTATGCTGGTGCTCGTTAGGTTACGGGTACACTGGACAGGACTCGTCGGGAACTGACTAGTTGGTATTATACCTATCGTCAGTTATCAGTTCCCAGGTGACATGAGTACAGCTTAGTCCGCTGACTTGACACTGTCACTTCGCCTCGAGTGTGTTCCCACTGTACTTTGATCACTACCCTACCACGGCTCAAAGGAGTCGTGCAAACAGGTAGTGGTTGGGTGCAGTCCCGAAGCACTTGGAGGCAGTGACGGTTAGACAGGATTCGTCTCTCCCGGTATTGGGGGTTGACATCGCGCTGTGTCTAGGAGAGCCATTACACGAGTAGTCCCTGGCCAGGGCAAACGAGATATACTGGTAGGCTTCCAGTGTTATCTCAGGTTGTTTTGGGCTTCGCTCCGGCACGACTTGTACCGCTATTGGGGGACTGACGTTTACCGCCCCCTAGGCCCGCCATGCGATGTATCAGACGAACAGACTGGACTGTACGGAGAATGTCACACTCAGGCTCAGTAGGAGTTCAGATGGGTTTTGCCTCGTCGGTCTTCTTGTCGGCACTACCTGGGGACCGTTACGCACAGCTAGTGCCGCTTGCGGTCTGTGGTTAAACCCACTGCCAGCGTAGTGTCGAGTCTTTAGAGTCCCACACAGAAAGCTTTTCGCCTTTAGGCAAAAGAGTAGAGGTCGCATGGTATTGCGACAGGTCGCATGGTTTTGCGACAGGGTTCGGTCACATCCGTGCACTTGTGCGCGTACAGTGTCCGGACAGTTTACACTAGCGGGCTTTGGTTTAAGCCAGATCCTAGTGTACCTTATGGGATTGGATTTATCCAGTTTGCATTCGTGTTCCTCGGAACGCGGATGCGGTTGTGTATGCACAGTTGACAGGGAGATAGAGGCAGTGGATTCTCATTAGGGTTGTTGACAGTTGACCGTTGACTATTGACATTTTGATCAACCCTAATGAGAATATGATATGTGATTAACTATTATATTAATTAAGTATTATGGTGACATGGTTGTTGACTTTTGTTGACTTTTGTTGACATGTTGACTTTGTTGACCGGTTGACTAGGCTTGACTAGTTGACCATCATGATAACCATAGCCATCATTTCATGGCAAAGACTTTTACTTGCTTGCTCATTTGTATAAAATGAGTGCATGAAATGATATGGTTATGGTTGCTTCAACCATCACATAAGACTTTTGTTAGTATGATGAGTTATGATTGCTTTGGATTATGAGAGGGTGAAAGACAAAAGAGAGCCTCATTCTTTCTTGCTCATTCTCTCTCTTGTTCTTGAGCTCTCCTTTTGCTCTCACCCTCTTGCTCTTTTTCCCTCTCTTTAATCTATGGTTCTCTTGTCTCATGAGTTGAGAATCAAGAACCATAGATAAAATCCCATACAAAGTATTCTCTACTCATTCTAGTTCACTAGGTTTAGCAAACCAAGTGAACTAGTTTCTTCAAAGAACGAAGAAGGAGCTAAAGGTTGGAGCTTTCAGGTGGATCTATCTTCGGCGTACGGAGACGACGAGAAGAAGCCAATCGGACCACCACCAGAGCTTGAAGACGAAGGAGTTCAAGACAAGCAAGGTATAACCCCCTAACCGAGTAGCTAGAAACTCATAGTTAGGTTGTTAGATAGATGTTTAACCAAGATCCGGGTTATAGGTCCACGTTACCACCTCCGTAAAAAATTTTTTTTACCAAATTCCGCATTCCCGAAAGTACCGGGAGAGGTAGCATGGACTTACAGTCTTCAGCCGACCATGAAGTTACATGGGTTAGAAATGACATCGATGACGAAATCCAAGTAGTTATGTATAATGCGCCCACGAAACGAAAAAGGTTATCAGTAATGTTATATTATTACTTCATATTTTACGATCTATACATATATAGTCAATACTTGTAATGATTGTCTAATGCGTCCACGAACCGTTTATCTTGATTTGATGACGATGACGGGAGCAGCGAGGGGCGGCAGGAGCTCCAGCCGCAGCACTGGCAGAGGCAGAGGCTGAGGCACAGGCAGAGCGGTTCTGCCGCCTGGAGATCTGCGTAGGGAGCTTCAGAGGGCCGGTCTTGCACCCAGATCGGAGACCCCTTCGGATGCCTCCTTCCGTGTGGACTTTGCCACACCTCTAGGTATATTGCACGCATATCCATTTTGAATGTAATATTATAGATATTCATGCCTGTTTATGTCAAAATTACTTATATTGTCAATGTTTGATTGTCTAGTTGTTGGCGATGCGTCCACATCAGGGACAAAGGCCACTCCCGCTCCTCCAGGTATGTTTATATATCATATAGTGCATATATATTGATTTAGAATGCTATATCATAAAAATACACGCATTCCTTTTGCTCTTACTTAGATAGTAATTTTTTTTATTGTCTGGCTGTAGGTGGTGACACCACCGCACCTGCGGGTATATTTATATATCCTATAGTGCCTGCATATTGATTTAGAATGTTATATTATTGATCTACACATTCTTTTCTCAATTACTTATATAATCTATTTTTAATTGTCTAATTATAGGTGGTGCGTCCACATCTGACGCAGGGGCCACTCCTGCCACTTCCGTACCCTCCGCATCGTCTGTAGGTTAGTATGAATAAATATAAAATATTTATTCATTTTACATATCCTCTATAGAATAAATATGAACTTCATGGAAATTTAGCGTCAATGTTTATTTTCTAGTTGGAGGGGATGCGTCCGCATCCGGGACACCGGCTGTTCCTCACCGGAGGAACTATCGTCCCGCTCGTGCTGCTGCCTGGGCCCAGGCTCGTGCTTTAGTCACCGGAGGTATATATCACACTTCAATTTTCATTTAACCTTGATTTTTTAATACAACTTTGTCTTAATATTGATTGCCTTCATATTTCTTGCAGATGCAGGGCCTCCCCATCCCTAAAGGGGGACTCGAGGCCCGAATCAATCCCATAGGATGAGGCCTAACAGAGCTAGGGGGAGGAAGCATTCCCCCTCTTTTTTATCCCTGATTATCGTTATACCGGTCATCATGACGAGAGGTTAGGCCGGTATATGGGGGATGAGAGCCGGTTCGTGAAGAACTATCCAATTCACGTTGAGTATGGCGACCAGCACCGGCGCTCATTCGCCTTCTTCTTTGATTAGGCTTGGGTATTAATATATATTTTCATTTGATTTGTCCAATATATTTATTATTAACACTTGCAATCTAATAAAAATGTTTTTTTTTGTATTTTCAGTTGGATTACGATTTTCAGCCTTTACCCGACCCTGATCACCCTGGGAGGGTGCTCGACCATCATGCTCTTTACAATGGCCTGATGAAGAACATGCAGACTAAGGTCCGATACAACAGGAATGAGCTGAAGGCCGACTGATAATCCCTGTGGATGGAGACCCCCGAGGCAGAGAGAGCGGCCCTCCTATCTACTCCGACCTTTGCGAGAGTCGACGTAGAGACATGGCCTCTGTTGGGCGAATATTTCGACTCTCAACGCAAACATGTATGTATTTTAAATGTAATTCATTGTTTAGTATATAATTTATTTTTTTGTGTTCCTTAATTAGAAAACTAAATGTGAATGTGTTGTGCAGAAACAGGCCGCTCAAAATATAGAGAATAGGAAGTCGGCGATGAGGGGCCGCCCCACTTATACAGGTGGCTCAAGGAATATTACTCGAGCCATGAAGTTATCGGTAAATTACAATAGACCGGCCTTTGTGATATAATGCAATATTAAGAGTTATTTTATAATATATCTAATATTAAGAGTTTTTTTCTAATATTGCAGACAGCTCAGACCCTGGCCAAGGTGGTACACCGAGCGTGCTGTCCGCATATCTTGCCATCCACGGCACCTCGATAGATCCCGCCACGGGCGAGCTTCGACACCCCGACGTCGCTACCCAGGAGTATTGCGTAAGTGTTAAAATTTATTCAACCCCTATTTGAAATTTTAGTTTTGGAAGGTTCAAATTTAAATGATATACATATATTTTACTGGTTAATATGGATGTAGGAGCGGGTGGTTGAGTAGGCTGAGGCATCGAGGATCGATTTTACTGGACAGAGCGATCCGTTGCTGCTGACCCCAGTCCCGGACGCTGCAAATGGAGGGCACCACAGAGGTTGGGAGAGAGGCCGGGGACTGGGCCCTAGCAGGGCCCATATGAGGTTGGACTCCAACCCGGCGGTTTCTTCCTCCGTCTGCAGTGAGCGACGTGTCCAGCAGGAACTGGAGATCTTGAAGGCCACCGTTCAGGAGTTGAAGGAGATCCTGGTATGTATACTACTTAATAGTAAAATAACATGTCATATTATAGATATCAACATATCCAATATTAGTACGTAGACAGAGCTTATTTGGTCGTAGACTTAGCTTTGATTAATCATACATACATATCTAATTAAAATAAACTACGGTTTTCCAAACTAGATATGCAAATGGGGTTTCGAAATAACTTGATAATGATATGAATTCGAATAATACACAGTTCTTAATCGCTTATTACACACGTTAGGTCCAGACGCGACAGGGTAAATCGGCCGAGCCTCCATATGCATCTCCTTCGGCTGCGGCTCCGCAAGCCACTACATCGACTGCGGTTCCGCAGACAACTCCTATAGCTGCACCACCCACTCAGACTCCCACAGCCGCGGCTCCGCAAGCCACTACCTCGACGGCGGCTGCGCAGACCACATCACTAGCTCCACAGCCCGCTCAGACTCCCGCACACTCCGCATTGCATGATTTATTGACCGAGGAGCAGGCGCGCCAGATTCTGGAGTTTATCAGAGGTGGAGCTGGACAGAGCTAGGGTAGCTTTTTGATTCTTATATTTTAAACATGTATTTATATATATGATACATATTGTACTACATTTTGGACGATATTGATATTGGTGGTGTTTGCGTATTTATATTGATATCATATTCTGCTTTTTGGTTTCTTTTGTATATTATGCGTGAGATGTGATTATGAATACTACGATATATGTTCTGCGTGATGATTAATTTTATATATGATCGATGTATATATTATTGTGCATAGGGCGAGAAAAAAATAGGCAGCTCTTTTTTAAAAAAAACCTGATAATATGTACCTACGGATTTATCCGTAGGGCCCTTAATTGCCCCTACGGATTAATCCGTACGGCCAACCAATGTACCTACCGATTTATCCGTAGGGGCAAAATATCAAGATACCCGATATTTTGCCCCTATGTTCTCAGTATTAGGGGTTAAGCTTGTCCCTACGGATATATCCGTAGGGGCAAACAAATGCCCCTACACAGGTATCCGTAGGGGCAAACAAATGCCCCTACACAGATATCCGTAGGGGCAAAATATCAGGATACCTGATATTTTGCCCCTACGGATATATACCTACGCACTTCTCCGTAGGGGCAACTACTTGGCCCTACGGATTAGTCCGTAGGGACATCTAATCTATTTTATAAAACCGTAAATAAAATAAAATTTTTGTCCCTACGGCCTAATTCGTAGGGACAACTGGACCTACACATAACTCCGTAGGGGCAATTTTTAGTCCATAGGGGTAAGTTCAAGGCTTTGAGTTGCACCTACGGCGTTTGTACCTACAGGGTATTTTTGTGCCCCTACGGATATATCCGTAGGGGCAGTGGTTTGCCCCTACGGATAAATCCATAGGGGCAACCCTTCCCTTATTTGTACTAGTGTATGTCTCTCTTTATCTCAAGCTCACGGAGAAAGCCATCTCCTGAAGTGAGCAATACCTGTCTTAGAATATGTCTGGATATCTGATGGGACTTAGCTCATAAATGAACTCCAAATCCAAACTTCTTAGACTGTATTGTCAACTGAACTTAATCAGTATCCTACGCCATGCCTCCCTCAGTATCCGCTTGGACCTCCTGTCCAAACAACTGCCCTTCGTCAGAAGGAAAACTATAACTCTGACAGTCACTCTGTCATCCAGTTCACCTTGGAAGCCTCGAATGATAACCATCTCCTGAAAGAGGCTGTCGTTATCATATCCCTAGAACATTCACTTATGTTCTAAAACTGCTTCCTAATGTTTTTCCAGAATAGGATTAATATCAACTTATTGCATCTAGTGCAAAAACAATATCTGGTGTGGTACTTGACATCTCACGATCAACTCAATTGCCTAAGCAAGTGATCTGCCAATCATGCACATCCCTCTCCTCTTTAGTCTGTAAGACACCTTTAGAGATGGTGACTCCATCACCTGTAGGTACACTACTGTGCCAGGAGTCGTCTATTCTAAAACACCTTTAGAATGCTGTCTAAGTACCCAGATTGGGAAACTACCCAAATCTAGATCTAAAACCATAGATCTAGTAACCAGAATATCTGATATAATATCCATATCCTATGTGGAGAAACCACTGTGTGACAACCAAAGTATAACCGATCGTAGTGTAGGAATTTCACTTCCTACTCTGTGTATGTCATCCAAATACCAGGACATCACACCCTACTACCTTCTTAACAGATCCATCACCAATTCTGATGATGTCAAACCTATGACTGTCACATCAGAAATAGATGATCTATCTCCGCTATATCTGCTTTAGTCCACAAATAGACATAAGCTACTTGTCCATTATGCTTCCGCTGCTCCCACTGACTACGACAACCCTCTGGCAGAGTCATATACACGTACACTTCTAAAGCTAGTTTAGAACGACGCTATACTCATCCTCCTGCCGGGTCTCACAGTCTAGAACAACAGCAATGACAAGTCTGGGTAAACAAGAACCTCCCTGTCACCGTCCTTGAGGCTACCGGAGTACCTCTCGGGTGCCTGAGGTTACCCACCATATCTTCGGAGTGGCCAATGGAATTTCTAACCAGATTGAATCTTTAGGTCCTATTAAATTTTCAGTAATCGTTTGCGGTTCTGGAATCACTTCCAGTTCTACCATACTCCCACTACTGTCTTCTGAAAAAAATCCATTTTACTAAAACTGTGGCGAGTCAAGAACAATATCGCTATTGATCTTCCAGATGGTAGAGTCAACCCTCGTCATAGTCTGGGTCAACCCACAAACAGCCATTACAGAAACGTGCCTTGAGTTATCCAGAGTCTGGTTTTAAGCATAAGCCGGACAACTCCCCGTACCTTAACATTGTTAAGATATGAACTATTCTATATCCAATATAGAAATAGAGGTACTGATTTAATTGGGACCGGATTCAAATCATGCAGCTGTCTCCAGTGCATGTCAACTAAATGGAGAGAGGCCGATCAGCATTACTCAACTTAGGAGTGCTTCCAATTATGAGTAACCTGAAAGAGAAGCAAGTTCTCTTAATCATTACTATCAACTGAATACCATACATAAGTATCTACATCTTCGATCACCTTGAAGAATCCTGATACTTACAATACGTGGTTCTCTACTTTAGTCTTATACCTATAACTTCTCAAAACATAGACCTTGCATTTCTACGAAACACATGTCTAAGAACTAGAGAACTCACAAGTAAACAGAATATAGTACGAGTACCAACTCCACTGTCCTCTTGGACACTGGACAACATACAATACTCTGTATAAGTTCCTGAGTTGAATAACTCAAACCTTATGCGTCATAGGTTGAAAACTGTACTTAATGTTAAGAAGAATTACACCGCTTTTTAATGCTCCTTACCTAACCATCAACTGATATAGGTAAATGTCATGCACATAATTTCAAAAAGTTATATCTCACTTTATAAAAATAAACGTACAGATATATCAATTTTAAATTGGTGCATAACAACGGATATTCAAAACCAAATATTTGTCGTCCGGCAAACAACCCAGGCGATTTCCTCAAATATCACCAATTACAACGAATCCCGATATAATGAGGATGATCACCTAATTCCCAATAACTTACTCCCACTCATCATCTTTAAAACCATACAGATGTGAGAATCATACCTGGTAAATACATACCCTGGAGCAAGTGTCTAATTGGAAAATCAGTTTTCTATTAACAATGTACAGTGAAACTGAAACATGAACATGTTTCGAAGGGGTTTCCGGGTATTCCTAGTAATGCCTCTTCCATTATCAGATTCACAATTGTAACCGTATATCTCTTTGCCATCTCTCCAAACCCCTTTATATGTCTTCAGTCATTACCTTCTATACACCCTTTTAGGCTAAATGGTTTTCTTCCTTCTCCACCGTTCGGCACCAGCCTAAGGTTTGGAAGAAGACTATCCAATAAGCGTAATGGGTGTACTCGCCTAATCCTAGGAGTACTCGCAACCTGAGAGAAGGTGAAAACAAAAGACAACTGATTAAACCTTATTCCTATTTCTCCAGAACCAGAATCCATCCCCGAACTGGAACAAGTCCCTTCGAGTTCGTATATAACCATACGATGGAGTATCTAAATAACCGTGGATCTTCGTAGCGATACGGGGTGTCCTGGAGAAATACAAAGGTGAAGTAGAAGTGGCGATGAAATACTTGGTTTGGTCATGAATGATAGCAGTTGCAATTTACTTTGCCCTCTTTCTGATCCCTTTATTTGTCTTTACTTAATACCTTTTGTACACCACACTTAGGCTAATTGGTTTTCTTCATTCCCCATCGTTCGGCACCTGCCTATGGTTTGGAAGAAGACTATCCAATTAGCATAATAGGTGTACCGTCCTAATCCAAGGAGCACTCGCAGCCTGAGCGAAGGTAAAAGGAAACGATAACTGAATAATCCTATTCATTTTCTCCAGAACCGGAGCCATCTTCGAATCTGGAACAAGTTCTTTCGAGTTCGTATATAACCATACGATGGTTTTATCCAATGGAAGTGGATATTCGTAGTAATACGAGGTGTTCTGGAGAAAAGGGTAAAAGTAGGAGTGGCAATGAGGTATGCAACTCTGACAATCCAAAAGCCAGTGTTTTAAGAAGGTTCGGTTAACTTGGTCACTGAGTTTTAGTCAAGGGTCGGGTCATGGTCGCTGCCAAAGAGAGAGAGAAAAGAAACACTCAGCATGCACTCTAACCTAGATCAGAATGGTTATCAATTTATTTAATCAGGAAACCTCCCTCTGTAAGCTCAAATTCTCCTCCAAACCTGAAAGAAGAATTAGTCGGGATCACCCGAGGGGTAAACCAACTCATCAGTGGGAATCGGGATCCAACTATCATCGCATGATAACCTGATAGAATCCACTCAAGTCATCACACTCCAGAAGGTATGCGCATGTTTGGCAAGTTTCAGCTTCTTTAGAAACTCCCGATGTGTGTTTTTACCCCTAGGACCCAAGTGACCTTGACTGAGCCAACATATCAAAGGATCTTAGCCAAGTTCAACCCGTCATTATCTTGATTGCATTAGACCTACCCGCACGAGCCCTTGACTGAACCAAAATGACCATAGGACTGTCGTAACCAATCACATATCCATAAGATAGAAAAGAATTACAGAGCTATCGCACACTACGCCTCGGCTGAGCACGACATACGTAGCACGAATACTAAGCAATACTAATCTGAAATGACGGAGGGCTACGGTTGGTTTTTAGAGAAAAACCATTAACGTAATGAACTTGATATCGTTGAAGGAACCGGATAACCTTTTATAAATATAGTGGCGAAAACCTTTGCTCAAGAGGTCACTCCCGGTGATAGGATCCCGGCTCTTTCCCCGTAGAATGAGGTGCAGGATACTCCAACTGAATACCACGATGCAAAGCAAAAAGGCAATCGGCTATAGTGAAGTTATTACCCTGACGTAAACTTCTGCCCAAGGGGTCACTCCCGGTGAAGGGATCTCGGCCCTTGCCTCTTCGACTGAGGTACTGGATATTCATAACCGAATACCACTGTGCAAAACAAAAGAAAACGTTCTTGCAATAACAGCATTTTGAAAAATGTTCCAACAACATCAAAATAGGTTTATTTAGCTTGCATCGATCCGAATCAACGCAGTCTCATCAATTGATCACACCAATAAAGAACGAAAATATGATGTACGTATATGCTATCCGCATTCGCCACTGGGTCCCGTCATCACCCGTTAAGTAACTTAACTAACGACAGAGCGGGGACTGGACTAGCGCGGGTGTAAAACATATACAACAACTACTAGTATATATATCAATATATAATATTCGCTCATGGCGTGATAAAAATGCAACATCATAGAAATGTAATAAGCATCACAGAACAATACAGATAATCTGGGATCCCCGGGTTTCCTTTGAGCGGCAAGTAAATCCCGACGTTCGCCTGGTCGTGTGGATAGCTTGTGCAATGAAAATCTAGACCCCTACGGGCGCGGCAAGTTACCCGCCAAAACCTGAAGTGAGGCAGCCCCCTACAGCAAAGTGAATGGACCACCCAGCACTTCACGGAATCTGGTAACTTTATGCACCCCTCCTTGGGTCAACCTATACCCCCTACGAGTGCGGCGAATAGCCCGCCGATTCTAGTGTAAAACCCCCTCCGTCTCAAAGCCATGAGATGCGGGCTCATTGCCCTCTAGAACCCGGCTATCCGTGCACCCCACCGTGGGGTAATCCTTGTACAGAAAGTAAAATATATACAACGGGTACATCGACCTCAGCCCGGTCATGCCCCAAAAGAATAATATACAAACAGGAAGTGACGGCAGTCCAGATGCCGGACGCTCACCCCGCAATATCAAATGTACAAATACAACCAAACTGTACTACCATTGCACCAAGCTATCCACCATGTCAAATCCGCAACATCACAACACAATGCAGAACATCAACGTGAATATCACGTTCGCAAATCCGTCTAAATGTGCTATAGCAATTAGACAAGATTTACCGATCGAGTGATATTCACGGTCACAAATATAATGTAAGTACCATAAACTAAGATATTTAAAATTTTCGATCGACAAAATTTCCCGAAGTGGGCCCCAAGCACAATTCCCAGTACTCAAAATAATCTGGGCCAAAACAAAATATTCCAGAAACCACATTTTCAAACAAAAGACCGGCACAAGAAAAATGGTGCACTGAAGCCATATAACGGCGGCGGAACCGCGGCCAAAACATGGTTAGTGCCGCGGTTCCGCGGCGCTACAGTGGATTCGTGCTCCCAAATTACTACGGAGGTCTTAAAAACGCCTGCCTGATTTTCTGACATACTCAAAATAATTTTTAGACCACAAAAAAAATTCGACAGAAACCGCAGAATTGGAAATGCGGTTTTGGAAAATTTCATTCGATCGATATTTTAAACACTTTAGAGCAAGCTATTAAAGGTTAATGCCGTGGCTCCGATACAATGTAAGTCTATGGTAGCGCTCCGGCCGCCTGTCCGAGGCCAAAATACGGAAATGAAAACTTTTTTTAAACTAGAAACCGGCACTATCGCAGACTTTAATCCCGGATCGAACCATTAACCTATAACTAGCAAACTAGAGAAGGGTTAGAAAAGCTTTACCGATTGATCCGTGTCCTTCGGTCGTTGGCCACCAACCCAAGCTCCTCGCGGCATCTCCGATCTCCGGTCTTCTCGTCGGAAAGGGCACCACATCTTCGAGTCTTTTTACGGGCTCCCGCTTCGTCCGAAGCAACTCGGACACGAAGTTTGCTAGCCGGCGTGTCCAAGGTGAAGTAGAGAATGTGTGTGATCACTTTGTCTCAAGCATCTATTTATTCTCAACACATGAGAGTGTATGGATGGAGGTTGAAGATGAAGCCATCAATGGAAATGGTGAGCTAGAGGAAAAAGAAGAAGAAGGAGCCATTTCTTTCTTGTGTGTTCTATGATAAAATTAGAGAGTGAGAGTCAAAAATACAAGACCAAGACTCCCTCTTGGGAGCCCTCCCTCCCTCTTCTCATCATGTCGACACAAAATCAATCAAATAATGTGACACATGCACAAAGAAAGAGGCCATGAGTCACCACTTGTGCATGTGTCACAATTTATGCTCCTAATCATGATTTCTAGCTCATTATTTCCATCTGTAAACATTAACCCAAATGTTTACAACAATAAAAAGATACGGCAACATCTAAAGTAAACTCGTGACGGATCACAAGGATACCCCTCACCTGTATATACATACCAGCATCTGCATTCCGATTGAATGCGAATGCGATGAGATTAAAGTAATCCAACAAATCTAATACTAGGATCCGGCTTAAACCAAAGTCCACTAGTATGATCCGTCCGATCATGATCCGTGCATTACTGCACGTATATGATCGGACACTGCCATATATCATACGCCGTCTACAACGTTTCGCCCGAAACTTGAGAAACTGTCTGTGGGGGACTCTAAAGACTCGTCAATGCTTTAGCTGTGGATTTAACCACTAGCTCGTCAGTGGTACTAGCTGTACGTAACGGGCTACCAGGTATTGACCAAAAGGGAGGTCGATGAGCGAACTCATCCTGACATCCTACCGAGCCTGTTAGTGACAATATCCGTACAGTCCGGTCCGTTCGTCTATGAGCATCGGATGTCGGGCCTAGGGGGTTGGTAAAAGTCAGACCCCTAAAAGCGGTACAAGTCGTGTCGGAGTGTAGCCCAGAATATCCTGAGATGCTACTGGAATACCTACCAGTAAATCTCCTTCCTTGGCCAAGGACTTCGTGTGATGGCTCTCCTAGACACATTGCGATCTCACTCCCAATACCGGGAGAGAAGAAACCCCTGCCAATCCGCTCACGCCTCCATGTGGCTCGGGACTGTACCCAACTAAAACCAGTTTGCACGACTCCTTTGAGCCGTGGTAGACTAGTAATCAAAGCATAGTGGGAACTCACACGAGACAAATGACGATCTCAGGTCAATGAACTAACCTGTACACATGTCACCAGGGAACTGCTATCTGACGTCTGGTATAATACCAACTAGTATATTCCCGGCGAGTCCTGTCCTGTGTACTCATAACCCAATGTGCACCTGTATACATCTTAAGTGAACCAACTGACACTAATGGCTTATGAGACCGGCCACCGCCCCTCGTCCGGGTCTCGACTGTATACACAAGTCTACTAATGGAGTATCGATGCCCAGTCTCGAAACTCCCACGACTAGGGACCACTTTAAGGATGTGCTTATAGACTACCCAACTCTCACGTATATGATCGCCATCATACTGCTGGTAGTCAAGCAAGAATCCTAAGGGCTCTATCAATGTGTAATAGTGACCTGTAATGTCACCTAAAGCTGTACACGATGATAAAGATAAACCAGATAGTATACTATCATTTTGAGTAAGACTGTCCTACCGGCATAGGTCCTCCCTCAATCATTGCAATCACGTGCCTGTGATCCAATAATTGACTCTGAGGGCACTGTATCCAACAATATCTTGCTATAGCTGCATATATTCCTAAGTGGTATTATATTGACATGTGATTTTGAGACGTTGATTATTGTGCTATTGCGCTTATGAAATGCATCATACATTCTTGCTTACATGTAGATACTTATACCTTGTTACGGTTACATGTACACCTCATATGATGCTGCACTTGATTTCGGAGGATTTGGGAACCGCATGACATATTTTAAAGCTGGATTCATTTAAAAGAGAGGTTTTCCCTTAATATGCTCATATTGCTGTTTTATGTTGCATATATCAGTTTTCATGGATTTCATGTGATTTATAGATTTGAGAACCGTGGGGTTGTTTCAAGAAACTATATATTGTTTGAAAACCCGGTTTCTCTTGATATGATATTTTAGTGCGTCCACCATTAGTTTTCTCGGTTCTTAGACTTGTGTTATATTACCCGATGCAAATAGTGAGTGGGACGTATGCGGGTACATGGTAGGGCCCGGTACGGTTCCCCCTGGCAAGAAGTTCGCAGATGATGGCGATGAGCATGGAAGGTGGGCAAGTACCTACCAGTAACATTTCAGAAAATATAAAATATTATTTTTGGAATTTAATATTAAAATAATATATTTCTCGAAAACTGACCGATTTGCGAAATTGGGGTTTTCGAATAAGGGTATAAATATATACCAATAATTGTGAAATAAAAAGAAATTAAAATGATTTATTCATTTAAAAATATATTTAAAGGATTTGGCAATTTGAAAATTTATTATATGCAGTTTTGATAAAAACCCGAATAGTGCACTGCTAATCGCGATAAAACCAAATCCGTGTTTCTACAGTTTTTCATTGTTAGTGCACAATGATATATTACATGTTATTTCATTTGTGTTGTTTCATTTGGGTGTATGTGTTTTTGGTGAGAATAGAATGGAAAAAGATGTAATCATGAGTTGGAGAGAGAAAGGGGGCATAATGATGACTTGGAAAGTGAGTGGGTGAGAATAATTGAGAGAGAGGGGGGCTGCCTCATATCTTTTCCCTACCATTTTTGTATCTCCTTCTTCATCTTCCTCACCCTCATCTCCCTCCACCTTCAACCCCTAAATCCACCTCCAAAACTCCATCAAAACCCTACACCCCTTTCACAAAAAATAATCACCTCCTCACCCTCATCGCAATGAACCAACAAAAGTGGGATCTTCACAACATGGAGACTTCTAGGGTTTTCTTAAGTGACATCCATGAGTTATAATTTCTTCCATTAGTTTAGTTTCAAGTTTTCCTAGCTTTTTTTTAAGTTTAGATGTCGATTAGTGATGGATTTGTGAACTTTGAAATTCTAGAGAAGGGTTTGGGAAAATTAATGATGTTAGTGGCTGTCAATAGGACTTTGAGGTGATTCTAAAGCAGGAATTGAGTGTAGTAACCAAAATACGGATTTGGAATTTGAGTTCATGTCGGATTTGTGAGAATATAAGGTGTGCAGGGAAATCTGGAGCAACCCGGGGGATTTTTGAGAGTAGCAAACAACTCTAGGGACCAAATTAGGGTACTAGGAGACCACCCCGACCATACGAACCCCAACAAAGGCACCATGGCCGAGGTGGTCGGATTTTATAGGGATGTGGCCGGCCACTGGGTGGAATTTGGGTTCCAGGTCGTTCCAGTAGCTCAAATACCCCATATACAACACCCTATACTTGTTTGTTTATCCAAATTTCACCATAGTCAAAATCTGGGAGCATTTGATGTGAGTTTGGCTATGTTTTCCGTATTTTCAAATGTTAATATTTGATATTTGGATTTGTATTTGGTTGTTGGATATTTGTACATCAACAACAAGGGTTGTTTGGTTGATTTGGTACGCGTAATGTAAGGTTCTAACCAACGGGCAATGCGCGTGCCGTTTTGGATGTCAGAACTTGATTTTTATAGCCTTGTGATATGTGTTGTTATTGTAGGTACCTTTGCGTGGATTCCGCGGTGACGGAGCGTGGCGTCATCGACTTCGGCAAGCGAAGACCAAGGTGAGTAGATCTATATCTACGGGGGAAGTCGGGTGGATGATGTATAGCACCCCCGCAAAGTTTTTGTGGAAACCGATTGTAGCATAATGTTAAGAAAACCTAGAGTAACAAACTAGGGTTAGAATTAAAAGATAGCTATAGAAACCATATTAGAAACTAAAGGATAGTTAGAAGTGATATGATACGGCTAATATATGATGACGGGATTTGAGGACGATGTTTGACGATATTGCCGTTTAGGATACTATAGGACTAGATAGTCGACGTAGATGTGTCATCCGAACCATACATATTTCCAAACTGAAGAATCGTATGCATCTTTTAAACATATTCCTTGAGGGACGTTATGGAATTTCAAATGATATCTTTTCCTTAAAAACACCGTAACCCTTATTTTCAAAACTACGATTCGCTTCTTTAAAAATCTGATTGTATGGTTCGGGTGTGTATGTTAGATTAGATACTTATACTTATAGTTGAGATAGAATGTTTATGTAAACTCAACTTGATGTAAGATATAATTGCGATGAAAAGAATATAAGACGAATATGATAATCTGATGATATGTTGGTATACGGATGCGAGTCGATTAAGATGATTGATACTTTGTCGGTCCCCTGATATGAGATCGTTATGGATGTGACCTAGGACATAGGTATATAGATATAGATATATATATATATATATATAGAATGTTGTGAATCATGGATGATAGGCCGTACATGATATTAGGCCGTACCCTTATTGTCGTACGGTAGATAGGATCCCTAGTGGTTTTAATGTCGCCGTACGATAATTTTCCATGTGTGATGAATTTAACTTGATGATTGATCCATACCCTTGACTAGAGGATGCCGTACGATGGAGTATACCGTACGGGATGTTGTGAGGCTGGATTCCGATTGATAGATTCACCAACTCAGCCATATTCGACTTGTATACCCGTCAGTATTTGCATATGATTTACCTTATGCTGCAATCATGTTATTCGCATTGCATTACTTAAACCTGTGATAGTAGACCTGCACCATTATCGATGATGCGTATGTTACACGTACACAGATTGTAGGCTCATACACTTCATCATCGATAATTTCCATGTCACTACACAGAAGGATTGCTGCATCATGATATGACTCTTCGCATAACATGCTTGCGTACATACACATTTGTATATCCATATTGGTGCACATATACATTGATACATCCATACTCGCGCATATACACATTTGTATATCCATATTGGTGCACATATACATTGATACATCCATACTCACGCATATACACATTTGTATATCCATATTGGTGCACATATACATTGATACATCCATACTTGCGCATTTACACATTTGTATATCCATATTGGTGCACATATACATTGATAGATCCATACTCACGCATATACAAATTTGTATATCCATATTGGTGCACATATACATTGATACATCCATACTTGCGCATATACACATTTGTATATCCATATTGGTGCACACAAATACATTGGTACATCCATACTTGCGCATATGCACATTGCATACCCATATTGAGGTATATACATATTGGTACCACTATACTTGCGCATATACATATTGTACCTACATAGATAACTGGTTTTATTGGGAAATTGGTAACCACATGTTATATTTTAAAAACTGGAATCATTTGAAAGAACTGTTTTCCCTAAATATGACATATCACTGTTCCATTTTGCATGATATATGGATATGCTTACATTTCTATCATATGTCGCATACATCATGCTTTATGATTTTACGCATTGAGATATGCTATTTTCATGAGATTTCTGGATTTGAGAACCGTGGCTATTTCAAAAGAAAGCATGTACTGTTTTAAAAACCCGGTTTCTCTTGATATGATATTTCAGTGCATCCATCATGCATCTTCTCGGTTCTGAGACGTGTGACATGTGAAACCCGATCGAGGAGCTAGATGAGGCCGATTGGGGATACATGGTGGACCTGGTATGGTACCCCGGGGCGAGAATGGATTGCTGTACTGTAGACGGTGAACCTGGCAGAGGGACTACTACCTACCGGTGATTGGTTGGATCTGGCGGTTATCCGGAGGATACTGATCAGAGATCAGAGATGGATACGGGCCGACCCGAACTGCCAGGGCCGAGGGCCGATTCCACAGATGGAGCCCATGGGCCGATCCGGACTGACGGAGCCCGATATATGAGGGTTTACGCGCCGATGCTGGACGCGGGTTTCATGATCTTTTCGAGTGTCGATGTTGGACACTCAGGTTCCATGATTTTTATGTGTCGCGAGGGACACCCATTGATTTATATCCTCATATTTTCATGCACTCTTTTATGATATTTACGTGCATACAGACATTGATCATATGGTTGGACGGGATCCACCTTCATACATACATTGATTACATGGTTGGATGATATCCGCATACATATAGGCATTGATATTAGTGTTGGCACATATACAGGCCCGGTCACCCTAGATATCATATTATTACCTTTATGAAATAGTTGACCTAGGAGGCGTTGTTTATTCGATTTCTACTTGTAGATGTTTTTCTACTCACGAGTTGGCAACTCACCCCCATTGTGCCACAGTTCTTGCAGGTTGACCGCACGGATCAGTAGCGGCTTCGTTGGCACACGGTTGCATTCGGGTGTTTTGCATTGGTGGGTGGGACATTTGTATCGTAGCCACTCTTGTATCTATATTCCATATTGTATCTAGTTAACTCCATCAAATCAAAACTAGTATTTGTATAAGTAATGAGACTTAGCAAGACTGTTAGTGCGAGACTTAAGCGATGGGTTCTTTTGTTCGCCTTTGGGGTTGTTGTCTTGCTTATTTATTTATCTTTTGTGGTGAATTTCGCCGTTGGGCGTCGTATACTTATATAATGTCTTGCGTGGTTGTGATCCTCCGTTTGGCGAAGAGCTAGTTCCCGCTTGGGGATGCCTTTATTATCTTTATGTATTTGTGGTTTTGGATCAAAAAAATTACAAAGGAGGTGCTGCCCGATTTTTTATAAAAAGACGAAACATGTTTTCAAACTGGTAAATTTTACTTTCATTATTCATGCATTTTAGAAACATGATTTCATTACACCTTTATTTCAAAACTTCACCTCTTTATTTCTTAAAAAGGTTTAAATTTCTGTGTTTCTGCTTACTTGAATTACGTTACGCCCTTAGACGTTGCGTGATTTAAGTGCTGGTTACGAGCTAATGTTTCGGGTCATGACAAAGTTGGTATCAGAGCGCTTGGTTTAACCTTGATTTGAGTCTATGTTTGACTATGTAGAGTCTAGGGCGGGTATGTATTTCAGAACCTAGGCTTGACCTTACGGAACATAGACTTGAACAGGGGGGGTATTAGACCCGAACTTTCGTTTCATAGGCTGACCCTGATTTGAAGGTGTAGGTAGCTTGAGTAGAGTGACGTACCGTACGTATGTTCCGCGGCATATTTACGATATGATACTCCACTTAAGAAACCTTAGGATGTACATATTTTAAGATCTATGATTCTCTTCGTACCCATGATTATACATCCTTTTGAGATCCTTGATTCTATTCGTTTCCATGATCATACTCTCATGATGCTGTTTCTTCCTATGATCATGTATCCATTCTGGATCTGTCGTTCTTTTCATGCCGTTGATCTGCTTTCTTCGATACTCGATTGGGGTTCCTGTCACCATGGTTTGAGCACAGGTCGAGCTGCTGCTAGTTTTGCGGTCAGGGCGAACTCGTATGGTATGAGGGCTGACCATTGTGTTTCTGGTGACATGGGAACGTCTCGATGTAGTTTTGTGTTGTGACCTCTCGGATGAGGCGAGTGTTTGGCGTTGCACCGGATAATCGGACAATTGATAGAGCTGCCAGTTGCTAAAGGACTGTTGATGTACAGCATACCTCAGAGATCGTGATGTTGCCTACCATGCAGACAGATGACCCAGCTGTTGCTGAGATTGACGGGATGTCGCTTCCAGAGCTTACGGGCTGAGATCGCCGGAGCTTCCAGGCAGAAATGCGACAGATGATAGCTAGTCTACCCCGAGTTGAGAGACGAAGGTGATTCGTTAGATTGATGCGTCGACACAAGCATAGTTGAGTTAAAGATTTCCAGTGTGGAGTGTCTTACTCAGATCTAGAGCAGACCGATCCAGAGATGACAGTTGATGTATCGTCTTTCCTGGAGAATCGAGGCATTGTTTAGCATGCGGGCGAAGGGTATTCACATGTTGTATAGGCGAAGTTAAATAGGTTCGAGCGAGTGTCAGAAACCCATTTTCCTAAGTTTTGAGTGTTAGGAGGAACATGCAAGTAATTTTGTGGACCCTCTAGAAGAATGAAACCCTAACTCGACATGACGACCATGAAACCACTTTTGAACCATAGGGTTTGCAGCAGTTTAGTGGTGCCATCAGTGAGGCTTGGGTTTGCCCTTCTACAGCTGGTCCAGATGTACTGTGGTATGTACCAGATATTTTTTAGACTGTGCTCAGGTGCTGAGCCTTCGGAAAATTATGGGACTTTGATGACTCGATCAAAAAGTTTGACGTTGTCCGGATATCTTGTGATAAGAGACCAGTAAGCTGACCAGCTTCGGATAGAGGAACTCACCCAGATGTGTTGTGAGCTGATCGAGAACGGACGAGTATGTTAGTTATATGTATGCCCTAGAGGCCATTACTGTACATATGATGTATATTGTAATGGATGCTTGGACGTATATAGGGAGGACTTTCTTGCTCGACATGATAGTATGCTATCTGGTTGTACTTTATCTTAACATGTACTCTGATTGTCTCTATGTTACATGTTGATAAAGCCCTTAGGATATGCATTCGACTACTGGGACTATGATGAGATCATATTAGTAGGGCCACGGTAGTCGGCGAGTACATCTTATAACTGTTCCTAGTCAAGGACGCATCGAGATAAGGCATCGATACACCAGAGTAGACTAGCGTATACACATCTTGACCCATATGAAGGGCGATGGATGATCCCATATCCATCGGTGTTTGACATCAAGGATGGTGTACGGGTGCTCAGTAGAGACTGGGTACACTGGACGGACTCGCCGAGATCACCCAGATGGTATTATACCTTACGTCGCATTACAGTTCTCTGGTGACACTGGTACAGAGTAGACTGTAGACCCGAGATCTTCATAGATTCTTGTGTGATTCCCACTGTGCTTTGATTTCCATCATACCACGTCCAAGAGGGCGTGCAAAAAGGTGGCTTTTCAGTACAGTCCCGAATCACATGTATGCAATGAGCGATAGGAGGGGTTCGTCTCTCCCGGTATAGGGAGTTGATGTTGCGCTGTGTTAGATTGGCTATAACTAGAAATCCCTGCCCAGGGTTACTGAGATTTTCTGGTAAGTGTTATCAGTAGTTGCTTGAACTGTTATGGACCTCATATCGACATGACTTATCAAGCTACTGGGGTCTGACGTTTACCACCCCTAGACGAGATATGCGACATATCAGACGGAGAGACCGGACTGTACGGGAGTGTTACTGATTGGATTCACGGGAGAAAGTATAGGCTTGCTTGTTGATTTTCTGATCGCTCAATACCTGGGTGGCTGTTACGTTTAGATGACCGCTTGAAGCTTGTGAGTGTTTGATATGATCATCACCTACTGCCGGCGTATTGACGATTCTTTAGAGTCCTACACAGAGCTTTCTTGACTCAGCAAAAACGGAGTAGGGGCACATATGTGACATGTGCGGGACCAAGAACAATACGTGTATGTGATACCGTATTAGATTCTCGCGATATGAGATATCGGCCGGGTATATGTGATATAGCCGGGTCATCGGATCAAGTGTTAATTCGATGAACTGATACAGATTATATTAGTCGGTTATTTGTGAAATAGCCGGATTATCGGATCAAGTGTTGATTCGATAATTTAATGTATAATTATATATTTGATATATTAGATTACATTAACTGATATATGTTCACTAAAAGATTCTTTTTCTCACTCGGGTAATACATTGATATATATGTGATATATGTTAATTGTATTATTTTATTTTATTACAATAAATATTGTATATGTGATATATAATATGTAGGGATGCTAGGCACACTAACAAGGGTCTACGCTGCATCAACCATGCCCGATTTAAAATTTAGCCGTGCCGAACAACCCAAAACCGGATCTTTAAACAAGAGATTAGGCGAAAACAAGCATGTTAAACACTTTAACACTAAGTGAGAGGGATTGCAACCTTTGTAGATCCGGTCCTTCACTTCATAAGCTCCGTGTTGTGGTCCCTTCACTGTGATCATCGTGTTCCGGACTCTCGAGAGGCTCCACAAAGAGAAAGATGCAAGCTTGCTTCCGATCTTCGATAACAAAGATGATCTACGTTGAAGTTTCATTAACACAAGCTCTCACTCACTAAATGAAGTGAACACCCTCATCTAAATGGCAAGGGTAGATGTGGATGATGAAGTGGGATTTTAGCTCTCATTTATTATCAAATTCTCACTCATTTTCATCACTTAGCAAAAAGCTAGAAAGCTTGCAAAGAGGAAGAAGAAGATCAATTGCTTTGTGATGAATAATGAAAGGATAATTATGATGAATAATACAACCATGGTTAACAATGAATAGGATAACTCATTTGGAGATTTAACCAAGGGTTTGGGTTGGGTTAACCATGAGTCACCAAAAATATCAACATAATATCTTAACTCATGACAAAAGAAAAACCTTCTAGAAGGTTCATGAATGGACTAACCCAAATCAAACCCTAATCTTATTTAATCTCCACTAATCATGTTGCATTAGTTATCATAACTTGTTACAATATTATATATCACATATATAATATATTTTTGTAACAAAATAAAATAATACAATTAACATATATGGCATATATATCAATGTATTATCCGAGTGAGAAAAAGAATCTTTTAGTGAGCTTATATTAGTTAATGTAATTTAATATATCAAATATATAATTATACATTAAATTATCAAATCAACACTTGATCCGATAATTCGGCCATTTCATAAATAACCGACTAATATAATCTGTATCAGTTCATCGAATCAACAATTGATCCGATGACCCGGCTGATATCAAATATCGCGAGAATATAATACGGTATCTCATATCGCATTATCCTCGGTCCTGCACATATCACATATGTGCCCCTACTCCGTTTGGCCTGAGTCAAGAAACCTTTGTGTAGGACTCTAAAGAATCGTCAATACGCCGGCAGTAGGTGATGATCATATCAAATACCCACAAGCTGCAAGCGGTCAGCTAAACGTAACAGCCACCCAGGTATTGAGCGATCAGAAAATCAACATGCAAGCCTGTACATTCTCCGGCGAATCCAATCAGTAACACTCCCGTACAGTCCGGACTCGTCGTCTGATATGTTGCATATCTCGCCTAGGGGTGGTAAACGTCAGAACCCAGTAGCTCGAAAAGTCGTGTCGATATGAGTTCTATAACAGTTCGAGAAACTACTGATAACACTTACCAGTAAATCTCAGCAACCATGGCCAAGGATTTCCAGTTTTAGCCAATCGAACAAAGCACAACATCAACTCCTTATACTGAGAGAGACGAATCCCCTCCTATCGCTCATTGCCTCCATGTGATTCGGGACTGTACCCAAAAGCCACCTTTTTGCATGCCCTCTTGGACGTGGTATGATTGAAATCAAAGCACAGTGGGAATCACACAAGACTCTATAACGATCTCGGGTCAATAGACTACTCTGTACCAGTGTCACCGGAGAACTGCCATCTGACGTGAGGTATAATACCATCTGGGAGTTCTCAACGAGCCCGTCCAGTGTACCTAGTCTCCACTGAGCACCCGTACACCATCCTTGGTGTCAAACACCAATGGATATGGGATCATCCATCGTCCATCATATGGGTCAAGATGCGTATACGCTAGTCTACTCTGGTGTATCGATGCCCTGTCTCGATACACCCTCGACTAGGAACAGTTATAGGATGTACTCGTCGACTACCGTGGCCCCACTAGTATGATCTCATCATAGTCCCAGTAGTCGAGTACATATCCTAAGGGCTTTATCAACATGTAATATAGAGACAATCAAAGTGCATGTTAAGATAAAGTACAACCAGATAGCATACTATCATGTCGAGCAAGAAAGTCCTCCCTATATATGTCCAAGCATCCATTACAATATACATCGTATGTTCAATAATGGCCTCTAGGGCATACATATAACTAACATAATATTGTAACATGTTAGGGTTACTAATGCAACATGTTTAGTGGAGCTTAAACGAGGTTAGGGTTTGATTTGAGTTAAACTTTTCTAGAATCTTCTAGATGCTTTTATTTTGTTTCTTGCAAAGATATTTAGTTTTGATATTTTGCAAGAGATTTTTTAACCTAACCCAAACCCTTAACCCTAGTAAACTCTCTACAATGGTTAAGTCTTCTCACTTGAACCATGGTTGCATTTCTAACTTCACACCACTTTTCATTATTCATGACAAAAAGAAATAGATCCTCTTCTTCCTTCTTCTTCTTTGCTTGAAAAGCTTTCTAGCTTTTTGAGTGGTGATGAAAATGAGCGAGATTAAGAAAATAAAAGAGAGCTAAATTCCAACTTCATCATCCTAATCTATCCTAGCCATTTAGATTAGGGTGTTCACTTCATTAGTGAGTGAGAGCTTGTGTTAAAGAAACTTCAAGGTAGATCATTTTTGTTATCGAAGATCGGAAGAAACCTTGCATCTTTCTCTTCGTGGAGCCTCTCTAGACTCCGGATACTCGATGATCGCAGCGAAGGGACCTCAAAACGGAGCGTTAGAAGTGAAGGACCGGACTACAAAGGTTGTAATCCCAAACTCTTAGTGTTAAAATGTTTAACATGCTTTGTTTCGCCTAATCTCTAGTTTAAAGATCTTGGTTAGGGTTGTTCGGCATGTCTAAATTTTAAATCGGGCATGGTTGATACCTTTTAGACCCTTGTGAGAGTGCTTAGTAACCCTGCAGTGGTATCAGAGCCAAGCTAGAGCTTTAGGCGAAGTCTAGGCGAAGTTTAAAGTCCGATCGAACTCCGAATACCCGTAAAACCCTAGTTTCTGGAAATTTTTCAAAAAGTTGATTTTTTTTCATATTAAAAATGCTCAAAAAAATCAGCAGGTGATTTGATGGATATCTGTGAAAAAAGAGACACTAATATCTTTAAAGAGCCACGGAACCGCGAAAAAGACATGCCTTGCGCGGCTGTTCCGCGGCGGAACAGTAACATTAGTGTTTGGGTTTTACACAGTAACTTCCGTACGAATTTCCTGAAGCTTCTGGGAATTTTTAATTATACTCAAGTGTGTAGTTTTCTGGGATGTATTAGGGACTTGTTGATTCAATCGAATAATTTAACTTCCTTTAAGTTTTCTCCGGATAATTTTAGAACGTGTTAAAAAGTTCGAACGGATATCAATAACTCACTGTTTCCCCTGTCGGAAAATTTTTCAAATGTTGGGTTTTTTTTCGAGTTTGAAACTTCCGGAAAATCATGCAAGTAACGCGGTGGACCCTCTAAAAGAACACAAATCTTAAATCCATTATGTGACCGTCTGAACCGCCTCTAAACCATAGGGTTTGGGGCAGTACGGCGTTGCCACATGTGAGGCGTTGGCATTACTCTTCTACGGCCGGACCATTGGTACTGTGGCATGTGATGGATACTTTTTGAACTCCGCTCAAGTGTTGAGCTATTAGGGAAATCTTGGGTGTTTGTTTATTCGATCGGAAAGTTTGACATTGTCTTTTTATCTCGAATGTGATACAATATTTGGAATCCACAAGTAGTTATGAGATAACTAATTTGAATGTTATAAATCTAGCACTTTGGTCTCATTTGATCGGTTACCACGGGATTTTGATGTGATCAAAAGTCCGTCGCAATCACGTAGCGTACGCGAATACTCGCCGGGTAAACTTAATAGATAACCACGCCCCATAGCCCCGACCAAGTGACTGTAGGAGAACCCCGTCGCCAAAAGCATCCGTTCGGGTGCTCGTGGCAGCGGTGTTCCGCCTTAGTGCACTTCGTCGACGGCATCCGGGGGTGCGGCCGTCTACTAAAGTTTGCGACGAGCATTCGATCAGTATGTCGGGAATCTTGTTGAATTGCCCAACTTGATATTGAAAAGTGTTTTCGATATAAAGAGTAAAATGCGGGATTTATAATTGTTAGGCATGCGATGTCTAAGGAATTCATTTGGTTAGGCATGAGATGTATAAGGAGGTTGCGGATTCCAACTGTTGTAGCTTTACACTTTCTTTTCTGTGATCGTAAGCGTAGTATGTGGTGTATCGCCAGCTTTGTTGCTATACATCAACGACAATCGGGATGCGCATACTTTCTTACCTTGATGATTTGAGATATTATGTGTTGCTGTGATATGTTGTATTGGATCGTCGCGTTCTGAATAGCCGGGGGTTTTATGTGAGATGAGGTTTTTATTTTGATTCATGTAAAATTCATTGTATGTAATATTCTTTTATTGGGGCACTTCCGGGCTTAGGATGATGTCACCATTGTATATTATTTACATTTCCGCATTAGATAGACCCAAGGCTGGGAGCACAAGTAACCAGGTTCCAGGGTCCAGTGGGAGACCATCTCGAGGAGTCGATACGGGGTCTCCTAACCCTAGAATTGGCAGTGTTTCTTGCCGCTCTCGTAGGGGTCTAGGGATGTGGGTTTGGTTATTCATCGCGACCATGGAATCCGTATTTTATACAGGCTCGTATTAAAAACACGGACCTCCTAGTTTATCCAATATTTCATATGTGTTCTTCTGCTGCAATGTTCTGTGATGAGATCATATTACTGCCTGAGACGAATGTTTATGTTATATATATGAGATATATGTTATATTGGAGATTTCGTTTCCAATGTAATGCTTGTGAAGCATAATAAAATGGGACTTCGTTAATGAGATTAATGAAATAAAAGAAACCTAAAGATGTTGTAGAAACTTGTTTAAAAACTGGTAGCTCTAGTTCTTGCTTTGCATAGCGGTGTTCCTTGTAGAACATCCGGCACCTTATTCGATAAGGAAAGAGCCGAGATCCCTTCACCGAGAGTGACCTCTTTAGCGAAACTGGCAGATGCTACAAGCTCGGTTTTTCTTTTGATTGTTTTTATAGTTTTTGCTTTGCATAGTTGTATATATGATGTACCCTGCACCTTATTCGATGAGGAAAGAGCCGACGATCCCTTAACCCGGAGTGACCTCTTTAGCAAAACTGGAAAAGGCCTAAAAAACACTCCATTTAAAATCACTCGATTCTATAACGATATCAAGTTCATTAGGCAAAGGGTTTTCTTAAAAACCTGTCGTAGCCCTCCGTAATTTCAGATAAGGACTGTTTATATTCGTGCTTCGTTTGTTGGCCTTTGTCAAGGCGTAGTGTGCAGTAGCTGAATAGTGCTTATCTGCTTATGCATATGATACAGATTGGATTAAGGTAGTCGTACGACCTTGTTGGCCTTTGTCAAGGGTCGTGCGGGTGGGTTTGATTCAATCAGGAAATGACGGGTTGAACTTGACTAGCAACCTATGGTTTGTTGGCCTTTGGCAAGGTCATAGGAGGCTTGGGGAAAAAATATTATTGAGAATTTCAAGAGTTGAAATTTGCAATGGGATTGCATACCTTCTATGAGATAGTTGGATCCCGATACCCGCCGTGAGTAAGAGTTACTCCTAAGAGAGTTTTGCACATTAAAATTAGCCGATTAAGTAGGTGTCTAGAAAAGTGTCAACGGGGTTACGCCCCTGGAAAAACGAGGTTTATTTTAATTAGGTCCGTGTGAAAGCACGGGGAACCTCCCTCTAAGTACCGGCACTGGCCTGGCTAAAAGATTGGCGAACTTATATGGTGTAATTAATCCCGGCTAGTCTTTCCTTTTAGGGTTTGAACGAAGATTTCACTAAAACAGTGGGAGACATCCTGATTAGATAAATTGATAACCAATCTAATCTTGTAAAAGCGCACGCTGAGTGTTTTCTTCTCTCTCTCTCTCTCTCCTGGTTGCGACTATGTCACGCCTTAATCAAGATAATAATACGGATGTATTGACCAAACCCGCTTGTTATACTGCGCTAAGGGAACGTTGGTCCCGCTCCAACTTATAACTGTTATAAGACAGAGCAGGAAATTGGGGATTACCAGAATTCTCGTGCCACCCAAACGAAGAAAGTGCATGATGATGCATCTTCTTCGGGTGTGTTCATTACCGAGAACTGTTTCTCAGTTTCCTTTACGTCCTGGGTATGAGATACCGGATCAGGATCCCGCAAATGTAATTTGTTACAAGGACTACAGATAGGTAGAGAACTGAGAACGGGTGATAAGTTTCAAGAGTTGGAAATGATGCAAGTGTTGCAGCCAAGTTTGTTGGCAGTTATCACCCAGTATTACCAGAATACATTGATTCTAAACGATTGTTATTAGATACTGAACCTGAGATACAACATCATATCAGTCTCTTTATTAGTAAAGAAGGATATAATTTTGTATTGTTGGATAATGTTTTGAACATTTCCTATATCAAGAGTTGTTCGGATCAGGCACGTTATCTAAAAGTATAGACGTTCTAAATCAAACCACAGTTCTTAATGTACAGAACACACACAAGAGGAAGAGTTCAGAAATGAATGAATCCTTCTTGAGGTATTGTAGACTAGGACATATCAATGCGACCCGGCTAGCTGAAGTTACATTTAGATGCATATTTAAATTAGTTTGAATTTACATCTTGTGAAACTTGCCGATCATGTCACAAAGATAAGATGACCACAGCTCTGTTTATTGGAAACAGAGAATGAGTTTGTGAACTCTTGGGATTGATACATGCTGATGTATGAAAGTCCCCTGTCTACATATGCCAGGACCGGTTTTTGTACTTCATTACATTTTCTAATGATCTCTCAAGATTCAGACATATGTTCCTGTTGAAACACAAGTCCGAACCTTTTGAGATATTCACAGAATATAAGTTAGAAGTAGAGAACCTAAAACGGGTATAAGTATTATGTCCTTTGATAAGATCAAGGAGGAGAATACTTGAGCACGGAAATCGTGGACAATTCTAAAAGAGAATGAGATTCTCTCTCAGCATTACTCCTCCGTATAAACAACAGAACGTAGGTGTATCGGGGCGGAGCAATCACACCGTATTAGTTATGGTGCGCTCTATGATGAGTACTACTGAGTTTCCTATTTCCTTTTGGGAGTTATGCACTTGAGAAGCTGCATACCTATTGAATAGGGTTCCAATCATATCAGTTGCCTACCACTTCATATGTGATATGGAATGGGAAGAGCCCATATCTTAAGTATGTTAAGATTTGGGGTTGTCCAGCCTATGTCTAAAAGTATAATACGGACAAGCTCGAGGCAAAGTCAGTTCGGTGGAAGTTTGTTGGATATCCCAAGCATTCGCAAGGGAATATCTTCTACCTAACCGAGAAACAAAAGATGTTTTGTTTCTCAACATGCCACCTTTGTGAAAGGGAATTTCTTGTGAAAAAATTATTGGTCATGAGGTAGAACTAGAAGGAGTTCCAGCTATACAAACTGCAGCTGATGATTTGGTAGAACCAAAGAATTCAATAGTTTCCAACGAACCTCAGCCTCTCCGCCGATCTAGTAGTGTCACGTTCCGAAAGTACGGAACATAACCGGCACTTAGGCTACGAACGTCTTGAGGCGTACGTACTCTAAGTAAGCCGAACCCAGAAATCCAAACCAAGAAAAGAAGTAGACTGTAGGAAAACCACTATAAGTCAACCAGCTAGAAAAATAATATACAACGCCTAAAGGTGAGGATCACAACAGAAAAGGAAACTCCAACCAGCAAGAAATCCACAGAATATAACATGCAACTCTAAGGTCGAAAGAATAAACATTACTGGTCTCTATCTCAAAATATTACATGTTTGGTTGATGGAACTTCTAGATACAACTGAAATATACTATACAATGTATAATGGTGGATACGATACAAATAACCCACCTACTAGCAAGTCACCTAAAAGAAGCTGTGCCCGCAAAGCCGTAATGAAACCCGTACGGCAACACCTGCAAGAAACTGGGACACAACAGGGGTGAGTTGCCAACTCGTGAGTAGAAAGAGATCTACGAACAGAACATCGCATGTATGGCGCAATCCTAGGTCATACGATCAATATATATAATCCCCAAATATATATAACCAGCAATCTATAACAAGACTAGGGTAAATATCTAACCCAAGTGTAAACCCATGTGCCTGTGTCAGTGCATCAGGTGGCAATATATCATATGAATGATGTATGAATGCATGAAACAGAATGCATGTACTGAAGAAAACTGCTTTCATAAATTTGTGAGATTTCTGTATTTTAAAATGAGGTATCATAATGAAATCAGCATAAAACGGTGCCTAGCATCGGCACAAAACGTAATCTCAATATCTCGATATCTCTGTATCACAATCTCTGTACCTCAATATCTCAAATCTCAATATCTCAATCATAAAATCCAGGGCGCCGTCAGTCCAGATCGGCCCCTACCATCCATCTCATGATTACGACGGTATCCTCCGAATATCCGACGTGTCGGGTAAAATCACCGATTGGTAGTGCTCCCCTGCCAGGCTCAACGCCATCTCCTGCGATCTTCTTGCCCCAGGGTACCGCACCGGGTCCACCATGTACCTGCAATCGGTCTCATCCGCCTCCTCGAATCGGGTTCCACATATCGCTCTCAGCACCGAGAAAACACATGGTGGACGCACTAAAATATCATATCAAGGGTAACCGGGTTTTTAAAACATTTACATAATCTCTTTGAAATATCCACGGTTCCCAAATCCAGAAATATCATAGAAACAACATATCTCAATGCGTATAATCAGGGAGCATGATGTATGTGACATATAAATGAAATGCAAGTATAACAGTATATCATGCAACATGGAATAATAGTATGCACATACAAGGGTTATATTCTGATGCAATAATACTTCTGTGTAGTGACAGGGCAATTACCGATGAAGATGTATGTGAGCTGGCAAGTAAGTGTATGTGAGACATACGCATCATTGGTAATGGTACTGGTGTCCTAACAGCATGATATCAATGATGGAATATGAATCATAATAAGTATGCGATGCAGAGTAACAACAATAATATGCGGGAGCTGAAAGCTAGACACAAGAATAGCTAAACTGCATCTAATGTCATAAGATTCCTATAGCTACACCACTTATAAGGCTGAGCTAAAGCTAACAGTAGGTAAGGGAAACCGCCTAACCTCTGAGTCGATACATATATATACATATATATATATATAGTCGGTGATCCCGCCTCGATAATATCACATCCGATCACATATCTCTATAATCAATTATTCCCAAATCAAGAGTGCGGATCAAACATCAATTTATAGCTCGTACGTAAATTCGTCGTACGGCATCCCCAAATCTGGGTACGGGTCAATATCACATCCGTCATATCATTCATCTGGCATTCTCTTTATCAAATATCATAATCTGGGTACTGAGCTATGTCGAGTACAATGCTAACTATAATCAAGATCTGACTACTGATCGACAGTCTAGTTTAAATCGATATTATCATCACATATCGTCAATATAATCATAATCCGGCTTCCGATTGACAGCCTCTAGCAAAAACGATATCATCAGCACATATCATCTCAAGGAGTAGACAACGCCCAAGGCAGCCTATCATGAATATCTTTTCATATCATATCATATCATATCCTATCTCGTATCAAAATCACATGTCGATCATTTACATATATATATGTCACTATTCCTATGGCATCATCATCCCAAAATCCGCTAAAGCATCAAGACGTATCCCAAATACGAATTTTACCATATCACCGATATCATAATCTTGGATCAAATATCATCGACTCATATCAATCCCATGTCTCATCCTCAAGTCTGTATGTGAACACGTAGCCCCATACCTATGTGAACACATATCTATATAGAATCCCATAACCACATATGAAATAAGGATGTGTGCAAGTATGTATGTGTGGGAGTGTGTATGTGTAGTGCACCCACTATTCTAGGTTCTCGCGACCCTAAATCATCCAAGTCCACCAATTATCCATCCTAAACATCAATAATTTCCCAAACAACATATAATGATTATACCTGTGTATACGCATCCGTATACATCACCACGGACTGCGGGGGTGCTATACGCCATCCACCCGACTTCTCCCTGTAGATATAAATCTACTCACTATTCTTATGCGCGCCGGTGCCGATGTCGCCATTGCATCTCCAACGCCTCGACGCCACGTGGGTTACCTACAAGGATATCACACGCTAAAACACATGAAAACCATGTCGGAAACCAAAATGGTGCATGCTACGCCCATAGGTAAAAGCCTGTGGCCTCGTGTGCAAACGCAGCCAATATCCACTGTCGTTGACGTCCAAACGCCACCCGACAGAACGAATCATCGATACCAAAAACCCATACGAAAACAAGTCGTAAATCATACGCCAACTCATGAAATCAACCCAGATTCTACCCTAACTGGAATCAGTCAAAACTAGACATACCAGGGGTCAAGTTTACATGAAATAGGGCTGTGCATGCAAAACGATGCAGTTTCACCGTGGTCTGGCCTCAAATTGCGGCCAGGGGGATTAAATTTGCGGCCAAGGAAATGAGGTTTGGGCTAGGGTTTTGGGTATTGGTTCCTATCTGCCTGCATATCCTACTGTCAAGTCAAAATTATTTTAGGAGGTCCGGGTTGATAGCAGTTTCCAGAAAGGTCAAAAAGTCAACAAAATTGCTAATTTACATCGATTCTAAACTTTCAGGTGATATACTGGAATCTGGGTTAGATCTAGGGTAAACTGGTCTCAACATCACCTAATAAGGTTATACTAGCTATCAAAACCAACTCTTGGCCAAATCTCACTCAAAATCACTAAACTACATAGCTAACACTAAATTTTCAGCTAAACAATTATGATTTAGCAACATAGGATTTTGGGTTGCAAGATTATACCTCAAGGGACCTTAGATGAAGGAGAAGGGGAGGAGGAAGGAGGAAGGGCTGTTGCTGGACTGCTGCTACAGCTGCTGGTGTTGCTTTTGCAGCTGATGCTGTTCCTATTCTCTGGCTGAAACTGCTGCAGGAATTGTTGTGGTGGTTTTGTGGTTGGGATGAGGTTGTTGTTTTGGTTGCTACTGTTGTATTGGTGTTGTGTTGTTGTGGTTTTGGTGTGGGTATGGTGGTGTTGTAGTATATGAGGGTATGGGTTGTAGTTTGAGTGGAGTTGCTGCTGATGATGTAGTTTGGTGGCTGATGTTGCTTCAGCTGCTGATGCTGAAGCTAACCTGATGTTGTTTTGTGTTGTGATGTGTTGGTGGTTTAGTTGTGGGGTGTTGGTTTGTGGTGGAGTGAAGTAGTTGATGTTGTGTTGAAGTTGTTGATGGGGTTGTGTTGATGTTACTGCTGTTGCTGATACAATGGCTGAAATGTGTTGAGCTGATGCAGTTTCAGCAGCTGATGTAGCTGCAGATGTAGGGGGGCTGTTTTGTGGCTGAAGTAATTGCTGATGGGTTGATATGGGGGCTGAAAAGTGTTGATGATGCTACTGCTGCTGCAGCTGAAGTGTTGGGGTGGCTGATGTGATGAAATTGGGGCTGTAAAGTGTTGATGGGAGTGTGTAAGTGTGGGCTATGGTGCTGGGGCTGGTGTAGGGCTGCTGATGTAGGCTGCTGTTGCTATGGCTGTAGCTGAAGCTGGTTCCTTTTGTTGTTCTTTGGCTGTTTGCAGCAGCTACTGTAGGGGCTGTTGCTGATTGGTGTAGAGTTGTGGTTGTTTTGGCTGATGTAGAGTGATGTGTTGTGTGAGATGTGAGGGAGTGAGGAGACATGCAAAAAGGTTTGAATTGTCATGGTGTAACACAACCTTAAACCATCATGACAACCATCACATCTCTCTCTCTCTCAACAAGCAAGTCAACCTACCCTAAACTCCCTTAACCAAAACCAAAACACTAGTTAACCCAATTAACCTAATCAAAAGATTTAAGCCACCATGGTCATCTAAGCATGGTTCAACCCTAAGCTACCATGTGTCCAAAACATGAAACAAGTGTGGAAAGTGTTATGTGCACATTTTTGCACAGAAAGCCAAAAATCCAATTAGCGATTTTTGATCGCTATTAACACTAAAGTCGCATATAACTCATCATAAAAACTATAAAATGGCATATTCCCACAAAATAACCTATTTTAGAATTTCCATAATTTTCTCCAGAATTTTCACCATTTATCGGTATTTAATTATACCGACTATTAAAATATTCATTAAAAATTGATATTAAATTATGAAAATTCCCAAAAATAATATTTTATTTTTTTGAAATGTTACAGTCTTCCCCCCTTAAAGAAATTTGGTCGCCGAATTTAAATTTAAACACCCAAATTCTAAAACATTTCAATAAAATATCCAAGTCAATGGGGTTCCGAAATCATCAATACATAGAACGCGTCGTAGCGCAATACATGCGCATACGTAACGAGCAGATAACTCGAAAACAAAACTCCGTCAAGCATCTCGCAATCATCGGAGTCAAGGTGAAAACACGAATGCCAAATCCAAAGCAAAGCCGATATGCCATAAATTGGAACTATACATGTACATATATGAAGGAAATGCATGCCAAATTCCTTAAAATCGCTGTGCAATACACATAACACTGCACTGTGGCGGACGTCTCTATAAGAAAATAGCCATATAAGTATATATATTTTTGTTTAGTATGCACGATCCGCCGTTTTGAAAACAATTTGGAAGGTTTTCCTTGTTTTAAATGTTCCGTGTCATATCGGACACATATGTAAATAATGAGACTATAGCTCGCTTTTGGGAAATCCCTTCGATATCAATCAATATATGCAAAACACACTCAGGTACTGTCATCTGACCAGTCCTGCTCAGTACGAAAACAAATCGCAATATCATGGAAATGTACTGCTCCATAAGAAATCAGTCCCAAAAAGTGCATATGAAAACCCTATGCGTCCGGTGCGCACGGAAATCAAAATCCATACATGTGCACAAACAACATCAAGGTGCAACGGTTGTACACACAACATCGGTCATAGGCAACGTGTGTGCCTGACCGCAAAATCAGGTGCATCTGATATGCACGAAAAATCTCGATTTAGTGCATCTGGTGTGCATCAAATCGCATCTCATAACCTGCATCCAACATGCGCTTAAAATCCAAATCCGGTGCATCCATCATGCATGAAATCATGAAGTCCAATATCAAGCGCCGAACATGCACAAATCCAATCAGGTGCATAAAGTGCACAAAACAAATATCGAACATCACCATCGAAATTGAAGTCCAGTGCATCCAAGTGCACAAAATACATGTCACTGCACTGCAAGCCTATGTGAACTATACCGAGTGCAAAAACCAATCGTGTGCGTGCATACGCACAAAATCAACTCAATGTCTAAACCCCATAAAATCACAAACATGTGAAACCAAGGCACGAAAACAATATCAAATGCAACGATGTGCAAAATCGTAAACACTCAATAGCACATGAAAACAAACGTCATGAAACACAATCATCAAAATCAGTCATGCGAATAAATCGTCCAAAATACCGAAAACAAGTATGTCGGAATAGTTCCGCTCAAGCGCATCCTCCAAGAATCTATGACCAACTGTCGTGATTACTCATAACATGCCTCGTCGACGATCCTGAACTCTGGCTTGCTGGTGTGCGTAACAATGACCACTCCTGGGTCTAAGTCTTCTATGTGGATTACCAATGTCACGATCCAGCGGCTCATCGGCCCTATCAGACGTCCTAACGGGGACGATTCCGTTTTGGCACTTCTCTGGTCATCTCTCGGTCAATTATCGCGACCACTTGTAAAGCAGCATGTCACTGGCACCGGCCTTTGGCTCTCTGAATGCACGTGACACAACTGATCCTGGGTGCAAATATCTTTGCAGCAGTGTCCTGGAAGGAATCCTGCTCAAGGTCTCTTCCAAGTCTCGTCTCTGCTTAACTGTCCGGAAGTCATCGTCCTTTACTATATCTGTTTCTTGTTCCGGAGCAGCTGCATACTCATCGCGACTTCTTCTGGAAGGTACATCCAAGTACTATACCTCGGAATGCGCATCGCATCTCTGATGTCGGCGGAGTGGAACGTCATCTCATCCATATCTTGTACGAACCTCTTACTCCGCTTTTCTCTAATGTCGACTGCTTCAGACTCGTCTCGTCGTGGCTGCATGGACTGAGCTCCAATGGCTATCCTTGTATCTGGAGTCTCCCAAGAATGCATCTCATCACCTAGCATCCGAATTAAGTCGAGCCATCCGATCGATTTGTCAAGACCTCATAATCCCCCAAGAGCTCAACATCTTGGGTACAGCATAATAGTATCGAGTACATACCATAGCATCGGTGGTCCAGCCGTAGAAGGGCAAACCCAAGCCTCACTAATGACGCCGCAGAACTACCGCAAACCCTAAGGTTCAAAGGCTTTCACACGGTCATTAAGTCGAGTTAGGGTTTCATTCTTCTAGAGGGACCATAGAATTGCCTGCATGTCTTTCCGAATACTTTAAACTTGGAATAATAGGTTACTGACATCCAATCGTCTCTGTCGGCTCTCAACGTCTCCGCGTGAAGTCGTCTCTAGCTGGAATCAATCCATCTGATGACCTCGCATCGGGGTAGCGAACGAACCACATGTCCTAGTCATTCATCCTTGGTGACTAGCGACCTTCTATCATCTCTTAGTACAACTCGTACTGCCATAGCTACAATCAGCTTGGGCGATATCTCGTCATTCGCAGCAAGAACTGGCTCACTCGTCTGCATGCTGAACCGTGCCTCAATCATCATGGACAAGCAATACACCAACGGTCATCAAAAATCTGGCCGGCCTCTGCCAGTGGCTCAATCCTCTGGTGCTGATCTGCACGTCCGAGTAATCTCATACAGCGATCCATCCAACGCTCGTGGCGCAAACACAATCAAAAGACACACATCTACAATCACGTGCCACCGGAATTATGCCCCGGTCAGTCCTCGTTCGCAACGAGCTCATGCTGACCGCAACTCTAGCCGTAGCTCTCCCTGCCTGTAATCGTGGCAGCAAAACCAAAACTGGTACCGATGAGGCTAGATCGAGAAGGAATATGATACTGAACAAGGAAATGTACATCCTAAGGCTTCTTAAGTGGAGTGACGTATCGTAAATATGCCGCGGAACATACCCACGGTACGTTACTCTACTTTAGTCACCTATTCCATCAACCAAGGGTCATCCTATGCTCCGAAGGTAAAACCTAACGCTCTGATACCAACTTTGTCACGTCTCGAAAGTACGGAACAAGACCGGCACTTAGGCTACGAACGTCTTGAGGCGTACGTACTCTAAGTAAGCCGAACCCAGAAATCCAAACCAAGAAAAGAAGTAGAGTGTAGGAAAACCACTATAAGTCAACCGGCTAGCAAAATAATATACAACGCCTAAAGGCGAGGATCACAACAGAAAAGGAAACTCCAACCAGCAGGAAATCCACAGAATATAACATGCAACTCTAAGGTCGAAAGAATAAACATCACTGGTCTCTATCTCAAATAAGTACATGTTTGGTTGATGGAAATTCTAGATACAAATGAAATATATTATACAATGTATAATGGTGGGTACGATACAAATAACCCACCTACTAGCAAGTCACCTGAAAGAAGCTGTGCCCGCAAAGCCGTAATGAAACCCGTACGGCAACACCTGCAAGAAACTGGGGCACAACAGGGGTGAGTTGCCAACTCGTGAGTAGAAAGAGATCTACGAACATAACATCGCATGTATGGCGCAATCCTAGGTCATACGATCAATATATATAATCCCCAAATATATATAACCAGCAATCTATAACAAGCCTAGGGTAAATATCTAACCCAAGTGTAAACCCATGTGCCTGTGTCAGTGCATCAGGTGGCAATATATCATATGAATGATATATGAATGCATGAAACAGAATGCATGTACTGAAGAAAACTGCTTTCATAAATTTGTGAGATTTCGGTATTTTAAAATGAGGTATCATAATGAAATCAGCATAAAATAGTGCCTAGCATCTGCACAAAACGTAATCTCAATATCTCGATATCTCTGTATCACAATCTCTGTACCTCAATATCTCAAATCTCAATATCTCAATCATAAAATCCAGGGCGCCGTCAGTCCAGATCGGCCCCTACCATCGATTTCATGACTATGACGGTATCCTCCGGATATCCGACGCGTCAGGTAAAATCACCGGTCGGTAGTGCTCCCCTGCCAGGCTCAACGCCATCTCCTGCGATCTTCTTGCCCCGGGGTACCGCACCGGGTCCACCATGTACCTGCAATCGGTCTCATCCGCCTCCTCGAATCGGGTTCCACATGTCGCTCTCAGCACCAAGAAAACACATGGTGGATGCACTGAAATATCATATCAAGGGTAACCGGGTTTTTAAAACATTTACATAATCTCTTTGAAATATCCACGGTTCCCAAATCCAGAAATAGCATAGAAACAACATATCTCAATGCGTATAATCAAGAAGCATGATGTATATGACATATAAATGAAATGCAAGTATAACAGTATATCATGCAACATGGAATAATTGTATGCACATACAAGGGTTATATTCTGATGCAATAATACTACTGTGTAGTGACAGGGCAATTACCGATGAAGATGTGTGTGAGCTGGCAAGTAAGTGTATGTGAAACATACGCATCATCGGTAATGGTGTTGGTGTCCTAACAGCATGATATTAATGATGGAATATGAATCATAATAAGTATGCGATGCAGAGTAACAACAATAATATGCGGGAGCTGAAAGCTAGACACAAGGATAGCTAAACTGCATCTAATGTCATAAGAGTCCTATAGCTACACCACTTATAAGGCTGAGCTAAAGCTAACAGTAGGTAAGGGAAACCGCCTAACCTCTGAGTCGATACATATATATACATATATATATATAGTCGGTGATCCCGCCTCGATAATATCACATCCGATCACATATATCTATAATCAGTTATTCCCAAATCAAGAGTGTGGATCAAACATCAATTTATAGCTCGTACGCAAATCCGTCATATGGCATCCCTAAATCTGGGTACGGGTCAATATCACATCTGTCATATCATTCATCTGGCATTCTCTTTATCAAATATCATAATCTGGGTACTGACCTATGTCTAGTACAGTGCTACCTATAATCAAGATCTAACTACTGATCGATAGTCTAGTATAAATCGATATTATCATCACATATCGTCAATATAATCATAATCCGGCTTCCGATTGACAGCCTCTAGCAAAAACGATATCATCAGCACATATCATCTCAAGGAGTAGACAACGCCCAAGGCGGCCTATCATGAATATCATGTCATATCATATCCTATCTCGTATCATAATCACATGTCGATCATTTACATATATATATGTCACTATTCCTATGGCATCATCATCCCAAAATCCGCTAAAGCATCAAGACATATCCCAAATACGAATTTTACCATATCACCGATATCATAATCTTGGATCGAATATCATCTACTCATCTCAATCCCATGTCTCATCCTCAAGTCTGTATGTGAACACGTAGTCCCATACCTATGTGAACACATATCTATATAGAATCCCATAACCACATATGAAATACGGATGTGTGCAAGTATGTATGTGTGGGAGTGTGTATGTGTAGTGCACCCACTATTCTAGGTTCTCGCGACATTAAATCATCCAAGTCCACCAATTATCCATCCTAAACATCAATAATTTCCCAAACAACATATAATGATTATAGGTGTGTATACGCATCCGTATACATCACCACGGACTGCGGGGGTGCTATACGCCATCCACCCGACTTCTCCCCGTAGATATAAATCTACTCACCTTTCTTGTGCGTGCCGGTGCCGATGTCGCCATTGCATCTCCAATGCCTCGACGCCATGTGGGGTACCTACAAGGATATCACACGCTAAAACACATGAAAACCATGTCGGAAACCAAAATGGTGCATGCTACGCCCATAGGTAAGAACCTGTGGCCTCGTGTGCAAACGCAGCCAATATCCACTGTCGTTGACGTCCAAACGCCACCCGACAGAACGAATCATCGATACCAAAAACCCATACGAAAACAAGTCGTAAATCATATGCCAACTCATGAAAATTAACCCAGATTCTACCAGGGGTCAAGTTTACATGAAATAGGGTTGTGCACGCAAAACGAGGCAGTTTCACCCTGGTCTGGCAGCAAATTGCGGCCAGGGGGATTAAATTTGCGGCCAAGGAAATGAGGTTGGGGCTAGGGTTTTGGGTATTGGTTCCTATCTGCCTGCACATCTTACTGTCAAGTCAAAATTATTTTAGGAGGTCCGGGTTGATAGCAGTTTCCAGAAAGGTCAAAAAGTCGACAAAATTGCTAATTTACACCGATTCTAAACTTTCAGGTGATATACTGGAATCTGGGTTAGAACTAGGGTAAACTGGTCTCAACATCACCTAATAAGGTTATACTAGCAATCAAAACCAACTCTTGGCCAAATCTCACTCAAAATCACTAAACTACATAGCTAACACTAAATTTTCAGCTAAACAACTATGACTTAGCAAGATAGGAGTTTGGATTGCAAGATTATACCTCAAGGGACCTTAGATGAAGGAGAAGGGGAGGAGGAAGGAGGAAGGGCTGTTGCTGGACTGCTGCTACAGCTGCTGGTGTTGCTTTTGCAGCTGATGATGTTCCTGTTCTCTGGCTGAAACTGCAGCAGGAATTGTTTTGGTGGTTTTATGGTTGGGATTAGGTTGTTGTTTTGGTTGCTACTGTTGTATTGGTGTTGTGTTGTTGTGGTTTTGGTGTGGGTATGGTGGTGTTGTAGTATATGAGGGTGTGGGTTGTAGTTTGAGTGGAGTTGCTGCTGATGATGTAGTTTGGTGGCTGATGTTGCTTCAGCTGCTGATGCTGAAGCTTACCTGATGTTGTTTTGTGTTGTGAAGTGTTGGTGGTTTAGTTATGGGTTGTTGGTTTGTGGTGGAGTGAAGTAGTTGATGTTGTGTTGAAGTTGTTGATGGGGTTGTGTTGATGTTACTGCTGTTGCTGATACAATGGCTGAAATGTGTTGAGCTGATGCAGTTTCAGCAGCTGATGTAGCTGCTGGTGTAGGGGGCTGTTTTGTGGCTGAAGTAATTGCTGATGGGTTGATATGGGGGCTGAAAAGTGTTGATGATGCTACTGCTGCTGCAGCTGAAGTGTTGGGGTGGCTGATGTGATGAAATTGGGGCTGTAAATTGTTGATGGGAGTGTGTAAGTGTGGGCTATGGTGCTAGGGCTGGTGTAGGGCTGCTGATGTGGGCTGCTGTTGCTATGGCTGCAGCTGAACCTGGTTCCTTTTGTTGTTCTTTGGCTGTTTGCAGCAGCTACTGTAGGGGCTGTTGCTGATTGGTGTAGAGTTGTGGTTGTTTTGGCTGATGTTGGGTGAAGTGTTGTGTGAGATGTGAGGGAGCGAGGAGACATGCAAAAAGGTTTGAATTGACATGGTGTGACACAACCTTAAACCATCATGTCAACCATCACATCTCTCTCTCTCTCTCAACAAGCAAGTCAACCTACCCTAGACTCCCTTAACCAAAACCAAAACACCAGTTAACCCAATTAACCTAATCAAAAGATTTAAGCTACCATGGTCATCTAAGCATGGTTCAACCCAAACTACCATGTGTCCAAAGCGTGAAACAAGTGTGGAAAGTGTTATGTGCACATTTTTGCACAAAAAGCCAAAAATCCAATTAGCGATTTTTGATCGCTATTAACACTAAAGTCGCATATAACTCATCATAAAAACTGTAAAATGGCATATTCCCACAAAATAACCTATTTTAGAATTTCCATAATTTTCTCCAGAATTTTCACCATTTATCGGTATTTAATTATACCGACTATAAAAATATTCATTAAAAATTAATATTAAATTATGAAAATTCCCAAAAATAATATTTTATTTTTTTGTAATGTTACAAGTAGGGTTCCTCACCCACCTGAGAGATACTTCGGTTTTCTCTATGACAGTGTGAGCGAGTATTGCATCATGAGATGATGACCCAACTGTTTTCGAGCTGGCCATCAGGAGTGGGACTCTGTGAGAATGGCTGGATGCTTAGCGATCTGAGATGGAATCCTTATACACCAACAAAGTATGGACTTTGGTTGTTTAATCTCAAGGGTTAAATCCCCATCAGAAGCAAGTATATCTTGAGAAGATTACTTGGTGTACATGGAAAAGTTGAGACTTTCAAAGCTATGCTTAAGTCCATCCAGATCCTACTTGCCACAGCTACGGTATTTGATGGTTAGGTGTCATGACTGCTTTCTTAAATGTTGATTTAGAAGAGAGCGTCTATAAGTACACAACCAGAGGGCTTCGTAGACAGTGGGAGCAGCGGAAACGTGTGCAAGATGTTTTATGTGATATATCCGGTATCGCGGAGTTGGAACATCTGTTTTGATGTTGTAGTCAAAGTGTTTGACTTCATCAAAATGGTAGATGAACCTTGTATATACAAAAAGGTAGTAGGGAGTATGGTGGTGATCCTCGTAGAGTCCGTGGATGACATACTCTTGATAGGGAAGGAGTTTCCTATGCTACGTTCGGTCAATCTCCGCTTATTACAAGGATTCTCCATATAGTATCAAGGTGAGACCTCCTAAATCCTAGGTTTTATATCTATGAGATAGATCTAAATGGATGTTAGGATTCTTACTAGTTGTAGTGAGATGGTATCAATCGATCCTGGGGAGAATCACTGGAAAAGGTTCCAAGGTGATAAGGATGACTGAATGTCAGTCGCAGGCATTGTCTTTACCCTCAGTGGAGGGACGGTATGTTAGAAGAGTTCCATGCTAGATACCGTGACGTACTAGACGATTAAAGGCAAGATACGTCGTTACCAAGGATGCTACCAAAGAGGCAGTCTGGATATATATATAAGTTCATGAGATGAACTTCGTTCCTACCATTGTGTGACAATGGAGTTGTGGCTTATGCCAAGGAACCCCCGTCCCATCTGAAATCCAGATATAATTCTTAGGCAGCATCACCTGATCATGGAGATGGTTGATCTCCAGGGAGATCGAGGTTCGGAGAGTAGACACAGAGGACAACAGCGCGGATCCACTCACCAAGGCCTTTTTCCCCGTAGAGACTTTTTATGGGATGGTTGAGTATGAGATACCTCAACCACAGCTAATTGTTGGGTATGTGATACCACAACAGATGGCCCTAGTGCAAGTGGGAGATTGTTAGTTATATGTATGCCCTAGAGGCCATTACTGTACATATGATGTATATTGTAATGGATGCTTAGACGTATATAGGGAGGACTTTCTTGCTCGACATGATAATATGCTATCTGGTTGTACTTTATCTTAACATGTACTCTGATTGTCTCTATGTTACATGTTGATAAAGCCTTAGGATATGTACTCGACTACTGGGACTATGATGAGATCATACTAGTGGGACCACGGTAGTCGACGAGTACATCCTATAACTGTTCCTAGTTGAGGGTGTATCGAGACAAGGCATCGATACACCAGAGTAGACTAGCGTATACGCATCTTGACCCATATGATGGGCGATGGATGATCCCATATCCATCGGTGTTTGACATCAAGGATGGTGTACGGGTGATCAGTAAAGACTGGGTACACTGGACGGCTCGCCGAGAACTCCCAGATGGTATTATACCTCATGTCAGATGGCAGTTCTCTGGTGATACTGGTACAGAGTAGTCTGTAGACCCGAGATCGTCATAGAGTCTTGTATGATTCCCACTGTGCTTTGATTTACATCTTACCACTTCCAAGAGGGCGTGCAAAAAGGTGGCTTTTAGGTACAGTCCCGACATGGAGGCAATGAGCGATAGGAGGGGATTCGTCTCTCCCGGTATAGCGAGTTGATGTTGCGCTGTGTTCGATTGGCTATAACTAGAAATCCCTGGCCAGGGTTACTGAGATTTACTGGTAAGTGTTATCAGTAGTTTCTCGAACTGTTATGGACCTCATATCGACACGACTTATTAAGCTACTGGGGTCTGACGTTTACTACCCCTAGGCGAGATATGCGACATATCAGACGGAGAGACCGGACTGTACGGGAGTTTTACTGATTGGATTCATAGGAGAAAGTACAGGATTGCTTGTTGATCTTCTGATCGCTCAATACCTGGGTGGCTGTTACGTTTAGCGGACTGTTTGCAGCTTGCGGGTGTTTGATATGATCATCACCTACCGCCGGCGTATTGACGATCTTTTAGAGTCCTACACAGAGGTTTCTCGACTCAGGCAAAATGGAATAGAGGCACATATGTGATATGTGCGGGACCGAAAACAATACGTGTATGTGATACCGTATTATATTCTCGCGATATGAGATATCGGCCGGGTATATGTGATATAGCCGGGTCATCGGATCTAGTGTTGATTATATGAACTGATACAGATTATATTAGTCGGTTATTTGTGAAATAGCCGGATTATCGGATCAAGTGTTGATTCGATAATTTAATGTATAAGCTCACTAAAAGATTCTTTTTCTCACTCGGGTAATACATTATTATATATGCGATATATGTTAATTGTATTATTATATTTTGTTACAATAAATATTGTATATGTGATATATAATATTGTAACATGTTAGGTATATTAATGCAACATGTTTAGTGGAGATTAAACGAGGTTAGGGTTTGATTTGGGTTAAACTTTTCTAGAAGTTTCTAGAAGCTTTTATTTTGTTTCTTGCAAAGATATTTAGTTTAGATATTTTGCAAGATATTTTTTAAACCAACCCAAACCCTTAACCCTAGTAAACTCTCTACAATGGTTAAGTCTTCTCACTTGAACCATGGTTGCATTTCTAACCTCACACCACTTTTCATTATTCATCACAAAAAGAAATAGATCATCATCTTCCTCCTTCTTCTTTGCTTGAAAAGCTTTCAAGATTTTTGAGTGGTGATGAAAATGAATGAGATTAAGAAAATAAAAGAGAGCTAAATTCCTATTTCATCATCGTAATCTATCCTAGCCATTTAGATTAAGGTGTTCACTTCATTAGTGAGTGAGAGCTTGTGTTAAAGAAAATTCAAGGTAGATCATCTTTGTTATCGAAGATCGGAAGCAAGCTTGCATCTTTCTCTTCGTGGAGTCTCTCTAGAGTCCGGATACTCGATGATCGCAGTGAAGGGACCTCAACACAGCTCTTTAGAAGTGAAGGACCGGACTACACAGGTTGTAATCCCAATCTTTTAGTGTTAAAGTGTTTAACATGCTTTGTTTCGCCTAATCTCTAGTTTAAAGATATTGGTTAGGGTTGTTCGGCACGTTTATTTTAAATCGGGCATGGTTGATGCCTTGTAGACCCTTGTGAGAGTGCCTAGTAACCCTGCAGAGTATTGAGTATTCCTCCGATGGTTGGGACGAGTTCCCAAGGACGTGTTCGGCTAGATATCTTCTACAGAGTGATGAAGATACCAAGTTCGCGACTTCGAGTCCGTGTGAGAGACTTCGGATTGACCGTGGTCGAGAACCGTTGCAGTGCAGAGATAGCATGGCGTGACGTCAAGGTGGACGATGATAAAAACGAGCGGAACCAGAGCTTCGTGCGAGATGCGGACGAGCTGTTGTTACTCCCCGTTGATGCCAGAGGATTTGATATGCATACAGAGGTGTTGGGATGCGGCCAGTTCCCGAGGAATTGCTGTACTGAGAATTCAGATGTCCAGAAAGCGAGAAAAGATAATGTAAGAGTACCAGCCTCCGTACAGTTCGGCATAGGCGAGATCGGAAGAGACCTTGAGCAGGATTCCTTCCAGGACACTGCTGCAATGAGAATTGCACCCAGGATCAATTGCGTCACATGTATACAGAGGACTATAGGCCGATGCCAGTGACGTGCTGCTTTGCGAGTGATCGTGATGATTGACCGAGAGATGACCAGAGAAGTGCCAGAACGGAACCGTTCCCGTTAGCACACCTGACCGGGCCGATGAGCCGATGGATTGAGAGATTGGTAAATCCAAAGAGGAAATGAGGACCCAGAGACAGAAGATGCCAGACCGTGAGCATGACGCAAGCGGATGATTTTGTTCTGCCGGTTTTAGGCACACCGGTTTATTTTTCGACATTGTAGGAGGTGTACCTCGATGTCATTTATTGCAGTTTGCGTTTGTAATCCGAGTATCACGCTTATATCGCTTGGATTTGAGTTTTGATAATTGAGCTTATGATATTGGTTTTCGTGCACCATGGCTGCATCTACTGGGTATTTACATTTTGCTCATAGTTACCGCACTTGATTTATACCATATACACCGTTGTATTGATTTGCGATTTGTTCATATCCATTGCATTTGATTTCGATTTTGTACCTTCGTAGCATGCGTTTATGATTTCATGAATTTCATACGGATGATTTAATTTTTGCCCTCGGTATAGCTCACATGTGCTTGCAGTACATTGAATACGGATTTTGTGCACTTAGTTGCACACGTTTTTGATTTATACACCTGGTGCATTCGGTGTTTCCTTTACGCGTTTGAGTTATTGACTGTATTTCGTGCATTTGATGCACCAGATGTTGTTTTCGTGCACAATAAATGCACCAGATGTTGTTGTCGTGTACACCCGTTGCACCGGACAGATGCTTTCGTGCACACCCATTGCACTTAGTTTTGGCTTTTGTGCATATCGTAGCACCTGTATTTGGATTTGATTTCCGTGCGCACCAGACATATGTGATTGTTGGATACACCTTTTGAGGCTGATTTTGCTTTTGAGCACCTTGTTTTCATGATGGGCACTATATTGTGTAGTAGCCAAACATGACAGATCTGAGGACAGTACCTGAGTACTTCGCATGCATTAAAAGTTTACCAAGAGGTTTTTGAAAAAGAGATATAGTCTTGCTATTTCCTATGTGTCCGTGAGCGACACGAACGTTTTTAAAGGAAAACCTTTTGGGATATTTTGAAACGACGAAACGTATATTTAAAAAAACATATATGGGCATGTATTATTATTTTAGAAATGAGCGTCCGTCACTAATGCCGTGAGTTACGTATTCACGCGGTGATTTAGAAAAAAATTTGCGTGAGTTTTATTTAGTTCTTGAAAGTTTTCCAAAGATGCGTACTATACATGTATTATAACATTTGACTAGTGTGTATTGGATTTCAGTAGTGGATTTCGAGATCTGTATCTCCATTATAACTCCGAGGATATGCGTGGAAATCCGATGATTTTCGTGACGCATGACAGAGTTCGGTTTTGAGTTTTATCCTCGTTTTCAGGCGTACGCGATGCGCTGTAGTATTTCTGTATCTTCCATGATTTCGGAGCCCCGTTGATTTTAGTTGATTATTGAAATGTTTTAACATTTAGGGGTTTAAATTTAAATTCGGGGACCAAATTTATTTAGGGGGGAAAGACTGTAACATTTCAGAAAATATAAAATATTATTTTTGGAATTTAATATTCAAATAATATATTTCCCGAAAATTGCCCGATTTGCGAAATTGGGGTTTTCGAAAAAGGGTATAAATATATACCAATAATTGTGAAATAAAAGGAAATTAAAATTATTTATTCATTTAAAAATATATATAAAGGATTTGGCAATTTTAAAATTTTTTATATGCGGTTTTGATAAAAACCCGATTAGTGCACTGCTAATCGCGATTAAGCCAAATCCGTGTTTCTACAGTTTTTCATAGTTAGTGCACCATGACATGTTACATGTTATTTCATTTGGGTTGTTTCATTTGGGTGTATGTGTTTTTGTTGAGAAAAGAAAGGAAAAAGGTGTAATGATGAGTTGGAGAGAGAGAGGGGACATAATGATGACTTAGAAAGTGAGCGGGTGAGAATAATTGAGAGAGAGAAGGGGGGCTGCCTCATATCTTTTCCCCGCCATTTTTGCATCTCCTTCTTCATCTTCCTCACCCTCATCTCCCTCCACCTTCAACCGCTAAATATACCTCCAAAACTCCATCAAAATTCTACACCCCTTTCACAAAAAATAATCACCTCCTCACCCTCATCGCAATGAACCAAGAAAAGTGGGATCTTAACAACATGGAGACTTCTAAGGTTTGCTTAAGTGACATCCAGAAGGTATAATATCTTCCATTAGTTTAGTTTCAAGTTTTCCTAGCTTTTTGTTTAAGTGTAGATGTCGATTAGTGATGGATTTGTGAACTTTGAAATTCTAGAGAAAGGTTTGGGAAAATTAATGATGTTAGTGGCTGTCAATAGGACTTTGAGGTGATTCTAGAGCTGGAATTGAGTGTAGTAACCAAAAAACGGATTTGGGATTTGAGTTCATGTCGGATTTGTGAGAATATAGAGTGTGCAGGGAAATCTGGAGCTACCCGGGGGATTTTTAAGAGTAGCAAACAACTCTAGGGACCAAATTAGGGTACTAGGAGACCACCCCGACCATACGACCCCAACAGAGTCACCATGGCTGAGGTGGCCAGATTTTATAGGGATGTGGTTGGCCACTTGGTGGCATTTGGGTTCCAGGTCGTTCCTGTAGCTCAAATACCCCATATACAACACCCTATACTTGTTTGTTCATCCAAATTTCACCCGAGTCAAAATCTGGGAGCATTTTGGTGTGAGTTTTGCTATGTTTTCCGTATTTTGAAATGCTAATCTTTGATATTTGGATTTGTATTTGTTTGTTGGATGTTTGTAAATCAACAACAAGGGTTGTTTGGTTGATTTGGTACGCGTAAGCTATAGGTTCTAACCTACGAGCAATGCGCATGCCGTTTTGGATTTCAGAACTTGATTTTTATAGCGTTGCGATATGTGTTGTTATTGTAGCTACCTTCGCATGGATTCCGAGGCGATGGAGCGTGCCGTCATCGAGTTCGGCAAGGGAAGACCAAGGTGAGTAGATCTATATCTACGGAGGAAGTCGGGTGGATGGCGTATAGCACCGCCGCAATGTTTTGGAAGAAACCGATTGTAGCATATGGTTAAGAAAACCTAGAGTAACAAACTAGGGTTAGAATTAAAAGATAGCTATAGAAACCATATTAGAAACTAAACGATAGTTAGAAGTGATTGATACGACTAATATATGATGACGGGATTTGAGGACGATGTTTGACGATATTGCCGTTTAGGATACTATTGGAGTAGATAGTCGACGTAGATGTGTCATCCGAACCATACATATTTCTAAACTGAAGAATTATATGTATCTTTTAAACAGATACCTTGAGGGTCGTTACGGAATTTCAAATGATATTTTTTCCTTAAAAACACCGTAACCCCTATTTTCAAAACTACGATTCGCTTCTTTAAAAATCTGATTGAATGGTTCGGGTGTGTATTTTAGATTAGATACTTATACTTATAATAGAGATAGAATGTTTATGTAAACTCAACTTGATGTGAGATATAAATGCGATGAAAAGAATATAAGATGAATATGATAATCTGATGATATGTTGGTATACGGATGCGAGTCGATTGAGATGATTGATACCTTGTCGGTACCCTGATATGAGATCGTTATGGATGTGACCTGGGACATAGGTGTATATATATATATAGAATGTTGTGAATCTTTGATGATAGGCCGTACGTGATATTAGGCCGTACACTTATTGTCGTAAGGTAGAGAGGATCCCTAGTGGTTTTAATGCCGCCGTACGACGATTTTCCGTGCGTGATGAGTTTGACTTGATGATTGATCCATACTCTTGACTAGAGGATGCCGTACGCTGGAGTATACCGTACGGGATGTTTTGAGGCTGGATTCCGATTGATAGATTCACCAACTCAGCCATATTAGACTTGTATACCCGTCAGTATTTGCATATGATTTACCTTATGCTGCATTCATGTTATTCGCATTGCATTACTTAAACCTATGATAGTAGACCTGCATTATTATCGATGATGCATATGTTACACATACACAGATTGTAGGCTCACACACTTCATCATCGATAATTGCCATGTCACTACACAGAAGGATTGCTGCATCATGATATGACTCTTCGCATAACATGCTTGCGTACATACACATTTGTATATCCATATTGGTGCACATATACATTGATACATCCATACTCGCGCATATACACATTTGTATATCCATATTGGTGCACATATACATTGATACATCCATATTCGCGTATATACACATTTGTATATCCATATTGGTGCACATATACATTGATACATCCATACTCGCGCATATACACATTTGTATATCCATACTGGTGCACATATACATTGATACATCCATAATCGCGCATATACACATTTGTATATCCATATTGGTGCACATATACATTGATACATCCATACCTGCGCATATACACATTTATATATTCATATTAGTGCAAATATACATTGGTACATCCATACTTGTGCATATACAGATTGCATACCCATATTGGGGCATATAAATATTGGTACCTCTAAACTTGCGCATATACATATTGTACCTATATAAATAACTGGTTTTATTGGGAAATTGGGAACTGCATGTTATATTTTAAAAACTGGAATTATTTATAAGAACGGTTTTCCCTAAATATGTCATATCACTGTTCCATGTTCCATGATATATGGATATGCTTACATTTCTATCATATGTCGCATACATCATGCTTTATGATTTTACGCATTGAGATATGTCGTTTTCATGAGATTTATGGATTTGAGAACCGTGGCTATTTTAAAAGAAAGCATGTGCTGTTTTAAAAACCCGGTTTCTCTTAATATGATATTTCAGTGCGTCCACCATGCGTTTTCTCTGTTTTGAGACGTGTGACATATGAAACCCGATCGTGGAACTGGATGAGGCCGATTGCGGGTACATGGTGGACCCAGTATGGTACCCCGGGACGAGAATGGATTGTTGTGCTTTAGACGGTGAGCCTGGCAGAGGGACTACTACCTACCGGTGATTGGTTGGATCTGGCGGTTATCCGGAGGATACTGACCAAAGACGAGAGATGGATACGGGCTGACCCGTACTGCCGGGGCCGAGGGACGATTCTGCAGACGGAGCCCGTAGGCCCATCCGGACTGACGGAGCCCTTTATATGAGGATTTACGCGTCGTTGCTGGATGCGGGTTTCATGATGTTTTCGAGTGTCGATGTTGGACACTCAGGTTCCATGATTTTTATGTGTCGCGAGGGACACCCGTTGATTTATATCCTCATACTTTCATGCGCACTCTTTTATGATATTTACATGCATACAGACATTGATCATATGGTTGGACGGGATCCACAAGCATGCATACATTGATTATATGGTTGGATGATATCCGCATACATATAGGCATTGATATTAGTGTTGGCACATATACAGACCCGGTCGTCCTAGATATCATAGTATTACCTTTATGATATAGTTGACCTAGGAATCATTGTTTTTTCGATTTCTATTTGTAGATGTTTTTCTACTCACGAGTTGGCAACTCATCCCCGTTGTGCCACAGTTCTTGCAGGTTGACCGCACGGATTAGTAGCGGCTTTGCTGGCACATAATTGCATTCGGGTGTTTTGCATTGGTAGGTGGGACATTTGTATCTTACCCACTCTTGTATCTATATTCCATATTGTATCTAGTTAACTCCATCAACTCAAAACTAGTATTTGTATAAGTAATGAGACTTAGCAAGACTGTTAGTGCGCGACATGAGCGATGGGTTCTTTTGTTCGCCTTTGGTGTTGTTTTCTTGCTTTTTTATTTATCTTTTATGGTGAACTTCGCCGTTTGGCGTCGTATACTTATATACTATCTTGCGTGGTTGTGATCCGCCGTTTGGCGAAGAGCTAGCTCCTACTTGGGGATGCTTTTATTATCTTTATGTATTTGTGGTTTTGGATCAAAAAAAATACAAAGGAGGTGCTGCCCGAATTCTTATAAAAAGACGAAACATGTTTTCAAACTGGTAAATTTTACTTGCATTATTCATGTTCCTTTTTCACGCATTTTAGAAACTTGATTTCATTATACCTTTATGTCAAAACTTCACCTCTTTATTTCTTAAAAAGGTTTAGATTTCTGGGTTTCAGCTTACTTGAATTACGTTACGCCTTTAGACGTTGCGTGATTTAATGCTGGTCATGAGCTAATATTTCGGGTCGTGACACTAACGGTTGTTGTATTTAGACTCGATGGTTATCGTGAGGATACCGACCGGAGTGATGTATGGACATGCCATCAGGGCCAGTCGTGGTGACGGTGCCTGAGACATGAGGATTTATGTGTCGATGCTAGACACGGGTTTCATGATGTTTTCGAGTGTCGATGTGGACACTCTGGTTCCATGATTTTGTTGTGTCGCGAGGGACACATGTTGCTTTGTATCCTCATTTTACCTGCATATGCTTTTATGATATTTACATGAAGGAATTGTTGTGTCAGTGGTTGACCCGTGGAAGAGATCCACTGCATACACGCATTGATTATACTGTGGACGAGATCCACTGCATACATGCATTGATTATACTGTGGACGAGATCTACTGCATACATGCATTGATTATATTGTGGACGAGATCCACTGCATACATGCATTGATTATATTGTTGGATGATATCCACTTACTGATAGGCATTTATTTATATGTTGGCACATATGCAGATACGGCCACCCTAGATATCATAGTATTACCTTTATGATATAGTTGACATAGGAATCGTTGTTTATTTCGATTTCTACCTAATGATGTTTTTCTATTCACGAGTTGGCAAGTCACCCCCGTTGTGCCACAGCTCTTGCAGGTTGTCTGCATGGATCAATAGCAGCATCGCTGGCACACAGCTTGCTTTCGGGTGTTTTGCTTTGGTAGGTGGTACATGTTGGATCGTGCCCCTCTTGTATTTATATTTCATATTGTATCTAGTCAACTCCATCAATCAAAATAGTAATTGTATATGTTGAAGACTTAGAAGACTTGTAGTTGCGAGACTTGAGCGATGGGTTTTATGTTCGCTTTTGGGGTTGATATCTTGCTTTACTTTTTCCTTGTGTGGATCTTCGTCGTTGGGCGCCGTATAATTGTTATTTATGCTTGTGGTGGTTGTTTCCGTCGTTGAGCTTGATTTGCTCCCGTTTGGGGATGCTTTATTATATTCTGTGTTGTACCCATTTTCGGGGTTAGTTTTTACAAGGGGGCTGCTGCCTAAATTTTTAGAAGACAAAACATGATTTACAATACCTTTATTTCAAATCTTCACCTCATTTTTTAAAAAAAGGTTTAGATTTCTAGGTTTGAGCTTACTTGAATTACGTTACGCCTTTAGGCGTCGCATGATTTAAGTGCTGGTTGCGAGCTAATATTTTAGGTCGTGACAATCCCGATATTGGCAGTTGATGTTGCGCTGTGTTCGATTGGCTATAACTGGAAGTCCCTGACCAGGGCTGATATGGAGACCTACTGGTAAGTGCTATCAGTAGTTTCTCGACCCGTTATGAGCCTTACATCGACATGAATTATCGGTTACTGGGGTCTGACGTTTACCATCAGTAGACTGGATATGCGACATATCAGACGAGAAGACCGGACTGTACTGGAGTGTTACTGATTGGATTCACAGGAGTGTGTACAGGCTTGCTTGTTGATCTTCTAATCGCTCAATACCCGGGTGACTGTTACGTTTAGCTGACCGCTTGCAGCTTGTGGGTGTTTGATATGATCATCACCTACTGCCATTGTATTGACGATTCTTTAGAGTCCTACACAGAGGTTTCCGGGCTCAGGCAAAACGCAGTAGGAGCACATATGTCATATGTACGGGACCGAGAATAATACGTGTATGTGATACCGTATTCGATTCTCGCGATATGAGATATCGGCCCGGTATATGTGATATAGCCGGGTCATCGGATCAAGTGTTGATTCGATGAACTGATACATATTATATTAGTCGGTTATTTGCAAAATAGCCGGATTATCGGATCGAGTGTTGATTCGATAATTTAATGTATAATTATATATTTGATATATTACATTGCATTAATTAATATAAGCTCACTTAAATGATTATTTTTCTCACTAGATCATACATTAATATATATATGTGATATATGTTAATTGTATTATATGCTTTTGTTACATTATATATTATATATGTGATATATAATATTGTAACATGTTAGGGTTAAACTTGCAACTAGGGTTTTGTGATTATTACCATGGCTAAGATTCGGGTTTGATATATATATATATATATATATATATATATATATATATAGAGAGAGAGAGAGAGAGAGAGATAGATGTATATTTATTTTAGCAAAATTCAAAAAGAAAGGACTTTTGGCAAAAGAGTTGCCTTTGTTGACTAAATCTTCTTTCTTGATATTTTGCTTAAATATTTCGAAACCAAACCCTAACCCTAGACCATGGTAAAGTCACTACAAGGGTTAAGCATGACATGCTTAACCCTAGGTTGCAATTCTAAGCTCAACAATAATTCATTTTCATTCATCACAACTAAATCTTTTTCTTCCTCTCTCCAAAAGCTTTCTAGCTTTTATTTTGTGATGATTGTTTTGTGAGAAAAAGAAAACAAAAAAGGGCAAAATTCCTAATTCATCATCCTCATCTATTCTAGCCACTTAGATTAGGGTGTTTGTTTCACTAATACCTTATTAGTGAAGTGAGAGCTTGGGTTTGTGATTTTTCAAGGTAGATCATCTTTGAAAGTGAAGACTTCAAGCTAGCTTGGATCATTCAGCTCATGGAGCCTCTCTAGAGTTCGGGAACTTGATGATTATAGTGAAGGGATCTCAACTCGGAGCTTATGAAGCGAAGGAACGGACTACAAAGGTTGTAATCCCAAACTCTTACAAGTAAAGTTGTTTACTTGTAGTTCTAGTTTGATTCTCTAGTTAAATATCTAGGGTTAGGGTTATCTAGAATGGAAAAACTTTAAACTTGGCATGGATGATGCCTCCCGAAACCTTGCTGCCGTTGTAGCTATCCCAACAGTGGTATCAGAGCCTAGCTAGAGAATTAGACGGATTGTGTAGGATTATGAAACCTAAACAACTCCGAAACTTGACGCATCAAAACCATGTTTCTGTCGATTTTTATATGTGCTCTAAAATTTTTTTAAACAACTGCAGAATGTTGTATGTGATATAACATGAACACTGGTTAAATTTGAGGCCATTCAGAGAATTTTTGGACGGCCACATACCCCCCCATCTCGTGTCAAATCCGAGCACCCCCCCACAAATTTTTTCAGTGTTCCATTAACAAGGTTTGGGTGATTCAGGTGTTGTTTATTTTTGCTAAAATGGAATGTGATGTTAATTTACTGCGTTAACTATTCGGAGTGTTTCATATTCGTAATTCTTGTTTTGTTTCGGTTATTTTAGACGGTGTTAAAAGGTTCGTTGGGATATCAAATACCCACTTTAACCCTTGCCGGAAATTTTTTCAAGAGTTGGATCTTTTTTATAGTTGAAGAACATTCAAATATCGTGCAAGTGACGGGGTGGACCCTCTAGAAGAAAAAACCCTTAACTCAATTATGTGACCGTCAGAACCGCCTCTAAACTCTAGGGTTTGTGGGAGTCCAGCGTTGCCGCATGTGAGGCGTTGGTTTGACCTTTCTATGGCTGGTTCATTGGTACTGTGGCATGTGATGGATGCTTTTAAACTATGCTCAAGTGTTGAGCATTTAGGGAAATTTTGGGTGTTTGTTGATTGGATCGGAATGTTAGACGTCGCCTAGCTTTTTCTGGAATGTGATACAATATGTGGAATTCATAAAGTTAGGCATGAAATCACGTAATATATGATATTTCGGGTTTACGATGTCTAAGGTGATTGTGGATTCCAAATGTTGTAGTTTTTCACTTTCTTTTCTGCGACCGTAACTGTAATATGTGGTGTATCGCCGGTTTCGTTGCTATACATCAACGGAAATTGGGATACGCATATTTACTTACGTTTATCACATGTGATGTTATGTGTTGCTGTGATATGTTATATTGGATCGTCGTGTTTTGAATAGCCGGGGGTTTTATGTGAGATGAGGGTTTTTATTTTCATTCATGTAAAATTCATTTGTATGTAATATTCTTTTATTGGGGCACTTCCGGGTTAAGGATGATGTCACCATTGTATATTATTTACATTTCCGCATTAGGATAGACCCAAGGAGGAGAGCACAATCAGTCGGGTTCTAGGGTCCAGTGGGAGGCCATCTCGAGGAGTCGAGACCGGGTCTCTTAACCCTATAATTGGCAGGGTTGCTTGCCGCTCTCGTAGGGGTCTACGGATGTGGGTTTGGCTATTCATTGCGACCGTGGAATCCGTGTTTTATACAGGCTCAAAATAAAACACGGACAACCTAGTATATCCAATATTTCATATGTTTCTTCTGCTGCTGATATACTGTGATGTGATCATTTTATATGCCTGTGAAGAATGCTTTATTATTGTATATATGATATATAATAAACGTTGCTTATGTTTTGCACCCGCGCTAGTCCCGTACCGGTATGCCGTTAGTTAAGTAACCTAACAGTGCATAACGAGACACTGTGGCGAATGCGGATGGCATAAGCGTATGTTGTATTTTCGTTTCTTATGTGATGCTTACGAAGCTTAAATGATGGGATTCATTAATGAGATTAATGAAAGAAAAAGAAACCTAAAAGATGTTGTAGAATCAAATTTATAAAATGGGTAGCTCTAGTTTTTCTTTGCATAGCGGTATTCCTTGTAGAATATCCAGCACCTTATTCGATAAGTAAAGAGCCGAGATCTCTTCACCAGGAATGACTTCTTTAGCGAAACTAGCAGATGCTACAAATCACTTGGTTTTGTTTTTGATTGCTTCTATAGTTTTTGCTTTGCATAGCGGTATTCCTTATAGAATATCCAGCACCTTATTCGATAAGGAGAGAGCCGAGATCCCTTCACCAAGAGTGACCTCTTTAGCGAAACTAGCAGATGCTACAACTCACTCGGTTTTGTTTTTGATTGCTTCTATAGTTCTTGCTTTGCATAGCGGTATTTTTGAAATATCCGGCACCTTATTTGATAAGTAAAGAGCCGAGCTCCCTTCACCGGGAGTGACCTCTTTAGCAAAACTAGAAAAAGCCTCAAGAACACTTCTTTTCAAAATCACTTGTTTCTATAACGATATCAATTTCACTACGCAAAAGGTTTTCTGAAAAACCTGTCGTAGCCCTCCGTCATTTCAGATGAGTCCTACTTTGTATTCGTGCTACGTTTGTTGACCTCCGTCAAGGCGTAGTGTGCGGTAGCTGACTAGTATTTATCTACTGGATATGATGCGATTGTTTTATGGTAGTCGTACGACCTTGTTGACCTCCGTCAAGGGTCGAGCGGTTGGGTTTAATTCAATCAGGAAATGATGGGTTGAACTTGATTGGTAGCCTATAGTTTGTTGACCTCCGTCAAGGTCATAGGTTGCTAGGGGCAAAAGTATTATCGGGAATTTCAAGCGTTGAAATTTGCAATGAGATTGCATACCTTCTATAAGATAGTTGGATCCCGATCCACACTGTGAGTAAGAGTTACTCCTGAGAGAGTTTTACACATGACAATTAGCCAATCAAGTAGGTGTCTAGAAAGGTGTTAATGGGGTTATGATTCTGGGAAAACAAGATTTATTTTAATTAGGTCTGTGCGAAAGCACGGGGAACCTCCCTCAAAGTACCAACACTAGCCTGGCCGAAAGATTGGCGAACTTGTAAAGTGTAATTAATCCCGGCTAGTCCTACCTTTTAGGGATTGAAGGAAGATTTGATGAAAACAGTGGGAGCCATCCTGATTAGATAAGAAAATAACCAATCTAATCTTGCAAGAGCATAGGCTAAAGTGTTTTCTTCTCTCTCTCTCCAGGTAGCGACCATATTAGGCCTTAATCAAGATAATAATATGAATGTATTGACCGAACCCACTTATTATACTGAGCAGGGGAACGTTGGTCCCATTCTTACTTATATTTTTTAGAAGACAGAGCAGGAATTAGGAGAATATCCAGATTCTCGCGCCGTCCAAACGAAGAATAAGCAAGTTGATGCGTCTTCTTCTGGTGTGTTTGTTATCGAGAACTGTTTCTTAGTTCACTCTATGTCCTGGGTATTAGATGCCGGATCGGGATCCCACATATGTAATATGTTACATGGGCTACGGAAAAGTAGGGAACTGGGAGAGGGTGATCATTCCATAAGAGTAGGGAATGGTGCAAATGTTGCAGTCAAAGGAGTTGGCGAATATCACCTTGTGTTACCAAATGTTAATACATTGATTCTGAAAAAATGCTATTACATTCCGACCCTGATATGCAATCTTATATCAGTTTCTTTATTGAGTAAAGAAGGATATAATTTTATAGTATAGGATAATGTTATGAACATCTTCCTAGATCAAAAGTTGATTGGATCAGGCTCGTTAATTAATGGCATGTACGTTCTAAACCAAACTACAGTCCTTAATGTACAAAACACAAACAAGAGGAAGAGTTCAGAAATAAACGAATCCTTCTTGTGGCATTGTAGACTAGGTCATATCAATGCGACACGACCAGCTAAGTTACATAAGGATGGATATTTGAATCCGTTCGAATTATTATCTTATGATACTTGCCAGTCATGTCTCAAAGGCAAGATGACCAAAACTCCGTTTAGTGGACACGGAGAAAGAGTTTCAAAACTCTTGGGACTGATACATAGTGATATATATAGTCCCATGTCTACGCATGCCAGGAATGGTTCCTCGTACTTCATTATATTCACTGACGATCTCTCAAGATACGGACATGTGTTCGTATTGAAACACAAGTCTGAAGCTTTTGAGAAATTCAGAGAATATAAACACGAAGTAGAGAACCAAACGGGTAAAAGTATTAAGATCCTTCGATCTGGTCGAGGAGGAAAATACTTGAGAAATGAGTTCCTGGACTATCTAAAAGAGAATGAGATTCTCTCTCAGCTTACTCCTCCCCATACACCACAGCACAACGGTGTATCGAAACATAGGAATCGCACCCTATTAGATATGGTGCGCTCTATGATGAGCACTGCTGAGTTGCCAATTTCCTTTTGGGGGTATGCGCTTGAGATGGCCATATACCTATTGAATAGAGTTCCAACCAAATCAGTGCCTACCACTCCATATGAAATATGGGAGGGGAAGAGACTATGTCTTAATTTTGTTAAGATATGGGGTTGCCCGGCCTATGTTAAAAAGCAAAATCCGGACAAGCTCAAGGCAAGGTCTGTTTTGTATAAGTTTGTAGGATATTCCAAGCATTCGCGAGGACATATCTTCTACCACGCTGAGGAACAAAAGGTGTTTGTTGGTCAGCATGCCACCTTTTTAGAAAAGGAATTTCTCGCTAAGGAAACTAGTGGCAAGGAGGTAGAACTGGAAGAAGTTCCAGCTACACAAACTCTATAGAAGATTTGGTGGAACCAGAGGATTCAGTAATTCCAGACGAACCTCAGCCGCTTCGCCGATCTAGTTGGGTTTCTCATCCACCAGAGAGATACTATGGTTTTCTCATTGATGGTGGGAGCGAGGACTGCATCGTGGAAGATGATGACCCGATTAGCTTCGAGCAGGCCATCACGAGTGGGGACTCTGTGAAGTGGCTGGATGCAATGCGATCTGAAATGGAATCCATGTACACCAACAAAGTATGGACTTTGTAAGTTGCTCCTGAATGGGTAAAACCCATTGGTGCAAATGGATCTTTAAGAAGAGACTTGGTGTAGATGGAAAAGTTGAGACATTCAAAGCTAGACTTGTTGCAAAGAGTTTTCGTCAATGACCAGGTGTGGATTATGACGAAACCTTTTCTCCAGTGGCTATGCTTAAGTCCATCCGGATCCTACTTTCCATTTCTGCATACCATGACTACGAAATCTGGCAAATGGATGTTAAGACCGCCTTTCTAAATGGTGACTTAGAGGAGTGCGTGTACATGACTCAGCCAGAGGGCTTCATAGACAGTGGGAGCAGTGGAAAGGTGTGCAAGCTGCATAAATCCATCTACGGGTTAAAGCAAGCATCGTGGAGTTGGAACATCTGCTTTGATGTGGTAGTCAAAGAGTTTGACTTCATCAAGAACGTAGATGAACCTTGTATATACAAAAAGGTGTCAGAGAGTAAGGTCGTCTTCCTCGTATTGTACGTAGATGACATACTCTTAATAGAAATGATGTTGCTATGCTGCACTCGGTCAAGCTCTTCTTATCACTTAGATTCTCAATGAAAGATCTAGGTGATGCCTCCTGCATTTTTGGGATTAAGATCTATAAGGATAGATCTAAACGGATACTGGGATTGTCCCAATCCAGGCACATTTACATCATATTAAAGAGGTTTAGTATAGAAGAATCCAAGCGTGGGAACCAACCCACGATCTCTGGACTCACTCTCTCCAAAGAGATGTCTTCCAAGACTGATTTGGAGAGAGCTCGCATGCAAGGGATACCCTATGCTTCGGCAGTAGGCTCTATCATGTACGCGATGTTATGTACCAGACCCGGTATAGCATACTCACTAAGTGTAGTGAGTAGGTATCAAGCAGATCCAGGAGAGAGTAACTGGACAGCTGTGAAGAACATTCTCAAGTACTTGAGAAGGACTAAGGAGATGTTCTTGCTGTATGGTAATGGAGAACTCCAGGTGGAGTCCTTTACCGATTTGAGCTTCCAAAGTGATAAGGATGACTCTAAGTCGCACTCGGGATTTGTCTTTACCCTAAATGGAGGGACGGTTTGTTGGAAGAGTTCCAAGCAAAAAACCGTGGCAGACTCGACGATAGAGGCTGAATACATCGCTGCCAACGATGCTGCCAAAGAGTCTGTCTGGATCAAGAAGTTCATAATTGAACTTGGTGTGGTTCGTTCTATTGAGCATCCAATACCTTTGTATTGTGATAACAATAGAGCTGTGCTTTGGCCAAGGAACCCAGGTCCTATCATAGATCCAGACATATTCTGAGGCGGTATCACTTGATCCGGGAGATAGTTGATCGCCGAGAGATCGAGGTCAGGAGAGTTGACATGAAGGACAACACTATGGATGCACTCATGAAGGCCATACCCCAGATACAATTTGAGAGACTCTTAGGGATGTTGGGTATGAGATACTACAACAGCTGGTCTTAGTGCAAGTGGGAGATTGTTAGTTATATATATGCCCTAGAGGCCATTGTTGTACATATGATGTATATTATAGCGGATGCTTGGATATATATATAGAGAGAGAGAGAGGACTTTCTTGCTCGACATGATAGTATGCTATTTGGTTTCACTTTGTCTTAACATGTTGACTTGTATTGGTTTACTGTATTGCTCTCACATATTGATAAAGCCCTTAGGATATGTACTCGACTACTAGGACTATGATGCAGATCATACTAGTGGGGCCCGGGTAGTCCAAGAGTACATCCTATAACTGTTCCTAGTCGAGGGAGTATCGAGACAGGGCATCGATACTCCAGACTAGACTAGCGTATACGCTTCTCGACCCATATGATGGGTGATGGATGATCCCATATACATTGGTGTTTGACATCAGAGAAGGTATACGGGTGCTCAGTAGAGACTGGGTACACTGAACGGACTCGCCGAGAACTCCTAGATAGTATTATACCTATCGTCAGATAGTAGTTCTCTGGTGACACTTGTAAAGGTTTGTCTGTAGACCCGAGATCGTCATGGAGTTTTGTGTGATTCCAACTGTTCTTTGATTTCCACCTTACCATGTTCATGAGAACGTGCAAAACGGTGGCTTTTGGGTACAGTCTCGAATCACATGGAGACAGTGAGCGATAGGAGGGGTTTCGTCTCCCGGTATTGGGAGTTGATGTTGTGCCGTGTTCGATTGGCTATAACTGGAGGTCCCTGGCCAGGGCTGATATGGAGACCTACTGTTAAGTGTTACGAGTAGTTTCTCGACCCGTTATGAGCCTTACATCGACATGACTTATCGGTTACTGGGGTCTGACATTTACCACCCCTAGGCTGGATATGCGACATATCAGACGAAGAGACCGGACTATACAGGAGTGTTACTGATTGGATTCACAGGAGTGTGTACAGGCTTGCTTGTTGATCTTCTGATCGCTCAATACCCGGGTGGCTGTTACGTTTAGCTGACCACTTGCACCTTGTGAGTGTTTGATATGATCATCACCTACTGCCGGCGTATTGACAATTATTTAGAGTCCTACACAAAGGTTTCCTGGCTCAGGAAAAACGGAGTAGGAGCACATATGTCATATGTGCGGGACCTAGAATAATACGTATATGTGATACCGTATTCGATTCTCGCGATATGAGATATCGGCCGGGTATATGTGATATAGCTGGGTCATCGGATCAAGTGTTGATTCGATTAACTGATACATATTATATTAGTCGGTTATTTGCAAAATAGCCGGATTATCGGATCAAGTGTTGATTCGATAATTTAATGTATAATTATATATTTTATATATTGCATTGCATTAACTAATATAATCTCACTTAAATGATTCTTTTTCTCACTTGATGATACATTGATATATATGTGATATATGTTAATTGTATTATATTCTTTTGTTACATTATATATTATATATGTGATATATAATATTGTAACATGTTAGGGTTAAACTTGCAACTCGGGTTTTGAGATTATTACCATGGATAAGATTAGGGTTTGATATATATATATATATATATATATATATATATATATATATATTTTAGCAAAATTCAAAAAGAAAGGACTTTTGGCAAAAGAGTTGCCTTTGTTGACTAAGTCTTCTCTCTTGATTTTTTGCTTAGATATTTCGAAACCAAACCCTAACCCTACACTATGGTAAAGTCTCAACAAGAGTTAAGCTTGACATGCATAATCCTAGGTTGCAATTCTAACCTCAACAATAATTCATTTGCATTCATCACAAGTTCATTTTCTTCTTCCTCTCTCCAAAAGCTTTCTAGCTTTTATTTTGTGATGACTGTTTTGTGAGAAAAAGAAAACAAAAGAGAGCGAAATTCCTACTTCATCATCCTCATCTATTCTAGCCACTTAGATTAGGGTGTTTGCTTCACTGATACCTTATTAGTGAAGTGAGAGCTTGGGTATGTAATTCTTCAAGGTAGATCATCTTTGAAAGTGAAGACTTCAAGCTAGCATGGATCATTCACCTCATGGAGCCTCTCTAGAGTTCGGGAGCTTGATGATCGAAGCGAAGGGACCTCAACTCGGAGCTTATGAAGCGAAGGAACGGACTACAAAGGTTGTAATTCCAAACTCTTAGAAGTAAAGTTGTTTACTTGTAGTTTTAATTTGATTCTCTAGTTAAAGATCTAGGGTTAGGGTTATCTAGAATGGCAAAAATTAAAACTTGACATGGATGATGCCTCCCGAAACCTCGCTGCCGTTGTAGGTATCCCAACATGAACAATAATACTAGAATACAGATATATAAATTATTAAATCAGAACCTGATTTAATAATCCGGCTTAATCCTAAGCCGCTAGTATTATCAACAGTCCGATTAAAGTTTGTGCAGCCTGTACACATATTTAATCGGACACCTGTATGTACCAATATACATCATCTACACCATATCTCTTGAACCGTGAAAACCCACTGTGTGGGACTATAAAGACTCGTCAATACGCTGGCAGTGGGTTTAACCACAAGCACGTCAGCGGCACTAGCTGTACGTAATGGCTATTCAGGTATTGAGCGAAAGGAAGGCCGACGAGCAAACTCATCCAAACCCCTACTGAGCCTGACAGTGACAATATCTGTACAGTCCGGTCTGTTCGTCTAAGAGTATCGCATATCGAGTCTAGGCGGTAGATAAAGTCAGAGCTCTAATAACGCGATAATTAGTGTTGGTATGTAATCCATCATCACCTAAGAAATTATCGATCCTGGATCGGTAATTCTCATTTACCCTATCCGAGGATTTCTGGTGATGGCCACTCGCGAACAACGCGACATCAGCCTCTAATACCGGGAGTGGCAAATCCCCAACGATCCACTCACTGGCTCCATGTGTCTCGAGACTGTAACCAACTAAAACCTGTTTGCACGACCCCTTTGAGCCGTGGTAGGGTAGTAATCAAAGCACAGTGGGAACTCACACGAGACAAATGACGATCTAAGCTCGACAGACTAACCTGTAAACATAACATCTGGGAACTGCTATCTGACAATAGGTATAATACCAACTAGCTGGTTCCCGGCGAGTCCGTCCAGTGTACTCATAACCTAATGAGCACCTGTATACTATCTTAGGTGAACAAACTAACACCAATGGCTTGTGAGACCTGGCCACCGCCCCTCGTCGGGGTCTCGATCAGTATACACTAGTCTACTCTAGAATATCGATGCCCAGTCTCGAAACACCCACGACTAGGGACATTTAAGGATGTACTTATAGACCACCCAGCTCCCACGTATACGATCGCCATCATAATGCTTGTTGTCAAGCAAGAATCCTATGGTCTCTATCAACATGTAATACTGATTTGTAATACCATCTGAAGTATGTACATGATGATAAAGACAAACCAGATAGCATACTATCATCTCGAGTAAGACTGTTCTACCGGGATAGGTCCTCCCTTAATCATCATAATCACCACCCTGCGACTATGATAATTGTCTTGAGGGCACTATAGCCAACAGTTTCTCGAACCGTTATAAGCCTCACATCGCCATGACTTATCAGGCTATTGGGGTCTGACGTTTACCACCCCCAGGCTGAGATATGCGACATATCTGACGAAGAGACAGAACTATATGGTAGTGTTACTTATTGGATTCGCAGGAGTATGAGCAGGCTTGCTTGTTGATCTTATGATTGCTCAATACCCGGGTATCCGTTACGTCTAGCTAGTACTGTTGATGGCTTGTGGGTGACTGATATGATCATCACCTACCGCCGGCGTATTGACGAGTCTTTAGAGTCCTACACAGAAGATTCCCGGCTTAGGAGAAACGAAGTAGGAGAACATATGTGATATATACAGGACCGAGATTGATATGCATATGTGATACCGTATTCTATTCTCGCGATATATGATATCGGTCGGTTATATGTGATATATCCAGGTTATCGAATCAAGTGTTGATTCGATACGATGATACATATGATATTAGTTGGTTATATGTGATATAGTTGGATTATTAAATCAAGTGTTGATTTAATAATTTAATGTGTAATTATATATTTTATATATTAATTTATATTAACTAATATTAGCTTACTTAAGCATTTCTTTTTCACACTTGTGTGTACACTTAATATATATATGATATATATTATTGTGGCATACTTAATGCTACATGTTATATGGGTGTATGAGACTCATACCATGCTTATAATAATGAAAGGTTTTATTTATTTCAATTAAATCAAATTAGTTGGAAATTAGTCACATGGTTGAAGCTTGTGGAAGATTGTGGAATCATTGATTAAGTCCATTAATTTTGTTTTACTTAAGATATTTATTAACCCAACCATTATGATTAGCCATGGTTTAGTCTCTACAAGGGTTAGTATATGATATTAACTCACCCATAGTTGCCATTCTACACTTGACTTTTTCCATGGTTTCTTTTCATAATCTCCTTCCTCTAGCTCTCTAGCAATTTGGGAGGTGAAGAAAATTAGCGAGAAAAATATTTCTAAAGTGAGCAAAATTCCTACTTCATCAACCTTCACAAGATTAGCCATTTAGTTTAGGTTGTTTGCTTCATAATTAGTGAAGAGGTAGCTTGAGTTAGTGTCTCCTCGATGTAGATCATCTTCGACTTCGAAGACTTCAAGCAAGCTTGTTCGTTTCATCTTATGAAGCCTTTCTAGAGTCCGGGAGTTCACTACTTGGAGCGAAGGGACAGCTACACGGAGCTTTTGAAGTGAATGACCGGTCTACAAAGGTTGTATTCCTTGTTCACTTAGATGTAAAGATGTTTACAAGCTAGTTTCGTCTAAATCTCTAGTTAAGATTCTAGGTTATGGTTATTTAGCGCGCCAATTTTTTTAAAACGGCATGGTCGATGCCTCCCGAAACCTAGTGACGGTGCCATGGAACCCTATACGATACACCACATATTACACTTACAGTCACAGAAAAGAAATGAAAACTACAATAATTAGAATCCGCAACACCTTAGAGATCATAAGCCCGTAATATCTCATACTTCGGATTTCATACCTAACATTATAAACCCAGCATTTTAGTCTCCAATTGAAAACACTTTTCAATAACCAGTCAGGCAATTCAACAAGATTCCCAACAATGATCGAATGCTCGTTGAAAACATTAGTACACGGCCGCACCCCCAATGCAATCGACGAAGTGCACTTAGGCGGAACACCGCGGCCGCGAGCACCCGAGCAGATGCTTTTGGCAATGGGTTTCTCCTACAGTCACTTGATCGGGACTATGGGGTGTGGCTATCTAGTAGTATTACGTGGTGAGTGTTCGCGTACTATCCGAGATTGCGACGGAGTTTTGATCCGAATCGAAACTCTGTGGCAATCTATCGAATGAGACTAAATTGCTAGATTTACAATATACTAACTAGTTTTCACAAAACTAATTATTGTGGATTCCAAATATTGTATCACATATCACAAATATCTAGACGATGTTAAACATTTTGATCGATTTATCGAACACCCACAATTCTCAGAGACCTCAACTACTTGAGCCTTAGAAAAAATACCCAGAAAGCCAGAAATATCAAAATGGAGCAGCACAAGAAAATTGAACCATCAACTCACCAAGACTGCGGTGGAACCGCGGCCAAACATTGGGATTGTCGGCGGTTCCGTGGCGCAATGGTGAAGTCATGGTCTCAAAATTCTTATGGTTCCATAATAGTACCTGCACGAATTTCTTAATATTTTTAATCTGGAAAAATCCAACTTTTGAAAAAATTTACAGAAACATAGGAAAATATGGGTTTCGATGTTCGATTTAACACTTTGACGTCGTTTAGGCCACTCCTAATGCTCTAGATTGGCTCTGATACCATGAAAGTGTGCCTTAGCACCACTATGAGGTTTTTAAAAGCATCAAGTATATAATTTTAAAAAATCTAGTGTGCTAATGCATGCTATCCAAGAATCGAACTAGAGAATTATGGTTTCTATGCATATAAACAAACTTTACACTAAGTGAATAGAGAATACAACCTTTATAGACCGGTCCTTCACTTCTAAAGCTCTAAGTAGTAGTCCCTTATCTCCATGTAGTGGTCCCAAGAACTCTTCGTACGCTCCACATGGCGAAAGGAACGAGCTTGCTTAAGGATCTTCGAAGCCGAAGATGATCCACCTTGAGGAATCTCTAACTCAATCTGCCTCTTCACTAACTAAGAAATTAGTGAAGCAAACAACCTATAATAAAGGGCTAGTTTTGTATAGATTGATGAAGTAGGAATTTTTCTCGCTTTAGAATTATTTGTCAGTTTTTCTTTCTTCACCTCATGAAAAGCTAAAGAAGAAATATGAAATGAAGAAGATGAACTTGTGAACAAACATGGTGAAAGAATATCTCAAATGATATTTGTAGAGACTTAATTATGGCTAGAGATAATGGTTGGGTTAATAAATATCTAGAGTAAAACAAAATTAGTGGACTATGTCAAGGCTTCTACATGCCACAAGTATCTTAAGCCATGGCAATTTCCACCAATTTTGTTTTATCCCTTAATAATTAAATCACCCAAATTATCTTTAGTTTGGTGTGAGTCTCATACACCCATTTCCAATGTATCATCTACCATGACACAATAGAATATGTAATACATATATATACAAATATATACATATCACACGGTTATATATATCAACATATATATAAATCAAGAGAAGAAATTCTTTAGTGAGCTAATATTAATTAACATATATTAATATATCAAATATATAAATATATATCAAATTATTAAATCAACACTTGATTTAATAATCCGGTTGTATCATATATAACCGACTAATATCATTTATATGTATATCAAATACACATATAACAAATCATTGAATCAACACTTGATTCAATAATCTGGTTACATCACATATAACCTATATCGCGAGATCAGAATATGGTATCACATACACGTATTTAATCTCGGTCCCGCATATATCACATATGTGCCCTATTTCGTTTCGCTTGAGCTAGGAAATCTCTATGTAGGACTCTAAAGATTCGTCAATACACCAGCAGTAGGTAATGATCATATTAGTTACCCACAAGCTGTCAGCGGTACTACCTGTACGTAACAGCTACCCAGGTATTGAGCGAATAGAAGATCAACAAGCAAGCTTGTCCAAACTCTCATGAATCCTATAAGTAACACTACCGTACAGTCTGGTCTCTTCGTCTGATATGTCGCATATCGAGTTTGGGGGTAGAATCGTCAGATCCCAATAACTTGATAAGTCATGCCGATGTGAGGCTCATAACGGGTTGAGAAACAACTAATAACACTTATCAGTAAATCTCATTAACAGCCCTGGCCAGGGACTTCTTGTTATAGCCAATCGAGCGTAGCGCAACATCAACTCCCAATACCGGGAGAGAAGAAACTGAAGGTCGACCATAGCACCACCATGAGGTTCAAGAGGCATCAAGCATGCTAAATTTGAATTTTTATTAGGTGCTAAGCTAGAATAACAAGATCTTTACTAGATTATTAGGGTTTGCCTTTGTGATTGTGATGAACTAAAGAAAAGAAAAGAGCATAGAAACTTTGTAGTTCGACTCCTTTTCTTCAATAGCTCTGGGTTGAAGTCCACACGACTCTACTAGGCTCCTCTTCGAGTTGAACAAACCTCCTTCGTGATCTTCGCGCCATAGACGATCCACCCGAAGTCCACAAGCTCAAGCTAACCCTTCACTAATCTCATTAGTGAAGGCAACACTCCATATCAAATTGCTAATCTAATGTATAATGGTGAAGCAGGGGTTTAATTTGCTCACTAGTTTATGTTCAAGCTTCATGGTTCACATTGCATGTGAGGGTTGAAGCTTGAACTATAGCAATTGAGGAGGAAGAAGAAGCTAGAGAGCAACCATGTGAGCAACTCATGAAAAATGGCTAAGTGTTGAGAGTGAGACTAGAATGAATTGCAACTCTTGACCCCCACTCATTCAAGCATGGAATTTTGCAATATAAAATTGCAACCTTGCTTGAATAGTGAGTCAAAATGAATAAACTATGAATAAAGCCCATGCTTGCAACCATGCTCTCATTTTCCACCTCTTTTCTATATTAATATATATATAATGAAGAATAATTAGTGAGCTAATGATATTAGTTAAGATATAATTATATCACATATAATATATATCACGTTATTAAATCAACACTTGATTTAATAATCTGGTTATATCACATTTGACCGACTAATAACATTCCTATGTATATCATACTATCAAATCAACACTTGATTCGACAATCTGGTTATATCACATATAACCGAACCGATAACAGATAACTGCCAGATTACAATACGGTATCACATACCCATATTTAATCAGGTCCACGCACATATCAACATATATCCCCTACTTCGTTTCGCTCGAACCAGGAAACTTCTGTGTAGGACTCTAAAGACTTGTCAATACGCCAGCAGTAAGTGATGATCACATCAATCACCTATAAGCCATCAACGGTACTACTTGGATGTAACGGCTACCTGGGTATTGAGCGATATGAAGATCAACAAGCAAGCTCATACATTCTCTTCATGAAGCCTATCAGTAACACTACCGTATAGTCCGGTCTCTTCGTCTGATATGTCGCATATCATGTCTAGGGGTGCTAAACGTCAGTCCCAGTAACGTGATAATTCATGCCGATGGCTGTCCTATAACGGTTCGAGAAACTACTGATAACACTTACAAGCAAATATCGGCAGCAGCACTGGCCAGGGACTTCCAGTTATAGCCAATCGAGCATAGCGCAACATCAACCCCCAATACTGGGAGAGACGAAACCCTTCCTAACGCTCATTGCCTCCATGTGACTCGGGACTGTACCCAAAATCATATGTTTGCACGACTCCTTTGAACCGTGGTAGGGAGGAAATCAAAGCACAATGGCAGCCACACAAGACTCTATGACGATCTCGGGTCTACAGACTAACCTGTACCAATGTCACCATAAGACTGCTATCTAACGATAGGTATACTACCACATAGGAGTCTTCGGCGAGTCTTATTCGGTGTACCCATTCTACAATGATCACCTGTGTACAATCTTTGATGTCACACACCAATGGTTGTGGGATCAACCATCGCCCTCTAAGGGACAAGAAACTTACACACTAGTCTACTCTGGAATATCGATGCCCTAGTCTCGATATTCCCTCGACTCGGAACAGATTAAAGGATGTGTTTTGGACTACCCTGGCCCCACTAGTATGATCTCATCATAATCCTGGTGGTCAAGTACATATCCTAAGGGCTTTATCAACATCTAAGAGACAGACAATATAAATACTAGTTTACATGTTAAGATAAAAGGTAACCTGATAACATACTATCATGTCGAGCAAGAAAGTCCTTTATATATATGTCCAAGCATCCACTATATCATCAATAATGGCCTCTACGGCATACATATTACTAACAGAAACCCCTCCTATCGCTCATTGCCTCCAAGTGACTCGGGACTGTACCCCAAATCCACCTATTTGCACGACTCCTTTGAGCCGTGGTAGGGAGGAAATCATAGCACAGTGGAAACCACACAAGACTCTATGACGATCTTGGGTCTGCAGACTAGCCTGTACCAGTATCAGCAGAGAACTACTATCTGACGATAGGTATAACACCATCTAGGAGTTCTCGGCGAGTCATGTTCGATGTACCCATTCTCCAATGAGCACTTGTGTACAATTATTGATTTCAAACACCAATAGATGTGGGATCATCTATTTCCCTATACAGGGTCAAGAAACGTACACACTAGTCTACTCTGGAATATCGATGCCCTGTCTCGATACTCCTTCAAGTAGGAAAAATTAAAGGATGTGCTTGCGGACTACCCAAGTCCCACTAGTATGATCTGCATCATAGTCATGGCAGTCAAGCTAACATCCTAAGGGCTTTATCAACATGTATTAGAGAGAGACAATATAACAATACTAGTATACATGATAAGATAAAAAGCAACCAGATAGCATACTATCATGTCGAGCAAGAAAGTCCTCTCTATATATGTCCAAACATCCACTATAATATACAATCATGTACAATAATGGCCTCTAGGGCATACATATAACTAACAATCTCCCATTTACACTAAGGTCAGTTGTTGTTGTAATATCTCACTACCCGCCAAATTCCCGAAGTGAAGCAACCTCCCTCAGTAAAATGAGTAGGCCACTCGGCACTTCAAAGAACCCGGTAGTTTGAGCTCCCCACCTTGGGTCTATCGTGGGAGAAAAAACAGTAAATGAAATAATACAACGGTGGCTACAACCTCAACCCGGATTTGCCCCGCAAAACAATATTACATCACTTTACAATTACATCGAATGAAAGAAAGATAACTCTCTTCTCACATCCTCCGGCTATTCATCATCGACGATCCAATATTCCATATACACAAACCAACACAGCAGCAACACAGATATGTGCAACCCCCACTAATCGACGTATAGCGATTAGCGGATGTTTCGAAACCCATATATCAACTGAACATGTTAAACTACGTTAAAACTGCAACTTCAAAATACTCTGAATTGCTACAACAGAGAATTAACAATATAATCAAAATTGCAAAATCAAACACTACCTGAAATCTTAAATCCAAGCAACAAGACCACAGAACAAAACTCAATGCATTCCCACACCACAAAACCGGTGGGGCCGGCCAAAATGCCTCTATGGCCGGCTAAAGTTACGTGGAATTGCCTCGATTTTGTTGTGTGTTCATCTCTCAAGTAAAGGAGCAATCTGCAATCATTTTAAAAAAAATTAGAGCCTCCGAAAAATTTGACAAAAACTTGGATTTTGATTTCTATGTTTCGGAGTTATTTCGGTTTCGTAGTTTTGCACATTTTCTAAACGATTAGCTAAGGTTTACTAGGCTCTGATACCATTTTAAGTCGATGTCGAGCACCCCGTGAGCTCGCGGGGAGGCGGAATACATAAAAAACGATTTTTACGGGTGTCGCAACACCGGCTTGAACTCCAGGATCGATGCTAAACCCTAACTAACAAAACTGTATGAGGTTAACTACTCGGATAGAAAGTTATATCTCACGTTACCATGTCCTTCGGGTCTTCTTGTCTCTATCCTCCTCCTCGTCATAAGCTCCTGTTAGTTATATGTATGCCTTAGAGGCCATTACTGTACATAGGATGTATATTGTAGTGGATGCATGGACATATATAGAGTGGACTTTCTTGCTCGATATGATAGTATGCTATCTGGTTGCTCTTTGTCTTAACATGCTGACTAGTATATGTGATACTGTCTTACTCTCACATGTTGATAAAGCCCTTAGGCGTGTACTTGACTACTAGGCTTATGATGCAGATCATACTAGTGGGGACATGGTAGTCGGTAAGTACATCTTTCAAATGTTCCTAGCCGTGGGAGTATCAAAATAGGGCATTGATACTCCAGTGTAGACTAGCGTACATGCTTCTTGACCCATATGATGGGCGATGGATGATCCCACATCCATTGGTGTTTGACATCAGAGAAGGTATACGGGTGCTCAGTGGAGACTGGGTACACTGAACGGACTCGCCGAGAACTCATGGATGGTATTATACCTATCGTCGGATAGCAGTTCTCTGGTGACACTGGTACAGGTTAGTTTGTAGACCCGAGATCGTCATTGAGTATTGTGTGATTCCCACTGTGCTTTAATTTTTACCATACCACGGTCAAGAGATCATGCAAAAAGGTGCTTTTTGGGTACAGTCCCGAGTCACATAGAGGCAATGAGCGATAGGAGGGGTTTCGTCTCTCCCGATATTGGGAGTTGATGTTGCTCTATGCTCGATTTTCTATAACAGGAAATCCCTGGCCACGGTTGCTGAGATTTACTGGTAAGTGTTACCAGTAGTTTCTCGAACCGTAATGGACCTTGTATCGGCATGACTTATCAGGCTATTTGGGTCTGACGTTATACCACCCCCAGGCTGTGATATGCGACATATCAGACGAAGAGACCGGACTGTACGGTAGTGTTACTGATTAGATTCGCAGGAGTACGAGCAGGCTTGCTTGTTGATCTTCTGATCGTTCAATACTCGGATTGCCGTTACGTTTAGCAGACCGCTTGCGGCTTGTGGGTGTTTGATATGATCATCACCTACTGCCGTCGTATTGACGAGTCTTTAGAGTCCTACACAGAGGTTTCCTGGCTCAAGCGAAACGGAGTAAGTGCACATATGCGATATGGGCGGAACCGAGATTAATACGATATATGATACCGTATTTTATTCTCGCGATTTTTGACATCGGTCGGTTATATGTGATATAGCCGGGTTATCGAATCAAGTGTTGATTCGATAAGTTGATAAACATAGTATTAGTCGGTTATATATGATATAGCCGAATTATTAAGTTAAGTGTTGATTTAATAATTTAATGTATAATTATATATTTGATATATTAACATACATTAACTAATACATGCTCACTTATGATTTGTTTTCTCACTTGATTTTGTGCATATTGCATATATGTGATATATATATTTGTGTACATGTATTGTGTCCTGTTTGATGATACATGCAAGATGGGTGTGTGTGACTTACACCATGCTAGAGATAATATATGGTTTTTAATTTCTCAAGTAATTCAAAAATTGATTTGATTTTTTCATGGTAAGAAGCTTGGAGAATCTTAAGTGTCCATTGACTAAAGTCCACATGTTTTGTCTTGCTTATGATATTTATAAACCCAACCATTATTCTAGCTATGGTTAACTATCTACAAGGGTTAATATTTGATATTAACTCACCCATGGTTATCATACTCTAGTTGATAATTTTTTATCGTGAGAGATTTCTTCTTCTTCTTCTTCAAAAAAAGCTTTCTAGCTTCAATGGAAATTGAAGAAAATATGCGAGAAAATTATTTCTAAAATGAGCAAAATTCCTACTTCATCATCCTCTACTACTAACCATTTAGTATAGGATGTTTGCTTCACTAATTGCACAATTAGTGAAGGGGTAGCTTGGGTTAGTGTCTTGATTGCATGCTTTTGGAGTGTCGAGTTTTAAAGTTTAACCGTGATCAGGACGGTGTCGCTTTGCAGCTAGCCGCGATGAGTACGGGTTGATCCATAGGGAGAAGGAGCATTTTATGTTCTTGTTCTTACGAGTTAATGCGCGTGGGCGGAATGTTCGTATCCAACCTAAGTGTTATATGCAAAGTAAACGCTTGTTAGGATAAGATAAGATAGTGTAAGTTAAGGAAATCTGTATTCAAGTCCTTCAGGCCGAACTTAACCAATGAAGCTAGAGCAATCGGCAACAACGTGGATTAGGGTGCTTAAGCACGGTATTCGTAGAATCCAGCTTATTGACCCTTGTCCGTCCGTTCTTGTCTCTTGCTTTCGCCACCGGCCAATCCGAACGCAACCGGTAGCGGTTAGGAATCACCGTTACCTTGGTAGGGTAAGGTGCCTAACGGAGCGCTTGCATAAGGTTTGGACGGAGTTTCAAATGGAAAATACGGGAAAAGAATATGAGAAACGAAACCTTAACTTGCAATATCTTTCTCTTTTCCTAACAACACATATTAACAACCATTCACAAAACAAACCAAAAAGAGAGAACAAAAGAACAAATAAAAGAAAAGATTACAAGTAAGTAAATGCATAGAATTTAAGTGCAAGAAAGTAAAGAGCAAGATAATAAATTGCAAGAAATGAAAAGGGCAAGAATGAAAAGAGCAATTATTGAAACACTAAGAACCAAAGTGTGCAAAACGATATCTTCATTATTTCCAAGATACAACCTTGAGATCAATACCCTAAACTTAAACTTGCAAGCTCACTAAAGGGGTTGCAAGTGTTAGTTATATGTATGCCCTAGAGGCCATTACTATACATAGGATGTATATTGTAGTGGATGCTTGGACATATATAGGAAGGACTTTCTTGCTCGACATGATAGTATGCTATCTGGTTGCTCTTTACCTTAACGTGTACACTGATTGTCTCTCTGTTACATGTTGGTAAAGCCCTTAGGATGTGTACTTGACTACCTGGACTATGATGCGGATCATACTAGTGGGGACATGGTAGTCCATAAGTACATCCTTCAAGGTCCCTAGTCGTGGGTGTATCGAGACGGGGAATCGATATACCAGAGTAGACTAGCGTATACCTTCTCGACCCATACAGATGGGCGATGGATGATCCCATATCCATTGGTGTTTGACATCAGAGATGATATACGGGTGCTCAGTGGAGACTGGGTACACTGGACGGACTCCCCGAGAACTCCCAGATGGTATTTTACCTTACGTCAGATGGCAGTTCTCTGGTGACACTGGTACAGAGTAGTCTGTTGACACGAGATCGTTATAGAGTCTTGTGTGATTCCCACTGTGCTTTGATTTCCACCTTACCACGTGCAAGAGGGCGTGCAAAACGGTGGCTTTTGGGTACAGTCCTGAATCATATGGAGGCAATGAGCGATAGGAGGGGATTCGTCTCTCCCGGTATAGGGAGTTGATGTTGCGCTGTGTTCGATTGGATATAACCGGAAATCCCAGGCCAGGGTTGCTGAGATTTACTGGTAAGTGTTACCTGTAGTTTCTCGAACTGTTATAGACCTCATATCGAAACGACTTATCGAGCTATTGGGGTCTGACGTTTACCACCCCTAGGCCAGATATGCGACATATCAGACGACGAGACCGGACTGTACGGAAAGTGTTACAGGTTGGATTCACAGGAGTGTGAGCGGGCTTGCTTGTCGATCTTTTGATCGCTCAATACCCCAGTGGCCGTTACGTTTAGTAGACCGCTTGCGGCAATGACGAGTCTTTAGAGTCATACACAGAGGTTTCCTGGCTCAAGCGAAACGAAATAGGAGCGCATATGAGATATGTGCGGGACCGAGAATAATGCGTGTATGTGATGCCGTATTCTATTCTCGCGATGAATGTATCGAATGGTTGTATGTGATATAACCTAGTTATCGAATCATGGATTGATTCGATAAGCCGATACATTGGATATTAGTCGGTTATATGCGATATGACCGGATCGTTAAATCAAGTGTTGATTTAATGATTTAATGTATAATTATATATTTGATATATTACTTTGCATTAACTAGTATTGGTTCACTTAAAATGGATTTTCTCACTTGATGTGCATATTGTATATGTGATATATTTTTGTGCACTTGATTGTATCATGTTTGATGATACATGCAAACTTGGGTGTATGTTTGATTTAAACCTTGGTTAAGTAAATGGTTAGGGTTTCTATTTTTTCATTTATTTTGTTTATTTCCTTTTAAGGCAAGAAAAGAAATGGTTGCTTTTTGGATTTACTTGAAGCTTCATGAAGCTTTGAAAAGTTCAACCATTTTTGTTCTTTGCCTAACCTAACCATTCACCTAACCTTGGTTTATTCTCTACACTTAAGCATGGTTGCTATATATGATAAGAATCATTTTTATATTGATGATCAATAATTCTTATCATATCATATTCTTTTCTTCTTCTTCTTCTTCTTGAACAAAAGAAGAAAACCTTGCTTCCATCAATGGCAACTTGAGAAAAAGAGTGAGAAATCCAATTCTAAAGTGAACCCACTTCCTATTTCTTTATCCTCTACCACTTGCCAAGTAGTATAGGGTGTTTTTTTCACAAGTTTCATGGCTTGGTGAAGTTAGAGCTTGATCTTGTGTTGCCTCGACGTAGATCATCTTCGGCATCGAAGTCGACGACCTAGCCCGCCCATTTCTTCGATGAAGCCGACGCTAGAGCCCGGGATCCGATGATCGCAGCGAGGGTACATCATCACGGAGCTATGGAGGTGGAGCACCGGATTTACAAAGGTTGTATTTCCGTTCACTTATTAGTAAAGCAGTTTACTAGTTGTCGTTTTCGCTTAAACTCTAGTCAACGATCCGTATTAGGGTTTCTCGGCACTTGTAATTTTTGAAATTGGCATGGTTGATGCCTTGTGAGACCTCTAGTGTGTGCCTAGGAACCCTACAGTGGTATCAGAGCCTAGCTAGAGCCTTAGGCGAAGTCTAGACGACGTTAGAAATCCGAACGAACCCCGAAACCCTAACTCAAACCACTCTCTGGAAATTTTCTGAAAATTTGGATTTTTGTGAATTAAAAATTGCCAAAAAATTCAGCAGCGAATTGTAGGAGTTACTGTGAAGCACGTGATGCTAACTCGACCAAAGCGCCGCGGAACCGCGGCCCCACCCTGGGTTTCGTGGCGGTTCTGCGGCCATATTGGTGAGTTAGGCCACGTGGCTTGCACAGTAATTCTTGTCTGAAAGTGCTGAGTCTTCTGGGAATTTTATATTTTACTCAACAGTTGAGTTTTTCTGGGGTTGTTTTGGGGATTCGATTATTCGATCGGATTGTCTAATTTTGTCTATGTGATTTCCGGATAATTTTTGAATATGTTAAAAAGTTCGACCGGATAGAAATACCCACCTTTTCCTCTGTCGGGAAATTTCCAAGTATTGGATCTTTCCGTAGTTTATTAACGTTCTAAGTAGTGCAAGTAACGCGATGGACCCTCTATAAGACAACAAACCTTAACTCGATTATGTGACCGTCTTGAACTGCCCTTTGAACCTTCGGGTTTGGGCCAGTACGGCGTGCCACATGTGAGGCTTTGGCTTGACCCTTCTACGGCTGGACCGTTGGTACTGAGGCATGAACTGGATGTTTTTATACCTATTTCATGTGTTGATTTGTTTCGGGAAAACTTGGGTGTTTGAATGTTCGATCGAAATGTTTAACATTTTCGATTTATCTGGATTAGGATACAATAATTGGAATTCACAAGTAGTTATGAGATAACTGAATGAATGTTATAAACATAGCAGTTTAGTCTCACTTGATCGGTTGCCATGGAATTTTGATGCGATCAAAAGTCCGTCGCAATCACGTCGCGTACGCGGATACTCGCCGGTAAACTTAATAGACAGCTACGCCCCATAGCCCCGACCAAGTGACTGTAGGAGAACTTCGTCCCCGAAAGCATCCGTTCGGGTGCTCGCGGCAGCGGTGTTCCGCCTTAGTGCACTTCGTCGACGGTATCGGGGGTGCGGCCGTCTACTAAAGTTTGCGACGAGCATTCGATCAGGATGTCGGGAATCTTGTTGAATTGCCCGACTTGATATTAAAAAGAGTTTTTGATAATGAGACTAAAATGCGGGGTTTATAATTGTTAGGCATGTGATGTCTAAAGAATTCATTTGGTTAGGCATGCGATGTCTGAGGAGGTTGCGGATTCCAACTGTTGTAGTTTTACACATTCTTTTCTGTGACCGTAAGTGTAATATATGATATCGCCGGTTTCGTTGCTATATGTCAACGACAATTGGGATGTGCATATTTACTTACGTTGATAACAAGTGATGTTATGTGTTGCTGGATATGTTATATTGGATCGTCGTGTTTGAATAGCCGGGGGGTTTTTATGTGAGATGAGTGTTTTTCATTTTCATTCATGTAAAAACTTGTATGTAATATTCTTTTATTGGGGCACTTCCAGATTGCGGAAGATGTCACCTTTTGTATATTATTTTCTTTTCCGCACTAGGATAGACCCAAGGAGGAGGGCACAAGTAACCGGGTTCTGGAGTCCAGTGGGAGACCAACTCGAGGAGTCAAGTCCGGGTCTCCCAACTCTAGAATTGGTAGGGTTGCTTGCCGCTCTCGTAGGGGTCTAGGGGTGTGGGTTTGGCTATTCATCACGACCGTGGAATCCGTGTTTTATACTGGCTCGTACTAAAACACGGACGTCCTAGTATATCCAATATTTCATATGTTTCTTCTGCTGCGATATCTGTGATGTGATCATGTGATATGTTCAGATAGATATAGTATATAGTATATATGATATATTATATAGACATTACTTATGTTTTACACCCGCGCGAGCCCTGTCCCGCTCTGCCGTTAGTTACCTAACCTAACGGTGCACGAGGGGACATCGAGGCGAATGCGGATGGCATAAGTGTACGTCGTATTTATCTGTGATGTTTAAGTAACTTAAATGATGGGAATTCATTAATATGATTAATGAAAGAAAAACAAACCTATGATGTTGTGGAATCGAATTTCAAAAATAAAACAGGTAGCTACAGTTCTTGCTTTGCACAGCGGTATATGTGATATATCCTGCACCTTATTCGATGAGGAAAGGACCGAGATCCCTTCATCGGGAGTGACTCCTTTAGCAATAACTGGCAGATGCTACACACTCGGTTTGTCTTTTGATAGCTTCTATAGTTTCTGCTTTGCACAGTGATATATATGATATATCCCGTACCTCATTCGACGAGGAATGGACCGACGATCCCTTCACCGGGAGTGACTCCTTTAGCAAAACTAGAAAAGCCTAAAAAACACTCCATTTTAAAATCATTTGATTCTATAACGATATCAAGTTCATTACGCAATAGGTTTTCAGAAAAACCTTTCGTAGCCCTCCGACATTTCAGATAAGTTGTATATAGTATTCATGCTACATTTGTTGGCTTTCGTAAAGGTGTAGTGTGCGGTAGCTATATGCTGCTTATCTGCTGCATACGATGCGATTGCATTAGGGTAGTCGTGCGACTTTGTTGGCTTTCGTCAAGGGTCGTGCGGGTGGGTTTAATTCAATCAAGAAATGTACGGGTTGAACTTGACTAGCGGGCTATGGTTTGTTGGCTTTCGTCAAGGTCATAGCACGTTAGGGGCAAAATATTATCGGGAATTTCAAGTGTTGAAATTTGCAATGAGATTGCATACCTTCTATGAGATAGTTGGATCCCGATACCCACTGCGAGTAAGAGTTACTCCTGGGAGAGTTTTATACATTACAATTAGCCGATCAAGTACGTGTCTAGAAAGGTGTTAACGAGGTTACGCCTCTGGGAAAGCGAGGTTTACATTAATTAGGTTCGTGCGAAAGCACGGGGGACCTCCCTCAAAGTACCGACACTGGCCTAGCTGAAAGATTGGCGAACTTGTAGTGTGTAACTAATCCCGGCTAGTCTTTCCTTTTAGGGTTTGAAGGAAGATTTGATAGAAACAGTGGGAGCCATCCTGATTAGATAAAATAATAACCAATCTATTCTTGCAAGAGCGCACACTGAGTGTTTTCTTCTCTCTCTCTCTCCAGGTAGCGACCATATCACGCCTTAATCAAGATAATAATACGGAATATTGACCGAACCCGCTTGTTATACTGAGCTGGGGAACGTTGGTCCCGCTCCACCTTATAATTGTTATAAGACAGAGTAGGAAATTGGGGAATACCAGATTTCCCGTGCCGCCCAAACGAAGAAAGTGCATGCTGATGCATCATCTTCGGGTGTGTTCATTACAAAGAACTGTTTCTCAATGTCCTCTACGTCCTGGGTATTTGATACCGCATCAGGATCCCAGATATGTAATATGTTACATAGGGCTACAGAAAGGTAGAGAACTGAGAACGGGTGATAAGTTTCATGAGACAGAAAATGGGGCTAGTGTTGCAGCCAAATCTGTTGGTCACTGTCACCCTGTATTACTAATACATTGATTCTGAACGAATGTTATTAGATACCGAACCTGATATACAAAATCATATATGTCTCTTTATTAGTAAAAAACGATAAAATTTTGTATTGTTGGATAATGTTTTGAACATTTCCTATATCAAAAGTTGATCGGTTCAGACACGTTATCTAAAAGCATTGTAGTCCTAAATCAAACTACAGTTCTTAGTATACGGAATACACACAAGAGGAAGAGTTCAGAAATGAACAAATCCTTCTTGAGGTATTGTAGACTTGGTCATATCAATGCGACCCGACTAGCTGAAGTTACATATAGATGCATATTTAAATCTGTTTGAATTTACATCTTGTGAAAACTTGCCGGTCATGTCACAAAGATAAGATGACCACAGCTCCATTTACTGGAAACAGAGAAAGAGTTAGTAAACTCTAGGGATTGATACATGTTGATGTATGTAAGGTCCCCAGTCTACACATGCCAAGACCGGTTCTTTGTACTTCATTACATTCTCTGATGATCTCTTTAGATTCAGACAAATGTTCCCGTTGAAACACAAGTCTGAAACTTTTGAGATATTCAGAGAATATAAGTTAGAAGTAGAGAACCAAAATAAGGGTATAAGTATTATGTCCTCTGATGAGATCAGGAAGAAGAATACTTGTGCATAGAATTCCTGGACTATTCTAAAGGAAAATGAGATTCTCTCTCAGCATTAATCCTCCGTATACACCATAGCATGATGGTATATCGGGGCGGAGCAATCACACCCTATATGATAAGGTGTGCTCTATGATGAGTACTACTGAGTTATCTATTTCCTTTTGGGAGTTATGCACTTGAGAAGCTGCATACCTATTGAATAAGTTCAAATCAAATCAGTTGCCTACCACTTCATATTTGATATGATATGGGAAGAGCCCATGCCTTAAGCTAGTTAAGATTTGGGGTTGACCGGCCTATGTCTAAAAGCAAAATCCGGATAAGCTCAAGGCAAGGTCAGTTATGTAGAACTGGAATGGTTCCAGCTATACAAACTACTGCTGATGATTTGATAGAACCAAAGGATTCAATAGTCACCGACGAACCTCAGCCTCTCCGCCGATCTAGTAGGGTTCCTCACACACCTGAGAGATACTTCGGTTTCTCTATGACAGTCGGTGCGAGGATTGCATCATGAGATGATGACCCAACTAGTTTCGAGCAGGCCATCGAGAGTAAGGACTCTGTAAGAATGGCTGGATGCTTAGCGATCTGAGATGGAATCCATGTACACCAACAAAGTATGGACTTTGGTTGCTATATCTGAAGGGTTAAATCCCCATCAGGAGCAAGTATATCTTGAGAAGATTACTTGGTGTACTTGGAAAAGTTAAGACTTTCAAAGCTAGACTTGTTAAAGGTTTGCATCATTGACCAGGTATGGATTATGTTGAAACCTTTTCTAAGGATCTATGTTTAAGTCCATCCAGATCCTACTTGCCACGGCTACATACCATGACTGCGATATCTGGCGGTTGGGTGCCATGACTGCTTTTCGAAATGATTTTTTAGAAGAGTGCGTCTATAAGTACACAGCCAGAGGGCCTCGTAGACAGTGGGAGCAGCGGAAACGTGTGCAAGATGTTTTATGTGATAAAGTAGGCATCGCGGAGTTGGAACGTCTGTTTTGATGTGTTAGTCAAAGAGTTTGACATCATCAAAATGGTAGATGAACCTTGTATAAACAAAAGGGTAATAGGGAGTATGGTGGTAATCCTCGTAGAGTACGTGGATGACATACTCTTGATAAGAAAGGAGTTTCCTATGCTACGCTCGGTCAATCTCCGCTTATCACAATGATTATCCATATAGGATCAAAGTGATACCTCCTAAATCCTGGGTTTTGGATCTATGAAATAGATCTAATTGGATGTTAGGATACTCACTAGTTGAAGTGAGATGGTATCAATTGATCCTGGGGAGAATCACTGGAAGTGTTCCATGGTGATAAGGACGACTGAATGTCAGTCACGGGCATTGTCTTTACCCTTAGTAAAGGGACGGTTTGTTGGAAGAGTTCCAAGCTAGATACCGTGGCTAACTAGACGATTAAGGCAGGATACATCGCTACTTAAGATGCTACCAAAGAAGATGTTTGGGTGTATATTCGTTCGTGAGATGAACTACGTTCCTACCATTGTGAGACAATGGAGTTATGGCTTATGCCAAGGAACGCCGGTTCCATCAGTGATCCAGACATATTCTAAGGCAGTGTCACCTGATCATGGAGATGGTTGATCTCCAAGGGATCAAGGTCAGGAGAGTAGACTCAGAGGACAACACGGCGGATCCACTCACAAAAGCCTTTTCCCAGAGAGAGACTTTCATGGGATGGTTGAGTATGAGATACTACAACCACTGCTATCAGATGGCCCTAGTGCAAGTGGGAGATTGTTAGTTATATGTATGCCCTAGAGGCCATTACTATACATAGGATGTATATTGTAGTGGATGCTTGGACATATATAGGAAGGACTTTCTTGCTCGATATGATAGTATGCTATCTGGTTGCTCTTTACCTTAATGTGTACACTGATTGTCTCTCTGTTACATGTTGGTAAAGCCCTTAGGATGTGTACTTGACTACCTGGACTATGATGCAGATCATACTAGTGGGGACATGGTAGTCTATAAGTACATCCTTCAAGGTCCCTAGTCGTGGGTGTATCGAGACGGGGCATCGATATACCAGAGTAGACTAGCGTATACCTTCTCGACCCATACAGATGGGCGATGGATGATCCCATATCCATTGGTGTTTGACATCAGAGATGATATACGGGTGCTCAGTGGAGACTGGGTACACTGGACGGACTCGCCGTGAACTCCCAGATGGTATTATACCTTACGTCAGATGGCAGTTCTCTGGTGACACTGGTACAGAGTAGTCTGTTGACCCGAGATCGTCATAGAGTCTTGTGTGATTCCCACTATGCTTTGATTTCCAACTTACCACATCCAAGAGGGCATGCAAAACGGTGGCTTTTGGGTACAGTCCCGAATCACATGGAGGCAATGAATGATAGGAGGGGATTCGTCTCTCCCGGTATAGGGAGTTGATGTTGCGCTGTGTTCGATTGGCTATTACCGGAAATCCCTGGCCAGGGTTGCTGAGATTTACTGGTAAGTGTTACCTGTAGTTTCTCGAACTGTTATAGACCTCATATCGACACGACTTATTGAGCTATTGGGGTCTGACGTTTACCACCCCTAGGCGAGATATGCGACATATAAGACGACGAGACCGGATTGTACTGTAAGTGTTACTGGTTGGATTCACAGGAGTTTGAGCGGGCTTGCTCGTTGATCTTCTGATCGCTCAATCCCCGGGTGGCCGTTACGTTTAGCAGACCGCTTGCGGCTTGTAGGTGTTTGATATGATCATCACCTGCTGCCGGCGTATTGACGAGTCTTTAGAGTCCTACACAGAGGTTTCCTGGCTCAAGCGAAACGAAATAGGAGCGCATATGAGATATGTGCGGGACAGAGAATAATGCGTGTATGTGATGCCGTATTATATTCTCGCGATGAATGTATCGAATGGTTGTATGTGATATAACCTAGTTATCGAATCAAGGATTGATTTGATAAGCCGATACATTGGATATTAGTCGGTTATATGCGATATGACCGGATCGTTAAATCAAGTGTTGATTTAATGATTTAATGTATAATTATATATTTGATATATTACTTTGCATTAACTAGTATTGGTCACTTAAGATGGATTTTATCACTTGATGTGCACATTTTATATGTGATATATTTTTGTGCACTTGATTGTATCATGTTTGATGATACATGCAAACTTGGGTGTATGTTTGATTTAAACCTTGGTTAAGTAAATGGTTAGGGTTTCTATTTATTCATTTATTTTGTTTATTTCCTTTTAAGGCAAGAAAATAAATGGTTGCTTTTTGGATTTACTTGAAGCTTCATGAAGCTTTGAAAAAGTTCAACCATTTTTGTTTCTTTGCCTAACCTAACCATTCACCTAACCTTGGTTTATTCTCTACACTTAAGCATGGTTGCTATATATGATAAGAATCATTTTTATATTGATGATCAATAATTCTTATCATATCATATTCTTTTCTTCTTCTTCTTCTTCATGAACAAAAGAAGAAAACCTTGCTTCCATCAATGGCAACTTGAGAAAAAGAGTGAGAAATCCAATTCTAAAGTGAACCCACTTCCTATTTCTTCATCCTCTACCACTTGCCAAGTAGTATAGGGTGTTTTCTTCACAAGTTTCATGGCTTGGTGAAGTTGGAGCTTGATCTTGTGTTCCCTCGACGTAGATCATCTTCGGCATCGAAGTCGACGACCTAGCCCGCCTATTTCTCCGATGAAGCCGACGCTAGAGCCTGGGATCCGATGATCGCAGCGAGGGTACATCATCACGGAGCTATGGAGGTGGAGCACCAGATCTACAAAGGTTGTATTTCCATTCACTTATTAGTAAAGCAGTTTACTAGTTGTCGTTTTCGCTTAAACTCTAATCAACGATCCGTATTAGGGTTTCTCGGCACTTGTAATTTTTGAAATTGGCATGGTTGATGCCTTGTGAGATCTCTAGTGTATGCCTAGGAACCCTACAGTAAGATCAAGAGAAGGGTATGAACTCAAGGGAAAGCTATGTACAAGAACCAAAAGGAAAACAAAGAGAGTTACAAATGAAGAATGAAACTTGCAAAAGTGAGACAAAAATTGAACCCTTGAACCCTTGCCCACTGCCTGCTGTATATAGGCACAAAAGGAGATTAAATAAACAATAAAATCAAGACCAAGTGGCAGCATGGGAGGCACTATTGATGTTTTGGGCCCACAAGAGGAGGCGGGGCCAGCGAGCTCGGCTAGAGCAGGAATGTGCTCGGGTCAATTCCGAGGGATGGGGCTCGTGCTTGCAGTGTAGGTTTGTGTGCACTCTAATATGTCTCTGGTATTGTTTAGTTTCTCAAATTAGGCTTGGTCTGCACCCAGGTCTTGGAGGGAAACAAGTATATATGCATCATATCAACACTTTATGCATTTATTGCACCATTAATGCACATCGCACCATTAATGCACAACACACCATGCCCACTTGTTCTAGCCATCATGAGTGTGTGCCATGGCAGCCCCCTAGGTCCCTGGTCCAAGCTCCAAGAGTTTGTGTGTACATAAGTTATGTGTTGGACCAAAATATTGTGCACACACTCGATTGCAAAATAACTCTTGGGATATCGGTCGGTTTGCTGTTCTGGTTGCAGTGTCGACTCACAAATGATATATCCATGATTCTGGATGTATTTCTAGTATTTTGTCACGGACACCGGTAATCTGTATTACTGAGCAAACACCGGTTAATAGTACCGATATATAACAAAATAGATAACGAATGAGCGGTATTGAAATGCAGTTTTCTGTGATAAACAAATACCCCCAAACTTATCTTTTGCTCGTCCCGAGCAAAACAAAATCCTAGCCTCACTTTCGTAGGGAACGCGATTGCACTGAGCTCGTGCAACAAGCCGTTAAACCTCTAGGTGTCCCTAGTATGAGGAGTGTTGTCTCCTGAGGGTTTTCAGCGGATACTACCCACAAAATCCCGTCAAGCTAGTTTCATAAGTTAACATTGATTCTATTCCTATAGTTTAGTATCTACGTTAGAAACACTATCATCCTAAGTTAGAAATATCCAACCCTTATGTTTCACACCTCGTATCTATTTAACCTTAGATCCTATACGTTCCAAAAAAAGTTTAGAAAGATGTTGGTATCTCCTGAGTTTTCCTTCTAAAGTGCTGTCTCAAATCAGGATTTTTATCAACTTTAAAGAAAACATAAGTCTTATTCTTTATTTCTATCTTTCCTCCAAACATCGATTGTATACCACTACGTGTGTTTAAATTTGCATCCCTACACTGAAGAATTCAATTCAAGCTATAGTACCCTTGCTCTAATACCTATTACTTCTTCTTTTCATTTAATGATGGACGGTGTTGCTCACACACCTTTCATACGACTATTAATGCTTCTTGAGGCACTAACGGCCGATTACTGAATGTGCGAGCTTAAAGCATAAATAGCAGTTTCCAGGTCTTGACTTTATTTATTTTTTTCTTTTATTTTTCTTTTTCTTTTCAAGACCGAATATATTTTTCACTGATGCTCTTTTTGATGTTTAGCTTTAAATACCGTTTTTTCTTTCATACTAGATTTTCAGGCAAGAGTATTTCTAGGTATCCTCTACTATCCCAAGTTTCAAGGTGCGTGAATGTGCAGTTTGTAGGGTATATACTTTCTAAGTTTGAACTCAAGAATAGAAACTATTTTTCGGACTTATCTTTCAGTAAAGCTTCAATACTCTCCCTTCATCTTGACTTAACTAAATAACTGAACTCAAGATTACTTATTTCTCAAAAAAAACTGTAAGGACGTATAATTACCAACGTTAAATAGAATGAGGGTTATTTTTTGGGTTTTCAATTCCTAACCCTAGGATTTAGTTATTTCTAACGTATCCACTAAACTTTCAGAATAAAATCTAAGTTACCTTATTAGCTAACTTGATGATAAAGTTTTTATATTTTTGTAAAAGTATTCGATTTTTGTGGGTTTTTAAAATAAGTATTTTTAAAAAAGTATGCAAATGAAAAATATACAAATGCATGCGAAGGAAGAAAGCTTACCGAGCACACCCCCAAACTTAAACTTGACAGTGCCCTCACTGTCTGGCTACACCAAGAGGGTCAAAATTGTCGGTGCTCCCTAAAGAAAATTTTGTACAAAACAAAAAGAAAACCAAAAATATATACACAAAAATATCCCCCCCAAACTTAAGTGAAACAGTGTTTCCACTGTTAAGTGTTGAAGTTCAGAGTTAGGGGGGAAGAGAACAGTATCAAGCTATACAAGGCCTTACACAGGCCAAAAGTGAGCACCAACCATTCAAAAATTTTATCGCAATAATGTGCAGGTTGGTGATAGAATACGGTGAGAAAAGAAATGGAGAATACGCGAGACCGTATGCGGATAGAAGCGGGATACAGACTCGGTGGTAGAGAAGAATGGCGGAAGGGAGAAAGAAATGGAATACGAACTTGAGGGTAAAAATCGAGTGAATAAATTAGCACAATATGTAATAACCAATGTGTAAAAAGTGATTGTGCTAATCTATCAACCCGTCGAGAGATTGGGTGAAATCTCTCAAGATTCGTCAGAAAACATGGGTACGACGAACTTGCTAAACCAGACACAAGAAATGAAATTTATACGGTTTCGTGCAGTGTCAGAACGATAGAATGGATTGAGGGGAGTGAATGAGGAGGGGTATCAGGTAAAGGTTCAGGAAGGTGTACACAGTTAATGAAAGGGATAGGATGAATTGGAAAATCCGACTCATCAATTAAAACTGGTTCATCCTCAAAACTATCCTCAATATTCTCCTCAAAATTCATTTTATTCATGCATTTATCATCAAAATCAATACGCATATGAAGTTCGGGAAAAACAGTTAATCACTCGGGATGTTGAATTGGAGAGAAAAACTCATCCAAAGCAACGGGTTCATCATCCAAAATATTCCCAGCGTCAATATCCTCGATCAGTTGAAAATCAATTTTCTCAAACACCTCATCAAAAGCATGGATTTCAATCAATTCAGGTTCTAGAGTGGAGGTGTAGAGGTCAAAAGGATTGGGTGTGGTTTCACTCGAAAGGGGCCCATCACAATCTGGTAAATCAAACACTACAAAGTCGCACAACTCATTAAATGTTCTATCTTCAATCGGTAAATCTTTTGGGACACTAGATAGACATTCAAAACTGGAGTTGTGTGATTCAATTGGCAATGGGTAGTTTGATTAAGAAGGGTGTACAGCTCACTTTCACTACTCAAATTCTCAGCCTGTCCTACCGCCTCATCATACATTGGAAAATTTGGGGCTAGTTGAAAACTAGCTACCAGATCACTAGGTTGTATGAGGTCGGCCATGGACGCATTCAAATTGTAGGGTTCCTAGGCATCCTATAGAGGTCTCACAAGGCATCGAACATGCCAAATTTAAAAATTATGGTGCCGAGAAACCCTAGTTAACGGATCGTTGCTAGATGTCTAGGCGAAAAATAAATCTAGTTAACAATTTAACTAAAGTTAAGATGCTACAACCTTTGTAGATCCGGATACCCACTTCCTTAGCTCCACGAGGGCGTCCTCTCGCTGTCCATCTTGAACCTTGGACTCTCATGACGGCTTCATCGGAGAAACGTGCGGAATAGGTCGTCGGCTTCGTGTCAAAGACGATCTACGTCGAGGTTGCACAAACTCAAGCTCCGACTTCACAAAGTTGTGAAACTTGTGAAGAAAACACCCAAAACAACTTGGCAAGAGGTAGAGGGTGAAAAAATAGAGGTGGGTTCACTTTAGAATTGGATTTATCTCACTTTAACTCAAGTTGCCATTGATGGACCTTGAGCTTGAAGAAGAAGAACAAGATGAAGATGAAGATAGAATGATAAGTCTTCATATTTTTAAAAATAAAACTAATATGAATACTTATCATATCTTGACCATGGTCAAGTGTAGAGATTAAACCAAGGTTAGTTAGAGTGGTTAGGGTTAAGGATGAGATAAGGATGGTGGACTTTGTCAAAGCTTCATGAAGCTTCAACATAGCTCCAAAATAAGCCACCATTCTTAACTTAATCCTTTCCAAATAAATAAACAAATAAATAAATGAAAAACCCAAACCCTAATCATCACTTAACCATGGTTTAACCCTTTACACTTAACCACTTTATCAAGTATCATCAAACATGATACAAAGTAGTGCACTAAAGCATATCACATATACAATGTGCATCAAGTGAGAAAAATCCGTTTAAAGTGAACCAATGCTAGTTAATGCAATGCAATATATCAAATATATAATTATGCATTAAATCATTAAATCAACATTTGATTCAATGATCCGGTCATGTCGCACATAACCGACTAGAAACCAATGTATCGATTTATCGAATCAATGATTCGATAACTAGGTCATATCGAATATAACCAATCGAAACATATATCGCGAGAATGAAATGCGGTATCATATACACGCATTATTCTCGGTCCTGCACATATCTCATATGCGCTCCTATTTCGTTTCGCTTGAGCCAGGAAACCTCTGTGTAGGACTCTAAAGACTCGTCAATACGCCGGTAGCAGATGATGATCATATAAAACACCCACAAGCCGCAAGCGGTCTGCTAAACGTAACGGCCACCCGGGTATTGAGCGATCAGAAGATCGACGAGCTAGCCCGCTCACACTCCTGCGAATCCGACCAGTAACACTTACCGTACAGTCCGATCTCTTCGTCTGATATGTCGCATATCAAGTCTAGGGGTGGTAAACGTCAGACCCCAATAACCCGATAAGTCGTGCCGATGTGAGGCTCGTAACGGGTCGAGAAACTACTGGTAACACTTACCAGAAAATCTCTGATCAGCCCTGGCCAGGGACTTCCCTGTTACGGCCAATCGAGCACTGCGCAACATCTACCCCCAATACCGGGAGAGACGAAACCCCTCCTATCGCTCATTGCCTCCATGTGACTCGGGACTGTACCCAAAGACTACCGTTTTTCACGCCCTCATGGACGTGGTAAGGTGGGGATCAAAGCACAGTGGGAATCACACAAGACTCTATGACGATCTTGGGTCTACAGACTAACCTGTACAAGTGTCACCAGAGAACTGCCATCTGACGTGAGGTATAATACCATCTGGGAGTTCTCGGCGAGTCCGTCCAGTGTACCCAGTCTCCACTGAGCACCCGTATACCATCTCTGATGTCAAACACCAATGGATATGGGATCATCCATCGCCCATCACATGGGTCGAGAAGCGTATACGCTAGTCTACTCTGGTATATCGATGCCCCGTCTCGATACACCCACGACTAGGGACCTTGAAGGATGTACTTATGGACTACCATGTCCCCACTAGTATGATCTGCATCATAGTCCAGGCAGTCAAGTACAAATCCTAAGGGCTTTACCAATATGTAACTATAAGACAGTATAAAGAGACTAGTGTACATGTTAAGATAAAGAGCAACCAGATAGCATACTATCATGTCGAGCAAGAAAGTCATCTCTATATATGTCCAAGCATCCAATATAATATACATAATCTGTACAATACTGGCCTCTAGGGCATACATATAACTAACAATCTCCCACTTGCACTAGGGCCAGCTGCTGTAGTATCTCATACCGAGCATCCCGAAGAGTCTCTCAAACTGTATCTGGGAAATGGCCTTCGTGAGTGGATCCGCCGTGTTGTTCTTCGTGTCAACTCTCCTGACCTCGATCTCCCGGCGATCAACTATCTCCCGGATCAGGTGATACCGCCTCAGAATATGCCTGGACCGCTGATGGGACCTGGGTTCCTTGGCCAAAGCCACCGCTCCATTGTTATCGCAATACAAAGGTATTGGACGCTCAATGGATGGAACCACTCCAAGTTCAGTAATGAACTTCTTGACCCAGACAGCCTCTTTGGCAGTATCGTTGGCAGCGATGTATTCAGCCTCCATCGTCGAGTCTGCTACGGTTTCCTGCTTGGAACTTTTCCAGCTAACCGCCCCTCCGTAAAGGGTAAAGACAAAGCCCGACTGCGACTTGGAGTCGTCCTTATCACTCTGGAAGCTCGAATCGGTAAAGGACTCCACTCGGAGTTCTCCGTTACCATACACCAAGAGCATATCTCTAGTCCTTCGCAAGTACTTGAGAATGCTCTTCACAGCTGTCCAGTGACTCTCTCCAGGATCAGCTTGATACCTACTCACTACACTTAGTGAGTATGCTACATCGGGTCTGGTACATAGCATCGCATACATGATAGAGCCTACTGCCGAAGCATAGGGTATCCCTTGCATGCGAGCTCTCTCCAAATCAGTCTTAGGAGACATCTCTTTGGAGAGAGAGACTCCAGAGATCGTGGGCAAATTCCCACGCTTGGACTCTTCCATACTAAGCCTCTTTAGTATGGTGTCAATGTACCTGGATTGGGACAATCCCAAAATCCTTTTGGATCTATCTCTATAGATCCTGATTCCCAATATGCAGGAGGCATCACCAAGATCTTTCATCGAGAATCTTTGTGATAAGAAGAGCTTGACCGATTGCAGCATAGGAATATCATTTCCTATCAAGAGTATGTCGTCCACGTACAATATGAGGAAGGCAACCTTACTCTCTGCCACCTTCTTGTAGATACAAGGTTCATCTGGATTTTTGACGAAATCAAACTCTTTGATAACGACGTCAAAGCAGATGTTCCAACTCCACGATGCTTGCTTTAATCCATAAATGGATTTAAGCAGCTTGCACACCTTCCCGCTGCTCCCACTGTCTACGAAGCCCTCTGGCTGAGTCATGTACACGCACTCTTCTAAATCACCATTTAGAAAGGCGGTCTTAACATCCATTTGCCAGATTTCGTAGTCATGAAAGGCAGCAATGGCAAGCATGATTCGGATGGATTTAAGCATAGCCACTGGAGAAAAAGTCTCGTCATAGTCCACACCTGGTCTTTGACGAAAACCCTTTGCTACAAGTCTAGCTTTGAAAGTCTCCACTTTCCAATCTACACCAAGTTTCTTTTTGAAGATCCACTTGCTCCCAATGGGTTTTACCCCTTCAGGAGCAACTTCCAAAGTCCATACTTTGTTGGTGTACATGGATTCCATCTCGGACCGCATAGCATCCAGCCATTTCACTGAGTCCCTACTCGTGATGGCCTGCTCGAAGCTAGTTGGGTCATCATCCTCCATGGTGCAATCCTCGCTCCCACCGTCCATGAGAAAACCGTAGTATCTCTCAGGCTGGCGAGGAACCCTACTAGATCGGCGGAGAGGCTGATGTTCATTGGGAGCTACTGAATCTTCTGGTTCCACTAAATCTTCAGTTACTGTTTGTGTATCTGGAACCTCTTCCAGCTCTACCACTTTGCCACTAATTTCTTTTTCAAGAAATTCCTTTTCTAAAAAGGTGGCATACTGAGAAACAAACACTTTTTGTTCTTCAGCATGGTAGAAAAAATATCCTTGGGAATTCTTAGGATATCCCACAAACTTGCAAAGAACTGACCGTGCCTCGAGTTTGTCTGGATTTTGTCTTTTGACATAGGCCGGACAACCCCATATTTTAACTCGTTTAAAATATGTTCTCTTCCTACTCCATATCTCATATGGTGTGGTAGGTACAGATTTAGATGGAACTTGATTCAATAGGTATGCTGTTGTCTCCAGCGCATATCCCCAGAAGGAAATAGGTAACTCAGCTGTGCTCATCATAGAGCGCACCATATCTAATAGGGTGCGGTTCCTCCGTTCAGATACACCGTTGTGCTGTGGTGTATATGGAGGAGTCAGCTGAGAGAGAATCCCATTCTCTTTTAGGAAGTCCAGGAATTCATTGCTCAAGTATTCACCTCCTCGATCAGATCGAAGGATTTTAATACTTTTTCCGGTTTGGTTCTCGACTTCTTGTTTATATTCTCTAAATTTCTCAAAAGCTTCTGATTTGTGTTTCATCAGGAACACATATCCGAATCTAGAGAGATCGTCAGTGAATGTAATGAAGTACGAAGAACCATCCCTGGCATGTGTAGACATGGGACCACATACATCACTATGTATCAGTCCCAAGAGTTCGGTAACTCTTTCTCCGTGTCCCGTAAACGGAGTTTTGGTCATCTTGCCTTTGAGACATGACTGGCAAGTGTCATAAGATGAAAATTCGAAAGGTTTCAAATATCCATCCTTATGTAACTTAGCCAGTCGTGTCACATTGATGTGACCCAGTCTACAATACCACAAGAAGGATTCGTTGAGTTCAGAACTCTTCCTCTTGTGTGCGTTTGTTATGCTCAGAACTGTTGATTGATTTAGAACATAAATGCCATTGCATAACGTGCCTGATCCAACCAACTTTTGGTTACGGAAAATGTTCATAACATTGTCCTGTAATGCAAAATTATATCCCTCTTTACTTAATAAAAAAACCGATATAATGTTGCATATCAGGTTCGGCATGTAATAGCATTCGTTCAAAACCAATGTATTACCAGTTGGTAATACAAGGTGATATTCCCCTACAGTCTTGGCTGCAAAAATTGCACCATTTCCTACTCTAATGTATTTATCACCTTCTCCAAGTTCTCTACCTTTCCTAAGCCCATGTAACTGATTACATATATGGGATCCTGACCCGGTATCTAATACCCAGGACGTAGAGCAAATGGAGAAACAGTTCTCAGTAACGAACACACCCGAAGAAAATGCATCAACATGTACTTTCTTCATTCGGGTGGCATGGGAATCCTGGTATTCCCCTATATCCTGTTCATTCCTATAACTCTTATAGGAAAGAACGGAACCAACGTTCCCCAACACAGTATAACATGCGGGTTCGGTCAATACATCCATATTATTATCTTGATTAAGGCATGAACTGGTCGCTACCTGGAGAGAGAGAGAGAAGAAAACACTTTAGCGTATGCTCGTGCAAGATCAGATTGGTTATTATCTTATCTAATCAGGATGGCTCCCACTGCTTTTTATCAAATCTTCCTTCAAACCCTAAAAGGAAAGACTAGCCAGGATTAATTACACACTACAAGTTCGCCAATCTTTCAGCCAGGCCAGTGTCGGTACTTTGAGGGAGGTCCCCCGTGCTTTCGCACGAACCTAATTACTGTAAAACCTCGTTTTCCCAGAGGCGTAACCCCGTTGACACCTTTCTTGACACCTACTTGATCGGCTAATTGCAATGTGTAAGACTCTCCCAGGAGTAACTCTTACTCGCAGTGGGTATCGGGATCCAACTATCTCATAGAAGGTATGCAATCTCATTGCAAATTTCAACACTTGAAATTCCAGATAATCTTTTGCCCCTAGCAGCTATATGACCTTAACATAGTCAACAAATCATAAGTGCTAGTCAGGTTCAACCCGTCATTTCCCGATTGAATTAAACCCACCCGCACGACCCTTAACATAGTCAACAAAGTCGCACGACTACCCTAATCCAATCGCATCATATGCTTATACAGATAAGCACTAATTAGCTACCGCACACTACGCCTTAACATAGTCAACAAACGTAGCACGAATACTAACTAGTACTTATCTGAAATGACGGAGGGCTACGTTAGGTTTTTCTGAAAACCTATTGCGTAATGAACTTGATATCGTTGTAGAATCAAATGAAGTTTTAAAATGGAATGATTTTGAGGCTTTTCTAGTTTTGCTAAAGGGGTCACTCCCGGTGAAGGGATCGTCGGCCCTTTCCTCGTCGAATGAGGTGTGAGATATATCATATATATCACTGTGCAAAGCAAAAACCCAAAAGCAGTCAAAAGCAAACCGAGTGTGTAGCATCTGCCAGTTATTGCTAAAGGAGTCACTCCCGGTGAAGGGATCTCGGTCCTTTCCTCATCGAATAAGGTGCAGGGTATATCATATATACCGCTGTGCAAAGCAAGAACTGTAGCTACCTGTTTTATTTTAAAATTCGATTCCACAACATCTTAGGTTTCTTATCTTTCATTAATCACATTAATGAAGTCCCATCATTTAAATACCTAAACATCACAGATAGATATGACGTACACTTATGCCATCCGCATTCGCCTCGATGTCCCCTCGTGCACCGTTATGTTAGGTAACTAACGACAGAGCAGGGCAGGGCTAGCGCGGGTGTAAAACATAAGTAACATCTATATAATATATCATATATACTATATATACTATATCCATCACAGAATCACAACACAGATATCGCAGCAGAATCAACATATGAAATATTGGATAAACTAGGACGTCCGTGTTTTCAATACGAGCCAGTATAAAACACGGATTCCACGGTCGTGATGAATAGCCAATCCCACACCCCTAGACCCCTATGAGAGCGGCAAGCAACCCTGCCAATTCTAGGGTTAGGAGACCCGGACTCGACTCCTCGAGTTGGTCTCCCACTGGACCCCAGAACCCGGTTACTTGTGCTCCCCTCCTTGGGTCTATCCTAATGCGGAAAAGTAAATAATATACAAAGGGTGACAACTTCCGCTACCTGGAAGTGCCCCAAATAAAAGAATATTACATACAAGTTTTTACATGAATGAAAATGGAAAACACTCATCTCACATAAAAACCCCCGGCTATTCAAACACGACGATCCAATATAACATATCCAGCAACACATAACATCACATGTCATCAACATAAGTAAATATGTCCATCCCAATTGTCGTTGACATATAGCAACGAAACCGGCGATATGAACATACTACACTTACGGTCACAGAAAAGAAAGTGTAAAACTACAACAATTGGAATCCGCAACCTCTTTAGACATCACATGCCTAACAGTTACAAACCCCGCATTTTAGTCTCATTATCGAAAACTCTTTTCAATATCGTATGGGACTAAACTGCTAGATTTATAACATTCATCCAGTTATCTCATAACTGTTTGTGAATTCCAATTATTGTATCCAATTCCGGATAAATAGAATATATCAAACTTTCCGATCGAACATTCGAACACCCAAGTTTTCCCGACACCGATCAACACATGAAATAGGTTCAAAGACATTCACTTCATACCTCAGTACCAACGGTCCAGCCGTAGAAGGGTCAAGCCAACGCCTCACATGTGGCACGCCGTACTCCCCCAAACCCGAAGGTTCAAAGGGCAGTTCAAGAAGGTCACATAATCGAGTTAAGGTTTGTTGTCTTCTAGAGGGACCATCGCGTTACTTGCACTACTCAGAACTTCTTTTAACCACAGAAAAATCCAACACTTGGAATTATTCTGGCAGGGGAAAACCTGGGTATTTATATCCGGTCGAACTCTTTAACATATTCTACAGTTATCTGGAAAAACACTTAGACAAAGTTTGATATTCCGATCGAATCGTCGATTCCCATTATAACCCCAGAGCACTCAACCCTTAAATCAATTTAAAAATACCCAGAAAACTCACCAGAATTTATCAGGTATTACTGTGCAGTGAAACATGGCTGACGTCACTATATGGCCGCGGAACAGCGGCAGAAGCCATGCTTCTGCCGCGTTTCCGCGGCTCATTGAACTGTTCATGGGAAACGTTTTACACAGTAATTCTTAGAATTCTTTGGTGAATTTTTTAAGCATTTTTAATATCAAAAATTCCCAGATTTCAGAAAATAACCAGAGAGCTCTTGGGTATCGGGGTTTCGGGTTCGTTCGGACTTCAAACTCCGTCTAGACTTCGCCTAAGACTCTAGCTAGGCTCTGATACCACTGTAGGGTTCCTAGGCATCCTATAGAGGTCTCACAAGGCATCGAACATGCCAAATTTAAAAATTATGGTGCCGAGAAACCCTAGTTAACGGATCGTTGCTAGATGTCTAGGCGAAAAATAAATCTAGTTAACAATTTAACTAAAGTTAAGATGCTACAACCTTTGTAGATCCGGATACCCACTTCCTTAGCTCCATGAGGGCGTCCTCTCGCTGTCCATCTTGAACCTTGGACTCTCGTGACGGCTTCATCGGAGAAACGTGCGGAATAGGTCGTCGGCTTCGTGTCAAAGACAATCTACGTCGAGGTTGCACAAACTCAAGCTCCGACTTCACAAAGTTGTGAAACTTGTGAAGAAAACACCCAAAACAACTTGGCAAGAGGTAGAGGGTGAAGAAATAGGAGGTGGGTTCACTTTAGAATTGGATTTATCTCACTTTAACTCAAGTTGCCATTGATGGACCTTGAGCTTGAAGAAGAAGAACAAGATGAAGATGAAGATAGAATGATAAGTCTTCATATTTTTAAAAATAAAACTAATATGAATACTTATCATATCTTGACCATGGTTAAGTGTAGAGATTAAACCAAGGTTAGTTAGAGTGGTTAGGGTTAAGGATGAGATAAGGATGGTGGACTTTGTCAAAGCTTCATGAAGCTTCAACATAGCTCCAAAATAAGCCACCATTCTTAACTTAATCCTTTCCAAATAAATAAACAAATAAATAAATGAAAAACCCAAACCCTAATCATCACTTAACCATGGTTTAACCCTTTACACTTAACCACTTTATCAAGTATCATCAAACATGATACAAAGTAGTGCACTAAAGCATATCACATATACAATGTGCATCAAGTGAGAAAAATCCGTTTAAAGTGAACCAATGCTAGTTAATACAATGCAATATATCAAATATATAATTATGCACTAAATCATTAAATCAACATTTGATTCAATGATCCGGTCATGTCGCACATAACCGACTAGAAACCAATGTATCGATTTATCGAATCAATGATTCGATAACTAGGTCATATCGAATATAACCAATCGAAACATATATCGCGAGAATGAAATGCGGTATCACATACACGCATTATTCTCGGTCCTGCACATATCTCATATGCGCTCCTATTTCGTTTCGCTTGAGCCAGGAAACGTCTGTGTAGGACTCTAAAGACTCGTCAATACGCCGGTAGCAGATGATGATCATATCAAACACCCACAAGCCGCAAGCGGTCTGCTAAACGTAACGGCCACCCGGGTATTGAGCGATCAGAAGATCGACGAGCTAGCCCGCTCACACTCCTGCGAATCCGACCAGTAACACTTACCGTACAGTCCGGTCTCTTCGTCTGATATGTCGCATATCAAGTCTAGGGGTGGTAAACGTCAGACCCCAATAACCCGATAAGTCGTGCCGATGTGAGGCGCGTAACGGGTCGAGAAACTACTGGTAACACTTACCAGCAAATCTCTGATCAGCCCTGACCAGGGACTTCCCTGTTACGGCCAATCGAGCACTGCGCAACATCTACCCCCAATACCGGGAGAGACGAAACCCCTCCTATCGCTCATTGCCTCCATGTGACTCAGGACTGTACCCAAAGACCACCGTTTTGCACGCCCTCATGGACGTGGTAAGGTGGAGATCAAAGCACAGTGGGAATCACATAAGACTCTATGACGATCTTGGGTCTACAGACTAACCTATACAAGTGTCACCAGAGAACTGCCATCTGACGTGAGGTATAATACCATCTGGGAGTTCTCGGCGAGTCCGTCCAGTGTACCCAGTCTCCACTGAGCACCCGTATACCATCTCTGATGTCAAACACCAATGGATATGGGATCATCCATCGCCCATCACATGGGTCGAGAAGCGTATACGCTAGTCTACTCTGGTATATCGATGCCCCGTCTCGATACACCCACGACTAGGGACCTTGAAGGATGTACTTATGGACTACCATGTCCCCACTAGTATGATCTGCATCATAGTCCAGGCAGTCAAGTACAAATCCTAAGGGCTTTACCAACATGTAACTATAAGACAGTATAAAGAGACAAGTGTACATGTTAAGATAAAGAGCAACCAGATAGCATACTATCATGTCGAGCAAGAAAGTCATCTCTATATATGTCCAAGCATCCAATATAATATACATAATCTGTACAATACTGGCCTCTAGGGCATACATACAACTAACACAAATCAATCATCTCTTGGCATGACGCTACCCTAAAGTCTTCCAACGACTGTTCCAGACTAGACATGGGTTTTGAAGGGGTTTCAGTAAAAGATTCAAAGTTGTTTTGATACTGGAAACTCCAAAATGACGGTTGAGAAGCAATGTCTAGGGATGGTGCAAAAGTTGGGTAGGATGGATAGGAATTGAATGGTTAGACAGGAGTAGGATCAACATTCGGATATGAAGGTGATTGGAATTGTTGATCAAAAGAATTGGCAGTGGTGACAGGAGTGAAAGATCGGCTACGGGATTGTTCGATACGTTCAGCAATAGATATGGGTCTTGGAGTTGCAACAGGACTTGAAAAAGGGGTATCAACATAAGAAAGTGGTGAAGGTTGAAATGGTTGATAGAATTTGGATTGCAGAGTCCAATTGGTAGTCCTAGACGCGTCTATCCGATCTTTCAAAGAAATTTTTGTCATGGAGGGATCGTTCGAAATTCGGCCAAAGCAAGAACCGTAGGAAGTATGTCTGGTTGTGGGTACCAAAGTTCGGCAAGAGTTTTTCTGGGTGGGGTACCCATGATATGAAAAGAGAAAGGAGAAGAAAAATATTGTGATTTTTTTTTCATATTTTGGTTAGTTATTAACAAAAGAATGAAACATACAAAAAAGAATCTGGACAAAAACAATCATGACACAAAAATACCACACATATAATCGGTCTAGGGTTTACCTAGGTCAACTAGACCTGCTCAAGAACTTGATTGTCGAAGTAAAATTGTGTCGAGAAACGGGCTCAAGATATACGGATCACGAGGCTAGGTAAGTGCAGAGATAAGGGGAGGTTTTCCGACACTTTCGCGAAGGTCCTTAATTAAATAACCCTTTTCTCTTTTAGCGGTTTAGCCGTTAACACTTTCCTAGACACCCCGTAAATGACATACTGTTAAGCGGTGTTCTAAACACAGTTAACTTCTCCTAGTGAGCGTGAAGTCCTTAAGGCTTAAAGTCTAGTTTCTTTGAAATTTTGTGCGGGTAAACGTTATGCTCAAGTCTGTTATTTGTGGGCCACGAAAAAGGGGATGAAATCCTTTACCGTATGTTGTGGGGTTCGCTTGCTCTTAAGACCTTATTAATGTATGCAATGCGCAATTAAATAAAAATTCTATAAAGAATCAAACAATCGTTTTTTATATTAAGCACGGCACTACAACAAATACAGGTTAGTCAATTTTTGGGATTTGGTAGTGAACTTGCAAAGAATCCTGCAAAGATAGAATAGTGGATGCGTCGGATTTGAGAAGAAGGTGTTAGTAAAGTACGTACCCTTAAGTTTTTGGGTTAGGAAACCTCCATTGAATCAAATCTGGTAAGCTTGAAAAGTTCGCTTGGGCGGGTCAAAGTACCCGGATCTTTAGCATTGTACATCGCAATCACTTTAGCTTTGAATGTGCTCTTTCCTGCCCACGTTTGTAGTTCGCAAATCCGCAAAAATCTGAAATGTCGAAAAAAACGGATATTAGTGCGGGAAAGCGATACGAATGCCCAAATACCTGCACACTAAAAATTATAAAAAAGGACAATAAAAATAGGACAAAAATAGAATATTGGAGCACAGAGGAGAAATTGGAGGCAAAAGGTGGTGAAAGGGCCGGCGTCGCCGGATTTGGGGATGATGTCGTCGGCCAACTTGATGAGGTAGGGCTCTAAATTTCAACAGTAGTCTCAGCGTTCCACTAATGCCACACTGGTAGTGTTTATCTTTTCTGTTGAGATACAAAGTGCTTGCACGTCCAATTTCCAGAGAACAAAATGGTTAGTTTTGTTAGTTTTTGTTTGTTTTGGTTTTTGGTTTTGAAATTTTTATGTTGTTTTGAAAAATAGGGTTAGATGGATATTAACAAGATTAACCCGAAATAACAAAAACAAAAACGTTACCGTCTCCCCGGCAACGGCATCATTTGATCGGCGCGCTTTTGGCTTGTCGAGTTTTAAGTTCTAAAGTTTAACCGCGATCAGGACATTGTCGCATTGTAGCTAGCCGCGATGAGCACGGGTCGATCCAGAGGAAGAAGGAGCGTTTTATGTTCTTGTTCTTATGAGTTAATGCGCATGGGCGGAATGTTCGTATCTAACCTAAGTGTTATATGCAAAGTAAACGCTTGTTAGGATAAGAAAGGATAGTGTAAGTTAAGGAAATCCGTACTCAAGTCTTTTGAGCCGAACTTAACCAATGAAGCTAGAGCAATCGGCAACAATGTGGATTAGGGTGCTTAAGCATGGTATTCGTAGAATCCGGCTTATTGACCCTTGTCCGTCCGTTCTTGTCTTTTTCTTTCGCCTCCGGCCAATCCGAACGCAACCGGCCGCGGTTAGGAATCACCGTTACCTTGGTAGGGCAGGGTGCCTAATGGAGCGCTTGCGTAAGATTTGGGAGGAGTTTCAAATGGAAAATACGGAAAAAGGATATGAGAAACGAAACCTTAACTTGCAATATCTTTCTCTTTTCCTAACAACACATATAAATAACCATTCACAAAACAAACCAAAAAGAGAGAACAAAAGAACAAAGAAAATAAAAGATTACAAGTAAGTAAGTGCATGGAATTTAAGTGCAAGAAAGTAAAGAGCAAGATAATAAATTGCAAGAAATGAAAAGGGCAAGAATGAAAAGAGCAAGTATTGAAACACTAAGATCCAAAGTGTGCAAAACGATATCTTCATTATGTCCAAGATACAACCTTGAGATCAATACCCTAAACATAAACTTGCAAGCTCACTAAAGAGGTTGCAAGATTAAGGGAAGGGCATGAACTCAAAGGAAAGCTATGTACAAGAACCAAAAGGAAAACAAAGAGAGTTACAAATGAAGAATGAAACTTGCAAAAGTGAGACAAAAATTGAACCCTTGATTCCTTGCCCACTGCCTGCTAAAAGGAGATTAAATAAACAATAAAATCAAGACCAAGTGGCAGCATGGGAGGCACTGTGGAAGTTTGGGGCCCACAAGAAGAGGTGGGGCCGGCGAGCTCGGCTAGAGCAGGCATGTGCTCGGGTTAATTCTGAGGGATGGGGCTCGTGCTTGCAGTGTAGGTTTGTGTGAACTCCAATATGACACTGGTATTGTTTAGTTTCTCAAATTAGGCTTGGTCTGCACCCAGGTCTTGGAGGGAAACAAGTAGATATGCATCACATCATTACTTTATGCATTTATTGCACCATTAATGCACATCACACCATGCCTACTTGTTGTAGCCATCATGAGTGTGTGCCATGGCAGCCCCCAAGGTCCATGGTCCAAGCTCTAAGAGCTAGTGTGTACACATGTTATATGTTGGACCAAAATACTGTAAGTCTATGTAACCCACCCTGGTACTTACGGGGAGGCGGAAAGAGTAAAAATCAAATTTTTATCACAAGGGAACATAGACTAATGATGATGGATCTTTGCTAAACAAAAACTAATGAACAATCTACAAGTTCTAACTACTAGGTTTGAAGGTTATACATAGTTCTTGAACTCCTTCTCTTCTTGTTGTGGTCCTCCTTGATGTGAGCTCCTTGGAGTGGTGTAGACGGCTTCTCCTCTTCGTCTTCTCATTGCCAAAGAAGGATCCACCCGTAGGCCTCTACCTTGAGCTCCTACCTCAACAAAAAAGTAACTAGAGTGCTTAGCTTGCTAGACTAAGAACCCTAGAGTGAGTAGAGAGGTGTATTGATGGTTTGATCTCACAAAGCTTATGTTTTTCAACTCATGAAACAAGAGAGCTTTTGAGAGTGGAAGAGGAGAGAGCTTTGCAAGAGAGAGAGAGTGCAAGAGAGAATGAGAATAAAATGAACCTTGCTCTCATATAAACAAAAAGAATAATGAAAATTTTAATTAGGATAAATTGTCATGTTTGATGTTGATTTGACCCATATCATATCATAATTAATGCTAAGCATGCTCACAAAAATATCTAAGTCAACGTGGGTCAACTTGGTCAAAGGGTCAAACCTAATTAACCATGATACAATTATCACTAATTAAAATTCATTAATCAATTTCCTCAATCTCATTATGGTTTTAATCAAGTCAATGGTCAAAACCCTAATGAGGTTCCTCCGCCTCAGTCAACTGTATATACACACCCGCATCCGTGTTCCGAGGAACAAGAACACTATGAGACAAGACCAATCCCAAAACAAATACTAGGATCTGTCTTAAACCAAAGCCCGCTAGTAATAACTGCCCGGACACCAAGCGTGCACAAGTGCGCGTATGTGAACAAACCCCGTCGTAAAACCATACGACCTCTACTCTGTTTTGCCCAATGGTGAACAACCCTCTGTGTGGGACTCTAAAGACTCGATAGTACGCTGGCAGTAGGTTTAACCACAGGCCGAAAGCGGTACTAGCTGTATGTAACGGACCCCAGGTAGAAGCCGATAAGAAGACCGATGAGGTGAACCCATCCGAACTCCTACTGAGTCTGAATCTGACAATCTCCGTACAGTCCGGTCTGTTCGTCTGAGAGTATCGTATGTCGGGCCTTGGGGGTGGTAAATGTCAGTCCCCTAATAGTGGTACAAGTCATGTCGGAGTGTAGCTCAGAACACCCTAAGAAAATGCTGGAAACACTACCAGTAAGTCTCGCTTGCCCTGGCCAGGGACTTTGTGTAATGGCTCTCCTAGACACAGCGCGATATCCACCCCCAATACCAGGAGAGACGAATTCTGTCTAGCTGCTGCTGCCTCCAAGTGCTTCGGGAATGCACCCAACTACTACCTGTTTGCACGACTCCTTTGAGCCGTGGTAGGGTAGTAATCAAAGTACAGTGAGAACACACTCGAGGCGAAGTAGCAGTGTCAAGTCGACGGACTAAGCTATACTCCTGTCACCTGGGAACTGTTATCTGATGATAGGTATATTACCAACCAACAGTTCCCTATGAGTCCTGTCTAGTGTACTCGTAACCTAACGAGCACCCGCATACTATCTCCAGTACGACGCACTAATGGCTGTGAGACAGACCATCTCCCCTACTGGGATAAGAAGCGTATACGCTAGTCTACTCTGGATTATCGATGCCCCGTCTCGATAATCCTACGACTAAGGACCTGTATAAGGATGTGCTTGTAGATTACCCAGCCCCCACTAGTGTGACTGCCATCACAACACTGGTAATCAAGCAAAGATCCTAAGGGCTCCACTAATATGTATAAGCGACATGCTAAAAGAAACACATGCACATATTAAAGTAGAAACAAACCAAGTAGCATACTACCATTTTGAGCAAGACTGTCTATACAACTGTGAATATCCTAAGCTTCCATTTAGTAATATACAAACTAGTATGATACAGTAATGGCCTCAAGGGCATATACACTAACAATCTCCCACTTGCACTAGGGCCATGTACTGTTGTATCGAAGACCTATCATCTCGATCAGCCGCTCGAACTGAGTTTGGGGTATGGCCTTCGTGAGTGGATCTGCAGTATTATTCTCCGAATCTACTCCCCTCACCTCAATCTCCCGGCGATCAACGATCTCCCTGATCAGGTGGTACCGCCTCAAAATGTGTCCTGATTTCTGATGGGACCTGGGTTCCTTCGCTAAAGCTATAGCGCCGTTGTTGTCACAATACAGCGGTATTGAATCAACAATTGTAGGAACTAACTGAAGCTCCGTGAGGAACTCCTGTAGGGTTCCTAGGCACTCTTACAAGGGTCTATAAGGCATCAACCATACCCGATTCAAAATTTAGACGTGCCGAACAACCCAAAGCCGGGATCTTTGCTAGATTATTAGGGTTTAACATGCAAGTAAACATCTTTACAACTAAGAGTGAGGGATTACAGCCTTTGTAGTCCGCTCCTTCACTTCATAAGCTATAAGTAGAAGTCCCTTCGCTGCGATCCACGATCTCCCGGACTCAAGAGAGGCTCCACAACCCGAATGATCCATGCTACCTTGTAGTCTTCCTTTTCTCCGATGATCTACCTCGAAGTTCCTTTAACTCAAGCTCTTTCTCGCTAATGAGGTGAACACCCTAATCTAATTGGTTAGATTAGATGAGGATGATTAAGTAGGATTTATGGTCTCTTTTATTATCAAATTCTCACTCTAATTCATCACAAAATGAAAACCTAGAAAGCTTTTTCAAAGCTCAAGGAAGAAGAAGAAGAATATCAAAACGAATAATTATTTTGTGATGAATAATGAAATGTTAATATGAATACAAATATGACCATGGTCAAGGATGACAAGGCTAACCCATGTAGAGATTTAACCTAGGGTGACGGGTTTGGCTTGGGTTAGAAATATCTAACAAAATATCAAGCATAATATCTCTTGCTAGAAACAAAGTAAAACCTTCTAGAAGCATCAAGAAAGAACTAACCCAAATCAAACCCTAACCTTGTTTAATCTCCACTAAACATGTTCCATTAGTAATCATATTATGTTACAATATTATATATCACATATATAATATATATTTGTAACAAAAGAAAATAATACAATTAACATATATCGCATATATATCAATGTATTATCATGTGAGAAAATGAAACAATAAAGCGAGCCAATATTAGATAATGTAATGCAATTTATCACATATATAATTATAAATTAAATTATCGAATCAACACTTGATCCGACAATCCGGCTATATCGAATATAAGCGACTAATATATCATGTACCAATTCATCGAATCAACACTTGATCCGTTGACCCGGCTCATATCAAAATATCGCGAGAATATAATGCGGTACCTCATATCGCATTATCCTCGGTCCTGCACATATCACATATCTGCTCCTACTCCGTTTTGCCTAAGTCAAGAAACCTCTGTGTAGGACTCTAAAGAATCGTCAATACGCCGGTAGTAGGTGATGATCATATCAAACACCCACAAGCTGCAAGCGGTCAGCTAAACATAACAGCCACCCAGGTATTGAGCGATCAGAAGATCAACAAGCAAGCCTGTACGTTCTCCTATGAATCCAATCAGTAACACTCCCGTACAGTCCGGTCTCTTCGTCTGATATGTTGCATATCTGGTGTAGGGGTGGTAAACGTCAGACCCTAGTAACCGATAAGTTGTGTCGATGTGAGGCTCATAACAGGTCGAGAACCTACTGATAACACTTACCAGTAGTACTCAATATCCGCCCTGGCCAGAGACTTCCAGTTATAGCCAATCGAACACAGCACAACAACAACTCCCTATACCGGGAGAGACGAATCCCCTCCTATCGCTCAATGCCTCCATGTGATTCGGGACTGTACCTAAAAGCCACCGTTTTGCACGCCTCTTGGATGTGGTAAGGTGAAAATCAAAGCACAGTGGGAATTACACAAGACTCTATGACGATCTCGGGTCTACAGACTACCCTGTACCAGTGTCACCGGAGAACTGCCATCTGACGTGAGGTATAAAACTATCTGGGAGTTCTCAGCGAGTCCGTCCAGTGTACCCAGTCTCCAATGAGTACCTGTACACCATCCTTGATGTCAAACACCGATGGATATGGGATCATCCAACGCCCATCATATGGGTCAAGATGCATATACGCTAGTCTACTCTAGTGTATCGATGCCCTATCTCGATATACCCTCGACTAGGAACAGTTATAGGATGTACTCATCGACCACCGTGGCCCCACTAGTATGATCTCATCATAGTCCCAGTAGTCGAGTACAGATCCTAAGGGCTTTATCAACAAGTGAGAGTAAGACAATAAACTAATATAAGTCAACATATTAAGATAAAGTGAAACCAAATAGCATACTATCATGACGAGCAAGAAAGTCCTCTCTATACATATCCAAGCATCCATTATAATATACATCATATGTACAACAATGGCCTCTAGGGCATATACATAACTAACAATGTCCCACTTGCACTAAGGCCAGCTGCTGTAGTATCTCATACCTAGCATCCCGATTAATCTCTCAAACTGTATCTGGGGAATGGCCTTTGTGAGTGGATCCGTAGTGTTGTCCTTCGTATCAACTCTCCTGACTTCGATCTCCCGGCGATCAACTATCTCCCTGATCAGGTGATACCGCCTCAGAATATGTCTGGACTTCTGATGGGACCTGGGTTCCTTGGCCAAAGCCACAGCTCCATTGTTATCGCAATACAAAGGTATTGGATGCTCAATGGATGGAACCACACCAAGTTTAGTAATGAACTTCTTTATCCAGACAGCCTTTTTGGCTGCATTGTTGGCAGCAATGTATTCAGCCTCCATCGTCGAGTCTGCAACGGTATCCTGTTTGGAACTCTTCCAACACACCGCCCCTCCATTGAGGGTAAAGACAAATCCCGAGTGCGACTTAGAGTCGTCCTTATCACTTTGGAAGCTCAAATCGGTAAAGGACTCTACCTGGAGTTCTCCGTTACCATACACCAAGAACATCTCTTTAGTCCTTCTCAAGTACTTGAGAATGTTCTTCATAGCTATCTAGTGACTCTCTCCAGGATATGCTTGATACCTACTCACTGCACTTAGTGAGTATGCTACATCGGGTCTGGTACATAGCATCGCATACATGATAGAGCCTACTGCCGAAGCACAGGGTATCCCTTGCATGCGAGCTCTCTCCAAATCAGTCTTGGGAGACATCTCTTTGGAGAGAGTGAGTCCAGAGATCGTGGGTAGGTTCCTACGCTTGGATTCTTCCATACTAAACCTTTTTAGTATGATGTCAATGTATCTGGATTGGGACAATGCCAGTATCCGTTTCGATCTATCTCTATAGATCATAATTCCCAGTATGCAGGAGGCATCACCTTGATCTTTTATTGAGAATCTTTGTGATAAGAAGAGATTGACCGATTGCAGCATAGGAACATCATTTCCTATCAAGAGTATATCATCGACGTACAATACGAGGAAGACAACCTTACTCTCTGCAACCTTCTTGTAAATATAAGGTTCATCTACGTTTTTGATGAAGTCAAACTCTTTGACTACAACATCAAAGCAGATGTTCCAACTCCGCGATGCTTGATTTAACCCATAAATGGTTTTAAGCAGCTTACACACCTTTCCGCTGCTCCCACTGTCTACGAAGCCCTCTGGCTGAGTCATGTACATGCACTCTTCAAAATCACCATTTAGAAAGGCGGTCTTAACATCCATCTGCCAGATTTCGTAGTCATGGTACGTAGCAATGGCAAGTAAGATCCGGATGGACTTAAGCATGGCCACTGGAGAAAAGGTTTCGTCATAATCCACACATGGTCGTTGACGAAAACCCTTTACAACAAATCTAGTTTTGAAAGTCTCAACTTTTCCATCTACACCATGTTTCTTCTTAAAGATCCACTTGCTCTCAATGGGTTTTACCCCTTCATGAGCAACTTCCAAAGTCCATACTTTGTTGGTATACATGGATTCCATCTCAGATCGCATTGCATCCAGCCATTTCACGGAGTCACCACTCGTGATGGCCAGCTCAAAGCTAGCTGGGTCATCATCTTCCATGGTGCAATCCTCACTCCCACCATCAATGAGAAAACCGTAGTATCTCTCAGGTGGATGAGAAACCCTACTAGATCGGCGGAGAGGCTGGGGTTCTTCGGGTACTACTGAATCCTCTGGTTCCATCAAATCATCTGTCATAGTTTGTTCGGCTGGAACTTCTTCCAGTTCTATCTCAGAGCCACTAATCTCTTTTGCAAGAAATCCCTTTTCTAAAAAGTTGGCGTGCCGAGAAACAAACACCTTTTGTTCATCGGTATGGTAGATGATATACCCTCGCGAATGTTTGGGATATCCAATAAACTTATACAGAATAGACCTTGCCCCGAGCTTGTCCGGATTTTGTGTTTTCACATATGCCGGACAACCCCATATCCTAACATAATTAAGATATGGTCTCTTTCCTTTCCATATCTCATATGGAGTGGTTGGCACAGATTTGGTGGGAACCATATTCAATAGTTCTGCAGCTGTCTCCAATGCATATCCCCAGAAGGAAATAGGTAACTCAGCTGTACTCATCATAGAGCGTACCATATCAATAGGGTGTGATTCCTCCGCTCCGATACACCGTTGTGCTGTGGTATATAAGGAGGAGTAAGCTGAGAGAGAATCTCATTCTCTTTTAGATAATCTAGGAACTCATTGCTTAAGTATTCTCCTCCTCGATCAGATCGAAGGATCTTAATACTTTTGCCTGTTTGGTTCTCTACTTCATGCTTATATTCTCTGAATTTCTCAAAAGCTTCAGCCTTGTGTTTCATCAGGAACACATGTCCGAATCATGAGAGATCGTCAGTGAAAGTAATGAAGTAAGAAGAACCGTTCCTGGCATGTGTAGACATAGGACCGTATACATCACAATGTACCAGTCCTAAGAGTTCCGAAACTCTTTCTCCGTGTCCACTAAACGGAGTTTTGGTCATTTTTCCTTTGAGACATGAATGGCAAGTATTATAAGATGATAATTCGAACGGATTCAAATATCCATCTTTATGTAACTTAGCTAGTCGTGTCGCATTGATATGACCAAGTCTACAATGCCACAAGAAGGATTCATTCATTTCTGAACTCTTCTTCTTGTGTGTGTTTTGTACATTAAGGACTGTATTTTGATTGAGAATGAATATGACATTATGTAACGAGCCTGATCCAATCAACTTTTGATCCAGGAATATGTTCATAACAATATCCTGTATTACAAAATTATATCCTTCTTTACTTAATAAAGAAACTGATATAACGTTGCACATCATGTTCGGTATATAATAGCACTCGTTCAGAATCATTGTATTACTAGTTGGTAATACAAGGTGATATTAGCCAACTGCTTTGGCTGCAATACTTGCACCATTCCCTACTTTTACGGAATGATCACCCTTTCCCAATTCTCTATCTTTACATAGCCCACGTAACAATTTACATATGTGGGATCCCGATCCGGTATCTAATACCCAGGACATAGGGTGAACTGAGAAACAGTTCTCAATAACTAACACACGCGAAGAAGACGCATCAGCATGCTTGCTCTTCGATTGGGCGGCATGAGAATCCTGATATTCTCCTGTTTCCTGCTCAGTCTTATAACTCTTACAAGAAAGAACGGGACCAACGATCCCCTGCTCAGTATAATAAGCGGGTTCAGTCAATACATCCATATTATTATCTTGATTAAGTCCTGACATGGTCGCTACCTGGAAAGAGAGAAAAGGAAAACTTTAGCGTATACTCTTGCAAGATTAGATTGGTTATTATCTTATCTAATCAGGATGTCTCCCACTGTTTTTATCAAATCTTTCTTCAAACCCTAAAAGGTAAGATTAGCCGGGATTAATTACACCCTACAATTTCGTCAATCGTTTAGCCAGATCAGTGTCAGTACTTGAGGGAGGTTCCCCATGCTTTCGCACGGACCTAATTAAAATAAAACTCGTCTTCCCAGAGGCTTAACCCCATTAACACCATTCTAGACACCTACTTGATCGACTAATTATCCTGTGTAAAATTCTCCCAGGAGTAACTTTTACTCGCATTAGGTATCGGGATCCAACTATCTCATAGTAGGTATGCAATCTCATTGCAAATTTCAACACTTGAAATTCCCGATAATACTTTTACCCTTAGCGTCCTATGACCTTGACGCAGGCCAACAAACCACAGTCCGCTAGTCAAGTTCAACCCGTACATTTCTTTATTGAATTAAACCTACCAGCATGACCCTTGATGCAGGCCAACAAAGTCGTACGACTACCCTAATCCAATCACATCTCATGTTTGCAGATAAGTACTAGTTAGCTACCGCACACTACGTCTTGACGCAGGCCAACAAACGTAGCACGAATACTAAGTAATATCTATCTGAAATGACGGAGGGCTACGCAGGTTTTTCAGAAAACCATGAGCGTAATGAACTTGATATCGTCGTAGAATCAAGTGATTTTGAAAAGGAGTGTTTTTGAGGCTTTTCTAGCTTCGCTAAAGAGGTCACTCCCGGTGAAGGGATCTCGGCTCTTTCCCCATCGAATAAGGTGCCGAGTATATCATATATACCACTGTGCAAAGCAAAAACTATATAAGCTGTTAAAAACTAAACCGCGAGTTTGTAGCATCTGCCAGTTTTGCTAAAGAGGTCACTCCCGGTGAAGGGATCTCGGCTCTTTCCTCATCGAATAAGGTGCAGGGTCTATCAAATATACCGCTGAGCAAAGCAAAACTGTAGCTACCCTTTTTATAAAGCTTTGATTCTACAAAATCTTTTAGGTTTCTTTTCTTTTATTAATCTCTTTAAAAAAAATCCTATCAATTAATGCTTCCTAAGCATCACAGAAGAAACGAAAGCTGCAATATTTATATATCAACATATATATATAGTATAAGCATTCGTCTGAGGCAGTAATATGATCTCATCACAGAACATTGCAGAAGAAGATAACATATGAAATGTTGGATATACTAGGACGTCCGTGTTTTATATCGAGCTTGTATAAAACACGGAATCCACGGTCGCGATGAATAGCCAAACCCACATCCCTAGACCCCTATGAGAGCGGCAAGCAACACTGCCAATTCTAGGGTTAGGAGACCCGGTCTCGACTCCTTAAGATGGCCTCCCACCGGACCCTAGAACCCGGTTACTTGTTCTCCCCTCCTTGGGTCTACCTAATGTAGAAAAGTAAATAATATACACTGGTGACATCAACCTCATCCCGGAAGTGCCCTAATAAAATAATATTACATACAAATGAATTTTACATGAATGAAAATAAAAACCCTCATCTCACATAAAACCCCGGCTATTCAGAACACGACGATCCAATATAACATATCACAGCAACACATAATATCTCATATCATCAATGTAAATAAGTATGCATACACCGATCGTCGTTGATGTATAGCAATGAAAACTGGCAATACAACTACATACTACACATACGGTCATAGAAAAGAAAGTGTAAAACTACAACATTTGGAATCCACAATCGCTTTAGACATCGTAAATCTGAAATATCACATACTTCGCATTTCATGCCTAACTATATGAATTCCACATATTGTATCACATTCCAGATAAATAGACAATATTAAACTTTCCGATCGTATAATCAAATAGCCAAGATTTCCTATATAGCTCAACACTTGAGCGGAGTTCAAAAAGTCCCAGAATACGTCACAGTACCAATGGTACAGCCGTAGAAGGGTCATGCCAACGCCTCACATGTGGCAACGCCGTACTGCCCCAAACCCTAAGGTTTAGAGGCGGTTCAGACGGTCACATAATCGAGTTAAGGTTTGTGTTCTTCTAGAGGGTCCACCGCGTTACCTGCACATTTTTCCGAAAGATTTAAACTCAAGAAAAATTCATTACTTGAAAGATTTTCGTGCCGGGAAAAAGTGAGTTAATGATATCCGTTCGAACATTTTAACAGTTTCTAAAATATCCGGAAAAAAAAACAAAGTTAAATTTTCCGATCGAATCTACGAATTCAAAATAATCTCCAGAACACTCAACACTTGAGTAAGATTAAAAATACCCAGATCAATGCAGAAACACCTACGGATAATACTGTTCAAACACGTGTCCCCAATTCCCTCTTTTGGCCACGGAACTGCCGCGGCAAGCATGTTCTTGCCGCGGTTCCGCGGCTCTTTGAGAGCCTTGGGGGCTCGTATTTCATGGCTATCCTTAGAATTCCCTGCTGATTTTTTTGAGTATTTTTAATGCAGAAAAAATCATATTTTTACAAAATTTCCAGAGAGGGGGTCATGTTCGATGTTTCGGAGTTCGAACGGAGTTTTAACTTCGTATACACGTCGCCTAATGCTCTAGCTAGGCTTTGATACCACTGTAGGGTTCCTAGGCACTCTTACAAGGGTCTATAAGGCATCAACCATGCCCGATTCAAAATTTAGACGTACCAAACAACCCAAAGCCGGGATCTTTGCTACATTATTAGGGTTTAACATGCAAGTAAAAATCTTTACAACTAAGAGTGAGGGATTACAACCTTTGTAGTCCGCTCCTTCGCTTCATAAGCTCCGAGTAGAAGTCCCTTCACCGCGATCCATGATCTCCCGAACTCAAGAGAGGTTCCACAACCCGAATGATCCATGCTTGCTTGTAGTCTTCCTTTTCTCCGATGATTTACCTCGAAATTTCTATAACTCAAGCTCTTTCTCACTAATGAGGTGATCACCCTAATCTAATTGGCTAGATTAGATGAGGAAGATTAAGTAGGATTTATGCTCTCTTTTATTATCAAATTCTCACTCTAATTTATCACAAAATGAAAACCTAGAAAGCTTTTTCAAAGCTCAAGGAAGAATAAGAAGAATATCAAAATGAATAATTCTTTTGTGATGAATTATGAAATGTTAATATGATTACAAATGTAACCATGGTCAAGGATGACAAGGCTAACCCATGTAGAGATTTAACCTAGGGTGAAGAGTTTGTGTTGGGTTAGAAATATCTAGCAAAATATCAAGCATAGTATCTTTTGCTAGAAACAAAGTAAAACCTTCTAGAAGCATCAAGAACGAACTAACCCAAATCAAACCCTAACTTTGTTTAATCTCCATTAAACATGTTGCATTAGTAATCATATCATGTTACAATATTATATATCACATATATAATATATATTTATAACAAAAGAAAATAATACAATTAACATATATCGCATATATATGAATGTATTATCCGGTGAGAAAATGAAACAATAAAGTGAGCCAATATTAGATAATGTAATGCAATATATCACATATATAATTATAAATTATATTATCGAATCAACACTTGATCCGACAATCCGGCTATATAGAAAATAACAGACTAATATATCATATACCGATTCATCGAATCAACACTTGATCCGATGACATGGCTCATATCAAAATATCGCGAGAATATAATATGGTATCGCATATCATCGGTCCTACACATATCACATATGTGCCCCTACTCCGTTTTGCATGTGTCAAGAAACCTTTATGTAGGACTCTAAAGAATCGTCAATACGCCGGCCGTACGTGATGATCATATCAAACACCCACAAGCTGCAAGCGGTCAGCTAAACGTAATAGCCATCCAGGTATTGAGCGATCAGAAGATCAACAAGCAAGCCTGTACATTCTCCTGTGAATCCAATCAGTAACACTCCCGTACAGCCCGGTCTCTTCGTCTGATATGTTGCATATCTAGTCTAGGGGTGGTAAACGTCAGACCCCAGTAACCGATAAGTCGTGTCGATGTGAGGCTCATAACAGGTCGATAACCTACTGATAACACTTACCAGAAGTACTCAATATCCGCCCTGGCCATGGACTTCCAGTTATAGCCAATCGAACACAGCATAACATCAACTCCCTATACCGGGAGAGACGAATCCCCTCCTATCGTTCATTGCCTCCATGTCATTCGGGACTGTACCCAAAAGCCACCGTTTTGCACACCCTCTTGGACGTGGTAAGGTGGAAATCAAAGCACAGTCGGAATCACACAAGACTCTTGTTGGAGATAGTGCCCTCAGAGTCAATTATTGGGTCACAGGCATGTGATTGCAATGATTGAGGGAGGACCTATCCCGGTAGGACAGTCTTACTCGAGATGATAGTATGCTATCTGTTTTATCTTTATCATCGTGTACTGCTTTAGGTGACCTGACGTGTCGCTATTACACGTTGATAGAGCCCCTAGGATTCTTGCTTGACCACCAGCAGTATGAGGGAAATCATATACGTGGGAGCTGGTAGTCTATAAGCACATTCTTAAAAGGTCCCTAGTCGTGGGAGTTTTGAGACAGGGCATCGATTCCCCAGAGTAGACTAGTGTATACAGTCGAGACCCTGACGAGGGGCGGTGGCCGGTCTCACAAGCCACTGGTGTCAGTTGGTTCACCTAAGATGTATACAGGTGCTCATTGGGTTATGAGTACACCGGACAGGACTCGCCGGGACCCTGCTACTTGGGATTATACCAGACGTCAGATAGAAGTACAGGTTAGTTCATCGACCTGAGGATCGTCATTTGTCTCATATGAGTTCCCACTGTACTTTGATTACTACACTACCACGCTCAAAGGAGACGTGCAAACAGGTTTTAGTTGGGTACAGTCCCGAGCCACATGGAGGCAGTGAGCGGATCTTCAGGGGTTCGTCTCTCCCGGTGTTGGGGGTGAGGTCGCGCTGTGTCTAGGAGAGCCATTACACAAAGCCCTCGCCCGAGGCAGGAGATTTACTGGTAGGTATTCCAGTAGTATCTCAGGGTGTTCTGTGCTACACTCCAATACGACTCGTACCGCTTTTGGGGGTCTGACTTTTACCAACCCCCTAGGCCCGCCATGCGATGCTTATAGACGAACGGACCGGACTGTACTGATAGTGTCACTGACAGGCTCAGTAGGGTGTCAGGATGAGTTCGCTCATCGACGTCCCTTTTGGTCAATACCTGGAAGCCCGTTACGTATTGGCTTCTACCTCTGACGTGCTAGTGGTTAAATCCACAACCAAGGTGTTGTCGAGTCTTTAGAGTCCCCCACATTCAGTAGCTCAAGTTTTTGGGCGAAACGCTGTAGAGGCCGTATGGACATATGGCAGGCTTCGATCAGATACGTGCGGTATTGCACGGATCAGGATCGAACGGATATTACTAGCCGGCTTTGGTTTAAGCTGGATTCTTGTATAGTACAGTGTAGATTTTGTCTCATTGCATTTGTATTCGGTCGGAATACAAATGCGGGTGTGTATGCACAGTATCGGGGTTTTCCTGTAATTTATTACGGGACCAGTTTTCTGGAGTTGCCAGTTTGCTTTCCGTTTCGGCCATTTTCATTTGTATCCTTCATTGGCCGAAGTTTGGTGGAGGAGGGCTTATTTGCATTTGTGCAAATAAGCATTTGTGGAGGGTGTTCTTGTTGGAGATAGTGCCCTCAGAGTCAATTATTGGATCACAGGCACGTGATTGCAATGATTGAGGACCTATCCCGGTAGAACAGTCTTACTCGAGATGATAGTATGCTATCTGGTTTACCTTTATCATCGTGTATTGCTTTAGGTGACCTGACAGGTCGCTATTGCCCGTTGATAGAGCCCCTAGGATTCTTGCTTGACTTCCAGCAGTATGAGGGCGATCATATAAGTGAGAGCTGGAGTCTATAAGCACATCCTTAAAAGGTCCCTAGTCGTGGGAGTTTCGAGACTGGGCATCGATACTCCATTAGTAGACTAGTGTATACAGTCGAGACCCCGACGAGGGGCGGTGGCCGGTCTCACAAGCCACTGGTGTCAGTTGGATCACCTAAGATGTATACAGGTGCTCATTGGGTTATGAGTACACCGGACAGGACTTGCCGGGAACCTGCTAGTTGGGATTATACCATACGTCAGATAGCAGTTGCCAGGTGACATGTGTACAGGTTAGTTCATCGACCTGAGATCGTCATTTGTCTCGTGTGAGTTCCCACTGTGCTTTGATTACAACCCTACCACGGCTCAAAGGATTCGTGCAAACAGGTTTTAGTTGGGTACAGTCCCGAGCCACATGGAGGCAGTGAGCGGATCTGCAGGGGTTCGTCTCTCCCGGTATTGGGGGTGAGGTCGCGCTGTGTCTAGGAGAGCCATTACGAAAAGCCCTCGGCCGAGGCAGGAGATTTACTTGTAGGTATTCCAGTAGTATCTCAGGGCGTTCTGGGCTACACTCCGACACGACTTGTACCGCCTTTGGGGGTCTGACTTTTACCAACCACCTAGGCCCGCCATGCGATGCTCATAGACGAACGGACCGGACTGTACGGATATTGTCACTGACAGGCTCAATAGGGTGTCAGGATGAGTTCGCTCATCGACGTCCCTTTTGGTCAATAGCTGGTGGCCCGTCACGTATTGGCTAATACCTCTGACGTGCTAGTGGTTAAATCCACAGCCATAGTATTGACGAGTCTTTAGAGTCTACCACACTTTCAGTTATTCAAGCTTTCGGGCGAAACGCTGTAGAGGCCGTATGGAGATATGGCAGGGTCTGATCAGATACGTGCGGTATTGCACGGATCAGGATCGGACGGTTTGTACTAGTGGCCGTATGGATATATGGCAGGGTTCGATCAGATACGTGCGGTATTGCACGGATCAGGATCGGACGGATATTATTAGCCGGCTTTGGTTTAAGCCGGATCCTAGTATAGTACAGTGTAGATTTTGTCTCATTGCATTTGTATCCGGTCGGTATACAGATGCGGGTGTGTATGCACTGTATCGGGGTTTTCCTGTAATTTATTACGGGACCAGTTTTCTGGAGTTGCCAGTTTGCATTCCGTTCCGGCCGGTTTTCCTTTGTTCTTTCCCGGCCGGACTTTTCCGATGGAGGGTGTTATTTGCAAGTTTGCAAATAACACATTGTGGAGGGTTTTCTTGCAAATGTATTTATTATGATAGCATCTTTAGATACCATTCTTTTCCTTCATCATTTCTTGCTTTATGAAGATTAGAAATGAGATGAAAGTTGATGTGAGATTGTTATCATGATGTTTTTGGCTATGGTCACCACTTGCTTTTACTACCATTACCTTCCTTCTAAGGGTGTGGTTTTTGTATTCTTTCCTCCACCATTCTCATTACAATAGATGATAAGGTTTTCATTTAGGAGAGAAGGAGAAGATGAGAGCTTCATCTTGAGAGTTTCATTCTTGATCTCATTTTCATGCTAGAAAAATGCAAGCACCATTTTTCTAATCTTGATTCCTCCATCACCTTCAAAGGCAACAAACCCCAAATGAGACATAGCCTCTACATTACACATTCTACAGCATATCTTGAGCATGTCGAGTTGCCGGCTTCATGCCCGAGTTGCCTCGGTATTGAGGCGGGAGCCCGTAAAAGACGCAGGCGATGTGGTGCCCTTCTGGCGAGGAGGCAACGATGTGGAGACAAGACTTTCCGTAGGAGATCGGGACGATGACGAGAAGACCGGAGGACTCGGATCACTCGGTATACTTCTCTTCCCATCTCTTGTTAGCTAGTATAGGTTAATGGTTAACGATCCGGGTTTTTCATTGTCCGCGGTAGCGCCGGTTTCCAAGTAAGGAAAATTTTTGATTCCGCATTTTGGCCGCGGTAAGACGGCCGGGGCGCTGCCGTGGCGCAACATGGTATCAGAGCTACGCCATTAACCTTGCCTAGCTTGTTCTAATGTGTTTTACTTATCCGATCGACCAAAATTCCAAAAACCGCGTTTTTGCATGCATCAGTTTTCTGTCGTTTTTTTCCGGGCTCGAAAAATTTTTCAGGTGATTGCAGAATGATGTACTGGAAGTTCTAAGAATTCTGGAGAAATTCGAGACGATGATCTTCCAATTGGAGCGCGGAACCGCGGCGAAAACCCCCTTGTCGCCGCGGTTCCGCCGCAGTTTGGTGTGATCGGTCTGTCGAATTTTTCCAGTAGGCTTCTGGGGTTAAAATAGGGTTTCTGGAATATTAAATTTGGGCCCAGAATTTCTGAGAATGCTACAGTATTACTTGGGGGCCCACTTGTTAATTTTTTATCAATTGGATATTTTAAACACATTATTTCACAGTATTTACATTAAATCTGCGACCGTGAATATCACTTGATCGGTAAATCCTGTCCAACTGCTATAGCCCGGATAGACGGATTTGCGAACGTGATTTTTACGTTGATGTTCTATGTTTATGCTGTGTTGTTGCGGATCGGTCGTGGGGGATAGCCTGGATGCAATGTTAGTACAGTTTTGTTTTATATGTACATCTGATATTGCGGGGCGAGCGTCCGACATGTGGACTGCCGTCACTGCCTGTTTGTATTATTCTTTTGGGGCACGACCTGGTTGCGGTCGATGTACCCGTTGTATGTATATTTTACTTTCTGTACTAGGATTGCCCCGCGGTGGGGTGCACGGATAGCCGGGTTCTGGAGGGCAACAAGCCCGCATCTCATGGCATTGGGACGGAGGGGACTTCAGTACAGGATTGGCGGGCTATTCGCCGCACTCGTAGGGGGTACAGGTTGACCCAGGAGGGGTGCCCAAGTTACCGGATTCCGTGAAGTGCTGGGTGGTCCATTCACGGTGCTGAAGGGGGCTGCCTCGCTTCAGGTTTTGGCGGGTGACTTGCCGCACCCGTAGGGGTCTAGGTTTTCATTGCACAGGCTATCCACACGACCAGGGGAACGTCGGGTTTCAGCAGCGGCTCTGTGAAACCCGGGGCTTCCAGATATCTGTATTGTTCTGTGATGCTGCATATTTCTGTGATGTTGCATTTTATTCATGCCTTGAGTGAAATACTATATATTGGTATATATATTAGTAGATGTTGTATATGTTTTTCATCCGTGCTAGTCCAGTCCCCGCTCTGCCGTTAGTTAGCTAACCTAACGGGTGATGACGGGACCCAGTGGCGAATGCGGATGGCATATACGTACGTCAGTATATTTTCGTTCTTTGTGGTGTGATCAATTGATGGGACTGCATTGATTCGGATCAATGCAAGATAAACAAACCTATTCTGATGTTGTTGGAACATTTTTCAAAAAAGCTGTTATTGCAAGGACGTTCACTTTTGTTTTGCATCGTGGTATTCATTTGGAATATCCTGCTCCTCAGTCGACGAGGCAAGGGCCGAGATCCCTTCACCGGGAGTGACCCCTTGGACAGAAGTTTGCGTCAGGGCATTAACTTCATTAGAGCCGATTACTTTTCCTTTGCATCGTGGTATTCAGTTGGAATATCCTGCACCTCATTCTACGGGGAAAGAGCCGAGATCCCTTCACCGGGAGTGACCTCTTTAGTAAAGGTTTTTGTCACTATATTTTCTAAAAAGGCTATACAGTTCCTTCAACGATATCAAGTTCATTACGTTAAAGGTTTTTCGCCAAAAACTAGACGTAGCCCTCCGTCATTTCTTACAAGTATTACTTAGTATTCGTGCTGCGTTTGTTGACTGTGTCAAGGCGTAGTGTGCGGTAGCTAAGTAGTGTTTGTTTGTAGCATATTAATGGGATTGGTTAGGACAGTCGTGCGGCCTTGTTGATTGTGTCAAGGGCTCGTACGGGTGGGTTTAATGCAATCCAGGATAATGACGGGTTGAACTTGACTAGGACTCTTTGATTTGTTGACTGTGTCAAGGTCACTTGGGTCCTAGGGGTAAGAATCACATCGGGAGTTTCAAAAGAACTGAAACTTGCCAGGCATGCGCATACCTTCTGGAGTGTGGTGACTTGAGTGGATTCCGTCAAGTTATCATGCGATGATGGTTGGATCCCGATTCCCACTGATGAGTTGGTTTACTCCTCGGGTGATCCCGACTAGTTCTTCTTTCAGGTTTGGAGGAGAATTTGACGGTACAGTGGGAGGTTTCCAGATTAGACAAAGTGATAACCATTCTGATCTAGGTTAGAGTGCACGCTGAGTGTTTCTTTTCTCTCTTTCTTTGGCAGCGACCATTGACCCGACCCTGGACTATGACTCAGTGACCAAGTTGACCGAACCTTCTTAACACTGGCTTTTGGATTATCAGAGTTGCAGACCTCATTGCCACTCCTACTTTTACCCTTTTCTCCAGGACACCCCGTATTACTGCGAACGTCCACTTCCATTGGACAAAACCATCGTATGGTTAGATACGAACTCGAAGGAATTCGAGGATGGTTTCCGGTTCTGGAGAAAACGGATAGGATTATTCAGTTGTCTTTTCCTTTTACCTTCTCTCAGGTTGCGAGTACTCCTTGGTTTAGGAGATAGTACACCTATTACGCAAATTGTATAGTCTTCTTCCAAACCTTAGGCTGGTGCCGACCGGTAGGGAATGAAGAAAACCAATTAGCATAACGATGGTGTGCAGAAGGTATTAAGATTAAGACAAAGCAAGGGATTAGTAAGAGGGCAAAGTAAATTGCGACTGATATTCACGACCAAACCAAGTATTTCATTACCACTCCTAAATCACCTTTGTTTTTCTCCAGGACACTCCGTATCACTACGAAGATCCACAGTTTATTGGATACTCCATCGTATGGTTATATACGAACTCGAAAGGAACTTGTTCCAGTTCGGGGATGGATTATGGTCCAGGAGAAATAGGAATAAGGTTTATTCGGTTGTCTTTTATCCTCACCTTCTCTCGCATTGCGAGTGATCCTAAGACTAGGACAGTACACCCATTATGCTTATTGGATAGTCTTCTTCCAAACCATAGGCTGGTGCCGAACGGTAGGGAAGGAAGAAAACCATTTGGCCTAAGGGGTGTGCAGAAGGTAATGACTAAAGACATATAAAGGGATTTGGAGAGGTAGCAAAGAATTATACGGTTATAGTTATGAATCTGGATAATGATAGAGGCATTACTAGGAATACCAGGATACCCCATCGAAACACTTCAATGTTTCAGTTCACTGTGTATTGTTAAAAGAAAACTGATTTCCCGATTAGATACTTACTCCAGGGCATGTATTTACCAGGTATGATTCTCACATCTGTATAGTTTTACAGATGTTGAGTGGGAGTAAGTTATTGGGAATTGGGTGATCATCCTCATTATATCGGGATTCGTTGTAATCGGTGATATTTGAGGAGATCACCTGGGTTGTTTGCCGGTCGGCAAATTTTTGGTTTTGAATATCCGCTGTTGTGCACCAATTTTAAATTGATATATCTGTACGTCTATTTTCATAGAGTGAGATATACCTTTTGATATTATGTCGATAACATTTACCTATATCAGTGGATGGTTAGGTAAGGAGCATCAAACAGCGGTGTAATTCTTCTTAACCATAAGTACAGTTTTCAACTTACGACGCACAGTGAAAGAGTTGTTAGACTCAGCGGACATATACAGAGTATTGTATGTTGTCCAGTGTCCATTAGGACAGAGGGGTTGGTCCTCATACTATATTCTGTTTACTTTTAACTTCTCTAGTTCTTAGACATGTGTTTCGTAGAAACACAGGGTCTAAGTTTTGAGGAGTCATAGGTATTTGAATAGAGTAGAGAACCAGGTGTCGCAAGTATCGGGATTCTTCAAAGTGATCGAAGATGTAGATACTTGTGTATGGTATTCAGTTGATAGTAATGATAAAGAGAACTTGCTTCTCTTTCAGGTTACTCATAATTGGAAGCATTCCTAAGTTGAGTAACGCTGATCGGCCTCTCTCTCCATTTAATTAACATGCACTGGAGATAGCTGCATGATTTGAATCTGGTTCATTTAAATCAGTGCCTCTGGTTCTATATTGGATATAGAACAGTTCATATCTTAACGATGTTAAGGTACGGGGAGTTGTCCGGCTTATGATTAAAACCAGACACTGGACAACTCAAGGCACGTTTCTGTAATGGCTGTTTGTGGGTTGACCCAGGCTATGACGAGGGTTGATTTTCTAGCATCTGGAAGATCAATAGCGATATTGTTCTAGACTCGCCACAGTTTTAATAAAAATGGATTTTTCAGAAAACAGTAGTGGGAGTATGGTAGAACTGGAAGCGATTCCAGAACCGCAAACGATTACTGAAGATTTGATAAGGAACCTAAAGATTCAATCTGATTTGACATTCCATTGGCCACTCCGCAGATAAGGTGAGTAACTTCAAGCACCCGAGAGGTACTCCGGTAACCTCAAGGACGGTGACAGGGAAGTTCTTGTTTACCCACACTTGCCATTGTTGTTGTTTCAGGCTGCGAGACCCGGCAGGAGGATGAGTATAGCGTCGTTCTAAACTAGTTTTAGAAGTGCACGTCTATATGACTCTGCCAGAGGGTTGTCGTAGTCAGTGGGAGCAGCGGAAGCATTGGTGGACAATAGGCTTATGTCTATTTATAGACTAAAGCAGATATAGCGGAGATAGATCATCTATTTCTGATGTGACAGCCATAGGTTTGACGTCATCAGAATAGGGGATGGATCTGTTAAGAAGGTAGTAGGGTGTGATGTCCTGGTTTTGGATGACATACACAGAGTAGGAAGTGACATTTCTATACTACGATCGGTTATACTTTGGTCGTCACACAGTGTTTTCTCCACACAGGACTTGGATATTATATCAGACATTCTGGTTACTAGATCTATAGTTTTAGATCTAGATTTGGGTGGTTTCCTAATCTGGGTACCTTGACAGCATTCTATGAGTATTTAGAATGGACGACTCCTGGCACGGTAGTACACCTGCAGGTGATGGAGTCACCCTCTCTAAAGGTGTCTTACAGACTAAAGGGGAGAGGGATGTGCATGATTGGCAGATCACTTGCTTAGGCAATTGAGTCAATCATGAGATGTCAAGTACCACACCAGATGTTGTTCTTGCACTAGATGCAATAAGTTGATATTGATCCAATCCTTGAGGAACAGTAGGAAGCAGTTTTAGAACATAAGTGAATGTTCTAGGGATATGATAACGGCTGCCTCCTTTAGGAGACGGTTATCACTCCAGGCTTCCAAGGTGACATGGACGACAAGGAGGTTGTCAGAGTTACAGTTTTCCTTCTGACGAGGGGCAGTATTTTGGACAGGTGATCCAAGGCAATACTAAGGGAGGCATGGCGCAGGATACTGATTAAGTTCAGTTGTCGATACAGTCTAAGAAGTTTGGATTTGGAGTTCATTTATGAGCTAAGTCCCATCAGACATCCAGACACATTCTAAGACTGGTATTGCTCATTTCGGGAGATGGCATTCTCCTCGAACTTGAGATTTAGAGAGACATAGAAAGAAACATCTAGGCGGATCCACTCACTGAGGCTATTCCTCGAACGCAATAGTTTCGCAAACAGGCTTTGTGCGACTGACAAGTAGAGGAGTTGGGTGTCCGGTATCACACGGGCTGTGAGTATGCGACATCGCAATAATTAGCCTTGAGTGCAAGTGGGAGATTGTTGGAGATAGTGCCCTCAGTGTCAATTATTAGATCATAGGCACGTGATTGCAATGATTGAGGACCTATCCCGGTAGAACAGTCTTACTCGAGATGATAGTATACTATCTGGTTTACCTTTATCATCGTGTATTGCTTTAGGTGACCTGACAGGTCGCTATTGCACGTTGATAGAGCCCCTAGGATTCTTGCTTGACTGCCAGCAGTATGAGGGCGATCATATAAGTGAGAGCTGGAGTCTATAAGCACATCCTTAAAAGGTCCCTAGTCGTGGGAGTTTCGAGACTGGGCATCGATACTCCATTAGTAGACTAGTGTATACAGTCGAGACCCCGACGAGGGGCGGTGGCCGGTCTCACAAGCCACTGGTGTCAGTTGGATCACCTAAGATGTATACAGGTGCTCATTGGGTTATGAGTACACCGGACAGGACTCGCCGGGAACCTGCTAGTTGGGATTATACCATACGTCAGATAGCAGTTCCCAGGTGACATGTGTACAGGTTAGTTCATCGACCTGAGATCGTCATTTGTCTCGTGTGAGTTCCCACTGTGCTTTGATTACTACCCTACCACGGCTCAAAGGAGTCGTGCAAACAGGTTTTAGTTGGGTACAGTCCCGAGCCACATGGAGGCAGTGAGCGGATCTGCAGGGGTTCGTCTCTCCCGGTATTGGGGGTGAGGTCGCGCTGTGTCTAGGAGAGCCATTACGCAAAGCCCTCGGCCGAGGCAGGAGATTTACTGGTAGGTATTCCAGTAGTATCTCAGGGCGTTCTGGGCTACACTCCGACACGACTTGTACCGCCTTTGGGGGTCTGACTTTTACCAACCCCCTAGGCCCGCCATGCGATGCTCATAGACGAACGGACCGGACTGTACGGATATTGTCACTGACAGGCTCAGTAGAGTGTCAGGATGAGTTCGCTCATCGACGTCCCTTTTGGTCAATAGCTGGTGGCCCGTCACGTATTGGCTAATACCTCTGACGTGCTAGTGGTTAAATCCACAGCCATAGTATTGACGAGTCTTTAGAGTCCACCACACTTTCAGTTACTCAAGCTTTCGGGCGAAACGCTGTAGAGGCCGTATGGAGATATGGCAGGGTCTGATCAGATACGTGCGGTATTGCACGGATCAGGATCGGACGGTTTGTACTAGTGGCCGTATGGATATATGGCAGGGTTCGATCAGATACGTGCGGTATTGCACGGATCAGGATCGGACGGATATTACTAGCCAGCTTTAGTTTAAGCCGGATCCTAGTATAGTACAGTGTAGATTTTGTCTCATTGCATTTGTATCCGGTCGGTATACAGATGCGGGTGTGTATGCACTGTATCGGGGTTTTCCTGTAATTTATTACGGGACCAGTTTTCTGGAGTTGCCAGTTTGCATTACGTTCCGGCCGGTTTTCCTTTGTTCTTTCCCGGCCGGACTTTTCCGATGGAGGGTGTTGCAAATAACACATTGTGGAGGGTTTTCTTGCAAATGTATTTATTATGATAGCATCTTTAGATACCATTCTTTTCCTTCATCATTTCTTGCTTTATGAAGATTAGAAATGAGATGAAAGTTGATGTGAGATTGTTATCATGATGTTTTTGGCTATGGTCACCACTTGCTTTTACTACCATTACCTTCCTTCTAAGGGTGTGGTTTTTGTATTCTTTCCTCCACCATTCTCATTACAATAGATGATAAGGTTTTCATTTAGGAGAGAAGGAGAAGATGAGAGCTTCATCTTGAGAGTTTCATTCTTGATCTCATTTTCATGCTAGAAAAATGCAAGCACCATTTTTCTAATCTTGATTCCTCCATCACCTTCAAAGGCAACAAACCCCAAATGAGACATAGCCTCTACATTACACATTCTACAGCATATCTTGAGCATGTCGAGTTGCCGGCTTCATGCCCGAGTTGCCTCGGTATTGAGGCGGGAGCCCGTAAAAGACGCAGGCGATGTGGTGCCCTTCCGGCGAGGAGGCGACGATGTGGAGACAAGACTTTCCGTGGGAGATCGGGACGATGACGAGAAGACCGGAGGACTCGGATCACTCGGTATACTTCTCTTCCCATCTCTTGTTAGCTAGTATAGGTTAATGGTTAACGATCCGGGTTTTTCATTGTCCGCGGTAGCGCCGGTTTCCAAGTAAGGAAAATTTTTGATTCCGCATTTTGGCCTCGGTAAGACGGCCGGGGCGCTGCCGTGGCGCAACAGTTCTTTGCATTTTGTTGGATCATGATGGTGCACCATCCATTGACTTGATTTATCCATCATGGCTTGACCTTTGTTGTGATGTTGATGGTTGGTGGAGTGTGGTTTTGTTTTGGTGATCATTTCTTTTCATCACATATGATTCCCTCTTGCATTATTGATCAAGCCACTCACTCCCTCATTCACTCTCTCTCTCATACTCTCCCTTCAACATGGAGGCCGGCCAAGCTTGGAGAAGGGGGGCTGTCCCAATTTTTGCATGAGGGAATTACACTCATTTGGCTTTGGAAAAATCCTACAACTCCATCTCCAAAAACTTATATCATTTCCTCCGAAAAAAGGAAACTCCATATAAACCCCAAATGAGACACAAGTTCTACACACCATTCTACTGCAAATCTTGGGCACGTCGACTCTCCAGCTTCGTGCCCGAGTTGCCTCGGTATAGAGGTGGGAGCCCGTAAAAGAAGCCGGCGACGTGGTGCCCTTCCGGCGACGAGGTGGAGACCGGAGATTCCGCGGGAGATCGGGACGACGACGAAAAGACCGGAGGACTCGGATCCCTCGGTATATCTCTCTTTCCCATCTTATAATTAGCTAGAACTAGTTAATGGCCCGATCCGGGTTTATAGTGCGTGGTGGTGCCGGTTTGAAAAATTAAAGTTAACCATCGCTTCCGCATTTGGCCTCGGGATGGAGGCCGGGGCGTCGCCGTGCACTTACTGTGGTATCAGAGCCTCACCATTAATATAGTCTAGCTTTGTCTAATGTGTTTTTCACTTCCGATCGAACAAATGTTCCAAAACCTTGTTTTTCAAAACAACAGTTTTCTGTCGAAATGTTTTTGTCTCGAAAAATTTTTCAGGTAGTTTCAAAATACTGTACATGGAAGTATAAGCCTACTGTAGAAATTTGGTGGAGAGATCTCATTATTCGACCGCGGAACCGCGGCCAAACCCCTGCTTGGGCCGCGGTTCCGCCGCGCTTTTGAGTGATCAGTGCACCAATTTTTTACAGAGGCCTCCAGACTTGAAAATAGGGTTTTTGGAACATTCTTTTTGGGCCCAGAATTTCTTGATGTGCTACAGTAGTACTTGGGGGCCCACTTGGTAAAATTTAATCGATCGGATATTTTAAACACATTAGTTCACAGTATTTACTTTATATCTGCGACCGTGAATGTCACTTGATCGGTAAATTCTGTCTAACTGCTATAGCCCGGTTAGTGGGATTTGCGAACGTGACTTTCACGTTGATGTTCTGTGATTTTGCTGTGATGTTGTGGATCGGTCGTGGGGATAGCCTGGATGCAATGGTAGTACAGTTTTGTTGTATTATGTACATTTGATATTGCGGGGCGAGCGTCCGACATGTGGACTACCGTCACTACCTGTTTGTATTATTATTTTGGGGCACGGCCAGGTTGCGGTCGATGTACCGGTTGTATGTATATTTTACTTTCTGTACTAGGATTACCCCGCGGAGGGGTGTACGGATAGCCGGGTTCTAGAGGGCAACAAGCCCGCATCTCATGGCATTGATACGTAGGGGGCTTCACTCAAGAATTGGCGGGCTATTCGCCGCACTCATAGGGGGTACAGGCTGACCCAGGAGGAGTGTCCAAGTTACCGGATTCCGTGAAGTGCTGGGTGGTCCATTCACGTTGCTGAAGGGGGCTGCCTCGCTTCAGGTTTTGGCGGGTGACTTGCCGCGCCGGTAGGGGTCTAGGATTTCATTGCACAGGCTATCCACACGACCAGGGGAACGTCGGGTTTCAGCGGTTCTGTGAAACCCGGGGATCCCAGATATCTGTATTGTTCTGTGATGCTGTACATTTCTGTGATGTTGCATTTTTATCACGCCTTGAGTGAAATATAATATATTGGTATATATATTAGTAGATGTTGTATATGTTTTGCATCCGCGCTAGACTAGTCCCCGTTCTGTCGTTAGTTAGCTAACCTAACGGGTAATGACGGGACCCAGTGGCGAATGCGGATGGCATATACATACATCAGTATATTTTCGTTCTTTGTGATGTGATCAATTGATGGGACTGCGTTGATTCGGATCAATGCAAGTTAAAAACAAACCTAATCTGATGTTGTTGGAACTTTTTCAAAAAGCTGTTATTGCAAGGACGTTCACTTTTGTTTTGCACCGTGGTATTCAGTTGGAATATCCTGCTCCTTAGTCGACGAGGCAAGGGCCGAGATCCCTTCACCGGGAGTGACCCATTGGACAAAAGATTTGCGTCAGGGCAATGACTTCACTATAGCCGATTACTTTTGCTTTGCACCGTGGTATTCAGTTGGAATATCCTGCACCTCATTCTACGGGGAAAGAGCCGAGATCGCTTCACCGGGAGTGACCACTTTAGCAAAGGTTTTCGTCACTATATTTTTCTAAAAAGCTATCCGTTCCTTCAACGATATCAAGTTCATTACGTTAAAGGTTTTTGCCAAAAACCATTCGTAGCCCTCCGTCGTTTCATATGGGTGGTCAATAGTATTCATGCTGTGTATGTTGGCCAAAGTCAAGGCACAGTGATTGGTAGCTATTGGGGTATTCATATGCAGCATAGATAGATGCGTTGGTTTGGGACAGTCGTACTGCCATTTTGGCCAAAGTCAAGGGTAGGTACGGGTGGGTTCAAATTAACCTGGAGAATGACGGGTAGAACTTGACATGTGACTTATGATATGTTGGCCAAAGTCAAGCTCATAAGAGCATGGGGCAAAAATCAACATCGGGAGTTTCAAAAGAACTGAAACTTGCCAGATATGCGCATACCTTCTGGAGTGTGATACCGTGAGCGGATTCCGTCACGTTATCATGCGATGATAGTTGGATCCCGATTCCCACTGATGAGTTAGTTTACTCCTCGGGTGACCCCGACTAATTCTTCTTTCAGGTTTGGAGGAGAATTTGAGGTGACAGTGGGAGGTTTCCAGATTAGATAAATTGGTAACCATTCTGATCTAGGTTAGAGTGCACGCTGAGTGTTTCTTTTCTCTCTCTCTTCGGCAGCGACCATTAACTTGACCCTAAGACTATGACTCAGTGACCAAAATTTACCGAACCTTCTTAAACACTGGCTTTTGGATTGTCAGAGTTGCAAACCTCATTGCCACTCTTACTTTTACCCTTTTCTCCAGGACACCCCGTATTACTACGATGGTTTCCGTTTCTGGAGAAAATGGATAGAATTATTCAGTTGTCTTTTCTTTTTACCTTCTCTCAAGTTGTGAGTACTCCTTGGTTTAGGAGATAGTACACATATTACGCAAATTGGATAGTCTTCTTCCAAACCATAGGCAGGTGCCGACCGGTAGGGAATGAAGAAAACCAATTAACCTAGCGATGGTGTACAGAAGGTATTATGTTAAGACAAAGCAAGGGATTAGTAAGAGGGCAAAGTAAACTGCGACTGATATTCACGACCAAACCAAGTATTTCATTACCACTCCCACTTCACCTTTGTATTTCTCCAGGACACTCCGTATCACTACGAAGATCCACAGTTTATTGGATACTCCATCATATGGTTATATACGAACTTGAAAGGAACTTGTTCCAGTTCGGGGATGGATTCTGGTTCAGGAGAAATAGGAATAAGGTTTATTCGGTTGTCTTTTATCCTCACCTTCTCTCGCATTGCGAGTGCTCCTAGGATTAGGACAGTACACCCATTATGCTTATTGGATAGTCTTCTTCCAAACCATAGGCTGGTGCCGAACGGCAGGGAAAAAAGAAAACCATTTGGCCTAAAGGGGTGTGCAGAAGGTAATGACTAAAGACATATGAAGGGATGTGGAGAGGTGGCAAAGAAATATACGGTTACAGTTGTGAATCTGATAATGGAAGAGGCATTACTAGGAATACCAGGATACCCCATCGAAACGTTTCAATGTTTCAGTTTCACTGTGTACTGTTAAAAGAAAACTGATTTCCCAATTAGTCCTTACTCCAGGGTATGTATTTACCAGGTATAATTCTCACATCTGTATGGTTTTACAGATGATGAGTGGGAGTAAGTTATTAGGAATTGGGTGATCATCCTCATTATATCGGGATTCGTTGTAATCGGTGATATTTGAGGAGATCACCTGGGCTGTTTGCCGGTCGGCAAATATTTGGTTTTGAATATCCGCTGTTATGCACCAATTTCAAATCGATATATCTGTACGTCTATTTTCATAGAGCGAGATATACCTTTTTGAAATTATGTCTGTGACATTTACCTATATCAGTGGATGGTTAGGTAAGGAGCATTAAGCAGCGGTGTAATTCTTCTTAACCATAAGTACAGTTTTCAACCTACGACACACAGTGAATGAGTTATCAGACTCAAGGGACTTATACAGAGTATTGTATGTTGTCCAGGGTCCATCAGGACAGAGGGGTTGGTTCTCATACTTTATTCGGTTTACTTATGACTTCTCTAGTTTTTAGACAGGTGTTTCGTGGAAACACAGGGTCCGAATTTTGAGAAGTTATAGGTATTTGAATAGAGTAGAGAACCAGGTATAGCAAGTATCGAGATTCTTCAAAGTGATCGATGATGTAGATACTTGTGTATGGTATTCAGTTGATAGTAGTAATTAAGAGAACTTGCTTCTCTTTCAGGTTACTCATAGTTGGAAGCATTCCTAAGTTGAGTAACGCTGATCGGCCTCCTTCCATTTAGTTAACATGCATTGGAGATAGCTGCATGATTTGAATCTGGTTCAATTAAATCAGTGCCTCTAGTTCTATATTGGACATAGAACAGTTCGTATCTTAACGATATTAAGGTACGGGGAGTTGTCCGGCTTATGATTAAAACCAGACACTGGACAACTCAAGGCGAATTTCTGTAATGGCTGTTTGTGGGTTGACCCAGGTTATAACGAGGGTTGACTTTCTACCATCTGGAAGATCAATAGAAATATTGTTCTAGACTCGCTACAGTTTTAAATAAAATGGATTTTTCAGAAAACAGTAGTGGGAGTATGGTAGAACTGGAAGTGATTCTAGAACCACAAACGATTACTGAAGATTTGATAGGAACCTAAAGATTCAATCTGGTTTGACATTCCATTGGCCACTCCGCAGATAAGGTGGGTAACCTCAGGCACCCGAGGGGTACTTCGGTATCCTCAAGGACGGTGACAGGGAGGTTCTTGTTTACCCACACTTGCCATTACTGTTGTTCAAGGCTGCGAGACCCGGCGGGAGGATGAGTATAGCGTCGTTCTAAACTGGTTTTAGAAGTGTACGTCTATATGACTCTGCCAGAGGGTTGTCGTAGTCTGTGGGAGCAGCGGAAGCATTGGTGGACAGGTAGCTTATGTCTATTTATATACTAAAGCAGATATAGCGGAGATAGATCATCAATTTCTGATGTGACAGTCATAGGCTTGATTTCATCGGAATATGGGATGGATCTGTTGAGAAGGTAGTAGGGTGTGATATTCTGGTATTTGGATGGCAAACACAGAGTAGGAAAAGAAACTCCTATACAACAATCGGTTATACTTTGGTCGTCACACAGTAGTTTCTCCACATGGGACTTGGACATTATATCAGACATTCTGGTTACTAGATCTATGGTTTTAGATCTAGATTTGGGTGGTTTCCCAATTAAGGGTACTTAGACAGCATTCTAAGAGTATTTAGAATGTACGACTCCTGGCACGGTAGTGTACCTGCAGGTAATGGAGTCACCCTCTCTAAAGGTGTCTTACAGACTAAAGTAGAGAGAGATGTGCATGATTGGCAGATCACTTGCTCAGGCAATTGAGTCAATCATGAGATGTCGAGTACCACACCAGATGTTGTTCATGCACTAGATGCAATAAGTTGACATTGATCCAATCCTGGAGAAACAGTCGGAAGCAGTTTTAGAACATAAGTGGATGTTCTAGGGATATGATAACGACAGCCTCATTCAGGAGACAGTTATCATTCCAGGCTTCCAAGGTGACCTGGACGACAAGGAGGTTGTCAGAGTTATAGTTTTTCCTTCTGATGAGGGGCAGTATTTTGGACAGGTGATCCAGGCAGATACTGAGGGAAGCATGGCGCAGGATACTGATTAAGTTCAGTTGACGATACAGTCTACGAAGTTTGGATTTGGAGTTCATTTTTTGAGCTAGGTCGCATCAGACATCCAGACACATTCTAAGACAGGTATTGCTCATTTCGGGAGATGGCTTTCTCCGCGAACTTGAGATATAGAGAGACATAGAAAGAAACATCAAAGCGGATCCACTCACTGAGGCTATTCCTCGAATGCAATAGTTTCGCAAACGAGCTTTGTGAGACTGACTAGTAGAGCAGTTGGGTGTTCGGTATCACACGGGCTGTGAGTATGCGACATCGCAATAATTAGCCTAGAGTGCAAGTGGGAGATTGTTGGAGATAGTGCCCTCAGAGTCAATTATTGGGTCACAGGCACGTGATTGCAATGATTGAGGGAGGACCTATCCCGGTAGGACAGTCTTACTCGAGATGATAGTATACTATCTGGTTTATCTTTATCATCGTGTACTGCTTTAGGTGACCTGATGTGTCGCTATTACACGTTGATAGAGCCCCTAGGATTCTTGTTTGACCACCAGCAGTATGAGGGCGATCATATACGTGGGAGCTGGTAGTCTATAAGCACATCCTTAAAAGGTCCCTAGTCGTGGGAGTTTCGAGACAGGACATCGATTCTCCAGAGTAGACTAGTGTATACAGTCGAGACCCCGACGAGGGGCGGTGGCCGGTCTCACAAGCAACTGGTCTCAGTTGGTTCACCTTAGATGTATACAGGTGCTCATTGGGTTATGAGTACACCGGACAGGACTCTCCGGGGACCTGCTAGTTGGGATTATACCAGACGTCAGATAGAAGTACAGGTTTGTTCATCGACCTGAGGATCGTCATTTGTCTAGTGTGAGTTCCTACTGTACTTTGATTACTACCCTACCACGCTCAAAGGAGACGTGCAAATAGGTTTTAGTTGGGTACAGTCCCGAGCCACATGGAGGCAGTGAGCGGATCTTCAGGGGTTCGTCTCTCCCGGTATTGGGGGTGAGGTCACGCTGTGTCTAGGAGAGCCATTACACAAAGCCCTCGGCCGAGGCAGGAGATTTACTGGTAGGTATTCCAGTAGTATCTCAGGGTGTTCTGGGCTACACTCCGACACGACTTGTACCGCTTTTGGGGGTCTGACTTTTACCAACCCCCTAGGCCCGCTATGCGATGCTCATAGATGAACGGACCGGACTGTACGGATATTGTCACTGACAGGCTCAGTAGGGTGTCAGGATGTGTTCGCTCATCGACGTCCCTTTTGGTCAATACCTAGTAGCCCGTTACGTATTGGCTTATACCTCTGACGTGCTAGTGGTTAAATCCACAACCAAGGTGTTGTCGAGTCTTTAGAGTCCCCCACATTCATTTGCTCAAGTTTTCGGGCGAAACACTGTAGAGGCCGTATGGAGATATGGCAGGCTTCGATCAGATACGTGCGGTATTGCACAGATCAGGATCGAACGGATATTACCAGCCGGCTTTGGTTTAAGCCGGATTCTAGTATAGTACAGGGTAGATTTTGTCTTATTGCATTTTTATTCGGTCGAAATACAAATGCGGGTGTGTATGCACAGTATCGGGGTTTTCCTGTAATTTATTACGGGACCAGTTTTCTGGAGTTGCCAGTTTGCTTTCCGTTTCGGCCATTTTCATTTGTATCCTTCCTTGGCCGAAGTTTGGTGGAGGAGGGCTTATTTGCATTTGTGCAAATAAGCATTTGTGGAGGGTGTTCTTTGCATTTTTTTGGATTATGATGGTGCACCATCCATTGACTTGATTTATCCATCATGGCTTGACCTTTGTTGTGCTGATGATGGTTGGTGGAGTGTGGTTTTGTTTTGGTGATCATTTCTTTTCATCACATATGATTCCCTCTTGCATTATTGATCAAGCCACTCACTCCCTCATTCACTCTCTCTCTCTCATACTCTCCCTTCAACATGGAGGCCGGCCAAGCTTGGAGAAGGGGGGCTGTCCCAATTTTTGCATGAGGGAATTACACTCATTTGGCTTTGGAAAAATCCCACAACTCCATCTCCAAAAACTTATATCATTTCCTCCACCAAAAGGCAACTCCATATAAACCCCAAATGAGACGCAAGTTCTACACACCATTCTACTGCAAATCTTGGGCACGTCGACTCGCCAGCTTCGTGCCCGAGTTGCCTCGGTATAGAGGTGGGAGACCGTAAAAGAAGCCGGCGACGTGGTGCCCTTCCGGCGACGAGGTGGAGACCGGAGATTCCGCGGGAGATCGGGACGACGAAGAGAAGACCTGAGGACTCGGATCACTCGGTATATCTCTCTTTCCCATCTTGTAGTTAGCTAGAACTAGTTAATGGCCCGATCCGGGTTTATAGTGCGCGGTGGTGCCGGTTTGAAAAATTAAAGTTAACCATCGCTTCCGCATTTAGCCTCGGGATGGAGGCCGGGGCGCCGCCGTGCACTTACAACTCTATGACAATCTCGGGTCTACAGACTACCCTGTACCAGTGTCACCGGAGAACTGCCATCTGACGTGAGGTATAAAACCATCTGGGAGTTCTCGGCGAGTCCGTCCAGTGTACCCAGTCACCACTGAGCACCCGTACACCATCCTTGATGTCAAACACCGATGGATATGGGATCATCCATCGCCCATCATATGGGTCAAGATGCGTATACGCTAGTCTACTCTGGTGTATCGATGCCCTGTCTCGATATACCCTCGACTAGGAACAGTTATAGGGTGTACTCATCGACCACCGTGACCCCACTATTATGATCTCATCATAGTCCCGGTAGTCGAGTACAGATCCTAAGGGCTTTATCAATATGTAAGAGTAAGATAATAAACTAATATAAGTCAACATGTTAAGATAAAGTGAAACCAAATAGCATACTGTCATAACGAGCAAGAAAGTCCTCTCTATATATATCCAAGCATCCATTATAATATACATCATATGTACAACAATGGCCTCTAGGGCCTATACATAGCTAACAACTTCTTCATCCAGACAGCTTCTTTTGCAACATCGCAAGCAGCTATGTACTCCGCTTCCATAATTGAGTCAGCAACGGTTTCTTGCATAGAGCTCTTCCAGCAAACCGCCCCTCCAGTGAGGGTAAAAATATAACCCGACATGGACTTGGAGTCATCCTTGTCACTCTGGAAGCTGGAGCCAGCAAAGGCCTCGATTTGGAGGTCTTTTGCTCAATACACCAAGAACATCTCCTTAGTCTTTCTCAGGTACTAGAGAATGTTCTTTACTGCTATCCAGTGTTTCTCCCCTAGGTCTGACTGATACCGGCTTACAACGCTCAATGCGTATGATACATATGGTCTGGTACACAACATCGCATATATTATAGAGCCTACCGCAGCTGCGTAGGCCGAGCCCTTTCCAAATCAGTCTTGGGAGACATCTCTTTAGGGAAGGTGATTCCGTGACAAGCCGCTAGATTACCGCGCTTTGAATCTTCCATACTGAATTGTTTCAGTATGGTGTCGATGTACCTGGACTGTGAAAGTCCCAACATCCTTTTAGATCTATCACGATAGATCTGGATCCCCAGAATGTAGTTGGCATCGCCCAGGTCCTTCATGGAGAACCTCTGTGACAAGAATCCTTTGACTGAGTATAGCATAGGAAAGTCATTTCCTATTAGGAGAATGTCATCCACGTACAAGACGAGGAATACCACAGTTCTCTCTACAATCTTACTGTAAATGCATGGTTCATCCGGATTTTTGATAAAGTCGAATTCTTTGACAGTATCATCAAAGCAGATTTTCCAACTCCGCGATGCCTGCTTCAGCGCATAAATGGACTTAAGCAACTTGCACACTTTACCGCTGCTCAGACTCTGAATGAAACCCTCCGGCTGATCCATATAGACGCACTCTTCCAAATTTCCATTTAGAAAAGCTGTCTTTATGTCCATCTGCCAAATCTCATAATCGTGGAAGGCAGCAATGGCTAGAAGGATCCGAATGGATTTGAGCATAGCCTCTGGAGAAAAGGTTTCGTCATAGTCCAAACCAGGTCTTTGACGAAAACCCTTCGCAATAAGTCTAGCTTTATAGGTTTCAACCTGCCCATCTACACCAATCTTCTTTCTGAAGATCCACTTGCAGCCTACGGGTTTTACCCCTTCTGGAGCAATATCCAAAGTCCATACTTTGTTGGTGTACATGGACCCCATCTCGGTCCGCATTGCATCCAGCCATTTTACTGAGTCACCGCTCTGAATGGCTTGCTGGAAGCTAGTAGGCTCATTATTTTCAATGATGCAATCCTCTCGATCCCCATCTATGAGAAAACCGTAGTATCTCTTGGGTAGATGAGACTGCCTACTACTCCTGCGAAGTAGCACTGGAATGTCCGGTTCTTCTGAAACCTTTGGTTCTACCAAGCTTTTAGTAATAGCTTGTGCTTCTGGAATTTCTTCCAGTTCTATTGCGCTCCCACTTGTTTGCTTTTCTAAAAACTGATGTTCCAGAAAGTGGGCATGACGAGAGAAAAAACCTTTTGTTCCTCTGCGTAATAGAAAAGATACCCCATGGAGTTCTTTGGGTATCCCACAAACCTACACAGTATTGAGCGTGCCCCGAGTTTGTCCGCATGCTGCTTTTTAACAAAAGCTGGACATCCCCATATCTTCAGATATTGAAGATAGGGTTTCTTCCCACACCACATCTGATATGCCGTTGTAGGCATAGTCTTAGAGGGAACCTTGTTCAGAAGATATGCAGCTGATTCTAGTGCATAACCCCAGAAAGATCGCAGTAACTCAGCCTTACTCATCATGGAACGAACCATATCCAATAGGGTTCGATTCCGCCTTTCAGATATACCGTTGTGTTGTGGTGGGTATGGAGGAGTAAGCTGAGAGAGAATTCCATTCTCTTTTAAGTAGCCCAGAAACTCAGCACTCAAGTATTCACCACCTCGATCAGATCTCAGTGTCTTGATACTTTTGCCTGTTTGTTTTTCAATTTCATTCTTGTATTCCCAAAATTTCTTAAAGGCCTCAAATTTATGCTTCATCAGGAAGACATGTCCATACCTAGAGAAATCATCTGTAAAAGTAATGAAGTATGAATTACCACTTCGCGCATGTGTAAACATTGGAACACACACATCACTGTGTATGAGTCCCAAGAGCTCGCTCGCTCTTATTCCGTGTCCAGTGAATGGAGTCTTTGTCATCTTTCCCATGAGACAAGATTCATAAGTAGCATAAGACAGATACTCGAACGGATTCAAGTATCCCTCTTTATGTAACTTTGTTAACCGTGTCTCATTAATGTGACCAAGTCTACAATGCCATAAGAATGCCTGATTTGTTTCCGGGGACTTTCTTTTAAGTGTGTTCAGGACACTGAAAACCTGAGCTTGATTCAATACGTATATTCCGTTTTCTAATGTACCTGACCCAATCAGAACTTGATTTAGGTGGATGTGGACCACATCGCTTACAAAAGTAAAATCATATATTTCTTTAGAAGGTAAGGATACAAATATGATATTACAAGCTAGATTAGGTACATACAAACAGTTACGCAGAATCAATACATGCCCACTTGTCAATCCAAGGTGATATTCCCCTACGGATTCAGCGTCCACGCTCATTCCGTTAGCAACCCTGAGAGTCATATCACCTAACCTGATAACTTTATGGTTTCTCAAAGCCAGTAATGAATTACAGATATGAGATCCTGATCCGGTATTTAGTACCCAGGATGTAGAGTTAATTGACATACAGTTTTCTATTACAAACACACCTGAAGCCAAAGCCACAATATGCTTCAAATCCTGGCTACTGGCTTTCAATGCCCTGCAATCTTTCTGCCAATGTCCCTTTCCGTAACAATAGGAACTTCCCACCTTCACTACATCTAGTCCCAAAACTTTTGCCCTTCACTTTCCTTCTACTTCCCTGGTTTCCTTCAGGGTGTAAGTAGAGGGTAGAGACTGTAGAATCAAGTCAGTATTTGACCCGTTCTTCAACGTGGTCTTCAGGTCCGTGAGCTTATCAAAATAGCTAGTTTCTGTAAGGACGTTGTGCAGGGTTACTAGGCACAGTCACAAGGTTCTACAAGGCATCAACCATGCCAAAATCAAATTTTTCATGTGCCGAACAACCCTAACCAAGATCTTAGACCAGAGATTTAGGCGAAACAAAGCAAGTAAACAACTTTACTTCTAAGAGTTAGGGATTACAACCTTTTTTGTCCATTCCTTCACTTCTAAAGCTCCATGTTGAGGTCCCTTCGCTGCGATCATCGAGTACCCGGACTCATGAGAGGCTCCATGAAGAGAAAGATGCAATCTTGCTTCCGATCTTCAATAATAAAGATGATCTATCTTGAAGAAACTCAAACCCAAGCTCTTGCTTTGGTAATCAAGTATTAGCAAAGAAAACACCATAATCTAAGTGGCAAGAATAGATGAGGATGATGAAGTAGGAATTTAGCTCTCATTTGTTCTCAATTTCTCACTCATTTTCATTACTTTACAAAAAGCTAGAAAGCTTTTCATCAAAAGAAGAAGGAAGAAGAAGGAGAATCTCTTTTTTGATGAATAATGAAACTTTTGTGTGGTTAGAAATTCAACCATGGGTAAAGAATGAAAACTTAAGCCATGTAGAGAATTAACTATTGTAAAGGATTGGGTTGGGTTAAAGAAATATCAACCAAAATATCTTTGTAAAATATCTTTGCTTAAAAATAAAAGCAAAGCTTCTAGAAGCTTCGAGAAAGCTTAACCCTAATCCAAACCCTAACCATATTTGAACTCCACAAAACATGTTGCATTTATAACCCTAACTTGTTACAATATTATATATCAAATATACAATATTTATTGTAACAAAATAAAATAATACAATTAACATATATCACGTATATATCAATGTATTACCCGAGTGAGAAAAAGAATTTTTAAGTGAGCTTATATTAGTTAATGTAATATAATATATCAAATATGTAATTATACATTAAATTATCGAAATATCACTTGATCCGATAATCCGGCTATATCGCATACAACAGACTAATATAATTGGTATTAGTTCATCGAATCAACACTTGATCCGATGAACCGGCTATATCACATATACCCGGCCGATATTTCATATCGCGAGAATATAATACGGTATCACATACAAGTATTGTTCTCGGTCCCGCACATATCATATATGTGCTCCTACTCCGTTTTGCCTGAGTCAGGAAACCTCTGTATAGGACTCTAAAGAATCGTCAATACGCCGGCAGTAGGTAATGATCATATCAAACACCCACAAGCTGCAAGAGGTCAACTAAACGTAACATCCACCCAGGTATTGAGCGATCAGAAGATCAAAAAATAAGCATGTACATTCTCCCGTGAATCCAACCAGTAACACTCCCGTACAGTCCGGTCTCTTCGTCTAATATGTCGCATATCTCGCCTAGGGATGGTAAACGTCAGACCCCAGTAGCTTGATAAGTCGTGTCGATATGAGGCCCTTAACAGTTCGAGAAACCACTGATAACAGTTATCAGTAAATCTCAGGAACCCTGGCCAGGGATTTCCAGTTATAGCCAATCGAACACAGCGCAACATTAACTCCCTATACCGGGAGAGACAAAACCCCTCCTATCGCTCATTGCCTCCGTGTGATTCGGGACTGTACCCAAAAGCCACTGCTTTGCACGCCCTCTTGGACGTGGTATGATGGAAATCAAAGCATAGTGGGAATCATACAAGACTCTATGACGATCTCTGGTGTACAGACTAACCTGCTTTTAGATAACGTTCTTGAACCGATCAACTCTTGATATAGGAAATGTTCAAAACATTATCCAACAATACAAAATTATATCCTTCTTTACTAATAAAAAGACTGATATGATGTTGTATATCAGGTTCGGTATCTAATAACATTCGTTCAGAATCAATGTATTCTGATAATACAGGGTGATAACTGCCAACCAGTAACACTCCCGTACATTCCGGTCTCTTCGTCTGATATGTCACATATCTTGCCTAGGGGTGGTAAACGTCAGACCGCAGTAGCATGATAAGTCGTGTCGATATGAGGTCCATAACAGTTCGAGAAACTACTGATAACAGTTACCAGTAAATCTCAGCAACCCTGGCCAGGGATTTCCGGTTATAGCCAATCGAACACAGCACAACATCAACTCCCTATACCGGTAGAGACGAAACCCCTCCTATTGCTCATTGCCTCCGTGTGATTCGGGATTGTACCCAAAAGCCACCACTTTGCACGCCCTCTTAGACGTGGTATGATAGAAATCAAAGCACAGTGGGAATCACACAAGACTCTATGACGATCTAGGGTCTACAGACTAACCTGTACCAGTGTCACCAGAGAACCGCCATCTGACGTGAGGTATAATACCAAGTGGGAGTTCTCGGCGAGTCCGTCCAGTGTACCCAGTCTCCACTGAGCATCCGTATACCTTCTCTGATGTCAAACACCAATGGATATGGGATCATCCAACGCCCATCATATGGGTCAAGAAGCGCATATGCTAGTCTACTCTGGAGTATCGATGCCTTGTCCGGTACTCCCACGACTAGGAACATTTGAAGGATGTACTTGGCGACTACACTGTCCCCACTATTATGATCTGCATCATAGTCCTGGTAGTCAAGTAATCATCCTAAGGGCTTTATCAATATGTAACATAAAGACAATCAGATTACATGTTAAGATAAAGAGCAACCAGATAGCATACTATCATGTCGAGTAAGAAAGTCCTCCCTATATATGTCCAAGCATCCACTATAATATACATCGTATGTACAGTAATGGCCTCTAGGGTATACATATAACTAACAATCTCCCACTTGCACTAGGGCCATCTGTTGTGGTATCGCATACCCAACAATCAGCTGTGGTTGAAGTATATCATACTCAACCGTCCCATAAAAGTCTCTACTGGGAAATAGGCCTTTGTCAGTGGATTCGCATTGTTCTCCTCTGTGTCTATTCCCCTAATCTTGATCTCCCTGGAGATCAACCATCTCCATGATCAGGTGATACTGCCTAAGAATATGTCTGGATCTCATAACGGACGGGGGGTACCTTGGCAAAAGCCACAACTCCATTATCACACAATGGTAGGAACGAAGTTCATCTCATGAACTAGTTTACATCCAGACTATTTCTTTGGTAGCATCCTTAGTAGTGATTTATCCCGCCTTTAATTGTCTAGTAAGTCACGGTATCTAGCTTGGAACTCTTCAAACATATCGTCCCTCCACTGAGGGTAAAGACAATGCCTGCGACTGACATTCAGTCGTCCTTATCACCCTGGAACCTTTCCAGTGATTCTCCCCAGGATCGATTGATACCATCTCACTACAACTAGTGAGATTCCTAACATCCAATTAGATCTATCCCATATATCCATAACTTAGGATTTAGGAGGTATCACCTTGATCCTATATGAAGAATCTTTGTGATAAGAGGAGATTGACCGAGCGTAGCATAGGAAACTCCTTCCCTATCAAGAGTATGTCATCCACGTACTATACGAGGATCACCACCATACTCCCTACTACCTTTTTGTATATACAAGGTTCATCTACCATTTTCATGAAGTCAAACTCTTTGACTACTTCATCAAAATAGACATTCCAACTCCGCGATGCCTGATTTATCCCATAAAACATCATGCTCACGTTTCCGCTTCTCCCACTGTCTACGAAGCCCTCTGGCTGTGTACTTATGGACGCTCTCTACCAATTCATCATTTAGAAAAGCAGTCATGACACCCAACCGCCAGATATCGTAGCCATGGTAAGTAGCCGTGGCAAGTAGGATCTGGATAGACTTAAGCATAGCTTTGAAAGTCTCAACCTTTCCATGTACACTAAGTAATCTTCTCAAGATATACTTGCTCCTGATGGGGATTTAACCATTCAGATAAAGAAACCAATGTCCATACTTTGTTGGTGTATAAGGATTCCATCTCAGATCGCTAAGCATCCAGCCATTCTCACAGAGTCCCCACTCCTGATGGCCTGCTCGAAACTAGTTGGGTCATCATCTCATGATGCAATCCTCTCTCCCACTGTCATAGAGAAACCGAAGTATCTCTCAGGTGGATGAGGAACCCTACTAGATCGGCGGAGAGGCTGAGGTTCGTTGGAAACTACTGAATCCTTTGGTTCTACCAAATCATCAACTGCAGTTTGTATAGTTGGATTTCTTTCCAATTCTACCTCATGACCACTAATTTCTTCACAAGAAATTCCCTTTCACAAAGGTGGCATGCTGAGAAACAAAAACACCTTTTGTTCCCCAGTTTGGTTGAAGATATTCCCTTACGAAAGCTTGGGATATCCAACAAATTTCCCCAGAACAGACCTTGCATCGAACTTGTCCGTATTTTGCTTTTAAACATAGGCCGGACAACCCCAAATCTTAACATCTTTAAGAGATGGGCTCTTCCCATACCATATCACATATGGAGTGGTAGGCATCTGATTTGGTTGGAACCCTATTCAATAGGTATGCAACTTCTCAAGTGCATAACCCTAAAAGAAAATAGGCTACTCAGTAGTACTCATCATAGAGCACACCATATCACATAGGGTGTAATTGCTCCGCCCCGATACACCGACGTGCTGTGGTGTATACGGAAGAGTAATGTTGAGAGAGAATCTCATTCTCCTTTAGAATCGACCAGGAATTCCGTGCTCAAGTATTCTCCTCTTTGATCACATCAAAGGAAATAATATTTACACCCGTTTTTGGTTCTCTACTTCTAACTTATATTCAGTGATTATCTCAAAAGTTTCGGACTTGTGTTTCAACAGGAACATATGTCTGAATCTTGAGAGATCATCAGTGAATGTAATGAAGTACAAAGAACCGGTCCAGGCATATGTAGACAACGGACTTTCATACATCAGCATGTATCAATCCTAAGAGTTCACTAACACTTTCTCTGTTTCCAATAAACAAAGCTGTAGTCATCTTATCTTTGTGACATGACCGGCAAGTTTCGCAAGATGTAAATTCAAACAAATTTAAATATGCATCTTTATGTAACTTCAGCTTGTTGAGTCGCATTAATATGACTTAGTCTACAATACCTCAAGAAGGATTCGTTCATTTCTGAACTCTTCCTCTTGTGTGTGTTCTATACGTTAAGAACTGTGGTTTGATTTAGAACGTCTATGCTTTTAGATAACGTTCTTGAACCGATCAACTCTTGATATAGGAAATGTTCTAAACATTATCCAACAATACAAAATTATATCCTTCTTTACTAATAAAAAGACTGATATGATGTTGTATATCAGGTTCGGTATCTAATAACATTCGTTCAGAATCAATGTATTCTGATAATACAGGGTGATAACTGCCAACCAGTAACACTCCCGTACAGTCCGGTCTCTTCGTCTGATATGTCGCATATCTCGCCTAGGGGTGGTAAACGTCAGACCCTAATAGCTTGATAAGTCGTGTCGATATGAGGACCATAACAGTTCGAGAAACTACTGATAACAGTTACCAGTAAATCTCAGCAACCCTGGCCAGGGATTTCCAGTTATAGCCAATCCAACACAGCGCAACATCAACTCCCTATACCGGGAGAGACGAAACCCTTCCTATCGCTCATTGACTCCGTGTGATTCGGGACTGTACCCAAAAGCCACCGCTTTGCACGCCCTCTTGGACGTGGTATGATGGAAATCAAAGCACAGTGGGAATCACACAAGACTCTATGACGATCTCGGGTCTACAGACTAACATGTACCCACTCTATTCAATGGTGATATCATCCTCATCCCGGAAGTGCCCCAATAAAAGAATATTACATACAATGATTTTTAAATGAATGAAAATGAAAAACTCTCATCTCACATAAAACCCCCGGTTATTCAGAACACGACGATCCAATATAACATATCACAGCAACACATAATATCTCATATCATCAACGTAAGCAAGTATGCGTATCCCGATTATCGTTGATGTATAGAAACGAAGCCGGCGATATACCACATACTACGCTTACGGTCACAGAAAAGAAAGTGTAAAACTACAACAGTTGGAATCCGCAACCTCCTTAGACATCGCATGCCTAACCAAATGAATTCCTTAGATATCACGTGCCTAACAATTATAAACCCCGCATTTTAGTCTCGATCTCGAAAACACTTTTTAATATCAAGTCGGGCAATTCAACAAGATTTTCGACATCCTGATTGAATGCTCGTCGCAAACTTTAGTAGACGGCCGCACCCCCGGATGCCGTCGACGAAGTGCACTAAGGGGGAACACCGCTGCCGCGAGCACCCGAACAGATGCTTTTGGTGACGGGGTTCTCTTACAGTCACTTGGTCGGGGCTATGGGGCGTTCCTATCTATTAAGTTTACCCGGTGAGTATCTGCGTACGCTACGTGATTGCGATGGACTTTTGATCACATCAAAATCCCATGGCAACCGATCAAATGAAACTAAACTGCTAGATTTATAACATTCAAATTAGTTATCTCACAACTACTTGTGGATTCCAAATATTGTATCACATTCCAGATAAAAAGACAATGTTAAACTTTCCGATCGAATAAACAAACACCTAAGATTTCCCAAATAGCTCAACACTTGAGCAGAGTTCAAAAAGTATCCATCACATGCCACAGTACCAATAGTCCAGCCGTAGAAGGGTCAAACAAACGCCACACTTGTAGCAACGCTGTACTGCTCCAAACCCTAAGGTTTTTAGGCGGTTCAGATGGTCATATAATCGAGTTAAGGTTTGTGTTCTTCTAGAGGGTCCACCGCGTTATTTGCACGACTATGAATGTTCTTTAACTAAGGAAAAATTCAACACTTGGAAATTTTTCAACAGGGGAAAAAATGAGTTATTGATATCCGTTCGAACTTTTTAACATGTTCAAAATTACCCGGAAAAAGTTAAAAGAAGTTAAATTATCCTATCGAATCAACGAATACAAAAAATCTCCAGAAAACTCAACACTTGAGTAATATTAAAAATTCCCAGAAGCATGTGGAAATACCTACGGATGTTACTGTGGAAAAATGCGTCCTTAATATCCACGTACGGCAGCGGAACCGCCGCGCAATGCATGGTATTGCCGCGGTTCCGTGGCGCTTTAATGGAATTAGGTGGTCGTATTTTACAGTTATCTTTAGAATTCCCTGCTTAATTTTCTGAGTATTTTTAATACAGAAAAAATCAACATTTTAAAAAATTTGCAGAGAGGGGGTGTATTACGACGTTACGGGGTTCGATCAGACTTTAAACTTCGTCTAGACTTCGCCTAAAGCTCTAGCTTGGCTCTGATACCATTGCAGGGTTACTAGGCACAGTCACAAGTTTCTACAAGGCATCAACCATGCCAAAATCAAATTATTCATGTGCAGAACAACCCTAAACAAGATCTTAGATCAGAGATTTAGGCGAAACAAAGCAAGTAAACAACTTTACATCTAAGAGTTAGGGATTATAACCATTGTAGTCCGTTCCTTCACTTCTAAAGCTCCGTGTTGAGGTCCCTTCGATGCGATCATCGAGTACTCGGACTCATGAGAGGCTCCATGAAGAGAAAGATGCAATCTTGCTTCCGATCTTCAATAACAAAGATTATCTCCCTTGAAGAAACTCAAACCCAAGCTCTTTCTTCGATAATCAAGTATTAGCAAAGCAAACACCCTAATCTATGTGGCAAGAATAGATGAAGATGATGAAGTAGAAATTTAGCTCTCATTTGTTTGCAATTTCTCACTCATTTTCATCACTTTACAAAAAGCTAGAAAGCTTTTCATCAAAAGAAGAAGGAAGAAGAAAGGAGAATCTTTTTTGTGATGAATAATGAAACTTATATGTCGTTAGAAATGCTACCATGGGTTAATAATGAAAACTTAACCCATGTAGAGAATTAACTATGGTAAAGGGTTGGGTTTGGTTAAAGAAATATCAACCAAAATATCTTTACAAAATATCTTTGCTTAAAAACAAAAGCAAAGCTTCAAGAAAGCATAACCCTAATCCAAACCCTAACCATATTTAAACTCCACAAAACCTGTTGTATTTATAACCTTAACTTGTTACAATATTATATATCATATATACAATACTTATTGTAACAAAATAAAATAATACAATTAACATATATCACATATATATCAATGTATTACCCGAGTGAGAAAAGAATCTTTAAGTGAGCTTATATTAGTTAATATAATTTAATATATCAAATATATAATTATACATTAAATTATTGAATCAACACTTGATCTGATAATCCGGCTATATCGCATATAACCGACTAATATAATTTGTATCAGTTCATCGAATCAACACTTGATCCGATGACCCAGCTATATCACATATACCCGGCCGATATCTGATATCGCGAGAATTTAATGGGGTATCACATACATGTATTTTTCTTGGTCCCGCACATATCATATTTGTGCTCCTACTCCTTTTTGCCTGAGCCAGGAAACCTCTGTATAGGACTCTAAAGAATCGTCAATACGCCGGCATTAGGTGATGATCATATCAAACACCCACAAGCTGCAAGCGGTCAGCTAAACATAACAGCCACCCAGTTATTGAGCGATCAGAAGATCAACAAGCAAGCCTGTACATTCTCCCGTGAATCCAACCAGTAACACTTCCGTACAGTCCGGTCTCTTCGTCTGATATGTCACATAGCTCACCTAGGGGTGGTAAATGTCAGACCCCAGTAGCTTGATAAGTTGTGTCGATATGAAGTTCATAACAGTTCGAGAAATTACTGATAACAGCTACGAGTAAATCTCAGCAGCCCTGGCCAGGGAATTCCAGTTATAGCCTATCGAACACAGCGCAACATCAACTTCCTATACCGGGAGAGACGAAACCCCTTCTATCGCTCATTGCCTCCGTGTGATTCGGGACTGTACCCAAAAGCCACCATTTTGCACGCCCTCTTGGACGTGTATGAAGGAAATCAAAGCACAGTGGAAATCACATAAGACTCTATGACGATCTCGGGTCTACAGACTAACCTGTACCAGTGTTACCAGAGAACTGCCATCTGACGTGAGGTATAATACCATCTGGGAGTTCTTGGCGAGTCCGTCCAGTGTACTCAGTCTCCACTGAGCACCCGTATAAATTCTCTGATTTCTAACACCAATCGATATAGAATCATCGATCGCCCATCTTATGGGTCAAGAAGCGCATACGCTAGTCTACTCTGGAGTATCGATGCCCTGTCTCGGTACTCCCACGACTAGGAATATTTGAAGGATGTACTTGGCGACTACACTATCCCCACTAGTATGATCTGCATCATAGTCTTGGTAGTCAAGTACTTATCCTAAGGGCTTTATCAACATGAAACATAGAGACAATCAGAGTACATGTTAAGATAAAGAACAACCAGATATCATACTATCATGTCGAGAAAGAAAGTCATCCCTATATATGTCTAAGCATCCACTACAATATACATTGTATGTACAGTAATGGCCTTTAGGGAATACATATAACTAACACGTTGTCCCCTACAGATGCCCGACAGCCAACCTCGCTTGAAGATATTCGTTTGAGGTCTCATATCTTGAGATACGAAATAGCTCTCCATATAAATCTTTGTTATGGAGGAAGACAGAAACTAAGTCCATCTTCTTGTGTTGCCTCTGGTATGCACCATCAACTAAGGCCAACACGAGGCACTTGGTATTCGCACGGTCCTTTTCCGATGTCTTACAGTTATGAATGTCCGTGACAGAGGAAACTGGTCCTGAGACGGTAGGGGTTTGATTAGTTAAGAGGTGTCCCAGCTTGTCATGGGTAATGGAATATGGACAGACCTTTGCCTGTCATAACAGTCAGATTCAGTCATTTTATTATCTAAATGTAACCTATGTGTGGTCACTTGGTCGCTGCAATTAAGAGAGAGAGAAGAAAACACTTAGCATGATGCTCTTGCAAGTTTAGATTGGTTTTTAGTTTATCTAAACAGGATGGCTCCCACTGTTTCTCGAATCCTTCCTTAAACCATAAAAGAAGAATTAGTCAGGATTAATCTCACCGTACAATACTTGCTTAACCGTTCAGCCAGGCAAGTGTCGGTACTTCGAGGGAGGTTTTACGACGCTTTCGCGAAGTTCCTTAATTAAATAACCGCTTTTCCTTTGAGGCGTAGCCTCGCTAATAGTGTTCTAGACACCTCCTTGGTTTATAGCATTGATCGTTAAGTGAAGAAATCTCCCGAGGAATAGCGGATACTCATAGTAGGATCGGGATCCAAATATCATTGTTTGATAATGCTGAAGGAATCCTACCAACATTATCAAACTCCAAATGGTATGCAGCACTAGCAAGTTTCAATTTCCTTAGAAACTCCCGATGTGGATTTTTGCCCCATGCTCTTATGACCTTGACGAAGGCCAACATATCATAATTCACATGTCAAGTTCTACCCGTCATTATCCAGGTTAATTTGAACCCACCCGTACATACCCTTGACGAAGACCAAAATAGTAGTACGACTGTCCCAAACCAACGCATCTATCTGTGCTACAGACAAATATTCAGCAGCTACCAATCACTATGCTTTGGCGAAGGTCAAAATACATAGCTTGAATACTACTGGACATTTAACTGAAATGACGGAGGGCTACGAATGGTTTTGGCGAAATCATGAACGTAATGAACTTGATATAATCGAAGGAACCTGATATCTTTTAAAAGGAGTGGTTTAAGCTCCACGTTTTATTAAAAGTTTTCTGTTTTGGAAAAAACCGAGTGGTTTTGAAATTGTTCCAACGATTTAACTTTGGTTTATTTTCTTTGCATTAATAAAATGCGTCCCATCAATTAATCCTAACATTGCAAAAAACAACGAAAATATGACGTACACTTATGCCATCCGCATTCGCCATGGGGCCCCGTCATCACACGTTAGGTTACTTAACTAACGACAGAGCGAAGGCTGGACTAGCGCGGATGCAAAACATAAGCAACGCCTACTAGATATCATATATAGATATATACACATTCGTCAGATGCAATGATAGCCATTCCAGATCACAGATAAACACATTGGATATAGTAGGAATCCGCGCTTCGTTTGAGCCTTCAACGAAAGAGGATTACACGGTCGCGATGAATAGCCAAACCCCACCCTAGACCCCTACGGGTGCGGCAAACTACCCGGCAAATACTCGAAGTGAAGCAACCTCCCTCAACAAAGTGAGTAGGCCACTCAGCACTTCAAAGTACCCGGCAGTTTATGCACCCCACCTTGGGTCTATCCTAGGAGCAAAAACAGTAAAAGAAATAATATACAACGGTGGCTACAACCTTAACCCGGATGTGCGACCATAAAATAATATTATATCAATTTACAATTTTTACATGAAATGAAAGATAAATAAACACTCATCTCACAACCCCGGCTATTCATCCGCGACAATCCAACAAGTTCATATACACAAACCAACATCACAGATCACAGATATGTATAACCCCCACTAATCGACGTATAGCGATTAGTCGACGTTCAGTACATATATCACATTACAGATACAATCAATTAGCTAAAGTTTATAGAATTTCGATCAATATTCCAATTTGAAACTACCCCAAATACAACATTGTTCTCTGAAGAATCTGGGCAGAAACAAAGCATCTGAAAAATCCCAAAACATCAAGCTGGATACACTGCAGGAAAAACGAGTTGACACTGAGTCGACTCGGACACGGATCCGCGGCAAAACGCATGGTTTCTCCGCGCTTCCGCAGCGGTCTGACCGAGTCATAAGCTCGTTTTTCTTGGGTGTCCTTAAAAAACCCAGCACGTATTTTTCAGGTCTCTGGAAATATTTTTAGACCTGTTTTTAAAATCGGCATGAAACACAAGTTTTTGATGTTTTTTGCGATTTTTTTCGGATAGAAGTTCTAATACTTTGCTAGCATGTTAGTTGTTGTTTATCCAGGCTCTGATACCACTGTAAGTCTATATAACCCATACCGGTACTTACGGGGAGGCGGAAAGAGTAAAAATCAAATTTTTATCATAAGGGAACATAGACTAACCATGAAGGATCTTTGCTAAACAAAAAGTAACAAACAATCTACAAGTTCTAACTACTAGGTTAGAAGGTTATACCTAGTTCTTGAACTCCTTCTCTTCTTATTGTGGTCCTCCTTGATGTGAGCTCCTTGGAGTGGTGTAGACGGCTTCTCCTCTTCGTCTTCTCTTTGCCAAAGAAGTTTCCACCCGAAAGCCTCTACCTTGAGCTCCTACCTCAACAAAGAAGTAATTAGAGTGCTTGGCTTGCTAGACTAAGAACCCTAGAGTGAGTAGAGAGATGTTTTGATTGTTTGATCTCACAAAACTCATGTTTTTCAACTCATGAAACAAAAGAGCTTTTGAGAGAGGAAGAGGAGTGAGCTTTGCAAGAGAGAGAGAGAGGAAGAGAGAATGAGAATAAAATGAACCTTGCTCTCATATGAACAAAAAGAATAATGAAAATTTTAATTAGGATAAATTGTCATGGTTGATGTTGATTTGACCGTTATCATATCATAATTAATGCTAACCATGCTCACAAAAATATCCAAGTCAACATGGGTCAACATGGTCAAAGGGTCAAACCTAATTAACCATGATACAATTATCACTAATTAAAACTCATTAATCAATTTCCTCAATCTCATTATGGTTTTAATCATGTCAATGTTCAAAACCCTAATGAGGTTCCTCCGCCTCTGTCAACTGTGTATACACACCCGCATCCGTGTTCCGAGGAACACGAACACTATAAGACAAGACCAATCCCAAAACAAATACTAGGATCCGGCTTAAACCAAAGCCCGCTAGTAATAACTGCCCGGACACCAAGCGTGCACAAGTGCGCGTATGTGAACGAACCCCGTCGTAAAACCATACGACCTCTACTCTGTTTTGCCCAAAGGTGAACAACCCTCTATGTGGGACTCTAAAGACTTGCCACTACGCTGGCAGTGGGTTTAACCACAGGCCGCAAGCGGTATTAGCTGTACGTAACGGTCCCTAGATAGATGCCGATAAGAAGACCAATGAGGTGAACCCATCCGAACTCCTACTGAGCCTGAATGTGACAATCTCCGTACAGTCCGGTCCGTTCGTTTGAGAGTATCGCATGTCGGGCCTAAGGGCGGTAAACGTTAGTTTCTTAATAGCGGTACAAATCGTGTCGGAGTGTAACCCAGAACACCCTGAGAAAATGCTGGAAACACTACCAGTAATTCTCGCTTGCCCTTGCCAGGGACATTGTGTAATGGCTCTCCTAGACACAACATGATATCAACCCCCAATACCGGGAGAGACGAATCCTGTCTAACAGCTACTGCCTCCAAGTGCTTCGGGACTGCACCCAACTACTACCTGTTTGCACGACTCCATTGAGCCATGGTAGGGTAGTAATCAAAGTACAGTGGGAACATACACGAGGCGAAGTAGCAGTGTCGAGTCGACGGACTAAGTTGTACTCCTGTCACCTGGGAACTATTATCTAACGATAGGTATAGTTCCAACAACCAGTTCCCGACGAGTCCTGTCCAGTGTACTCGTAACCTAAGGAGCACCCACATACTATCTCCAGTACGACGTACTAATGGCTGTGGGACAGACTATCTCCCCTACTGGGATGAGAAGCGTATACGTTGGTCTACTCCGGAGTATCGATGCCCCGTCTCGATAATCCAATAACTAGGGACCTGTATAAGGATGTGCTTATAGATTACCCAGCCCCCACTAGTGTGACTGCCATCACAACACTGGTAGTCAACCAAAGATCATAAGGGCTCCACTAATATGTATAAGCGACATGCTAAAAGAAACACATGCACATATTAAAGTAGAAACAAACCAAGTAGCATACTACCATTTTGAGCAAGACTGTCTATACAACTGTGAATATCCCAAGCTTCCATTAAGTAATATACAAACTAGTATGATACAGTAATGGCCTCTAGGGCATATACACTAACAAATATTGTGCATATACTTGATTGCAAAATAACTCTTGGGATATCGGTTGGTTTGCAGTTCTGGTTGCAGTGTTGACTCACAAATGATATATCCATGATTCTGGATGTATTTCTAGTATTTTGTCATGAACACCTGTAATCTGTTATACTAAGCAAACACCGGTTAATAGTACCGATATATAACAAAACAGCGGTATTGAAATGCAGTTTTCTGTGGTAAACATGTCTCCTCGACGTAGATCATCTTCGGCCTCAAAGACTTCGATGCAAGCTTGTTCATTTCTTCATGGGAGCCTCTCTAGAGTCCGGGAGTTCGTGATCGCAGCGAAGGGACTACTACACGGCGCTTTAGAAGTGAAGGACCGGTCTACAAAGGTTGTATTCATTGTTCACTTCTTTGCAAAGTTGTTTGCATTTCATATCGTCACATTTTCTAGTATCGGTTCTAGGGTTAGGGTTAGCTAGAATGGCAAATTTTTAAATATGTCTTGGACAATGCCTCCCGAAACCTTTTTGCCGTGATAGACAACCCAACAGTGGTATCAGAGCCATGCTAGAAAATTAGACGATTGTTGCTAGGATTACGAAACTGAAACTAATCCGAAACACCCGATACGAAAACTTGGCTTATGTCGAAATAAAAAGGTCTTAAAAATTTTTTTTAAGCAACTGCAGAATGTTGTATGAGATTGTCATGACCCGAAATGGCACGTGACTGGCCATTGAATCATATGAAGTCTAAAGGACCCCATCTATTTCAAGTAAGCCAAAAGCCCAGAAATCTAAAAACATTTTAAATAATAAATAAAGGAAAACTTGTTTAAAGGAAAATGGTTTTAATAGCATAAGCCGAATTACGCGTTTTTAAAACATCAAGTCTTTTCTGAAAATTTCGGCAGAGTTTCTTTTGTAAATACTGGCCCCGAACAGGGTACAACATGAATAGTATACGAAATGATAAAAGGCATCACCAAGCGGGAGCTAGCTCTTCTTCAATCGACGGTCAGAACCACGCAAGCAATATAATATACAACGCCGAAGGGCGAGGATCAAAACTCAAAAGGAAACTCAAAACAACATGAAAACCCATAATAATACAAGTGCGACTTTACGGTCGAAATAATATACAACTGGTCTTCTAAGTCTACAAATAATACAAGTCTGGTTGATGGAGTTACTAGATACAACTGATTAAAATAAATATAATGGTGGTCACGATGCGAGTGAACCAACTTACCAAAGCAATCACCCGAAAAGGGATAGTGTGCCAGCAAAACGGCAATGAACCTGTAAGGTAAAACCTGCAAGAAACTGTGGCACAATGGGGATGAGTTGCCAACTCGTGAGTAGAAAATATCACAGAGCAGAAATCATATGTATGACTCAATCCTAGGTCAATACGATCATAATATATATCCTCAAAATATATGCTGAAGCATAAAAATATGGCTAGGGTATACATCTATGCATAAGTGTAATAACAAGTGCTCATGTCAGTGCCTCACGTAACAACATATCGTATGTATGATGTACGAATGCATGAAAACAGAATGCATTCAACAAAGAAATCAATGCCTGTAAGCCTGTGGATCTCGTCCACGTGTCAACCAGTGACACAACAATATCATGCATGTAAATATCATAAAAGCATATGCTTGTAAATATGAGGATATAAATTAACGGGTGTCCCTCGCGACACTCCAAAATCATGGAACCTGGGTGTCCAACATCGACACTAGAAAACATCATGAAAACCGTATCCAGCATCGACACATAAATCCTCATATCTCGGGCTCCGTCAGTCCGTATCGGCCCTTGGGCTCCGTTAGTCTGGATCGGCCCATAACATCTCTCAACTCTGATCGGTATCCTCCGGATATCCGCCACGCCCAACCAATCACTGATAGGTAGTAGTCCCTCTGCCAGGCTCACCGTCTATATACATTGTTAGTTATATGTATGCCCTAGAGGCCATTACTGTACATTGGATGTATATTGTACTGGATGCTAGGACATATATAGGGAGGACTTTCTTTCTCGACATGATAGTATGCTATCAGAGCTACTAGGCATTGGATGTCGACCTATGGGGGGTTCTCACTGTGTGACAATGTGGCGAAGCATAGGCTCTTACCCCTAGGGTGTCCCGAGACCAGAAGATGTTCCGGCGGGTTGTAGTCCTCACGAGGGGGCATGCGTAATAAGTAGCTGCTGAGGGACCCGTTGGTGCCACGGTGACCCCATTGGATGGGGTGGCTGCATGACCTACATTGGTATCAGAGCCCTAGCTAGAGCCTTAGGCGATGCGTAGACGACGTTTGAAATCCGAACGAACATCGAAACCCTAACTCAAATTGCTCTTTGGAAATTTTCCCACTTCCTATTTCTTCATCCTCTACCTTTTGCCAAGTAGTATAGGGTGTTTTCTTCACAGGTTTCATGGCTTGGTGAAGTTGGAGCTTGATCTTGTGTTGCCTCGACGTAGATCATCTTCGGCATCGAAGTCGACGACCTAGCCCGCCCATTTCTCCGATGAAGCCGACGCTAGAGCCCGAGATCCGATGATCGCAGCGAGGGGACTTCATCGCGGAGCTATGGAGGTGGAGGACCGGATCTACAAAGATTGTATTTCCATTTACTCATAGTTAAGTTGTTAACTAGTTATCGGTTTCTCCTAAACTCTAGTTAACGATCCGTATTAGGGTTAGTAGGCACAAGAAAAATTTGAATTTCCTATGGATGATGCCTTGTGAGACCTCATTAGTGTGCCTAGGAACCCTACAGTGGTATCAGAGCCTAGCGAGAGCCTTAGGCGATGCGTACACGACGTTTGAAATCCGAACGAACATCGAAACCTTAAATCAAATTGCTCTCTGGAAATTTTTTTGAAATTTGGATTTTTGTGAATTAAAAATTGCCAAAAAATACAGCAGGGAATTCTATGAGTTACTGTGAAGCATGTGATTCTAAATCGACCAAAGCGCCGCGGAACCGTGGCCCCACCCTGGGTTTCGCGGCGGTTCCGTGGCCATTTTGGTGAATTAGACCACGTGGCTTGCACAGTAATTCTTGTCTTGAAGTGCTGAGTCTTCTGGAAATTTTTATATTTTACTCAACAGTTGAGTTTTTCTGGGTTGTATTGGGAGTTCGTAGATTCGATCGGATTGTCTAATCTTGTCTATGTGTTTTCCGAAAAATTATTGAATATGTTAAAAAGTTCGACCGGATATAAATACCCACCTTTTCCTCTGTCGGGAAATTTCCAAGTGTTCGATCTTTCCGTAGTTTAATGACGTTCTAAGTAGTCCAAGTAACGCGATGGTCCCTCTAGAAGACAACAAACCTTAACTCGATTATCTGACCGTCTTGAACTGCCCTTTGAACCTTCGGGTTTGGGGCAGTACGACGTACCACATGTGAGGCGTTGGCTTGACCCTTCTACGGCTGGACCGTTGGTACTGAGGCATGAAGTGATTGTTTTTAAACTTATTTCATGTGTTGATCTGTTTCGGGAAAACTTGGGTGTTAGATTGTTCGATCGGAAAGTTTAACATTTTCTAATTATCTGGAATGTGATACAATAATTGGAATTCATAAGTAGTTATGAGATAACTGAATGAATGTTATAAACATAGCTGTTTAGTCTCACTTGATCGGTTGCCACGGAATTTTGATGTGATCAAAAGTCCATCGCAATCACGTAGCGTACGCGGATACTCGCCGGGTAAACATAATAGACAGCCTCGCCCCATAGCCCCGACCAAGTGACTGTAGGAGAACCCCGTCGCCGAAAGCATCCGTTCGGGTGCTCGCGGCAGCGGTGTTCCGCTTTAGTGCACTTCGTCGACGGCATCGGGGGTGCGGCCGCCTACTAAAGTTTACGACGAGCATTCGATCAGGATGTCGGGAATCTTGTTGAATTACCTGACTTGATATTGAAAAGTGTTTTCGATAAAGAGACTAAAATGCGGGGTTTATAATTGTTAGGCATGTGATGTCTAAGGAATTCATTGCTTTAGGCATGCGATGTCTAAAGAGGTTGCGAATTCTAACTGTTGTAGTTTTACACTTTCTTTTCTGTGACCGTAAGTGTAATATGTGATATATGTCAACGATAATTGGGATGCGCATATTTACTTACGTTGATGACATGTGATGTTATGTGTTGCTGGATATGTTATATTGGATCGTCGTGTTTGAATAGCCGGGTTTTTTTTTGTGAGATGAGTGTTTTTCTTTTTCATTCATGTAAATACTTGTATGTAATATTCTTTTATTGGGCCACTTCCAGGTTGCGGAAGATGTCACCTTTTGTATAATATTTACTTTTCCGCACTAGGATAGACCCAAGGAGGAGGGCACAAGTAACCGGGTTCTGGAGTCCAGTGGGAGACCAACTCGAGGAGTTGAGTCCGGGTCTCCTAACTCTAGAATTGGTAGGGTTGCTTGCCGCTCTCGTAGGGGTCTAGGGGTGTAGGTTTGGCTATTCATCGCGACCGTGGAATCCGTGTTTTGTACTGGCTCGTATCGAAAACACGGACGTCCTAGTATATCCAATGTTTCATATGATTCTTCTGCTGCGATATCTGTGATGTGATCATGTGATGTTCTGTGATAAATACTGTATATAGTATATATGATATATTATATAGACTTTACTTATGTTTTACACCCGCGCTAGCCCTGCTACACTCTATCGTTAGTTACTTAACCTAACAATGCACGAGGGGACATCGAGGCGAATGCGGATGGCATAAGTGTACGTCGTATTTATCTGTGATGTTTAGGTATTTAAATGATGGGACTTCATTAATGAGATTAATAAAATAAAAGAAACCTAAGATGTTGTAGAATCGAATTTCAAAAATAAAACAGGTAGCTACAGTTCTTGCTTTGCACAGCGGTATATATGATATATCCTGCACCTTATTCGATAAGGAAAGGACCGAGATCCCTTCACCGTGAGTGACTCCTTTAGCAATAACTGGCAGATGCTACACATTCGGTTTGTCTTTTGATTGCTTTTAAGAGTTTTTGCTTTGCACAGTGATATATATGATATATCCCGCACCTCATTCGACGAGGAAAGGACCGACGATCCCTTCACCGGGAGTGACTCCTTTAGCAAAACTAGAAAAGCCTCAAAAACACTTCATTTTAAATTATTTGATTCTACAACGATATAAAGTTCATTACGCAAAAGGTTTTCTTAAAACCCTGTCGTAGCCCTCCGTCATTTCAGATAAGTCCTAGTTAGTATTCGTGCTGCGTTTGTTGACTCAGTCAAGGCGTAGTGTGCGGTAGCTGATTAGTGCTTATCTGCAAAGCATATGATGCGATTGGATTAGGGTAGTCGTGCGGCCTTGTTGACTCAGTCATGTAACGTTTTAAAAATAATTAAATAAATAATTAAATGAATAAAATTGTTTAAGTGAATTTTATGATTTTCGGTTAAGCAAAATGTATCTTTCGTAAAATCAAACCGCAATTGTTTTTCATTATAAATTCAAAAATACCTATTTAATTATGTAATTACTAGTAAATAGTGTTTATTTAGCCACGTATAAATTTTTAGTTTAATAAAATATTTTTCCTAAATTAATTATTTTAAATATTAATATAAGCTTTATTTTTACACTAAAATAGTGTAAATTACAAATTTGATGGGGTTTAAGGTGTAAAAATGAACCATTGCATATTAGAATTTAGTGTTTATCATGCAAAATTTAGTTGCAAATTTTGACCATGTTTCTAGAATTTTCTTGAGTTGTTTAGAAAAGAAATGAAAGAAACTAATTAAAGTGTTGAAAAGACATTAAAGGGTGATATTTTGGGGGAACATTCTACATGATTCTTCACTCATATTTTTCTCTCCCTCTTCTCCTAAACATGGCCGGCCTCCTCCTCTAGGCAGCCCCCCATTTTCCTCTCTTCTTTTGTTGCTAAAATCCATCAAAAAATTCATCAAATATTCAATAAAAAAACCCACAAATTCCTATATAAGTTCCTACCCATCATTCTTGCTCATTTTAGTTTGGTTCTTGGAGCAAAATTAGCATCCTTGGGAGGCTAAGTTTTCATGTTGATCCACATCACTTGAGGTATAAAATCCTAAACCATAATCAAATTGTTGTTTGCTTTATTAATCTAGCTTATTTGCAAGTTTAGTTGTGGTTTCTATTTAAATTTTCAAAATTCAAGTTAGGGTTGTAAAATCAAGTTATAATTTTTATTTATTAATTGGGCTTATAATAACTAGTCTAACAATTTTAGAATGAGAAAATCATGCATGGTGGTTGAATTGTAAATTGTTCATTCAAATTGTATAAATTAAGTATTTTTGCTAACTAGGTTTTTAAAAAAACATAATTATTGGTGATATAAAATTCTAATTGAGGTTGTTATCACAAGATTGTGGTTTTAGTGAGTATATTAACTTGTTATTGGAATGGAAAACATAGTTTGGTCACTAGTTCCTTTGATAATTGGAAAATTGTAATAAAATGCTATTATTTTGTAAACTAGATTTTAGGAATTTCTAAATAGAAGTGATTAAAAATATAATTATAGTTTCATTATATCATTATCATCATAAATTGTGGTTTAAGTGATTAATTTATGCAAATTCATGTTTTGTGGTGGAATTGTGGTATTTTGGTTGAAAGATGTTGAAAATTGCTAATGGTTGCAAACTTGAAATTTGAAACTAATGCAAAATTGTGTAATAAAAATATAGTAAGGGGTTGTATAGTCTAGTTATGCTAATTGATGAGTTTTATGACCATTGGTTTCATTTAGATGTCAAGCTTTGATGAAAAACGGTAAATTGGCATTTTCGGGTTTTACGAAATCGGGTGATTTGATGGATTTCAGTGTTTCGATGAATTAAATCATACTTTATATTATAAGTAGCGAGTTTTCTAAACTACAAGTTGTTTGTTGATCTTTATCTCGATTTATCGGAGTTTGTACACCGATATCGAGTGGTATTTGGTTCTGTTGCGTGGACGGGACATAGGTTTTAACCTGTGCTTGTTCTTCGTATCGTTTGACTTTTGTATATGATTCGGTTTACGATACTATTTATATGTTTGCGTCTAGGTACCCTCACGTGGACTGCGGGCGATGAAGAGGAGGATGGAGACACTGCCTTCGGCAGACTTGGACCAGGTGAGTAGATGCATATCTACGGGGGGAAGTCGGGTGGATGGCGTTTAGCACCCCCGCAACGTAGAATAGGAATAGTACTTATTGACTTTAGGAAACCAGACATGACCCTAGTAGGACCCTAGTATTGACCTTAGGCTGGACTAGACCGATTTAGGAAAACCATATCAGAGGATGAGTAGCTTTGAAGAGGTCCGTAGGTTTCAGATAGAAACACACCCACGCACATACTGAAATTCGACATGGGGTACGTGTATGTGTATATATATAGAACTAGGTATAGGTATATTTATATATATATAACACGTATAGGTGATTCATTGATGTGATATGATATCCGAGGTGTGATGAAACAGTATAACTGGGCTGGATGCCGTGATTCTTGACCATACAGTCGTAATAAAGTGTTAGCGGATCATTAGAGAATGAGATAATGAACATGAATATATAAATTATAAGGAGTGGTGTGATATTGATGTACATGGGACGCTAGAATAGTACCCGGACTGTAACTTGTGACTGATTACGATATGATATATGTATAACTTGATTACGACATTATATTGGTGTGACCTGTTGCCGATATCATATAAGTATGACTTAATCACAATATGATACATATGACATTATACGAATGAGGAGACACCTAGGAGATACTTGACCGTACCCCGATATTGGGATGCCGTAGGATGGATTTTACCGTACGAGGCTTAGATTTGATGATTGATCCGCACTCTTGATTCGAGAAAGCCGTACTACGTACGTGACGCTATGGAGGCAGGATCGCCGTGTAAGTCCATATTGCGACCCCCGGTTCTTACGGGGAGGCGGAAACGGTATAAAATCAAAATTTTTATCGCAAGAGGCAACATGGACTAACTTATGGTCGGGATCGTTACCTAAACTAAAACTAGCAAACTAAGCTAAAGATGTTTAGCTACTCGGATGAAGATGGTTATACCTAAACTTGAACTCCTTCTCTTCAAGCTCCGGTGGTGGTCCGATGGCTCCTTCTCGTCGTCTCCGTACGCCGAAGATAGATCCACTTGAAAGCTCCAACCTTTAGCTCCTTCTTCGGTCTTTGAAGAAACTAGTTCACTTGGTTTGCCAAACCTAGTGAACTAGAATGAGTAGAGAGGAAATAGAATGGGATTTTATCTATGGTTCTTGATTCTCAACTCATGAGACAAGAGAACCATAGATCAAGAGAGGGAGCAAGAGGTTGAGGGTGAGAGCAAGGGGAGAGCTCAAGAACAAGAGAGAGAATGAGCAAGAAAGAATGAGGCTCTCTTTTCTCTCTCACCCTCTCATAATCCAAAGTGATCATAACTCATCATATCAAAAAAGTCTTTTGGTGATGGTTAGAAGCAACCATAAGGTTATCATATCATGCACTCATATTACTCAAAAAGCAAGCAAGAAAAAAGTCTTTGGCATGAAATGATAACCATGGTTATCATGATGGTCAACTAGTCAAGCCTAGTCAACCGGTCAACAAGTCAACAAAAGTCAACAAGTCACCAAAATCAACAAGTCAACAAAAGTCAACAAGTCAACAACCATATCACCATAATACTTAATTAATATAATAGTTAATCACATATCATATTCTCATTAGGGTTGAGCAAAAAGTCAAAAGTCAACGGTCAACTGTCAACAACCCTAATGAGAATCCACTGCCTCTGCCTCCCTGTCAACTGTGCATACACACCCGCATCCGCGTTCCGAGGAACACGAATGCAAACTGGATAAATCCAATCCCATAAGGTACACTAGGATCTGGCTTAAACCAAAGCCCGCTAGTGTAAACTGTCCGGACACTGTACGCGCACAAGTGCACGGATGTGACCGAACCCTGTCGCAAAACCATGCGACCTGTCGCAATACCATGCGACCTCTACTCGTTTGCCTAAAGGCGAAAAGCTTTCTGTGTGGGACTCTAAAGACTCGACACTACGCTGGCAGTGGGTTTAACCACAGACCGCAAGCGGCACTAGCTGTGCGTAACGGTCCCCAGGTAATGCCGACAAGAAGACCGACGAGGCGAAACCCATCTGAACTCCTACTGAGCCTGAGCGTGACATTCTCCGTACAGTCCGGTCTGTTCGTCTGATACATCGCATGGCGGGCCTAGGGGGCGGTAAACGTCAGTCCCCCAATAGCGGTACAAGTCGTGCCGGAGTGAAGCCCAATACACCCTGAGATAACACTGGAAACCTACCAGTATATCTCGTTTGCCCTGGCCAGGGACTACTCGTGTAATGGCTCTCCTAGACACAGCACGATGTCAACCCCCAATACCGGGAGAGACGAATCCTGTCTAACCGTCACTGCCTCCAAGTGCTTCGGGACTGCACCCAACCACCACCTGTTTGCACGACTCCTTTGAGCCGTGGTAGGGTAGTGATCAAAGTACAGTGGGAACACACTCGAGGCGGAGTGACAGTGTCAAGTCAGCGGACTAAGCTGTACTCATGTCACCTGGGAACTGATAACTGACGATAGGTATAATACCAACTAGTCAGTTCCCGACGAGTCCTGTCCAGTGTACCCGTAACCTAACGAGCACCCGCATACTATCTCAAGTACGACGTACTGACGGCTGTGGGACAGACCGTCTCCCACACTGGGATGAGAAGCGCATGCGCTGGTCTACTCCGGAGTATCGATGCCCTGTCTCGATAGTCCTGCGACCAGGGACCTGAATAAGGATGTGCTTATAGATTACCCAGCCCCCACTAGTGTGACTGCCATCACAACGCTGGTAATCAAGCAAAGATCCTAAGGGCTCCACTAATGCGTATAAGTGATATACTGAAATAAACACAAGTACACATTGAAGTAGAAACAAACCAAGTAGCATACTACTATTTTGAGCAAGATTGTATATACAAGGTGAATATCCCAAGCATCCATTAAGTAATATACAAACTAGTATGATACAGTAATGGCCTCTAGGGCATATACACTAACAATCTCCCACTTGCACTAAGGCCATGTACTGGCGTATCGAAGACCTATCATCTCGATCAGCCGCTCGAACTGAGTCTGGGGCAGGGCCTTGGTGAATGGATCAGCAGTGTTATCTTCTGAAGCGACTCTCCGAACCTCGATCTCCTGGCGATCCACGATCTCCCTGATCAGGTGATACCGCCTCAAGATGTGCCTGGATCTCTGATGGGACCTGGGTTCCTTTGCTAAAGCTATAGCCCCGTTGTTGTCGCAATACAGAGGTACTGGGTCAACAATGGACGGAACCACCTGAAGTTCTTTCAAGAACTTCCTCATCCAGACAGCTTCTTTTGCGGCATCAGATGCAGCGATGTATTCCGCTTCCATCGTCGAGTCTGCAACGGTTTCCTGTTTGGAACTCTTCCAACACACCGCCCCTCCATTGAGGGTAAAGACAAAACCCGACATGGACTTGGAATCATCCTTGTCACTCTGGAAGCTGGAGTCAGCAAAGGCCTCGATCTGGAGGTCTTTTCCGCCATACACCAAGAACATCTCCTTAGTCCTTCTCAGGTACTTGAGAATGTTCTTTACCGCTATCCAGTGTTTCTCCCCAGGGTTTGACTGATACCGGCTTACCACACTCAGTGCATAAGCTACATCCGGTCTGGTACACAACATCGCATACATTATAGAGCCTACCGCAGAAGCGTAGGGTATAATTGACATGCGATCCCTCTCCAAATCAGTCTTGGGAGACATCTCTTTAGAGAGGGTGATCCCGTGACAAGCTGGTAGGTTACCACGCTTGGAATCTTCCATACTGAATCTTTTCAGTACGGTGTCGATGTACCTGGACTGAGAAAGTCCCAATATCCTCTTGGATCTATCACGATGGATCCGGATCCCCAGGATGTATGAGGCATCACCCAGGTCTTTCATGGAGAACCTTTGTGACAAGAACCCCTTGACAGATTGTAGCATAGGAATATCATTTCCTATTAAGAGAATGTCATCCACGTATAAAACGAGGAATACTACAGTTCTCGCTACAAATCTACTATAGATGCATGGTTCATCTGGATTTTTGATAAAGCCAAATTCTTTGACCGTCTCATCAAAGCAGATGTTCCAACTCCGCGATGCCTGCTTTAGTCCATAGATGGACTTAAGCAACTTGCACACCTTTCCGCTGCTCCCACTCTGAATGAAACCCTCTGGCTGGTCCATATAGACACACTCCTCTAAATTTCCATTTAGAAAAGCTGTCTTTACGTCCATTTGCCAGATCTCATAATCGTGGAAGGCAGCAATGGCAAGAAGGATCCGAATGGATTTCAGCATGGCTACTGGAGAAAAGGTTTCGTCGTAGTCCAAGCCAGGTCTTTGACGAAAACCCTTTGCTACCAGCCTAGCTTTATAGGTCTCAACCTGTCCATCTACACCAATCTTCCTTTTGAAGATCCACTTGCATCCTACGGGTTTTACCCCGTCTGGAGCAATGTCCAACGTCCATACCTTGTTGGTGTACATGGACTCCATTTCGGTCCGCATTGCATCCAGCCATTTCACTGAGTCAACGCTCTGAACGGCCTGCTGGAAGCTAGTAGGCTCATCATAATCTATGATGCAATCCTCTCTATCCCCGTCTATGAGAAAACCGCAGTATCTCTCGGGCGGATGAGACTGCCTACTACTCCTGCGGAGCGGCGTAGGAATGTCCTGTTCTGTTGAACCCTCTGGTTCCACTAACCTTTCAGTAATAGTCTGTGGTTCTAGAATTTCTTCTAGTTCTACTGCGCTCCCACTAATTTCCTTTTCCAAGAACTGGTGTTCTAGAAAGTGGGCATTACGAGAAACAAGGACTTTTTGTTCCTCTGCGTAGTAGAAAAGATACCCCCTGGTGTTCTTTGGGTATCCCACAAACTTGCACAGTACTGAGCGTGCCTCGAGTTTGTCCGCATGCTGCTTTTTGACAAAAGCTGGACATCCCCAGATCTTCAGATATTGAAGATAGGGTTTCTTCCCACTCCACATTTCATATGGGGTGGTAGGCACAGTCTTAGTCGGAACTCGGTTCAAAAGGTATGCTGCTGATTCTAGCGCATATCCCCAGAATGATCGCGGCAACTCAGCGTTACTCATCATGGACCGCACCATATCCAATAGGGTGAGTTTCCGTCTCTCCGATACACCGTTATGTTGCGGGGTGTATGGAGGAGTAAGCTGAGAGAGAATTCCGTTCTCTTTTAAATAGTCCAGGAACTCGGCACTTAAGTATTCTCCACCTCGATCCGATCTTAGAATCTTAATACTTTTGCCGGTCTGTTTCTCTACTTCATTCTTATACTCCTGGAATTTTCCAAAGGCCTCGGACTTATGTTTCATTAAGAAGACATAACCGTACCTTGAGAAGTCATCCGTAAAAGTAATGAAGTAAGAATGTCCGCTTCGGGCATGTGTAGACATTGGACCGCACACGTCACTGTGTACGAGTCCTAAGAGCTCGCTCGCTCTTACTCCTTGTCCAGTAAACGGAGTCTTTGTCATCTTTCCTTTGAGACAAGATTGACAAGTGGCATACGATTGATATTCGAACGCATTCAAATATCCTTCTGTATGTAACTTAGTCAACCTTCTCTCATTGATGTGACCCAATCTACAATGCCATAAGAAAGTCTGATTTATTTCTGGAGACTTTCTTTTGTGTGTATTCTGGACGTTGAAAATCTGTGGTTGGTTTAACACGTATATACCATTACTCAATGTACCTGACCCAATCAAAACTTGATTAAGGTGAATGTTTACAACATTACTTACAAACGCAAATTCATAACCTTCTTTAGAAACTAAAGATACAGAAATGATATTACAAGTTGCGTTGGGTACAAAAAAGCAATTACGCAAAACCAAAACATGTCCATCTGACATTCCCAGGTGATAGTCCCCCACGGCTTTAGCATCCATGCTAGCTCCGTTCGCAACTTTGAGGGTCATGTCACCTGCCTTCAAAACCCTACGGTTTCTCAACGCCTGCAAAGAATTACAGATATGAGATCCTGATCCGGTATCCAATACCCAGGAAGTAGAGTTTATTGAAAGACAGTTTTCAATAACATACACACCTGAAGCTGAAGCTGCAACCTGCTTCAATTCCTGTGTTCTGGCCTTCCAGGCCCTGCAATCATTCTTCCAGTGTCCTTTCTTATGACAATAGAAGCATTCTTCTTTATCCACAAGCTTCCCCGCTATCTTTGTTGCTTTGCCTTTTCCCTTCGTATCCACTTTACCAACACCGCCCCTTGGTTTGGCGGGGGCCTTCTTCTTCTTTCCCTTGGCTTTCGCCTTGGACCTAGAAGAAGATGATCCTCCTACAAACAAAGTGGATGTTTCCCTACCTTTCTGTAGGGTGCCCTCTGCGCTCCTCAGCATGTTGAGGAGCTCTGATAGTTCAACCTCTTTTTCTTGTAGGTTGAAGTTCAGTATAAACTGGGCGTAAGTGGAAGGAAGGGACTGGAGAACTATATCCGTATATAGCTCACTCTCCAATGTGATCCCTAGGTCAGCGAGCTCCTCAATGAAGCCGATCATTTTTAGCACATGCTCGGCTACTGATGATCCGACGGCCATTCTTGTCGAAAACAACTTTTTCGACGCTTCGTATCTTGCGATACGTGATTGCTCTCCATACAGTTCTTTTGTATGGAGCAATATGGACTCCATGTCCATATTCTCATGCCTCCTCTGATGTTCGTTGTCCATCGAGGCAAGCAGGAGGCACTTGGCCTTCGCGCTATCAATCTCCCAAGTCTTGCGGATTTCCTTATCCGCGACACTGGAAGTTGGACCAGGGACAGGGAGAGCTTTGGTGGTAAGAAGATACCCCAGCTTGTCATAAGTGATTGCTATCGTGACATTCCTGAGCCAATCTTTGTAGTTTGGCCCTGTCAGCTTGTTTTTATCTAGGAGTAACTTAAGTCCAGTCATGTTGATTGGTCGCTGCAATTAGGAGAGAGAAGAAGAAACACTCAGCATGATGCTCTTGCAAGTTTAGAGTGGTTTTTAGTTTGTCTAAACAGGATGGCTCCCACTGTTTCTCGAATCCCTCCTCAAACCATAAAGGAAGAATTAGTCAGGATCAATCCCACCGTACAATACTTGCTTAACCGTTCAGCCAGGCCGGTGTCGGTACTTCGAGGGAGGTTTTCCAACGCTTTCGCGAAGTTCCTTAATTAGAGAACCTCTTTTCCCTGGGGGCGTAGCCCCGCTAACACCTTTCTAGGCACCTACTAGGTTTATAGCATTGATCGTTAAGTGAGAAATTTCCCGAGGAGTAGCATATACTCACAGTAGGATCGGGATCCAAATATCATCGCGTGACGAAACTGAAGGAATCCTACCAGAATCATCACACTCCAAATGGTATGCAAATCTAGCAAGTTTCAGTACTTATGAAACTCCCGATGTGGATTTTTGCCCCATGCTCTTATGACCTTGGCGTGAGGTCAAAATGTCATAAGTCACATGTCAAGTTCGTCCCATCATTATCCAGGTTAATTTGAATCCACCCGTACATACCCTTGACGTAGGCCAAAATGGCAGTACGACTGTCTCAAACCAACGCATTCTATCTATGCAACAGATAAATATCCGGCAGCTACCAATCACTATGCCTTGGCGTGAGGTCAAAATACATAGCTTGAATACTACCGAATATTTAACTGAAATGATGGAGGGCTACGGATGGTTTTGGCAAAACCGTGAACGTAGTGAACTTGATTTGGTCGATGGAACGAGATAGCTTTAAAATGGAGTGGCTCAAACTCCGTATTTTAAAAGTTTATTTTGAAAAGAACCGAGTGGTTTTTCGAAAGTGTTCCAACGACTTTAACTTGGTTTATTATCTTGCATTAGTTCTTTTAATGCGTGATATTCTTGCATTAGTTCTTTTAATGCGTCCCATCATTTAACCCTACCATTGCAGAAAACAACCAAAATATGACGTACGCTTATGCCATTCGCATTCGCCACTGGGCCCCGTCATTACCCGTTAGGTTACTTAACTAACGACAGAGCGGGGGCTGGGCTAGCGCGTCTGTAAAACATAAGCAACGCCTAAATAATAAGCAATGATAAACATTTCAGATCACAGATAAATACATTGGATATACTAGTAATCTGTAATTTGTACGAGCCTGTAACAAAAACAGATAACACGGTCGCGGTGAATAGCCAAAACCCCACCCAAGACCCCTACGGGTACGGCAAACTACCCGCCAAGTACCCGAAGCGTAGCAACCTCCCTCATCTCCATGAGTAGGCCACTCGACACTTCGGCATACCCGGTAGTTTGTGCACCCCTCCACGGGTCTATCCTAGGAGCAAAAACAGTAAAAAGAAATTATACAATGACGGCTACAACCCCGACCCGGTTGTGCGGCCAAACAAATAATTATTACATCAATTTACAAATTTACATGAATTGCAAGAAAAGTAAACTCTCGTCTCACAACCCCCGGCTATTCACCCGCGACAATCCAACATATTTATATACACATTCCAGCACATTACAGATCATGTATAACCCCGACTAATCGACTTATAGAGATTAGCCGACGTTCAATACATGCAAACATCACAGATATAACCATCATAGTCAAAGTGCAATGAAGTTCGGAAAAAATACGGAATTATAGGACCCCAAAAGGAAATTTCTTTTCTGTAAAATCTGGGCACATATAATATATCTCAAAAATCCCAAAACCAACACAGACACACACTGCACGAAAAACGACGCACTAAAGACAACAAACCGCGGCGCTTCCGCGGCGGCCAAGAAGGGTCACGCGGCGGAAGCGCGGCGGTTTAGACGAATTGGTGAATCGTTTTTCATGGGTGTTCTAACAAAACCCTGAGACGAATTTAGGAGTATGAAGTTTTTCATTTTGACCAGAAAAAATTTCAACAGAAACTCAGTTTTTGTAGTTTTCCGGTTTTGTGATTTTTTTCGGTTCCGAACTTCGTTACACTTTACTACCTAGCTAGTTTAAGTTTAGTTAGGCTCTGATACCACTGTAAGTCCATATTGCGACCCCCGGTTCTTACGGGGAGGCGGAAACGGTATAAAATCAAAATTTTTATCGCAAGAGGCAACATGGACTAACTTATGGTCGGGATCGTTACCTAAACTAAAACTAGCAAACTAAGCTAAAGATGTTTAGCTACTCGGATGAAGATGGTTATACCTAAACTTGAACTCCTTCTCTTCAAGCTCCGGTGGTGGTCCGATGGCTCCTTCTCGTCGTCTCCGTACGCCGAAGATAGATCCACTTGAAAGCTCCAACCTTTAGCTCCTTCTTCGGTCTTTGAAGAAACTAGTTCACTTGGTTTGCCAAACCTAGTGAACTAGAATGAGTAGAGAGGAAATAGAATGGGATTTTATCTATGGTTCTTGATTCTCAACTCATGAGACAAGAGAACCATAGATCAAGAGAGGGAGCAAGAGGTTGAGGGTGAGAGCAAGGGGAGAGCTCAAGAACAAGAGAGAGAATGAGCAAGAAAGAATGAGGCTCTCTTTTCTCTCTCACCCTCTCATAATCCAAAGTGATCATAACTCATCATATCAAAAAAGTCTTTTGGTGATGGTTAGAAGCAACCATAAGGTTATCATATCATGCACTCATATTACTCAAAAAGCAAGCAAGAAAAAAGTCTTTGGCATGAAATGATAACCATGGTTATCATGATGGTCAACTAGTCAAGCCTAGTCAACCGGTCAACAAGTCAACAAAAGTCAACAAGTCACCAAAATCAACAAGTCAACAAAAGTCAACAAGTCAACAACCATATCACCATAATACTTAATTAATATAATAGTTAATCACATATCATATTCTCATTAGGGTTGAGCAAAAAGTCAAAAGTCAACGGTCAACTGTCAACAACCCTAATGAGAATCCACTGCCTCTGCCTCCCTGTCAACTGTGCATACACACCCGCATCCGCGTTCCGAGGAACACGAATGCAAACTGGATAAATCCAATCCCATAAGGTACACTAGGATCTGGCTTAAACCAAAGCCCGCTAGTGTAAACTGTCCGGACACTGTACGCGCACAAGTGCACGGATGTGACCGAACCCTGTCGCAAAACCATGCGACCTGTCGCAATACCATGCGACCTCTACTCGTTTGCCTAAAGGCGAAAAGCTTTCTGTGTGGGACTCTAAAGACTCGACACTACGCTGGCAGTGGGTTTAACCACAGACCGCAAGCGGCACTAGCTGTGCGTAACGGTCCCCAGGTAATGCCGACAAGAAGACCGACGAGGCGAAACCCATCTGAACTCCTACTGAGCCTGAGCGTGACATTCTCCGTACAGTCCGGTCTGTTCGTCTGATACATCGCATGGCGGGCCTAGGGGGCGGTAAACGTCAGTCCCCCAATAGCGGTACAAGTCGTGCCGGAGTGAAGCCCAATACACCCTGAGATAACACTGGAAACCTACCAGTATATCTCGTTTGCCCTGGCCAGGGACTACTCGTGTAATGGCTCTCCTAGACACAGCGCGATGTCAACCCCCAATACCGGGAGAGACGAATCCTGTCTAACCGTCACTGCCTCCAAGTGCTTCGGGACTGCACCCAACCACCACCTGTTTGCACGACTCCTTTGAGCCGTGGTAGGGTAGTGATCAAAGTACAGTGGGAACACACTCGAGGCGGAGTGACAGTGTCAAGTCAGCGGACTAAGCTGTACTCATGTCACCTGGGAACTGATAACTGACGATAGGTATAATACCAACTAGTCAGTTCCCGACGAGTCCTGTCCAGTGTACCCGTAACCTAACGAGCACCCGCATACTATCTCAAGTACGACGTACTGACGGCTGTGGGACAGACCGTCTCCCACACTGGGATGAGAAGCGCATGCGCTGGTCTACTCCGGAGTATCGATGCCCTGTCTCGATAGTCCTGCGACCAGGGACCTGAATAAGGATGTGCTTATAGATTACCCAGCCCCCACTAGTGTGACTGCCATCACAACGCTGGTAATCAAGCAAAGATCCTAAGGGCTCCACTAATGCGTATAAGTGATATACTGAAATAAACACAAGTACACATTGAAGTAGAAACAAACCAAGTAGCATACTACTATTTTGAGCAAGATTGTATATACAAGGTGAATATCCCAAGCATCCATTAAGTAATATACAAACTAGTATGATACAGTAATGGCCTCTAGGGCATATACACTAACACGCCGACTATTAGAGATATTGATTTAGACCTTAGGTAGACTTTAGTTTCTTACTGACTAGTCTATTAGGTTTAGTTCCTTAGGATGTTAGATGGATACTGGTTTAGGTTCGACTCACATAATGGTAGTTGTACTCGTATCTCGCAGAGGAGTGGATAATGCACACCTGCATTTACATTCATACTATAATCATCATGGTGCATGTTCTTTGATATGTTGCTATAATCAATATAAACTTTACCTGTTAGGACACCAGCACCATTACCGATGATGCGCATATTCCACGCACACTTATTTGCCGGCTCACACACATCATCATCGGTAATTGCTATGTCACGTACACTTTAGATCATATTATCTTTTATTGATAGAATCAGTTAACAATTAAACCGATATAATATTGTGATCACTCTCTGATGTTAGTATACGACATGATATCATTACTTAGACATTCATGCATTCATATTTTCATGTTGTCATGCAGTATCATGGGCAAATGCCGACTCTTATCATATAGTTACTCATGATTTTGAGATTTGGATTTTTATGAGATTTCTGGATTTTTGGGGAAAACCGCAAAAAGATATAACAACTTCTCTCTCTCCTCTTCTCTTTTTAAAATAAGATGCGGTTTTCTCGTGATGTATGTGTCGTCCACCATGAGTTTTTCATGTTTTCTGTTGGATTTCGAGACCCGATTCGAGGAGTGGATGAACCGTCTCGGGTACATGGTGGGCCCGGTATGGTACCCCGGGGCAAGAAGATCGAGTTGTAGACGATGAGCCTGGCAGGGGAAGGCTACCTACCGGTGATGTCTGGCACGACGGATATCCGGAGGATACCGACCGTTGTCGTGGGATTTGATGATATGGGCCGATCCGGACTGACGGAGCCCGACATATTGAGACTTGAGGTTACATGTATTGTGTCGATGCTTGACACGGATTTCCATGGATTTCATTGTGGAGATTTCAGGATTTGTTACTTTACATTCATGGTGCATGCATTTCATTTCATATGACATAGTATCACATGAGGTACGGACACGACACGGAGTATTTGCACTTATACGTAGTATGACCCTGCTATTACTAGATGATTGGGATATAATAGTGTATTATTATGACCTAGGATAGCGTCGTGCATTCGATTTCTTTTCGTAGATGTCTTCTACTCACGAGTTGGCAACTCACCCCCGTTGTGCCAAATTCTTTACCGGTGCGATGTACAGGTTTCCCCTTGGCAGTTGCTGGCACATCATTTTCATTTCGGGTGATTTGCACGGTAGGTTGGTTCATTTGTATCTGAGCCGCCGTTGTATTTTTATTATTTCATTTGTATCTAGAAAGCTCCATCAACCATATCTGTATTACTTGATAAGTTTATTGGACCAGTCTTTTATTTCGACCTTAGAGTCGCGCATGTATTATTCTGATCTGGTGGTTTTCTTTTGAGTTTTGAGCCTCGCCTACTGGCGTTGTATATTATTGTGCTTGTTGTGGTTGTTCCGCCTGTGGGCGTGATGCTAGCTTCCGTTTTGGGGATGCTTTTTATTGTTTATTCATGTTATACTTGTTGTACCCGTTTGGGGGCCAGTTTTTACAGAGGAGACTCTGCCGAATTTTTTTTTTTAAATTTGCTGATATTTTTTTTATACTTGTTTTCTTTTCTTTTCTTCTTTTTCTTCTTTTATGGTTTAGATTTCTGGGCTTCGGCTTACTTAGGTTACGTGGCGCCTCTAGACGCTTCGTAAGCTAAGTGCCGGTCACGTTCCGTACTTTCGGGTCGTGACAAAGTTGGTATCAGAGCGCTAGGTTTAACCCTGTATAAGTCTAGGTGACCCTTGGTTGATGGAGTAGGCGATTTAGGTAGAGTAACGTACCGTGGGTATGGTCCGCGGCATACTTACGATACGCTACTCTGCTTAAGGAGCCTTAGGATGTACATTGTTTGCACCGTATTTCATTCGTTCCTTTGATCTATCTTCGTCGATGTCGGATGGTGGTTTCTGTTACCACGGGCAGAGGGAGCTGTGGCTCGAATGCGATAACCATTAGAGTATTGGTTATTCTTGAGGATTGAAGCATTGCTTAGCGTGCGGACGAAGGGTATTCACATGCCGTCCGGTTGAAGTTAAAGGGTTCGAACGATTATCAGAAAACCATTTTTCCTAAGTTTAAAGTATTCGGAAGAACATGCAGGTATTTCGATGGACCCTCTAGAAGAATGAAACCCTAACTCGACATAATGACCACGAGAACGCCCTTGAACCTTAGGGTTTACGGCAGTTCCGCTGTGCCATTATTGAGGCTTGGGTTTGCCCTTCTACAGCTGGATCATCGATGCTGGGGTATGTACCAGATATTTTTAAACTGTACTTGAGTGCTGAGCTCTCGGGGAATTATGGGATTTTGATGGATCGATCGAAAAGTTTAATGTAGTCCGGATATCAAGTGAAGGGATCGACTATGTGGGAGGCTCTAGACACGAGTATTGCCGTTGGTAGCGCAGTCAGCACACCTATGAAAGAACGAGTTCGAAGCAGTCGACATCAGAGGAAAGAGGCGCACATTGACAATAGTGTTTACGATTGTGATTTAGTGATTTGAATTCCATATTTTCTGTTATTGGATTTTGGCATTTTGAGGAATTCGTTTTACGATTGGTATTTCATGTGTGTACCTTAATTACATTCTAGTTGTGTTTCATATACCAGTTGTATTGATGTTGTTTAGTACACACCCAGTACACTTGATTTGGTTTTATATATATTGAGATTTTGATTTGACTTCGTACATAGGGGTTACACATGATTTTGACATATGTTTCGACCTAGTTTTCATGCATTTTTGTGCTGTGATTTCGATTTTGATATTCGATGTATGTTTTCGTGCTCCATGTGCACCTGATTAGGATTCTTGCGCATACTTGGCGCACTTGATGCGATTTTGTGCACACCAGATGCACTAAATCGGGGTTTTGTGCAGATTAGATGCACCTGATTTTGAGTCGTGCACGCCCGTTGCACTTGACAGATGTTTTTGGTGCACACCTGTTGCACTTAGTTTTGTTTTGTGGGTATTCATGGTTTCTGCATTTGGTTTCGATTTCAGTGCGCACCGGACGCACATAACATTTTATTGATATGATTGGGGTTAATTTCAGTTTGAGCAGTATATTTTCATAATCATTATTATTTGATTTAGTAACCAGGCGGGACGTGTATGTTAAATAAAAGATATATATATATAGCTATTTAAAAAAAAAAAAAAAAAACGTCCGCTACTTAGACCGTGACACGTGCATTGCACGGCAATTTGCAAGAAGGGGTTTTTGTATACTGCTTTATTATGATGATTCGGCGATTTTACTAGGATACGAACTATATATATTATGATGGTTTTCACATTGGGTTATGATATTTCATTATCGCCATAACTCCGATGATTGCGTCATGCTTGACGGAGTTGATTTTTGTTATGTATTAATGATTTCAGAGCCCCGACGATTTGAGTGTTTTGCTAAATGTTTTAGTATTTGGAAGGGGAGTTTTAATTTGAATTCGGGGACCGAATTTCCTAAAGGGGGGAATATTGTAACGTTTTAAAAATAATTAAATAAATAATTAAATGAATAAAATTGTTTAAGTGAATTTTATGATTTTCGGTTAAGCAAAATGTATCTTTCGTAAAATCAAACCGCAATTGTTTTTCATTATAAATTCAAAAATACCTATTTAATTATGTAATTACTAGTAAATAGTGTTTATTTAGCCACGTATAAATTTTTAGTTTAATAAAATATTTTTCCTAAATTAATTATTTTAAATATTAATATAAGCTTTATTTTTACACTAAAATAGTGTAAATTACAAATTTGATGGGGTTTAAGGTGTAAAAATGAACCATTGCATATTAGAATTTAGTGTTTATCATGCAAAATTTAGTTGCAAATTTTGACCATGTTTCTAGAATTTTCTTGAGTTGTTTAGAAAAGAAATGAAAGAAACTAATTAAAGTGTTGAAAAGACATTAAAGGGTGATATTTTGGGGGAACATTCTACATGATTCTTCACTCATATTTTTCTCTCCCTCTTCTCCTAAACATGGCCGGCCTCCTCCTCTAGGCAGCCCCCCATTTTCCTCTCTTCTTTTGTTGCTAAAATCCATCAAAAAATTCATCAAATATTCAATAAAAAAACCCACAAATTCCTATATAAGTTCCTACCCATCATTCTTGCTCATTTTAGTTTGGTTCTTGGAGCAAAATTAGCATCCTTGGGAGGCTAAGTTTTCATGTTGATCCACATCACTTGAGGTATAAAATCCTAAACCATAATCAAATTGTTGTTTGCTTTATTAATCTAGCTTATTTGCAAGTTTAGTTGTGGTTTCTATTTAAATTTTCAAAATTCAAGTTAGGGTTGTAAAATCAAGTTATAATTTTTATTTATTAATTGGGCTTATAATAACTAGTCTAACAATTTTAGAATGAGAAAATCATGCATGGTGGTTGAATTGTAAATTGTTCATTCAAATTGTATAAATTAAGTATTTTTGCTAACTAGGTTTTTAAAAAAACATAATTATTGGTGATATAAAATTCTAATTGAGGTTGTTATCACAAGATTGTGGTTTTAGTGAGGATATTAACTTGTTATTGGAATGGAAAACATAGTTTGGTCACTAGTTCCTTTGATAATTGGAAAATTGTAATAAAATGCTATTATTTTGTAAACTAGATTTTAGGAATTTCTAAATAGAAGTGATTAAAAATATAATTATAGTTTCATTATATCATTATCATCATAAATTGTGGTTTAAGTGATTAATTTATGCAAATTCATGTTTTGTGGTGGAATTGTGGTATTTTGGTTGAAAGATGTTGAAAATTGCTAATGGTTGCAAACTTGAAATTTGAAACTAATGCAAAATTGTGTAATAAAAATATAGTAAGGGGTTGTATAGTCTAGTTATGCTAATTGATGAGTTTTATGACCATTGGTTTCATTTAGATGTCAAGCTTTGATGAAAAACGGTAAATTGGCATTTTCGGGTTTTACGAAATCGGGTGATTTGATGGATTTCAGTGTTTCGATGAATTAAATCATACTTTATATTATAAGTAGCGAGTTTTCTAAACTACAAGTTGTTTGTTGATCTTTATCTCGATTTATCGGAGTTTGTACACCGATATCGAGTGGTATTTGGTTCTGTTGCGTGGACGGGACATAGGTTTTAACCTGTGCTTGTTCTTCGTATCGTTTGACTTTTGTATATGATTCGGTTTACGATACTATTTATATGTTTGCGTCTAGGTACCCTCACGTGGACTGCGGGCGATGAAGAGGAGGATGGCGACACTGTCTTCGGCAGACTTGGACCAGGTGAGTAGATGCATATCTACGGGGGGAAGTCGGGTGGATGGCGTTTAGCACCCCCGCAACGTAGAATAGGAATAGTACTTATTGACTTTAGGAAACCAGACATGACCCTAGTAGGACCCTAGTATTGACCCTAGGCTGGACTAGACCGATTTAGGAAAACCATATCAGAGGATGAGTAGCTTTGAAGAGGTCCGTAGGTTTCAGATAGAAACACACCCACGCACATACTGAAATTCGACATGGGGTACGTGTATGTGTATATATATAGAACTAGGTATAGGTATATTTATATATATATAACACGTATAGGTGATTCATTGATGTGATATGATATCCGAGGTGTGATGAAACAGTATAACTGGGCTGGATGCCGTGATTCTTGACCATACAGTCGTAATAAAGTGTTAGCGGATCATTAGAGAATGAGATAATGAACATGAATATATAAATTATAAGGAGTGGTGTGATATTGATGTACATGGGACGCTAGAATAGTACCCGGACTGTAACTTGTAACTGATTACGATATGATATATGTATAACTTGATTACGACATTATATTGATGTGACCTGATGCCGATATCACATAAGTATGACTTAATCACAATATGATACATATGACATTATACGAATGAGGAGACACCTAGGAGATACTTGACCGTACCCCGATATTGGGATGCCGTAGGATGGATTTTACCGTACGAGGCTTAGATTTGATGATTGATCCGCACTCTTGATTCGAGAAAGCCGTACTACGTACGTGACGCTATGGAGGCAGGATCGCCGACTATTAGAGATATTGATTTAGACCTTAGGTAGACTTTAGTTTCTTACTGACTAGACTATTAGGTTTAGTTCATTAGGATGTTAGCTGGATACTGGTTTAGGTTCGACTCACATAATGGTAGTTGTACTCGTATCTCGCAGAGGAGTGGATAATGCACACCTGCATTTTCATTCATACTATAATCATCATGGTGCATGTTCTTTGATATGTTTCTATAATCAATATAAACTTTACCTGTTAGGACACCAGCACCATTACCGATGATGCGCATATTCCACGCACACTTATTTGCCGGCTCACACACATCATCATCGGTAATTGCTATGTCACGTACACTTTAGATCATATTATCTTTTATTGATAGAATCAGTTAACAATTAAACCGATATAATATTGTGATCACTCTCTGATGTTAGTATAAGACATGATATCATTACTTAGACATTCATGCATTCATATTTTCATGTTGTCATGCAGTATCATGGGCAAATGCCGACTCTTATCATATAGTTACTCATGATTTTGAGATTTGGATTTTTATGAGATTTCTGGATTTTTGGGGAAAACCGCAAAAAGATATAACAACTTCTCTCTCTCCTCTTCTCTTTTTAAAATAAGATGCGGTTTTCTCGTGATGTATGTGTCGTCCACCATGAGTTTTTCATGTTTTCTGTTGGATTTCGAGACCCGATTCGAGGAGTGGATGAACCGTCTCGGGTACATGGTGGGCCCGGTATGGTACCCCGGGGCAAGAAGATCGAGTTGTAGACGATGAGCCTGGCAGGGGAAGGCTACCTACCGGTGATGTCTGGCGCGGCGGATATCCGGAGGATACCGACCGTTGTCGTGGGATTTGATGATATGGGCCGATCCGGACTGACGGAGCCCGACATATTGAGACTTGAGGTTACATGTATTGTGTCGATGCTTGACACGGATTTCCATGGATTTCATTGTGGAGATTTCAGGATTTGTTACTTTACATTCATGGTGCATGCATTTCATTTCATATGACATAGTATCACATGAGGTACGGACACGACACGGAGTATTTGCACTTATACGTAGTATGACCCTGCTATTACTAGATGATTGGGATATAATAGTGTATTATTATGACCTAGGATAGCGTCGTGCATTCGATTTCTTTTCGTAGATGTCTTCTACTCACGAGTTGGCAACTCACCCCCGTTGTGCCAAATTCTTTACAGGTGCGATGTACAGGTTTCCCCTTGGCAGTTGCTGGCACATCATTTTCATTTCGGGTGATTTGCACGGTAGGTTGGTTCATTTGTATCTGAGCCGCCGTTGTATTTTTATTATTTCATTTGTATCTAGAAAGCTCCATCAACCATATCTGTATTACTTGATAAGTTTATTGGACCAGTCTTTTATTTCGACCTTAGAGTCGCGCATGTATTATTCTGATCTGGTGGTTTTGTTTTGAGTTTTGAGCCTCGCCTACTGGCGTTGTATATTATTGTGCTTGTTGTGGTTGTTCCGCCTGTGGGCGTGATGCTAGCTTCCGTTTTGGGGATGCTTTTTATTGTTTATTCATGTTATACTTGTTGTACCCGTTTGGGGGCCAGTTTTTACAGAGGAGACTCTGCAGAATTTTTTTTTTAAAATTTGCTGATATTTTTTTTATACTTGTTTTCTTTTCTTTTCTTCTTTTTCTTCTTTTATGGTTTAGATTTCTGGGCTTCGGCTTACTTAGGTTACGTGGCGCCTCTAGACGCTTCGTAAGCTAAGTGCCGGTCACGTTCCGTACTTTCGGGTCGTGACAAGTCAAGGGTCGTGCGGGTGGGTTTAATTCAATCGGGAAATGACGGGTTGAACTTTACTTGCGGTCTATGGTTTGTTGACTCAGTCAAAGGTCATAGATCGCTTGGGGCAAAATATTATCGGGAATTTCGAATGTTGAGATTTGCAATGAGATTGCGTACCTTCTATGAGATAGTTGGATCCCGATACCCGCTGCGAGTAATTGTTACTCATGGGAGAGTTTTACACATTACAATTAGCCGATCAAGTAGGTGTCTAGAAAGGTGTTAACGAGGTTACGCCTCTGGGAAAACGAGGTTTACATTAATTAGGTTCGTGCGAAAGCACAGGGGACCTCCTTCAAAGTACCGACACTGGCCTGGCTGAAAGATTGGCGAACTTGTAGCGTGTAATTAATCCCGGCTAGTCTTTCCTTTTAGGGTTTGAAGGAAGATTTGATAAAAACAGTGGGAGCCATCCTGATTAGATAAAATAATAACCAATCTATTCTTGCAAAAGCGCAAGCTGAGTGTTTTCTTCTCTCTCTCTCTCCAGGTAGCGACCATATCACGCCTTAATCAAGATAATAATACGGAATATTGACCGAACCCACTTGTTATACTGAGCTGGGGAACGTTGGTCCAGCTCCAACTTATAATTGTTATAAGACAGAGCAGGAAATTGGGGAATACCAGATTTCCCGTGCCGCCCAAACGAAGAAAGTGCATATGATGCATCTCCTTCGTGTGTATTCATTATAAAGAACTGTTTCTCAAATGTCCTCTACGTCCTGGGTATTTGATACCGGATCAGGATCCGAGATATGTAATCTCCTACATAGGGCTACAGAAAGGTAGAGAACTGAGAACGGATGATAAGTTTCATGAGGCAGAAAACGGGGCAAGTGTTGCAGCCAAGTCTGTTGGTCACTGTCACCCTGTATTACCAAAACATTGATTCTGAACGAATATTATTAAATACCGAACCTGATATACGAAATCATATCACTCTCTTTATTAGTAAAGAAATGATAAAATTTTGTATTGTTGGATAATGTTTTGAACATTTCCTATATCAAAAGTTGATCGGTTCAGGCACGTTATCTAAAAGCATTGATGTTCTAAATCAAACTACAGTTCTTTAGTATACGGAACACACACAAGAGGAAGAGTTCAGACATGAACGAATCCTTCTTGTGGTATTGTAGACTAGGTCATATCAATGCGACCCGACTAGCTGAAGTTATATATAGATGCATATTTAAATCAGTTTGAATTTACATCTTGTGAAACTTGCCAGTCATGTCACAAAGATAAGATGACCATAGATCTGTTTATTGGAAACAGAGAAAGAGTTAATGAACTCTTGGGACTGATACATGATGATGTATGTAAGGTCTCCTGTCTACACATGTCAGGACTGGTTCTTTATACTTCATTACGTTCTCTGATAATCTCTCAAGATTCAGACATATGTTCCTGTTGAAACACAAGTCCGAACCTTTTGAGATATTCACAGAATATAAGTTAGAAGTAGAGAACTAAAATACGGGTATAAGTATTATGTCCTATGATAAGATCAGGGAGGAGAATACTTGAGCACGGAATTCCTGGACTATTCTAAAGGAGAATAAGATTCTCTCTCAGAATTACTCCTCCGTATACACCATAGCATGATGGTATATCGGGGCGGAGCAATCATACCCTATATGATATGGTGCGCTCTATGATGAGTACTACTGAGTTTCCTATTTCCTTTTGGGAGTTATGCACTTATGAAGTTGCATACCTATTGAATAGGGTTCCGATCAAATCTGTTGCCTACCACTTCATATGTGATATGGAAAGGGAAGAGCCCATATCTTAAGTTAGTTAAGATTTGGGGTTGTCCGGCCTATGTCTAAAAGCAAAATCCGGACAAGCTCGAGGCAAGGTCAGTTATGTAGAACTAGAAGTGTTTCAGCTATACAAACTACAGCTAATGATTTGGTAGAACCAAAGGATTCAATAGTCACCAACGAACCTTAGCCTCTCCGCCGATCTAGTAGGGTTCCTCACCCACCTGAGAGATACTTCGGTTTCTCTATGACAGTGGGAGCGAGGATTGCATCATGAGATGATGACCAAACTAGTTTCGAGTTGGCCATCAGGAGTAAGACTCTGTAAGAATGGCTGGATGCTTAGTGATCTGAGATGGAATCCATGTACACCAACAAAGTATGGACTTTGATTGCTATATCTGAAGGGTTAAATCCCTATCAGGAGCAAGTATATCTTGAGAAGGTTACTTGGTGTAGATGGAAAAGTTGAGACTTTCAAAGCTAGACTTGTTAATGGTTTTCGTCATCGACCAGGCGTGGATAATGATGAAACCTTTTCCAGTGGCTATGCTTAAGTCCATCCGAATCCTACTTGCCACGGCTACATACCATGACTGCGATATCTGGCTGTTGGGTGTCATGACTGCTTTTCTAAATGATGTTTTAGAAGAAAGCGTCTATAAGTACACAGTCAGAGGTCTTCGTAAACAGTGGGAGCAGCGGAAACGTGTACAAGATGCTTTATAGGATAAAGCAGGCATCGCGGAGTTGGAACATCTATTTTGATGTAGTAGTCAAATAGTTTGACTTCATCAAAATGGTAGATGAACCTTGTATATACAAAAAGGTAGTAGGGAGTATGGTGGCGATCCTCGTAGAGTACGTGGATGACATACTCTTGATAAGGACGGAGTTTCCTATGCTACGCTCGATCAATCTCCACTTATCACAATGATTCTCCACATAGGATCAAAGTAATACCTACTAAATCCTGGGTTTTGGATCAATGAGATAGATCTAAATGGATATTAGGATTCTCACTAGTTGGAGTGAGATGGTATCAATTGGTCCTGGGGAGAATCACTGGAATTGTTCCAGGGTGATAAGGATGACTGAAAGTCAGTCACAGGCATTGTCTTTATCCTCAGTAAAGGGACGGTATGATGGAAGAGTTCCAAGCTAAATACCGTGGCATACTAAACGATTAAAGGCAAGATACATCGCTACTTAAGATGCTACCAAAGAGGCAGTCTGGATGTATATTTGTTCATGAGATGAACTTAGTTCCTCCCATTGTGTGACAATGGGGTTATGGCTTATGCCGAGGAACGTCCGTCCCATCAGTGATCCAGACATATTCTAAGGCAGTATCACCTGATTATGGAGATAGTTGATCTCCAAGGAGATCGAGGTTTGGAGAGCAGACTCGGAGGACAACACAGCGAATCCATTCACAAAGTCCTTTTCCCAGAAAGAGACTTTTATGGGATGGTTGAGTATGAGATACTGTGACCACTGCTACAGATGGCCCTAGTGCAAGTGGGAGATTGTTAGTTATATGTATGCCATAGAGGCCATTACTGTACATTGGATGTATATTGTAATGGATGCTGGGACATATATAGGGAGGACTTTCTTACTCGACATGATAGTATGCTATTTGGTTACTCTTTACCTTAACGTATACATTGATTGTCTCTCTGTTACATGTTGGTAAAGCCCTTAGGATGTGTACTTGACTACCTGGACTATGATGCGGATCATACTAGTGGGGACATGGTAGTCCATAAGTACATCCTTCAAAGTCCCTAGTCATGGGTGTATCGAGACGGGGCATCGATATACCAGAGTAGACTAGCGTATACCTTCTCGACCCATACAGATGGGCGATGGATGATCCCATATCCATTGGTGTTTGACATCAGAGATGATATACGGGTTCTCAGTGGAGATTGGGTACACTGGACGGACTCGCCGAGAACTCCCAGATGGTATTATACCTTACGTCAGATGGCAGTTCTCTGGTGACACTGGTACAGGTTAGTCTGTAGACCCGAGATCGTCATAGAGTCTTGTGTGATTCCCACTGTGCTTTGATTTCCACCTTACCACATCCAAGAGGGCGTGCAAAATGGTGGTTTTTGGGTACAGTCCCGAATCACATGGAGGCAATGAGCGATAGGACGGGATTCGTCTCTCCCGGTATAGGGGGTTGATGTTGCGCTGTGTTCGATTGGCTATTACCGGAAATCCCTGGCCAGGGTTGCTGAGATTTACTGGTAAGTGTTACCTGTAGTTTCTCAAACTGTTATAGACCTCATATCGACACGACTTATCGAGCTATTAGGGTCTGATGTTTACCACCCCTAGGCGAGATATGCGACATATCAGACGACGAGACCGGACTGTACGGTAAGTGTTACTGGTTGGATTCACAAGAGTGTGAACGGGCTTGCTCGTCGATCTTCTGATCGCTCAATACCCGGGTGGCCGTTACGTTTAGCAGACCGCTTGCGGCTTGTGGGTGTTTGATATGATCATCACCTGCTGTCGGCGTATTGACGAGTCTTTAGAGTCCTACACAAAGGTTTCCTGGTTCAAGCGAAACGAAATAGGAGCGCATATGAGATATGTGTGTGACCGAGAATAATGCGTATATGTGATACCGTATTTCATTCTCGCGATGAATGTGTCGAATGGTTGTATGCGATATAACCTAGTTATCGAATCAAGGATTGATTCGATAAGCCGATACATTGGATATTGGTCGGTCATATGCGATATGACCGGATCGTTAAATCAAGTGTTGATTTGATGATTTAATGCATAATTATATATTTGATATATTACTTTGCATTAACTAGTATTTGTTCACTTAAGAAGGATTTTCTCACTTGATGTGCACATTGTATATGTGATATATTTTTGTACACTTGATTGTATCTTGTTTGATGATACATGAATGTTTGTGTGTATGATTAAACCATGGTTATGTAATGGTTAGGGTTTTCATTTTCTTATCTATTTATTTATTTATTTATTATGGAAAAGATAAAGAGAAAATGGTGGCTTTCTTTGTTTGTTGTTGAAGCTTCATGAAGCTTTGACTAAGTGACCATTTTGTCTCATGCTTAACCCTAACCATTCCACCTAACCATAATCTATTCTCTACACCTAACCATAGTTAGTATATGATAAGTATTCATATTATTTTCCTTTTTAAAATAACACTTATCATATTCTTTCTTCTTCTTCTTCTTCATCTTCAACAATGAAGAAAGCTTGCCTCCATCAATGGCAACTTGTGAAAATGAGTGAGAAATCCAATTCCAAAGTGAACCCACTTCCTATTTCTTCATCCTTTACCCCTTGCCAAGTAGTATAGGGTGTTTTCTTCACAAGTTTCATGGCTTGGTGAAGTTGGAGCTTGATCCTGTGTTGCCTCGACGTAGATCATCTTCGGCATCGAAGTCGACGACCTAGCCTGCCCATTTCTCCGATGAAGCCGACGCTAGAGCCCGAGATCCGATGATCGCAGCGAGGGGACTTCATCGCGGAGCTATGGAGGTGGAGGACCGGATCTACAAAGGTTGTATTTCCGTTTACTCACAGTTAAGTTGTTAACTAGTTATCGGTTTCGCCTAAACTCTAGTTAACGATCCGTATTAGGGTTTGTAGGCACAAGAAAAATTTAAATTTGGCATGGTTGATGCCTTGTGAGACCTCATTAGCGTGCCTAGGAACCCTACATACACAGCATCCCTTTCTTGGCCCGGGATACCATACCGGCTCCACCATGTACCCGCAGTCGGACTCATCCGGCTCCTCGAATCGGGTTTCACATGTCACTCCCCGAACCGAGAAAACACATGGTGGACGCACTGAGATATCATATCAAGAGAAACCAGGTTTTTAAAACAGTACTTACATTCTTTTGAAATAATCACGGTTCTCAAATCCAGAATCCTATGAAAACAGCATATCTCAATGTGTATAATCATAAAGCATGATGTATGCTACATATAACAGAATATCCGTATATCATATAACATGGAACAATACTATGCACATATCAAGGGCAAACCGCTCTTTTAAATGAAACCAGTTTTGAAATATATCCTGCGGTTCCCAATTTCCTCCAAGTCAAATGCAATATCATACAAAGGTGCATGCAACTATAGCAGACAATTCAGGCAAGGTATCATATCAAAATGCAACAATTTTACTGTTTAGTGACATGGAAATTATCGATGATGAAGTGTGTGTGCCGGCAAGTAAGTGTACGTGAAGCATACGCATCATCGATAATGGTGCTGGTGTCCTGATAGCATGGGTTTCATAATAACTGCAAGGAACACAAATAGCATGGAATGCGATGCGAATAGTAAGAATATGATAAAAAATGAATAGAAAACGCAGCAAAAGGAAATATGCATTACATATATGAGTCACACAGTTTTGACGTTTTGAAATAACACGAATCGTGGTGTTTAGAAAAAATAGGGGCTACAGTGTTTTTAAGAAAAGGTACGTCTTTTGAAATATCCGTAGTATCCCTTGGTATGTCTTAAAAATTCTCATGATTCGTTAGTTTTGGAAATATGTATGACTCGGGTCCAGTCAAGCATCTACTAGGTAAACTACAGATCTAACTACCAAGCCAATCGAAAGGGGTATGGAAACCACCTAAATCTGAGTCGATATATATACATATACATAATAGTCTGTGATCCCGCCTCAATAGTACCACGTACGATACAATATATCATATGAAATCCTCAAGTCAAGAGTGCGGATCTATCATCATAGCTATCTCGTACGGTAAATCCGTCATACGGCATCCCAAATCTGGGTACGGGTCAACTATCACCTCTATCTCATCATTTATCTGGTATCTTTATCATCACATCATGAATTAGGAGTATTGATCTACAGTCTACTACAATCTGATACCATAAACATATATGAATGCGTGTGTATGAAAATACATCGCCTACCGATCCTATCATCACATGTCGTATCTCATAATACGATTCAAATCACATCACCGATCTCGTAGCATCATGCTCAATCTCATCGACTCATCTCCAAATATCATCCACTATCCTCATTATCCAACTATAGGTATACATATACATATATATATATATATACATAGACCCATAACTATATATGTGTGTGTGTATATATATATACGTATCCCCATATACGCACAAGTAATAATAATGCATGCAAGGGTGCGTGTGTGCGTGTTTACAAACCTATCATATGGTTCGCGACTAAGAAATCAACCATGACACTATCATCCCAATTCACAACACGTATGCAATATATAACATATCATAAACTACACTACAAACTGCGGGGGTGCTATACGCCATCCACCCGACTTCCCCCGTAGATATATATCAACTCACCTTGATTTTCATTTGCTGATGCCGACGTCGCCACTCACTTGCTTGTCATCTCGAAGTCCACATAGGGGTACCTACATATCACAATGTATCGTATCGCATTAAAATCCAAATCGAAACCAAAACGACAAGCGGAACTCACATAGGTCAAAACCTATAGTTTGCTCTCGCAAATTAACCAAACATCCCAAGTCGTTGATGTACAAACATCCAACAACCAATTACAATTGCAAATATCAAAACTTATCATTCAAAATACGGAAAACACGTCTAAAAATCATACTAAAATGCTTCCAGATTTTGACTCAGGCCAAATCCAGGTAAGCAAACAACACTGGGGTGATATATAGGGTGTATATGACCTACTGAAGCAACCTGGGCACCTAACTCACTAAAGTGGCCGAGCCCTATACCCGAAAATCCGAGCTCACCGGCCTATGGGTCTTGGATTGGGTTTGTATTTGTAGGGTGACCTCCTAGTGGTCCATCTAGGCTTGTGGTATTGTTTTCTTTTTAAGTAATGGCCTCGGTTCACTCCAGATTTCCCTGCACACACCAAATTCTCACAAAACCGACATGAATATTTTCAGTTTTGGGTTTTCAGGTTTTTACTTCAAGTTTGGTATGGGTTTTTAACACTTAGGGGTGTTTTCTAGTCACTAATACACTCATAAATAACATCACAACTCAAGAATCCCACAACCCTCTTCTAGGAATTTCCTAAGTTCATCAAACCACACTAAAACACAACTAAACACATATGGATACTAAAGTGAATGAAATACAAGGCTAATTTCAATGGAAGTACCTCATTTGGCAACTCAAGAACTTTCTTGAGTTGCCCAAAGTGTCCAAAATCTTTCCTTTCTTGGTCTAAAATGTAGCTTGTGAGCTAGTGCACATTTTTTGTGAAATGGGGATGGACTTTGGATGAAGATTTGAGTGTGTTGTGAGGGTTTTTAGAGGAGGGAGGAGATGGAGCTGCTATGAGAGAAAGAAGAGGTAAGAATGATGAGAAAGATGAAGAGGGAAACAAATGAGAGCAAGTCAACACAACCCCTCACCCTCCCTCTCTCTCTCATGCCCATACCTTGCAGGGTTACTAGGCACTCTCACAAGGGTCTATAAGAAATCAACCATGCCCGATTTAAAATTTAGACGTGCCGAACAACCCTAACAAAGATCTTTAAACTAGAGATTAGGAGAAACAAAGCATGTTAATCACTTTAACACTAAGAGTTTGGGATTACAACCTTTGTAGTCCGGTCCTTCATTTCTAAAGCTCCGTGTTGTGGTCCCTTCGCTGCGATCATCGAGTATCCAGACTCTCGAAAAGCTCCACGAAGAGAAAGATGCAAGCTTGCTTCCGATCTTCGATAACTAAGATGATCTACCTTGAAGTTTCTTTAACACAAGCTCTCACTCACTAAATGAAGTGAACACCCTAATTTAAATGGCTAGGATAGATTAGGATGATGAAATAGGATTTTAGCTCTCATTTATTATCAAATTCTCACTCTAATTCATCACAAAATGAAAACCTAGAAATCTTTTTCAAAGCTCAAGGAAGAAGAAGAATAATAGTAATCCTTTTGTGATGAATAATGAAAGTCAAGTGTAAGGTTAGAAATGCAACCATGGTTCATATAACCTTTATAAAGATTTAACTAAGGTTAAAGGGTTTGGTTGGGTTAAACAAATATCTTGCAAAATATCAAAACAAATATCTTTGCACAAAACAAAACAAAACCTTCTAGAAGGTTCTAGAAAAGATTAACCCAAATCAAACCCTAACCATGTTTAATCTCCAATAAACATGTTGCATTAATAACCCTAATATGTTACAATATTATATATCACATATACAATATTTATTGTAACAAAATAAAATAATACAATTAACATATATCGCATATATAACAATGTATTACCGGAGTGAGAAAAAGAATCTTTTAGTGAACCTATATTAGTTAATGTAATTTAATATATCAAATATATAATTATACATTAAATTATCGAATCAACACTTGATCCGATAATCCGTCTATTTCACAAATAACCGACTAATATAATCTGTATTAGTTTATCGAATCAACTCTCGATCCGATGACCCGGCTATATCACATATACCCGGCCGATATCTCATATCGCGAGAATCTAATACGGTATCACATTCACGTTTTGTTCTCGGTCCCGCACATATCATATATGTGCTCCTACTCCGTTTTTCCTGAGCCAAGAAACCTCTGTGTAGGACTCTAAAGAATCGTCAATACGCCGGCACTAGGTGATGATCATATCAAACACCCACAAGATGCAAGCGGTCAGCTAAACGTAACAGCCACCTAGGTATTGAGCGCTCAGAAGATCAACAAGCAAGACTGTACATTCTCCAGTGAATCCAGTCAGTAACACTCCCGTAAAATCCGGTCTCTTCGTCTGATATGTCGCATATCTCGCCTAGGGGTGGTAAATGTCAGACCCCAGTAGCTTGATAAGTCGTGGCGATATGAGGTCTATAACAGTTTGAGAAGCTACTGATAACACTTACCATTAAATCTCAGCAACCCTTGCCAGGGATTTCCAGTTATAGCCAATCGAACACAGCGCAACATCAACTCCCTATACCGGGAGAGACGAATCCCCTCCTATCGCTCATTGTCTCCATTTGATTCGGGACTGTACCCAAAAGACACTTTTTTGCATGCCGTCTTGGACGTTGTATGATGGAAACCAAAGCACAGTGGGAATCATACAAGGCTCTATGACGATCTCGGGTCTACAGACTAACCTGTACCCGTGTCATCAGAGAACTGCCATCTGACGTGAGGTATAATACCATCTGGGAGTTCTCGGCGAGTCCGTCCAGTATACCCAGTCTCCACTGAGCACCCGTACACCATCCTTGATGTCAAACACCGATGGATATGGGATCATCCATCGCCCATCATATGGGTCAAGATGCGTATACGCTAGTCTGCTCTGGAGTATCGATGCCCTGTCTCGGTACTCCCACGACTAGGAACAATTATATGATGTACTTGTTGACTACCGTGGCCCCACTATTATGATCTCATCATAGTCCCAGTAGTCGAGTACATATCCTAAGGGCTTTATCAACATATAACATAGAGACAATTAGAGTACAAGTTAAGATAAAGAGCAACCAGATAGCGTACTATCAGGTCGAGCAAGAAAGTCCTCCCTATATATGTCCAAGCGTCCACTACAATATACATCGTATGTACAGTAATGGCCTCTGGGGCACACATATAACTAAGAATCTCCCACTTGCACTAGGGCCATCTGTTGTGGTATCGCATACACAACAATTAGCTGTGGTTGAATTATCTCATACTCAACCATCCCATAAAAGTCTCTACTGGGAAAAAGGCCTTTGTGAGTGGATCCGCGCTATTGTCTTCTGTGTCTACTCTCCTAACCTCGATCTCCCTGGAGATCAACCATCTCCATGATCAGGTGATACTGCATAAGAATTATATCTGGATTTCTGATGGGACGGGGGTTCCTTGGCTAAAGCCACAACTCCATTGTCACACAATGGTAGGAACTAAGTTCATCTCATGAACTATTATCTATATCCAGACTGCCTCTTTGGTAGCATCCTTGGTAATGATGTATCTTGCCTTTAATCATCTAGTAAGTCACGGTATCTAGCTTGGAACTCTTCCAACATACCGTCCCTCCACTAAGGGTAAAGACAATGCCTGCGACTGACATTCAGTCGTCCTTATCACCCTGGAAACTTTTCCACTGATTCTCCCCAGGATCGATTGATACCATCTCAGTACAGCTAGTGAGAATCCTAACATCCAATTAGATCTATCTCATAGATCCAAAACCCAGGATTTAGTAGGTATAGCTTTGATCCTATATGAAGAATCCATGTGATAAGTGGAGATTGACCGAGCGTAGCATAGGAAACTCCTTCCCTATCAAGAGTATGTCATCCACGTACTCTACGAGGATCACCATCATACTCCCTACTACCTTTTTGTATATACAAGGTTCATCTACCATTTTGATGAAGTCAAACTCTTTGACTACCACATCAAAACAGATGTTCCAACTCCGCGATGCCTGATTTATTACATAAAATATCATGATCACGTTTTCGCTGCTCCATTGTCTACGAATCCTTCTGGCTGTGTACTTATAGACGCTCTCTTCTAAATCATCATTTAGAAAAACAGTCATGACACCCAACCGCCAGATATCGTAGTCATGGTAGGTAGCCGTGGCAAGTAGGATCTGGATGGACTTAAGCATAGATTTGAAAGTCTCAACTTTTCCATGTACACCAAGTAATCTTCTCAAGATATACTTGTTCCTGATGGGGATTTAACCCTTCAGATAAAGCAACCAAAGTCCATACTTTGTTGGTGTATAAGGATTCCATCTCAGATAGCTAAGCATCCAGCCAATCTTACAGAGTCCACGCCTAATGGCCGGCTCGAAAATAGTTGGGTCATCATCTCATGATGCAATCCTTGCTCCCACTGTCATAGAGAAAACCGAAGTATCTCTCAGGTGGGTAAGAAACCCTACTAGATCGGCGGAGAGGCTGAGGTTCGTTGGAAACTATTGAATCCTTCGGTTCTACCAAATCATTAGCTGCAGTTTGTATAGCTGGAACTGTTTCCAGTTCTACCTCATGACCACTAATTTCTTCACAAGAAATTCCCTTTCACAAAGGTGGCATGTTGAGAAACAAAACTACTTTTGTTCCTCGGTTAGGTAGAAGATATTCCCTTGCGAATGCTTTGGATATCCAACAAATTTCTACAGAACTGACTTTGCCTCGAGTTTGTCCGGATTATGCTTTTAGACATAGGCTGGACAACCCCAACTCTTAACATACTTAAGATATGGGCTCTTCCCATTCCATATCACATATGAAGTGGTAGGCAACTGATTTGATTGGAACCCTATTCAATAGGTATGCAGCTTCTCATGTGCATAACTACCAAAAGGAAATAGGAAACTCAGTAGTACTCATCATAGAGCGCACCATATCACATAGGGTGCTATTGCTCCGCCTCGATACACCGACGTACTGTGGTGTATTCGGAGGAGTGATGCTGAGAGAGAATTTCATTCTCCTTTAGAATAGTTCAGGAATCCTGTGCTCAAGTATTCTCCTCCTTGATCTCATCAAAAGACATAATACTTTTACCCATTTTTGGTTCTCTACTTCTAACTTATATTTTGTGATTATCTCAAAAGTTTCGGACTTGTGTTTCAACAGGAACATATGTCTGAATCTTGAGAGATCAACAGTGAATGTAATGAAATACAAAGAACCGGTCTTGGCATATGTAGATAGGGGACCTTCATACATCAGCATGTATCAATCCTAAGAGTTCACTAACTCTTTCTCTATTTCCAATAAACGGAGCTGTGGTCATCTTATCTCTGTGACATGACCGGCAAGTTTCACAAGATGTAATTTCAAACTAATTTAAATATACATCTATATGTAACTTCAGCTAGTCGGGTCGCATTGATATGACCTAGTCTACAATGCCTTAAGAAGGATCCGTTCATTTCTGAACTCTTCCTCTTATGTGTGTTCTGTACGTTAAGAACTGTAGTTTGATTTAGAACGTCTATGCTTTTAGATAACATGCCTGAACCGATCAACTCTTGATATAGAAAATGTTCAAAACATTATCCAACAATACAAAATTATATCCTTCTTTACTAATAAAGAGACTGATATGATGTTCTATATTAGGTTCGGTATCTAATAACATTCATTCAGAATCAATGTATTCTGGTAATACAGGGTGATAACTGCCAACAGTCTTGGCTACAACACTTGCACCATTTCTATCACATGAAATTTATCACCCGTTCTCAGTTCTCTACCTATCTATAGCCCAGGTAACAAATTACATATGAAGGATCCTGATCCGGTATCAAATACCCAGGACGTAAAGGATATTTGAGAAACAGTTCTATGTTAGGAACACACCCGAAGAAGATGCGTCAACATGCACTTTCTTCGTTTGGGCGGCATGGGAATTCTGATAATCCCCTATTTCCTGCTCTGTCTTATAACAATTATAAGTTGGAGCGGGACCAACGTTCCCTAGCGCAGTATAACAAGTGGGTTCGGTTAATACATCCGTATTATTGTCTTGATTAAGGCATGACATAGTTGCAACCAGGAGAGAGAGAGAAGAAAACACTCAGCGTGCGCTTTTACAAGATTAGATTGATTATCAATATATCTAATCAGGATGTCTCCCACTGTTTTAGTCAAATCTTCCTTCAAACCCTAAAAGGAAAGACTAGCCGGGATTAATTACACTCTACAAGTTCGCCAATCTTTCAGCCAGGCCAGTGTCGGTACTTTGAGGGAGGTTCCCCGCGCTTTCGCATGGACCTAATTAAAATAAACCTCGTTTTCCTAGGGGAGTAACCCCGTTAACACCTTTCTAGACACCTACTTTATCGGCTAATTATAATGTGTAAAACTCTCCCAGGAGTAACTCTTACTCGTAGCGGGTATCGGGATCCAACTATCTCATAGAAGGTATGCAATCTCATTGCAAATTTCAACGCTTGAAATTCCCAATAATATTTTACCCCTAGTGACTTATGACCTTAACTATGGTCAACAAATCATAAGCACTAGTGATGTTCAACCCGTCATTTCGTGATTAATTAGACCCACTCACATGACCCTTAACTAAGGTCAACAAAGTCACATGATTGTTCTAACTAATCGCATCATATGCTATATAGGAAGACATCACTTAGCTACCGTACACTGTGCCTTAACTAAGGTGAACAAACACAGCACGAATACTAAGTACTCTACTTCCTAAATTGACAGAGGGTTACGATAAGTTTTTAAGAAAACCCTTTGCGTAATGAACTTGATATCGTTGTAGAATCGTGTGATTTTAAATGGAATGTTTCCGAGGCCTTTTCTAATTTTGCTAAAGAGGTCACTCCCGGTGAAGGGATCGTCGGCTCTTTCCTCATCGAATAAGGTGCAGGATATTTCACAAATACCACTATGCAAAGAAAAAATCCAATCCAAGCGCGCCAAATATGCGCAAGAATCCAAATCAAATGCACAGAGTGCACGAAATCGATATCAATATCATAATCGAAATCGCCGGTATACAATAAACCTCAATGCAAATCAGGTATACTGCGGTATATATAATTTCACAACCATGTGCATAAACGTGCACAAATCAAATCAAAACACTAAAAGTGCATGAAACTATGCAAAAAGCAGAAGTCAAATCATATGCATATCGTTGTCATGAAATCAAAATCAACCTCTCGAATGACATCAAAATGAAGTCAAGTGCAACCGTAGTGTACAAAATCTCAATCATGCAAACAAATCGTCCAAAATTCCGAAATCCAAAAATGACAGATGCGTGATATTCGAACCACCAAATCCCAGATCGTAAACACTGTCGTCGATATGTCCTTCCTTCGCAGTCGAGAAGGTGTCGGTGCATCCAAAACTAGCAGAGCAACATATCTACTTGCCTCCTGTTCATTGTTTGGCACCTGGTGCCTTAGGCTCTTGTTTCTCACTGCGAATTGCTAGATATATAGCTCCTCGGCTCAACGGCTCAATATGGAATAACGACGGAAACAGTCCCGCTCTGGCACATCTCTAAAGATCTCTGGCCAACTATCTCGTCGACGATGCTGAACTCTGGCTTACTGGGTGTGCACAATATGACCACTCTTGGGTCCAAGTCTTCTCGTAGTATTATTCCAGAAAGGTCCTATCGAAGTCTCTCCCAAATCTCGTTTCTGCCGAACTGCCCGGAAGTTATCATCCTTTACTAAATCTGTTTCTTGTTCCGGAACGGCTGCATACTCATCACGACTCCTTCTGGAAGATATATCCCTATATAACGCCTCTGTATGCGTGTCACATCTCTGATGTCGGCGGAGTGGAACGTCATCTCATCAAGATCTCGTACGAAGCTCTTACTCCACTTTTCTTTAATGTCGACCGATTCGGACTCGTCTCCTCATGGCTGCATAGACTACGCTCCAACGGCTATACACGTATCTGGAGTCTCCCAAGCAATGTATCCCATCACATGATATCCGAATGACGTCGAACCTTCGATCGATTCGTCAAGTTCCATAATCCCCCAAGAGCTCAACATCTTGACTACAGTTTAATAGTATCGAGTACATGCCACAGCACCTATGGACCAACCATAGAAGGGCAAACCTAAGCCTCATTAATGGCACCGCAGAACTGCCGCAAACCCTAAGGTTCAAAGGCTTTCACATGGTCATTATGTCGAGTTAGTGTTTCATTCCCCTAGAGGGTCTGTAGAATTACTTGCATGTCTTTCCGAATATTTTAAACTTGGAAAAATAGGTTTCTGACATTCGATCGTCTTTTTCGACTCTAAACGTACCTGTGTGAAGTCTTCTCTAGCTGAAATCAATCAATCTGATGACCTCGCATCGGGGTAAGCGAACGAACCACATGTCCTAGCCATTCATCCTCGGGTGACTAGCGACCTTCTATCATAACTCTAAGCCTAACAAGGGCTGAAGTAGCTCCAACATCTGGGGCGGTATCTTGTCATTCGCTGCAACAACTGGCTCATTCGTCCGCACGTTGAATAGTGCCTCAATCATCAAGTACAATCGGTACATTGACGGTCATCACATTCTGGCTGGCCTCTATCAGTGGCCCAATCCTCTGTTGCTGAATTGCACGTCCGAGTAATCTCGTAAAAACGATCCATCAAACGCTCCTGGCACGAAAAAACAATAAAACGACGCCTCTCTATGCAATAGTATGTCCCTGGAATCACGCCCTGGTCAGTCCTCGTCCGTGACGAGCTCATGCTGACCGCAACTCTAGCCGTAGCTCTCTCTGCCCGTGTAATCGTGGCAGCAAGATCATAAACCGATTTCGATGAGGATAGAAATGAATATAATGCTGTGCAAGGAAATGTACATCCTAAGGCTTCTTAAGCGGAGTAGCGTATCGTAAGTATGCCGCAGAACATACACACGGTACGTCACTCTACTGAAGTCACATACTTCATCAACCAAGGTCAACCTACGCGATGAAAGTACGGTTCTAATACCCCTTCGACTAAGTCTAAGTTCCGTAAGGTCAAGCCTAAGTTCGTAATATATACAACGCTCTAGGCTCCGTATAGTAAAAGTTAGACTCGAACCAAGGTTAACCTAGGGCTCTGATACCAACTTTGTCACGACCCGAAATGGCACGTGACTGGCTCTTGAATCATATGAAGTCTAAAAGACCCCCATCTAATTCAAGTAAGCCAAAAGCCCAGAAATCTAAAACCATTTTAAATAATAAATAAAGGAAAACTTGTTTATAAGCAAATGGTTTTAATATCATAAGCCGAATTATGCATTTTTAAAACATCATGTCTTTTCTGAAAATTTCGACAGAGTTTCATTTGTAAATACTGGCCCCGAATGGGGTACAAAATGAATAGTATACGAAATGATAAAACGCATCCACAAGCGGGAGCTAGCTCTTCGTTAATCGACGGTCACAACCACACAAGCAATATAATATACAACGCCAAAGGGCGAGGATCAAAACTCAAAAGGAAACTCAAAACAACATGAAAACCTATAATAATACAAGCGCGACTCTACGGTCGAAATAATATACAACTGGTGTCCTAAGTCTACAAATAATACAAGTCTGGTTGATAGAGTTACTAAATACAACTGATTAAAATAAATACAAGGGTGTTCACGATGCGAGTGAACCCACCTACCAAAGCAATCACCCGAAAAGGGACAGTGTGCCAGCAAAGCCGCAACGAACCTGCACGGCAAAACCTGCAAGAAACTGTGGCACAATGGGGGTGAGTTTCCAACTCGTGAGTAGAAAACATAACAGAGCAGAAATCATATGTATTACTCAATCCTAGGTCAATACGATCATAATATATATATCCTCAAAATATATCCTGAAGCATAAAAATATGGCTAGGGTATACATCTATGCATAAGTATAATACCAAGTGCTCGTGTCAGTGCCTCAGGTAACAACATATCATATGTATGATGTATGAATGCATGAAAATAGAATGCATTCAACCAAGAAATCAATGCCTGTAAGCATATGGATCTCGTCCACGTGTCAACCAATGACGCAACAATGTCATGCATGTAAATATCATAAAAGCATATGCATGTAAATATGAGGATATAAATCAAGGGGTGTCCCTCGCGACACATCAAAATCATGGAACCTGCGTGTCCAACATCGACACTCGAAAACATCATGAAAACCGTGTCCAGCATCGACACGTAAATCCTCATATCTCGGGCTCCATCAGTCCGGATCGGTCTATAACATCTCTCGACTCCGGTCGGTATCCTCTGGATATCTGCCAGGCCCAACCAATCACCGATAGGTAGTATTCCCTCTGCCAGGCTCACCGTCTATATACACAGCATCCCTTTCTTGCCCCGGGGCACCATACCGGGTCAACCATGTAGCCGCAATCGGCTTCATCCAGCTCCTCGAATCGGGTTTCACATGTCATACTCAGAACCGAGAAAACAGATGTTGGACGCACTGAAATATCATATCAAGAGAAACTGGGTTTTTAAAACAGTACTTACTTTCTTTTGAAATAACCACGGTTCTCAAATCCAGAAATCCCATGAAAACAACATATCTCAATGCGTATAATCATAAAACATGATGTATGCTACATATAACAGAAATGTAAGCATATCCGTATATCATATAACATGGAACAACACTATGTACATATCAAGGGAAAACCCCTTTTTTTAAATGAATCCAGTTTTTAAATATATCCTGCGGTTCCCAATTTCCTCCAAGTTAAATGAGATATCATATAAAGGTGCATGCAACTATAGCAGACAATCCATGCAATGTATCATATCAAAATGCAGCAATTATACTGTGTAGTGACATGGCAATTATCGATAATGAAGTGTGTGAGACGGCAAGTAAGTGTACGTGAAGCATACGCATCAACAATAATGGTGCTGGTATCCTGATAGCATGAATTTCATAATAACCGTAGGGAACACAAATAGCATGCAATGCGATGCGAATAGTAAGAATTTGCGGAAAAATGAATAGATAACGCAGCAAAAGGAAATATGCATTAAATATATGAGTCACACAGTTTTGACATTTTGAAATAACACGAATCTTGGTGTTTAGAAAAAATAGGGGCTACGGTGTTTTTAAGAAAAGGTACGTCTTTTGAAATATCCTTAGTATCCCTTGGTATGTCTTAAAAATTCTTATATTTCGTTAGTTTTGGAAATACGTATGACTCAGGTCCAGTCTACCATCTACTAGGTAAACTACAGGTCTAACTAACAAGCCAATCGAAAGGGGTATGGAAACAACCTAAATCTGAGTCGATATATATACATATATATAATAGTCGTGATCCCGCCTCAATAGTACCACGTACGATATAATATATTATATGGCATCTTCAAGTCAAGAGTGCGGATCTATCATCATAGCTATCCCGTACGGTAAATCTGTTGTACGGCATCCCAAATCTGGGTATGGGTCAACTATCACCTCTATCTCATCATTTATCTGGTATCCTAATCATTACATCATGAATTAGGGGTATTGATCTACAGACTTGTACAACCTGATACCATCAACATATATGAATGCGTGTGTATGAAAACACATCGCCTACCGATCCTCTATCATCACATGTCGTATTTCATAATATGATTCAAATCACATCACCGATCTCATGGCATCATGCCCAATCTCATCGACTCAGCTCCAAATATCATCCACTATCCTCATTATCCAACTATAGGTATACGTATATATATACATAGTCCCATACCTATGTGTGTGTGTGTGTATATACGTATCTCCATATACGCACAAGAAATAATAATGCATGCAAGGGTGTGTGTGTGTCCGTATGTGCAAACCTATACTATGGTTCGCGACTAAGAAATCAACCACGACACTATCATCCCAATTCACAACACGTATGTAATATATATAACATATCATAAACTAAACTATGAACTGGGGGGGTGCTCTACGCCATCCACCCGACTTCCCCCGTAGATATATATCTACTCACCTTGATCTTCGTTTGCCGATGCCGACGTCGCCACTCGCTTGCTTGTCATCTCGAAGTCCACATGGGGGTACCTACATGTCACAATGTATCGTATCGCATTAAAACCCAAATCAAAACCAAAACGACACGCGGAACTCACATAGGTCAAAACCTATGGTTTGCTCTCGCAAATCAACCAAATATCCCTAGTCGTTGATGTACAAACATCCAACAACCAATTACAATTCCGAATATTAAAACTTATCATTCAAAATATGGAAAACATGTCCAAAAATCACACTAAAATGCTTCCAGATTTTGACTCAGGCCAAAACAAGGTAAGCAAACAACACTGGGGTGATATAGGGTGTATATGACCTACTGAAGCAACCTGGGCACCTAACTCACCAAAGTGGCCAAGCCCTATACCCTAAAATCCGAGCTCACCGGCATAAGAGTCTTGGAATGGGTTCGTATTTGTAGGGTGGCCTCCTAGTGGTCCATCTAGGTTTGTGGTATGGTTTGCTTTTCGAGTAATGGCCTCGGTTCACTCCAGATTCCCCTGCACACACCAAATTCTCACAAAAAAGACATGAATGGTTTCAGTTTTGGGTTTTCAGGTTTTTACTTCAAGTTTGGTCTGGGTTTTTTACACTTATGGGTGTTTTCTAGTCACTGATACACTCATAAATAATATCACAACTAAAGAATCCCACAACCCACTTCTAGGAATTTCCTAAGTTCATCAAACTACACTAAAACACAACTAAATGTTGGGGATAGTGCCCTCAGAGTCAATTATTGGATCACAGGCACGTGATTGCAATGATTGAGGGAGTACCTATACCGTTAGAACAGTCTTACTCAAGATGATAGTATGCTATCTGGTTTATCTTTATCATCGTGTATTGCTTTAGGTGACCTTACAAGTCACTATTGCACATTGATAGAGCCCTTAGGATTCTTGCTTGACGGCCAGCAGTATGATGGCGATCATATACGTCGGAGCTGGGGTCTATAAGCACATCCTTAAAAGGTCCCTAATCGTGGGAGTTTTCGAGACAGGGTATCGATACTCCAGAGTAGACTGGTGTATACAGTCGAGACCCCGACAAGGGGCGGTGGCCGGTCTCACAAGCCACTGGTGTAAGTTGGTTCACCTAAGATATATACAGGTGCTCATTGGGTTATGAGTACACCGGACAGGACTCGCCGGGAACATACTAGTTGGTCTTATACCAAACGTCAGATAGCAGTTCCCTGGTGACATGTGTACATGTTAGTTCATCGACCTGAGATCGTCATTTGTCTCGTGTGAGTTCCCACTGTACTTTGATTACAACCCTACCACGGCTCAAAGGAGTCGTGCAAACAGGTTTTAGTTGGGTACAGTCCCGAGCCACATGGAGGCAGTGAGCGGATCTACAGGGGTTCGTCCCTCCCGGTATTGGGGGTGAGGTCACGCTATGTCTACGGGAGCCATTACACGAAGTCCTTGGCCAATGCAGGAGATTTACTGGTAGGTATTCCAGTAGTATCTCAAGGTGTTCTGGGCTACACTCCGACACGACTTGTACCGCTTTTGGGGGTCTGACTTTTACCAACCCCCTAGGCCCGCCATGCGATGCTCATGGACGAACGGACCGGACTGTACGGATATTGTCACTGACAGGCTCAGTAGGGTGTCAGGATGAGTTCCCTCATCGACGTCCCATTTGGTCAATAGCTGGTAGCCCGTTACGTATGGCTAATACCTCTGACGTGCTAGTGGTTAAATCCACAGCCAAAGTATTGACGAGTCTTCAGAGTCCCCCACAGACAGTTTCTCAAGTTTCAGGTGAAACGCTGTAGAGGCCGTATGGAGATATGGCAGGGTTCGATCATATACGTGCGGTATTGCATGGATCATGATCGGACGGATAATACTAGCGGGCTTTGGTTTAAGCCAGATCCTAGTATTGTACAGTGTAGATTTTGTCTCATTGCATTTGTATTCGGTCGGAATACAAATGCGGGTATGTATATGTAAGTGCACGGCGGCGCCCCGGTCGTCAATCCGACGACCAAATGCGGAAACGGTGATAAACTTTAATTTTGCGGACTTAGCAAACCGGCACCACCACGCACTAAACCCCGGATCGGGCCATTAAACTAGGACTACCAAAGTAACAAGATAGGGAAGAGATATACCGAATGATCCGAGTCCTCCGGTCTTCTTGTCGTCGTCCCGATCTCTCGCGGAAACTCCGGTCTTTGCCTCCTTGCCGGAAGGGCACCACATCGCCTGCATCTTTTACGGGCTCCCGCCTCAATACCGAGGCAACTCGGGCGCGAAGCTGGCGAGTCGACGCGTCCAAGATTTGCTGTAGAAAGTGTAGTGTAGAGCTTATGTCTCATTTGGGGTTTGTTGCCTTTGAAGATGATGGAGGAATCAAGATAAGAAAAATGGTGCTTGCATTTTTCTAGCATGAAATGAGATGAACAAATTTTCCCTCTTGAAAAATGATCCTCTCTTCTTCTTCTCTCAAGTATAAAAAAAAACTTATCATCTTAGAAAATGGTGGAGGAAAGAATATGAAGCATGAAGGGAGGTGATGGTAGGAGCACAAGTGGTGACCACATCAAAAGACAAAGAAACATCAACCATGCTTCACACTTTTAAACCCATACCCTCTAATTAATCACAATTAATGCAAGAGAATCAAAATGATGGTGGAAAAGATATGATGCTATCATAATCAAAACAATTGCAAGAAACCCCCCTCCACAAATGTTATTTGCACAATTGCAAATAACCCCCTCCATCGGAAAAGTCCGGCCGGGAAAGAACAAACGAAAACCGGCCGGAACGGAATGCAAACTGGCAACTCCAGAAAACTGGTCCCGTAATAAATTACAGGAAAACCCCGATACTGTGCATACACACCCGCATCTGTATTCCGTCCGGATACGAATGCAAAGAGACAAAATCTACACTGTACTAAACTAGGATCCGGCTTCAAACAAAGCCGGCTAGTAATATCCGTTCGATCCCGATCCGTGCAATACCGCACGTATCTGACCGAACCCTACCATATATCCATACGGCCACTAGTACAAACCGTCCGATCCTGATCCGTGCAATACCGCACGTATCTGATCGGACCCTGCCATATCTCCATACGGTCTCTACAGCGTTTCGCCCGAAAACTTGAGTAACTGGAAGTGTGGTGGACTCTAAAGACTCGTTAATACTATGGCTGTGGATTTAACCACTAGCACGTCAGAGGTATAAGCCAATACGTGACGGGCCACCAGCTATTGACCAAAAGGGACGTCGATGAGCGAACTCATCCTGACACCCTACTGAGCCTGTCAGTGACAATATCCATACAATCCGGTCCGTTCGTCTACGAGCATCACATGTCGGGCCTAGGGGGTTGGTAAAAGTCAGACCCCCAAAAGCGGTACAAGTCGTGTCTGAGTGTAGCCCAGAACACCCTGAGATACTACTGGAATACCTACCAGTAAATCTCCTGCCTTGGCCAAGGACTTCGTGTAATGGCTCTCCTAGACACAGCGCGACCTCACCCCCAATACCGGGAGAGACGAACCCCCGAAGATCCGCTCACTGCCTCCATGTGGCTCGGGACTGTACCCAACTAAAACCTGTTTGCACGACTCCTTTGAGCCGTGGTAGGGTAGTAATCAAAGCACAGTGGGAACTCACACGAGACAAATGACGATCCCCAGGTCGATGAACTAACCTGTACACATGTCACCTGGGAACTGCTATCTGACGTCAGGTATAAGACCAACTAGCATGTTCCCGGCGAGTCCTGTCCGGTGTACTCATAACCCAATGAGCACCTGTATACATCTTAGGTGAACCAACTGACACCAGTGGCCTGTGAGACCGGCCACCGCCCCTCGTCGGGGTCTCGACTGTATACACTAGTCTACTCTGGAGTATCGATGCCCTCTCTCGAAACTCCCATGACTAGGGACCTTTTAAGGATGTGCTTATAGACTCCAGCTCTCACTTATATGATCGCCCTCATACTGCTGGCAGTCAAGCAAGAATCCTAGGGGCTCTATCAACGTGCAATAGTGACCTGTCAGGTCACCTAAAGCAGTACACGATGATAAAGATAAACCAGATAGCATACTATCATCTCGAGTAAGACTGTTCTACCGAGATAGGTCCTCCCTCAATCATTGCAATCACGTGCCTGTGATCCAATAATTGACTCTGAGGGCACTATCTCCAACAATCTCCCACTTGCACTCAAGGCTAATTATTGCGATGTCGCATACTCACAGCCCGTGTAATACCGAACACCCAACTCCTCTACTAGTCAGTCTCACAAAGCTCGTTTGCGAGACTATTGCGTTCGAGGAATAGCCTCAGCGAGTGGATCCGCTCTGATGTTTCTTTCTATGTCTCTCTATATCTCAATTTCGCGGAGAAAACCATCTCCCGAAATGAGCAATACCTGTCTTAGAGTGTCTGGATGTCTGATGGGACCGAGCTCATAAATGAACTCCAAATCCAAACTTCTTAGACTGTATCGTCAACTGAACTTAATCAGTATCCTGCGCCATGCCACCCTCAGTATTTCCTTGGACCACCTGTCCAAAATACTGTCCCTCGTCAGAAGGAAAACTATAACTCTGACAACCTCCTTGTCGTCCATGTCACCTTGGAAGCCTGGAATGATAACTGTCTCCCAAATGAGGCTGTCGTTATCATATCCCTAGAACATCCACTTATGTTCTAAAACTGCTTCCGACTGTTCCTCCAGGATTGGATCAATATCAACTTATTGCATCTAGTGCAAGAACAACATCTGGTGTGGTACTTGACATCTCATGATTGACTCAATTGCCAAAGCAAGTGATCTGCCAATCATGCACATCCCTCTCTACTTTAGTCTATAAGACACCTTTAGAGAGGGTGACTCCATCACCTGCAGGTACACTACCGTGCCAGGAGTCGTCCATTCTAAATACTCTTAGAATGCTGTCAGAGTACCCTTATTGGGAAACCACCCAAATCCAGATCTAAAACCATAGATCTAGTAACCAGTATGTCTGATATTATGTACAAGTCCTTTGTGGAGAAACCACTATGTGACGACCCAAGTATAACTGATCGTAGTATAGGAATGTCACTTCCTACCTTGTGTATGTCATCCAAATACCATGACATCACACCCTACTATCTTCTCAACTGATCCATCCCCTATTCTGATGACGTCAAACCCATGACTGTCACATCAGAAATAGATGATCTATCTCCGCTATATCTGCTTAAGTCTATAAATAGACATAAGCCTGATGTCCACTAATGCTTCCGCTGCTCCCACTGACTACGAAAACCCTCTGGCAGAGTCATATAGACGTGCACTTCTAAAGATAGTTTAGAACGACGCTATACTCGTCCTCCTGCCGGGTCTCGCATCCTGGAACAACAACAATGGCAAGTGTGGGTAAACAAGAACTTCCCTGTCACCGTCCTTGAGGCTACCGGAGTACCTCTCGGGTGCCTGAAGTTACCCACCTTATCTGCGGAGTGGCCAATGGAATGTCAAAACAGATTGAATCTTTAGGTTCCTTATCAAATCTTCAGTAATCGTTTGCGGTTCTGGAATCACTTCCAGTTCTACCATACTCCCACTACTGTTTTTGAAAAAATCCATTTTTATTAAAACTGTGGCGAGTCAAGAACAATATCACTATTGATCTTTTAGATGGTAGAAAATCAACCCTCGTCATAGCTTGGGTCAACCCACAAATAACCTTTACAGAAACGTGCCTTGAGTTATCCAGAGTCTGGTTTTAATCATAAGCCGGACAACTCCCCGTACCTTAACAATGTTAAGATATGAACTGTACTATATCCAATATAGAACCAGAGGCACTGATTTAATTGAACCAGATTCAAATCATGCAGCTGTCTCCAATGCATGTCAACTAAATGGAGAGAGGCCGATCAGCGTTACTCAATTTAGGAATGCTTCCAATTATGAGTAACCTGAAAGAGAAGCAAGTTCTCTTTATCATTACTATCAACTGAATACCATACACAAGTATCTACATCTTCAATCACTTTGAAGAATCCCGATACTTGCTACACCTGGTTCTCTACTCTATTCAAATACCTATAACTCCTCAAAACTTAGACCCTGTGTTTCTACGAAACACATGTCTAAGAACTAGAGAAGTTAAAAGTAAACAGAATATAGTATGAGGACCAACCCCTCTGTCCTAATGGACACTGGACAACATACAATACTCTGTATAAGTCCACTGAGTCTAACAACTTTTTCACTGTGTGTCGTAGGTTAAAAACTGTACTTATGGTTAAGAAGAATTACACCGCTGTTTAATGCTCCTTACCTAACCATCCAATGATATAGGTAAATGTCATCGACATAATATCAAAAGGTATATCTCACTCTATGAAAATAGACGTACAGATATATCAATTTGAAATTGGTGCATAACAGCGGATATTCAAAACCAAATATTTGCCGACCGGCAAACAGCCCAGGTGATCTCCTCAAATATCACTGATTACAACGAATCCTGATATAATGAGGATGATCACCTAATTCCCAATAACTTACTCCTACTCATCATCTGTAAAACCATACAAATGTGAGAATCATACCTGGTAAATACATACCCTGGAGTAAGTGTCTAAATGGGAAATCAGTTTTCTTTTAACAATACACAGTTGAACTGAAGCATTGAAATGTTTCGATGGGGTATTATGGTATTCCTAGTAATGCCTCTACCATTATCCAGATTCACAACTATAACCGTATAATTCTTTGCCACCTCTCCAAATCCCTTTATATGTCTTTAGTCGTTACCTTCTGCACACCCCTTTAGGCCAATTGGTTTTCTTCCTTCCCTACCGTTCGGCACCAGCCTAAGGTTTGGAAGAAGACTATCCAATTTGCGCAACGGGTGTACTGTCCTAATCCTAGGAGCACTCGCAATGCGAGAGAATGTGAGGATAAAAGACAACCAAATAAACCTTATTCCTATTTCTCCTGGACCAGAATCCATCCCCGAACTGGAACAAGTTCCTTTCGAGTTCGTATATAACCATACGATGGAGTATCCAATAAACTGTGGATCTTCGTAGTGATACAGAGTGTCCTGGAGAAATACAAAGGTGATTTAGGATTGGCGAAGAAATATTTGGTTTGGTCGTGAATATCATTCGCAATTTACTTTGCCCTCTTACTAATCCCTTGCTTTGTCTTAATCTTAATACCTTCTGCACACCGTTTAGGCTAATTGGTTTTCTTCATTCCCTACCGGTCGGCACCAGCCTAAGGTTTGGAAGAAGACTATCCAATTTGCGTAATAGGTGTACTATCTCCTAAACCAAGGAGTACTCACAACTCGAGAAAAGGTAAAAGGGAAAAGACAACTGAATAATCATATCCGTTTTCTCCAGAACCGGAAACCATCATCGAATCCCTTCGAGTTCGTATCTAACCATACGATGGTTTTGTCCAATGGAAGTGGACGTTCGTAGTAATACGGGGTGTCCTGGAGAAAAGGGTAAAAGTAGGAGTGGCAATGAGGTCTGTAACTCTGATAATCCAAAAGCCAGTGTTAAGAAGGTTCGGTCAACTTGGTCACTGAGTCAAAGTCTAGGGTCGGGTCAATGGTCGCTGCCAGAGAGAGAGAGAAAAGAAACACTCAGCGTGCACTCTAACCAAGATCAGAATGGTTACCAATTTATCTAATCTGGAAACCTCCCACTGTAGCTCAAATTCTCCTCCAAACCTGAAAGAAGAATTAGTCGGGGTCACCCGAGGAGTAAACCAACTCATCAATGGGAATCGGGATCCAACTATCATCGCATGATAACGTGACGGAATCCACTCACGGTATCACACTCCAGAAGGTATGCGCATATCTGGCAAGTTTCAGTTCTTTTGAAACTCACGATGTGGATTTTTACCCCATGCTCTTATGACCTTGACTAAGGCCAACAAATCATAAGTCACATGTCAAGTTCTACCCGTCATTGTCCAGGTTGATTTGAACCCACCCGTACAAGCCCTTGACTAAGGCCAACAAGGCTATACGACTGTCCCAAACCAACGCATCTATCTATGCTACATATGAATAACCAACAGCTACCAAACACTGTGCCTTGACTATGGCCAACAAACACAGCTTGAATACTATTGACTATCCATATGAAACGACGGAGGGCTATGAATGGTATCTGGCGAAAACCGTTAACGTAATGAACTTGAAATCGTTGAAGGAACGGATAGCTTTTTAGAAAATATAGTGACGAAAACCTTTACTAAAGAGGTCACTCCCGGTGAAGGGATCTCGGCTCTTTCCCCGTAGAATGGGGTGCTGGATATTCATAATGAACACCACGATGCAAAGCAAAAGTAATCGGTTATGGTGAAGTTAATGCCCTGACGCAAACTTCTGTCCAAGGGGTCACTCCCGGTGAAGGGATCTCGGCCCTTGCCTCGTCGACTGAGGAGCAGGATATTCCAAATGAATACCACGATGCAAAACAAAAGTGAACGTCCTTGCAATAACAGCTTTTTGAAAAAGTGTTCCAACAACATCAGAATAGGTTTGTTTAACTTGCATTGATCCGAATCAATGCAGTCCCATCAATTGATCACACCACAAAGAACGAAAATATACTGACGTACGTATATGCCATCCGCATTCGCCACTGGGTCCCGTCATCACCCGTTCGGTTAGCTAACTAACGGTAGAGCGGGGACTGGACTAGCGCGGATGAAAAACATATACAACATCTACTAATATATATACCAATATATAGTATTTCGCTCAAGGCGTGAATAAAATGCAACATCACAGAAATGTACAGCATCACAGAACAATACAGATATCTGGGATCCCCGGGTTTCACAGAGCCACTACTGAAACCCGACGTTCCCCTGGTCGTGTGGATAGCCTGTGCAATGAAATCCTATACCCCCTACGAGTGCGGCGAATAGCCAGCCAATCCTGGAGTGAAGCCCCTTCCGTCCCAATGCCATGAGATGCGGGCTTGTTGCCTTCTAGAACCCGGCTATCCGTGCACCCCTCCGCGGGGTAACCCTAGTACAGAAAGTAAAATATACATACAATGGGTACATCGACCGCAACCTGGTCGTGCCCCAAAAGAATAATACAAACAGGCAGTGACGGCAGTCCACATGTCGGACGCTCGCCCCGCAATATCAAATGTATATAATACAAGAACACTGTACTAGCATTGCATCCAGGCTATCCCCCACGACCGATCCGCAACATCACAGCAAATACATAGAACATCAACGTGAAAGTCACGTTCGCAAATCCGTCTAACCGGGCTATAGCAGTTAGACTGGATTTACCGATCGAGTGACATTCACGGTCGCAGATATAATGTAAATACTGTGAAAGATGTGTTTAAAATATCCGATCGATCAAAAATTAACAAGTGGGCCCCCAATCAAAACTGTAGCACTCACAGAAAACCTGGGCCCAATTTTAATATTCCAAAACCCCTAAAAATAGCCCAGAAGCCCACTGGAAAAAAATGATGCATTGAGGACTCCAATGTGCGGCGGAACCGCGGCCCCAGGGGGGTTTGGCCGCGGTTCCGCGCTCCAATCGTCGACTGAATGTATCGAATTTTTCCAGTAGTCTTATAGTCTCCAATACATCAATTTTAAACAACCTGAAAAATTTTTGGAGACCAAAAAATTTCAACAGAAAACTGTCGTGAACTAAAATTGGGTTTTTGGAATTTTGGTCGATCGGAACTGAAAAATACATCAAACGAAGCTAGACGAAGTTAATGGCGAGGCTCTGATACCACTGTAAGTGCACGGCGGCACCCCGGTCGTCAATCCGACGACCAAATGCGGAAACGGTGATAAACTTTAATTTTGCGGACTTAGCAAACCGGCACCACCGCGCACTAAACCCCGGATCGGGCCATTAAACTAGGACTAGCAAAGTAACAAGATAGAGAAGAGATATACCGAATGATCCGAGTCCTCCGGTCTTCTTGTCGTCGTCCCGATCTCTCGCGGAAACTCCGGTCGTCGCCTCCTTGCCGGAAGGGCACCACATCGCCTGCATCTTTTACGGGCTCCCGCCTCAATACCGAGGCAACTCGGGCGCGAAGCTGGCGAGTCGACGCGTCCAAGATTTGCTATAGAAAGTGTAGTGTAGAGCTTATGTCTCATTTGGGGTTTGTTGCCGTTGAAGATGATGGAGGAATCAAGATAAGAAAAAATGGTGCTTGCATTTTTCTAGCATGATATGAGATGAACAAATTTTCCCTCTTGAAAAATGATCCTCTCTTCTTCTTCTCTCAAGTATAAAAAAAAGCTTATCATCTTAGAAAATGGTGGAGGAAAGAATATGAAGCATGAAGGGAGGTGATGGTAGGAGCACAAGTGGTGACCACATCAAAAGACAAAGAAACATCAACCATGCTTCACACTTTTAAACCCATACCCTCTCATTAATCACAATTAATGCAAGAGAATCAAAATGATGGTGGAAAAGATATGATGCTATCATAATCAAAACAATTGCAAGAAACCCCCCTCCACAAATGTTATTTGCACAATTGCAAATAACCCCCTCCATCGGAAAAGTCCGGCCGGGAAAGAACAAACGAAAACCGGCCGGAACGGAATGCAAACTGGCAACTCCAGAAAACTGGTCCCGTAATAAATTACAGGAAAACCCCGATACTGTGCATACACACCCGCATCTGTATTCCGTCCGGATACGAATGCAAAGAGACAAAATCTACACTGTACTAAACTAGGATCCGGCTTAAAACAAAGCCGGCTAGTAATATCCGTTCGATCCCGATCCGTGCAATACCGCACGTATCTGACCGAACCCTGCCATATATCCATACGGCCACTAGTACAAACCGTCCGATCCTGATCCGTGCAATACCGCACGTATCTGATCGGGCCCTGCCATATCTCCATACGGCCTCTACAGCGTTTCGCCCGAAAACTTGAGTAACTGGAAGTGTGGTGGACTCTAAAGACTCGTCAATACTATGGCTGTGGATTTAACCACTAGCACGTCAGAGGTATAAGCCAATACGTGACGGGCCACCAGCTATTGACCAAAAGGGACGTCGATGAGCGAACTCATCCTGACACCCTACTGAGCCTGTCAGTGACAATATCCGTATAATCCGGTCCGTTCGTCTACGAGCATCGCATGTCGGGCCTAGGGGGTTGGTAAAAGTCAGACCCCCAAAAGCGGTACAAGTCATGTCGGAGTGTAGCCCAGAACACCCTGAGATACTACTGGAATACCTACCAGTAAATCTCCTGCCTTGGCCAAGGACTTCGTGTAATGGCTCTCCTAGACACAGCGCGACCTCACCCCCAATACCGGGAGAGACGAACCCCCGAAGATCCGCTCACTGCCTCCATGTGGCTCGGGACTGTACGCAACTAAAACCTGTTTGCACGACTCCTTTGAGCCGTGGTAGGGTAGTAATCAAAGCACAGTGGGAACTCACACGAGACAAATGACGATCTCCAGGTCGATGAACTAACCTGTACACATGTTACCTGGGAACTGCTATCTGACGTCAGGTATAAGACCAACTAGCATGTTCCCGGCGAGTCCTGTCCGGTGTACTCATAACCCAATGAGCACCTGTATACATCTTAGGTGAACCAACTGATACCAGTGGCCTGTGAGACCGGCCACCGCCCCTCGTCGGGGTCTCGACTGTATACACTAGTCTACTCTGGAGTATCGATGCCCTGGCTCGAAACTCCCACGACTAGGGACCTTTTGAGGATGTGCTTATAGACTCCAGCTCTCACTTATATGATCGCCCTCATACTGCTGGCAGTCAAGCAAGAATCCTAGGGGCTCTATCAACGTGCAATAGTGACCTGTCAGGTCACCTAAAGCAGTACACGATGATAAAGATAAACCAGATAGCATACTATCATCTCGAGTAAGACTGTTCTACCGGGATAGGTCCTCCCTCAATCATTGCAATCACGTGCCTGTGATCCAATAATTGACTCTGAGGGCACTATCTCCAACAGTATATACAGTCATGGGGTTTTCCTGTAATTTATTACGGGATCAGTTTTTGGAAGTTCCCAGTTTGCGTTCCGTTTCGGCCATTTTTCTTTGTATCTTTTTTTGGCTGAAAATTTGTGTGGAGGGGCTTATTTGCAAATGTGCAAATTTGCAAAGTGGAGGGTGTTTCTTATAAGTTGATAGCTTCATGATGGTTCTCATGATGGTTCTAGTATATGATGATTAGTTTGTGCATCATCACTTGCTCATGGAGATGGGTTATTGATTTGACTTCTTTGTTCATGATTGCTTTACTTTTAGAGATAAGATGGTTGATGGAGTGAAGACTTGGTTGTGATCATATTTTTCTAATCATCACTAATTTTTCATGCTTGCATTATTGCTTCCCCACCCGTTGACTTTTCTCTCTCTCCCCCTTCACCAAGCATGGGGCCGGCTACTTTAGGGGAGGGGGGATTCATTCATTTTTTATGGTGGAAAAATATTCTTCTCATTCTTGGCTTGCAACGAATTTCCTAACCCTCTCCAAAAAGCATTCTCCTTCATCTCCATTCCTAATGGCAACTTCATAACCCTTTGAGACAAAGTGATCCACACTTAGCCTACAGCATTCTTGGACATGTCGGCTCGCCAATTTCATGCCCGAGTTGCCTCGGTCCAGAGGTGGAAGCCCGTAAAAGAACCCTGCGATATGGTGCCCTTTATGACAAGGAGATGAAGACCGGAGATTCCGCGGGGAGATCGGGATGGTGGCCGAAGACCTAAGGACACGGATCGCTCGGTATAGCATTCTACCCATTCTCTAGTTAGCTAGCATTATGTTAATGGCCCGATCCGGGTTTTTAGTACGCGGTAGCGCCAATTTTTAAAGTTAAAGAAAAGTATCGTTTCCGCATTTTGGCCTCGTTTAGACGGCCGGGGCACTGCCGTGCACATACACTGGTATCAGAGCCACGCCATTAACCTAGTCTAGCTTGCTTTAACGTGTTTACACGTTCGATTGAACGGATTTTCAAAAAACCGCGTCTTCATGTCCAGTTTCTGTCGAATTTTTGCAGTGCTTAAAAAATTATTTGGTACATTGTAAAAATACGTGCAAGGTTTTTTATGGAATCTGTAATAATTTGGTCGCCTATTATCACTGTTCCACCGCGGAACCGTGGCCAAACCCATGCTTTGGCCGCGGTTTCGCGGCCATTATATGTCCTTGCTGCACCAAATCTTTACAGTGGCTCTCTGACATGGAAATAGGGTTTTTGGTATATTCTGTTTGGGCCCAGATTTTCTTTGAGTGCTACAGTTGTGCTTGTGGCCCACTTCGGGAAATTTAGTCGATCGAAAATTTTAAACACGTTAGTTCACAGTATTTACATTATATCTGCGACCGTGAATATCATTTGATCGGTAAACCCAGTCTAACTGCTATAGCCCTTTTAGACGGATTTGCGAACGTGATATTCACGTTGATGTTTTGTGTTGTGCTGTGATGTTGAGGATTTGTCGTGGGGATAGCCTGGATGCAATGGTAGTACAGTTTGGTTGTATATGTACATTTGATATTGCGGGGCGAGCGTCCGACATGTGGACTGCCGTCACTGCCTGTTTTTATATTATTCTTTTGGGGCACGACCGGGCTGAGGTCGATGTACCCGTTGTTTGTATATTTTTACTTTCTGTACTAGGATTACCCCGTGGAGGGGTGCATGGGTATCCGGGTTCTAGAGGGCAACGGGCCCGCATCTCATGGCGTTAAGACGGAGGGGGCTTTACTCTAGAATTGGCGGGCTATTCGCCGCACTCGTAGGGGGTATAGGTTGACCCAAGGAGGGGTGCCCAAGTTACCGGATTCCGTGAAGTGCTGGGTGGCCCATTCACGTTGCTGAAGGGGCTGCCTCGCTTCAGGTTTTGGTGGGTAACTTGTCGTGCCCGTAGGGGTCTAGGATTTCATTGCACAGGCTATCCACCCGACCAGGGGAACGTCGGGTTTCAGTAGCGGCTCTATGAAACTCGGGGATCCCAGATCTCTGTATTGTTCTGTGATGCTTATTACATTTCTGTGATGTTGCATTTTATCACGCCTTGAGCGAATATTATATATTGATATATATACTAGTAGATGTTGCATATGTTTTGCATCCGCGCTAGTCCAGTCCCCGCTTTGTCGTTAGTTAAGTAACCTAATGGGTGATGACGGGACCCAGTGGCGAATGCGGATGGCATATACGTACATCATTATTTTCGTTCTTTATTGGTGTGATCAATTGATGGGACTGCATTGATTCGGATCGATGCAAGCAAAACAAACCTATTCTGATGTTATTGGAACATTTTTCAAAAAGCTGTTATTGGAAGAGAGTTCTCTTTTGTTTTGCACAGTGGTATTCGGTTATGAATATCCAGCACCTCAATCAATGAGGTAAGGGCCGAGATCCCTTCACCGGGAGTGACCCCTTGGACAGAAGTTGGCGTCATGGAAATAACTTCAATATAGTCGATTACTTTTGCTTTGCATCGTGGTATTCAGTTGGAATATCCTGCACCTCATTCTACGGGGAAAGAGCCGAGATCCCTTGCCGGGAGTGACCTCTTTAGCAAAAGTTTTCGCTACTATATTTTTATAATGCTATCCGGTTCCTTCAACGATATCAAGTTCATTACGTTAAAGGTTTTTCGCCAAAAACCATTCATAGCCCTCCGTCATTTCAAATGGATAGTCAATAGTATTCAAGCTGTGTTTGTTGGCCAAAGTCAAGGCACAGTGATTGGTAGCTATTGGATATTCATATGCAGCATAGATAGATGCGTTGGTTTAGGACAGTCGTACTGCCTTGTTGGCCAAAGTCAAGGGTAGGTACGGGTGGGTTCAAATTAACCTGGAGAATGACGGGTAGAACTTGACATGTGACTTATGATTTGTTGGCCAAAGTCAAGGTCATAAGAGAATAGGGTAAAAAATCACATCGGGAGTTTCTAAAGAAACTGAAACTTGACAGATATGCGCATACCTTCTGGAGTGTGATAGCATGAGTGGATTCCATCACGTTAGCATGCGATGATAGTTGGATCCCGATTCCCACTGATGAGTTGGTTTACTCCTCGGGTGATCTCGACTAATTCTTCTTTCAGGTTTGGTGGGGAATTTGACGGTACAGTGGGAGGTTTCCTGATTAGATAAAGCGATAACCATTCTGATCTAGGTTAGAGTGCATGCTGAGTGTTTCTTTTCTCTCTCTCTTTGGCAGCGACCATGACCCGACCCTTGACTATGACTCAGTGACCAAAATTCACCGAACCTTCTTAAACACTGGCATTTGGATTGTCAGAGTTGCAGACCTCATTGCCACTCCTACTTTTACCCTTTTCTCTAGGACACCCCGTATTACTACGAACGTCCACTTCCATTAGATAAAACCATCGTATAGTTATATACGAACTCGAAGGAATTTATTCGAGGATGGTTTCCGGTTCTGGAGAAAACGAATAGGACTATTCAGTTATCTTTTCCTTTTACCTTCTCTCAGGTTGCGAGTGTTCCTTGGATTAAGACGGTATACCTATTACGCAAATTGGATAGTCTTCTTCCAAACCATAGGCAGGTGCCGAACGATAGGGAATGAAGAAAACCAATTAGCCTAACTATGGTGTACATAAGGTATTGAGTTAAGACAAAAAAAGGGATTAGAAGGAGGGCAAAGTAAATTGCGACTGCTATTCACGACCAAACCAAGTATTTCATTACCACTCCCACTTCACCTTTGTATTTATCCAGGACACTCCGTATCACTACGAAGATCCACAGTTATTTGGATATTCCATCGTATGGTTATATACGAACTCGAAAGGAACTTCTTCCAGTTCGGGGATGGATTCTGGTTCAGGAGAAATAGGAATAAGGTTTATTCATGTGTCTTTTATCTTAACCTTCTCTCGCGTTGCGAGTGCTTCTAGGATTAGGACAGTACACCCATTATGATTATTGGATAGTCTTCTTCCAAAGCATAGGCTGGTGCCGAACGGTTGGGAAGGAAGAAAACCATTTGGCCTAAAAGGGTGTGAAGAAGTTAATGACTAAAACACAAATAAAGGGATCTGGAGAGATGGCAAAGAAGTATACGGTTACAGTTGTGAATCTGATAATGGAAGAGGCATTAGTAGGAATACCCGGATACCCCTACGATACATTTCAATGTTTCAGTTTCACTGTGTACTGTTAAAAGAAGACTGATTTCCTAATTAGCCCTTGCTCCAGGGTATGTATTTACCAGGTATGATTCTCATATCTGTATGGTTTTACAGAAGATGAGTGGGAGTAAGTTATTGGGAATTAGGTGATCATCCTCATTATATCGGAATTCGTTGTAATTGGTGATATTTGAAGAAATCACTTGGGTTGTTTGCCGGACGACAAATATTTGGTTTTGAATATCAGCTGTTATGCACCAATTTCAAAGTGATATATCTGTACGTCTATTTTTATAGAGTGAGATATACCTTTTTGAAATTATGTCCATGACATTTACCTATATCAGTGGATGGTTAGGTAAGGAGCATTAAATAGCGGTGTAATTCTTCTTAAGCATAAGTACAGTTTTCAACCTACGACGCACAGGGTTTGAGTTATTATACTCAGAGGACTTATACAGAGTATTGTATGTTGTCCGGTGTCCATTAGGACAGAGGAGTTGGTCCTCGTATTATATTCGGTTTACTTTTGACTTCTCTAGTTTTTAGAAAAGTGTTTCGTAGAAACGCAAGGTCCGAATTTTGAGAAGTTATAGGTATATGTATAAAGTAGAGAACCAGGTGTTGCAAGTATCGGTATTCTTCAAGGTGATCGAAGATGTAGATACTTGTGTATAGTATTCAGTTAATAGTAATGATTAAGAGAACTTGCTTCTCTTTCAGGTTACTCATAATTGAAAGTACTTCTATGTTGAGTAATGTCGATCGGCCTCTCTCCATTTAGTTGACATGCACTCGAGACAGCTGCGTGATTTGAATCCGGTTCAATTAAATCAGTGCCTCTGTTTCTGTATTGGATATAGAACAGTTCATATCTTGACATTGTCAAAGTACGGGGAGTTGTCCATCTTATGCTTAAAACCAGACACTGGACAACTCAAGGCACGTTTCTGTAATGGCTGTTTGTAGGTTGACCTGGGCTATGACGTGGGTTGACTTTCTGCCATCTGGAAGATCAATAGTGATTTTGTTCTAGACTCGCCACAGTTTTAATAAAAATGGATTTTTTCAGAAAACAGTAGTGGGAGTATGGTAGAACTGGATGTGATTCCAGAACCGCAAACGATTACTGGAAATTTGATAAGAACCTAAAGATTCAATCTGACTTGACATTCCATTGGCCACTCCGCGGATATGGTAGGTTACCTCAGACACTCGAGAGGTACTTCGGTATGCTCAAAGACGGTGACAGGGAGGTTCTTGTTTACCCAGACTTGCCATTGCTGTTGTTCCAAACTGTGAGACCCGGCAGGAGGATGAGTATAGCATCGTTCTAAACTAGATTTAGAAGTGTACGTCTATATGACTCTGCCAGAGGGTTGTCATAGTCAGTGGGAGCAGCGGAAGCATAGTGAACAAGTGGCTTATGTCTATTCATAGACTAAAGCAGATATAGCGGAGATAGATCATCTATTTCTGACGTGACAGTCATAGGTTTGACTACATCAGAATAGGGGATGGATCTGTTAAGAAGGTAGTAGCGTGTGATGTCCTGGTATTTGGATGACATACACAGAGTAGGAAGTGAAATTCCTTTACTACGGTCGGTTATACTTTGGTCGTCATACAGTGGTTTCTCCACAAAGGAAATGGATTTCATATTAGACATTCTGGTTACTGGATCTATGGTTTTAGATCTAGATCTGGGTAGTTTCCCAATCAGGGTACTTAGACAGCATTCTAGAGGTGCTTTAAAATGTACGACTCCTGGCATGGTGGTGTACCTGCAGGTGATGGAGTCACCCTCTCTAAAGGTGTCTTACAGACTAAAGGGGAGAGGGATGTGCATGATTGGCAGATCACTTGCTTAGGCAATTGAGTCAATCATGAGATGTCAAGTACCACACCAGATGTTGTTTTTGCACAAGCTGCAATAAGTTAATATTGATCCTATCCTGGAGAAACGATCGGAAGCAGCTTTAGAATATAAGTGGATGTTCTAGGGATATGATAACGAGAGCCTCATTCGGGAGACAGTTATCATTCCAGGCTTCCAAGGTGACCTGGATGACAGAGTGGCTGTCAGAGTTATTGTTTTCCCTCTGACGAGGGGCAGTATTTTGGACAGGTGGTCCAGGTGGATACTGAGGGAGGCATGGAGCAGGATACTGATTAAGTTCAGTTGACGATACAGTCTGAGAAGTTTGGATTTGGAGTTCATTTATGAACTAGGTCCCATCAGATATCCAGACATACTCTAAGACATGTACTGCTCATTTCGGGAGATGGTTTTCTCCGCGAACTTGAGATAAAGAGAGACATAGAAAGAAACATTAGGGCGGATCCGCTCACTGAGGCTATTCCTCGAACACATTAGCTTCGCAAACGGGGTTTGTAAGACTGATTAGTAGAGGAGTTGGGTGTTCGGTATCACACGGGCTGTGAGTATGTGACATCGCAATAATTAGCCTTGAATGCAAGTGGGAGATTGTTGGGGATAGTGCCCTCAGAGTCAATTATTGGATCACAGGCACATGATTGCAATGATTGAGGGAAGACCTATACCGTTAGAACAGTCTCACTCAAGATGATAGTATGCTATCTGGTTTATCTTTATCATCGTATACTGCTTTAAGTGACCTTACAAGTCACTATTGCACATTGATAGAGCCCTTAGGATTCTTGCTTGACGGCCAGCAGTATGATGGCTATCATATACGTGGGAGCTGGGGTCTATAAGCACATCCTTAAAAGGTCCCTAGTCGTGGAAGTTTTCGAGACAGGGCATCGATACTCCAGTGTAGACTAGTGTATACAGTCGAGACCCCGACGAGGGGCGGTGGCCGGTCTCACAAGCCACTGGTGTCAGTTGGTTCACCTAAGATGTATACAGGTGCTCATTGGGTTATAAGTACACCGGACAGGACTCGCCGGGAACATGCTAGTTGGTCTTATACCGGACGTCAGATAGCAGTTCCCTAGTGACATGTGTACAGGTTAGTTCATCGACCTGAGATCGTTATTTGTCTCGTGTGAGTTCCCACTGTACTTTGATTACTACCCTACCACGGCTCAAAGGAGTCGTACAAATAGGTTTTAGTTGGGTACAGTCCCGAGCCACATGGAGGCAGTGAGCGGATATGCAGGGGTTCGTCTCTCCCGGTATTGGGCGTGAGGTCGCGCTGTGACTAGGTGAGCCATTACACGAAGTCCTTGGCCAAGGCAGGAGATTTACTGGTAGGTAATCCAGTAGTATCTCAGGGTGTTCTGGGCTACACTCCAACACGACTTATACCGCTTTTGGGGGTCTAACTTTTACTAACCCCCTAGGCCCGCCATGCGATGCTCATAGACGAACGGACCAGACTGTACGGATATTGTCACTGACTGGCTCAGTAGGGTGTCAGGATGAGTTCGCTCAACGACGTCCTTTTTGGTCAATAGCTGGTATCCCGTTACGTATGGCTAATACCTCTGACGTGCTAGTGGTTAAATCCACAGCCAAAGTATTGACGAGTCTTTAGAGTCCCCCACAGACAGTTTCTAAAGTTTCGGGTGAAACGCTGTAGAGGCCGTAATATTGCATTTATCATTCCCCTATTCCTATCCTTTTTATAAATAAACAGGTACTCTTGACGCACGTTTGTTGCATATTACAGGTTACAGGTTTCTGGAGCAAATAAAGTGAAAAAGACACAAAACAATAGAAAAAGGGACTTTTGACCAACAAGTAGACCGATTCTAGTCGAGCCTAGTCGAAGAACAGTGCAAGGTCCAAAATGTCAAGTGAACGGTTGAAAGATCGCTACAAGTATTCACTGAAAAATCTGGAGAAGACTCAGAAGCCCAACAGAGAAAATACATATAAAAGACAGAGACCAAGAAGCAGAGAAAGAAGCCCCAAAGTCTCATGGCCCAACTCCCTTAATTGGCCGTGGAACCGCGGCCAAAACCTACCTTGAGCCGCGGTTCCGCGGCCATCTAGTGCGCGTGACGGTGTATTTTTCTTCTGCTGTTGCGACGTTGTGGGTGTTGGGATTCTCAGGGGTCAAATCAGTAATTGCGCAAGTGCGAGAGCCTGTAACCCTAGGTTTCCTATTTTCCTATAAATTGTAGTTTCAGATCTGGAAAATGTATGCCTCTTTTCAATCAATAAAATTCAGATTTTCTGTGAGCAAATATTCAGATCTGTTCTTCTTGTTTGGAGGGAGCCATCGAATTAGTAAGTCTTTTATTTCTGTTCTTTTAATTAAAATGTTTTCTCATCCCCTAATGAGCAAGTAGTCTCCTCGCTTGTTAGGGTTAGCCTTAGGGAAAGGGTTGAGAGATGTGATCTCTCGCCCCTTTCAATGCCACCTTCACCTAATTAATTAGTACTTCACGCATACGAGCACAACCGCTCCCTGCGGCATCCTACCCTTCGAGGTAACGATGAACCGTAGTATAAAGGGCCGGTTGCGCACGTTTTCCGTGAGGGTTAGGATAATTATCAACAAAGTAAGGATACAAATCTAGAGGAAGAAATATCTTCCCAAGAGATTCGTATCCACTTTATTAATAATTAACTTAACATCTAATAGATCTATAAAAAATGGCATTGAAAGCGGTGAGGAAGAACCTTAATCTCCAAAACTTCCCCTAAACCTAACCCTAGCAAGATTCTTAATTAGATTAATTAGATCTCTTTTTCATAGATTTTTATAAACCAATCAAAACCACAAATAGAATCAACTCGTTAAAACACTTTAAAGAAATTTACCCGTCTCTGTGGATCGACCCGTACTCACCGGCTAGCTGCGAAGCGACGCCGTTTCTGATTGCGGTAATTATATTTTTGATCGTAAAATCTCAACCAATCAAATTGCGCCGTTGCCGGGGACGGCGTAATCTTTCTTTTTGTGAATTTTCGGGTTGATATAAATTTTAAAAATTATAAAAATCGGGAAATATAAAAAAAAATATAAAAAATAATCAAATTTTATCTGTTTGAAGGGTGTATATTTTTGAATCTTGCAGGAACAGCTCGAATCGCGGATCTGGAATTTTACAGAGGCCAAAACACAAATTGGTATATCAGAACAGAAGGGAAAATCCGCAACAGAGACACTCAAATTTTTTGAAGCACTGTTCTCCTCATACAGCCGCCCTTCCGCGGCCTGAACCCTATAAGTGCCGCGGTTCCGCGCTCTCAAGGACACGTCATCAATTGAAATTTTGTGGGTTTGCTCTCTTTTCCTCCCCTCTGCAACCTCCATATCTCTGTCTGTGAAAATTTTCTGCAGGGTTCTTTGCGTAAAAAGTCTTTCTCCCCCTTCTAAATAACAGATTTCTGCAGGTTTCTTTGCGCCGCGCTAAAAAAAATTCTGATTGCAAGTGAATTTTTATTTGTTTTGCATAATTTAACCGGACTCTAAGGGGCTATTTGACCAAATCCAGATTGGGTGGGGATTTCATCACCCTTCCCAGGACCCCAGAAAACACCTAAGCATTTTGCATCAACCACCTTTAATTAAAAAAGATTAGACTCAGACCTAAGGACAGCGAGCTCAATAGGAAAAGGACTGGGGTAGGCATCGGCCGTTTATCCTAACCGACATTGCGGTGTCTAGGCTAGTGGTTTTTAATTAGGCCCACTGTAGTGGTGGTTCCTTCCCATTTACCTGGCCGTATTTGTCCGTGAAGAGGCGGTTTGAGGTCTATTTCTAGCCCTAGTTAGGAGCTGTCTAGTAGACCTAGGCGACCCTAGATCTAGGCCTGATTGTGCATGTGTGGTTGATACTTTTTGTGTCACGAGTCCGTTTTCAAAAACTTCCTTGCAAAATTCACAAATAAAAAAAATAATAAAATCTTTTAAAAACTTGCAACTTGCCGCTAAAGAAACTTGAAACCTCACTTCCACCACTTCTTCTCACTGACGTTATCTTACCCCCACCTTCTGTTTTTCTCTTTTTTCTGACTGCACTACCTTTTAGTGTATGTCATTTTGGACTAGGGATACTAACGCCCGATTAGTCCGCGTTTCGTTGGTACCGACCGACGAACCCTTCGACGAACCCTTCGTCGATCTTCCGTCCACTTCCTTACCTCCACATTCAAATTCTTCATTCGAAGGTATGTCGGGATTCAACCCCAACGATACCTTACCGACGGGAATGATTCCACCTCTGCCAGGTGCGAATAACCCGAATCTACCGCCTGTTGTAGCGCCCGCACGAGTTGCGCTCCAGGATCTCTTCTACCCCGTTCGCACTTCTTTACCCACATGTCTTTCACCCCCACCGGCAAATGGGGACAACTTTGAAATAAAACCACAATTCATCAATATGCTGCCTAAGTTTCATGGTTTGGAATCCGAAGATGCATATATTTTCATTAATAAATTCCAAAACGTTTGCAGCATGATGAAGACAACCCAATTAAGTGATGACGCAATAAGGCTAAGGGTCATTCCTTTCACCTTATGTGACCTAGCCGAGAAGTGGCTATACAGCACCGCATCACACTCCATTAGAAATTGGGACGAGTTTGTAAGAGCTTTTTTAAAAAAATTCTATCCTCACCATAAAACTGCTAGAATTCGAAACGAGATTATACAATTTTCACAGCTTCCGTCCGAACCATTCTGGAAATGCTTCGAGAGATTTAAAGACCTACTTGTTCAATGCCCTCATCATGGGATAGAAAATTGGCAACTTTGCCAAACATTATACGAGGGATTGAACGCAGCAACGAAGCAGTTGCTAGAAACAATATGTCAAGGTCATTTTCTCTCCAAGTCTAGCGACGAAGCTTGGCAGTTTCTTGAGGACCTAAGTGAGCAAACAATTCAGTGGGAGAGCACCAAGACCACATCATCTTCTTCAGTTGGTCAATCTAGGGCAGGCATACATCAAATAGATATGTCGATTGCTATGAAGGCCGAGATGGCCTCACTTATGAAAAAGCTAGAAGCCATTGAGACCAAAATCTCATCGTCTTCTCCTGCCCCTACTCTACCCACACGAACTGTTTGTGCTTGTTGTTCTAACCCATCACATCTCACCGAAGAGTGCCCTTATAATGCACCAATTCAAGGGCAGGATCAAGTCAATGCTGCATTCCAGCAAAGACAAAGAAATGATCCGTACTCTTCGGCATACAATCAGGGGTGGAGGAGTCACCCAAATCAACAGTTCCAAGGGAATAACAATTTTCAAAGAGCTCCTCCACAACAACAACAAGCACCCTTACAAACTCAAATACAGCAACCTTTCCAACAACAACCTTATACAAATCAAACGAACAATTTGGTTCAACCAAATGATGATAAGGTTACCTCGCTCGAAAAAAGTCTAGATGCATTTCTTAAGCAAACTACAGAATCCGCAGCAAGATTTGAAAGTTATGTTCAATCTTTAATGAATAACAATGCCTCACACGATCAAAGTATCAAATCTATTGAGGCACAAATTGCACAATTAACTGCTGCGTTGAGCGAGAGAGAAAAGGGAAAACTTCCATCTCAACCATTGCCCAATCCCGGTCACGCACAAAACGCATATAACAATCACAATGTGAATGCGGTGACCACGTTGAGATCCGGAAGAGAGTTGCAAAATAATGTGGAAACTAGTGATGACATCCCCGCCGGTGGTTCTTCTTCCCCTTCTTCATTTTCTTCACTTCCTTCTTCACCTTTTTCTTTAGAGCCTATTCTCCACCCTTCACACGGCTCCACTTCTTCTGACTCGAACGGACCCATTTCTAACAACACGAACACATCCACACTGGGATCCGTTCTTATTCCACATTCTACTCCACAGACTTGTGACTCAACAAATTTTCAAAATGCACCATTTCCAAACAGGTTGAGTCCTAATAAACCAAATGCACAAGTGGAGAAGATTGTGGAGATCTTTAAGCAGGTTAGCATAAATATACCTCTCTTGGATGCTATCCAACAAGTCCCTTCATACGCGAAAATCTTAAAGGGCTTGTGCACCTCGAAGAGAAAGGCATCTCAAGTACCCAAGAAAGTGCTAGTGGCTAGTGCAGTGAGCAATGCTATTAACCACCATCAAACCTTACCCCAAAAACGAAAGGACCCCGGCTGTCCTACTATTTCAATCACAATTGGGGATAAGCAAATTAATCGTGCACTTTTAGATCTTGGGTCTAGTGTTAACCTGATTCCTTACTCCGTGTACGAACAATTAGGGGTTGGAGAGTTGAAACCCACTCGTTGCACTCTCCAAATGGCTGATCGATCAATCACCTATCCAAGGGGTCAACTAGAGGATGTGTTGATCAAAGTCGGGGAATTCATATTCCCCGTTGATTTTATCGTTATGGATACACAACCTGTTGTTAACCCAAGAAACCAAATTCCGGTGATTCTTGGTCGACCATTTTTGGCCACTTCCAATGCCATAATAAATTGTCGCAATGGCTCCATGACTCTATCCTTCGGAAAGAGGTCTAGTGAGTTCAATATTTATAAGATGGGAAGTCTGCCCCCCGTGCCTAAAAATAGTACACGAGAAGTTTGCTCTATTCACGAAATCACGCAGGAGGACTGCGAGCTTGAAAGATTTCTATTTGATGGAAACAGTTTTGACGCCACTAGTGCGTCCCTCCTTGAGCCTACTACCGTTGACACAACCGATGCTGATTATGAATGTTTCATTTTTTCGGATGACAACGACTCACAGCCCGAATATGAGTCGTTTGAATTTTTGGATGAGTCAGTCGAACCATCCGAATCGGTTGTTTGCAGTGATTTCGAACCTGTGTTAGAGTCCTTTGAGTTCGAGGTAGATTCCGCAATGGTTCTTTCGCCTCAGAAATTCGAACTCATGCCCTTGCCGTCTCACCGTAGATATGCTTACATAGGTGAGAATGAGACTTTTCCCATTATCATATCAGCCTCTCTAGCCTTCGAGCAAGAGAACGCTATTTTAAAAGTCTTACAAAATAGGCGGCAAGTTTTCAGTTGGACTATGGCGGACATCGAGGAGATCAGTTTCCTCATAAGTGAATATCATACACAATTGATGGATGATGCCATGTCAATAGAGGACCCACAGGGACATCTTGGGGGTATTGTGGTGAGCCAACTTCCTCCCTTAGAAGTTGAAATACCTCCATTTCTTTTAATAAGGTACGAGAATGCCAACACTCCACTGATTGCTGATCACTTACATTCTCGTATCGATGCATCACCATCACCTGTATATTCACCTCCACACCTCCCATTCCACTACTTCTATCTTCCCCAATTCTTTGCGGACCACCACCACTTATTTTTTCACCCACCAATATCCTTTACTAATAAATTTTTCAAATGGTTGGTGTTGACTTTTGGCCGATGCAAAGTTTGGCAGTCATGTCTAACATAGTTTAAATGAAGTTTGGGGGAGGGCCTTTTTGTACATATTTTTGTTTTTCTTAATAATAAAAAAATTATAAATAAATAAACAGGGGAGTATCGGTATTTTGACCCTCTTGGTTTAGCATGACAGTGAGGACACTGTCAAGTTCAAGTTTGGGGGTATGCTCGGTATGTCTTCTTCCTTCGCATTCATTTGTACATATTTTTGCATTTGCATACTTATTTGAAAACCCATAAAAATTTGAAAAATTTGAAAAATTATAAAAATCAATGTATTCAATTTTGGCTAATTGACTAGAGTTTGACAAATAGGTTAACTAGCTAGGAAAAACTAGATCTTAGACTTAGTGAATTAAAAACCAAAAAAAATAACATTCCTTAAAGTTTAACGGTAGAAAGTATATGCCTTGTAGTTTATTTAGAAATAGGCATATTTTGGGTTCACTTCCTGGGTTAAGTCGAAACAAGGGAAGAGTATTGATGTTCTTATTAGAGTATAAGTTTGAAAAATAGTTCCTAGCTTAAGTCTAGATTCTGAAAATGTATACCCTACAATTTGCACAATCACGCACCTTGAAACTTGGAATAGTAGAAGAGACCTTGAAATGCTCTTGTCTAAAGTCCTTAGTATGAAAAAGTGTGAATAAAGAAAAAAAAATGGACACTGGTTTTTGTGATTACTTAAGGCTGCAAAAATAGAAAAATACTTAGCGAGGGTGCTTCATCACCTAGTGCCTTAGACCAACTGGTTTGGGAGTCACTGCTAAAAGTCTTGGGTGTTATAAAGACTAGGAAGTATGCTTTAAAGTGCAAACGCATTTTGTAATCGGTCGTTGGTACCTCAAGAAGTATTAACGGTCGCATGAAGAATGAGTAAGCAAATTTCATTTTAATTCACCACTAATTAGTACTTTGGACAACGGACAAGGGGTTGATTGCTTAATTTGAATTTCCAAGTGTAGAGGTGACTTATACACACACGTAGGGGTATGAGATTGGAATTTAGATGAGAGGAAGGAATGAAGAATAGAACTTGTATCTTTAATAGAGTTGATAGAAATTCCTAAGTGGAGATGAAACCCTAGAAGGAAGACTTAAGAGATGCCGAAAGCTAAGTAGGTCTACATAACATATATAATCTTAAGTTAAATAATGAGGAAGTGTGAAGAATATGGGTGGATAATTTACGAGTCAAAAGATAATAGAATTCCTTGTTAGAAAACTTAATTGGAGAACAAAAGTCAATGGGCCGAATTGATAGGATTTTATGGGTAGTATCCGCTGAAAACCCTCAGGAGACAACACTCCTCCTACTAGGGACACCTAGAGGTTTAACGGCTTGTTGCACGAGCTCAGTGCAATCGTGTTTCCCTGCGAAAGTGCGGTTAGGTTTTTTGTAGTGAATAAATAATAAGTTTGCTCGAGGACGAGCAAAAGGTAAGTTTGGGGGTATTTGTTCAGACCATAATATTGCATTTATCATTCCCCTATTCCTATCCTTTTTATAAATAAACAGGTACTCTTGACGCACGTTTGTTGCATATTACAGGTTACAGGTTTCTGGAGCAAATAAAGTGAAAAAGACACAAAACAATAGAAAAAGGGACTTTTGACCAACAAGTAGACCGATTCTAGTCGAGCCTAGTCGAAGAACAGTGCAAGGTCCAAAATGTCAAGTGAACGGTTGAAAGATCGCTACAAGTATTCACTGAAAAATCTGGAGAAGACTCAGAAGCCCAACAGAGAAAATACATATAAAAGACAGAGACCAAGAAGCAGAGAAAGAAGCCCCAAAGTCTCATGGCCCAACTCCCTTAATTGGCCGCGGAACCGCGGCCAAAACCTACCTTGAGCCGCGGTTCCGCGGCCATCTAGTGCGCGTGACGGTGTATTTTTCTTCTGCTGTTGCGACGTTGTGGGTGTTGGGATTCTCAGGGGTCAAATCAGTAATTGCGCAAGTGCGAGAGCCTGTAACCCTAGGTTTCCTATTTTCCTATAAATTGTAGTTTTAGATCTGGAAAATGTATGCCTCTTTTCAATCAATAAAATTCAGATTTTCTGGGAGCAAATATTCAGATCTGTTCTTCTTGTTTGGAGGGAGCCATCGAATTAGTAAGTCTTTTATTTCTGTTCTTTTAATTAAAATGTTTTCTCATCCCCTAATGAGCGAGTAGTCTCCTCGCTTGTTAGGGTTAGCCTTAGGGAAAGGGTTGAGAGATGTGATCTCTCGCCCCTTTCAATGCCACCTTCACCTAATTAATTAGTACTTCACGCATACGAGCACAACCGCTCCCTGCGGCATCCTACCCTTCGAGGTAACGATGAACCGTAGTATAAAGGGCCGGTTGCGCACGTTTTCCGTGAGGGTTAGGATAATTATCAACAAAGTAAGGATACAAATCTAGAGGAAGAAATATCTTCCCAAGAGATTCGTATCCACTTTATTAATAATTAACTTAACATCTAATAGATCTATAAAAAATGGCATTGAAACCGGTGAGGAAGAACCTTAATCTCCAAAACTTCCCCTAAACCTAACCCTAGCAAGATTCTTAATTAGATTAATTAGATCTCGTTTTCATAGATTTTTATAAACCAATCAAAACCACAAATAGAATCAACTCGTTAAAACACTTTAAAGAAATTTACCCGTCTCTGTGGATCGACCCGTACTCACCGGCTAGCTGCGAAGCGACGCCGTTTCTGATTGCGGTAATTATATTTTTGATCGTAAAATCTCAACCAATCAGATATGGCAGGGTTCGATCATATACGTGCGGTTTTGCACGGATCATGATCGGACGGATAATACTAGCGGGCTTTGGTTTAAGCCGGATCCTAGTATTGTACAGTGTAGATTTTGTCTCATTGCATTTGTATTAGGTCGGAATATAAATGCGGGTATGTATATATAGTCGCGGGGTTTTCCTGTAATTTATTACGGGATCAGTTTTTGGAAGTTGCCAGTTTGCTTTCCGTTTCGGCCATTTTCCTTTGTATCTTTCTTTGGCTGAAAATTGGTGTGGAGGGGCTTATTTGCAAATGTGCAAATTAGCAAAGTGGATGGTGTTTCTTGTAAGTTGATAGCTTCATAATGGTTCTCATGATGGTTCTAGCATATGATGATTAGTTTGTGCATCATCACTTGCTTATGGAGATGGGTTATTGATTTGACTTCTTTGTTCATGATTGCTTGACTTTTGGAGATGAGATGGTTGATGGAGTGAAGACTTGGTTGTGATCATATTTTTCTAATCATCACTCATTATTCATGCTTGCATTATTGCTTCCCCACCCTTTGACTTTTCTCTCTCTCCTTTCAACAAGCATGGGGCCGGCCACTTTAGGGGAGGGGGGATTCATTCATTTTTGATGGTGCAAGTCAACACAACCCCTCATCCCCTCTCTCTCTCATGCCCATACCTCTCATTCTTTATTCATATTCCTTTTCTTTTCTTTTCTTTTCTTTTCTTTTATCTTTTCTTTTAAAAACTCAAGTCATGCATGATAAAAGAAGAAACCATGAAGGAAAATTTAATAAGTGTGTAAAATGACATGTGCATGTCATGTGCACAAAATACGTTTAATGCAAGATTAGCGATATTTAATCGCGATTGGTATTAAAATGGTGTCAAATAAATCATAAATTTTCATAATTTGCTTAATTTCAATAAAACACCCTCTTTTTTGTAATTTCTATAATTTTCCAAATTTTTCCGAATTTATCGGTATTTAATTATACCGCATTACTAAAATATTCAATATATTTATTATTTAATTATAAAAACCCCCCAAAATAATATTTTATTTTTCTGAAATGTTACTGAGATATAACATGAACACCGTGAAAATTTGAGGCAATTCTACCAAAAAGTGGCCGGTCACATCAGTGTAAAATCCGAGCTCCTCGGCCAAGTAGTGGGGTTTTGGCTTGAAATTTTCAGGGTGTTCCAGTCTCTGGGTTTTAGGGTTTCAAGTGTTGTTTGTTTTTGCTAAATTTTCATGTGATATTAACTTTTTGCAATAGAAATTCGGAGTGTTTCGTAGTCGTGATTCTAACATGTATTTGGGTTATTTAGACGTTGTTAAAAAGTTCGAACGGATATCAATAACCCAATTTTTCCCCGCTGGAAATATTTTCAAGAGTTGGATTTTTTCCGAGTTTAAAATTTTCAGAAAATCTTGCAAGCGATTCTGTGGAAGCTCGAGAAGAACGAAAGCTTAACTCGATTCTGTGACTGTCAGAACCGCCATCAAACCCTAGGGTTTGTGGTAGTTCAGCGATGCCACAGGCGAGGCATTGGTTGACCCTTCTACGGCTGGTTCATAGGAGCTATGGCAGTTTCTGGATACTTTTTGTACTCCGCTCAAGTGTTGAGCTTGTCTGGAAATTTTGCGTGTTTGATTATTCGATTAAAAAGTTTAACTTCGTCTAGCTATCTGTGTTTGTGATACAATATTTGGAATCCACAAGTAGTTATGTGATAACTAGTTTGAATTTTATAAATCTAGCAGTTTAGTCTCATTTGATCGGTTGCCAAGGGATTTTGATGTGATCAAAAGTCCGTCGCAATCACGTAGTATACGCGGATACTCGCCATGTAACCTTACTAGATAGCCACGCCCCATAGCCCTGACCAAGTGACTGTACGAGAACCCCGTCGCCAAAAGCATTCGTTCGGGTTCTCGCGGTAGCGGTGTTCCGCCTTAGTGCACTTCGTCGACGGCATCGGGAGTGCGGCCGTCTACTAAAGTTTCCGACGAGCATTCGATCAAGTTATCGGGAATCTTTTTGAATTACCCGACAGGTTATTAGAAAGTTTTTTCAATATCGAGACTAAAATGTAGGGTTTATAATTGTTAGGCATTTGATGTCTAAGGAATTCATTTGGTTGGGCATGAAATCCAATGTATGTGATGCGTTGGGTTTATGATGTCTAAGATGGCTGCGGATTCCAACTGTTGTAGTTTTTCACTTTCTTTTCTGCGACCGTAAGCATAATATGTGGTGTATTGCCGGTTTCGTTGCTATACGTCAACAACAATTGGGATACGCATATTTACTTACGTTGATGAAATGTGATGTTATGTGTTGCTGTGATATGTTATATTGGATCGTCTTGTTATAGCCTGGGGTTTTATGTGAGATAAGGGTTTTTATTTTCATTCATGTAAAATTCATTGTATGTAATATTCTTTTATTGGGGCACTTCCGGGTTGAAAATGATGTCACCATTGATGTATATTATTTACTTTTCCGCTTTAGGATAGACCCAAGGCGGGGAGCATAAGTAACCGGGTTCTGGGGTCCAGTGGGAGACCATCTCGAGGAGTTGAGACCGGGTCTCCTAACTCTAGAATTGGCAGGGTCGCTTGTCGCTTTCGTAGGGGTCTAGGGATATGGGTTTGGCTATTCATCATGATCGTGGAATCCGCGTTTTTACTGGCTTAAATAAAACACGGAATTCCTAGTATATCCAATATTTCATATGCGATTCTTCTGCTGCTGATATTCTGTGATGTGATCACTTGATATGTTCTGAGATGAATGCCTATATTATATATACGAGATACAATTAATATTCCTGCTTTCATTTCTAATGTGATGCTTGGGAAGCACAATATGATGGGAATTCATTAATGAGATTAATGAAATAAAATAAACCCAAAAGATGTTGTAGAAACTTGTTTTAAAAACTGGTAGCTCTAGTTCTTGCTTTGCATAGCGGTATTCCTTGTAGAAGATCCAACACCTTATTCGATAAGGAAAGCGCTGAGATCCCTTCACCGGGAGTGACCTTTTTAGCGAAACTGGCAGATGCTACAACACACTCGGTTTGTCTTTTGAATACTTCTATAGTTTTTGCTTTGCATAGTGGTATTTGTGAAATATCCTGCACCTCATTCGATGAGGAAAGAGCTGAGATCCCTTCACCGGGAGTGACCTCTTTAGCGAAACTAGTAAAAGCCTCAAAAACACTCCTTTTCAAAATCACTCGATTCTACGACGATATCAAGTTGATTACGCAAAAGGCTTTCGTAAAAACCTGTCGTAGCCCTCCGTCATTTCAGATAAGTACAACTTAGTATTCGTGCCACGTTTGTTGACCATGTTAAGGCGTAGTGTGTGGTAGCTGATTAGTGCTTATCTGTATAAGCATTTGATGCGATTGGATTAGGGTAGTCATGCGGCTTTGTTGACCTTATTAAGGGTCGTGTGGGTGGGTTTAATTCAATCAGGAAATGACGGGTTGAACATGGCTAGCGCTTATAATTTGTTGATCTTGTTAAGGTCATAATTTGCTAGGGGCAAAATATTATCGGGAATTTCAAGTGTTGAAATTTGCAATGAGATTGCATACCTTTTATGAGATAGTTGGATCCCGATACCCACTGCGAGTAAGAGTTACCCCTGAGAGAGTTTTACGTATTACAATTAGCCGATCAAGTAGGTGTCTAGAAAGGTGTTAACGGGGTTACACCCCTGGGAAAACATGGTTTAATTTAATTAGGTCCGTGCGAAAGCACGGGGAACCTCCCTCAAAGTACCGACACTGGCCTGGCCGAAAGATTGGCGAACTTGTAGGGTGTAATTAATCCCGGCTAGTCTTACCTTTTAGGGTTTGAAGGTAGATTTCACTAAAATAGTGGGAGCCATCCTGATTAGATAAACTAATAACCAATCTAATCCTGAACGAGCACACGCAGAGTGTTTTCTTCTCTCTCTTTCCTGGTAGCGACCATGTCACGCCTTAATCAAGATAATAATATGGATTCATTGACCGAACCTGCTTATTATACTGATCTAGGGAACGTTGGTTCCGCTCTATCTTATAACTGTTATAATTCCGAGCAGGAAATAGGAGAATATTCGCATTCCCATGCCACCAAATCGAAAAAAGTGCATGTTGTTGCATCTTCTTCGGGTATGTTCGTTACCGAGAACTGTTTTCAGTATTCTCTACGTCCTAGGTATGTGATACCAGATCAGGATCTCGCATATGTAATATGTTACATGGGCTACAGAAAGGTAGAGAACTGAGAATGGGTGATATGTCTCTAAGTGTTAGAGAATGGTGCAATTGTTGCAGCTAAGTCTGTTAGCAGATATCACCTTGTATTAATACATTGATTCTGAACAAATGTTATTACATACCGAACCTGATATACCAGATTACATCATGTTCTTTACTGAGTTAAAGAAGGATATAATTCTGTATTGGAAGATAATGTTGTGAACATTTTCCTGAATCAAGAGTTGATTCGATCAGGCACGTTAGATAATAGCATATACGTTCTAAATCAAACCACAGTTCAAAGTATGTAGAACACACACAAGAGGAGTAGTTCAGAAATGAACGAATCCTTCTTGTGGCATTGTAGTGTAGGGTTCCTAGGCACCCTAATGAGGTCTCACAAGGCATCGAACATGCCATTATAAAATGTTACGGGTGCCGAGAGACCCGACTACGGATCGTTTGCTAGAAAACTAGGCGAAAAGTAAACTAGTTAACAATTAACTAATGGGAAACGGAAATACAACCTTTGTAGATCCGGTCCTCCACCTCCACGGCTCCGAGATGAGGTCCTCTCCGCTGTCCAAATCAAATCTGGGCTCTAGCGTCGACTTCATCGGAGAATAGGCGAGCTAGGTCGTCGATGTCCATGCCGAAGATGATCTACGTCGAAGCATCGCAAGATCAAGCTCTCACTTCACCAAGTCAAGAAACTTGTGAAGGAAACATACTCTACTACTTGGCAAGAGCTAGAGGATGAAGAAATAGGAAGTGGGTAGACTTTAGAATTGGATTTCTCACTCTAATTCTCACTTTGCCATTAAAGCTTGTGAAGCTTTTTCTTGAAGTGAAGAAGAAAAGAAGAAGATGAAGAATATGATAAGTTAATTTAGAATTGAAAAGAATAATCATCTTATCATAATTTTCACCATGGTTAGGTGTAGAGAATTAACTTAGGTTAGATCAATGGTTAGGGTCAAAAGAAGAAGACAAAATGGTTAAGTGGTCAAAGTTTCATGAAGCTTCAATAAGCTTCATGAAGAATAAAGAAAGAAAACCATTTTGTTTTTCTTCTCTTATGCTTTAATTATTTTCCAAAATGAATAAGCAAAATAATTAAAAGAATATGCAAAACCCTAATCATCATCTTGACCATAGTTTAATTCTATACACTTAACCAAAAACCATGTATCATCAAACATGATACAAGTAAGTGCACAAAACTATATCGTATATACAATGTGCACACCTGAGCGAGAAAATCCATTTAAAGTGAACCGATACTAGTTAATGCACAGTAATATATCAAATATATAATTATGCATTAAATCATTAAATCAACACTTGATTTAACGATCCGGTCATATCGCATATAACCGACTAGTATCCAATGTATCGGCTTATCGAATCAACCCTCGATTCGATAACTAGGTTATATCGCATATAACCATTCGACACATTCATCGCGAGAATGAAATACGGTATCACATACACGCATGATTCTCGGTCCCGCACATATCTCATATGCGCTCCTATTTCGTTTCGCTTGAGCCAGGAAACCTCTGTGTAGGACTCTAAAGACTCGTCAATACGCCGGCAGCGGATGATGATCATATCAAACATCCACAAGCCGCAAGCGGTCTGCTAAACGTAACGGCCACCCGGGTATTGAGCGATCTGAAGATCGACGAGCAAGCCCGCTCACACTCCAGTGAATCCAACCAGTAACACTACCGTACAGTCCGGTCTGATCGTCTGATATGTCGCATATCCCGCCTAGGGGTGGTAAACGTCAGACCCCAATAGCTCGATAAGTCGTGTCGATATGAGGTCTATAACAATTCGATAAACTACTGGTAACACTTACCAGTAAATCTCAGCAACCCTGGCCTGGGATTTCCTGTTATAGCCAATCGAACACAGCACAACATCAACTCCCTATACCGAGAGAGACGAATCCCCTCCTATCGCTCATTGCCTCCATGTGACTCGGGACTGTACCCAAAAACCACCGTTTTGCACGCCCTCTTGGACGTGGTAAGATGGAAATCAAAGCACAGTGGGAACCACACAAGACTCTATGACGATCTCGGGTCAACAGACTACTCTGTACCAGTGTCACCAGAGAACTGCCATCTGACGTGAGGTATAATACCATCTGGGAGTTCTCTGCGAGTCCGTCCAGTGTACCCAGTCTCTACTGAGCACCCGTATATGATCTCTGATGTCAAACACCAATGGATATGGGATCATCCATCGCCCATCTGTATGGGTCGAGAAGGTATACGCTAGTCTACTCTGGTATATCGATGCCCTGTCTCGATACACCCACGACTAGGGACATTGAAGGATGTACTTATGGACTACCATGTACCCACTAGTATGATCCGCATCATAGTCCAGGTAGTCAAGTACATATACTAAGGGCTTTACCAACATGTAATTGAGAGACAATCTGTGTACACGTTAAGGTAAAGAGCAACCAGATACCATACTATCATGTTGAGCAAGAAATTCCTCCCTATATATGTCCCAGCATCCACTACAATATACATCCTATGTACAGTAATGGCCTCTAGGGCATACATATAACTAACAATCTCCCACTTGCACTAGGGCCATCTGTAACAGTGGTTGTAGTATCTCATACTCAACCATCCCATAAAAATCTCTCTCTGGGAACAGGCATTTGTGAGTGGATCTGCTGTGTTGTCCTCTGAGTCTACTCTCCTTACCTCGATCTCCTTTGGAGATCAACCATCCCCATGATCAAGTGATACTGCCTTAAAATATGTCTGGATCACTGATGGGACCGGCGTTCCTTGGCATAAGCCACAACTCCATTGTCACACAATGGGAGGAACATAGTTCATCTCATGAACCAATATACACCCAAACAGCCTCTTTGGTAGCATCTTAAGTAGCGATGTATCCCGCCTTTATCTTCTAGTATGCCACGGTATCTAGCTTGGAACTCTTCCTACATACCGTCCCTCCACTGAGGGTAAAGACAATGCCTGTGACTGACATTCAGTCGTTTTTATCACTCTGGAACACTTCCAGTGATTCTTCCCAGGATCGATTGATACTATCTCACTTCAACAAGTGAGAATCCTAACTTCCATTTAGATCTATTTCATAGATCCAAAATCCAGGAGTTAGTAGGTATCATTATGATCCTATATGGAAAATCATTGTGATAAACGGAGATTGACCGAGCGTAGCATAGGAAACTCTTTCCCTATCAAGAGTATGTCATCCACGTACTCTACGAGGATCATCACCATACTCCCCACTCCCTTTTTGTATATACAAGGTTCATCTACCATTTTGATGATGTCAAACTCTTTGACTAATTCATCAAAACAGATGTTCCAACTCCGCGATGCCTGCTTTATCCTATAAAGCATCTTGCACACGTTTCCGCTACTCCCACTGTCTACGAAGCCCTCTGGCTGTGTACTTATAGACGCTCTCTTCCAAAATTTCATTTAGAAAAGCAGTCATGACACCCATCCACCAGATATCGTAGTCATGGTATGTAGCCGTGACAAGTAGGATCTGGATGGACTTAAGCATAGCTACTTGAAAAGGTTTCATCATTATCCACACCTGGTCAATGATGCAAACTTTAACAAGTCTAGCTTTGAAAGTCTCAACTTTTCCATCTACACCAAGTAATCTTCTCAAGATATACTTGCTCCTGATAGGGATTTAACCCTTCAGATATAGCAACCAAAGTCCATACTTTGTTGGTGTATAAGGATTCCATCTCAGATCGCTAAGCATCCAGCCATTCTTACAGAGTCCCACTCCTGATGGCCAGCTCGAAACTAGTTGGGTCATCATCTCATGATGCAGTCCTCGCTCCCACTGTCATAGAGGAACCGAAGTATCTCTCAGGTGGGTGAGGAACCCTACTAGATCGGCGGAGAGGCTGAGGTTCGTTGGAATCTACTGAATCCTTTGGTTCTATCAAATCATCAGCTGTAGTTTGTATAGCTGGAACCTTTCCAGTTCTACATTACAGACCTTGCCTCGAGCTTGTCCGGATTTTGCTTTTCAGACATAGGTTGGACAACCCCAAATCTTAACTAACTTAAGAGATGGGCTCTTCCCTTATCATATCTAATATGAAGTGGTAGGCATCTAATTTGATTGGAATCCTATTCAATAGGTATGCAACTTCGTAAGTGCATAACTCCCAAAAGGAAAAAGGTAACTCAGTATTACTCATCATAGAGCACACCATATCAAATAGGGAGTATTTGCTCGGTCCCGATATACCATCGTGCTATGGTGTATACGGAGGAGTAATGCTGAGAGAGAATCTCATTCTCCTTTAGAATAGTCCAGGAATTCCGTGCTCAAGTATTCTCCTCCTTGATCTCATCAAAGGACAAAATACTTATACCCGTATCGGTTCTCTACTTCTAGCTTATATTCTGTGAATATCTCAAAAAGTTCGGACTGATGTTTCAACAGGAACATAGGTCTGAATCTCGAAAGATCATCATAGAATGTAATGAAGTACAAAGAACCGGTCCTGGCATGTGTAGACAGGGGACCTACATACATCAACATGTATCATCCCAAGAGTTTACTAACTCTTTCTCTGTTTCCAGTAAACGGAGCTATGGTCATCATATCTTTGTGACATGACTGGCGAGTTTCACAAGATGTAAATTCAAACTAATTTAAATATGCATCTTTATGTAACTCTAGCTAGTCGGGTCACATTGATCTGACCTAGTCTACAATGCCTCAAGAAGAATTCGTTCATTTCTGAACTCTTCCTCTTGTGTGTGTTCTGTATACTAAAGAACTGTAGTTTGATTTAGAACATCAATGCTTTTAGATAACGTGCCTAAACCGATCAACTTTTGATATAGGAAATGTTCAAAACATTATCCAACAATACAAAATTTTACCGTTTCTTTACTAATAAAGAGACAGATATGATTTTGTATATCAGGTTCGGTATCTAATAACATTCGTTCAGAATCAATGTATTGTAATACAGGGTGACAGTGACCAACAGACTTGGCTTCAACACTTGCCCCGTTTTCTGCCTCATGAAACTTATCACCCGTTCTCAGTTCTCTACCTTTCTGTAGCCCTATGTAACAGATTACATATATGGGATCCTGATCTGGTATCACATACCCAGGACGTAAAGAATACTGAGAAACAGTTCTGTATAATGAACACACCCGAAGATGATGCATCAGTATGCACTGTCTCCGTTTGGGTGGCACGGGAATACTGGTATTCCCCAATTTCCTGCTCTGTCTTATAACAATTATAAGTTAGAGCGGGTCCAACGTTCACCAGCTCAGTATAATAAGCGGGTTCAGTCAATAATCCGTATTATTATCTTGATTAAGGCGTGATATGGTCGCTACCAGGAGAGAGAGAGAAGAAAACACTCAGCGTGGGCTCTTGCAAGAATAGATTGGTTATTATTTTATCTAATCAGGATGGCTCCCACTGCTTTTTATCAAATCTTCCTTCAAACCCTAAAAGGAAAGACTAGCCAGGATTAATTACACATTACAAGTTCGCCAATCTTTCAGCCAGGCCAGTGTCGGTACTTTGAGGGAGGTCCCCCGTGCTTTCGCACGAACCTAATTAATGTAAACCTCGTTTTCCCAGAGGCGTAACCTCGTTAACACCTTTCTAGACACCTACTTGATCGGCTAATTGTAATGTATAAAACTCTCCCAGGAGTAACACTTACTCGCAGCGGGTATCGGGATCCAACTATCTCATAGAAGGTATGCAATCTCATTGCAAATTTCAACACTTCAAATTCCCGATAATATTTTTCCCCTAGCTCGCTTTTTCTCCGACGAAGCCGACTCTAGAGCCCGGTATGTAATCTGTTACATAGGGCTACAGAAAGGTAGAGAACTGAGAACGGGTGATAAGTTTCATGAGGCAGAAAACGGGACAAGTGTTGCAGCCAAGTCTGTTGGTCACTGTCACCCTGTATTACAAATACACCCGGAGGGATGCTTTCGACGACGGGGTTCTCCTACAGTCACTTGGTCGGGGCTATGGAGTGAGGCTGTCTATTAAGTTTACCCGGCGAGTATCCGCGTACGCTACGTGATTGCGACGGTCTTTTGATCACATCAAAATTCCGTGGCAACCGATCAAGTGAGACTAAAGTGCTATGTTTATAACATTCATTCAGTTATCTCATAACTTATTGTGAATTCCAATTATTGTATCACATTCCAGATAAACAGAAAACGTTAAACTTTTCGATCGAACAATCGAACACCCAAGTTTTCCCGAAACTGATCAATACATGAAATAAGTCTAACAACATTCAGTTCGTGCCTCAGTACCGACGGTCCAGCCGTAGAAGGGTCAAGCCAACGCCTCACATGTGGCACTCCGTACTCCCCCAAACCCGAAGGTTCAAAGGGCAGTTCAAGACGGTCACATAATCGAGTTAAGGTTTGTTGTCTTTTAGAGGGTCCATCGCGTTACTTGCACTACTTAGAACGTCGTTAAACTACGGAAAAATCCAACACTTGAAAATTTCCCAACAGGGGAAAAATTGGGTATTTATATCCGGTCGAACTTTTTAACATATTCTAAAATTTATCCGGAAAGCCAAACAGACAAAATTTGATAAACCCGATCGAATCATCGAAGCTCCAAAACATCCCAGATTATTCAACACTTGAATAAATATTAAAAATATCCAGAGAACACATCACTGTTAAATATAAATTACTGTGCAAAAGTCAACATGTAATTGAAATTTCTAAGTGTTGGATTTTTCCGTAGTTTAACGACGTTCTAAGTAGTGCAAGTAACGCGATGGACCCTCTAGAAGACAACAAACCTTAACTCGATTATGTGACCGTCTTGAACTGCCCTTTGAACCTTCGGGTTTGGGGCAGTACGGCGTGCCACATGTGAGGCGTTGGCTTCACCCTTCTACGGCTGGACCATTGGTACTGAGGCACGAACTGAATGTTGTTAGACTTATTTCATGTGTTGAGCTGTATCGGGAAAACTTGGGTGTTTGAATATTCGATCGGAAAGTTTAACATTTTCTGTTTATCTGGAATGTGATACAATAATTGGAATTCACAAGTAGTTGTGTGATAACTGAATGAATGTTATAAACATAGCACTTTAGTCTCACTTGATCGGTTGCCACGGAATTTTGATGTGATCAAAAGTCCGTCGCAATCACGTAGCATACGCGGATACTCGCCGGGTAAACTTAATAGACAGCCTCGCCCCATAGCCCCGACCAAGTGACTGTAGGAGAACCCCGTCGTCGAAAGCATCCGTTCGGATGCTTGCGGTGGCGGTGTTCCGCCTTGGTGCACTTCGTCGACGGTATCGGGGGTGCGGCCGCCTACTGAAGTTTACGACGAGAATTCGATCAGGATGTCGGGAATCTTGTTGAATTGCCCGACTTGATATTGAAAAGTGTTTTCGATAATGAGACTAAAATGCGGGGTTTATAATTGTTAGGCATGCGATGTCTAAGGAATTCATTTGGTCAGGCATGCGATGTCTGAGGTGGTTGCGGATTCCAACTGTTGTAGTTTTACACTTTCTTTTCTATGACCGTAAGTGTAATATGTGATATCGCCGGTTTCGTTGCTATATGTCAACGACAATTGGGATGCGCATATTTACTTACGTTGATGACATGTGATGTTATGTGTTGCTGGATATGTTATATTGGATCGTCGTGTTTGAATAGCCGGGGGGTTTTATGTAAGATGAGTGTTTTTCATTTTCATTCATGTAAAAACTTGTATGTAATATTTTTTTTTTGGGGCACTTCCAGGTTGCGGAAGTTGTCACCGTTTGTATATTATTTACTTTTCCGCACTAGGATAGACCCAAGGAGGAGGGCACAAGTAACCGGGTTCTGGAGTCCAGTGGGAGACCAACTCGAGGAGTCGAGTCCGGGTCTCCTAACTCTAGAATTGGTAAGGTTGCTTGCCTCTCTCGTAGGGGTCTAGGGGTGTGGGTTTGGCTATTCATCACGACCGTGGAATCCGTGTTTTATACTGGCTCGTATTGAAAACACGGACGTCCTAGTATATCCAATATTTCATATGTTTCTTCTGCTGCGATATCTGTGATGTGATCATGTGATGTTCTGTGATAGATACAGTATATCGTATATATGATATATTATATAGGCGTTACTTATGTTTTACACCCGCTCTAGCCCTGCCCCGCTCTGTCGTTAGTTACCTAACCTAACGGTGCACGAGGGGACATCGAGGCGAATGTGGATGGCATAAGTGTACGTCGTATTTATCTGTTATGTTTAGGTACTTAAATGATGGGACTTCATTAATGTGATTAATGAAAAAAAAAAAAAACCTAAGATGTTGTAGAATCGAATTTCAAAATAAAACAGGTAGCTACAGTTCTTGCTTTGCACAGAGGTATATGTGATATATCCTGCACCTTATTCGATGAGGAAAGGACCGACATCCCTTCACCGGGAGTGACTCCTTTAGCAATAACTGGCAGATGCTACACACTCGGTTTGTCTTTTGATTGCTTTTAAGTGTTTTACTTTGCACAGTGATATATATGATATATCCCGCACCTCATTCGACGAGGGAAGGACCGACGATCCCTTCACCGGGAGTGACTCCTTTAGCAAAACTAGAAAAGCCTCAAAAGCACTCCATTTTAAAATTCATTCGATCCTACAACGATATCAAGTTCATTACGCAATAGGTTTTCAGAAAAACCTATCGTAGCCCTCCGTCATTTCAGATAAGTACTAGTTAGTATTCGTGCTGCGGTAGTTTGGCATTCGTCAAGGCGTAGCGTACGGTAGCTAACTAGTATTTATCTGCTTGAGCATATGATGCGATTGGATTAGGGTATTCGTACGGTGTTGTTTGGCATTCGTCAAGGGTCGTGCGGGTGGGTTTAATTCGATCAAGAAATGTGCGGGTTGAACTTGACTAGTAGACTATGGGTTGTTTGGCATTCGTCAAGGTCATAGCGAGCTAGGGGCAAAATATTATCGGGAATTTTAAGTGTTGAGATTTGCAATGAGATTGCATACCTTCTATGAGATAGTTGGATCCCGATACCCGCTGCGAGTAAGTGTTACTCCTGGGAGAGTTTTATACATTACAATTAGCCGATCAAGTAGGTGTCTAGAAAGGTGTTAACGAGATTACGCCTCTGGGAAAACGAGGTTTACATTAATTAGGTTCATGCGAAAGCACAGGGGACCTCCATCAAAGTACCGACACTGGCCTGGCTGAAAGATTGGCGAACTTGTAGTGTGTAATTAATCCCGGCTAGTCTTTCCTTTTAGGGTTTGAAGGAAGATTTGATAAAAAGCAGTGGGAGCCATCCTGATTAGATAAAATAATAACCAATCTATTCTTGCAAGAGGGCACGCTGAGTGTTTTCTTCTCTATCTCTCCAGGTAGCGACCATATCACGCCTTAATCAAGATAATAATACGGATTATTGACCGAACCCGCTTGTTATACTGAGCTGGGGAACGTTGGTCCCGCTCCAACTTATAATTGTTATAAGACAGAGCAGGAAATAAGGGGAATACCAGATTTCCCGTGCCGCCCAAACGAAGAGAGTGCATGCTGATGCATCATCTTCGGGTATGTTCGTTACAAAGAACTGTTTCTCAGTATCCTTTACGTCCTGGGTATGTGATACCAGATCAGGATCCCAGATATGTAATATGTTACATAGGGCTACAGAAAGGTAGAGAACTGAGAACGGGTGATAAGTTTCATGAGGCAGAAAACGGGGCAAGAGTTGCAGCCAAGTCTGTTGGTCACTGTCACCCTGTATTACCAATACATTGATTCTGAACGAATGTTATTAGATACCGAACCTGATATACAAAATCATATCAGTCTCTTTATTAGTAAAGAAAGGATATAATTTTGTATTGTTGGATAATGTTTTGAACATTTCCTATATCAAAAGTTGATCGGTTCAGGCACGTTATCTAAAAGCATTAATGTTCTAAATCAAACTACAGTTCTTAGTATACGGATCACACACAAGAGGAAGAGTTCAGAAATGAACAAATCCTTCTTGAGGCATTGTAGACTAGGTCATATCAATGCGACCCGACTAGCTAAGTTCCACATAGATGCATATTTAAAACAGATTGAATTTACATCTTATGAAACTTGCCAGTCATGTCACAAAGATAAGATGACCATAGCTCCGTTTATTGGAAACAGAGAAAGAGTTAGTGAACTCTTGGGATGATACATGTTGATGTATGTAGATCCCCAGTCTACATATGCCAAGACCGGTTCTTTGTACTTCATTACATTCTCTGATGATCTCTTTAGATTCAGACATATGTTCCTGTTGAAACACAAGTCCGAACCTTTTGAGATATTCACAGAATATAAGTTAGAAGTAGAGAACTAATATGGGTATAAGTATTATGTCCTATGATGAGATCAAGAAGGAGAATACTTGAGCACGGAATTCCTGGACTATTCTAAAGGAGAATGAGATTCTCTCTCAGCATTACTCCTCCGTATACACCATAGCACGATGGTATATCGGGGCGGAGCAATTACACCCTATGTGATAAGGTGTGCTCTATGATGAGTACTACTGAGTTACCTATTTCCTTTTTGGGAGTTATGCACTTGAGAAGCTGCATACCTATTGAATAGGGTTCAAATCAAATCAGTTGCCTACCACTTCATATTTGATATGATAAGGGAAGAGCCCATATCTTAAGTTGGTTAAGATTTGGGGTTGTCCAGCCTTTGTCTAAAAGCAAAATCCGGACAAGCTCAAGGCAAGGTCTGTTATGTAGAACTGGAAATGTTCCAGCTATACAGACTGCAGCTGATGATTTGATAGAACCAAAGGATTCGGTAGATTCCAACGAACCTCGGCCTCTCCGCCGATCTAGTAGGGTTCCTCACCCACCTGAGAGATACTTCTGTTTCTCTATGACAGTGGGAGCGAGGATTGCATCATGAGATGATGACCCAACTAGCTTCGAGCTGGCCATCGAGAGTAAGACTCTGTAAGAATGGCTGGATGCTTATCGATCTGAGATGGTATCCTTATACACCAACAAAGTATGGACTTTGGTTGCTATATCTGAAGGGTTAAATCCCCATCAGGAGCAAGTATATCTTGAGAAGATTAGTTGGTGTAGATGGAAAAGTTGAGAATTTCAAAGCTAGACTTGTTAAAGCTTTTCGTCATCGACCAGGCGTGGATAATGATGAAACCTTTTCAAATGGCTATGCTTAAGTCCATCCAGATCCTACTTGCCACGGCTACATACCATGACTACGATATCTGGCGGTTGGGTGTCATGACTGCTTTTCTAAATGATGTTTTAGAAGAGTGCGTCTATAAGTACACAGCCAGAGGGCTTCGTAGACAGTGGGAGCAGCGGAAACGTGTGCAAGATGCTTTATAGGATAAAGCAGGCATCGCGGAGTTGGAACATCTGTTTTGATGTTGTAGTCAAAGAGTTTGACTTCATCAAAATGGTATATGATCCTTGTATATACAAGAAGGTAGTAGGGAGTATGGTGATGATCTTCGTAGAGTACGTGGATGACATACTCTTGATAGGGAAGGAGTTTCCTATGCTACGCTCGATCAATCTCCGTTTATCACAATGATTCTCCACATAGGATCAAATTGATACCTACTAAATCCTGGGTTTTGGACCTATGAGATAGATCTAAATGGGTGTTAGAAAACTCACTAGCTGTAGTGAGATGGTATCAATTGATCCTGGGAAGAATCACTGGAAGTGTTCCAGGGTGATAAAGACGACTGAGTGTCAGTCACAGGCATTGTCTTTACCCTCAGTAATGGGACGGTATGTTGGAAGAGTTCCAAGCTAGATACCGTGACAGAATAGACGATAAAAGCAGGATACATCGCTACTTAAGATGCTACCAAAGTGGCTGTCTGGGTGTATATTGGTTCATGAGATGAACTTAGTTCCTCCCATTGTGTGACAATGGAGTTGTGGCTTATGCCAAGGAACGCAGGTCCCATCAGTGATCCAGACATATTCTAAGGCAGTATCACTTGATCATGGAGATGGTTGATCTCCAGGAGATCGAGGTTAGGAGAGTAGACTAAGAGGACAACACAGCGGATCCACTCACAAAGGCATGTTCCCAGAGAGAGACTTTTATGGGATGGTTGAGTATGAGATACTGCAACCACTGCTACAGATGGCCCTAGTGCAAGTAGGAGATTGTTAGTTATATGTATGCCCTAGAGGCCATTACTGTACATAGGATGTATATTGTAGTGGATGCTGGGACATATATAGGGAGGACTTTCTTGCTCGACATGATAGTATGCTATCTGGTTGAACTTTACCTTAACGTGTATACTGATTGTCTCTCTGTTACATGTTGGTAAAGCCCATAGGATGTGTACTTGACTACCTGGACTGTGATGCGGATCATACTAGTGGGGACATGGTAGTCCATAAGTACATCCTTCAAAGTCCCTAGTCGTGGGTGTATCGAGACGGGGCATCGATATACCAGATTAGACTAGCGTATACCTTCTCGACCCATACAGATGGGCGATGGATGATCCCATATCCATTGGTGTTTGACATCAGAGATGATATACGGGTGCTCAGTGGAGACTGGGTACACTGGACGGACTCGCCGAGAACTCCCAGATGGTATTATACCTCACGTCAGATGGCAGTTCTCTGGTGACACTGGTACAGAGTAGTCTGTTAACCCGAGATCGTCATAGAGTCTTGTGTGGTTCCCACTGTGCTTTGATTTCCATCTTACCACGTCCAAGAGGGCATGCAAAACGGTGGTTTTTGGGTACAGTCCCGAATCACATGGAGGCAATGAGCGATAGGAGGGGATTCGTCTCTCCCGGTATAGGGAGTTGATGTTGCGCTGTGTTCGATTGGCTATAACAGGAAATCCCTGGCCAGGGTTGCTGAGATTTACTGGTAAGTGTTACCAGTAGTTTCTCGAATTATTATAGACCTCATATCGACACGACTTATTGAGCTATTGGGGTCTGACGTTTACCACCACTAGGCGAGATATGCGACATATCAGACGATCAGACCGGACTGTACGGTAGTGTTACTGGTTGGATTCACTGGAGTGTGAGTGGGCTTGCTCGTCGATCTTTAGATCGCTCAATACCCGGGTGGCCGTTATGTTTAGCAGACCGCTTGCGGCTTGTGGGTGTTTGATATGATCATCATATGCTGCCGGCGTATTGACGAGTCTTTAGAGTCCTACACAGAGGTTTCCTGGCTCAAGCGAAACGAAATAGGAGCGCATATGAGATATGTGCGGGACCGAGAATAATGCGTGTATATGATACCGTATTCCATTCTCGCGATGAATGCATCGAAAGGTTGTATGCGATATAACCTAGTTATCGAATCAAGGGTTGGTTCGATAAGCCGATACATAGAATACTAGTCGGTTATATACGATATGACCGGATCGTTAAATAAAGTGTCGATTTAATGATTTAATGCATAATTATATATTTGATATATTACTTTGCATTAACTAGTATTGGTTCACTTTAAATGGATTTTCTCACTCGGATTGTACACATTGTATATGTGATATACTTTTGTGCACTTGATTGTATCATGTTTGATGATACATGTTATGCTAGGGTTTTTGTGTAAAGATCAAACCATGGTTACATGATTATGGTTAGGGTTTTGTTTTATTCACTAATTTATTTATCCATTTCATTTTGGAAAATAAATGAGAAGAGAAAAGAATGGAGGCTTTATTTGTTGTTTAGTTGAAGCTTCATGAAGCTTTGACTTTGTCCACCATTCTTATCTCATCCTTAACCCTAACCATTCCTTTAACCCTTGGTTAATTCTCTACACATAACCATAGTTAGAATTATGATAAGGATGGTTTTTCTTTTCTTTTTTAAAAAAAACTTATCATAACAATTTCCTTCTTCTTCTTCATTTCTTCAAGTGAAGAAAGCTTGCCTCCATCAATGGCAAGTGATGAAAAAGAGTGAGAAATCCAAATATAAAGTCTACCCACTTCCTATTTCTTCATCCTCTACCTCTTGCCAAGTAGTAGAGTGTGTTTTCTTCACAAGTTTCTTGACTTGGTGAAGTCGGAGCTTGATTTAGCGATGCCTCGACGTAGATCATCTTCGGCATGGACATCGACGACCTAGCTCGCTTATTCTCCGATGAAGTCGACGCTAGAGCCCGGATTCCTTTTGGACAGCGGAGAGGACTTCGTTGCGGAGCTTTGGAGGTGGAGCACCGGATCTACAAAGGTTGTATATCCGTATCCCTTAGTTAAGTGTTAACTAGTTAGCTTTTTCGCCTAGTTTTCTAGCAAACGATCCGTAGTCGGGTCTCTCGGCACCCGTAATATTTGAAAATGGCATGTTCGATGCCTTGTGAGACCTCATTAGGGTGCCTAGGAACCCTACAGTGCTATCAGAATCAATGTATTTGTAATACAGGGTGACAGTAACCAACAGACTTGGCTGCAACATTTGCCCCGTTTTCTGCCTCATGAAACTTATCATCCGTTCTCAGTTCTCTACCTTTCTGTAGCCCTATGTAACAGATTACATATCTGGGAATGAAATACGGTATCACATACACGCATGATTCTCGGTCCCGCAAATATCTCATATGCGCTCCTATTTCGTTTCGCTTGAGCCAGGAAACCTCTGTGTAGGACTATAAAGACTCGTCAATACGCCGGCAGCGGATGATGATCATATCAAACATCCACAAGCCGCAAGCGGTCTGCTAAACGTAACGGCCACCCGGGTATTGAGCGATCTGAAGATCGACGAGCAAGCCCGCTCACACTCTAGTGAATCCAACCAGTAACACTACTGTACAGTCCGGTCTAATCGTCTGATATGTCGCATATCCCGCCTAGGGGTGGTAAACGTCAGACCCCAATAGCTCGATAATTCGTGTCGATATGAGGTCTATAACAATTCGAGAAACTACTGGTAACACTTACCAGTAAATCTCAGCAACCCTGGCCAGGGATTTCCTGTTATAGCCAATCGAACACAGCACAACATCAACTCCCTATACCGGGAGAGACGAATCCCCTCCTATCGCTCATTGCCTCCATGTGACTCGGGACTGTACCCAAAAACCACCGTTTTGCACGCCCTCTTGGACGTGGTAAGATGGAAATCAAAGCACAGTGGGAACCACACAAGACTCTATGACGATCTCGGGTCAACAGACTACTCTGTACCAGTGTCACCAGAGAACTGCCATCTGACGTAAGGTATAATACCATTTAGGAGTTCTCGGCGAGTCCGTCCAGTGTACCCAGTCTCTACTGAGCACCCGTATATGATCTCTGATGTCAAACACCAATGGATATGGGATCATCCATCGCCCATCTGTATGGGTCGAGAAGGTATACGCTAGTCTACTCTGGTACATCGATGCCCCGTCTCGATACACCCACGACTAGGGACATTGAAGGATGTACTTATGGACTACCATGTCCCCACTAGTATGATCCGCATCATAGTCCAGGTAGTCAAGTACATATCCTAAGGACTTTACCAACATGTAATTGAGAGACAATCTGTGTACACGTTAAGGTAAAGAGCAACCAGATAGCATACTATCATGTTGAGCAAGAAAGTCCTCCCTATATATGTCCCAGCATCCACTACAATATACATCCTATGTACAGTAATGGCCTCTAGGGTATACATATAACTAACATGTAGACTAGGTCATATCAATGCGACATGACCTGCTAAGTAATATAAGAATAAATATGAGAATCTGTTTGAATTTTCATCTTATGATACTTTCCAGTCTTGTCTTAAAGGTAAAATGACCGATACTCCGTTTACTGTAAACATAGAAAGAGTTAGTGAACTCTTGGGATGCATACATGATGATGTATACGGTCCTGTGTCTACAAATTCGAAGGTTGGTTCTAGGTACTTCATTACATTCATCGACTATCTCTCAAGATTCGAACATGTGTTCCTGTTGAAACATGAGTCTGAAACTTTTGAGAAATTCAAGGAATATAAGCTTGAAGTTGAAAACCAAACGGGTGGAAGTATTAAAATCCTTTGATGTGATCGAGGAAGAGAATACTTGGTCATGGAGCTCCGGGATTATTTAAAGGAGAATGTGGTTCTCTCTCAGCTTACTCCTTCAAGTACACTACAGCACAACGCTGTATCGGGGCGGAGGTATCGCACCATATGAGATATGACGCACTCTATGATGAGTATTGCTGAGTTACCTATTTTCTTTTGGAGTAATGCACTTGAGAAGCTGCATACCTATTGAATGGGGTTCCATCCAAATCAGTGCCTACCACTACATATGAGATATGGAATGGGAAGAGACCATGTCTTAAACGAGTTAAGATATGAGGTTGCCCGGCCTATGCTGAAAAGAAAAATCCGGACAAGCTCAAGGCAAGGTCAGTTCTGTGTAAGTTTGTTGGATATCCCGAACATTTGTGAGGGAATATCTTCTACCACACTAAGGAGCAAAAGATGTTTTGTTTCTTAGCATGCCACCTTTTTAGAAAAGGAATTTCTTGTGAAGAAATTTGTAGAAATAAGGTAGAACTAGAAGGAGTTCCTGCTAGACAAATTAACATCGGATGATTTGGTGAAACCAAAGGATTCGATAGTCTCCAATGAACCTCAGCCTCTCCGCGAATCTGGTAGGGTTCCTCATCCACTCGAGAGATACTACGGCCTTCTCGGTGACAGTGGGAGCGAGGATTGCATCATGGTAGATGATGGCCCAACTAGGTTCAGACAGACCATCATGAGTGGGGACTCTATGTAAAGGCTGGATGCTATGCGATCAAAGATGGAATCCATGTACACCAACAAAGTATGACTTTGCATGTTGCACCTGAAGGGATAAAACCCATTGGGAGAAAATGGATCTTTAGAAGATTCTTGGTATAAATGGAAAAGTTGAGACTTTCAAAGCTATGCTTAAGTCTATCAGGATCAATGCGCGCATCACGGAGTTAGAACATCTGTTTTAATGTGATAATCAAAGAGTTTGATTTCATCAAAAAGGTAGATGAACCTTGTATATACAAGAAGGTTGTAGAGAGTGAGGTTGTCTTACACGTATTGTACGTAGATGACATACTCTTGATAGGAAATGGTTTCCAATGCTACACTCGGTCATGCTCCTCTTATCACGAGGATTCTCAATAGATGATCTGGATGATACCTACTACATATTCTGAATTATGATCTATTGTGATAGATCTAAGTGGATGTTGTGAGTGTCCCAAATCCAGGTACATTAACACCATATTAAAAGAGTTTAGTATGGCAGATTCTAAGCGTGGTGGTTCGTCCACTTACTCAGGATCAATCTCTCCAAGAAGAAGTCTTCCAAGACTGATTTGGAGAGAACTCGCGTACAAGGGATATCCTATGCTTCAGCGGTAGGCTCTATCAGAGTATGCGATGTTATCTACCAGACCAGATGTAGATGACTCACTAGGTGTAGTGATTAGGAATCAATCGGATCTTAGGAGAATCACTGGACAGCTGTGGAGGACATTCTTAAGTACTTGAGAATCACTAAAAGAAAGTTCTTAGTTCCATCTTCCAGAGTGATAAGTTAGACTGAGAGTCAGTCACAGGCATTATCTTTATCCTCAGTGGAAGGACGGTATGTTGGAAGAGTTCTAAGCTAGATACCGTGACATACTAGACGATGAAGGCTGAATACATTACTACCGATGTTGCTGCCAAAGTGGCTGTCTGGACATTTCTTGTTTATGAGATGAACAAGGTTCCTACCATTGAGCGTCCAATAACTAATATTGTGACAACAATAGAGTTATGGCTTTGGACTAGGAACGAAGGTCCCATCAGCGTTCCAGACATATTCTGAGGCAAGTATCACCTGATCAGGGAGATGGTTGATCTCCAAGGGATCAAAGAAAGGAGAGTAGATTTTGAGGTTAAAACGGCGGATCCACTCACCAAGGCCTGCTTTCCCAAATACTATTTGAGAGATTTTGGGATGGTTGAGTATGGGATACTACAACTACTGCTATATTGTTGGGTATTGGATACTACAACAGACGGCCTTAGTGCAAGTGGGAGATTGTTAGTTATATGTATGCCCTAGAGGCCATTACTGTACATGGGATGTATATTGTAGTGGATGCTTTGACATATATAGAGAGGACTTTCTTGCTCGATATGATAGTATGCTATCTGGTTGCTCTTTGTCTTAACATGCTGACTAGAATATGTGATACTGTCTTGCTCTCACATGTTGATAAATCTCTTAGGAGTGTACTTGACTGCCAGGATTGTGATGCAGATCATACTAGTGGGGACAAGGTAGTCGGTAAGTACATCCTTCAAATGTTCTTAGTCGTGGGAGTATCGAGACAGGGCATCGATACTCCAGTGTAGACTAGCGTATGCGCTTCTTGACCCATATGATGGGTGATGGATGATCCCACATCCATTGGTGTTTGACATCAGAGAAGGTATACGGGTGCTCAGTGGAGACTCGATACACTGAACGGTCTCACTGAGAACTTCTGGATGGTATTATACCTATAGTCGGATAGCAGTTCTCTAATGACACTGGTACAGGTTAGTCTGTAGACCCGAGATCGTCATAGTGTCTTGTGTGATTCCCACTGTGCTTTGATTTCCACCATACCACGGTCAAGAGATCGTGCTAAAAGGTGGTTTTTGGGTATAGTCCCGAGTCACATGGAGGCAATGAGCGATAGCAGGGGTTTCGTCTCTCCCGGTATTGGGTTGATGTTGCGCTATGATCGATTGGCCATAGCAGGAAATCCCTGTCCAGGGTTGCTGAGATTTACTGGTAAGTGTTACCAGTAGTTTCTCAAACCATTATGGACCTTGTATCAGCATAACTTATCAGGCTATTGGGGTCTGACGTTATACCACACCCAGGCTGTGATATGCGACATATCAGACGAAGAGACCGGACTATACGGTAGTGTTACTGATTGGATGCGCAGGTGTACGAGCAAGCTTACTTGTTGATCTTCTGATCGCTCAATACCTGGGTGACTGTTACGTTTAGCAGACCGCTTGTGGCTTGTGGGTGTTTGATATGATCATCACCTACTGCCGGTGTATTGACGAGTCTTTAGTATCCTACACAGAGGTTTCCTGGCTCAAGTGAAACGGAGTAGGAGCACATATGCGATATGTGCTGGACTGAGATTAATACGATATGTGATACCATATTTTTTTCTCGCGATTTGTGATATCGGTCGGTTATATGTGATATAACCAGGTTATCGAATCAAGTGTTGATTCGATAAGTTGATACACATAGTATTAGTCGGTTATATGTGATATAGCCGGATTATTAAGTCAAGTGTTGACTTAATAATTTAATATATAATTATATATTTGATATATTAACATACATTAACTAATACATGCTCACTTATGATTTGTTTTCTCAATTGATTATGTGCAATTGTATATATGTGATATATATATATATATATATATATTTGTGTACATGTATTGTGTCATGTTTGATGATACATGCAAGATGGGGGGGTGTGACTTACACCATTCTAGAGATAATCTAGGGTTTTTAATTTCTCAAGTAATTCAAAATTTGATTTGAATTTGTCATGGCAAGAAGCTTGGTGAAGCTTAAGTGTCCATTGACTAAAGTCCACAAGTTTTGTCTTGCTTAAGATATTTATAAACCCAACCATTATTCTAGCTATGGTTACCTCTCTACAAGGGTTAATATTTGATATTAACTCACCCATGGTTTTGTCACGGCCCGAAAATACGGAACATGACCGGCACTTAAACTACGAACGTCTCGAGGCGTACGTAATCTAAGTAAACCGAAAACCCAGAAATCCAAACCAAGAAAATAGTAGAGTGCAGGAAAAACCAACTTAAAGCAAGTAATTTCAATAGCATAAGCCGAATTATGCGGTTTTTAAAACATCAAAAATTTACTGAAAATTTCGGCAGAGTCTCCTTTGTAAATACTGGCCCCCAAACGGGATACAACATGAATAGTATACGAAATCAAGAAAAGGGTATCCCCAAGCGGGAGCTAGCTCTTCGTCAATCGACGGTCACAACCACACAAACAATATAATATACAACGCCAACGGCGAGGATCAAAACTCAAAAGGAAACTCAAAACCACCAGAAATATAACGAGCGACTCTAAGGTCGAAAGAATAACCAACACTGGTCTCTATCTCAAAAATACATGTTTGGTTGATGGAATTTACTAGATACAACTGAATAATATCATACAAGGTAAATAATGGGGGTATGATACAAGTAAACCCACCTACTAGCAAATCACCCGAATGAAACTATGCCCGCAAAGCCGTAAGGAAACCTGTACGGCAAACCTGCAAGAAACTGGGGCACAACGGGGGTGAGTTGCCAACTCGTGAATAGAAAAATATCTACGCACAGAAATCGCATAAATAACGCAATCCTTGGTCAATGATCATAATATATCCTCAAATATATGTATAACAGGCAGCCTATGACAATGTCTAGGGTAATATCTAACCCGAGTGTAATCACATGTGCCCGTGTCAGTGCCTCAGGTAGCAATATATCATATGAGTGAGGTATGAATGCATGAAAACAGCATACATGTAAATGAAGAAACTGTTTTCATAAATTAGTGAGATTTCCTTTGTATTTTTTTCAAATGAGGTATCATAACTGAAATCAGCACCAACGGTGTCTAGCATCGACACAAAACATAAATCTCAATGTCTCAAAATCTCAATATCGAAATCACAATATCTAGGGCGCCGCCAGTCCAGACCGGCCCCTACCATCCATCTCAAGACCACGATGGTATCCTCCGGATATCCGACGCGTCGGGTAATATCACCGGTAGGTAGTCTCCCCCGGCCAGGCTCATCGTCATCACCACGAGCTTCTTGCCCCGGGGTACCTTACCGGGTCCACCATGTACCCGAAACGGTTCCTCCACTCCTCGAACTCGGGTCTCACATGTCGCTCTCAGCACCGAGAAAACACATGGTGGACGCACTGAAATATCATATCCAGGGTAACCGGGTTTTTAAAACAATTACATATTCTCTTTTGAAATCTCCACGGTTCCCAAATCCAGAAATATCAAGGAAATCCGAGTCCAAAACCTCAATAGCACATAAACTAGTGAATAAAGGCATGAGAATCCATGCGTGCGGTATAACAATGAATAACAATATGCATGAAGTAGCAAGTAATAACTGAAATGTCTAATATGGCATATAAGGAAAGTACACTAATATCATGTCAAAACTACTAGCTAACAAGCTAAGTCAAGCAAATATATTCTCTAAAGTGTATGTGACATGGCAATTACCGATGAAGATGTGTGTGAGCCGGCAAGTAGGTGTACGTGGTACATACGCATCATCGGTAATGGTGCTGGTGTCCTAACAGCATGATATCAATAATGGAATATGCAGCACAATAAGTATGCGAGGCAGAGCAAACAGCAATAATGTGCGGGAGCTGAATACTAGACACAACGATAACTAATCTGCAATAATCTAATATAAGTCCTACAAATGGTGCCTTTTGAAATAACATGAATCATGGGGTTTTGAAAATAGGGGCTACGGTGTTTTTATGAAAAGATACGTCGTTTTTGAAATATCCGTAGATTCCCTTGAGCTGTCTTTAAAAATGCCCACGATTCGTTAGTTTTTGAAATAGGTAAGAAGTCTAATCTAATCTAACAACTACACTAAACTATACGGCTGAACTAACAAGCTGAACTACAGGTAAGGAAACCGCCTATCATCTGAGTCGATACATATACATACCTGTATATGTATAGTCGGTGATCCCGCCTCAATAATATCATATCCGATACCATATCTATAATCAGGCATCCCAAGTCAAGAGTGCGGATCAATCATCAATATAGCTCGTACGTAAATCCGTCGTACGGCATCCCAATCTGGGTACGGGTCAATATCACATTCATCATATTATTCACCTGGTATCCTCTTTATCAAATATCATGATCGGGGTACTGATCTACGTCTAGTACCATACTGATACCGCCTACGTGTGCATGGACATGTGTGAAACACTACGTCAAGGACCCGCTACAACGTCATGTCGTATCTAAGATACGAACCCTGCTATATCACCGATCTCACGGCCTCAAATCAAATCTCATCGACTCAGCTCAATCCCAAGTATCATCCTCAATCCGTATGTGAACACATAGTTCCATACCCATGTGAACACATAACTATAAAGAATCCCATGAGCACATATCAATAGGAATGTATGCAAGTATGTATGTGTGTATGTGTAGTGCAACACTACCCTAGGGTTCGCAACACTAAAAATAGTCCAACACAACAATATCCATCCTAAGCATCGTTATTAATCCTAAATAACATATAATAAATGTTGGTGTGTATGCGCATCCGTATACACCACCACGGACTGTGGGGGTGCTATACGCCATCCACCCGACTTCTCTCCGTAGATATAAATCTACTCACCTGGTCCTCGCTAGCCGGTGCCGACGTCGCCACGCGCTTGCTTGTCGTCTCGAAGTCCACATGGGGGTACCTACATATCATAACGCACCATATCTCATTAAAATCCGACTCATGATCAAAACGACGCACGAATCCCACATAGGTCAAAACCTATGGTTGTTTTCACAAATCAACCCAAAAACCCTCGACGTCGGCGTACAAACGCCAAACCATCGAGAAAAACCCAAATAAACTCATTTGCACATTCACGAACACTAATTTTAATATAAACTAGGTTGAAACTCACAAAAACGCCAATTTCACTAAAAAAGTCATTTTTCCGAAAATCTAGCAAGCACAATTCGCCGTTTTTGTACAAAACACGATGTTTAAATGAATGTAGCGGCCAATATATTTATTAAATATCTTAAATAAGTCATAAAAACCATTTCCATAATTTAAACTCATAAATTTGCATAATTTCCAAAATCATAGTTTGCAAAATATCAAATTTAACAGCCTTTAAAGCAAAATTCACAATTCATCAATTAAGCTTCGTTTTGCATGAACCAAAGTCATTAAACCACTCATTATAATAGTTATAATGACATGAACACTTAATTATATTTTAATCTAAGCATTTGATAATTTTTCAAAAACTCTAGTTAGCAAAAACAAAACTTAATTTAGACATTTCCATGCAACAATATGAAATTTAACTACTAAATTACTTTCTACAAATTCTAAGATGGTAAGCTACCCATCACAACCATACACCAATTCACAATAACCTAACTTGCATTCAAACCCTTTTCTTGAATTCCAAAACGTGCAATTAAACTCACATATCCAAATAACACTTAATAAAATTAGCTTAAGAAATTAGTAACAATTTAAGCAACAAAAATGTTTAGAAATATACCCAAACGCATATGAAGATCCACAAGCATCCATGGCACTCCAAAATGCTCTCTTTTCATAAGGATCCATGCTTGAAATGCTAAGGAATAATGGGTAAGTGTTGGATTTGGAAAAAAGCTTTGAAATTGTATGGATTTTGAAGCTATTTTATGGATTTTTGAAGCAAAAATGGAGTGAGAACTTGGGGAGGGGGGGGGCTGCTGCTAATGGATCAGTTTCGGCCAGATTTTGGGGGATGTGGGTGAGTGAGGAGAGAGAGTGAGGTGGGGAAAGTTGTTTCAAGTCAAAGTCAACTCAATTTATATCATTTTCTACTCTTTTCTTTTCTTTTCTTTTCCTTTTCTTTCCTTTGCAAACCAAGTGGGGAAAAAGTGAGGGGTGCTGAATTTGGCTAAGGGGAGGAGTAAGTGGGGGTGTGTGGGTGTGGGCACGGGTGTGGGGTGATGAAAAATGATAAATACAATACCCCAAACATCCATTTACGCTAAAAAAAAAGCCTTTTTTCTTCAATAATTTCTAAACCGTTTTGGCAAATGATTTCGTTCCAAAAACCACATGATAAATTTTTATTTAATGTTTTATGATGCACAAAATTTGTTTCAACTCATTCCAATTTGTAATTTTCCCTAATTAAATGTATTAGTGACGGCTTAAAATAATAATAAAATAATATTTTTTTCAGAAAATTTGAAATTTTACCAGCGGCTCAATAAACACCAAATAATAGCAATTACATAGCTAGAATATGTATATTTAATTTTTATAATAAGATATTTGTATTTTGACTTTTTACAGAAAACCCCTTTATTTTACCGATTTTTCGAAATTTCATCGAAACGATTTTCAAAACGCTACAGGTTATCATACTCTACTTGATAATTTTTGATCATGAGAGATTTCTTCTTCTTCCTCTTCAAAAAAAGCTTTCTAGCTTCAATCGAAATTGAAGAAAATTTGTGAGAAAATTATTTCTAAAATGAGCAAAATTCCTACTTCATCATCCTTTACTACTAGCTATTTAGTATAGGGTGTTTGCTTCACTAATTCCACAATTAGTGAAGGGGTAGCTTGGGTTAGTGTCTTCTCGACGTAGATCATCTTCGGCCTCGAAAACTTCGATGTAAGCTTGTTCATTTCTTCATGGGAACCTCTCTAGAGTCCAGGAGTTCGTGATCGCAGCGAAGGGACTACTACATGGAGCTTTAGAAGTGAAGGACCGGTTTACAAAGGTTGTATTCGTTGTTCACTTCTTTGCAAAGTTGTTTGCATTTCATATCGTCACATTTTCTAGTATCGGTTCTAGGGTTAGGGTTAGCTAGAACGTCAAATTTTTAAATATGGCATGGACGATGCCTCCCGAAACGTTACTGCCATGCTAGACAACCCAACAGCTCCAAGACTGTTTGGATCGATGCCTTCTCGTCGGCTTCCTCGAGTCAAAGACGATCCACCTGAGAGTCTATAGTCTGAGCTCCAACCTCAAATCCGAGGTAACTACGACATCTAGTTCGCTAAACTAGATGTACTATATGATTTAAAGAGTGTAGAAGGATTACTTTGTCTCTAAATACCCTAGGTTTCTCAACAGACAAGACATTAGGGTTAGAGGAAGAAGAAAGGAAGCTTGAGGAAATGCTAGTGAAGAATGAGCAATGAAAATAAAGATGGCTCATTTGTGATGTTTAATGAAGCATACAATAATTGATAAGATAAAATATCTCAACAAAATATCAAGCATGTTTCAACAAATATCTAAATAATGAGTCATTCCATGAGTCACCAAGAGCCATGCTTCATTTAATGTAAACCTCCACCTCATTTCCTCCACCTCATTATTCTTTTAATCAAAAGATTAAAACCCAAATGAGGTGTCTTCTTCTAGAAGCAATCCTGAGTAAATTACGAAATTGCCCCTCAACAGTATATACATACCAGAATCCATATTCCGAAAAATAAGAATAAAAAGAGACGAAAATAGTCCATCAATATAATACAAGGATCCAGCTTAAACCAAAGCCCATTAGTATTATTCGTCCGAACATCGTACGTGCACAAGTACATGTATGTGATCGAACCCGTGCCGTAAAACCATACAGCCTCTACATCTTTTTCCCGATGTGAGGAAACCCTCTGTGTGGGACACTGAAGACTCGACACTACGCTGGCAGTGGGTTTAACCACAAGCACGTCAGCGGTACTAGCTGCATATAATGGCTACCCAGGTATCTGTCGATAAGAAGGCCGATGAGCAAACTCATCCGAACTCCTACTGAGCCTATCTGTGACAATCACCATACAGTCCGGTCTGTTCGTCTAAGAGTATTGCATATCGGGCTTAGGGGGCGGTAATCGTCAGACCCTTAATAGCGCAATAAGTTGTCCGGAGTGTAACCCAAAACATGTTGAGAAACTACTGAAGTACCTACCAGTAAATCTCGCTTGCCTTGGCCAAGGACTTTGTATAATAGATTTCCGAACACAGCGCGATATCAACCACCAATATCGGGAGAGACAAATCCTATCTAACTGCCACTGCCTCCAAGTGCTTCCGGACTGCACACAACTACTACCTTTTTGCACGACTTCTTTAAGCCGTGGTAGGGTAGTAATCTAAGAACAGTGGGAACACACTCAAGGCGATGTAGCATTGTCAAGTCGATGGACTAAGCTATACTCATGTCACCAGGGAACTACTACCCGACGATAGGTATAATACCCACCAGCTGTTCCCTTTGAATCCTGTCCAGTGTACTCATAACCCAATGAGCACCTGCATACTATCTCCAGTACGACGTACTAATGGCTATGGGACAGACCATCTCCCCTGCTAGGATGAGAAGCGTATACACTAGTCTACTCTGGAGTATCGATACCCCGTCTCGATAATCCTACGACTAAGGACCTGTATAGGATGTGCTTATAGACTACCCAGCCTCCACTAGTGTGACTGCTATCACAACGCTGGTAATCAAGCAAAAATCCTAAGGGCTCTACCAATATGTATAAGCGATATGCTAAAAGAAACACATGCACATATTGAGGTAAAAACAAACCAGGTAGCATACTACCATTTTGAGCAAGACTATTACTATATCTGTGTATATCCCAAGCTTCCATTACGTAATATACAATAATGGTCTCTAGGGCATATATCACTAACAAGTATAACAATACGGATATGCAACAAATCATGATCAAAGTACACCACCATGGTACAACAACTACATGAAATAGTGCATGTCATAATAAATCCCAAGTGTGGGATAAAACATAATCCTCATCAATGAATCATCATCATAAAAAAATCCGGTGTCCATCAATGACACCCTAAATCCCAATATCTCATGTGCCGTCACTCTGGTCGGCCCTCATATCCGTCACATAATAGAACCTGAGTGTCCAACATCGACACTCAAAAAATCATGAAACCTGTGTCCAGAATGGACACGTAAATACTCATATCTCAGGCGCCGCATACTCTGATCGGCCCTCATATCAATCTCACAACTCCGGCCGGTATCCTTCGGATAACCGTCGGTCCCAACCTATCACCGGTAGGTAGTGCTCCCTCCTGCCAGGCTCATCATCATCCCTACAATCTTCTTGCCCTGGGGTACCTTACCGGGTCTACCATGTACCCGCAGATGGTTCGTCCAACTTCTCGAATTAAGTCTCGTAAACAAGCTCAGAACCGAGAAAACTCATGGTGGAAACCTCGAAATAACATCATGAGAAACCGTATTTTTAAAACAATTTATAATTTCCTTTGAAATATATCCGCGGTTCTCAAATCCAGAAATCGCATGAAAACAGTATCGCAATTCATATATCCATGAAGTGCGATATATGCAAACATAGAACAGTAATGTGAGCATATCAAGGGGAAACCACACTTTTTAAATATATCAAGTTTCAAAGGTATCTTTCGGTTTCCTAAATCCATGAAATCGAAATAAAACACCATATGAGAGTATATATGTGACTATAACAATGTATGTATGTATGCATGTATGTATGTACGTATGATGCAATTCATAATGCGCAATGGAATAAGAATCAATGTCTAACTGTTAACAATCATGAAAGCGGTACAATATATTTATCCATGGCAATTTTTATAGTGAGCGTGTCATGGTAATTACTAATGGTGTATGTGTGGCATACAATTCGATGCCCGTGCAACATGAACCGTTAGTAATGGTGTCGTGTCCAATAATACTATGTCAATGTACAACAGGTAAAAGGATGTGCAAAATGGTACTCATGCACGGTCAACACACACACACACACACACACACACACACACACACGTATAAGCATATGGTTATATCACTGAATCTAGCCCTCGACGCTTAACGCAATACAGGCGATTCCCCCATAAATGCTAAATCTACTCATCGGACTATCTCGAGCTAGATGAATCTGATCACCTCTTTCCCCTTCCTAGCTGCGTCCGAAGTCCCCGCAATCGATCCTAATATAACACAAAATCATAACAAGTGAAATTAGCAAACTTTCCAATAACATACGGAAACAACGGCAACTAACGAATCGACTCCCAAAAGATACCAAGTGTTAGCTTAGCAGCTAAACGCGTGCAGCGACATCCTAGACCAAATCTACGGCTGTAAGCTACACAAAACACTTAAACAAAGTCGAATAATCCATATCGCACGATGTTGAAACGCTAGAATTAGCTAAACGGTTCCAGATTTTTCCTACAGACAATATAGTAAAAACAAAGTGTACCAAATACCATATATACCCAACTGATAGCTACCCACCAAAATTCAACACCTAAGCCCACACAAATGTTGGGTTAGGCCAGCGCCGCGGCCATCAATCCGCGGCCAATTGCGGAACAAAAACTTTTAGAAACCGTTGCTAACGGAACCCGATTCCCGGATCATACCATTAACCCTAAACTAGGTGTATGTAAAGGAGTTTAGAAAGGTTATACCGAATGATCCGTGTCCTTCGGTCTTCAACCTTTGTCCTAAGCTCCTGGCGGCTTCCTCGATCATGTTTGATCTCCTGTCTCCCTCATCGAAGACGATCCACCTCGAGAGTTTGTATTACGGGCTCCGACCTCAAAACCGAAGCAACTCGAGTATCTAGTTTGCTAACCTAGATAGCCAAGATGAAATAGAGAGTGTTTGTGATTACTTTGTCTCAATACACCCTAGGTTTCTCAACACATGAGACATGTAAGGTGGCGGTTGAAGAAGATGCCATGGAGAGAAAGTGTGAGGAAAAGCTTTTGGCAAGTGAAGAAAAGAAATGGTGGCTGCCTATTTCTTTTTGAGTGTTGTGTGAAAGCAACTAAAGAAAAGCCTTAAAGAAAATATCTACCTCCCATAAAAATATCTCACAAATATCTCACCCCAAAACAAAACCAAGCACGTGTCATAATGAATCACTTCCATGAGTCACCATAATGAGTCATGCAAGAGTTAATGCAAAGCACGATTCACACTTCCACTCAAAAAACATTTAAACTAATTGTTTAACACAATAAAAGAAATGGCAACCTCTAAAGTAATCTTGTAACGGAATTACAAGAATACCCCTCATCGGTATATATACCCACATCCGTATTCCGAAAGAATAGGAAGACAACGAGACGAAAATATTCCAACAATATAATACTAGGATCTGGCTTAAACCAAAGCCCACTAGTATTATCCGTCCGATCATGATTCTTGCACAAGTGCACATATACGATCGAACCCTACCATAAAACCATACGGCCTCTACAACGTTTCGCCCGAATCAGGAAAACACTCTGTGTAGGACACTAAAGACCCATCAATACGGTGGCAGTGGGTTTAATCACAAGCACGTCAGTGACACTAGCTGTACGTATTTGCTACCAGGTATTGAGCGAAAGGAAGGCCGATGAGCTACTAAGCCTGACAGTGACAATATCCGTACAGTCCGGTCTGTTCGTCTATGAGTATCGCATATCGAGTCTATGGGGGTGGATAAAGTCAGACCCCTAATAACTTAACATTCAGTGTCGGTATGAAACCTATCACCACCTGAGAAACTACCGATCCTAAATCAGTAATTCTTGGCTACCTTGGCCAAGGATTTCTGGTGATGGCCACCCGTGCACACCGCGTCATCAACCCCCAATACCGAGAGAGACGAATCCCCTGACGATCCGCTCACTGCCTCCATGTGGCTCAGGACAGTACCCAACTAAAACCTATTTGCATGACTCCTTTGAGCAGTGGTAGGGTAGTAATCAAAGCACAGTGGGAACTCACACGAGACAAATGATGATCTCAGGTCGATAGACTAACCTATACACATGTCACCAGGGAACTGCTATCTGACAATAGGTATAATACTAAGTAGCATGTTTCCGGCGAATCCGTCCGGTGTACTCATAACCTAATGAGCACCTGTATACATCTTAGGTGAACCAACTGACACCAATGGATTGTGAGACCGGCCACCGCCCCTCATCGGGGTATTGATCAGTATACACTAGTCTACACTTGGAGTATCGATTCCCAGTCTCGAAACTCCCACGACTAGGGACATTTTAAGGATGTGTTTATAGACGACCCAGCTCCCACGTATATGATCGCCATCATACTGCAGGTAGTCATGCATGAATCCTAAGGGCTCTTTTAACATGTAATAGTGATCTGTAATGTCGCCTGTAGCATGTACACGATGATAAAGACAAACCAGATAGCATACTATCATCTCGAGTAAGACTGTTCTAACAGTATAGGTTCTCCCTCAATCATTGCAATCACGTGCCTGCGATCCAATAATTGACTTGATGGCACTATAGCCAACAATCTCCCACTTGCACTTAAGGCTAATTATTGCTGTGTCGCATACTCACAGTCCCTGTGATATCGAACACCCAACTTCTCTACTAATCAGTTTCACAAAGCTTGTTTGTAAAACTATTGCGTTCGAGAAAAAGCTTCAATGAGTGGATCCGCTACAATGTTTCTTTCTATGTCTCTCTTGTTCTCAAGTTCGCGGAGAAAACCATCTCTCGAAATGAGCAATGTCTGTCTTAGAATATGTCTGGATATCTTATGGGACCCAGTTCATAAATTAACTCCAAATACAGCAAACTTCTTAGACTATATCGTCAATTGAATTTAATTAGTATCCCAAGCCATGCCTCCCTCAGTATCCCCTTGGACCACCTGTCCAAACTACTGCCTCTCAAAAGAGGGAAAACTATACAGTCACTCTGTTATCCAGGTCACCTTGGAAACCCGGAATGATAACCGTCTCCCAAAGGAGGCTGCCGTTACCATATCCCTAGAACATCCTCTTATGTTCATAAATTGCTTCCGAACATTTCTCCAAGATTGGATTAATATATAAACTTATTGCATTTAGTGAAAAAACAACACCTGGTGTGGTACTTGACATCTCATGATTGACTAAATTGCCTAAGCAAGTGATATGCCAATCATACACATCCCTCTCCCTTTTAGTCTGTAAGACACTTTTAGAGAGGGTGATGTTAGATATGTTTGCCCTAGAGGCCTGTATTGTATAGGATGCTAGGCATGTATTTGTACAGAAACAATTTTTGCTCGAAATGATAGTATTCTATTTGGTTTATCTTCATCTTAACGTGTGATGTGTTGTATTTCATACTTTTATATGCATGTTGATGAAGCCCTTAGGACTATGCTTTACTGCCAGGATTATGATGTAGATCATACTAGTGGGGCCTGGGAAGTATATACGTATATCCTTTAACAGTTCCTGGTCTAGGGTATATCGAGACAGGGCATCAATATTACCAGAGTAGACTAGTGTGTATGTTTCTTGACCCTGGGGATGATGGTTGATCCCACAAGCATTGGTGTTTGACATCAAAGATTGTACACAGGTGCTCATTGGAGAATGGATACAACGAACAGGACTCGCGGAGAACTCCTAGATGGTACATATACCTATTGTCAGATAGCAGTTCTCTGGAGACACTTGTACAGGTTAGTCTGTAGACCCGAGATCGTCATAGTGTCTTGTGTGATTCTTATTGTACTTTGATTTCCTCTTTATCACAACTCTACTGTGTCGTGCAAACAGGTGGATTTTGGGTACATTCCTGAATCATATGGAGGCAGTGAGCGATAGGAGGAGTTTCGTCTTTCTCGGTATAGAGAGTTGATTCCGTGCTATGCATGATAGGCCATAGTAGCAAATCCCTGGCTAGGGTTGTCGAGATTTACTGATAAGAGTTATCAGTAGTTTCTCGAACCGTTATGGGCCGCAAATCAGCATGACTTATAAAGTTTCTAAGGTCTGACATTTACCACCCCTAGACTTCATATGCGACGTATCATATGAAGAGACCGAACTGTATGGTAAGTGTTGCTTACAGGCTCGTTAGGGTTAGGATGAGGTCGCTCGTCGGCCACCTTTTCGTCACATACCTGGGCAGCCGTTACGCACAGCTAGTACCACTGACGTGCTTGTGGTTAAACCCATTGCCAGCATACAATCGAGTCTTTAGAGTCCCACGCAGAGGGTTCCCTGGTTCAGGCAAAAGATGTAGAGGCCGTAAACTATTACGGCAGGGTTTCAATCATGTTCGTGTAATCGTTACAGGAATAATGATCGGAAGGATAATACTGGTAGGCTTTGGTTTATGCCGCATACCGGTATTATATTATTAGATTATTTGTATTCGTATTTTTCAGAATTCGGATACGGGTATACTTATACGGTATACAGTGAGGGGTATTCTTGTAATTGTACAAGAATGCCTTCTAGAAGGGGACATCTCATAAATGGTTTTCATTTTGTGAAAATTGAAATTATGAGGTGGAATTTGGAGAGAGTCAAAGCATGGATGAAGGAGTGGATTATATCATTTTTTATTCATTTGGGATTACTATTGAAGCATAGTGCATTATTTTTGAGAAAAATATTGCATGCTTCAATTATTTTCATTGAGCAATATCATTTTTCCATGCTTGATTTTATTCATTCATCACTCTCACATTCTTTCTCCTCATTATCTCCGTCTTCCTCCTCCAAACTTTACCCTTCACATGAGTTGTGAATCAAAAGCTTAGGGATCACTTAAATCCTCAACTTAATCTCTACACCATCTAAGTAATCATTTCTAGCACACTTGATTTCTTAGTTAACCCTTGAGAAGAGTTTGAAGCTTGTTCTATAGCTCTCGGGTGGATCATCTACGACCTAGAGGTGACCAGAGACCGAGTGTTGGATATAGTGCTCTCAAAGTCAATTATTGGATCGCAGGTACATGATTGCAAGGATTGAGGGAGGACCTATACCGAGGGAACAGTCTTGCTCGAGATGATAGTATGCTATCTGGTTTGTCTTTATCATCATATACATGCTTTAGTTCATTATTGCATGTTGATAGAGCCCATAGGATTCTTGCTTGACTGCCAGCAGTATGATGGCGATCATATACATGGGAGCTGGGGTCTATAAGCACATCCTTAAAGTGTCCCTAGTCGTGGGAGTTTCGAGACAGGGCATCGATACTCCAGAGTAGACTAGTGTATACAGTCGAGACCCCGACGAGGGGCGGTGGCCGGTCTCACAAGCCATTGGTGTAAGTTGGTTCACCTAAGATGTATACAGGTGCTCTTTAGGATATGAGTACACCGGGCAGGACTCGCCAGGAACATGCTAGTTGGTATTATACATATCGTCAGATAGCAGTTCCCAGGTGACATGTGTACAGGTTAGTCTGTCGACCGGAGATCGTCATTTGTCTGGTGTGAGTTCCCACTGTGCTTTGATTACTACCCTACCAAGGCTCAAAGGAGTCGTACAAATAGGTTTTAGTTGGGTACAGTCCCGAGCCATATGGAGACAGTGAGCGGATCATCAGGGATTCGTCTCTCCCGGTATTGGGGGTGAGATCACGCTGTGTCTAGGAAAGCCATTACACGAAATCCCTGGCCAGGGTAATCGAGATTTACTGGTAGGTATTCCAGTAGTATCTCAGGGTGTTCTGGGCTACTCTCCGACACGACTTATACAGCTATTGGAGGTCTGACGTTTACCAGCCCCCTAGACCCTATATGCGATACTCATAGACGAACGGACCGGTTTGTACGGATATTGTTGTTAGTGTATATGCCCTAGAGGCCATTACTGTATCATACTAGTGTGTATATTACTTAATGGAAGTTTGGGATACTCACAGTTGTATAGACAATCTTGCTCAAAATGGTAGTATGCTACTTGGTCTGTTTCTAGCTCAATATGTGCGTATGTTTCTTTTAGCATATAGCTTATAAATATTAGTGGGGCCCTTAGGATCATTGCTTGATTACCAGCGTTGTGATGGCAGTCACACTAGTGGGGGCTGGGTAATCTACAAGCACATCCTTATACCGGTCCCTCGTCGTAGGATAATCGAGACAGGGCATCGATACTCCAGAGTAGACTAGTGTATACGCTTCTCATCCCAGGAGGGGAAATGGTCTGTCCCACAGCCATCAGTACGTCGTGCTGGAGATAGTATGCAGGTGCTCGTTAGGTTACGAGTACACTGGACAGGATTCGCTGGGAACTGTTGGTTTGGTATTATACCTATCGTCAGTTATCAGTTCCCATGTGACATGAGTACAGCATATTCCGTTGACATGACACTGTCACTTCGCCTTGTAGGGTTCCTAGGCACCCTAATGAGGTCTCACAAGGCATCAACCATGCCAATTTCAAATTTAAACGGTGCCGAGAAACCCTAGAACGGATCGTTGGCTAGATTTCTAGGCGAAACAATAAACTAGTTAACACTTAACTACAAGTAAACGGAAATACAACCTTTGTAGATCCGGTGCTCCACCTCCATAGCTCCGCAACGAAGTCCCCTCGCTGTCTAAATGAATTCCCGGGCTCTAGCGTCGGCTTCGTCGGAGAAGAAGCGGGCTAGGTCATCGACGACGTGCCGAAGATGATCTACGTCGAGGCATCGCTAGATCAAGCTCCACCTTCACCAAGCCATGAAAACTTGTGAAGGAAACACCCTATACTACTTGGCAAGAGGTAGAGGATGAAGAAATAGGAAGTGGGTTCACTTTAGAATTGGATTTCTCACACTTTTCATCAATCCACCATTGATGAAGAGAAGCTTTCTTCATTGAAGAAGATGAAGAAGAAGATAATGATCTATTATGATAAGTTAATTAGAAAGAAAAGAAAAAGGAAACTTATCATAATAATAACCATGATTAGGTGTAGAGAATAGACCATGGTTAATTGCAAGGGTTAGGGTTAAGCATGAGACAAAATGGTCACAAAGTCAAAGCTTCATGAAGCTTCAAAGAAAGAAACAAAACTTGCAACCATTTCATTTCTAATCTTATCCAAATAAATAAATAAATAAATGATTAAGAAAAAGAAAACCCTAATCATCAATTTAACCATGGTTTAATCTTTACACTTAACCAAGTTAACATGTATCATCAAACATGATACAATCATTTGCACAAAAAGTATATCACATATACAACTTGTACAATCAAGTGAGAAAATCCTTTTAAAGTGAACCGATACTAGTTAATGTAATGTGATATATCAAATATATAATTATACATTAAATCATTAAATCAACACTTGATTTAACGATCCGGTCATATCGCATATAACCGACTAATATCCAATGTATCGATTTATCGAATCAATCCTTGATTCGATAACTAGGTTATATCGCATACAACCATTCGACACATTCATCGCGAGAATAGAATACGGTATCACATACACGCATTATTCTCGGTCCCGCACATATCACATATGCGCTCCTATTTCGTTTTGCTTGAGCCAGGAAAGCTCTGTGTAGGACTCTAAAGACTCGTCAATACGCCGGCAGCAGGCGATGATCATATCAAACACCCACAAGCCGCAAGCGATCTGCTAAACGTAACGGCCACCCGGGTATTGAGCGATCTGAAGATCGACGAGCAAGCCCGCTCACACTCCAGTGAATCCAACCAGTAACACTACCGTACAGTCCGGTCTGATCGTCTGATATGTCGCATATCTCGCCTAGGGGTGGTAAACGTCAGACCCCAATAGCTCGATAAGTCGTGTCGATATGAGGTCTATAACAATTCGAGAAACTACTGGTAACACTTACCAGTAAATCTCAGTAACCCTGGCCAGGGATTTCCTGTTATAGCCAATCGAACACAGCGCAACATCAACTCCCTATACCGGGAGAGACGAATCCCCTCCTATCGCTCATTGTCTCCATTTGACTCGGGACTGTACCCAAAAACCACCGTTTTGCACGCCCTCTTGGACGTGGTAAGATGGAAATCAAAGCACAGTGGGAACCACACAAGACTCTATGACGATCTCGGGTCAACAGACTACTCTGTACCAGTGTCACCAGAGAACTGCCATCTGACGTAAGGTATAATACCATCTGGGAGTTCTCGGCGAGTCCGTCCAGTGTACCCAGTCTCCACTGAGCACCCGTATATCATCTCTGATGTCAAACACCAATGGATATGGGATCATCCATCGCCCATCTGTATGGGTCGAGAAGGTACACGCTAGTCTACTCTGGTATATCGATGCCCCGTCTCGATACACCCACGACTAGGGACTTTGAAGGATGTACTTATGGACTACCATGTCCCCACTAGTATGATCCGCATCATAGTCCAGGTAGTCAAGTACAGATCCTAAGGGCTTTACCAACATGTAACAGGGAGACAATCAGTGTACACGTTAAGGTAAAGATCAACCAGATAGCATACTATCATGTCGAGCAAAAAAGTCCTCCCTATATATGTCCCAGCATCCACTACAATATACATCCTATGTATAGTAATGGCCTCTAGGGCATACATATAACTAACAATCTCCCACTTGCACTAGGGCCATCTGATAGCAGTGGTTGTAGTATCTCATACTCAACCATCCCATAAAAGTCTCTCTCTGGGAACAGGCCTTTGTGAGTGGATCCGCTGTGTTGTCCTCTGAGTCTTCCCTCCAAACCTCGATCACCCTGGAGATCAACCATCTCCATGATCAGGTGACACTGCCTTAGAATATGTCTGGATCACTGATGGGACCGGCGTTCCTCGGCATAAGCCATAACTCCATTGTCACACAATGGTTGGAACGTAGTTCATCTCATGAACCTATATACACCAAAACAGCCTCTTTGGTAGCATCTTAAGTAGCGATATATCCAGCCTTTATCGTCTAGTATGTCACGGTATCTAGCTTGGAACTCTTCCAACATACCGTCCCTTTACTGAGGGTAAAGACAATGCCTGTGACTGACATTCAGTCGTCTTTATCACTGTGGAACACTTCCAGTGATTCTCCCTAGGATCAAATGATACCATCTCACTACAACTAGTGAGAATCCTAACATCCAATTACATCTATCTCATAGACGAAAACTCAGGATTTAGGAGGTATCACTTTGATCCTATATGGAGAATCCTTGTGATAAGCAGAGATTGACCGAGCGTAGCATAGGAAACTCCTTCCCTATCAAGAGTATGTCATCCACGTACTCTACGAGGATCGCCACCATACTCCCTACTACCTTTTTGTTTATACAAGGTTCATCTATCATTTTGATGATGTCAACTTCTTTGACTAATCCATCAAAACAGATGTTCCAACTCCGCGATGCCTGCTTTATCTTATAAAGCATCTTGTGCACGTTTCCGCTGCTCCCACTGTCTACGAAGCCCTCTGGCTGTGTACTTATAGACGCCCTTTTCAAAAACATCATTTAGAAAAGCTGTCATGACACCCAACCACCAGATATCGTAGTCATGGTATGTAGCCGTGGCAAGAAGGATCTGGATAGACTTAAGCTTGGTTACTTGAAAAAGGTTTCATCATAATCCACGCCTGGTCGATGACGAAAACCCTTAACAAGTCTAGCTTTGAAAGTCTCAACTTTTCCATGTACACCAAGTAATCTTCTCAAGATATACTTGCTCCTTATAGGGATTTAACCCTTCAGATATAGCAACCAAAGTCTATACTTTGTTAGTGTATGAGGATTCCATCTCAGATCGATAAACATCCAGCCATTCTTACAGAGTCTTACTCTCGATGGCCTGCTCGAAGCTAGTTGGGTCATCATCTCATGATGCAATCCTCGCTCCCACTGTCATAGAGTAACCGAAGTATCTCTCAGGCGGGTGAGGAACCTCACTAGATCGGCGGAGAGGCTGAGGTTCGTTGGTAACTATTGAATCCTTTGTTTCTATCAAATCATCTGATGTAGTTTGTATAGCTGGAACCTTTCCAGTTCTACATTACAGACCTTGCCTCGAGCTTGTCCGGATTTTGCTTTTTGACGTAGGCCGGACAACCCCAAATCTTAACTAGCTTAAGACATGGGCTCTTCCCATTCCATATCACATATGAAGTGGTGATTGAAGAGATTTAGCGTGCTTGCACTTTCTAAAAGATAGATCAAAAATATTTGTGACCGCAATCAAGAACGGCGTCGCATGAAGTTAGCTGGTGAGTACGGGTCGGTCCACAGGGATGTTGTGAATTTCTTAATCGCGCTAACGAGTTAATTCCGAAGGGTGTTCGGATTGATTATTAAATCTAAAAATTGAAGTTGTATGATACTAGGATTAGAAACTTGCTAGGATTAGGTTTAGGGAAAATTTGGTAAACAAAGATCTACATCTCTTTCCATTGCCTTTAATTAAAGATATCATATTAGTGTTATGGTAAATCTTAACAAAAGGGATTAGGATGATTGGGAAGATTGATTCTTCCTCTAGATCCTTGTCCTTCCTTTCTTAATCTTTACCCTAACCTCCATGGAAAACCTTAGAATCCGGGCCTTTAGACTACGGAATCACCGTTACCTCGAGGGTAGAGTGCCGTAGGGAGCGGAATAAGAAGGTATGCATGGAGTTCTAATTTTCATAAAAGATTGGCAAAGAAAAGAGATGAGAGATCTTCATCTCTCAAATCCTTCCCTATTCCTAACCCTAACAAGCGAGGAAACTACTCGCTCATTGAGGAATTTAAAAACATCTATCTAGGGCAGAGAATAAAAATTACCTAGGGCAAGAATTGAAATCTAAACTAGAGCAAGGAATTAAATCTACTTACAGATGTATCTCTCCAATCATCAACACAGGGTTGTCAGATCTGAATTCATGAATTGAAAAGAAACACCGATGGTCTCCAAAAGAATTCTAAAATTTATTATTAAAAGGAGGCATAAGAAATTACAATGATTAGAGTTCCTATTTATAGAGAATAGGAAACCCTAGGTTTACAACTGCGCCGCATGTCTACAATTACAAATGTACCCCCAGAAAATCTATCCATAGCCTTCAGAACATTTAGGTCAAATTTTCTTTCCATGAAGGCTTTAAAGGGTCGCGGAACCGTGGCAATGGTGCGCTTGGGCCGCGGTTCCGCGGCCCAATGGTGAGTTCATCTGATTGTTTTTCCTGGGCTTCTTTAGGTTACTCTTGGCTTCTTTATTCTTTATTCCTTTTATCAGTTGGGCTTCTATATTAATTCCAGATCTTCAGTGAACACTTTGCAATGGATCTTTTAACCGTCTTTCTTTCAAATTTGGATCTTGCGTTGCCTTGTTGGTGGTGAAGCGTTCTTCTGCTGGGCTTTACTAAGATCCTCCTAATTGTTGGTCAAAAGTCTTTCTTTTGTGTCGTCTTTTGTGTTTTTCACTGTTTTCGCACCAAGAACCTGTAACCTGTAATATGTAGCAGACATGCGTCAAAAGCACCTGTTTCCATTGTAAAATGCATAAGAATGGGGAATACAAAATGCAATATTATGTTATGAACAAATACCCCCAAACTTATCATTTGCTCGTCCTCGAGCAAACTTATTATTTTATTCTCAATAAAAATCTAACCTAGGCGCACTTTCGCAGGGAAACGCGATTGCACTGAGCACGTGCAACAAGCCGTTAAACCTCTAGGTGTCCCTAGTTGGAGGAGTGTTGTCTCCTGAGGGTTTTCAGCGGATTACACCCACAAAATCCTATCAATTTGGCTGTTCGACTTTTTTTTTCCAATTAGGTCTTCTAACAAGGAATTCTATTATCGTCGACTTATAAATTATCCACCCATATTCTTCACACTTCCTCATTATTTAACTTAAGATTATATATATCCTATAGAATTACCTAGCTTTCGGCATTTCTTAAGTTTTCCTTCTAGGGTTCCATCTCCACTTAGGAATTTCTCTCAACTCTATTAAAGATACAAGTTTTATTCTTTATTCCTTTCTCTTATCTAAACTCTAATCACATATCCCCACGTGTGTGTAAATATCACCCCTACACTTGGAAATTCAAATCAAGCAATCGTACTCCCGTCCGTTGTCCAAAGCACTTATTAATTGGTGAATTTTCTCTTTCACATCCTTCATGCGACTGTTAATACTTCTTGAGGTACCAACAACCGATTACAAGACGCGTTAGCATTTTAAAGCGTACTTCCTAGTTTTGCAACACCCAAGGCTTTAGCAGTGACTCCCAAACCAGTTGGTCTAAGGCACTAGGTGATGAAGCACCCTCGCTAAATATTTTTCTATTTTTGCAGCCTTAAGTAATCACAAAAACCAGTGTCCATTTTTTTTTATTATTTATTCACTTTTTTTTCTTTAATTTCATTGTACTAAGGACTTTAGACAAGAGCATTTCAAGGTCTCTTCTACTATTCCAAGTTTCAAGATGCGTGATTGTGCAAATTGTAGGGTATACGTTTTAAGAATCTAGACTTAAGATAGGAACTATTTTTCAAACTTATACTCTAATAAGAACATCAATATTTTTCCTTCATTTTGACTTAGCCCAAGAAGTGAACCCAAAATTTGCCTATTTCTAAATAAACTACAAGGCATATACTTTCTACCGTTAAACTTTAAGGAATGTTATTTTTAGGGTTTTTAATTTACTATGTCTAAGATCTAGTTGTTCCTAGGCAGTTAAACTATTTGTCAAACTCAAGTCAATTAGCCAAAATTGAATACAGTAATTTTTATAATTTTTGAAAATTTTCAAATTTTTATGGGTTTTCAAATAAGTATGCAAATGCAAAAATATGTACAAATGAATGCGAAGGAAGAAGACGTACCGAGCATACCCCCAAACTTGAACTTGACAGTGTCCTCACTGTCATGCTAATCCAAGAGGGTCAAAAAAACGGCACTTCCCTGTTTATTTATTTATAATTTTTTTTATTTTTTAATTTGTTTTGAAATTTTTTTTTATTTTTTTATAAAAGAAAACAAAAAATATATGTACATATATACAAAGGTCCCCCCAAACTTAAGCTTGGCCTTACACAAGCCAAAGGTTAGCACCAACCATTCAAAAATCTTATCATGGTAAAGGTATAGTCGGTGCAAGAATGGGGTGGAGATGAAAGGGATGAAAAGCACGCGAGACCGTGTGGAAAGAAGAATGGTAGAATATGGTCTCGGTGGGGGAGAAGAATGGCGAAAAGAAGAAGGAAGTAGAGTACAATCTTGAGGGTGTAAATTGAGTGAATAAATTAGCGCAATATGTGATGACCGATATGTTAAAAGCGATTGCGCTAACCTATCAACTCGTCGTGCAATGGGGTCAAATCCCTCAAGATTCGCAAGAAAACATGGGTACGCCAAACTTGGTATAGTAGATGAAAGCGTAACGTTCACTTGTTTGGTCGGAACAATGGGAAAGACGAAAGGGAGTGAATTAGGGATAGTATCTTTCTCACCGTAGTAAACTGTTTCGAACTTGAAAGATTCCATTAATGGTTCGAAACTAGTATAATCAACCGAGTCTGATGGCTCATCTGAAAATGTAAAGGACTCAAACTCGGGCGGTGAGTCATCAACATCGTCCGAAAAGGTGAAACACTCGTAGGTGTTATCGTCTGTGAGAATTGTGTTAGATTCAGAGGAAAAGGTTTCAAGCTCACAGTCTTCAAGCGGGGTCGGAACGATGGGAAGGAGGGAGGGTGATATAGCAGTCAAAGGTTTAGGAGGATGAATTGGAAAATTAGACACATCAAATAAAAATGATTCAACCTCAATATTATCCTCAAGACTCTCCTCAATACTATCCTCAATATTTAATTCATCCATGCCATTATCATCAAAATCTAGACGCATATGAGATTCGGGAGAAACATTTAATAACTCGGGATGATGATTTGAACATAAAATCTCAATTAAATCGACAGGTTCATCATCCGAAATATTTCCGGCGTCTATATCCTCAATCAAGTGAAAATCAATTTCTTTAGACACCTCCTCAAAAGCATGGATATCTATCGATTTAGGTTCTAGAGTGGAGGTGTAAAGATCGAAAGGATTAGGTGCGGTTTCACTCGAAAAGGGTTCCTCGCAATCTGGAAAATCAAACACTACAAAATCACACAACTCATTTTTATTTTCAACAGGTGAACTATTTAGGGCAATCGATGGAAAACAGGAGTTGTGGGCTTCAATTGGGTAAGGGTAGGTGTGATTTGGAAATCCTCTCTCATTCTCATTATGTCCAACCGCCTCCTCATACATTGAAAAATTTGGTGCTAGCGGGAAACTAGCTACCGGTTCGGCAGGTTGCATAAGGGCGGCCACGGACGCTTCCACATTCCTAACCATTTTGTTTGTTGCTGCGATATACGCCTCCAACGCCTCTTCCAAACTAGACTTTGGTGGTAAGGGGGTTTCGGGAAAAGATTCGAAATTGTGTGGATATGCAAAACTCCCAACAGACTGTATAGAATCAATGTCTAGTGAAGGTGGTAAGGTCGGGTAGGACTGGTAGAAGTGGGTGGTAGGACAGGTGTAGGGTCTACATGTGGATAAAAATGTGAATAATCTTGTGGATCCCTAGAACTAGATGTATGGAGAGGGGTGAAAGATCGGCTGCGAGATTGAGCAATGTGCTCAGCAATGGACATCGACCTAGGAGTGTCAGAAGGACTCGAAAGAGTGGTATCAACATATGGAAGTGGTGAAGGTTGACTTGGTTGACACAAAATGGGTTGAAAAGTCAAACTGTTTCTCCTAGACTCCTCTATGTGATCTTTCAAAGATTTTTTAGGCACAGAAGGATCGTCTTTAAATTGACCGAACACATTGACATATGACGCAAAATTAGGTTCGGGATACCAAAGTTCGGCTAATGATTTATTGTGTGGGGTACCCATGTTAGAAGAAGAAAAGTGACAAGAAGGAAGGTTGGGTGGTGCTAGGATTTATTTGGGGCTAAAAAATTTTGCAAGTTCTATAAAATATTTGTCCTTTTTATTTTCATTTTTCATTAATTTTTTCTTTCTCTTTATTTGGAAGAATTTTGTTGCAAAAAGATTTTTAGAGAAAAGATATGCAACAGCAAAATATTTTATAGAAAAGATATGCAACAGCAAAATATTACTTGCAATTGGTTATTATTTGAAGCATATCACAAGAATCTTTATTTAGAAAAAATTATTGCAAAAAGATATTCGAGAAAAGATATGCAACAAAAAAGATTACTTGCAATCAATTTCAATTTTGAGCGGGGCCCAAAAATCCTGCACAAGACTGTTATATGGAAGGGAATATATTTTTTAATGTGCACAAAATCCTGCAGGAATTTTCAGAAAAGATATTTAAAAATGTACAGAGAAGAAACAATGGGGCTTACAGAAATTTTTTTCCAAGATGAAGCCTCGAGATAGCCGCGATTCCGCGGCAAATGCGCTCTAACACCGCGGTTCCGCGGTCCCCTGAACTGTTTGGATCCCCAGAAAAATTTTGGTGCGACGATTCGACAGGAAGGCCGCGGTTCCGCGGCCTAAGGTGGATTTTAGCTGCGGAATCGCGGTGGTATGGGGGAATTGGGTCTCCAAAAAATTTTCACTGTTCTGTTATTTGATTCCCCTTCTGTTTCGATCTTCTGATTTCTGTTTCGCCTTCTGGAAATTTCCAGATCGTCTTTGTAAATCCTGCAAAATTAAAACAACAAAGTATCCCTTCCAAAAATAACAAAATATATATATTTTTCTATTTTTTTGGATTTTTTAGATTTTTATGATTTTTTTTTTATTAACCCGAATTGCAAAAAGGAAAGTTCTACGCCATCCCCGGCAACGGCGCCACTTGATTGAAGAGATTTAGCGTGCTTGCGCTTTCTAAAAGATAGATCAAAAATATTTGTGACCGCAATCAAGAACGGCGTCGCATGAAGCTAGCCGGTGAGTACGGGTCGGTCCACAGGGATGTTGTGAATTTCTTAATCGCGCTAACGAGTTAATTCCGAAGGGTGTTCGGATTGATTATTAAATCTGAAAATTGAAGTTGTATGATACTAGGATTAGAAACTTGCTAGGATTAGGTTTAGGGAAAATTTGGTAAACAAAGATCTACATCTCTTTCCATTGCCTTTAATTAAAGATATCATATTAGTGTTATGGTAAATCTTAACAAAAAGGATTAGGATGATTGGGAAGATTGATTCTTCCTCTAGATCCTTGTCCTTCCTTTCTTAATCTTTACCCTAACCTCCATGGAAAACCTTAGAATCCGGGCCTTTAGACTACGGAATCACCGTTACCTCGAGGGTAGAGTGTCGTAGGGAGCGGAATAAGAAGGTATGCATGGAGTTCTAATTTTCATAAAAGATAGGCAAAGAAAAGAGATGAGAGATCTTCATCTCTCAAATCCTTCCCTATTCCTAACCCTAACAAGCGAGGAAACTACTCGCTCATTGAGGAATTTAAAAACATCTATCTAGGGCAGAGAATAAAAATTACCTAGGGCAAGAATTGAAATCTAAACTAGAGCAAGAAATTAAATCTACTTACAGATGTATCTCTCCAATCATCAACACAGGGTTGTCAGATCTGAATTCATGAATTGAAAAGAAACACCGATGCTCTCCAAAAGAATTCTAAAATTTATTATTAAAAGGAGGCATAAGAAATTACAATGATTAGAGTTCCTATTTATAATGAATAGGAAACCCTAGGTTTACAATTGCGCCGCATGTTTACAATTACAAATATACCCCCAGAAAATCTTTCCATAGCCTTCAGAACATTTAGGTCAAATTTTCTTTCCATGAAGGCTTTAAAGGGCCGCGGAACCGCGGCAATGGTGCGCTTGGGCCGCGGTTCCGCGGCCCAATGGTGAGTTCATCTGATTGTTTTTCCTGGGCTTCTTTAGGTTATTCTGGGCTTCTTTATTCTTTATTCCTTTTATCAGTTGGGCTTCTATATTAATTCCAGATCTTCAGTGAACACTTTGCAATGGATCTTTTAACCGTCTTTCTTTCAAATTTGGATCTTGCGTTGCCTTGTTGGTGGTGAAGCGTTCTTCTGCTGGGCTTTACTAAGATCCTCCTAATTGTTGGTCAAAAGTCCTTCTTTTGTGTCGTCTTTTGTGTTTTTCACTGTTTTCGCACCAAGAACCTGTAACCTGTAATATGTAGCAGACATGCGTCAAAAGCACCTGTTTTCATTGTAAAATGCATAAGAATGGGGAATACAAAATGCAATATTATGTTATGAACAAGTGGTAAGCAACTGATTTGATTTGAACCCTGTTCAATAGGTATGCAGCTTCTCAAGCGCATAACTCCCAAAAGGAAATAGGTAACTCAGTAGTACTCATCATAGAGCACACCTTATCACATAGGGTGTTATTGCTCCGCCCCGATATACCATCGTGCTATGGTGTATACGGAGGAGTAATGCCGAGAGAGAATCTCATTCTCCTTTAGAAAAGTCCAAGAATTTCGTGCTCATGTATTCTCCTCCTTGATCACATCAAAGGACATAATACTTATACCCGTATTTTGGTTCTCTACTTCTAACTTATATTCTGTGAATATCTCAAAAGGTTCGGACTTGTGTTTCAACAGGAACATATGTCTGAATCTTGAAAGATTTATCAGAGAATGTAATGAAGTACAAAGAACCAGTCCTGGCATATGTAGACGGGGGATCTGACATACATCAACATGTATCATCCCATGAGTTTACTAACTCTTTCTCTGTTTTCAGTAAACGGAGCTATGGTCATCTTATCTTTGTGACATGACTGGCAAGTTTCATAAGATGTAAATTCAAACAGATTTAAATATGCATCTATGTGGAACTTAGCTTGTCGGGTCGCATTGATATGACCTAGTGTACAATACCTCAAGAAGAATTCGTTCATTTCTGAACTCTTTCTCTTCTGTGTGTTCCGTATACTTAGAACTGTAGTTTGATTTAGAACATCAACGCTTTTAGATAACGTGCCTGAACCGATCAACTTTTGATATAGGAAATGTTCAAAACATTATCCAACAATACAAAATTTCATCATTTCTTTACTAATAAAGAGACTGATATGATTTTGTATATCAGGTTCGGTATCTAATAACATTCGTTCAGAATCAATGTATTTGTAATACAGGGTGACAGTGACCAACAGACTTGGCTGCAACTCTTGCCCCGTTTTCTGTCTCATGAAACTTATCACCCGTTCTCAGTTCTCTACCTTTCTGTAGCCCTATGTAACAGATTGCATATCTGGGATCCTGATCCGGTATCATATACCCAGGACGTAAAGGATACTGAGAAACAGTTCTGTATAAAGAACACACCCGAAGATGATGCATCAGCATGCATTCTCTTCGTTTGGGAGGCACGGGAAATCTGGTATTCCCTTTATTTCCTGCTCTGTCTTATAACAATTATAAGTTGGAGCGGGACCAACGTTTCCCAGCTCATTATAACAAGCTGGTTCAGTCAATATTCCGTATTATTATCTTGATCAAGGCATGATATGGTCGCTACCTGAAGAGAGAGAGAAGAAAACACTCAGCGTGCGCTCTTGCAAGAATAGATTGGTTATTATTTTATCTAATCAGGATGGCTCCCACTGCTTTTTATCAAATCTTACTTCAAACCCTAAAAGGAAAGACTAGCCGGGATTAATTACACACTACAAGTTCGCCAATCTTTCAGCCAGGCCAGTGTCGGTACTTTGAGGGAGGTCCCCCGTACTTTCGCACGAACCTAATTAATGTAAACCTCGTTTTCCCAGAGGCGTAACCTCGTTAACACATTTCTAGACACCTACTTGATCGGCTAATTGTAATGTATAAAACTCTCCCAGGAGTAACAATTACTCGCAGCGGGTATCGGGATCCAACTATCTCATAGAAGGTATGCAATCTCATTGCAAATTTCAACGCTTGAAATTCCCGATAATATTTTGCCCTAACGTGCTATGACCTTGACGAAAGCCAACAAACCATAGCCCGCTAGTCAAGTTCAGCCCGTACATTTCTTGATTGAATTAAACCCACCCGCACGACCCTTGACGAAAGCCAACAAAGCCGCACGACTACCCTAATCCAATCGCATCGTATGCTAGCAGATAAGCAGCATATAGCTACCGCACACTGCACCTTGACGAAAGCCAACAAATGCAGCACGAATACTATATACAACTTATCTGAAATGACGGAGGGCTACGACAGGTTTTTCTGAAAACCTATTGCGTAATGAACTTGATATCGTTGTAGAATCAAATGATTTTTAAAATGGAGTGTTTTTTAGGCTTTTCTAGTTTTGCTAAAGGAGTCACTCCCGGTGAAGGGATCGTCGGTCCTTTCCTCGTCGAATGAGGTGCGGGATATATCATATATATCACTGTGCAAAGCAGAACTCTTAAAAGCAATTAAAAGACAAACCGAGTGTGTAGCATCTGCCAGTTATTGCTAAAGGAGTCACTCCCGGTGAAGGGATCTCGGTCCTTTCCTCATCGAATAAGGTGCAGGATATATCATATATACCGCTGTGCAAAGCAAGAACTGTAGCTACCTGTTTTATTTTTGAAATTCGATTCTACAACATCTTAGGTTTCTTTTTATTTCATTAATCACATTAATGAAGTCCCATCATTTAAGTACCTAAATATCACAGATAAATACGACGTACACTTATGCCATCCGGATTCGCCTCGATGTCCCCTCGTGCACCGTTAGGTTAGGTAACTAACGGCAGAGCGGGGCAGGGCTAGCGCGGGTGTAAAACATAAGTAACGCCTATATAATATATCATATATACTATATACAGTATCTATCAAAGAACATCACATGATCACATCACAGATATCGCAGCAGAAGAAACATATGAAATATTGGATATACTAGGACGTCCGTGTTTTCAATACGAGCCAGTATAAAACACGGATTCCACGGTCGTGATGAATAGCCAAACCCACACCTCTAGACCCCTACGAGAGTGGCAAGCAACCCTACCAATTCTAGAGTTAGGAGACCCGGACTCGACTCCTCGAGTTGGTCTCCCACTGGACTCCAGAACCCGGTTACTTGTGCCCTCCTCCTTGGGTCTATCCTAGTGCGGAAAAGTAAATAATATACAAAGGGTGACAACTTCCGCAACCTGGAAGTGCCCCAATAAAAGAATATTACATACAAGTTTTTACATGAATGAAAATGAAAAACACTCATCTCACATAAAAACCCCCGGCTATTCAAACACGACGATCCAATATAACATATCCAGCAACACATAACATCACATTTCATCAACGTAAGTAAATATGCGCATCCCAATTGTCGTTGACATATAGCAACGAAACCGGCGATATCACATATTACACTTACGGTCACAGAAAAGAAAGTGTAAAACTACAACAGTTGGAATCCGCAACCGCCTCAGACATCGCATGCCTGACCAAATGAATTCCTTAGACATCACATGCCTAACAATTATAAACCCCGCATTTTAGTCTCAAAATCGAAAACTCTTTTCAATATCAAGTCGGGCAATTCAACAAGATTCCCGACATCCTGATCGAATGCTCATCGCAAACTTCAGTAGACTGCTTCACCCCCGATACCGTCGACGAAGTGCACCAAGGAGGAACACCGCTACCGTGAGCACCCGAACGGATGCTTTCGGCGATGGGGTTCTCCTACAGTCACTTGGTCGGGGCTATAGAGTGAGGCTGTCTATTAAGTTTACCCGGCGAGTATCCGCGTACGCTACGTGATTGCGACGGACTTTTGATCACATCAAAATTCCGTGGCAACCGATCAAGTGAGACTAAAGTGCTATGTTTATAACATTCATTCCGTTATCTCATAACTATTTGTGAATTCCAATTATTGTATCCCATTCCAGATAAACAGAAAATGTTAAACTTTTCGATCGAACAATCGAACACCCAAGTTTTCCCGATACAGCTCAACACATGAAATAAGTCTAACAACATTCCGTTCGTGCCTCAGTACCAACGGTCCAGCCGTAGAAGGGTCAAGCCAATGCTTCACATGTGGCACACCGTACTGCCCCAAACCCTAAGGTTCAAAGGGCAGTTCAAGACGGTTATATAATCGAGTTAAGGTTTGTTGTCTTCTAGAGGGTCCATCGCGTTACTTGCACTACTTAGAACGTCTTTAAACTACGGAAAAATCCAACACTTGGAAATTTCCCGACAGGGGAAAAATTGGGTATTTATATCCGGTCGAACTTTTTAACATATTCTATAATTTATCCGGAAGGCCACACAGACTAAATTTGATACTCCGATCGAAACACCGAATCCCTAAAACAACCCCAGAAAATTCAACTCTTGAATAAATATTAAAAATTCCCAGGAAAACCAGCACAGAGATCTGAGAATTACTGTGAAAAACTAAATACACAAAACGACAAAACGGTCGCGGAACCGCCGCACGAGCCATGCTCGTGCCGCGGATCCGCGGCTCATTGATGGAATTAGTCCATTGAAATTCACAGTAACTCTTAGATTATCCTGCTTGTTTTTCTGCATATTTTTAATGTGGAAAAATCCCCGATTTTAGAAAAAGTACAGAGAGAAATTTCCGGGTTAGTTTTTCGGTTCGATCGGACTTCAAACTCCGTCTAAACTTCGCCTAAGGCTCTAGCTAGGCTCTGATACCACTGTAGGGTTCCTAGGCACCCTAATGAGGTCTCACAAGGTATCAACCATGCCAATTTCAAATTTAAACGGTGCCGAGAAACCCTAGAATGGATCGTTGGCTAGATTTCTGGGCGAAACAATAAACTAGTTAACACTTAACTACAAGTAAATAGAAATACAACCTTTATAGATCCGGTGCTCCACCTCCATGGCTCCGCAACGAAGTCCCCTCGCTGTCCAAATGAATTCCCGGGCTCTAGCGTCGGAGAAGAAGCGGGCTAGGTCATCGACGACGTGCCGAAGATGATCTACGTCGAGGCATCGCTAGATCAAGCTCCACCTTCACCAAGCCATGAAAACTTGTGAAGGAAACACCCTATACTACTTGGCAAGAGGTAGAGGATGAAGAAATAGGAAGTGGGTTCACTTTAGAATTGGATTTCTCACACTTTTCATCAATCCACCATTGATGAAGAGAAGCTTTCTTCATTGAAGAAGATGAAGAAGAAGATAATGATCTATTATGATAAGTTAATTAAAAAGAAAAGAAAAAGGAAACTTATCATAATAATAACCATGATTAGGTGTAGAGAATAGACCATGGTTAATTGCAAGGGTTAGGGTTAAGCATGAGACAAAATGGTCACAAAGTCAAAGTTTCATGAAGCTTCAAAGAAAGAAACAAAACTTGCAACCATTTCATTTCTAATCTTATCCAAATAAATGATTAAGAAAAAGAAAACCCTAATCATCAATTTAACCATGGTTTAATCTTTACACTTAACCAAGTTAACATGTATCATCAAACATGATACAATCATTTGCACAAAAAGTATATCACATATACAACTTGTACAATCAAGTGAGAAAATCCTTTTAAAGTGAACCGATACTAGTTAATGTAAAGTGATATATCAAATATATAATTATACATTAAATCATTAAATCAACACTTGATTTAACGATCCGGTCATATCGCATATAACCGACTAATATCCAATGTATCGATTTATCGAATCAATCCTTGTATCGATTTATCGAATCAATCATTGATTCGATAACTAGGTTATATCGCATACAACCATTCGACACATTCATCGCGAGAATAGAATACGGTATCACATACAAGCATTATTCTCGGTCCCGCACATATCTCATATGCTCTCCTATTTCGTTTCGCTTGAGCCAGGAAACCTCTGTGTAGGACTCTAAAAACTCGTCAATACGCCGGCAGCAGGCGATGATCATATCAAACACCCACAAGCCGTAAGCGGTCTGCTAAACGTAACGGGCACCCGGGTATTGAGCGATCTAAAGATCGACGAGCAAGCCCGCTCACACTCCAGTGAATCCAACCAGTAACACTACCGTACAGTCCGGTCTGATCGTCTGATATGTCGCATATCTCGCCTAGGGGTGGTAAACGTCAGACCCCAATAGCTCGATAAGTCGTGTCGATATGAGGTCTATAACAATTCGAGAAACTACTGGTAACACTTACCAGTTAATCTCAGTAACCCTGGCCAGGGATTTCCTGTTATAGCCAATCGAACACAGCGCAACATCAACTCCATATACCGGGAGAGACGAATCCCCTCCTATCGCTCATTGTCTCCATGTGACTCGGGACTGTACCCAAAAACCACCGTTTTGCACGCCCTCTTGGACGTGGTAAGATGGAAATCAAAGCACAGTGGGAACCACACAAGACTCTATGACGATCTCGGTCAACAGACTACTCTGTACCAGTGTCACCAGAGAACTGCCATCTGACGTAAGGTATAATACCATCTTGGAGTTCTCGGCGAGTCCGTCCAGTGTACCCAGTCTCCACTGAGCACCCGTATATCATCTCTGATGTCAAACACCAATGGATATGGGATCATCCATCGCCCATCTGCATGGGTCGAGAAGGTACACGCTAGTCTACTCTGGTATATCGATGCCCCGTCTCGATACACCCACGACTAGGGACTTTGAAGGATGTACTTATGGACTACCATGTCCCCACTAGTATGATCCGCATCATAGTACAGGTAGTCAAGTACAGATCCTAAGGGCTTTACCAACATGTAACAGGGAGACAATCAGTGTACACGTTAAGGTAAAGATCAACCAGATAGCATACTATCATGTCGAGCAAGAAAGTCCTCCCTATATATGTCCCAGCATCCACTACAATATACATCCTATGTATAGTAATGGCCTCTAGGGCATACATATAACTAATACGCCTCAAGTGTGTTCCCACTGTTCTTAGATTACTACCCTACCACGGCTCAAATGATTCGTGCAAACAAGTAGTAGTTGGGTGCAGTCCCGAAGCACTTGGGGGCAGTGACGGTTAGACAGGATTCGTCTCTCCCGGTATTGGGAGTTGATATCACGCTGTGTCTAGGAGAGCCATTACACAAAGTCCCTGGCCAGGGCAAGCGAGATATACTGGTAGCGTTTCCAGTGTTATCTCAGGGTGTTCTGGGCTACACTCCGACATGACTTGTACCGCTATTAGGGGACTGGCGTTTACCGCCCCTAGGCCCGACATGCGATACTCTCAGACGAACAGACCAGACTGTACGGAGATTGTCACATTCAGGCTCAGTAGGAGTTCGGATGGGTTCACCTCATCAGTCTTCTTATCGGCATCTACCTCGGGACCGTTACGTACAGCTAGTACCGCTTGCGGCCTGTGGTTAAACCCACTGCCAGCGTAGTGTCGAGTCTTTAGAGTCCCACATAGAGGGCTATTCCCCTTTGGGCAAAACAGAGTAGAGGTTGCATAGTTTTGCGACGGGGTTCGTTCACATCCGCACACTTGTGCACATTTGGTGTCTGAGCAGTTATTACTAGCGGGATTTGGTTTAAGCCAGATCCTAGTATACGTTTTGGGATTGGTTTTATCTCATTGTATTCATGTTCCTTAGAACACGGATGCGGGTGTGTATGCATAGTTGACAGAGGCAGAGGATTCTCATTAGGGTTGTTGACTGTTGACTTTTTCTAAACCTTAATGAAAATGAGAAATATAATTAATAATATTAATTAAAGATAATTGTGCCATGGTTAGGTTGACCATTTGACTTATGTTGACATTTTGACTTTGGTTGACCGGTTGACTTATGTTGACAATTTGACCAGCAACATTCCACATGGAAGATGCTTCTTGATTCTTGCAAAATTCATTTAATGTGAAATGATAATGGTCATTCCAAATGAAACATCACAATTTCTTTTTAATTATTATTATTAATTCATTATTCTCTCATATGAGAGTATGGTTGCAAAAAGTCTCTCATTCTTTCTTGCTCTTTCTCTCTCATAAGTTTAGCTCATCTTCTTCTTCTCTCTCGAAGCTCTCATCTCTCATGTGTTGAGAACCATGAGCTCTTGAGATAAAACCACCAAAACTCCTCTCTACTCTTTCTAGGTTTCTAGGTTTAGCAAGCCAAGCACTTTAGTTACCTCTAGGTTGAGGTAGGAGCTCAAGGTAGAGGCCATCAGGTGGATCCTTCTTCGGCAAAGAGAAGACGACGAGGAGGACCCGTTCACACCACTCTAAGGAGCAAGAAGAGAAGGAGTTCAAGTCCTAGGTATAACCTTCTAACCGAGTAGCTAAACTTGTAGTTAGTTTTCTAGTTTTTGCTTAGCAAAGATCCTCCATTTCTAGTCCATGTTACCTTGCGTCAAAATTCGTTTTTTACCTATTCCGTCTCCCCATAAGAACCGGGGTGGGTAACGTGGACTTACAGTGGTATCAGAGCCTAGCTAAACAACAACTAGCATGTTAGCAAAGTGATTAGAACTTCGAACCGAAAAAAAATCGCGAAACATGTAAAAAACATATACTTTCTGCCAATTTTTTAAACTGCTCTAAAAATAATTCCACATACCTTAAAAATCGGTGCAGGGTTTTTTAGGAACATGCAGGAAAAACGGGCCCATGCCTCGGTCAACGTGCCGTGGAAGTGCGGCGAAACCACACGTTTCGCCGCGGATCCGCGGCCGAGTTGACTCGGCCGCGACTCGGGTTTCCTGCAGTTTCTTCAGTATGCTGTTTTAGGTTTTTAAAATATTTTGTTTCTGCCCAGATTATCCAGAGAACAATGTTGTATTTGGGGTAGTTACAAATTGGTATTTTGATCGAAGTTCTACAAACTTTTGCTAAATGGTAATGTAATATATGCACTGAACGTCGACTAATCGCTATACGTCGATTAGTGGGGGTTGTGCATATCTGTGATCTGTAATGTTGTTGGATTGTGTATATGAACTTGTTGGATTGTCGCGGACGAATAGCCGGGGTTTGTGAGATGAGAGTTTTTTTTATCTTTCATTTGAAGTAATGTGTAAATTGATGTAATATTATTTTATAGCCGCACATACGGGATGAGCTTGTAGCCGCCATTGTATATTATTTCTTTTACTGTTTTTGCTCCTAGGATAGACCCAAGGTGGGGTGCACAAACTACCGGGTATTTTGAAGTGCCGAGTGGCCTACTCACGTTGTTGAGGGAGGTTGCTTCACTTCGGGTACTTGGCGGGTAGTTTGCCGCACCCGTAGAGGTCTAGGGTGGGGTTTAGCTATTCATCGCGACCGTGTAATCCGTCTTTCATTGCAGGCTCGAACGAAACATGGATTCCTAGCATATCCAATGTGTTCATCTGTGATCTGGAATGGCTATCATTGCATCTGACAAATGTATATATCTATATACGATATCTAGTAGGCGTTTCTTATGTTTTGCATCCGCGCTAATCCAGCCCCCGCTCTGTCGTTAGTTAAGTAACCTAACAGGTGATGACGGGGCCCCGTAGCGAATGTGGATGGCATAAGCATACGTCATATTTTCGTTGTTTTCTGCAATGGTAGGATTAGTTGATGGGACACATTAAATTAATGCAAGAAAATAAACAAAAGTTAAAATCGTTGGAACAATTTCAAAACCATTCGGTTTCTTTTCAAAACAACTTTTAAACGCGTAGCTTAAACCACTCCTTTGAAAAGCTATCAGGTTCCTTCGATTATATCAAGTTCACAATGTTCACGGTTTCGCCAAAACCATTCGTAGCCCTCCATCATTTCAGTTAAATATTCGGTAGTATTCAAGCTATGTATTTTGACCTACGCCAAGGCATAGTGATAGGTAGCTGCCGGATATTTATCTGTTGCACAGATAGATGCGTTGGTTTGAGACAGTCAGACTTCTATTTTTTCCTACGTCAAGGGTATGTACGGGTGGGTTCAAATTAACCTGGTAAATGATGGGTAGAACTTGACATGCGACTTATGATATTTTGGCCTAAATCAAGGTCATAAGAGCATGGGGCAAAAATCCACATCGGGAGTTTCTAAAGAAATTGAAACTTGCTAGTGCTGCATACCATTTGGAGTGTAATGATTCTGGTAGGATTCCTTCAGCTTTATCACATGATGATATTTGGATCCCGATCCTACTATGAGTATATGCTACTCCTCGAGAAACTTTCTCACTTAACGATCAATGCTATAAACCAAGTAGGTGTCTAGAAAGGTGTTAGCGGGGCTACGCCCAAAGGGAAAAGAGGTTATTTCATTAAGGAACTTCGTGAAAGCGTCGTAAAACCTCCCTCGAAGTACCAACACTAGCCTGGCTGAACGGTTAAGCAAGTATTGTACGGTGAGATCGATCCCTACTAATTCTTCTTTTATGGTTTGAGGAAGGATTCGAGAAACAGTGGAAGCCATCTTGTTTAGACAAACTAAAAACCACTCTAAACTTGCAAGAGCATCATGCTAAAGTGTTTCTTCTTTCTCTCCTAATTGCAGCGACCAAACATCATGACCGGCCTTAAGTTACTACTAGACAAAAACATACTAACAGGGCCAAACTATAAAGATTGGCTCAGGAATGTCAAAATGGCAATCACTTATGACAAGTTGGGGTAACTTCTTACCACTAAAGCTCCCCCTATCCCAGGTCCTCAATCCAGCGTCGCGGATAAGGAAATCCGTAAGACCTGGGAGATTGATTGTGCGAGGGCCAAGTGCATCGTGCTTGCCTCTATGGACAATGAACATCAGAGGAGGCTCGAGGATATGGACCTAGAATCCATATTTCTCCATACAAAGGATCTGTATGGAGAGCAATCCCGTATCGCCAGATACGAAGTCTCGAAAAAGTTGTTTTCAGCGAGGTTAGCCGTCGGATCATCTGTAGCGGAACACGTGCTTCAGATGATTGGCTACATTGAAGAGGTCGCGGACCTCGGGACCATGTTAGAGAACAAGCTCTACACTGACTTGATTCTCCAGTCCCTTCCTTCCACTTACGCCCAGTTTATCCTGAACTTCAACATGCAAGGAAAAGAAGTTGAACTTCCAGAACTCCTCAACATGTTGAGGAGTGCAGAGGGCTCCTTCAAAAAAGTATGGGAAACACCCGCTTTGTCTGTTGGAGGACCTTCTTCTTCTAGGTCCAAGACGAAAGCCAAAGGAAAGAAGAAGAAAGCCCCAACCAAACCAAGGGGCGGTGTTAGTAAAGTGGAAGCCAAGGTAAAGGAAAAGGTGGCAAAGGTAGCGGGATAGCTTGTGGGGAAAGAAGAGTGCTTTTATTGTCATAAGAAAGGACACTGGAAGAAAGATTGCAGGGCTTGGAAGGCCAAGAACCAGGACACGAAGCAAGTTGTGGTTTCGGCTTCAGGTGTGTATGTTATTGAAAACTGTCTATCAATAAACTCTACTGCCTGGGTATTGGATACCGGATCAGGATCTCATATCTGTAATTCTTTGCAGGCACTGAGAAAGCGTAGGGTTTTGAAGGCAGGTGATATGACCCTCAAAGTTGCAAACGGAGCTGGCATGGATGCTGGGTCCGTGAGGGACCATCACTTGGGATTGTCAGATGGACATGTTTTGGTTTTGTGTGACTATTATTTTGTACCCAGTGCAACTTGTAATATCATATCTGTATCTTTAATGTCTAAAGAAGGTTTTGATTTTGCATTTTGTTGTAAACATTCACCTTAATCATGTTCTGATTGGGTCGGGTACATTAAGCAACGGTATATACGTATTGAACCAACCACAGATTTTCAATGTCCAGAATACACACAAAAGAAAGTCTCCAGAAATAAATCATGCTTTCTTATGGCATTGTAGACTGGGTCACATCAATGAGAGAAGGTTGACTAAGTTACATAAAGAAGGATATTTGGATCCGTTCGAATATCAATCATATGCAACCTGTCAATCATGTCTCAAAGGAAAGATGACAAAGACTCCGTTCACTGGATATGGAGTAAGAGCGAGCGAGCTCTTAGGACTCGTACACAGCGATGTATGCGGTCCAATGTCTACACATGCGCGAAGTGGTTATTCTTACTTCATTACTTTTACGGATGAGTTTTCAAGGTTCGGGCATGTCTTCCTAATGAAGCATAAATCTGAAGCCTTTGAAAAATTCCAGGAATACAAAAATGAAGTAGAAAAACAAACAGGCAAAAGTATCAAGACACTGAGATCTGATCAAGGTGGTGAATACTTGTGTGCCGAGTTCCTGGATTACCTAAAAGAGAATGGAATTATCTCTCAGCTAACTCCTCCATACACTCCACAACATAACGGTGTATCAGAGAGACGAAACTGAACCCTATTGGATATAGTACGCTCCATGATGAGTAACGCTGAGTTACCGCGATCTTTCTTGGGATATGCACTAGAATCAGCTGCATATCTTTTGAACCGAGTTCCAACTAAGACTATGCTTACCACACCATATCAGATGTGGAGTGGGAAGAAACCCTATCTTCAATATCTAAAGATTTGGGGAGGTCCAGCTTTTGTCAAAAAGCAGCATGTGGACAAACTCGAGGCATGCTCAGTACAGTGCAAGTTTATGGGATAACCAAAGAACTCCATGTGGTATCTTTTCTATTACGCAGAAGAACAAAAGGTTTTTGTCTCTCGTCATGCCCACTTTCTGGAACAACAGCTCTTAGAAAAAGAAATAAGTGGGAGCGAAATAGAACTGGAAGAAATTCCAGAATGACAAGCTATTACTGAAAGCTTAGAAATACCAGAAGGTTCAAAAGAACAGGACATTCCTGCGCCGCACCGCAAGCGTAGTAGGCAGTCTCATCCGCCCGAGAGATACAACGGTTTTCTCATAGACGAGGATAGAGAGGATTGCATCATTGATAATGATGAGCCGACTAGCTTCCAGCAGGCCATTCAGAGCACTGACTCGGTAAAATGGCCGGATGCAATGCGGACCGAGATGGAGTCCATGTACACCAATAAAGTATGGACTTTGGACGTTGATCCAGAAGGGGTGAAACCTGTAGGCTGCAAATAGATCTTCAAATGGAAGATTGGTGTAGATGGACAGGTTGAAACCTATAAAGCTAGACTTGTTGCAAAGGGTTTTCGTCAAAGACCTGGTTTGGACTATGACGAAACCTTTTCTCTAGTGGCTATGCTCAAATCCATTCGGATCCTTCTTACCATTGCTGCCTTCTACGATTATGAGATTTGGCGGATGGACGTAAAGACCGCTTTTCTAAATAGAAATTTAGAGGAGTGTGTCTATATGGACCAGCCAGAGAGTTTCATTCAGAGTCGGAGCACCGGGAAAGTGTGCAAGTTGCTTAAGTCCATTTATGGACTAAAGCAGGCATCGCGGAGTTGGAACATCTGTTTTGATGAGACGGTCAAAGAATTTGGCTTTATCAAAAATCCAGATGAACCATGCATTTATAGTCAAATTGTAGCATAAACTGTCGCATTCCTCGTTTTATACATGGATGACATTCTCTTGATAGGAAATGACATTCCTATGCAACAATATGTCAAAGAGTTCTTGTCACAAAGGTTCTCCGTGAAAGACGTGGGTAATGCCCCTTACCTTCTAGGGATCCGGATCCATCGTGATAGGTCCAAGAGGATATTAGGACTTTCACAGTCCAGGTACATCGACACCATACTAAAAAGATTTAGTATGGAAGATTCCAAGCGCGGTAATTTACCGGCTTGTCACGGGATCACCCTCTCCAAAGATATGTCTCCCAAGACTGATTTGGAAAGGGATGGCATGTCTATTATACCCTACACATCTGCGGTAGGCTCTATAATGTATGCGATGTTGTGTACCAGACCAGATGTAGCTTATGCACTGAGTGTGGTAAGCCGGTATCAGTCAAACACTGGGGAGAAACACTGCATAGCGGTAAAAGAACATTCTGAAGTACCTGAGAAGGACTAAGGATATGTTTCTGGTTTACGGCGGAAAAGACCTCCAGATCGAGGCTTTTGCTAACTCCAGCTTCCAGAGTGACAAGGATGACTCCAAATCCATGTCAGGATATATCTTTACCCTCAATGGAGGGGCGGTGTGTTGGAAAAGTTCCAAACAGGAAACCGTTGCTGACTCGACGATGGAAGTGGAATATATCGCAGCATCTGATGCCGCAAAAGAAGCAGTCTGGATGAGGAAGTTCTTAACAGAACTTCAGGTGGTTCCGTCCATTGTTGATCCAATACCTCTGTATTATGACAACAACGAGGCTATAGCTTTAGCAAAGGAACCCAGGTCCCATCAGAAGTCCAGACACATCTTGAGGCGGTATCACCTGATCAGGGAGATCGTGGATCGCCGGGAGATCGAGGTTCGGAGGGTAGCTGTAGAAGATAACACTGCAGATCCATTCAATAAGGCCATACACCGGACTCAGTTCGAGCGGCTGATCGAGATGATAGGTCTTCGATACGCCAGTACATGGCCCTAGTGCAAGTAGGAGATTGTTAGTGTATATGCCCTAGAGGCCATTACTGTATCATACTAGTGTGTATATTACTTAATGGAAGATTGGGATATTCACAGTTGTATAGACAATCTTGCTCAAAATGGTAGTATGCTACTTGGTTTGTTTCTACTTCAATATGTGCGTATGTTTCTTTTAGCATATAGCTTATACATATTAGTGGAGCCCGTAGGATCTTTGCTTGATTACCAGCGTTGTGATGGCAGTCTCACTAGTGGGGGCTGGGTAATCTACAAGCACATCCTTATACAGGTCCCAAGTCATAGGATTATCGAGACAGGGCATCGATACTCCAGAGTAGACTAGTGTATATGCTTCTCATCCCAGGAGGGGAGATGGTCTATCCCACAGCCATCAGTACGTCGTACTGGAGATAGTATGCAGGTGCTCGTTACGAGTACACTGGACAGGACTCGCTGGGAACTTTTGGTTTGGTATTATACCTATCTTCAGTTATCAGTTCCCAGGTGACAAGAGTACAGTATAGTCCGTTGACTTAACACTGTCACTTCGCCTTAAGTGTGTTCCCACTGTTCTTAGATTACTACCCTACCACGGCTCAAATGATTCGTGCAAACAAGTAGTAGTTGGGTGCAGTCCCGAAGCACTTGGAGGCAGTGACGGTTAGACAGGATTCGTCTCTCCCGGTATTGGGAGTTGATATCGCGCTGTGTCTATGAGAGCCATTACACAAATTCCCTGGCCAGGGCAAGCGAGATATACTGGTAGCGTTTCCAGTGTTATCTCAGGGTGTTCTGGGCTACACTCCGTCACGACTTATACCGCTATTAGGGGACTGGCGTTTACCGCCCCCTAGGCCAGACATGCGATACTCTCAGACGAACTGACCGGACTGTATGGAGATTGTCACATTCAGGCTTAGTAGGAGTTCGGATGGGTTCACCTCATCAGTCTTCTTATCGGTATCTACCTCGGGACCGTTACATACAGCTAGTACCGCTTGTGGCCTTTGGTTAAACCAACTGCCAGCGTAGTGTCGAGTCTTTAGAGTCCCACACAGAGGGCTGTTCGCCTTTGGGCAAAACAGAGTAGAGGTCGCTTGGTTTTGCGACGGGGTTCGTTCACATCCGCGCACTTGTGCACGTTTGGTGTCCGGGCAGTTAGTACTAGCGGGCTTTGGTTTAAGCCTGATCCTAGTATATGTTTTGGGATTGGTTTTATCTCATTGTATTCGTGTTTCTCGGAACACGGTTGCTGGTGTGTATGCACAGTTGAAAGAGGCAGAGGATTCTCATTAGGGTTGTTGACCGTCGACTTTTTCCAAACCCTAATGAAAATGAGAAATATGATTAATGATATTAATTAAAGATAATTGTGCCATGGTTAGGTTGACCATTTTGTAGGGTTCCTAGGCACACTAATGAGGTCTCACAAGGCATCAACCATGCAAATTTGAAAATTTACATGTGCCGAGAAACCCTAACAAGATCGTTGGCTAGATTTTTAGGCGAAACAACTAGCTAGTTAACAAATTAACTAAAAGAACGGAAATACAACCTTTGTAGATCCATTTCTCCACCTCCATAGCTCCATGATGAACTCCTCTCCGCTGTCCAAATCGAACCATGACTCTTGCATCGGCTTCATCGGAGAAAAAGCGGGCTAGGTCATCGACGACGATGCCGAAGATGATCTACGTCGAGGCATCACTAGATCAAGCTCCACCTTCACCAAGCCTTGAAAGCTTATGAAGGAAACACCCTATACTACTTGGCAAGAGGTAGAGGATGAAGAAATAGGAAGTGGGTTCACTTTAGAATTGGATTTCTCACTCATTTCATCAATTCACCATTGATGAAGTCAAGCTTTCTTCATTGAAGAAGATGAAGAAGAAGAAAGAATAATAATATGATAAGTTATTATAATACGAATAATAAAATCATTCTTATCATAATCTTAACCATGGTAATGTGTAGAGAGTTAATCATGGTTGAATGGAATGGTTAGGGTTAAGCATGAGACAAAATGGTCACTTGGTCAAAGTCTTCATGAAGCTTCATAATACATCCAAAGAAAGCCACCATTTATCTTTATGCTTATTATTTTTCCAAAAAGAATAAATGAAATAAATAAATGAATAAGTAAAAACAAAACCCTAACCATTACACAACCATGGTTTAATCTTTACACTTAGCCAATTTAGCATGCATCATCAAACATGATACAAACTAGTGCACAAAATTATATCGTATATACAATGTGCACATCCGAGTGAGAAAATCCATCTAAAGTGAACCAATATTAGTTAATGCAAAGTAATATATCAAATATATAATTATACATTAAATCATTAAATCAACACTTGATTTAACGATCCGGTCATATCGCATATAACCGACTAATATCCAATGTATCGATTTATCGAATCAATCCTTGATTCGATAACTAGGTTATATCGCATACAACCATTCGACACATTCATCGCGAGAATAGAATACGGTATCACATACACGCATTATTCTCGGTCCCTCACATATCTCATATGCGCTCCTATTTCGTTTCGCTTGAGCCAGGAAACCTCTGTGTAGGACTCTAAAGACTCGTCAATACGCCGACAGCAGGTGATGATCATATCAAACACCCACAAGCCGCAAGCGGTCTGCTAAACGTAACGGCCACCCGGGTATTGAGCGATCTGAAGATCGACGAGCAAGCCCGCTCACACTCCAGTGAATCCAACCAGAAACACTACCGTACAGTCCGGTCTGATCGTCTGATATGTCGCATATCTCGCCTAGGGGTGGTAAACGTCAGACCCCAATAGCTCGATAAGTCGTGTCGATATGAGGTCTATAACAGTTCGAGAAACTACAGATAACACTTACCAGTAAATCTCAGCAACCCTGGCCTGGGATTTTCGGTTATAGCCAATCGAACACAGCGCAACATCAACCCCCTATACCGGGAGAGACGAATCCCCTCCTATCGCTCATTGCCTCCATGTGATTCGGGACTGTACCCAAAAACCACCGTTTTGCACGCCCTCTTGGACGTGGTAAGGTGGAAATCAAAGCACAGTGGGAACCACACAAGACTCTATGACGATCTCGGGTCAACAGACTACTCTGTACCAGTGTCACCAGAGAACTGCCATCTGACGTGAGGTATAATACCATCTGGGAGTTCTCGGCGAGTCCGTCCAGTGTACCCAGTCTCTACTGAGCACCCGTATATCACCTCTGATGTCAAACACCAATGGATATGGGATCATCCATCGCCCATCTGTATGGGTCGAGAAGGTATGCGCTAGTCTACACTGGTATATCGATGTCCCGTCTCGATACACCCACGACTAGGGACTTTGAAGGATGTACTTATAGACTACCATGTCCCCACTAGTATGATCCGCATCATAGTCCAGGTAGTCAAGTACCCATCCTAAGGGCTTTACCAACATGTAACAGAGAGACAATCAGTGTACAAGTTAAGGTAAAGATCAACCAGATAGCATACTATCATGTCGAGCAAGAAAGTCCTCCCTATATATGTCCCAGCATCCACTACAATATACATCCAATGTACAGTAATGGCCTCTAGGGCATACATATAACTAACAATCTCCCACTTGCACTAGGGCCATCTGTAGCAGTGGTTGCAGTATCTCATACTCAACCATCCCATAAAAGTCTCTCTCTGGGAAAAGGGCTTTGTGAGTGGATCCGCCGTGTTGTCCTCTGAGTCTACTCTCCTTACCTCAATCACCCTGGAGATCAACCATCTCCATGATCAGGTGATACTGCCATAGAATATGTCTGGAACACTGTTGGGACGGACGTTCCTTGGCATAAGCCACAACTCCATTGTCACACAATGGGAGAAACAAAGTTCATCTCATGAACAAATATACACCCAGACAACCTCTTTGGTAGCATCTTAAGTGGTGATGTATCCAGCCTTTATCGTATAGTATGCCATGGTATCTCGCTTGGAACTCTTCCAACATACCGTCCCTTTACTGAGGGTAAAGACAATGCCTGCGACTGACATTCAGTCGTCTTTATCACCCTGGAACACTTCCAGTGATTCAGCCCAGGATCAATTTATACCAACTCACTACAGCTAGTGAGTATTCTAACACCCAAATAACATCTATCTCATAGATGAAAACTCAGGATTTAGGAGGTATCATCTTGATCCTATGTGGAGAATCATTGTGATAAGCGGAGATTGACCGAGCGTAGCATAGGAAACTCCTTCCCTATCAAGAGTATGTCATCCACGTACTTTACGAGGATCGTCACCATACTCCCTACTACCTTTTTGTTTATACAAGGTTCATCTACCATTTTGATGATGTCAATTTCTTTGACTAATCCATCAAAATAGATGTTCCAACTCCGCGATGCCTGCTTTATCCTATAAAGCATCTTGCACACGTTTCCGCTGCTCCCACTGTCTACGAAGCCCTCTGGCTGTGTACTTATAGACTCCCTCTTCTAAAACATCATTTAGAAAAGCTGTCATGACAGCCAACCACCAGATATCGTAGTCATGGTATGTAGCCGTGGCAAGTAGAATCTGGATGGACTTAAGCATAGATGCTAGAAAAAGGTTTCATCATTATCCACGCCTGGTCAATGACGAAAACCTTTAACAATTCTAGCTTTGAAAGTCTTAACTTTTCCATCTACACCAAGTAATCTTCTCAAGATATACTTGCTCCTGATGGGCATTTAACCCTTCAGATATAGCAACCAAAGTCCATACTTTGTTGGTGTATAAGGATTCCATCTCAGATCGATAAACATCCAGCCATTCTTACAGAGTCTTACTCTCGATGGCCAGCTCGAAGCTAGTTGGGTCATCATCTCATGATGCAATCCTCGCTCCCACTGTCATAGAGAAACAGAAGTATCTCTCAGGTGGGTGAAGAACCCTACTAGATCGGCGGAGAGGCTGAGGTTCGTTGGAATCTACTGAATCCTTTGGTTCTATCAAATCATCAGCTGCAGTTTGTATAGCTGGAACCTTTCCAGTTCTACATTACAGACTTTGCCTCGAGCTTTTCCGGATTTTGCTTTCAGACATAGGCCGGTCAACCCCAAATCTTAACTAGCTTAAGACATGGGCTCTTCCCTTTCCATATCACATATGAAATGGTAGGCAACTGATTTGATTGGAACCCTATTCAATAGGTATGCCGCTTCTCAAGTGCATAACACCCAAAAGAAAATAGGTAACTCAGTAGTACTCATCATAGAGCACACCATATCATATAGGGTGTTATTGCTCCGTCCCGATATACCATCGTGCTATGGTGTATACGGAGGCGTAATGCTGAGAGAGAATCTCATTCTCCTTTAGAATAGTCCAGGATTTCCGTGCTCAAGTATTCTCCTCCTTGATCACATCAATGGACATAATACTTTTACCCGTATTTGGTTCTCTACTTCTAACTTATATTCTGTGAATATCTCAAAAGGTTCGGACTTGTGTTTCAACAGGAACATATGTCTGAATCTTGAGAGATTATCAGAGAATGTAATGAAGTACAAAGAACCAGTCTTGGCATGTGTAGACAGGGGACCTACATACATCAACATGTATCATCCCAAGAGTTCACTAACTCTTTCTCTTGTGTGTGTTCTGTATACTAAGAACTGTAGTTTGATTTAGAACATCAATGCTTTTAGATAACGTGCCTGAACCGATCAACTTTTGATATAGGAAATGTTCAAAACATTATCCAACAATACAAAATTTTTACATTTCTTTACTGATAAAGAGACTGATATGATTTTGTATATCAGGTTCGGTATCTAATAACATTCGTTCAGAATCAATGTATTGGTAATACAGGGTGACAGTGACCAACAGACTTGGCTGCAACACTTGCCCCGTTTTCTGCCTCATGAAACTTATCACCTGTTCTCAGTTCTTTACCTATCTGTAGCCCATGTAACATATTACATATGCGGGATCCTGATCCGGTATCATATACCCAGGACGTAAAGGATACTGAGAAACAGTTCTGTATAATGAACACACCCGAAGATGATGCATCATATGCACTTTCTTCGTTTGGGCGGTACGGGAATTCTGGTAATCCCCAATTTCCAGCTCTATCTTATAACAATTATAAGTTGGAGCGGGACCAACGTTCCCCAGCTCAGTATAACAAGCGGGTTCGGTCAATATCCGTATTATTATCTTGATTAAGGCGTGATATGGTCCCTACCTGGAGAGAGAGAGAAGAAAACACTCGGCGTGCGCTCTTGCAAGAATAGATTGGTTATTATTTTATCTAATCAGGATGGCTCCCACTGTTTTTATCAAATCTTCCTTCAAACCCTAAAAGGAAAGACCAGCCAGGATTAATTACACACTACAAGTTCGCCAATCTTTCAGCCAGGCCAGTGTCGGTACTTTGAGGAAGGTCCCCCGTGCTTTCGCACGAAGCTAATTAATGTAAACCTCGTTTTCCCAGAGGCGTAACCTCGTTAACACTTTTCTAGACACCTACTTGATCGGCTAATTGTGATGTGTAAAATTCTCCCAGGAGTAACAATTACACGCAGCGGGTATCGGGATCCAACTATCTCATAGATGGTATGCAATCTCATTGCAAATTTCAACACTTGAAATTCCCGATAATAATTTGCCCCTAGCGTCCTATGACCTTGACAGAGGTCAACAAACCATAGGCTGCTAGTCAAGTTCAACCCGTCATTTCCTGATTGAAGTAAACCCACCCGCACGACCCTTGACAGAGGTCAACAAGGTCGCATGACTACCCTAAATCAATCACATCATATGCTTATACAGATAAGCACTAATCAGCTACCGCACACTACGTCTTGACAGAGGTCAACAAACGCAGCACGAATACTAACCAGTACATATCTGAAATGACGGAGGGCTATGACAGGTTTTTCTGAAAACCTATTGCGTAATGAACTTGATATCGTTGTAGAATCAAATGATTTTGAAATGGAGTGTCTTTGAGGCTTTTCTAGTTTTGCTACAGGAGTCACTCCCGGTGAAGGGATCGTCGGTCCTTTCCTCGTCGAATGAGGTGCGGGATATATCATATATATCACTGTGCAAAGAAAAAACTCTTAAAGGCAATCAAAAGACAAACCGAGTTTGTAGCATCTGTAAGTCCACGGCGGCGCCCCGGCCGTCAATCCGACGGCCAAATGCGGAAGCGGTGATAAACTTTAAATTTTCTTGAACTGGCAAACCGCCACGCACAAATACTCGGATCGAACCATTAATTAGTCCTAGCTAACTACAAGATGGGGAAGAGAGATATACCGACTGATCTGAGTCCTCTGGTCTTCTCGTCGTCGTCCCGATCTCTTGCGGAAGCTCCGGTCTCCACATTGTCGCCGGAAGTGCACCACATCGCCTACTTCTTTTACGGGCTCCAACCTCAATGCCGAGGCAACTCGGGCACGAAGCTGGCTAGTCGACGTGCCCAAGGTTTGCTGTAGAATATAGTGTGGATCTATATGTCTCATTTGGGGTTGTAGGAGGTGCCATTTTGATGGAGGGATGATACAAGAACTATATGGAGGGACTTGGGGATTTTTGGAGCATGAAAAGAACAACAAATCCCCATCCAAAAATTTGGACAGCCCACTTCAAAAAGTGGCCGGCCATGACATGGTGGAGGGGTGAATGAGGGAGTGACAAAAAGAATAGTACAAGAGATAGAGAGAGGAATGGTTATCATATGGAAAATAATGATCACAAAGAAAAGTCCTCACTCAACAACCATATCATCTCCCATCATCAACAATCATGTCCACAAAAGTCATGCCATCATGACAAGAAGAAGTCAAGAAGTCAAGGTCAATGAAAAGCTATCATGACACAAGAATATGCAAAGACCCCCCTCCACAAATGCTTATTTGCAACAATGCAAATAAGCCCTCCTCCACCAAACTTCGGCCAATGAACGATACAAAGGAAATCGGCCGAAACGGAAAGCAAACTGGCAACTCCAGAAAACTGGTCCCGTAATAAATTACAGGAAAAACCCCGATACTGTGCATACACACCCGCGTTTGTATTCCGACCGAAATACAAATGCAATGAGACAAAATCTACACTGTACTATACTAGGATCCGGCTTAAACCAAAGCCGGCTAGTAATATCTGTTCGATCCTGATCCGTGCAATACCGCACGTATCTGATCGAACCCTGCCATATAACCATACGGCCTATAGTACAAACTGTCCGATCCTGATCCGTGCAATACCGCACGTATCTGATCGGACCTTGCCATATCTCCATACGGCCTCTACAACCTTTCGCCCGAAAGCTGAGTAACAGAATGTGGGGGACTCTAAAGACTCGTCAATACCTTGGTTGTGGATTTAACCACTAGCACGTCAGAGGTATAAGCCAATACGTAACGGGCTACCAGGTATTGACTAAAAGGGACGTCTGTGAGCGAACTCAGCCTGACAACCCTACTGAGCCTGTCAGTGACAATATCCGTACAGTCCGGTCCGTTCGTCTATGAGTATCGCATGGCGGGCCTAGGGGTTGGTAAAAGTCAGACCCCCAAAAGCGGTACAAGTCGTGTCGGAGTGTAGCCCAGAACACCCTGAGATACTACTGGAATACCTACCAGTAAATCTCCTGCCTTGGCCAAGGACTTCGTGTAATGGCTCTCCTAGACACAGCACGACCTCACCCCCAATACCGGGAGAGACGAACCCCTGAAGATACGCTCACTGCCTCCATGTGGCTCGGGACTGTACCCAACTAAAACCTGTTTGCATGACTCCTTTGAGCCGTGGTTGGGTAGTAATCAAAGTACAGTGGGAACTCACACGAGACAAATGACGATCCCCAGGTCGATGAACTAACCTGCACACATGTCACCAGGAAACTGCCATCTGACGTCTGGTATATGACCAACTAGCATGTTCCCGGCGAGTCCTGTCCGGTGTACTCATAACCCAATGAGCACCTGTATACATCTTAGGTGATCCAACTGACACCAGTGGCTTGTGAGACCGGCCACCGCCCCTCGTCGGGGTCTCGACTGTATACACTAGTCTACTCTGGAGTATCGATGCCCTGTCTCGAAACTCACACGACTGGAGACTATTTAAGGATATGCTTATAGACCCCAGCTCCCACTTATATGATCGCCCTCATACTGCTGGTGGTCAAGCAAGAATCCTAGGGGCTCTATCAACGTGTAATAGCAACTTGTCAGGTCACCTAAAACAGTACACGATGATAAAGGAAAACCAGATAGCATACTATCATCTCGAGTAAGACTGTCCTACCGGGATAGGTCCTCCATCAATCATTGCAATCACGTACCTGTGACCTAATAATTGACTCTGAGGGCACTATCTCCAACAATCTCCCACTTGCACTCAAGGCTAATTATTGCGATGTCGCATACTCACAGCCCGTGTGATACCGAACACCCAACTCCTCTACTAGTCAGTCTCACAAAGCTCGTTTGCGAAACTATTGCGTTCGAGGAATAGCCTTAGTGAGTGGATCCGCTTTGTTGTTTCTTTCTATGTCTCTCTATATCTCAAGTTCGCGGAGAAAACCCATCTCCCGAAATGAGCAATACCTGTCTTAGAATGTGTCTGGATGTCTGATGGGACATAGCTCATAAATGAACTCCAAATCCAAACTTCTTAGACTGTATCGTCAACTGAACTTAATCAGTATCCTGCGCCATGCCACCCTCAGTATTGCCTTGGACCACCTGTCCAAAATACTACCCCTCATCAGAAGGAAAACTATAGCTCTGACAACCTCCTTGTCGTCCATGTCACCTTGGAAGCCTGTAATGATAACTGTTTCTCGAATGAGGATTTCGTTATCATATCCCTAGAACATCCACTTATGTTCTAAAACTGCTTCCGACCGTTTCTCCAGGATTGGATTAATGTCAGCTTATTGCATCTAGTGCAAGAACAATGTCCGGTGTGGTACTTGATATCTCATGATTGACTCAATTGCCTGAGCAAGTGATCTGCCAATCATGCACATCCCTCTCCCCTTTAGTCTGTAAGACACCTTTAGAGAGGGTGACTCCATTACTTGCAGGTACACTACCGTGCCAGGAGTCATCCATTCTAAATACCCTTAGAATGCTGTCTAAGTACCCAGATTGGGAGACTACCCAAATCTAGATCTAAAACCATAGATCTAGTAACCAGTATGTCTGATATAAAATCCATTTCCTTTGTGGAGAAACCACTGTGTGACGACCAAAGTATAACCGATTGTAGTATAGGAGTTTCTTTTCCTACTCTGTGTATGTCATCCAAATACCAGGATATCACACCCTACTACCTTCTCAACAGATCCATCCCCTATTCTGATGAAGTCAAACCTATGACTGTCACGTCAGAAATAGATGATCTATCTCCGCTACTGGTGCTTCAGTCTATAAATAGACATAAGCTACCTATCGACCAATGCTTCCGCTGCTCCCACTGACTACGATAACCCTCTGGCAGAGTCATATACACGTACATTTCTAAAACTAGTTTAGAAAGACGCTATACTCATCCTCCTGCCGGGTCTCACAGTCTGGAACAATAGCAATGGTAAGTCTGGGTAAACAAGAACTTCCCTGTCACTGTCCTTGAGGCTACCGGAGTACCTCTCGGGTGGCTGAAGTTACCCACCAAATCTGCGGAGTGGCCAATGGAATGTCAATCCAGATTGAATCTTTAGGTTCCTTATCAAATCTTCAGTAATCGTTTGTGGTTCTGGAATCACTTCCAGTTCTACCATACTCCCACTACTGTTTTCTGAAAAAATCCATTTTTAATAAAACTGTGGCGAGTCTAGAACAATATTGCTATTGTTCATCCAGATGGTAGAAAGTCAACCCTTGTCATAGCCTGGGTCAACCCACAAACATCCATTACAGAAAAGTGCCTTGAGTTGTCCAGTGTCTGGTTTTAATCATAAGCCGGACAACTCCCCGTACCTTAACACCGTTAAGATATGAACTGTTCTATATCCCATATAGAAACAGAGGCACTGATTTAATTGAACCAGATTCAAATCATGCAGCTGTCCCCAGTGCATGTCAACTAAATGGAGAGAGGCCGATCAGCGTTATTCAACTCAGGAATGCTTCCAATTATAAGTAACCTGAAAGAGAAGCAAGATCACTTTATCATTACTATCAACTGAATACCATACACAAGTATCTATATCTTCGATCACTTTGAAGAATCCCGATACTTGCTATACCTGGTTCTCTACTCTATTCAAATACCTATAACTTCTCAAAATTCGGACCTTGTGTTTCCACGAAACACCTGTCTAAAAGTTAGAGAAGTCATAAGTAAACCGAATATAGTATGAGGGCCAACCACTCTGTCCTCATGGACCCTGGACAACATACAATACTCTGTATAAGTCCCTTGAGTCTGACAATTCATTCACTGTGTGTCGTAGGTTGAAAACTGTACTTATGGTTAAGAAGAATTACACCGCTGTTTAATACTCCTTACCTAACCATCCACTGATATAGGTAAATGTCACAGACATAATTTCAAAAAGGTATATCTCACTCTATGAAAACAGACGTACAGATATATCAATTTGAAATTGGTGCATAACAGCGGATATTCGAAACCAAATATTTGCCGACCGGTAAACAACCCAGGTGACTTCCTCAAATATCACTGATTACAACGAATCCCGATATAATGAGGATGATCACCCAATTCCCAATAACTTACTCCCACTCATCATCTGTAAAACCATATAGATATGAGAATCATACCTGGTAAATACATACCCTGGAGCAAGTGTCTAACTGGGAAATCAGTTTTCATTTAACAGTACACAGTGAGACTGAAACATTGAAATGTTTCGATGGGGTATCCTGGTATTCCTAGTAATGCCTCTTCCATTACCCAGATTCACAACTGTAACCGTGTAATTCTTTGCCACCTCTCTAAATCCCTTCATATGTCTTTAGTCTTTACCTTCTGCACACCCCTTAGGCCAAATGGTTTTCTTCCTTCCCTACCGTTCGGCACCAGCCTATGGTTTGGAAGAAGACTATCCAATAAGCATAATCGGTGTACTGTCCTAATCCTAGGAACACTCGCAATGCGAGAGAAGGTGAAGATAAAAGACACCTGAATAAATCTTATTCCTATTTCTCCTGAACCAGAATCCATCCCCGAACTGGAACAAGTTCCTTTCGAGTTCGTATATAACTATACGATGGAGTATCCAATTAAACTGTGGATCTTCGTAGTGATACGGATTGTCCTAGAGAAATACAAAGGTGATTTAGGATTGGCGAACGAATACTTGGTTTGGTCGTGAATATCTGTTGCAATTTACTTTGCCCTCTTACTAATCCCTTGTTTTGTCTTTACTTAACACCTTCTGCACGCCATCGTTATGCTAATTGGTTTTCTTCATTCCCTACCGATCGGCACCTGCCTATGGTTTGGAAGAAGACTATCCAATTTGCGTAATAGGTGTACTATCTCCTAAACCAAGGAGTACTCACAACCTGAGAGAAGGTAAAAGGAAAAGTCAACTGAATAATCCTATCCGTTTTCTCTAGAACCGGAAACCATCCTCGAATAAATTCCTTCGAGTTCGTATCTAACCATACGATGGTTTTGTCCAATGGAAGTGGACGTTCGTAGTAATACGGGGTGTCCTGGCGAAAAGGGTAAAAGTGGGAGTGGCAATGAGGTTCGCAACTCTGACAATCCAAAAGCCAGTGTCTAAGAAGGTTCGGTTAATTTGGTCTCTGAGTCAAAGTCTTAGGGTCGGGTCAATGGTCGCTGCCAAAGAGAGAGAGAAAAGAAACACTCAGCGTGCACTCTAACCTAGATCAGAATGGTTACCAATTTATCTAATCTGGAAACCTCCCACTGTACCGTCAAATTCTCCTCCAAACCTGAAAGAAGAATTAGTCGGGGTCACCCGAGGAGTAAACTAACTCATCAGTGGGAATCGGGATCCAACTCTCATCGCATGACAACGTGACGGAATCCGCTCACGGTATCACACTCCAGAAGGTATGTGCATATCTGGCAAGTTTCAGTTCTTTTGAAACTCCCGATGTGATTTCTGCCCCATGCTCTTATGACCTTGACGAAGGCCAACAAATCATAAGTCACATGTCAAGTTCTACCCGTCATTCTCCAGGTTGATTTGAACCCACCCGCACAAGCCCTTGACGAAGGCCAACAAGGCTATACGACTGTCCCAAACCAACGCATCTATCTATGCTGCAGAAAGGCAACAAGAAGCTACCATACACTATGCCTTGACGAAGGCCAACAAACATAGCATGAATACTACGTGCTACCCGTCTGAAACGACGGAGGGCTACAAATGGTTTCTGGCGAAAACTTTTAACGTAAAGAACTTGATATCGTTGAAGGAACGGATAGCTTTTTGAAAATATAGTGACGAAAACCATTGCTAAAGAGGTCACTCCCGGTGAAGGGATCTCGGCTCTTTCCACGTAGAATGAGGTGCAGGATATTCCAACTGAATACCACGGTGCAAAGCAAAAGTAATCGGCTATAGTGAAGTTAATGCCCTGACGCAAACTTTTTGTCCAAGGGGTCACTCCCGGTGAAGGGATCTCGGCCCTTGCTTCGTCGACTGAGGAGCAGGATATTTCAACTGAATACCACGATGCAAAACAAAAGTGAACGTCCTTGCAATAACAGCTTTTTGAAAAGTGTTCCAACAACATCAGATTAGGTTTGTTTTAACTTGCATTGATCCGAATCAACGCAGTCCCATCAATTGATCACACCAAAAAGAACGAAAATATACTGATGTACGTATATGCCATCCGCATTCGCCACTGGGTCCCGTCATTACCCGTTAGGTTAGCTAACTAACGACAGAGCGGGTACTGGACTAGCACGGATGTAAAACATATACAACATCTACTAATATATATACCAATATATTATATTTCGCTCAAGGCGTGAAAGAAATGCAACATCACAGAAATGTACAGCATCACAGAACAATACAGTTATCTGGGATCCCCGGGTTTCACAGGGCCGCTGAAACCCGACGTTCCCCTGGTCGTGTGGATAGCCTACGCAATGAAATCCTAGACCCCTACGGGCGCGGCAAGTTACCCGCCAAAACCTGAAGCGAGGCAGCCCCCTTCAGCAACGTGAATGGACCACCCAGCACTTCACGGAATCCGGTAACTTGGGCACCCCTCCTGGGTCAACCTGTACCCCCTACGAGTGCGGCGAATAGCCCGCCAATCCTAGAGTGAAGCCCCCTCCGTCTCAATGCCATGAGATGCGGGCTTGTTGCCCTCTAGAACCCGGCTGTCCGTGCACCCCTCCGCGGGGTATCCTAGTACAGAAAGTAAAATATACATACAACGGGTACATCGACCGCAACCAGGTCGTGCCCCAAAATAATAATACAAACAGGCAGTGACGGCAGTCCACATGTCGGACGCTCGCCCCGCAATATCAAATGTACATAATACAACCACAACTGTACTAGCATTGCATCCAGGCTATCCCACACGACCGATCCGCAACATCACAGCAATACATAGAACATCAACGTGAAAGTCACGTTCGCAAATCCGTCTAACCGGGCTATAGCAGTTATACCGGATTTACCGATCGAGTGACATTCACGGTCGCAGATATAATGTAAATACTGTGAAATAATCTGTTTAAAATATCCGATCGATCAAAAATTAACAAGTGGGCCCCCAAGCAATACTGTAGCACTCACAGAAATTCTGGGCCCAATTTTAATATTCCAAAACCTCACTTTTCACCCCAGAAAGCCTCTGTAAAAAATTGGTGCAGCAAACCCAAAGTAGTGCGGCGGAAACGCGGCCCAAGGGGGTGTTTGGCCGCGGTTCCGCGCTCCTACAGTGGAGTTACGTCATCGAATTTTCACAGAACTCTTAGATTTTCCAGTACATCACTTTTCTGTAACCTGAAAAAATTTTCGACACCAAAAAATTTCAACAGAAAACTGATGTGAACAAAAATGTAGATTTTGGAATTTTGGTCGATCGGAAATGCAAAACACATTAAACAAAGCTAGACTAAGTTAATGGCGAGGCTCTGATAGCACTGTAAGTCCACGGCGGCGCCCCGGCCGTCAATCCGACGGCCAAATGCGGAAGCGGTGATAAACTTTAAATTTTCTTGAACTGGCAAACCGCCGCGCACAAATACCCGGATCGAACCATTAATTAGTCCTAGCTAACTACAAGATGGGGAAGAGAGATATACCGACTGATCCGAGTCCTCCGGTCTTCTCGTCGTCGTCCCGATCTCTTGCGGAAGCTCCGGTCTCCACATCGTCGCCGGAAGTGCACCACATCGCCTACTTCTTTTACGGGCTCCCACCTCAATGCCGAGGCAACTCGGGCACGAAGCTGGCTAGTCGACGTGCCCAAAGTTTGCTGTAGAATATAATGTGGATCTATATATCTCATTTGGGGTTGTAGGAGGTGCCATTTTGATGGAGGGATGATACAAGAACTATATGGAGGGACTTGGGGATTTTTGGAGCATGAAAAGAACAACAAATCCCCATCCAAAAATTTGGACAGCCCACTTCAAAAAGTGGCCGGCCATGACATGGTGGAGGGGTGAATGAGAGAGTGACCAAAATAATAATACAAGAGAGAGAGAGAGGAATGGTTATCATATGGAAAATAATGATCACAAAGAAAAGTCCTCACTCAACAACCATATCATCTCCCATCATCAACAATCATGTCCACAAAAGTCATGCCATCAGGACAAGAAGAAGTCAAGAAGTCAAGGTCAATGAAAAGCTATCATGACACAAGAATATGCAAAGACCCCCCTCCACAAATGCTTATTTGCAACAATGCAAATAAGCCCTCCTCCACCAAACTTCGGCCAATGAACGATACAAAGGAAATCGGCCGAAACGGAAAGCAAACTGGCAACTCCAGAAAACTAGTCCCGTAATAAATTACAGGAAAAACCCCGATACTGTGCATACACACCCGCATTTGTATTCCGACCGAAATACAAAAGCAATGAGACAAAATCTACACTGTACTATACTAGGATCCGGCTTAAACCAAAGCCGGCTAGTAATATCTGTTCGATCCTGATCCGTGCAATACCGCACGTATCTGATCGAACCCTGCCATATAACCATACGGCCTATAGTACAAACTGTCCGATCCTGATTCGTGCAATACCGCACGTATCTGATCGGACCTTGCCATATCTCCATACGGCCTCTACAACCTTTCGCCCGAAAGCTGAGTAACATAATGTGGGGGACTCTAAAGACTCGTCAACACCTTGGTTGTGGATTTAACCACTAGCACGTCAGAGGTATAAGCCAATACGTAACGGGCTACCAGGTATTGACTAAAAAGGACGTCTATGAGCGAACTCAGCCTGACAACCCTACTGAGCCTGTCAGTGACAATATCCGTACAGTCCGGTCCGTTCGTCTATGAGTATCGCATGGCGGGCCTAGGGGGTTGGTAAAAGTCAGACCCCCAAATGCGGTACAAGTCGTGTCGGAGTGTAGCCCAGAACACCCTGAGATACTACTGGAATACCTACCAGTAAATCTCCTGCCTTGGCCAAGGACTTCGTGTAATGGCTCTCCTAGACACAGCACGACCTCACCCCCAATACCGGGAGAGACGAACCCCTGAAGATACGCTCACTGCCTCCATGTGGCTCGGGACTGTACCCAACTAAAACCTGTTTGCACGACTCCTTTGAGCCAAGGTAGGGTAGTAATCAAAGTACAGTGGGAACTCACACGAGACAAATGACGATCCCCAGGTCGATGAACTAACCTGCACAGATGTCACCAGGGAACTGCCATCTGACGTCTGGTATATGACCAACTAGCATGTTCTCGGCGAGTCCTGTCCGGTGTACTCATAACTCAATGAGCACCTGTATACATCTTAGGTGATCCAACTGACACCAGTGGCTTGTGAGACCGGCCACCGCCCCTCGTCGGGGTCTCGACTGTATACACTAGTCTACTCTGGAGTATCGATGCCCTGTCTCGAAACTCACACGACTGGAGACTATTTAAGGATATGCTTATAGACCCCAGCTCCCACTTATATGATCGCCCTCATACTGCTGGTGGTCAAGCAAGAATCCTAGGGGCTCTATCAACGTGTAATAGCAACTTGTCAGGTCACCTAAAACAGTACACGATGATAAAGGTAAACCAGATAGCATACTATCATCTCGAGTAAGACTGTCTTACCGGGATAGGTCCTCCATCAATCATTGCAATCACGTACCTGTGACCTAATAATTGACTCTGAGGGCACTATCTCCAACAGCATCTGCCAGTTATTGCTAAAGGAGTCAATCCCGGTGAAGGGATCTCGGTCCTTTCCTCATCGAATAAGGTGCAGGATATATCATATATACCGCTGTGCAAAGCAAGAACTGTAGCTACCTGTTTTATTTTGAAATTTGATTCTATAACATCCTTAGGTTTCTTTTATTTCATTAATCACATTAATGAAGTCCCATCATTTAAGTACCTAAACATCACAGATAAATACGACGTACACTTATGCCATCCGCATTCGCCTCGATGTCCCCTCGTGCACCGTTAGGTTAGGTAACTAACGGCAGAGCGGGGCAGGGCTAGCGCTGGTGTAAAACATAAGTAACGCCTATATAATATATCATATATACTATATACAGTATCCATCACAGAACATCACATGATCACATTACAGATATCGCAGCAGAAGAAACATATGAAATATTGGATATATTAGGACGTCCGTGTTTTCAATACGAGCCAGTATAAAACACGGATTCCACGGTCGTGATGAATAGCCAAACCCACACCCCTAGACCCCTACGAGAGCTGCAAGCAACCCGACCAATTCTAGAGTTAGGAGACCCGGACTCGACTCCTCGAGTTGGTCTCCCACTGGACTCCAGAACACGGTTACTTGTGCTCCCCTCCTTGGGTCTATCCTAGTGCGGAAAAGTAAATAATATACAAAAGGTGACAACTTCCGCAACCTGGAAGTGCCCCAATAAAAGAATATTGCATACAAGTTTTTACATGAATAAAATGAAAAACACTCATCTCACATAAAACCCCCCGGCTATTCATACACGACGATCCAATATAACATATCCAGCAACACATAACATCACATGTCATCAACGTAAGTCAATATGCGCAACCCAATTGTCGTTGACATATAGCAACGAAACCGGCGATATCACATATTACACTTACGGTCACAGAAAAGAAAGTGTAAAACTACAACAGTTCGAATCCGCAACCTGCATAGACATCACATGCCTAATCAAATGAATTTCTTAGACATCGCATACCTAACAATTATAAACCCCGCATTTTAGTCTCAAAATCGAAAACACTTTTCAATATCAAGTCGGGCAATTCAACAGGATTCCCGACATCCTGATCGAATGCTCGTCGCAAACTTCAGTAGACGGCCGCACCCCCGATACCATCGACGAAGTGCACCAAGGCGAAACACCGCCACCGCGAGCACCCGAACGGATGCTTTCGGCGACGGGGTTCTCCTACAGTCACTTGGTCGGGGCTATGGTGCGAGGCTGTCTATTAAGTTTACCCGGCGAGTATCCGCGTACGCTACGTGATTACGACGGACTTTTGATCACATCAAAATTCCGTGGCAACCGATCAAGTGAGACTAAATTGCTATGTTTATAACATTCATTCAGTTATCTCATAACTTATTGTGAATTCCAATTATTGTATCCCATTCCAGATAATTAGAAAATGTTAAACTTTCCGATCGAACATTCGAACACCCAAGTTTTCCCCAAACTGATCAACACATGAAACAAGTTTAAAAACATCCAGTTCATGCCTCAGTACCAACGGTCCAGCCGTAGAAGGGTCAAGCCAACGCCTCACATGTGGCACGCCGTACTGCCCCAAACCCGAAGGTTCAAAGGGCGATTCAAGACGGTCACATAATCGAGTTAAGGTTTGTTGTCTTCTAGAGGGTCCATCGCGTTACTTGCACTACTTAGAACGTCTTTAAACCAAGAAAAAATCCAACACTTGGAAATTTCCCGACAGGGAAAAAGGTGGGTATTTATATCCGGTCGAACTTTTTAACATATTCAAAAATACCCGGAAAGCCACATAGACAAAGTCTGACAATCCGATCGAATAATCGATTCCCAAAGCAACCCCAGAAAATTCAACTCTTGAATTAAAATTAAAAATTCCCAGAAAAACCAGCATAATTAAATAGGAATTACTGTGCAAAGTAGGAGTGCTGACGTCATCATTAGGCCGCGGAACCGCCGCCTAAGCAGGCTTAGGCCGCGGTTCCGCCGCGCAATAGAGGGTTCAGGAGAAAAATTTTGCGTCGTAATTCTTATAATTCCCTGCTGAATTTTTTAGCAATTTTTAATTTGGAAAAATCCACGTTTTCAGAAAAAGTCCAGAGAGCGTGGAAAAATGGGGTTTCGGGTTCGATCGGACTTCAAACTTCGTCTACTCTTCGCCTAAGGCTCTAGCTAGGCTCTGATACCAATGTAGGGTTCCTAGGCACACTAATGAGGTCTCACAAGGCATCAACCATACCAATTTGAAAATTTACATGTGCCGAGAAACCCTAACAAGATCGTTGGCTAGATTTTTAGGCGAAACAACTAGCTAGTTAACAAATTAACTACAAGAACGGAAATACAACCTTTGTAGATCCGTTTCTCCACCTCCATAGCTCCATGATGAAGTCCTCTCCGCTGTCCAAATCGAACCATGACTCTTACATCGGCTTCACCGGAGAAAAAGCGGGCTTGGTCATCGACGACGATGCCGAAGATGATCTACGTCGAGGCATCACTAGATCAAGCTCCACCTTCACCAAGCTTCGAAAGCTTGTGAAGGAAACACCCTATACTACTTGGCAAGAGGTAGAGGATGAAGAAATAGGAAGTGGGTTCAGTTTAGAATTGGATTTCTCACTCATTTCATCAATTCACCATTGATGAAGTCAAGCTTTCTTCATTGAAGAAGATGAAGAAGAAGAAAGAATAATAATATGATAAGTTATTATTATAAGAATAATAAAATCATTCTTATCATAATCTTAACCATGGTAATGTGTAGAGAGTTAATCATGGTTGAATGGAATGGTTAGGGTTAAGCATGAGACAAAATGGTCACTTGGTCAAAGTCTTCATGAAGCTTCATAATACATCCAAAGAAAGCCACCATTTATCTTTATGCTTATTATTTTTCCAAAAAGAATAAATGAAATAAATAAATGAATAAGTAAAAACAAAACCCTAACCATTACACAACCATGGTTTAATATTTACACTTAGCCAATTTAGCATGCATCATCAAACATGATACAAACTAGTGCACAAAATTATATCGTATATACAATGTGCACATCCGAGTGAGAAAATCCTTCTAAAGTGAACCAATATTAGTTAATGCAAAGTAATATATAAAATATATAATTATACATTAAATCATTAAATCAACACTTGATTTAACGATCCGGTCATATCGCATATAACCGACTAATATCCAATGTATCGATTTATCGAATCAATCCTTGATTCGATAACTAGGTTATATGGCATACAACCATTCGACACATTCATCGCGAGAATAGAATACGGTATCACATACACGCATTATTCTCGGTCCCGCACATATCTCATATGCGCTCCTATTTCGTTTCGCTTGAGCCAGGAAACCTCTGTGTAGGACTCTAAAGACTCGTCAATACGCCGGCAGCAGGTGATGATCATATCAAACACCCACAAGCCGCAAGCAGTCTGCTAAACATAACGGCCACCCAGGTATTGAGCGATCTGAAGATCGACGAGCAAGCCCGCTCACACTCCAGTGAATCCAACCAGTAACACTACCGTACAGTCCGGTCTGATCGTCTGATATGTCGCATATCTCGCCTAGGGGTGGTAAACGTCAGACCCCAATAGCTCGATAAGTCGTGTCGATATGAGGTCTATAACAGTTCGAGAAACTACTGATAACACTTACCAGTAAATCTCAGCAACCCTGGCCAGGGATTTCCGGTTATAGCCAATCGAACACAGCGCAACATCAACCCCCTATACCGGGAGAGACGAATCCCCTCCTATCGCTCATTGCCTCCATGTGATTCGGGACTGTACCCAAAAACCACCGTTTTGCATGCCCTCTTGGACGTGGTAAGGTGGAAATCAAAGCACAGTGGGAACCACACAAGGCTCTATGACGATCTCGGATCAACAGACTACTCTGTACCAGTGTCACCGGAGAACTGCCATCTGACGTAAGGTATAATACCATCTGGGAGTTCTCGGCGAGTCCGTCCAGTGTACCCAGTCTCTACTGAGCACCCGTATATCATCTCCGATGTCAAACACCAATGGATATGGGATCATCCATCGCCCATCTGTATGGGTCGAGGAGGTATACGCTAGTCTACTCTGGTATATCGATGCCCCGTCTCGATACACCTATGACTAGGGACTTTGAAGGATGTACTTATGGACTACCATGTCCCCACTAGTATGATCCGCATCATAGTCCAGGTAGTCAAGTACACATCCTAAGGGCTTTACCAACATGTAACAGAGAGACAATCAGTGTACAAGTTAAGGTAAAGATCAACCAGATAGCATACTATCATGTCGAGCAAGAAAGTCCTCCCTATATATGTCCCAGCATCCACTACAATATACATCCAATGTACAGTAATGGCCTCTAGGGCATACATATAACTAACACATTTGACTTATGTTGACATTTTGATTTTGGATGACCGGTTGACTTATGTTGACAATTTGACCATCATCATTTCATATGGAAGATCCTTCTTGTTTCTTGCAAAATTCATTTAATGTGAAATGATAATGGTCATTCCAAATGAAGCATCACAATTTCTTTTTAATTAATATTATTAATTCATTTTGTTAGATATGTATGCCCTAGAGGCCATTACTGTATAGTACTGGTTTGTATAATACATTTTGGAGGCTTGGGATATATATATATGGTTTTACGACAGTCTTGCTCGATATAGTAGTATGCCACTTGGTTTGTTTCTATCTTAATATGTGTATATGTTTCTTTTAACATATCGCTAAAAATATATTGGTACAAGCGCTTAGGATTTTTGCTTGACCACCAGCGTTGTGATGGCGATCACACTAGTGGGGGCTGAGTGGTCTATAAGTGAAGGGTTTGTTTAGCACCCTATGAAGAGTTTTGAAGCATCACATGTCCAAAAGTTATGATTTTTATTGTGCTAAACAAACACGCAAGTGGATCGATCCTAGAAAATTAGGTTTATTAAACTTTAAACTAGAAAAATTAGGGTTTGAATGCTACAACCTTTGTAGCTCCCATTTTTGCTTCACTCCTTGGGCTCTTTGGGTGTTGGAAGAAGCTCTCCTTGTTGTCCTCCTACGTCCACGACGATCCACCCGGAGTTTCCCGTCCAAGCTAGCTACTTTGGAAAAACCAAGAGAACACTCTAATCAAGTCGGCTAAACTTGATTAGAATGACGTTGTGGCTATGGATCTCACTTCAAAATCCTATTTTTATGAGTATTTTGCACTCTTATAAGAACTAGAGAGCAAAAGCATGGAGGTTGATGAAGATGGTGGCTTTTGTGAAGAAGAGAATGAATTATCTTGTGAAAGAGAAAAGAAAAATAGCTATATATATTTTCCTTTCTCTAAACTAACCATGGTTAGATTTAAAGATATCATTTTATTTAAATTGAAAGCATGATAAGAAAATAAACTATGGGTTAAAAGTTAGGTGAGCATGGTTGAGTTAGAAGAGTGTAGAAACTCTTAAGTGGTTTAACCCATTTTTCATTTTCTTTTGCTTTAATTTAAATCCAATAATTATCCAAATATAACCATGGTGTAATTCTTATACATCCACCATTCTCATTGTATAAACAACCATGATAAAAATTGATGTATGTATGCATGTGTGCTTGCACATCAATATGTGCATGAACAAGAATAAATGCATACATGCATGCATACATCCAAAATAAGCAAGATAGGATTTGTAGTGAGAAACTAATAATGAATCAACACTTGATTCACTAATCCGGTCATATCACATATGACCCGACCATTAGCAAGCCGCCCAATTAATATACGGTATCCCATACACGCATATTAATCGGGTCCAAGCGCATATCGCATATGCGCACCACAACTTTTCGCCTGGACTAGGTAACTCCTATGTGGGACTCTAAGACTCGTCAATACGCCGGCAGTGGGCGATGATCATATCAAGCACCCCCAAGCCGCAAGCGGTCAGCTAAACGTAACGGCCACCCGGGTATTGAGCGATTAGAAGAAAACAAGCGAACCTGTTACAACTCCCGTCGAGCCATCCGGCAACACTACCGTACAGTTCGGTCTCTTCGTCAGATATGCTGCATATCGAGCCTAGGGATGGTCACGTCGACCCCAATAACTCAATAAGTCATGCCGGTGAATGGTCTATAACAGTTCGAGAAACTACTGATAACACTTATCAGCAAATCTCAGCAGCCCTGGCCAGGGACTTGCTGCTATAACCAGTCGGGCACAGTACAGCATCAACTCCCAATATCGGGAGAGACGAAACCCCTCCTATTGCTCATTGCCTTCGTGTGTCTCGGGACTGTACCCAACGGCCACCTGCTTGCACGACTCAGTAGAGCCGTGGTAGGGTGGTAATCAAAGTACAGTGGGAGAACACACAAGGCTCTATGACGATCTCGGGTCTACAGACTAACCTGTACCAGTGTCACCTGAGAACTGCTATCCGACGATAGATATAATTCCATATAGGAGTTCTCGGCGAGTCCGTCCAGTGTACCCAGTCACCACTGAGCACCCGTATATGATCTTGATGTCAAACATCGATGAATGTGGGAACATCCATCGCCCATCACATGGGTCTAGTATCACATACGCTAGTCTACTCTGGTATATCGATGCCCCGTCTTGATACACCTCCGACTAGGGACATTTCAGGATATGCTTATAGACTACAGATGTCCCACTAGTATGATCTCCATCATAATCAGAGTAGTCAAGACGATATCTTCAGGGCTTTATCAGCATGTATGAACGAATAAAAGCATGATCTAATCAACATGACAGATAAAGAAGAACCAGATAGCATACTATCATGTCGAGCAAGAATGCAAACTGAATATATATACATGTATAGATACATCCACTATCATATAATGGCCTCTAGGGCATACATATATCCAACAATCTCCCACTTGCACTAAGGCCAGTTATTGGCGTATCTCATACCCAACATCTCAAAAAGTCGCTCATGCTGTGGCTGAGGGAGGGCCTTGGTGAGTGGAACCGCGGCGTTGTTCTTTGTGTCTACTCTCTTAATCTCGATCTCGCGGCGATCTACAATCTCCCGGATCAAATGAAATCGCCTCACGATGTGTCTGGACCGCTGATGGGATCTGGGCTCCTTGGCTAACGCCATAGCCCCATTATTATCACAATACAAGGGTATTGGATCAATAATGGTTGGAACTACTCCTAGCACCGAGACGAACTTCTCCATCCAGACGGCTTCCTTGGCGGCATCATTTGCAGCAATGTACTCAGCTTCCATCGTAGAGTCTGCAACGGTATCTTCTTTGGAACTCTTCCAACTTACCGCCCCTCCATTGAGGGTAAATACAAACCCTGAGATAGATTTGCTGTCATCCTTGTCGCTCTGGAAGCTCGAATCGGTAAAGGCCTCCATTTGGAGATCTTTATTACCATACACCAAGAACAATTCTTTAGTCCTTCGTAAGTACTTAAGAATGTTCTTCACAGCTGTCCAGTGGTTCTCCCCTGGGTTGGATTGATACCTGCTTACAACACTAAGTGCATAAGCTACATCTGGGCGTGTACATAACATCGCATACATTATAGATCCTACTGCCGAAGCATAAGGTATAATGCTCATGCGAGCTCTCTCTTCATCGGTCTTTGGACAAGAATCCTTGGAGAGAGTGACTCCATGGCAAGCGGGTAAGGCACCCCGCTTGGAGTCTTCCATACTAAACCTCTTTAGGATGGTGTTGATGTACCTGGTTTGGGACAATCCCAATAACTTTTTGGATCTATCCCTATAGATCCTTATGCCCAGGATGTATGTGGCATCACCCAGGTCCTTCATGGAGAACCTCAGTGATAAGAATGATTTGACCGACTGTAGCATAGGAGTGTCATTTCCTATCAGAAGAATGTCATCCACGTACAATACGAGGAATGTGACAGCTCTTCCTACAGCCTTCCTATAAACACAAGGTTCATCTGGATTTTTGATGAAATCAAACTCTTTGATAACATCATCGAAACAGATGTTCCAACTCCGAGATGCCTGCTTTAACCCATATATGGATTTAAGCAATCTACATGCTTTCCCGCTGCTCCCACTGTCAATGAAGCCCTCTGGCTGATCCATATAAACGCATTCTTCTAAATCTCCATTTAAAAATGCTGTTTTAACGTCCATCTGCCAGATTTCATAGTCGTAGTAAGCAGCAATAGCAAGTAGGATCCGAATAGATTTAAGCATGGCTACGGGCGAAAAAGTTTCGTCATAGTCTAAATCTGGTCTTTGACGAAAACCTTTCGCCACAAGTCTTGCCTTATAGGTCTCTACCTGCCCATCCACACCAATCTTTCTTTTAAAGATCCATTTGCACCCTACAGGTTTTACCCCAGGGGGTACAACGTCCAAAGTCCATACTTTGTTGGTGTACATAGACTCCATTTCGGATCTCATGGCATCCAGCCACTTCACAGAGTCACCACTCGTGATAGCTTGCTGAAAACTGGTAGGATCATCAACATCCATGATGCAATCTTCTCTGTCACCATCAATGAGGAAACCGTAGTACCTCTCCGGTGGGCGAGAAGTCCTACCAGACCTACGGAGTGGCCGAGGTTCTTCAGTTTCTGTTGGAACAGCTGCTTCAACCAAATCGTCATTTGTAGTTTGTGTCTCCAGAACTTCTTCTAGATCTACCACTTTTCCATCATCTCTATCTGTGAAAAACTCTTTTTCCAAGAATGTGGCATACTGAGAAACAAACACCTTTTGTTCCTCTTTGTGGTAGAACAGATATCCATAAGAATTCTTTGGATATCCCACAAAGTTACACATGACTGACCGTGTCTCGAGTTTGTCCGGATTCTGCTTTTTAACATAGGCCGGGCAACCCCAAATCTTAATTCTTTTAAGAGATGGTCTCTTCCCATTCCATATCTCATATGGCGTGGTAGACACGGCTTTGGTTGGAACCCTGTTTAGCAGAAACGCTGCAGTCTCCAATGCATGTCCCCAAAACGAGACTGGTAACTCAGCATCACTCATCATAGACCGGACCATATCTAATAGGGTCCTATTCCGTCGTTCTGACACACCGTTGTGCTGTGGTGTGTAAGGAGGAGTGAGCTGAGAGAGAATCCCATTCTCTTTTAGGAAGTTTGCTAATTCTGTACTGAGATACTCACCACCTCGATCTGATCGAAGCATCTTAATACTCAAGCCGGTTTGTTTTTCTACTTCTTGTTTATATTCAATGAATTTCTCGAAAGCTTCGGACTTGTGCTTTAATAAAAATATATGACCGAATCTTGAGAAATCGTCGGTGAATGTAATGAAGTATGAAAAACCGCCTCTAGCCTGTGTAGACATTGGCCCACATACATCACTATGTATGAGGCCCAGGAGCTGAGTAGCTCTTTCTCCGTGTCCGGTAAACGGAGTTTTGGTCATTTTACCCTTGATACAAGACTGGCAAGTCGCATAAGATTTATATTCAAAAGGGTTTAAATATCCATCTTTATGTAACTTGTTTAGTCTTGTTTCGTTAATATGACCAAGTCTACAGTGCCAAAGAAAAGCTTCATTTAATTCTGAAATTTTTCTTTTATTAGTGTGTTGTATACTGAAAACTGTGTGTTGATTTAGGACATATATTCCGTTATTAAGCGTACCATACCCAACCAACATTTGATTTAGGTGAATGTTCATAACATTGTTCTGCAACACAAAATTATATCCTTCATTGTCCAACAAAGAAACGGATATTATATTACTTAGCATATCAGGTACAAAATAACATGGATTCAAAATCAAAATACATCCAGATGGCAACCCCAAGTGATACTCTCCCACTGCGACTGTATGTACATTGGAACCATTTCCAACGCGGAGAGTATGGTCACCTGTCTTTAAAACCTTGCTATTTCTCAGCCCCTGCATAGAATTGCAAATGTGAGAACCTGAACCGGTATCCAATACCCAGGAAGCAGAGTTTATAGAAAAACAGTTTTCAGTCACAAACACACCTGAAGAGGAAGCATCACCATGCTTCTTCTTGAGACTTAAGTACTCGGTGCAATTGCGCTTCCAATGTCCTGTCTTATGGCAATGAAAACACTCGCCTTTCCCTGGGTCTCCAGCCGTGGACTTTCCCTTTCCCATCACCTTTTTGACTCCGCCCTTAGGATCAGTGGGTTTCTTCTTTTTCTTTCCCTTGGCCTTAGCTTTTGGGCGAGAAGAAGAAGACTGTCCAATGGTCATAACGGGAGTCTTTGCTGACTTCATAGTGCTCTCTGCACTCCTTAACATATTAAGGAGTTCAGGGAGGTCCATCTCCATGCCATGCATGTTGAAGTTCACTATGAACTGAGCAAAGGTGGAGGGGAGGGACTGCAGAATAATATCTATATATTGTTCATTGTCCATTGTCCATCCAAGGTCCTCAAGCTCTTCTATAAGAGCTATCATCTTCAACACATGGTCTCCTACTGGTGTGCCAGGGGCCATTCGCATGTGAAACTGTTTCCTTGATGCTTCGTATCATAATACGCGGGACTGCTCCCCATACAACTCCTTTGTATAGAGCAGTATCCCGTGAATGTCCATGTCCTCGTGCTGCTTTTGATGTGTGTTGTCCATCGATGCAAGCACGAGGCATTTTGCCGTGGCACAGTCAGCGTCCCATGTCTTGCGGACTTCAATGTCCGCAACTGAGGATTTTGGGCCTGGGACGGGCGGGGCTGAAGCCGTGAGGACATATGATACTTTATCATAAGTCAAGGCGATCTTCAGATTCTTTAGCCAGTCTTTATAGTTGGTCCCATTCAGTTTGTTCTTATCTAGTAGAAGCTTTAGTCCAGTCATTGGTATCTGCCATTAAGAGAGAGAAAAGAATACACTCAGCGAAAGCTCTTGCACAGATTAGATTGGTTTATTATCTTGTCTAATCGATGTTTCCCACTGCTTTTTATCAAGTTTTCTTTCAAACCTTAAAAAGAAATACTAGCCAGGATTAATTACAGTCTACAACTTCGCTAACCGTTCAGCCAAGCCAGTGTCGGTACTTTGAGGGAGGTTCCCCGTGCTTTCGCACGGACCTAATTAGAGTAAACCTCGTTTTCCCAGAGGCGGAGCCCCGTTAACACCTTTCTAGACACCTAATGAGTTAGCTAATTATAAACTGTAAAACTCTCCTAGGAGTAACTATTGCCCACAGTGGGATCGGGATCCAACCATCACATGGAAGGTATGCAATCTCATTGCAAATTTCAACACTTGAAATTCCCGATGTAATTTTTACCCCTAGTACTTATGACCTTAACTATGGTCAACAAATCATAAGTACCAGTCAAGTTCTACCCGTCATTTCTTGATCAATTAGACCCACCCATATGACCCTTAACTATGGTCAACAAAGTCGCAAGAATGTCCTAATTAATCTGCATCATATGCATTGTAGGAAGACATCACTTAGCTACCGTACACTATGCCTTAACTAAAGTCAACAAACGTAGCACGAATACTAAGTACTCTACTTCCTAAAATGACGGAGGGTTGCGAATGATTTTTAAGAAAATCTTTAACGCTTTGAACTTGATATCGTTGTAGAATCAAACAGTTTTCAAAAGGAGTGGCTTAAGTGTAAGTCCACGTTGCAACCCCCGGTTCTTACGGGGAGGCGGAAACGGTATAAAAATCAAATTTTTAGCGCAAGGGGCAACATGGACTAAGCAAAGTCGGGATCTTTGACTAAACTAAAACTAGCATACTTAGCTAAAGAGAGTTAGCTACTCGGATGGAGATGGTTATACCTAAACTCGAACTCCTTCGTCTTCAAGCTCCGATGGTGGTTCGATGGCTCCTTCTCGTTGTCTCCGTACGCCGAAGATAGATCCACTTGAAAGCTCCAACCTTTAGCTCCTTCTTCGTTCTTTGAAGAAACTAGTTCACTTGGTTTGCTAAACCTAGTGAACTAGAATGAGTAGAGAGGAAATAGAATGGGATTTTATCTATGGTTCTTGATTCTCAACTCATGAGACAAGAGAACCATAGATCAAGAGAGGGAGCAAAAGGTTGAGGGTGAGAGCAAGAGGAGAGCTCAAGAACAAGAGAGAGAATGAGCAAGAAAGAATGAGCAAGTATTTTGTCTCTCACCCTCTCATAATCCAAAGCAATGATAACTCATCATATTAACAAAAGTCTTATGTGATGGTTAGAAGCAACCACAACCATATCATTTCATGCACTCATTTTACACAAATGAGCAAGTAAACAAAAGTCTTTGCCATGAAATGATGGCTATGGTCATCATGATGGTCAACTAGTCAAGCCTAGTCAACCGGTCAACAAGTCAACAAAAGTCAACAAGTCACCAAAGTCAACAAGTCAACAACCATATCACCATAATACTTAATTAATATAATAGTTAATCACATATCATATTCTCATTAGGGTTGAGCATAAAGTCAAAAAGTCAACGGTCAACTGTCAACAACCCTAATGAGAATCCGTTGCCTCTGCCTCCCTGTCAACTGTGCATACACACCCGCATCCGCGTTCCGAGGAACACGAATGCAAACTGGATAAATCCAATCCCATAAGGTACACTAGAATCTGGCTTAAACCAAAGCCCGCTAGTGTAAACTGTCCGGACACTGTACGTGCACAAGTGCACGGATGTGACCGAACCCTGTCGCAAAACCATGCGACCTGTCGCAATACCATGCGACCTCTACTCTTTTGCCTAAAGGCGAAAAGCTTTCTGTGTGGGACTCTAAAGACTCGACACTACGCTGGCAGTGGGTTTAACCACAGACCGCAAGCGGCACTAGCTGTGCGTAACGTTCCCCAGGTAATGCCGACAAGAAGACCGACGAGGCGAAACCCATCTGAACTCCTACTGAGCCTGAGTGTGACATTCTCCGTACAGTCCGGTCTGTTCGTCTGATACATCGCATGGCGGGCCTAGGGGGCGGTAAACGTCAGTCCCCCAATAGCGGTACAAGTCGTGCCGGAGCGAAGCCCAAAACACCCTGAGATAACACTGGAAACCTACCAGTATATCTCGTTTGCCCTGGCCAGGGACTACTCGTGTAATGGCTCTCCTAGACACAGCGCGATGTCAACCCCCAATACCGGGAGAGACGAATCCTGTCTAACCGTCACTGCCTCCAAGTGCTTCGGGACTGCACCCAACCACTACCTGTTTGCACGACTCCTTTGAGCCGTGGTAGGGTAGTGATCAAAGTACAGTGGGAGCACACTCGAGGCGGAGTGACAGTGTCAAGTCAGCGGACTAAGCTGTACTCATGTCACCTGGGAACTGATAACTGACGATAGGTATAATACCAACTAGTCAGTTCCCGACGAGTCCTGTCCAGTGTACCCGTAACCTAACGAGCACCCGCATACTATCTCAAGTACGACGTACTGACGGCTGTGGGACAGACCGTCTCCCATACTGGGATGAGAAGCGCATGCGCTGGTCTACTCCGGAGTATCGATGCCCTGTCTCGATAGTCCTGCGACCAGGGACCTGCATAAGGATGTGCTTATAGATTACCCAGCCCCACTAGTGTGATGGCCATCACATCGCTGGTAATCAAGCAAAGATCCTAAGGGCTCTACTAATGTGTATAGGCGATATACAAAAATAAACACATGTACACATTGAAGTAGAAACAAACCAAGTAGCATACTACTATTTTGAGCAAGATTGTATATACAAGGTGAATATCCCAAGCATCCATTAAGTAATATACAAACTAGTATGATACAGTAATGGCCTCTAGGGCATATACACTAACAATCTCCCACTTGCACTAAGGCCATGTACTGGCGTATCGAAGACCTATCATCTCGATCAGCCGCTCGAACTGAGTCTGGGGCAAGGCCTTGGTGAATGGATCTGCAGTGTTGTCTTCTGAAGCGACTCTCCGAACCTCGATCTCCTGGCGATCCACGATCTCCCTGATCAGGTGATACCGCCTCAAGATGTGCCTGGATTTCTGATGGGACCTTGGTTCCTTCGCTAAAGCTATAGCCCCGTTGTTGTCGCAATACAGAGGTATTGGATCAACAATGGACGGAACCACCTGAAGTTCTTTCAAGAACTTCCTCATCCAGACAGCTTCTTTTGCGGCATCAGATGCAGCGATGTATTCCGCTTCCATCGTCGAGTCTGCAACGGTTTCCTGTTTGGAACTCTTCCAACACACCGCCCCTCCATTGTGGGTAAAGACAAAATCCGACATGGACTTGGAATCATCCTTGTCACTCTGGAAGCTGGAGTCAGCAAAGGCCTCGATCAGGAGGTCTTTTCCGCCATACACCAAGAACATCTCCTTAGTCCTTCTCAGGTACTTGAGAATGTTCTTTACCGCTATCAAGTGTTTCTCCCCAGGGTTAGACTGATACCGGCTTACCACACTCAGTGCATAAGCTACATCCGGTCTGGTACACAACATCGCATACATTATAGAGCCTACCGCAGAAGCGTAGGGTATAATAGACATGCGATCCCTCTCCAAATCAGTCTTGGGAGACATCTCTTTAGAGAGGGTGATCCCGTGACAAGCCGGTAGGTTACCGCGCTTGGAATCTTCCATACTGAACCTCTTCAGTATGGTGTCGATGTACCTGGACTGTGAAAGTTGTTGGAGATAGTGCCCTCAGAGTCAATTATTAGGTCACAGGTACGTGATTGTAATGATTGAGGGAGGACCTATCCCGGTAGGACAGTCTTACTCGAGATGATAGTATGCTATCTGGTTTACCTTTATCATCGTGTACTGCTTTAGGTGACATGACACGTCGCTATTACACGTTGATAGAGCCCCTAGGATTCTTGCTTGACCACCAGCAGTATGAGGGCGATCATATAAGTGGGAGCTGGGGGTCTATAAGCTTATCCTTAAAAGGTCCCTAGTCGTGGGAGTTTCGAGACTGGGCATCGATACTCCATTAGTAGACTAGTGTATACAGTCGAGACCCCGACGAGGGGCGGTGGCCGGTCTCACAAGCCACTGGTGTCAGTTGGATCACCTAAGATGTATACAGGTGCTCATTGGGTTATGAGTACACCGGACAGGACTCGCCGGGAACATGCTAGTTGGTCATATACCAGACGTCAGATGGCGGTTCCCTGGTGACATGTGTGCAGGTTAGTTCATCGACCTGGGGATCGTCAATTGTCTCATGTGAGTTCCCACTGTACTTTGATTACTACCCTACCACGGCTCAAAGGAGTCGTGCAAACAGGTTTTAGTTGGGTACAGTCCCGAGCCACATGGAGGCAGTGAGCGTATCTTCAGGGGTTCGTCTCTCCCGGTATTGGGGGTGAGGTCGTGCTGTGTCTAGGAGAGCCATTACACAAAGTCCTTGGCCAAGGCAAGGAGATTTACTGGTAGGTATTCCAGTAGTATCTCAGGGTGTTCTGGGCTACACTCCGACACGACTTGTACCGCTTTTGGCGGTCTGACTTTTACCAACCCCTAGGCCCGCCATGCGATGCTCATAGACGAACGGACCGGACTGCACGGATATTGTCACTGACAGGCTCAGTTGGGTGTCGGGGTGAGCTTCCTCATCGACGTCCCATTTGGTCAGTACCTGGTAGCCCGTCACGTATTGGCTTATACCTCTGACGTGCTAGTGGTTAAATCCACAACCAAGGTGTTGACGAGTCTTTAGAGTCCCCCACATTCAGTTACTCAGCTTTCGGGCGAAAGGTTGTAGAGGCCGTATGGAGATATGGCAAGGTCGGATCAGATACGTGCGGTATTACACGGATCAGGATCGGACAGTCTGTACTATAGGCCGTATGGTTATATGGCAGGGTTCGATCAGATACGTGCGGTATTGCACGGATCAGGATCGAACGGATATTACTGGCCGGCTTTGGTATAAGCCGGATCCTAGTATTGTACAGTGTAGAGTTTGTCTCATTGCATTTGTATTTCGGTCGAAATACAGATGCGGGTGTGTATGCACAGTATCGGGGTTTTCCTGTAATTTATTACGGGACCAGTTTTCTGGAGTTGCCAGTTTGCTTTCCATTTCGGCCAATTTCCTTTGTTCCGTTCATTGGCCGAAGTTTGGTGGAGGAGGGTTTATTTGCATTGTTGCAAATAGGCATTTGTGGAGGGGGGTCTTTGCTTTTTGTAGCATCATGATAGTCTTCATGATGGTGCACCATCCATTGACTTGCTTGACTTCATACTTCATGATGGCTTGACTTTGTTAGCATCATGGTTGTTGATGATGGTTGTGTGGAGTGTTGGCATTGCTTTGTGATCATGGTTGATTATCATAACCATTCCTTTCTCTCTCTCTTTTGATTATGGTTGTTTTTTGATCTTTTGTTTTTCCATATCACTCCCTCCATCATCTCTTGTGGCCGGCCACTATGTGCAAGGGTTGTCCAAAATTGTGTGTGTGTATTTTTGGTTCATATCATGCTCCAAAATACCCACTAGCTCCTCCACATTGTTCTTGTTTCATCCCTCCACCATATGGCACCTCCAATACCCCAAAAGTGAGACACAAGCTCTACCAAACATTCTACAGCAAATCTTAGGCACGTCGAGTAGCCGGCTTCGTGCCCGAGTTGCCTCGGCATTGAGGTGGGAGCCCGTATAAGAAGTAGGCGATGTGGTGTACTTCCGGCGACGAGGAGGAGACGAGACATTCCGCAGGAGATCGGGACCATGACGAGAAGACCGGAGGACTAGGATCATCGGTATATCTCTAACCCATCTTCTAGTTAGCTTAGACTTGTTAATGGTTACGATCCGGGTGTTTAGTGCGCGGTGGTGCCGGTTTGCTAAGTCCGCAAAATTTTAAAGTTTTTCACCGCTTCCGCATTCCGGCGTCGGATCGACGGCCGGGGCGCCGCCGTGCACTTACAGTGGTATCAGAGCCTCGCCATTAACTTAGTCTAACTTTGTGTAATGTGTTTGCATTTCCGATCGATCAAAAAGTTCCAAAACTGCATTTTAGTTCGCATCAGTTTCTGTTGAAAATTTTTGGTCTTGAAAAATTTTTCAGGTTATAAAATATTGATGTACTGGAAAATCTAAGAGTTCTGTAAAAATTTGACGAAGTAACTCCACCGTTGGAGCGCGGAACCGCCGTGAAAACCCCATTTGTGCGGCCCTTCCGCCGCGCACTATTCACATCACTTCACCATTTTTTTTACAGAGGCCTTCTGGGCTTAAAATATGGGCTTTGGAATATTAAAGTTGAGCCAATTGTTTCTGTGAGTGCTACAGTTTTCTTTGGGGCCCACTTGTTAATTGTTTGATCAATCGGAAATTTTTTAAACACATTTTTCACAGTGTTTACATTATATCTGCGACCGTGAATGTCACTCGATCGGTAAATCCAGTCTAACTGCTATAGCCCGGTTAGACGGATTTGCGAACGTGACTTTCACGTTGATGTTCTATGTATTTGCTGTGATGTTGCGGATCGGTCGTGGGGGATAGCCTGGATGCAATGCTAGTACTGTGCTGTTGTATTATGTACATTTGATATTGCGGGGCGAGCGTCCGACATGTGGACTGCCGTCACTGCCTGATTGTATTATTATTTTGGGGCACGACCTGGTTGCGGTCGATGTACCCGGTGTATGTATATTTTACTTTCTGTACTAGGATTGCCCCGTGGAGGGGTGCACGGATAGCCGGGTTCTGGAGGGCAACAAGCCCGCATCTCATGGCATTGAGACGGAGGGGGCTTCACTCTAGGATTGGCGGGCTATTCGCCGCACTCGTAGGGGGTACAGGTTGACCCAGGAGGGGTGCCCAAGTTGCCGGATTCCGTGAAGTGCTGGGTGGTCCATTCACGGCGCTGAAGGGGGCTGCCTCGCTTCAGGTTTTGGCGGGTGACTTGCCGCGCCCGTAGGGGTCTAGGATTTCATTGCACAGGCTATCCACACGACCAGGGGAACGTCGGGTTTCAGCGGCTCTGTGAAACCCGGGGATCCCAGATATCTGTATTGTTTCTGTGATGCTGTACATTTCTGTGATGTTGCATTTTATTCACGCCTTGAGCGAATATAATATATTGGTATATATATTAGTAGATGTTGTATATGTTTTGCATCCGCGCTAGTCCAGTCCCCGCTCTGTCGTTAGTTAGCTAACCTAACGGGTAATGACGGGACCCAGTGGCGAATGCGGATGGCATATACGTACATCAGTATATTTTCGTTCTTTTTGGTGTGATCAATTGATGGGACTGCATTGATTTGGATCAATGCAAAGTTAAAAACAAACCTAATCTGATGTTGTTGGAACACTTTTTCAAAAAGCTGTTATTGCAAGGACGTTTACTTTTGTTTTGCATCGTGGTATTCATTAGAATATCCTGCTCCTCAGTCGACGAGGCAAGGGCCGAGATCCCTTCACCGGGAGTGACCCCTTGGACAATAAGTTTGCGTCAGGGCATTAACTTCACTATAGCCGATTACTTTTGCTTTGCACCGTGGTATTCATTTGGAATATCCTGCACCCCATTCTACGGGGAAAGAGCCGAGATCCCTTCACAGGGAGTGACCTCTTTAGCAACGGTTTTCGTCACTATATTTTTAAAAAAGCTATCCGTTCCTTCGACGATATCAAGTTCTTTACGTTAAAGGTTTTCGCCAGAAACCATTCGTAGCCCTCCGTCGTTTCATATGGGTGGTCAATAGTATTCAAGCTGTGTTTGTTGGCCTTAGTCAAGGCACAGTGTTTGGTAGCTATTGGGTATTCATATGCTGCATAGATAGATGCGTTGTTTTGGGACAGTCGTATAGCCTTGTTGGCCTTAGTCAAGGGCTTGTACGGGTGGGTTCAAATCAACCTGGACAATGACGGGTAGAACTTGACATGTGACTTATGATTTGTTGGCCTTAGTCAAGGTCATAAGAGCATGGGGCAGAAAACACATCGGGAGTTTCAAAAGAACTGAAACTTGCCAGATATGCGCATACCATCTGGAGTGTGATGACGTGAGCGGATTCCGTCACGTTGTCATGCGATGAGAGTTGGATCCCGATTCCCACTGATGAGTTAGTTTAGTCCTCGGGTGACCCCGACTAATTCTTCTTTCAGGTTTGGAGGAGAATTTGAGGTACAGTGGGAGGTTTCCAGATTAGATAAATTGGTAACCATTCTGATCTAGGTTAGAGTGCACGCTGAGTGTTTCTTTTCTCTCTCTCTCTGGCAGCGACCATTGACCCGACCCTAAGACTATGACTCAGTGACCAAGTTGACCGAACCTTCTTAAACACCGGCTTTTGGATTGTCAGAGTTGCAAATCTCATTGCCACTCCTACTTTTACCCTTTTCTCCAGGACACCCCGTTTTACTACGAACGTCCACTTCCATTGGACAAAACCATCGTATGGTTAGATACGAACTCGAAATAATTTATTGGAGGATGGTTTCCGGTTCTGGAGAAAACGGATAGGATTATTCAGTTGTCTTTTCCTTTTACCCTCTCTCAGGTTACGAGTACTCCTTAGTTTAGGGGTAGTACACCTATTACGCAAATTGGATTGTCTTCTTCCAAACCTTAGGCTGGTGCCGACCGGTAGGGAATGAAGAAAACCAATTAGCATAACGATGGTGTGCAGAAGGTATTAAGTTCAGACAAAGCAAGGGATTAGTAAGAGGGCAAAGTAAATTGCAACAGATATTCACGACCAAACCAAATATTTCATTACCACTCCCACATCACCTTTGTATTTCTCCAGGACACTCCGTATCACTACGAAGATCCACAGTTTATTTGGATACTCCATCGTATGGTTATATACGAACTCGAATGGAACTTGTTCCAGTTCGGGAATGGATTCTGGTTCAGGAGAAATAGGAATAAGGTTTATTCGGTTGTCTTTTATCTTCACCCTCTCTCATTGCGAGTGTTCCTAGGATGCGGACAGTACACCCATTATGCTTATTGGATAGTCTTCTTCCAAACCATAGGCTGGTGCCGAACGGTAGGGAAGGAAGAAAACCATTTGGCCTAAAAGGGTGGGCAGAAGGTAAAGACTAAAGACATATGAAGGGATTTGGAGAGGTGGCAAAGAACTATACGGTTACAGTCGTGAATCTGGAAGAGGCATTACTAGGAATACCAGAATACCCCATCGGAACTTTTCAATGTTTCAGTTTCACTGTTTACAGTTAAAGGAAAACTGATTTCCCGATTAGATACTTACTCCAGGGTATGTATTTACCAGGTACGATTCTCACATCAGTATGGTTTTACAGATGATGAGTGGGAGTAAGTTATTGGGAATTGGGTGATCATCCTCATTATATCGGGATTCGTTGTAATCGGTGATATTTGAGGAAATCACCTGGGCTGTTTGCCAGTCGGCAAATATTTGGTTTTGAATATCCGCAGTTATGCACCAATTTCAAATTGATATATCTGTACGTCTATCTTCATAGAGTGAGATATACCTTTTTGAAATTATGTCTGTGACATCTACCTATATCAGTGGATGGTTAGGTAAGGAGCATTAAACAGCGGTGTAATTCTTCTTAACCATAAGTACAGTTTTCAACCTACGACACACAGTGAATGAGTTATCAGACTCAAGGGACTTGTACAGAGTATTGTATGTTGTCCAGAGTCCATCAGGACAGAGGGGTTGGTCCTCGTACTATATTCGGTTTACTTATGACTTCTCTAGTTTTTAGACAGGTGTTTCGTGGAAACACAGGGTCCGAATTTTGAGAAGTTATAGGTATTTGAATAGAGTAAAGAACCAGGTGTAGCAAGTATCGGGATTCTTCAAAGTGATCGAAGATGTAGATACTTGTATATGGTATTCAGTTGATGGTAGTGATTAAGAGAAATTGCTTCTCTTTCAGGTTACTCATAAATGGAAGCATTCCTAAGTTGAGTAACGCTGATCGGCCTCCTTCCATTTAGTTGACATGCACTGGAGACAGTTGCATGATTTGAATCTGGTTCAATTAAATCAGTGCCTCTGGTTCTATATATGATATAGAACAGTTCATATCTTAACGATGTTAAGGTACGGGGAGTTGTCCGGTTTATGATTAAAACCAGACACTGGACAACTCAAGGCACGTTTCTGTAATAGCTGTTTGTGGGTTGACCCAGGCTATGACGAGGGTTGATTTTTTACCATCTGGACGAACAATAGCGATATTGTTCTAGACTCGCCACAGTTTTATTATAAATGGATTTTTTCAGAAAAACAGTAGTGGGAGTATGGTAGAACTGGAAGTGATTCCAGAACCACAAACGATTACTGAAGATTTGATAAGGAACCTAAAGATTCAATCTGAATTGACATTCCATTGGCCACTCCGCAGATAAGGTGGGTAACTTCAGGCACCCGAGAGGTACTCCGGTAGCCTCAAGGACGGTGACAGGGAAGTTCTTGTTTACCCACAATTACCATTGCTGTTGTTCCAGGCTGCGAGACTCGGCGGGAGGATGAGTATAGCGTCGTTCTAAACTAGTTTTAGAAGTGCACGTCTATATGACACTGCCAGAGGGTTGTCGTAGTCAGTGGGAGCAGCGGAAGCATTGGTGGACAGGTAGCTTATGTCTATTTATAGACTAGAGCAGATGTAGCGGAGATAGATCATCTATTTCTGACGTGACAGTCATAGGCTTGACTTCATCAGAATAGGGGATGGATCTGTTGAGAAGGTAGTAGGGTGTGATATCCTGGTATTTGGATGATATACACAGAGTAGGAAAAGAAACTCCTACACTACGATCGGTTATACTTTGGTCGTCACACAGTGGTTTCTCCACAAAGGACATGGATTTTATATCAGACATACTGGTTACTAGATCTATGGTATTAGATCTAGATTTGGGTGGTTTCCCAATCAGGATACTTGACAACATTCTAAGAGTATTTAGGATGGATGACTCCTGGCACGGTAGTGTACCTGCAGATGATGGAGTCACCCTCTCTGAAGCTGTCTTACAGACTAAAGGGGAGAGGGATGTGCATGATTGGCAGATCACTTGCTCAGGCAATTGAGTCAATCATGAAATGTCAAGTACCACACCAGATGTTGTTCTTGCACTAGATGCAATAAGTTGACATTAATCCAATCCTGGAGAAACAGTCAGAAGCAGTTTTAGAACATAAGTGGATGTTCTAGGGATATGATAACGACAGCCTCATTCAGGAGACAGTTATCATTCCAGGCTTCCAAGGTGACATGGACGACAAGGAGGTTGTCAGAGTTTTAGTTTTCCTTCTGACGAGGGGCAGTATTTTGGACAGGTGGTCCAAGGCAATACTGAGGGAGGCATGGTGCGCAGGATACTGATTAAGTTCAGTTGTCGATACAGTCTAAGAAGTTTGGATTTGGAGTTCATTTATGAACTATGTCCCATCAGACATCCAGACATATTCTGAGACAGGTATTGCTCTTTTCGGGAGATGGCTTTCTCCGCGAACTTGAGATATAGAGAGACATAGAATGAAACAACTAAGCGGATCCACTCACTGAGGCTATTCCTCGAACGCAATAGTTTCGCAAACGAGCTTTGTGAGACTGACTAGTAGAGGAGTTGGGTGTTCGGTATCACACGGGCTGTGAGTATGCGACATCGCAATAATTAGCCTTGAGTGCAAGTGGGAGATTGTTGGAGATAGTGCCCTCAGAGTCAATTATTAGGTCACAGGTACGTGATTGTAATGATTGAGGGAGGACCTATCCCGGTAGGACAGTCTTACTCGAGATGATAGTATGCTATCTGGTTTACCTTTATCATCGTGTACTGCTTTAGGTGACATGACACGTCGCTATTACACGTTGATAGAGCCCCTAGGATTCTTGCTTGACCACCAGCAGTATGAGGGCGATCATATAAGTGGGAGCTGGGGGTCTATAAGCTTATCCTTAAAAGGTCCCTAGTCGTGGGAGTTTCGAGACTGGGCATCGATACTCCATTAGTAGACTAGTGTATACAGTCGAGACCCCGACGAGGGGCGGTGGCCGGTCTCACAAGCCACTGGTGTCAGTTGGATCACCTAAGATGTATACAGGTGCTCATTGGGTTATGAGTACACCGGACAGGACTCGCCGGGAACATGCTAGTTGGTCATATACCAGACGTCAGATGGCAGTTCCCTGGTGACATGCGTGCAGGTTAGTTCATCGACCTGGGGATCGTCATTTGTCTCGTGTGAGTTCCCACTGTACTTTGATTACTACCCTACCACGGCTCAAAGGAGTCGTGCAAACAGGTTTTAGTTGGGTACAGTCCCGAGCCACATGGAGGCAGTGAGCGTATCTTCAGGGGTTCGTCTCTCCCGGTATTGGGGGTGAGGTCGTGCTGTGTCTAGGAGAGCCATTACACAAAGTCCTTGGCCAAGGCAAGGAGATTTACTGGTAGGTATTCCAGTAGTATCTCATGGTGTTCTGGGCTACACTCCGACACGACTTGTACCGCTTTTGGGGGTCTGACTTTTACCAACCCCCTAGGCCCGCCATGCGATGCTCATAGACGAACGGACCGGACTGCACGGATATTGTCACTGACAGGCTCAGTTGGGTGTCGGGGTGAGCTTCCTCATCGACGTCCCATTTGGTCAGTACCTGGTAGCCCGTCACGTATTGGCTTATACCTCTGACGTGCTAGTGGTTAAATCCACAACCAAGGTGTTGACGAGTCTTTAGAGTACCCCACATTCAGTTACTCAGCTTTCGGGCGAAAGTTTGTAGAGGCCGTATGGAGATATGGCAAGGTCGGATCAGATACGTGCGGTATTGCACGGATCAGGATCGGACAGTCTGTACTATAGGCCGTATGGTTATATGGCAGGGTTCGATCAGATACGTGCGGTATTGCACGGATCAGGATCGAACGGATATTACTGGCCGGCTTTGGTATAAGCCGGATCCTAGTATTGTACAGTGTAGAGTTTGTCTCATTGCATTTGTATTTCGGTCGAAATACAGATGCGGGTGTGTATGCACAGTATCGGGGTTTTCCTGTAATTTATTACGGGACCAGTTTTCTGGAGTTGCCAGTTTGCTTTCCATTTCGGCCAATTTCCTTTGTTCCGTTCATTGGCCGAATTTTGGTGGAGGAGGGTTTATTTGCATTGTTGCAAATTGGCATTTGTGGAGGGGGGTCTTTGCTTTTTGTAGCATCATGATAGTCTTCATGATGGTGCACCATCCATTGACTTGCTTGACTTCATACTTCATGATGGCTTGACTTTGTTAGCATCATGGTTGTTGATGATGGTTGTGTGGAGTGTTGGCATTGCTTTGTGATCATGGTTGATTATCATAACCATTCCTTTCTCTCTCTCTTTTGATTATGGTTGTTTTTTGATCTTTTGTTTTTCCATATCACTCCCTCCATCATCTCTTGTGGCCGGCCACTATGTGCAAGGGTTGTCCAAAATTGTGTGTGTGTATTTTTGGTTCATATCATGCTCCAAAATACCCACTAGCTCCTCCACATTGTTCTTGTTTCATCCCTCCACCATATGGCACCTCCAATACCCCAAAAGTGAGACACAAGCTCTACCAAACATTCTACAGCAAATCTTGGGCACGTCGAGTAGCCGGCTTCGTGCCCGAGTTGCCTCGGCATTGAGGTGGGAGCCCGTATAAGAAGTAGGCGATGTGGTGTACTTCCGGCGACGAGGAGGAGACGAGACATTCCGCAGGAGATCGGGACCATGACGAGAAGACCGGAGGACTAGGATCATCGGTATATCTCTAACCCATCTTCTAGTTAGCTTAGACTTGTTAATGGTTACGATCCGGGTGTTTAGTGCGCGGTGGTGCCGGTTTGCTAAGTCCGCAAAATTTTAAAGTTTTTCACCGCTTCCGCATTCCGGCGTTGGATCGACGGCCGGGGCGCCGCCGTGCACTTACAAAAGTCCTAATATCCTCTTGGATCTGTCACGGTAGATCCGGATACCCAGAATGTATGAGGCATCACCCAGGTCTTTCATGGAGAACCTGTGTGAGAAGAACCCCTTGACAGATTATAGCATAGGAATGTCATTTCCTATTAAGAGAATGTCATCTACGTACAAAACGAGGAATACTACAGTTCTCGCTACAAATCTACTATAGATGCATGGTTCATCTGGATTTTTGATAAAGCCAAATTCTTTGACCGTCTCATCAAAGCAGATGTTCCAACTCCGCGATGCCTGCTTTAGCCCATAGATGGACTTAAGCAACTTGCACACCTTTCCGCTGCTCCCACTCTGAATGAAACCCTCTGGTTGGTCCATATAGACACACTCCTCTAAATTTCCATTTAGAAAAGCTGTCTTTACGTCCATTTGCCAGATCTCATAATCGTGGAAGGCAGCAATGGCAAGAAGGATCCGAATGGATTTCAGCATGGCTACTGGCGAAAAGGTTTCGTCGTAGTCCAAGCCAGGTCTTTGACGAAAACCCTTTGCTACCAGCCTAGCTTTATAGGTCTCAACCTGTCCATCTACACCAATCTTCCTTTTGAAGATCCACTTGCATCCTACGGGTTTTACCCCGTCTGGAGCAATGTCCAACGTCCATACCTTGTTGGCGTACATGGACTCCATTTCGGTCCGCATTGCATCCAGCCATTTCACTGAGTCAACGCTCTGAACGGCCTGCTGGAAGCTAGTAGGCTCATCATAATCTATGATGCAATCCTCTCTATCCCCGTCTATGAGAAAACCGTAGTATCTCTCGGGCGGATGAGACTGCCTACTACTTCTGCGGAGCGGCGTAGGAATGTCCTGTTCTGTTGAACCCTCTGGTTCCACTAACCTTTCAGTAATAGTCTGTGGTTCTGGAATTTCTTCCAGTTCTACTGCGCTCCCACTAATCTCCTTTTCCAAGAACTGGTGTTCTAGAAAGTGGGCATTACGAGAAACAAGGACTTTTTGTTCCTCTGCGTAGTAGAAAAGATACCCCCTGGTGTTCTTTGGGTATCCCACAAACTTGCACAGTACTGAGCGTGCCTCGAGTTTGTCCGCATGCTGCTTTTTGACAAAAGCTGGACATCCCCAGATCTTCAGATATTGAAGATAGGGTTTCTTCCCACTCCACATTTCATATGGGGTGGTAGGCACAGTCTTAGTCGGAACTCGGTTCAAAAGGTATGCAGCTGATTCTAGCGCATACCCCCAGAATGATCGCGGTAACTCAGCGTTACTTATCATGGACCGCACCATATCCAATAGGGTGCGGTTCCGTCTCTCCGATACACCGTTATGTTGCGGGGTGTATGGAGGAGTAAGCTGAGAGAGAATTCCGTTCTCTTTTAGATAGTCCAGGAACTCGGCACTTAAGTATTCTCCACCTCGATCCGATCATAGAATCTTAATACTTTTGCCGGTCTGTTTCTCTACTTCATTCTTATACTCCTGGAATTTTCCAAAGGCCTCGGACTTATGTTTCATTAAGAAGACATAACCGTACCTTGAGAAGTCATCCGTAAAAGTAATGAAGTAAGAATGTCCGCTTCGGGCATGTGTAGACATTGGACCGCACACGTCACTGTGTACGAGTCCCAAGAGCTCGCTCGCTCTTACTCCTTGTCCAGTAAACGGAGTCTTTGTCATCTTTCCTTTGAGACAAGATTGACAAGTGGCATACGATTGATATTCGAACGCATTCAAATATCCTTCTGTATGTAACTTAGTCAACCTTCTCTCATTGATGTGACCCAATCTACAATGCCATAAGAAAGTCTGATTTAGTTCTGGAGACTTTCTTTTGTGTGTATTCTGGACGTTGAAAATCTGTGGTTGGTTTAACACGTATATACCATTACTCAATGTACCTGACCCAATCAGAACTTGATTAAGGTGAATGTTTACAACATTACTTACAAACGCAAATTCATAACCTTCTTTAGAAACTAAAGATACAGAAATGATATTACAAGTTGCGTTGGGTACAAAAAAGCAATTACGCAAAACCAAAACATGTCCATCTGACATTCCCAGGTGATAGTCCCCCACGGCTTTAGCATCCATGCTAGCTCCGTTTGCAACTCTGAGGGTCATGTCACCTGCCTTCAAAACCCTACGGTTTCTCAACGCCTGCAAAGAATTACAGATATGAGATCCTGATCCGGTATCCAATACCCAGGAAGTAGAGTTTATTGAAAGACAGTTTTCAATAACATACACACCTGAAGCTGAAGCTGCAACCTGCTTCAATTCCTGTGTTCTGGCCTTCCAGGCCCTGCAATCATTCTTCCAGTGTCCTTTCTTATGACAATAGAAGCATTCTTCCTTATCCACAAGCTTCCCCGCTATCTTTGTTGCTTTTGCTTTTCCCTTCGTATCCACTTTACTAACACCGCCCCTTGGTTTGGCAGGGGCCTTCTTCTTCTTTCCCTTGGCTTTCGCCTTGGACCTAGAAGAAGATGATCCTCCTACAAACAAAGTGGATGTATCCCTACCTTTCTGTAGGGTGCCCTCTGCGCTCCTCAGCATGTTGAGGAGCTCTGAAAGTTCAACCTCTTTTTCTTGTAGGTTGAAGTTCAGTATGAACTGGGCGTAAGTGGAAGGAAGGGACTGGAGAACTATATCCGTATATAGCTCACTCTCTAATGTGATCCCTAGGTCAGCGAGCTCTTCAATGTAGCCGATCATCTTTAGCACGTGCTCCGCTACTGATGATCCGACGGCCATTCTTGTCGAAAATAACTTTTTCGACGCTTCGTATCTTGCGATACGTGATTGCTCTCCATACAGTTCTTTTGTATGGAGCAATATGGACTCCATGTCCATATTCTCATGCCTCCTCTGATGTTCGTTGTCCATCGAGGCAAGCAGGAGGCACTTGGCCTTCGCGCTATCAATCTCCCAAGTCTTGCGGATTTCCTTATCCGCGACACTGGAAGTTGGACCAGGGACAGGGGGAGCTTTGGTAGTAAGAAGATACTCCAGCTTGTCATAAGTGATTGCTATCTTGACATTCCTGAGCCAATCTTTGTAGTTTGGCCCTGTCAGTTTGTTTTTATCTAGGAGTAACTTAAGTCCAGTCATGTTGATTGGTCGCTGCAATTAGGAGAGAGAAGAAGAAACACTCAGCATGATGCTCTTGCAAGTTTAGAGTGGTTTTTAGTTTTTCTAAACAGGATGGCTCCCACTGTTTCTCGAATCCCTCCTCAAACCATAAAGGAAGAATTAGTCAGGATCAATCCCACCGTACAATACTTGCTTAACCGTTCAGCCAGGCCGGTGTCGGTACTTCGAGGGAGGTTTTCCAACGCTTTCGCGAAGTTCCTTAATTAAAGAACCACTTTTCCCTCGGGGCGTAGCCCCGCTAACACCTTTCTAGGCACCTACTAGGTTTATAGCATTGATCGTTAAGTGAGAAATTTCCCGAGGAGTAGCATATACTCACAGTAGGATCGGGATCCAAATATCATCGCGTGACGAAACTGAAGGAATCCTACCAGAATCATCACACTCCAAATGGTATGCAAATCTAGCAAGTTTCAGTACTTATGAAACTCCCGATGTGGATTTTTGCCCCATGCTCTTATGACCTTGGCGTGAGGTCAAAATGTCATAAGTCACATGTCAAGTTCGTCCCATCATTATCCAGGTTAATTTGAACCCACCCGTACATACCCTTGACGTAGGCCAAAATGGCAGTACGACTGTCTCAAACCAACGCATTCTATCTATGCAACAGATAAATATCCGGCAGCTACCAATCACTATGCCTTGGCGTGAGGTCAAAATACATAGCTTGAATACTACCGAATATTTAACTGAAATGATGGAGGGCTACGGATGGTTTTGGCAAAACCGTGAACGTAGTGAACTTGATTTGGTCGATAGAACGAGATAGCTTTTAAATGGAGTGGCTCAAACTCCGTATTTTAAAAGTTTGTTTTGAAAAGAACCGAGTGGTTTTTCGAAAGTGTTCCAACGACTTTAACTTGGTTTATTATCTTGCATTAGTTCTCTTAATGCGTCCCATCATTTAATCCAACCATTGCAGAAAACAACCAAAATATGACGTACGCTTATGCCATTCGCATTCGCCACGGGGCCCCGTCATTACCCGTTAGGTTACTTAACTAACGACAGAGCGGGGGCTGGGCTAGCGCGTCTGTAAAACATAAGCAACGCCTAAATAATATCATATATAGATATACTGCAATGATAAACATTTCAGATCACAGATGAATACATTGGATATACTAGGAATCTGTAATTTGTACGAGCCTGTAACAAAAGACAGATTACACGGTCGCGGTGAATAGCCAAAACCCCACCCAAGACCCCTACGGGTGCGGCAAACTACCCGCCAAGTACCCGAAGCGTAGCAACCTCCCTCATCTCCATGAGTAGGCCACTCGACACTTCGGCATACCCGGTAGTTTGTGCACCCCTCCATGGGTCTATCCTAGGAGCAAAAACAGTAAAAAGAAATTATACAATGACGGCTACAACCCCGACCCGGTTGTGCGGCCATACAAATAATTATTACATCAATTTACAAATTTACATGAATTGAAAGAAAAGAAAACTCTCGTCTCACAACCCCCGGCTATTCACCCGCGACAATCCAACATATTCATATACACATTCCAGCACATTACAGATCATGTATAACCCCGACCAATCGACTTATAGCGATTAGCCGACGTTCAATACATGCAAACATCACAGATATAACCATCATAGTCAAAGTGCAGTGAAGTTCGGAAAAAATACGGAATTATAGGACCCCAAAAGGAAATTTCTTTTCTGGAAAATCTGGGCACATATAATATATTTCAAAAATCCCAAAACCAACACAGACACACAATGCACGAAAAACGATGCAGAGAAGACGACAAACCGCGGCGCTTCCGCGGCACATGCCTACCTCGTGCGGCGGAAGCGCGGCGGTTTGAAGGAAACAGTGGACCGTTTTTCATGGGTGTTCACACAAAACCCTGAGCCGAATTTAGGAGTATAAAGTTTTTCGTTTTGACCAGAAAAAATTTCAACAGAAACTCAGGTTTTGTAAAAGTTAGGTTTTTGGATTTTTTCGGTTTCGAACTTCGTTACACTTTACTACCAAGCTAGTTTAAGTTTAGTTAGGCTCTGATACCACTGTAAGTCCACGTTGCGACCCCCGGTTCTTACGGGGAGGCGGAAACGGTATAAAAATCAAATTTTTAGCGCAAGGGGCAACATGGACTAAGCAAAGTCGGGATCTTTGACTAAACTAAAGCTAGCATACTTAGCTAAAGAGAGTTAGCTACTCGGATGGAGATGGTTATACCTAAACTCGAACTCCTTCGTCTTCAAGCTCCGATGGTGGTTCGATGGCTCCTTCTCGTTGTCTCCGTACGCCGAAGATAGATCCACTTGAAAGCTCCAACCTTTAGCTCCTTCTTTGTTCTTTGAAGAAACTAGTTCACTTGGTTTGCTAAACCTAGTGAACTAGAATGAGTAGAGAGGAAATAGAATGGGATTTTATCTATGGTTCTTGATTCTCAACTCATGAGACAAGAGAACCATAGATCAAGAGAGGGAGCAAGAGGTTGAGGGTGAGAGCAAGAGGAGAGCTCAAGAACAAGAGAGAGAATGAGCAAGAAAGAATGAGCAAGTATTTTGTCTCTCACCCTCTCATAATCCAAAGCAATGATAACTCATCATATTAACAAAAGTCTTATGTGATGGTTAGAAGCAACCACAACCATATCATTTCATGCACTCATTTTACACAAATGAGCAAGTAAACAAAAGTCTTTGCCATGAAATGATGGCTATGGTCATCATGATGGTCAACTAGTCAAGCCTAGTCAACCGGTCAACAAGTCAACAAAAGTCAACAAGTCACCAAAGTCAACAAGTCAACAAAAGTCAACAAGTCAACAACCATATCACCATAATACTTAATTAATATAATAGTTAATCACATATCATATTCTCATTAGGGTTGAGCATAAAGTCAAAAAGTCAACGGTCAACTGTCAACAACCCTAATGAGAATCCGCTGCCTCTGCCTCCCTGTCAACTGTGCATACACACCCGCATCCGCGTTCCGAGGAACACGAATGCAAACTGGATAAATCCAATCCCATAAGGTACACTAGGATCTGGCTTAAACCAAAGCCCGCTAGTGTAAACTGTCCGGACACTGTACGTGCACAAGTGCACGGATGTGACCGAACCCTGTCGCAAAACCATGCGACCTGTCGCAATACCATGCGACCACTATTCTTTTGCCTAAAGGCGAAAAGCTTTCTGTGTGGGACTCTAAAGACTCGACACTACGCTGGCAGTGGGTTTAACCACAGACCGCAAGCGGCACTAGCTGTGCGTAACGGTCCCCAGGTAATGCCGACAAGAAGACCGACGAGGCGAAACCCATCTGAACTCCTACTGAGCCTGAGTATGACATTCTCCGTACAGTCCGGTCTGTTCGTCTGATACATCGCATGGCGGGCCTAGGGGGCGGTAAACGTCAGTCCCCCAATAGCGGTACAAGTCATGCCGGAGCGAAGCCCAAAACACCCTGAGATAACACTGGAAACCTACCAGTATATCTCGTTTGCCCTGGCCAGGGACTACTCGTGTAATGGCTCTCCTAGACACAGCGCGATGTCAACCCCCAATACCGGGAGAGACGAATCCTGTCTAACCGTCACTGCCTCCAAGTGCTTCGGGACTGCACCCAACCACTACCTGTTTGCACGACTCCTTTGAGCCGTGGTAGGGTAGTGATCAAAGTACAGTGGGAACACACTCGAGGCGGAGTGACAGTGCCAAGTCAGCGGACTAAGCTGTACTCATGTCACCTGGGAACTGATAACTGACGATAGGTATAATACCAACTAGTCAGTTCCCGACGAGTCCTGTCCAGTGTACCCGTAGCCTAACGAGCACCCGCATACTATCTCAAGTACGACGTACTGACGGCTGTGGGACAGACCGTCTCCCACACTGGGATGAGAAGCGCATGCGCTGGTCTACTCCGGAGTATCGATGCCCTGTCTCGATAGTCCTGCGACCAGGGACCTGCATAAGGATGTGCTTATAGATTACCCAGCCCCACTAGTGTGACGGCCATCACATCGCTGGTAATTAAGCAAAGATCCTAAGGGCTCTACTAATGTGTATAGGCGATATACAAAAATAAACACATGTACACATTGAAGTAGAAACAAACAAAGTAGCATACTACTATTTTGAGCAAGATTGTATATACAAGGTGAATATCCCAAGCATCCATTAAGTAATATACAGTAATGGCCTCTAGGGCATATACACTAACATTAAGCTCCGCAGTTTTGAAATGTAGCTTTTTCATAAATAGCCGAGTAGTTTTTAAATCCGATTCTACAACATCTTTTAGGTTTATTTTCTTTAAATTAATCACAATAATGTAATCCCATCATTTAAGTCCTTAAGCCAATCACAGAAAAGAAACGAAAATAACACGTACGCTTATGTCATCCACATTCGTCGCAATGTTCCGTTATGCACCGTTAGGTTACTTAACTAACGGCATACCGGGACGGGACTAGCGCGGGTGTAAAACATAAGCAACGTCTACTATATATCATATATATATAAGTCATTCGTCTCAGATTTCACAGAACACAGGCAACAGAAATATAGATATAACGTGGGATATACTAGGACGTCCGTATTTAGTATTTAGCCAGAATAGAAAATACGGATTCCACAGTCGCGATGAATAGCCAAGCCCACACCCTGGACCCCTACGAGAGCGGCAAGTGACCCTACCAATCCTGGAGTTTAGGAGACCCGGTCTCGACTCCTCTGTTAGTTATATGTATGCCCTAGAGGCCATTACTGTACATTGGATGTATATTGTAGTGGATGCTGGGACATATATAGGAAGGACTTTCTTGCTCGACATGATAGTACGCTATCTGGTTGCACTTTATCTTAACATGTATACTTTCTGTCTCTCTGATTACATGTTGATAAAGCCCATAGGATGTGTACTCGACTTCCAGGACTAAGATGTAGATCATACTAGTGGGGCCTGGGTAGTCCAAGAGTACATCCTTGAAATGTTCCTGGTCGAGGGAATATCGAGACGGGGCATCGATATTCCAGAGTAGACTAGCGCATATCTTCTCGACCCATGCGATGGGCGATGGATGATCCCATATCCATTGGTGTTTGACATCGAAGATGGTATGCGGGTGCTCAGTGAAGACTGGGTACACTGAACGGACTCGCCGAGAACTTCCAGATGGTATTATACCTCACGTCCGATGGCAGTTCTCTCGTGACACTGGTACAGCTTAGTCTGTTGACCCGAGATCGTCATAGAGTCTTGTGTGTCTCCCACTGTGCTTTGATTTCCACCCTACCACGGCTCTACTGAGTCGTGCAAACAGGTGGTTTTTGGGTACAGTCCTGATTCACATGGAGGCAATGAGCGATAGGAGGGGATTCGTCTCTCCCGGTATTGGGGGTTGATGTTGTGCTGTGCTCGACTGGCCATAACAGGAAATCCCTGGCCAGGGTTGCAGTGATATACTGGTAAGAGTTATCAGTAGTTTCACGAATGTTATGGACCTCAAGTCGGCATGACTTATCGAGCTATTGGGGTCTGACGTTTACCACCCCTAGGCAAGATATGCGACATATCAGACGAACAGACCGGACTATACGGTAGTGTTACTGGTCGGATTCGCAGGAGTGTGAGCGGGCTTGCTCGTCGATCTTCTGATCGCTCAATACCCGGGTGGCCGTTACGTTTGGCAGACCGCTTGCGGCTTGTGGGTGTTTGATATGATCATCATCTGCTTCCGGCGTATTGACGAGTCTTTAGAGTCCTACACAGAGGTTTCCTGGCTCAAGCGAAACGAAATAGGAGCGCATATGAGATATGTGCGGGACCGAGAATAATGCGAGTATGTGATACCGTATCCTATTCTCGCGATGAATGTATCGAATGGTTGTATGCGATATAACCTAGTTATCGAATCAAGGATTTATTCGATAAGCCGATACATAGGATACTGGCCGGTTATATGCGACATGACCGGATCATTGAATCAAGTGTTGATTTAATGATTTAATGTATAATTATATATTTGATATATCACTTTGCATTAACTAGTATTGGTTCACTTTAAAAAGGATTTTCTCACTTGAATTGTGCAAGTTGTATATGTGATATATTTCTTTGTGCACATGATTGTATCATGTTTGATGATGCATTCTTGTTTGGTTTTGTGTAAAGTATTAAACCATGGTTAGTTAGTGATTAGGGTTTCATCTTATTCATTTATCTTTTTATTTTATTTATTTCAAAAGAAAAAGAAAATGAGAAATGAATGGTGGCTAATTTTGTTTTTAGTTGAAGATTCATGAAGCATTGACTTAGTCACCATTCTTGTCTCATGCCTAACCCTAACCACTCATCTAACCTAAGTTAAGTCTCTACACTAAACCATGGTTAAAGATATGATAAGTATTGTATTTTCTTTTCTATTTTTAATAAAGTTATCATATCTTCTTCTTCTTCTTCATCTTCTTCAACATTGAAGAAAGCTTGCTACTTTAATGGCAAGTCATGAAGTCTAGTGAGAAATCCAAAACTAAAGTTTACCCACTTCCTATTTCTTCATCCTTTACCTATTGCCAAGTAGTATAGGGTGTTTCCTTCACAAGTTTTTCCGACTTGGTGAAGTTGGAGCTTGTTCTAGCGATGCCTCGACGTAGATCATCTTCGGCATCGAACCGACGATCAAGCCCGCCCATTCTTCGATGATGCCGACGCTAGAGCCCAAGACATGATTTGGACAGCAAGGGGACTTCATTGCGGAGCCGTGGAGGTGGTGGACCGGATCTACAAAGGTTGTATATCCGTTCCCTTAGTTAAAATGTTAACTTGTTTGCTTGTTTCGCCTAAATATCTAGTAAACGATCCGTAGTCGGGTTTGTAGGCACCCGTAAAATTTGATTTGTGCATGTTTGATCACTTGTGAGACTCCACTAGAGTGTCTAGGAACCCTACAGTGGTATCAGAGACTAGCTAGAGCCTTAGGCGAAGTCCCGACGGAGTTAGAAGTCCGATCGAACCGAAACCCGACCCAAAAATTGCTCTCTGGACTTTTTCCTAAAATGCGGATTTTTGTGAATTAAAAATTTCTAGAAAATACATAAAATAAAACTAAGAATTACGGTGCAAACTCAGGTGAGTAATTCTTTTGAACGGCGGCGGAAACGCGGCATAAGCACTGCTTATGCGGCGTTTCCGCGCTACATTGGTGACGTCATCGTACCTGCTCTGCACAGTAATTCCTATTATTTTATGCTGAGTTTTCTGGGAATATTTAAAACTTATTCCAGAGTTGAATTTTCTGGGCTTGTTTTGGGGGACTCGGTGTATTCAATCGGACTGTCTAATTTTGTCGGTGTGCTTTTCCGGGTATTTTTAGAATATGTTAAAAAGTTCGACCGGATATAAATACCCATTTTTTCCCCTGCCGGGAAATTTCCAAGTGTTGGATTTTTCCGTAGTTTAACGATGTTCTAAGTAGTGCAAGTAACGCGATGGTCCCTCTAGAAGACAACAAACCTTAACTCGATTATGTGACCGTCTTGAACTGCCCTTTGAACCTTCGGGTTTGGGGCAGTACGGCGTGCCACATGTGTGGCGTTGGCTTGACCCTTCTAAGGCTGGACCGTTGGTACTGAGGCACGAACTGAATGTTGTTAGACTTATTTCATGTGTTGATCTGTATTGGGAAAACTTGGGTGTTCGATTGTTCGATCGGAAAGTTTGACATTTTCTATTTATCCGGAATGTGATACAATAATTGGAATTCGCAAATTGTTATGAGATAACGGAATGAATATTATAAACATAGCAGTTCAGTCTCACTTGATCGGTTGCCACGGAATTTTGATATGATCAAAAGTCCGTCGCAATCACGTAGCGTACGCGGATACTCGCCGGGTAAACTTAATAGACAGCCTCACCCCATTGCCCCGACCAAGTGACTGTAGGAGAACCCCGTCGCCGAAAGCATCCGTTCGGGTGCTCGCGGCAGCGGTGTTCCGCCTTGGTGCACTTCGTCGACGGTATCGGGGGTGCGGCCGCCTACTAAAGTTTTCGACGAGCATTCGATCAGAATGTCGGGAATCTTGTTGAATTACCCGACTTGATATTGAAAAGTGTTTTCGATTTTGAGACTAAAATGCGGGGTTTATAATTGTTAGGCACGCGATGTCTATGTAATTCATTTTGTCAGGCATGCGATGTCTGAGGTGGTTGCGGATTCCAACTGTTGTAGTTTTACACATTCTTTTCTGTGACCGTAAGTGTAATATGTGATGTCGCCGGTTTCGTTGCGATATGTCAACGACAATTGGGATGCGCATATTTACTTACGTTGATGACATGTGATGTTATGTGTTGCTGGATATGTTATATTGGATCGTCGTGTTTGAATAGCCGGGGGGTTTTTATGTGAGATGAGTGTTTTTTTTCATTTTCATTCATGTAAAAACTTGTATGTAATATTCTTTTATTGGGGCACTTCCAGGTTGCGGAAGTAGTCACCGTTTGTATATTATTTACTTTTCTGCACTATGATAGACCCAAGGAGGGGAGCACAAGTAACCGGGTTCTGGGGTCCAGTGGGAGACCAACTCGAGGAGTCGAGTCCGGGTCTCCTAACCCTAGAATTGGTAGGGTTGCTTGCCGCTCTCGTAGGGGTCTAGTGGTGTGGGATTGGCTATTCATCACGACCGTGGAATCCGTGTTTTATACTGGCTCGTATTGAAAACACGGACGTCCTAGTATATCCAATATTTCATATGTTTCTTCTGCTGTGCTTTATCTGTGATGTGATCATGCGATGTACTGTGCTCTGTTCAGATAGATGTAGTATATAGTATATATGATATATTATATAGCCGTTGCTTATGTTTTACACCCGCGCTAGCCCTGCCCCGCTCTGCCGTTAGTTACCTAACCTAACGGTGCAAGAGGGGACATCGAGGCGAATACGGATGGCATAAGTGTACGTCATATATATCTGTGATATTTAGGTGGATTTAAATGATGGGATATTCATTAATGAGATTAATGAAAGAAAAATAAACTTAATTGATGTTGTGGAATCGAATTTCAAAATAAAACAGGTAGCTACAGTTCTTGCTTTGCATCGCGGTGTTCATTAAAGAACATCCAGCACCTTATTCGATGAGGAAAGGACCGAGATCCCTTCACCGGGAGTGACTCCTTTAGCAATAACTGGCAGATGCTACAACCCTCGGTTTGTCTTTTGATCGCTTCTATAGTTTCTGCTTTGCACAGTGATATATATGATATATCCCGCACCTCATTCGACGAGGAAAGGGCCGACGATCCCTTCACCGGGAGTGACCCCTTTAGCAAGACTAGAAAAACTTCAAAAACATTCCATTTAAAAAAACCATTTGATTTCGCAACGAGATCAAGTTCAAAGCGTTAAGGGTTTTCACAAAAACCATTCGCAACCCTCCGTCATTTTAGGAAGTAGAGTACTTAGTATTCGTGCTGTGTTTGTTGACCATAGTCAAGGCACAGTGTACGGTAGCTAAGTGATGTCTTCCTACACCGCATATGATGCGATTAGTTAGGACAGTCGCGTGACTTTGTTGACCTTAGTTAAGGGTCATGTGGGTGGGTCTAATTAATCATGAAATGACGGGTAGAACTTGACTAGTACTTATGATTTGTTGACCATAGTTAAGGTCATAGGTGCTAGGGGTAAAAACCTTTATCGGGAGTTTCAAGTGTTGAAATTTGCAATGAGATTGCATACCTTCTATGTGATAGTTGGATCTCGATACCCACTGCGAGTAATTGTTACTCCTGGGAGAGTTTTGCACTTTACAATTAGCCGATCAAGTAGGTGTCTAGAAAGGTGTCAACGGGGTTACGCCTCTGGGAAAACGAGGTTTACTGTAATTAGGTCCATGCGAAAGCACGGGGAACCTCCCTCAAAGTACCGATACTGGCCTGGCTGAAAGATTGGCGAACTTGTAGAGTGTAATTAATCCCGGCTAGTCTTTCCTTTTAGGGTTTGAAGGAAGATTTGATAAAAACAGTGGGAGCCATCCTGATTAGATAAAATATATCACCAATCTGATCTTGCAAGACCGCACGCAGAGTGTTTTCTTCTCTCTCTCTCCTGGTAGCGACCTTATCACGCCTTAATCAAGATAATAATACGGAATATTGACCGAACCCGCTTGTTATACTAAGCTGGGGAACGTGTTGGAGATAGTGCCCTCAGAGTCAATTATTAGGTCACAGGTACGTGATTGTAATGATTGAGGGAGGACCTATCCCGGTAGGACAGTCTTACTCGAGATGATAGTATGCTATCTGGTTTACCTTTATCATCGTGTACTGTTTTAGGTGACCTGACACGTCGCTATTACACGTTGATAGAGCCCCTAGGATTCTTGCTTGACCACCAGCAGTATGAGGGCGATCATATAAGTGGGAGCTGGGGGTCTACAAGCATATCCTTAAAAGGTCCCTAGTCGTGGGAGTTTCGAGACCGGGCATCGATACTCCATTAGTAGACTAGTGTATACAGTCGAGACCCCGACGAGGGGCGGTGGCCGGTCTCACAAGCCACTGGTGTCAGTTGGATCACCTAAGATGTATACAGGTGCTCATTGGGTTATGAGTACACCGGACAGGACTCGCCGGGAACATGCTAGTTGGTCATATACCAGACGTCAGATGGCAGTTCCCTGGTGACATGTGTGCAGGTTAGTTCATCGACCTGGGGATCGTCATTTGTCTCGTGTGAGTTTCCACTGTACTTTGATTACTACCCTACCACGGCTCAAAGGAGTCGTGCAAACAGGTTTTAGTTGGGTACAGTCCCGAGCCACATGGAGGCAGTGAGCGTATCTTCAGGGGTTCGTCTCTCCCGGTATTGGGGGTGAGGTCGTGCTGTGTCTAGGAGAGCCATTACACAAAGTCCTTGGCCAAGGCAAGGAGATTTACTGGTAGGTATTCCAGTAGTATCTCAGGGAGTTCTGGGCTACACTCCGACACGACTTGTACCGCTTTTGAGGGTCTGACTTTTACCAACCCCCTAGGCCCGCCATGCGATACTCATAGACGAACGGACCGGACTGCACGGATATTGTCACTGACAGGCTCAGTTGGGTGTCGGGGTGAGCTTCCTCATCGACGTCCCATTTGGTCAATAGCTGGTGGCCCGTTATGTATTGGCTTATACCTCTGACGGGCTAGTGGTTAAATCCACAGCCATAGTATTGACGAGTCTTTAGAGTCCACCACACTTTCAGTTACTCAAGTTTCGGGCGAAACGCTGTAGAGGCCGTATGGAGATATGGCAGGGTCCAATCAGATACGTGCGGTATTGCACGGATCAGGATGGGACGGTTTGTACTAGTAGCCGTATAGGTATATGGCAGGGTTCGATCAGATACGTGCGGTATTGCACGGATCAGGATCGAACGGATATTACTAGCCGGCTTTGGTTTAAGCCGGTCCTAGTTTAGTACAGTGTAGATTTTATCTCATTGCATTTGTATCCGGACGGATTACAGATGCGGGTGTGTATGCACAGTATCAGGGTTTTCCTGTAATTTATTACGGGACCAGTTTTCTGGAGTTGCCAGTTTGCATTCCGTTCCGGCCGGTTTTCCTTTGTTCTTTCCCGGCCGGACTTTTCCGATGGAGGGGGTAATTTGCAGTTTTGCAAATTACTTTAGTGGAGGGGTTTTCTTGCAAAAGGGTTTGATATGATAAGAATCTTTTCTTTTCAACCATGCTTTATTGAGATTTGATTGAATGAGGATGGGTTAAAGTGAAAGGTATGGTTGATGTTGTGGTCACCACTTGACTTCTACTACCCTCACCTCCCTTCATCACATGTATTTTGTTCCCTCCACCATTTCCAACTTGATTTTGGCCGGCCACCTTTTTTAGAGAGAGAGGGAGTGCTTCATTTGTGAGGAGATTTATTGTTCATATCATTTGGTATGCAAAAGAAATTGGTAGCTTCATTTTCCCTCCAAAGTTCTATCTTCATTCCTCCATCCAAAGGCAACAAACCCCAAAGAGACAAGTAGCCTCTACACTACACTTCCTACAGCATATCTTGGGCACGTCGAGTAGCCGGCTTCGTGCCCGAGTTGCCTCGGTATTGAGGTGGGAGCCCGTAAAAGTACCCGGCTTCGTGGTGCCCTTTCCGACGAGGAGGAGATGGACGGAGATCCCGCGAGGAGATCGGAGTGGAGATGAAGACCGGAGGACTTGGATCGTCGGTATATCTCTAACCCATCTTCAAGTTAGCTTAGACTAGTTTAATGGTTACGATCCGGAGTTTAGTGCGCGGTGGTGCCGGTTTGCAAAGTCCGCAAAATTTAAGTTTATCACCGCTTCCGCATTCCGGCGTCGGATTGACGGCCGGGGCGCCGCCGTGCACTTACACTGGTATCAGAGCCTCCCCATTAACTTAGTCTAGCTTTGTGTAATGTGTTTGCATTTCCGATCGATCAAAAAAAAAAAAGTCTAAAAACCCGTATTTTGTCGCATCAGTTTTCTGTTGGAAATTTTTAGTGTCGAAAAATTTTTCAGGTTGTAAAATATTTATATACTGGAAAATCTAAGCACTCTGTAAAAATTTGATGAAGTGATACCCTAGTCGGAGCGCGGAAGCGCCGCACTATCCCCAGTTTTGCCGCCCTTCCGCCGCACCCTGTAGCAATCACTGCACCATTTTTTTTCCAGAGGCTTTCTGGGCTTAAATGTGGGTTTCTGGAATATTTAAATTGGGCCCATATTTTCTGTAACTGCTACAGTATTGTTTTGGGGCCCACTTGATATAATTTGATCGGTCGGATATTTTAAACACATTTTTCACAGTATTTACATTATATCTGCGACCGTGAATGTCACTCGATCGGTAAATCCGGTCTAACTGCTATAGCCCGGTTAGACGGATTTGCGAACGTGATTTTCACGTTGATGTTCTATGTATTTGCTGTGATGTTGCGGATCGGTCGTGGGGGATAGCCTGGATGCAATGCTAGTACAGTTTTGTTGTATTATGTACATTTGATATTGCGGGGGGAGCGTCCGACATGTGGACTGCCGTCACTGCCCGTTTGTATTATTATTTTGGGGCACGACCTGGTTGCGGTCGATGTACCCGGTGTATGTATATTTTATTTTCTGTACTAGGATTACCCCGCGGAGGGGTGCACGGATAGCCGGGTTCTAGAGGGTAGCAAGCCCGCATCTCATGGCATTGGGACGGAGGGGGCTTCACTCTAGGATTGGCGGGCTATTCGCCGCACTCGTAGGGGGTACAGGTTTGACCCAGGAGGGGTGCCCAAGTTGCCGGATTCCGTGAAGTGCTGGGTGGTCCATTCACGGCGCTGAAGGGGGCTGCCTCGCTTCAGGTTTTGGCGGGTGACTTGCCGCGCCCGTAGGGGTCTAGGATTTCATTGCACAGGCTATCCACACGACCAGGGGAACGTCGGGTTTCAGCGGCTCTGTGAAACCCGGGGATCCCAGATATCTGTATTGTTTCTGTGATGCTGTTCATTCTCTGTGATGTTGCATTCTATTCACGCCTTGAGCGAATATAATATATTGGTATATATATTAGTAGATGTTGTATATGTTTTACATCCGCGCTAGTCCAGTCCCCGCTCTGTCGTTAGTTAGCTAACCTAACGGGTAATGACGGGACCCAGTGGCGAATGCGGATGGCATATACGTACATCAGTATATTTTCGTTCTTTTTGGTGTGATCAATTGATGGGACTGCGTTGATTCGGATCAATGCAAGTTAAAAACAAACCTAATCTGATGTTGTTGGAACACTTTTCAAAAAGCTGTTATTGCAAGGACGTTCACTCTTGTTTTGCATCGCGGTATTCATTTAGAATATCCTGCTCCTCAGTCGACGAGGCAAGGGCCGAGATCCCTTCACCGGGAGTGACCCCTTGGACAAAAAGTTTGCGTCAGGGCATTAACTTCACTATAGCCGATTGCTTTTGCTTTGCATCGTGGTATTCATTTGGAATATCCTGCACCCCATTCTACGGGGAAAGAGCCGAGATCCCTTCACCGGGAGTGACCTCTTTAGCAACGGTTTTCGTCACTATATTTTTAAAAGCTATCCGTTCCTTCGACGATATCAAGTTCATTACGTTAAAGGTTTTCGCCAGAAACCATTCGTAGCCCTCCGTCGTTTCATATGGGTGGTCAATAGTATTCAAGCTGTATATGTTGGCCAAAGTCAAGGCACAGTGATTGGTAGCTATTGGGGTATTCATATGCAGCATAGATAGATGCGTTGGTTTGGGACAGTCGTGCTGCCATTTTGGCCAAAGTCAAGGGTATGTACGGGTGGATTCAAATTAACCTGGAGAATGACGGGTAGAACTTGACATGTGACTTATGATATGTTGGCCAAAGTCAAGGTCATAAGAGCATGGGGCAGAAATCGCATCGGGAGTTTCAAAAGAACTGAAACTTGCCAGATATGCGCATACCATCTGGAGTGTGATGACGTGAGCGGATTCCGTCACGTTGTCATGCGATGAGAGTTGGATCCCGATTCCCACTGATGAGTTAGTTTTACTCCTCGGGTGTTCCCGACTAATTCTTCTTTCAGGTTTGGAGGAGAATTTGAGGTACAGTGGGAGGATTCCAGATTAGATAAATTGGTAACCATTCTGATCTAGGTTAGAGTGCACGCTGAGTGTTTCTGTTCTCTCTCTCTTTGGAAGCGACCATTGACCCGACCCTAAGACTATGACTCAGTGACCAAGTTGACCGAACCTTCTTAAACACTGGCTTTTGGATTGTCAGAGTTGCAGACCTCATTGCCACTCCTACTTTTACCCTTTTCTCCGGGACACCCCGTATTGCTACGAACGTCCACTTCCATTGGACAAAACCATCGTATGGTTAGATACGAACTCGAAGGAATTCGAGGATGGTTTCCGGTTCTGGAGAAAACGGATAGGATTATTCAGTTGTCTTTTCCTTTTACCCTCTCTCAGGTTACGAGTACTCCTTGGTTTAGGGGTAGTACACCTATTACGCAAATTGTATTGTCTTCTTCCAAACCTTAGGCTGGTGCCGACCGGTAGGGAATGAAGAAAACCAATTAGCATAACGATGGTGTGCAGAAGGTATTAAGTTCAGACAAAGCAAGGGATTAGTAAGAGGGCAAAGTAAATTGCAACAGATATTCACGACCAAACCAAATATTTCGTTACCACTCCCACATCACCTTTGTATTTCTCCAGGACACTCCGTATCACTACGAAGATCCACAGTTTATTTGGATACTCCATCGTATGGTTATATACGAACTCGAATGGAACTTGTTCCAGTTCGGGGATGGATTCTGGTTCAGGAGAAATAGGAATAAGGTTTATTCGGTTGTCTTTTATCTTCACCCTCTCTCATTGCGAGTGTTCCTAGGATTGGGACAGTACACCCATTATGCTTATTGGATAGTCTTCTTCCAAACCATAGGCTGGTGCCGAACGGTAGGGAAGGAAGAAAACCATTTGGCCTAAAAGGGTGTGCAGAAGGTAAAGACTAAAGACATATGAAGGGATTTTGAGAGGTGGCAAAGAACTATACGGTTACAGTCGTGAATCTGGAAGAGGCATTACTAGGAATACCAAAATACCCCATCGAAACATTTCAATGTTTCAGTTTCACTGTGTACTGTTAAAAGAAAACTGATTTCCCGATTAGACACTTACTCCAGGGTATGTATTTACCAGGTATGATTCTCACATCTGTATGGTTTTACAGATGATGAGTGGGAGTAGGTTATTGGGAATTGGGTGATTATCCTCATTATATCGGGATTCGTTGTAATCGGTGATATTTGAGGAAATCACCTGGCCTGTTTGCCGGTTGGCAAATATTTGGTTTTGAATATCCGCTGTTATGCATCAATTTCAAATTGATATATCTGTACGTCTATTTTCATAGAGTGAGATATACCTTTCTGAAATTATGTCTACGACATTTACCTATATCAGTGGATGGTTAGGTAAGGTGCATTAAACAGCGGTGTAATTCTTCTTAACCATAAGTACAGTTTTCAACCTACGGCACACAGTGAATGAGTTATCAGACTCAAGGGACTTATACAGAGTATTGTATGTTGTCCAGGGTCCATCAGGACAGAGGGGTAGGTCCTCGTACTATATTCGGTTTACTTATGACTTCTCTAGTTTTTAGACCGGTGTTTCGTGGAAACACAGGGTCTAAGTTTTGAGGAGTTATAGGTATTTGAATAGAGTAGAGAACCAGGTGTTGCAAGTATCGGGATTCTTCAAAGTGATCGAAGATGTAGATACTTGTGTATGGTATTCAGTTGATAGTAATGATAAAGAGATCTTGCTTCTCTTTCAGGTTACTCATAATTGGAAGCTCTCCTAAGTTGAGTAACGCTGATCGGCCTCCTTCCATTTAGTTGACATGCGCTGGGGACAGCTGCATGATTTGAATCTGGTTCAATTAAATCAGTGCCTCTGTTTCTATATTGGATATAGAACAGTTCATATCTTAACGATGTTAAGGTACGGGGAGTTGTCCGGTTTATGATTAAAACCAGACACTGGACAATTCAAGGCACGTTTCTGTAATGGCTGTTTGTGGGTTGACCCAAGCTATGACGAGGGTTGACTTTCTACCATCTGGATGAACAATAGCGATATTGTTCTAGACTCGCCACAATTTTATTAAAAATGGATTTTTTCAAGAAAACAATAGTGGGAGTATGGTAGAACTGGAAGTAATTCCAGAACCACAAACGATTACTGAAGATTTGATAAGGAACCGAAAGATTCAATCTGGATTGACATTCCATTGGCCACTCCGCAGATACGGTGGGTAACTTCAGGCACCCGAGAGGTACTACGGTAGCCTCAAGGACGGTGACAGGGAAGTTCTTGTTTACCCACAATTACCATTGCTGTTGTTCCAGGCTGCGAGACCCGGCGGGAGGATGAGTATAGCGTCGTTCTAAACTAGTTTTAGAAGTGTACGTCTATATGACTCTGCCAGAGGGTTGTCGTAGTCAGTGGGAGCAGCGGAAGCATTGGTGGACAGGTAGCTTATGTCTATTTATAGACTAAAGCAGATGTAGCGGAGATAGATCATCTATTTCTGACGTGACAGTCATGAGTTTGACTTCATCAGAATAGGGGATGGATCTGTTGAGAAGGTAGTAGGGTGTGATGTCCTGGTATCTGGATGACATACACAGAATAGGAAAAGAAACTCCTATACTACAATCGGTTATACTTTGGTCGTCACACAGTGGTTTCTCCACAAAGGACATGGATTTTATATCAGACATACTGGTTACTAGATCTGTGGTTTTAGATCTAGATTTGGGTGGTTTCCCAATCAGGGTACTTGACAGCATTCTAAGAGTATTTAGGATGGACGACTCCTGGCACGGTAGTGTACCTGCAGGTAATGGAGTCACCCTCTCTAAAGGTGTCTTACAGACTAAAGGGGAGAGGGACGTGCATGATTGGCAGATCACTTGCTTAGGCAAGTGAGTCAATCATGAGATGTCAAGTACCACACCAGATGTTGTTCTTGCACTAGATGCAATAAGTTGACATTAATCCAATCCTGGAGAAACAGTCGGAAGCAGTTTTAGAACATAAGTGGATGTTCTAGGGATATGATAACGACAGCCTCATTCAGGAGACGGTTATCATTCCAGGCTTCCAAGGTGACATGGACGACATGGAGGTTGTCAGAGTTATAGTTTTCCCTCTGATGTAGGGCAGTATTTTGGACAGGTGATCCAAGGCAATACTGAGGGAGGCATGGCGCACAGGACACTGATTAAGTTCAGTTGTCAATACAGTCTAAGAAGTTTGGATTTGGAGTTCATTTATGAGCTACGTCCCATCAGACATCCAGACATATTCTAAGACTGATTTTGCTCATTTCGGGAGATGGCTTTCTCCGCGAACTTGAGATATAGAGAGACATGGAAAGAAACAACAAAGCGGATCCACTCACTGAGGCTATTCCTCGAACGCAATAGTTCCGCAAACGAGCTTTGTGAGACTGACTAGTAGAGGAGTTGGATGTTCGGTATCACACGGGCTGTGAGTATGCGACATCGCAATAATTAGCCTTGAGTGCAAGTGGGAGATTGTTGGAGATAGTGCCCTCGGAGTCAATTATTAGGTCACAGGTACGTGATTGTAATGATTGAGGGAGGACCTATCCCGGTAGGACAGTCTTACTCGAGATGATAGTATGCTATCTGGTTTACCTTTATCATCGTGTACTGTTTTAGGTGACCTGACACGTCGCTATTACACGTTGATAGAGCCCCTAGGATTCTTGCTTGACCACCAGCAGTATGAGGGCGATCATATAAGTGGGAGCTGGGGGTCTACAAGCATATCCTTAAAAGGTCCCTAGTCGTGGGAGTTTCGAGACCGGGCATCGATACTCCATTAGTAGACTAGTGTATACAGTCGAGACCCCGACGAGGGGCGGTGGCCGGTCTCACAAGCCACTGGTGTCAGTTGGATCACCTAAGATGTATACAGGTGCTCATTGGGTTATGAGTACACCGGACAGGACTCGCCGGGAACATGCTAGTTGGTCATATACCAGACGTCAGATGGCAGTTCCCTGGTGACATGTGTGCAGGTTAGTTCATCGACCTGGGGATCGTCATTTGTCTCGTGTGAGTTCCCATTGTATTTTGATTACTACCCTACCACGGCTCAAAGGAGTCGTGCAAACAGGTTTTAGTTGGGTACAGTCCCGAGCCACATGGAGGCAGTGAGCGTATCTTCAGAGGTTCGTCTCTCCCGGTATTGGGGGTGAGGTCGTGCTGTGTCTAGGAGAGCCATTACACAAAGTCCTTGGCCAAGGCAAGGAGATTTACTGGTAGGTATTCCAGTAGTATCTCAGGGTGTTCTGGGCTACACTCCGACACGACTTGTACCGCTTTTCGGGGTCTGACTTTTACCAACCCCCTAGGCCCGCCATGCGATACTCATAGACGAACGGACCGGACTGCACGGATATTGTCACTGACAGGCTCAGTTGGGTGTCGGGGTGAGCTTCCTCATCGACGTCCCATTTGGTCAATAGCTGGTGGCCCGTTACGTATTGGCTTATACCTCTGACGGGCTAGTGGTTAAATCCACAGCCATAGTATTGACGAGTCTTTAGAGTCCACCACACTTTCAGTTACTCAAGTTTCGGGCGAAACGCTGTAGAGGCCGTATGGAGATATGGCAGGGTCCAATCAGATACGTGCGGTATTGCACGGATCAGGATGGGACGGTTTGTACTAGTAGCCGTATAGGTATATGGAAGGGTTCGATCAGATACGTGCGGTATTGCACGGATCAGGATCGAACGGATATTACTAGCCGGCTTTGGTTTAAGCCGGTCCTAGTTTAGTACAGTGTAGATTTTGTCTCATTGCATTTGTATCCGGACGGATTACAGATGCGGGTGTGTATGCACAGTATCAGGGTTTTCCTGTAATTTATTACGGGACCAGTTTTCTGGAGTTGCCAGTTTGCATTCCGTTCCGGCCGGTTTTCCTTTGTTCTTTCCCGGCCGGACTTTTCCGATGGAGGGGGTAATTTGCAGTTTTGCAAATTACTTTAGTGGAGGGGTTTTCTTGCAAAAGGGTTTGATATGATAAGAATCTTTTCTTTTCAACCATGCTTTATTGAGATTTGATTGAATGAGGATGGGTTAAAGTGAAAGGTATGGTTGATGTTGTGGTCACCACTTGACTTCTACTACCCTCACCTCCCTTCATCACATGTATTTTGTTCCCTCCACCATTTCCAACTTGATTTTGGCCGGCCACCTTTTTTAGAGAGAGAGGGAGTGCTTCATTTGTGAGGAGATTTATTGTTCATATCATTTGGTATGCAAAAGAAATTGGTAGCTTCATTTTCCCTCCAAAGTTCTATCTTCATTCCTCCATCCAAAGGCAACAAACCCCAAAGAGACAAGTAGCCTCTACACTACACTTCCTACAGCATATCTTGGGCATGTCGAGTAGCCGGCTTCGTGCCCGAGTTGCCTCGGTATTGAGGTGGGAGCCCGTAAAAGTACCCGGCTTCGTGGTGCTCTTTCCGACGAGGAGGAGATGGACGGAGATCCCGCGAGGAGATCGGAGTGGAGATGAAGACCGGAGGACTTGGATCGTCGGTATATCTCTAACCCATCTTCAAGTTAGCTTAGACTAGTTTAATGGTTACGATCCGGAGTTTAGTGCGCGGTGGTGCCGGTTTGCAAAGTCCGCAAAATTTAAGTTTATCACCGCTTCCGCATTCCGGCGTCGGATTGACGGCCGGGGCGCCGCCGTGCACTTACAGAACGTTGGTCCCGCTCCAACTTATAATTGTTATAAGACAGAGCAGGAAATTGGGAAATACCAGAATTCCTATGCCGCCCAAACGAAGAAAGTGCATATGATGCATCTCCTTCGGGTGTGTTCATTACAAAGAACTGTTTCTCAGTATCCTCTGCATCCTGGGTATATGATACCAGATCAGGATCCCGGATATGTAATATGTTACCTAGGGCTACAAAAAGGTAGAAAAACTGAGAACGGGTGATAAGTTTCATGAGGCAGAAAACGGGGCAAGTGTTGCAGCCAAGTCTGTTGGTCACTGTCACCCTGTATTACCAGTACATTGATTCTGAACAAATGCTATTAGATACCGAACCTGATATACAAAATCATATCAGTCTCTTTATTAGTAAAGAAAGGATATAATTTTGTATTGATGGATAATGTTTTGAACATTTCCTATATCAAAAGTTGATGGGTTCAGGCACGTTATCTAAAAGCATTAACGTTCTAAATCAAACTACAGTTCCTCGTATACAGAACACACACAAGAGGAAGAGTTCAGAAATGAACGAATCATTCTTGAGGCATTGTAGACTAGGTCACATCAATGCGACCCGACTGGCTGAAGTTACATTTTAGATGCATATTTAAATCAGTTTGAATTTACATCTTGTGAAACTTGCCAGTCATGTCACAAAGATTAGATGACCATAGCTCTGTTTATTAGAAACAGAGAAAGAGTTAGTAAACTCTTGGGACTGATACATAATGATGTATGTAAAGTCTCCAGTCTACACATGCCAGGACTGGTTCTTTGTACTTCATTATATTCTCTGATAATCTCTTAAGATTCAGTCGTATGTTCCTGCTGAAACATAAGTCCGAAGCTTTTGAGGTATTCACACAATATAAATTAGAAGTAGAGAACCAATAACCGGGTATAAGTATTATGTCCTTTGATGAGATCAAGGAGGAGAATACTTGTGCATGGAATTCCTGGATTATTCTAAAGGAGAATGAGATTCTCTCTCAGCATTACTCCTCCAAATAACCATAGCACATTGGTGTGTCAGGGCGGAGCAATCACACCCTATATGATAAGGTGTGCTCTATGATGAGTACTACTGAGTTTCCTGTTTCCTTTTTGGTAGTTATGCGCTTAAGAAGCTGCATACCTATTGAATTAGGTTTGAATCAAATCAGTGCCTACCACTCCATATAAGATATGGAAAGGGAAGAGCCCATATCTTAAGATAGTTAAGATTTGGGGTTGTCCGGCCTATGTCAAAAGCAAAATCCGGACAAGCTCGAGGCAAGGTCTGTTCTGTTGAACTGGAAAGGTTCCAGCTATACAAAACTGCAGTTGATGATTTGACAGAACCATAAGACTCTATAGTTCCCGACGAACCTCAGCCTCTCCGCCGATCTAGTAGGGTTCCTCATCCGCCTGAGAGATACCTCGGTTTCTCGATGACAGTGGGAGCGAGGATTGCATCATGAGATGATGACCCAACTAGTTTCGAGCAGGCCATCGAGAGTAGGGACTCTGTAAGAATGGCTGGATGCTTAGCGATCTGAGATGGAATCCATGTACACCAGCAAAGTATGGACTTTAGCTGCTATATCTGAAGGGTTAAATCCCCATCAGGAGCAAGTATATCTTGAGAAGATTACTTGGTGTAGATGGAAAAGTTGAGATTTTCAAAGCTAGACTTATTAAAGGTTTTCGTCATCAACCAGGCGTGGATAATGATGAAACCTTTTTCCAGTAGCTATGCTTAAGTCTATCTAGATCCTACTTACCACGGCTACATACCATGACTACGATATCTGGCGGTTGGGTGCCATGACTGCTTTTCTAAATACTGATTTAGAAAAGAACGTCTATAAGAACACAGCCAGAGGTCTTCGTAGTCAGTGGGAGCAGCGGAAACGTGTGCAAGATGCCTTATAGGATAAAGCAGGCATCGCGGAGTTGGAACATCTGTTTTGATGTGTTAGTCAAAGAGTTTGACATCATCAAAATAGTAGATGAACCTTGTATAAACAAAAAGGTAGTAGGAAGTATGGTGATGATCCTCGTAGAGTACGTGGATAACATACTCATGATAGGAAAAGAGTTTCCTATACTACGATCGGTCAATCTCCTATTATCACTAGGATTCTCCAAGTAGGATCAAAGTGATACCTCCTAAATCCTGAGTTTTCATCTATGAGATAGATGTAATTGGATGCTAGGATTCTCACTGGATGTAGTGAGATGGTATCAATCGATCCTGGGGAGAATCACTGGAAGTGTTCCAGGGTGATAAAGACGACTGAATGTCAGTCACAGGCACTGTCTTTACCCTCAGTAAAGGGACGGTATGTTGGAAGAGTTCCAAGCTAGATACCGTGGCAAACTAGACGATAAAGGCTGGTAACATCGCTATTGAAGATACTACCAAAGAGGAAGTTTGGGTGTATATTGGTTCATATGATGAACTAGGTTCTTACCATTGTGTGACAATGGAACTGAGGCTTTGGCCCTGGAACCCTGGTCCCATCAGTGACCCAGACATAATCTAAGGCAGCATCACCTGATCATGGAGATAGTTGATCTCCAGGTTGATCGAGGTTAGGAGAGTAGACTCAGAGGACAATACGGCGGATCCACTCACGAAGGCCTTTTTCCCAAAAGAGAGACTTTTAGGGGATGGTTGAGTATGTGATACTGCAACCACTGCTATAGATGGCCCTAGTGCAAGTGGGAGATTGTTAGTTATATGTATGCCCTAGAGGCCATTAATGTACATTGGATGTATATTGTAGTGGATGCTGGGACATATATAGGAAGGACTTTCTTGCTCGAAATGATAGTACGCTATCTGGTTGCACTTTATCTTAACATGTATACTTTCTGTCTCTCTGATTACATGTTGATAATGTTAGTGTATATGCCCTAGAGGCCATTACTGTATCATACTAGTTTGTATATTACTTAATGGATGCTTGGGATATTCACCTTGTATATACAATCTTGCTCAAAATAGTAGTATGCTACTTGGTTTGTTTCTACTTCAATGTGTACATGTGTTTATTTTTGTATATCGCCTATACACATTAGTAGAGCCCTTAGGATCTTTGCTTGATTACCAGCGATGTGATGGCCGTCACACCAGTGGGGCTGAGTAATCTATAAGCACATCCTTATGCAGGTCCCTGGTCGCAGGACTATCGAGACAGGGCATCGATACTCCGGAGTAGACCAGCGCATGCGCTTCTCATCCCAGTGTGGGAGACGGTCTGTCCCACAGCCGTCAGTACGTCGTACTTGAGATAGTATGCGGGTGCTCGTTAGGTTACGGGTACACTGGACAGGACTCGTCGGGAACTGACTAGTTGGTATTATACCTATCGTCAGTTATCAGTTCCCAGGTGACATGAGTACAGCTTAGTCCGCTGACTTGACACTGTCATTCCGCCTCGAGTGTGTTCCCACTGTACTTTGATCACTACCCTACCACGGCTCAAAGGAGTCGTGCAAACAGGTAGTGGTTGGGTGCAGTCCCGAAACACTTGGAGGCAGTGACGGTTAGACAGGATTCGTCTCTCCCGGTATTGGGGGTTGACATCGCGCTGTGTCTAGGAGAGCCATTACACGAGTAGTCCCTGGCCAGGGCAATCGAGATATACTGGTAGGTTTCCAGTGTTATCTCAGGGTGTTTTGGGCTTCGCTCCGGCACGACTTGTACCGCTATTGGGGGACTGACGCTTACCACCCCCTAGGCCCGCCATGCGATGTATCAGACGAACAGACCGGACTATACGGAGAATGTCACACTCAGGCTCAGTAGGAGTTCAGATGGGTTTCGCCTCGTCCGTCTTCTTGTCGGCATTACCTGGGGACCGTTACGCACAGCTAGTGCCGCTTGCGGTCTGTGGTTAAACCCACTGCCAGCGTAGTGTCGAGTCTTTAGAGTCCCACACAGAAAGCTTTTCGCCTTTAGGCAAAAGAGTAGAGGTCGCATGGTATTGCGACAGGTCGCATGGTTTTGCGACAGGGTTCGGTCACATCCGTGCACTTGTGCACGTACAGTGTCCGGACAGTTTACACTAGCGGGCTTTGGTTTAAGCCAGATCCTAGTGTACCTTATGGGATTGGATTTATTCAGTTTGCATTCGTGTTCCTCGGAACGCGGATGCGGGTGTGTATGCACAGTTGACAGGGAGGCAGAGGCAGCGGATTCTCATTAGGGTTGTTGACAGTTGACCGTTGACTTTTTGACTTTATGCTCAACCCTAATGAGAATATGATATGTGATTAACTATTATATTAATTAAGTATTATGGTGATGTGGTTGTTGACTTGTTGACTTTGGTGACTTGTTGACTTTTGTTGACTTGTTGACCGGTTGACTAGGCTTGACTAGTTGACCATCATGATAACCATGGTTATCATTTCATGCCAAAGACTTTTTCTTGCTTGCTCATTTGAGTAAAATGAGTGCATGACATGATAAGCTTATGGTTGCTTCAAACCATCACATAAGACTTTTTTGATATGATGAGTTATGATCACTTTGGATTATGAGAGGGTGAAAGACAAAAGAGTTGCTCATTCTTTCTTGCTCATTCTCTCTCTTGTTCTTGAGCTCTCCTCTTGCTCTCACCCTCAACCTCTTGCTCCCTCTCTTGATCTATGGTTCTCTTGTCTCATGAGTTGAGGATCAAGAACCATAGATAAAATCCCATTCTATTTCCTCTCTACTCATTCTAGTTCACTAGGTTTAGCAAACCAAGTGATCTAGTTTCTTCAAAGAACGAAGAAGGAGCTAAAGGTTGGAGCTTTCAAGTGGATCTATCTTCGGCGTACGGAGACGACGAGAAGAAGCCATCGGACCACCATCGGAGCTTTGAAGACGAAGGAGTTCAAGACAAGCAAGGTATAACCCCCTAACCGAGTAGCTAGAAATTCATAGTTAGGATGTTAGATAGATGTTTAACCAAGATCCGGGTTTTAGGTCCATGTTACCATCTTTAAGAAAATCGTTTTTTACCAAATTCCGCATTCCCGAAAGTACCGGGAGAGGTAGCATGGACTTACAGTGGTATCAGAGCCTAGTTAAACTCTATCTATCATGTTAGCAAGTAACTAGAAGATCGATCAACGAAAAAGTCCCGAAACAAACCCCAAAAATTTTGCAGTTTCTGTCGATTTTTCCACTGTTCAAAAGTTGATTATTTTAACACCTAAAATCGGCTCAGGCTTTTCTGTGAACACCCACCAAAATTGGTCGCACGATCGAGTCAAAGCGCCGCGGATCCGCGGCGGGAGCACGCTCCCACCGCGGATCCGCGGCCGAGTTGACTCGGCCGTGGTCCCTTTTTGGTGCAGTGTTCTTCTGGGGGTATTTTGGGATTTTTAGCATATATATTTTCAACCCAGATTTTCCAGAACGAAAATTTTATTTTGGGGTCCCGAAAATCCGTATTTTTGATCGAACTTCTAAAAGACTTGAGCTAACGGGTTTTTCTGTAATGTGATATTTGTATTGAACGTCTACTAATCGCTATATGTCGATTAGTGGGGGTTATACAAATCTGTGATCTGTAATGTGCTGGAATGTGTATATAAATATGTTGGATTGTCGCGGGTGAATAGCCGGGGGTTGTGAGACGAGAGTTTTCTTTTCTTGCAATTCATGTAAATTTGTAAATTGATGTAATAATTATTTGTATGGCCGCACAACCGGGAAGGGGTTGTAGCCGTCATTGTATAATTTCTTTTTACTGTTTTTGCTCCTAGGATAGACCCATGGAGGGGTGCACAAACTACCGGGTATGCCGAAGTGTCGAGTGGCCTACTCATGGAGATGAGGGAGGTTGCTACGCTTCGGATACTTGGCGGGTAGTTTGCCGCACCCGTAGGGGTCTTGGGTGGGGTTTTGGCTATTCACCGCGACCGTGTAATCTGTTTTTGTTACAGGCTCGTACAAATTACAGATTCCTAGTATATCCAATGTATTTATCTGTGATCTGAAATGTTTATTATTGCAGTATATCTATATATGATATTATTTAGGCGTTGCTTATGTTTTACAGACGCGCTAGCCCAGCCCCCGCTCTGTCGTTAGTTAAGTAACCTAACGGGTAATGACGGGGCCCCGTGGCGAATGCGAATGGCATAAGCGTACGTCATATTTTGGTTGTTTTCTGCAATGGTAGGATTAAGTGATGGGACGCATTAAAAGAACTAATGCAAGAATATCACGCATTAAAAGAACTAATGCAAGATAATAAACCAAGTTAAAGTCGTTGGAACACTCTCGAAAAACCACTCGGTTCTTTTCAAAAACAACTTTTAAATGCGGAGCTTGAGCCACTCCTTTTTAAAAGCTATCTCGTTCCATCGACCAAATCAAGTTCACTACGTTCACGGTTTTGCCAAAACCATCCGTAGCCCTCCGTCCTTTCGCATGAATAGTCAATAGTATTCAAGCTGTGTATGTTGGCCAAAGTCAAGGCACAGTGATTGGTAGCTATTGGGTGTTCATGTGTAGCATAGATAGATGCGTTGGTTTGAGACAGTCGTACTGCCATTTTGGCCAAAGTCAAGGGTAGGTACGGATGGATCCAAATTAACCTGGATAATGACGGGTAGAACTTGACATGTGACTTATGATATTTTGGCCAAAGTCAAGGTCATAAGAGCATGGGGCAAAAATCCACATCGGGAGTTTCATAAGTACTGAAACTTGCTAGATTTGCATACCATTTGGAGTGTGATGATTCTGGTAGGATTCCTTCAGTTTCGTCACGCAATGATATTTGGATCCCGATCCTACTGTGAGTATATGCTACTCCTTGGGAAATTTCTCACTTAACGATCAATGCTATAAACCTAGTAGGTGCCTAGAAAGGTGTTAGCGGGGCTATGCCCCCAGGGAAAAGAGGTTCTTTAATTAAGGAACTTCGCGAAAGCGTTGGAAAACCTCCCTCGAAGTACCGACACCGGCCTGGCTGAACGGTTAAGCAAGTATTGTACGGTGGGATTGATCCTGACTAATTCTTCCTTTATGGTTTGAGGAGGGATTCGAGAAACAGTGGGAGCCATCCTGTTTAGACAAACTAAAAACCACTCTAAACTTGCAAGAGCATCATGCTGAGTGTTTCTTCTTCTCTCTCCTAATTGCAGCGACCAATCAACATGACTGGACTTAAGTTACTCCTAGATAAAAACAAACTGACAGGGCCAAAATACAAAGATTGGCTCAGGAATGTCAAGATAGCAATCACTTATGACAAGCTGGGGTATCTTCTTACCACCAAAGCTCCCCCTGTCCCTGGTCCAACTTCCAGCGTCGCGGATAAGGAAATCCGTAAGACTTGGGAGATTGATAGCGCGAAGGCCAAATGCCTCCTGCTTGCCTCGATGGACAACGAACATCAGAGGAGGCATGAGAATATGGACATGGAGTCCATATTGCTCCATACAAAAGAACTGTATGGAGAGCAATCACGTATCGCAAGATACGAAGCGTCGAAAAAGTTATTTTCGACAAGAATGGCCGTCGGATCATCAGTAGCCGAGCATGTGCTAAAGATGATCGGCTACATTGAGGAGCTCGCTGACCTAGGGATCACATTGGAGAGTGAGCTGTATACGGATATAGTTCTCCAGTCCCTTCCTTCCACTTACGCCCAGTTTATACTGAACTTCAACCTACAAGAAAAAGAGGTTGAACTATCAGAGCTCCTCAACATGCTGAGGAGCGCAGAGGGCACCCTACAGAAAGGTAGGGAAACATCCACTTTGTTTGTAGGAGGATCATCTTCTTCTAGGTCCAAGGCGAAAGCCAAGGGAAAGAAGAAGAAGGCCCCCGCCAAACCAAGGGGCGGTGTTAGTAAAGTGGATACGAAGGGAAAAGGTAAAGCAACAAAGATAGCGGGGAAGCTTGTGGATAAGGAAGAATGCTTCTATTGTCATAAGAAAGGACACTGGAAGAATGATTGCAGGGCCTGGAAGGCCAGAACACAGGAATTGAAGCAGGTTGCAGCTTCAGCTTCAGGTGTGTATGTTATTGAAAACTGTCTTTCAATAAACTCTACTTCCTGGGTATTGGATACCGGATCAGGATCTCATATCTGTAATTCTTTGCAGGCGTTGAGAAACCGTAGGGTTTTGAAGGCAGGTGACATGACCCTCAGAGTTGCGAACGGAGCTAGCATGGATGCTAAAGCCGTGGGGGACTATCACCTGGGAATGTCAGATGGACATGTTTTGGTTTTGCGTAATTGCTTTTTTGTACCCAACGCAACTTGTAATATCATTTCTGTATCTTTAGTTTCTAAAGATGGTTATGAATTTGCGTTTGTAAGTAATGTTGTAAACATTCACCTTAATCAAGTTTTGATTGGGTCAGGTACATTGAGTAATGGTATATACGTGTTAAACCAACCACAGATTTTCAACGTCCAGAATACACACAAAAGAAAGTCTCCAGAACTAAATCAGACTTTCTTATGGCATTGTAGATTGGGTCACATCAATGAGAGAAGGTTGACTAAGTTACATACAGAAGGATATTTGAATGCGTTAGAATATCAATCATATGCCACTTGTCAATCTTGTCTCAAAGGAAAGATGACAAAGACTCCGTTTACTGGACATGGAGTAAGAGCGAGCGAGCTCTTGGGACTCGTACACAGTGACATGTGCGGTCCAATGTCTACACATGCCCGAAGCGGACATTCTTACTTCATTACTTTTACGGATGACTTCTCAAGGTACGGTTATGTCTTCTTAATGAAACATAAGTCCGAGGCCTTTGGAAAATTCCAGGAGTATAAGAATGAAGTAGAGAAACAGATCGGCAAAAGTATTAAGATTCTAAGATCGGATCGAGTTGGAGAATACTTAAGTGCCGAGTTCCTGGACTATTTAAAAGAGAACGGAATTCTCTCTCAGCTTACTCCTCCATACACCCCGCAACATAACGGTGTATCGGAGAGACGGAACCGCACCCTATTGGATATGGTGCGGTCCATGATGAGTAACGCTGAGTTACCGCGATCATTCTGGGGGTATGCACTAGAATCAGCCGCATACCTTTTGAACCGAGATCCCACTAAGACTGTGCCTACCACGCCATTTGAGATGTGGTGTGGGAAGAGACCCCATCTTAATCACATTAAGATATGGGGAAGTCCAGCTTTTGTCAAAAAGCAGCATGCGGACAAGCTCGAGGCACGCTCAGTACTGTGCAAGTTTGTGGGATATCCAAAGAATTCCAAGGGATATTTCTTCTACTGTGAAGAGGAACAAAAAGTTCTTGTTTCTCGTCATGCCCACTTTCTAGAACACCAGTTCATAGAAAAAGAAATAAGTGGGAGCGCAGTAGAACTGGAAGAAATTCCAGAACCACAGACTGTTACTGAAAGCTTGGTGGAACCAGAGGGTTCAACAGAACAGGACATTCCTACGCCGCTCCGCAGGAGTAGTAGGCAGTCTCATCCGCCCGAGAGATACTACGGTTTTCTCATAGACGGGGATAGAGAGGATTGCATCATAGATTATGATGAGCCTACTAGCTTCCAGCAGGCCGTTCAGAGCGTTGACTCAGTGAAATGGCTGGATGCAATGCGGACCGAAATGGAGTCCATGTACACCAACAAGGTATGGACGTTGGACATTGCTCCAGACGGGGTAAAACCCGTAGGATGCAAGTGGATCTTCAAAAGGAAGATTGGTGTAGATGGACAGGTTGAGACCTATAAAGCTAGGCTGGTAGCAAAGGGTTTTCGTCAAAGACCTGGCTTGGACTACGACGAAACCTTTTCTCCAGTAGCCATGCTGAAATCCATTCGGATCCTTCTTGCCATTGCTGCCTTCCACGATTATGAGATCTGGCAAATGGACGTAAAGACAGCTTTTCTAAATGGAAATTTAGAGGAGTGTGTCTATATGGACCAGCCAGAGGGTTTCATTCAGAGTGGGAGCAGCGGAAAGGTGTGCAAGTTGCTTAAGTCCATCTATGGACTAAAGCAGGCATCGCGGAGTTGGAACATCTGTTTTGATGAGACGGTCAAAGAATTTGGCTTTATCAAAAATCCAGATGAACCATGCATCTATAGTAGATTTGTAGCGAGAACTGTAGTATTCCTCGTTTTATACGTGGATGACATTCTCTTAATAGGAGATGACATTCCTATGCTACAATCTGTCAAGGGGTTCTTGTCACACAGGTTCTCCATGAAAGACCTGGGTGATGCCTCATACATTCTGGGTATCCGGATCTACCGTGACAGATCCAAGAGGATATTAGGACTTTCGCAGTCCAGGTACATCGACACCATACTGAAGAGGTTCAGTATGGAAGATTCCAAGCGCGGTAACCTACCGGCTTGTCACGGGATCACCCTCTCTAAAGAGATGTCTCCCAAGACTGATTTGGAGAGGGATCGCATGTCTATTATACCCTACGCTTCTGCGGTAGGCTCTATAATGTATGCGATGTTGTGTACCAGACCGGATGTAGCTTATGCATTGAGTGTGGTAAGCCGGTATCAGTCAAACCCTGGGGAGAAACACTGGATAGCGGTAAAGAACATTCTCAAGTACCTAAGAAGGACTAAGGAGATGTTCTTGGTGTATGGCGGAAAAGACCTCTAGATCGAGGCCTTTGCTGACTCCAGCTTCCAGAGTGACAAGGATGATTCCAAGTCCATGTCGGGTTTTGTCTTTACCCTCAATGGAGGGGCGGTGTGTTGGAAGAGTTCCAAACAGGAAACCGTTGCAGACTCGACGATGGAAGCGGAATACATCGCTGCATCTGATGCCGCAAAAGAAGCTGTCTGGATGAGGAAGTTCTTGAAAGAACTTCAGGTGGTTCCGTCCATTGTTGATCCAATACCTCTGTATTGCGACAACAACGGGGCTATAGCTTTAGCGAAGGAACCCAGGTCCCATCAGAAATCCAGGCACATCTTAAGGCGGTATCACCTGATCAGGGAGATCGTAGATCGCCAGGAGATCGAGGTTCGGAGAGTCGCTTCAGAAGATAACACTGCAGATCCATTCACCAAGGCCCTGCCCCAGACTCAGTTCGAGCGGCTGATCGAGATGATAGGTCTTCGATACGCCAGTACATGGCCTTAGTGCAAGTGGGAGATTGTTAGTGTATATGCCCTAGAGGCCATTACTGTATCATACTAGTTTGTATATTACTTAATGGATGCTTGGGATATTCACCTTGTATATACAATCTTGCTCAAAATAGTAGTATGCTACTTGGTTTGTTTCTACTTCAATGTGTACATGTGTTTATTTTTGTATATCGCCTATACACATTAGTAGAGCCCTTAGGATCTTTGCTTGATTACCAGCGATGTGATGGCCGTCACACCAGTAGGGCTGGGTAATCTATAAGCACATCCTTATGCAGGTCCCTGGTCGCAGGACTATCGAGACAGGGCATCGATACTCCGGAGTAGACCAGCGCATGCGCTTCTCATCCCAGTATGGGAGACGGTCTGTCCCACAGCCGTCAGTACGTCGTACTTGAGATAGTATGCGGGTGCTCGTTAGGTTACGGGTACACTGGACAGGACTCGTCGGGAACTGACTAGTTGGTATTATACCTATCGTCAGTTATCAGTTCCCAGGTGACATGAGTACGGCTTAGTCCGCTGACTTGACACTGTCATTCCGCCTCGAGTGTGTTCCCACTGTACTTTGATCACTACCCTACCACGGCTCAAAGGAGTCGTGCAAACAGGTAGTGGTTGGGTGCAGTCCCGAAGCACTTGGAGGCAGTGACGGTTAGACAGGATTCGTCTCTCCCGGTATTGGGGGTTGACATCGCGCTGTGTCTAGGAGAGCCATTACACGAGTAGTCCCTGGCCAGGGCAATCGAGATATACTGGTAGGTTTCCAGTGTTATCTCAGGGTGTTTTGGGCTTCGCTCCGGCACGACTTGTACCGCTATTGGGGGACTGACGCTTACCACCCCCTAGGCCCGCCATGCGATGTATCAGACGAACAGACCGGACTGTACGGAGAATGTCACACTCAGGCTCAGTAGGAGTTCAGATGGGTTTCGCCTCGTCCGTCTTCTTGTCGGCATTACCTGGGGACCGTTACGCACAGCTAGTGCCGCTTGCGGTCTGTGGTTAAACCCACTGCCAGCGTAGTGTCGAGTCTTTAGAGTCCCACACAGAAAGCTTTTCGCCTTTAGGCAAAAGAGTAGAGGTCGCATGGTATTGCGACAGGTCGCATGGTTTTGCGACAGGGTTCGGTCACATCCGTGCACTTGTGCACGTACAGTGTCCGGACAGTTTACACTAGCGGGCTTTGGTTTAAGCCAGATCCTAGTGTACCTTATGGGATTGGATTTATCCAGTTTGCATTCGTGTTCCTCGGAACGCGGATGCGGGTGTGTATGCACAGTTGACAGGGAGGCAGAGGCAGCGGATTCTCATTAGGGTTGTTGACAGTTGACCGTTGACTTTTTGACTTTATGCTCAACCCTAATGAGAATATGATATGTGATTAACTATTATATTAATTAAGTATTATGGTGATATGGTTGTTGACTTGTTGACTTTTGTTGACTTGTTGACTTTGGTGACTTGTTGACTTTTGTTGACTTGTTGACCGGTTGACTAGGCTTGACTAGTTGACCATCATGATAACCATGGTTATCATTTCATGCCAAAGACTTTTTCTTGCTTGCTCATTTGAGTAAAATGAGTGCATGACATGATAAGCTTATGGTTGCTTCAAACCATCACATAAGACTTTTTTGATATGATGAGTTATGATCACTTTGGATTATGAAAGGGTGAAAGACAAAAGAGTTGCTCATTCTTTCTTGCTCATTCTCTCTCTTGTTCTTGAGCTCTCCTCTTGCTCTCACCCTCAACCTCTTGCTCCCTCTCTTGATCTATGGTTCTCTTGTCTCATGAGTTGAGGATCAAGAACCATAGATAAAATCCCATTCTATTTCCTCTCTACTCATTCTAGTTCACTAGGTTTAGCAAACCAAGTGAACTAGTTTCTTCAAAGAACGAAGAAGGAGCTAAAGGTTGGAGCTTTCAAGTGGATCTATCTTCGGCGTACGGAGACGACGAGAAGAAGCCATCGGACCACCATCGGAGCTTTGAAGACGAAGGAGTTCAAGACAAGCAAGGTATAACCCCCTAACCGAGTAGCTAGAAACTCATAGTTAGGATGTTAGATAGATGTTTAACCAAGATCCGGGTTTTAGGTCCATGTTACCATCTTTAAGAAAATCGTTTTTTACCAAATTCCGCAATCCCGAAAGTACCGGGAGAGGTAGCATGGACTTACAGATAAAGCCCATAGGATGTGTACTCGACTTCCAGGACTATGATGTAGATCATACTAGTGGGGCCTGGGTAGTCCAAGAGTACATCCTGTTAGTTATATGTATGCCCTAGAGGCCATTACTATACATAGGATGTATATTGTAGTGGATGCTGGGACGTATATAGGGAGGACTTTCTCGCTCGACATGATAGTATGCTATCTGGTTGAAATTTACCTTAACGTGTATGCTGATTGTCTCTCTGTTACATGTTGGTAAAGCCCTTAGGATCTGTACTTGACTACCTGGACTATGATGCGGATCATACTAGTGGGGACATGGTAGTCCATAAGTACATCCTTGACAGTCCCTAGTCGTGGGTGTATCGAGACGGGGCATCGATATACCAGAGTTGACTAGCGTGTACCTTCTCGACCCATACAGATGGGCGATGGATGATCCCATATCCATCGGTGTTTGACATCAGAGATGATATACGGGTGCTCAGTAGAGACTGGGTACACTGGACGGACTCGCCGAGAACTCCCAGATGGTATTATACCTCACGTCAGATGGCAGTTCTCTGGTGACACTGGTACAGAGTAGTCTGTTGACCCAAGATCGTCATAGAGTCTTGTGTGGTTCCCACTGTGCTTTGATTTCCATCTTACCACGTCCAAGAGGGCGTGCAAAACGGTGGTTTTTGGGTACAGTCCCGAGTCACATGGAGGCAATGAGTGATAGGAGGGGATTCGTCTCTCCCGGTATATGGGGGTTGATGTTGCACTGTGTTCGATCGGCTATAACAGGAAGTCCCTGGCCAGGGCTGCTCAGAGAATTGCTGGTAAGTGTTACCAGTAGTTTCTCGACCCGTTATGAGCCTCATATCGACACGACTTATTGAGCTATTGGGGTCTGACGTTTACCACCCCTAGGCGAGATATGCGACATATTAGACGATCAGACCGGACTGTACGGTAGTGTTACTGGTCGGATTCACTGGAGTGTGAGCGGGCTTGCTCGTCGATCTTCAGATCGCTCAATACCCGGGTGGCCGTTACGTTTAGCAGACCGCTTACGGCTTGTGGATGTTTGATATGATCATCATCCGCTGCCGGCGTATTGACGAGTCTTTAGAGTCCTACACAGAGGTTTCCTGGCTCAAGCGAAACGAAATAGGAGCGCATATGAGATATGTGCGGGACCGAGAATAATACGAGTATGTGATACCGTATTCTATTCTCGCGATAAATATATCGAATAGTTGTATGCGATATAACCTAGTTATCGATTCAAGCGTTGATTCGATAAGCCGATATATTAGATACCAGTCGGTTATGTGCGCATGACCGGATCATTGAATCAAATGTTGATTTAATGATTTAATGTATAATTATATATTTGATATATTACTTTGCATTAACTAGTATCGGTTCACTTTAGACGGATTTTCTCACTTGGTTCGTGCGCATTGCATATGCGATATGTTTTTATGCACTTGATTGTATCATGTTTGATGATGCATAACACTTTGGTTAAGTATAAAGTTTGAACCATGGTTGTGTTTATGTTTAGGGTTTTATTTTCTTAATTATTCATTTATTCTTTTTGATAAATGAATAAAAGAAAATGAGAAAAGAATGGTGGCATCTTTTGTTGTTTAGTTGAAACTTCATGAAGCTTTGACCTAAGTCCACCATTCTTATATCATTCTTAACCCTAACCATACAACTAACCTTGGTTAACTCTCTACACTTTACCATAGTTAGAATTATGATAAGAATTCATTTTCTTTTCATTTTCTATTAACTTATCATATCATCTTTCTTCTTCTTCTTCATTCTTCAAGTGAAGAAAAGCAAAGTCCATCAATGGTGATTGTTGGATAAAAGTGAGAAATCCAAATCTAAAGTCTACCCACTTCCTATTTCTTCATCCTCTACCTCTTGCCAAGTAGTAGAGTGTGTTTCCTTCACAACTTTTCACGGTTTGGTGAAGGTGGAGCTTGATTCATCGATGCTTCGACGTAGATCATCTTCGGCATGGACATCGACGACCTAGCTTGCCCATTTTCCGACGAAGCCGATCCTAGAGCCCAGATTCGATTTGGACAGCGGAGAGGACCTCGTTGCGGAGCTATGGTGGTGGATATCCGGATCTACAAAGGTTGTAATTTCCGTATCTCTTTAGTTAACTGTTAACTAGTTCTTGTTCGCCTAGAAATCTAGCAAACGATCCGTACTTTAGGGTTTGTAGGCACCGTAATTTTTGAAATGCCATGGTTGATGGCTTGGGAGACCTCACTAGAGTGCCTAGGAACCCTGCAGTGGTATCAGAGCCTAGCTAGAGCCTTAGGCGAAGTCCAGACGGAAATTGAAGTCCGATCGAACCCGGAATTCCAAAACATATATGCTCTCTGTACTTTTTTCAAAACAGTGTATTTTTCCACATTAAAAATATTCAGAAAACCATGCAGGAAAATATAAGAGTAACTGTACAACCCGTAGCCCTAATTCCATAAAAGCGCCGCGCTTCCGCGGCACGAGCATGGCTCGTGCGGCGAAAGCGCGGCCGTTTTGTCGTTTTGTGTAGGTTAGTTTGCACAGTAACTCCTATTTCACTGTGATGAGTTCTCTGGATATTTTTAAAATTTTATTCAAGTGTTGAATAATCTGGAATGTTTTTGAGCTTCGATGTTTCGATCGGGATATCAAATTTTGTCTGTGTGGCTTTCCGAATAAATTTTAGAATATGTTAAAAAGTTCGAACGGATATAAATACCCAACTTTTCCCCTGTCGGGAAATTTCCAAGTGTTGGATTTTTCCGTAGTTTAACGACATTCTAAGTAGTGCAAGTAACGCGATGGTCCCTCTAGAAGACACAAACCTTAACTCGATTATGTGACCGTCTTGAACTGCCCTTTGAACCTTCGGGTTTGGGGCAGTACGGCGTGCCACATGTGAGGCGTTGGCTTGACCCTTCTACGGCTGGATCGTTGGTACTGAGGCACGAACGGAATGTTGTTAGACTTGTTTCATGTGTTGATCTGTTTCGGGAAAACTTGGGTGTTCGATTGTTCGATCGAAAAGTTTAACATTTTCTGTTTATCTGGAATGGGATACAATAATTGGAATTCACAAGTAGTTATGTGATAACTAAATGAATGTTATAAACACAACAGTTTAGTCTCACTTGATCGGTTGCCACGGAATTTTGATGTGATCAAAAGTCCGTCGCAATCACGTAGCGTACGCGGATACTCGCCGGGTAAACTTAATAGACAGCTTCACTCCATAGCCCCGACCAAGTGACTGTAGGAGAACCCCGTCGCCGAAAGCATCCGTTCGGGTGCTCGCGGTAGCGGTGTTCCGCCTTGGTGCACTTCGTCAACGGTATCGGGGGTGCGGCCGTCTACTGAAGTTTGCGACGAGTATTCGATCAGAATGTCGGGAATCTTGTTGAATTGCCCGACTTGATATTGAAAAGAGTTTTCGATTTTGAGACTAAAATGCGGGGTTTATAATTGTTAGGCATGTGATGTCTAAGTAATTCATTTGGTCAGGCATGCGATGTCTGAGGTGGTTGCGGATTCCAACTGTTGTAGTTTTACACTTTCTTTTCTGTGACCGTAAGTGTAATATGTGATATCGCCGGTTTCGTTGCTATATGTCAACGACAATTGGGGTATGCATATTTACTTACGTTGATGACATCTGATGTTATGTGTTGCTGGATATGTTATATTGGATCGTCGTGTTTGAATAGCCGGGGGTTTTTATGTGAGATGAGTGTTTTTCATTTTCATTCATGTAAAAACTTGTATGTAATATTCTTTTATTGGGGCGCTTCCAGGTTGCGGGAGTTGTCACCTGTTGTATATTATTTTCTTTTCCGCACTAGGATAGACCCAAGGAGGAGGGCACAAGTAACCGGGTTCTGGAGTCCAGTGGGAGACCAACTCGAGGAGTCGAGTCCGGGTCTCCTAACTCCAGAATTGGTAGGGTTGCTTGCCGCTCTCGTAGGGGTCTAGGGGTGTGGGTTTGGCTATTCATCACGACCGTGGAATCCGTGTTTTATACTGGCTCGTATTGAAAACAAGGACGTCCTAGTATATCCAATATTTCATATGATTCTTCTGCTGCGATATCTGTGATGTGATCATGTGATGTTCTTTGATAGATACAGTATATAGTATATATGATATATTATATAGACGTTACTTATGTTTTACACCCGTGCTAGCCCTGCCCCGCTCTGTCGTTAGTTACCTAACCTAACGGTGCATGAGGGGACATCGAGGCGAATGCGGATGGCATAAGTGTACGTCGTATTTATCTGTGATGTTTAGGTACTTAAATGATGGGACTTCATTAATGTGATTAATGAATTAAAAGAAACCTAAGATGTTGTAGAATCGAATTTCAAAATAAAACAGGTAGCTACAGTTCTTGCTTTGCACAGCGGTATATGAGATATATCCTGCACCTTATTCGATGAGGAAAGGACCGAGATCCCTTCACCGGGAGTGACTCCTTTAGCAATAACTGGCAGATGCTACACCCTCGGTTTGTCTTTTGATTGCTTTTAAGTGTTTTTGCTTTGCACAGTGATATATATGATATATCCCGCACCTCATTCGACGAGGAAAGGACCGACGATCCCTTCACCGGGAGTGACTCCTTTAGCAAAACTAGAAAAGCCTCAAAAGCACTCCATTTTAAAATTCATTCGATCCTACAACGATATAAAGTTCATTACGCAAAAGGTTTTCTTAAAAACCTGTCGTAGCCCTCCGTCATTTCAGATAGGTAATAGTTAGTATTCGTGCTGCGTTTGTTGACTCAGTCAAGGCGTAGTGTGCGGTAGCTGATTATTGTTTATCTGCAAAGCATATGATGCGATTGGATTAGGGTAGTCGTGCGGCCTTGTTGACTCAGTCAAGGGTCGTGCGGGTGGGTTTAATTCAATCGAGAAATGACGGGTTGAACTTTACTTGTGGTCTATGATTTGTTGACTCAGTCAAGGTCATAGATCGCTTGGGGCAAAATATTATCGGGAATTTCAAGTGTTGAAATTTGCAATGAGATTGCATACCTTCTATGAGATAGTTGGATCCCGTAACCCGCTGCGAGTAAGAGTTACTTCTGGGAGAGTTTTATACATTACAATTAGCCGATCAAGTAGGTGTCTAGAAAGGTGTCAACGGGGTTACGCCTCTGGGAAAACGAGGTTTACAGTAATTAGGTTCGTGCGAAAGCACGGGGGACCTCCCTCAAAGTACCGACATTGGCCTGGCTGAAAGATTGGCGAACTTGTAGTGTGTAATTAATCCCGGCTAGTCTTTCCTTTTAGGGTTTGAAGGAAGATTTGATAAAAAGCAGTGGGAGCCATCCTGATTAGATAAAATAATAACCAATCTATTCTTGACAGAGCGCACGCTGAGTGTTTTCTTCTCTCTCTCTCCTGGTAGCGACCATATCACGCCTTAATCAAGATAATAATACGGAATATTGACCGAACCCGCTTGTTATACTGAGCTGGGGAACGTTGGTCCCGCTCCAACTTATAATTGTTATAAGACAGAGCAGGAAATTGGGGAATACCAGATTTCCCGTGCCGCCCAAACGAAGAGAGTGCATGCTGATGCATCATCTTCGGGTGTGTTCATTATACAGAACTGTTTCTCAGTATCCTTTACGTCCTGGGTATATGATACCGGATCAGGATCCCACATATGTAATCTGTTACATAGGGCTACAGAAAGGTAGAGAACTGAGAACGGGTGATAAGTTTCATGAGGCAGAAAACGGGGCAAGTGTTGCAGCCAAGTCTGTTGGTCACTGTCACCCTGTATTACCGATACATTGATTATGAACGAATGTTGTTAGATATCGAACCTGATATACAAAATCATATCTATCTCTTTATTAGTAAAGAAAGGATATAATTCTGTATTGTTGGATAATGTTTTGAACATTTCCTATATCAAAGGTTGATCGGTTCAGGCACGTTATCTAAAAGCATTAATGTTCTAAATCAAACTACAGTTCTTAATATACGGAACACACACGAGAGGAATAGTTCAGAAATGAACGAATTCTTCTTGAGGTATTGTAGACTAGGTCAGATCAATGCGACCCGACTGGCTAGAGTTACATATAGATGTATATTTAAATCAGTTTGAATTTACATCTTGTGAAACTCGCCAGTCATGTCACAAAGATAAGATGACCATAGCTCCGTTTACTGGAAACAGAGAAAGAGTTAGTAAACTCTTGGGATAATACATATTGATGTATGTAGGTCCCCTGTCTACATATGCCAAGACCGGTTCTTTGTACTTCATTACATTCTCTGATAATCTCTCAAGATTCAGACATATGTTCCTGTTGAAACACAAGTCCGAACCTTTTGAGATGTTCACAGAATATAAGTTAGAAGTAGAGAACCAGATATACGGGTATAAGTATTATGTCCTTTGATGAGATCAAGGAGGAGAATACTTGAGCACGGAAATCCTGGATTATTCTAAAGGAGAATGAGATTCTCTCTCAGCATTACTCCTCCGTATACACCATAGCACGATGGTATATCGGGGCGGAGCAGATACACCCTATTTGATATGGTGTGCTCTATGATGAGTACTACTGAGTTACCTTTTTCCTTCTGGGAGTTATGCACTTATGAAGTTGCATACCTATTGAATAGGGTTCGAATCAAATCAGTTGCCTACCATTTCATATATGATATGGAAAGGGAAGAGCCCATGTCTTAAGCTAGTTAAGATTTGGGGTTGTCCGGCCTATGTCTGAAAGCAAAATCCGGACAAGCTCGAGGCAAGGTCTGTTATGTAAAACCGGAAGTGTTCCAGCTATACAAACTACAGCATGATTTGGTACAACCAGAGGATTCAGTGAAAACCAACGAACCTCAGCCTCTCCGCCGATCTAGTAGGGTTCCTCACCCACCTGAGAGATACTTCGGTTTCTCTATGACAGTGGGAGCGAGGAATGCATCATGAGATGATGACCCAACTAGTTTCGAGCTGGCCATCAGGAGTAAGACTCTGTAAGAATGGCTGGATGCTTAGCGATCTGAGATGGAATCCTTATACACCAACAAAGTATGGACTTTGGTTGCTATATCTGAAGGGTTAAATCCCCATCAGGAGCAAGTATATCTTGAGAAGATTACTTGGTGTACATGGAAGAGTTGAGACTTTCAAAGCTAGACTTGTTAAAGGTTTGCATCATTGACCAGGCGTGGATCATGATGAAACCTTTTCAAGTGACTATGCTTAAGTCCATCCAGATCCTACTTGCCACGGCTACATACCATGACTGCGATATCTGGTGGTTGGGTGTCTTGACTGCTTTTCTAAATGATGATTTAGAAGAGAGCGTCTATAAGTACACAGCCAGAGGGCTTCGTAGACAGTGGGAGCAGCGGAAACGTGTGCAAGATGCTTTATAAGATAAAGCAGGCATCGCGGAGTTGGAACGTCTGATTTTGATGAAGCAGTCAAAGAGTTTGACATCATCAAAATGGTAGATGAACCTTGTATAAACAAGAAGGTAATAGGGAGTATGGTGACGATCCTCGTAGAGTACGTGGATGACATACTCTTGATAGGGAAGGAGTTTCCTATGCTACGCTCGATCAATCTCCGCTTATCATTAGAATTCTCCATATAGGATCAAAGTGATACCTACTAAATCCTGGATTTTGGATCTATGAGATAGATTTAATTGGAGGTTAGAATTCTCACTAGTTGTAGTGAGATGGTATCAATTGATCCTGGGGAGAATCACTGGAAGTGTTCCAGGGTGATAAAGACGACTGAGTGTCAGTCACAGGCATTGTCTTTACCCTCAGTAAAGGGACGGTATATTGGAAGAGTTCCAAGCTAGATACCGTGACATACTAGACGATAAAGGCTGGATACATCGCTACTTAAGATGCTACCAAAGAGGCTGTTTGGGTGTATATTGGTTCATGAGATGAACTATGTTCCTCCCATTGTGTGACAATGGAGTTGTGGCTTATGCCAAGGAACGCCGGTCCCATCAGTGATCCAGACATATTCTAAGGCAGTATCACTTGATCATGGAGATGGTTGATCTCCAGGAAGATCGAGGCAAGGAGAGTAGACTCTGAGGACAACACAGCGGATCCACTCACAAAGGCCTGTTCCCAGAGAGAGACTTTTATGGGATGGTTGAGTATGAGATACTGCAACCACTGCTACAGATGGCCCTAGTGCAAGTGGGAGATTGTTAGTTATATGTATGCCCTAGAGGCCATTACTATACATAGGATGTATATTGTAGTGGATGCTGGGACGTATATAGGGAGGACTTTCTCGCTCGACATGATAGTATGCTATCTGGTTGAAATTTACCTTAACGTGTATGCTGATTGTCTCTCTGTTACATGTTGGTAAAGCCCTTAGGATCTGTACTTGACTACCTGGACTATGATGCGGATCATACTAGTGGGGACATGGTAGTCCATAAGTACATCCTTGACAGTCCCTAGTCATGGGTGTATCGAGACGGGGCATCGATATACCAGAGTAGACTAGCGTGTACCTTCTCGACCCATACAGATGGGCGATGGATGATCCCATATCCATCGGTGTTTGACATCAGAGATGATATACGGGTGCTCAGTAGAGACTGGGTACACTGGACGGACTCGCCGAGAACTCCCAGATGGTATTATACCTCACGTCAGATGGCAGTTCTCTGGTGACACTGGTACAGAGTAGTCTGTTGACCCAAGATCGTCATAGAGTCTTGTGTGGTTCCCACTGTGCTTTGATTTCCATCTTACCACGTCCAAGAGGGCGTGCAAAACGGTGGTTTTTGGGTACAGTCCCGAGTCACATGGAGGCAATGAGTGATAGGAGGGGATTCGTCTCTCCCGGTATATGGGGGTTGATGTTGCACTGTGTTCGATCGGCTATAACAGGAAGTCCCTGGCCAGGGCTGCTCAGAGAATTGCTGGTAAGTGTTACCAGTAGTTTCTCGACCCGTTATGAGCCTCATATCGACACGACTTATTGAGCTATTGGGGTCTGACGTTTACCACCCCTAGGCGAGATATGCGACATATTAGACGATCAGACCGGACTGTACGGTAGTGTTACTGGTCGGATTCACTGGAGTGTGTGCGGGCTTGCTCGTCGATCTTCAGATCGCTCAATACCCGGGTGGCCGTTACGTTTAGCAGACCGCTTGCGGCTTGTGGATGTTTGATATGATCATCATCCGCTGCCGGCGTATTGACGAGTCTTTAGAGTCCTACACAGAGGTTTCCTGGCTCAAGCGAAACGAAATAGGAGCGCATATGAGATATGTGCGGGACCGAGAATAATACGAGTATGTGATACCGTATTCTATTCTCGCGATAAATATATCGAATAGTTGTATGCGATATAACCTAGTTATCGATTCAAGCGTTGATTCGATAAGCCGATATATTAGATACCAGTCGGTTATGTGCGCATGAACGGATCATTGAATCAAATGTTGATTTAATGATTTAATGTATAATTATATATTTGATATATTACTTTGCATTAACTAGTATCGGTTCACTTTAGACGGATTTTCTCACTTGGTTCGTGCGCATTGCATATGCGATATGATTTTGTGCACTTGATTGTATCATGTTTGATGATGCATAACACTTTGGTTAAGTGTAAAGTTTGAACCATGGTTGTGTTTATGTTTAGGGTTTTATTTTCTTAATTATTCATTTATTCTTTTTGATAAATGAATAAAAGAAAATGAGAAAAGAATGGTGGCATCTTTTGTTGTTTAGTTGAAACTTCATGAAGCTTTGACCTAAGTCCACCATTCTTATCTCATTCTTAACCCTAACCATACAACTAACCTTGGTTAACTCTCTACACTTTACCATAGTTAGAATTATGATAAGAATTCATTTTCTTTTCATTTTCTATTAACTTATCATATCATCTTTCTTCTTCTTCTTCATTCTTCAAGTGAAGAAAAGCAAAGTCCATCAATGGTGATTGTTGGATAAAAGTGAGAAATCCAAATCTAAAGTCTACCCACTTCCTATTTCTTCATCCTCTACCTCTTGCCAAGTAGTAGAGTGTGTTTCCTTCACAACTTTTCACGGTTTGGTGAAGGTGGAGCTTGATTCATCGATGCTTCGACGTAGATCATCTTCGGCATGGACATCGACGACCTAGCTTGCCCATTTTCCGACGAAGCCGATCCTAGAGCCCAGATTCGATTTGGACAGCGGAGAGGACCTCGTTGCGGAGCTATGGTGGTGGATATCCGGATCTACAAAGGTTGTAATTTCCGTATCTCTTTAGTTAACTGTTAACTAGTTCTTGTTCGCCTAGAAATCTAGCAAACGATCCGTACTTTAGGGTTTGTAGGCACCGTAATTTTTGAAATGCCATGGTTGATGGCTTGGGAGACCTCACTAGAGTGCCTAGGAACCCTGCACATCCTTGAAATGTTCCTGGTCGAGGGAATATCGAGACGGGGCATCGATATTCCAGAGTAGACTAGCGCATATCTTCTCGACCCATGCGATGGGCGATGGATGATCCCATATCCATTGGTGTTTGACATCGAAGATGGTATGCGGGTGCTCAGTGAAGACTGGGTACACTGAACGGACTTGCCGAGAACTCCCAGATGGTATTATACCTCACGTCAGATGGCAGTTCTCTGGTGACACTGGTACAGCTTAGTCTGTTGACCCAAGATCGTCATAGAGTCTTGTGTGTCTCCCACTGTGCTTTGATTTCCACCCTACCACGGCTCTACTGAGTCGTGCAAACAGGTGGTTTTTGGGTACAGTCCCGATTCACATGGAGGCAATGAGCGATAGGAGGGGATTCGTCTCTACCGGTATTGGGGGTTGATGTTGTGCTGTGCTCGACTGGCCATAACAGGAAATCCCTGGCCAGGGTTGCAGTGATATACTGGTAAGAGTTATCAGTAGTTTCATGAATGTTATGGACCTCAAGTCGGCATGACTTATCGAGCTATTGGGGTCTGACGTTTACCACCCCTAGGCGAGATATGCGACATATCAGACGAACAGACCGGACTATACGGTAGTGTTACTGGTCGGATTCGCAGGAGTGTGAGCGGGCTTGCTCGTCGATCTTCTGATCGCTCAATACCCGGGTGGCCGTTACGTTTGGCAGACCGCTTGCGGCTTGTGGGTGTTTGATATGATCATCATCTGCTGCCAGCGTATTGACGAGTCTTTATAGTCCTACACAGAGGTTTCCTGGCTCAAGCGAAACGAAATAAGAGCGCATATGAGATATGAGCGGGACCGAGAATAATGCGAGTATGTGATACCGTATCCTATTCTCGCGATGAATGTATCGAATGGTTGTATGCAATATAACCTAGTTATCGAATCAAGGATTGATTCGATAAGCCGATACATAGGATACTGGCCGGTTATATACGACATGACCGGATCATTGAATCAAGTGTTGATTTAATGATTTAATGTATAATTATATATTTGATATATTACTTTGCATTAACTAGTATTGGTTCACTTTAAAAAGGATTTTCTTACTTGAATTGTGCAAGTTGTATATGTGATATATTTCTTTGTGCACATGATTGTATCATGTTTGATGATGCATTCTTGTTTGGTTTTGTGTAAAGTATTAAACCATGGTTAGTTAGTGATTAGGGTTTCATCTTATTCATTTATCTTTTTATTTTATTTATTTCAAAAGAAAAAGAAAATGAGAAATGAATGGTGGCTAATTTTGTTTTTAGTTGAAGATTCATGAAGCATTGACTTAGTCACCATTCTTGTCTCATGCCTAACCCTAACCACTCATCTAACCTAAGTTAAGTCTCTACACTAAACCATGGTTAAAGATATCATAAGTATTGTATTTTCTTTTCTATTTTTAATAAAGTTATCATATCTTCTTCTTCTTCTTCATCTTCTTCAACATTGAAGAAAGCTTGCTACTTTAATGGCAAGTCATGAAGTCTAGTGAGAAATCCAAAACTAAAGTTTACCCACTTCCTATTTCTTCATCCTCTACCTATTGCCAAGTAGTATAGGGTGTTTCCTTCACAAGTTTTTCCGACTTGGTGAAGTTGGAGCTTGTTCTAGCGATGCCTCGACGTAGATCATCTTCGGCATCGAACCGACGATCAAGCCCGCCCATTCTTCGATGATGCCGACGCTAGAGCCCAAGACATGATTTGGACAGCAAGGGGACTTCATTGCGGAGCCGTGGAGGTGGTGGACCGGATCTACAAAGGTTGTATATCCGTTCCCTTAGTTAAAATGTTAACTTGTTTGCTTGTTTCGCCTAAATATCTAGTAAACGATCCGTAGTCGGGTTTGTAGGCACCCGTAAAATTTGATTTGTGCATGTTTGATCACTTGTGAGACTCCACTAGAGTGCCTAGGAACCCTACATCCTCGAGATGGCCTCCCACTGAACCCCAGAACCCGGTCACCTGTGCTCCCCTCCTTGGGTCCATCCTAATGCGGAAAAGTAAATAATATACAACACTGGTGACACAACCGCAACCTGGAAGTGCCCCAAATAAAAGAATATTACATTTGAATTTACATGAATGAAAATATAAAACTCTCATCTCACAAACCCCCCCGGCTATTCGATCGCAACAATCCTACACATCATATCTCAGCAACACATAATATCACCAACGTAAGTAAGTATGCATACCCCAATTGTCGTTGATGTATAGCAACGAAACCGGCGATATCTAACATACTACACTTACGGTCACAGAAAAGAAAGTGTAAAACTACAATATTTGGAATCCAGATTCTCTTTAGACATCATAAATGCGAAATATCACATATTTCGTATTTCATTCCTACACTATATGAATTCCACATATTGTATCACATTCCAGAGAAACAGACAGTATTAAAGTTTTCGAACGAACAATCAAGCACCCAAGATTCACTAAAGCTCAACACTTGAGCAGGGTTCAAAAAAATCTGCAGTGTGACACAGTAGCGGCGGTCCAGCCGTAGAAGGGTCAAGCCAACGCCTCACATGTGGCACGCCGTACTGCCCCAAACCCTAAGGTTCAAAGGGCAGTTCAAGACGGTCACATAATCGAGTTAAGCTTTGTTGTCTTCTAGAGGGACCACCGCAAAAAGATTTGCACGTATCTCCAAACTATTTAAACCCCGTGAATATTGAGTAAATGATATTCGTTCAAACACTTCAATACTTTCTAGTTTACCCGGAAAAGAAAGAGAAATGAAAATTCCGATCGAAACCACGAGTCTAAAAACATCTCCAGAATTTTTCAACAGCAGATTCAGATTAAATATACTCAAAATATACTGTAGCAGGTAAAGAAAATTACTGTGCAAAAAATTGTCAAAGAGCCCCTAATATGGCCACGGATGCGCGGCCTAAGCTTTCTTATGCCGCGCTTCCGCGGCCAAAGTTACTGTTCACTGGCTCGAATTCTCCAGATTATCTTATTTTTACCTGCTCTATTTTTTGAGAATTTTTAATTCTGAAAAAAGTCAGTTTTTAAAAAATTTCCAGAGAGCATCTTTAAAAGTCGTATTTTTGTTTCGATCGAACTTTTTACTTCGCAAAAAGGTCGCCTAATGTTCTAGGTCGGCTCTGATACCAATGAAGGGTTTGTTTAGCACCCTATGAAGAGTTTTGAAGCATCACATGTCCAAAAGTTATGATTTTTATTGTGCTAAACAAACACGCAAGTGGATCGATCCAAGAAAATTAGGTTTATTAAACTTTAAACTAGAAAAATTAGGGTTTGAATGCTACAACCTTTGTAGCTCCCGTTTTTGCTTCACTCCTTGGGCTCTTTGGGTGTTGGAAGAAGCTCTCCTTGTTGTCCTCCTACGTCCACGACGATCCACCCGGAGTTTCCCGTCCAAGCTAGCTACTTTGGAAAAACCAAGAGAATACTCTAATCAAGTCGGCTAAACTTGATTAGAATGACGTTGTGGCTATGGATCTCACTTCAAAATCCTATTTTTATGAGTATTTTGCACTCTTATAAGAACTAGAGAGCAAAAGCATGGAGGTTGATGAAGATGGTGGCTTTTGTGAAGAAGAGAATGAATTATCTTGTGAAAGAGAAAAGAAAAATAGCTATATATATTTTCCTTTCTCTAAACCAACCATGGTTAGATTTAAAGATATCATTTTATTTAAATTGAAAGCATGATAAGAAAATAAACTATGGGTTAAAAGTTAGGTGAGCATGGTTGAGTTAGAAGAGTGTAGAAACTCTTAAGTGATTTAACCCATTTTTCATTTTCTTTTGCTTTAATTTAAATCCAATAATTATCCAAATATAACCATGGTGTAATTCTTATACATCCACCATTCTCATTGTATAAACAACCATGATAAAAATTGATGTATGTATGCATGTGTGCTTGCACATCAATATGTGCATGAACAAGAATAAATGCATACATGCATGCATACATCCAAAATAAGCAAGATAGGATTTGTAGTGAGAAACTAATGATGAATCAACACTTGATTCACTAATCCGGTCATATCACATATGACCCGACCATTAGCAAGCCGCCCAATTAATATACGGTATCCCATACACGGATATTAATCGGGTCCAAGCGCATATCGCATATGCGCACCACAACTTTTCGCCTGGACTAGGTAACTCCTATGTGGGACTCTAAGACTCGTCAATACGCCGGCAGTGGGCGATGATCATATCAAGCACCTCCAAGCCATAAGCGGTCAGCTAAACGTAACGGTCACCCGGGTATTGAGCGATTAGAAGAAAACAAGCGAACCTGTTACAACTCCCGTCGAGCCATCCGGCAACACTACCGTACAGTCCGGTCTCTTCGTCAGATATGCTGCATATCGAGCCTAGGGATGGTCACGTCGACCCCAATAACTCAATAAGTCGTGCCGGTGAATGGTCTATAACAGTTCGAGAAACTACTGATAACACTTATCAGCAAATCTCAGCAGCCCTGGCCAGGGACTTGCTGCTATAACCAGTCGGGCACAATACAGCATCAACTCCCAATATCGGGAGAGACGAAACCCCTCCTATCGCTCATTGCCTTCGTGTGTCTCGGGACTGTACCCAACGGACACCTGCTTGCACGACTCAGTAGAGCCGTGGTAGGGTGGTAATCAAAGTACAGTGGGAGAACACACAAGGCTCTATGACGATCTCGGGTCTACAGACTAACCTGTACCAGTGTCACCTGAGAACTGCTATCCGACGATAGATATAATTCCATATAGGAGTTCTCGGCGAGTCCGTCCAGTGTACCCAGTCACCACTGAGCACCCGTATATGATCTTGATGTCAAACATCGATGAATGTGGGAACATCCATCGCCCATCACATGGGTCTAGTATCACATACGCTAGTCTACTCTGGTATATCGATGCCCCGTCTTGATACACCTCCGACTAGGGACATTTCAGGATATGCTTATAGACTACAGATGTCCCACTAGTATGATCTCCATCATAATCAGAGTAGTCAAGCCGATATCCTCAGGGCTTTATCAGCATGTATGAATGAATAAAAGCATGATCAAATCAACATGACAGATAAAGAAGAACCAGATAGCATACTATCATGTCGAGCAAGAATGCAAACTGAATATATATACATGTATAGATACATCCACTATCACATAATGGCCTCTAGGGCATACATATATCCAACAATAAGCACATCCTTATTTTGGTCCTAGGTTACTAGTACACTGGACAGGACTCGTCGGGAGCTGTTGGTTGGTATTATACCTATCATCAGTTAACAGTTCACAGGTGACATGAGTACAGCTTAGTCTGCTGACTTGACACTGTCACTTCGCCTCAAGTGTGTTCCCACTGTTCTTTGATTACTACCCTACCACGGCTCTACTGAGTCGTGCAAACAGGTAGTAGTTGGGTGCAGTCCCGAAGCACTTGGAGGCAGTGACGGTTAGACAGGATTCGTCACTCCCGGTATTGGGAGTTGATATCGCGCTGTGTCTAGGAGAGCCATTACACATTGTCGTCCCTGGCCAGGGCAAGCGAGAATTACTGGTAGGTTTTCCAGTAGATTCTCAGGGTGTTTTGGGCTACACTCTGACACGACTTGTACCTCTATTAGGGGACTGACGTTTACCGTCCCCCTAGGCCCGCCATGCGATATTCTCAGACGAACAGACCGGACTGTACGGAGATTGTCACATTCAGGCTCAGTAGGAGTTCGACGGGTTTACCTCATCAGTCTTCTTATCGGCATCTACCTGGGGACCGTTACGTACAGCTAGTACCGCTTGCGGCCTGTGGTTAAACCCACTGCCAGCGTAGTGTCGAGCCTTTAGAGTCCCACACAGAGGGTTACTCGCCTTTGGGCAAAACTGAGTAAAGGTTGCATGGTTTTGCGACGGGGTTCGTTCACATCCACGCACTTGTGCACGTTTTGGTGTCCGGACAGTAGTTACTAGCGGGCTTTGGTTTAAGCCAGATCCTAGTAACTGTTTTGGGATTGGTTTTGTCTCAGTGTATTCGTGTTCCATGCAGCACGGATATGGGTGTGTATGCACAGTTGACAGAGACAGAGGCAGAGGATTCTCATTAGGGTTGTTGACCATTTGATTTTGGTTAACTTGTTGACCGTTGACTTTTCTCTTAACCCTAATGAGAATATGATATATGATGAATAATATTAATTAAGTATTATTGTGTCATGGTTGAGTTGAAAGTGTGACTTTTGTTGACTTTGTTGACCGGTTGACCATTTTGGACTTGTTGACCATGATCATTTCATGGCTATCATTTCATGGGTATGACTTTTGCTTGCTTATTGTTTACATAATGCCATCATAGCATGAAATGATAATGGTCATTGAAATTAACCATCACCATATACTTAATTGTTATTATTATTATCATTATTCTCACTTTTGTGAGAAGTGTTGGATTATGAGAGCTCATTCTACTATTTCCTTTCTCTCTCCTAGAAAGAAAAGCTCTCTCTTCTTCCTCTTCGTCTCTCAAGGTTCAAGTATTCCATGAGTTGGAAGTCATGAACCTTTGAGACAAAACCACCACAAATCTTCTCTACTCACTCTAAGGTACTAGGTTTAGCAAACCAAGCACCTTAGTGATCTCTAGATTGAGATATGAGCTTTAGTTCGAGGCCCTCGGGTGGATCCATCTATGGCAAAGAGGAGACGACGAGGAGGATCCGTTCAAGCAACTACAAGGAGCAAGCAAGAGGGAGAACCATAACAAGAAGAGAAGGAGTTCAAGACCAAGGTATAACCATTCTAAAGAGTAGTTAGTACTTGTAGTTTTTGTTAGTTTTTGTTTAGCGATGATCCTTCATGAAACGGTCCATGTTACCTAGTTGGGAAAAATTTTCGGTTTACCTATTCCGCCTCCCCGAAAGGACCGGGGTGGGTAACGCGGACCCAACAGTGGTATCAGAGCCTAACTAAACAATAACTAACAGTTAGCAAGGTTTTTAGAACTTCGATCCGGCAAAAATCCCAAAACGATGTCCGAAACCCATGCTTTCTGCCGTTTTTAAAAACTTGCTCGGAAAATTTTTAAACATACCTGAAAAATACAAGCAGGGTTTTCTGGGAATAACCAAGAAATCTGAGACCATAACTCGGCCAACTCGCCGCGGAACCGCGGCGGAACCATGCGTTCCGCCGCGGATCCGCGGCCGAGTTGACTCGGTCGTGGCTCCGATTTCTTGCAGAATTCCTAGTTTTGAGTTATGGGATTTTTGAGATATTTTTGTTCTGCCCAGATTATCCAGAGAAAATGTTAATTTTTGCGGGTAGTTACAAATTTGTATTTTGATCGGAGTTCTACAAATTTTGGCTAAATGGTTATATCTGTAATGTGATATATGCACTGAACGTCGGCTAATCGCTATACGTCGATTAGTGGGGTTGAGCATATCTGTGATCTGTAATGTTGATGGTTTGTTTATATGAATTCATTGGATTGTCGTGGATGAATAGCCGGGGGGGGTTGTGAGATGAGAGTTTTCTTTATCTTTCAATTCATGTAATATGTAAATTGATGTAATATTATTTGTTTGGCCGCACATCCAGGATGAGGTTGTAGCCGCCATTGTATAATTTCTTTTTACTATTTTTTCTCCTAGGATAAACCCAAGGAGGGGTGCATAAACTACCGGGTACCTCGAAGTGCCGAGTGGCCTACTCACGTTGTTGAGGGACGTTGCTTCACTTCGGATATTTGGCGGGTAGTTTGCCGCACCCATAGGGGTCTAGGGTCGGGTTTTGGCTATTCATCGCGACCGTGTAATCCGCTTTTCGTTACAGGCTCGTACGGAATGCGGATTCCTAGTATATCCAATGTGTTCATCTGTGATCTGGAATGGCTATCATTGCATCTGACGAATGTGTATATATATTTATATGATATCTATTTAGGCGTTGCTTATGTTTTGCATCTGCGCTAGTCCAACCCCTGCTCTGTCATTAGTTAAGTAACCTAACGGGTAATGATGGGGCCCCGTGGCGAATGCGGATGGCATAAGCGTACGTCATAATTTCGTTGTTTTCTGCAATGGTAGAATTAATTGATGGGACGCATTAAATTAATGCAAGAAAACAAACCTGAAAAGAACGTTGTTGGAACAATTTTTCGAAAAGCTGTTATTGCAAGGACGCTCCCTTTTGTTTTGCATAGAGGTATTCGGTTATGAATGCCCAGCACCTCAGTCGATGAGGCAAGGGCCGGGATCCCTTCATCAGGAGTGTCCCCTTGGACAAAAAGTTTGCGTCAGGGTAATAACTTCACTATAGTCAATTATTCTTGCTTTGCATCGAGATATTCAGTTTGGAATTGTTGGAGATAGTGCCCTCAGAGTCAATTATTTGATCACAGGCACGTGATTGCAATGATTGAGGGAGGACCTATGCCGGTAGGATAGTCTTACTCAAGATGATAGTATGCTATCTGGTTTATCTTTATCATCGTGTACTGCTTTAGGTGACCTTACAGGTCACTATTGAACGTTGATAGAGCCCCTAGGATTCTTGCTTGACTGCCAGCAGTATGATGGCGATCACATACGTGGGAGCTGGGGTCTATAAGCACATCCTTAAAAGGTCCCTAGTCATGGGAGTTTCGAGACAGGGCATCGATACTCCAGAGTAGACTAGTGTATACAGTCGAGACCCCGACGAGGTGCGGTGGCCGGTCTCACAAGCCACTGGTGTCAGTTGGTTCACCTAAGATATATACAAGTGCTCATTGGGTTATGAGTACTGATCGCACGCTTTTGGCGTGTCGGATGTTCAAAGAATTAAAGTGTAACCGCGATCAGGACGGTGTCGCTATGCAGCTAGCCGGTTGAGCACGGGTCGATCCACAGGGAGATGGTTGCATGTCCTTTCTTGTTTTAGACGAGTCAATAAAGAATTTGTATGAGTTTGATTCTAACCTATGTGTTCATTTGCAAGTAAAAAGTTGTTAAGAAGAAAATACGAGATTGTAAGCTAAAGAAATCCGTACTCAAAACCTTTGAGCCGAGTCTTGACCAATTGAAGCTAGAGCAATCGGCAACAACGTGGATTAGGGGATTTAAGCGCGGTATTCGTGGAATCCAGCTTATTTACCCTTGTCCTTCCGTTCTTGTCTCTTGCTTTCGCCTCCGGCCAAACCGAACGCAACCGGTCGCGGTTAGGAGTCACCGTTACCTTGTCAGGATAGGGTGCCTAACGGAGCGCTTGCGTAACGTTTGGGCGGAGTTCAAATGGAAAATAACGGGAAAAGGAAATGAGGAAAGAAGTGTTAACTTACAATGCCGTATTTATTCTTAACAACGACGATAATTACATTCATTCACAAAAAAGAACAAAAGAGAGCAAAAGAAAAGAACAAAGAAAAGAAAAGATTACAAGTAATTAAGTGCATGAATTAAATTGCAAGAAAGAAAGCAAGATAATAATAAGCAAGTAATAAAAAGCGATAAAAAGAACAAGAAAGTAGAACTCAAGACAAGCATGGGATCAATAGCCAACCCTTAAACTTGCAAGCTCAATCAAGAGGTTGCAAGATCAAGAGAAGGGTAGAGAACGCATGTGAATTGAAGCGCTAATTCCATGAAATAATACAACCCTTGAGATCAATAACTAACCCTTAACCATTCAAGCTCAATGAAGAGGTTGAATGATCAAGAGAAAGAAAGAATCTCAAGGGGAAGAAGAAACAAGAGAGAATGATACAAAAGGCCCTCATCTTCATTGATCTCCCACTCAAAAAGCTCTCACTACAATTTTCATGGAAAAAGAATGAAGAAGAAGAAGAAAAAAGACTAAATCCTAAAAAGAAAGAAGAACAAAAGAATCACCCTTGGCTTTGGCAAGTTCTGCTGTATTTATAGGCAGGGAGTTGAAGATCTAGGGCAACCATCAGATATAAAATGAAACACCCAAAATACCCCCAAAAACCCACCAGATGAGGCGCCGTAATGGCCGCGTTTCCACGGCCAATACCCCCTATTGGCCGCGGAAACGCGGCTCCCTGGGTGAGTCATGTCGTGGGATTTGGTCGGGGTCCCTGGTTGGATGTTTCCTCGTGTTTGCAAACTTCAAAATGCACAAATATCTTCTGGAATAACAGCAGATATCCAAGTCCAAGATTGCATTATCTTTTTCACTTTTGACTTCTCTCTCCCTCGAGCTCCGCGCACCCATTGATTCTTGTGCTGCCCCCCTCGTGCTCTGTGCTTGTCCGAGACACGAATGACCACTGTCATATGTCTTGTCTCTGGAACTGGTACTCGGCACTGGACGGATATGGATGACCGGAACCCGGCTTTTATCTGCTGTGACAGATGTTCTGTATTTGGTGTAACTGTGGAGATTTTGTCTTGATTTGCAATGTTTGGACTGAAAACCTGTACTCTGTAAATATGTAACAAACACGGATTAAAAGTACCTACCTATAAACACACGAGCATAAGAATGGGCGGTATAAAATGCAGTATTTTGTTGTGAACAAATACCCCCAAACTTAAATTTTGCTCGTCCCGAGCAAAACCAATTATTCGTAAAAAAGAAAATCCTAACCGCACTTTCGCAGGGAACGCGATTGCACTGAGCATGTGCAACAAGCCGTTAAACCTCTAGGTGTCCCTAGTAGGAAGAGTGTTGTCTCCTGAGGGTTTTCAGCGGATACTACCCACAAAATCCGGTCAAGTTGGTTTTGTACAATAACTAAGATTCAAACCCTAAAGTTTTTGTTTCAGAAAATAACAATTCTATAATCCTAAGTCTAGACTATCGAACCTTTATTTTTCACACCTCGCTTCTTATTTAACTACAGATTTTATATGTCTTTACGTGCAGTGCAATTAGTGTCGTTAAGTTCCAGAAGGATCGATTAAAGTCATCATGTCGCACAAAAAAGCCCAGATAACAATTTTAAAAGGATCACAAAAGTTTTATAAAGAGTTAAGCATTTTTCAAGTTTCGTTTTCCAGTAAGGTTTCAACTTCAGAATTTCTATCTTCCTTAACAGGAAACTAAGTCGTATTTTTCACTCCACCTTTTTCTTGTTTTCATTTCATACACACCTCTGTGAACGTGCAATAGTCTTTATCATAGAATAAAACCTTCATATCTCCGTTAAAATTTTTTATAAAATCCTGTCTTTTATCAAGATTATTCTCACACAAAGAACCGTTAGGAATTTTATCTCGGAGAGAACACTTGCTTGACTTTGTTTTAAACTGGACTTTCTAGGCTTCTTAGCGAGCTTTGGGCCAATGCACCCAAACCAGTTGGTTTTAGGGCATTAGGTGTAGAAACACCCAGCGGACTTAATTACTCAAGTTACCTAGGTCCAAAAACAAAAGACAGTTTGACGTGAAAATCAAATGATTTAATACGAACGGAGATATAACCGGCAGTTCAATTATTTTTTTGGATAAAAGACGTGTTTAGTGGGTTTGGTGTGTAATCATTCCAATCAAGTTTCCGATGGGTTATTTTTCAGACTTAGCTCCAATTACGGCATCAATAACATTCCTTCATATTCGCTTTACTTCATAAACTATTCTTGACATTACTTATTTCAGAACAAACCTATTTGATCCTCAGAAAATCATTTATCTGTTTAAAAGTTTAACATGAAAGACTTGTCATCTAATTCCAAAAATTCACGACACGTGTAGTGTGATGTAAAGACGTATATCAGCTATAGTTAACTTCAAAGGAGAGTTATCTTTCAGGTTTTCAAAATCTAAACATAAGATTTAGTTATTCCTATCTTTTCGAACAAAAACCGTCGAATGTTGAATCAGAGTTCTTCCACAAGCTAACTTGACAAAAAAGTTTTTATATTTTAAGAAAATTTTCAGTTTTTTATGGATTTTATGGTTTTAATATGCAGATGCAAAATATACATATGAATGCGAAGGAAGAAAGCTTACCGAGCACACCCCCAAACTTAAACTTGACAGTGCCCTCACTGTCAGGCTATACCAAGAGGGTCAAAATTGTCGGCGCTCCCCCAAAAACAAATTATATACAAAACAAAAAAGGAAAACCAAAAATATATACAAAAAAAGGTGTCCCCCCCAAACTTAAGTAAAACAGTGTTTCCACTGTTAAGCGTTGAAATTCAGGATTAGGGGGGAAAGAGAACAGTATCAAGCTATACAAGGCCTTACACAGGCCAAAAGATAACACCAACCATTCAAAGATTTTATCGCTATAATGTACCGGTTGGTGGAAGAAGTCGTAGAGAAAAGAGATGGAGAATACGCGAGACCATATGCGGAGAGAAGCGAGATATGGTCTCGGTATATGAGAGGAAGAAGAATGGCGGAAGGGAAAAAGAAGTGGAATACGAACTTGAGGGTGCAAATGGAGTAAATAGATTAGCACAATTTGTGATGACCGATGTGCGAAAAGCGGTTGTGCTAATATATTTATCCGTCGAGAAATGGGGTCAAATCCCTCAAGATTCGTGAGAAACCATGGGTACGCCGAACTTGGTAAACCAGACATATGAAATGAAAGTGAAACATGTTCTTGCAAGGTCGGAACGATGGAAAGGATGGAGGGAAGTGGTTGAGGAAGGTTATCGGTTAAAGGTTCAGGAGGGTGTACACAGTCAGTGGAAGGAACAGGATGAATTGAAAAATCCGACTCATCATCTAGAACTGTTTCATCCTCAAAAATATCCTCAAAATTCTCCTCAAAGTTAAGCTCATCCATGCATATTTCATCAAAGTCCAGACGCATATGGGGTTCGGGAAAAACATTTAATGACTCGGGATGATGAATTGAAGAGAAAAACTCAGCCAAATCTATGGGTACATCATCCAAAATATTCCCAGCGTCAATATCCTCTATCAAGTGAAAATCAATATTCTCAAACACCTCATCAAAAGCATGGATATTAATCGATTCTGGTTCTAAGATATAGGTGTAGAGGTCAAAAGGATTAGGTATGGTTTCACTTGGAAGGAACCCTTCACAATCGGGCAAATCAAACACTACGAAGTCGCACAACTCATTCATCATTCTATCTTCAATTGATAAATCATGTGGGATACTCGATAGATTTTCAAAACAGGAGTTGTGGGATTCAATTTGGGACGGGTAGGTTTGATTTGGAAGGGGGTACATCTCACTCTCTCCACTCAAATTCACAGCCTGTCCTGTCGCCTCATCATACATTGAAAAAGTTGGAGCTAGTTGAAAACTAGCTACCGGATCACTAGGTTGCATGAAGGCGGCCATGGACGCATTCAAATCCATCATCTGTTGGCTTGACCCTACCCTAAAGTCTTCCAACGACTGTTCTAGACTAGACATTGGTTGTGAAGGGGTTTCAGTAAAAGATTCAAAGTTGTTTGAATACTGAAAACTCCCAAATGGCGGTTCTGATACAATGTCTAGGGAAGGTGTAAAAGTTGGGTAGGACTGGTAGGAATTGAATGGCTGGACAGGAGTGGGATCAACATTGGGATAAGAAGGTGAATGGAATTGTTGATCCCAAGAATTTGTAGTGGTGAAAGGAGTGAAAGATCGGCTACGAGATTGTTCAATACGTTCAGCAATAGACATAGGTCTCGGGGTTACAACTCGATTTTCAAAAGGGGTATCAACGCAAGAAGGTGTGAATGTTTGAAACGGTTGATACGAAGTGGATTGCGGGGTCCAGTTGTTAGTCCTAGACTCATTTATCCGATCTTTCAAAGAAATTTTTGGCATGGATGGATCGTTCGAAGTTCGACCAAAACAAGAACCGTAGGAAGCAATGTCTGGTTGTGGGTACCAAAGTTCGGCAAGAGTTTTGCGAGGTGGAGTACCCATGATATGAAGAGAGAGAGAGAAAAAGGTAGAGAAAAGCACGAAAAAAGAATGTGATTTTTTTAATTTTTAATTTTTTTTTAATTTTTTATTTTTAGTTTATGTATTAACAGAAGAATGAAATATACACACAAAAAGAATATTGACAAAAACAATCACGACACAAAAATACCACACACCTAATCGTTCTAGGGTTCACCTAGGTCAACTAAACCTGCTCCAGAACTTGATTGTCGAAGTAAAACTGTGTCGAGAAACAGGCTCAAGATACACTGATCACGAGGCCAGGTAAGTGCAGAGATAAGGGGAGGTTTTCCAACGCTTTCGCGAAGTTCCTTAATTAAATAACCCTTTCTCTTTTGGCGGTTTCGCCGTTCACACTTTCCTAGACACCCCGTAAACAATATACCGTTAAGCGAGGTTCTAAACACAGTTAACATCTCCTAGTGAGCGCGAAGTCCTTAAGGCTTAAAGTCTAATTTCTTTTAAAATTTGTGCGGGTAAACGTTATGCTCATGTTCGTGATTTGTGGGCCACGGAAAAGGTGATGAAATCCTTTACCGTATGTTGTGGGGTTCGCTTGCCCTTAAGTCCGTATTAATTGATGCAATGGACAATTCAATAAAAATTCTATAAAGAATCAAAAAATTGTTTTTTAGTTTAAGCGCGGCACTGCAACAAATACGGGTTAGTCAATTTTTAGAGTTTGCTAGCGAACTTGCAAAGAATCCTGCAAAGAATAGTATATTGGATGCGTCGGATTTGAGAAGAAGGTGTTAGTAAAATACGTACCGTTAAGTTTTTGGGTAAACCCCCGTTGAATCAAATCCGGTAAGCTTGAAAGGTTCGCTTGCGTGGGTCAAACTACCCGGATCTTTGGCACTGTACTTCGTAATCACCTTTGCCTTGAAAGCACACTTTGCACCCCACAATCGCAGATTGCAAATACGCAAAAAGCTGCACACTTGCCCACAAAAATTATCAAAAAAAACAAAAAGATTATTTTTTTTTATAAATATATACAAAAAAGAATATTAACCCGAATAACAAGAAAGAAAATACGCTACCTTCTCCCCGGCAACGGCGCCATTTGGTTGGAAGAATTAAAGTTAACCGCAATCAAGACTGTGTCGCTATGCAGCTAGCCGGTTGAGCACGGGTCGATCCACAGGGAGATGGTTGTATGTCCTTTCTTGTTTTAGACGATTCAATAAAGAATTTGTATGAGTTTGATTCTAACCTATGTGTTCATTTGCAAGTAAAAAGTTGTTAAGAAGAAAATACGAGATTGTAAGCTAAAGAAATCCGTACTCAAAGCCTTTGAGCCGAGTCTTGACCAATTGAAGCTAGAGCAATCGGCAACAACGTGGATTAGGGGATTTAAGCACGGTATTCGTGGAATCCGGCTTATTTACCCTTGTCCTTCCGTTCTTGTCTCTTGCTTTCGCCTCCGGCCAAACCGAACGCAACCGGTCGCAGTTAGGAGTCACCGTTACCTTGTCAGGGTTGGGTGCCTAAAGGAGCGCTTGCGTAACGTTTGGGCGGAGTTCAAATGGAAAATAACGGGAAAAGGAAATGAGGAAAGAAGTGTTAACTTACAATGCCGTATTTATTCTTAACAACGACGATAATTACATTCATTCACAAAAAAGAACAAAAGAGAGCAAAAGAAAAGAACAAAGAAAAGAAAAGATTACAAGTAATTAAGTGCATGAATTAAATTGCAAGAAAGAAAGCAAGATAATAATAAGCAAGTAATAAAAAGCGATAAAAAGAACAAGAAAGTAGAACTCAAGACAACCATGGGATCAATAGCCAACCCTTAAACTTGCAAGCTCAATCAAGAGGTTGCAAGATCAAGAGAAGGGTAGAGAACGCATGTGAATTGAAGCGCTAATTCCATGAAATAATACAACCCTTGAGATCAATAACTAACCCTTAACCATTCAAGCTCAATGAAGAGGTTGAATGATCAAGAGAAAGCAAGAATCTCAAGGGGAAGAAGAAACAAGAGAGAATGATACAAAAGGCCCTCATATTCGTTGATCTCCCACTCAAAAAGCTCTCACTACAATTTTCATGGAAAAAGAATGAAGAAGAAGAAGAAAAAAGACTAAATCCTAAAAAGAAAGAAGAACAAAAGAATCACCCTTGGCTTTGGCAGGTTCTGCTGTATTTATAGGCAGGGAGTTGAAGATCTAGGGCAACCATCAGATATAAAATGAAACACCCAAAATACCCCCAAAAACCCACCAGATGAGGCGCCGTAATGGCCGCGTTTCCGCGGCCAATACCCTCTATTGGCCGCGGAAACGCGGCTCCCTGGGTGAGTCATGTCGTGGGATTTGGTCGGGGTCCCTGGTTGGATGTTTCCTCGTGTATGCAAACTTCAAAATGCACAAAAGTCTTCTGGAATAACAGCAGATATCCAAGTCCAAGATTGCATTATCTTTTTCACTTTTGACTTCTCTCTCCCTCGAGCTCCGCGCACCCATTGATTCTTGTGCTGCCCCCCTCGTGCTCTGTGCTTATCCGAGACACGAATGACCACTGTCATATGTCTTGTCTCTGGAACTGGTACTCGGCACTGGACGGATATGGATGACCGGAACCCGGCTTTTATCTGCTGTGACAGATGTTCTGTATTTGGTGTAACTGTGGAGATTTTGTCTTGATTTGCAATGTTTGGACTGAAAACCTGTACTCTGTAAATATGTAACAAACACGGATTAAAAGTACCTACCTATAAACACACGAGCATAAGAATGGGCGGTATAAAATGCAGTATTCTGTTGTGAACAAGTACACCGTACAGGACTCGCCGGGAACTTGCTAGTTGGTCTTATACCTGACGTCAGATAGCAGTTCCCTGGTGACATGTGTACAGGTTAGTTCATCGACCTGAGATTGTCATTTTTGTCGTGTGAGTTCCCACTGTACTTTGATTACTACCCTACCATGGCTCAAAGGATTCGTGCAAAAAGGTTTTAGTTGGGTACAGTCCCGAGCCACATGGAGGTAGTGAGCGGTTCTGCAGGGGTTCGTCTCTCCCGGTATTGGGTGTGAGGTCGCGCCGTGTCTAGGAGATCCATTACACAAAGCCCTCGGCCGAGGCAGGAGATTAACTGGTAGGTATTCCAGTAGTATCTCAGGGTGTTCTGGGCTACACTCCGACACGACTTGTACCGCTTTTGGGGGTCTGACTTTTACTAACCCCGTAGGCCCGCCATGCGATACTCATAGACGAACGGACCGGACTGTACGGATATTGTCACTAACAGGCTCAGTAGGGTGTCAGGATGAGTTCGCTCATTGACGTCCCTTTTGGTCAATACTTGGTAGCCCATTACGTATGGCTAATACCTCTGACGTGCTAGTGGTTAAATCCACAACCAAAGTATTGACAAGTCTTTATAGTCCCCCAGAGACAGTTGCTCAAGTTTCGGGCGAAACGCTGTAGAGACCGTATAGAGATATAGCAGGGTTCAATCAGATACGTGCGGTATTGCACGGATCATGATCGGACGGATAATACTAGCGGGCTTTGGTTTAAGCCGGATCTTAGTATTGTACCGTGTAGATTTTTTCTCTTTGCATTTGTATTCGGTCGGAATACAAATTCGGGTATGTATATACAGTAGCGGGGTTTTCCTGTAATTTATTACGGGGTCAGTTTTCTGAAGTTGCCAGTTTGCTTTCCGTTTCGGCCATTTTTCTTTGTATCTTTCATTAGCTGAAAATTGGTGGAGGTGGGCTTATTTGCGAATATGCAAATAAGCATTTTGGAGGGTGGTCTTCGCATATTATTGCTTCATGATGGTTGCACCCTTATTTGACTTTCCTTGGATAATCATTGCTTGACTTTCTTATTCATCATGTTTTACTTTTGGTGGTGTGATGAGTGATTGTTGATGATGGAGGGTTAGGTTGGTTGAGTGTTGGTTTTGATTAGTGATCATCTCTTCTCATCATGACTCTTCTCTCTCTCTTGCATTATTGAAACTCTCTCCTCTCTCATTTTTCTCTCCCTTGATGAAAAGAGGCTGGCCACATCAGAGGGGGCTGAAATTTTTGTGTGGGGATTTTTGGTTCTCTTCATGTTTTGCTAAATCCCCAAGTTCATCTACAAAAATTCCACATCTCATTCCTCCACCATTATGGCTACTTCATACAACCCCAAATGAGACACATAGCTTTCTACACTTATTCTACAGCAATTCTTGGGCACGTCGACTCGCCAACTTCGTGCCCGAGTTGCCTCGGTCTAGAGATGGGAGTGTTCAGACCAGAATATTGTATTATTATATTGCCCATTCTTATTCTTTTTATAAATAAATAGGTGCTTTTGACGCATGTCTGCTACATGTTACTGGTTACAGGTTTTTCGACAGAAAACAGTGCAAACGATGTAAAGACGATGAAAATGTTGACTTTAACCAACAAACAGAGAATATTGATCAAGCCTACATAAGGAACAATTCACAAAGCAAGATTCAAGATATCGACTCAAAGCGAACGATTAAAAATCCAATGCAATTGTCCACTGGAGATCTGGAACCAATGTAGAAGCCAAATGGAGAAAAGAACAAAAGAATCAGGAAGCCCAAAAGGCCCAAATACAGCACACAAATTTTCAGCAAACGTTCTCCCTATTGGGCCCCGGAACCGCGGCCCAAGCCCTACCCATGCCACGGTTCCGCAGCCATTAAGAGCCTACAGTTAAAGGAAATTTTACCATAATTTATATAGGCTCTGAATAAGTCTTCCTAGGGCTATTTTTCTAATTGTAGACATGCGGATCAAAATGTAACCTAGGGTTTCTATTTCCTATAAATAGAACTCTAAAGCTTGTAATTTCCTATGCCTCCTTTTAATAAAATACAAATTTCTTTATGGAGAGCATCAGTGCCTCTCTTCAATTCATCTATTTAGATCTGACAACCCTGCGTAAATGGTTGGAGAGATCCATCTGTAAAGTAAGTAGATTTATTTATTTCCTTGCCCTAGATAATTTCAATTCCTGCCCTAGATTAAATTTATTTTCCTGTCCTAGTATAGATTTTATTTATCTGCCCTAGTTATAACTTTCAATTAATTTCCTGAGGTTGAATAATTATGTTTTTAGATTTAATAACCAATCCGAACACCCTTCGGAATTAACTCGTTAGCGCGATTAGGATATTCACAAAATCCCTGTGGGCCGACCCGTACTCACCGGCTAGCTTCATGCGACGCCGTTCTTGATTGCGGTAATAGATAGTTTTTGACATACAAAATCAAATGGCGCCGTTGCCGGGGATGGCGTAGAAATTTCTTTTTCGCAATTTCGGGTTAATCTTAAAATTAAAAAAATTCATAAAAATCTGAAAAATCAAAAAAATATAAAAATACATATAATTTGTTATTTTTGGAAGGGAGACTTTGTTGTTTGAATTTTTGCAGGATATACAAATTCGGATCTAGAGATTTCCAGAAAGCAAAACAGGAAACAAAATATCGGAACAGAAGAGATTTTGAACAACAGAACAGTGGAAATTTTTTGGGGCAGTGAACCACCCAAATCGCTGCGTTTCCACGGCCATAACCTACCTTAGGCCGCGGAACCGCGGCCGCCTTATTAATTCAGAACCCACAATTTTTTTTGGGGACCCAAACCGACTACCCCACCGCGCAACCGCGGTGGGAACCTACCATTGGCCGCGGAAGGGCGGCTAACTCGAGGCTTCATTTGAGGAAAATTTTTCTGTAAGCCCCACTGTCTCTTCTCTGTACATTTTGAAATATCTTTTCTGAAAATTCCAGCAGGATTCCGTGCGCTATAAAAATATTTCCGCTTCCAAATAACAATTTTGTGCAGGATTTTTGCGCCCCGCTTAAATTAGAAATAAATTGAAAGTAGTATTTTTCTGTTGCATATCTTTTATCAAAATCTTTTTGCAACAATTTCCAAATAAAAAGAAAAAGGAAAAATGACAAATCTTTTTAGAAACTTGCAAATTTTTTTGGCCGCAAATAAATCCCTGCACCACCACCTACCAACCTTCTTTCTTTTCCCCTTCTTCTAACATGGGTACCCCACATAATAAATCACTTGCCGAACTTTGGTATCCCGAACCTAATTTTGCGTCGTACGTCAATTTGTTCGGTCAATTTAAAGACGATCCTTCCTTGCCTAAAAAATCTTTGAAAGATCAAATAGAGGAGTCTAGGAGAAACAGTTTGACTTTTCAAACCACCTTGTGTCAACCAAGTCAAACTTTACCATCTACATATGTTGACACCACTTTTTCGAGTCCTTCTGTCACTCCTAAACCGATGTCCATTGCTGAGCATATTGCTCAATCTAGCAGACGATCTTTCACCCCTCTCCACTCATCTAGTTCTAGGGATCCACACGTCTATTCACCTTTTTGTCCATATGTTGACCCTACCCCTGTCCAATCACCCACTTCCTATCAGTCCTACCCGACCTTGCCACCCTCACTAGACATTGATTCTACACAGCCATTAGGGAGTTTTGCATATCAACACGATTTCAAATCTTTTACCGAAACCCCCTTACCACCCAAGTCTAGTTTGGAAGAGTCGTTGGAGGCGTATATCGCAGCAACAAATAAAATGACTAGGAATGTGGAAGTGTCTGTGGCCGCCCTTATGCAACCTACTGAACTGGTAGCTAGTTTTCCGCTAGCTCAAAATTTTTCAATGTATAAGGAGGCGGTTGGACAGAGTGAGAATGAGAGAGGATTTCCAAATCAAACCTACCCATATCCAATTGAAGCCCACAACTCCTGTTTTCCATTGATTGCCCTAAATAGTTCACCTGTTGAAAATAAAAATGAGTTGTGTGATTTTGTAGTGCTTGATTTGCCAAATTGTGAAGAACCCCTTTCGAGTGAAACCGCACCTAATCCGTTTGACCTTTACACCTCCACTCTAGAACCTACATTGATAAACATCCATGCTTTTGAGGAGGTGTCTAAAGAAATTGATTTTCACTTGATTGCGGATATAGACGCCGGGAATATTTCGGATGATGAACCTATCGATTTAATTGAAATTTTATGTTCAAATCATCATCCCGAGTTATTAAATGTTTCTTCCGAATCTCATATGCGTCAAGATTTTGATGATAATGGCATGGATGAGTTAAATATTGAGGATAGTATTGAGGAGAGTCTTGAGGATAATATTGAGGTTGAATCATTTTTGTTTGATGTGTCAGATTTTCCAATTCATCCTCCTGAACTTTTGACTGTTATATCACCCTCCCTCCTTTATATCGTTCCGACCATGCTTGACGACTTTGAGCTTGAAAACTTTTCCTTTGAATCTGACACAGTTCTCACAGATGATAACACGTACGAGTGTTTCAATTTTTCGGATGATGTTGATGACTCACCTGTAGGGTTCCTAGGCATGCTAATGAGGTCTCACAAGGCATCAACCATGCCAATTTCAAATCTTACGGGTGCCGAGAATCCCTAATACGGATCGTTGACTAGAAGTTTAGGAGAAAAACGAAACTAGTTAACAATTTAACTAAAAGAGATAGGCTACAACCTTTGTAGATCCGGTTCTCCACTTCCTTAGCTCCACGTAGGCATCCTCTCGCTGTCCATCTCGAATCCCGGACTCAATCGTCGGCTTGATCGGAGAAATGGGCGGGCTAGGTCGTCGACTTCGTGCCGAAGATGATCTACGTCAAGGCATCATAAGTTCAAGCTCCAACTCCATCAAGTTGTGAAACTTGTGAAGAAAACACCCTATACTACTTGGCAAGAGGTAGAGGGTGAAGAAATAGGAGGTGGGTTCACTTTAGAATTGGATTTCTCACACTTTAGCTCAAGTTGCCATTAATGGACTTAAGCTTTTTCTTTGAAGATGAAGCTAGAATATGATAAGTGTTTTTGGAAAATAGAAAAGAAAATAGATACTTATCATATACTAACTATGGTAGAGTGTAGAGAATAGACCATGGTTACTTGGAATGGTTAGGGTTAAGCATGAAGACAAGAATGGTTACAAAGTCAAAGCTTCATGAAGCTTCAACTAGAAACAAAGAGAGCCACCATTCTCTCCAAAATCTTTTCCAAATAAATGAATAAATAAATAAATGAATAAGCAAAACCCTAATCATCTACTTAACCATGGTTTGATTCTTTACACTTAACCAATTAAACATGCATCATCAAACATGATACATACATGTGCACAAAAGTATATCACATATACAACTTGCACATCAAGTGAGAAAATCCATTTAAAGTGAACCAATACTAGTTAATGCAAAGTAATATATCAAATATATAATTATACATTAAATCATTAAATCAACACTTGATTTAACGATCCGGTCATATCTCATATAACCGACTAGTATCCTATGTATCGGCTTATCGAATCAATCCTTGATTCGATATCTAGGTTATATCGAATATAACCAATCGATAGATACATCGCGAGAATGGAATACGGTATCACATACACGCATTATTCTCGGTCCTACACATATCTCATATGTGCTCCTATTTCGTTTCGCTTGAGCCAGGAAACCTCTGTGTAGGACTCTAAAGACTCGTCAATACGCCGGTAGCAGATGATGATCATATCAAGCACCCACAAGCCGCAAGCGGTCTGCTAAACGTAACGGCCATCCGGGTATTGAGCGATCAGAAGATCGACGAGCAAGCCCGCTCACACTCCTGTGAATCCAACCAGTAACACTTACCGTACAGTCCGGTCTGTTCGTCTGATATGTCGCATATCAAGTCTAGGGGTGGTAAACGTCAGACCACAATAACCGATAAGTCGTGCCGATGTGAGCCTCATAACGGGTCGAGAAACTACTAGTAATACTTACCAGCAAATCTCTGATCAGCCTTAGCCAGGGACTTCCCTGTTACGGCCAATCGAGCACAGTGCAACATCAACCCCCAATACCGGGAGAGACGAAACCCCTCCTATCGCTCATTGTCTCCATATGACTCGGGACTGTGCCCAAAGACCACCGTTTTGCACGCCCTCATGGACGTGGTAAGGTGGAGATCAAAGCACAGTAGGAATCACACAAGACTCTATGACGATCTCGGGTCTACAGACTAACCTATACAAGTGTCACCTGAGAACTGCCATCTGACGTGAGGTATAATACCATCTGGGAGTTCTCGGCGAGTCCGTCCAGTGTACCCAGTCTCCACTGAGCACCCGTATACCATCTCTGATGTCAAACACCAATGGATATGGGATCATCCATCGCCCATCTCATGGGTCGAGAAGCGTATACGCTAGTCTACACTGGTATATCGATGCCCCGTCTCGATACACCCACGACTAGGGACCTTGAAGGATGTACCTATGGACTACCATGTCCCCACTAGTATGATCTGCATCATAGTCTAGGTAGTCAAGTACACATCCTAAGGGCTTTACCAACATGTAACTATAAGACAGTTTAAGGAGACAAGTGTACATATTAAGGTAAAGAGCAACCAGATAGCATACTATCATATCGAGCAAGAAAGTCATCTCTATATATGTCCAAGCATCCAATATAATATACATCATCTGTACAATACTGGCCTCTAGGGCATACATACAACTAACAATCTCCCACTTGCACTAGGGCCAGCTGCTGTAGTATCGCATACCGAGCATCCCGAAGAGTCTCTCAAACTGTATCAGGGGAATGGCCTTCGTGAGTGGATCCGCCGTGTTGTTCTTCGTGTCAACCCTTCTGACCTCGATCTCCCGGCGATCAACTATCTCCCGGATCAGGTGATACCGCCTCAGAATATGCCTGGATCGCTGATGGGACCTGGGTTCCTTGGCCAAAGCCACCGCTCCATTGTTATCGCAATACAAAGGTATTGGATGCTCAATGGATGGAACCACTCCAAGTTCAGTAATGAATTTCTTGATCCAGACAGCCTCTTTGGCAGCATCGTTGGCAGTGATGTATTCAGCCTCCATCGTCGAGTCTGCCACGGTTTCCTGCTTGGAACTCTTCCAGCAAACCGACCCTCCGTAAAGGGTAAAGACAAATCCCGACAGCGACTTAGAGTCGTCCTTATCACTCTGGAAGCTCGAATCGGTAAAGGACTCCACTTGGAGTTCTCCGTTACCATACACCAAGAGCATCTCTTTAGTCCTTCGTAAGTACTTGAGAATGCTCTTCACAGCTGTCCAGTGACTCTCTCCAAGATCAGCTTGATACCTGCTCACTACACTTAGTGAATATGCTACATCGGGTCTGGTACATAGCATCGCGTACATGATAGAGCCTACAGCCGAAGCATAGGGTATCCCTTGCATGCGAGCTCTCTCCAAATCAGTCTTGGGAGACATCTCTTTGGAGAGAGTGACTCCAGAGATCGTGGGTAAGTTCCCACGCTTGGATTCTTCCATACTAAACCTCTTTAGTACGGTGTCAATGTACCTGGATTGGGACAATCCCAATATCCGTTTGGATCTATCTCTATAGATCCTAATTCCCAATATGCAGGAGGCATCACCAAGATCTTTCATTGAGAATCTTTGTGATAAGAAGAGCTTGACCGATTGCAGCATAGGAATATCATTTCCTATCAAGAGTATGTCGTCCACGTACAATACGAGGAAGACAACCTTACTCTCTGCTACCTTCTTGTAGATACAAAGTTCATCTGGGTTTTTGACGAAATCAAACTCTTTGATAACGACGTCAAAGCAGATGTTCCAACTCCGCGATGCTTGCTTTAATCCATAAATGGATTTAAGAAGCTTGCACACCTTCCCGCTGCTCCCACTGTCTACGAAGCCCTCTGGCTGAGTCATGTACACGCACTCTTCTAAATCACCATTTAGAAAGGTGGTCTTAACATCCATTTGCCAGATTTCGTAACCATGATATGCAGCGATGGCAAGCATGATCCGGATGGATTTAAGCATAGCCACTGGAGAAAAGGTTTCGTCATAGTCCACACCTGGTCTTTGACGAAAACCCTTTGCTACAAGTCTAGTTTTGAAAGTCTCCACTTTCCCATCTACACCAAGTTTTTTCTTGAAGATCCACTTGCTCCCGATGGGTTTTACCCCTTCAAGAGCAACATCCAAAGTCCATACTTTGTTGGTGTACATGGATTCCATCTCGGACCGCATTGCATCCAGCCATTTCACTGAGTCCCTACTCGTGATGGCCTGCTCGAAGCTAGTTGGGTCATCATCCTCCATGATGCAATCCTCGCTCCCACCATCCATGAGAAAACCGTAGTATCTCTCAGGTTGGCGAGGAACCCTACTAGATCGGCGCAGAGGCTGAGGTTCATTGGGAGCTTCTGAATCTTCTGGTTCCACTAAATGTTCAGTTACGGTTTGTGTATCTGGAACTTCTTCCAGCTCTACCACCGTTCCACTAATTTCTTTTTCAAGGAATTCCTTTACTAAAAAGGTGGCATGTTAAGCAACAAACACTTTTTGTTCCTCACTGTGGTAGAAAAAATACCCATATGAGTTCTTTGGATATCCCACAAACTTGCAAAGAACTGACCGTGCCTCGAGCTTGTCCGGATTTTGTCTTTTGACATAGGCTGGACAACCCCATATCTTAACTCGTTGAAGATATGGCCGCTTTCCACTCCATATCTCATATGGTGTGGTAGGTACAGATTTAGATGGAACTTGATTCAATAGGTATGCTGCTGATTCCAGCGCATATCCCCAAAAGGAAATAGGTAACTCAGCTGTGCTCATCATGGAGCGCACCATATCTAATAGGGTGCGGTTCCTCCGTTCTGATACACCGTTGTGCTGTGGTGTATATGGAGGAGTCAGCTGAGAGAGAATCCCATTCTCTTTTAGGAAGTCCAGGAATTCATTGCTCAAGTATTCACCTCCTCGATCAGATCGAAGGATTTTAATACTTTTTCTGGTTTGGTTCCCGACTTCTTGTTTATATTCTCTAAATTTCTCAAAAGCTTCAGACTTGTGTCTTATCAAGTACACATGTCCGTATCTTGAGAGATCGTCAGTGAATGTAATGAAGTATGAAGAACCATCCCTGGCATGTGTAGACATGGGACCACATACATCACTATGTATTAGTCCCAAGAGTTCAGTAATTCTTTCTCCGTGTCCCGTAAACGGTGTTTTGGTCATCTTGCCTTTGAGACATGACTGGCAAGTGTCATAAGATGAAAATTCGAATGGTTTCAAATATCCATCCTTATGCAACTTAGCTAGTCGTGTCGCATTGATGTGACCCAGTCTACAATGCCACAAGAAGGATTCGTTCAGTTCTAAACTCTTCCTCTTGTGTGTGTTTGTTATGCTCAGAACTGTTGATTGATTTAGAACATAAATGCCATCGCACAACGTGCCTCATCCAACCAACTTTTGGTTACGGAAAATGTTCATAACATTGTCCTGTAATACAAAACTATATCCCTCTTTACTCAACAAAGAAACCGATATAATGTTGCATATCAGGTTCCGCATGTAATAGCATTCGTTCAGAACCAATGTATTACCAGTTGGTAATACAAGGTGATATTCCCCGACAGTCTTAGCTGCAACAATTGCACCATTTCCAACTCTAATGTCTTTATCACCTTCTCTAAGTTCTCTACCTTTCCTAAGCCCATGTAACTGATTACATATATGGGATCCTGACCTGGTATCTAATACCCAGGAAGTAGAGCAAATGGAGAAACAGTTCTCTGTAACGAACACACCCGAAGAAAATGCATCATCATGTACTTTCTTCATTCGGGTGGCATGGGAATCCTGGTATTCCCCTATATCCAGTTCATTCCTATAACTCTTATAAGAAAGAACGGAACCAACGTTCCCCAGCACAGTATAACATGCGGGTTCGGTCAATACATCCATATTATTATCTTTATTAGGGCATGACTTGGTCGCTACCTGGAGAGAGAGAGAAGAAAACACTTTAGCGTATGCTCTTGCAAGATCAGATTGGTTATTATCTTATCTAATCAGGATGGCTCCCACTGGTTTTTATCAAATCTTCCTTCAAACCCTAAAAGGAAAGACTAGCCGGGATTAATTACACACTACAAGTTCGCCAATCTTTCAGCCAGGCCAGTGTCGGTACTTTGAGGGAGGTCCCCCGTGCTTTCGCACGAACCTAATTAATGTAAACCTCGTTTTCCCAGAGGCGTAACCCCGTTGACACCTTTTTAGACACCTACTTGATCGGCTAATTGTAATGTGTAAAACTCTTCCAGGAGTAACTCTTACTCGCAGTGGGTATCGAGATCCAACTATCTCATAGAAGGTATGCAATCTCATTGCAAATTTCAACACTTGAAATTCCCGATAATGCTTTTGCCCCAAACGATCTATGACCTTGACAAGGTCAACAAACCATAGACCGTAAGTCAAGTTCAACCCGTCATTTCTTGATTGAGTTAAACCCACCCGCACGACCCTTGACAAGGTCAACAAGGCCGTACGACTACCCTAACTCAATCTGCATCATATGCATAAGCAGATAAATACTGGTTAGCTACCGCACACTGCGCCTTGACAAGGTCAACAAACACAGCACGAATACTAAACAGGACTTATCTGAAATGATGGAGGGCTACGACAGGTTTTTCTGAAAACCTATTGCGTAATGAACTTGATATCGTTGTAGAATCAAATGAAGTTTTGAAATGGAATAATTTTGAGGCTTTTCTAGTTTTGCTAAAGGGGTCACTCCCTGTGAAGGGATCGTCGGCCCTTTCCTCATCGAATGAGGTGCGGGATATATCATATATATCACTGTGCAAAGCAGAAACTATAGAAGCAATCAAAAACAAACCGAGTGTGTAGCATCTGCCAGTTATTGCTAAAGGAGTTACTCCCGGTGAAGGGATCTCGGTCCTTTCCTCATCGAATAAGGTGCAGGATATATCACATATACCACTGTGCAAAGCAAACTGTAGCTACCTATTTTATTTAAAATCTGATTCTACAACATCTTAGGTTTCTTTTCTTTCATTAATCACATTAATGAAGTCCCATCATTTAAGTCATCTAAACATCACAGATAAATACGACGTACACTTATGCCATCCGCATTCGCCTGGATGTCCCCTCGTGCACCGTTAGGTTAGGTAACTAACGACAGAGCAGCGCAGGGCTGGTGCGGATGCAAAACATAAGTAACGTCTATATAATATATCATATATACTATATACTGTATCTAACACAGAACATCACATGATCACATCACAGATATCGCAGCAGAAGAAACATATGAAACATTGGATATACTAGGACGTCCGTGTTTTCAATACGAGCCAGTATAAAACACGGATTCCACGGTCGTGATGAATAGCCAATCGCACACCCTTAGACCCCTACGAGAGCGGCAAGCAACCCTACCAATTCTAAGGTTAGGAGACCCGGACTCGACTCCTCGAGATGGTCTCCCACTGGACCTTAGAACCCGGTTACTTGTGATCCCCTCCTTGGGTCTATCCTAGTGCAGAAAAGTAAATAATATACAAAGGGTGACAACTTTCGCAACCTGGAAGTGCCCCAAATAAAAGAATATTATATACAGAGTTTTTACATGAATGAAAATGAAAAACACTCATCTCACATAAAACCCTCGGCTATTCAAACACGACAATCCAATATAACATATCCAGCAACACATAACATCACATGTCATCAACGTAAGTAAATATGCGCATCCCAATTGTCGTTGACATATAGCAACGAAACCGGCGATATCACATATTACACTTACGGTCACAGAAAAGAAAGTGTAAAACTACAACAATGGGAATCCGCAACCTCTTTAGACATCACATGCCTAAGCAAATGAAATACTTAGACATCATATGCCTAACAATTATAAACCCCGCATTTTAGTCTCATTATCGAAAACTCTTTTCAATATCAAGTGAGACTAAACTGCTAGATTTATATCATTCATTAAGTTATCTCATAACTGTTTGTGAATTCCAATTATTGTATCCCATTCCGGATAAATAGAGAATATTAAACATTCCGATCGAACATTCGAACACCCAAGTTTTCCCGAAACCGATCAACACATGAAATAAGTTCAAAGACATTCACTTCATGCCTCAGTACCAACGGTCCAGCCGTAGAAGGGTCAAGCCAACGCCTCACATGTGGCACGCCGTACTGCCCCAAACCCGAAGGTTCAAAGGGCAGTTCAAGACGGTCACATAATCGAGTTAAGGTTTGTTGTCTTCTAGAGGGACCATCGCGTTACTTGCACTACTTAGAACGTCATTAAACTACGGAAAAGTCCAAGAATTGGAAATTTCCCGGCAGGAGAAAGATTGGGTATTTACATCCGGTCAAACTTTTTAACATATTCTAAAATATCTGGAAAACACATAGACGACGTTTGAAATTACCGATCGAATCATCGAAGCTCCAATACACCCCAGAAAACTCAACTCTTGAATAAATATTAAAAATACCCATAAAACTCAGCTGCTGAAATGATGAATTACTGTGTAAATATTACAGGAAAATCCCATCAGTTGGCCGCGGAACCGCCGCAGAAGCCAAGCTTCTGCCGCGGTTCCGCCGCACCTCTAACTGTTCATGAGGTAAATTTTGCACCGCAGTTCATAGAATTCCCTGCTGAATTTTTTAAGCATTTTTAATCGGGAAAAATCCCAGTTTTTAGAAAAAGTCCAGAGAGCATGATGTGTTAGGGTTTCGATGTGTATTCGGGTTTCAAACGTCGTCTAGACTTCGCCTAAGGCTCTATCTAGGCTCTGATACCACTGTAGGGTTCCTAGGCACGCTAATGAGGTCTCACAAGGCATCAACCATGCCAATTTCAAATCTTACGGGTGCCGAGAATCCCTAATACGGATCGTTAACTAGAAGTTTAGGCGAAAAACGAAAGTAGTTAACAATTTAACTAAAAGAGAAAGGCTACAACCTTTGTAGATCTGGTTGTCCACTTCCTTAGCTCCACATAGGCATCCTCTCGCTGTCCATTTTGAATCACGGACTCACTCGTCGGCTTGATCGGAGAAATGGGCGGGCTAGGTCGTCGGCTTCGTGCCGAAGATGATCTACGTCGAGGCATCACAAGTTCAAGCTCCAACTCCATCAAGTTGTGAAACTTGTGAAGAAAACACCCTATACTACTAGGCAAGAGGTAGAGGGTGAAGAAATAGGAGGTGGGTTCACTTTAGAATTGGATTTCTCACACTTTAGCTCAAGTTGCCATTAATGGACTTAAGCTTTTTCTTTGAAGATGAAGAAGAAGATGAAGCTAGAATATGATAAGTGTTTTTGGAAAATAGAAAAGAAAATAGATACTTATCATATACTAACTATGGTAGAGTGTAGAGAAAAGACCATGGTTACTTGGAATGGTTAGGGTTAAGCATGAAGACAAGAATGGTTACAAAGTCAAAGCTTCATGAAGCTTCAACTAGAAACAAAGAAAGCCACCATTCTCTCCAAAATCTTTTCCAAATAAATGAATAAATAAATAAATGAATAAGCAAAACCCTAATCATCTACTTAACCATGGTTTGATTCTTTACACTTAACCAATTAAACACGCATCATCAAACATGATACATACATGTGCACAAAAGTATATCACATATACAACTTGCACATCAAGTGAGAAAATCCATTTAAAGTGAACCAATACTAGTTAATGCAAAGTAATATATCAAATATATAATTATACATTAAATCATTAAATCAACACTTGATTTAACGATCCGGTCATATCTCATATAACCGACTAGTATCCTATGTATCGGCTTATCGAATCAATCCTTGATTCGATATCTAGGTTATATCGAATATAACCAATCGATACATACATCGCGAGAATGGAATACGGTATCACATACATGCATTATTCTCGTTCCTGCACATATCTCATATGCGCTCCTATTTCGTTTCGCTTGAGCCAGGAAACCTCTGTGTAGGACTCTAAGGACTCGTCAATACGCCGGTAGCAGATGATGATCATATCAAGCACCCACAAGCCGCAAGCGGTCTGCTAAACGTAACGGCCATCCGGGTATTGCGCGATCAGAAGATCGACGAGCAAGCCCGCTCACACTCCTGTGAATCCAACCAGTACCGTACAGTCCGGTCTGTTCGTCTGATATGTCGCATATCAAGTCTAGGGGTGGTAAACGTCAGACCCCAATAACCGATAAGTCTGTTAGTTATATGTATGCCCTAGAGGCCATTACTGTACATTGGATGCATATTGTAGTGGATGCTGGGACATATATAGGAAGGACTTTCTTGCTCGACATGATAGTACGCTATCTGGTTGCTCTTTATCTTAACATGTATACTTTCTGTCTCTCTGATTACATGTTGATAAAGCCCTTAGGATGTGTACTCGATTTCCAGGACTATGATGCAGATCATACTAGTGGGGCCTGGGTAGTCAATGAGTACATCCTTCATTGTTCCTAGTCGTGGGAATATCGAGACGGGGCATCGATATTCTAGAGTAGACTAGCACATATCTTCTCGACCCATGCGATGGGCGATGGATGATCCCATATCCATTGGTGTTTGACATCGAAGATGGTATGCGGGTGCTCAGTGGAGACTGGGTACACTGAACGGACTCGCCGAGAACTCCCACATGGTATTATACCTCACGTCAGATGGCAGTTCTCTGGTGACACTGGTACAGCTTAGTCTGTTGATCCGAGATCGTCATAGAGTCTTGTGTGTCTCCCACTGTGCTTTGATTTCCACCCTACCACGGCTCTACTGAGTCGTGCAAACAGGTGGTTTTTGGGTACAGTCCCGATTCACATGGAGGCAATGAGCTACTAGGCATTAGATGTCTGGCTCAAGCGAAACGAAATAGGAGCGCATATGAGATATGTGCGGGACCGAGAATAATGCGTGTATATGATACCGTATTTCATTCTCGCGATGAATATGTCGAATGGTTGTATGCGATATAACCTAGTTATCGAATCAAAGATTGATTCGATAAGCCGATACATTGGATACTAGCCGGTTATATGCGATATAACCGGTTCATTGAATCAAGTGTTGATTTAATGATTTAATGTATAATTATATATTTGATATATTACTTTGTATTAACTAGTATTGGTTCACTTTAAATGGATTTACTCACATGGTTTGTACACATTGTATATGTGATATACTTTTGTGCACAAGATTGTATCATATTTGATGATACTTGCTCTTTTGGGTTTGTGTAAAGATTAAACCATGTTTAGTGAACGGTTAGGGTTTCTTTTCTCTTATTTATTTATCCATTTATTTTTGTTTTGGAAAAGATAAAGAGAAAATGGGAATGGTGGCTTAGTTTGTCTTTTTTGTTGAAGCTTCTTGAAGTCTTATACAAGTCCACCATTCTTGTCTTTTCTTTAACCCTAACCACTCATCTAACTTTGGTTAAATCTCTACACTAAACCATGGTTGAGATTATGATAAGTATCATATTGTTTTTATTTTTAAATGAACTTAACATATCTTTTCTTCTTCTTCATCTTCTTCAACATGAAGAAAGCTAGTGGCCATTAATGGCAACTAGTGAAATTGAGTGTGAAATCCAATTCTAAAGTCTACCCACTTCCTATTTCTTCATCCTCTACCTCTTGCCAAGTTGTATAGGTTGTTTACTTCACAAGTTTTCAAAGCTTGGTGAAGTTGGAGCATGTTCTTGTGATGCCTCGACGTAGATCATCTTCGGCATCGAACCGACGATCAAGCCCGCCCATTCTTTGATGATGCCAATGCTAGAGTCGTGAGTTCGATTTGGACAGCGGAGGGAGATCATCGTGGAGCTCACAAAGTGGTGGACCGGATCTACAAAGGTTGTAGCCCCTTCCCTATTTCTATATTTCCGTTTACATGCTTGTTTCGCCTAGATATCTAGTAAACGATCCGTATTAGGGTTTGTAGGCACCCGTAAAATTTGATTTGTGCATGTTTGATCACTTGTGAGACCTCACTAGGGTGCCTAAGAAACCTACAGTGGTATCAGAGCCTTGCTAGAGCCTTAGGCGAAGTCCAGACGATGTTTGAAACCCGATCGAACCGAAAAACCAACCCGGAAAATGCTCTCTGTACTTTTTCTAAAAACAGGGATTTTTCAGTATTAAAAATATGTAGAAATATCAGCAGGATTATCTAAGAGTTACTGTAAATTTCGATGCCCTAATTCCATTAAAGCGCCGCGTTTCCGCGGCACGAGCATGGCTCGTGCGGCGGATCCGCGGCCTGTTTGTCGTATTATGAGTTGAAGTTTGCACAGTAACTCCTATTTAACAGTGCTGGTTTTCCTGGGTATTTTTAATATTTTTTCCAGAGTTTGAATTTTCTGAGTTGTTTTGGGGATTCGAATGTTCGATCGGATTATCAAATTTTGTCTGTGTGGCTTTCCGGATAAATTTTAGAATATGTTAAAAAGTTCGACCGGATATAAATACCCAATTTTTCCCCTGCCGGGAAATTTCCAATTGTTGGAATTTTCCGTAGTTTAACGACGTTCTAAGTAGTGCGTGCAAGTAACGCGATGGACCCTCTAGAAGACAACAAACCTTAACTCGATTATGTGACCGTCTTGAACTGCCCTTTGAACCTTCGGGTTTGGGGCAGTACGGCGTGCCACATGTGAGGCGTTGGCTTGACCCTTCCACGGCTGGACCGTTGGTACTGAGGCACGAACTGAATGTTGTTAGACTTGTTTCTTGTGTTGAGTAGTATCGGGAAAACTTGGGTGTTCGATTGTTCGATCGAAATTTTAACATTTTCTGTTTATCCGGAATGTGATACAATAAGTGGAATTCACAAATAGTTATGAGATAACGGAATGAATATTATAAACATAGCAGTTTAGTCTCACTTGATCGGTTGCCACGGAATTTTGATGTGATCAAAAATCCGTCGCAATCACGTAGTGTACGCGGATACTCGCCGGGTAAACTTGATAGACAGCCTCACTCCATAGCCCCGACCAAGTGACTGTAGGAGAACCCCGTCGCCGAAAGCATCCGTTTGGGTGCTCGCAGTAGCGGTGTTCCGCCTTGGTGCACTTCGTCGCCGGTATCGGGAGTGCGGCCGCCTACTAAAGTTTGCGACGAGTATTCGATCAGAATGTCGGGAATCCTGTTGAATTACCCGACTTGATATTGAAAAGTGTTTTCGATTTTGAGACTAAAATGCGGGGTTTATAATTGTTAGGCATGCGATGTCTAAAGAATTCATTTGATCAGGCATGCGATGTCTGAGGTGGTTGCGGATTCCAACTGTTGTAGTTTTACACTTTCTTTTCTGTGAACGTAAGTGTAATATGTGATATCGCCGGTTTTGTTGCTATATGTCAACGACAATTGGGATGCGCATATTTACTTACGTTGATGACATGTGATGTTATGTGTTGCTGGATATGTTATATTGGATCGTCGTGTTTGAGTAGCCGGGGGTTTTTTATGTGAGATGAGTGTTTTTCATTTTCATTCATGTAAAAACTTGTATGTAATATTCTTTTATTGGGGCACTTCCAGGTTGCGGAAGTTGTCACCGTTGATGTATATTATTTACTTTTCTGCACTAGGATAGACCCAAGGAGGGGAGCACAAGTAACCGGGTTCTAGGGTCCAGTGGGAGACCAACTCGAGGAGTCGAGTCCGGGTCTCCTAACCCTAGAATTGGTAGGGTTGCTTGCCGCTCTCATAGGGGTCTAGGGGTGTGGGATTGGCTATTCATCATGACCGTGGAATCCGTGTTTTATACTGGCTCGTATTGAAAACACGGACGTCCTAGTATATCCAATATTTCATATGTTTCTTCTGCTGTGTTTTATCTGTGATGAGATCATGTGATGTTCTGTGACAGGTATTATATATAGTATATATGATATATTATATAGACGTTGCTTATGTTTTACACCCGCGCTAGCCCTGCCTCGCTCTGGCGTTAGTTACCTAACCTAACGGTGCAGACGGGACATCGAAGCGAATGCGGATGGCATAAGCGTACGTTATATTTATCTGTATTGGTTAGGTGGACTTAAATGATGGGATATTCATTAATGAGATTAATGAAAGAAAATAAACCTAATTGATGTTGTGGAATCGAATTTCAAAATAAAACAGGTAGCTACAGTTCTTGCTTTGCATCGCGGTGTTCATTATAGAACATCCTGCACCTTATTCGATGAGGAAAGGACCGAGATCCCTTCACCGGGAGTGACTCCTTTAGCAATAACTTGCAGATGCTACAACCCTCGGTTTGTCTTTGATCGCTTCTATAGTTTCCGCTTTGCACAGTGATATATATGATATATCCCGCACCTCATTCTACGAGGAAAGGGCCGACGATCCCTTCACCGGGAGTGACCCCTATAGCTAAACTAGAAAAGCCTCAAAAACATTCCATTTAAAAACCATTTGATTCCGCAACGAGATCAAGTTCAAAGCGTTAAAGGTTTTCACAAAAACCATTCGCAACCCTCCGTCATTTTAGGAAGTAGAGTACTTAGTATTCGTGCTGTGTTTGTTGACCATAGTCAAGGCACAGTGTACGGTAGCTAAGTGATGTCTTCCTACACCGCATATGATGCGATTAGTTAGGACAGTCGCGTGACTTTGTTGACCTTAGTTAAGGGTCATGTGGGTGGGTCTAATTAATCACGAAATGACGGGTAGAACTTGACTAGTACTTATGATTTGTTGACCATAGTTAAGGTCATAGGTGCTAGGGGTAAAAACCTTTATCGGGAGTTTCAAGTGTTGAAATTTGCAATGAGATTGCATACCTTCTATATGATAGTTGGATCCCGATACCCACTGCGAGTAATTGTTACTCCTGGGAGAGTTTTGCACTTTACAATTAGCCGATCAAGTAGGTGTCTAGAAAGGTGTCAACAGGGTTACGCCTATGGGAAAACGAGGTTTACTGTAATTAGGTCCGTGCGAAAGCACGTGGAACCTCCCTCAAAGTTCCGACACTGGCCTGGCTGAAAGGTTGGCGAACTTGTAGAGTGTAATTAATCCCGGCTAGTCTTTCCTTTTAAGGTTTGAAGGAAGATTTGATAAAAACAGTGGGAGCCATCCTGATTAGATAAAATATATAACCAATCTGATCTTGCAAGAGCGCACGCAGAGTGTTTTCTTCTCTCTCTCACCTGGTAGCGACCATATCACGCCTTAATCAAGATAATAATATGGATGTATTGACCGAACCCGCTTGTTATACTGAGCTGGGGAACGTTGGTCCCGCTCCAACTTATAATTGTTATAAGACAGAGCAGGAAATTGGGGAATACCAGAATTCCTATGCCGCCCAAACAAAGAAAGTGCATATGATACATCTCCTTCGGGTGTGTTCATTACAAAGAACTGTTTCTCAGTATCCTCTGCATCCTGGGTATATGATACCGGGTCAGGATCCCAGATATGTGATCTGTTACATAGGGCTACAAAAAGGTAGAAAAACTGAGAACGGGTGATAAGTTTCATGAGACAGAAAACGGGGCAAGTGTTGCAACTAAGTCTGTTGGTCACTGTCACCCTGTATTACGAATACATTGATTCTGAACAAATGCTATTAGATACCGAACCTGATATACAAAATCATATCAGTCTCTTTATTAGTAAAGAAAGGATATAATTTTGTATTGATGGATAATGTTTTGAACACTTCCTATATCATAAGTTGATCGGTTCAGGCACGCTATCTAAAAGCATTAACGTTCTAAATCAAACTACAGTTCCTAGTATACTGAACACACACAAGAAGAAGAGTTCAGAAATGAACGAATTCTTCTTGAGGCATTGTAGACTAGGTCATATCAATGCGACCCGACTGGCTGAAGTTACATTTAGATGTATATTTAAATCAGTTTGAATTTACATCTTGTGAAACTTGTCAGTCATGTCACAAAGATAATATGACCATAGCTCTGTTTATTGGAAACAGAGAAAGAGTTAATGAACTCTTCGGAATGATGCATGATGATGTATGTAAGGTCTCCTGTCTACACATGCCAGGACTGGTTCTTTATACTTCATTATATTCTCTGATAATCTCTCAAGATTCAGTCATATGTTCCTGTTGAAACATAAGTCCGAACCTTTTGAGGTATTCAAAGAATATAAGTTAGAAGTAGAGAACCAAAATACGGGTATAAGTATTATGTCCTATGATGAGATCAGGGAGGAGAATACTTGTGCATAGAATTCCTGGACTATTCTAAAGGAGAATGAGATTCTCTCTCAGCATTACTCCTCCGTATACACCACAGCACGTTGGTATATCGGGGCGGGGCAATCACACCCTATATGATAAGGTGTGCTCTATGATGAGTACTACTGAGTTACCTGTTTCCTTTTGGGGTTATGCACTTGAGAAGTTGCATACCTATTGAATTAGGTTTGAATCAAATCAGTGCCTACCACTCCATATGAGATATGGTATGGGAAGAACCCATCTCTTAAGTAAGTTAAGATTTGGGATTGTCCGGCCTATGTCAAAAGGAAAATCCGGACAAGATCTAGGCAAGGTCAGTTCTGTAGAACTGGAAAGGTTCCAGCTATACGAAACTACAGCTGAAGATTTGACAGAACCAAAGGATTCTATAGTCCCCGATGAACCTCAGCCTCTCCGCCGATCTGGTAGGGTTCCTCGCCCGCCTGAGAGATACCTCGGTTTCTCGATGACAGTTGGAGCAAGGATTGCATCATGAGATGATGACCCAACTAGTTTCGAGCAGGGCATCGAGAGTAGGGACTCTGTAAGAATGGCTGGATGCTTAGCGATCTGAGATGGAATCCATGTACACCAGCAAAGTATGGACTTTAGCTGCTATATCTGAAGGGTTAAATCCCCATCAGGAGCAAGTATATCTTGAGAAGATTACTTGGTTTAGATGGAAAAGTTGAGACTTTCAAAGCTAGACTTGTTAAAGGTTTTCATCATCGACCAGGCGTGGATAATGATGAAACCTTTTTCCAGTAGCTATGCTTAAGTCTGTCCAGATCCTACTTACCACGGCTACATACCATGACTACGATATCTGGCGGTTGGGTGCCATGACTGCTTTTCTAAATACTGATTTAGAAGAGAACGCCTATAAGAACACAGCCAGAGGTCTTCGTAAACAGTGGGAGCAGCGGAAACGTGTGCAAGTTGCTTTACATAATGAAGCAGGCATCGCGGAGTTGGAACGTCTGTTTTAATGTGATAGTCAAAGTGTTTGACTTCATCAAAATGGTAGACGAACCTTGTATATACAAAAGGGTAGTAGAGAGTAAGGTGGTCATCTTCGTATTGTACGTAGACAACATACTCTTGATAGGAAAAGAGTTTCCTATACTACGATCGATCAATCTCCTATTATCACAAGGATTCTCCAAATAGGATAAAGATGATACCTCCTAAATCCTGAGATTTGGACCTATGAGATAGATCTAAAGGGATATTAGGGTTCTCACTAGGTATAGTGAGATTGTATCAATCGATCCTGGGGAGAATCACTGGAAGTGTTCCAGGGTGATAAAGACGACTGAATGTTAGTCACAGGGCAAACTAGACGATAAAGGCTGGTAACATCGCTATTAATGATACTACCAAAGAGGAAGTTTGGGTGTACATTGGTTCATAAGATGAACTAGGTTCCTGCCATTGTATGACAATGGAAGCGTGGCTTCGACCCTGGAACCCTGGTCCCATCAGTGACTCAGACAAATTCTGAGGAAGCATCACCTGATCATGGAGATAGTTGATCTCCGGGGTGATCGAGGTTAAGGAGAGTAGACTCAGAGGACAACACGGCGGATCCACTCACGAAGGCCTTTTTCCCAAAGAGAGACTTTTAGGGGATGGTTGAGTATGTGATACTGCAACCACTGCTACAGATGGCCCTAGTGCAAGTGGGAGATTGTTAGTTATATGTATGCCCTAGAGGCCATTACTGTACATTGGATGCATATTGTAGTGGATGCTGGGACATATATAGGAAGGACTTTCTTGCTCGACATGATAGTACGCTATCTGGTTGCTCTTTATCTTAACATGTATACTTTCTGTCTCTCTGATTACATGTTGATAAAGCCCTTAGGATGTGTACTCGACTTTCAGGACTATGATGCAGATCATACTAGTGGGGCCTGGGTAGTCAATGAGTACATCCTTCATTGTTCCTAGTCATGGGAATATCGAGACGGGGCATCGATATTCCAGAGTAGACTAGCGCATATCTTCTCGACCCATGCGATGGGCGATGGATGATCCTATATCCATTGGTGTTTGACATCGAAGATGGTATGCGGGTGCTCAGTGGAGACAGGGTACACTGAACGGACTCGCCGAGAACTCCCAGATGGTATTATACCTCACGTCAGATGGCAGTTCTCTGGTGACACTGGTACAGCTTAGTCTGTTGACCCGAGATCGTCATAGAGTCTTGTGTGTCTCCCACTGTGCTTTGATTTCCACCCTACCGCGGCTCTACTGAGTCGTGCAAACAGGTGGTTTTTGGGTACAGTCCCGATTTACATGGAGGCAATGAGCGATAGGAGGGGATTCGTCTCTCCCGGTATTGGGGGTTGATGTTGTGCTATGCTCGACTGGCCATAACAGGAAATCCCTGGCCAGGGTTGCAGTGATATACTGGTAAGAGTTATCAGTAGTTTCACGAATGTTATGGACCCTACGCCGGCATGACTTATCGAGCTATTGGGGTCTGACGTTTACCACCCCTAGGCGAGATATGCGACATATAAGACGAACAGACCGGACTGTACGGTAAATGTTACTGGTTGGATTCACAGGAGTGTGAGCGGGCTTGCTCGTCGATCTTCTGATCGCTCAATACCCGGGTGGCCGTTACGTTTAGCAGACCGCTTGCGTCTTGTGGGTGCTTGTTATGATCATCATCCGCTGCCGGCGTATTGACGAGTCTTTAGAGTCCTACACAGAGGTTTTCCTGGCTCAAGCGAAACGAAATAGGAGCGCATATGAGATATGTGCGGGACCGAGAATAATGCGTGTATATGATACCGTATTTCATTCTCGCGATGAATGTGTCGAATGGTTGTATGCGATATAACCTAGTTATCGAATCAAGGATTGATTCGATAAGCCGATACATTGGATACTAGCCGGTTATATACGATATAACCGGATCATTGAATCAAGTGTTGATTTAATGATTTAATGTATAATTATATATTTGATATATTACTTTGCATTAACTAGTATTGGTTCACTTTAAATGGATTTACTCACTTGGTTTGTACACATTGTATATGTGATATACTTTTGTGCACAAGATTGTATCATATTTGATGATACTTGCTCTTTTGGGTTTGTGTAAAGATTAAACCATGTTTAGTGAATGGTTAGGGTTTTTTTTCTCTTATTTATTTATCCATTTATTATTGTTTTGGAAAAGATAAAGAGAAAATGCGAATGGTGGCTTAGTTTGACTTTTTTGTTGAAGCTTCTTGAAGTCTTATACAAGTCCACCATTCTTGTCTTTTCTTTAACCCTAACCACTCATCTAACTTTAGTTAAATCTCTACACTAAACCATGGTTGAGATTATGATAAGTATCATATTGTTTTTATTTTTAAATGAACTTATCATATCTTTTCTTCTTCTTCTTCATCTTCTTCAACATGAAGAAAGCTAGTGGCCATTAATGGCAACTAGTGAAATTGAGTGAGAAATCCAATTCTAAAGTCTACCCACTTCCTATTTCTTCATCCTCTACCTCTTGCCAAGTTGTATAGGGTGTTTACTTCACAAGTTTTCAAAGCTTGGTGAAGTTGGAGCTTGTTCTTGTGATGCCTCGACGTAGATCATCTTCGGCATCGAACCGACGATCAAGCCCGCCCATTCTTCGATGATGCCAATGCTAGAGTCGTGAGTTCGATTTGGACAGCGGAGGGAGATCATCGTGGAGCTCACGAAGTGGTGGACCGGATCTACAAAGGTTGTAGCCCCTTCGCTATTTCTATATTTCCGTTTACATGCTTGTTTCGCCTAGATATCTAGTAAACGATCCGTATTAGGGTTTGTAGGCACCCGTAAAATTTGATTTGGGCATGTTTGATCACTTGTGAGACCTCACTAGGGTGCCTAGGAAACCTACAAAGTCGTGCCGATGTGAGGCTCATAACGGGTCGAGAAACTACTGGTAACACTTACCAGCAAATCTCTGATCAGCCCTGGCCAGGGACTTCCCTGTTACGGCCAATCAAGCACAGTGCAACATCAACCCCCAATAACGGGAGAGACGAAACCCCTCCTATCGCTCATTGCCTCCATATGACTCGGGACTTTGCCCAAAGACTACCGTTTTGCACGCCCTCATGGACGTGGTAAGGTGGAGATCAAAGCACAGTGGGAATCACACAAGACTCTATGACGATCTCGGGTCTACAGACTAACCTGTACAAGTGTCACCTGAGAACTGCCATCTGACGTGAGGTATAATACCATTTGGGAGTTCTCGGCGAGTCCGTCCAGTGTACCCAGTCTCCACTGAGCACCCGTATACCATCTCTGATGTCAAACACCAATGGATATGGGATCATCCATCGCCCATCTCATGGGTCGAGAAGCGTATACTCTAGTCTACACTGGTATATCGATGCCCCGTCTCGGTACACCCACGACTAGGGACCTTGAAGGATGTACCTATGGACTACCATGTCCCCACTAGTATGATCTGCATCATAGTCTAGGTAGTCAAGTACACATCCTAAGGGCTTTACCAACATGTAACTATAAGACAGTTTAAAGAGACAAGTGTACATGTTAAGATAAAGAGCAACCAGATAGCATACTATAATATCGAGCAAGAAAGTCATCTCTATATATGTCCAAGCATCCAATATAATATACATCATCTGTACAATACTGGCCTCTAGGGCATACATACAACTAACATCACCGTCCGAGTTTGAGTCATTTACATTTTCAGATGAGTTAGTTGAACCATTGGACTCGGGTGCTTATAGTAGTTTCGAACCATTAATGGAATCTTTCAAGTTCGAGACAGTTTACTACGGTGAGACTGATACTATCCCTAGTTCACTTCCTTTCGTCTTTCCCATTGTTCCGACCGTACAAGTGACCGTTACGCTTTCATCTCAAATACCAAGTTCGGCGTACCCATGTTTTCTTGCGAATCTTGAGGGTTTTGACCCCATTTCATGACGGGTTGATAGGTTAGCGCAATCGCTTTTAACACATCTGTCGTCACAAATTTGGCTAATTTATTCACTCGATTTACACACTCAAGATCGTACTCTCCTTCTTTCTCTTTTCCGCCCTTCTTCTCCCCCATCGAGACCATATTCTACCATTCTTCTTTCCACACGGTCTCGCGTGTTTCTCATTTCTTTTCTTTCCACCCCATTCTTGCACCAACTATACCTTTACCACGATAAGATTTTTGAATGGTTGGTGCTAACCTTTGGCTTGTGTAAGGCCAAGCTTATGTTTGGGGGGAAAGTTGTTGTATATATGTATATATCTTTTTGTTTTCTTTTTGTATAAAAAAAAATTCAAAACATAAAAAAAAATAATAAAAAAAAATTGTAAATAAATAAACAGGGGAGTGCCGACATTTTGACCCTCTTGGTTTAGTATGACAGTGAGGACACTGTCAAGTTCAAGTTTGGGGGTATGCTCGGTACGTCTTCTTCCTTCGCATTCATTTGTACATATTTTTGCATTTGCATACTTATTTGAAAACCCATAAAAATCGAAAAATTTCAAAAATTATAAAAAAAATTGTATTCAATTTTGGCTAATTGACTTGAGTTTGACTAATAGGTTAACTGGCTAGGAACAGCTAGATCTTAGACTTAGTGAATTAAAAACCCTAAAAATAACATTCCTTAAAGTTTAACGGTAGAAAGTATATGCCTTGTAGTTTATTTAAAAATAGGCAAATTTTGTGTTCACTTCTTGGGCTAAGTCAAAATGAGGGAAGAGTATTGATGTTCTTATTAGAGTATAAGTTTGAAAAATAGTTCCTAGCTTAAGTCTAGATTCTGAAAACGTATACCTTACAAATTGCACAATCACACACCTTGAAACTTGGAATAGTAGAACAGACCTTGAAATGCTCTTGTCTAAAATCCTTAGTACGAAGAAAATAAAAGAAAAAGTGTGAATAAAGAAAAAAAATGGACACTGGTTTTTGTGATTACTTAAGGCTGTAATGAATAGAAAAATATTTAGCGAGAGTGCTTCATCACCTAGTGCCTTAGGCTAACTGGTTTGGGAGTCACTGCTAAAGCCTTGGGTGTTGCAAAACTAGGAAGTACGCTTTAAAGTGCCAACGCATCTTGTAATCGGTTGTTGGTACCTCAAGAAGTATTAACGATCGCATGAAGGATGTGTAAGCAAATTTCATTTAAAAATTCACCAACTAATAAGTACTTTGGACAACGGACAAGGGTATGATTGCTTGATTTGAATTTCCAAGTGTAGGGGTGATTTAAACACACACATAGGGATATGTGATTGGATTTTAGATGAGAGAAAGGGATGAAGAATAAAACTTGTATCTTTAGTAGGGTAGATAGAAATTCCTGAGTGGAGATGTAAACCTAGAAGGAAAACTTAGGAGATGCCGAAAGCTAAATAAGTCTATAGAACATCTATAATCTTAAGTTAGATGATGAGGAAGTGTGAAGAATGTGGGTGGATAATTTATGGGTAAAAGATAATAGAATTCCTTGTTAGAAAACCTTATTGGAGAACAAAAGTTAATAAGCCGAATTGATAGGATTTTGTGGGTGTAATCCGCTGAAAACCTTCAGGAGACAACACTCCTCCTACTAGGGACACCTAGAAGTTTAACGGCTTGTTGCACGTGCTCAGTGCAATCGCGTTTCCCTGCGAAAGTGCGGTTAGGATTTTAGTGAATAAAAATAAGTTTGCTAAAGGACGAGCAAAAGATAAGTTTGGGGGTATTTGTTCAGACCAGAATATTGTATTATCATATTCCCTATTCTTATTCTTTTTATAAATAAACAGGTGCTTTTGACGCATGTCTGCTACATGTTACAGGTTACAGGTTCTTGGACAGAAAACAGTGCAAACGATGTAAAGACGATGAAAATGTGGACTTTAACCAACAAACAGAGAATCTTGATCATGACTACATAAGGAACAATTCACAAAGCAAGATTCAAGACATCGACTCAAAGCGAACGGTTAAAAATCCAATGCAATTGTCCACTGGAGATCTGGAACCAATGTAGAAGCCAAATGGAGAAAAGAACAAAAGAATCAAGAAGCCCAAAATGCCCAAATACAGCACACAAATTTTCAGCAAACGTTCTCTCTATTGGGCCGCGGAACCGCGGCCCAAGCCCTACCCATGCCGCGGTTCCGCGGCCATTAAGAGCCTACAACTAAAGGAAATTTTACCATAATTTAAATAGGCTCTGAATAAGTCTTCCTAGGGCTATTTTTGTAATTTTAGACATGCGGATCAAAATGTAACCTAGGGTTTCTATTTCCTATAAATAGAACTCTAAAGCTTGTAATTTCCTATGCCTCCTTTTAATAAAATACAAATTTCTTTATGGAGAGCATCGGTGCCTCTCTTCAATTCATCTATTCAGATCTGACAAGCCTGCGTAAATGGTTGGAGAGATCCATCTGTAAAGTAAGTAGATTTATTTATTTCCTTGCCCTAGATAATTTCAATTCCTGTCCCAGATTAAATTTATTTTCCTGCCCTAGTATAGATTTTATTTATCTGCCCTAGTTATAACTTTCAATTAATCGCCCTAGGTAGAATAATTAGGTTTTTAGATTTAATAACCAATCCGAACACCCTTCGGAATTAACTTGTTAGCGCGATTAGGAGATTCACAAAATCCCTGTGGACCGACCCGTACTCACCGGCTAGCTTCAAGCGACGCCGTTCTTGATTGTGGTAATAGATAGTTTTTGACATACAGGTGGGAGCCCGTAAAAGGAGCCGGCGATGTGGTGCCTTTCCGGCGAGGAGGAGAAGACCGGAGATTCCGCGGGGAGATCGGGACGACGACGAGAATACCGAAGGACACGGATCGCTCGGTATATCTCTTTACCCCTTCTCTTCTTAGCTAGTAGTAGGTTAATGGCCAGATCCGGGTTCATGGTCCACGGTGGCGCCGGTTTAAAGTTAAGAAAAGTTTTTGATTCCGCATTTTGGCCTCGGACAGACGGCCGGGGCGCCGCCGTACACCAACATGGTATCAGAGCCACGCCATTAACCTAGTCTAGCTTGCTCTAACGTGTTTACAAGTTTGATCGATCGGAATTTCCAAAAACCACATTTCCATGTCGCACTCTCTGTCGAATTTTTCCTTGCTCTAAAAATTATTTGGTACATTGGAAAATTACATGCAGGTTTTTTATGAATTCTGTGAAAATTTGGTACGCTGATGTTACTGTAGCGCGGCGGTTTAGCGTCCAAAACCATGTTTTGGCCGCGGAACCGCCGCAGTTTTGTGGCCAAACCGTACCAAATTTCTACAGTGGTTTACTGACATGGAAATAGGGTTTCTGGTATATTCTATTTGGGCCCAGATGTTTCTGAGTGCTACAGTTGTGCTTGGGGCCCACTTCGGAAAATTCAGTCGATCGAAAATTTTAAACATGTTAGTTCACAGTATTTACATTATATCTGCGACCGTGAATGTCACTCGATCGGTAAATCCAGTCTAACTGCTATAGCCCTTTTAGACGGATTTGCGAACGTGACATTCACGTTGATGTTCTGTGTTGTGCTGTGTTGTTGCGGATTGGTCGTGGGGGGTAGCCTGGATGCAATGGTAGTACAGTTTCTGTTGTATTATGTACATTTGATATTGCGGGGCGAGCGTCCGACATGAGGACTGCCGTCACTGCCCATTTGTATATTATTCTTTTGGGGCACGACCGGGGTGAGGTCGATGTACCCGTTGTATGTATATTTTACTTTCTGTACTAGGATTGCCCCAAGGCGGGGTGCACGGATAGCCGGGTTCTAGAAGGCAACGAGCCCGCATCTCATGGCTTTGAGACGGAGGGGGCTTCACTCTAGAATTGGCGGGCTATTGGCCGCACTCGTAGGGGGTAAAGGTTGACCCAGGAGGGTGCCCAAGTTACCGGATTCCGTGAAGTGCTGGGTGGTCCATTCACGTTGCTGAAGGGGGCTGCCTTGCTTCAGGTTTTGGCAGGTAACTTGCCGCGCCCGTAGGGGTCTAGGATTTTATTGCACAGGCTATCCACACGATCAGGGGAACGACGGGTTTCAATAGCGGCTCTATGAAACCCGGGGATCCCAGATATCTGTATTGTTCTGTGATGCTTATTACATTTCTGTGATGTTGCATTTTATCATGCCTTGAGCGAAATATTATATATTGATATATATACTAGTAGATGTTGTATATGTTTTGCATCCGTGCTAGTCCAGTCCTCGCTCTGTCGTTAGTTAAGTAACCTAACGGGTAATGACGGGACCCAGTAGCCAATGCGGATGGCATATACGTACATCATTATTTTCGTTCTTTATTGGTGTGATCAATTGATGGGACTGCGTTGATTCGGATCAATGCAAGTTAAACAAACCTGTTTGATGTTGTTGGAACATTTTTCAAAAAGCTGTTATTGCAAGGACGTTCTCTTTTGTTTTGCACAGTGGTATTCGGTTATGAATATCTAGCACCTCAGTCGACGAGGCAAGGGCCGAGATCCCTTCACCGGGAGTGACCCCTTGGACAGAAGTTTGCGTCTGGGCAATAACTTCATTATAGTCGTTTACTTTTGCTTTGAATCGTGGTATTCAGTTGGAATATCCTGCACCTCATTCTACGGGGAAAGAGCCGAGATCCCTTCACCGGGAGTGACCTCTTTAGCAAAGATTTTCGTCACTATATTTTTATAAAAGGCTATGCTGTTCCTTCAACGATATCATGTTCATTACGTTAAAAGTTTTTCGCCAAAAACTAGACGTAGCCCTCTGTCATTTCTTACGGGTATTATTTAGTATTCGTGCTGTGTTTGTTGACTGTGTCAAGGCGTAGTGTACGGTAGCTAAGTAGTGTTCGTTTGTGGCATATTAATGGGATTGGTTAGGACAGTCGTGCGGCCTTGTTCACTGTGTCAAGGGCTCGTACGGGTGGATTTAATGCAATCCAGGATAATGACGGGTTGAACTTGACTAGGACTCTTTAATTTGTTGACTGTTTCAAGGTCACTTGGGTCCTAGGGGCAAAAATCACATCGGGAGTTTCTAAAGAAACTGAAACTTGCCAGGCATGCGCCTACCTTCTGGAGTGTGATAGCGTGAGTGGATTCCGTCACGTTGTCATGCGATAATAGTTGGATCCCGATTCCTACTGATGAGATGGTTTACTCCTCGGGTGATCGCGACTAATTCTTCTTTCTGGTTTGGGAAAGAATTTGACGTTACAGTGGGAGGTTTCCTGATTAGATAAAGTGATAACCATTCTAATCTAGGATAGAGTGCACGCTGAGTGTTTCTTTTCTCTCTCTCTGGCAGCGACCATGACCCGACCCATGACTATGACTCAGTGACCAAGATTAACAGAACCTTCTTAAAACACTAGATTTTGGATTGTCAGAGTTGCAAACCATATTGCCACTCGTACTTTTACCCTTTTCTCCAGGACACCCTGTATTACTACGAACGTCCAATTCCATTGGACAAAACCATCGTATGGTTATATACGAACTCGAAGGAATTTATTCGAGGATGGTTTCCGGTTCTGGAGAAAACGAATAGGACTATTCAGTTGCCTTTTCCTTTTACCTTCTCTCAGGTTGCGAGTACTCCTTGGTTTAGGAGATAGTACACCTATTACGCAAATTGGATAGTCTTCTTCCAAACCTTAGGCTGGTGCCGAACGGTGGGGAATGAAGAAAACCAATTAGCATAACGATGGTGTACAGAAGGTATTATGTAAAGACAAAGAAAGGGATTAGAAGGAGGGCAAAGTAAATTGCGACTGTTATTCATGACCAAACCAAGTATTTCATTACCACTCCCACTTCACCTTTGTATTTCTCCAGGACACTCCGTATCACTACGAAGATCCACAGTTTATTGGATACTCCATCGTATGGTTATATACGAACTCGAAAGGAACTTGTTCCAGTTCGGGGATGGATTCTGATTCAGGATAAATAGGAAAAAGGTTTATTCAGGTGTCTTTTATCTTCACCTTCTCTCGCATTGCGAGTGCCCCTAGGATTGGGACAGTACACCCATTACGCTTATTGGATAGTCTTCTTCCAAACCATAACCTGGTGCCGAACGGTAGGGAAGGAAGAAAACCATTTGGCCTAAAGGGGTGTGCAGAAGGTAATGACTAAAGACATACGAAGGGATGTGGAGTGATGGCATAGAAATATACGGTTACAGTTGTGAATCTGGATAATGGAAGAGGCATTACTAGGAATACCAGGATACCCCTACGAAACATTTATATGTTTCAGTTTCACTGTGTACTGTTAAAAGAAAACTGATTTCCCAACTAGCCCTTGCTCCAGGGTATGTATTTACCAAGTATGATTCTCACATCTGTATGGTTTTACAGATGATGAGTGGGAGTAAGTTATTGGGAATTAGGTGATCATCCTCATTATATCGGAATTCGTTGTAATTGGTGATATTTGAGGAAGTCACCTGGGTTGTTTGCCGGTCAGCAAATATTTGGTTTTGAATATCCGCTGTTATGCACCAATTTCAAATTGATATATCTGTACGCCTATTTTTATAGAGTGATATATACTTTTTTTTTGAAATTATGTCTATGACAATTACCTATATCAGTGGATGGTTAGGTAAGGAGCATTGAACAACGGTGTAATTCTTCTTAACCATAAGTACAATTTTCAACCTACGACACACAGTGAATGAGTCACTAGACTCAAGGGACTTATACAGAGTATTGTATATTTTCCAGTGTCCATTAGGACAGAGGGGTTGGTCCTCTCACTATATTCTGATTACTTGTGACTTCTCTAGTTCTTAGACATGTGTTTCGTGGAAACACAAGGTCTGTGTTTTGAGAAGTTAAAAGTATAAGATTAAAGTAGAGAACCAGGTATTGCAAGTATCAGGATTCTTCAAGGTGATCGAAGATGTAGATACTTGTGTATGGTATTCAGTTGATAGTAATGATTAAGAGAACTTGCTTCTCTTTCAGTTTACTCATAATTGGAAGCATTCCTAAGTTGAGTAACGCTGATCGGCCTCCTTCCATTTAGTTAACATGCACTGGAGACAGCTGCATGATTTGAATCTGGTTCAATTAAATCAGTGCCTCTGTTTCTGTATTGGATATAGAACAGTTCATATCTTGACATTGTTAAGGTACGGGGAGTTGTCCAGCTTATGCTTAAAACCAGACTCTGGACAACACAAGGCACGTTTCTGTAATGGCTGTTTGTGGGTTGACCCAGGCTATGACGAGGGTTGACTTTCTACCATCTGGAAGATCAATAGTGATATTGTTCTAGACTCGCCACAGTTTTAATAAAAATGGATTTTTTTTCAGAAAATAGTAGTGGGAGTATGGTAGAACTGGAAGTGATTCCAGAACAGCAAACGATTACTGAAAATTTGATAAGAACCTAAAGATTCAATCTGATATGACATTCCATTGGCCACTTCGCAGATACGGTGGGTAACCTCAGGCACCCGAGAGGTACTCCGGTAGCCTCAAGGACGGTGACAGGGAGGTTCTTGTTTACCCAGACTTGCTATTGCTGTTGTTCCAGACTATGAGACCTGGCAGGAGGATGAGTATAGCGTCGTTCTGAACTGATTTTAGAAGCGTACGTGTATATGACTCTGCCAGAGGGTTGTCGTAGTCAGTGGGAGCAGCGGAAACATTGGTGGACAAGTGGCTTATGTCTATTTATAGACTAAAGCAGATGTAGCGGTGATAGATCATCTATTTCTGATATGACAGTCATAGGTTCGACTTAAACAAAATAGAGGATGGATCTGTTAAGAAGGTAGTATGGTGTGATGTCTTGGTATTTGGATGACATACACAGAGTAGGAAGTGATGTTCCTATACTACGATCGGTTATACTTTGGTTGTCACACAGTGGTATCTCCACATGGGACTTAGATATTATATCAGACAATCTGGTTACTAGATCTATGGTTTTAGATCTAGATTTGGGTAGTTTCCCAATCTGGGTACTTAGACAGCATTCTAAAGGTGTTTTAGAATGGATGACTCCTGGCACGGTAGTATACCTGTAGATGATGGAGTCACCCTCTCTAAAGGTGTCTTACAGACTAAAGGGGAGAAGGATGTGCATGATTAGCAGATCACTTGCTTAGGCAATTGAGTCAATCGTGAGATGTCAAGTACCACACCAGATGTTGTTTTTGCACGAGATGCAATAAGTTGATATTAATCCAATCCTGGAGAAACAATCGGAAGCAGTTTTAGAACATAAGTGGATGTTCTAGGGATATGATAACAACAGCCTCATTCGGGAGACAGTTATCATTCCAGGCTTCCAAGGTGACCTGGATGACAGAGAGGTTGTCAGAGTTATAGTTTTTCCTCTGACGAGGGGCAGTATTTTGGACTGGTGGTCCAGGAGGATACTGAGGGAGGCATGGCGCTGAATACTGATTAAGTTCAGTTGACGATACAGTCCAAGAAGTTTGGATTTAGACTTCATTTATGAACTAGGTCCCATCAGATATCCTGACATATTCTAAGACATGTATTGCTCATTTCTGGAGATGACTTTCTCCGCGAACTTGAGATTAAGAGTGACATAGAAAAAACATCAAAGCGGATCCACTCACTGAGGCTATTCCTCGAACGCAACAGTTTCGCGAACGAGCTTTGTGAGACTGACTAGTAGAGGAGTTGGGTGTTCGGTATCACACGGGCTGTGAGTATGCGACATCGTAAAAATTAGCCTTAAGTGCAAGTGGGAGATTGTTGGAGATAGTGCCCTCAGAGTCGATTATTGGATCATAGGCACGTGATTGCAATGATTGAGGGAGGACCTATGCCGGTAGGACAGTCTTACTCAAGATGATAATATGCCATCTGGTTTATCTTTATCATCGTATACTGCTTTAGGTGACCTTACAGGTCACTATTGCACGTTGATAGAGCCCCTAGGGTTCTTGCTTGACTGCCAACAGTATGATGGTGATCATATACGTGGGAGCTGGGGTCTATAAGCACATCCTTAAAAGGTCCCTAGTCGTAGGAGTTTCGAGACAGGGCATCGATACTCCAGAATAGACTAGTGTATACAGTCGAGACCCCGACGAGGGGCGGTGGCCGGTCTCACAAGCCACTGGTGTCAGTTGGTTCACCTAAGATGTATACAGGTGCTCATTGGGTTATGAGTACACCGGACAGGACTCGCCGGGAACATGCTAGTTGGTCTTATACCTGACGTCAGATAGCAGTTCCCTAGTGACATGTATACAGGTTAGTTCATCGACCTGAGATCGTCACTTGTCTCGTGTGAGTTCCAACTGTACTTTGATTGCTACCCTACCACGGCTCAAAGTATTCGTGCAAACAGGTTTTAGTTGGGTACAGTCCCGAGCCACATTGAGGCAGTGAGCGGATCTGCAGGGGTTCGTCTCTCCCGGTATTAAGGGTGAGGTCGCGCTGTGTCTAGGAGAGCCATTACACAAAGCCCTCGGCCGAGGCAGGAGATTTACTAGTAGGTATTCTAATAGTATCTCAGGGTGTTCTAGGCTACACTCCGACACGACTTGTACCACTTTTGGGGGTCTGACTTTTACCAACCCCCTAGGCCCGCCATGCGATACTAATAGATGAACGGACAGGACTGTATGGATATTATCACTGACAGGCTCAGTAGGGTGTCAGGATGAGTTCGCTCATCGACGTCCCTTTTGGTCAATACCTGGTAGCCCATTACGTATGGCTAATACCTCTGACGTGCTAGTGGTTAAATCCACAACCAAAGTATTGACGAGTCTTTAGAGTCCCCCACAGACAGTTGCTCGAGTTTCGGGCGAAACGCTGTAGAGGTCGTATGGAGATATGGCAGGGTTCGATCAGATACGTGCGGTATTGCACGGATCATGAACGAATGGATAATACTAGCGGGCTTTGGTTTAAGCCGGATCCTAGTATTGTACAGTGTAGATTTTGCCTCTTTACATTTGTATTCGGTCGAAATACAAATGCGGGTATGTATATACAGAAGCGGGGTTTTCCTGTAATTTATTACGGGATCTGTTTTCTGAAGTTGCCAGTTTGCTTTCTGTTAGTTATATGTATGCCCTAGAGGCCATTACTATACATAGGATGTATATTGTAGTGGATGCTTGGACATATATAGGGAGGACTTTCTTGCCCGACATGATAGTATGCTATCTGTTTGCTCTTTACCTTAACGTGTACACTGATTGTCTCTCTGTTACATGTTGGTAAAGTCCTTAGGATGTTTAATTGACTACCTGGACTATGATGCGGATCATACTAGTGGGGACATGGTAGTCCATAAGTACATCCTTCAAGGTCCTAGTCGTGGGTGTATCGAGACGGGGCATCGATATACCAGAGTAGACTAGCGTATACCTTCTCGACCCATAAAGATGGGCAATGGATGATCCCATATCCATTGGTGTTTGACATCAGAGATGGTGTACGGGTGCTCAGTGGAGACTGGGTACACTGGACGGACTTGCCGAGAACTCCCAGATGGTATTATACCTCACGTCAGATGGCAGTTCTCCGGTGACACTGGTACAGAGTAGTCTGTTGACCCGAGATCGTCATAGAGTCTTATGTGATTCCCACTGTGCTTTGATTTCCACCTTACCACATCCAAGAGGGCATGCAAAACGGTGGTTTTTGGGTACAGTCCCGAATCATATGGAGGCAATGAGCGATAGGAGGGGATTCGTCTCTCCCGGTATAAGGAGTTGATGTTGCGCTGTGTTCGATTGGCTATAACCGGAAATCCTTGGCCAGGGTTGCTAAGATTTTTTGGTAAGTGTTACCAGTAGTTTCTCGAACTATTATAGACCTCATTTCGACACGACTTATCGAGCTATTGGGGTGCTATTGGGGTCTGACGTTTACCACCCCTAGGCAAGATATGCGACATATCAGTCGACGAGACCGGACTGTACGGTAAGTGTTACTGGTTGGATTCAGAGGAGTGTGAGCGGGCTTGCTTGTTGATCTTCTATTCGCTCAATACCTGGGTGGCCGTTACGTTTAGCAGACCGCTTGCGGCTTGTGGGTGTTTGATATGATCATCGCCTACTGCCGGCGTATTGACGAGTCCTTAGAGTCCTACACAGAGGTTTCCTGGCTCAAGCGAAACGAAATAGGAGCACATATGAGATATGTGCGGGACCAAGAATAATACCAGTATGTGATACTGAATTCTATTCTCGCGATTTGTATCATCGTACGGTTATATAAGAAAGAGCCGGGTTACCGAATCAAATATTGATTCTATATATTGATACACTTGATATTAGTCGGTTATGTGCAGTATGACCGTATCATTAAATCAAGTGTTGATTTAATGATTTAATGTACAATTATATATTAGATATATTACTTTACATTAACTAGTATTTGTTCACTTAAGATGGATTTTCTCACTTGATGTGCATATTGTATATATGATATATGTTTGTGCACTAGTTTGTATCATGTTTGATGATACATGCAAACTTGGGTGTGTGTATGCTTTAAACCATGTTTAGGTTAATGGTTAGGGTTTTAACTTATTTATTTATTTTATTTATTTTGTTTTGGAAAAAACAAAATGCTGGCTTTATTTGTTTTCATTCTTGAAGTTTCATGAAGCTTCAACCATTTTGTTTTTTTCTTAACCAAACCATTACACCTAACCCTAGTTTATTCTCTACATGTGTTTTCTTCACCCATGGTTGCATTATGATAAGCATCACTTGATTTATTATTTTGAAGTTAATTCATTTCTTTTTCTTTCTTCTTCTTCTTCTTCATGAAGAGAAGAAATCATTGCTAGAAAATTCCAAGTGATGAATCCAAGTGAGAAATCCAAATCCAAAGTGAACCCACTTCCTATTTCTTCATCCTCTACCACTTACCATATTGTAGAGTGTGTTATCCTCACAAGTTTCATGACCTAGTGAAGATGGAGCTTGAGTTTGAGTCGCCTCGACGTAGATCAACTTCGGCATCGAAGTCAACGACCTAGCCCGCCCATTTCTCCGATGAAACCGACGCTAGAGTCCGGGATTTCGATGATCGCAGCGGAGGGACGTCAACACGGATCTAGAGAAGTGGATGACCGGATCTACAAAGGTTGTAGTCTCTTTCATTTAGCGATAAAGTTGTTTACTTGCATGTTTCGCCTTACCTCTAGTTAACAATCTAGTATTAGGGTTTCTCGGCACATGTAAAATTTGATTTTGGCATGGTTGATCAGTTGTGGAACCTCTTGAGTGTGCCTAGGAACCCTGCAGTGGTATCAGAGCCTAGCTAGAGCCTTAGGCGATGTGTAGACGATGTTAGAAACCCGATCGAACCCCGAAACCCTAATCGATACCTCTTTCTGTACATTTTCTGAAATTGTGGATTTTTCCAGATTAAAAATATCCAAAAAATTCAGCAGGGTTTTGTATGAGTTACTGTGAAGCACGTGCCCTTGATTCGACAGATGCGCCGCGGAACCGCGGCCCCACCCTGGCTTGCGCAGCGGTTCCGCGGCCAAAGTGATGAATCAATGCACGTGGTTTGCACCGTAATTTGTTTCTGTAAGTGCTGTATTTTCTAGGAATTTTTAATATTTACTCAAGAGTTGAGTTTTCTAGGTTGTATTAGGGACTCGGTGTTTCGATCGGGAAGTTTAACTTCGTCTGTGTTTTTCCGGATAATTTTAGAAAATGTTGAAAAGTTCGACCGGATATAAATACCCAATTTTTCCACTATCGGGAAATTTCCAAGTGTTGAATCTTTCCGTAGTCTATGAACGTTCGAAGTAGTGCAAGTAACGCGATGGACCCTCTAGAAGACAACAAACCTTAACTCGATTATGTGACCGTCTTGAACTGCCCTTTGAACCTTAGGGTTTGGGGCAGTACGGTGTGCCACATGTGAGGCGTTGGCTTGACCCTTCTACGGATGGACCGTTGGTACTGAGGCATGAAGTGAATGTTTTTAAACTTATTTCATGTGTTGAGCTGTTTCGGGAAAACTTGGGTGTTTGATTGTTCGATCGAAAAGTTTAACATTTTTCTATTTATCTGGAATGTGATACAATATTTGGTATTCACAAGTAGTTATGAGATAACTAAAATGAATGTTATAAACATAGCACTTTAGTCTCACTTGATCGGTTGCCACGGGATTTTGATGTGATCAAAAGTCCATCGCAATCACGTAGCATACGCGGATACTCGCCGGATAAACTTAATAGACAGCTACACCCCTTAGCCCCGACCAAGTGACTGTAGGAGAACCCCGTCACCGAAAGCATCCGTTCGGGTGCACGCGGTAGCGGTGTTCCGCCTTAGTACACTTCGTCGACGGTATCGGGGGTGTGGCCGTCTACTAAAGTTTGCGACGAGCATTCGATCAAATGTCGGGAATCTTGTTGAATTGCCCGACTTGATATTGAAAAGAGTTTTCGATAATGAGACTAAAATGCGGGGTTTATAATTGTTAGGCATGCGATATCTAAGGAATTCATTTGGTTTGGCATGCGATGTCTAATGAGTTTGCGGATTCCAACTGTTGTAGTTTTACACTTTCTTTTCTGTGACCGTAAGTGTAATATGTGATATCGCCGGTTTCATTGCTATATGTCAACGACAATTGGGATGGGCATATTTACTTACGTTGATGACATGTGATGTTATGTGTTGATGGATATGTTATATTGGATCGTCATGTTTGAATAGCCGGGGGTTTTATGTGAGATGAGTGTTTTTCATTTTCATTCATGTAAAAAATTTGTATGTAATATTCTTTTATTGGGGCACTTCCGGGTTGAGGTTGATGTCACCATTTGTATATTATTTACTTTTCCGCACTAGGATAGACCCAAGGAGGAGAGCACAAGTAACCGGGTTCTAGGGTCCAGCGGGAGACCATCTCGAGGAGTCGAATCCGGGTCTCCTAACCCTAGAATTGGTAGGGTTGCTTGCCTCTCTCGTAGGGGTCTAGGGGTGTGGGATTGGCTATTCATCACGACCGTGGAATCAGTGTTTTATACTGGCTCAAATTAAAACACGGACGTCCTAGTATATCCAATATTTCATATGATATTTTCTGCTGCGTTATCTGTGATGTGATCATGTGATATGTTCAGATAGATATTGTATATAGTATATATGATATATTATATAGACGTTGCTTATGTTTTACACCCGCGCTAGCCCTGCCTCGCTCAGCCGTTAGTTACCTAACCTAACGGTGCAGACGGGACATCGAGGTGAATGCGGATGGCATAAGCGTCCGTCGTATTTATCTGTGATGTTTAGGTGCTTAAATGATGGGAATTCAATAATAAGATTAATGAAAGAAAAAGAAACCTAAAAGATGTTGTGGAATCGAATTTTCAAGAACAGGTAGCTACATTTCTTGCCTTGCATCGCGGTGTTCCTTGTAGAACATCCTGCACCTTATTCGATAAGGAAAGGGCCGAGATCCTTTAACCGGGAGTGACCCCTTTAGCAATAACTGGCAGATGCTACAACCCTCGGTTTGTCTTTTGATTGCTTCTATAGTTCTTACTTTGCACAGCGGTATATATATGATATATCCTGCACCTTATTCGATGAGGAAAGGGCCGACGATCCCTTCACCGGGAGTGACCCCTTTAGCAAAACTAGAAAAGCCTAAAAAACACTCCATTTTAAAATCATTTGATTCTACAACGATATCAAGTTCAATACGCAATAGGTTTTCAGAAAAACCTGTCGCAGCCCTCCGTCATTTCAGATAAGTCCTACTTAGTATTCGTGCTACGTTTGTTGGCCTGCGTCAAGACGTAGTGTGCGGTAGCTAACTAGTGTTTATCTGCTTATGCATATGATGTAGATTGGATTAGGGTAGTCGTGCGACTTTGTTGGCCTGCGTCAAGGGTCGTGCGGGTGGGTTTAATTCAATCAAGAAATGACGGGTTGAACTTGACTAGCGGACTATGGTTTGTTGGCCTGCGTCAAGGTCATAGGACGCTAGGGGCAAAATATTATCGGGAATTTCAAGTGTTGAAATTTGCAATGAGATTGCATACCTTCTATGAAATAGTTGGATCCCGATACCCGCTGTGAGTAAAAGTTATTCCTGGGAGAGTTTTATACTTTACAACTAGCCGATCAAGTAGGTGTCTAGAAAGGTGTCAACGGGGTTACGTCCCTGGGAAAACGAGGTTTACATTAATTAGGTTCGTGCGAAAGCACGGGGGACCTCCCTCAAAGTACCGACACCGGCCTGGCTGAAAGATTGGCGAACTTGTAGCGTGTAATTAATCCCGGCTAGTCTTTCCTTTTAGGGTTTGAAGGAAGTTTTGATAAAAACAGTGGGAGCCATCCTGATTAGATAAAATAATAACCAATCTAATCTTGCAAGAGTGCACGTAGAGTGTTTTCTTCTCTCTCTCTCCAGGTAGCGACCATATCACGCCTTAATCAAGATAATAATATGGATGTATTGACCGAACCCGCTTGTTATACTGAGCTGGAGAACGTTAGTCCCGCTCCTACTTATAAATGTTATAAGACAGAGCAGGAAATTGGGGATTACCAGAATTCCCGTGCCGCCCAAACGAAGAAAGTGCTTGAGATGAAGCTCCTTCGGGTGTGTTCATTATAAAGAACTGTTTCTCAGTGTCCTCTACGTCCTAGGTATTAGATACCGGATCAGGATCCCGCAAATGTAATCCGTTACATGGGCTACAGAAAGGTAGAGAACTGAGAACGGGTGATAAGTTTCATGAGACAGAAAACGGTGCAAGTGTTGCAGCCAACTCTGTTGGTAATTGTCACCATGTATTTCCAAATACATTGATTCTGAACAAATGCTATTAGATACCGAACCTGATATACAAAATCATATCAATCTCTTTATTTATTAAAGAAGGATATAATTTTGTATTGTTGAATAATGTTTTGTACATTTCCTATATCGGTTCAGGCACGTTATCTAAAAGCATTAACGTTCTAAATCAAACTACAGTTCCTAGCATACAGAACACAGACGAGAGGAAGAGTTCAGAAATGAACGGATCCTTCTTGAGGTATTGTAGACTAGGCCATATCAATGCGACCCGACTAGCTGAAGTTACATATAGATGCATATTTGAATTAGTTTGAATTTACATCTTGTGAAACTTGCTGGTCATGTCACAGATATAAGATGACCATAGGTCTGTTTAATGGAAACAGAGAAAGAGTTAGTGAACTTTTGGGATAAAACATGCTAATGTATGGAGGTCCCCTGTCTACACATTATAGGGTTCCTAGGCACACTAATGAAGTCTCGCAAGGCATCAAACATGGCTAATTCAAATTTTACATGTGCCTACAAACCCTAATACGGATCGTTAACTAGATTTATAGGCTATGCGATGCAAGTAAACGACTTTAAGAAAAAGGAAAGAAGCTACAATCTTTGTAGATCCGGTCCTCCACCTCCTAGGCTCCGTGATGACGTCCCTCCGCTGTCCAAATTGAATCCATGACTCTAGCATCGGCTTCATCGGAGAAAAGGGCGGACTTGGTCGTCGGTTCGATGCCGAAGATGATCTACGTTGAGGCATCACAAGATCAAGCTCCAAGTTCACCAAGCCATAAAAACTTGTGAAGGAAACACCCTATACTACTTGGCAAGAGGTAGAGGATGAAGAAATAGGAGGTGGGTTCACTTTAGAATTGGATTTCTCACGTGATTTCTCAAGTTGCCATTGGTGTAGAAAGCTTTTCTTTTTCTTGCTCATGAAGAAGAAGAAGAAAAAGATATGATAAGTGTTTTTTTTTAAATTAGATAAATAAATCAATACTTATCATTTACTAACCTTTGGTTAAGTGTAGAGAATGCACTATGGTTAGTTCATATGGTTAGGGTTAAGCATGAGACAAGAATGGTGACTTAGTCAATGTTTCATGAATGTTCAACTAAAAACAAATAAAGCCACCATTCATCTTTCTCTTTTCCAAAATGAATAAGATAAATAAATAGATAAATAAGTAAATGGAAAAACAAAACCCTAATCATTAGTTTAACCATGGTTTAATTCTTTACACTTAACCAAGTAAGCATGTATCATCAAACATGATACAATCATGTGCACAAATGTATATCACATATACAACTTGCACAATTGAAGTGAGAAAATCCATTTAAAGTGAACCAATACTAGTTATTGCAAAGTAATATATCAAATATATAATTATACATTAAATCATTAAATCAACACTTGATTCAACGATCCGGTCATGTCGCATATAACCGGCTAGTATCCAATGGATCGGCTTATCGAGTCAATCCTTGATTCGATAACTAGGTTATATCGCATACAACCATTCGACACATTCATCGCGAGAATGAAACACGGTATCACATGCACGCATTATTCTCGGTCCCGCACATATCTCATATGCGCTCCTATTTCGTTTCGCTTGAGCTAGGAAACCTCTGTGTAGGACTCTAAAGACTCGTCAATACACCGGCAGCAGGTGATGATCATATCAAACACCCGCAAACCGCAAGCGTTCTGCTAAACGTAACGGCCACCCGGGTATTGAGCGATCAGAAGATCGACGAGCAAGCCCGCTCACACTCCTGTGAATCCAACCAGTAACACTTACCGTACAGTCTGTTCGTCTGATATGTCGCATATCTCGCCTAGGGGTGGTAAACGTCAGACCCCATTAGCTCGATAAGTCATGCCGACGTGAAGTCCATGACATGTGTGAAACTACTGATAACACTTACCAGTAGGTCACTGCAACCCTGGCCAGGGATTTCCTGTTATGGCCAGTCGAGCATAGCGCAACATCAACCCCCAATACCGGGAGAGACGAATCCCCTCCTATCGCTCATTGCCTCCATGTGAATCGGGACTGTACCCAAAAACCACCTGTTTGCACGACTCAGTAGAGCCGTGGTAGGATGGAAATCAAATCACAGTGGGAGACACACAAGACTCTATGACGATCTCGGGTCAACAGACTAAGCTGTACCAGTGTCACCAGAGAACTGCCATCTGACGTGAGGTATAATACCATCTGGGAGTTCTCGGCGAGTCCGTTCAGTGTACCCAGACTCCACTGAGCACCCGTATACCATCTCTGATGTCAAACACCGATGGATATGGGATCATCCATCGCCCATCGCATGGGTCGAGAAGATATACGCTAGTCTACTCTGGAATATCGATGCCCCGTCTCGATATTCCCTCGACTAAGAACATTGAAGGATGTACTCATGGACTATCCAGGCCCCACTAGTATGATCAGCATCACAGTCCTGGAAGTCGAGTACACATCCTAAGGGCTTTATCAACATGTAACAGAGAGACAGAAAGTATACACGTTGAGATAAAGAGCAACCAGATAGCGTACTATCATGTCGAGCAAGAAATTCCTACCTATATATGTCCCAGCAACCACTACAATATACATCCAATGTACAGTAATGGCCTCTAGGGCATACATATAACTAACAATCTCCCACTTGCACTAGGGCCATCTGTAGCAGTGGTTGCAGTATCACATACTCAACCATCCCCTAAAAGTCTCTCTTTGGGAAAAGGCCTTTGTGAGTGGATCCGCCGTGTTGTCCACTGAGTCTACTCTCCTAACCTCGATCATCCTGGAGATCAACTATCTCCATGATCAGGTGATGCTGCCTCAGAATATGTCTGGGTCACTGATGGGACCGGGGTTCCTTGGCCAAAACCATAGTTCCATTGTCATACAATGGTATGAACCTAGTTCATCTTATGAACCAATATACACCCAAACTGCCTCTTTGGTAGTATCTTTAATAGCGATGTTACCAGCCTTTATCGTCTAGTTTGCCACGGTATCTAGCTTGGAACTTTTCCAACATATCGTCCCTTTACCGAGGGTAAAGACAATGCCTGCGACTGACATTCAGTCGTCCTTATCACTCTGGAACTTTTCCAGTGATTCTCCCCAGGATCGAGAAGGTATCACCTTTATCCTATTTGGAGAATCCATGTCATAATAGGAGATTGACCGACGCAGTATAGGAAACTCTTTTCCTATCAAGAGTATGTTGTCTACGTACAATACGAAGATGACCACCTTACTATCTACTACCTTTTTGTATATACAAGGTTCGTCTACCATTTTGATGAAGTCAAACACTTTGACTATCATATCAAAACAGACGTTCCAACTCCGCGATGCCTGCTTCATTATGTAGAGCAACTTGCACATGTTTCCGCTGCTCCCACTGTTTTCGAAGCCCTCTGGCTGTGTACTTATAGACTTTCTATTCTAAATCAGTATTTAGCCATGGCAAGTAGGATATCGCAGTCATGGTATGTAGCCATGGCAAGTAGGATCTGGATGGACTTAAGCATAGTCCCTGGAAAAGGTTTCATCATTATCCGTGCCTGGTCGATGACGAAAACCTTTAACAAGTCTAGCTTTGAAAGTCTCAACTTTTCCATCTACACCAAGTAATCTTCTCAAGATATACTTGCTCTTGATGGGGATTTAACCCTTCAGATATCGCAACTAAAGTCCTTACTTTGTTGGTGTACATGGATTCCATCTCAGATTGCAAAGCATCCAGCCATTCTTACAGAGTCCCTACTCTTGATGGCCTGCTCGAAACTAGTTGGGTCATCATCTCATGATGCTATCCTTGCTCCCACTGTCATCGAGAAACCGAAGTATCTCTCAAGCAGGTGAGGAACCCTGCTAGATCGGTGGAGAGACTGAGGTTCGTCGGGAACTATTGAATCCTTTGGTTCTGTCAAATCAACAGCTGCAGTTTTTTATAGCTGGAACCTTTCCAGTTCTACAGAACTGATCTTGCCTCGATCTTGTACGGATTTTGCTTTTGACATAGGCCGGACAATCCCAAATCTTAACTTACTTAAGAGATAGGCTCTTCCCATACCATATCTCATATGGAATGATAGGCAGTGATCTGATTCGAACCTAATTCAATAGGTACGCAGCTTCTCAAGCGCATAACCCCAAAATGAAATAGGTAACTCAGTAATACTCATCATAGAGCACACCATATCTAATATTGTGCGATTGCTCCGCCCTGATACACCGTTGTGCTGTGGTGTATTCAGAGGAGTAATACGGACAGAGAATCTCATTTTCTTTTAGAATAGTCCAGGAATGCCATGCACAAGTATTCTCCTCCCTGATCTTATCATAGGACATAATACTTATACCCGGTTGTTGGTTCTCTACTTCTAACTTATATTCTGTGAATATCTCAAAAGGTTCGGACTTGTGTTTCAACAGGAACATATGTCAGAATCTTGAGAGATCATCAGAGAACGTAATGAAGTATAAAGAACCAGTCCTGGCATGTGTAGACAGGGGACCTTACATACATCGTAATGTATCAGTCCCAAGAGTTTACTAACACTTTCTCTATTTCCAACAAACAGAGCTATGGTCATCTTATCTTAGTGACATGACTGGCAAGTTTCACAAGATATAAATTCAAACTGATTTAAATATGCATCTAAAATGTAACTCCAGCCAGTCGGGTCGCATTGATATGACCTAGTCTACAACGCCTCAAGAATGATTCGTTCATTTCTGAACACTTCCTCTTGTGTGTATTCCGTATACTAGGAACTGTAGTTTGATTTAGAACATCATTGCTTTTAGATAACGTGCCTGAACCGATCAACTTTTGATATAGGAAATGTTCAAAACATTATCCAACAATACAAAATTTTATCATTTCTTTACTTGTAAAGAGAGTGATATGATTTTGTATATCAGGTTCGGTATCTAATAGCAATTGTTCAGAATCAATATATTAGTAATATAGGGTGATAGTGACCAACAGACTTGGCTGCAACACTTGCCCCATTTTCTGTCTCATTAAACTTATCACCCGTTCTCAGTTTTTCTACCCTTTTGTAGCCCTATGTAACAGATTACATATCTGGGATCCTGATCCGGTATCATATACTCAGGATGCAGAGGATACTGAGAAACAGTTCTTTATAATGAACACACCCGAAGGAGATGCATCATATGCACTTTCTTCGTTTGGGCGGCATGGGAATCCTGGTATTCCCTATTTCCTGCTCTATCTTATAACAATTATAAGCTGGAGCGGGACCAACTTTCCCCAGCTCAGTATAACAAGCGGGTTCGGTCAATACATCCATATTATTATCTTGATTAAGGCGTGATATGGTCGCTACCTGGAGAGAGAGAGAAGAAAACACTCAGTGTGCGTTCTTGCAAGAATAGATTGGTTATTATTTTATCTAATCAGGATGGCTCCCACTGTTTTTATCAAATCTTCCTTCAAACCCTAAAAGGAAATACTAGCCGGGATTAATTGCACTCTACAAGTTCGCCAATCTTTCAGCCAGGCCAGTGTCGGTTCTTTGAGGGAGGTTCCCCGTGCTTTCGCACGGACCTAATTACAGTAAACCTCGTTTTCCCAGAGGCGTAACCCCGTTGACACCTTTCTAGACACCTACTTGATCGGCTAATTGTAAAGTGCAAAACTCTCCCAGGAGTAACAATTACTCGCAGTGGGTATCGGGATCCAACTATCACATAGAAGGTATGCAATCTCATTGCAAATTTCGACACTTGAAACTCCCGATAATGGTTTTTACCCCTAGCACCTATGACCTTGGCTAAGGTCAACAAATCATAGGTACTGGTCAAGTTCTACCCATCATTTCGTGATTAATTAGACCCACCGACATGACCCTTGGCTAAGGTCAACAAAGCCACATGACTGTCCTAACTAATCGCATCATATGCTGTGTAGGAAGACATCACTTAGCTACCGCACACTACGCCTTGGCTATGGTCGACAAACGTAGCACGAATACTAAGTACTCTACTTTCTAAAATGACGGAGAGTTGCGAATGGTTTTTATGAAAACCTTTAACGCTTTGAACTTGATCTCGTTGCGGAATCAAATGGTTTTTAAATGGAATGTTTTTGAAGCTTTTCTAGTTTTGCTAAAGGGGTCACTCCCGGTGAAGGGATCGTCGGCCCTTTCCTCGTCGAATGAGGTGCGGGATATATCATATATATCACTGTGCAAAGCAGAAACTATAGAAGCAATCAAAAAAAAACCGAGGGTTGTAGCATCTGTCAGTTATTGCTAAAGGAGTCACTCCTGGTGAAGGGATCTCGGTCCTTTCCTCATCGAATAAGGTGCAGTATGTTCTATAATGAACACCGAGATGCAAAGCAAGAACTGTAGCTACCTGTTTTTATTTTGAAATTCGATTCCACAACATCAATTAGGTTTATTTTCTTTCATTAATCTCATTAATGAATATCCCATCATTTAAATCCACCTAAACATCACAGATAAATATAACGTACGCTTATGCCATCCGCATTCGCCTCGATGTCCCGTCTGCACCGTTAAGTTAGGTAACTAATGCCAGAGCGAGGCAGGGCTAGCACGGGTGTAAAACATAAGCAACGTCTATATATAATATATCATATATACTATATACAATATCTGTCACAGAACATCACATGATCACAGATAAATCACAGCAGAAGATACATATGAAATATTGGATATACTAGGACGTCCGTGTTTTCAATACGAGCCGGTATAAAACACGGATTCCACGGTCGTGATGAATAGCCAAACCCACACCCCTAGACCCCTACGAGAGCGGCAAGCAACCCTACCAATTCTAGGGTTAGGAGACCCGGGCTCGACTCCTCGAGATGGTCTTCCACTGGACTATAGAACCCGGTTACTTGTGCTCCCCTCCTTGGGTCTATCCTAGTGCGGAAAAGTAAATAATATACAAAGGGTGACATCTTCCGCAACCTGGAAGTGTCCCAGCAAAAAAATATTACATACAAGTTTTTACATGAATGAAAATGAAAAACACTCATCTCACATAAAAAACCCCGGCTATTCAAACACGATGATCCAATATAACATATCCAGCAACACATAACATCACATGTCATCAACGTAAGTAAACATGCGCATCCCAATTGTCGTTGACATATAGCAACGAAACCGGCGATACCACATATTACACTTACGGTCACAGAAAAGAAAGTGTAAAACTACAACAGTTGGAATCCGCAACATCCTCAGACATCGCATGCCTGACCAAATGAATTACTTAGACATCGCATGCCTAACAATTATAAACCCCGCATTTTAGTCACAAAATCGAAAACACTTTTCAATATCAAGTCGGGCAATTCAACAAGATTCCCGACATCCTGATCGAATGCTCGTCGCAAACTTTAGTAGGCGGCCGCTCCCCCGACGCTGTCGACGAAGTGCACCAAGGCGGAACACCGCTACCGCGAGCACCCGAATGGATGCTTTCGGCGACGGGGTTCTCCTACAGTCACTTGGTCGGGGCTATGGAGCGAGGCTGTCTATTAAGTTTACCCGGCGAGTATTCGCGTACGCTACGTGATTGCGACGGACTTTTGATCACATCAAAATTCCGTGGCAACCGTTCAAGTGAGACTAAATTGCTAGATTTACAACATTCATTCAGTTATCTCATAACTACTTATGAATTCCAATTATTGTATCACATTCAGGATAAATAGAAAATGTCAAACTTTCTGATCGAACAATCGAACACCCAAGTTTTCCCGAAACAGATCAACACAAGAAACAAGTTTAAAAACATCCAGTTCATGCCTCAGTACCAATGGTCCAGCCGTAGAAGGGTCAAGCCAACGCCTCACATGTGGCACACCGTACTGCCCCAAACCCGAAGGTTCAAAGGGCAGTTGAAGACGGTCACATAATCGAGTTAAGGTTTGTTGTCTTCTAGAGGGCCCATCGTGTTACTTGCACTACTTAGAACGTCTTTAAACCACGGAAAAATCCAACATTTGGAAATTTCCCGACAGGGTAAAAATTGGGTATTTTTATCCGGTCGAACTTTTTAACATATTCAAAAATTATCCGGAAAACACACACTGACAAAATTAGACAATCCGGTCGAAACACCGAGACCACAATACAACCCAGAAAATTCAACTCTTGAAAAAATATTAAAAATTCCCAGGAAAACCAGCACCAGAAAATAGGAATTACTGTGCAAAAAGTATTGGGCATTGTGACAATATGGCCGCGGAACCGCCGCAGAAGCCTTGCTTCTGCCGCGGTTCCTCCGCACTCTTGTTGAATCATGGACACGTGTTTCACAGTAATTCTTAGGATTCCCTGCTGATTTTTCTGCATATTTTTAATATAGAAAAATCCACAATTTACAAAATTGTCCAGAGAGCATGTTTAGGGTTAGGGTTTTCGGTCCGATCGGATTTCTAACTCCGTCAACGCATCGCCTAAGGCTCTAGCTAGGCTCTGATACCACTATAGGGTTCCTAGGCACACTAATGAAGTCTCGCAAGGCATCAAACATGGCCAATTTAAATTTTACATGTGCCTACAAACCCTAATACGGATCGTTAACTAGATTTATAGGCTATGCGATGCAAGTAAACAACTTTAACAAAAAGGAAAGAAGCTACAACCTTTGTAGATCCGGTCCTCCACCTCCTAGGCTCCGTGATGACGTCCCTCCACTGTCCAAATTGAATCCATGACTCTAGCATCGGCTTCATTGGAGAAAAGGGCGGACTTGGTCGTCGGTTCGATGCCAAAGATGATCTACGTCGAGGCATCACAAGATCAAGCTCCAACTTCACCAAGCCATAAAAAACTTGTGAAGGAAACACCCTATACTACTTGGCAAGAGGTAGAGGATGAAGAAATAGGAGGTGGGTTCACTTTAGAATTGGATTTCTCACTTGATTTCTCAAGTTGCCATTGGTGTAGAAAGCTTTTCTTTTTCTTGCTCATGAAAAAGAAGAAGAAAAAGATATGATAAGTTTTTTTTTTAAATTAGATAAATAAATCAATACTTATCATTTACTAACCCTTGTTTAAGTGTAGAGAATGCACTATGGTTAGTTCATATGGTTAGGGTTAAGCATGAGACAAGAATGGAGACTTAGTCAAAGTTTCATGAATGTTCAACTAAAAACAAATAAAGCCACCATTCATCTTTCTCTTTTCCAAAATGAACAAGATAAATAAATAGATAAATAAGTAAATGGAAAAACAAAACCCTAATCATTAGTTTAACCATGGTTTAATTCTTTACATTTAACAAGTAAGCATGTATCATCAAACATGATACAATCATGTGCACAAATGTATATCACATATACAACTTGCACAATTCAAGTGAGAAAATCCATTTAAAGTGAACCAATACTAGTTAATGCAAAGTAATATATCAAATATATAATTATACATTAAATCATTAAATCAACACTTGATTCAATGATCCGGTCATGTCGCATATAACCGGCTAGTATCTAATGTATCGGCTTATCGAGTCAATCCTTGATTCGATAACTAGGTTATATCGCATACAACCATTCGACACATTCATAGCGAGAATGAAACACGGTATCACATGAATGCATTATTCTCGGTCCCACACATATCTCAAATGCGCTCCTATTTCGTTTCGCTTGAGCTAGGAAACCTCTGTGTAGGACTCTAAAGACTCATCAATACGCCGGCAGCAGGTGATGATCATATCAAACACCCGCAAGCCGCAAGCGGTCTGCTAAACGTAACGGCCACCCGGGTCTTGAGCGATCAGAAGATCGACGAGCAAGCCCGCTCACACTCCTGTGAATCCAACCAGTAACACTTACCATACAGTCCGGTCTGTTCGTCTGATATGTCGCATATCTCGCCTAGGGGTGGTAAACGTCAGACCCCATTAGCTCGATAAGTCATGCCGACGTGAAGTCTATGACATGTGTGAAACTACTAATAACTGTAGGGTTCCTAGGCACCCCAAGGAGGTCTCACAAGGCATCAACCATGCCAATTTCAAAAAATACGGTGCCGAGAAACCCTAGTGTACGGATCGTTGGCTAGAATTCTAGGCGAAACGATAACAAGTTAACACTTAACTATGAGATAACGGAAATACAACCTTTGTAGATCCGGTTCTCCACCTCCATTGCTCCGCAACGAAGTATCCTCGCTGTCCAAATCGAAATCCGGGCTCTTGCGTCGGCTTCATCGGAGAAGAAGCGGGCTAGGTCATCGACGACGTGCCGAAGATGATCCACGTCCAAGCATCACTAGATCAAACTCCACCTTCACCAAGCCATGAAAACTTGTGAAGGAAACACACTCTACGACTTGGCAAGAGGTAGAGGATGAAGAAATAGGAAGTGGGTAAACTTTAGAATTGGATTTCTCACTCATTTTCATCAATCACCATTGATGGAATCTAGTTTCTCTTCTTGAAGAAGAAGAAGAAGAAGAAGATAATTATGATAAGAATTAATAAAAATAGAAAAGAAAATCCATTCTTATCATAACTCTTACCATGGTTAAGTGTAGAGAGAGAACTATAGTTAAGTGGAGTGGTTAGGTTTTAACAAGAGACAAAATGGTGACTTAATGAAAGCTTCATGAAGCTTCATATACAAACAAAGAAAAAGCCACCATTTTCTCACTCTTTTTCTTTTTCCAAATGAATAACTAAATAGAATAAATGAATAAGAAAATAATAAACCCTAACCACTCATAAAACCATGGTTCAATCTTTACACAAACCCAAGTTTGCATGCATCATCAAACATGATACAAGCAAGTGCACAAAATCATATCGCATATGCAATGCGCACATCCGAGCGAGAAAATCCATTTAAAGTGAACCGATACTAGTTAATGCAAAGTAATATATCAAATATATAATTATGCATTAAATCATTAAATCAACACTTGATTTAACGATCCGGTCATATCACATATAACCGACTAGTATCCAATGTATCGGTTTATCGAATCAATCCTTGATTCGATAACTAGGGTATATCGCATATAACCTAATCGATACATTCATCGCGAGAATGGAATACGGTATCACATACACGCATTACTCTCGGTCCCACACATATCTCATATGCGCTCCTATTTCATTTCGCTTGAACCAGGAAACCTCTGTGTAGGACTCTAAAGACTCGTCAATACGCCGGCAGCAGATGATGATCATATCAAGCACCCACAAGCCGCAAGCGGTCTGTTAAACGTAACGGCCACCCGGGTATTGAGCGATCTGAAGATCGACGAGCAAGCCCGCTCACACTCCAGTGAATCTAACCAGTAACACTACCGTACAGTCCGGTCTGATCGTCTGATATGTCGCATATCTCGCCTAGGGGTGGTAAACGTCAGACCCCAATAGCTCGATAAGTCATGTCGATATGAGGTCTATAACAATTCGAGAAACTACTTGTAACACTTACCAGTAAATCTCAGCAACCCTGGCCAGGGATTTCCTGTTATAGCCAATCGAACACAGCACAACATCAACTCCCTATACCGGGAGAGACGAATCCCCTCCTATCGCTCATTGCCTCCATGTGACTCGGGACTGTACCCAAAAACCACCGTTTTGCACGCCCTCTTGGACGTGGTAAGATGGAAATCAAAGCACAGTGGGAACCACACAAGACTCTATGACGATCTCGGGCCAACAGACTACTCTGTACCAGTGTCACCAGAGAACTGCCATCTGACGTGAGGTATAATACCATCTGGGAGTTCTCGGCGAGTCCGTCCAGTGTACCCAGTCTCTACTGAGCACCCGTATATCATCTCTGATGTCAAACACCAATGGATATGGGATCATCCATCGCCCATCTGTATGGGTCGAGAAGGTATACGCTAGTCTACTCTGGTATATCGATGCCCCGTCTCGATACACCCACGACTAGGGACTTTGAAGGATGTACTTACGGACTACCATGTCCCCACTAGTATGATCCGCATCATAGTCCAGGTAGTCAAGTACAGATCCTAAGGGCTTTACAAACATGTAACAGGGAGACAATCAGTGTACACGTTAAGGTAAAGATCAACCAGATAGCATACTATCATGTCGAGCAAGAAAGTCCTCCCTATATATGTCCCAGCATCCACTACAATATACATCCAATGTACAGTAATGGCCTCTAGGGCATACATATAACTAACAATCTCCCACTTGCACTAGGGCCATCTGTAGCAGTGGTTGTAGTATCTTATACTCAACCATCCCATAAAAGTCTCTCTCTGGGAACAGGCCTTTGTGAGTGGATCCGCTGTGTTGTCCTCTGAGTCTACTCTCCTGTCCTCGATCCCCTGGAGATCAACCATCTCCATGATCAGGTGATACTGCCTTAGAATATGTCTGGATCACTGATGGGACCTGCGTTCCTTGGCATAAGCCACAACTCCATTGTCACACAATGGGAGGAACATAGTTCATCTCATGAACCAATATACACCCAAACAGCCTCTTTGGTAGCATCTTAAGTAGCGATGTATCCTACCTTTATCGTCTAGTATGTCACGGTATCTAGCTTGGAACTCTTCCAACATACCGTCCCTTTACTGAGGGTAAAGACAATGCCTGCGACTGACATTCAGTCGTCCTTATCACCCTGGAACCCTTCCAGTTATTCCCCCCGGATCAATTGATACCATCTCACTACAACTAGTGAGTATCCTAACATCCAATTAGATCTATCTCATAGATGCAAATCCAGGATTTAGGAGGTATCACTTTAATCCTTTATAGAGAATCATTGTGATAAACGGAGATTGATCGAGCGTAGCATAAGAAACTCCTTTCTTATCAAGAGTATGTCATCCACGTACTCTACGAGGATCACCACCATACTCCCTACTACCTTTTTGTTTATACAAGGTTCATCTACCATTTTGATGATGTCAAACTCTTTGACTAATTCATCAAAACAGATGTTCCAACTCCGCGATGCCTGCTTTATCCTATAAAGCATCTTGCACACGTTTCCGCTGCTCCCACTGTCTACGAGGCCTTCTGGCTGTGTACTTATAGACGCTCTCTTCTAAAACATCATTTAGAAAAGCAGTCATGACACCCAACCACCAGATATCGTAGTCATGGTATGTAGCCGTGACAAGTAGGATCTGGATGGACTTAAGCATAGTTGCTTGAAAAGGTTTTATCATTATCCACACCTGGTCAATGATGCAAACTTTTAACAAGTTTAGCTTTGAAAGTCTCAACTTTTCCATCTACACCAAGTAATCTTCTCAAGATATACTTGCTCCTGATGGGGATTTAACCCTTCAGATATAGCAACCAAAGTCCATACTTTGTTGGTGTATAAGGATTCCATCTCAGATCGATAAACATCCAGCCATTCTTACAGAGTCTTACTCCTGATGGCCAGGTCGAAACTAGTTGGGTCATCATCTCATGATGCAATCCTCGCTCCCACTGTCATAGAGAAATCGAAGATCTCTCAGGTGGGTGAGGAACCCTACTAGATCGGCGAAGAGGCTGAGGTTCGTTGGAATCTACTTAATCCTTTGGTTCTATCAAATCATCAGCTGCAGTCTGTATAGCTGGAACATTTCCAGTTCTACATAACTGACCTTGCCTCGAGCTTGTCCGGATTTTGCTTTTAGACATAGGCCGGACAACTCCAAATCTTAACTAACTTAAGATATGGGCGCTTCCCTTTCCATATCACATATGAAGTGGTAGGCAACTGATTTGATTCGAACCCTATTCAATAGGTATGCAACTTCATAAGTGCATAACCCCCAAGAAGGAAATAGGTAACTCAGCAGTACTCATCATAGAGCACACCATATCAAATAGGGTGTATCTGCTCCGCCCCGATATACCATCGTCCTATGGTGTATACGGAGGAGTAATGCCGAGAGAGAATCTCATTCTTCTTTAAAATAGTCCAGGATTTCCGTGCTCAAGTATTCTCCTCCTCGATCTCATCAAAGGACATAATACTTATACCCGTATTTTGGTTCTCTACTTCTCGCTTATATTCTGTGAATATCTCAAAAGGTTCGGACTCATGTTTCAGCAGGAACATATGACTGAATCTTGAGAGATTATCAGAGAACGTAATGAAGTATAAAGAACCAGTCCTGGCATGTGTAGACAGGGGACCTTACATACATCAACATGTATCATCCCAAGAGTTTACTAACTCTTTCTCTGCTTCCAGTAAACAGAGCTATGGTCATCGTATCTTTGTGACATGACTGGCAAGTTTCACAAGATGTAAATTCAAACTGATTTAAATATGCATCTATATGTAACTCTAGCTAGTCGGGTCGCATTGATATGATCTAGTCTACAATGCCTCAAGAAGAATTCGTTCATTTCTGAACTCTTCCTCTTATGTGTGTTCCATATATTAAGAACTGTAGTTTGATTTAGAACATCAACGCTTTTAGAAAACGTGCCTGAACCGATCAACTTTTGCTATAGAAAATGTTCAAAACATTATCCAACAATACAAAATTTTATCATTTCTTTACTAATAAAGTGACTGATATGATTTTGTATATCAGGTTCGGTATCTAATAACATTCGTTCAGAATCAATGTATTCGTAATACAGGGTGAAAGTGACCAACAGACTTGGCTGCAACACTTGCCCCGTTTTCTGCCTCATGAAACTTATCACCCGTTCTCAGTTCTTTACCTATCTGTAGCCCTATGTAACATATTACATATCTGGGATCCTGATCTGGTATCACATACCCAGGACGTAAAGAATACTGAGAAACAGTTCTCTATAATGAACACACCCGAAGATGATGCATCAGCATGCACTCTCTTCGTTTGGGCGGCACGGGAATTCTGGTAATCCCCTATTTCCTGCTCTGTCTTATAACAATTATAAGTTGGAGCGGGACCAACGTTCCCCAGCTCAGTATAACAAGCGGGTTTGGTCAATATTCCGTATTATTATCTTGATTAAGGCGTGATATGGTCACTACCTGGAGAGAGAGAGAAGAAAACACTCAGCGTGCGCTCTTACAAGAATAGATTGGTTATTATTTTATCTAATCAGGATGGCTCCCACTGCTTTTTATCAAATCTTCCTTCAAACCCTAAAAGGAAAGACTAGCCGGGATTAATTACACACTACAAGTTCGCCAATCTTTCAGCCAGGCCAGTGTCGGTACTTTGAGGGAGGTCCCCCGTGCTTTCGCACGAACCTAATTAATGTAAACCTGGTTTTCCCAGAGGCGTAACCTCATTGACACCTTTCTAGACACCTACTTGATCGGCTAATTGTAATGTATAAAACTCTCCCAGGAGTAACTCTTTCTCGCAGCGGGTATCGGGATCCAACTATCTCATAGAAGGTATGCAATCTCATTGCAAATTTCAACACTTGAAATTCCCGATAATATTTTGCCCCTAACCTCCTATGACCTTGACAAAGGCCAACAAACCATAGGATGCTAGTCAAGTTCAACCCGTCATTTCCTGATTGAATTAAACCCACCCGCACGGCCCTTGACAAAGGCCAACAAGGTCGCACGACTACCCTAACTCAATCTGCATCATATGCATAAACAGATAAGCACCAGTTAGCTACCGCACACTGCGCCTTGACAAAGGCCAACAAACGCAGCACGAATACTAACTACTACTTATTTGAAATGACGGAGGGCTACGACAGGTTTTTCTGAAAACCTATTGCGTAATGAACTTGATATCATTGTAGGATCGAATGAATTTTAAAATGGAGTGCTTTTGAGGCTTTTCTAGTTTTGCTAAAGGAGTCACTCCCGGTGAAGGGATCGTCGGTCCTTTCCTCGTCGAATGAGGTGCGGGATATATCATATATATCACTGTGCAAAGCAGAACTCTTAAAAGCAATCAAAAGACAAACCGAGTGTGTAGCATCTGCCAGTTATTGCTAAAGGAGTCACTCCCAGTGGAGGGATCTCGGTCCATTCCTCATCGAATAAGGTGCAGGGTAAATCATATATACAGCTGTGCAGAGCAAGAACTGTAGCTACCTGTTTTATTTTGAAATTCGATTCTACAACATCTTAGGTTTCTTTTATTTCATTAATCTCATTAATGAAGTCCCATCATTTAAATACCTAAACATCACAGATAAATACGACGTACACTTATGCCATCCGCATTCGCCTCGATGTCCCCTCGTGTACCGTTAGGTTAGGTAACTAACGCAGAGTGGGGCAGGGCTAGCGCGGGTGTAAAACATAAGTAACGTCTATATAATATATCATATATACTATATATAGTATCTATCACAGAACATCACATGATCATATCACAGATATCGCAGCAGAAGAAACATATGAAATATTGGATATACTAGGACGTCCGTGTTTTTAATACGAGCCAGTATAAAACACGGATTCCACGGTCATGATGAATAGCCAAACCCACACTCCTAGACCCCTACGAGAGCGGCAAGCAACCCTACTAATTCTAGAGTTAGGAGACCCGGACTCGGCTCCTCGAGTTGGTCTCCCACTGGACTCCAGAACCCGGTTACTTGTGCCCTCCTCCTTGGGTCTATCCTAGTGCCGAAAAGTAAATAATATACAAAAGGTGACAACTTCCGCAACCTGGAAGCGCCCTAAATAAAAGAATATTACATACAAGTTTTTACATGAATGAAAATGAAAAACACTCATCTCACATAAAAACCCCCGGCTATTCAAACACGACGATCCAATATAACATATCCAGCAACACATAACATCACATGTCATCAACGTAAGTAAATATGCGCATCCCAATTGTCGTTGGCATATAGCAACGAAACCGGCGATATCACATATTACACTTACGGTCACAGAAAAGAAAGTGTAAAACTACAACAGTTGGAATCCGCAACCTTCTCAGACATCTCATGCCTGACCAAATGAATTACTTAGACATCGCATGCCTAACAATTATAAACCCCGCATTTTAGTCTCATTATCGAAAACACTTTTCAATACCAAGTCGGGTAATTCAACAAGATTCCCGACATCCTGATCGAATGCTCGTCGCAAACTTCAGTAGGCGGCCGCACCCCCGATACCGTCAACGAAGTGCACCAAGGCGGAACACCGCTGCCGCGAGCACCCGAACGGATGCTTTCGGCGACGGGGTTCTGCTACAGTCACTTGGTCGGGGCTATGGGGTGAGGCTGTGTATTAAGTTTACCCGGCGAGTATCCGCGTACGCTACGTGATTGCAACGGACTTTTGATCACATCAAAATTCCGTGGCAACCGATCAAGTGAGACTAAACTGCTATGTTTATAACATTCATTTAGTTAACTCATAACATTTTGTGAATTCCAATTATTGTATCCCATTCCAGATAATTAGAAAATGTTAAACTTTCCGATCGAACAATCGAACACCCAAGTTTTCCCGATATAGATCAACACATGAAATAAGTCTAACAACATTCAGTTCGTGCCTCAGTACCAACGGTCCAGCCGTAGAAAGGTCAAGCCAACGCCTCACATGTGGCACGCCGTACTGCCCCAAACCCGAAGGTTCAAAGGGCAGTTCAAGACGGTCACATAATCGAGTTAAGGTTTGTTGTCTTCTAGAGGGACCATCGCGTTACTTGCACTACTTAGAACGTCGTTAAACTACGGAAAAATCCAACACTTGGAAATTTCCCGACAGGGGAAAAATTGGGTATTTATATCTGGTCGAACTTTTTAACATATTCTAAAAATTATCCGGAAAGCCACACAGACAAAATTTGATACTCCGATCGAAACACCGAATCCCCAAAACAACCCCTGAAAATTCAACTCTTGAATAAAAATTAAAAATTTCCAGAAAATCCAGCATAATAAAATAGGAGTTACTGTGCAAACAGGAATTGATGATGTCACCTTTTTGCCGCGGAACCGCCGCAGAAGCCAAGCTTCTGCCGCGGTTCCGCCGCAATATGTACTGTTCATCAAAAACTTTTTGCGCCGTAATTCTTAGATTTCCCTGCTGAATATTTTAAGCATTTTTAATGTTGAAAAAACCACGTTTTTGAAAAAAGGACAGAGAGCATTTTTGGTTTGGGGTTTCGGGTTCGTTCGGACTTCAAACTCCGTCTAGACTTCGCCTAAGGCTCTAGCTAGGCTCTGATACCACTGTTGGGTTCCTAGGCACCCCAAGAAGGTCTCACAAGGCATCAACCATGCCAATTTCAATAAATACAGTGCCGAGAAACCCTAGTGTACGGATCGTTGGCTAGAATTCTAGGCGAAACGATAACAAGTTAACACTAAACTATGAGATAATGAAAATACAACCTTTGTAGATCCGGTTCTCCACCTCTATAGCTCCGCAACGAAGTATCCTCGCTGTCCAAATCGAAATCCGGGCTCTTGCGTCGGCTTCATCGGAGAAGAAGCGGGCTAGGTCATCGACGACGTGCCGAAGATGATCTACGTCGAAGCATCACTAGATCAAGCTCCACCTTCACCAAGCCATGAAAACTTGTGAAGGAAACACACTCTACTACTTGGCAAGAGGTAGAGGATGAAGAAATAGGAAGTGGGTAAACTTTAGAATTGGATTTCTCACTCATTTTCATCAATCACCATTGATGGAATCTAGTTTCTCTTCTTGAAGAAGAAGAAGAAGAAGAAGATAATTATGATAAGAATTAATAAAAATAGAAAAGAAAATCCATTCTTATCATAACTCTTACCATGGTTAAGTGTAGAGAGAGAACTATAGTTAAGTGGAGTGGTTAGGTTTTAACAAGAGACAAAATGGTGACTTAATGAAAGCTTCATGAAGCTTCATATACAAACAAAGAAAAAGCCACCATTTTCTCACTCTTTTTCTTTTTCCAAATGAATAACTAAATAGAATAAATGAATAAGAAAATAATAAACCCTAACCACTCATAAAACCATGGTTCAATCTTTACACAAACCCAAGTTTGCATGCGTCATCAAACATGATTCAAGCAAGTGCACAAAATCATATCGCATATGCAATGCGCACTTCCGAGCGAGAAAATCCATTTAAAGTGAACCGATACTAGTTAATGCAAAGTAATATATCAAATATATAATTATGCATTAAATCATTAAATCAACACTTGATTTAACGATCCGGTCATATCACATATAACCGACTAGTATCCAATGTATCGGTTTATCGAATCAATCCTTGATTCGATAACTAGGGTATATCGCATATAACCTAATCGATACATTCATCGCGAGAATGGAATACGGTATCACATACACGCATTACTCTCGGTCCCGCACATATCTCATATGCGCTCCTATTTCATTTCGTTTGAACCAGGAAATCTCTGTGTAGGACTCTAAAGACTCGTCAATACGCCGGCAGCAGATGATGATCATATCAAGCACCCACAAGCCGCAAGCGGTCTGCTAAACGTAACGGCCACCCGGGTATTGAGCGATCTGAAGATCGATGAGCAAGCCCGCTCATACTCCGGTGAATCCAACCAGTAACACTACCGTACAGTCCGGTCTGATCATCTGATATGTCGCATATCTCGCCTAGGGGTGGTAAACGTCAGACCCCAATAGCTCGATAAGTCGTGTCGATATGAGGTCTATAACAATTCGAGAAACTACTGGTAACACTTACCAGTAAATCTCAGCAACCCTGGCCAGGGATTTCCTGTTATAGCCAATCGAACACAGCACAACATCAACTCCCTATACCGGGAGAAACGAATCCCCTCCTATCCCTCATTGCCTCCATGTGACTCGGGACTGTACCTAAAAACCACCGTTTTGCACGCCCTCTTGGACGTGGTAAGATGGAAATCAAAGAACAGTGGGAACCACACAAGTCTCTATGACGATCTCGGGTCAACAGACTACTCTGTACCAGTGTCACCAGAGAACTGCCATCTGACGTGAGGTATAATACCATCTGGGAGTTCTCGGCGAGTCCGTCCAGTGTACCCAGTCTCTACTGAGCACCCGTATATCATCTCTGATGTCAAACACCAATGGATATGGGATCATCCATCGCCCATCTGTATGGGTCGAGAAGGTATACGCTAGTCTACTCTGGTATATCGATGCCCCGTCTCGATACACCCACGACTAGGGACTTTGAAGGATGTACTTACGGACTACCATGTCCCCACTAGTATGATCCGCATCATAGTCCAGGTAGTCAAGTACAGATCCTAAGGGCTTTACCAACATGTAACAGGGAGACAATCAGTGTACACGTTAAGGTAAAGATCAACCAGATAGCATACTATCATGTCGAGCAAGAAAGTCCTCCCTATATATGTCCCAGCATCCACTACAATATACATCCAATGTACAGTAATGGCCTCTAGGGCATACATATAACTAACAATAGCACTTACCAGTAGGTCACTGCAACCCTGGCCAGGGATTTCCTGTTATGGCCAGTCGAGCATAGCGCAACATCAACCCCAATACCGGGAGAGACGAATCCCCTCCTATCGCTCATTGCCTCCATGTGAATCGGGACTGTACCCAAAAACCACCTGTTTGCACGACTCAGTAGAGCCGTGGTAGGGTGGAAATCAAAGCACAGTGGGAGACACACAAGAATCTATGACGATATCGGGTCAACAGACTAAGCTGTACCAGTGTCACCGGAGAACTGCCATCTGACGTGAGGTATAATACCATATGGGAGTTCTCGGCGAGTCCGTTCAGTGTACCCAGTCTCCACTGAGCACCTGTATACCATCTCTGATGTCAAACACCAATGGATATGGAATCATCCATCGCCCATCGCATGGGTCGACAAGATATACGCTAGTCTACTCTGGATTATCGATGCCCCGTCTCGATATTCCCTCGACTAGGAACATTGAAGGGTGTACTCATGGACTATCCAGGCCCCACTAGTATGATCTGCATCACAGTCCTGGAAGTCGAGTACACATCCTAAAGGCTTTATCAACATGTAACAGAGAGACAGAAAGTATACACGTTAAGATAAAGAGCAAACAGATAGCGTACTATGTTAGTTATATATATGCCCTAGAGGCCATTACTATACATAGGATGTATATTGTAGTGGATGCTTGGACATATATAGGGAGGACTTTCTTGCTCGACATGATAGTAAGCTATCTGGTTGATCTTTACCTTAACGTGTATACTGATTGTCTCTCTGTTACATGTTGGTAAAGCCCTTAGGATGTGTACTTGACTACCTAGACTATGATGCGGATCATACTAGTGGGGACATGGTAGTCCATAAGTACATCCTTCAAGGTCCCTAGTCGTGGGTGTATCGAGACGGGGCATCAATATACCAGAGTAGACTAGCGTATACCTTCTCGACCCATACAGATGGGCGATGGATGATTCCATATCCATTGGTGTTTGACATCAGAGATGATATACGGGTGCTCAGTAGAGACTGGGTACACTGGACGAACTCGCCGAGAACTCCCAGATGGTATTATACCTTACGTCAGATGGCAGTTCTCTGGTGACACTGGTACAGAGTAGTCTGTTGACCCGAGATCGCCATAGAGTCTTGTGTGGTTCCCACTGTGCTTTGATTTCCACCTTACCACGTCCAAGAGGGCGTGCAAAACGGTGGTTTTTGGGTACAGTCCCGAATCACATGGAGGCAATGAGCGATAGGATGGGATTCGTCTCTCCCGGTATAGGGAGTTGATGTTGCGCTGTGTTCGATTGGCTATAACCGGAAATCCCTGGCTAGGGTTGCTGAGATTTACTAGTAAGTGTTACCAGTAGTTTCTCGAATTGTTATAGACCTCATATCGACACGACTTATCGAGCTATTGGGGTCTGACGTTTACCACCCCTAGGCGAGATATGCGACATATCAGACGATCAGACTGGACTGTACGGTAAGTGTTACTGGTTGGATTCACTGGAGTGTGAGCGGGCTTGCTCATCGATCTTCTGATCGCTCAATACCCGGGTGGCCGTTACGTTTAGAAGACCGCTTGCGGCTTGTGGGTGCTTGATATGATCATCACCTGCTGCCGACGTATTGACGAGTCTTTAGAGTCCTACACAGAGGTTTCCTGGCTCAAGCGAAACGAAATAGGAGCGCATATGAGATATCTGCGGGACCGAGAATGATACCAGTATGTGATACTGTATTTGATTCTCGCGATTTGTAACATTGATAGGTTATATGCGATATAGCCGGGTTATCGGATCAAGTGTTGATTCGATAAGTTGTTACTATTGATACTAGTCGGTTATGTGCGACATGACCGGATCATTGAATCAATTGTTGATTTAATGATTTAATGTATAATTATATATTTGATATATTACTTTGCATTAACTAGTATTGGTTCACTTTAATAGGATTTTCTCACTTGATGCACATTGTATATGTGATATATTTTTGTGCACCTTTTTGTATCATGTTTGATGATACATGCTCACAAGGGTTTGTGTAAAGATTAAACCATGGTTGTCTAATGGTTAGGGTTTTCTTTTGCTTAATCATTTATTTATTTTGTTTATTTATTTTTCAAAATAAATGAATGGTGGCTTTCTTTGGATGCTAGTTGAAGTTTCATGAAGCTTTGACTATGTGACCATTTTGTCTCATGCTTAACCCTAACCACTTCACTTAACCTTGGTTTATTCTCTACACTTAACCATGGTAACTATTATGATAAGAATGAATGGGATTATCTTTTCAAGTAAATCTATTTTTTATTCTATCATAATATTATCATCATCTTCTTCTTCTTCTTCTTCTTCAAGATGAAGAACCTTGACTTCATCAATGGTGAATTGATGAAATGAGTGAGAAATCCAATTCTAAAGTGAACCCACTTCCTATTTCTTCATACTCTACCTCTTGCCAAGTAGTATAAAGTGTTTCCTTCACAAGTTTTCATGGCTTGTTGAAGGTGGAGCTTGATCTTTTGATGCCTCGACGTAGATCATCTTCGGCATCGTCGTCGATGACCTAGCCCGGTTTTTCTCCGATGAAGCCGACGCTAGAGCCCAAGATCCGATTTGTACAGCGAGGAGACTTCATCGCGGAGCCATGGAGGTGGAGAACCGGATCTACAAAGGTTGTATTTCCGTTTACTATTTAGTTAAGTTGTTAACTAGTTTCTTTTTCGCCGAGACATCTAGTAAACGATCCGTATTAGGATTTCTCGGCACCCGTAAAATTTGAAATTGGCATGGTTGATGCCTTGTGAGACCTCATTAGAGTGCCTAGGAACCCTGCAGTGCTATCAAAGCCTAGCTAGAGCCTTAGGCGATGCGTAGACGATGATAGAAACCCGATCGAACCCCGAAACCCTAACTTTTAACCCTCTCTGGACTTTTTCTGAAAAAGTGGTTTTTTCCAAATTAAAAATGCTTAAAAAATTCAGCAGGAAATTCTAAGAATTACGGTGCAAAAATTACCTAATGATTTTTCTAAAGCGCGGCGGAACCGCGGCATTAGCCGCCTATTGCGGCGGTTCCGCGCCCGTTTAGTCTCTTCAGTCAACCATTTTTGCACAGTAACTTCTTTATTTAAATGCTGAGTTTTATGGGAATTTTTAAAATTTATTCAAGAGTTGAATTTTCTGGGGTTGTTTTGGGAATTCGATGATTCGATCGGATTATCAGATTTTGTCTATGTGGATTCCGGATAATTTTTGAATATGTTAAAAAGTTCGACCGGATATAAATACCCAACTTTTCCCCTGCCGGAAAATTTCCAAGTGTTGGATTTTTCCAAGGTTTAAAGACGTTCTAAGTAGTGCAAGTAACGCGATGGTCCCTCTAGAAGATAACAAACCTTAACTCGATTATGTGACCGTCTTGAACTGCCCTTTGAACCTTCGGGTTTGGGGCAGTACGGCGTGCCACATGTGAGGCGTTGGCTTGACCCTTCTACGGCTGGACCATTGGTACTGAGGCACGAAGTGAATGTCTTTGAACTTACTTCATGAGTTAAGCTGTTTCGGGAAAACTTGGGTGTTCGATTGTTCGATCGGAAAGTTTAACATTTTCTATTTTATTCGGAATGTGATACAATAATTGGAATTCACAAGAAATTATGAGATAACTGAATGAATGTTATAAACATAGCACTTTAGTCTCACTTGATCGGTTGCCACGGAATTTTGATGTGATCAAAAGTCCGTCGCAATCACGTAGCGTACGCGGATACTCGACGGGTAAACTTAATAGACAGCCTCGCTCCATAGCCCCGACCAAGTGACTGTAGGAGAACCCCGTCGCCGAAAGCATCCATTCGGGTGCTCGCGGCAGCGGTGTTCCGCCTTGGTGCACTTCGTCGACGGCGTCGGGGGTGCAGCCGTCTACTGAAGATTGCGACGAGCATTCGATCGGGATGTCGGGAATCTTGTTGAATTGCCCGACTTGATATTGAAAAGAGTTTTCGATAATGAGACTAAAATGCGGGGTTTATAATTGTTAGGCATGCGACGTCTAAGTATTTCATTTGATTAGGCATGTGATGTCTAAAGAGGTTGCGGATTCCAACTGTTGTAGTTTTACACTTTCTTTTCTGTGACCGTAAGTGTAGTATGTAGTGGTATTGTTAGTTGTATCTATGCCTATCTATGCCCTAGAGGCCAGTATTGTACAGATGTTGTATATTATATTGGATGCTTGGACATATATAGAGATGACTTTCTTGCTCGATATGATAGTATGCTATCTGGTTACTCTTTATCTTAACATGTACACTAGTCTCTTTATACTGTCTTGTAGTTACATGTTGGTAAAGCCCTTAGGATGTGTACTTGACTACCTGGACTATGATGCAGATCATACTAGTGGGGACATGGTAGTCCATAAGTACATCCTTCAAGGTCCCTAGTCGTGGGTGTATCGAGACGGGGCATCGATATACCAGAGTAGACTAGCGTATATGCTTCTCGACCCATGAGATGGGCGATAGATGATCCCATATCCATTGGTGTTTGACATCAGAGATGGTATACGGGTGCTCAGTGGAGACTGGGTACACTGGACGGACTCGCCGAGAACTCCCAGATGGTATTATATCTCACGTCAGATGGCAGTTCTCTGGTGACACTTGTACAGGTTAGTCTGTAGACCCGAGATCGTCATAGAGTCTTGTGTAATTCCCACTGTGCTTTGATCTCCACCTTACCACGTCCATGAGGGCGTGCAAAACGGTGGTCTTTGGGTACAGTCCCGAGTCACATGGAGGCAATGAGCGATAGGAGGGGTTTCGTCTCTCCCGGTATTGGGGGTTGATGTTGCGCTGTGCTCGATTGGCCGTAACAGGGAAGTCCCTGGCCAGGGCTGATCAGAGATTTGTTGGTACGTGTTACCAGTAGTTTCTCGACCCGTTATGAGCCTCACATCGGCACGACTTATCGGGTTATTGGGGTCTGACGTTTACCACCCCTAGACTTGATATGCGACGTATCAGACGAACAGACCGGACTGTACGGTAAGTGTTACTGGTTGGATTCACAGGAGTGTGAGTGGGCTAGCTCGTCGATCTTCTGATCGCTCAATACCCGGGTGGCCGTTACGTTTAGCAGACCGCTTGCGGCTTGTGGGTGCTTGATATGATCATCATCTGCTACCGGCGTATTGACGAGTCTTTAGAGTCCTACACAGAGGTTTCCTGGCTCAAGCGTAACGAAATAGGAGCGCATATGAGATATGTGCAGGACCGAGAATAATGCGTGTATGTGATACCGCATTTCATTCTCGCGATAAATGTTTCGATTGGTTATATTTGATATGACCTAGTTATCGAATCATTGATTCGATAAATCGATACATTGAATACTAGTCGGTTATGTGCGACATGACCGGATCATTGAATCAAATATTGATTTAATGATTTAATGTATAATTATATATTTGATATATTACTTTGCATTAACTAGTATTGGTTCACTTTATACGGATTTTCTCACTTGATGCACATTGTATATGTGATATGCCTTAGTGCTCATTTTTGTATCATGTTTGATGATACTTGATCATATGGTTAAGTGAATAGAATTAAACCATGGTAATTATGATAATTAGGGTTTTGCATATTTATTTATTCATTTATTTGTTTATTCATTTATTTGGATAAGTTTAAAGAGAATGGTGGCTTTCTTTTGTCATTAGTTGAAGCTTCATGAAGCTTTGACTTCTTTAACCATTCTTGTCTTCTTGCTTAACCCTAACCCACTTAATTCACCATGGTTTATTCTCTACACTTAACCCTAGTTTAAGTTATGATAAGTACTGATTTTCTATTTCTTTTTAATATAACTTATCATAACTATCTTCATCTTCTTCTTCTTCTTCAAGCTTGCTACTTTAATGGCAACTTGAGCAAAAGTGAGTAAAATCCAATTCCAAAGAGAACCCACCTCCTATTTCTTCACCCTCTACCTCTTGCCAAGTTGTTTTGGGTGTTTACTTCACAAGTTTCACAAGTTTGTGAAGTCAGAGCTTGAACTTGCGATGCCTCGAGGTAGATCGTCTTTGACACAAAGCCGACGACCTAGCTTGCCCGTTTCTCCGATGAAGCCAAAGTTCGAGTTTGGGAATCGAGATGGACAGCGAAAGGATGCCTTCGTGGAGCCAAGGAAGAGGATTACCGGATCTACAAAGGTTGTAGCATCTAACCTATAGTTAATTTGTTAACTAGTTTTATATTTCGCCTAGACATCTAGCAACGATCCGTTAACTAGGGTTTCTCGGCACCATATTTTTTAAAATTGGCATGTTCGATGCCTTGTGAGACCTCTATAGGGTGCCTAAGAACCTTCACTGGTATCAGAGCCTAGCTAGAGCCTTAGGCGAAGTCCCGACAGAGTTTGAAATCCGAACGAACCCGAAACCCATATTCAAAAATGCTCTCTGTCCAGATTTTAAAAATGTGGATTTTTCAAGATTAAAAATATCCAGAAAATCAAGCAGGCTTTATTATGAATTACTGTGAAAAACGGAGTGCTAACGCCGTCATAACGCCGCGGAACCGCGGCCTAAGCCCACGTGGTGCGGCGGTTCTACGGCAGTAATGTTGACTCTTTGACTCCTCTTTCCACAGTAATTGTTATATTTAACTCCTGTGTTTTCTGGATAATTTTAATATTTTATTCTACAGTTGAGTATTTTGGGGTTATATTGGGGTTTCGATGATTCGATCGGATTATCGAATTTGTTCTGTGTGGCGTTCCGGATAAATTTTAGAATATGTTAAAAAGTTCGACCGGATATAAATACCCAATTTTTCCCCTGTCGGGAAATTTCCAAATGTTGGATTTTTCCGAAGTTTAACGACGTTCTAAGTAGTGCAAGTAACGCAATGGACCCTCTAGAAGACAACAAACCTTAACTCGATTATGTGACCGTCTTGAACTGCCCTTTGAACCTTCGGGTTTGGGGCAGTACGGCGTGCCACATGTGAGGCGTTGGCTTGACCCTTCTACGGCTGGACCGTCGGTACTGAGGCACGAACTGAATGTTGTTAGACTTATTTCATGTGTTGGACTGTATCGGGAAAAATTGGGTATTCGACTGTTCGATCGGAAAGTTTAACATTATCTGTTTATCTGGAATGTGATACAATAATTGGAATTCACAATCAGTTATGTGATAACTGAATGAATGTTGTAAATTTAGCAGTTTAGTCCCATATGATATTGAAAAGAGTTTTCGATAATGAGACTAAAATGCGGGATTTATATCTGTTAGGCATGTGATGTCTAAGTATTTCATTTGATTAGGCATGTGATGTCTAAAGAAGTTGCGGATTCCAATTGTTGTAGTTTTACACTTTCTTTTCTGTGACCGTAAGTGTAGTATGGTCATATCGCCGGTTTCGTTGCTATACGTCAACGACAATTGGGGTATGCATACTTACTTACGTTGATGACATGTGATGTTATGTGTTGATGGATATGTTATATTGGATCGTCGTATTTGAATAGCTGGGGGTTTTTATGTGAGATGAGTGTTTTTCATTTTCATTCATGTAAAAACTTGTATGTAATATTCTTTTATTTGGGACACTTCCAGGTAGCGGAAGATGTCATCTTTTGTATATTATTTACTTTTCCGCATTAGGATAGACCCAAAGAGGGGAGCACAAGTAACCGGGTTCTGGGGTCCAGTGGGAAACCAACTCGAGGAGTCGAGTCCGGGTCTCCTAACCCTAGAATTGGCAGGGTTGCTTGCCGCTCTCGTAGGGGTCTAGGGGTGTGGTATTGGCTATTCATCACGACCGTGGAATCCGTGTTTTATACTGGCTCGTATTGAAAACACGGACGTCCTAGTATATCCAATATTTCATATGTTTATTCTGCTGCGATATCTGTGTTGTGACTCTATGATGGATATAGTATATAGTATATATGATATATTATATAGACGTTACTTATGTTTTACACCCGCGCTAGCCCTGCCCTGCTCTGTCGTTAGTTACCTAACCTAACGGTGCACGAGGGGACATCGAGGCGAATGCGGATGGCATAAGTGTACATCATATCTATCTGTGATGTTTAGGTATTTAAATGATGGGACTTCATTAATGTGATTAATTAAAGATAAGAATCCTAAGATGTTGTGGGATCGAATTTTAAAATAAAACAGGTAGCTACAGTTCTTGCTTTGCACAGCGATATATATGATATATCCCGCACCTTATTTGATGAGGAAAGGACCGAGATCCCTTCACCGGGAGTGACTCCTTTAGCAATAACTGGCAGATGCTACACACTCGGTATGCTTTTGACTGCTTTTGGGTTTTTGCTTTGCACAGCGATATATATGATATATCCCGCACCTCATTCGACGAGGAAAGGACCGAGATCCCTTCGCCGGGAGTGACTCCTTTAGCAAAACTAGAAAAGCCTCAAAATCACTCCATTTCAAAACTTCATTTGATTCTACAACGATATAAAGTTCATTACGCAAAGGGTTTTCTTAAAAACCTGACGTAGCCCTCCGTCATTTCAGATAAGTAATAGTTAGTATTCGTGCTGCGTTTGTTGACTCAGTCAAGGCGTAGTGTGCGGTAGCTGATTACTATTTATCTGTTTATGCATATGATGCAGATTGGATTAGGGTAGTAGTGCGGCCTTGTTGACTTAGTCAAGGGTCGTGCGGGTGGGTTTAATTCAATCAGGAAATGACGGGTTGAAATTTACTTGCGGTCTATGGTTTGTTGACTCAGTCAAGGTCATAGATCGCCTGGGGCAAAATATTATCGGGAATTTCAAGTGTTGAAATTTGCAATGAGATTGCATACCTTCTATGAGATAGTTGGATCCCGATACCCACTGCGAGTAATTGTTACTCCTGCGAGAGTTTTATACATTACAATTAGCCGATCATGTAGGTGTCTAGAAAGGTGTTAACGAGGTTACGCCTCTGGGAAAACGAGGTTTACATTAATTAGGTTCGTGCGAAAGAACGGGGGACCTCCCTCAAAGAACCGACACTGGCCTGGCTGAAAGATTGGCGAACTTGTAGTGTGTAATTAATCCTGGCTAGTCTTTCCCTTTAGGGTTTGGAGGAAGATTTGATAAAAAGCAGTGGGAGCCATCCTGATTAGATAAGATAATAACCAATCTGTTCTTGCACGAGCATACGCTAAAGTGTTTTCTTCTCTCTCTCTCCAGGTAGCGACCATTTCATGCCCTAATGAAGATAATAATATGGATGTATTGACCGAACCCGCATGTTATACTGTGCAGGGGAACGTTGGACCCGTTCTATCTTATAAATGTTATAAGACTGAACAGGAAACAGGAGAATATCTGGATTCTCACACCGCCCAAACGGAGAACATGCATGTTGATGCATCATCTTCGGGTGTGTTTGTCATTGAGAACTGTTTCTCAGTTCACCCTACGTCCTGGGTATTAGATACCGGGTCAGGATCCCACATATGTAAGATGTTACATGGGCTGCGAAAAGGTAGAGAACTGAGAAAAGGTGAATATTCCGTTCATGTAGGGAATGGGGCAAATGTTGCAGCCAAAACAGTTGGCATATATCACCTGGTATTACCAAATGGTGATACACTAGTCCTGAATGAGTGCTATTATATACCGAACATGATGTGCAATATTATATCAGTTTCTTTATTAACTAAAGAAGGTTATAATTTTGTAGTAAAGGATAATGTTATGAACATATTCCTAGATCAAAGGTTGATTGCATCAGGCTCGCTACATAATGGCATATTCATTCTCAATCAAAATACAGTCTTCAATATACAAAACACACACAAAAGGAAAAGCTCAGAAATGAACGAATCCTTCTTGTGGCACTGTAGACTTGGCCATATCAATGAGACACGACTAGCTAAGTTGCATAAGAACGGATATTTGAATTCATTCGAATTATCATCTTATGACACTTGCCATTCATGTCTCAAAGGAAAAATGACCAAAACTCCATTTAAAGGACACGGAGAAAGAGTTACTGAACTCTTGGGACTGGTGCATAGTGATGTATGCGGTCCAATGTCTACACACGCCAGAAATGGTTCTTCCTACTTCATTACATTCACTGACGATCTCTCTAGATACGGGCATGTGTTCCTGTTGAAACACAAGTCTGAAGCTTTTGAGAAATTCAAATAATATAAGCACGAGGTAGAGAACCAAACGGGCAAAAGTATTAAGGTTCTTCGATCTGATCGAGGAGGTGAATACTTAAGCAGTGAATTCCTGGATTATCTAAAAGAGAATGGGATTCTCTCTCAGCTTACTCCTCCTTATACACCACAGCACAATGGTGTATCGGAACGAAGGAATCGCACCCTATTAGATATGGTGCGTTCAATGATGAGTAATGCTGAGTTACCTATTTCCTTTTGGGGGTATGCGCTTGAGACAGCCATATACCTATTGAATCTGGTTCCGTCTAAATCTGTACCTACCACACCATATGAGATATGCAGTGGGAAGAGACCATATTTTAAGCGAATTAAGATATGGGGTTGTCCGGCCTATGTCAAAAAGAAAAATCCGGACAAACTCGAGGCACGATCAGTCCTTTGCAAGTTTGTGGGATATCCTAAGAATTCTCAAGGATATTTTTTCTACCAAGCTGAGGAACAAAGAGTGTTTGTTGCTCAACATGCCACCTTTTTGGAAAGGGAATTTCTTGCAAAAGAAATTAATGGCAAAGAGGTAGAGCTGGAAGAGGTTCCAGCACCACAAACTGCAACTGACAATTTAGTAGAACCAGAGGATTCAGTGGTGCCCGACGTACCCCAGCCTCTCCGCCGATCTAGTAGGGTTTCTCGTCCACCTGAGTGATACTATGGTTTTCTCATTGATGGTGGTAGTGAGGATTGCATCATGGAGGATGATGACCCAACTAGCTTCGAGCAGGCCATCACGAGTGGGGACTCAGTGAAATGGCTGGATGCTATGCGGTCCGAGATGGATTCCATATACACCAACAAAGTATGGACTTTGGAAGTTCCTCCTGAAGGGGTAAAACCCATTGGGAGCAAGTGGATCTTTAAGAAGAAACTTGGTGTAGATGGGAAAGTGGAGACTTTCAAAGCTAGACTTGTAGCAAAGGGTTTTCGTCAAAGACCAGGTGTGGACTATGACGAGACCTTTTCTCCAGTGGCTATGCTTAAATCCATCCGGATCATGCTTGCCATCGCTGCATATCATGATTATGAAATCTGGCAAATGGATGTTAAGACCGCCTTTCTAAATGGTGATTTAGAAGAGTGCATGTACATGACTCAGCCAGAGGGCTTCGTAGACAGTGGGAGCAGCGGGAAGGTGTGCAAGCTGCTTAAATCCATTTATGGATTAAAGCAAGCATCGCGGAGTTGGAACATCTGCTTTGACGTCGTTATCAAAGAGTTTGATTTCGTCAAAAATCCAGATGAACCTTGTATCTACAGGAAGGTGGCAGAGAGTAAGGTTGTCTTCCTCGTATTGTACGTGGACGATATACTCCTGATAGGAAATGATATTCCTATGCTGCAATCGGTCAAGCTCTTCTTATCACAAAGATTCTCAATGAAAGATCTTGGTGATGCCTCCTGCATATTGGGAATTAGGATCTATAGAGATAGATCCAAAAGGATTTTGGGATTGTCCCAATCCAGGTACATTGACACCATACTAAAGAGGTTTAGTATGGAAGAGTCCAAGCGTGGGAACTTGCCCACGATCTCTGGAGTCACTCTCTCCAAAGAGATGTCTCCCAAGACTGATTTGGAGAGAGCTCGCATGCAAGGTATACCCTATGCTTCGGCAGTAGGCTCTATCATGTATGCGATGCTATGTACCAGACCCGATGTAGCATACTCACTAAGTATAGTGAGCAGGTATCAAGCTGATACTGGAGAGAGTCACTGGACAGCTGTGAAGAGCATTCTCAAGTACTTGCGAAGAACTAGAGATATGTTCTTGGTGTATGGTAACGGAGAACTCCAAGGGGAGTCCTTTACCGATTCGAGCTTCCAGAGTGATAAGGACGACTCTAAGTCGCAGTCGGGCTTTGTCTTTACCCTTTACGGAGGGGCGGTTAGCTGGAAGAGTTCCAAGCAGGAAACCGTGGCAGACTCGACGATGGAGGCTGAATACATCGCTGCCAACGATGCTGCCAAAGAGGCTGTCTGGATCAAGAAGTTCATTACTGAACTTGGAGTGGTTCCATCCATTGAGCATCCAATACCTTTGTATTGCGATAACAATGGAGCGGTGGCTTTGGCCAAGGAACCCAGGTCCCATCAGCGATCCAGGCATATTCTGAGGCGGTATCACCTGATCCGGGAGATAGTTGATCGCCGGGAGATCGAGGTCAGGAGGGTAGACACGAAGAACAACACGGCGGATCCACTCATGAAGGCCATTCCCCAGACACAGTTTGAGAGACTCTTCGGGATGCTCGGTATGCGATACTACAGCAGCTGGCCCTAGTGCAAGTGGGAGATTGTTAGTTGTATGTTTGCCCTAGAGGCCAGTATTGTACAGATGTTGTATATTATATTGGATGCTTGGACATATATAGAGATGACTTTCTTGCTCGATATGATAGTATGCTATCTGGTTACTCTTTATCTTAACATGTACACTAGTCTCTTTATACTGTCTTGTAGTTACATGTTGGTAAAGCCCTTAGGATGTGTACTTGACTACCTGGACTATGATGCAGATCATACTAGTGGGGACATGGTAGTCCATAAGTACATCCTTCAAGGTCCCTAGTCGTGGGTGTATCGAGACGGGGCATCGATATACCAGAGTAGACTAGCGTATACGCTTCTCGACCCATGAGATGGGCGATGGATGATCCCATATCCATTGGTGTTTGACATCAGAGATGGTATACGGGTGCTCAGTGGAGACTGGGTGCACTGGACGGACTCGCCGAGAACTCCCAGATGGTATTATACCTCACGTCAGATGGCAGTTCTCAGGTGACACTTGTACAGGTTAGTCTGTAGACCCGAGATCGTCATAGAGTCTTGTGTAATTCCCACTGTGCTTTGATCTCCACCTTACCACATCCATGAGGGCGTGCAAAACGGTGGTCTTTAGGTACAGTCCCGAGTCACATGGAGGCAATGAGCGATAGGAGGGGTTTCGTCTCTCCCGGTATTGGTGGTTGATATTGCGCTGTGCTCGATTGGCCGTAACAGGGAAGTCCCTGGCCAGGGCTGATCAGAGATTTGCTGGTAAGTGTTACCAGTAGTTTCTTGACCCGTTATGAGCCTCACATCGGCACGACTTATCGGGTTATTGGGGTCTGGCGTTTACCACCCATAGACTTGATATGCGACGTATCAGACGAACAGACCGGACTGTACGGTAAGTGTTACTGGTTGGATTCACACGAGTGTGAGCGGGATAGCTCGTCGATCTTCTGATCGCTCAATACCCGGGTGGCCGTTACGTTTAGCAGACCGCTTGCGACTTGTGGGTGCTTGATATGATCATCATCTGCTACCGGCGTATTGGCGAGTCTTTAGAGTCCTACACAGAGGTTTCCTGGCTCAAGCGAAACGAAATAGGAGCGCATATGAGATATGTGCAGGACCGAGAATAATTCATGTATGTGATATCGCATTTCATTCTCGCGATAAATGTTTCGATTGGTTATATTTGATATGACCTAGTTATCGAATCATTGATTCGATAAATCGATACATTGAATACTAGTCGGTTATGTGCGACATGACCGGATCATTGAATCAAATGTTGATTTAATGATTTAATGTATAATTATATATTTGATATATTACTTTGCATTAACTAGTATTGGTTCACTTTATACGGATTTTCTCACTTGATGCACATTGTATATGTCATATGCCTTAGTGCTCATTTTTGTATCATGTTTGATGATACTTGATCATATGGTTAAGTGAATAGAATTAAACCATGGTAATTAAGATAATTAGGGTTTTGCATATTTATTTATTCATTTATTTGTTTATTCATTTATTTGGATAAGTTTAAAGAGAATGGTGGCTTTCTTTTGTCATTAGTTGAAGCTTCATGAAGCTTTGACTTCTTTAACCATTCTTGTCTTCTTGCTTAACCCTGACCCACTTAATTCACCATGGTTTATTCTCTACACTTAACCCTAATTTAAGTTATGATAAGTATTGATTTTCTATTTCTTTTTAATATAACTTATCATAACTATCTTCATCTTCTTCTTCTTCTTCAAGCTTGCTACTTTAATGGCAACTTGAGCAAAAGTGAGTAAAATCCAATTCCAAAGAGAACCCACCTCCTATTTCTTCACCCTCTACCTCTTACCAAGTTGTTTTGGGTGTTTACTTCACAAGTTTCACAAGTTTGTGAAGTCGGAGCTTGAACTTGCGATGCCTCGAGGTAGATCGTCTTTGACACAAAGCCGACGACCTAGCTTGCCCGTTTCTCCGATGAAGCCAAAGTTCGAGTTTGGGAATCAAGATGGACAGCGAGAGGATGCCTTCGTGGAGCCAAGGAAGAGGATTACCGAATCTACAAAGGTTGTAGCATCTAACCTATAGTTAATTTGTTAACTAGTTTTATATTTCGCCTAGACATCTAGCAACGATCCGTTAACTAGGGTTTCTCGGCACCATATTTTTTAAAATTGGCATGTTCGATGCCTTGTGAGACCTCTATAGGGTGCCTAGGAACCTTTCAGGTATTGCCGATTGTCGTTGCTATACGTCGACGACAATCGGTGTATGCATACTTACTTACGTTGATGACATGTGATGTTATGTGTTGCTGGATATGTTATATTGGATCGTCGTGTTTGAATAGCCGGGGTTTTTTATGTGAGATGAGTGTTTTTCATTTTCATTCATGTAAAAAACTTGTATGTAATATTCTTTTATTGGGGCACTTCCAGGTTGCGGAAGATGTCACCTTTTGTATATTATTTACTTTTCCGCATTAGGATAGACCCAAGGAGGGGAGCACAAGTAACCGGGTTTTGGAGTCCAGTAGGAGACCAACTCGAGGAGTCGAGTCTGGGTATCCTAACTCTAGAATTGGTAGGGTTGCTTGCCGCTCTCGTAGGGGTCTAGGGGTGTGGGTTTGGCTATTCATCACGACCGAGGAATCCGTGTTTTGTACTGGCTCGTATTGAAAACACGGACGTCCTAGTATATCCAATATTTCATATGTTTCTTCTGCTGCGATATCCGTGATGTGATCATGTGATGTTTAGTGATAGATACTGTATATAGTATATATGATATATTATATAGACGTTACTTATGTTTTACACCCGCGCTAGCCCTGCCCCGCTCTGCCGTTAGTTACCTAACCTAACGGTGCACGAGGGGACATCGAGGCGAATGCGGATGGCATAAGTGTACGTCTTATTTATCTGTGATGTTTAGGTATATAAATGATGGGATTTCATTAATGTGATTAATGAAAATAAAAGAAACCTAAGATGTTGTAGAATCGAATTTCTAAAATAAAGAAGGTAGCTACAGTTCTTGCTTTGCACAGCGATATATATGATATATCCTGCACCTTATTCGATGAGGAAAGGACCGAGATCCCTTCACCAGGAGTGACTCCTTTAGCAACAACTGGCAGATGCTACAACTTTCGGTTTGTCTTTTGATTGCTTTTAAGAGTTTTTGCTTTGCACAGTGATATATATGATATATCCCGCACCTCATTCGACGATGAAAGGGCCGACGATCCCTTCACCGGGAGTGACCCCTTTAGCAAAACTAGAAAAGCCTCAAAAGCACTCCATTTTAAAATTATTTGATTCTACAACGATATCAAGTTCATTACGCAATAGGTTTTCAGAAAAACCTGTCTTAGCCCTCCGTCATTTCAGATAAGTAGTAGTTAGTATTCGTGCTACGTTTGTTGGCCTGCGTCAAGGCGTAGTGTGCGGTAGCTAACTAGTATTTATCTGCTTATGCATATGATGCAGATTGGATTAGGGTAGTCGTGCTACTTTGTTGGCCTGCATCAAGGGTCGTGCGGGTGGGTTTAATTCAATCAGGAAATGACGGGTTGAACTTGAATAGCGCACTATGGTTTTTTGGCCTGCGTCAAGGTCATAGGACGCTAGGGGCAAAATTATCGGGAATTTCAAGTGTTGAAATTTGCAATGAGATTGCATACCTTCTATAAGATAGTTGGATCCCGATACCCGCTGCGAGTAATTGTTACTCCTGGGAGAGTTTTACACATTACAATTAGCCGATCAAGTAGGTGTCAACGAGGTTATGCCACTGGGAAAATGAGGTTTACATTAATTAGGTTCGTGCGAAAGCACGGGAGACCTCCCTCAAAGTACCGACACTGGCCTGGCTGAAAGATTGGCGAACTTGTAGTGTGTAATTAATCCCGGCTAGTCTTTCCTTTTAGGGTTTGAAGGAAGATTTGATAAAAACCTGTGTGAGCCATCCTGATTAGATAAAATAATAACCAATCTGATCTTGCAAGAGCATACGCTGAGTGTTTTCTTCTCTCTCTCTCTCCTGGTAGCGACCATGTCACGCCTTAATCAAGATAATAATACGGATTTTTGACCGAACCCGCTTGTTATAATGAGCTGGGGAACGTTGGTCCCGCTCCAACTTATAATTTTTATAAGACAGAACAGGAAATTGGGGATTACCAGAATTCCCGTGCCGCCCAAACGAAGAGAGTGCATGCTGCTGCATCATCTTCGGGTGTGTTCATTATATAGAACTGTTTCTCAGTGTCCTTTACGTCCTGGGTATATGATACCGGATCAGGATCCCGCATATGTAATATGTTACATGGGCTACAGATAGGTAAAGAACTGAGAACGGGTGATAAGTTTCATAAGACAGAAAATGGGACAAGTGTTGCAGCCAAGTCTGTTGGTCACTGTCACCCTGTATTATCAATACATTGATTCTGAACGAATGTTATTAGATACCGAACCTGATATACAAAATCATATCTATCTCTTTATTAGTAAAGAAATGATAAAATTTTGTATTGTTGGATAATGTTTTGAACATTTCCTATATCAAAAGTTGATCGGATCAGGCACGTTATCTAAAAGCGTTGATGTTGTAAATCAACCTACAGTTCTTAGTATACGGAACACACACAAGAGGAAGAGTTCAGAAATGAACGAATCCTTCTTGAGGTATTGTAGACTAGGTCATATCAATGCGACCCGACTAGCTGAAGTTACATTTAGATGCATATTTAAATCAGTTTGAATTTACATCTTGTGAAACTTGCCAGTCATGTCACAAAGATATAATGACACCAGCTCTGTTTATTGGAAACAAAGAAAGAGCTAATGAACTCTTGGGATGATACATGTTGATGTATGTAGGTCCCCTGTCTATACATGCCAAGACTGGTTCCTTGTACTTCATTACATTCTTTGATGATCTTTCGAGATTCAGACCTATGTTCCTGTTGAAACACAAGTCCGAACCTTTTGAGATATTCACAGAATATAAGTTAGAAGTAGAGAACCAATAAGGGTATAAGTATTATGTCCTTTGATGTGATCAGGGAGGAGAATACTTGAGCACGGAATTCCTGGACTTTTCTAAAAGGAGAATGAGATTCTCTCTCAGCATTACTCCTCCGAATACACCATAGCACGATGGTACATCGGGGCGGAGCAGATACACCCTATTTGATAAGTTGTGCTCTATGATGAGTACTACTGAGTTACCTATTTTCCTTTTGGGAGTTATGCACTTGAGAAGCTGCATACCTGTTGAAATAGGTTCGAATCAAATCAGTGCCTACCACTTCATATGTGATATGGAAAGGGAAGAGCCCATTTCTTAAGTTAGTTAAGATTTGGGGTTGTCCGGCCTATGTCTAAAAGCAAAATCCTGACAAGCTCAAGGCAAGGTCTGTTATGTAGAACTGGAAAAGTTCCAGCTATACAAACTACAGCAGATGATTTGTTACAACCAAAGGATTCAGTAGATTCCAATGAACCTCAGCCTCTCCGCCGATCTAGTAGGGTTCCTCACCCACCTGAGAGATATTTCAGTTTCTCTATGACAGTGGGAGTGAGGATTGCATCATGAGATGATGACCCAATTAGTTTCGAGCTGGCCATCAGGAGTGGGACTCTGTAAGAATGGCTGGATGCTTAGCGATCTGAGATGGAATCCATGTACACCAGCAAAGTATGGACTTTGGCTGCTATATCTGAAGGGTTAAATCCCCATCAGGAGCAAGTAAATCTTGAGAAGATTACTTGGTGTAGATGGAAAAGTTGAGACTTTCAAAGCTAGACTTGTTAAAGGTCTTCGTCATCGACCAGGCATGGATAATGATGAAACCTTTTCCAGTACCTATGCTTAAGTCCATCCAGATACTACTTGCCACGGCTACATACCATGACTACGATATCTGGTGGTTGGGTGTCATGACAACTTTTCTAAATAATGTTTTGGAAGAGAACGTCTGTAAGTACACGTCCAGAGGGCTTCGTAGACAGTGGGAGCAGCGGAAACGTGTACAAGATGCTTTATAAGATAAAGCAGGCATCGCGGAGTTGGAACATCTGTTTTGATGGATTAGTAAAAGAAGTTGACATCATCAAAATGGTAGATGAACCTTGTATAAACAAAAATGTAGTAGGGAGTATGGTGACGATCCTCGTAGAGTACGTGGATGACATACTCTCGATAGGGAAAGAGTTTCCTATGCTACGCTCGATCAATCTCCGCTTATCATAATGATTCTCCACATAGGATCAAAGTGATACCTCCTAAATCCTGGGTTTTTGGATCTATGAGATAGATCTAAATGGATGTTAGGATTCTCACTAGTTGTAGTGAGACGGTATCAACCGATCCTGGGGAGAATCACTGGAAGGGTTCCAGGGTGATAAAGACGACTGAATGTCAGTCACAGGCATTGTCTTTACCCTCAGTAAAGGGACGGTATGTTGGAAGAGTTCTAAGCTAGATACCGTGGCATACTAGATGATAAAGGCTCGATACATCGCTACTTAAGATGCTACCAAAGAAGCAGTCTGGATGTATATTTGTTCATGAGATGAACTTAGTTCCTTCCATTGTGTGACAATGGAGTTGTGGCTTATGCTAAGGAACACCCGTCCCATCAGTGATCCAGACATATTCTAAGGCAGTGTCACCTGATCATGGAGATAGTTGATCTCCAGGGTGATCGAGGTTAGGCGAGTTGGCTCAGAGGACAACACGGCGGATCCTCTCACAAAGGCCTTTTCCCAGAGAGAGACTTTTATGGGATGGTTGAGTATGAGATACTACAACCACTGCTGTCAGATGGCCCTAGTGAAAGTGGGAGATTGTTAGATATATGTATGCCCTAGAGGCTATTACTATACATAGGATGTATATTGTAGTGGATGCTTGGACATATATAGGGAGGACTTTCTTGCTCGACATGATAGTATGCTATCTGGTTGATCTTTAGCTTAACGTGTATACTGATTGTCTCTCTGTTACATGTTGGTAAAGCCCTTAGGATGTGTACTTGACTACCTAGACTATGATGCGGATCATACTAGTAGGGACATGGTAGTCCATAAGTATATCCTTCAAGGTCCCTAGTCGTGGGTGTATCGAGACGGGGCATCGATATACCAGAGTAGACTAGCGTATACCTTCTCGACCCATACAGATGGGCGATGGATGATCCCATATCCATTGGTGTTTGACATCAGAGATGATATACGGGTGCTCAGTAGAGACTGGGTACTTTGGACGGACTCGCCGAGAACTCCCAGATGGTATTATACCTTACGTCAGATGGCAGTTCTCTGGTGACACTGGTACAGAGTAGTCTGTTGAGCTGAGATCGTCATAGAGTCTTGTGTGGTTCCCACTGTGCTTTGATTTCCACCTTACCACGTCCAAGAGGGCGTGCAAAAAGGTGGTTTTTGGGTACAGTCCCGAATCACATGGAGGCAATGAGCGATAGGAAGGGATTCGTCTCTCCCGGTATAGGGAGTTGATGTTGCGCTGTGTTCGATTGGCTATAACCGGAAATTCCTGGCCAGGGTTGCTGAGATTTACTAGTAAGTGTTACCAGTAGTTTCTCAAATTGTTATAGACCTCATATCGACACGACTTATCGAGCTATTGGGGTCTGACGTTTACTACCCCTAGGCGAGATATGCGACATATCAGACGATCAGATCGGACTGTACGGTAAGTGTTACTGGTTGGATTCACTGGTGTGTGAGCGGGCTTGCTCGTCGATCTTCTGATCGCTAAATACCCGAGTGGCCGTTACGTTTAGCAGACCGCTTGCGGCTTGTGGGTGCTTGATATGATCATCACATGTTGCCGGCGTATTGACGAGTCTTTTGAGTCCTACACAGAGTTTTCCTGGCTCAAGAGAAATGAAATAGGAGCGCATATGAGATATGTGCGGGACCGAGAAAGATACCAGTATGTGATACTGTATTCAATTCTCGCGATTTGTAACATTGATAGGTTATATGCGATATAGCCGGGTTATCGGATCAAGTGTTAGGTCGATAAGTTGTTACTATTGATACTAGTCGGTTATGTGCGACATGACCGGATCATTGAATCAATTGTTGATTTAATGATTTAATGTATAATTATATATTTGATATATTACTTTGCATTAACTAGTATTGGTTCACTTTAATAGGATTTTCTTACTTGATGCACATTGTATATGTGATATATTTTTGTGCACCTTTTTGTATCATGTTTGATGATACATGCTCACAAGGGTTTGTGTAAAGATTAAACCAGGGTTGTGTAATGGTTAGGGTTTTCTTTTGCTTAATCATTTATTTATTTTGTTTATTTATTTTGCAAAATAAATGAATGGCGGCTTTCTTTGGATGCTAGTTGAAGTTTCATGAAGCTTTGACTATGTGACCATTTTGTCTCATGCTTAACCCTAACCACTTCACTTAACCTTGGTTCATTCTCTACACTTAACCATGGTAACTATTATGATAAGAATGAATGGGATTATCTTTTCAAGTTAATCTATTTTTTATTCTATCATAATATTATCATCTTCTTCTTCTTCTTCTTCAAGATGAAGAACATTGACTTCATCAATGGTGAATTGATGAAATGAGTGAGAAATCCAATTCTAAAGTGAACCCACTTCCTATTTCTTCATCCTCTACCTCTTGCCATGTAGTATAGGGTGTTTCCTTCATAAGTTTTCATGGCTTGGTGAAGGTGGAGCTTGATCTTGTGATGCCTCGACGTAGATCATCTTCGGCATCGTCGTCGATGACCTAGCCCGGTTTTTCTCCGATGAAGCCGACGCTAGAGCCCAAGATCCGATTTGTACAGCGAGGAGACTTCATCGCGGAGCCATGGAGGTGGAGAACCGGATCTACAAAGGTTGTATTTCTTTTTACTATTTAGTTAAGTTGTTAACTAGTTTCTTTTTCGCCTAGACATCTAGTTAACGATCCGTATTAGGGTTTCTCGGCACCCGTAAAATTTGAAATTGGCATGGTTGATGCCTTGTGAGACCTCATTAGAGTGCCTAGGAACCCTGCATACTATCATGTCGAGTAAGAAAGTATTACCTATATATGTCCCAGCATCCACTGCAATATACTTCCAATGTACAGTAATGGCCTCTAGGGCATACATATAACTAACACACATACTATGACCGGTTCTTTGTACTTCATTACATTCTCTGATGATCTCTCAAGATTCAGACATATGTTCCTGTTGAAACACAAGTCCGAAACTTTTGAGATATTCACAGAATATAAATTAGAAGTAGAGAACCAAAATACAGGTATAAGTATTATGTCCTATGATGAGATCAGGGAGGAGAATACTTATGCATGGAATTCTTGGACTATTCAAAAGGAGAATGAGATTCTCTCTCAGCGTTACTCCTCCGAATACACCATAGCACGATGGTATATCGGGGTGGAGCAATAGCACCATATGAGATATGGTGCGCTCTATGATGAGTACTACTGAGTTACCTTTTTCCTTTTGGGAGTTATGCACTTGTGAAGCTGCATACCTATTGAATGGTGTTCCAACCAAATCAGGTGCCTACCACTCCATATGAGATATGATAAGGGAAGAGCCCATCTCTTAAGTCAGTTAAGATTTGGGGTTGTCCGGCCTATGTCTAAAAGCAAAATCCGGACAAGCTCGAGGCAAAGTCTGTTATGTAGAACTGGAAATGTTCCAGCTATACAAACTGCAGCTGAAGATTTGGTAGAACCAAAGGATTCAATAGTTTCCAACGAACCTCAGCCTCTCTGCCGATCTAGTAGGGTTCCTCACCCACCTGAGAGATACTTTGGTTTCTCTATGACAGTGGGAGCAAGGATTGCATCATGAGATGATGACCCAACTAGTTTCGAGCTGGCCATCAGGAGTGGGACTCTGTAAGAATGGCTGGATGCTTAGCTATCTAAGATGGAATCCTTATACACCAACAAAGTATGGACTTTGGTTGCTTTAACTGAAGGGTTAAATCCCCATCAGGAGCAAGTATATCTTGAGAAGATTACTTGGTGTACTTGGAAAGGTTGAGACTTTCAAAGCTAGACTTGTTAAAGGTTTGCATCATTGACCAGGTATGGATTTTGTTGAAACCTTTTCTAAGTAGCTATGCTTAAGTCCATCCAGATCCTACTTGCCACGGCTACATACCATGACTATGATATCTGGCGGTTGGGTGTCATGACTGCTCTTCTAAATGATATTTTAGAAGAGAGAGTCTATAAGTACACAGTCAGAGGGCTTCGTAGACAGTGGGAGCAGCGCAAACGTGTGCAAGATGTTTTATGTGACAAAGCAGGCATCGCGGAGTTGGAACGTCTATTTTGATGTGGCAGTCGAAGAGTTTGACTTCATCAAAATGGTAGATGAACCTTGTATATACAAAAAGAAAGTAGAGAGTATTGTAGTGATCCTCGTAGAGTACATGGATGACATACTCTAGATGGGGAAGGAGTTTCCTATGCTACGCTCGGTCAATCTCCGCTTATCACAATGATTCTCCATATAGGATCAAAGTGATACCTACTAAATCCTAGGTTTGGATCTATGAGATAGATCTAATTGGATGTTAGGATACTCACTAGTTGCAGTGAGATCGTATCAATTGATCCTGGGGAGAATCACTGGAAAGGATCCAGGGTGATAAGGACGACTGAAAGTCGGTCACAGGCATTGTCTTTACCCTCAGTGAAGGGACGGTATGTTGGAAGAGTTCCAAGCTAGATACCGTAGCATACTAGACGATAAAGGCTGGATACATCGTTACAAAAGATGCTACCAAAGAGGAAGTCTGGGTGTATATTGGTTCATGAGATGAACTTTGTTCCTACCATTGTGAGACAATGGAGTTGTGGCTTATGCCAAGGAACGCCCGTCCCATCAGTGATCCAGACATATTCTAAGGCAGTGTCACCTGATCGTGGAGATGGTTGATCTTCAGGGGATCGAGGTTAGGAGAGCAGACTCAGAGGACAACACGGCGGATCCACTCACAAAGGCCTTTTCCCAGAGAGAGACTTTTATGGGATGGTTGAGTATGAGTTACTACAACCATTGCTATCAGATGGCCCTAGTGCAAGTGGGAGATTATTAGTTATATGTATGCCCTAGAGGCCATTACTATACATAGGATGTATATTGTAGTGGATGCTTGGACATATATAGGGAGGACTTTCTTGCTCGACATGATAGTATGCTATCTGGTTGCTCTTTTACATTAACGTGTACACTGATTGTCTCTCTGTTACATGTTGGTAAAGCCGTTAAGATGTGTACTTGACTATCTGGACTATGATGCGGATCATACTAGTGGGGACATGGTAGTCCATAAGTATATCCTTCAAGGTCCCTAGTCGTGGGTGTATCGAGACGGGGCATCGATATACCAGAGTAGACTAGCGTATACCTTCTCGACCCATACAGATGGGCGATGGATGATCCCATATCCATTGGTGTTTGACATCAGAGATGGTGTACGGGTGCTCAGTGGAGACTGGGTACACTGGACGGACTCGCCGAGAACACCCAGATGGTATTATACCTCACGTCAGATGGCAGTTCTCCGGTGACACCGGTACAGAGTTGTCTGTTGACCCGAGATCGTCATAGAGTCTTGTATGATTCCCACTGTGCTTTGATTTCCACCTTACCACGTCCAAGAGGGCATGCAAAACGGTGGTTTTTGGGTACAGTCCCGAATCATATGGCGGCAATGAGCGATAGGAGGGGATTCGTCTCTCCCGGTATAGGGAGTTGATGTTGCGCTGTGTTCGATTGGCTATAACCAGAAATCCCTGGCCATGATTGCTGAGATTTACTGGTAAGTGTTACCAGTAGTTTCTCGAACTGTTATAGACCTCATATCGACACGACTTATTGAGCTATTGGCGTCTGACGTTTACCACCCCTAGGCAAGATATGCGACATATCAGACGACGAGACCGGACTGTACGGTAAGTGTTACTGGTTGGATTCAGAGGAGTGTGAGCGGGCTTGCTCGTTGATCTTCTGTTCGCTTAATATCCGGGTGGCCGTTACGTTTAGCAGACCGCTTGCGGCTTGTGGGTGTTTGATATGATCATCGCCTACTGCCGGCGTATTGACGAGTCTTTAGAGTCCTACACAGAGATTTCCTGGCTCAAGTGAAACGAAATAGGAGCGTATATGAGATATGTGCGGAACCGAGAATAATACCAGTATGTGATACTGAATTCTATTCTCGCGATTTGTATCATCGGACGGTTATATAAGAGATAACCGGGTTACCGAATCAAATGTTGATCCGATATATTGATACACTTGATATTAGTCGGTTATGTGCAGTATGACCGGATCATTAAATCAAGTGTTAATTTAATGATTTAATGTATAATTATACATTAGATATATTAATTTACATTAACTAGTATTTGTCCACTTAAGATGGATTTTCTCACTTGATGTGCACATTATATATATGATATATGTTTGTGCACTAGTTTGTATCATGTTTGATGATACATGCAAACTTGGGTGTGTCTATGCTTTAAACCATGTTTAGGTTAATGATTAGGGTTTTAACTTATTTATTTATTTTATTTATTTTGTTTTGGAAAAAACAAAATGGTGGCTTTATTTGTTTTCATTCTTGAAGTTTCAAGAATCTTCAACCATTTTGTTTTTTCCTTCACCTAACCATTACACCTAACCCTAGTTTATTCTCTACATGTGTTTTCTTCACCCATGGTTGCATTATGATAAGCATCACTTGATTTATTATTTTGAAGTTAATTCATTTCTTTTTCTTTCTTCTTCTTCTTCTTCATGAAGAGAAGAAACCATTGCTAGAAAATTCCAAGTGAGAAATCCAAATCCAAAGTGAACCCACTTCATATTTATTTATCCTCTACCACTTACCATGTAGTAGAGTGTGTTATCCTCACAAGTTTCATGACCTAGTGAAGATGGAGCTTGAGTTTGAGTCGCCTCGACGTAGATCATCTTCGGCATCGAAGTCAACGACCTAGCCCGCCCATTTCTCCGATGAAATCGACGCTAAAGTCCGGCATTCCGATGATCGCAGCGGAGGGACGTCAACACGGAGCTAGAGAAGTGGAGGACCGGATCTACAAAGGTTGTAGTCTCTTTCATTTAGCAATAAAGTTGTTTACTTGCATGTATCGCCTTACCTCAAGTTAACGATCTACCATTAGGGTTTCTCGGCACATGTAAAATTTGATTTTGGCATGGTTGATCAGTTGTGGAACCTCTTTAGTGTGCCTAGGAACCCTACACTTTCCGTTTCGGCCATTTTTCTTTGTATCTTTCATTGGCTGAAGATTGGTGGAGGAGGGATTATTTACAAATATGCAAATAAGCATTTTGGAAGGTGGTCTTTGCATATTATTGCTTCATGATGGTTGCACCCTCATTTGACTTTCCTTGGATAATCATTGTTTGACTTTCTTATTCATCATGGTTTACTTTTGGTGGTGTGATGAGTGATGGTTGATGATGGAGGGTTAGGTTGGTTGTGTGTTGGTTTTGATTAGTGATCATCTCTTCTCATCATGACTCTTCTCTCTCTCTTGCATTATTGAAACTCTCCCCTCTCTCATTTTTCTCTCCCTTGATGAAAAGAGGCCTGCCACATCCGAGGGGGGCTGAAATTTTTGTGTGGGGATTTTTGGTTCTCTTCATGTTTTGCTAAATCCCCAAGTTCATCTACAAAAATTCCACATCTCATTCCTCCACCATTATGGCAACTTCATACAACCCCAAATGAGACACATAGCTTTCTACACTTATTCTACAACAATTCTCGGGCACGTCGACTCGCCAACTTCGTGCCCAAGTTGCCTCGGTCCAGAGGTGGGATCCCGTAAATGAAGCCAGCGATGTGGTGCCTTTCCGGCGAGGAGGCGAAGACCGGAGATTCCGCGGAGAGATCGGGACGACGACGAGAAGACCGAAGGAAACGGATCGCTCCGTATATCTCTCTACCCCTTCTCTTGTTAGCTAGTAGTAGGTTAATGGCCCGATCCGAGTTCATGGTCCGCGGTGGCGCCGGTTTAAAGTTAAGAAAAGTTTTTGATTCCGCATTTTGGCCTCTGACAGACGGCCGGGGCGCCGCCGTGCACCAACAGGAATATCCTGCACCTCATTCGACGAGGAAAGAGCCGAGATCCCTTCACAGGGAGTGACCTCTTTAGCAAAAGTTTTCGCCACTATATTTTCAAAAAAGTTATCAGGTTCTTTCAACGATATCAAGTTCATTACGATAACGGGTTTTTCGCCAAAAACTCAGCCGTAGCCCTCCGTCGTTTTAGATAATTAATACTTAGTATTAGTGCTCCGTTTGTTGATTATTCGTCAAGGCACAGTGAACGGTAGCTAAGAAATAATTCTCTGTTGCACTATTAGATTCGATTGGTTAGGACGGTCGCATGATTTTGTTGATTATTCGTCAAGGATCATGCGGGCAGGTCTAATGCAATCCTGGATAACGACGGGTTGAACTTGACTAGGACCTTTTGATTTGTTGATTATTCGTCAAGGTCACTTGGGTCCTAGGGGCAAAAAAAATCCACATCCAGAGTTTCTAAAGAAACTAAAACTTGCAGATTCAGCATACCTTCTGGAGTGTGGTGACTAGAGTGGATTCCATCTAGGTCATCGCACAATGATAGTTGGATCTCGATCTCACTGATGAGTTGGATTACTCTCGGAAGAATATTTCACTTAACAATCAATGCTATAAACCAAGTAGGTGTCTAGAAAGGTGTTAGCGGGGCTATGCCTCCTGGGAAAAGAGGTTATTTAATTAAGGAACTTCGAGAAAGCATTGGAAAACCTCCCTCGAAGTACCAACACTAGCCTGGCTGAAAGGTTAAGCAAGTATTGTGACGTGCGATTAATCCTGACTAGTTCTTCTTTTAAAGGTTTTAAGAAGGATTTGAGGAAACAGTGGGAGCCATCCTGATTAGATAAACTAATAAACCAATCTAATCTTGCAAGTGCGCACGCTGAGTGTTTCTTTTCTCTCTCTCCAGGTAGCAACCATTTCATGCCCTAATCATGATAATAAAATGTATCGCTTGACCGATCCGAATTCTTATTCGGGGCTGGGGAACGTTTGTTCGGCTCTAACTTATGACAACAGTCATAAGTACGAGCAAGGGAAAGAGGATTGTATGGATTCCAAGGATACCCAGTTGAAGAAGAAGCATGGTTTTGCATCTACTTCAGGTGTTCTTGTAATTGAGAACTGCTTTACGGTCAGCCCTACCTCCTGGGTACTTTATACCGGATCAGGATCTCATATCTGTAATCTATTGCAGGGACTGAGAAAAAGTAGGAGAGTTGTACCTGGTGATATGTCGCTCAGAGTAGCGAACGGAGCACAAGTTAATGCTGCAGCCGTCGGTGAATATCACCTAGTGTTGCCAAATGGCAATACTATGATTTTGAACGATTGCTACTATGTACCTTCCATGGTTTGCAACATCATATCAGTTTCTTTACTCGATAAAGATGGATATAACTTTGTTCTTGATAGAAATATCATGAACATCTACCTTCACAAGGTACTGGTTGCAAAAGGTACACTGTGTAATGGTATCTACGTTCTAAATCAGAATACGGTGCTCAATGTACAAAACGCACGCAAGAGGAAGAGTTCAGATACGAACGAATCCTACTTGTGTCATTGTAGACTTGGTCATATCGGAGAGAAAAGACTAAGTAAGTTGCATAAAGATAGACTCTTGGATACGTTCGAGTTTTCATGTTATGAAACTTGTCAGTCTTGTCTCAAAAGAAAGATGACCAAATCTCCGTTCACCGGACATAGAGAAAGGGCGGCAGAGCTCTTGGGACTCATACACAGTGATGTATGTGGTCCGATGTCTATACATGCAAGGGGTGGGTTCTCGTACTTCATCATATTCACAGACGATCTCTCTAGGTTCGGATATGTGTATCTGATGAAACACAAATCTGAAGCTTTTGAGAAATTCAAGGAATTCAGAAACGAAGTAGAGAACCAGACTGGTAAAAGTATCAAGATCCTACGGTCTGATAGAGGAGGGGAGTACATAAAGCACGGAATTCCTTGATTTCTTAAAAGAGAATGGTATTCTCTCTCAGCATACTCCTCCTTATACACCACAGCACAACGGTGTATCGGAGCGGAGGAATCGTACCCTACTGGATATGGTTCGCTCCATGATGAGTAATGTCGAGTTGCCTCTTTCATTTTGGGACATGCGCTTCAGACAGCGGCATACCTTTTGAATCAAGTTCCGTCCAAATCTGTGCCTAAAACTCCATATGAAATATGGAGCAGTAAGAAGCCATGTCTTAAATTTATTAAGATATGGGGTTGTCCGGCCTATGTGAAAACACGAAAACCGGACAAGCTAGAGGCACGGTCAGTTCTATGTAAATTTGTGGGATATCCTAAAGACTCACTAGGATATCTGTTCTACCACACTGAGGATCAGAAGGCTTTTGTATCTCGTCATGCTACCTTTTTAGAAAGGGAGTTTCTTGCAAAAGAAAGTAGTGAGAGTTCGGTAGAACTAGAAGAAATTCAGCGACCACAAAATATGACTGAAAATTTGGAAGAACCATTGGATTCAATAACCCCAAACGAACCTCAGCCACTCCGCAGTTCTGGTAGGATTTCTCATCCGCCCGAGAGATTCTACGGTTTTCTCTTAGACGGGGATCGAGAGGATTGCATCTTGGAAGAAGATGACCCTACCAGTTTCAGGGAGGCCATTATCAGTAGGGACTCTGATAAGTGGCAGGAAGCAATGCAATCCGAAATGGAGTCCATGTACACCAATAAAGTGTGGACCTTGGATATTGCTCCACCTAGGGTAAAACCCGTTGGATGCAAATAGATCTACAAAAGAAAACTTGGTGTAGATGGGCCGGTGGAAACCTATAAGGCTAGACTCGTTGCAAAAGGTTTTCGTCAAAGACCTGGTGTGGACTATGACGAAAATTTTTCGCCGGTGGATATGCTCAAATCCATTCGGATCCTACTTGCTATTGCGGCCTTCCATGACTATGAAATCTGGCAGATGGACGTTCAAACGGCTTTTCTAAACGGCAGTTTCGAAGAGTGCGTTTACATGGATCAGCTAGAAGGTTTCGTAGACAGTGGGAGCAGCGGGAAGGTGTGCAAGTTGCTTAAATCCATTTATGGATTAATGCAGGCATCGCGGAACTGGGACATCTGTTTTGATGAGGCAATCAAGAAATTTGATTTCATCAAGAACGAAGATGAACCTTGTGTCTATAAGAAGATTGTAGGACGAACTGTCGTGCTCGTAGTCTTGTACATGGACGACATTTTTTTGATAGGAAATGACATTCCTATGCTACAATCGGTCAAGCTATTTTTGTTACAACGGTTCTCCATGAAGGACCTGGGTGATGCCTCGTACATTCTGGGGATCAAGATCCACAGAGATAGATCCAAGAGACTACTGGGACTTTCGCAGTCCAGGTACATAGAGACCGTACTAAAGAGATTTAGTATGGAGGATTCCAAGCACGGTAACATACCCGCATTGCACGGAATTACCCTCTCCAAGAAGATGTCTCCTAAGACTAACGAGGAGAGGGTTCGTATGAGAACTATACCCTACGCTTCGGCGGTAGGATCTATAATGTATGCGATGCTATGTACAAGACCAGATGTAGCTTACGCGCTGAGCGTGGTGAGACGGTATCAGTCAGAACCAGGTAAGGACCACTGGACGGCAGTGAAGAACATTCTCAAGTACCTAAGAAGGACTAAGGAGATGTTCCTGGTTTACGGTAATGGAGACCTCAGGGTCGAGTCCTTTACCGATTCAAGCTTCCAGAGTGACAAAGATGACAGCAAGTCTGTCTCAGGTTTTGTGTTTACCCTCAATGGAGGGGCGGTATGTTGGAGGAGTTCCAAACAGGATACTGTCCCAGACTCGACGATGGAGGCTGAATACATTGCTGCAAGCGATGCCGCAAAAGAGGCGGTCTGGATGAAGAAGTTCATTAGTGAACTTCAGGTGGTTCCGGCCATTGTTGACCCAATACCTTTGTATTGCGATAACAATGGGGCTATAGAATTAGCGAAAGAACCAAGGTCCCATCAGAAATCCAGACACATCTCAAGGCGGTATCACCTGATCAGGGAGATCATTGATCGCCAGGAGATCGAGGTATGGAGAGTGGACACAAAAGACAACACAGTGGATCCATTCACGAAGGCCCTCCCTCAAACACAGTTCGAGCGACTTTTTGAGCTATTGGGTATGCGGTACGCCGGCAGCAGGCCTTAGTGCAGACGTTGGGTATGCGGTACACCAATTGCTGGCCTTTAGTCAAGTAGGAGATTGTTAGATATGTATGCCCTAGAGGCCATTATTGTATAATACATTTTGGATGCTTGGGATATATATATAAGGTTTTACGACAGTCTTGCTCGATATAGTAGTATGCTACTTGGTTTGTTTCTATCTTAATATGTGTATATGTTTCTTTTAACATATTGGTAGAGCCTTAGGATTTTTGCTTGACCACCAGCGTTGTGATGGCGATCACACTAGTAGGGGCTGGGTGGTTTATAAGCACATCCTTATTTTGGTCCCTGGTCGTAGGATTATCGAGACAGGGCATCGATACTTCAGAGTAGACTGGTGCATACGCTTCTCTTCCCAGCAGGGGAGATGGTCTGTCCCACAGCCATCAGTACGTAGTACTGGAGATAGTATGCAGGTGCTCATTAGGTTACGAGTACACTGGACAGGACTCGTCGGGAACTGTTGGTTGGTATTATACCTATCGTCAGTGAACAGTTCCCAGGTGACATGAGTACAGCTTAGTCCGCTGACTTAACACTGTCACTTCGCCTCAAGTGTGTTCCCACTGTTCTTTGATTACTACCCTACCACGGCTCTACTGAGTCGTGCAAACAGGTAGTAGTTGGATGCAGTCCCGAAGCACTTGGAGGCAGTGATGGTTGGACAGGATTCATCTCTCCCGGTATTGGAAGTTGATATCGCGCTGTGTCTAGGAGAGCCATTACACATTGTCGTCCCTGGCCAGGGCAAGCGAGAATTACTGGTAGGTTTTCCAATAGATTCTCAGGGTGTTTTGGGCTACACTTCGACATGACTTGTACCGCTATTAGGGGACTGACGTTTACCGCCCCCATAGGCCCGCCATGCGATATTCTCAGACGAACAGACCGGACTATACGGAGATTGTCACATTCAGGCTCAGTAGGAGTTCGATGGGTTTACCTCATCAGTCTTCTTATCGGCATCTACCTGGGGACCGTTACCTACAGCTAGTACCGCTTACGGCCTGTGGTTAAACCCACTGCTAGCGTAGTGTCGAGCCTTTAGAGTCCCACACAGAGGGTTACTCGCCTTTGGGCAAAATTGAGTAGAGGTTGCATGGTTTTGCGACGGGTTTCGTTCACATCCGCGCACTTATGCACGTTTTGGTGTCCGAACAGTAGTTACTAGCGGGTTTTGGTTTAAGCCAGATCCTAGTAACTGTTTTGGGATTGGTTCTGTCTCAGTGTATTCGTGTTCCTTGGAGCACGGATACGGGTATGTATGCACAGTTGACAGAGACAGAGGCAGAGGCAGAGGATTCTCATTAGGGTTGTTGACCATTTGATTTTGGTTAACTTGTTGACCGTTGACTTTTCTCTTAACCCTAATGAGAATATGATATATGATTAATAATATTAATTAAGTATTATTGTGTCATGGTTGAGTTGAAAGTGTGACTTTTGTTGACTTGTTGACTTTGTTGGCCGGTTGACCATTTTGGACTTGTTGACCATCATCATTTCATGGCTATCATTTCATGGGTACGAGTTTTGCTTGCTTGTTGCTTACATAATGCCATCATAGCATGAAATGATAATGGTCATTGAAACTAACCATCACCATATACTTAATTGTTATTATTATTATCATTATTCTCACTTTTGTGAGAAGGGTTGGATTATGGGAGTTCATTCTATTATTTCCTTTCTCTCTCCTAGAAAGAAAAGCTCTCTCTTCTTCCTCTTCCTCTCTCAAGGTTCAAGTGTTTCATGAGTTGGAAGTCATGAACCTTTGAGACAAAACCACCACAAATCTTCTCTACTCACTCTAAGGTACTAGGTTTAGCAAACCAAGCACCTTAGTGATCTCTAGATTGAGATAGGAGCTCAAGTTCGACGCCCTCGGGTGGATCCATCTATGGCAAAGAGGAGAAGACGAGGAGGATCCGTTAAAGCAACTACAAGGAGCAAGCAAGAGGGAGAACCACAATAAGAAGAGAAGGAGTTCAAGACCAAGGTATAACCATTCTACATAGTAGTTAGTACTTGTAGTTTTTGTTAGTTTTTGTTTAGCGATGATCCTTCATGAAACGGTACATGTTACATAGTTGGGAAAAATATTCGTTTTACCTATTCCGCCTCCCCAAAAGGACCGGGGTGGGTAACGTGGACCCTGAAAGGTTTGCTTAGCACCCTATGTAGAGTTTTGAAGCATCACATGTCTCAAAGTTTAAATTTTTATGATGCTAAACAAGCATACAAAGGAATCGATCCTAGAAAATTAGGGTTTCGAATTTTCACATCATCATATGAAAGAATTGCTAGGGTTTCGAGACTACAACCTTTGTAGCTCCCTTTCGCTGGACTCTTTGGTTTATTGGGTGTTGGAAGAAGGTCCTTTTGAAGTTCTCTCTCATCCACGACGATCCACCCGGAGTTCCTCGTCCAAGCTCGCAACTTCGATTATTACGATGAGAAACGAAGAGAACACTCTAAACAAGTTGGCTAAACTTGTGTAGAATGATGTTGTGGTTTAGATTCTCACTTCAAAACCTTTCTTTATGTGCACTAGAAAAAACTAGAGAGCAAAATGGTGAAGGAGGATGAAGATGGTAGCTTTCTTTTAACAAGAGTAATATGATCACCATAGAAAAGAAATGAAATATATCTTTATATATTTTATTTCTTCTCACTTCAAACCATGGTTAAGTGATAGAGACATTATTTAACTTGAGTTTTAAAACACAAAGAGAAGGATAACTCATGGTTAGCGGTAGGTGAGCTTGGTTAGGTTTAAAGAAGAGTGTAGAAGCAAGCAAGAATTATCCTTTTCTTTAGTATTTTGTTTTAAACACAAAATCAAATAATAATCCATCCAATTATCCATGGTGTGAGTCTTATATTGCCACCATTTCCATGTGTAAACAACCATGATAGATGGGTGCATGTATGTATGTATGTATGCACATCCATATGTGCATGAAACTAGTAAGAAAGAAAGAAAGAAAAACATACATGCATGCACACATCCATCATCCAAGAAAAGGTTTTAAGTGAGAAAACTAATGGTTAAATAATAAATCAACACTTGATTTATCAATCCGGCCATATCACATATGACCCTACCAAAAGCAAGCCGCCCGATCAATGTACGGTATCATATACGCGCATTTTAAGCGGGTCCATGCGCATATCGCATACGCGCACCACAACGTTTCGCCTGGACTAGGTAACTCCTGTGTGGGACTCTAAGACTCGTCAATACGCCGGCAGAGGGTGATGATCATATCAAGCACCCCCAAGCCGCAAGCGGTCAGCTAAACGTAACGGCCACCCGGGTATTGAGAGATCAGAAGAGAACAAGCGAACCTGCTTCCACTCCCGTCGAGCAGATCGGCAACACTTCCCGTACAGTCCGATCTCCTCATCTGATATGTCGCATATCAAGTCTAGGGGTGGTAAACATCAGACCCCAATAACCGATAAGTCGTGCCGATGTGAGGCTCATAACGGGTCGAGAAACTACTGGTAACACTTACCAGCAAATCTCTGAATCAGCCCTGGCCAGGGACTTCCCTGTTACGGCCAATCGAGTACAGCGCAACATCAACCCCCAATACCGGGAGAGACGAAACCCCTCCTATCGCTCATTGCCTCCATGTGACTCGGGACTGTACCCAAAAACCACCGTTTTGCCCGCCCTCATGGACGTGGTAAGGTAGAAATCAAAGCACAGTGGGAATCACACAAGACTCTATGACGATCTCGGGTCTACAGACTAACTTGCACAAGTTTCACCTGAGAACTGCTATCTGACGTGAGGTATAATACCATCTGGGAGTTCACGGCGAGCCCGTCCAGTGTACCCAGTCTCCACTGAGCACCCGTATACCATCTCTGATGTCAAACACCAATGGATATGGGATCATCCATCGCCCATCTCATGGGTCGAGAAGCGTATACGCTAGTCTACACTGGTATATCGATGCCCCGTCTCGATACACCTACGACTAGGGACCTTGAAGGATGTACTTATGGACTACCATGTCCCCACTAGTATGATCTGCAACATAGTCCAGGTAGTCAAGTACACATCCTAAGGGCTTTACCAACATGTAACCATAAAACCGTATAAATAGACTAGTATACATGTTAAGATAAAGAGTAACCAGATAGCATACTATCATATCGAGCAAGAAACTCATCTCTATATATGTCCAAGCATCCAATATAATATACATCATCTGTACAATACTGGCCTCTAGGGCATACATACAACTAACAATCTCCCACTTGCACTAGGGCCAGCTGCTGTAGTATCGCATACCGAGAATTCCGAAGGGTCTCTCAAGCTGTATCTGGGGAATGGCCTTCGTGAGTGGATCCGCTGTGTTGTTCTTCGTGTCAACCCTCCTGACCTCGATCTCCCGGCGATCAACTATCTCCCGGATCAGGTGATACCCCCTCAGAATATGCCTGGATCGCTGATGGGACCTGGGTTCCTTGGCCAAAGCCACCGCTCCATTGTTATCGCAATACAAAGGTATTGGATGCTCAATGGATGGAACCACTCCAAGTTCAGTAATGAACTTCTTGATCCAGACAGCCTCTTTGGCAGCATCGTTGGCAGCGATGTATTTAGCCTCCATCGTCGAGTCTGCCACGGTTTCCTGCTTGGAACTCTTCTAGCTAACCGCCCCTCCGTAAAGGGTAAATACAAATCCCGACTGCGACTTAGAGTCGTCCTTATCACTCTGGAAGCTCAAATCGGTAAAGGACTCCACTTGGAGTTCTCCGTTACCATACACCAAGAGCATCTCTTTAGTCCTTCGCAAGTACTTGAGAATGCTCTTCACAGCTGTCCAGTGACTCTCTCCAGGATCAGCTTGATACCTACTCACTACACTTAGTGAGTATGCTACATCGGGTCTGGTACATAGCATCACGTACATGATAGAGCCTACAGCCGAAGCATAGGGTATCCCTTGCATGCGAGCTCTTTACAAATCAGTCTTAGGAGACATCTTTTTAGAGAGAGTGACTCCAGAGATAGTGGGTAAGTTCCCACGATTGGATTCTTCCATACTAAACCTCTTTAGTATGGTGTCAATGTACCTGGATTGGGACAATCCCAATATCCGTTTGGATCTATCTCTATAGATCCTGATTCCCAATATGCAGGAGGCATCACCAAGATCTTTCATTGAGAATCTTTGTGATAAGAAGAGCTTGACTAATTGCAGCATAGGAATGTCATTTCCTATCAAGAGTATGTCGTCCACGTACAATACGAGGAAGACAACCTTACTCTCTGCCACCTTCTTGTAGATACAAGGTTCACCTGGATTTTTGACGAAATCAAACTCTTTGATAACGACGTCAAAGCAGATGTTCCAACTCCGCGATGCTTGCTTTAATCCATAAATGGATTTGAGCAGCTTGCACACCTTCCCGCTGCTCCCACTGTCTACGAAGCCCTCTGGCTGAGTCATGTACACGCACTCTTCTAAATCACCGTTTAGAAAGGCGGTCTTAACATCCATTTGCCAGATTTCGTAGTCATGATATGCAGCGATGGCAAGCATGATCCGGATGGATTTAAGCATAGCCACTGGAGAAAAGGTTTCGTCATAGTCCACACCTGGTCTTTGACGAAAACCCTTTGCAACAAGTCTAGCTTTGAAAGTCTCCACTTTCCCATCTACACCAAGTTTTTTCTTGAAGATCCACTTGCTCCCAATGGGTTTTACCCCTTCAGGAGCAACTTCCAAAGTCCATACTTTGTTGGTGTACATGGATTCCATCTCGGATCGCATAGCATCCAGCCATTTCACTGAGTCCTTACGCGTGATGGCCTGCTCGAAGCTAGTTGGGTCATCATCCTCCATGTTGCAATCCTAGCTCCCACCATCAATGAGAAAACCGTAGTATCTCTCAGGTTGGCGAGGAACCCTACTAGATCGGCAGAGAGGCTGAGGTTCGTTGGGAGCTACTGAATCCTCTGGTTCCACTAAATCTTCAATTTGAGTTTGTGTAGCCGGAATCTCATCCAGTTCTACATTATCGCCACTAATTTCTTTTGCAAGAAATTCCTTTTCCAAAAAGGTGGCATGTCCAGAAACAAACACTTTTTGTTCCTCTGTATGGTAGAAAAGATATCCATGTGAATGTTTGGGATATCCCACAAACTTGCATAGAACTGACCGCGCCTCGAGTTTGTCCGGATTTTGCCTCTTGACATAGGCTGGGCAACCCCATATCTTAACTTGTTTAAGACATGGTCTCTTCCCACTGCATATCTCATATGGTGTGGTAAGTACAGATTTAGTTGGAACTTGATTCAATAGGTATGCTGCTGTTTCCAGCGCATATCCCTAGAAGGAAATAGGTAACTCAGTTGTGCTCATCATAGAGCGCACCATATCTAATAGCGTGTTGTTCCTCCGCTCCGATACACCGTTGTGCTGTGGTGTATATGGAGGAGTCAGCTGAGAGAGAATCCCATTCTCTTTTAGGAAGTCCAGGAATTCATTGCTCAAGTATTCACCTCCTCGATCAGATCGAAGGATTTTAATACTTTTTCGGTTTGGTTTTCGACTTCTTGTTTATATTCTCTAAATTTCTCTAAAGCTTCTGATTTGTGTTTCATCAGGAGCACATATCCGAATCTACAGAGATCGTCAGTGAATGTAATGAAGTACGATGAACCATCCCTGGCATGTGTAGACATGGGACCGCATACATCACTATGTATCAGTCCCAAGAGTTCAGTAACTCTTTCTCCATGTCCCGTAAACGGAGTTTTGGTCATCTTGCCTTTGAGACATGACTGGCAAGTGTCATAAGATGAAAATTCAAACGAATTCAAATATCCATCCTTATGCAACTTAGCCAGTCGTGTCGCATTTATATGACCGAGTATACAATGCCACAAGAAGGATTCGTTCATTTCTGAACTCTTCCTCTTGTATGTGTTTGTTATGCTCAGAACTGTTGATTGATTTAGAACATAAATGCCATTACATAACGTGCCTGATCCAACCAACTTTTGGTTACGGAAAATGTTCATAACATTATCCTGTAATACAAAATTATATCTCTCTTTACTCAACAAAAAAACCGATATAATGTTGCATACCAGGTTCGGCATGTAATAGCATTCGTTGAGAACCAAAGTATTACCAGTAGGTAATGCAAGGTGATATTCCCCGACAGTCTTAGCTGCAACAATTGCACCATTTCCAACTCTTATGTCTTTATCACCTTCTCTAAGTTCTCTATCTTTTCTAAGCCCATGTAACTGATTACATATATGGGATACTGACCCGGTATCTAATACCCAGGACATAGGGCAAATGGAGAAACAGTTTTCTGTAACGAACACACCCGAAAAAAATGCATCATCATGTACTTTCTTCATTTGGGTGGCTTGGGAATCCTGGTATTCCCCTATGTCCTGTTCATTCCTATAACTCTTATAAGAATGAACGGAACCAACGTTCCCCAGCACAGTATAACATGCGGGTTCGGTCAATACATCTATATTTTTATCTTTATTAGGGCATGACATGGTCGCTACCAGGAGAGAGAGAGAAGAAAACACTTTAGCGTATGCTCTTGCAAGATCAGATTGGTTATTATCTTATCTAATCAGGATGGCTCCCACTGGTTTTTATCAAATCTTCCTTCAAACCCTAAAAGGAAAGACTAGCCGGGATTAATTACACCCTACAATTTCACCAATCTTTCAGCCAGGCCAGTGTCGGTACTTTGAGGGAGGTTCCCCGTGCTTTCGCACGGACCTAATTAAAGTAAACCTCGTTTTCCCAGAAGCGTAACCCCGTTGACACCTTTCTAGACACCCACTTGATCGGCTAATTGTAATGTGTAAAACTCTCCCAGGAGTAACTCTTACTCGCAGTGGGTATCGGGATCCAACTATCTCATAGAAGGTATGCAATCTTATTGCAAATTTCAACACTTGAAATTCCCGAAAATATTTTGCCCCTAGCGTCCTATGACCTTGACAAAAGCCAACAAATCATAGGATGCTAGTAAAGTTCAACCCGTCATTTCTTGATTGAATCAAACACACCCGTACGACCCTTGACAAAGGCCAACAAGGTCGTACGACTACCCTGAAGCAATCTGCATCACATGCATAAGCAGCTACGACAGGTTTTTCGGAAAACCTATTGCGTAATGAACTTGATATCGTTGTAGAATCAAGTGAAGTTTTGAAATGGAGTGATTTTGAGGCTTTTCTAGTTTTGCTAAAGGGGTCACTCCCGTTGAAGGGATCGTCAGCCCTTTCCTCGTCGAATGAGGTGCGGGATATATCATATATATCACTGTGCAAAGTAAAACTCCAAAGGCCGTCAAAAGTCAAACCGAGTGTTTGTAGCATCTGCCAGTTTCGCTTAAGAGGTCACTCCCGGTGAAGGGATCTCGGCTCTTTCCTCATCGAATAAGGTGCAGGGTATATCATATATACCGTTATGCAAAGCAAAACTGTAGCTACCCTTTTTATTTAAAATTTGATTGTACAACATCTTATAAGTTTCTTTTCTTTCATTAATCACATTAATGAAGTCCCATCATTTAAGTTACCTGAACATCACAGATATATACGACGTACACTTATGCCATCCGCATTCGCCTCGATGTTCCCTCGTGCACCGTTAGGTTAGGTAACTAACGACAGAGCAGGGCAGGGCTAGTGCGGGTGTAAAACATAAGTAACGTCTATATAATATATCATATATACTATATACTGTATTCATCAGAACATATCAAATGATCACATCACAGATATCGCAGCAGAAACATAGATATAATGTGGGATATACTAGGACGTCCGTATTTAGTATTTAGCCAAAATAGAAAATACGGATTCCACAGTCGCAATGAATAGCCAAGCCCACACCCTGGACCCCTACGAGAGTGGCAAGCGACCCTACCAATTCTGGAGTTTAGGAGACCCGGTCTCGACTCCTCGAGATGGCCTCCCACTGAACCCCATAACCCGGTCACCCATGCTCCCCTCCTTGGGTCCATCCTAATGCGGAAAAGTAAATAATATACAATACAGGTGGCAACGACCTCAACCAGGAAGTGCCCCAGATAAAAGAATATTACATTACATTTGAATTTACATGAATGAAAATATAAAACTCTCATCTCACATAAAAAAAACCCGGCTATTCAATCGCAACAATCCTGCACATCATATCTTAGCAACACATAATATCACATATCATCAACGTAAGTAAGTATGCGTACCTCAATTGTCATTGATGTATAGCAACGAAAACGGTGATATCGACATACTACACTTACGATCACAGAAAAGAAAGTGTAAAACTGCAATATCTGGAATCCACATTCTCTTTAGACATCGTAAATGCGAAGTATCACATACCTCGTATTTCATGTCTTATAATATGAATTCCACACATTGCATCAAATTCCAGATAATTAGACAGTATTAAAGTTTTTGAACGAACGATCAAATACCCAAGATTCACTAAAGCTCAACACTTGAGCGAAGTTCAAAAATTTGGAGTGTGACATAGTAGTAGCGGTCCAGCCGTAGAAGGGTCAAGCCAACGCCTCACATGTGGCACGCCGTACTGCCCCAAACCCTAAGGTTCAAAGTGCAGTTCAAGACGGTCACATAATCGAGTTAAGGTTTGTTTTCTTCTAGAGGGACCACCACAAAACTTGGACGAATCTCCGAAGGATTAAACCCCGTGAAAAGTGAGCTAATGATACTCGTTCAAACACTTCACTACTTTCTAATTTACCCGGAAAAGCCACGAAATCAAAATTCCGATCGAATCGACGATTCCAAAACCATCTCCAGAATTTTTCAGAACTAAATACAGATTAAAAATACCCTAAAAAATATACTAGCATAAATAATCATTACAGCATAAAAATTGTGCAGAGATGGAGGAGTACGGCCGCGGAACCGCGGCCTAAGCAAGCTTAGGCCGCGTTTCCGCAGCAGAAAAGACAGTTCATGGAACAAATTTTATACCGTAATTCTTATTTTTACCTGCTGAATTTTTTACATATTTTTAATTCTGAAAATAACCAGATTTTGAAAAAAGTCCAGAGAGCACCCAAAAAACCGTATTTTCGGTTCGATCGGAGTTTTAACTTCGTAAAGGTGTCGCCTAATGTTCTAGGTCGGCTCTGATACTAGTGAAAGGTTTGCCTAGCACCCTATGTAGAGTTTTGAAGCATCACATGTCTCAAAGTTTAAATTTTTATGGTGCTAAACAAGCATACAAAGGAATCGATCCTAGAAAATTAGGGTTTCGAATTTTCACATCATCATATGAAAGAAATGCTAGGGTTTCGAGATTACAAACTTTGTAGCTCCCTTTCGCTGGACTCTTTGGTCTCTTGGGTGTTGGAAGAAGGTCCTCTTGAAGTCCTCTCACGTCCACGACGATTCACCCGGAGTTCTTCGTCCAAGCTCGCAACTTCGATTATCACGATGAGAAACGAAGAGAACACTCTAAACAAGTTGGCTAAACTTGTGTAGAATGATGTTGTGGTTTAGATTCTCACTTCAAAAACCTTTCTTTATGTGCACTAGAAAAAACTATAGAGCAAAATGGTGAAGGAGGATGAAGATGGTAGCTTTCTTTTAACAAGAGTAATATGATCACCATAGAAAAGAAATGAAATATATCTTTATATATTTTATTTCTTCTCACTTCAAACCATGGTTAAGTGATGGAGACATTATTTAACTTGAGTTTTAAAACACAAAAAGAAGGATAACTCATGGTTAGTGGTAGGTGAGCTTGGTTAGGTTTAAAGAAGAGTGTAGAAGCTAGAAAGAATTATCCTTTTCTTTAGTATTTTGTTTTAAACACAAAATCAAATAATAATCCATCCAATTATCCATGGTGTGAGTCTTATATTGCCACCATTTCCATGTGTAAACAACCATGATAGATGGGTGTATGTATGTATGTATGCACATCCATATATGCATGAAACAAGTAAGAAAGAAAGAAAGAAAAACATACATGCATGCACACATCCATCATCCAAGAAAAGGTTTTAAGTGAGAAAACTAATGGTTAAATGATAAATCAACACTTGATTTATCAATCCGGCCATATCACATATGACCCTACCAAAAGCAAGCCGCCCGATCAATGTACGGTATCATATACGCGCATTTTAATCGGGTCCATGCGCATATCGCATACGCGCACCACAACGTTTCGCCTGGACTAGGTAACTCCTGTGTGGGACTCTAAAACTCGTCAATACACCGGCAAAGGGTGATGATCATATCAAGCACCCCCAAGCCACAAGCGGTCAGCTAAACGTAACGGCCACCCGAGTATTGAGCGATCAGAAGAGAACAAGCGAACCTGCTTTAACTCCAGTCGAGCCTATCGGCAACACTTCCCGTACAGTCCGGTCACCTCATCTGATATGTCGCATATCAAGTCTAGGGGTGGTAAACGTCATACCCCAATAACCGATAAATCGTGCCGATGTGAGGCTCATAACGGGTTGAGAAACTACTGGTAACACTTACCAGCAAATCTCTGAATCAGCCCTGGCCAGGGACTTCCCTGTTACGGCCAATCGAGCACAGCGCAACATCAACCCCCATTACCGGGAGAGACGAAACCCCTCCTATCGCTCATTGCCTCCATGTGACTGGGACTGTACCCAAAAACCACCGTTTTGCCCACCCTCATGGACGTGGTACGGTGGAAATCAAAGCATAGAGGGAATCACACAAGACTCTATGACGATCTCGTGTCTACAGACTAACTTGCACAAGTGTCACCTGAGAACAGCCATCTGACGTGAGGTATAATACCAGCTGGGAGTTCTCGGCGAGTCCGTCCAGTGTACCCAGTCTCCACTGAGCACCCGTATACCATCTCTAATGTCAAACACCAATGAATATGGGATCATCCATCGCCCATCTCATGGGTCGAGAAGCGTATACGCTAGTCTACACTGGTATATCTATGCCCCGTCTCGATACACCTACGACTAGGGACCTTGAAGGATGTACTTATGGACTACCATGTCCCCACTAGTATGATCTGCATCATAGTCCAGGTAGTCAAGTACACATCTTAAGGGCTTTACCAACATGTAACCATAAGACAGTATAATGAGACTGGTATACATGTTAAGATAAAGAGTAACCAGATAGCATACTATCATATCGAGCAAGAAAGTCATCTCTATATATGTCCAAGCATCCAATATAATATACATCATCTGTACAATGCTGGCTTCTAGGGCATATATACAACCAACACATTATTCTCTCATATGAGAGTATGGTTGCAAAAAGTCTCTCATTCTTTCTTGCTCTTTCTCTCTCATAAGTTTAGCTCATCTTCTTCCTCTCTCTCAAAACTCTCATCTCTCATGTGTTGAGAACCATGAGCTCTTGAAATAAAACCACCAAAACTCCTCTCTACTCATTCTAGGGTTCTAGGTTTAGCAAGCCAAGCACTTTAGTTACCTCTAGGTTGAGGTAGGAGCTCAAGGTAGAGGCCTTCTGTCATGACCCAAAATTCGGCCCGTAACCGGCACTTTACCACGTAACGTCTACAGGCGTAACGCGACTAAGTAAGCCGAACCTAGAAATCAAAACCATTAAATTTAGAGTGTTACAACATTTGGTAAAAACAGTTTTAAATATTTAGAAAACTTTAATTAAATTAGTAGAAAACCCTTTTTAAGTTCAAGTGTTGTTTTTTAATAATTTTGGCAACATTTCCTTTATAAAAATTTGTCCCGAGAGCGGTAAAAGACAAGATGTAAGTAAAATGACATGGGGAATAAGCATGGCATCACAATGATAATGTACGACTGAGTAAAAAAAATGAAATGAAGACAGCAAGAGTATAGAACTGCATAAATAAAGTCGGCTCACAACGAGCTCGACACCAGAGTACAAAATAACATAAGTCGTCCTCACAACTGTCTCTAAGTCAATACAAGAAGGTAGATGGAGAGTACTAGATACATCAATATACAACTGAAAGTAAACAGATACCGTACAAAAACGCACCTACTAGCAAAAGACTAACACGCCTCAGCAAAGGTATCTGTGTCAAAAGATGCGGTAAACAGCCAGCCGCGACTACTCCAATGGGGCAACCTGCAAGCACTGTGGCACAACGGGGGTGAGTTGCCAACTCGTGAGTAGTAGATAACATATAAAGGTAATCATGAGTATGCACATACTACGATACTCTAATCTATGCCAATAGGTAACATCTATATGATGAACTGGATGCTCAATATCATGCAACAAGTGCGATCTAATGACATCTCTATGTAATGAGCAAGATATGTGATAATCAGACATGGCGATGTAATCTAACAACCCTATATATAATGAGCAGGGTATGAGATGATATGCAAGCATGTGTACCCTATCAGGTATGATAGCTAGAGGGTGAGATGTCAAGTACTGAATGCTGAGTATGGGAAGAAATAATGTCTACACGGAACATCAACGTGGAAAATAACTGGTGTCTATCAATATACCCAAATCCCAGTACAAATTAGGCGCCGTCATCCACATCGGCCCTCAAATCCTGTAATCTCATAAAATCGTAAGTGCCCAACATCGGCACCCAAATATCAAGAAAACTCGTGTCCAGCATCGACACGCAAAACCTGATATCTCGGGCATCCGTCAGTCCGGGTCAGCCCACGGGCTCTGTCTGCGGTATCGTCCTTCGGCCCCGGCAGTACGAGTCGTCCCGTATCCATCTCTCCACTCTAGTCAGTATCCTCCGGATAACCGCCAGGTCTAACCAATCATCGGTAGGTAGTAGTCCCTCTGCCAGGCTCACCGTCTACTGCACAGCGATCCGTTCTCGCCCCGGGGTACCATACCGGGTCCACCATGTACCCGCAATCAGCCCCGTCCAGCTCCTCGACTCGGGTTCACAAGTATCGCTCTAGCACCGAGAAAACACACGGTGGACGCACTGAAATATCATATCAAGGGAAACCGTGGTTTTAAACGGTGCGTATTTTCTTAAAATAGTACTCCGGTTCCCAAATCCAGAAATCACATAAATCAATCTAATGCGTAAATCCATGACATGCGTCACATGACACTAAGGGTAAAAGAAAGGGAAAACCGCTCTTTTTAAAAGATCCTGTTTGGAAAATATCATATGCGGTCCCTTAATTTTCAAATCAAGTCATTATCATCCATGTATGTAACATAAGAATATGCGTATAGGTATGGATGTGCGAAAGATAAGTATGCTAAGTGAATGTAGCAATGTACATGTGCGCTAATGTGTACATATGATGTATATGTGTCCAAGTACGAGTAGATGATATATGTGGAACAAGCATGAATCTGTGATGTATCTGTGCCAAGAATGAATGTATGCGACGTGTAAGGCACAAGTATGAACAGGTGATGTATGTGTGCCCAAGTCTGAATATATACAGTGTAGGGGCACAAGGGTAAACATATCAAGGTATATATGTATATGCACTATGACGAAATATAATGGTGCAAATGAATAGGTAGTGAGATATCAATGAAGGTATGCACAATCGTAAGTATATAGTGTACATGATATGAATATAACATATACTGATATGTGGCAAGTCATGACAACATCAATAAAACGGAATCAATATAATAAATGATTTCTAGCAATCCTATACTGTGAGTGTCATGGCAATCACTAACGGTGTGAGTGTAGCATATGAATCGTGCTCGTGCAACTTGTACCGCTAGTGACAGTGCAGTGTTCTATACTACCAGTTCTATATATAACAAATGGTATGCTACTCTAGTATTTCTATATGAACACATAAGACAAAATATCCAATTACGTCTTGACGCTTTACGCCATACGGGCGATTTCCCCGTAGATGTTAAATCTACTCACCTGGTCGCGTGCTAAGTATAGACGACCACCTGTTTCCCTTTCCTGGCGGCGTCCGACGTACCCGCCTGCGAACTTGGAATTTACACAGAACCCAAATATAATCAAAAATCTCGCCAAAACGAGATATAAAAACAAAGAGAGAAACTCGTCTCGCGAATTAACGCGCATGTGTGCGATACGCTGAAACGTGCGTGTATGTGCCTAACGCTTAACCCGACACGCCGCGATACGCTGAATCACATAATTCATTCGCGTATCGCGCAAACTAAAACACCAGAAAACGATATACTGTCCCAGATTTTACCCAGATCAAAATATTACAAAACTATATATACCAAGGACCTACAAAATGTAGCAGACACCTATAGCAAAAACCCTAGGACCTATCTCCGTAGTCTGGCCGCAATTTGCGGCCAGAATGAATTTTCTGGCGGCCAGGGTTTGGGTAGGTGGGGTCGGGCTTTGGTGGTGTGATCAGGGCATCTCCAGTAGGCTACAGTCCACTCAAATTCATCCTGAACTCACTGGGTCTAAAGCAGATTTTAAAAAGCCTAAGTTAACTCAAAACAGCAAGTTTTGCATTAATTTGAAAACTCAGGGTATTTTGGTGTAATCTGTGGTTTTCCTAGGTCAACTTGGACCTAACAATACCTAATCAGGGTAGTCTAACTAACACTAACATCATTTAACACAAATCCACATAAATCACCAAAATCGTATAATTATCGCTAAAAAGATACGCGTGCGTGAAACTAACGCGCGTGCACACGACACGTCGCGACGCGTGCGAACTTACCAGAACCAGCTTTGACGCGCTGTGTCGCGCAGCGCGCCACAGAACCACGCGGATCACGCGCGTGTCGCACAAGTTCTAAAAGCATCGAAAACTCGTTTATAGCTCCAGTTTTTGCCTCTGGGCCAAACTTAAAAAGTTACAGATACCAAAATCCTAAGCTACCCAGAAGAACCCCACAGCTAAAAACCCAACACCCTAGCCCCTGTTCTGGCCGCAATTTGCGGCCAAAAGGGATAAACCGGCGGCCTTAATTTTAAGGTGGGTCCCCGTGCTCTGCGTGTGTGTGTCTGCTAAGGTCACTGTGCTACAGTCTTCACAATTTTTTGATTAAAGGTTCGGGTCAACAGCAGATCGAACAGAGGGTATAAAATCGTTAAAATTGCTAATTTACGCCAAATCGGAAAAATCGGGTATTCCGGTGAAATCTGGGATAAATCTTAGGTAATTTGGTCTTAACAGCATCTAATGAGACTACTCTACCCATCACAACCATCACTTGGGTTTATCTCACTCAAAATTGCTAAAACTAGCACTTAACTACAAGTTATGAACACTAATTACACTATCGACGAAAACTTAGCAATAAGGAGTTGATTTGAGGGGTTATACCTCTAGAGATCCCAAATGAAGGGGAAGAGAAGAAGGGGGAGGATGTTGTGCTGCTGGATTGCTTCTGCTAAAGCTCCAAGTGCTCAATGTTTTGGCTCAACTGCTGATCTGCTCACTGCTGATGCTGCTGCCCTAGGCTACTGCTCCTTCTGTTCTTTTTTCTGAAGTAGAAACCAAATTTTTGGTGTGGAGTTGCTGCTGTAGCAGCTGAGGAAAAGTTTGTGTGTAGGTTGTTGTGGTGTAGGGTTGTGTATAAGATGGTGTAGGGGTGTGTGAGTGATTATGAAGTGGGCTGTTGTTGCAGCTGATGTTGCTATTTGGTGCTGAAGCGGAGGCTGTTTTGTGATGTATTGGGGGCTGAAAAGTGCTAAAATTGGGCTGATGAGTGTGTGTGTGTGAGGTGTGAGTGTGAGTGAGAGGGAGAGATGGGAGGGAGTGAAATATAGTGTGAGGAGACATGCATAAAGGTTTGAGGAGATTGATGGATGGTGACCAAACCTTGGAGCCACCATTCTCTCTCTCATTTAATGTTAGCATGCAACCATCATGACCTCTCTTCTCACACAAGAGCTAGCATGATAACCATCACATCTCTCTCTTTCTCACAACAAGGCAACCCTAAACCTTAATCACTCTCAATTAAACTAATTAGCTCAAAAACCACTCAATTATCTTAACCAAGGGCCTAACCCACCATGGTTGGCTAAACATGGTTAACCCACCATGCACACCCAAACTAGGTCACCCTAAGCTCAACCCTAGTTAACGTGCACAAGTGTGTGCGGTCGGGATAAAATTCTACCAAAATAACCGTAAAACCAGATAAATTACTAGAAACCCATTTTGGTAAACTTTTTACCAAAAACCCCACATTAACACAGAATTACCACTAACCCTAAACTCAGGTGTTACAGTCTTCCCCCCTTAAGAAAATTCGTCCCCGAATTTAAATATATGACTACGCGTACCTCCAAAGAGATGAGGGAATTTCTTCCGCATCTACCCCTCGGTCTCCCAAGTGATCTCCTCACCATTCGGGCTGCGCCAAAGAACTTTCACCGACGGCAGGACCCTAGATGGAAGTTTCTTCACCTGCCGATCCAATATCTCAACTGGCTGCACTGTGAACGAAAGGTCGGGCTCAAGTTGAACTGTCTGATGCTGGATCGTGTGGGAAGGGTCATGAAGATATCTGCATAGCATCGATACGTGGAAGATGGGGTGGACATCCGAAAGACTGGGTGGAAGAGCCAATCGATATGCTACTGCGCCACCCTGCTCGAGGATCTCAAAAGGACCTATGAATCTGGGGCTAAGCTTCCCCTTCCGTCCAAACCTCATCACTCCCATTGGAGAGACCTTCAGAAAAACGTGATCGCGAACTGCGAATTCTAATCTGCGGCGGCGCCTGTCAGCATACGATTTCTGCCTGCTCTGAACTGTCCTCATCCTGTTTCGAGTCAGCTGTATCTTCTCGGTCGTCTCTAGTACGATCTGTGGCCCTAAAATACTGCTCTCGCTCAGCTCTGTCCAATAGACGGGCGATCTACATCTCCTCCCATACAAAGCCTCGAAAGGTGCCATCTGAATAGTGTCCTGGATGCTATTGTTGTAGGAGAACTCTATCAAGGGTAAATGATGATCCCAGCTACCACCAAAATCTAAAACGCACGCTCGGAGCATGTCCTCGAGAGTCTGAATGGTCTGCTCTGACTGTCCATCGGTCTGCGGATGAAATGCCGTGCTGAAACTCAAACGAGTGCCCAAAGCCTCCTGAAGCCTCTGCCATAGTCGGCTGGTAAACTGGGTGCATCGGTCGGACACAATACACATCGGGACCCCATGTAGTCGTACAATCTCGTCGATGTAAATCTGGGCGTACTGAGCAAATCCGAGAGTCGTCATCACCGGCAGGAAGTGAGCCGCTTTCGTCAAACGATCTACGATCACCCAAATGGAGTCATACCCTCTCCTAGTCTGGGGTAGACCCACAACGAAGACCATCAAAATCTGCTCCCATTTCCACTCCGGAATGGGTAACGGCTGTAGCTCTCCTGCGGGTCTCTGGTGCTCGGCCTTGACTTGCTGACAAGTCAGGCATCACGATACGAAATCCACGATATCCTTCTTCATTCCGTCCCACCAGTTGACCTCTCTCATATCATGGTACATCTTGGTGGAACCGGGATGGACACTGTACACCGATCGATGTGCCTCCTCAAGAATATCGCGCCGCAATCCCTCAGCAACTGGTACGCACAGTCTAGACCCAAATCGTAATATCCCCTGATCATCAATCACTAACTAGGAGAATCTGCCCTGTCCAATCTGTGCCATGATCTCTGATCAACGGTCAACCCTGCGTTGTGCCTCATATATACGGTCAAGCAACTGTGGGCGTGCACGAACATGCGCAAGCTGTCCCCTAATCTGCGTGAACTCGAACTGAACTCGGTTGTCACATAATATCTACTAATCTGCCGACGCTGACGACTTCTTCTGTACTGCACTCAAACATGCTAGACTACCCTCGGGCCTCCTACTCAAAGCATCTGCTACTACGTTAGCCTTGCCCGGGTGATATAAGATCTCGCAGTCGTAGTCCTTCACTAGTTCCATCCAACGGCGCTGTCGGAGATTCAGGTCTCGCTGCTGAAATATATACTTGTGGCTCTTGTGATCAGTGAATATCTGGCACGACTCGCCGTATAGGTAATGTCGCCAGATCTTAAGTGCAAAGACCACTACAGCCATCTCCAAATCGTGAGTCGGGTAGTTCTGCTCATGTTTTTTCAATTGCCGGGAAGCATAAGCGATCACCCTGCCATGCTGCATCAATACGCATCCTAGCCCCAATCGTGAAGCGTCACAATAGACTGCAAATCCGCCCGATACTGAAGGCAATGATAACACTGGCGCCGTAGTCAAACAAGTCCGTAGCTGCTGGAAACTGCGCTCGCACTCCTCTGTCCAAACGAAAGGAACTCCCTTCCAGGTCAATCCGGTCAAGGGTGCAGCAATACGGGAGAATCCTGTACAAATCGCCTGTAGTAGCCGGCCAGTCCTAGAAAACTGCGTATCTCAGTAACAGATGTAGGTCTGGGCCAACTCCGAACGACCTCGACCTTCCTCGGGTCTACACATATACCATCCCGTGTAATCACGTGACCCTAGAAGTCCACGCTGTCCAACCAGAACGCGCACTTGGAGAACTTTGCATAAAGCCGGTGCTCCCTCAAGGTCTGCAGTGTGATCCGCAGGTGCTGCTCATGCTCCTTTCTGCTCTGGGAATACAGCAATATATCGTCAATGAATACGATGATGAACAAGTCGAGATACGGCCTGAATATACGGTTCATCAAGTCCATGAAGGCTGCTGGCGCGTTGCTGAGTCCGAACGGCATCACCAAGAACTCATAATGGCCATAACGCGTACGGAAGGCTGTCTTCGGAATGTCCTCCAGTCGAACTCGCAGCTGATGATAGCCTGATCGCAAATCGATCCTCGAAAAATATCCTACCCCATGAAGCTGGTTGAACAAGTCGTTGATGTGCGGAAACGGATATCTGTTCCGCATGGTCACCCGGTTCAGCTGCCTATAGTCGATACACAGACGCAAACTGCCGTCCTTCTTCTTGACAAACAGGACCGGAGCACTCCAAGGAGAAACTCTGGGTCGAATGAGTCCCTTGTCCAGCAAATCTTGCAATTGACTCTTCAACTCGCTAAGCTCCGCCGGGGCCATCCGTTAAGGTGGTATAGAAATAGGCCCAATGCCGGGAATCAAATCAATACAGAACACAACATTACGCTCAGGTGGTAGACCAGGAAGCTCGTCAGGGAATACGTCAGGGAACTCATATACAATCGAAACCTGATCCAACGGAACCTCTATGGCTCTAGTATCACAAACATAGGCAAGAAATCCCTGACATCCCTTCCTCAAAAGCTGTCCAGCGCAAAGAGAAGAAATCAATCTGTGAGGGACGGCACCACGGTCCCCCTGCACAACAAACGCCGACTTGCCAGGAAAACAAAATCTCACTGTCTTCTCACGGCAGTCCACAGACGCATAGCACGTGGCCAACCAATCCATTCCCAAAATAACGTCGAAGTCCAACATCTCGAGAAGGATCAAGTCGACAGGCAATTCTCTCTCCCAAATACGGACAACACAGGATCGGAACCCGTGCCTAGCAACAAACGACTCTCCCACAGGAGTGGTCACAACTAGCGGCTGATCAAGCAACCCAGACTCTCTACCCAAACTCGGCATAAAAAGTGTGGAAACGTACGAATGCGTGGATCCGGGATAGAATAATACGTGTGCATCAACAGAACATACTGATAAGGTACCTGAGACCACCGCATTGGACACCTGCGCGTCCTGATGCGTCAACGCGAAAACCCATGCCTGTCCTCCACCTGCAACTGGCGGTCCCCTACTAGCAACTGGCTGTACTCGACCGGTGGCTGGCTGTCCTCTGCCTTGACCGCCTCGCCCTCTAGGAACAAACCCTCCCCGACCACGGCCTCTCTGAGCCTGAGTCTGACGCGGAGCAACTGTGGATACAATGGGTAATGCCCTTTGAGGTGGTGCAGGTGGTAGTGTGACATGTGGTACGGCTTCCTCCCTACGGGGTATCTCAGGACACTCTCGAACACGATGATAGGAACTCCCGCATCGGAAACATCCGGATGATGATGGCTGACCCTCCTGGGGATAAGAGCTGAAAAGCTGACCTCGTCTCGAGTCTCTGCCACCTGCAAGGTGTCTGTCGCGGCACTTGAATGGCCGTCTCTGTGCCGATGCATCAGTACGAACCCTCTTCGGCCCTGGAATTGCCGAAGTCTCTGCAAGGCGCGCCTGGACTAATAGGGCTGCGTCTACGGCTGCTACATATGTCTCGTAATGCTGTGCGCTGATCGCAAGGAACAGTGGTGTAAGCAAGCCTCGAACCAATCTCTTGACTCGCAACTCCTCAGTAGCCTCTAGGTATGGAGCATAGACTGATAGCTCGGTGAATAGCATATCGTATTCTGCCACGGTCATCTCTGGCGTCTGGCGCAAGGAATCAAATCTGCGTGCTCGGGCATCCCTAACACTCTGGGGAAATAAGCGGGCAAGGAACATCGTCACGAACTCTGTCCAGGTCATAGGAGGAAGACCTGCTGCTTTGCCCTTCTCAACCGATTCGCACCATTTCTGCGCAAGCCCTTCCAAGCGAAAGCTCGCAAACTCTACCCATCTTGTATCTGAGAATCTGAGCGAACGGCATATCCAGGCCATCCTTTCACTGAAAGACTGCGGGTCCTCGGCTGGGTCGGTGCCTGTGAAGACCGGAGGCTTCAGCCTCATGAATTCTGCTAACGATACTGTAATCACCTCCATGGCTGCAGGGGCAACTGCCTGTGCTGTAGATACCATCGCGGTCCCCGTGACTGATGGAGCTACCTCTGGTCGCTGCGCTCGAAGCGTCTCAACTAGCGATCCTATCATCTGACGCATCTTCTGCATGCTGGATCCCACCGTCTGGCGCATCTCCTGCATGCCAGCCCTTAATGTGGAGATCTGATCTGTCATAGGAGGGACAGTCTGCTCGGGTACAACGGGTGCACTTCCCGGATCAGTCCTCGTCTTGGACGAATCAACACGCATCTCGGCCCTCGCGGCCGCTCTCTGTGCCCTCGTAGTCTTTGGCGGCATAATGGCTGAAAGGAAAGTAGGAATCGATGAGGATATGGAAATCGAATCACAAGAACGTATATCAAGAAGGAATTTAAATCAATAAATCCTAATGTCGCTTAGGAGAGGTACCGTGTCGTGAGTATCCCGCGGAACATACACACGCCACGCCACCCTGCTGCAGCTACCTACTCCATCATACGAGGGTCATCCTATACTCCGAAGGTAAAACCTACGATCTGATACCAACTTTGTCACGACCCAAAGTTCGGCCCGTGACCGGCACTTAACCACGTAACGTCTACAGGCGTAACACGACTAAGTAAGCCGAACCCAGAAATCAAAACCAATAAATTTAGAGTGTTAAAACATTTGGTAAAAACAGTTGTAAATATTTAGAAAACTTTAATTAAATTAGTAGAAAACCCTTTTCAAGTTCAAGTGTTGTTTTTTAATAATTTTGGCAACATTTCCTTTATAAAAATTTGTCCCGAGAGCGGTAAAACACAAGATGTAAGTAAAATGGCATGGGGAATAAGCAGAGCATCATAATGATAATGTACGACTGAGTAAAAAAATTGAAATGAAGACAGCAAGAATATAGAACTGCATAAATAAAGTCGGCTCACAACGAGCTCGACACCAGAGTACAAAATAACATAAGTCGTCCTCACAACTGTCTCTAAGTCAATACATGAAGGTAGATGGAGAGTAATAGATACATCAATATACAACTGAAAGTAAACAGATCCCGTACAAAAACCAACCTACTAGCAAAGAACTAACATGCCTCAGCAAAGGTATCAAAAGATGCGGTAAACAGCCAGCCGCGACTACTCCAAAGGGGCAACCTGCAAGCACTGTAGCACAACGGGGGTGAGTTGCCAACTCGTGAGTAATAAATAACATACAAAGGTAATCGCGAATATGCACGTACTGCGATACTCTAATCTATGCCAATAGGTAACATCTATATGATGAACTGGATGCTCAATATCATGCAACAAGTGCGATCTAATGACATCTCTATGTAATGAGCAAGATATGTGATAATCAGACATGGCGATGTAATCTAACAACCCTATATATAATGAGCAGGGTATGCGATGATATGCAAGCATGTGTACCCTATCAGGTATGCTAGCCACAGGGTGAGATGTCAAGTACTGAATGCTGAGTATGGGATGAAATAATGTCTACACGGAATATGGAAAATAACTCGTGTCTATCAATACACACAAATCCCAGTACAACTTAGACGCCGTCATCCACATCGGCCCTCAAATCCTGTAATCTCATAAAATCGTAAGTGCCCAACATCGACACCCAAATATCAAGAAAACTCGTGTCCAGCATGGACACGCAAAACCTCATATCTCGGGCATCTGTCAGTCCGGGTCAGCCCACGGGCTCTGTCTGCGGTATCGGCCCTCGGCCCCGGCAGTACGAGTCGTCCCGTATCCATCTCTCGACTCTGGTCAGTATCCTCCGGATAACCGCCAGGTCTAACCAATTACCGGTAGGTAGTAGTCCCTCTGCCAGGCTCACCGTCTACTGCACAGCGATCCGTTCTCGCCCCGGGGTACCATACCGGGTCCACCATGTACCCGCAATCGGCCCCGTCCAGCTCCTCGACTCAGGTTCACATGTATCGCTCTAGCACCGAGAAAACACATGGTGGACACACTAAAATATCATATCAAGGGAAACCGGGTTTTTAAACATTGCGTATTTTCTTAAAATAGTACTCCGGTTCCCAAATCCAAAAATCACATAAATCAATCTAATGCGTAAATCCATGCCATGCGTCACATGACACTAAGGGTAAAAGAAAGGGAAAACCGCTCTTTTTAAAAGATCCAGTTTGAAAATATCATATGCGGTCCCTTAATTTTCAAATCAAGTCAATATCATCTATGTATGTAACATATGAATATGCGTATAGGTATGGATGTGCGAAAGATAAGTATGCTAAGTGAATGTAGCAATGTACATGTGCGCTAATGTGTACATATGATGTATATGTGTCTAAGTACGAGTAGACGATATATGTGGCACAAGCATGAATCTGTGATGTATCTGTGCCAAGCATGAATGTATGCGAAGTGTAAGGCACACGTATGAACAGGTGATGTATGTGTGCCCAAGTCTGAATATATGCAGTGTAGGGGCACAAGGGTAAACATATCAAGGTATATATGTATATGCACTATGACGAAATATAATGGTGCAAATGCACAGGTAGTGAGATATCAATGAAGGTATGCACAATCGTAAGTATATAGTGTACATGATATGAATATAACATATGCTGATATGTGGCAAGTCATGACAACATCAATAAAACGGAATCAATATAATAAATGATTTCTAGCAATCCTATACTGTGAGTGTCATGGCAATCAGTAACGGTGTGACTGTAGCATATGAATCGTGCTCGTGCAACTGGTACCGCTAGTGACAGTGCAGTGTTCTATACTACCAGTTCTATATATAACAAAAAGTATGCTACTCTAGTATGTCTACATGAACACATAAGACTAAATATCCTATTACATCTTGACGCTTTACGCCATACGGGCGATTTCCCCGTAGATGTTAAATCTACTCACTTGTTCGCGTGCTAAGTATAGCCGACCACCTATTTCCTTTTCCTAACGGCGTCTGACGTACCCGCCTGCGAACCTGGAATTTACACAGAACCCAAATATAATAAAAAATCTCGCCAAAATGCGATATCAAAACAAAGCGAGAAACTCGTGTCGCGAATTAACGCATGTGTGTGCGATACGCTGAAACGTGCGTGTATGTGCCTAACGCTTAACCCGACACGCCGCGATACGCTGAATCACATAATTCATTCGCGTTTCATGCGTATCGCGCAAACTAAAACACCAGAAAATGATATACTGTCCCAGATTTTACCCAGATCAAAATATTACAAAACTATATATACCGGGGACCTACAAAATATAGCAGACACCTGTAGCAAAAACCCTAGGACCTATCTCCCAAGTCTGGCCGCAATTTGCGGCCAGAATGAATTTTCTGGCGGCCAAGGTTTGGGTAGGTAGGGTCAGGCTCTGGTGGTGTGATCAGGGCATCTCCAGTAGGCTACAGTCCACTCAAATTCATCCTGAACTCACTGGGTCTAAAGCAGATTTTAAAAAGGCTAAGTTAACTCAAAACAGCAAGTTTTGCATTAATTTGAAAACTCAGGGTATTTTGGTGTAATCTGGGGTTTTCCTAGGTTAACTTGGCCCTAAGAATACCTAATCAGGGTAGTCTAACTAACACTAACATCATTTAACACAAATCCACATAAATAACCAAAATCATATAATTATCGCTAAAAAGATACGCGTGCGTGAAACTAACGCGCGTGCGCACTACACGTCGCGACGCGAGCGAACTTACCCGAACCAGCTTTCATGCGCTGTGTCGCGCAGCTCGCCACAGAACCACGCGGATCACGCGCGTGTCGCACAAGTTCTAAAAGCATCGAAAACTCGTTTATAGCTCCAGTTTTTGCCTCTGGGCCAAACATAAAAAGTTACAGATACCAAAACCCTAAGCTACCCAGAAAAACCCCACAGCCAAAAACCCAACACCCTAGCCCCTGTTTTGGCCGCAATTTGCGGCCAGAAGGGATAAACCGGCGGCCTTAATTTTGAGGTGGGTCCCCGTGCTCTGCGTGTGTGTGTCTGCTAAGGTCACTATGCTACAGTCTTCATAATTTTATGATTAAAGGTTCGGGTCAACAGCAGATCTAACAGAGGCTATAAAATCGCTAAAATCGCTAATTTACGCCAAGTCGGACAAATCGGGTATTCCGGTGAAATCTGGGATAAATCTTAGGTAATTTGGTCTTAACAGCATCTAATGAGACTACTCCAGCCATCACAACCATCACTTGGCTTTATCTCACTCAAAATTGCTAAAGCTAGCACTTAACTACAAGTTATGAACACTAATTACACTATCGACGAAAACTTAGCAATAAGGAGTTGAATTAAGGGGTTATACCTCTAGAGATCCGAAATGAAGGGGAAGAGAATAAGGGGGAGGAAGTTGTGCTGCTGGATTGCTGCTGCTAAAGCTCCAAGTGCTCAATGTTTTGGCTGAATTGTTGATCTGCTCACTGCTGATGCTGCTGCCCCAGGCTACTGCTGCTTCTGTTCTTTTTTTCTGAAGCAGAAACCAAATTTTTGTTGTGGAGTTGCTGCTGTAGCAGCTGAGGAAAAGTTTGTGTATGGGTTGTTGTGGTGTAGGGTTGTGTATAAGATGGTGTGGGGGTGTGTGAGTGATTATGAAGTAGGCTGTTGTTTCAGCTGATGTTGCTGTTTGGTGCTGAAGCTGAGGCTATTTTGTGATGTATTGGGGTTGAAAAGTGCTGAAATTGGGTTGATGTGTGTGTGTGTGAGAGGTGTGAGTGTGAGTGAGAGGGAGAGATGGGAAGGAGTGAAAGATAGTGTGAGGAGACATGCATAAAGGTTTGAGGAGATGGATGGATGGTGACCAAACCTTGGAGCCACCATTCTCTCTCTCTCATTTAATGTTAGCATGCAACCATCATGACCTCTCTTCACACACAAGAGCTAGCATGATAACCATCACATCTCTCTCTTTCTCACAACAAGGCAACCCTAAACCTTAATCACCCTCAATTAAACTAATTAGCTCAAAAACCACTCAATTATCTTAACCAAGGGCCTAACCCACCATGGTTGGCTAAACATGGTTAACCCACCATGCACACCTAAACTAGGTCACCCTAAGCTCAACCATAGTTAACGTGCACAAGTGCGTGCGGTCGGTATAAAATTCTACCAAAATAACCGTAAAACCAGATAAATTACTAGAAACCCATTTTGGTAAACTTTTTACCAAAAACCCCACATTAACACACAATTACCACTAACCCTAAACTAAGGTGTTACAGTCTTCCCCCCTTAAGAAAATTCGTCCCCGAATTTAAATATATGACTACGCGTACCTTCAAAGAGATGAGGGAATTTCTTCCGCATCTCCCCCTCGGTCTCCCAAGTGATCTCCTCACCATTCGGGCTGCACCAAAGAACCTTCACCGACGGCAGGACCCTAGATGGAAGTTTCTTCACCTGCCGATCCAATATCTCAACTGGCTGCACGGTGAACGAAAGGTCGGGCTCAAGCTGAACTGTCTGATGCTGGATCATGTGGGAAGGGTCCTGAAGATATCTGCGTAGCATCGATACGTGGAAGACGGAGTGGACATCCGAAAGACTAGGTAGAAGAGCCAATCGATATGCTACTGCTCCTAGCCGCTCGAGGATCTCAAAAGGACCTATGAATCTGGGGCTAAGCTTCCCCTTCCATCCAAACCTCATCACTCCCTTCATTGGAGAGCCCTCAGAAAAACGTGATCGCCAACTGCGAATTCTAATCTGCGGCGGCGCCTGTCAGCATACGATTTCTGCCTGCTCTGAGCTGTCCTCATCCTGTCTCGAATCAGATGTATCTTCTCGGTCGTCTCCTGTACGATCTGTGGCCCCAAAATACTGCTCTCGCTCAGCTCTGTCCAATAGACGGGCGATCTACATCTCCTCCCATACAAAGCCTCGAAAGGTGCCATCTAAATAGTGTCCTGGAAGCTATTGTTGTAGGAGAACACTATCAAGGGTAAATGATGATCCCAGCTACCACCAAAATCTAAAACGCACGCTCGGAGCATATCCTTGAGAGTCTGAATGGTCCGCTCTGACTGTCCGTCGGTCTGTGGATGAAATGCCGTGCTGAAACTCAAACGAGTGCACAAAGCCTCCTAAAGCCTCTGCCATAGTCGGATGGTAAACTGGGTGCCTCGGTCGGACACAATACACGTCGGGACCCCATGTAGTCGTACAATCTCGTCGATGTGAATCTGGGCGTACTGAGCAAATATGAAAGTCGTCTTCACCGCCAGGAAGTGAGCCGCTTTCGTCAAACGATCTACGATCATCCAAATGGAGTCATACCCTCGCCTAGTCCGGGGTAGACCCACAACGAAGTCCATCGAAATCTGCTCCCATTTCCACTCCGGAATGGGTAACGGCTGTAGCTCTCCTACGGGCCTCTGGTACTCGGCCTTGACTTGCTGACAAGTCAGGTATCTCGATACGAAATCCATGATATCCCTCTTCATTCTATCCCACCAGTAGACCTCTCTCATATCATGGTACATCTTGGTGGAATCGGGGTGGACACTGTACACCGATCGATGTGCCTCCTCAAGAATATCCCGCCGCAATCCCTCAGCATCTGGTACGCACAGTCTAGACCCAAATCGTAATATCCCCAGATCATCAATCACGAACTCGGATTATCTTCCCTGTCCAATCTGTGCCATGATCTCTGAGCAACGGTCATCCCTGCGCTGTACCTCATATATACGGTCAGGAAACTGTGGGCGTGCACGAACATGCGCAAGCTGTCCCCCGATCTGCGTGAACTCGAACTGAACTCGGCTGTCGCATAATATCTGCCAATCTACCGACGACTGCCTCTGTACTGCACTCAAACACGCTAGACTACCCTCGGGCCTCCTACTCAAAGCATCTGCTACTACGTTAGCCTTGCCCTGGTGATATAAGGTCTCGCAGTCGTAGTCCTTCACCAATTCCATCCAACGGCGCTGTCGGAGATTCAGGTCTCGATGCTGAAATATATACTTGAGGCTCTTCTGATCAGTGAATATCTTGCACTACTCGCCGTATAGGTAATGTCGCCAGATCATAAGTGCAAAGACCACTGCAGCCATCTCCAAATCGTGAGTGGGGTAGTTCTGTTCATGTTTCTTCAATTGCCGGGAAGCATAAGCGATCACCCTGCCATGCTGCATCAATACGCATCCTACCCCACTCATGAAGCGTCACAATAGACTACAAATCCGCCCGATCTTGAAGGCAATGATAACACTGGCGCCGTAGTCAAACAAGTCCGTAGCTGCTGGAAAATGCACTCGCGCTCCTCTGTCCAAACGAAAGGAACTCCCTTCCGGGTCAATCTGGTCAAGGGTGCAGCAATATGGGTGAATCCTGTACAAATCGCCTGTAGTAGCCGGCCAGTCCTAGAAAACTGCGTATCTCAGTAACAGATGTAGGTCTGGGCCAACTCCGAATGGCCTCGACCTTCCTCGGGTCTACAGATATACCATCCCGTGTAATCACGTGACCCAAGAAGTCTACGCTGTCTAACCAGAACGCGCACTTGGAGAACTTTGCATAAAGCCGGTGCTCCCTCAAGGTCTGCAGTGTGATCCGCAGGTGCTGCTCGTGCTCCTCTTTGCTCCGGGAATACACCAATATATCGTCAATGAATACGATGATGAAAAAGTCAAGATACGGCCTGAATATACGGTTCATCAAGTCCATGAAGGCTTCTGGCGCGTTGGTGAGTCCGAACGACATCACTAAGAACTCATAATGGCCATAACACGTACGGAAGGCTGTCTTCGGAATGTCCTCCTGTCGAACTCGAAGCTGATGATAGCCCGATCGCAAATCGATCCTCGAAAAATATCCTGCCCCCTGAAGCTGGTCGAACAAGTCGTCGATGCGCTGCAATGGATATCTGTTCCGCACGGTCACCCGGTTCAGCTGCCTGTAGTCGATACACAGACGCAAACTGCCGTCCATCTTCTTGACAAACAGGACCGGAGCACCCCAAGGAGAAACACTGGGTCGAATGAGTCCCTTGTCCAGCAAATCTTGCAATTGACTCTTCAATTCGCTAAGCTCCGCCGGGGCCATCCGATAAGGCGGTATAGAAATAGGCCCCGTGCCGGGAATCAAATCAATACAGAACACAACATCATGCTCAGGCGGTAGCCCAGGAAGCTCATCAGGGAATACGTCAGGGAACTCACATACAATCGAAACCTGATCCAACGGAACCTCTGTGGCTCTAGTATCACAAATATAGGCTAGAAATCCCTAACATCCCTTCATCAAAAGCTGTCCAGCGCAAAGAGAAGAAATCAATCCGTAAGGGGCGGCACCATGGTCCCCCTGCACAACAAACGCCAACTCGCCGGGGAAACAAAATCTCACTGTCTTCTCACGGCAGTCCACAGACGCATAGTACATGGCCAACCAATCCATGCCCAAAAGAATGTCGAAGTCCAACATCTCGAGAAGGATCAAGTCGACAAGCAATTCTCTCTCGCCGATACGGACAACACAGGATCGGAACACGTGCCTAGCAACAAACGACTCTTCCACGGGAGTGGTCACAACTAGCGGCTGATCAAGCAACCCAGACTCCCTACCCAAACTCGGCACAAAATGTGTGGAAACGTACGGGTGCGTGGATCCGGGATCGAATAATACGTGTGCATCAACAAAACATACTGATAAGGTACCTGAGACCACCGCATTGGACACCTGCGCGTCCTGATGCGTCAACGCGAAAACCTGTGCCTGTCCTCCACCTGCAACTGGAGGTCCCCTACTAGCAACTGGCTGTACTCGACCGGTGGCTGGCTGTCCTCTGCCTCGACCGCCTCGCCCTCTTGGAACAAACCCTCCGCGACCATGGCCTCTCTGAGCCTAAGTCTGAGTCTGACGCGGAACAACTGTAGATACAATAGGCAACGCCCTTTGAGGTGGTGAAGGTGGTAGTGTGACATATGGTACGGCTGCCTCCCTACGGGGTATCTCAGGACACTCTCGAACACGATGATAGGAACTCCCGCATCGGAAACATCCGGATGATGCTGGCTGACACTCCTGGGGATAAGAACTGAAAAGCTGACCTCGTCTCGAGTCTCTGCCACCTGCAAGGTGTCTGTCGCGGCGCCTGAACGGCCATCTCTGTGCCGATGCATCAGTACGAACCCTCTTCGGCCCTGGAACTGCCGAAGTCTCTACAAGGCGCGCCTCGACTAATAGGGTTGCGTCTACGGCTGCTGCATATGTCTCGTAATGCTGTGCGCTGATCGCAAGGAACAGTGGTGTAAGCAAGCCTCGAACCAATCTCATGACTCGCAACTCCTCAGTAGCCACTAGGTACGGAGCATAGACTGATAGCTCGGTAAATAGCACATCGTATTCTGCCACGGTCATCTCCGGCGTCTGGCGCAAGGACTCAAATCTGCGTGCTTGGGCATCCCTAACACTCTGGGAAAGGAAGCGGGCAAGGAACATCGTCGCGAACTCTGTCCAGGTCATAGGAGGAAGACCTGCTGCTCTGCCCTTCTCAACCGATTCGCACCATTTCTACGCAAGTCCTTCAAGGAAAAAGCCCGCAAACTCTACCCATCTCGTATCTGAGCATATGAGCGAACGGCATATCCGGGCCATCCTGTCAATAAAAGACTGCGGGTCCTCGGCTGGGTCGGTGCCTGTGAAGACCGAAGGCTTCAGCCTCATGAATTTTGCTAACGATACTGTAATCACCTTCATGGCTGCAGGGGCAACTGCCAGTGCTGTAGATACTATCGCGGTCCCCGTGACTGATGGAGCTACCTTTGGTCGCTGCGCTCAAAGCGTCTCAACTAGCGATCCTATCATCTGACGCATCTCCTGCATGCTGGGTCCCACCGTCTGGCGCATCTCCTGCATGCCAGCCCCTAGTGTGGCGATCTGATCTATCATAGGAGGGACAGTCTGCTCGGGTACAACGGGTGCACTGCCCGGATCAGTCCTCGTCTCGGACGAATCAACTCGCATCTCGGCCCTCGCGGCCGCTCTCTGTGCCCTCATAGTCTTTGGCGGCATAATGGCTGAAAGGAAAGTAGGAATCGATGAGAATACGGAAATCGAATCACAAGAACGTATATCAAGAAGGAATTTAAATCAATAAGTCCTAAGGTCGCTTAGGCGGGGTACCGTGTCGTGAGTATGCCGCGGAACATACACACGCTACGCCACCCTGCTGCAGCTACCTACTCCATCATACCGGGGTCATCCTACACTCCGAAGGTAAAACCTACGATCTGATACCAACTTTGTCACGACCCAAAGTTCGGCCCGTGACCGGCACTTAACCACGTAACGTCTGCAGGCGTAACGCGACTAAGTAAGCCGAACCCAGAAATCAAAACCATTAAATTTAGAATGGTACAACATTTGGTAAATACAGTTGTAAATATTTAGAAAACTTTAATTTAATTAGTAGAAAACCCTATTTAAGTTCAAGTGTTGTTTTTTAATAATTTTGGCAACATTTCCTTTATAAAATTTGTCCTAAGAGCGGTAAAAGACAAGATGTAAGTAAAATGACATGGGGAATAAGCAGAGCATCACAATGATAATGTACGACTGAGTAAAAAAAATTGAAATGAAGATAACAAGAATATAGAACTCCATAAATAAAGTCGGCTCATAACGAGCTCGACACCTGAGTACAAAATAACATAAGTCGTCCTCACAACTGTCTCTAAGTCAATACATGAAGGTAGATGGAGAGTACTAGATACATCAATATACAACTGAAAATAAACAGATACCGTACAAAAACGCAACTACTAGCAAAGGACTAACACGCCTCAGCGAAGGTATCTGTGTCAAAAGATACGGTAAACAGCCAGCCGCGACTACTCCAAAGGGGCAACCTGCAAGCACTATGGCACAACGGGGGTGAGTTGCCAACTCGTGAGTAGTAGATAACATATAAAGGTAATCGCGAGTATTCACGTACTGCGATACTCTAATCATTGCCAATAGGTAACATCTATATGATGAACTGGATGCTCAATATCATTCAACAAGTGCGATCTAATGACATCTCTATGTAATGAGCAAGATATGTGATAATCAGACATGGCGATGTAATCTAACAACCCTATATTTAATGAGTAGGGTATGCGATGATATGCAAGCATGTGTACCCTATCAGGTATGCTTGCTACAGGGTGAGATGTCAAGTACTGAATGCTGAGTATGGGAAGAAATAATGTCTACACGGAATATCAACGTGGAAAATAACTGGTGTCTACCAATACACACAAATTCCAGTACAACTTAGGCGCCGTCATCCATATCGGCCCTCAAATCCTGTAATCTCATAAAATCCTAAGTGCCCAACATCGGCACCCAAATATCAAGAAAACTCGTGTCCAGCATCGATACGCAAAACCTCATATCTCGGGCATCTGTCATTCCGGGTCAGCCCACAAGCTCTGTTTGCGGTATCGGCCCTCGGCCCTGGCAGTACGAGTCGTCCCGTATCTATCTCTCGACTCTGGTCAGTATTCTCCGGATAACCGCCAGGTCTAACCAATCACCGGTAGGTAGTAGTCCCTCTGCCAGGCTCACCGTCTACTGCACAGCGATTCGTTCTCGCCCCGGGGTACCATACCGGGTCCACCATGTACCCGCAATCGGCCCCGTCCAGCTCCTCGACTTGGGTTCACATGTATCGCTCTAGCACCGAGAAAACACATGGTGGACACACTGAAATATCATATTAAGTGAAACCGGGTTTTTAAACGGTGCGTATTTTCTTAAAATAGTACTCCGGTTCCCAAATCCAGAAATCATACAAATCAACTTAATGCGTAAATCCATGCCATGCGTCACATGACACTAAGGGTAAGAGAAAGGGAAAACCGCTCTTTTTAACAGATCCAGTTTGAAAATATCATATGCGGTCCTTTAATTTTCAAATCAAGTCAATATCATCCAAGTATGTAACATATGAATATGCGTATAGGTATGGATGTGCGAAAGATAAGTATGCTAAGTGAATGTAGCAATGTACATGTGCGCTAATGTGTACATATGATGTATATGTATCCAAGTACGAGTAGATGATATATGTGGCACAAGCATGAATCTGTGATGTATCTATGCCAAGCATGAATGTATGCGACGTATAAGGCACAAGTATGAACAGGTGATGGATATGTGCCCAAGTCTGAATATATGCAATGTAGGGGCACAAGGGTAAACATATTAAGGTATATATGTATATGCACTATGACGAAATATAATGGTGCAAATGCACAGGTAGTGAGATATCAATGAAGGTATGCACAATCGTAAGTATATAGTGTACATGATATGAATATAACATATGCTGATATGTAGCAAGTCATGACAACATCAATAAAACGGAATCAATATAATAAATGATTTCTAGCAATCCTATACTGTGAGTGTCATGGCAATCACTAACGGTGTGAGTGTAGCATATGAATCGTGCTCGTGCAACTGGTACTGCTAGTGACAGTGCAGTGTTCTATACTACCAGTTCTATATATAACAAAAGGTATGCTACTCTAGTATGTCTACATGAACACATAAGACTAAATATCCTATTACGTCCTGACGCTTTACGCCATACGGGCGATTTCCCCGTAGATGTTAAATCTACTCACCTGGTCGCGTGCTAAGCATAGCCGACCACCTGTTTCCCTTTCCTGGCGGCATCTGACGTACCCGCCTGCGAACCTGGAATTTATACAGAACCCAAATATAATCAAAAATCTCTCCAAAACGCGATATCAAAACAAACTGTCACGTCCCGAAAGTACGGAACATGACCGGCACTTAAACTACGAAACGTCTCGAGGCGTACGTAATCTAAGTTAGCCGAAAACCCAGAAATCCAAACCAAGAAAAGTAGTAGAGTGAAGGAAAACCAATTTAAAATCAAGTAGTTTTAATAGCATAAGCCGAATTATGCGGTTTTTAAAACATCAAATATTTCCTGAAAATTTCGGTAGAGTCTCCTTTGCAAATACTGGCTCCCAAACGGGATACAACATGAATAGTATACGAAATCAATAAAAGGCATCCCCAAGCGGGAGCTAGCTCTTCGTCAATCGACGGTCACAACCACACAAGCAATATAATATACAACGCCAATGGCGAGGATCAAAAACTTAAAAGGAAACTCAAAACCATAAGAAATCCACAGAAATATAACGCGCGACTCTAAGGTCAAAAGAATAGCATCACTGCTTTCTATCTCAAAATAAATACATATTTGGTTGATGGAATTTACTAGATACAACTGAATAATATTATACAAGTAATATGATGGGTACGATACCAATAAACCCACCTACTAGCAAGTCACCCGAAAGAAGCAGTGCCAGCAAAGCCGTAATAAAACCTGTACGGCAAAACCTGTAAGGAACTGTGGCACAACGGGGGTGAGTTGCAAACTCGTGAGTTGAAAAACATCTACGAACAGAAACCGCATGAACAACGCAAACCTAGGTCAACGATCATAATATATCCTCAAATATATATAACATGCAGCCTATAACAATGACTAGGGTAAATATCTAACCCGAGTGTAATCCTATGTGCCTGTGATAGTGCCTCAGGTAGCAATATATCATATGGATGATGTATGAGTGCATGAAACAGAATGCATGTACTGAAGAAAACTTATTTCATAAATTAGTGAGATTTCTATATTTTTAAAATGAGGTATCCTAATGAAATCAGCATAAAACAGTGCCTAGCATCGGCACAAAACGTAATCCCAATATGTCGATATCTCTGTATCACAGTCTCTGTACCTCAATATCTCGAAATCTCAATGTCTCAATCACAATGATTAGGGCGCCGTCAGTCCAGGCCAGCCCCTACCATCCATCTCATGACCACGACGGTATCCTCCGGATATCCGACGCGTCGGGTAATATCACCGATCGGTCGTGCTCCCCTACACAGGCTCAACATCAACAACACGATCTTCTTGCCCCGGGGTACCGCACCGGGCCCACCATGTACCCGTAACGGTTCATCCATCTCCACGAATCGGGTCTCGAAATCCATCAGCAAACTCATGGTGGACGACTCATACATCATGGGAAAACCGCACTTTTTATTTAAAAGAGAGGAAAGAAACTTATACAAGTTTTGCGGTTTTCCCCCAAATCCAAAAAATCTCATGGAAATCCGAATCCAAATAATCAATAGCATGTAAAACCATGAATATAAGCATGAGAATCCATGAATACGGCATAACAATGAATAACAGTATGCATGAAGTGACAAGTAATAACTACAATATCTAAGCTGGCATATAAGGTAAGTACACTAATATCATGTCAACTACTAGCTATCAAACTAAATTAAGCAATAATATTTCCTAAGGTGTACGTGACATGGCAATTGCCGATGAAGATGTGTGTGAGCCGGCAAGTAAGTGTACGTGGTACATACGCATCATCGGTAATGGTGCTGGTGTCCTAACAGCATAATATCAACAATGCAATATGAAATAACAATGTAAGTATGCGATGCGGAGCAACCGCAATAATATGCGGGAGCTGAATACTAGACATAACGATAACTAATCTGCATTACCCTAATATAAGTCCTACAATTGTTCCTTTTGAAATAACACGAATCGCAGTGTTTTGAAAATAAGGGCTACGGTGTTTTTAAGAAAAGATACGTCTTTTGAAATATCCGTAGAATCCCTTGGCTTGTCTTTTAAAATACCCACGATTCGTTAGTTTTGAAATAGGTAGGAGTCTAATCTAGTCTAACAACTACACTAAACTATACGGCTGAACTAACAAGCTGAACTACAGGTAAGGAAACCGCCTAACATCTGAATCGATAAATATACATAACTGTATATATATTAGTCGGTGATCCCACCTCAATAATATCATATCCGATACCATATCTAAAATCAGATATCCCAAGTCAAGAGTGTGGATCAATCATCAATATATAGCTCGTACGTAAATCCGTCGTACGGCATCCCCAAATCTGGGTACGGGTCAATATCATACTCAACACAGTGCTCATCTGGTATCCTCTTTATCGAGATCATCATCTGGGGTACTGACCTACGTCTAGTACACTACTAAAATCACTATTCACATGGCATCGTCATCCAAAGATCCGCTATAACATCAGGACGTATCTCAAGTACGAATCCTGCCATATCACCGATCTCACGGCCTCAACTCAAATCTCATCTCAATCCTAAGTATCATCCGCAAAACCAGTATGTGAACACCTAGTCCCATACCCAGGTGAACACATAAACACATCTCCCTATATACGCACAGGTAATAACATAGATGTATGCATGTGCGTGTGTGCGTGTGTAGGTGTAAGGACTACTCTAGGGTTTCACAACTAACACTAAACTAATCCATGAACACCTAGAATCTACCCTTACCGTCAAGTATCATATCAACATAAAATATATAATCAAAATATATCTGTGTATACGTATTCGTATACATCACCACGAACTGCGGGGGTGCTATACGCCATCCACCCGACTTCTCCCTGTAGATATAAATCTACTCACCTGGTCCTCGCTCGCCGGTGCCGACGTCGCCACGCGCTTGCTTGTCGTCTTGAAGTCCACATGGGGTACCTACATATCATAACGCACCGTATCGTATTAAAACCAAATTCTAAATCGAAACGGCATACGAAAATCAAATCGGCACGCGTATCACGCATATGTCAAAACCTATCGCCTACGCAACCCTCGATGTCGATGTACAAACATCAAACCACCGAGAAAAACCCAAACACTCTCATTTGCACATTCACGAACACTAATTATAATATAAAATAGGTTAGAATTCAAAAAAATCACAAATTTGCCATAAAAACCATTTTTCCGAAAATCTAGCAAGCAAAAGTTACCCGTTTTAGTACAAAACTCGACGTTTAAACAAATCTAGAGGCCATAATACTTATCAAATATCTTAAATAAGTCATAAAAACAATTTCCATAATTTAATCCCAAAAAATTTCGTTAACCCCAAAATTCTAGTTTACAAAATACCCAATTTTAACAATTTTATAGCAAAAATACATAAACAACAATTTAGCTTGGATTTTCATGAACTAAAGGCATTAGAACACTCAATATAATATAAATAATGATATGAAACCATAATTATATTTAATCTAAAGCATTTAATAATTTTCCAAAAACCCTAGTTAGCAAAATAGCTTAATTAGACAAATTTTAAAATAACAATTAGCAAAGTAGTTACTAGGTAAGATTTTACATGCCATAATATGTTAAATTATACACTTAAATCATGATCAAATAATATAAAATCCTAACTTGATCCATACCCAATTCTAGAATTTCCAAACTTGCAACTAAAGCCTAATTAACACTTAAATAAATTAGCTTTATGAAATTAACTAACAAATTAAGCAAAAGGTTTAGAAATTATACCCAAAAACATTTGAAGATCCACAAGCACCCATAGCCTCCCAAATTGAAATCTTATTCCGTAGATCCATGCTAGATAGGCAAATGAAAAATGGGTAGGAGTTGGATTTTGATTTTGTTTTGATTTTGGATGGAATTTGATGAATTTTTGAAGGTAAAAAAGGGTGGGATTTTTGGAGAAGAGATGAGATGAGGGAAAGAGAGGGGAGGGGCTGCAGGAATTCAGAAATGGCTCGGCCAATGAGGGGGGAGAAGAGAGTGTGAGGTGATTGGAGAGAGAATTCGGTCAAAAATTCCACCTTTTACTTCTATCATTCTCTTTTCTTTTCTTTTCTTTTCTTTCCTTTCTTTTGCAACACAAGTGGGGACAATTGAGGGGGGGCTGCTGAAATCAGCCATGGGGAAGGAAAAATGGGGTGTGTGAGTGTGGGTATGGGTGTGGGGTGATGAAAAATGATAAATACTATACCCCAAACATCCATTTACACTAAATTCACTAAAAAACCCTTTTTTCTTCAATAATTTCTAAACCGTTTTAGCAAACGATTTCGTTTCAGAAACAATATTTTAAAATTTTTTTTTAATGTGCCAAGAATTATAAAATTTTTATCAACCCATTCCAATTTGTAATTTTCCCTAATTAAATGTATTACTGACGGCTTAAAATAATATTAAAATAATTAATTTCGGAAAATTTTCAGAAAATTTGAAATTTCACCAGTGGCTCAATAAACACCAAATACTAGCAATTTTATAGCTAGAATATGTATATTTAATTTTATAATAAAAATATTTGTATTTTGACTTTTTACAGAAAACCCCCTTATTTTACCGATTTTCTGAAATTTCACCGAAACGATTTTCAAAATGTTACAATCTTCCCCTCTTAAAGAAATTCTGTCCCCGAATTTAAATTAAAACTCCCACCAATTACTAAAACAACTAAGCAAAACTATCAAGTCATCGGGGCTCCGAAATCATAAATACATAAAATAAATCGTAGCGCAGCGCATGCGCAAGACAAATGAGCATATAACTCAAAATCAAAACTCCGTCAAGCATCTCGCAATCATCGGAGTCATGGTAAAGACACAGATGTTAAATCCAATACAACACCAATATGATATAACTCGAAACTATACACGTAAATATCAAATCTATATATATATAAATATCATAAAAACGTACTGCTCTATAAGAAATTAATCCCAAAATACGCATATGAATATTACGTGCGTCTGGTGCGCACGGAAATCAAATCCATATACGTGCCATACAAGTGTGCAGAAACAAGATCTAAGTGCATCTGGTGCGCACGAAGCATCTGTCATAGGCAACGTGTGTGCCTGACAGCAAAATCAATTGCATCTGACATGCTCGAAAAATCTCGATTTAGTGCATCTAGTGTGCACCAAATCGCATCTCATAACATGCGCTAAACATGCGGAAAAATCCAAGGCAGGTGCATCTATCATGCACGAAATCATGAAATCCAATATCAAGTGCCGAACATGCGCAAAATCCAATCAGGTGCATAAGGTGCACAAAACCAATATCGAGCATCATAATCGAAATCGAAGTCCAGTGCATCTATGTGCACAAAATGCATATCACTACACTGCAAGCATATGTGAATCATACCGAGTGCAAAAACCAAATCGTGTGCGTATATACGCACAAAATCAACTCAACTGTATGAAACCCATAAAATCATAAACGTGTGAAACCAAGGCACGAAAACGAGATCAAGTGCAACAACTTTGCAAAATCGCAAATACTCAGCAGGTGCAACCATGGTCCATGAAAACAAATATCATGAAACTCAATCATCAAAATCAATCATGCGAATAGATCGCTCAAAATACCAAAATCAAGTATGGCGGAATAGTCCCGCTCAAGCACATCCTCCAAGAATCTCTGGCCAACTGTCGTGGTCACTCATAACAAGTCTCGTCGACGATCCTGAACTCTGGCCTGCCGGTGCGTAAAATGACCACTCCTGGGTCCAAGTCTTCCCGTAATTTGTCCTAGAAAGGTCCTGTCGAGATCTCTCCCAAATCTCGTCTCTGCCGAACTGTCCGGAAGTCATCGTCCTTTACTATATCTGTTTTTTGTTCCGGAACGGCTGCATACTCATCGTGACTCCTTTTGGAAGATATATCCAGCACAATGCCTCGGCATGCGTATCACATCTCTGATGTCGGCGGAGTGGAACGTGATCTTATCCAGATCTTGTACGGACCTCTTTACTCCACTTTTCTCTAATGTCGACTGCTTCGGACTCGTCTCGTCGAGGCTGCATGGACTGAGCTCCAACGGCTATCTTCGTAGCTGGAGTCTCCCAAGAAATGCATCTCACCACCTAGCATCCGAATGAAGTAGAACCATCCGATCGATTCGTCAAAACCTCATAATCCCCCAAGAGCTCAACATCTTGGGTACAGTTTAACAGTATCGAGTACATACCACAGCATCGATGGTCCAGCCGCAGAAAGGCAAACCCAAGCCTCACTAATGGCGCCGCGGAACTGCCGCAAACCCTAAGGTTCAAAGGCTTTCACATGGTCATTAAGTCGAGTTAGGATTTCATTCTTCTAGAGGGTCCATAGAATTGCCTGCATGTCTTTCCGAATACTTTAAACTTGGAATAATAGGGTACTGACATTCGATCGTCTCTGTCGACTCTCAACGCCTCCGTATGAAGCCGTCTCTAGCTGGAATCAATCTATCTGATGACCTCGCATCGAGGTAGCGAACGAACCACATGTCCTAGTCATTCATCCTCGGTGACTAGCGACCTTCTATCATCTCTTAGTACAATCTCGTATTGCAATAGCTCCAACATCTGCGGCGATATCCCGTCGTCTGCAGCAACAACTGGCTCACTCGTCCGCACGCTGAACAGTGCCTCAATCATCATGAGTAAGCAATACACCAACGGTCATCAAAATCTGGCCGTCCTCTGTTAGTGGCTCAATCCTCTAGTGCTGATCGGCACGTCTAAGTAATCCCATACAGCGATCCATCCAACGCTCGTGGCGTGAAAGTACAATCAAAAGACACATCTCTACAATCGTGTGTAGCCGGAATTATGCTCTGGTCATTCCTCGTTCGTAACGAGCTCGTGCTGACCGCAATCTAGCCGTAGCTCTCCCTGCCCGTAATCGTGGCAGCAAACCGTAACTGGTACCGATGAGGCTAGATCGGATTGAATATAATACTGAGCAAAGAAATGTACATCCTAAGGCTTCTTAAGTGGAGTGGCGTGTCGTAAGTATGCCGCGGAACTTACCCACGGTACGTGACTCTACTTTAGTCACCTATTCCATCAACCAAGGGTCATCCTACGCTCCGAAGATAAAACCTAACGCTTTGATACCAACTTCGTCACGTCCCGAAAGTACGGAACATGACCGGCACTTAAACTACGAAACGTGTCGAGGCGTACGTAATCTAAGTTAGACAAAAACCCAGAAATCCAAACCAAGAAAAGCAGTAGAGTGAAGGAAAACCAATTTAAAATCAAGTAGTTTTAATAGCATAAGCCGAATTATGCGGTTTTAAAAACATCAAATATTTCCTGAAAATTTCGGCAGAGACTCCTTTGTAAATACTGGCTCCCAAACGGGATACAACATGAATAGTATACGAAATCAATAAAAGGCATCCCCAAGAGGGAGCTAGCTCTTCGTCAATCGACGGTCACAACCACACAAGCAATATAATACACAACGCCAATGGCGAGGATCAAAAACTCAAAAGGAAACTCAAAACCACAAGAAATCCACAGAAATATAACGTGCGACTCTAAGGTCGAAAGAATAGCATCACTGGTCTCTATCTCAAAATAAATACATATTTGGTTGATGGAATTTACTAGATACAACTGAATAATATTATACAAGTAATATGATGGGTACGATACCAATAAACCCACCTACTAGCAAGTCACCCGAAAGAAGCAGTGCCAGCAAAGCCGTAATGAAACCTGTACGGCAAAACCTGCAAGGAACTGTGGCACAACGGGGTTGAGTTGCCAACTCGTGAGTAGAAAAACATCTACGAACAGAAACCGCATGAACAACGCAAACCTAGGTCAACGATCATAATATATCCTCAAATATATATAATATGCAGCCTATAACAATGACTAGGGTAAATATCTAACCCGAGTGTAATCCCATGTGCCCGTGACAGTGCCTCAGGTAGCAATATATCATATGGATGATGTATGAATGCATGAAACAGAATGCATGTACTGAAGAAAACTTCTTTCATAAATTTGTGAGATTTCTGTATTTTTAAAATGAGGTATCATAATGAAATCAGCATAAAACAGTACCTAGCATCAGCACAAAACGTAATCCCAATATCTCTATATTTCTGTATCACAGTCTCTGTACCTCAATATCTCAAAATCTCAATGTCTCAATCACAATGACTAGGGCGCCGTCAGTCCAGGTCGGCCCCTACCATCCATCTCATGACCACGACGGTATCCTCCGAATATCCGACGCATCGGGTAATATCACCGGTCGGTCGTGCTCCCCTGCACAGGCTCAACATCAACAACACGATCTTCTTGCCCCGGGGTACCGCACCGGTCCCACCATGTACCCGAAACGGTTCATCCATCTCCTCGAATCGGGTCTCGAAATCCATCAGCAAACTCATGGTGGACGACTCATACATCATGGGAAAACCGCACTTTTTATTTAAAAGAGAGGAAAGAAGCTTATACAAGTTTTGCGGGTTTCCCCCAAATCCAGAAAATCTTATGGAAATCCGAAGCCAAATCATTAATAGCATGTAAAACCATGAATATAGGCATGAGAATCCATGAATATGGCATAACAATGAATAACAGTATGCATGAAGTGACAAGTAATAACTACAATATCTAAGCTGGCATATAAGGTAAGTACACTAATATCATGTCAACTACTAGCTATCAAGCTAAATTAAACAATAATATTTCCCAAGGTGTACGTGACATGGCAATTACCGATGAAGATGTGTGTGAGCCGGCAAGTAAGTGTATGTGGTACATACGCATCATCGGTAATGGTGTTGGTGTCCTAACAGTATAATATCAACAATGCAATATGAAATAACAATATAAGTATGCGATGCGGAGCAACCGCAATAATGTGCGGGAGCTGAATACCAGACACAACGATAACTAATCTGCATTACCCTAATATAAATCCTACAATTGTGCCTTTTGAAATAACACGAATCGCAGTGTTTTGAAAATAAGGGCTACGGTGTTTTTAAAAAAAGATACGTCTTTTGAAATATCCGTAGAATCCCTTGACCTGTCTTTTAAAATACCCACGATTCGTTAGTTTTGAAATAGGTAGAAGTCTAATCTAGTCTAACAACTACACTAAACTATACGGCTGAACTAACAAGCAGAACTACAGGTAAAGAAACCGCCTAACATCTGAGTCGATACATATACATACCTGTATATATATTAGTCGGTGATCCCGCCTCAATAATATCATATCCGATACCATATCTAAAATCAGATATCCCAAGTCAAGAGTGCGGATCAATCATCAATATATAGCTCGTATGTAAATCCGACGTACGGCATCCCCAAATCTGGGTATGGGTCAATATCATACTCAACACAGTGTTCATCTAGTATCCTCTTTATCGAGATAATTATCTGCGGTACTGACCTATGTCTAGTACACTACTAAAATCACTATTCATATGGCATCGTCATCCAAAGATCCGCTATAACATCAGGACGTATCTCAAGTACGAATCCTGCCATATCACCGATCTCACGGCCTCAACTCAATTCTCATCTCAATCCCAAGTATCATCCGCAAAACCAGTATGTGAACACCTAGTCCCATACTCAGGTGAACACATAAACACAACTCCCCATATACGCACAGGTAATAACATAGATGTATGCATGTGTGTGTGTGCGTGTGTGGGTGTAAGGACTAATCTAGGGTTTCGCAACTAACACTAAACTAATCCATGAACACCTAGAATCTACCTTTACCATCAAGTCTCATATCAACATAAAATATATAATCAAAATATATGTGTATACATATTCGTATACATCACCACGAACTGCGGGGGTGCTATACGCCATCCACCCGACTTCTCCCTGTTGATATAAATCTACTCACCTGGTCCTCGCTCGCTGGTGCCGACGTCGCCACGCGCTTGCTTGTCGTCTCGAAGTCCACATGGGGTACCTACATATCATAACGCACCGTATCGCATTAAAACCAAATTCGAAATCGAAACGGCATACGAAAATCAAATCGGCACGCGTATCACGCATATGTCAAAACCTATCGCCTACGCAGGCAAGAATAGCCAAACCAACCCTCGATGTCGATGTACAAACATCAAACCATCGAGAAAAACCCAAACACTCTTATTTGCGAATTCACGAACACTAATTATAATATAAAATAGGTTAGAATTCACAAAAACCACAAATTTACCTTAAAAGCCATTTTTCCGAAAATCTAGCAAGCAAAAGTTACCCGTTTCAGTACAAAACTCGACGTTTAAACAAATCTAGCGGCCATAATACTTATTAAATATCTTAAATAAGTCATAAAAACAATTTCCATAATTTAATCCCAATAAATTTAATTAACCCCAAAATTCTAGTTTACAAAATACCCAATTTTAACAATTTTATAGTAAAAATACACAAACAACAATTTAGCTTGGATTTTCATGAACTAAAGGCATTAAACAACTCAATATAACATTAGTAATGATATGAAACCATAATTATATTTAATCTAAAGCATTTAATAATTTTCCAAAAACCCTAGTTAGCAAAATAGCTTAATTAGACAAATTTTAAAATAACAATTAGCAAACTAGTTACTAGGTAAGATTTTACATGCCATAATATGTTAAATTATACACTTAAACCATGATCAAATGATATAAAATCCTAACTTGATCCATACCCAATTCTAGAATTTCCAAACTTGCAACTAAAGCCTAATTAACACTTAAATAAATTAGCTTTAAGAAATTAACTAACAAATTAAGCAAAAGGTTTAGAAATTATACCCAAAAACATTTGAAGATCCACAAGCACCCATAGCCTCCGAAATTGAAATCTTATTCCATAGATCCATGCTAGATAGGCAAATGAAAAATGGGGAGGAGTTGGATTTTGATTTTGTTTTGATTTTGGATGGAATTTGATGAATTTTTGAAGGTAAAAAGGGTGGGATTTTTGGAGAAGAGATGAGATGAGGGAAAGAGAGGGGAGGGGCTGCAGGAATTCAGAAATGGGTCGGCCATAGAGGGGGGAGAAGAGAGTGTGAGGTGATTGGAGAGAGAATGGGGTCAAAAAGTCCACCTTTTACTTCTATCATTCTCTTTTCTTTTCTTTCTTTTCTTTTGCAACTCAAGTGGGGACAATTGAGGGGGGGCTGTTGAATTCAGCCATGGGGACGGAAAAATGGGGGTGTGTGAGTGTGGGTATGGGTGTGGGGTGATGTAAAATGATAAATACTATACCCCAAACATCCATTTACACTAAATTCACTGAAAATTTTTTTTTCTTCAATAATTTCTAAACCGTTTTGGCAAACGATTTCGTTTCAGAAACAATATTTTAAAATTTTGTTTAAAGTGCCAACAATTATAAAATTTGTATCAACCCATTCCAATTTGAAATTTTCCCTAATTAAATGTATTACTAACGGCTTAAAATAATATTAAAATAATTAATTTCGGAAAAATTTTCAGAAAATTTGAAATTTCACCAGTGGCTCAATAAACACCAAATACTAGCAATTTCATAGCTAGAATATGTATATTTAATTTTATAATAAAAATATTTGTATTTTGACTTTTTACAGAAAACCCCCTTATTTTACCGATTCTCTGAAATTTCACCGAAACGATTTTCAAAACGTTATAGAAACTCGTGTCGTGAATTAACGCGCGTGTGTGCGATACGCTGAAACGTGCGTCTATATGCCTAACGCTTAACCCGACACGCCGCGATACGCTGAATCACAGAATTCATTCGCGTATCGCGCGTATCACGCAAACTAAAACACCAGAAAACGATATACTGTCCCAAATTTTACCCAGATCAAAATATTATAAAACTAGATATACCAGGGACCTATAAAATGTAGCAGACACCTGTAGCAAAAACCCTAGGACCTATCTCCCTAGTCTGGCCGCAATTTGCGGCCAGAATGAATTTTCTGGCGGCAAGGGTTTGGGTAGGTGGGGTCGGGCTCTGGTGGTGTGATCAGGGCATCTCCAGTAGGCTACAGTCCATTCAAATTCATCCTGAACTCACTGGGTCTAAAGCAGATTTTAAGAAGGCTAAGTTAACTCAAAACAGCAAGTTTTGCATTAATTTGAAAACTCAGGGTATTTTGGTGTAATCTGGGGTTTTCCTAGGTTAACTTGGCCCTAACAATACCTAATCAGGATAGTCTAACTAACACTAACATCATTTAACACCAATCCACATAAATCACCAAAATCGTATAATTATCGCTAAAAAGATACGCGTGCGTGAAACTAACGCGCGTGCACACGACACGTCGCGACGCGTGCGAACTTACCAGAACCAGCTTTGACGCGCTGTGTCGCGCAGCGCGCCATAGAACCACGCGGATCACACGCGTGTCGCATAAGTTCTAAAAACATCGAAAACTCGTTTATAGCTCCAGTTTTTGCTTCTGGGTCAAACATAAAAAGTTACAGATACCAAAACCCTAAGCTACCCAGAAAAACCCCACAGCCAAAAACCCAACACCCTAGCCCCTGTTCTGGCCGCAATTTGCGGCCAGAAGGAATAAATCGGCGGCCTTAATTTTGAGGTGGGTCCCCATGCTCTGCGTCTGTGTGTCTGCTAAAGTCACTGTACTACAGTCTTCACAATTTTATGATTAATGGTTCGGGTCAACAGCAGATCTAACAGAGGCTATAAAATCGCTAAAATCACTAATTTACGCCAAGTCGGACAAATCGGGTATTCCGATGAAATCTGGGATAAATCTTGGGTAATTTGGTCTTAACAGCATCTAATGAGACTACTCTAGCCATCACAACCATCACTTGGCTTTATCTCACTCAAAATTGCTAAAACTAGCACTTAACTACAAGTTATGAACACTAATTACACTATCGACGAAAACTTAGCAATAAGGAGTTGAATTGAGGGGTTATACCTCTAGAGATCCCAAATGAAGGGGAAGAGAAGAAGGGGGAGGAAGTTGTGCTGCTGGATTGCTGCTGCTAAAGCTCTAAGTGCTCAATGTTTTGGCTGAATTGCTGATCTGCTCACTGCTGATGCTGCTGCCCCAGGCTACTGCTGCTTCTGTTCTTTTTTTCTGAAGCAGAAACCAAAGTTTTTGGTGTGGAGTTGCTGCTGTAGCAGCCGAGGAAAAGTTTGTGTGTGGGTTTTTGTGGTGTAGCGTTTTGTATAAGATGGTGTGGGGGTGTGTGAGTGATTATGAAGTGGGCTGTTGTTGCAGCTGATGTTGCTGTTTGGTGCTGAAGCTGAGGCTGTTTTGTGATGTATTGGGGGCTGAAAAGTGCTGAAATTGGGCTGATGTGTGTGTGTGTGTGAGGTGTGAGTGTGAGTGAGAGGGAGAGATGGGAGGGAGTGAAAGATAGTGTGAGGAGACATGCATAAAGGTTTGAGGAGATGGATGGATGGTGACCAAACCATGGAGCCTCCATTCTCTCTCAATCATTTAATGTTAGCATGCAACCATCATGACCTCTCTTCTCATACAAGAGCTAGCATGATAACCATCACATCTCTCTCTTTCTCACAACAAGTCAACCCTAAATCTTAATCACCCTCAATTAAACTAATTAGCTCAAAAACCACTCAATTATCTTAATCAAGGGCCTAACCCGCTATGGTTGGCTAAACATAGTTAACCCGCCATGCACACCCAAACTAGGTCACCCTAAACTCAACCCTAGTTAACGTGTACAAGTGTGTACGGTCAGGATAAAATTCTACCAAAATAACCGTAAAACCAGATAAATTACTAGAAACTCATTTTGGTAAACTTTTTACCAAAAACCCCACATTAACACACAAATACCACTAACCCTAAACTCAGGTGTTACACCTTCGGGTGGATCCTTCTTCGGCAAAGAGAAGACGACGAGGAGGACCCGTTCACACCACTCCAAGGAGCAAGAAGAAAAGGAGTTCAAGACTTAGGTATAACCTTCTAACCGAGTAGCTAAACTTGTAGTTAGTTTGCTTGTTTTTGTTTAGCAAAGATCCTCCATTTCTAGTCCATGTTACCTTGCGTCAAAAATCGTTTTTTACCTATTCCGCCTCCCCGTAAGAACAGGGGTTGGTAACGTGGATTTACAATTGTCACTGTCAGGATCAGTAGGGTTTCAGGATGTGTTCGCTTGCCAGCTTCCCTTTTGTTCAATACATAAACAACCATTACGTACTGCTAGTACCTCTGATGTGCTTGTGGTTATACCCAGTGCCAATGTATTGATGAGTCATTCGAGTCCCTCACAGACAGTTTTCCAAGTTCGGGTGAAATGTTGTAGAGGCCGTATGGTTTTATGGCAGGGTTCGATCATATGTGCACTTGTGCACAGAACATGATCGGACGGATAATACTAGCGGGCTTTGCTTTAAGCCTGATCCTAGTATTATGTCGTAGGAATATTTTTGTCTCATTGCATTTCGTATTCGGTCGGAATACAAACGCGGGTGTGTATATACAGCTGTGGTGTAATCTTGTAATTCGTTACGGGATTATTTTGGGAGTTGCCAGTTTCTTTTCCCGGTCTTAAAACACCTTGATTGATGCGACCATTTTTGTTCCTTTGACCTTTTTCCTTGCACTGTGGGGTAAGGGGGCTGTGGGCACTGCAGGGGCCAGCATTAGCTTCAGTGATTAAAGCACGGGCTTATGCGTGAAGGTGGTTTTCTGTGGTGATTGGCGTGAGTGGGAAAAGTTTTATTGATGGTGGCTGTTCTTTTAGGCAAGGGGCTATCTGCAATTTCGCCAGTGAACAAAATGGCAAAGGGTTTTTTGTTGTTGTAGAGGATACACACTCTCATTTGGATGACCACCAATTTCCAGTGAGCTTTTGAAGCCCCCCCTGATTTCTGGCCGAGCCAAAGCATGCTCACATTCATATTTTTCCAAGCAAAAATTTCATGCTTCACATCTTCACTTCTCACTTGGCAACTCCAATTTACCTCCACCCAAGTACTAGGGTGTCTTGAGACAAATATTCTACACTTTCTCTATTTCAATCTTGAACATGTCGGCTAGCAAACTTCATATCCAAGTTGCTTCGGTTCGAAGCGGGAGCCCTTATAAAGATTTGATGACGTGGTGCCACTCTGACGAGCGGGATCGGGGAGCGGACTTCGTCGGCGCAGCAGTGGGGAGTTTGGTGCGGAGATTGAAGACCGAAGGACACGGATCGATTGGTATAATTTCCTAACACCTTTTACATTTTGCTAGTTTACGGTTAATGGAACGATCCGGGATTTTGGGCTGCGGTGGCGCCGGCATCGTAAAATGTTTTTGTTCTGCATTTGGCGTCGGTTAGACGGCCGGGGCACTGCCGCACCCCAACATGGTATCAGAGCCAACCCATTAACCGCAAACTAGTTGTTTAGACAATGTTAAAATATCGAAACCGAAACAACCTGAATCAATACCAGTGTTGTTTTTCTTTTGGGGTGCTCGAAAATTTCATAGGAAATTTTTTCTTTGGCTGAAATTTTCTGTTTTGGTTTTTGGTGAGAACAAAGTTGAGATTGTTTTTTTTGTGCAGGGGAAATTTCATGGGCCTTGGCAATTTCAGTAGGCTTTTTGAATGGATATTTTCTTGTGTTGATTTTTGTGAGGGAATGGGATGCTGCTGTGTTTTGTGCAGGGCATTTTTTTTTCTTTATTGTGTTGAAAGATTTGATTACACCACCCCTCACAAAAATCCCCAAAGAATAATATTTTTTTTCAATTGGGCGAGCCCAAATTTTTCCCCCAGCAAGCAATTTTTTCCAAGCCGAAAACCAATTGCTTCACTTTTTCTTCATCCCTATAATATTAGTTCAGTGGTATTGTTTATTTAGCCCATTTTGGATATGGTTTTATCATATTGTTTGGGGCTATTCGGGCTTATTTCGGAGTCGATATTTTCTAATATTGTTTTAGTTTCGCAGTGCTTTACATTTCTATCTGTGACCGTGAATGTCATTTGATCGGTAAATCTTGTCTAATCGCTAAAGCTCTTTTAGATGGGTTTGCGAACGTGACATTCACGTTGATGTTCTGTGTTGTGCTGTATTTTTGTGGATTTGTCGTGGTGGATAGCTTGGTGCAATATTACTTATTTTTAGTTTTATTTGTACATTTGATATTGCGGGACGAGCGTCCGACATGTGGACTGCCGTCACTGCCTGTTTGTATATTATTCTTTTAGGGCACGACCAGGTTGAGGTCGATGTACCCGTTGTACATATTTTATTTTCTGTACTAGGATTACCCCGCTGTTGGGTGCACGGATAGCCGGGTTCTAGAAGGCAATGGACCCCCATCTCATGGCGTTGAGACGGAGGGTCTTCACTCTAGAATTGGCAGGCTATTCGCCGCACTCGTAGGGGTACAGGTTTTCATTGCACAGGCTATCCACACGACCAGGGGAACGTCGGGTTTCACTTTTGGCTCAATGAAACCCGGGGATCCCAGATTATCTGTATTGTTCTGTGATGCTTATTACTTTTCTGTGATGTTGCATTTATCATGCCTGGAGCGATTATTATATATTGATATATATACTAGTAGATGTTGTATATGTTTTGCTCCTGTGCTAGTACAGTCCCCGCTCTGCCGTTAGTTAAGTAACCTAACGGGTGATGATGGGACCCAGTGGCGAATGCGGATGGCATATACGTACATCATATTTTCGTTCTTTTCTGGTGTGATCAATTGATGGGACTGTGTTGATTCTTATCAATGCGAGAAAATCAAACCTGTATTTGATGTTATTGGAACCAATTTTTCAAAAGCTGTTAATGCAAGGGCGTTCTCTTTTGTTTTGCACAGTGGTATTCGTTCATGAATATCCAGCACCTCATTCGACGAAGCAAGGGCCGAGATCCCTTCATCGGGAGAGACCCCTTGGACAGAGGTTTGCGATAGAGTAATAACTTAACTATAGTGGATTACTTTTTGCTTTGCATCGTGGTATTTCGTTTAGAATATCCTGCACCTCATTCGACGAGGAAAGAGCCGAGATCCTTTCATCGGGAGTGACTTCTTTAGCAAAAGTTTTCGCCACTATATATTTATAAAACCACTTGGATTCCTTCAACGATATCAAGTTCATTACGTTAAAGGCTTTTCGCCAAAAACCAGCCGTAGCCCTCCGTCATTTCGGATAAGTAATGCATAGTATTCGTGCGGTGTTTGTTGGCCAAACTCAAGGCATCGTGTGCGGTAGCTGTGTGTTGTTTGTCCGTTGGATGGATATGCATTAGTTTAGGACAGTCGTACCAATTTGTTGGCCAAAGTTAAGGGTGTGTGCGGGTGGGTCTAAATCAATCTGGACAATGACGGGTAGAACTTGACTTGCGGGTTATGATTTGTTGGCCAAAGTCAAGGTCATAAACCGCTTGGGGTAAAAATTATATCGGGAGTTTCAAACATACAGGAAACTTGTCAGGCTTGCGCATACCTTCTGGAGTGTGATGACGTGAGTGGCTTCCATCACGTTATCATGCGATGATGGTTGGATCCTGATTTCTACTGATGAGTAGTATTACTCCTTGGGTGATTCCGGCTAATTCTTCTTTCAGGTTTGGAGGAGAATTTGAGAAAACAGTGGGAGGTTTCCTGATTGGATAAAGTAATTAACCATTCTAATCTAGGTTAGAGTGCACGCAGAGTGTTTCCTTTCTCTCTCTCTTTGACTGCGACCATGACCCGAACCTAGATTATAACTCAGTGACCAAGTTAACCGAACTAATAACACTGGCTTTTGGATTGTCTGAGTTGCATGCATCATTGCCACTCCTTCTTTTACCCTTTGAGTTTCTCCAGAACATTCCGTATTATTACGAACATCCACTTCCATTGGATAAATCCATCGTATGGTTATATACGAACTCGAAGGAATTTCTTCGATGATGGATTCTGGTTCTGGAAATATTGAATAGGATTATTCAGTTGTCTTTTCTATTTAGCTTCTCTCAAGTTATGAGGGCTCCTAGGATTAGGAGAGGGTACACCTATTACGCTTATTGGATAGTCTTCTTCCAAACCATAGGCAGGTGCCGAAAGGTAGGGAATGAAGAAAACCAATTAGCCTAAGTTGGGTGTACAGAAGATAATAAGTAAAGACAAAATAAAGGGATTAGAGAGAGGGCAAAGTAAATTGCGACTGCTGTCATTCATGACCGAACCACGTATTTCATAGCCACTCCTAATTCACCTTTGTATTTCTCCAGAACACCCCATATCACTACGAACATCCAATTCCATTGGATAAATCCATCGTATGGTTATATACGAACTCGAAGGAACTTTTTCAACGATGGATTCTGGTTCAGGAGAAATAGGAATAAGGTTTATTCAGTTGTCTTTTATCTTTACCTTCTCTCAGGTTGCAAATGCTCCTAGGATTAGAAGAGTACACCTATTATGCTAATTGGATAGTCTTCTTCCAAATCATAGGCTGGTGCCGAACGGTAGGGAAGGAAGAAAACCACTTAGCCTAACGATGGTGTACAGAAAGTAATGACTAAAGTCAAATAAAGGTAATTGGAGAGATGGCAGGGAAATATACGGTTACAGTCATGAATCTGAATAATGGAAGAGGCATTACTAAGAATATCCGGATACCATTTCGAAACATTTTTATGTTTCAGTTTCACTGTGCATTGTTAATTGAAAACTGATTTCCCAATTAGACACTTGCTCCAGGGTATGTATTTACCAGGTATGATTCTCACATCTGTATGGTTTTACAGATGATGAGTGGGAGTAAGTTATTAGGAATTAGGTGATCATCCTCATTATATCGGAATTCGTTGCAATTGGTGATATTTGAGGAAATCGCCTGGGTACAGTTTTCAACCTACGACACACAGGGTTTGAGTTATTCAACTCACGGGACTTATACAAAGTATTGTATGTTGTCCAGTGTCCATTAGGACAAAAGGGTTGGTCCTCGTACTATATTCTGTTTACTTGTGACTTCTCACGTTTTTGGACAAATGTTTCGTAGAAATACAAAGCCTAAGTTTGAGAAGTTATAGGTACAAGAATAAAATAGAGAACCAGGTGTCGCAAGTATGAGGATTCTTCAAAGTGATCGAAGATGTAGAAACTTGTGTATGGTATTTAGTTAATAATAATGGTTTTAAGAAACTTGTTTCTCTTTCAGGTTACTCATAATTGGATGCACTCCTAAATTGAGTAATGCTGATCGGCCTCTCTCCATTTAGTTGACATGCACTGGAGACAGCTGCATGATTTGAATCTGGTTCCAATTAAATCAGTGGCTCTATTTCTATATTGTATATAGAATGGTTCATATCTTAACGTTGTTAAGGTACGGGGAGTTGTCCAGCTTATGCTTAAAACCACTCTGGATAACTGAAGGCACGTTTCTGTAATGGCTGTTTGTGGGTTGACCCGGGCTATGACGAGGGTTGATTTTCTACAATCTGGAAGATCAATAGTGATATTGTTCTTGACTCCCCACAGTTTTAGTAAAATGGATTTTTCCAGAAAAACAGAAGTGGGACTATGGTAGAACTAGAAGTGATTCCAGAACCGCAAATGATTACGGAAAATTTAATAGGACCTAAAGATTCAATCACGATTGACATTCCATTAGCCACTCCGCAGATATGGTGGGTAACCTCGGGCACCCGAGAGGTACTCCGGTATCCTCAAGGACGGTGACAGGGAGATTCTTGTTTACCCAAATTTGACACTGCTGTTGTTCCAGACTATGAAACCCGGCAGAGGATGAGTATTGTGTCGTTCTAAACTAGCTTTAGAAGTGCACGCGTATATGACTCTGCCAAAGGGTTGTCATAGTCAGTGGGAGCAGCGGAAACGTAGTAGACAAGTAGCTTATATCTATTTATAGACTAAAGCAGATATAGCGGAGATAGATCATCTATTTCTGGTGTGACAGTCATAGACTTTGACTTCATTAGAATAAAGGATGGATCTGTTAAGAAGGTAGTAAGGTGAGATGTCCTGGTATTTGGATGACATACAATAGTAGGAAGTAATATTCCTACACTACGATCGGGTATACTGTGGTTGTCACACAGAAGTTTCTCCACATAGGATATGGATATAATATCAGGCATTCTGGTTACTGGATCTATATTTTTAGATCTAGATTTGGGTAGTTTCCCAATCTGGGTACTTTGACAGCATTCTAAAGGTATTTTAAAATTAGCAACTCCTAACATGGTGGTGTACCTGCAGGTGATGGAGTCACCCTCTCTAAAGGTGTCTTACAGACTAAAGTGGAGAGGGATGTGTTTGATTGGCAGATCACTTGCTTAGGCAATTGAGTTGATCATGAGATGTCAAGTACCACACCAGATGTTGTTTTTGCACTAGATGCAATAAGTTAATATTAATCCAATCTTGGAGAAACGTTCGGAAGCAGTTTTAGAACATAAGTGGTTGTTCTAGGGGTTTGATAACGACAGCTTCCTTCGGGAGACTGTTATCATTCCAGGCTTCCAAGGTGACCGAGATGACAGTGTGACTGTCAGAGTTATAGTTTTCCCTCTGACGAGGGGCAATAGTTTGGACATGTAGTCCAAGCGGATACTGAGGGAGGCATGGTGCAGGATACTGATTAAATTCAGTTGACGATACAGTCTAAAAAGTTTGCTGGATTTGGAGTTCATTTATGAACTGTGTCCCATTAGATATCCAGACATATTCTAAGATAGGTATTACTCAATTCGGGAGATGGCTTTCTCAGCGAACTTGAGACAAAGAGAGACATAGAAAGAAACATCAAGGCGGATCCACTCACTGAGGCTATTTCTCGAACACACCTTTTTTACAAACGAGCTTTGTGAAACTGATTAGTAGAGGAGTTGGATGTTCGGTATCACACGAGCTGTGAGTACGCGACATCGCAATAATTAGCGTTAAGTGCAAGTGGGAGATTGTTGGATATAGTGCCTTCAAAGTCAATTATTGAATCGCTGGTACGTGATTGCAATGATTGAGGGAGGACCTATACCGGTAGGACAGTCTTGCTCGAGATGATAGTATGCTATCTGGTTTGTCTTTATCATCGTATACATGCTTTAGTTCACTATTTCATGTTCATAGAGCCCATTGGATTCTTGCTTGACTACCAGCAGTATGATGGTGACCATATACGTGGGAGCTAGGGTCTATAAGCACATCCTTAAAGTGTCCCTAGTCGTGAGAGTTTCGAGACAGGGCATCGATACTCCAGAGTAAACTAGTGTATACAGTCGAGACCCCGACGAGGGGCGGTGGCCGGTCTCACAAGCCATTGGTGTCAGTTGGTTCACCTAAGATGTATACAGGTGCTCATTAGGATATGAGTACACCGGACAGGACTCCCCGGAAACATGCCAGTTGGTATTATACATATGGTCAGATAGCAGTTCCCAGGTGACATGTGTACAGGTTAGTCTGTCGACCTGAGATCGTCATTTATTTCGTGTGAGTTCCCACTGTGCTTTGATTACTACCCTACCACGGCTCAAAGGAGTCGTGCAAATAGGTTTTAGTTGGGTACAGTCCCGAGCCACATGGAGACAGTGAGCGGATCGTCAGGGATTCGTCTTTCCCGGTATTGGGGGTGAGATCGCGCTGTGTCTAGGAGAGCCATTACATGAAATCCTGGCCAGGGTAATCGAGATTTACTAGTAGGTATTCCAGTAGTATCTCAGGGTGTTCTGGGCTACTCTCCGACACGACTTATACAGCTATTGGGTGTCTGACGTTTACCAGCCCCCTAGACCCTATATGCGATACTCATAGATGAACGGACCGGACTGTACGGATATTGTCGCTGTCAGGCTCGGTAGGGTTTCAAGATGAGTTCGCTCGCCAGCATCCCTTTCGTTCAATACATAAGCAACCGTTACGTACAGCTAGTACCTCTGACGTGCTTATGGTTATACTCAGTGCCAATGTATTGATGAGTCATTAGAGTCCCCCACAGACAGTTTCCAAAGTTCGGGCGAAACGTTGTAGAGGCCGTATGGTTTTATGGCAGGGTTCGATCATATTCGTGCACTTGTGCACGGATCATGATCGGACAGATAATACTAGCGGGTTTTGGTTTAAGCCGGATCCTAGTATTATGTCGTAGGAATATTTTTGTCTCATTGCATTTCGTATTCGGTCGGAATACAAATGCGGGTGTGTATATACAGTTGAGGTGTAATCTCGTAATTCGTTACGGGATTATTTTGGGAGTTGCTGGTTTCTTTTTCCGGTTTTAAAACACCTTGATTGATGTGACCATTTTTCTTCCTTTGACCTTTTTCCTTGCACTTTAGGGTAAGGGTTTCCTTGCACTGTGGGGTAAGAAGGCTGCGGGCAATGTTGGGGGCAGCATGGGCTTCAGTGATTGAAGCATGGGCTTAAGCGTGAAGGGGGTCCTTTTGCAATTGTGCAAGTTTTATAAGTAGGGGGTTTTCTGTGGTGATTGGTGTGAGTGGGAAAAGGTTTATTGATGGTGGTTGTTTTTTTAGGCAAGGGGCTATCTGCAATTTCGCCAGTGAACAAAATGGCAAAGGTTTTTTTTTTGGGTAGAGGATACACACTCTCATTTGGATGACCGCCAATTTCCAGTGAGCTTTTGAAGCCCCCAATGATTTTTGGCCGAGCCCAAGCATGCTCAAATTCATATTTTTCCAAGCAAAAATTTCATGCTTCACATCTTCACTTCACACTTGGCAACTCCAATTTACCTCCACCCAAGTACTAGGGTGTCCTGAGACAAATATTCTACACTTTCTCTACTTCAATCATGGACATGTCTGCTAGCAAACTTCATGTCCGAGTTGCTTCGGTTCGAAGCGGGAGCCCGTATAAAGATTCGATGACGTGGTGCCACTCTGACGAGCGGGATTGGGGAGCGGACTTCGTCGGCACAGCAACGGGGAGTTTAACACGGATCGATCGGTATAATTTCCTAACTCCTTTTACATTTAGCCAGTTTACGGTTAATGGAACGATCCGGGATTTTGGGCTGCGGTAGCGCCGGCTTCATAAAAAGTTTTTGTTCCGTATTTGGCGTCGGTTACATGGCCGGGGCGCCGCCGCACCCCAACACCAAGTCCCTTTCAAGCATCCAAAGAGCCTAGGAGTTGCATCCAAAAGAAGACCCGAAGGACCGGTTCATTAGGTATAACCCTTTCATCGTAGTTAAGAACTCTTGTTAGGATTTGCTAGTTAAGGTTTAAGCACAAGATCTAGTTTTTATGTGGGTGTTGCATGCAAGAAATTTTTCGTTTGCCACTTATGCCACCTCACAAGTGTTGTGAGGGTGTGCAACATCCACTGACATGGTATCATATTCTCTCTTAAACCTTAAATAGCTTGTAGCGACGTTAGAAATCCGCCATTTTTGTCGCGCAAAAGTTGTCGACAAAAACAGTTCCAAAATTGTAGTTTTGAGTTATTAGCACACCCCGCGGGCTGACGGGTTGAACTGAGAAGCCGCGGGGTTGAGCGTGCACACCCCGGGGAGACCCCAGGGGGGACCAGAGGCCGGACCCATACCCCAAGACCACCACAAGGTGGCCTTGGGGGTGGGTGACCCGAGAGCACCCCATATGGGTGCTCTCGGGTTTGCCTTCCCCTAGGGGCCACCTCGAGGTAGCCCCGGGGGGTGGGTACCTCCCTCGAGGCCCCCCATTCGATAGTTAATTTTTAGGTCTTCCTCTTCGCGAAGATTCGGGCGGGTTTCGAGTTCGTTTCGACTCCCTAATTGGCTTAAAACGATCGGTTTTGGAACTTTAGCTCGCTGGATTTTTTCAAGTGTTGGAAAATTGGTTTAGTGTGCTAATTACGTGCAGAATTCTAATGTCGTGGTTACTTTGCAAGCTTTGTGATGTGTATGTGTGTTTGAAAACGTCTACTAATTGCTATACATTGATTAGTCGTGGTTGCACACATCTGTAATGATATCATGTGATGGTATGTGTATATGAATATGTTGGATTGTCGTGGATGAATAGCCGGGGGATATGAAAAGAGCATTTTTCTTTTCTTTCATTCATATAACTTGTAAATAGCGTTATAATATTATTTTGCAGGATACATCCGGGTTGAGGTTGTAGTCACCGTTGTATAATTTCTTTTTACTGTTTTTGCTCCTAGGATAGACATAAGGTGGGGTACACAAACTACCGGGTTCTTTGTAGTGCCGAGTGGCCTACTCACTTTGTTAAGGTAGGTTGCTTCACTTCAGAAATTTGGCGGGTAGTTTGCCGTACCCGTAGGGGTCTAGGGTGGGGTTTGCCTATTCATTACGACAATGAAACCCGTCTTTCATTAAGGGCTTGAATGAAATACGGAATTCCTAGTATATCCAATGTGTTCATCTGTGATCTGGAATGTTTATAAATGCGTGCGACACATGGCTATTTATATTTGAGATATAAAATAAACGTTTCTTATGTTTTACACCCGAGCTAGTCCTGCCCCTGCTCTACCGTTAGTTAAGTAACCTAACGGTGCATGACGGGGCCCCATGGTGAATGCGAATGGCATAAGCGTTCGTTCTATTTTCATTTCTTTTCTGTAATGTTTAAGAAACGTAAATGATGGGACAACATTAATGTGATTAATGTTAAGCAAAAGAAACCTAAAGATGTTGTAGAATCAAACTTTTTAAAATGGGTAACTCTAGTTTTTACTTTGCATAGTAGTAATCCTTGATGAATATCCAGCACCTCATTCGATGAGGAAATGGCCGAGATCCCTTCACCGGGAGTGACCCCTTTAGCGAAACTAGCAAATGTTACAAAGCACTCGATTGCTTTTATAGTTGATCTAACTTTTGCTTTGCATCGTGTTATTCATGAATATCCAGCACCTCATTCGATGAGGAAAGAGCCGAGATCCCTTCACCGGGAGTGACCTTTTTAGAAAAATTAGAAAGATACTACAAAACCATTCGACCTTTAAAACTGGAGCTTAAACCACTCCTTTCACTAGATTCTACAATGATGTCAAGTACAAAGCGTTAAAAATTTTAATAACCATCCGTTGCCCTCCGCCATTTTAAGAAGCAGAGTACTTAGTATTCGTACCACGTTTGTTGACTATAGTTAAGGCGTGGTGTACGGTAACTAAGTGATGCCATCCTACAAAGCATATGATGCGATCGATTAGGACATTCGCATGACCTTGTTGACCATAGTTAAGGGTTATGCGGGTGGGTCTAAATCAATCACGAAATGGCTGGTAGAACTTGACTAGTACTTATGATTTGTTGACCATAGTTAAGGTCATAAGACACTATGTGTAAAAATCATATCAGGAATTTCAAGCGTTGAAATTTGCAATGAGATTGCATACCTTCTATTTGATAGTTAGATCCCAATCCTACTGTGGGTAAAAGTTACTCCCGGGAGAGTTTTGCACTTTACAATTAGCTAATCGAGTAGGTGTCTAGAAAGGTGTCAACGGGGTTATGCCTCTAGGGAAACGAGATTTATTTTAGGTCCGTGCGATAGCACGGGGAACCTCCCTCGGAGTACCAATACATGCCTGGACGACAGGTTAGCGAACTTGTAGATTGCAGTTAATCCTGGCTAATTTTCTTTTTAAGCTTTGAAGGAAAATTTGATAAAAGCAGTGGGACACATCGATTAGATAAGATTAATAACCAATCTAATTATGCCAGAGCAATCGCTGAGTGTCTTCTTTTCTCTCTCCTAATGGCAGATACCTATGACGGGACTTAAGATTTTATTAGACAAGAATAAACTCACGGGACCGATTTACAAAGATTGGCAGACGAACGTAAATATTTCCCTGACCTATGATAAGGTCGCATACGTCCTGACTACTCCAACCCCTCCTAGCCCATTCCCTGATTGTTCAGTTGCGGATAAAGAAATCCACAAGACATGGGATATTGATTGTGGAATAGCCAAGTGACCCACGCTTGCTTCTATGAACAGTGAACATCAGAAGCAACATGAGAAGTTGGATGTACAATCCATCTTTCTCCATACAAAGGAGTTGTATAGAAAGCAATCTCGCACTCTCCAATACGAGACATCTCAAAAGTTGTTTCAGATGCGGATGGCTGCTGGCACGTTTTTAGGTGACCATGTATTGAAGATGATTGGACTTATCAAAGAACTAGAGGACCTGGGTTGGACCATGGAGAACGAACAGTATGTTGATATTGTTATACAGTCCCTTCCCCCTGCCTTTGCTTAGTTCATTGTAAACTTCAACATGCAAAACATGGAGAAGTCACTTCCTGAACTCCTCAATATGTTGAGGAGTGCAGAAAGCACGCTAAAGGTAGAAAAAAAAACTCCCGCTCTAATTGCTGGGCCATCTTCCTCTTCCATCCCAAAAGCTAAGGCCAAGGGAAAGAAGAAGAAGAATCCCATCAAGACGAGTGGAGGAGTGAAAAAGGCACCGGGAAAGGACAGGATAGGGGCTGCTACGTCAGGAAGAAGGGAATGGTTCCACTGCCACAAGACTGGGCACTGGAAGAGAAACTGTGTTGGATACCTTGCCTGCCTAAGAAAAAAAAGTATGGTGATGCTTCCACTTCAGTTGTGTTTGTAACAGAAAACTGTTTTTCAATTAACTCTGCTTCCTGGTTATTATATACCGGGTCAGGATCTCACATCTGCAATTGTGTGCAGGGGCTGAGAAATAGCAGGTTTTTGAAGAAAGGTGATCGCACTCTCCGAGTTGGGAATGGTTCCTCTGTACATGCTGTAGCAGTGGGAGAGTATCACCTTAGTTTGCCGTCGGCTTGTATATTGGTTTTGAACCCATCTTATTTTGTACCTTCGATGTTATGTAATATTATATCAATATCGTTGCTGGACAATTAAAGATATAATTTTGTATTACAATATAATGTTATGACCATTAACCTTAATCAAGAGTTGATTGGGTCGGGTACATTAAATAACGGGATATACGTCCTAAATCAACATACAGTTTTCAATATACAACACACAAACAAAAAGAAGATTTCAGACATAAATGAAGCTTTCATTTGGTAATGTAGACTTGGTCATATTAATGAAACAAGACTAACCAAGCTACATAAAGATGGATATTTAAACCCGTTTGAATATAAATCTTATGCGACTTGCCAGTCTTATATCAAAGGTAAAATGACCAAAATTCCATTTACTGGACACGGAGAGAGAGCTACTAAACTATTTGGCCTCATACATAGAGATGTATATGGACAAATGTACCAATGTCTACACATGCGAGAGGTGGTTTTTCATACTTCATACCTTTTACTGATGATTTCTCGAGATTCGGACACGTGTTGTTGTTGAAACATTAGTCCGAAGCCGTCGAAAAGTTCAAGGAGTATAAATCTGAAGTAGAAAAACAAACAGGCTTGAGTATCAAGAAGCATCGATCGGATCGAGGAGGTGAGTATCTAGCTCAGAGTTTCTAGATTTCGTAAAAGAGAATGGGATTCTCTCTCAGCTCACTCCTCTGTACACACCACAGCACAACGGTATGTCGAAATGGAGGAATCGTACCCTATTAGATATGGTACGATCAATGATGAGTGATGCTGAGTTAACACATTCATTATGGGGGCACGCATTGGAGACTGCGATATATCTATTGAATAGGGTTCCGACTAAAACCATGTCTACCACTCCATATGAGATATGGTATGGGAAGAGACCATTTCTTAAACGAGTTAGGATATGGGGTTGTCCAGCTTATATAAAAAAGCAGAATCCGGAAAAACTCGAGACACGATATTTGTGTAAATTTGTGGGATATCCAAAACACTCGTATGGATATCTTTTCTACCACAAGGAGGAACAAAGGGTGTTTGTTTCTCAGTATGCCATATTTTCAGAAAATGACTTTTTTACAAATGATATTGTTGGCAATGCGGTAGAACTGCAAGAAATTCCAGATCCATAAACAATTACCGATGATTTGGTTGAACCTGAGGTTTCAATAGAACCTGACGAACATCAGCCACTCCGTAGATCTAGTAGGACTTCTCGCCCACCTGATAGGTGCTACGGTTTTCTAATTGATGGTGATAGAGAAGATTGCATCATAGATGATGATGACCCTACTAGTTTTCAGCAAGCTATCATGAGTGGTGACTCAGAGAAGTGGCTGGATGCCATGAGATCCAAAATGGAATCCATGCACACCAACAATGTATGGACTTTGGAGGTTGCACCTTCTGAAGTAAAACCCATAAGGTGCAAACGGATCTTTAAGAGAAAGATCAGTGTGGATGGCCAGGTGGAGACCTATAAAGCTAGGCTGGTCGCAAAAGGATTTCGTCAAATACCAGGCTTGGACTATGATGAAACCTTTCACCAGCCGCGATGCTCAAATCCATTCGGATCCTGCTTGCTATAGCTGCTCACTATGACTATGAGATCTGGCAGATGGATGTTAAAACATCATTTTTAAATGGTGATTTAGAATAATACATTTTTATGGATCAGCCAGAAGGCTTCATTGATAGTGGGAGCAGCGGAAAAACATGCAGGTTGCTTAAATCCATCTATGGATTAAAGAATCCATCACGGAGTTGGAACATCTACTTTGATGATACAATCAAAGAGTTTGGTTTTATCAAAAATGTAGATGAACCATGTATTTATAAAAGGATTGTAGAGAGTACTGTTACTGTCACGACCCGAAATGGCACGTGACTGGCACTTGAATCATATGAAAGACTATAGAACCCCATCTAATCAAGTAAGCCAAATGCCCAGAAATCTAAATCTAATCTAAATAATAATTGAAGGAAAAATTGTTTTTAAGCAAATTGTTTTAATAGCATAAGACGAATTATGCGTTTTTAAAACATCAAGTCTTTTCTGAAAATTTCGGCAGAGTTTCCTTTGTAAATACTGACCCCAAATGGGGTACAACATGAATAATATATGCATAATAATAAAAGGCATCCCCAAGCGGGAGCTAGCTTTTCGTCAATCGACGGTCACAACCACGCAAGCAATAAATATACAACGCCGAAGGGCGAGGATAAAAACTCAAAACGAAACTCAGAAATCAACATGAAAACTATAATAATACAAGCGTGACTCTAAGGTCAAAATAATATACAACTGGTCTCTAAGTCTGAAATAAATATACAACTTTGGTTGATGGAGTTTCTAGATACAACATTGTAAGTAAAATACACGGGTGGTCATGATGCGAGTGAACCCACCTACCAAAGCAATCACCCGGATTGGAAGCAGTGTGCCAGAAAGCCACAATGAAACCTGTACAGCAAAAACCAGTAAGAAACTGTGGCACAACGGGGGTGAGTTGCCAACTCGTGAGTACAAAACATCACCGAGCAGAAATCGTATGTATGACTCAATCCTAGGTTCATACGATCAAATATATATAAATCCTCAATATGATAAGGTCTGAAGCATGAAAAGGTGGCAAGGGTAAATATCTATACAAGAGTGTAATACCAAGTGCTCGTGTCAGTGTCTCAGATAGTATCATATCATAAATAGGAGGTATGAATGTAATAATATGAAAAACAGAATGCATAATGTATGAGAAAACTATTTTCCTTTAATTGGTGAGATTTCTGTTTCTATAAAACGAGGTATCATCAATGAAATCAACATAAATCAGTGTCTAGCATCGATACCAAACATATATCCAAATGTGAAATATCTCAGGCTCCGGCTACCCGGACTGACCCATATCATAGAATCTCAAATACCTCAAATCTCAATATCTGGGGCTCCGGCTATCCGGACTGGCCCCTGGGCTCCGGCTATCCGGACTAGCCCGACTGCGATCGGTATCCTCCGGATATCGGTCGAGTCACAATACAATCACCGGTCAACAATGATCCCCTGTCACAGGCTCAACGCCATCATCTGCTATCTTCTTGCCCCGGGGCACCGCACCGCGTCTACCATGCACCCACAGACGGTTCCTCCTCCTCGTCGAATTGGGTGTATGATATCGCTCAAGAGCCGAGAAAACTCATGGTGGATATATCTCAAATAATATCATGAGAAAACCGTAATTTATATCTTTTGAAATGAATAATAAGTTTATAAAATGTTGCGGTTTCTCCAAATCCAGAAATCTCATGGAAATCCGAAATCCCAATCTTAAGTATAAATAAATAATGAATTAAAAGTATTAGACTCCGGCAAATCCGGACTGGCCCTAAAAATGATGCATGACAATGAATATATATAAATATGCATGAAATAGCAAGTAATTAATGCAATGTCTAAACTAGCATATAAAAGCAAGTATGCTAATACCATGTCGAAACTATCAGCTAACAATTTATACAAATGAATAGTATTTCTAATGTGTGCGTGACATAGCAATTACCGATGATGATGTGTGTGAGCCGTCAAGCAAGTGTACGTGGAGCATACGCCTCATCGGTAATGGTGCTGGTGTCCTGACAGCATGATCTCAATAATGGCATATGAAAACACAATATAAGCATGCAATGTGATGCGAACAGCAAGAATATGCGGGAGCTGAATAATAAACACAACAATAATGAATATGCAATAATATAAACGAGTCTACAAGTAACTACAGATCTAAATTAACAGACTAATCAAAAGGTAAGGAAAACCACCTAAATCTGAGTCGATACATATGTATATAATAGTCGGTGATCCCGCCTCAATAGTATCCCATACGATACCCTATATAATATGACATCCTCGAGTCAAGAGTGCGGATCTATCATCAATATTGCTCGTACTGTAAATCCATCGTATGGCATCCCAAATCTGGGTACGGGTCAATATCACATTTATCACATTAATCATCCGGTATCCTTTTCATCATATATCATGATCTAGGGGTACTGATCTACGTCTAGTACAATACTGATACCATCTACAATATATATATATATATATATATATGCGTGTGTATGAAAACACCACGCCTAAAGACCCGCTAAACACCGCGTCGTATCTCATAATACGAACCACGTCACATCACCGATCTCATGGCCTCAACCCCAATCTCATCGACTCATCTCCAAAATATATACTATCCTCATAATCCATGTATATGTATATGTATATATATATATATACATAGTCCCATACCCTTGTGTATATATATACATATCCCCATATACGCACAAGTAAATAAATGTATACATGTGTGCGTGTGTGCGTGTGTGGGTATAAACCTATTCTAGGGTTCGCGACTAAGAAGCTACGCTAGATTACATCTAATTAAAACTAATCCATAACATCGAATCTATCTCGAAGTCATAACCTCACCATACACATATATATATCAAATATATATAGAATAACATATTCTACACAACGAACTGCGGGGGTGCTATACGCCATTCACCCGACATCCCCCGTAGATATATATCTACTCACCTTGATCTTCGTTTGCCGATGCCGACATCGCCACTCGTTTGCTTGTCGTCTCGAAGTTCTCGTGGGGGGTACCTACACATCATACACATCGTAACGCATTAAAATCCAATCCGCAATTCGAAACGACACATGAAACTCACTTTGGTCAAAACCTATGGTTTACTCTCGCAAATCACCCAAGTAACACCCGATAGAGACGTACAAACGTCATGTGATCGAGATAAAACACAAATACTAAAATCCAAAATTCAAAATACGTAAAATATAACCCCGAATCAAAACAGCAACTCATGAAAATAGTCCCAGATTTTGTTTAAGATGAAAACAAGGTAAGAAAACAACACTGGGGTGATATATAGGGTGTATATGACTACAGATGAAACCAGGACCCCAGATTTTGCAGAGGGGCCGGCCACATCCAACTAAAATCCGGCTTTCTCGGATTTGCTGGGGAGTTGGGGTGTCGTATTGGTAGGGTGGCTTCCTATGGGTCCCTCTAGGTCTCTGGTATTGTTCGCTTTTCTAGTAAATTTCCCGGTTCATTCCAAATTTCCCCGCACCCACAAAGTCATCACAAAACCGACACAGAAGTTTCTGTTTTCTATATTTTGGGTTTTGTTTCAGTTTCAATCACTAAGGAGGGTTTGTAGTCACCAATAGCACTAACCTGCACCATCACAACTCAAGGAAATCCCTAACCCTCATCTAGAATTTTCAAAGTTCACTAAACTACTTTAAATCGGTTTTAAACTGGAATAGAGGATAAAACAAACGAACTTCAACACTTAATGTGAAAGAATTACCTCATTTGGCAACTCAAGAATTTTCTTGAGTTGCCCAAGTGCCGAAAATGCAAACTTTCTTGGTCCAAAGTGTAGCTTGTGAGCTTGTGCATGTTTTTAATGAAGTGAGGATGGACTTTGGATGAGTTTTTAGTGGTGTTTTGAGGGTGTAGAGGAAGGAGGAAGGAGGTGCTGCCATGGGAGATGAAGGGGAGAGAATGATGAAGGAAAAGGGATGAAACAAATGGGAGATAAGTCCAAGGTTGACCCCTCACCTCTCTCTCTCACCAATACCTTATTGTTTATTCCATTTTCTTATCTTTTCTTTTCTTTTGTTATCTTTTCTTTTCTCATTTAAGCACAAACCATGAATGAAAAATGAGAAAAGCCATGATAAAAATATAACAAGTGTAAAATAACATGGTGCATGTCATGAAGCCTAAACATGCTTAATGCACGATTAGCGATATTTAATCGCGATTAGCATTAAAATAGTGTATAATAAATCATAAAATTTCATAATTTGCTTAAATCCAATAAAACACCCTCTTTTTAGTAATTTCTATAATTTTCTAAATTTTTTCTCGATTTATGGGTATTTAATTATACCGCACTAATAAAATATTCAATATATTTATTATTTAATTATAAAAATTCACAAAATAATATTTTATTTTTCTGAAATGTTACAGTCTTCCCCCTTTAAAGAAATTCGGTCCCTGAATTTAAATTTAAACCCCTCAAATACTAAAACATTTCAGTAAAAAGTTCATGTTGTCGGGGTCCCGAAATCATAAATACATAAAGCACATCGTAGCGCAAAGCATGCGCATGAAAAACAAGTATATAATCCAAAATAAAAACTCCGTCAGGCATCCCGCATTCATCGGAGTTATGGTGAAGACACCAATGTCAAATCCAATACGAAAACCATCATGATACACATCAAAACTATACATATAAACATCTGAATGAAATGCATGCTAAACTTTTCATGTCGCTGTGCGATGCGTGTATGACGGAACAGTGGCGGACGTTTATTGTAAGAAAATAACAATATATATATATATATCCTTTGTTTAACATGCACGTCCCACCGTTTTGAAAATAATTTAGAAGGGCCTCCTTGTTTTTAAACGTTTTGTGTCATCTCAGACACGTGGTTAAATACTGAGACTATAGCTCCTTTTTTGGAAATCTCTTCGATAACTATCAATGCATGCAAAATATATCCAGGTACTGTCCTCTGACTAGTCCTGCTCAGTACGGAAACAAATAGTAAATATCATAAAAACGTACTGCTCCAAAAAAATCAATCCCAAAATGTGCCTAAGAATGCTGCGTGCGTCTGGTGCGCACGGAAATCAAAACCCACGAATGTGCTATACATGTGCACAGAACAAAATCTAAGTGCAACTGGTGTGCATGAAATATCTGTCAAGGGCAACGAGTGTGCCTGTCAGCAATATTAGGTGCATCTGATATGCACGAAGAATCTCGATTTAGTGCATCTGGTGTGCGCCTAAATCGCATCAAGCGCCTCAAGCATGTGCAAAATCCAAATCAAGTGCATCCATCATGCACGAATAAAATCTAAATCATGTGCATCCAACATGCACGAAATCCAATATCAAGCACCGAACATGCACAAAATCCAAATCAAATGCACAAAGTGCACGAAAACAATATCGAGTATCACAACCGAAATTCACGGTATACGGCATATCTCAATCCAAATTCAAATCAGGTATACCGTGGTATATAATCTCACAACCATGTGCATCAGCGTGCACAAAATCTAATCAAAAAACTAAAAGTGCATGAAATCTATACCAAAAACACAAGTCAAATCATATACATGCCATAGCCATGGAATCAAACTCAATGTCTCGAATGACATCAAAACGAAGTCAAGTGCAACCGTGGTGCACAAAATACGTATCAATGCATTGTAAGCATATGTGAACTAAACCGAGTGTAAAAACCAAATCCAGTGCATCCAACATGCACAAAATCAACCCAACTGTATGCAATCTATGAAATCATAAACATGTGCAGCCAAGGCACAAAAATGATATCAAGTGCAATAACTGTGCACAAATCATAAATATCCAGTAGGTGCAACCATGGTGCATGAAAACAAATATCATGAAACTCAGTCATCAAAACTCAATCATGTGAATAGATCGCCCAAAATACCAAAATCAAGTATGGCGGAAACAGTCCCGCTCAAGAACATCTTCTAAAGATCTCTGGCCAACTGTCGTGGTCACTCATAACATGTCTCGTCGATGGTGCTGAACTCTGGCCTGCTAGATGTGCGTAAAATGACCGATCCTAGGTCTAAGTCTTCTCGTATAGTATTCCAGAAAGGTCCTGTCGAAGTCTCTCCTAAATCTCGTTTCTGCCGAACTGCCCGAAGCTATCATCTTTTAATATATCAATTTCTTGTTCCGGAACGGCTGCATACTCATCGCGACTCCTTCTGGAAGATATATCCATATATAACTCCTCTGTATACGTGTCACATCTCTGATGTATGCGGAGTGGAACGTCATCTCATCAAGATCTCGTACGAACCTCTTACTCCACTTTTCTCTACTGTCGACTACTTCGGACTCTTCTCTTCGTGGCTGCATGGACTGTGCTCCAATGGATATACTCATATCAAGAGTCTCCCAAGCAATGAATCCCATCACATGATATCCGAATGAAGTCGAACCATTCGATCGATTCGTCAAAACCTCATAATCCCCCAAGAGCTCAACATCTTGAGTACAGTTTAATAATATTGAGTACATGCCACATCACCTATGGACCAACCGTAGAAGGGCAAACCCAAGCCTCATTAATGGCACCGCTGAACTGCCGCAAACCCTAAGGTTTAACGGCGTTCTCATGGTCATTATGTCGAGTTAGGGTTTCATTCTTCTAGAGGGTCCGTACAATTACTTGCATGCCTCTTCGAATATTTTAAACTTTGAAAAATGGGTTTTCTGACATTCGATCGTCTCTATCGACTCCCATCATATCTGTGTAAAGTCTTCTCAAGCTGGAATCAATCAATCTGATGACCTCGCATCGGGGTAAGCGAACAAACCAAATGTCCTAGTCATTCATCCTCAGGTGACTAGCGACCTTCTACCATATCTCTAAGTACAACTCGTACTGCAATAGGTCCAACATCTGGGGCGATATCTCGTCGTTCGCAGCAACAACTGGCTCATTTGTCTGCACGCTGAACAGTGCCTCAATCATCAAAAATAATTTGTGCAATGACGGTCATCATATTCTGGCTGGCCTCTGTTAGTGGCCCAATCCTCTGTTGCTGATCTGCATGTCCGAGTAATCTCGTAAAAACGATCCATCAAACGCTCCTGGCGCGAAAACACAATAAAACGATGCCTTTCTATGCAATCGTATGTCCCTGGAATCACGCCCTGGTCAGTCCTCGTCCGTGACGAGCTCATGCTGACCGCAACTCTAGCCGTAGCTCTCTCTGCCCGTGTAATCGTGGCAGCAAGATCATAAACCGATATCGATAAGGATAGATCACGAATGAATATAATGCTGTGCAAGGAAATGTACATCCTAAGGCTTCTTAAGGGGAGTAGCATATCGTAAGTATGCCGCGGAACATACACAGGGTACGTCACACTCCTTAAGTCACCTACTCCATCAACCAAGGTCAACCTACGCGACGAAAGTTCGGGTCTAATACCCTCTCGACTAAGTCTAAGTTCTGTAAGGTCAAGCCTAGATTCCGTATATATACAAACGCCCTAGGCTCCGCATAGTCAAACATAGACTTGAACCAAGGTTAACCTAGCGCTCTGATACCAACTTTGTCACGACCCGAAATGGCATGTGACTGGTACTTGATTCATATGAAAGTCTTTAGGACCACATCTAATTCAAGTAAGCCAAAAGCTCAGAAATCTAAAACCATTTTAAATAATAATTAAAGGAAAACTTGTTTTTTAGCAAGTAGTTTTAATAGCATAAGCCGAATTATACGTCTTTAAAACATCAAATCTTTTCTGAAAATTTCGGCAGAGTTTCCTTTGTAAATACTGGCCCCAAACGGGGTACAACATGAATAATATATGCATAATGATAGAAGGCATTCCCAAGCGGGAGCTAGCTCTTCGTCAATCGACGGTCATAACCACGCAAGCAATAAATATACAACGCCGAAGGGCAAGGATCAAAACTCAAAAGGAAAATCAAAAATCAACATGAAAACCATAATAATACAAGAGCGACTCTAAGGTCGAAATAATATACAACTGGTCTCTAAGTCTGAAATAAATATAGAAGTTTGGTTGATGGAGTTTCTAGATACAACAATGTAAGTAAAATATAAGGGTGGTCACGATGCGAGTGAACCCACCTAACAAAGCAATCACCCGGAATGGAAGTAGTGTGCCAGAAAGCCGCAATGAAACCTGTACGGCAAAAACCTGCAAGAAACTGTGGAACAACGGGTGTGAGTTGCCCACACCTGAGTAGAAAACATCACCGAGCAAAAATCGTATGTATAACTCAATCCTAGGTCCATACAATCAAATATATATAAATCCTCAATATGATAAGGTCTGAAACATGAAAAGGTGGCAAGGGTAAACTTCTATACATGAGTGTAATACCAAGTGCTCGTGTTAGTGCCTCAGGTAGTAATATATCATAAATATGAGGTATGAATGTAATAATATGAAAAACAGAATGCATCATGTATGAGAAAACTGTTTTCTTTTAATTGGTGAGATTTCTGTATATATAAAATGAGGTACCGTCAATGAAATCAACATAAATCAGTATCTAGCATCGACACAAAACATATATCCAAATATCAAATATCTCAGGCTGCGGCTATCCGGACTGACCCATATCATAGAATCTTAAATACCTCAAATCTCAATATCTGGGGCTCCGACTATCCGGATTGGCCCCTAGGCTCCGGCTATCCGGACTGGCCCGACTTCGATCGGTATCCTCCGGATATCCGTCGAGTCACAATACAATCACCGGTCAGCAATGCTCCCCTGTCACAGGCTCAACGCCATCTTCTGCGATCTTCTTGCCCCGGGGTACCGCACCGTGTCCACCATGCACCCACAGACGGTTCCTCCTCCTCATCGAATTGGGTGTATGATATCGCTCAAGAGCCGAGAAAACTCATGGTGGACATATCTTAAATCATATCATGAGAAAACCGCAATTTATATCTTTTGAAATGAATAATAAGTTTATAAAATGTTGCGGTTTCTCCAAATCCAGAAATCTCACGGAAATTCGAAATCCCAATCTCAAGTATAAATTAATAATGAATTAAAAGTATTGGGCTCCGGCAAATCTGGACTGGCCCTAAAAATGATTCATGACAACGAATATATATAAATATGCATGAAATATAAAGTAATAAATGCAATGTCTAAATTAACATATAAAAGCAAGTACGCTAATACCATGTCGAAACTATCAGCTAACAATTTAAACAAATGAATACTATTTCTAATGTGTGTGTGACATGGAAATTACCGATGATGATGTGTGTGAGCCGGCAAGTAAGTGTACGTGGAGCATACGCATCATCGGTAATGATGCTGGTGTCCTGACAGCATGAACTCAATAATTTGCATATGAAAACACAATATAAGCATGCAATGCGATGCGAACAGCAAGAATATGCGGGAGCTGAATAATAAACACAACAATAATGAATATGCAACAACATAAACGAGTCAACAAGTAACTACAGTTCTAAATTAACAGACTAATCAAAGGGTAAGGAAAACCACCTAAATCTCAGTCGATACATATGTATATAATAGTCGGTGATCCCGCCTCAATAGTATCCCATACGACACCCAACATAATATGACATCCTCGATTCAAGAGTGCAGATCTATCATCAATATAGCTCGTACGGTAAATCCATCGTATGGCATCCCAAATCTGGGTACGGGTCAATATCACATTTATCACATTAATCATCTGGTATCTTTTTCATCATATATCATGATCTGGGGGTACTGATCTACGTCTAGTACAATACTGATACCATCTACCATATATATATATATATGCGTGTGTATGAAAACCCCACGCCTAAAGACCTGCCAAACACCGTGTCGTATCTCAAAATACGAACCATGTCACATCACCGATCTCATGGCCTCAAGCACAATCTCTTCGGCTCATCTCCTAAACATATACTATCCTCATAATCCATCTATATGTATACGTATATATATATATACATACATAGTCCCATACCCATGTGTGTATATATATATACATATCCCCGTATACGCACAAGCAAAAAAATGTATAAATGTGTGTGTGTGCCTGTGGGTAAAAACCTATTCTACGGTTCGCGACTAAGAAGCTATGCTAGTTTACTTCTAATTACCCTAAAACTAATCCATATCATCGAATCTATCCTGAAGTCATAACCTCACAATACACACATATATATCATTAATATATTCTACACTACGAACTGCGGGGGTGCTATACGCCATCCACCCGACTTCCCCCGAAGATATATATCTACTCACCTTGATCTTCATTTGCCGATGCCGACGTCGCTACTCACTTTCTTGTCGTCTCAAAGTTCTCGTGGGGGGTACCTACACATCATACACATCGTAACGCATTAAAATCCAATCCGCAATTCGAAACGACAAAAGAAACTCACATAGGTCAAAACCTATGGTTTGCTCTCGCAAATCACCCAAATAACACCCGATAGAGACGTACAAACGCCATGTGATCGAGATAAAACACAAATACTAAAATCCAGAATTAAAAATACGTAAAATATAACCCCGAATCAAAACAGCAACTCATGAAAATAGTCCCAGATTTTGTTTATGGTGAAAACAAGGTAAGCAAACAAAACTGGGGTGATATATAGGGTGTATATGACTGCAGATGAAACCAGGACCCCAAATTTTACTGAGTGGCTGGCCACATCCCACTAAAATCCTGCCTGCTCAGATTTACTGGGGAGTTGGGGTATCGTATTGGTAGGGTGGCTTCCTAAGGGTCCCACTAGGTCTCTGGTATTGTTTGCTTTTCTAGTAATTTCCCGGTTCATTCCAGATTTCCCCACACCCTCAAAGTCGTCACAAAACCGACACGGAAGTTTCTGTTTTCTGTATTTTGGGTTTTGTTTCAGTTTCATTCACTAAGGGGGTTTGTATTCACCAATAGCACTAACCTGGACCATCACAACTCAAGTAAATGTTAGTTGTATGTATGCCCTAGAGGCCAGTATTGTACAGATGATGTATATTATATTGGATGCTTGGACATATATAGAGATGACTTTCTTGCTCGATATGATAGTATGCTATCTGGTTACTCTTTATCTTAACATGTACACTTGTCTCTTTAAACTGTCTTATAGTTACATGTTGATAAAGCCCTTAGGATGTGTACTTGACTACCTAGACTATGATGCAGATCATACTAGTGGGGACATGGTAGTCTATAAGTACATCCTTCAAGGTCCCTAGTCGTGGGTGTATCGAGACAGGGCATCGATATACCAGTGTAGACTAGCGTATACGCTTCTCGACCCATGAGATGGGCGATGGATGATCCCATATCCATTGGTGTTTGACATCAGAGATGGTGTACGGGTGCTCAGTGGAGACTGGGTACACTGGACGGACTCGCCGAGAACTCCCAGTTGGTATTATACCTCACGTCAGATGGCAGTTCTCAGGTGACACTTGTGCAGGTTAGTCTGTAGACCCGAGATCGTCATAGAGTCTTGTGTGATTCCCACTGTGCTTTGATCTCCACCTTACCACGTCCATGAGGGCGTGCAAAACGGTGGTCTTTGGGTACAGTCCCGAGTCACATGGAGGCAATGAGCAATAGGAGGGGTTTCGTCTCTCCCGGTATTGGGGGTTGATGTTGCGCTGTGCTCGATTGGCCGCAACAGGCAAGTCCCTGGCCAGGGCTGATCAGAGATTTGCTGGTAAGTGTTACCAGTAGTTTCTCGACCCGTTATGAGCCTCACATCGGCACGACTTATCGGTTATTGGGGTCTGACGTATACCACCCCTAGACTTGATATGCGACATATCAGACGAACAGACCGGACTGTATGGTAAGTGTTATTGGTTGGATTCACAGGAGTGTGAGCGGGCTAGCTCGTCGATCTTCTGATCGCTTAATACCCGGGTGGCCATTACGTTTAGCAGACCACTTGCGGCTTGTGGGGTGCTTGATATGATCATCATCTGCTACCGGCGTATTGACGAATCTTTAGAGTCCTATACAGAGGTTTCCTGGCTCAAGCGAAACGAAATAGGAGCGCATATGAGATATGTGCAGGACCGAGAATAATGCGTGTATGTGATACTGTATTCCATTCTCGCGATGAATATATCGATTGGTTATATTCGATATAACCTAGTTATCGAATCATTGATTCGATAAATCGATACATTGTATACTAGTCGGTTATGTGCGACATGACCGGATCATTGAATCAAGTGTTGATTTAATGATTTAATGTATAATTATATATTTGATATATTATTTTGCATTAACTAGTATTGGTTCACTTTAAATGGATTTTCTCACTTGATGTGCAAGTTGTATATGTGATATACTTTTGTGCACATCTTTGTATCATGTTTGATGATACTTGATCATTTAGTTAAGTGTATAGAATTAAACCATGGTTAATTTGATGATTAGGGTTTTGCATATGGATTTATTTATTTATTTGTTCATTTATTTATTTGGAAACGATTTAGATAAGAATGGTGGCTTTATTTGTTTCTAGTTGAAGCTTCATGAAGCTTTGACTTCTTAACCATTCTTGTCTTCATGCTTAACCCTAACCCATCCAAGTAACCATGGTCTATTCTCTACACTCTACCCTAGTTAGTATATGATAAGTATTCATTTACTTTTCAATTTTAATTAACACTTATCATATTCTTTCTTCTTCTTGATCTTCTTCTTCAAGAAAGAAAGCTTGATGCCATCAATGGCAACTTGAGTTCTAAAGTGAGAAATCCAATTCTAAATTGAACCCACGTCCTATTTCTTCACCCTCTACCTCTTGCCAAGTTGTTTTGGGTGTTTTCTTCACAAGTTTGACAAATTTGTGAAGTCGGAGCTTGAACTTGTGATGCCTCAACGTAGATCATCTTCGGCACGAAGCCGACGACCTAGTCCTCCCATTTCTCCGATCAAGCCGACGATTGAGTCCGGGATTCGAGATGTACAGTGAGAGGACGCCTACGTGGAGCTAAGGAAGTGGATATCCGGATCTACAAAGTTTGTAGCTTCTTAACTTTATTTAAGTTGTTAACTAGATTCCTATTTCGCCTAAATTTCTAGTCGACGATCCGTATTAGGGTTTCTCGGCACCCATAAAATTTGAAATTGGCATGGTTGATGCCTTGTGAGACCTCTTGAGAGTGCTTAGGAACCCTACAGTGGTATCAGAGCCAGGTTAGAGCCTTAGGCGAAGTCTAGACGACGTTTGAAACCCGAACGAACCCGACACCCTAAAACCCAAGTGCTCTCTGGAATTTTTCTAAAATCTGGGATTTTTCCATATTAAAAATGCTTAAAAAATTCAGCAGGGAAATCTAAGAATTACGATGCAAAATTTATCCCATGAACAGTAAAAAGTGCGGCGTAGCCGCGGCAGAAGCCTGGCTTCTGCGGCGGTTCCGCGGCAAGATGATGACATTATCACTCCCGTTTTGCACAGTAATTACTATTTTATTATGCTGAATTTTCTGGGAATTTTTAATTTGACTCAAGAGTTGAGTGTTCTGGGGTTGTATTGGGAATCAACGATTCGATCGGATTATCAAATCTTGTCTATGTGGCTTTCCGGATAACTTTAGAATATGTTAAAAAGTTCGACCGGATATAAATACCCAACTTTTGCCCTGCCGGAAAATTTCCAAGTGTTGGATCTTTCAATGGTTTAAGGACGTTCTGAGTAGTGCAAGTAACGCGATGGTCCCTCTAGAAGACAACAAACCTTAACTCGATTATGTGACCGTCTTGAACTGCCCTTTGAACCTTCGGGTTTGGGGCAGTACGGCGTGCCACATGTGAGGCGTTGGCTTGACCCTTCTACGGCTGGACCGTTGGTACTGAGGCATGAAGTGAATGTCGTTGAACCTATTTCATGTGTTGGACGGTTTCGGGAAAACTTGGGTGTTCGAATGTTCGATCAGAAAGTTTAATATTTTCTATTTATCTGGAATGGGATACAATAATTGGAATTCACAAACAGTTATGAGATAACTGAATGAATGTTATAAATCTAGCGGTTTAGTTTCATTTGATATTGAAAAGAGTTTTCGATAATGAGACTAAAATGCGGGGTTTATAACTGTTAGGCATGTGATGTCTAAGTATTTCATTTGATTAGGCATGCGATGTCTAAAGAGATTGCGGATTCCAACTGTTGTAGTTTTACACTTTCTTTTCTGTGACCGTAAGTGTAATATGTGATATCGCCGGTTTCGTTGCTATATGTCAACGACAATTGGGATGCGCATATTTACTTACGTTGATGACATGTGATGTTATGTGTTGCTGGATATGTTATATTGGATTGTCGTGTTTGAATAGCCGGGGGTTTTTATGTGAGATGAGTGTTTTTCATTTTCATTCATGTAAAAACTTGTATGTAATATTCTTTTATTTTGGGGCACTTCCAGGTTGCGGAAGATGTCACCTTTTGTATATTATTTACTTTTCCGCATTAGGATAGACCCAAGGAGGGGAGCACAAGTAACCGGGTTCTGGGGTCCAGTGGGAGACCAACTCGTGGAGTCGAATCCGGGTCTCCTAACCCTAGAATTGGTAGGGTTGCTTGCCGCTCTCGTAGGGGTCAAGGGGTGTGGGATTGGCTATTCATCACGACCGTGGAATCCGTGTTTTATACTGGCTCGTATTGAAAACACGGACGTCCTAGTATATCTAATGTTTCATATGTTTCTTCCGCTGCGATATCTGTGATGTGATCATGTGATGTTCTGTGATAGATACAGTATATAGTATATATGATATATTATATAGACGTTACTTATGTTTTGCACCCGCACTAGCCCTGCCCTGCTCTGTCGTTAGTTACCTAACCTAACGGTGCATGAGGGGACATCGAGGCGAATGCGGATGGCATAAGTGTACGTCATACCTATCTGTGATGTTTAGGTATTTAAATGATGGGACTTCTTTAATGTGATTAATGAAAGAAAAGAAACCTAAGATGTTGTAGAATTAAATTTTAAATAAAAAAAAGATAGCTACAGTTCTTGCTTTGCACAGCGGTATATGTGATATATCCTGCACCTTATTCGATGAGGAAAGGACCGAGATCCCTTCACCGGGAGTGACTCCTTTAGCAATAACTGGCAGATGCTACACACTCGGTTTGACTTTTGATTGCTTCTATAGTTTATGCTTTGCACAGTGATATATATGATATATCCCGCACCTCATTCGACGAGGAAAGGGCCGACGATCCCTTCACCGGGAGTGACCCCTTTAGCGAAACTAGAAAAGCCTCAAAATCACTCCATTTTCAAAACTTCATTTGATTCTACAAACGATATCAAGTTCATTACGCTCATGGTTTTCAGAAAAACCTGCGTAGCCCTACGTCATTTCAGATAAGTAGTAGTTAGTATTCGTGCTACGTTTGTTGGCCTGCGTCAAGGCGTAGTGTGCGGTAGCTAACTAGTATTTACCAGCTTATGCATATGATGCAGATTGGATTAGGGTAGTCGTGCGACTTTGTTGGCCTGCGTCAAGGGTCGTACGGGTGGGTTTAATTCAATCAGGAAATGACGGGTTGAACTTGACTAGCGCACAATGGTTTGTTGGCCTGCGTCAAGGTCATAGGACGCTAGGGGAAAAATATTATCGGGAATTTCAAGTGTTGAAATTTGCAATGAGATTGCATACCTTCTATGAGATAGTTGGATCCCGATACCCGGTGCGAGTAAGAGTTACTCCTGGAAGAGTTTTTACACATTACAATTAGCCGATCAAGTAGGTGTCTAGAAAGGTGTTAACGAGGTTATGCCTCTGGGAAAACGGGGTTTACATTAATTAGGTTCGTGCGAAAGCACGGGGGACCTCCCTCAAAGTACCGACACTGGCCTGGCTGAAAGATTGGCGAACTTGTAGTGTGTAATTAATCCCGGCTAATCTTTCCTTTTAGGGTTTGAAGGAAGATTTGATAAAAAGCAGTGGGAGCCATCCTGATTAGATAAGATAATAACCAATCTGATCTTGCACGAGCATACGCTAAAGTGTTTTCTTCTCTCTCTCTCCAGGTAGTGACCATTTCATGCCCTAATGAAGATAATAATATGGATGTATTGACCAAACCCGCATGTTATACTGTGCTGGGGAACGTTGGTTCCGTTCTTTCTTATAAGAGTTATAGGAATGAACAGGATATAGGGGAATACCAGGATTCCCATGCCACCCGAATGAAGAAAGTACATGTTGATGCATTTTCTTCGGGTGTGTTCGTTACAGAGAACTGTTTCTCCAGTTGCTCTACGTCCTGGGTATTAGATACCGGGTCAGGATCCCATATATGTAATCAGTTACATGGGCTAAGGAAAGGTAAAGAACTTGGAGAAGGTGATAAAGACATTAGAGTTGGAAATGGTGCAATTGTTGCAGCTAAGACTGTCGGGGAATATCACCTTGTATTATCAACTTGTAATACATTGGTTCTGAACGAATGCTATTACATGCCGAACCTGATATGCAACATTATATCGGTTTCTTTGTTGAGTAAAGAGGGATATAATTTTGTATTACAGGACAATGTTATGAACATTTTCCGTAACCAAAAGTTGGTTGGATCAGGCACGTTGTGCAATGGCATTTATGTTCTAAATCAATCAACAGTTCTGAGCATAACAAACACACACAAGAGGAAGAGTTCAGAACTGAACGAATCCTTCTTGTGGCATTGTAGACTGGGTCACATCAATGCGACACGATTAGCTAAGTTGCATAAGGATGGATATTTAAATCCGTTTGAATTTTCATCTTATGACACTTGCCAATCATGTCTCAAAGGCAAGATGACCAAAACTCCGTTTACGGGATACGGAGAAAGAGTCACCGAACTCTTGGGACTGATACATAGTGATGTATGCGGTCCCATGTCTACACATGCCAGGGATGGTTCTTCGTACTTCATTACATTCACTGACGATCTCTCTAGATTCGGATATGTGTTCCTGATGAAACACAAATCAGAAGCTTTTGAGAAATTCAGAGAATATAAACAAGAAGTCGAGAACCAAACCGGAAAAAGTATTAAAATCCTTCGATCTGATCGAGGAGGAGAATACTTAAGCAATGAATTCCTGGACTTCCTAAAAGAGAATGGGATTCTCTCTCAGCTGACTCCTCCATATACACCACAGCACAACGGTGTATCAGAACGGAGGAACTGCACCCTATTGGATATGGTGCGCTCTATGATGAGCACAGCTGAGTTACCTATTTCCTTCTGGGGATATGCTCTGGAAACAGCTGCAGATCTATTGAATATGGTTCCCACCAAAACCGTGCCAACCACTCCATATGAGATATGGAAAGGAAAGAGACCATGTCTTAATTATGTTAAGATATGGGGTTGTCCGGCATATGTAAAAACGCAAAATCCGGACAAACTCGCGGCAAGGTCCATTCTGTGTAAGTTTATTGGATATCCCAAACATTCGCGCGGGTATATCTTTTACCACACCGAGGAACAAAAGGTGTTTGTTTCTCGACATGCCACCTTTTTACAAAAGGAATTCTTGAAAAAGAGATTAGTGGCAAGGAGGTAGAACTGGAAGAGGTTCCAGCAATACAGACTACAACAGAAGATTTGGTTGAACCAGAGGATTCAGTAGTTCCCAATGAACCTCAGCCTCTCCGCCGATCTAGTAGGGTTCCTCGCCCACCTGAGAGATACTACGGTTTTCTCATGGATGGTGGGAGCGAGGATTGCATCATGGAGGATGATGACCCAACTAGCTTCGAGCAGGCCATCACAAGTAGGGACTCAGTGAAATGGCTGGATGCTATGCGGTCCGAGATGGAATCCATGTACACCAACAAAGTATGGACTTTGGAAGTTGCTCCTGATGGGGTAAAACCCATCGGGAGCAAGTGGATCTTCAAGAAAAAACTTGGTGTAGATGGGAAAGTGGAGACTTTCAAAGCTAGACTTGTTGCAAAGGGTTTTCATCAAAGACCAGGTGTGGACTATGACGAAACCTTTTCTCCAGTGGCTATGCTTAAATCCATCTGGATCATGCTTGCCATCGCTGCATATCATGATTACGAAATCTGACAAATGGATGTTAAGACCGCCTTTCAAAATGGTGATTTAGAAGAGTGCGTGTACATGACTCAGCCAGAGGGCTTCGTAGATAGTGGGAGCAGCGGAAAGGTGTGCAAGCTGCTTAAATCCATTTATGGATTAAAGCAAGCATCGCAGAGTTGGAACATCTGTTTTGACGTCGTTATCAAAGAGTTTGATTTCATCAAAAATCCAGATGAACCTTGTATCTACAAGAAGGTGGCAGAGAGTAAGGTTGTCTTCCTCGTATTGTACGTGGACGACATACTCTTGATAGGAAATGATATTCCTATGCTGCAATCGGTCAAGCTCTTCTTATCACAAAGATTCTCAATGAAAGATCTTGGTGATGCCTCCTGCATATTAGGAATTAGGATCTATAGAGATAGATCCAAACGGATTTTGGGATTGTCCCAATCCAGGTACATTGACACCATACTAAAGAGGTTTAGTATGGAAGAATCCAAGAGTGGGAATTTGCCCACGATCTCTGGAGTCACTCTCTCCAAAGAGATGTCTCCCAAGACTGATTTGGAGAGAGCTCGCATGCAAGGGATACCCTATACTTCGGCAGTAGGCTCTATCATGTACGCGATGCTATGTACCAGACCCGATGTAGCATACTCACTAAGTGTAGTGAGTAGGTATCAAGCTGATCCTGGAGAGAATCACTGGACAGCTGTGAAGAGCATTCTCAAGTACTTACGAAGGACTAAAGAGATGCTCTTGGTGTATGGTAACGGAAAACTCCAAGTGGAGTCCTTTACCGATTCGAGCTTCCAGAGTGATAAGGACGACTCTAAGTCGCAGTCGGGCTTTGTCTTTACCCTTTACGGAGGGGAGGTTAGTTGGAAGAGTTCCAAGCAGGAAACCGTGGCAGACTCAACGATGGAGGCTGAGTACATCGCTGCCAACGATGCCGCTAAAGAGGCTGTCTGGATCAAGAAGTTCATTACTGAATTTGGAGTGGTTCCATCCATTGAGCATCCAATACTTTTATATTGCGATAACAATGGAGCGGTGGCTTTGGCCAAGGAACCCAGGTCCCATCAGCGATCCAGGCATATTCTGAGGCGGTGTCACCTGATCCGGGAGATAGTTGATCGCCGGGAGATCGAGGTCAGGAGGGTTGACACGAAGAATAACACGGCGGATCCACTCACGAAGGCCAATCCCCAGATACAGTTTGAGAGACTCTTCGGGATGCTTGGTATGCGATACTACAATAGCTGGCCCTGGTGCAAGTGGGAGATTGTTAGTTGTATGTATGCCCTAGAGGCTAGTATTGTACAGATGATGTATATTATATTGGATGCTTGGACATATATAGAGATGACTTTCTTGCTCGATATGATAGTATGCTATCTGGTTACTTTTTATCTTAACATGTACACTTTTCTCTTTATACTGTCTTATAGTTACATGTTGGTAAAGCCCTTAGGATGTGTACTTGACTACCTGGACTATGATGCAGATCATACTAGTGGGGACATGGGAGTCCATAGGTACATCCTTCAAGGTCCATAGTCGTGGGTGTATCGAGATGGGGCATCGATATACCAGTGTATACTAGCATATACACTTCTCGACCCATGAGATGGGCGATGGATGATCCCATATCCATTGGTGTTTGACATCAGAGATGGTGTACGGGTGCTCAGTGGAGACTGGGTACACTGGACGGACTCGCTGAGAACTCCCAGTTGGTATTCTACCTCACGTCAGATGGCAGTTCTCAGGTGACACTTGTGCAGGTTAGTCTGTAGACCCGAGATCGTCATAGAGTCTTGTGTGATTTCCACTGTGCTTTGATCTCCACCTTACCACGTCCATGAAGGCGTTGAAAACGGTGGTCTTTGGGTACACTCCCGAGTCACATGGAGGCAATGAGCGATAGGAGGGGTTTCGTCTCTCCCGGTATTGGGAGTTGATGTTGCGCTGTGCTCGATTGGCCGTAACAGGCAAGTCCCTGGCCAGGGCTGATCAGAGATTTGCTGGTAAGTGTTACCAGTAGTTTCTCGACCCGTTATGAGCCTCACATCGGCACGACTTATCGGTTATTGGGGTCTGACGTATACCACCCCTAGACTTGATATGCGACATATCAGACGAACAGACCGGACTGTACGGTATGTGTTACTGGTTGGATTCACAGGAGTGTGAGCGGGCTAGCTCGTCGATCTTCTGATCGCTTAATACCCGGGTGGCCGTTACGTTTAGCAGACCGCTTGCGGCTTGTGGGGTGCTTGATATGATCATCATCTGCTACCGGCGTATTGACGAGTCTTTAGAGTCCAACACAGAGGTTTCCTGGCTCAAGCGAAACGAAATAGGAGCGCATATGAGATATGTGCAGGACCGAGAATAATGCGTGTATGTGATACCGTATTCCATTCTCGCGATGAATATATCGATTGGTTATATTCGATATAACCTAGTTATCGAATCATTGATTCGATAAATCGATACATTGTATACTAGTCGGTTATGTGCGACATGACCGGATCATTGAATCAGGTGTTGATTTAATGATTTAATGTATAATTATATATTTGATATATTATTTTGCATTAACTAGTATTGGTTCACTTTAAATGGATTTTCTCACTTGATGTGCAAGTTGTATATGTGATATACTTTTGTGCACATCTTTGTATCATGTTAGATGATACTAGATCATTTAGTTAAGTGTATAGAATTAAACCATGGTTAATTTGATGATTAGGGTTTTGCATATTCATTTATTTATTTATTTGTTCATTTATTTATTTAGAAACGATTTAGATAAGAATGGTGGCTTTATTTGTTTCTAGTTGAAGCTTCATGAAGCTTTGACTTCTTAACCATTCTTGTCTTCATGCTTAACCCTAACCCATCCAAGTAACCATGGTCTATTCTCTACACTCTACCCTAGTTAGTATATGATAAGTATTCATTTACTTTTCAATTTTAATTAACACTTATCATATTCTTTCTTCTTCTTGATCTTCTTTTTCAAGAAAGAAAGCTTGATGCCATCAATGGGAACTTGAGTTCTAAAGTGAGAAATCCAATTCTAAAGTGAACCCACCTACTATTTCTTCACCCTCTACCTATTGCCAAGTTGTTTTGGGTGTTTTCTTCACAAGTTTCACAAATTTGTGAAGTCGGAGCTTGAACTTGTGATCCCTCAACGTAGATCATCTTCGGCACGAAGCCGACGACCTAGTCCGCCCATTTCTCCGATCAAGCCGACGATTGAGTCCGGGATTCGAGATGGACAGCGAGAGGACGCCTACGCGGAGCCAAGGAAGTGGATATCCGGATCTACAAAGGTTGTAGATTCTTATCTTTAGTTAAGTTGTTAACTAGATTCCTATTTCGCCTAAATTTCTAGTCGACGATCCGTATTAGGGTTTCTCGGCACCCATAAAATTTGAAATTGGCATGGTTGATGCCTTGTGAGACCTCTTGAGAGTGCCTAGGAACCCTCCAGTAAACCCCTAACCCTCATCTAGAATTTTCAAAGCTCACTAAATTACTCTAAATCAGTTTTAAACATGAAAAGAGGCTAAAGCAAACGAACTTCTACACTTAATGTGAAAGAATTAACTCATTTGGCAAATCAAGAATTTTCTTGAGTTGCCCAAGTGCCCAAAATGCAAACTTTCTTGGTCGAAAGTGTAGCTTGTGTGCTTGTACATGTGTTCATATCAGATTTTTGCATTTTTATACCGCCCAATTTTTATCACATTGTTTATCGGTAGGTACTCTTGAGCCGCGTTTGCTAGTTAATTGCAGGATACAGGTTCTCAGCTCTAAACAGTGAAATTCATGGAAAAGCACGACAAATTCCGGATTACGTCCAACCACAGATAAAACACGGGTCTCCGCTCTCTATCCGTATGTTGCCGCACACCAGTTTAAGGGACAAAATGGCAAATAAATGTCATTTTCATGCACAAAGCTCAATGTCGACACAAGATCCAACATATCTACGCGGAGCTCAAGAAAAATCTTGACAAAAGATCCACATCACATCACCTTTTGTTCTGCTGAAATTCTGGAAAAATTGTGAAGAGTTTCTGAGAAAAAACATATACCACACTAAAGAGTACAAACAACCAGGGAATCCGACAAAAGATGAAGGCCTAAGCCTTCTAATTGGCCGCGAAACCGCGGCATAAGCACCCGTAGGCCGCGGAACCGCGGCCATGCTTGCTCGTCAGAAGGAGATCTTTTAGGGGCAGTTTGGTAATGGTATATGGGTCATGGATGTTGCCCTAGAGTTTCAGTTTCCTGCCTATAAATAGTCCAGAACTTGCGAAAGCCAAGGGTGCTTATTCTTGTGTAAAAGTTTAGGTTATATTTTGTAGTCTTCTTCCTCTTTCATCTTCTCTCCATTGAAAACTTTGTAGTGAGCTTGTTATGAGTGAAGGATGAATAAAAGAGTTCTTTTTGTTATCATGCTTATCTTGTTATGTTGTTAATTATATTTGCTTGTATTTTTCATTTGCTAATCTAGTTGTTGTTATTTATTGTTTGTTTGTTTCTTGTTCTCTTTTTCTTTATCCTTAACAACAACGATGCTTAAGCTTGATCCTTGCCAAGGTGAGGTCTCAAATAGCTAGTTGTAATCTTCTAACTGTAGGGTTCCTAGGTACACTAAGGAGTTCTCACAAGCCATCAACATGCCAATTTCAAATTTTACGGGTGCCGAGAAACCCTAATACGGATCGTTAACTAGATTTTAGGCGAAACAAATGCAAATAGTTAACAACTTAACTAAAAGAACGGAAATACAACCTTTGTAGATCCGGTCCTCTACCTCCATAGCTCCGCAATGAAGTCTCCTCGCTGTCCAAATGGAATCCCGGGCTCTAGCGTCGGCTTCATCGGAGAAATGGGCGGGCTAGGTCATCGACTACGATGCCGAAGATGATCTACGTCGAGGCATCACAAGTTCAAGCTCCCACTTCACCAAGTCATAAAACTTGTGAAGAAAACACCCTATACTACTTGGCAAGAGGTAGAGGATGAAGAAATAGGAAGTGGGTTCACTTTAGAATTGGATTTCTCACTCATTTTCTCAAGTTGCCGTTGATGGAGGCAAGCTACTTCTTGAAGAAGAAGAAGAAGAAGATGATAATATGTTTTGATAAGTATATCACAAAAAGAAAATAAAAATGAATACTTATCATAAACCAACCATGGTAAAGTGTAGAGAATGAACTAGGGTTATGTGGAATGGTTAGGGTTAAGCATGAGACAAAATGGTCACTTAGTCAAAGCTTCATGAAGCTTCAATATCAAACAAAGAAAGCCACCATTTTCTCTCATGATCTTTTCCATAAAGAAATAAATAAATGAATGAATGAATAAGAAAATGAAAACCCTAACCATTACACAACCATGGTTTAATCTTTACACAAACCCAAGTTAGCATGCATCATCAAACATGATACAAACTTGTGCACAAAAATATATCACATATACAATGTGCACAAACAAGTGAGAAAAACCATTTAAAGTGAACCAATACTTGTTAATGCAAAGTAATATATCAAATATATAATTATGCATTAAATCATTAAATCAACACTTGATTTAACGATCCGGTCATATCGCATGTGACCGACTAATATCCAATGTATCGGCTTATCGAATCAATCCTTGATTCGATAACTAGGTTATATCGCATACAACCATATCGATACATTCATCGCGAGAATAGAATACGGTATCACATACACGCATTATTCTCGGTCCCGCACATATCTCATATGCGCTCCTATTTCATTTCGCTTGAGCCAGGAAACCTCTGAGTAGGACTCTAAAGACTCGCCAATACGCCGGCAGCAGATGATGATCATATCAATCACCCACAAGCCGCAAGCGGTCTTCCAAACGTAACGGCCACCCGGGTATTGAGCGATCAGAAGATCGACGAGCAAGCCCGCTCACACTCCTGTGAATCCAACCAGTAACACTTACCGTACAGTCCGGTCTGATCGTCTGATATGTCGCATATCTCGCCTAGGGGTGGTAAACGTCAGACCCCAGTAGCTCGATAAGTCGTGTCGATATGAGGTCTATAACAGTTCGAGAAACTACTGGTGACACTTACCAGTAAATCTCAGCAACCCTGTCCAGGGATTTCCGGTTATAGCCAATCGAACACAGTGCAACATCAACTCCATATACCGGGAGAGACGAATCCCCTCCTATCGCTCATTGCCTCCATGTGACTCGGGACTGTACCCAAAAACCACCGTTTTGCATGCCCTCTTGGACGTGGTAAGGTGGAAATGAAAGCACAGTGGGAACCACACAAGACTCTATGACGATCTCGGGTCAACAGACTACTCTGTACCAGTGTCACCAGAGAACTGCCATCTGACGTAAGGTAGAATACCATCTGGGAGTTCTCGGCGAGTCCGTCCAGTGTACCCAGTCTCCACTGAGCACCCGTATATCATCTCTGATGTCAAACACCAATGGATATGGGATCATCCATCACCCATCTGTATGGGTCGAGAAGGTATACGCTAGTCTACTCTGGTATATCGATGCCCCGTCTCGATACACCCACGACTAGGGACCTTGAAGGATGTACTTATGGACTACCAAGTCCCCACTAGTATGATCTGCATCATAGTCCAGGTAGTCAAGTACGCATCCTAAGGGCTTTACCAACATGTAACAGAGAGACAATCAGTGTACACGTTAAGGTAAATATCAACCAGATAGCATACTATCATGTCGAGCAAGAAAGTCCTCCCTATATATGTCCCAGCATCCACTACAATATACATCGAATGTACAGTAATGGCCTCTAGGGCATACATATAACTAACAATCTCCCACTTGCACTAGGGCCATCTGATAGCAGTGGTTGTAGTATCTCATACTCAACCATCCCATAAAAGTCTCTCTCTGGGAAAAGGCCTTTGTGAGTGGATCCGCCGTGTTGTCCTCTGAGTGTACACTCCTAACCTCGATCACCCTGGAGATCAACCATCTCCATGATCAGGTGATACTGCCTTAGAATATGTCTGGGTCACTGATGGGACCGGCGTTCCTTGGCATAAGCCACAACTCCATTGTCTCACAATGGTTGGAACGTAGTTCATCTCATGAACCAATATACACCCAAACATCCTCTTTGGTAGCATCTTAAGTAGCGATGTATCCTGCCTTTATCGTCTAGTTAGCTACGGTATCTAGCTTGGAACTCTTCCAACATACCGACCCTTTACTGAGGGTAAAGACAATGCCTGTGACCGACATTCAGTCGTCTTTATCACCCTGGAACCCTTCCAGTGATTCTCCTCAGGATCGATTGATACCACCTCACTACATCTAGTGAGTATCCTAACATCCAGTTACATCTATCTCATAGATGAAAACTCAGGATATAGGAGGTATCACTTTGATCCTATATGGAGAATCCTTGTGATAAGCGGAGATTGACCGAGCGTAGCATCGGAAACTCCTTCCCTATCAAGAGTATGTCATCCACGTACTCTACGAGGATTACTACCATACTCCCTACTACCATCTTGTATATACAAGGTTCATCTACCATTTTGATAATGTCAAACTATTTGACTAACTCATCAAAACAGATGTTCCAACTCCGCGATGCCTGCTTTATCACATAAAACATCTTACACACGTTTCCGCTGCTCCCATTGTCTACGAAGCCCTCTGGCTGTGTACTTACAGACGCTCTCTTCTAAAACATCATTTTAGAAAAGCAGTCATGACACCCAACCGCCAGATATCGTAGTCATGGTATATAGCCGTGGCATGTAGGATCTGGATAGACTTAAGCATAGCTACTTGAAAAGGTTTCATCATTATCCACGCCTGGTCGATGACAAAAAGCATTAACAAGTCTAGCTTTGAAAGTCTCAACTTTTCCATCTACACCAAGTAATCTTCTCAAGATATACTTGCTCCTGATGGGGATTTAACCCTTCAGATATAGCAACTAAAGTCCATACTTTATTGGTGTACATGGATTCCATCTCAGATCGCTAAGCATCCAGCCATTCTTATAGAGTCCTACTCCCGATGGCCAGCTCGAAACTAGTTGGGTCATCATCTCATGATGCCATCCTCGCTCCCACTGTCATAGAGAAACCGAAGTATCTCTCAGGCGGATGAGGAACCCTACTAGATCGGCGGAGAGGCTGAGGTTCATTGGAATCTACTGAATCCTTTGGTTCTATCAAATCATGTGCTGTTGTTTGTATAGCTGGAACCTTTCCAGTTGTACATAACAGACCTTGCCTCGAGCTTGTCCGGATTATGCTTTTAGACATAGCCCGGACAACTCCAAATATTAACCAACTTAAGATATGGGATCTTCCCTTTCCATATCACATATGAAGTGGTAGGCTTTGATCTGATTCGAACCCTATTCAATAGGTATGCAGCTTCTCAAGCGCATAACTCCCAAAAGGAAATAGGAAACTCAGTAGTACTCATCATAGAGCACACCTTATCATATAGGGTGTGATTGCTCCGCCCCGATATACCATCTGGCTATGGTGTATACGGAGGAATAATGCTGAGAGAGAATCTCATTCTCCTTTAGAATAGTCCAGGAATTCTGTGCTCAAGTATTCTCCTCCCTGATCGCATCAAAGGACATAATACTTATACCCTCAATTTGGTTCTCTACTTCTAACTTATATTCCGTGAATATCTCAAAAGGTTCGGACTTGTGTTTCAACAGGAACTTATGTCTGAATCTTGAGAGATTATCAGAGAATGTAACGAAGTACAAAGAACCAGTCCTGGCATATGTAGACAGGGGATCTAACATACATCAATATGTATCATCCCAAGAGTTCAATAACTCTTTCTCTGTTTCCAATAAACAGAGCTGGTGTCATTATATCTCTGTGACATGACTGGCATGTTTCACAAGATGTAGATTCAAACTGATTTAAATATGCATCTTCATGTAACTTCAGCTAGTCGGGTCGCATTGATATGACCTAGTCTACAATGCCTCAAGAGGGATTCGTTCATTTCTGAACTCTTCCTCTTTTGTGTGTTCAGTATACTAAAGAACTGTAGTTTGATTTAGAACATCAATGCTTTTAGATAACGTGCCTGAACCGATCAACTTTTGATATAGGAAATGTTCAAAACATTATCCAACAATACAAAATTACATCCTTTCTTTACTAATAAAGAGACTGATATGATTTTGTATATCAGGTTCGGTATCTAATAACATTCGTTCAGAATTAATGTATTGGTAATACAGGATGACAGTGACCAACAGACTTGGCTGCAACACTTGCCCCGTTTTCTGCCTCATGAAACTTATCACTCGTTCTCAGTTTTCTACCTTTCTGTAGCCCTATGTAACATATTACATATCTGGGGTCCTGATCCGGTATCAAATACCCAGGACGTAGAGGATAATGAGAAACAGTTCTTTGTAATGAACACACCCGAAGGAGTTGCATCATTTGCACTTTCTTCGTTTAGGCAGCACGGGAAATCTGGTATTCCCCAATTTCCTGCTCTGTCTTATAACAATTATAAGTTGGAGCGGGACCAACGTTCCCCAACGCAGTATAACAAGCGGGGTCAGTCAATATTCCGTATTATTATCTTGATTAAGGCGTGATATGGTCACTACCTGGAGAGAGAGAGAAGAAAACACTCAACGTGCGCTCTTGCAAGAATAGATTGGTTATTATTTTATCTAATCAGGATTGCTCCCACTGCTTTTTATCAAATCTTCCTTCAAACCTTAAAAGGAAAGACTAGCCGGGATTAATTACATACTACAAGTTCGCCAATCTTTCAGCCAGGCCAGTGTCGTACTTTGAGGGAGCTCCCCCGTGCTTTCGCACGAACCTAATTAATGTAAACCTCGTTTTCCCAGAGGCGTAACCCCGTTGACACCTTTCTAGACACCTACTTGATCGGCTAATTGTAATGTGTAAAACTCTCCCAGGAGTAACTCTTACTCGCAGTGGGTATCGGGATCCAACTATCTCATAGAAGGTATGCAATCTCATTGCAAATTTCAACACTTGAAATTCCCGATAATATTTTGCCCCTAGCAGCTATATGACCTTAACATAGTCAACAAATCATAAGTGCTAGTCAAGTTCAACCCGTCATTTCCCGATTGAATTAAACCCACCCGCACGACCCTTAACATAGTCAACAAAGTTGCACGACTACCCTAATCCAATCACATCATATGCTTATGCAGATAAGCACTAATTAGCTACCGCACACTACGCCTTAACATAGTCAACAAACGTAGCACAAATACTAACTAGTACTTATCTGAAATGACGGAGGGCTACGACAGGATTTTCTGAAAACCTATTGCGTAATGAACTTGATATCGTTGTAGGATCGAATGAATTTTAAAATGGAGTGCTTTTTGTAGGGTTCCTAGGCACACTATAGAGGTCTCACAAGGCATCAACCATGCCAATTTCAAACTTTATGGGTGCCGAGAAACCCTAATACGGATCGTTGACTAGAAGTTTAGGCGATATACGAATCTAGTTAACAACTTAACTAAAGATAAGAAGCTACAACCTTTGTAGATCCGGATATCCACTTCCTTGGCTCCACGTAGGCGTCCTCTCGCTGTCCATCTCGAATCCCGGACTCAATCGTCGGCTTGATCGGAGAAATGGGCGGACTAGGTCGTCGGCTTCGTGCCGAAGATGATCTACGTCGAGGCTTCACAAGTTCAAGCTCCGACTTCACAAATTTGTGAAACTTGTGAAGAAAACACCCAAAACAACTTGGCAAGAGGTAGAGGGTGAAGAAATAGGAGATGGGTTCACTTTAGAATTGGATTTCTCACTTTAGAACTCAAGTTGCCATTGATGGCATCAAGCTTTCTTGAAGAAGAAGATGATGAAGAAGAAAGAATATGATAAGTGTTGAATTAAAATGAAAAATAATCCAATACTTATCATAAGCTAACCATAGTAGAGTGTAGAGAATAGACCATGGTTACTTGGATGGGTTAGGGTTAAGCATGAAGACAAGAATGGTTAAGAAGTCAAAGTTTCATGAAGCTTCAACTAGAAACAAACATAGCCACCATTCTTATCTAAATCTTTTCCAAATAGATAAACAAATAAATGAATGAAAAAGCAAAACCCTAATCATCTCTTAACCATGGTTTAATCCTTTACACTTAACCACATGATCAAGTATCATCAAACATGATACAAATATGTGCACAAAAGTATATCACATATACTTCTTGCACATAAAGTGAGAAAATCCATTTAAAGTGACCCAATACTAGTTAATGCAAAGTAATATATCAAATATATAATTATACATTAAATCATTAAATCAACACTTGATTTAACGATCCGGTCATACCGCATATAACTGACTAGTATCCTATGTATCGGCTTATCGAATCAATCCTTGATTCGATATCTAGGTTATATCGAATATAACCAATCGATAAATCCATCGCGAGAATGGAATACGGTATCACATACACGCATCATTCTCGGTCCTGCACATATCTCATATGCACTCCTATTTCGTTTCGCTTGAGCCAGGAAACCTCTGTGTTGGACTCTAAAGACTCGTCGATACGCCGGGTAGCAGATGATGATCATATCAAGCACCCACAAGCCGCAAGCGGTCTGCTAAACGTAACGGCCATCCGGGTATTGAGCGATCAGAAGATCGACGAGCTAGCCCGCTCACACTCCTGTGAATCCAACCAGTAACACTTACCGTACAGTCCGGTCTGTTCGTCTGATATGTCGCATATCAAGTCTAGGGGTGGTAAACGTCAGACCCCAATAACCGATAAGTCGTGCCGATGTGAGGCTCATAACGGGTCGAGAAACCACTGGTAACACTTACCAGCAAATCTCTGATCAGCCCTGGCCAGGGACTTCCCTGTTACGGCCAATCGAGCGCTGCGCAACATCAACCCCCAATACCGGGAGAGACGAAACCCCTCCTATCGCTCATTGCCTCCATGTGACTCGGGACTGTACCCAAAGACCACCGTTTTGCACGCCCTCATGGACGTGGTATGGTGGAGATCAAAGCACAGTGGGAATCACACAAGACACTATGACGATCTCGGGTCTACAGACTAACCTGTACAAGTGTAACCTGAGAACTGCCATCTGACGTGAGGTATAATACCATCTGGGAGTTCTCGGCGAGTCCGTCCAGTGTACCCAGTCTCCATTGAGCACCCATACACCATCTCTGATGTCAAACACCAATGGATATGGGATCATCCATCGCCCATCTCATGGGTCGAGAAGCGTATACGTTAGTCTACACTGGTATATCGATGCCCCGTCTCGATACATCCACCACTAGGGACCTTGAAGGATGTACCTATGGACTACCATGTCCCCACTAGTATGATCTGCATCATAGTCCAGGTAGTCAAGTACACATCCTAAGGGCTTTACCATCATGTAACTATAAGACAATATAAAGAGACAAGTGTACATGTTAAGATAAAGAGTAACCAGATAGCATACTATCATATCGAGCAAGAAAGTCATCTCTATATATGTCCAAGCATCCAATATAATATACATCATCTGTACAATACTGGCCTCTAGGGCATACATACAACTAACAATCTCCCACTTGCACTAGGGCCAGCTGCTGTAGTATCGCATACCAAGCATCCCGAAGAGTCTCTCAAACTGTATCTGGGGATTGGCCTTCGTGAGTGGATCCGCCGTGTTATTCTTCGTGTCAACCCTCCTGACCTCGATCTCCCGGCGATCAACTATCTCCCGGATCAGGTGATACCGCCTCAGAATATGCCTGGATCGCTGATGGGACCTGGGTTCCTTGGCCAAAGCCACCGCTCCATTGTTATCGCAATACAAAGGTATTGGATGCTCAATGGATGGAACCACTCCAAGTTCAGTAATGAACTTCTTGATCCAGACAGCTTCTTTGGCAGCATCGTTGGCAGCGATGTATTCAGCCTCCATCGTTGAGTCTGCCACGGTTTCCTGCTTGGAACTCTTCCAGCTAACCACCCCTTCGTAAAGGGTAAAGACAAAGCCCGACTGCGAATTAGAGTCGTCCTTATCACTCTGGAAGCTCGAATCGGTAAAGGACTCCACTTGGAGTTCTCCGTTACCATACACCAAGAGCATCTCTTTAGTCCTTCGCAAGTACTTGAGAATGCTCTTCACAGCTGTCCAGTGACTCTCTCCAGGATCAGCTTGATACCTGCTCACTATACTTAGTGAGTATGCTACATCGGGTCTGGTACATAGCATCGCATACATGATAGAGCCTACAGCCGAAGCATAGGGTGTCCCTTGCATGCGAGCTCTCTCCAAATCAGTCTTGGGAGACATCTCTTTGGAGAGAGTGACTCCAGAGATCGTGGGCAAGTTCCCACGCTTGGATTATTCCATACTAAACCTCTTTAGTATGGTGTCAATGTACCTGGATTGGGACAATCCCAATATCTGTTTGGATCTATCTCTATAGATCCTGATTCCCAATATGCAGGAGGCATCACCAAGATCTTTCATCGAGAATCTTTGTGATAAGAAGAGCTTGACCGATTGCAGCATAGGAATATCATTTCCTATCAAGAGTATGTCGTCCACGTACAATATGAGGAAGACAACCTTACTCTCTGCCACCTTCTTGTAGATACAAGGTTCATCTGGATTTTTGACGAAATCAAACTCTTTGATAACGACGTCAAAGCAGATGTTCCAACTCCGCGATGCTTGCTTTAATCCATAAATGGATTTAAGCAGCTTGCACACCTTCCCGCTGCTCCCACTGTCTACGAAGCCCTCTGGCTGAGTCATGTACACGCACTCTTCTAAATCACCGTTCAGAAAGGCGGTCTTAACATCCATTTGCCAGATTTCGTAGTCATGATATGCAGCGATGGCAAGCATGATCTGGATGGATTTAAGCATAGCCACTGGAGAAAAGGTTTCGTCATAGTCCACACCTGGTCTTTGACGAAAACCCTTTGCAACAAGTCTAGCTTTGAAAGTCTCCACTTTCCCATCTACACCAAGTTTCTTCTTGAAGATCCACTTGCTCCCGATGGGTTTTACCCCTTTAGGAGCAATATCCAAAGTCCATACTTTGTTGGTGTACATGGATTCCATCTCGGACCGCATTGCATCCAGCCATTTCACTGAGTCCCTACTCGTGATGGCCTGCTCGAAGCTAGTTGGGTCATCATCCTCCATGATGCAATCCTCGCTCCCACCATCCATGAGAAAACCGTAGTATCTCTCAAGTTGGCGAGGAACCCTACTAGATCGGCGGAGAGGCATAGGTTCGTCGGGTACTGCTGAATCCTCTGGTTCTACCAAGTCTTCTGTTATAGTTTGTGTCGCTGGAACCTCTTCCAGTTCTACCTCAATGCCACTTATCTGTTTCATAAGAAAACTTTTTTCTAAGAAAGTGGCATGTCGAGAAACAAACACCTTTTGTTCCTCAGGATGGTAGAAGATATACCCTTGTGAATTTCTAGGATATCCTATAAACTTAAATAAGACTGATCTTGCCTCGAGTTTGTCCGGATTTTGTCTCTTGACATAGGCTGGACAACCCCATATCTTAATATAATTAAGATGTGGTCTCTTCCCTTTCCATATCTCATATGGAGTGGTAGGCACTGATTTGGTAGGAACTCTATTCAATAGGTCCATTGCTGTCTCAAGCGCATATCCCCAGAAGGAAATAGGTAACTCAGCTGTGCTCATCATAGAGCGCACCATATCTAATAGGGTGCGGTTCCTCCGTTCTGATACACCGTTGTGCTGTGGTGTATATGGAGGAGTCAGCTGAGAGAGAATCCCATTCTCTTTTAGGAAGTCCAGGAATTCATTGCTCAAGTATTCACCTCCTCGATCAGATCGTAGGATTTTAATACTTTTTCCGGTTTGGTTCTCAACTTCTTGTTTATATTCTCTAAATTTCTCAAAAGCTTCTGATTTGTGTTTCATCAGGAATACATACCCGAACCTAGAGAGATCATCAGTGAATGTAATGAAGTATGAAGAACCATCCTTAGCATGTGTAGACATAGGACCGCATACATCACTATGTATCAGTCCTAAGAGTTCAGTAACTCTTTCTCCGTGTCCCGTAAACGGAGTTTTGGTCATCTTGCCTTTGAGACATGACTGGCAAGTGTCATAAGATGAAAATTCAAACGGATTTAAATATCCATCCTTATGCAACTTAGCCAGTCGTGTCGCATTGATGTGACCCAGTCTACAATGCCACAAGAAGGATTCGTTCAATTCTGAACTCTTCCTCTTGTGTGTGTTTGTTATGCTCAGAACTGTTGATTGATTTTGAACATAAATGCCATTGCACAACGTGCCTGATCCAACCAACTTTTGATTACGGAAAATGTTCATAACATTGTCCTGTAATACAAAATTATATCCCTCTTTACTCAACAAAGAAACCGATATAATGTTGCATATCAGGTTCGGCATGTAATAGCATTCGTTCAGAACCAATGTATTACTAGTAGGTAATGCAAGGTGATATTCCCCTACAGTCTTAGCTGCAACAATTGCACCATTTCCAACTCTAATGTCTTTATCACCTTCTCCAAGTTCTCTACCTTTTCTAAGCCTATGTAACTGATTACATATATGGGATCCTGACCCGGTATCTAATACCCAGGACGTAGAGCAAATGGAGAAACAGTTCTCAGTAACGAACACACCCGAAGAAAATGCATCAACATGTACTTTCATCATTCGAGTGGCATGGGAATCCTGGTATTCCCCTATGTCCTGTTCATTCCTATAACTCTTATAAGAAAGAACGGAACCAACGTTCCCCAGCACAGTATAACATGCGGGTTCGGTCAATACATCCATATTATTATCTTCATTAGGGCATGAAACGGTCGCTACCTGGAGAGAGAGAGAAGAAAACACTTTAGCGTATACTCGTGCAAGATCAGATTGGTTATTATCTTATCTAATCAGGATGGCTCCCACTGGTTTTTATCAAATCTTCCTTCAAACCCTAAAAGGAAAGACTAGCCGGGATTAATTACACACTACAAGTTCGCCAATCTTTTAGCCAGGCCAGTGTCGGTACTTTGAGGGAGGTCCCCCGTGCTTTCGCACGAACCTAATTAATGTAAACCTCGTTTTCCCAGAGGCGTAACCCCGTTGACACCTTTCTAGACACCTACTTGATCGGCTTATTGTAATGTGTAAAACTCTCCCAGGAGTAACTCTTACTCGCAGTGGGTATCGGGATCCAACTATCTCATAGAAGGTACGCAATCTCATTGCAAATTTCAACACTTGAAATTCCCGATAATATTTTGCCCCTAGCGTGCTATGACCCTGACGCACGCCAAACAACCCATAGTCCGCTAATCAAGTTCAACCCGTACAATTCGTGATCGAATTAAACCCACCCGTACGACCCTTGACGCATGCCAAACAACGCCGTATGAATACCTTAATCCAATCGCATCTCATGCTACAGATAAGTAATAATCAGCTACCGTACACTACGCCTTGACGCATGCCAAACAACCGTAGCACGAATACTGAATATTACATATCTGAATTGACGGAGGGCTATACAGGTTTTTCTGAAAACCATGAGCGTAATGAACTTGATATCGTTGTAGAATCAAATGAAGTTTTGAAATGGAGTGATTTTGAGGCTTTTCTAGTTTGGTTAAAGGGTTCACTCCCGGTGAAGGGATCGTCGGCCCTTTCCTCGTCGAATGAGGTGCGGGATATATCATATATATCACTGTGCAAAGCAGAAACTATAGAAGCAATCAAAAACAAACCGAGTGTGTAGCATCTGCCAGTTATTGCTAAAGGAGTCACTCCCGGTGAAGGGATCTCGGTCCTTTCCTCATCGAATAAGGTGCAGGGCATATCATATATACCGCTATGCAAAGCAAGAACATCTTAGGTTTATTTAAAATTTGATTCTACAACATCTTAGGTTTATTTTCTTTCATTAATCACATGAATGAAGTCCCATCATTTAAATACCTAAACATCACAGATAAATACGACGTACACTTATGCCATCCGCATTCGCCTCGATGTCCCCTCGTGCACCGTTAGGTTAGGTAACTAACGACAGAGCCGGGCAGGGCTAGTGCGGGTGCAAAACATAAGTAACGTCTATATAATATATCATATATACTATATACTGTATCTATCACAGAACATCACATGATCACATCACAGATATCGCAGAAGAAAATATCATATGAAATATTGGATATACTAGGACGTCCGTGTTTTCAATACGAGCCAGTATAAAACACAGATTCCACGGTCGTGATGAATAGCCAATCCCACACCCCTAGACCCCTACGAGAGCGGCAAGCAACCCTACCAATTATAGGGTTAGGTGACCCGGACTCGACTCCTCGAGATGGTCTCCTACTGGACCCTAGAACCCGGTTACTTGTGCTCCCCTCCTTGGGTCTATCCTAATGCGGAAAAGTAAATAATATACAAAGGGTGACAGCTTCCGCAACCTGGAAGTGCCCCAATAAAAGAATATTACATACAAGTTTTTACATGAATGAAAATGAAAACACTCATCTCACAGAAAACCCCCGGCTATTCAAACACGACAATCCAATATAACATATCCAGCAACACATAACATCACATGTCATCAACGTAAGTAAATATGCGCATCCCAATTATCGTTGACATATAGCAACGAAACCGGCGATATCACATATTACACTTACGGTCACAGAAAAGAAAGTGTAAAACTACAGCAGTTGGAATCCGCAACCTCTTTAGACATCACATGCCTAATCTAATGAAATACTTAGACATCACATTCCTAACAGTTATAAACCCCGCATTTTAGTCCCATTATCGAAAACTCTTTTCAATATGTAGTGAGACTAAACCGCTAGATTTATAACATTCATCCAGTTATCTCATAACTGTTTGTGAATTCCAATTATTGTATCCCATTCCGAATAAATAGAAAATATTAAACTTTCCGATCGAACATTCGAACACCCAAGTTTTCCCGAAACTGTCCAACACATGAAATAGGTTCAAAGACATTCACTTCATGCCTCAGTACCAACGGTCCAGCCATAGAAGGGTCAAGCCAACACCTCACATGTGGCACGCCGTACTGCCCCAAACCCGAATATTCAAAGGGCAGTTCAAGACGGTCACATAATCGAGTTAAGGTTTGTTGTCTTCTAGAGGGACCATCGCGTTACTTGCACTACTCAAAACGTCCTTAAACCACAGAAAAATCCAACACTTGGATATTTTCCGGTAGGGGAAAAGTTGGGTATTTATATCCGGTCGGACTTTTTAACATATTCAAAAAATTATCCGGAAAGCACTAAGTCAAAGTTCGATAATCCGATCGAAATACCGAGTCCCCAATACAAACCAGAATAATCAACTCTTAAGTCAATTTAAAAATTCCCAGAAAACTCAGCATAATTAACTAGGAGTTACTGTGCAAACGAGGAGGGCTGACGTCATCATAAGGCCGCGGAACCGCCGCATAAGCCATGCTTATGCCGCGGTTCCGCCGCACAATTTACTGTTCATGTGAAAAAATTTGCACCGTAATTCTTAGAATTCCCTGCTGAATTTTTTAAGCATTTTTAATATGGAAAAATCCCAGATTTTAGAAAAAGTCCAGAGAGCATGAAAAAGTTAGGGTTTCGGGTTCGATCGGGTTTCAAACATCGTCTAAGCATCGCCTAAGGCTCTAGCTAGGCTCTGATACAACTGTAGGGTTCCTAGGCACACTATAGGGGTCTCACAAGGCATCAACCATGCCAATTTCAAATTTTATGGGTGCCGAGAAACCCTAATACGGATCGTTGACTAGAAGTTTAGGCAATATACGAATCTAGTTAACAACTTAACTAAAGATAAGAAGCTACAACCTTTGTAGATCTGGATATCCACTTCCTTGGCTCCATGTAGGCATCCTCTCGCTGTCCATCTCGAATCCCGGACTCAATCGTCGGCTTGATCGGAGAAATGGGCGGACTAGGTCGTCGGCTTCGTGCCGAAGATGATCTACGTCGAGGCATCACAAGTTCAAGCTCCGACTTCACAAATTTGTGAAACTTGTGAAGAAAACACCCAAAACAACTTGGCAAGAGGTAGAGGGTGAAGAAATAGGAGGTGGGTTCACTTTAGAATTGGATTTCTCACTTTAGAACTCAAGTTGCCATTGATGGCATAAAGCTTTCTTGAAGAAGAAGATGATGAAGAAGAAAGAATATGATAAGTGTTGAATTAAAATGAAAAATAATCCAATACTTATCATAAGCTAACCATAGTAGAGTGTAGAGAATAGACCATGGTTACTTGGATGGGTTAGGGTTAAGCATGAAGACAAGAATGGTTAAGAAGTCAAAGCTTCATGAAGCTTCAACTAGAAACAAACATAGCCACCATTCTTATCTAAATCTTTTCCAAATAAATAAAAAAATAAATAAATGAAAAAGCAAAACCCTAATCATCTCTTAACCATGGTTTAATCCTTTAAACTTAACCACATGATCAAGTATATCAAACATGATACAAATATGTGCACAAAAGTATATCACATATACTTCTTGCACATAAAGTGAGAAAATCCATTTAAAGTGAACCAATACTAGTTAATGCAAAGTAATATATCAAATATATAATTATACATTAAATCATTAAATCAATACTTGATTTAACGATCCGGTCATATCGCATAAAACCGACTAATATCCTATGTATCGGCTTATCGAATCAATCCTTGATTCGATATCTAGGTTATATCGAATATAACCAATCGATACATCCATCGCGAGAATGGAATACGGTATCACATACACGCATCATTCTCGGTCCTGCACATATCTCATATGCACTCCTATTTCGTTTCGCTTGAGCCAGGAAACCTCTATGTAGGACTCTAAAGACTCGTCAATACGCCGGGTAGCAGATGATGATCATATCAAGCACCCACAAGCCGCAAGTGGTCTGCTAAACGTAACGGCCATCCGGGTATTGAGCGATCTGAAGATCGACGAGCTAGCCCGCTCACACTCCTGTGAATCCAACCAGTAACACTTACCGTACAGTCCGGTCTGTTCGTCTTATATATCGCATATCAAGTCTAGGGGTGGTAAACGTCAGACCCCAATAACCGATAAGTCATGCCGATGTGAGGCTCATAACGGGTCGAGAAACCACCGGTAACACTTACCAGCAAATCTCTGATCAGCCCTGGCCAGGGACTTCCCAGTTACGGCCAATCGAGCACTGCGCAACATCAACCCCCAATACCGGGAGAGACGAAACCCCTCCTATCGCTCATTGCCTCCATGTGACTCGGGACTATACCCAAAGACCACCGTTTTGCACGCCCTGATGGACGTGGTAAGGTGGAGATCAAAGCACAGTGGGAATCACACAAGACACTATGACGATCTCGGATCTACAGACTAACCTGTACAAGTGTCACCTGAGAACTGCCATCTGACGTGAGGTATAATACCATGTGGGAGTTCTCGGCGAGTCCGTCCAGTGTACCCAGTCTCCACTGAGCACCCGTACACCATCTCTGATGTCAAACACCAATGGATATGGGATCATCCATTGCCCATCTCATGGGTCGAGAAGCGTATACGCTAGTCTACACTGGTATATCGATGTTGGATATATGTGTGCCCTAGAGGCCATTATGTGATAGTGGATGTATCTATACATGTATATATATTCAGTTTGCATTCTTGCTCGACATGATAGTATGCTATCTGGTTCTTCTTTATCTGACATGTTGATTTGATCATGCTTTTATTCATTCATACATGCTGATAAAGCCCTGAGGATATCGGCTTGACTACTCTGATTATGATGGAGATCATACTAGTGGGACATCTGTAGTCTATAAGCATATCCTGGAACGTCCCTAGTCGTAGATATATCGAGACGGGGCATTGATATACCAGAGTAGACTAGCGTATATAATACTAGACCCATACGATGGGCGATGGATGTTCCCACATTCATCGTTGTTTAACATCAAGATCATATACGGGTGCTCAGTGGTGACTGGGTACACTGGACGGACTCACTGAGAACTGCTATATGGAATTATATCTATCGTCGGATAGCAGTTCTCAGGTGATACTGGTACAGGTTAGTCTGTAGACCCGAGATCGTCATGGAGTTTTGTGTGTTCTCCCACTGTACTTTGATTGCCACCCTACCACGACTCTACTGAGTCGTGCAAACAGGTGGCCGTTGGGTACAGTCCCGAGACACACGAAGGCGATGAGCAATAGGAGGGGTTTCATCTCTCCCGGTATTGGGAGTTGATGTTGTGCTGTGCCTGACTGGTTATAACAGCAAGTCCCTGGCCAGGGCTGCTGAGATTTGCTGATAAGTGTTATCAGTAGTTTCTCGATCTGTTATAGACCATTCACCGACACGACTTATTGAGTTATTGGGGTCGACGTGACCATCCCTAGGCTCGATATGCAGCATATCTGACGAAGAGACCGGACTGTACGGTAGTGTTGCCGGATGGCTCGATGGGAGTTGTAGCAGGTTCGCTTGTTGTCTTCTGATCGCTCAATACCCGGGTAGCCGTTACGTTTAGCTGACCGCTTGCGGCTTGAGGGTACCTGATATGATCATCACCCTCTGCCGGCGTATTGACGAGTCTTAGAGTCCCACAGAGGAGTTACCCAGTCCAGGCGAAACGTTGTGGTGCGCGTATGCGATATGCGCTTGCACCCGATTGAAATGTGCGTATATGATACCGAACATTGATCGGGTGGCCTGCTTTTGGTGGGGTCATATGAGATATGACCGAATTGATAAATTAAGTGTTGATTTATCATCTTACCATTAGTTTTCTCACTTGAAACCTTTTTAGGGTTTTGATGGATGTATGCATGCATGCATGCGTTTCTTTCTTCCTTTTTAGTTTCATGCACATGTAGATGTGCATACATGCATACATACATACACCCATCCATCATGGTTGTTAGCATATGAAAATGGTGGCAATATGAGACTCACACCATGGATTATATTATGGATTATTATTTAATTTTGGATTTAAAAGAAAATGAAAAAGGGAAGGATAATCATTCTTGCTTCTACATTCTTCCTTTGACCTAACCATGCTCAACTACCACTAACCTATGGTTATCCTTCTCTTTATCATTCCAAACTAAAGTTAAATAATGTCTCCATCACTTTAACCATGGTTCATAGCATGAAGGAATAAAATATATATGGATATATTTCTTTTTCTTCACTAGGGTTAACCTTTTATCTCTTGTTAAAATTGCCACCATCTTCTTCCTCTAGCTCCTTTGCTCTCTTGATTTTCCTAGTGAGCAAATACCACTTAAAGATAGGTTTTTGAAGTGAGATTCCAAACCACAACATCATTCTACTCAAGTCTAGCCGACTTGATTAGAGTGTTTCCTTCGGTTTTCCAAAGAAGCGAGCTTGGACGGAGTGCTCCGTGGTGGATCGTCGTGGACTCAAGGGAACTTCGAGAGGACCTCGATTCAACACCCAAGACACCAAGGAGTCTAGCAAAGGGGAGCTACAAAGGTTGTAGCCTTCAAACCCTAATCTTTTCTAGCTTAATGTTTCATAACCCTAATTTTCTAGGATCGATCCCTTTGCATGTTAGTTTAGCACCTTAAAAATCATAACTTTGGGTCATGTGATGCTTCAAAACACTTCATAGGGTGCCATACTAACCTTACATTGGTATCAGAGCCGACCTAGAACATTAGGCGACGTTTTTACGAAGTGAAAACCCCGATCGGACAAAAATACGGTATTTTTGGGTGCTCTCTGGAAATTTTCTAAAATTTGATAATTTGCAGAATTAAAAATATGTAAAAAATACAGCAGGAAAAAATAAGAGTTACGGTACAAAATTTTTCCAGTGAACAGTGATTCTAGCCGCGGAAACGCGGCCTAAGCTTGCTTAGGCCGCGGAAACCCGGCCTAAGCTTGCTTAGGCCGCGGTTCCGCGGCCGTATATATGTATTGATGAATACTTTTTGCACAGTAATTCATGAATCTGCTTGTATAAATTTTTTGGATATTTTTAATCTGTATTTGGTTTTGAAAAATTCTGGAGATGGTTTTGAACTCGTCATTTCGATCGGGATTTTTATTTCGTAGCTTTTCCGGGTAAATTAGAAAGTATTGAAGTGTTTGAACGAGTATCATTTACTCACTATTCACGGGGTTTAAATACTTTGGAGATACGTGCAAGTCTTTTTGCGGTGGTCCCTCTAGAAGACAACAAACCTTAACTCGATTATGTGACCGTCTCGAACTGCCCTTTGAACCTTAGGGTTTGGGGCAGTACGGCGTGCCACATGTGAGGCGTTGGCTTGACCCTTCTACGGCTGGACCGCTATTACTGTGTCACACTCCGGATTTTTGAACCCTGCTCAAGTGTTGAGCTTTGGTGAATCTTGGGTGCTTGATCGTTCGTTCGAAAACTTTAATACTGTCTGTTTATCTGGAATGTGATACAATATGTGGAATTCATATAGTGTAGGCATGAAATACGAAATATGTGATATTTCGCATTTATGATGTCTAAAGAGAATCTGGATTCCAAATATTGTAGTTTTACACTTTCTTTTCTGTGACCGTAAGTGTAGTATGTTAGATATCGCCGGTTTCGTTGCTATATAGCAACGACAATCGGGGTACGCATACTTACTTACGTTGATGATATGTGATATTATGTGTTGCTGAGATATGATGTGCAGGATTGTCGCGATCGAATAGCCGGGGGGTTTTTGTGAGATGAGAGTTTTATATTTTCATTCATGTAAATGTAATGTAATATTCTTTTATTTGGGGCACTTCCAGGTTGCGGTTGTGTCACCAGTGTTGTATATTATTTACTTTTCCGCATTAGGACGGACCCAAGGAGGGGAGCACAGGTGACCGGGTTCTGGGGTTCAGTGGGAGGCCATCTCGAGGAGTCGAGACCGGGTCTCCTAAACTCCAGGATTGGTAGGGTCACTTGCCGCTCTCGTAGGGGTCCAGGGTGTAGGCTTGGCTATTCATCGCGACTGTGGAATCCGTATTTTCTATTCTGGCTAAATACTAAATACGGACGTCCTAGGATATCCCACGTTGTATCTATGTTTCTGCTGCCTGTGTTCTGTGATATCTGAGACGAATGACATATTATATATATGATATATAGTAGACGTTGCTTATGTTTTCACACCCGTGCTAGTCCCGTCCCGGTATGCCGTTAGTTAAGTAACCTAACGGTGCATAACGGAACATTGCGGCGAATGCGGATGGCATAAGCGTACGTGTTATTTTCGTTTCTTTTCTGTGATTGGCTTAAGGACTTAAATGATGGGATTACATTAATGTGATTAATGTAAAGAAAATAAACCTAAAAAAGATGTTGTAGAATCGGATTTAAAAACTACTCGGCTATTTATGAAAAAGCTACATTTCAAAACTGCGGAGCTTAAGCCACTCCTTTTGAAAAACTGTTTGATTCTACAACGATATCAAGTTCAAAGCGTTAAAGATTTTCTTAAAAATCATTCGCAACCCTCCGTCATTTTAGGAAGTAGAGTACTTAGTATTCGTGCTACGTTTGTTGACTTTAGTTAAGGCGTAGTGTACGGTAGCTAAGTGATGTCTTCCTACACTACATATGATGCAGATTAATTAAGACATTCATGCGACTTTGTTGACCATAGTTAAGGGTCATATGGGTGGGTCTAATTAATCAAGAAATGACTGGTAGAACTTGACTGGTACTTATGATTTGTTGACCATAGTTAAGGTCATAAGTGCTAGGGGTAAAAATTACATCGGGAATTTCAAGTGTTGAAATTTGCAATGAGATTGCATACCTTCCATGTGATGGTTGGATCCCGATCCCACTGTGGGCAATAGTTGATCCTAGGAGAGTTTTACAGTTTACAATTAGCTAACTCATTAGGTGTCTAGAAAGGTGTTAACGGGGCTCCGCCTCTGGGAAAACGAGGTTTACTCTAATTAGGTCCGTGCGAAAGCACGGGGAACCTCCCTCAAAGTACCGACACTGGCCGGGCTGAACGGTTAGCGAAGTTGTAGACTGTAATTAATCCTGGCTAGTTTTTCTTTTTAAGGTTTGAAAGAAAAACTTGATAAAAAGCAGTGGGAAACATCGATTAGACAAGATAATAAACCAATCTAATCTGTGCAAGAGCTTTCGCTAAGTGTATTCTTTTCTCTCTCTTAATGGCAGATACCAATGACTGGACTTAAGCTTCTACTGGATAAAAACAAACTGAATGGGACCAACTATAAAGACTGGCTGAGGAATCTGAAGATCGCCTTGACTTATGATAAAGTATCATATGTCCTCACGGCTTCAGCCCCGCCCGTCCCTGGTCCAAAATCCTCAGTTGCGGACATTGAAGTCCGCAAGACATGGGACGCTGACTGTGCCATGGCCACATGTCTCGCGCTTGCATCGATGGATAACACACATCAAAAGCAACACGAGGACATGGACATTCATGGTATATTGCTCCATACAAAGGAGTTGTATGGGGAGCAATCCCGCGTATTACGATACGAAGCATCAAAGAAATTGTTTCAGATGCGAATAGCCTATGGCACACCAGTAGGAGACCATGTTCTGAAGATGATAGCTCTTATAGAAGAGCTTGAGGACCTTGGATGGACAATGGACAATGAACAATATATAGATATTATTCTGCAGTCCCTCTCCTCCACCTTTGCTCAGTTCATAATGAACTTCAACATGCATGGCATGGAGAAGGACCTCCCTGAACTCCTTAATATGTTAAGGAGTGCAGAGAGCACTATGAAGTTAGCAAAAACTCCCGTTATGACTATTGGACAGTCTTCCTCTTCTCGCCCGAAAGCCAAGGCCAAGGGAAAGAAAAAGAAGAAACCCACTAATCCTAAGGGCGGAGTTAAAAAGGTGAAGGGAAAGGGAAAGTCCAAGGCTGGAGACTCGGGGAAAGGCGAATGTTTTCATTGCCACAAGACAGGACATTGGAAGCGCAATTGCACGGAGTACTTAAGTCTCAAGAAGAAACATGGTGATGCTTCTGCTTCAGGTGCGTTTGTGACTGAAAACTGTTTTTCTATAAACTCTGCTTCCTGGGTATTGGATACCGGTTCAGGTTCTCACATTTGCAATTCTATGCAGGGGCTGAGAAATAGCAAGGTTTTGAGGACAGGTGACCATACTCTCCGCGTTGGAAATGGTTCCAATGTACATACAGTCGCAGTGGGAGAGTATCACTTGGGGTTGCCATCTGGATGTATTTTGATTTTGAATCCATGTTATTTTGTACCAAGTATGCTATGTAATATAATATCCGTTTCTTTGTTGGACAATGAAGGATATAATTTTGTGTTGCAGAACAATGTTATGAACATTCACCTGAATCAAATGTTGGTTGGGTATGGTACGCTTAATAATGGAATATATGTCCTAAATCAACACACAGTTTTCAGTATACAACACACTAATAAAAGAAAACTTTCATAATTAAATGAAGCTTTTCTTTGGCATTGTAGACTTGGTCATATTAATGAAACAAGATTAAACAAGTTACATAAAGATGGATATTTAAACTTTTTTGAATATAAATCTTATGCGACTTGCCAGTCTTGTATCAAGGGTAAAATGACCAAAACTCCGTTTACAGGACACGGAGAAAGAGCTACTCAGCTCCTTGGCCTCATACATAGTGATGTATGTGGGCCAATTTCTACACAGGCTAGAGGCGGTTTTTCATACTTCATTACATTCACCGACGATTTCTCAAGATTCGGTCATGTATTTTTATTAAAACACAAGTCCGACGCTTTCGAGAAAATCGTTGAATATAAACAAGAAGTAGAAAAACAAACCGGCTTGAGTATTAAGATGCTTCGATCAGATCGAGGTGGAGAGTATCTCAGTACAGAATTTGCAAACTTCCTAAAAGAGAACGGGATTCTCTCTCAGCTCACTCCTCCTTACACACCATAGCACAACGTTGTGTCAGAACGACGGAATAGGACCCTATTAGATATGGTCCGGTCCATGATGAGTGACGCTGAGTTACCAGTCTCGTTTTGGGGGCATGCATTGGAGACTGCAGCGTTTCTGCTAAACAGGGTTCCAACCAAAGCCGTGTCTACCACACCATATGAGATATGGAATGGGAAGAGACCATCTCTTAAAAGAATTAAGATTTGGGGTTGCCCGGCCTATGTTAAAAAGCAGAATCCGGACAAACTCGAGACACGGTCAGTCATGTGTAACTTTGTGGGATATCCAAAGAATTCTTATGGATATCTGTTCTACCACAAAGAGGAACAAAAGGTGTTTGTTTCTCAGTATGCCATATTCTTGGAAAAAGAGTTTTTCACAGATAAAGATGATGGCAAGGTAGTAGATCTAGAAGAGGTTCTGGAGACACAAACTACAAATGACGATTTGGTTGAACCGGCTGTTGCAACAGAAACTGAAGAACCTCGGCCACTCCGTAGATCTGGTAGGGCTTCTCGCCCACCGGAGAGGTACTACGGTTTCCTCATTGATGGTAACGGAGAAGATTGCATCATGGATGATGATGATCCTACCAGTTTTCAGCAAGCTATCACGAGTGGTGACTCTGTGAAATGGCTGGATGCCATGAGATCCGAAATGGAGTCTATGTACACCAACAAAGTATGGACTTTGGACGTTGTACCCTCTGGGGTAAAACCTGTAGGGTGGAAATGGATCTTTAAAAGAAAGATTGGTGTGGATGGGCAGGTAGAGACCTATAAGGTAAGACTTGTGGCGAAAGGTTTTCGTCAAAGACCAGGTTTGGACTATGACGAAACTTTTTCGCCCGTAGCCATGCTTAAATCCATTCGGATCCTACTTGCTATTGCTGCTCACTATGACTATGAAATCTGGCAGATGGACGTTAAAACGGCATTTCTAAATGGAGATTCAGAAGAATGCGTTTATATGGATCAGCCAGAGGGCTTCATTGACAGTGGGAGCAGCGGGAAAGCATGTAGATTGCTTAAATCCATATATGGGTTAAAGCAGGCATCTCGGAGTTGGAACATCTGTTTCGATGATGTCATCAAAGAGTTTGATTTCATCAAAAATCCAGATGAACCTTGTGTTTATAAGAAGGCTGTAGGAAGAGCTGTCACATTCCTCGTATTGTACGTGGATGACATTCTTCTGATAGGAAATGATATTCCTATGCTACAGTCGGTCAAATCATTCTTATCACTAAGGTTCTCCATGAAGGACCTAGGTGATGCCACATACATCCTGGGCATAAAGATCTATAGGGATAGATCCAAAAAGTTATTGGGACTGTCCCAAACCAGGTACATCAACACCATCCTAAAGAGGTTTAGTATGGAAGACTCCAAGCGGGGTGCCTTACCCGCTTGCCATGGAGTCACTCTCTCCAAGGATTCTTGTCCAAAGACCGATGAAGAGAGAGCTCGCATGAGCATTATACCTTATGCTCCGGCAGTAGGATCTATAATGTATGCGATGTTATGTACACGCCCAGATGTAGCTTATGCACTTAGTGTTGTAAGCAGGTATCAATCCAACCCAGGGGAGAACCACTGGACAGCTGTGAAGAACATTCTTAAGTACTTACGAAGGACTAAAGAATTGTTCTTGGTGTATGGTAATACAGATCTCCAAATGGAGGCCTTTACCGATTCGAGCTTCCAGAGCGATAAGGATGACAGCAAATCTATCTCAGGGTTTGTATTTACCCTCAATGGAGGGGCGGTAAGTTGGAAGAGTTCCAAACAAGATACCGTTGCAGACTCTACGATGGAAGCTGAGTACATTGCTGCAAATGATGCCGTCTGGATGAAGAAGTTCGTCTCGGAGCTAGGAGTAGTTCCAACCATTATTGATCCAATACCTTTGTATTGTGACAATAATGGGGCGATGGCGTTAGCCAAGGAGCCCAGATCCCATCAGCGGTCCAGACATATCCTGAGGCGCATTCATTTGATCTCGGAGATTGTAGATCGCCGCGAGATCGAGATTAAGAGAGTAGACACAAAGAACAACACCGCGGATCAACTCACCAAGGCCCTCCCTCAGCCACAGCATGAGCGAGTTTTTGAGATGTTGGGTATGAGATACGCCAATAACTGGCCTTAGTGCAAGTGGGAGATTGTTGGATATATGTGTGCCCTAGAGGCCATTATGTGATAGTGGATGTATCTATACATGTATATATATTCAGTTTGCATTCTTTCTCGACATGATAGTATGCTATCTGGTTCTTCTTTATCTGACATGTTGATTTGATCATGCTTTTATTCATTCATACATGCTGATAAAGCCCTGAGGATATCGGCTTGACTACTCTGATTATGATGGTGATCATACTAGTGGGACATCTGTAGTCTATAAGCATATCCTGCAACGTCCCTAGTCGTAGGTATATCGAGACGGGGCATTGATATACCAGAGTAGACTAGCGTATATGATACTAGACCCATACGATGGGCGATGGATGTTCCCACATTCATCGATGTTTGACATCAAAATCATATATGGGTGCTCAGTGGTGACTGGGTACACTGGACGGACTCACTGAGAACTCCTATATGGAATTATATCTATCGTTGGATAGCAGTTCTCAGGTGACACTGGTACAGGTTAGTTTGTAGACCCGAGATCGTCATGGAGTCTTGTGTGTTCTCCCACTGTACTTTGATTGCCACCCTACCACGGCTCTACTGAGTCGTGCAAACAGGTGGCCGTTGGGTACAGTCCCGAGACACACGAAGACGATAAGCGATAGGAGGGGTTTCGTCTCTCCCGGTATTGGGAGTTGATGCTGTGCTGTGCCTGACTGTTTATAACAGCAAGTCCCTGGCCAGGGCTGCTGAGATTTGCTGATAAGTGTTATCAGTAGTTTCTCGATCTGTTATAGACCATTCACCGACATGACTTATTGAGTTATTGGGGTCGACGTGACCATCCCTAGGCTCGATATGCAGCATATCTGACGAAGAGACCGGACTGTACGGTAGTGTTGCCGGATGGCTCGACGGGAGTTGTAGCAGGTTCGCTTGTTGTCTTCTGATCGCTCAATACCCGGGTGGCCATTACGTTTAGCTGACCGCTTGCGGCTTGAGGGTACTTGATATGATCATCACCCTCTGTCGGCGTATTGACGAGTCTTTGAGTCCCACAGAGGAGTTACCCAGTCCAGGCGAAACGTTGTGGTGCGCGTATGCGATATGCGCTTGCACCCAATTGAAATGTGCGTATATGATACCGAACATTGATCGGGTGGCCTGCTTTTGGTGGGGTCATATGAGATATGACCGAATTGATAAATTAATTGTTAATTTATCATCTTACCATTAGTTTTCTCACTTGAAACCTTTCTAGGGTTTTGATGGATGTATGCATGCATGCATGTGTTTCTTTCTTCCTTTTTAGTTTCATGCACATGTAGATGTGCATACATGCATACATACATACACCCATCCATCATGGTTGTTAGCATATGAAAATGGTGGCAATATGAGACTCACACCATGGATTATATTATGGATTATTATTTAATTTTGGATTTAAAAGAAAATGAAAAAGGGAAGGATAATCATTCTTGCTTCTACATTCTTCCTTTGACCTAACCATGCTCAACTACCACTAACCTATGGTTATCCTTCTCTTTATCATTCCAAACTAAAGTTAAATAATGTCTCCATCAATTTAACCATGGTTCATAGCATGAAGGAATAAAATATATATGGATATATTTCTTTTTCTTCACTAGGGTTAACCTTTTATCTCTTGTTAAAATTGCCACCATCTTCTTCCTCTAGCTCCTTTGCTCTCTTGATTTTCCTAGTGAGCAAATACCACTTAAAGATAGGTTTTTGAAGTGAGATTCCAAACCACAACATCATTCTACTCAAGTCTAGCCGACTTGATTAGAGTATTTCCTTCGGTTTTCCAAAGAAGCGAGCTTGGACAGAGTGCTCCGTGGTGGATCGTCGTGGACGCAAGGGAACTTCGAGAGGACCTCGATTCAACACCCAAGACACCAAGGAGTCTAGCAAAGGGGAGCTACAAAGGTTGTAGCCTTCAAACCCTAATCTTTTCTAGCTTAATGTTTCATAACCCTAATTTTCTAGGATCGATCCCTTTGCATGTTAGTTTATCACCTTAAAAATCATAACTTTGGGTCATGTGATGCTTCAAAACACTTCATAGGGTGCCATACTAACCTTACAATCGATGCCCCGTCTTGATACACCCACGACTAGGGACCTTGAAGGATGTACCTATAGACTACCATGTCCCTACGAGTATGATCTGCATCATAGTCCAGATAGTCAAGTACACATCCTAAGGGCTTTACCGACATGTAACTATAAGACAGTATAAAGAGACAAGTGTACATGTTAAGATAAAGAGTAACCAGATAGCATACTATCATATCGAGCAAGAAAGTCATCTCTATATATGTCCAAGCATCCAATATAATATACATCATCTGTACAATACTGGCCTCTAGGGCATACATACAACTAACACTTTTGAGGCTTTTCTAGTTTTGCTAAAGGAGTCACTCCCGGTGAAGGGATCGTCGGTGCTTTTCTCGTCGAATGAGGTGCGGGATATATCATATATATCACTGTGCAAAGCAAAAACTCTTAAAAGCAATCAAAAAACAAACCGAGTGTGTAGCATCTGCCAGTTATTGCTAAAGGAGTCACACCCGGTGAAGGGATCTCGGTCCTTTCCTCATCGAATAAGGTGCAGGATGTTCTACAAGGAACACCGCGATGAAAAGCAAGAACTGTAGCTACCTGTTTTATTTTGAAATTCGATTCCACAACATCTTAGGTTTCTTTTATTTTCATTAATCACATTAATGAAATCCCATCATTTATATACCTAAACATCACAGATAAATACGACGTACACTTATGCCATCCGCATTCGCCTCGATGTCCCCTCGTGCACTGTTAGGTTAGGTAACTAACGGCAGAGCGGGGCAGGGCTAGCGCGGGTGTAAAACATAAGTAACGTCTATATAATATATCATATATACTATATACTTTATCTATCACAGAACATCACATGATCACATCACAGATATCGCAGCAGAAGAATCATATGAAATATTGGATATACTAGGATGTCCGTGTTTTCAATACGAGCCAGTATAAAACACGGATTCCACGGTCGTGATGAATAGCCAATCCCACACCCCTAGACCCCTACGAGAGCGGCAAGAAACCCTACCAATTCTAGAGTTAGGAGACCCGGACTCGACTCCTCGAGTTGGTCTCCCACTGGACTCCAGAACCCGGTTACTTGTGCTCCCCTCCTTGGGTCTATCCTAGTGCAGAAAAGTAAATAATATACAAATGGTAACATCATCCGCAACCTGGAAGTGCCCCAATGAAAGAATATTACATACATATTTTTACATGAATGAAAATGAAAAACACTCATCTCACATAAAAACCCCCGGCTATTCAAACACGACGATCCAATATAACATATCCAGCAACACATAACATCACAAGTCATCAACGTAAGTAAATATGCACATCCCAATTGTCGTTGACATATGGCAACGAAACCGGCGATATCACATATTACACTTACGGTCACAGAAAAGAAAGTGTAAAACTACAACAGTTGGAATCCGCAATCTCTTTAGACATCGCATGCCTAATCAAATGAATTACTTAGACATCGCATGCCTAACAATTATAAACCCCGCATTTTAGTCTCATAATCGAAAACTCTTTTCAATATCAAGTCGGGCAATTCAACAAGATTCCCGACATCCTGATCGAATACTCGTCGCAAACTTTAGTAGGCGGCCGCACCCCCGACGCCGTCGACAAAGTGCACCAAGGCGGAACACCGCTGCCGCAAGCATCCGAACGGATGCTTTCGGCGACGGGGTTCTCCTACAGTCACTTGGTCGGGGCTATGGAGCGAGGCTGTGTATTAAGTTTACCCGGCGAGTATCCGTGTACGCTACGTGATTGCGACGGACTTTTGATCACATCAAAATTCCGTGGCAACCGATCAAGTGAGACTAAAGTGCTATGTTTATAACATTCATTCAGTTATCTCATAACTAGTTGTGAATTCCAATTATTATATCGCATTCCAGATAAATAGAAAATGTTAAACTTTCCGATCGAACAGTCGAACACCCAAGTTTTCCCGAAACAGCTCAACACTCGAAATAAGTTCAAAGACATTCACTTCATGCCTCAGTACCAACGGTCCAGCCGTAGAAGGGTCAAGCCAACGCCTCACATGTGGCACGCCGTACTGCCCCAAACCCGAAAGTTCAAAGGGCAGTTCAAGACGGTCACATAATCGAGTTAAGGTTTGTTGTCTTCTAGAGGGACCATCGCGTTACTTGCACTACTTAGAACATCGTTAAACTACGGAAAAGTCCAACACTTGGAAATTTTCCGGCAGGGGAAAAGTTGGGTATTTATATCCGGTCGAACTTTTTAACATATTCAAAAATTATCCGGAATCCACATAGACAAAATCTGATAATCCGATCGAATCATCGAATCCCCAAAACAACCCCAGAAAATTCAACTCTTGAATAAATATTAAAAATTCCCATAAAACTCACCATTTAAATAAAGAAGTTACTGTGCAAAAATAGTTGACTGAAGAGACTAAATAAGCGCGGAACCGCCGTAATAGGCGGCTAATACCGCGGTTCCGCCGCGCTTTAGACAGATCATTAGGTAATTTTTGCACCGTAATTCTTAGAATTTCCTGCTAAATGTTTTAACCATTTTTAATTTGGAAAAAACCCAGTTTTTGAAAAAAGTCCAGAGAGCATTTTGGAAATGGGATTTCGGTTCGATCGGACTTCAAACTCCGTCTACGCATCGCCTAAGGCTCTAGCTAGGCTATGATACCACTGTAGGGTTCCTAGACACACTAAGGAGGTCTCACAAGGCATCAACCATGCCAATTTCAAATTTTACGGGTGCCGAGAAACCCTAATACGGATCGTTAACTAGATTTTAGGCGAAACAAATGCGAATAGTTAACAACTTAACTAAAAGAACGGAAATACAACCTTTGTAGATCCGGTCCTCCACCTCCATAGCTCCACAATGAAGTCTCCTCGCTGTCCAAATGGAATCCCGGGCTCTAGCGTCGGCTTCATCGGAGAAATGGGCGGGCTAGGTCATCGACTACGATGCCGAAGATGATCTACGTCGAGGCATCACAAGTTCAAGCTCCCACTTCACCAAGTCATAAAACTTGTGAAGAAAACACCCTATACTACTTGGCAAGAGGTAGAGGATGAAGAAATAGGAAGTGGGTTCACTTTAGAATTGGATTTCTCACTCATTTTCTCAAGTTGCCATTGATGGAGGCAAGCTATTTCTTGAAGAAGAAGAAGAAGATGATGATAATATGTTATGATAAGTATATCACAAAAAGAAAATAAAAATGAATACTTATCATAAACCAACCATGGTAAAGTGTAGAAAATGAACTAGGGTTATGTGGAATGGTTAGGGTTAAGCATGAGACAAAATGGTCACTTAGTCAAAGCTTCATGAAGCTTCAATATCAAACAAAGAAAGCCACTATTTTCTATCATGATCTTTTCCATAAAGAAATAAATAAATAAATAAATGAATAAGAAAATGAAAACCCTAACCATTACACAACCATGGTTTAATCTTTACACAAACCCAAGTTAGCATGCATCATCAAACATGATACAAACTTGTGCACAAAAATATATCACATATACAATGTGCACAAACAAGTGAGAAAAACCATTTAAAGTGAAACAATACTAGTTAATGCAAAGTAATATATCAAATATATAATTATGCATTAAATCATTAAATCAACACTTGATTTAACTATCCGGTCATATCGCATGTGACCGACTAATATCCAATGTATCGGCTTAACGAATCAATCCTTGATTCGATAATTAGGTTATATCGCATACAACCATATCGATACATTCATCGTGAGAATAAAATACGGTATCACATACACGCATTATTCTCGGTCCCGCACATATCTCATATGCGCTCCTATTTCGTTTCGCTTGAGCCAGGAAACCTCTATGTAGGACTCTAAAGACACGTCAATACGCCGGCAGCAGATGATGATCATATTAATCACCCACAAGCCGCAAGTGGTCTGCCAAACGTAACGGCCACCCGGGTATTGAGCGATCAGAAGATCGACGAGCAAACCCGCTCAAACTCCTGTGAATCCAACCAGTAACACTTACCGTACAGTCCGGTCTGATCATCTGATATGTCGCATATCTCGCCTAGCGGTGGTAAACGTCAGACCCCAGTAGCTCGATAAGTTGTGTCGATATGAGGTCTATAACAGTTCGAGAAACTACTGGTAACACTTACCAGTAAATCTCAGCAACCCTGGCCAGGGATTTCCGGTTATAGCCAATCGAACACAGCGCAACATCAACTCCCTATACCGGGAGAGACGAATCCCCTCCTATCGCTCATTGCCTCCATGTTACTCGGGACTGTACCCAAAAACCACCGTTTTGCACGCCCTCTTGGACGTGGTAAGGTGGAAATCAAAGCACAGTGGGAACCACACAAGACTCTATTGCGATCTCGGGTCAACAGACTACTCTATACCAGTGTCACCAGAGAACTGCCATCTGACGTAAGGTATAATACCATCTGGGAGTTCTCGGCGAGTCCGTCCAGTGTACCCAGTCTCCACTGAGCACCCGTATATCATCTCTGATGTCAAACACCAATGGATATGGGATCATCCATCGCCCATCTGTATGGGTCGAGAAGGTATACGCTAGTCTACTCTGGTATATCGATGCCCCGTCTCGATACACCCACGACTAGGGACCTTGAAGGATGTACTTATGGACTACCATGTCCCCACTAGTATGATCCGCATCATAGTCCAGGTAGTCAAGTACGCATCCTAAGGGCTTTACCAACATGTAACGGAGAGACAATCAGTGTACATCTTAAGGTAAAGATCAACCAGATAGCATACTATCATGTCGAGCAAGAAAGTCCTCCCTATATATGTCCCAGCATCCACTACAATATACATCCAATGTACAGTAATGGCCTCTAGGGCATACATATAACTAACACTAACCTCCTTCTTTCTATCTTCCTCCTTTTGTTGTATTTTCTTTCTCTTATAATGGGTGAGTAGTTTTCTTACTTGTTAGGGTAGGATAAGGAAAGTTTGAGAGAAGGAAATCTCTCGCACTCTTTTCTTGCCCAATATCTTAATTTGGACTCCCGTTAATTGAACCACAATCCGCTCCCTGCGGCATCCTATCCTACATGATAGCGGTGATTCCTTAGTGAGACCGGTTGTGGTTGAATTAACCGGAGGTTAAGGCTAAGAGCCAAGAACGGACGGACATGCACCAAAAGGAAGAACTTAAGCGTTGGAAAGCCTAGCTTATACTCGCAAGTTCTTTCATAGTCGTGCTAATCCCCGTTGTTGCCGATTACCGTAACACCGATATTAAGAGTGGCAACGAAAGAAGTGAGCGACTCCTAACTCAAACTAACCTAATCCTAACCCTAACAAGCTCTCTTTATATATCATTGTAGCACATAGTTAATCTCAAAACAAACCTGGACATTTGGACTTAACTCGTTAAAGCAAATAGAAAAAGATTCACATCTCCCTGCGGACGACCCGTACTCAACCGGCTAGTTACAAGCGAAACCGTCTTGATTGCGGTAATTAACTAAGCACAGAAAAACTCTATCAATCAAATGGCGCCGTTGCCGGGGAGACGGTAGTTTATTTCTTTGTGTAATTTCAGGTTAATTTGTGAATATAACCGAAAAACAAAAAAAATATACATTGTAAAAATCATCTTGTTATTTTTTATTAGTTTTTGTGCAAGTGTGCAGGATAAAATGAAGTTCGAGTTTAATACCAAAGACGTGGGAAGTTAGACCCATATCTCGCGGCTACACCTCGACGGATCAAGACGGAGCCAATGGTCTACTGTAAAATTCTGGAGCATATCCAGTGAGCAAATCATGATTCAGGAGCTTCAGACAAGAAGAGGATAGCCAAGGCAGCACACACAAGAAATCCAGAGGCCCAATTCCACTTTATTGCCGCGGAACCGCAGCATTAGAAAGCTTAGGCCGCGGAACCGTGGCCATTTGGTGCCATCAATACCCAAAAATTTCTGTAAGGCTTTCTGTCATCTTCCCCACTCCCCTGGACTCCACTGAACTGTGTTTTCTGCAGCATTCTTTGCGCAAATTCTCTTCCTCCTTCCAATAAATTGTTTTTGTGCAGGATTCTTTGTGCCGCGCTAAAAAATAAAAATTGATTGCAGTCGATTGTTACTGCTTTGCATATTTTAATCGGACTTTATGGGGCTTGAAACCAATCCAGATTGGTTGAGGATTTCATCACCCTTCCCAGGACCCCAGAAATCACAAAAGGCATATGCATTGACCATTGTTTAATTAAAAAATACTAGACTCAGCCCTAAGGACATCGCGCTCAATAGGACAGAGGACTAGTTACAGGCATCGGCCGTTTATCCCATCCTGACTTTGCGGTGTCTAGGAAAGTGTGTCCAAGGCAAGTGGTTACTTAATTAGGACCACTACTTATGTAGTGGGGAGCCTCCCACTTACCTGGCACTTACCTGGCCGCAATTGGCGGAGAAGAGGCGGTTTGAGGTCTTATTTCTAGCCCTTTGGAACAGTTAGGAGTTGTCTAGCTGACCTAGGTGACCCTAGTTTTAGTTGTGATTGTGCATATCTTGTTTGTGATTGTTTGAAGCCGTGAGTCCGTACATATTTCTGTAAAGCTCTTTCTAAAAAGAAAAAGAAAAAAACACAAAAACCAAAAACTTTTATAAAAACTTGCCCTTTGTCGCCAGAATCCATTTTTTTTCACCCGCCTCCTATCGTATTTCTCCATTGACGTTCTCTTACCCCCACCTTCTCCACTTTGTCTTCACTAAACTCGTTAGTGTATGTTCGGTTGGACTCGGGACACTAGTGCCCGCTTAGTCCGCGTTACGTTAGTCGCTACCGACTACGCGATCGACTCAGACGTCGAAACTCCGTCCATGCCTCTTTCACCCTTACCTTTGCCGGCCAACTCCGACGTTGACCGGAATTCCGTTCATACATCCTCACCTTCAGCATCACCAACCTCTTCTTCTGCGATGTAAGGATTTAATCCAAACATCCCTTTGACCCCCCCCCCCCGGGATTGATTCTACCTCCTATGGATGCGAATAACCCACCACCACCGCCTGTCGTAGCGCCACAGCGAATCGCGCTCTAGGATCGTTTCTATCCCACCCGCTCTGCACTTCCCACCTGTCTTTCCCTTCCACCGGCCAATGGGGATAATTTTGAAATTAAGCCCCACTTCATTAACATGCTTCCGAAATTTCATGGGCTTGAATCTGAAGATGCCTATATCTTCATCAACAAGTTCCAAAATGTTTGTGCTATGATGAAAACTACCCAGCTGTCTGACGATGCTATACGGCTATGGGTCATTCCGTTCACTTTGTCTGATCTTACTGAAAAATGGCTATATAGCACCGCTTCCCACTCCATAACCAGTTGAGACGAGTTTGTGAAAGCGTTTCTCAAGAAATTCTATCCGAATCATAAAACCACGAGGATCCGTAACAAAATCAACCAATTCTCTCAGCTTCCTACTGAACCATTTTGGAAGTGCTTTGACCGGTATAAAGACCTTCTTTTTCAGTGCCCTCACCACGGTATTGAGAAATGGCAACTTTGCCAAACCTTATACGAGGGCCTGAACCCAGCAACCAAGCAGTTGTTGGAAACCATTTGTCAGGGCCACTTCGTATCGAAATCTGACGAGGAAGCATGGCAATTCTTCGACGACCTTGCGGAACAAACGCTTCAATGGGAGAGCACCAGACCAACATCTTCTTCTCCTTCCTCCACTTCTACTGGTCAGTCTAGGGTAGGAATTCACCAACTCGATGTCTCTATTGCGATGAAAGCTGAAATGGCTGCAATAACGAGAAAACTTGAAGCGATAGAGAGCAAATTTTCATCTCCGGCTCCTGCCCCTGTTCTTCTCCTCCGTACCATTTGTGCTTGTTGTTCCGATCCTTCTCACTTAACCGAAGAGTGTCCTTACAATCCACCGTCTCAAGGACAGGATCAGGTTAATGCTGCATTTCAGCAAAGACCGAGAAATGATCCATACTCTTCCATCCACAATCCCGGTTGGATAAACCACCCCAATTTCTCCTGGAATCAGAACCAGCATCAATTCCAAGGCAACAATTTCCAAATGCCCCCTCCGACGCAACAACAAGCTCAACAACAAACTCAACATCAATTTCAGCAGCCCTTCCAACCCCAACCTTTTCAAAATCAGATGAACAACTTTGCACCCAACAATTATTTCCCTCAAAACAACTTTGTTCCGTCAAAGAACGATAAGGTTTCCTCGCTAGAACGAAGTCTGGAGGCGTTCGTTAAACAATCGACACAATCCACCGCAAACAACCAGTCGTCTATTCAGTCTTTGGTGCAACACACTGCTGCCCACGGGCAAAGCATCAAGACCATCGAGGCCCAGATTGCAAAGCTGAATGCGGCGTTAAGAGAGCGAGAGAAGGGGAAGCTTCTATCTCAAGCACTCTCAAATCCCAGTCACCCACATAATGTACACGTTTCTCTTGAACAACAGAACCATAATATGAGTGCCGTGACTACATTGAGATCGGGAAGGATACTGCAAAACAACATTGGTGTTAGTTATATGTATGCCCTAGAGGCCATTACTGTACATACGATGTATATTGTAGTGGATGCTAGGACATATATAGGGAGGACTTTCTTGCTCGACATGATAGTATGCTATCTGGTTGTACTTTATCTTAACATGTACTCTGATTGTCTCTATATTACATGTTGATAAAGCCCTTAGGATATGTACTCGACTACTGGGACTATGATGAGATCATACTAGTGGGGCCACGGTAGTCGACGAGTACATCCTATACCTGTTCCTAGTCGTGGGTGTATCGAGACAGGGCATCGATGCACCAGAGTAGACTAGCGTATACGCATCTTGATCCATATGATGGACGATGGATGATCCCATATCCATCGGTGTTTGACATCAAGGATGGTGTACGGGTGCTCAGTGGAGACTGTTGGAGATAGTGCCCTCAGAGTCAATTATTAGGTCACAGGTACGTGATTGTAATGATTGAGGGAGGACCTATCCCGGTAGGACAGTCTTACTCGAGATGATAGTATGCTATCTGGTTTACCTTTATCATCGTGTACTGCTTTAGGTGACCTGACACGTCGCTATTACACGTTGATAGAGCCCCTAGGATTCTTGCTTGACCACCAGCAGTATGAGGGCGATCATATAAGTTGGAGCTGGGGGTCTACAAGCATATCCTTAAAAGGTCCCTAGTCGTGGGAGTTTCGAGACCGGGCATCGATACTCCATTAGTAGACTAGTGTATACAGTCGAGACCCCGACGAGGGGCGGTGGCCGGTCTCACAAGCCACTGGTGTCAGTTGGATCACCTAAGATGTATACAGGTGCTCATTGGGTTATGAGTACACCGGACAGGACTCGCCGGGAACATGCTAGTTGGTCATATACCAGACGTCAGATGGCAGTTCCCTGGTGACATGTGTGCAGGTTAGTTCATCGACTTGGGGATCGTCATTCGTCTCGTGTGAGTTCCCACTGTACTTTGATTACTACCCTACCACGACTCAAAGGAGTCGTGCAAACAGGTTTTAGTTGGGTACAGTCCCGAGCCACATGGAGGCAGTGAGCGTATCTTCAGGGGTTCGTCTCTCCCGGTATTGGGGGTGAGGTCGTGCTGTGTCTAGGAGAGCCATTACACAAAGTCCTTGGCCAAGGCAAGGAGATTTACTGGGAGGTATTCCAGTAGTATCTCAGGGTGTTCTGGGCTACACTCCGACACGACTTGTACCGCTTTTGGGGGTCTGACTTTTACCAACGCCCTAGGCCCGCCATGCGATACTCATAGACGAACGGACCGGACTGAACGGATATTGTCACTGACAGGCTCAGTAGGGTGTCAGGATGAGTTCGCTCATCGACGTCCCTTTTGGTCAATAGCTGGTGGCCCGTCACGTATTGGCTTATACCTCTGACGTGCTAGTGGTTAAATCCACAGCCATAGTATTGACGAGTCTTTAGAGTCCACCACACTTTCAGTTACTCAAGTTTCGGGCGAAACGCTTTAGAGGCCGTATGGAGATATGGCAGGGTCCGATCAGATACGTGCGGTATTGCACAGATCAGGATCGGACAGTTTGTACTAGTGGCCGTATGGTTTTATGGCAGGGTTCGATCAGATACGTGCGGTATTGCACGGATCAGGATCGAACGGATATTACTAGCCGGCTTTGGTTTAAGCCGGTCCTAGTTTAGTACAGTGTAGATTTTGTCTCTTTGCATTTGTATCCGGACGGAATACAGATGCGGGTGTGTATGCACAGTATCGGGGTTTTCCTGTAATTTATTACGGGACCAGTTTTCTGGAGTTGCCAGTTTGCATTCCGTTCCGGCCGGTTTTCCTTTGTTCTTTCCCGGCCGGACTTTTCCGATGGAGGGGGTAATTTGCAGTTTTGCAAATTACATTTGTGGAGGGGTTTTCTTGCATAAAGATTGATTATGATAGCTTTCATTTCTTTTGCTCCATGATGCATTAAATGATGATTAGAAAGGGTATGGGTTCAATAGTGTGCAAGCATGGTTGATGTTTGTTTGTGGTCACCCTCTTTCATCTCCTACACTCACCTCCCTTCTTACTTCATAATCCTTCCTCCACCATTTTCTATGAGAGAGTTTTTTCATTAGAAAAGTGAGAAGAAGAAAAGAGAAGGAGAGAGCTTCATCTTTGAGAATGATTCATTTTGTGTATATCATTCTTCATCTCATTCCATTGCTAGAAAATTGAAAGCACCAATTTTCTATACACCATTCCTCCATCTATGGCAACCAACCCCAAAGTGAGACATACATTCTACACTACACTTCCTACAGCAAATCTTGGACGCGTCGATTCGCCAGCTTCGCGCCCGAGTTGCCTCGGTATTGAGGTGGGAGCCCGTAAAAGCTACAGGCATTGTGGTGCCCTTTCCGACGAGGAGGAGACGGACGGAGATCCCGCGAGGAGATCGGAGTGGAGATGAAGACCGGAGGACTCGGATCAGTCGGTACATCTCTTCCTTTTCTTATTAGTAGCGTAGACTTGTTAATGGTTACGATCCGGAGTTTAGTGCGCGGTGGTGCCGGTTTGCAAAGTCCGCAAAATTAAAGTTTTTCACCGCTTCCGCATTCCGGCGTTGGATTGACGGCCGGGACGCCGCCGTGCACTTACAGAGACTGGGTACACTGGACGGACTCGCCGAGAACTCCCAGATGGTATTATACCATACGTCAGATGGCAGTTCTCCAGTGACACTGGTACAGAGTAGTCTGTCGACCCAAGATCGTCATAGAGTCTTGTGTGATTCCCACTGTGCTTTGATTTCCATCATACCACGTCCAAGAGGGCATGCAAAAAGGTGGCTTTTGGGTACAGTCCCGAATCACATGGAGGCAATGAGCGATAGGAGGGGATTCATCTCTCCCGGTATAGGGAGTTGATGTTGTGCTGTGTTCGATTGGCTATAACCGGAAATCCCTGGCCAGGGTTGCTGAGATTTACTGGTAAGTGTTATCAGTAGTTTCTCGAACTGTTATAGACCTCAAATCGACACGACTTATCGAGCTACTGGGGTCTGACGTTTACCACCCCTAGGCGAGATATGCAACATATCAGACGACGAGACCGGACTGTACGGGAGTGTTACTGTTTGGATTCGCAGGAGAATGTACAGGCTTGCTTGTTGATCTTCTGAGCGCTCAATACCTGGGTAGCTGTTACGTTTAGCTGACCGCTTGCAGCTTGTGGGTGTTTGATATGATCATCACGTACTGCCGGCGTATTGACGATTCTTTAGAGTCCTACACAGAGGTTTCTTGACTCAGGCAAAACGGAGTAGGAGCACATATGTGATATATGCGGGACCGAGGATAATGCGATATGTGATACCGTATTCTATTCTCGCGATATTTGATATCAGCCGGGTCATCGGATCAAGTGTTGATTCGATGAATCGGTACGGATAAATATTAGTCGGTTATATGCGATATAGCCGGATTGTCGGATCAAGTGTTAATTCGATAATTTAATGTATAATAATATATATAATATATTAAATTACATTAACTAATATTTGCTCACTAAAAGATTCTTTTTCTCACTCGGGTAATACATTGATATATATGCGATATATGTTAATTGTATTATTTTATTTTGTTACGATAAATATTATATATGTGATATATAATATTGTAACATGATATGATAACTAATGCAACTTGTTTTGTGGAGTTTAAACATGATTAGGGTTTGGATTAGGGTTAAACCTTCTAGTTGATTCTAGAAGCTTTTCTTTTTGTCATGATAAAGATATTTGTGTGTGACTCATTCTTAACTCAACCCAAACCATAACCCTTGGTTAATTCTCTACAATGGTTAAGTGAACCATGGTTGCATAATTGATCATTATCTCCTTTTCCTATTCATCACAAAAGGATTCTAACATTGTTCATCTTCTTCCTCCTTCATTCTTTCATGAAAAGCTTATTAGTTTTTCAAAAGGTGATGAATAAATATGAGAAAAAGATAAATAAAGAGAGCAAAAATTCTACTTCATCATTCTCATCTTCCCTTGCCATTTAGATGAGGGTGTTCACATCATTTCATGAGTGTTAGCTTGTGTTAAAGAAACTTCAAGGTAGATCATCTTAGTATCGAAGATCGGAAGCAAAGGTTGCATCTTTCTCTTCGTGGAACCTCTCGAGAGTCCGGATCCCGATGATCGCAGCGAAGGGACCACAACACGGAGCATATGAAGTGAAGGACCGGATCTACAAAGGTTGTAATCCCTCTCACTTAGTGTTAAAATGTTTAGCATGCTAGTTTTCGCCTAATCTCTAGTTTAAAGTTCCGTATTCGGGTTGTTCGGCACGGCTAAATTTTTAATCGGGCATGGTTGATACCTCGTAGACCCTTGTACGCATGCCTACCAACCCTACAGTGGTATCAGAGCCAAGCTATAGCTTTAGGCGAAGTCTAGACGAAGTTTGAAGTCCGATCGAACCCGGAAAACCCGAATTAACCCCTTCTCTGGAAAATTTTTGAAAGTTTGGATTTTTGCGATTTAAAAATTGCCAAAAAATTCAGCAGGGAATTCTATGAGATACTGTGAAGCACGTGGTTTTAACTCGACAAGTGAGGCGCGGAACCGCGGCCTATCCCTGGTATTCACGGCGGTTCCGCGGCCATTTGGCTCAGTTACACCACGTGGCTTACACAGTAATTCTTATCTTGAAGTGCTAAGTCTTCTGGAAATTTTTATTTTTACTCAACAGTTGAGTTTTTCTGGGGTTGTTTTAGGGATTCAATTATTCGATCGGATTGCCTAATTTTGTCTATGTGTTTTTTCCAGATAATTTTTAGAAACTGTTAAAAAGTTCGAACGGATATCAATAACTCATTTTTTCCCCTGTCGGAAATTTTTTCAAAAGTTGGATTTTTCCTCGTGTTTAAGAATGTTCTAAGTCGTGCAAGTAACTCGGTGGACCCTCTAGAAGACAACAAACCTTAACTCGATTATGTGACCGCCTTGAACTGCCTTTTGAACCTTAGGGTTTGGGGCAGTACGGCGTGCCACATGTGAGGCGTTGTCTTGACCCTTCTACGGCTGAACCATCGATACTGTGGCATGTAATGAATGTTTTTAAACTGATTTTAAGTGTTGAGATAAATTGGGGAAATCTTGGGTGCTTGATGATTCGATCGGAAAGTTTAACTTTTTCTATTTATCCGGAATATGATACAATATTTGGAATCCACAAATAGTTATGAGATAACTGATTTGAATATTATAGACATAGCAGTTTAGTCTCAGATGATCGGTTGCCACGGAATTTTGATATGATCAAAAGTCCGTCGCAATCACGTAGTGTACGCGGATACTTGCTGGGTAAACTTAATAGACAGCTACTCCCCATAGCCCCGACCAAGTGACTGTAGGAGAACCCCGTCGCCGAAAGCATCCGTTCGGGTGCTCGTGGTAGCGGTGTTCCACCTTAGTGCACTTCGTTGACGGTATCAGGGGTGCAGCTGCCTACTAAAGTTTGCGACGAGCATTCGATCAGGACGTCGGGAATCTTGTTGAATTGGCCGACTTGATATTGAAAAGAGTTTTCGATAATGAGACTAAAATGCGGGGTTTATAATTGTTAGGCATGCGATGTCTAAGGAATTCATTTGGTTAGGCATGCGATGTCTAAAGAGGTTGCGGATTCCAACTGTTGTAGTTTTACACTTTCTTTTCTGTGACCGTAAGTGTAGTATGTGGTGTATCGCCGGCTTCGTTGCTATACATCAACGACAATCGGGATACGCATACTTTCTTACGTTGATGATATGTGATATTATGTGTTGCTGTGATATGTTATATTGGATCGTCGCGTTTGAATAGCCGGGGGTTTTATGTGAGATGAGAGTTTTTTCTTTTTCATTCATGTAAAATTCATTTGTATGTAATATTCTTTTATTGGGGCACTTCCAGGTAGCGGAAGCTGTCACCGTTGTATATTATTTACTTTTCCGCATTAGGTAGACCCAAGGAGGGGAGCACAAGTAACCGGGTTCTAGGGTCCAGTGGGAGACCATCTCGAGGAGTCGAGACCGGATCTCCTAACCCTAGAATTGGCAGTGTTACTTGCCGCTCTCGTAGGGGTCTAGGGATGTGTGTTTGGCTATTCATCGCGACCGTGGAATCCGTGTTTTATACAGGCTCGTATTAAAAACACGGACGTCCTAGTATATCCAATATTTCATATATGTTCTTCTGCTGCAATGTTCTGTGATGAGATCATATTACGGCCTGAGACGAATGTTTATATTATATATATGAGATATAAGTTATATTGCAGATTTCGTTTTCAAAAGAGATGCTTGTGTAGCATAATAAAATGGGACTTCATTAATGAGATTAATGAAATCAAAGAAACCTAAGATGTTGTAGAAACTTGTTTATAAAAACTGGTAGCTCTAGTTCTTGCTTTGCATAGCGGTGTTCCTTGTAGAACATCCAGCACCTTATTCGATAAGGAAAGGACCGAGATCCCTTCACCGGGAGTGACTCCTTTAGCAATAACTGGCAGATGCTACAAACTCGGTTTGTCTTTTGATTGCTTTTATAGTTCTTGCTTTGCACAGCGGTATATATGATATATCCTGCACCTTATTCGATGAGGAAAGGGCCGACGATCCCTTCACCGGGAGTGACCCCTTTAGCAAAACTAGAAAAGCCTCAAAATCACTCCATTTAAAATCACTCGATTCTACGACGATATCAAGTTCATTACGCAAAGGGTTTTCTGAAAATCCCGTCGTAGCCCTCCGTCATTTCAGATAAGTACTTCATAGTATTCGTGCTACGTTTGTTGACCTTGTCAAGGCGTAGTGTGCGGTAGCTATTTATGCTTATCTGCATAAGCATATGATGCGATTGGATTAGGGTAGTCGTGCGAGTTTGTTGACTTTGTTAAGGGTCGTGCGGGTGGGTTTAATTCAATCAGGAAATGACGGGTTGAACTTGACTTGCGGTCTATGGTTTGTTGACCTTGTCAAGGTCATAGATCGCTTGGGGAAAAATATTATTGGGAATTTCAAGTGTTGAAATTTGCAATGAGATTGCATACCTTCTATAAGATAGTTGGATCCCGATACCCGCTGCGAGTAAGAGTTACTCCTGGGAGAGTTTTACATATTACAATTAGCCGATCAAGTAGGTGTCTAGAAAGGTGTCAACGGGGTTATGCCTCTGGGAAAACGAGATTTACATTAATTAGGTTCGTGCGAAAGCACAGGGGACCTCCCTCAAAGTACCGACACTGGCCTGGCTGAAAGATTGGCGAACTTGTAGCGTGTAATTAATCCCGGCTAGTCTTTCCTTTTAGGGTTTGAAGGAAGATTTGACAAAAACAGTGGGAGACATCCTGATTAGATATATTAGATAACCAATCTAATTTTGCAAGAGCATACGCTGAGTGTTTTCTTCTCTCTCTCTCCAGGTAGCGACAATATCACGCCTTAATCAAGATAATAAAACGGATATATTGACCGAACCCGCTTGTTATACTGAGCTGGGGAACGTTGGTCCCGCTCCAACTTATAATTGTTATAAGACAGAGCAGGAAATTGGGGAATACCAGATTTCCCGTGCCGCCCAAACGAAGAAAGTGCATGCTGATGCATCATCTTCGGGTGTGTTCATTACAGAGAACTGTTTCTCAGTATCCTTTACGTCCTGGGTATGTGATACCGGATCAGGATCCCGCATATATAATCTGTTACATGGGCTACAGATAGGTAGAGAACTGAGAACGGGTGATAAGTTTCATGAGACAGAAAACGGTGCAAGTGTTGCAGCCAAGTCTGTTGGTCATTATCACCTTGTATTACCTGAATACATTGATTCTGAACAAATGTTATTAGATACCGAACCTGATATACAAAATCATATCAGTCTCTTTATTAGTAAAGAAATGATATAATTTTGTATTGTTGGATAATGTTTTGAACATTTCCTATATCAAGAGTTGATCGGTTCAGGCACGTTATCTAAAATCATTGACGTTCTAAATCAAACTATAGTTCTTAGTATACAGAACACACACAAGAGGAAGAGTTCAGAAATGAACAAATCCTTCTTGAGGCATTGTAGACTAGGTCATATCAATGCGACCCGACTGGCTAAAGTTACATTTAGATGCATATTTAAATTAGTTTGAATTTACATCTTATGAAACTTGCCAGTCATGTCACAAAGATAAGATGACCATAGCTCTGTTTATTGGAAACAGAGAAAGAGTTAGTGAACTTTTGGGATTGATACATGCTGATGTATGAAAGTCTCATGTCTACACATGCCAAGACTGGTTCTTTGTACTTCATTACATTCTCTGATAATCTCTCAAGATTCAGACATGTGTTCCTGTTGAAACACAAGTCCGAACCTTTTGAGATATTCACAGAATATAAGTTAGAAGTAGAGAACCAAAATACGGGTATAAGTATTATGTCCTTTGATGAGATCAAGGAGGAGAATACTTGAGCACGGAATTCCTGGACTATTCTAAAGGAGAATGAGATTCTCTCTCAGCATTACTCCTCCGTATACACCACAGCACGTCGGTGTATCGGGGCGGAGCAATCACACCCTATATAATATGGTGTGCTCTATGATGAGTACTGCTGAGTTTCCTATTTTCCTTTTGGGAGTTATGCACTTGTGAAGTTGCATACCTATTGAATAGGGTTCAAATCAAATCAGATGCCTACCACTTCATATGTGATATGGAAAGGGAAGAGCCCATATCTTAAGTTTGTTAAGATTTAGGGTTGTCCGGCCTATGTCTAAAAACAAAATCCGGACAAGCTCGAGGCAAAGACTGTTATGTAGAACTGGAAATGTTCCAGCTATACAAATTACAGCTGATGATTTGATAGAACCAAAGGATTCAATAGTTTCCAACGAACCTCAGCCTCTCCGCTGACCTAGTAGGGTTCCTCACCCACCTGAGAGATACTTCGGTTTCTCTATGACAGTGGGAGCGAGGATTGCATCATGAGATGATGACCTAACTAGTTTCGAGCTGGCCATCAAGAGTGAGACTCTGTAAGAATGGCTGGGTGCTTATCGATCTGAGATGGAATCCTTATACACCAACAAAGTATGGACTTTGGTTGCTTTATCTGAAGGGTTAAATCCCCATCAGGAGCAAGTATATCTTGAGAAGATTACTTGGTGTACATGGAAAAGTTGAGACTTTCAAAGCTAGACTTGTTAAAGGTTTGCATCATAGACCAGGTATGGATTATGTTGAAACCTTTTCTAAGGATCTATGCTTAAGTCCATCCAGATCCTACTTGCCACGGCTACATACCATGACTACGATATCTGGTGGTCGGGTGTCATGACTGCTTTTCTAAGTGATGTTTTAGAAAAGAACGTCTATAAGTACACAGCCAGAGGGCTTCGTAGACAGTGGGAGCAGCGGAAACGTGTGCAAGATGTTTTATATGATAAAACAGGTATCGCGGAGTTGGAACATCTGTTTTGATGTGGTAGTCAAAGAGTTTGACTTCATCAAAATGGTAGATGAACCTTGTATATACGAAAAGGTAGTAGAGAGTATGGTGGTGATCCTCGTAGAGTACGTGGATGACATACTCTTGATAGGGAAGGAGTTTCCTATGCTATGCTCGGTCAATCTCCGCTTATCACAAGGATTCTCCATATAGGATCAAAGTGATACCTCCTAAATCCAGGGTTTTGGATCTATGAGATAGATCTAATTGGATGTTAGGACACTCACTAGTTGTAGTGAGATGGTATCAATCAATCCTGAGGAGAATCACTGGAAAGGTTCCAGACTGATAAGAACGACTGAATATCAGTCGCAGGCATTGTCTACACCCTCAGTGGAGGGACGGTATGTTGGAAGAGTTCCAAGCTAGATACCATGACATACTAGACGATTAAAGGCAAGATGCATCGTTACCAAGGATACTACCAAAGAGGCAGTCTGGATATATATATAAGTTCATGCGATGAACTTCGTTCCTACCATTGTGAGACAATGGAGTTGTGGCTTCAGCCAAGGAACTACCGTCCCATCAGAAATCCATATATAATTCTTAGGCAGTATCACCTGATCATGGAGATGGTTGATCCCCTGGGAGGTCGAGGTTAGGAGAGCAGACACAGAGGACGACAGCGCGGATCCACTCACAAAGGCCTTTTTCCCAGTAGAGACTTTTACGGGATGGTTGAGTATGAGATACTTCAACCGCAGCTAATTGTTGGGTATGCGATACCATAACAGATGGCCCTAGTGCAAGTGGGAGATTGTTAGTTATATGTATGCCCTAGAGGCCATTACTGTACATACGATGTATATTGTAGTGGATGCTAGGACATATATAGGGAGGACTTTCTTGCTCGACATGATAGTATGCTATCTGGTTGTACTTTATCTTAACATGTACTCTGATTGTCTCTATATTACATGTTGATAAAGCCCTTAGGATATGTACTCGACTACTGGGGCTATGATGAGATCATACTAGTGGGGCCACGGTAGTCGACGAGTACATCCTATAACTGTTCCTAGTAGTGGGTGTATCGAGACAGGGCATCGATGCACCAGAGTAGACTAGCGTATACGCATCTTGATCCATATGATGGACGATGGATGATCCCATATCCATCGGTGTTTGACATCAAGGATGGTGTACGGGTGCTCAGTGGAGACTGGGTACACTGGACGGACTCGCCGAGAACTCCCAGATGGTATTATACCATACGTCAGATGGCAGTTCTCCGGTGACACTGGTACAGAGTAGTCTGTCGACCAGAGATCGTCATAGAGTCTTGTGTGATTCCCACTGTGCTTTGATTTCAATCATACCACGTCCAAGAGGGCGTGCAAAAAGGTGGCTTTTGGGTACAGTCCCGAATCACATGGAGGCAATGAGCGATAGGAGGGGATTCGTCTCTCCCGGTATAGGGAGTTGATGTTGTGCTGTGTTCGATTGGCTATAACCGGAAATCCCTGTCCAGGGTTGCTGAGATTTACTGGTAAGTGTTATCAGTAGTTTCTTGAACTGTTATAGACCTCAAATCGACACGACTTATCGAGCTACTGGGGTCTGACGTTTACCACCCCTAGGCGAGATATGCAACATATCAGACGACGAGACCGGACTGTACGGGAGTGTTACTGTTTGGATTCGCAGGAGAATGTACAGGCTTGCTTGTTGATCTTCTGAGCGCTCAATACCTGGGTAGCTGTTACGTTTAGCTGACCGCTTGCAGCTTGTGGGTGTTTGATATGATCATCACGTACTGCCGGCGTATTGACGATTCTTTAGAGTCCTACACAGAGGTTTCTTGACTCAGGAAAAACGGAGTAGGAGCACATATGTGATATGTGCGGGACCGAGGATAATGCGATATGTGATACCGTATTCTATTCTCGCGATATTTGATATCAGCCGGGTCATCGGATCAAATGTTGATTCGATGAATCGGTACGGATAAATATTAGTCGGTTATATGCGATATAGCCGGATTTTTGGATCAAGTGTTAATTCGATAATTTAATGTATAATAATATATATGTTATATTAAGTTACATTAACTAATATTTGCTCACTAAAAGATTCTTTTTCTCACTCGGGTAATACATTGATATATATGCGATATATGTTAATTGTATTATTTTATTTTGTTACGATAAATATTATATATGTGATATATAATATTGTAACATGATATGATAACTAATGCAACTTGTTTTGTGGAGTTTAAACATGATTAGGGTTTGGATTAGGGTTAAACCTTCTAGTTGATTCTAGAAGCTTTTCTTTTTGTCATGATAAAGATATTTGTGTGTGACTCATTCTTAACTCAACCCAAACCCTAACCCTTGGTTAATTCTCTACAATGGTTAAATGAAACATGGTTGCATAATTGATCATTATCTCCTTTTCCTATTCATCACAAAAGGATTCTAACATTGTTCATCTTCTTCCTCCTTCATTCTTTCATGAAAAGCTTACTAGTTTTTCAAAAGGTGATGAATAAATATGAGAAAAAGATAAATAAAGAGAGCAAAAATTATACTTCATCATTCTCATCTTCCCTTGCCATTTAGATGAGGGTGTTCACATCATTTCATGAGTGTTAGCTTGTGTTAAAGAAACTTCAAGGTAGATCATCTTAGTATCGAAGATCGGAAGCAAAGGTTGTATCTTTCTCTTCGTGGAACCTCTCGAGAGTCCGGATCCCGATGATCGCAGCGAAGGGACCACAACACGGAGCATATGAAGTGAAGGACCGGATCTACAAAGGTTGTAATCCCTCTCACTTAGTGTTAAAATGTTTAGCATGCTAGTTTTCGCCTAATCTCTAGTTTAAAGTTCCGTATTCGGGTTGTTCGGCACGGCTAAATTTTTAATCGGGCATGGTTGATGCCTCGTAGACCCTTGTGCGCATGCCTAGCAACCCTACAATTGGCACACGAACCGACGATGACACCCCGGCCGCTTCTTCTTCTTCTTCTTCTTCCTCTTCTGAGCCTATTCTCCATTCTTCAAAAGGCTCTTCCTCTTCTTCTGCTATAAACGGACTCATTTCTCACTCCACGAAAACACCAGCTCTGGGATCCGTTCAAACTCCACAATCTCCTCTTCAAGCATTGGACTCAACCAATTTTAAAAACGTTCCATTTCCAAACTGGTTGAGGTCCAATAAACAAAATCCACAAATAGAGAAGATTCTGGAGTTGTTTAAGCAGGTTAACATCAACATTCCGCTTTTAGATGCTGTCCAACAAGTCCCGTCCTTTGCGAAAATCTTAAAGGCCTTGTGCACGAAAAAGGGGAAATCTCAGGTACCCAAGAAAGTTTTCTTGGGTAATGCTGTGAGTGATGCTCTTACCCAATCTTTACCTCAAAAATGGAAGGACCCTGACTGTCCTACGATTTCTATTACCATTGGGGATAAGAACATCAACCGCGCACTTTTAGATCTTGGTGCCAGTGTTAATCTGCTTCCGTACTCAGTATATGAGCAACTAGGTGTAGGAGAGCTGAAACCCACACACTGTACTCTCCAAATAGCCGATCGATCGATCACCCATCCTAGGGGTGAGCTAGAGGATGTGTTAATCAAGGTCGGGGACTTCATATTCCCCGTTGACTTCATTGTTTTAGACACACAGCCTGTAGCTAACCCCCGGAATCAAATTCCGGTGATACTCGGTCGCCTATTCCTTGCAACCTCAAATGCTGTGATCAATTGTCGAAATGGTTCGATGAACCTATTTTTTGGAAATTTGACAATTGAACTCAACATTTTTAGGTTGGGGAATCATCCCTCCGAACCTAATGCTCATATACTAGACGTTTGTTCAATCTAGGAGATCACCCCGGAAGAGTGTGAATTCGAGGAGTTTTTGTTCAATCACGATAACCTTAAAGCCACTAGTGCGTTCCTCTTCGAACCTGCTGCTGTTTCTGCGCCAGACAATGACTACGAGTGTTTCACATTCTCGAACGATCTTAGCCACTCACCACCTGAGTTTGAATCCTTCGAATTTCTGGATGAGTTACCTGAACCATCCAACTCGGTAGCTTACACTCGTTTTGAACCTTTGCTGGAATCCTTTGAGTTCGAGACCTTTTCACCAATCTTGCCTTCAATCGTTTCACCTCCAACGCTCGAACTCAAGCCATTGCCATCTCACCTTAAGTACGCTTACTTGGGTGAGAACGAGACCCTCCTTGTTATCATCTCGGCTTCTCTAGCTCCAGAGCAAGAGAAAGCCCTTCTTGCGGTCTTGCACAGCAATAGGCAAGCTTTTGGCTGGTCCATGGCGGATATCAAGGGGATTAGTCCCCTGATAGTTGAACATCACATTCATCTGCTGGATGATGCCAAACCAGCCAGGGATCCACAAAGGCGACTCAACCCAGTCATGAAGGAAGCTGTGAAAAAGGAAATCGTAAAGTGTCTGGATAGTGGTATCATTTACACTATCTCTGATAGCCAGTGGGTTAGCCCCATTCACGTTGTCCCCAAGAAATCATGAATAACGGTCATCACTAACGAGGCGAACGAGTTAATCCCTACTCGCACCCAAACTGGGTGGCGAGTATGCATCGATTACAGAAAACTCAACGCCGCAACGCGGAAGGACCACTTTCCGCTGCCTTTCATTGACCAAATGCTTGAACGATTGGCCGGACGCGAGTACTACTGCTTTCTTGATGGCTACTCCGGCTATAATCAAATTCCCATCGCCGAAAAAGACCAGGACAAGACCACATTCACTTGTCCTTTCGGCACGTTCGCATATCGTCGCATGCCCTTTGGGTTATGCAATGCGCCCGCTACCTTCCAGCAGTGTATGATGGGAATCTTCTCAGACATGGTGGAAAAATTCCTGGAGATCTTCATGGACGATTTCTCCATCTTCGGCGATTCCTTTAATGAGTGTTTGCTGCATCTTGACGCTGTCCTTACCCGATGTAAGGACAAGAACCTCACTTTGAATTGGGAGAAGTGCCACTTCATGGTGCACGAAGGTATTGTCTTAGGACATATCATTTTGCAAAATGGCATAGAGGTTGACAAAGCGAAGATTGAGGTCATTTCCAATCTCCCTCCTGCCAGATGCGTCCGAGACATCCGAGCCTTCCTTGGCCATGCCGGTTTCTATAGACGGTTCATCAAGGACATTAGCAAGATTGCTAGGCCCTTGACTCTTTTGCTGGCCAAGGACACGCCATTCAACTTCAACTCGAGCTGTGTGACTGCGTTCGAGTTATTAAAAAGCTCACTCACTTCTGCTCCCGTTCTTTCTTCTCCTGACTGGACGCACCCATTTGAGATTATGTGCGATGCATCCGACTTTGCCATTGGTGTTGTCCTTGGATAACACATCAACAAGATGCCGCACGTAATCTATTATGCTAGCCGAACCCTGAACGATGCCCAACTTAATTATACAACAACTGAGAAGAAATTCTTGGCTGTTGTATTTGATTTAGAAAAGTTCAGGCCCTACCACATCGGCTCTCCGGTCATTGTCTACACAAACCATTCTGCTCTGCGCCATCTTTTTGCGAAGAAAGATGCAAAATCTCGGCTAATACGTTGGATCTTTTTCTTCAAGAGTTCGACCTTGTCATCAAGGACAAAAGAGGATGTGAAAACGTAGTCGCCGACCATCTCTCATGACTTCCTTCTTCGCCGTCGCTTCAAATTCCGATCAATGATGTTTTTCCGGATGAACAGCTCTTGACAATATCTTGCGAACCCTGGTTCGCAGATATTGTGAACTATCTGGCCACAGGATTGCTACCGACTGAATGGTCAAGTCAGGACAGCCTTCGATTCTTATCCCAAGTAAAACACTTTTACTGGGACGAACCCTATCTGTTCAAGTGCTGTCCCGACCAGATTATTCGTCGGTGTGTCCCTGACGATGAATTCAAGAGTGTGCTGTCATTTTGCCACGATCAAGCATGTGGCGGGCATTTTGGCCCCAGAAAGACAGCTGAGAAGATCTTGCAGTGTGGTTTCTACTGGCCACAACTCTTCAAAGACGCTCTTGACTACTGCAAGACTTGCTCCCGGTGCCAACACTTGGGCCGGATATCCAGGAGGAACGAGATGCCGCTCCAACCAATCTTGGTTGTGGAGATTTTCGACGTTTGGGGGATAGATTTCATGGGGCCGTTTCCCAGCTCTTTTGTGAACCTGTACATCCTTCTTGCTGTTGATTACGTCTTTAAGTGGGTCGAGGCTGTGCCCAGCCGGACTAACGACAACAAGGTTGTTGTTAGGTTTCTTAAAGAAAACATTTTCTCCCGGTTTGGGCACCCCCGAGCGATCATTAGCGACAATGGAACTCATTTCTGCAATAAGACTTTCGAGGCCTTGATGCGGAAATATTCCATTAATCATAAGCTAACTACGCCCTACCACCCCCAAACCTATGGGCAAGCTGAAGTTTCAAATCGGCAAATCAAGCAGATACTGGAGAAGACGGTTTCCAAGAACCGTAAGGATTGGTCGTTGAAACTCATTGATGCCCTTTGGGCATTTCGAACGGCTTATAAGACCGAACTTGGCATGTCTCCCTATCGGCTTGTGTACGGAAAGGCTTGCCACCTTCCTGTGGAAATAGAGTATCGCGCATTTTGGGCGATAAAGGAGCTGAAACTGTCTCTCGAAGATGCGGGCAGCCATCGGAAGCTGCAGTTGAACGAATTAAGCGAGCTTCGGGATGAAGCTTACGAAAGCGCGGTTGTCATTAATAACCGAACGAAGGTGTTTCACGATAAACACCTTTTGCGCAAAACATTCGCACCTGGTCAACAGGTACTGCTTTACGACACCCGGCTACATTTCCGTCCAGGTAAGCTCAGATCTCGCTGGAAAGGGCCATACTTTGTACGGAATGTGTATCCTCATGGCGTTGTGGATTTCAAGAATCCAAAGGACGGTTCATTTTTCAAAGTAAACGGACACAGACTAAAACCGTACCTTAGCGCTGAACCTACAGAGGAGCTCCTGGTCTTACAGGAGCCGGTTTACCCTGCATAATCTTCCTCTGCCTACCACCAAACTTCGGTTATCCAGCCAAGAACAGTGGACACTGTTCCAAATAAGTTTGGGGGTATGTATATACCTTTTTTGTATATATTTGTGGATATTCTTTCCATTTTTACTATTCTTCTTTTCTTTAAAAACAAAAAACAAAAAAAAATGTGTATATCTAACCGACAATTTTGACCCTTCAATGATCTCTTCATGCAATGACAGTGAGGACACTGTCCGGTTTATGTTTGGGGGTACGCTCAGTACGCATTTCTAACCTTCGCATTCATATGTATATTTTGCATCTGCATACTAAAATCCATAAAATCCATAAAAATCAGAAAATTTTCTAAAAACATAAAAACTTTTCTGTCAAGTTAGCTAGTAGGAGAACTCAGATTCAACATTTCAACGGTTTATTTGATAAGATAAAAATAACTAAATCTTATTTTTAGATTTTGAAAACCTGAAAGATAACTCTCCTTTGAAGTTAACTATAGCTGATATACGTCTTTACATCACACTCACGTGTCGTGAGTTTTGGAAATTAGATGACAAGTCTATTATGTCTAAAAACATTTAAATGGATAAATGATTTTCTGAGGATCAAATAGGTTTGTTCTGAAATATGTAATATCAAGAATAGTTTATGAAGTGAAGCGAATATGAAGGAATGTTATTGATGCCTTAATCGGATCTAATTCTGAAAAATAACACAGCTGGAACTTGATTGGAATGATTACACACCTAACCCACTAAACACGTCTTTTATCCAAAAAATAACTGAACTACCGGTTATATCTCCATTCGCATTGAATCATCATGATTTTCACGCTAAATTGTCTTTTGTTTTTGGGCCTAGGTAACTTGAGTAATTAAGTCCGCTGAGGTGTCTCTACACCTAATGCCCTAAAGCCAACTGGTTTGGGTGCATTGGCCCAAAGCTCGTTAAGAAGCCTAGAAAGTCTAGATTAAAACAAAGTCAAGCAAGTGTTCTCTCCGAGTTTAAATTCCTAACGGTTCTTTGTGTGAGAATAATCTTGACAAAAGACAGGTTTTTATATAAAAGTATTTCTAGCGGAGATATGAAGGTTTTATTCTATGATAAAGACTATTGCACGTTCACAGAGGTGTGTATGAAATGAAAACAAGAAAAAGGTGGAGTGAAAAATAAGACCTAGTTTCTTGTTAAGGAAGATAGAAATTCTGAAATTGAAACCTTACTGGAAAACGAAACTTGATAAATACTTAACTCTTTATAAAACTTATGTGATCATTTTAAAATTTTTATCTGGGCTTTATTGTGTGACATGATGACTTTAATCGATCCTTCTGGAACTTAACGACACTATTTGCACTGCACGTAAAGACGTATAAAATCTTAAGTTAAATAAGAAGCGAGGTGTGAAAAATAAAGGTTCCATAGTCTAGACTTAGGATAATAGAATTGTTATTTTCTGAAACAAAACCTTAGGGTTTGAATCATAGTTATTTTGCAAAACTAGCATGACCGGATTTTGTGGGTAGTATCCGCTGAAAACCCTCAGGAGAAAACACTCCTCCTACTAGGGACACCTAGAGATTTAACGGCTTGTTGCACATGCTCAGTGCAATCGCGTTCCCTGCGAAAGTGAGGTTAGGAATTTTTGTGAATAAATTGCCTTTGCTCGGGACGAGCAAATGATAAGTTTTGGGGTATTTGTTCATATCAGATTTTTGCATTTTTATACCGTCCAATTTTTATCACATTGCTTATCGGTAGGTACTCTTGAGCCGTGTTTGCTAGTTAATTGCAGGATACAGGTTCTCAGCTCTAAACAATGAAACTCATGGAAAAGCATGACAAATTCCGGATTACGACCAACCACAGATAAAACACGGGTCTCCGCTCTCTATCCGTATATTGCCGCACACCAGTTTAAGGGACAAAATGGCAAATCAATGTCATTTTCATGCACAAAGCTCAATGTCGACATAAGATCAAACATATCTACGCAGAGCTCAAGAAAAATCATAACAAAAGATCCACATCACATCACCTTTTGTTCTGCTGAAATTCTGGAAAAATTGTGAAGAGTTTCTGAGAAAAAATATATACTACACTAAAGAGTACAAACAACCAGGGAATCCGAAAAAAGATGAAGGCCCAAGCCTTCTAATTGGCCGCGGAACCACGGCATAAGCACGCTTAGGCCGTGGAACAGCGGCCATGCTGGCTCGTTAGAAGGAGATCTTTTAGGGGCAGTTTGGTAATGTTATAAGGGTCATGGATGTTGCCCTAGAGTTTCAGTTTCCTGCCTATAAATAGTCCAGAACTTGCCAAAGCCAAGGGTGCTTATTCTTGTGTAAAAGTTTAGGTTATATTTTATAGTCTTCTTCCCCTTTCATCTTCTCTCCATTGAAAACTTTGTAGTGAGCTTGTTATGAGTGAAGGATGAATAAAAGAGTTCTTTTTGTTATCATGCTTATCTTGTTATGTTGTTAATTATAATTGCTTGTATTTTTCATTTGCTAATCTAGTTGTTGTTATTTATTGTTTGTTTGTTTCTTGTTCTCTTTTTCTTTATCCTTAATAACAATGATGCTTAAGCTTGATCCTTGCCAAGGTAAAGTCTCAAATAGCTAGTTGTAATCTTCTAACCTCCTTCTTTCTATCTTCCTCCTTTTGTTGTATTTTCTTTCTCTTATAATGGGTTAGTAGTTTTCTTAATTGTTAGGGTAGGATAAGGAAAGTTTGAGAGAAGGAAATCTCTCTCACTCTTTTCTTGCCCAACATCTTAATTCGGACTCCCGTTAATTGAACCACAATCCGCTCCCTGCGACATCCTATCCTACATGATAGCGGTGATTCCTTAGTGAGACCGGTTGTGGTTGAATTAACCGGAGGTTAAGGCTAAGAGCCAAGAACGGACGGTCAAGCACCAAAAGGAAGAACTTAAGTGTTGGAAAGCTTAGCTTATACTCGCAAGTTCCTTCTTAGTCGTGCCAATCCCCGTTGTTGTCGATTACCGTAACACCAATATTAAGAGTGGCAAAGAAAGAATTGAGCGACTCCTAACTCCAACTAACCTAATCCTAACCCTAACAAGCTCTCTTTATATATCATTATAGCACATAGTTAATCTCAAAACAAACCTGGACATTTGGACTTAACTCGTTAAAGTATATAGAAAAAGATTCCCATCTCCCTGCGGATGACCCGTACTCAACCGGCTAGCTACAAGCTAAACCGTCTTGATTGCGGTAATTAACTAAGCACGCAAAAACTCTATCAATCAGCATATTTTTAATGAAGTGGGGATGGACTTTGGATGAGTTTTTAATCGTGTTTTGAGGGTGTAGGGAAGGAGGAAGGAGGTGCTGCCATGCGAGAGGAAGGGAAGAGAATGATGAAGGAAAACGGATGAAACAAATAGGAGACAAGTCCAAGGTTGACCCCTCACCTCTCTCTCTCTCACCCATACCGTATTGTTTATTCCATTTTCTTTTCTTTTCTTTTCTTTTCTTTTGTTATCTTTTCTTTTCTCATTTAAACACAAACCATGCATGAAAAATGAGAAAAGCCATGATAAAAATGTAACAAGTGTAAAATAACATGGTGCATGTCATGAAGCCTAAACACGCTTAATGCACGATTAGCTATATTTAATTGCGATTAGCATTAAAATAGTGTATAATAAATCATAAAATTTCATTATTTGCTTAAATCCAATAAAACATCCTCTTTTTTGTAATTTCTATAATTTTCCAAATTTTCCCGATTTATCGGTATTTAATTATACCGCACTAATAAAATATTCAATATATTTATTATTTAATTATAAAAATTCCCAAAATAATATTTTATTTTTCTGAAATGTTACAGTTACATTCCTCGTATTGTACGTGGACGGTATTTTCATGATATGAAATGATGTTCCTATGCTACAATCGGTCAAAGTATTCTTATCACAGAGGTTCTCTATGAAAGAGCTGGGTGATGCCTCGTACATTCTGGGAATTAAGATCTATAGAGTTAGATCTAAGAAATTATTGGAATTGTCCTAATCGAGATACATTGACACCATACGAAAGGGATTTAGTATGGAAGACTTTAAGCGAAATAATTTACCCGCTTGTCATGGGATCACCCTCTCCAAAGAGATTTATCCAAAGACTGATGAGGAGAGGGCTCGCATGAGCATTATACCCTATGTTTCGGCGGTAGGATCTATAATGTATGCGATGTTGTGTACTCGCCCAGATGTAGCTTATGCACTGAGTGCGGTAAGCAGGTATCAATCCAATCCAAGGGAGAAACACTGGACTGCTGTGAAGAACATTCTGAAGTACTTGAGATGAACTAAAGAAATGTTCTTGGTGTATGGTAACGGAGATCTCCAAATGGAGTCCTTTACCGACTCCAGCTTCCAGAGAGACAAGAATGATAGTAAGTCCATCTCAGGGTTTGTATTTACCCTAAATAGAGGGGCGGTATGTTGGAAGAGTTCCAAGCAAGATACCGTCGCTGACTCTACGATGGAAGCTGAGTATATTGCTGCTAATGATGCCGCAAAAGAGGCAGTCTGGATGAGGAAGTTCATTTAAGAACTTCAGGTGATTCTATCCATTGCTAATCCAATACCACTGTATTGCGATAACCATGGAGCCATGGCTTTGGCAAAGGAACCGTGGTCCCATCAGAAACCCAGACATATCTTGAGGCGGTATCACCTCATCAGGGAGATAGTGGATTGCCAGGACATCGAGGTACGGAGAGCAGACACGAAAGACAACACAGCAGATCCACTCACCAAGGCTATCCCTCAAGTCCAGTTTAAGAATCTGTTCGAGATGTTGGGCATGCGGTACTCCAGCAACAGGTTCTAATGTAGACAGTGGGTACTTATTGCACCAATTATAAGCCTTAGTGCAAGTGGGAGATTGTTAGATATGTATGCCCTAAAGGCCTGTATTGTATAGGAGACTAGGCATGTATATGTACAGTAACAATCTTTGCTCGAAATGATAGTATGCTATCTGGTTTATCTTCATCTTAATGTGTGATGTGTTGTATTTCATATCTTTATATACATGTTGATGAAGCCCTTAGGATTATGCTTGACTGCCAGGATTATGATGTAGATCATACTAGCAGGGCTTGGGTAGTCTATAAGCATATCCTTTAATAGTTCCTAATCGAGATTATATCGAGACAGGGCATCGAAATTACCAGAGTAGACTAGTGTGTACGTTTCTTGACCCTGGGGACGATGGTTGATCCCACAACCATTGGTGTTTGACAACAAAGATTGTACACAGGTGTGTTAGTTTATATGCCCTAGAGGCCATTATTGTATCATACTAGCTTGTATATTACTTAATGGAAGCTTGGGATATTCACAGTTATATTAACAGTCTTTCTAAATATGCTAGTATGCTACTTGGTTTATATCTATCTTAATATGTGTATATGTTAGCATATCGAGAATACATATTGATAGAGCCCTTAGGATCTTGCTTGGCTACCAGCGTTGTGATGGCAGTTACACTTATGGGGGATAGGTAGTCTACAAGCACATCCTTTTTCAGGTCCCTAGTCGTAAGATTACCAAGACAGGGCATCGATACTCCGGAGTAGACTAGTGTGTACGCTTCTCATCCAAGCAGGGGAGATGGTTTGTCCCACAACCATCAGTACGTTATACTGGAGATAGTATACAGGTGCTCGTTAGGTTATGGGTACACTGGACAGGACTCACAGGGAACTGTTGGTTGGTATTATACCCGTCGTCAGTTAACAGTTCCCAGGTGACATGAATACAGTATAGTCCGCAGACTTTATACTGCTGCTTCGCTTCGAGTGTGTTCCCACTATTCTTAGATTGCTACCCTACCACGGCTCAAAGGAGTCGTGCAAACAGGTAGCAGTTGGGTGCAGTCCTGATGCACTTGGAGGCAGTGGCGGTTAGATAGGATTCATCTATCCCGTTATTGGGAGTTGATATCGTGCTGTGTCTGGAGAGCCATTATGGAAAGTCCCTGGCCAGGGCAAATGAGATTTACTGGTAGGATTTCCAGTAGCTTCTCAAGGTGTAATGGGCTTTGCTCTGACAAGACTTATACCGCCTTTAGGGGACTGACGCTTGCCGCCCCCTAGGCCCGATATGCGATAGTCCTAGATGAACAGACCGGACTGTACAGAGATTGTCACATCAGGCTCAGTAGGAGTTCGGATGGGTTTCCTCATCGGCCATCATATCGACATCTACCTGGGGACCGTTACGTACAGCTAGTACCGTTTGAGGCCTGTGGTTAAACCCACTGCCAGCGTAAGTGTCGAGTCTTTAGAGTCCCACACAGAGGGTTTCCCTGCTTCAGGCCAAACGATAGTAAGGTCGTATAGTTTTACGACAGGGTTCGGACACATACATGTTTTTACGCACGTACGATGTTCGGACAGTTTATACTAGAAGGCTTTGGTTTAAGCCAGATTCTAGTATTGGAATATTGGATTTCTACAGTCTCAGTATTTCCGTGTTTTCACGGATGGGAGGGGCATTCTCGTAATTAGTCGAGAAGCTTCTAGAAGATTGATGAGTTGGAGGCTTAGGTGTTATTTGCATTAAATGGATTTGTGACTCATGGAGATGATTCATCAAATGAGTTAATGAAGCATTAATGGTTTTAATGACTCATTAGATGACTCATTTGTATTAAATGAAGCAAGAAGATATTTGTGCAAAGATATTTTGTGCAAGATATTTTATGCTTCATGATATATACACAAATGAGTTAATTTTCATTTCATAATCACTATCACCTACTCTCTCCTCAAGCTCTCTCTCTTCAAGAACTAACACTAACCTCTTATGTGTTGAAATCCAACGGTTAGCAAGACTAATAGATCCCTAATCCTCTTCTATATCCTCTAGGTTGCTTTGATTAGCACTCATAGTCACCTAGTTACCTCAAGTGAGAGGTTAAAGCTTGGAGAAGTAGCTCTCGGGTGGATCTTCTATCACATCGAGAAGGCCGACGAGGAGGTGATCAACGAGAACAAGAAGGACTTGATTCATTAGGTATAATATTCTTTCATAGTAGCTAATCACTTCTATGTTGTTGTTAGTTAGGGTTTGGCAATGATCCGTAAAGTTAGTCGATATTAGTTTAAACAAAATGATTGTTTTACCTATTCCGCCTTCCCGCTTCATGTGGGGTGTCTAACGTCGACTTAAAGTGGTACCAGAGCCTCGCTAAACCATAACTAACTTGTTAGGAAAGTCGTTAGAAATTCGATCGCAAAACGAACCCGAAAAAACATCATTTTCACATAGTTTCTGTCGTTTTTAAAACGGGGTCTAAAAATTTTTCAGGGACCCTTATAAATACAAGCAGGGAATTGTAAGATTACTAGAGAAATTTGGGATCGTGAGTCGGCCAAACCGCCGCGGAACCGCGGCCGATCCAAGCGATCCGCCGCGGATCCGCTGCCGAGTTGAAGCCGAGTCACCCCAAATTTACCCTGTAACTCTTCTGTGTTGATATTGTATTTTCTGGGATGTTTTGTTTCTGCTCAGGTTTCATGTGCATAGAGAATTATTTGGAGTAGAATCATTTGTGTTTGCTTGATCGAAATTCTAAGATGTTTGGCTAACTTGTTTATATCTGTGATTTGTTTAATGTGTTCGTAAACCTCCGCTAACTGCTGGTATGTCGGTTAGCAGGGGGTTGCATATTTCTGTAATGGTTTTTACTGGTTTTTGTTTGTGGACTTGTTCGATTGTCGTGAATGGATAGCCGGGAATGTGAGACGAGTGTTTCGTAAATTGTTGTAATATTCTTTTGCGGGGAACTTCCGGGTTGAGGTTATAGCCACCGTTGTATAATTTCATTTACTATTTTTTGCTCCTAGGATAGACCCAAGGTGGGGTGCACAAACTACCGGGTACTTTAAAGTGTTTAGTGGCCTACTCACGTTGTTGAGGGAGACCGCTTCACTTCGGGTCCTTAGCGGGTAGTTTGCCGTACCCGTAGGGGTCTAGGGTTGGGTTTTGGCTATTCATCGCGACTGTGTAATCCGTCTTTCTTTGCAGGCTAAAAAAGAATGCGGATTCGTAGAAAATCCAATATGTTCATCTGTGATCCGGAATGCTTATTATTACGTCTGACGAATGTACAATATCTATATATGATAGCTATTAGACGTCACTTATGTTTTACACCCATGCTAGCCCAGCCCACGCTCTCGTTAGTTAAGTAACCTAACGGGTGAATGACGGTGCCCAGTGGCGAATGCGGATGGCATAAGAGGACGTTGTATTTTCGTTGTTTTCTGCAATGATAGGTTAATTGATGGGACGCATTATATTAATGCGAAGAAAATAAACCAAAGTTGAATCGTTGGAACAGTTTAAAAGAAACCACTCGGTTATTTTAAAACAGAAGATATCTCTAATTACGGAGCTTTAACCACTCCTTTTAAAAGCTATCAGGTTCTTTCGATCATATCAAGTTCACTACGTTCATGGTTTCGCCAAAACCAGTCGTAGCCCTCCGTTATTTCATATGAATGGTCAGTAGTATTCAAGCTATGTTTGTTTGGCTCTTAGTCAGGACATAGTGATTGGTAGCTGCTGGGGTGTTCACATGTAGCATAGATAGATGCATTGGTTTGGGACAGTCGTATTACTTTGTTTGTCCCTTAGTCAAGAGTATATACAGGTGGGTTCAAATTAACAAGATAATGATGGGCATAACTTGACATGTGAATTATGATTTGTTGGCCCTTAGTCAAGGTCATAAGAGTATGGGGTAAAAATCCACATCGGGAGTTTCTAAAGAAACTGAAACTTGCTAGTGTTGCATACCATTTGGAGTGTGATAATTTTGGTAGGATTCCTTCAGCTTTATCATACGATGATATTTGGATCCCGATCCTACAGTGAGTATACGCTACTCATCAGGAGATTCATCACTTAACGATCAATGATATAAACCAAGTAGGTGTCGAGAAAGGTGTCAGCGGAGCTACGCCCCCAGAGAAAAGAGGTTATTTAATTAAGGAACTACGCGAAAGCGTTGTAAAATCTCCCTCGAAGTACCGACACCGGCCTGGCAGAACGGTTAAGCAAGTATTGTACGGTGAGTATAGTCCTGACTAGTTCTTCCTTTTTGGTTTGAGGAGCGATTCGAGAAACAATGGGAGCCATCCTGTTTAGATAAACTAAAAACCACTCTAAACTTGCAAGTGCATCATGCTAAAGTGTTCCCTCTCTCTCTCTTTGCACCGACCTTTTGACCATGACTAGGTTACATCAAGATAACAAGTTGATTGAATCTGACTTTATGACTGGCAAAGGTCAGTCCAGATATCCATTGCCTATGACAAGCTGGACCACCCTATTACTACTCAAGCCCCCGCCGTCCCAGGTCCAGTTCCCACCATCGCGGATATAAATATCCATCAGACATGGGAAAAAAATAGTGCGAGTGCTAAGTGCCTCGTGTTGGCTTCAGTTGATGGTGTATACCAGAAGCAGCACGAGAAGATGGACTTAGTTTCCATCTTCCTCCATGGCAAAGATTTATATAGAGAGAAATCTCATATCGCAAGATATGAGACCTCGAATGAATTGGTTCAAGCGAGGTTGGCTGTCGGGTCATCTGTAGGGGACGACGTCCTTATGATGACTAGCTATATTGATGAGCTCACGGACCTGGAGACCACGTTGGGAAACAGGTCATATGCTGACTTATTTCCACAGTCCCTATCCTCTACTTACTCCCTGAAAGAAACTAGGGAGACACCTGCTCTGCTTAATGGGGGACCTTCTTCTTCTACATCCAGGGCGAAAGCAAAGGGTGAAAAGAAGAAGACCTCCACAAAGCCGATATACGGAGTCAGTAAAGTAGAAGTAAAGGGATGAGCAAAAGTTTCGGGACTTGGTGTAGGAAGGAGAGATATTCCTATTGTTATGGGAACGGACATTGGCAGAATGATTGCAGGGCTTTGGAAGCCAGTATCCAGGATTCGAAGCATGTTGTGGCTTCGGCCTCAGGTGTGTTTGTTATTGAGAACAGTTTGTCAATTAACTCTACTTCCTAGGTACTAGATACCGGAGCAGGATCTCATATCTGTAATTCATTACATGCTTTGAGAAACTGTAGATTTATTAGTGTAGGCAATTTGTCCCTCAGAGTTGCGAACGGAATGAGCGTGGACGCTGAATCCGTGGGAGAATATCGCCTAGGTTTGACAAGTGGGCAGATATTGATTCTACGTAACTGTTTGTATGTACCTAGTTTGACTTGTAATATCATATCAGTGTCCTCACTTTCGAGAGAGGGATATGATTTTACATTCGTAAGCGATGTTGTAAACATCCACCTAAATAAAGTTCTGATTGGGTCCGGTACATTAAATGACGGTATATACGTATTAAATCAAGCTCAGGTTTTCAATGTCCAGAACACACATAAAAGAATGTCTCCGGAAATAAATCAGGCTTTCTTATGGCATTGTAGACTAAGTCACATCAATGAAACACGGTTGTTAAAATTACATAGAGAAGGATATTTGAATCCGTTCGAATATCAATCTTATGCTGCTTGTGAATCTTGTCTCATGGGAAAGATGACAAAGACTCTGTTTACTGGACACGGAGTAAGAGCGAGCGAGCTCTTGGGACTCGTACACAGTGACGTGTGCGGTCTAATGTCTACACATGCAAGAGGTGGTTATTCCTACTTCATTACTTTTACGGATGATTTCTCTAGGTATAGACATATCTTCTTGATGAAGCATAAATCCGAGGCCTTTGAGATATTCTAAGAATACAAGAATGGAATGGAAAAACAGACGGGCAAAAGTATCAAGACACTGAGATCTGATCGAGGTGGTGAATACTTAAGTGCCGAGTTCCTGGGATACTTAAAAAAGAATGGAATTCTCTCTCAGCATACTCCTCCATACACTCCACAACATAACGGTGTATCGGAAAGACAGAACCGAACCTTATTGGATATGGTACGTTCTATGATGACTAAGGCTGAGTTATCGCGATCTTTCTGGGGTTATGCACTAGAATCAGCTGCATATCTTTTGAACCAGGTTCCAACCAAGGCTGTGCTTACTACACCATATCAGATGTGGAGTGGGAAGAAACACTGTCTTAATTTAGGACATGGGGATGTCCAGCTTTTGTTAAAAAGCAGCATGCGGACAAGCTCGAGACACGCTCAGTACAGTGTAAGTTTGTGGGATATCCAAAAAACTCCAAGGAGTATTATTTCTATTACACAGAGGAACAAAAGGTTTTTGTTTCTCGTCATGCCCACTTCTTCGAAGCTGAATTTTTAGAAAATCAGAAGAGTGGGAGCGCAATGGAACTGGAAGAAATTCCAAAACCACAAGCTGTTACTGAAAGTATGGTAGAACCAGAAGTTTCAGAAGAAAGGGACATCTCAGTGCCTATCCGCAGAAGTAGTAGGCAGTCTCATCCGCCCGAGAGATACTATGTTTTTCTCATAGACGGGGATCGAGAAGATTGCATCATTGATAATGATGAACCTACTAGCTTAAAGCAGGCCATCCAGAGTGGCGACTCGGTAAGATGGCTGGATGCAATGCGGACCGAAATGGAGTCCATATACACTAACAAAGTATGGACTTTGGACATTGCTCCAGATGGGGTAAAACCCGTAGGATGCAAATGGATCTTCAAAAATAAGATTGGTGTAGATGGACAGGTTGAAACCTATAAGGCTAGACTTGTTGCAAAGGGTTTTCGTCAAAGACCTGGTTTGGACTATGACGAAACCTTTTCTCCAGTGGCTATGCTCAAATCCATTCGGGTCCTTCTTGCCATTGCTGCCTTCCACGATTATGAGATCTGGCAGATGGACGTAAAGACGGATTTTCTAAATGGAAATTTGGAAGAGTGTGTCTATATGGATCAGCCAGAGGGATTCATTCAGAGTGGGAGCAGCGGTAAAGTGTGCAAGTTGCTTAAGTCCATTTATGGGCTAAAACAGGTATCGCGGAGTTGGAACATCTGTTTTGACGATACTGTTAAAGAATTCGACTTTATCTAAAATCCAGATGAACCAGGCATATACAGTAAGATAGTAGGGAGAGCTGTAGTATTCCTCGTTTTGTACGTGGATGACATTCTCCTAATAGGAAATGATATTCCTATACTACAGTCAGTCAAAGGATTCTTGTCTTAGAAGTTCTCCATGAAAGACCTGGGTGATGCCTCTTACATTCTGGGGATCCGGATCAATCGTGATAGATCCAAGAGGATGTTGGAACTTTCGCAGTCTAGGTTTATCAACACTATACTGAAAAGATTCAGTATGGAAGATTCTAAGCGCGGTAATTTACCGTCTTGTTACGGAATCACTCTCTCCAAAGAGATGTCTTCCAAGACTGATTTGGATAGGGATCGCATGTCAGTTATACCCTACGCTTATGCGGTAGGCTCTATAATGTATGCAATGTTGTGCACCAGACCAGATGTAGCTTACGCACTGAGTGTGGTAAGCCGGTATCAGTCAAGCCCATGTGAGAAGCACTGGATAGCAGTAAAGAACATTCTAAAGTACCTGAGAAGGACTAAGGAGATGTTCTTGGTTTACGGCGGAAAAGACCTCAAGATCGAGGCCTTTCCTGATTCCATCTTCCAGAGTGACAAGGATGACTCCAAGTCCATGTCAGGTTATATCTTTACCCTCAATGGAGGGGCGGTGTGCTAGAAGAGTTCCAAGTAGGACACCGTTGCTGACTCGACGATGGAAGCGGAGTATATCACTGCTTGCGATGCTGCAAAAAAAGCGGTCTGGATGAAGAAGTTCCTAACAGAACTTCAGGTGGTTCCATCCATTGTTGATCCAATACCTCTGTATTGTGACAACAACGGGGCTATAGCTTTAGCAAAGGAACCCAGGTCCCATCAGAAGCCCAGACACATCTTAAGGCGGTATCACTTGATCAGGAAGATCATAGATCGCCAGGAGATCAAGGTCCGGAGAGTTGCTACAGAGGAGAACACTGCTGATCCATTCACAAAGGCCTTACCTCAGACGCAGTTCGAGAGACTATCAGAGATGATAAGTCTTCGATACGCCCGTACATGGCCCTAGTGCATGTGAAAGATTGTTAGTGTATATGCCCTAGGGGCCATTATTGTATCATACTAGCTTGTATATTACTTAATGGAAACTTGGGATATTCACAGTTATATTAACAGTCTTGCTAAACAAGGTAGTATGCTACTTGGTTTATATCTATCTTAATATGTGTATATGTTAGCATATCGAGAATACATATTGATAGAGCCTTTAGGATCTTGCTTGACTACCAGCGTTGTAATGGCAGTCACACTAGTGGGGGCTGGGTAGTCTACAAGCACATCCTTTTTCAGGTCCCTAGTCGTAGGATTATCGAGACAGGGCATCAATACTCCGAATTAGACTAGTGTGTACGCTTCTCATCCCAGCAGGGAAGATGGTCTATCCTACAGCCATCAGTACGTTTTACTGGAGATAGTATACAGGTGCTTGTTAGGTTACGGGTACAACGGACAGGACTCGCAAGGAACTGTTGGTTGATATTATACCCGTCGTCAGTTAACTGTTCCCAGGTGACATTAGTACAGCATAGTCCGCAGACTTGACACTGCTGCTTCACCTCGAGTGTGTTCCCACTGTTCTTAGATTGCTACCCTACCACGGCTTAAAGGAGTCGTGCAAACAGGTAGCAGTTGGGTGCAGTCCCGAAGCACTTGGAGGCAGTAGCGGTTAGATAGGATTCGTCTCTCCAAGTATTGGGAGTTGATATCGTGCTGTGTCTAGAGAGCCATTACGCAATCCCTGGCCAGGGCAAACGAGATTTACTGGTAAGATTTCCAGTAGCTTCTTAAGGTGTAATGGGCTTCGCTACGACACGACTTATACTGCCTTTAGGGGACTGACGCTTACCGCCCCCTAGGCCCGATATGCGATAGTCCTAGACGAACAGACCGGACAGTACGGAGATTGTCACATCAGACTCAGTAGGAGTTCGGATGGGTTTCCTCATCGGCCTTCTTATCGACATCTACCTGGAGACCGTTACGTACAGCCAGTACCACATGCGGCCTGTGGTTAAACCCACTGCCAGCGTAAGTGTCGAGTCTTTAGAGTCCTACACAGAGGGTTTTCCTGCTTCAGGCGAAACGATATAGAGGTCGTATGGTTTTACGACAGGGTTCGGACACATACTTGATTTTACGCACGTACGATGTTTGGACAGTTTATACTAGCAGGCTCTGGTTTAAGCCAGATTCTAGTATTAGATTATTGGATTTATACAGTCTCAGTATTTCCGTGTTTTCACGGATGGGAGGGGCATTCTCGTAATTAGTCGAGAAGCTTCTAGAAGATTGATGAGTTGGAGGCTTAGGTGTTTTTTGCATTAAATGGATTTGTGACTCATGGGGATGATTCATCAAATGAGTTAATGAAACATTAATGGTTTTAATGACTCATTAGATGATTCATTTGTATTAAATGAAGTATGAAGATATTTGTGCAAAGATATTTTGTGCAAGATATTTTATACTTCATGATATATACACAAATGAGTTAATTTTCATTTCATAATCACGCTCACCTTCTCTCTCCTCAAGCTCTCTCTCTTCAAGAACTAACCCTAACATCTCATGTGTTGAGATCCAAGGGTTAGCAAGACTAATAGATCCATAATCCTTTTCTATATTCTCTAGGTTGCTTTGATTAGCACTCATAGTCACCTAGTTACCTCAAGTGAGAGGTTAAAGCTTGGAGAAGTAGCTCACGGGTGGATCTTCTATCATATCAAGGAGGCCGACGAGGAGGTGATCAACGAGAACAAGAAGGACTTGATTCATTAGGTATAATCTTCTTTCATAGTAGCTAATCAATTCCATGTTGTTGTTAGTTAGGGTTTGGCAAAGATCCGTAAAGTTAGTCGATGTTAGTTTAAACAAAATAATTGTTTTACCAATTCCGCCTCCCCGCTTCATGTGGGGTGTCTAACGTCGACTTACAAGGTGCTCATTGGAGAATGGGTACACCGAAAAGGACTCGCCGAGAACTCCTAGATGGTATATATAGCTATTGTCAGATAGCAGTTCTCTGGTGATAGTTGTACAGGTTAGTCTGTAGACCCAAGATCGTCATAGTGTCTTGTGTGATTCCTACTAGACATTGATTTCCTCCCAACCACGGCTCTACAGAGGCGTGGAAACAGGTGGATTTTGGATATAGTCCCGAATCACATGGAGGTAGTGAGCGATAGGAGGGGTTTCGTCTCTCCCAGTATAGGGAGTTGATGTCGCATTATGCTTGATCGGCCATAACAACAAATCCCTGGCAAGGGTTGTCGAGATTTACTGATAAGAGTTATCAGTAGTTTCTCGAAACGTTAGGGGCCGCAAATTAGCATAACTTATAAAGTTTCTGGGTTCTGACATATACCACCCCTAGACTTCATATGTGACGTATCAGACGAAGAGACCGGACTGTACGGTAAGTGTTGCTTACAGGCTCGTTAGGGTTGGGATGAGTTCGCTCGTCGGACACCTCTTCGTCACGCACCTGGGTAGCCGTTACGCACAGCTAGTGTTGCTGACATGCTTATGGTTAAATCCAGTGCCAGCGAACTGTCGAGTCTTTAGAGTCCCACACAGAGGGTTTCCTGGTTCAGGCAAAAGATGTTGAGGCCGTAAGCTGTTACGGTAGGGTTTCGTTCGTGTTCGTGTAATGGTTACAAGAATAATGATCGGAAGGATAATACTGGTAGGCTTTGGTTTAAGCCGGATACCGGTATTATATTATTGGATTATTTGTATTTGTATTTTTCGGAATTCGGATACGGGTATACTTATACGGTATACGGTGAGGAGTATTCTTGTAATTGTACAAGAATACCTTCTACAAGGGGACAAATCATAAATGGTTTTCATTTTGTGAAAATGGAAATTATGAGGTGGAATTTGGAGAGAGTAAAAGCATGGATGAAGGAATGGCTTATATCATTTTTTATTCATTTGGGATTACTATTGAAGCATGGTGCATTATTTTTGAGAAAAATATTGCACACTTCAATTATTTTCATTGAGCCATATCATTTTTCTATGCTTGATTTTTTTCATTTATCACTCTCACATTCTCTCTTCTCATTATCTCCTTCTTCCTCCTCCAAGCATTACCCTTCACATGAGTTGTGAATCAAAAGCTTAGGGATCACTTTAATCCTCTACGTAATCTCTACACCATGTAAGTAATCATTTCTAGCACACTTGATTTCTTAATTAACTCTTGAGAAGAGTTTGAAGCTTGTTCTATAGCTCTCGGGTGGATCATCTATGACCTAGAGCTGACCGGAGACCGAGTTCCTTTCAAGCATCCAAAGAGCCTAGGAGTTGCATCCAGAAGAAGACCCGAAGGACCGGTTCATTAGGTATAACCATTTCATATTAGTTAAGAACTCTAGATAGGGTTTGCTAGTTAAGGTTTAAGCACAAGATCTATTTTTTATGTGGGTGTTTCATGTAAGAAATTTTTCGTTTGCTACTTCCGCCTCCTCACAAATGTTGTGAGGGTGTGCAACATCCACTAACAGGTGAATCCATCACCTGCAGGTACAGTACCATGCCAGGAGTCGTCCATTCTAAAACACCTTTACAATAGTATCAAAGTACCCAGATTTGGAAACTATATAAATCTAGATCTAAAACTATAGATCTACTTAACAGAATGCCTGATATAATATCCATATCATATGTGGAGAAACCGCTGTGTGACAACCACAGTATAACCGATCGTAGTGTAAGAATTTCTCTTCCTACAAAGTGCATGTCAAATACCAGGACATCACACCCAACCACCTTCTAAACAGATCCATCTCTTATTCTGATGAAGTCAAAGCCTATGACTGTCACATCAAAAATAGACGATCTATGTCCGCTATACTTGCTTTAGTCTATAAATAGACATAAGCTACTGTAACACCATAGAATGCGATTAGTATTAATTAAACGATAATGCGGGTTTTTAGTAAAAAGTTAACCAAAATAGTTTTCACATATTTTATAAAAATTTATTAATATTTTATTATTATTTATTTCGGTCTTGCACACACTTGTGCATGTTAACCAAGGGTAATTTAGTGTTAACCATGCTTAAGTAGCCATGGCACCTTAACCCCATTCCATTAAGTTTATGTAATTATTTAAACTATTTAGTTTTTAAAATAAGGGTTTGATTATGGTTGACTTGAGAGAGAGAGAGAGAGAGAGAGAGAGTTGACAATGGAATGATGAAGCATGGGGCAAGCATGGGGTGCATTTAATGAAGAGAGAGAAGGGGCATGGCTACTCTCACCCTCTCATCCTCACCTCACACTCCTCGTTCTCTTCTCATTCTCTCATTCTCACTTATTTCTTCAGCTCTTTTTTCCTCTCCCCTCAACTGAAACCCTAACCATTTCATCACTAAACCTAAGCAAATCACCACTAAACCTCACTAAAACCCTTTACAAAGTAAAGTTAAGCCACTAAGATAACTTGGAGCATGGAAAGCTAGGGTTTTTGAGCAAGTGTTGGAAGGTAATGATCTCTAACTGTTAATTAGGTGTTTATAATGTTGTGTTGTTTAGTAGTTGTTGTTTAGAACACTAAAGATATAGTTTTGTGCACATATCCTATTTTTAGTGTCATTTTGGGGTTACTGTAATCTGCTATCACCACGAATCTTAACTGTAAAATCTATCAATGTAGTAGTGTTGTACAAGAGGCCCTGAGTGTTCACCTGAAACCCTGACCCCACCATTCACTGTTCATCCGGCGAGATCAGGCCAAATTCCGGCGTCGTCGGCCGTGTAGGGACCTGGGGAGTTGTGGTTTTTAGGGTAGATGTCTGTAGGTATTTTGTGGTGTTTGGTACTGCATGATTTTTGAGTGTTAACCGTAGGAAAAATCTGGGACCACTTAGGTAATTTTAGGTGTTTCGGAAAAGTGCGATACGATGGATCCGACGTAGTTTAAGTGTTACTGGTAGCTTGCAGTCGTGGATTTGTTTTGATGATGTCGCTACACACATTAGCCGCTAAGCGAAACCTTTTGTAGCTTAAGAGAACTGATTCGTTAATTGGCATTGTGTTCGTTTATTATTGGGTAGTTCGCTAAATCCGCACGTTATTGTGTTGTGTGTTAATAGGATCGTAGGAGGGGACTTCGGACGCTGCGAAAAAAAGAAAACCGGGCGGTTGGATTTACGTAGCTCGAGATAATCGGTCAATAGATTTAACATCTACCGGGAAATCGCCCGTTTGGCGTTAAGCGTCGAGGGCTAGATATGATATTATGGCCACATGTTATATGCATATAAGTTGATTGTGCATGAGCATTATTGCATACCATTACTTGTTGTGCTTTGACTTAGTACCCATTGGACACTGCACCATTAATGATGGTTCATATTGCACGAGCACTAAATTGTATGCTACACACACACCGTTGGTTTCACGACCCGAAATATTAGCTCATGACCAGCACTTAAATCACGCAACGTCTGAAGGCGTAACGGAATTCAAGTAAGCTAAAACCCAGAAATCTAAACCTTTGTAAGAAAATAAAGGAGGTGACGTTTTCAAATAAAGGTATAATGAAATCAAGTTTTCTTAAATGCGTGGAATAGGGACATAAATAATGCAAGTGAAATTTACTAGTTGAAAACAAGTTTCGTCTTTTAAAAATTTGGGCAGCACCTCCTTTGTATTTTTTTTGATCCAAAACCACAATACAAGATAAAATAAAGGCATCCCTAAGCGGGAGCTAGCTCTTCGCCAACCGGCGGATCACAACCACGCAAGACAGTATAAATATGAGTATACGATGCCCAACGGTGAAGTTCCCCACAAAAGATAAAGAAAAGCAAGACATAAATCCCGAAAAGCGAACATAAACCCATTGCTCAAGTCTTGCAACTACAAGTCTTGCTAAGTCTCATTACTTATACAAGTACTAATTTGATTTGATGGAGTTGACTAGATACAATATGAAATAGTAAATACAAGAATGAGTATGATACAAATGCACCTACCAAGCAAACCACCCAAAAGTAGCTATGTGCCAGCGATGCCGCTACTGATCCATGCTGTCAACCTGCAAGAACTGTGGCACAACGGTGGTGAGTTGCTAACTCATGAGTAGAAAAACATCTACAAGTAGAAATCGAATAAACAACGACTCGTAGGTCAATTATATCATAAAGGTAATACTATGATATCTAGGCTGACCTATCTGTATGTGTGCCAATACTAATATCAATGTCAATGGGTATCATCCAACCATATCATCAATGTATGTATGTATATGGATCTCGTCCAACCATATAATCAATGTCTGTATGCATGTAGATCTCGTCCACATGTCAACCAATGACACAACAATATCATGCATGTAAATATCATAAAAGTATATGCATGTAAACATGAGGATATAAATCAACATGTGTCCCTCGCGACACATCAAAATCATGGAACCTGAGTGTCCAACATCGACACTTGAAAACATCATGAAACCCATGTCCAGCATCGACACGTAAATCCTCATATATTGCGGGCTCTGTCAGTCCGGATCGGCCCGCAGGCTCCGTCTGCGGGATCGGCCCGCGGGCTCCGGCATATGGGTCGGCCCCCATCCATCTCTCGACTCGGTCGGTATCCTCCGGATAACCGCCAGGTCCAACCAATCACCAGTAAGTAGTAGTCCCTCTGCCAGGCTCGTCGTCTACTGCACAGCAATCCGTTCTTGCCCTGGGGTACCATACCGGGTCCACCATGTACCCGCAATCGGCCTCATCCAGCTCCAACGCATGGTGGACGCACTGAAATATCATATCAACAGAAAACGGGTTTTTAAAACAGTACATGCTTTCTTTTGAAATAGCCACGGTTCTTAAATCCAGAAATCTAATGAAAACAGCATATCTCAATGCGTAAAATCATAAAGCATGATGTATGCGACATATAATAAAAATGTAAGCATATCCGAAAATCATGCAAGGAGTCATATCCTGATGCAGTGATTCTACTATGTAAGTGACATAGCAATTATCGATGATGAAGTGTATGAGCCGGCAATCTGTGTAAGTGTAGTATACGCATCATCGATAATAGTGCAGGTGTACTAGCACAGGTATAAGTAATGCAATGCCAGTGACATGAGCATAGCATAAAGTAAATCGTATGCAAAATGCTGACATGTATACGTATCTAATATGACCGAGTCGATGAATCTAACCATCGGCATCTAGCCTCACAACATCACGTACGAAATATTCCATCGTACGGCATCCTCTAGTCAATGGTATGGATCAATCATCAAGCCCAACTCATCACGTACGGAAAATCATCATACGGCGGCACTAAACCATCGGGGATCCTATCATCCTATATGGCAATGAGGGGTACGGACCTAACGTCTCGTACGGTAATCACTCATGATTCACAACATTATATATATATATATAAATATCCATATACCTATGTACCAAGTCACATCCATAACAATCTCGTATCAGGGGACCGGCAAGGTATCAATCATCTTAATCATCTCGCATCCGTATACCAACATATCAAATCGTATTCTCTTTTCATCGCATTTATATCTCACATAAGGTCAATTTTACATATACATTCTACCTTTACTATAAGCATAAGTATCTAATCTAACATATACACCCGAACCATACAAACAGTTTTTGAAAGATGCGAATCGTAGTTTCAAAAGTAGGGGCTACGGTATTTTTAAGGAAAAGATATCATTTGAAAATCTGTAACGTCCCTCAAGGTATTTGTTTAAAAGATGCATACGATTGTTCAGTTCGGAAATAGGTATGGTTCGGATGACACGTCTACGTCGGCTATCTAGTCCTATAGTAACATAAACGGCAATATCATCAAACATCATCCTCAAATCCCGTCATCACATATTAGCCGTGTCATATCACTTCTATCTATCCTTTAGTTCCTAATATAGTTTCTCTGACTATCTTTTAACTCTATCTATAGTTTTCTATTAAAGGTTTCCTTAACCATATATTAGGAATCGGTTTCCATCAAAAACTTGCGGGGGTGCTATACGCCATCCACCCGACTTCCCCGTAGATATAGATCTACTCACCTTGATCATTGCTTGCTGGAGTCGATGACGTCACGCTCATCCTCGGAATCTACGCGAAGGTACCTACAATATCAACATAATCGCAAATGCTATTAGAATCGAGTTCGGAAAACCGATACGGCACACGGATCGCCTATACGTTAGAACCTATCGCCCAAGCATGCAAAACCAACCAATTATCCCTAGTTGTTGATGTACAAGCATCCAACAACCAAATACAATATCAAATACTAAAATCCAAATTTCAGAATACGGAAAACACGAAAACAGCAACATAGGAAAACCGCTCCGGATTTCAACCTAGGCCAAACTAAGAGATTTTGCATATTTGGTTGCTCTAGATAGAAGATATAGGAGCTACAGACCAAGTACGAGCCAAATCCAACCTACCCAGGCCGCAATTTGCGGCCATATTGCATTAATTTGCATCCAGGAATTGGGGTATGGGGCTTGGGTTTAAGTGGTAGCTTCCTAGGTGCCTGCATGACTCCTTGTGTTTGCTAAATAAATCATAGTACCCCTAAGTGTTAGTAGATCTCTAAACAACCTCATAATTTTCATAAATTCCCGATATCGGGGTTTCTAGGTTTGGGGTTTGGGGATCTATCTCAGGTTTCAGTCCATGAAACTGACTCTATAAGGGTTATAAGGTCTCTACTAACCTCAATTTCGTCTTTGGATTCAATTCCAACCCTAACCTCTTCTAGAAATTTCCAAAGTTCACATATCCACACTAAATCGATTCTAAACTTAAACTAGAATATAACAAACTAAAAACTAAACTAGTTGGTAGAGATTATACCTCATTATTGCCACCAAGAAAAACCCTAGAAGTCCCAAGCCTTCAAAATCTAACTTTTCTTGGTCCAATGTGTAGAGGATGAAGTGGGGATTATCTTTTGTGAAGGAAGTATAGGGTTTTGGTGAGGGAATTGAGATGGGTCATGAGGGTAGAATGAGATAGCTCGAAGGTGAAGAAGGATAAGAAATTGGTGGGGGGGGAAATGGTTGGGGCAACACTCTCCCTCTCTCTCTTTCTCATACTCTTTCTCTCTTATAGCATGGTCTCATATCATCATTATGTCCCCCCTCACTCTCCCCTTAATTATTCCTCTTTTCTTTTCTTTTCTTTTCTCACCAAAAACCAACCATAATATAACACAACACAAATGAACATGTCATTGTGCACTAACCATGAAAAACTGCAGAAACACGGATTTGGCCTAATCGCGATTAGCAGTGCACTAATCGGGTTTTTATCCAAACTGCATATAATAAATTTTAAAATGCCAAAACTGATAAATATATTTTTAAATGAATAAATCATTTTAAATTTCCATTTATTTTACACTTATTGGTATATATTTATACCCTTTTTCGAAAACCCCAATTTCGCAAATCGGCCAGTTTTCGGGAAAAAATTATTTTAATTTTAAATTCAAAAAATAATCTTTTATATTTTCCGAAATGTTACAATCTTCCCCCCTTAGATAAATTCGGTTCCCGAATTTAAATTTAAACCCCCAAAATCTAAAACATTTCACTACTCAACTCAATTCAACGGGGCTCCGAATTTAGTAATATCTTATCTAAATTTTGTATAATTAGGTCTACAATGAAAAAATATCTATTTTGACTTTTTACGGAAAAAGCCGAAAAATTAGCCGATTACCGAAAAACTGCCTAAACGATTTTCGAAGGGTTACAATCTTCCCCCCTTAAGGAAATTCGGTCCCCGAATTTAGAATTTAACTACGCGTACCTTCAAAAAGATGGGGATATCTCTTCCTCATCTCGACCTCGGTCTCCCAGGTGACCTCCTCGCTGTTCGGGCCACGCCAAAGGACTTTGACGGACGGTATAACCTTCGACCTCAATTTCTTCACCTGCCGATCCAAAATAACAACCGGCTGCTCGGTGAAAGAAAGATCACGCTCTAGCTGGATCGTCTGGTGCTGAATCGCATGGGAAGGATCATGAAGATACTTGCGGAGCATCAAGACATGGAATACGGGGTGAACATCGGGGAAGCTGTGCGGAAGAGCTAACCGATAAGCGACTGGACCAACACGCTCTAGGATCTTGAAAGGACCAACATATCTAGGACTCAGCTTCCCTTTCCGCCCAAATCTCATCACACCCTTCATCGGAGAGACCTTCAGGAAAACATGATCGCCAACAGCGAACTCGAGTCGGCGACAGCGCCTGTCAGCATATGATTTCTGCCTGCTCTGTGCCACTCTCATCCTGTCCCGAATCAGCTGTATCTTTTCGGTCGTCTCCTGTACGATCTGCGGCCCCAAAATACTGCTCTCCCTGAGCTCTGTCCAACATACAGGCGATCGACATCTCCTCCCATATAAAGCCTCGAAAGGTTCCATCTGAATCGTCTCCTGGAAGCTATTATTGTAGGAAAACTCGATCAAAGGCAAATGACGATCCCAGCTACAACCGAAATCTAAAACACAAGCTCTGAGCATGTCCTCAAGAGTCTGAATAGTACGCTCCGATTGACCGTCAGTCTGCGGATGAAAGGCTGTGCTAAAACTCAATCGGGTGCCCAAAGCTTCCTGTAGTTTCTGCCACAATCGGCTGGTAAACTGGGTGCTCCGGTCGGACACGATGCAAGTCGGAACACCATGCAGTCGCACTATCTCATCAAAATAATCTTGGGCGTACTGAGAAAATCCAAAAGTGGTCTTCACTGGCAGGAAGTGAGCCGCTTTCGTCAGTCGATCCACAATCACCCAAATAGAGTCATACCCTCGACTGGTCCTGGGCAGACCCACAATGAAGTCCATGGAGACCTGCTCCCACTTCCACTCAGGGATGGGCAAAGGCTGCAACTCGCCAGCTGGCCTCTGGTGCTCGGCCTTGACTTGCTGACAAGTCAGGCATCTCGACACAAAGTCTGTAATATCCTTCTTCATCCCGTCCCACCAGTAAACCTTTCTCAAATCATGGTACATCTTGGTGAAACCTGGGTGAACACTGTATACTGATATATGTGCCTCTTCAAGAATATCACGCCTCAGTTCCTCTGAATCTGGCACGCACAGTCGAGTCCCAAATCGAAGTATCCCCTGATCATCAATCACGAACTCGGAAACTCTGCCCTGCCGAATCTGCTGAATAATCTCTAAAATGCGGGCATCGCCGGACTGCGGCTCGTGGATACGGTCAAGTAACTGTGGGCGTGCTCTGAAATGGGCCAGCTGTCCCCTTGTAGGAGTAAACTCGAATTGCACTCTGCTATCACATAAAACCTGCCAATCCGCCGTCGACTGCATCTGTACTGCTCTCAAACAAGATAAACTACCTCCGGACCTCCTGCTCAAAGCATCTGCCACCACATTCGCCTTGCCCGGATGGTATAAAATCTCGCAGTCATAATCCTTCACCAACTCCATCCACCGGCGCTGTCTCAGATTCAGATCTCGCTGCTGGAAAATATACTTCAAACTCTTGTGGTCAGTGAATATCTGGCACGACTCACCGTATAGGTAATGTCTCCAGATCTTAAGTGCAAATACCACTGCAGCCATCTCTAAATCATGGGTGGGGTAGTTCTGTTCGTGTTTCCTCAGCTGCCGAGAAGCATACGCAATAACTCTGTCGTGCTGCATCAATACACAGCCCAGCCCCACTCGAGAAGCATCACAATATACCACGAACCCGCCTGATCCTGAAGGCAATGCTAACACTGGTGCAGTAGTCAGACGATTCTTCAGCTGCTGGAAACTATCCTCACATGCCTGGGTACAATCAAAAGGAACCCCTTTCCGGGTCAACCCGGTCAAAGGTGCAGCAATGCGGGAGAAATCCTGGACAAAACGTCGATAATAGCCGGCCAGACCTAGAAAACTGCTAACCTCTGTGACTGATACCGGTCTAGGCCAACGCTGAACTGCCTCGATCTTCTTCGGGTCCACACAAATACCATCTCTCGTCACCACATGACCTAAGAAGTCGACACTGTCTAGCCAGAATGCGCACTTGGAGAATTTGGCGAACAGCTGATGCTCCCTCAAAGTCTGCAATGTGATACGTAAGTGCTGCTCATGCTCCTCCCGGCTCCGAGAATAAACAAAGATGTCGTCAATGAACACTATAATGAACTGATTGAGATACGGCCTGAATACACGATTCATCAAATCCATAAATGCTGCCGGGGCATTGGTGAGCCCGAACGACATCACCAAGAACTCATAATGACCATATCGAGTACGGAAAGCGGTCTTCGGAATATCCTCCTTCCGAACCCGCAACTGGTGATAACCTGACCGTAAATCAACCTTCGAGAAAAACCCTGCACCCTGGAGCTGATCGAATAAGTCATCAATACGGGGTAGGGGATACCTGTTTCGCACAGTAACCCGGTTCAGCAGACGATAATCAATGCATAAACGCATACTTCCGTCCTTCTTCTTAACAAACAAAACGGGAGCACCCCAAGGTGACACACTCGGTCGGATAAGCCCTTTGTCCAGCAAGTCCTGTAACTGATCCTTTAGCTCTCTCAGCTCCGCCGGGGCCATCCGATAAGGCGGTATAGAGATAGGCCCCGTGCCGGGGATCAAGTCAATACAGAACTCAATCTCGCGCTCTGGTGGCAGACCAGGCAGCTCATCAGGGAAAACATCAGGAAACTCACTCACAACAGGGACCTGGTCCAACGGAACCTCTGTGGAGCTAGTATCACAAACATAAGCTAAGAATCCCTGACACCCTTTCCTTAAGAGCTGACCAGCGCGAAGAGATGAAATCAAGCTAGGAAGGGTAGCACTACGATCTCCCTGAATAATAAGAACCGGCTCACCAGGAAAACTGAATCTGACTGCCTTTTCACGGCAGTCCACGGATGCATAACAGGTGGCTAGCCAGTCCATACCAAGAAGAACGTCAAAGTCTAGCATATCGAGGAGAATCAGATCAACTGAAGAATCTCTCTCCCCGATACGAACGGAACACGATCGGTACACAAAACGGGCAACAAAAGACTCGCCTACCGGGGTAATAACGACAAGCGGCTGATCTAACGGAGAAGACTCTCGGCCCAACCTCGGTGCAAAATACGTGGAAACATAGGAATGTGTGGAGCCTGGATAAAATAATACCCGTGCATCAAAAGAACATACTGGCAGAGTACCTGTCACGACGGCATTGGATGCCTGTGCATCCCGAGGAGTCAACGCGAACACTCGGGCCTGTCCACCACTAATAGATGGCTGTCCTCTGCCTCTACCTCGGCCTCGGCCTCTGCCTCTGTCGCCTCGTCCTCTCGGAACCGGAACGCCACCCCCATGGCCTCTAGAAGCATCTGGCTGGCGTGAAGCATCATCAGGAGTAGGAAGTAAAGCTCTCTGAGAAGGTGGTGAGGGTGGTAAAGTCACATGCGGGACTGTCGCTGCGTCCGGACGTCCCATAGTACAGTCTCTGACACGGTGGTACTGACTCCCGCACCGAAAACATCCTGGAGACGACTGCTGGGTCTGTGGATATGAACCAAATAACTGACCTCGTCTCAATCCTCTGCCTCCACCATCTCCCGGAAATAATCTATCGCGGTGTCTGCCCATCTGCCGCTGAGCTGGCGTATCAGTACGGATCCTCTTCGGCCCAGAAACGACCGGAGTCTCAGAAATACGCTCCTCCAAAAGTAAGGCTGCATCCATCGCGGCTGCGTATGTATCAAAGTGCTGGGTGCCGATGGCAAGGAATAGCTGTGTATCAAGCCCTCGCACAAACCTCTTTATTCTCTTCTCTTCTGTGTCTACTAAGTACGGAGCATATCGAGACAACTGGGTAAACTGTATATCATATTCCGACACTGTCATCCCAGGAGTCTTGCGCAAAGACTCAAAACTACGGGCTCGAGCATCTCGGACACTCTCCGGAAGAAAACGGGCAAGAAATGCAGCTGTAAACTCATCCCAGGTCATAGAAGGCAGACCTGCAGCTCGGCCTCTCTCTACTGAATCGTACCATGTCTGGGCAAGACCCTCCAGACGAAAACTCGCAAACTCCACCAATCAATCATCAGAACACCTCAACGAACGGCAAATCCGAGCCATCCTATCAAGAAATGCCTGTGGGTCCTCTGTCGCATCTGTACCGGTAAAAGCTGGAGGTCTCAATCTCATGAACTCCTCTAGTGAAACAGGGATAGTCTCCGTAGTAGCAGCAGGAGTGACCATCTTTGCAGCAGGTATGATCGTGGTCTGTGCAGTGGAAGGAATGTCCTCGGATCTCTGTGCCCGGCTGGACTCAACTAAAGATCCCGTCATCTGTCGCAACTCTTGCTTGCCGGCCTCTAATCTGGCAATACGGTCTGGATAAGGCGGATCAGTATGACCCTGAGGGGTAGGCGTATCATCCCGCTCGATCCTCGCCTCAGACGGGCCCGCCCGAATCTCATCCCTAGCGGCAGCCCGCTGAGTTCTCGTAGTCTTTGGCGGCATCAAAGCTGGAATAAGAAACAGGACTGATAAGGACATTGCAATTGAATCAAGGAATGCAAGGAATCAAGAAAGGAAATACAAGCAATTATGTTCTAAGGTCACTTAGGAGGAGTACCGTATCGTAAGTATGCTGCGGATCATACCCACGCTACGCCACTCTGTTTAAGTCACCTACTCCATCTACCAAGGTCGTCCTACACTCAGAAAGGTAAAACCTACGCTCTGATACCAACTTTGTCACGACCCGAAAGTACGGAACGCGACTGGCACTTAGATTACGAGACGTCTAAAGGCGTACCGTAACCTAAGTCAGCCAAAGCCCAGAAGAATCTAAACCAAAATCAAAAGAGAGTGAAGGAAAACCTTACATGAAAGCAATTTTTTAAATCAATCAAGTTGCATAGAATCCCTTTTTAAAAACATCAAAAATTTCCGAAAATTTCGGCAGAGTCTCCCCTGTGTTTTCTATCCCCCAAAATAGGTACAACAAGATAATAAACCTGTAATCATAAAATGGCATCCCCAAGTAGGAGCTAGCTCTTCGCCCAAGGCGGATCACAACAACATGCAATATAATAGCAATATCAAGAAAAGAGCATAAAAGAAACGCAAAATATCAGAAAACACAACGCCGGCTCAAGTGAGCTCGACCCAAAAGAAACCACAAATATACAAATCTCTCAGTCTCACCACTAGGTCACATATACAATATAAAGTGGTAGATGGAGAATACTAGATACAATGATAAAGCAAAAAGAAATAAAGTGTGCTCGCAACCCACCTACGGGCGATGTCGCGAGTCTGAGCAAAAGGAGCCGATGATAAGATAGCCCGCCGCTACAAGGGTGACGGGTCCGACCTGCAAGACACTGTGGCACAACGGGGGTGAGTTGCCAGCTCGTGAGTAGAATATAACATCTAGTAAGGCAATCGTAAGAATGCACGCAATGCGGCACAACATGTATGTCCATATGTGATATAATATCTCTAGTATGTATGCACATGTATGCAATGTCATTAATAAATCTTTAAGTGTTTTAAATGCTAAGGGTACTGCATTCTTAACTTTAGAAAATGAATATCTGTATAATAGCTAAGTACCATCAAGAAATCATCTGAAAACCCGTGTCAAGCATCGACACCAAATATAAAATCATATCTGTCTCAATATCTCACTGTATCAATGTCTCAAATATCGGGCTCCGTCAGTCCGGATCGGCCCATATCATCAAATCTCACGACAACGGTCGGTATCCTCCGGATATCCGCCGCGCCAGACATCACCGGTAGGTAGTCTTCCCCTGCCAGGCTCATCGTCTACTACTCGATCTTCTTGCCCCGGGGTACCATACCGGGCCCACCATGTACCTGAGACGGTTCATCCACTCCTCGAATCGGGTCTCGAAATCCAACGGAAAACATGAAAACTCATGGTGGACGACACATACATCACGAGAAAACCGCAACTTTAAAAATGATAAATACAAGCTTTTGTTAAATTCTTGCGGTTTTCCCCAAAAATCCAGAAATCACAGAAAAACTGAAATCCTCAAGAAAATCATAGTGTCCACATGTTAAATATGATAAATGTCTATGATATCAATGTATATGATGTGAATTTTGGATAGAATCTATGTAAATATGATGATAATGCGAGGTATAAGCAAGCTATGCAATTTCATATATCATGTATGAATGCAAGTGGCGATACTAAGTTAAACAGGTTCTATAGTGCACGTGGCATGGCAATTACCAAAGGCGTGTGTGTCACATGGATAGTGCGCGTGCAACAGATGCCAATGGTAATGGTGTTCGTGTCCTACGAAGTGATATCGCATAAGTATAGATGAATGTCCATGCAATCTAATATACGATTAGCTATAAGGGTATGCAATGTACATAAATGGATAAGCTAGCTAACAATATAAATCTTGCATAAAGTAGGGTAATCCTAACTAGGGGCGCATCGCGCCATCCAGACGATTACGCCATAGATGAATACATCTACTCACCTGAAATCCCCGCTAATCCGATCCGACCACCGCCTTGCCTTTACGTGTCGTGTCCGATGTTTCCCCGACCGATCCTATATTTGCACAACCCCAAGCATAAGATTACAAAACCTAAAACGATGCAAGTCACAATATACAATTATCGACGCTCTCGAATTAAACATAACATCCACTCGGTGCGCGGGAAAACGCATGAAAATCGCTAATCTTTAACTAGAATCGTCATTTCGGGGAAATCGACAAAACTAAAACCCGACTAGACGAAACCCCGCGTTCGCGCACTCTAAAAGTCATATACGAAGCTAATTATATCGCTAACATAACGCAATTTGATCGCATTCTAATTTTTGTAAAAATCTAGTAAGCAAATTTCAAACCGATTCGATGCAAACGTCGCAATTTAACGATTTAGCGAGCGTAACCTTACGCAATTAACCACTCTAATCAAATAGGTAACCAAAGCCCTAAATTAACTCTAACAACCATGCTTCAAACCCTAGTTCAACACCAAAACCCATTCTTGATTTTCATGAACAAGAATTTACAACTAAATTAATACTTCAAAATTGAATTTTAGCACACATAAACTACAAGTTAACAAACTAGTTTAGAATTTCACCTCACAAATGGAACCCTAGCATGATCAAGCCACCAAAGAAGCCTCCTTTCTCCTAGTTTTGAACTAAATTTGGTTGAGGAGAAAGTGGATTAGGGTTTGGCTTTGAATTGGAGAAGAAAATGGTGAAATTTTTATGGATTTTGATGTGAAATGAAGCAAGAAAGAATGAGAAAAATGGAGGAGGGCTGCAGCTCAAGCTCGGCCAGAGCTAGAAGGTGAGGGAGAGTGAGGGAAAAATGTAGAAGGTTCTAAGAAAAAGTCACTCTCAAATGTATATAATGCTTAACATAACAATTTTTACAAAAAAACCCCTTTTTACTTCATTTTTTTCACAAATTTCCAACCATAAAACCACAAATCTTGCAAGTCATGATACAATTTTATTAACACCATATTTTAGCTTATAAAGATTGCTAATTATGAAATTTACCTAATTAAATTTGTATTTATCACTAATTTAATGTATTTTAAAAAGCCTAAAATAATATAAAAAAATTAATTACGAATTTTTTTTATTTAACTAGAAAATTATAAGTGACATTTTAGTGACAAAATTATAGTAATATCTTATCTAAATTTTGTATAATTAGGTCTACAATGAAAAAGTATCTATTTTGACTTTTTACGGAAAAAGCCGAAAAATTAGCCGATTACCGAAAAACTGCCTAAACGATTTTCGAAAGGTTACATTACCAACGGTGTGGGTGTAGCATACAAATCAGTGCTCGTGCAATATGAACCGTCAGTAATGTGTTATATCCAACAGGTACAAGTCAAGGTACAATAGATATACTATGCAATGACGTTCATATGAAATCAACTAATATGCAATAACATGCAGGTAACATATCATATCAGCCCCGATGCAAAACGCCATACGGGCGATTTCACCGTAGATGTAAATCTACTCACCGATGGTCTCGAGCTATGAAAATCCGACCATCTCCTTCCCCTTGTTCGCAGCGCCCGAAGTCCCCGCCTGCGAAACTAAAATTTTACAAATATATCGCATAAGCTAAATATCCAACATCAACGAAAAGACATCGAAACGCAAGAATAACGCCCTGAAAAATGCACTGCACACTTAGCGCATATATCGCGCACGACATCGGCCAAAAACCCTAACTAGAGTCGCTAAACTACAAAACACCAAGTCTAGACTCCGATCGTCCCTATCGCGCAACACAACACAAATAGTTACGAGGAATAAAATAGATATAACCTCGCAACGACCAATCGAAGCCACGTCGGAAAACCCCGAAACCTAGTAAGCAACTTATCGTAATATTTCGCACTAATTTCAAGCTAACGCATATCTAGCGATTACAAACACCTTATAATAGCTTAATTAAGCTATCTAAACCATTCCTATATTTTTAACACTTGCTAAATAAGTTTTAGCAAAATCCTAGTAAGCAAAATTGCATAATTAAACAAAGTATTCATTAGCAATAATTATCATTTTCTACTAGGTTAATCTTTTCCTAATCACAAATTAACACTTTAATTAACATTAAACACTTAATAAAGCTTTACACAAATCTTGAATTTCATATCAAATTATTGGTAATTAAATTATCGTGGATTAATTTAAACATGAACTTTAAAGCTATATTTAAGCATTTAAATAAGCTAGCTTAAACATTTAATCACAATAAAAGATTTGGGTTAGGATTTTTATACCTCATAAACAAGATCTCAATTTTGCAACATCACCAAAATTAACCCTCCAAAATGATGCTTTTTCATAAAGATCCGAGATAGATTAGAGACGAAGAATAATGGGAAATGATTTATTTATGAATTTGTAGGTTTATTTTGGGATTTTTGATAAATTTTTGGACCTCAAAAATGAAGAAATGAGAAGGGAAAGAGTAGAGGGCAGCAAGGGGAGTGCACGGCCATTGAAGAAGGGGGGGTTTGTGCAAAGTGTATGGAAAATTCTAGCAAGAATTAGCAATAAATGCTTCATTAAATGCATTTTGCAACCTTTCATTCATTTTCTTTTCTTTTTAATTCACAACCTTTTGAACTCTAAAAATATCTAGATATTTAAAAAAGAAGCTTCCAAAATTTTCTAGTGATAAGATTTAGTTTATTCTTAAGAGAAGAAATTTCCCGATTTACGTGCACAATTTACCGATTAAAATAATATTTTACTTGGGAAAAATTCTATCTGAACCAAAACCTCCCATATACTCCCAAAATTTGCGCACTAGCTTTATTTTAGCTAAACTAGGTGCCGTCAAGTTTATACGGACGTTTGATCGAAATCGGGTTAAAACGAAAAATACCGACTATTTTGCCCTAAAACGGAAAAATTCGCATAACGATTTCTAAAACGTTACATTGATGGAGTTTCTAGATAAAACTGAAATAATAAATAAACAATGGTGGTCCTGATGCAAAGAACCCACCTACCAAAGCAATCACCCGGAAGGAACAGTATGCCAGCAAAGCCGCAACGAAACCTGTATGGCAAAACCTGCAAGGAACTGTGGCACAACATGGGTGAGTTGCCAACTCGCGGGTAGAAAATATCTACGAGTAGAAATCGCATGCATAACGCATCCTAGGTCATATCAGGTACTATCCTCAAATAATATTCTGATCCATCTCCATAAAAGTGCAATACCACGTGCTCATGTCAGTGCCTCAGATAGCAACATATAAAATATATGATGTATGAATGCATTCCGAATGAAAACAGAATATATCATGATTGAGACAACTATTTTCTTTAATCAATAAGATTTCTATATGTATATCAACCAAATATCATCAATGAAAGCAACAGAGAAATCAGTGTTTGCATCGACACAAAACATAAGTCTCAGTATCTCAATATCAAATCTCAATATCTCAAATCTCAGATCTCAAATATCAATATCTCAGGCATCTGTATCATCTGCGGGATCGACCCGCGGGCTCCGGCAGAACGGATCAGCTTGTATCCATATCATCACTCCGTCTGTTATCCTCCGGATAACCGACGAGTCCAAATAATATCACCGGTAGGTAGTGCTCCCCTGCCAGGCTCATCGAATACAACTCGAGCTTCTTACCCCGGGTTACCAAACCGGGCCCACCATGTAACCGAGACGGTTCTTCCAACTCCTCGAATCGGGTCTCGAAATCCAACAGCAATCATGAAAACTCATGGTGGACGACTCATAAATCATGAGAAAACCGCAATTTGTATTTTAAAATGATGATACTAAGCTTTTATTAAATTCTTGCGGTTTTCCCCCAAATCCAGAAATCTTATGTAAATCCGAAATCATCAAAATCATGATACCAATAAACAGTGAATACCGGCAAAAATCTCAATAATACTGCATAACCAATGAATATATGGATGCATCTGATATCATGCAATAATTAAGCTAGCATATGAAAGCTATAACATGTAGCAATTATCAGTTAGCAAGCTATGTCACTGAAATAGTATTTTCTAAAGTGTACGTGAGATGGCAATTACCGATGATGATGTGTGTAAGCCGACAAGTAAGTGTATGTGGAACATACGCATCATCGGTAATGGTGCAGGTGTCCTGACAGCATGATCTCAATAATGGCAAATGGATGTACAATATAAACATGCAAATGCGATGCGAATAGTAATAATATGGGGGAGCTGAATAATAAACACAATGATAACTAATCTGCATTTATATAAATATGAGTCATACAGTGGTGCCATTTGAAATAACACGAATCGTGGTGTTTTGAAAATAAGGGCTACGGTGTTTTTAAGAAAAGATATATCCTTTGAAATGTCCGTAGAATCCCTTGTCCCGTCATTAAAATACACACGATTAGTTAGTTTTTGAAATAGGTATAAGTCGAATCTAATCTATCATTTACAAGTACATTACGGGGCCAAACTAAACAGACTGATCGAAAGGTAAGGAAACCGCCTAACATCTGAGTCGATACATATATATACATATATTAGTCGGTAATGCCGCCTCAATAGTATCCCATACGATACCCTAATACAATATGACATCCTCGAGTTAAGAGTGTGGATCTATCATCAATATAGCTCGTATGCTAAATCCGTCGTACGGCATCCCAAATCTGGGTACGGGTCAATGTCACATCAATCGCACTATTCATCTGGTATCCTCTTTATCAATTATCATGATCGGGGGTACAGATCCACGTCTAGTACAATACTGATACTACATATGTAATGCATGCGTGTGTATGAAAACACCACGCCTAAAGAACCCACTAAAATATCATGTCGTATCTCAAATACGAACCATATCAAATCACCGATCTCATCGCCCTAAGCCCAATCTCATCGACTCATCTCCAATCCTAAGTACATGTCCTCAAAATCCATGTATATGTATACATATATATATATATATATATACGTACATACATATATATATATATACATTTATATATATATATATATATATATACATATCCCCATATATGCATAAGTAAAATAATGTATGCATGTGTGGGTGTACGTGTGGGTAAAAACCTATTCTAGGGTTCGCGACTACGAAGCTAAACTAAGCTACTTCTAACTATCCTAAACTAAACCATAAACACAAAATCATATCTTGATAATCATCTTCGTATCATAAAACACCTATATAAACATATATATATAAACTATACTACGGATTGGGGGGGTGTTATACGCCATCCACCTGACTTCCCCCGTAGATATAATCTACTCACCTGATCTTCACTCGCCGGTGCCGACATCGCCATGCGCTTTCTTGTGGCCTTGAAGTCCACATGGGGGTACCTACATGTTACAACGTATCGTATCGCATAAAAACCCAATTCAAAATCGAAACGGCATACGAAAACCAAATCGGCACGCATATCACGCATAGGTCAAAACCTATCGCCTACGCATGCAAGAATAGCCAAACTAACCCTCGATGTCGATGTACAAATGTCAAACCATCAAGAAAAACTCAAACGCACCAATCGTGATTTCACAACTCACTAATTGCTATAAGAAATAGGGTGCAATTCATCAAACCTTAAAATTAACCAAATCAATTTATTTCCAAAAAGCCTAGTAAGCGGTCATTAACCGTTTTAAAACAAATCTTGATATTTTGGCAAAACTAGTGGCCACAATATTCACTAATTATCTTAATTAGGCCACATAAACATTTACTAGATTTTTAATCTTGCTAAATTTCATTAAACCAAAACCTAGTTAGCACAAATACCCTTTTTGTTCAAAACTTGATGTTTTAACCAATATAAATATTTTAACAAATTTTAGTGGCCATAATGCTCACTAATTAACTCAACTAAGTCACACAAACCATTTCTAAATTTTTCTCTCTTCTAATTATATTAATAACAAAAACCTAGTTTGCAACAATTATGAAATTGGAAAATTTTTGAAGCAACAATTAGCAATAAACAATAAGATTACATTTTGCATGTCCTAAGATACAAAAATACATCACATAACTATGCACAATTGATCACAACTCTAACTCCAAAACAAAACCCTCACTTGAATTTCCAAATTCGAAATTAAAACCTAATTAAGCAACATGATTATTTGAATTGAAGTAATTAAACATCAAGTAACAATTTGGTTTAAGATTATACCTCCAAACCATGAGATCAACCATGGAACTAAGCCTCCAAAATTCTAACTTTTCCCTAACATCCATACTAGATGGGCTAAGGTAAAATGGGTAGGGCTTGGATTTTGAGTTTGCTTTGAATTTGTGTGTTTATTTGTGGATTTTTTGATAAGGAAATGAGGATTTTTGGCAATGGAAATGAGAGGAAAAAGAATTGGGAGGGCTGCTGAATTTCCAAAAGTGAGAGGGAGAGGGGAGTTGTGTGGATGGTGTTGCGAGGTCAACAATTTGTCAAAGTCAACAAACCGATACTTATATGTTTATTCTTTCATTTTAAATTCATTGTTTTCTTTCCTTTTTAACTTGAATTGGGGAAAACTTTTTTTTTTGGGGGGGGACGGGTCTTCCTACAATATCGGCCAGCCCATAGCGTGTGTGTGTGTGTGTGGAAATTCCAAGTCAAAACAACCCCTTCAAAACTCATTATTGTATCCTACATCAATTTCTATTTAAATTTATTTAATCTTGCATTTTATAACATCTAGAACCATAAGGAAATTTTTTGAAGAATGAATATGTTACAAACTAGATTCTAGCTTATCATGGTTCATAGAATTTGTATTAACCCATTCCAATTTGTAATTATCACTAATTAAATGTATTAATGACGGCTTAAAATAATATTAAAATAATTAATTTCGGGAAATTTTTCAGAAATTTAAAAATTTTGCAAGTGCCTCAATAAACACCAAATAGTAGCAATTACAACCTAGAATATGTATATTTGATTTTATATTAAAAGATATTTATATCTTGATTTTTACGGAAAACACCCGTTATTTTACCAATTAACCGAAATTTCACCTGAACGATTTTTCAAAACGTTACAACTTCTCGAGTATCGCTGCACCGCTGACCGGACTAACCAGGAAGGGAGTTCCTTTTCTTTTGACTGCGGCATATGAGCTGAGTTTTCAGCAGTTAAAGACTCGGTTGATGACTGCACCAGTTTTATCTTTACCTTCTGGATCGAGCGGCTTTGTCGTTTACTGTGATGCTTCTTGAGTAGGGCTCGGTTTTGTATTGACGCAGCATGATTGAGTTATCGCTTATGCTTCCCGTTAGTTGAAGAAGCACAAGCAGAATTATCCCACTCATGATCTTGAGATGGCCACGGTGGTCTTTGCTCTTAAGATTTGGAGACATTACTTGTACGGGGAGTCGTGTCAGATTTTCATAGACCACCATAGCTTAAAGTACATATTGAAGTAGCGGGATCTGAATTTGATACAGCGCCATTGGATAGAGCTTGTGAAGGATTATGATTGTGAGATCCTTTATCACCCGAGCAAGGCAAATGTGGTAGCTGATGCTTTGAGTCATAGGCCCGGGGGTAGCTTGTCCCAGTTGGGCGCAGTTCAGAGACAGTCTTCTGTAGATTGGCAGATCATGTGCGACGGTAGGGTACAGTTTGAGTTCACTTCCACTGGGGGACAACTTACTCATGTCCGCGCCCGTCCACATCTACTTGATCGTATTCGTGAGGCACAGCCCGACGATGCCCGTTTGTTTGAAATTCTTGAGCATGTTCGGCAGGGTAGAGATTCGGAGTTTGAGATTGATGACCAGGGTGTGCTACATTTTGGGACTCATTTGTGTGTACCTGATACTGATGGGTTGAGACGCGAGATCCTAGAGCAGGCATATCAGTCAGCTTATATTGTTCACCTAGGTTCCACAAAGATATATCGTGACTTGAGAGATATTTACTGGTGGGTAGGGATGAAGAGTGATATTTCGGATTTCGTTTCGAGGTGTCTGACTTGTCAGCAAGTCAAGGCTGAGCATAAGAGACCGGCAGGAGAGTTGCAGCCTTTACCCATTCCGGAGTGGAAATGGGAACAGATTTCCATGGATTTCTTTGTGGGACTACCCAGGTCCAGTCGAGGGTATGACTCCATTTGGGTGATTATTGACCGGTTGACGAAAGTGGCTCACTTCCTTCCAGTGAAGACCACTTTCGGTTATCCTCAGTATGCTCAGTTGTATATTGATGAGATTGTGTGTTTGCACGGTGTTCCCACATGCATCGTATCCGACAGGGGCACCCAGTTCACTAGTCGTCTTTGTCAGAAGCTTCAGGAAGCTTGGGGTACCCGATTGAGTTTTAGCACCGCTTTCCTTCTGCAGACCGATGGTCAGTCAGAGCGAACTATACAGAGTTTGGAGGATATGCTTCGTGCGTGCGTGCTCGATTTTGGTGGCAGTTGGGATCGTCACTAGTTATTGATAGAGTTCTCCTACAATAACAGTTATCAGGAGACGATTCAGATGGCACCTTTTGAGGCTTTGTATGGTAGAAAGTGTCGATCGCTAGTCTGTTGGACCGAACTCAGCGAGAGTAGGATTTTGGGACCCCAGCTAGTTCAATAGACTACGGAGAAGATCCAGTTGATTCAGGATAGGATGAGAGCAGCCCAGTGCAGATAGAAGTCTTATGCCGACCGTCGTCGTTCACAGTGGGGGATCATGTATTCCTTCGGATTTCTCCGATGAATGGCGTGATGAGATTTGGGAAGAAAGGGAAGCTTAGTCCCAGATTTATAGGTCCTTTTGATATCCTTGAACGAGTTGGTACCGTTGCCTATCGTTTGGCACTTCCGCCCCGTTTTCCGGATGTTCACCCCTTATTCCATGTATGGATGCCGCGCAAGTACCTTCATGACCCTTCTCACATGATTCAGCACCAGAACGTTCAGCTAGAGCGCGATCTTTCGTTCACAGAGTAGCCGGTAGTTATATTGGATAGGCAGGTGAAGAAACTTCGGTCAAATGCCTTGCACTCTGTGAAGGTTCTTTGGCGTTGCCCGAATAGTGAAGAGGTCACTTGGGAGGCTGAGAGCAAGATGCAGAAGAAATTCTCTCATCTCTTTGAAGGTACGTATAGTAAGATTTTTAAATTCGGGGACCGAATTTCTTTAAGGGGGAAAATTGTAACAAATTAGAATGTGATTAGTGTTAATTAAGCGATAATACAGGTTTTTAGTAAAAAGTTAATCAAAATAGTTTTCACATAGTTTATAAAAATTTATTAATATTTTATTATTATTTATATCGGGCTTGCACACACTTGTGCAAGTTAACCTAGGGTTAATTAGTTTTAACCATACTTAAGTAGCCATGGCACCCTAACCCCATTCCAATAAGTTTATGTAATTATTTAAACAATTTATTTTTTAAAATAAGGGTTTGATTAGGGTTGACTTGAGAGAGAGAGAGAGAGAGAGAGTTGATAATGGAATGATGAAGCATGGGGCAAGCATAGGGTGTATTTAAAGAAGAGAGAGAAGGGGAATGGCTACTCTCACCCTCTCATTCTCTCATCCTCACCTCACACTCCTCATTCTCTTCTCATTCTCTCATTCTCACTTATTTCTTAATCTCATTTTTCCTCTCCCATCAACTGAAACCCTAACCATTTCTTCACCAAACCTAACCAAATCACCACTAAACCTCACTAAAACCCTTCACAAAGTCAAGTTAAGCCAGTAAGATGACTTGGAGCATGGAAAGTTAGGGTTATTGAGCAAGTGTGGGAAGGTAACGATCTCTAACTGTTAATTAGGTGTTTATAATGTTGTGTTGCTTAGTAGTTGTTGTTTAGAACACTAATGATATAGTTTTGTGCACATATCATATTTTTAGTGTCATTTTGGGGTCACTGTAATCTGCTATCACCATGAATCTTTACTGTAAAATCTACTAACGTAGTAGTGTTGTACTAGAGGCCCTAAGTGTTCACCTGAAACCCTGACCCCACCATTCACTGTTCATCCGGAGAGATCAGGCCAAATTCCGGCGTCGCCGGCCGTATAGGGACCTGGGAAGTTGTGGTTTTTACGGTAGATGTCTGTAGGTATTTTGGGGTGTTTGGTACTGCTTGATTTTTGAGTGTTGACAGTAGGCAAAATCTGGCACCACCTAGCTAATTTTAGGTGTTTTGGAAAAGTGCGATACGATGGATCCGATTTAGTTTAAGTGTTTCTGGTAGTTTGCAGTCGTGGATTTGTTTTGATGATGTCGCTACACACGTTAGCCCTAAGCGAACCCTTTTGTAGCTTAAGGGAACCGATTCGTTAATTGGCGTTGTGTTCGTTTATTATTGGATAGTTTGCTAAATCCACACGTTATTGTGTTGTGTGTTAATAGGATCGCAGGGGGGGACTTTAGACACTGCGAAGAAAGGAAAGCAGGTGGTTGGATTTACCTAGCTCGAGATCATCAGTGAGTAGGTTTAACATCAACGGGGAAATCGCCTGTATGGCGTTAAGCGTCGAGGGCTAGATATAATATTATAGCCATATGTTATATGTATATGAGTTGATTGTGCATGGGGATCATTGCATACCATTACTTGTTGTGCCTTGACGTAGTACTCATTGGACACTGCATCATTACTGACGGTTCATGTTGCACGGGCACTAAATTGTATGCTACACACACCGTTGATAATTGCCATGACACACACAACATATACACATATGTGGTATTATATTCGTTATTGACATTGAGACGTTGATTCTTGCTCTTTTGCGCATATGAAATGTATCATGCATACATACCTACATGCATACACACATACCTTGCTATAGCTACATATACACCTTTATATGATGTTGCATTTAATTTTGGAGAATATGGGAACCGCATGATATTATTTAAAAACGAGATTCATTTAAAAGAGCGGTTTTCCCTTGATATGCTCATATTACTGTTCTATGTTGCATACATCATATTTCATGGATTTACGCACTGAGATACGGATTTCTTATGATTTATGGATTTGAGAATCGTGGTGATATTTCAAGAAAGTATGCATTGTTTTGAAAACCCGGTTTCTCTTGATATGATATTTCGATGAGTCCACCATGAGCTTTCTCGGTTCTGAGATTTGTGTTAGAAACCCGATTCGAGGAGATGGATGATCCATTTGCGGGTTCATGGTGGACCCGGTTGTAGGGTTCCTAGGCACTCTAGTGAAGTCTCACAAGTGATCAAACATGCACAAATAAAATTTTACGGGTGCCTACAAACCCGACTACGGATCGTTTACTAGATATTTAGGCGAAACAAGCAAACTAGTTATCATTTTAACTAAGGGAACGGATATACAACCTTTGTAGATCCGGTCCACCACCTCCACGGCTCCGCAATGAAGTCCCCTCGCTGTCTAAATCATGTCTTGGGCTCTAGCGTCGGCATCATCGATGAATGGGCGGGCTTGATCGTCGGTTCGATGCCGAAGATGATCTACGTCGAGGCATCGCTAGAACAAGCTCCAACTTCACCAAGTCGGAAAAACTTGTGAAGGAAACACCCTATAATACTTGGCAAGAGGTAGAGGATGAAGAAATAGGAGTTGGGTTGACTTTAGATTTGGATTTCACACACTTTTTCATCAATCACCATTGATGTAGCAAGCTTATTTCATGGTGAAAGAAGATGAAGAAGAAGAAGATGATATGATAACCTTTTTAAAAAGAAAAGAAAATATAATACTTATCATATCATTAACCTTAGTTAGGTGTAGAGAATTGACTAAGGTTAATTTGAAGAGTTAGGGTTAAGAAAAAAGACAAAATGGTTACTTAGTCAAAGTTTCAAGAAACTTCAACTACAAACAAAATAAGCCACCATTTCATTTTCTTTATCATTTTCTTTTTCCAAAATAAATAAATTAATAAATAAGAAAAAGAAAACCCTAATCTTAATCTTAACCATGGTCAAATTCTTTACACTAACCCTAGCTTGCATGTATCATCAAACATGATACAATCATGTGCACAAAATATATCACATAGGCAATGTGCACAAACTAAGTGAGTGAATCCATTTAAAGTGAACCAATACTAGTTAATGCAAAGCAATATATCAAATATATAATTATACATTAAATCATTAAATCAACACATGATTCAATGATCCGGTCATGTCGAATATAACCGGCCAGTATCCTATGTATCGGCTTATCGAATCAATCCTTGATTCGATAACTAGGTTATATCGCATATAACCAATCGATACATAGATCGCGAGAATGGAATACGGTATCACATACACGCATTATTCTCGGTCCCGCACATATCTCATATGCACTCCTATTTCGTTTCGCTTGAGCCAGGAAACCTCTGTGTAGGACTCTAAAGACTCGTCAATACGTCGGCAGCAGATGATGATCATATCAAGCATCCACAAGCCGCAAGCGGTCTGCTAAACGTAACGGCCACCCGGGTATTGAGCGATCAGAAGATCGACGAGCAATCCCGCTCACACTCCTGCAAATCCAACCAGTAACACTTACCGTACGGTCCGGTCTGTTCGTCTGATATGTCGCATATCTCGCCTAGGGGTGGTAAACGTCAGACCCAAGTAGCTCGATAAGTCATGCCGACTTGAGGTCCATAACATTCGTGAAACTACTGATAACTCTTACCAGTATATCACTGCAACCCTGGCCAGGGATTTCCTGTTATGGCCAGTCGAGCATAGCACAACATCAACCCCCAATACCGAGAGAGACGAATCCCCTCCTATCGCTCATTGCCTCCATGTGAATCGGGACTGTACCCAAAAACCACCTATTTGCACGACTCAGTAGAGCCGTGGTAGGGTGGAAATCAAAGCACAGTGGGAGACACACAAGACTCTATGACGATCTCGGGTCAACAGACTAAGCTGTACCAGTGTCACCAGAGAACTGCCATCTGACGTGAGGTATAATACCATCTGGGAGTTCTCGGCGAGTCCGTTCAGTGTACCCAGTTTCCACTGAGCACCCGCATACCATCTTCGATGTCAAACACCAATGGATATGGGATCATCCATCGCCCATCGCATGGGTCGAGAAGATATGTGCTAGTCTACTCTGGAATATCGATGCCCCGTCTCGATATTCCCTCGACTAGGAACATTTCAAGGATGTACTCATGGACTACCCAGGCCCCACTAGTATGATCTACATCATAGTCCTAGAAGTCGAGTACACATCCTATGGGCTTTATCAACATGTAATCAGAGAGACAGAAAGTATACATGTTAAGATAAAGTGCAACCAGATAGCATACTATCATGTCGAGCAAGAAAGTCCTCCCTATGTATGTCCAAGCATCCACTACAATATACATCCAATATACAGTAATGGCCTCTAGGGCATACATATAACTAACAATCTCCCACTTGCACTAGGGCCATCTGTAGCAGTGGTTGTAGTATCTCATACTCAACCATCCCATAAAAGTCTCTCTCTGGGAACACGCCTTCGTGAGTGGATCCGCTGTGTTGTCCTCTGAGTCTACTCTCCAAACCTCGATCTCCCTGGAGATCAACTATCTCCATGATCAGGTGATGCTGCCTCAGAATATGTCTGGGTCACTGATGGGACCAGGGTTCCAGGGCCAAAGCCACACTTCCATTGTCATACAATGGTAGGAACCTAGTTCATCTTATGAACCAATATACACCCAAACTTCCTCTTTGGTAGTATCTTCAATAGCGATGTTACCAGCCTTTATCGTCTAGTTTGCCACGGTATCTAGCTTGGAACTCTTCCAACATACCGTCCCTTTATCGAGGGTAAGGACAGTGCCTGTGACTGACATTCAGTCGTCTTTATCACCCTGGAACACTTCCAGTGATTCTCCCCAGGATCGATTGATACAATTTCACTATACCTAGTGAGAACTCTAATATCCCTTTAGATCTATCTCATAGGTCCAAATCTCAGGATTTAGGAGGTATCATCGTTATCCTATTTGGAGAATCCTTGTGATAATAGGAGATTGATCGATCGTAGTATAGGAAACTCATTTCCTATCAAGAGTATGTTGTCTACGTACAATACGAAGATGACCACCTTACTCTCTACTACCCTTTTGTATATACAAGGTTCGTCTACCATTTTGATGAAGTCAAACACTTTGACTATCACATCAAAACAGACGTTCCAACTCCGCGATGCCTGCTTCATTATGTAAAGCAACTTGCACACGTTTCCGCTGCTCCCACTGTTTACGAAGACCTCTGGCTGTGTTCTTATAGACGTTCTCTTCTAAATCAGTATTTAGAAAAGCAGTCATGGCACCCAACCGCCAGATATCGTAGTCATGGTATGTAGCCGTGGTAAGTAGGATCTGGATAGACTTAAGCATAGTCACTTGGAAAAGGTTTCATCATTATCCATGCCTGGTTGATGACTAAAACCTTTAATAAGCCTAGCTTTGAAAGTCTCAACTTTTCCATCTACACCAAGTAATCTTCTCAAGATATACTTGCCCTTGATGGGGATTTAACCCTTCAGATATCGCAACCAAAGTCCATACTTTGTTGGTGTATATGGATTCCATCTCAGATCGCTAAGCATCCAGCCATTCTTACAGAGTCCCTACTCTCGATGGCCTGCTCGAAACTAGTTGGGTCATCATCTCATGATGCAATCCTTACTCCCACTGTCATCGAGAAACCGAGGTATCTCTCAGCGGATGAGGAACCCTACTAGATCGGCGGAGAGGCTGAGGTTCGTCGGGAACTATAGAATCTTATGGTTCTGTCAAATCATCAACTGCAGTTTTGTATAGCTGGAACCTTTCCAGTTCTACAGAACTGATCCTGCCTCGATTTTGTCCGGATTTTGCTTTTGGCATAGGACGGACAATCCTAAATCTTAACTAACTTAAGAGATAGGCTCTTCCCATACCATATCTCATATGGAGTGGTAGGCACTGATTTGAATCGAACCTTATTCAATAGGTATGCAACTTCTCAAGTGCATAACCCCAAAAGGAAACAGGTAACTCAGCAGTACTCATCATAGAGCACACCTTATCATATAGGGTGTGATAGCCCCGCCCCGATATACCATCGTGCTATGGTGTATACGGAGGAGTAATGCTGAGAGAGAATCTCATTCTCCTTTATAATAGTCCAGGAATTCTATGCACAAGTATTCTCCTCCCTGATCTCATCATAGGACATAATACTTATACCCGGTTATTGGTTCTCTACTTCTAACTTATATTCTGTGAATACCTCAAAAGCTTCGGACTTATGTTTCAGCAGGAACATACGACTGAATCTTGAGAGATTATCAGAGAATATAATGAAGTATAAAGAACCAGTCCTGGCATGTGTAGACAAGAGACCTTACATACATCATCATGTATCAGTCCCAAGAGTTCATTAACTCTTTTTCTGTTTCCAGTAAACGGAGCTATGGTCATCTTATCTTTGTGACATGACTGGCAAGTTTCACAAGATGTAAATTCAAACTGATTTAAATATACATCTAAATGTAACTTCAGCCAGTCGGGTCGCATTGATATGACCTAGTCTACAATGCCTCAAGAAGGATTCGTTCATTTCTGAAGTCTTCCTCTTGTGTGTGTTCTGAATACTAAGAACTGTAGTTTGATTTAGAACGTTAATGCTTTTAGATAGCGTGCCTGAACCGATCAACTTTTGATATAGGAAGTGTTCAAAACATTATCCATCAATACAAAATTATATCGTTTCTTTACTAATAAAGAGACTGATATGATTTTGTATATCAGGTTCGGTATCTAATAGCATTTGTTCAGAATCAATGTATTCGTAATACAGGGTGACAGTGACCAACAGACTTGGCTGCAACACTTGCCCCGTTTTCTGTCTCATGAAACTTATCACCCGTTCTCAGTTTATCTACCCTCTTGTAGCCTTATGTAACAGATTACATATCTGGGATCCTGATCCGGTATCATATACCCAGGATTTAGAGGATACTGAGAAACAGTTCTTTGTAATGAACACACCCGAAGGAGTTGCATCATATGCACTTTCTTCGTTTGGGCGGCATAGGAATTCTGGTATTCCCCAATTTCCTGCTCTGTCTTATAACAATTATAAGTTGGAGCGGGACCAACGTTCCCCAGCTCAGTATAACAAGTGGGTTCGGTCAATATATCCGTATTATTATCTTGATTAAGGCGTGATATGGTCGCTACCAGGAGAGAGAGAGAGAAGAAAACACTATGCGTGCGCTCTTGCAAGATCAGATTGGTTATATATTTTATCTAATCAGGATGGCTCCCACTGTTTTTATCAAATCTTCCTTCAAACCTTAAAATGAAAGACTAGCTGGGATTAATTACACTCTACAAGTTCGCCAACCTTTCAGCCAGGCCAGTGTCGGTACTTTGAGGGAGGTTCCCCGTGCTTTCGCACGGACCTAATTACAGTAAACCTCGTTTTCCCAGAGGCGTAACCCCGTTGACACCTTTCTAGACACCTACTTGATCGGCTAATTGTAAAGTGTAAAACTCTCCCAGGAGTAACAATTACTCGCAGTGGGTATCGGGATCCAACTATCGCATAGAAGGTATGCAATCTCATTGCAAGTTTCAACACTTGAAACTCCCGATAAAGGTTTTTACCCCTAGCACCTATGACCTTAACTATGGTCAACAAATCATAAGTACTAGTCAAGTTCTACCCGTCATTTCGTGATTAATTAGACCCACCAACATGACCCTTAACTAAGGTCAACAAAGTCATGCGACTGTCCTAACTAATCGCATCATATGCGGTGTAGGAAGACATCACTTAGCTACCGTACACTGTACCTTGACTATGGTCAACAAACACAGCACGAATACTAAGTACTCTACTTCCTAAAATGATGGAGGGTTGCGGCTGGTTTTTGTGAAAACCTTTAACGCTTTGAACTTGATCTCGTTGCGGAATCAAATGGTTTTTAAATGGAATGTTTTTGAGGCTTTTCTAGTTTTGCTAAAGGGGTCACTCCCGGTGAAGGGATCGTCGGCCCTTTCCTCGTCGAATGAGGTGCGGGATATATCATATATATCGCTGTGCAAAGCAGAAACTATAGAAGCGATCAAAAGACAAACCGAGGGTTGTAACATCTGCCAGTTATTGCTAAAGGAGTCACTCCCGGTGAAGGGATCTCGGTCCTTTCCTTATCGAATAAGGTGCAGGATGTTCTATAATGAACACCGCGATGCAAAGCAAGAACTGTAGCTACCTGTTTTATTTTGAAATTCGATTCCACAACATCAATTAGGTTTATTTTCTTTCATTAATCTCTTTAATGAATATCCCATCATTTAAGTCCACCTAACCATCACAGATAAATATAACGTACGCTTATGCCATCCGCATTCGCCTCGATGTCCCGTCTGCACCGTTAGGTTAGGTAACTAACGCCAGAGCGAGGCAGGGCTAGCGCGGGTGTAAAACATAAGCAACGTCTATATAATATATCATATATACTATATATAATACCTGTCACAGAACATCACATGATCACAGATAAATCACAGAAGAAGAAACATATGAAATATTGGATATACTAGGACGTCCGTGTTTTCAATACGAGCCAGTATAAAACACGGATTCCACGGTCGTGATGAATAGCCAATCCCACACCCCTAGACCCCTACGAGAGCGGCAAGTAACCCTACCAATTCTAGGGTTAGGAGACCCGGACTCGACTCCTCGAGTTGGTCTCCCACTGGACCCCAGAACCCGGTTAGTTGTGCTCCCCTCCTTGGGTCTATCCTAGTGCAGAAAAGTAAATAATATACAACGGGTGACGGCTTCCGAAACCTGGAAGTGCCCCAATAAAAGAATATTACATACAAGTTTTTACATGAATGAAAAATGAAAAACACTCATCTCACATAAAAACCCCCGGCTATTCAAACACGACGATCCAATATAACATATCCAGCAACACATAATATCACATGTCATCAACGTAAGTAAATATGCGCATCCCAATTGTCGTTGACATATAGCAACGAGACCGGCGATATCACATATTACACTTACGGTCACAGAAAAGAAAGTGTAAAACTACAACAGTTGGAATCCGCAACCTCCTCAGACATCGCATGCCTGACCAAATGAAATACTTATACATCGCATGCCTAAAAATTATAAAACCCGCATTTTAGTCTCAAAGTCGAAAACACTTTTCAATATCAAGTCGGGAAATTCAACAGGATTCCCGACATTCTGATCGAATGCTCGTCGCAAACTTCAGTAGACGGCCGCACCCCTGACGCCGTCGACAAAGTGCACCAAGGCGGAACACCGCTACCGCGAGCACCCGAACGGATGCTTTCGGCGACGGGGTTCTCCTACAGTCACTTGGTCGGGGCTATGGGGTGAGGCTGTCTATTAAGTTTACCCGGCGAGTATCCGCATACGCTACGTGATTGCGACGGACTTTTGATCACATCAAAATTCCGTGGCAACCGATCAAGTGAGACTAAACTGCTACGTTTATAATATTCATTCTGTTATCTCATAACTATTTGCGAATTCCAATTATTGTATCACATTCCGGATAAATAGAAAATGCTAAACTTTTCGATCGAACAATCGAACACCCAAGTTTTCCCGATACTACTCAACACATGAAATAAGTCTAACAACATTCAGTTCGTGCCTCAGTAGCAACGGTCCTGCCGTAGAAGGGTCAAGCCAACGCCTCACATGTGGCACGCCGTACTGCCCCAAACCCGAAGGTTCAAAGGGCAGTTCAAGACGGTCACATAATCGAGTTAAGGTTTGTTGTCTTCTAGAAGGTCCATCGCGTTACTTGCACTACTTAGAACGTCGTTAAACTACGGAAAAGTCCAACAATTGGAAATTTCCCGGTAGGGAAAAAGTTGGGTATTTATATCCGGTCGAACTTTTTAACATATTCTAAAAATTATCCGGAAACGCACACCGACAAAATTAGACAGTCCGATCGAATACACCGAGTCCCCAATACAACTCAGAAAATGCAACTCTGGGAAAATTATTAAAAACATCCAGAACACACAAGAAACACCAAAAGAAACAACTGAAGAAAAATCACAGCATCATCATCACAAACGGCCGCGGAACTGCCGCAGAAGGGGGGTCAACGCCGCGGTTCCGCGGTCGTACTGTTGAATCAGGCTGCCGTTTTCTGCATTTTTTCTTATAATTTCCTGCACATTTCTCAGCAACTTTTTAATGTTGAAAAATCCTCGAAATTAGAAAATGTACAGAAAGCATATTCTTAGTCGGGGTTTTCGGTCGATTGGACTTCTGATTCCGTCGGGACTTCGCCTAAGGCTCTAGCTAGGCTCTGATACCACTGTAGGGTTCCTAGGCACTCTAGTGAAGTCTCACAAGTGATCAAACATGCACAAATCAAATTTTACGGGTGCCTACAAACCTGACTACGGATCGTTTACTTGATATTTAGGCGAAACAAGCAAACTAGTTATCATTTTAACTAAGGGAACGGATATACAACCTTTGTAGATCCGGTCCACCACCTCCACGGCTCCGCAATGAAGTCCCCTCGCTGTCCAAATCATGTCTTGGGCTCTAGCGTCAGCATCATCGAAGAATGGGCGGGCTTGATCGTCGGTTCGATGCCGAAGATGATCTACGTCGAGGCATCGCTAGAACAAGCTCCAACTTCACCAAGTCGGAAAAACTTGTGAAGGAAACACCCTATACTACTTTGCAAGAGGTAGAGGATGAAGAAATAGGAGTTGGGTTGACTTTAGATTTGGATTTCACACACTTTTTCATCAATCACCATTGATGTAGCAAGCTTTTTTCATGGAGAAAGAAGATGAAGAAGAAGAAGATGATATGATAACCTTTTCAAAAAGAAAAGAAAATATAATACTTATCATATCATTAACCTTAGTTATGTGTAGAGAATTGACTAAGGTTAATTTGAAGAGTTAGGGTTAAGAAAGAAGACAAAATGGTTACTTAGTCAAAGTTTCAAGAAACTTCAACTACAAACAAAATAAGCCACCATTTCATTTTCTTTATCATTTTCTTTTTCCAAAATAAATAAATTAATAAATAAGAAAAAGAAAACCCTAATCTTAATCTTAACCATGGTCAAATTCTTTACACTAACCCTAGCTTGCATGTATCATCAAACATGATACAATCATGTGCACAAAATATATCACATATGCAATGTGCACAAACTAAGTGAGTGAATCCATTTAAAGTGAACCAATACTAGTTAATGCAAAGCAATATATCAAATATATAATTATACATTAAATCATTAAATCAACACTTGATTCAATGATCCGGTCATGTCGAATATAACCGGCCAGTATCCTATGCATCGGCTTATCGAATCAATCCTTGATTCGATAACTAGGTTATATCGCATATAACCAATCGATACATAGATCGCGAGAATGGAATACGGTATCACATACACGCATTATTCTCGGTCCCGCACATATCTCATATGCGCTCCTATTTCGTTTCGCTTGAGCGAGGAAACCTCTGTGTAAGACTCTAAAGACTCGTCAATACGCCGGCAGCTGATGATGATAATATCAAGCATCCACAAGCCGCAAGCGGTCTGCTAAACATAACGGCCACCCGGGTATTGAGCGATCAGAAGATCGACGAGCAAGCCCGCTCACACTCCTGCGAATCCAACCAGTAACACTTACCGTATGGTCCGGTCTGTTCGTCTGATATGTCGCATATCTCGCCTAGGGGTGGTAAACGTCAGACCCCAGTAGCTCGATAAGTCATGCCGACTTGAGGTCCATAACATTCATGAAACTACTGATAACTCTTACCAGTATATCACTGCAACCCTGGCCAGGGATTTCCTGTTATGGCCAGTCGAGCATAGCACAACATCAACCCCCAATACCGGGAGAGACGAATCCCCTCCTATCGCTCATTGCCTCCATGTGAATCGGGATTGTACCCAAAAACCACCTGTTTGCACGACTCAGTAGAGCCGTGGTTGGGTGGAAATCAAAGCACAGAGGGAGACACACAAGACTCTATGACGATCTCGGGTCAACAGACTAAGCTGTACCAATGTCACCAGAGAACTGCCATCTGACGTGAGGTATAATACCATCTGGGAGTTCTCGGCGAGTCCGTTCAGTGTACCCAGTCTCCACTGAGCACCCGTATACCATCTTCGATGTCAAACACCAATGGATATGGGATCATCCATCGCCCATCGCATGGGTCGAGAAGATATGCGCTAGTCTACTCTGGAATATCGATGCCCCGTCTCGATATCCCTCGACTAGGAACATTTCAAGGATGTACTCATGGACTACCCAGGCCCCACTAGTATGATCTACATCATAGTCCTGGAAGTCGAGTACACATCCTATGGGCTTTATCAACATGTAATCAGAGAGACAGAAAGTATACATGTTAAGATAAAGTGCAACCAGATAGCATACTATCATGTCGAGCAAGAAAGTCCTCCCTATGTATGTCCAAGCATCCACTACAATATACATCCAATGTACTGTAATGGCCTCTAGGGCATACATATAACTAACACCGGTATGGTACCCTAGGGCATGAAAGGTATGTTGTGCAGTTGATGATGAGCCTGGCAGAGGGATTACTACATGCCGGTGATTGGTTGGACTTGGAGGTTATCCGGAGGATACCGACCGGAGTCGTGAGATAGATATAGGCCGATCCGGACTGACGGAGCCCGTGGGCCGATCCTGACGGACAGAGCCCGAGTTATGTGGATTTACGTGTCGCTGTTGGACACGGTTTTTCATGATGTTTCGAGTGTCGATGTTGGGCACTCAGGTTCTATGAGATTTATAGATATGAGGGCCGAACAGAGTAACAGCACGACAACAAGGTTTCGTGTGGCATCATTCATGCAAATTAAAATTTTTGCCATGCTTAAACAACCCTAACCAAGATCTTTAACTAGAGAATCATACGAAATCGAAATGTAAACAACTTTACATCTAAGTGATTAGAGATTACAACCTTTGTAGTCCGTTCCTTCACTTCATTAGCTCCAAGTAGTGGTCCCTTCGCTGCGATCATCGAGCTCCCGGACTCTTGAGAGGCTCCACACGGTGTATGATGTAGGCTTGCTTGTAGACTTCAAAATCGAAGATGATCTACTTTGAGGGAACACGAACTCAAGCTATGACTTCACTAATATGGAATTAGTGAAGCTAACACCATAATCTAAAAGGCTAGTATAGAAGAGGATGATGAAGTAGGAATTTTGCTCACTTTAGTATTTAATTTCTCACAATATTTCTTCTTTTTCTCTAGAGCTAGAGAGCAAGAATGAGATGAAGAAGAAGATGATCAAGTGATGAATGAATAATTGAGATGAGGTTAGAAATGCAACCATGGGTTAAATGCAACCATGGGTTAGTTTATGTCATGGCTAACCCATGTAGAGAATAAACCATGGGTTAGGGTTAAAGATTAGGTTAAGAAATATCTTAAGTAAAAACAAAAGAGTTGGACTTTAGTCAATATTCTACTAGCTACCATGAAGCTCAAGCATGACTAATTCCATATCATTTGTGAATTACTTACAAAGATAAATAAAATCATAACATAAACCCTAGCATGGTATAAGCCTCATACATACATGTTGCATGTGTAACCTAGCATGTTACAATTATACATATCGCATATATATAATTTTGGTACAAAAGAAAAGAATGCATTAAACATATATCACATATATGTTAAATGTATCCAAAGTGAGAAAAAGAAATACTTAAGTGTGCATATATTAGTTAATGTAATTTAATATATCAAATATATAATTATACATTAAATTATTAAATCGATACTTAATTTAATAATCCGGCTATATTACATATAACCGACTAATATAATATGTATCATTTTATCGAATCAACACTTGATCCGATAACCCGGCTATATCACATATAACCGGCCGATATCATACATCACGAGAATAGAATACAGTATCACATACTGGTATCAATCTTGGTCCCGCACATATCATATATGTGCTCCTACTCCATTTCGCCTATGCCAGGAAATCTCTGTGTAGACTCTAAAGACTCGTCAATACGCCAGCAGTATGAGATGATCATATCAAACACCCACAAGCCGCAAAGCGGTCAGCTAAACATAACGGCCACCCGGGTATTGAGCGATCAGAAGATCAACAAGCAAGCCTGTACATACTCCTGCGAATCCAATCAGTAACACTACTGTTAGTTATATGTATGCCCTAGAGGCCATTACTGTACATACGATGTATATTGTAGTGGATGCTTGGACATATATAAGGGACTTTCTTGCTCGACATGATAGTATGTTATCTAGTTACTCTTTATCTTAACATGTACTCTGATTGTCTCTATGTCACATGTTGATAAAGCCCTTAGGATGAGTACTTGACTACCAGGACTATGATGCAGATCATACTAGTGGGGACAGTGTAGTCGCCAAGTACATCCTTCAAATGTTCATAGTCGTAGGTGTATCGAGACAGGGCATCGATATACCAGAGTAGACTAGCGTATGCGCTTCTTGACCCATATGATTGGCGATGGATAATCCCATATCCATTGGTGTTTGACATCAGAGAAGGTATACGGGTGCTCAGTGGAGACTGGGTACAATGGACGGACTCGCTGAGAACTCCCAGATGGTATTATACCTCACGTCAGATGGCAGTTCTCTGGTGACACTGGTACATGTTAGTCTGTAGACCCGAGATCGTCATAGAGTCTTGTGTGATTCCCACTGTGCTTTGATTTCTATCATACCACGTCCAAGAGGGTGTGCAAAACGGTGGCTTTTGGGTACAGTCCCTAATCACAAGGAGGCAATGAGCGATAGGAGGGGTTTCGTCTCTCTCGGTATAGGGAGTTGATGTTGCGCTGTGTTCGATTGGCTATGACTGGAAATCCCTGGCCACGGTTGCTGAGATTTACTGGTAAGTGTCATCAGTAGTTTCTCGAACTGTTATGGACCTCATATCGACACGACTTATCAAGCTACTGGGGTCTGACATTTACCACCCCTAGGCGAGATATGCAACATATCAGACGAAGAGACCGGACAGTACGGGAGTGTTACTGGTTGGATTCACGGGAGAAAGTACAGGCTTGCTTGTTAATCTTCTGATTGCTCAATACCTGGGAGGCTGTTACGTTTAGCTGACCGCTTGCAGCTTGTGGGTGTTTGATATGATCATCACCTACTGCCGGCGTATTGACGATTTTTTAGAGTCCTACACAGAGGTTTCCTGGCTCAGGCAAAACGGAGTAGGAGCACATATGTGATATGTGCGAGACCGAGAATAATACGTGTATGCGATACCGTATTAGATTCTCGCGATATGAGATATCGGCCGGGTATATGTGATATAGCCGGGTCATCGGATCAAGTGTTGATTCGATAAACTAATACAGATTATATTAGTCGGTTATTTGTGAAATAGCCGGATTATCGGATCAAGTGTTGATTCGATAATTTAATGTATAATTATATATTTGATATATTAAATTACATTAACTAATATAAGCTCACTTAAAGATTCTTTTTCTCACTCGGGTAATACATTGATATATATGTGATATATGTTAATTGTATTATTTTATTTTGTTTCAATAAATATTGTATATGTGATATATAATATTGTAACAAGTTAGGGTTATAAATGTAACATGTTTTGTGAAGTTTAAATATGGTTAGGGTTTGGATTAGGGTTAAGCTTGCATGAAGCTTCTTGAAGCTTTGACTTTGACTTGTGATATTTTGCATAGATATTTCTTTAACCCAACCCAACCCTTTACCATAGTTATTTCTCTACAAGGGTTATGTTTATATTCTTAACCTATGGTTGCATTTCTAACCTCACACAAGATTCATTATTCATCACAAATTGATTTGCTTCTTCTTTTTCTTCTTCCTTCTTGATGAAAAGCTTTCTAGCTTTTTCATATGTGATGAAAATGAGCGAGAAATTGAAAACAAATGAGAGCTAAATTCCTACTTCATCATCCTCATCTATTCTAGCCGCTTAGATTATGGTGTTTGCTTTGTTAATACTTGATTAGCAAAGCAAGATCTTGGGTTTGTGTTTCTTCAAGGTAGATCATCTTAGTTATTGAAGATCGGAAGCAAGGTTGCATCTTTCTCTTCATGGAGCCTCTCTAGAGTCTGGATACATGATGATCGCGGCGAAGGGAGCTCAACACGGAGCTTATGAAGTGAAGGAACGGACTACAAAGGTTGTAATCCCAAACTCTTAGAAGTAAAGTTGTTTACTTGCTTTTTGTTTCGCCTAATCTCTCGTCTAAGATCTTGGTTAGGGTTGTTCGGCACATGAAAAATTTGATTTTGGCATGCTTGATGTCTTGTAGAACCTTGTTCTAGTGCCTAGTAACCCTACAATGGTATCAGAGCCTAGCTAGAGCTTTAGGCGTTGTCTAGACGAAGTTTAAAGTCCAATTGAACCCCGAAACGTCGAAATACACCCCCTCTCTGGAAATTTTTTAAAATGTTGATTTTTTCTGTATTAAAAATGCTCAGAAAATTAAGCAGGGAATTATAAGAAATACTGTGAAGTACGGACCCATGAACCCCTCAAAAGACCGCGGGACCGCGGCCAAACCATACGTTTGGAGGCGGTTCCGCGGCCAACTTAGGGTGTCAGGGGATAATACTTCAGGGTATGATTCTTGGGTACTTTTTCATGCTTCTGGGAATTTTTAATTCCACTCAAGTGTTGAGTTTTTTGGAGATCTTTTGTATTCGTTGATTCGATCGGAAGGTTGAACTTCGTTTAATTTTTTCCGGGTAATTTAGAATGTGTTAAAATGTTCGAACGGATGTCAATAACTCACTTTTTCCCCTGCCGGAAAATTTCCAAGTGTTGGATTTTTTCCTTAATTAAAGAACATTCACAGTCGTGCAAGTAACGCGGTGGACCCTCTAGAAGAACACAAACCTTAACTTGATTATGTGACCGTCTGAACCGCCTCAAAACCTTAGGGTTTGGGGCAGGACGGCGTTGCCATATGTGAGGCGTTGGTTTGACCTTTCTACAACTGGACCATTGGTACTGCAGCATGTGATGGATTTTTTTTAAACTAAGTTCAAGTGTTGAGCAAAAAGGGAAATTTTAGGTGTTTGTTTATTCGATTGGAAAGTTTAACATTGTCTATTTAACTGGAATGTGATACAATATTTGGAATCCACAAGTAGTTATGAGATAACTAATTTGAATGCTATAAATCAAGCAGTTTTTAGTCTCATTTGATCGGTTGCCACGGGATTTTGATGTGATCAAAAGTCCGTCGCAATCATGTAGCGTACGCGGATACTCGTCGTGTAAACTTAATAGATATCCATGCCCCATAGCCCCGACCAAGTGACTGTAGGAGAATCCCGTCCCCAAAAGCATCCGTTCAGGTGCTCGCGGCAGCGGTGTTCCGCCTTAGTGCACTTCGTCGACGGCATCGGGGGTGCGAACGTCTACAAAAGTTTTCGACGAGCATTCGATCAGGATGTCGGGAATCTTGTTGAATTGCCCGACTTGATATTGAAAAGTGTTTTTGATATAGAGACTAAAATGCAGGGTTTATAATTGTTAGGCATGCGATGTCTGAGGAATTCATTTGGTTAGGCATGAGATGTCTAAGGATGTTGCGGATTCCAACTGTTATAGCTTTACACTTTCTTTTTTGCGACCGTAAGTGTAATATGTGGTGTATCGCCGGTTTCGTTGCTATACATCAACAAAAATTGGGATACGCATATTTACTTACGTTGATGACTTATGATGTTATGTGTTGCCGTGATATGTTATATTGGATCGTCGTGTTTTGAATAGCCGGGGGTTTTATGTTAGATGAGAGTTTTTCTTTTTTATTCATGTAAAATTCATTGTATGTAATATTCTTTTATTGGGGCACTTTCGGGCTGAGGATGATGTCACCATTGTATATTATTTACTTTTTCGCATTATGATAGACCCAAGGCAGGGAGTACAAGTAACCGGGTTCTAGGGTCCTGTGGGAGACCATCTCGAGGAGCCGAGACCGGGTGTCCCAACTCTAGAATTGGTAGGGTTGCTTGTCACTCTCGTAGGGGTCTAGGGGTGTGGGATTGGCTATTCATCGCGACCGTGGAATCCGTGTTTTATACAGGCTCGCATAAAACACGGAAATCCTAGTATATCCAATATTTCATATGCTATCTTCTACTGCTATGTTCTGTGATGAGATCATATTACTGCCTGAGACGAATGTTTATATTATATATATGAGATATATGTTATATTGCAGATCTCGTTTCAAATGTTATGCTTGTGAAGAATAATAAAATGGGACTTCATTAATGAGATTAATGAAATAAAAGAAACCTAAAAATGTTGTAGAAACTTGTTTAAAAACTGGTAGCTCTAGTTCTTGCTTTGCATAGCGGTATTCCTTGAAGAATATCCAGCACCTTATTCGATAAGGAAAGAGCCGAGATCCCTTCACCGGGAGTGACCTCTTTAGAAAACTGGCAGATGCTATAAACTCGATTTGTCTTTTGATTGTTTTTATAGTTTTTGCTTTGCATAGTGATTTTTGTGAAATATCCTGCACCTTATTCGATGAGGAAAGAGCCGAGATCCCTTCACCGGGAGTGACCTCTTTAGCAAAACTAGAAAAGGCCTCAAAAACATTCCATTTAAAATCACTCGATTCTACAACGATATCAAGTTCATTACGCAAAGGGTTTTCTTAAAAACCTGTTGTAGCCCTCCGTCATTTCAGATAAGTACTTCATAGTATTCGTGCTGTGTTTGTTGACCTTGTCAAGGCGTAGTGTGCGGTAGCTATTTATGCTTATCTGTAAAAGCATATGATGCGATTTAGTTAGGGTAGTCATGTGACTGTGTTGACCTTGTCAAGGGTCATACGAGTCATGTGACTTTGTTGACCTTGTCAAGGGTCATACGGGTGGGTTTATTTCAATCGGGAAATGACAGGTTGAACTTGACTTGCGGTCTATGGTTTGTTGACCTTGTCAAGGTCATAGATTGCTCGGGGAAAAATATTATTGAGAATTTCAAGAGTTGAAATTTGCAATGAGACTGCATACCTTCTATGAGATAGTTGGATCCCGATACCCGCTGCGAGTAAGAGTTACTCCTGGGAGAGTTTTACACATTATAATTAACTGCTCAAGTAGGTGTCTAGAATGGTGTCAACGGGGTTACGCCTCTGGGAAAACGAGGTTTACTTTAATTAGGTCCGTGCGAAAGCACGGGGAACCTCCCTCAATGTACCGTCCCTGGCCTGGCTGAAAGATTGGCGAACTTGTAGCGTGTAATTAATCCCGGATAGTCTTTCCTTTTAGGGTTTGAAGGAAGATTTGACTAAAACAGTGGGAGACATCCTGATTAGATATATTAATAACCAATCTAATCTTGCAAGAGCATACGCGGAGTGTTTTCTTCTCTCTCTCTCCAGGCAGCGACCATGTCACACCTTAATCAAGATAATACGGATGTATTGACCGAACCCGCTTGTAATACTATGCTATGGAACGTCGATCCTGTTCCTACTTTTAATTGTTATAAGACCGAGTAGGAAATAGGGGATTACCAGAATTCCCGTGCCACCCAAACGAAGAAAGTGCATGCTGATGCATCTTCTTCAGGTGTGTTCATGTAGGGTTCCTGGGCACTCTCAAGAGGTCTCACAAGGCATCAACCATGCCCGTTTCAAATATTACATGTGCCGAGAAACCCTAATACGGATCGTTAACTAGAAATTTAGGCGAATCTACGAGCTAGTTAACAACTTATCTAAAGTGTAAACGGAAATACAACCTTTGTAGATCCAGTGCTCCACCTCCATAGCTCCGTGATGATGTCTCCTCGCTGCGATCATCGGATCCCGGGCTCTAGCGTCGGCTTCATCGGAGAAAAAGCGGGCTAGGTCATCGACGACGATGCCGAAGATGATCTACGTCGAGGCATCACAAGATCAAGCTCCACCTTCACTAAGCCATGAAAACTTGTGAAGGAAACACCCTATACTACTTGGCAAGAGGTAGAGGATGAAGAAATAGGAGGTGGGTTCACTTTAGATTTGGATTTCTCACTCAATTGCTCAAGTTGCCATTGAAGTAGAAAGCTTTTCTTTCTTGCTCATGAAGAAGAAGAAGATAATGATATGATAAGTTAATTCAAAAAGAAAAGAATATGAATACTTATCATATACAAACCATGGTTTAGTGTAGAGATTTAACTAAGGTTAGATGGAGTGGTTAGGGTTAAGCATGAGACAAAATGGTGACTTAGTCAAAGCTTAATGAAGCTTCAATATCAAACAAAGAAAGCCACCATTTTCTCTATATCATTTTCTTTTGCCAAAATGAACAAAAGAAATAAATAAATGAATAAGAAAATGAAAAACCCTAACCATTACACAACCATGGTTTAATCTTTACACAAACCCAAGTAAGCATGCATCATCAAACATGATACAAACTTGTGTACAAAAGTATATCACATATACAATGTGCACAATCCAAGTGAGAAAATCCATTTAAAGTGAACCAATACTAGTTATTGCAAAGTAATATATCAAATATATAATTATGCATTAAATCATTAAATCAACACTTGATTTAACGATCCGGTCATATCGCATACAACCGACTAATATCCAATGTATCGGCTTATCGAATCAATCCTTGATTCGATAACTAGGTTATATCGCATACAACCATTCGATACATTCATCGCGAGAATGGAATACGGTATCACATACATGCATTATTCTCGGTCCCGCACATATCTCATATGCGCTCCTATTTCGTTTCGCTTGAGCCAGGAAACCACTGTGTAGGACTCTAAAGACTCGTCAATACGCCGGCAGCAGGTGATGATCATATCAAACACCCACAAGCCGCAAGCGGTCTGCTAAACCTAACGGCCACCCGGGTATTCAGCGATCAGAAGATCGACGAGCAAGCCCGCTCACACTCCTGTGAATCCAACCAGTAACACTTACCGTACAGTCCGGTCTGATCGTTTGATATGTCGCATATCTCGCCTAGGGGTGGTAAACGTCAGACCCCAATAGCTCGATAAGTCGTGTCGATATGAGGTCTATAACAGTTCGAGAAACTACTGGTAACACTTACCAGTAAATCCCAGCAACCCTGGCCAGGGATTTCCGGTTATAACCAATCGAACACATCGCAACATCAACTCCCTATACCGGGAGAGACGAATCCCCTCCTATCGCTCATTGCCTCCATGTGACTCGGGACTGTACCCAAAAACCACCGTTTTGCACGCCCTCTTGGACGTGGTAAGATGGAAATCAAAGCACAGTGGGAACCACACAAGACTCTATGACGATCTCGGGTCAACAGACTACTTTGTACCAGTGTCACCAGAGAACTGCCATCTGACGTAAGGTATAATACCATCCGGGAGTTCTCGGCGAGTCCGTCCAGTATACCCAGTCTCTACTGAGCACCCGTATATCATCTCTGATATCAAACACCAATGGATATGGGATCATCCATCGCCCATCTGTATGGGTCGAGAAGGTATACGCTAGTCTACTCTGGTATATCGATGCCCCGTCTCGATACACCCATGACTAGGGACTTTGAAGGATGTACTTATGGACTACCATGTCCCCACTAGTATGATCCGCATCATAGTCTAGGTAGTCAAGTACACATCCTAAGGGCTTTACCAACATGTAACAGAGAGACAATCAGTATACACGTTAAGGTAAAGATCAACCAGATAGCATACTATCATGTCGAGCAAGAAAGTCCTCCCTATATATGTCCAAGCATCCACTACAATATACATCCTATGTATAGTAATGGCCTATAGGGCATACATATAACTAACAATCTCCCACTTGCACTATGGCCATCTGATAGCAGTGGTTGTAGTATCTCATACTCAACCATCCCATAAAAATCTCTCTCTGGGAACAGGCCTTTGTGTGTGGATCCGCTGTGTTTGTCCTCTGAGTCTACTCTCCAAACCTCGATCCCTTGGAGATCAAGCATCTCCATGATCAGGTGACACTGCCTTAGAATATGTCTGGATCACTGATGGGACCGTCGTTCCTTGGCATAAGCCACAACTCCGTTGTCTCACAATGGTAGGAACGTAGTTCATCTCATGAACCAATATACACCCAAACAGCCTCTTTGGTAGCATCTTAAGTAGCGATGTAACCTGCCTTTATCGTCTAGTATGTCACGGTATCTAGCTTGGAACTCTTCCAACATACCGTCCCTTTACTGAGGATAAAGACAATGCCTGTGACTGACACTCAGTCGTCATTATCACCCTGGAACACTTCCAGTGATTCTCCCTAGGATCAACTGATACCATCTCACTACAACTAGTGAGTGTCCTAATATCCAACTAGATCTATCTCATAGATCCAAATTCCAGGATTTAGTAGGTATCACTTTGATCTTATGTGGAGAATCAGTGTGATAAGCGGAGATTGATCGAGCGTAGCATAGGAAACTCCTTCCCTATCAAGAGTATGTCATCCACGTACTCTATGAGGATCGTCACCATACTCCCTACTACCTTTTTGTTTATACAAGGTTCATCTACCATTTTGATGATGTCAACTTCTTTGACTAATCCATCAAAACAGATGTTCCAACTCTGCGATGCCTGCTTTATCCTATAAAGCATCTTGCACACGTTTCCGCTGCTCCCACTGTCTACGAGGCCCTCTGGCTGTGTACTTATAGACTGCCATTTCTAAAACATGATTTAGAAAAGCTGTCATGATACCCAACCACCAGATATCGTAGTCATGGTATGTAGCCGTGGCAAGTAGGATCTGGATGGACTTAAGCATAGATACTTAGAAAAGGTTTCAACACAATCCATACCTGGTCAATGATGCAAACCTTTAACAAGTCTAGCTTTGAAAGTCTTAACTTTTATATGTACACCAAGTAATCTTCTCAAGATATACTTGCTCCTGATAGGGATTTAACCCTTCAGATATAGCAACCAAAGTCCATACTTTGTTGGTGTAGATGGATTCCATCTCAGATCACTAAGCATCCAGCCATTCATACAGAGTCTTAATCCTGATGGCCAGCTCGAAACTAGTTGGGTCATCATCTCATGATGCAATCCTCTCTCCCACTGTCATAGAGAAACCGAAGTAACTCTCAGGTGGGTGAGGAACCCTACTAGATCGGCGGAGAGGCTGAGGTTCGTTGGTATCTACTGAATCCTTTGGTTGTATCAGCTGTAGTTTGTATGGCTGGAACATTTCCAGTTCTACATAACAGACCTTGCCTCGAGCTTGTCCGGATTTTTCTTTTAGACATAGGCCGGACAACCCCAAATCTTAACTAACTTAAGATATGGGCTCTTCCCTTTCCATATCACATATGAAGTGGTAGGCAGTGATTTGATTCGAACCTAATTCAATAGGTATGCATCTTCTCAAGTGCATAACTCCCAAAGGAAATAGGAAACTTAGTAGTACTCATCATAGAGCACACCATATCACATAGGGTGCGATTGCTCCGCCCCGATATACCATCGTGCTATGGTGTATACGGAGGAGTAATGCTGAGAGAGAATCTCATTCTCCTTTAGAATAGTCCAAGAATTCCATGCTCAAGTATTCTCCTCCTTGATCTTATCAAAGGACATAATACTTTTACCCGTGTTTTGGTTTTCTACTTCTAAATCATATTCTGTGAATATCTCAAAAGGTTCGGACTTGTATTTCAACAAGAACATATGTCTGAATCTTGAGACATTATCAGATAATGTAACAAAGTACAATGAACCGGTCTTGGCATGTGTAGACAGGGGACCTTACATACATCATCATTTATCAGTTCCAAGAGTTTAATAACTCTTTCTCTGTTTCCAATAAACAGAGCTATGGTCATCTTATCTTTGTGACATGACTGGCAAGTTTCACAAGATGTAAATTCAAACTAATTTAAATATGCATCTTTATGTAACTTCAGCTAGTCGGGTCGCATTGATATGACCCAGTCTATAATGCCTCAAGAAGGATCCGTTCATTTCTGAACTCTTCCTCTTGTGTGTGTTCCGTATACTAAGAACTGTAGTTTGATTTAGAACGTCAATGCTTTTAGATAACGTGCCTGAACCGATCAACTTTTGATATAGGAAATGTTCAAAACATTATCCAACAATACAAAATTATATCATTTCTTTACTGATAAAGAGACTGATATGATTTTGTATATCAGGTTCGGTATTTAATAGCATTTGTTCAGAATCAATGTACTGATAATACAGGGTGACAGTGACCAACAGACTTGGCTGCAACACTTGCCCTGTTTTCTGTCTCAAGAAACATATCACCCGTTCTCAGTTCTCTACCTTTCTGTAGCCCCATGTAACATATTACATATCTGGGATCCTGATCTGGTATCACATACCCAGGACGTAAAGGATACTGAGAAACAGTTCTCTGTAATGAACACACCCGAAGATGATGCATCAACATGCACTCTCTTCGTTTGGGCGGCACGGGAATTCTGGTAATCCCCAATTTCCTGCTCTGTCTTATAATAATTATAAGTTGGAGCGGGACCAACGTTCCCCAGCTCAGTATAACAAGCGGGTTCGGTCAATATCCGTATTATTATCTTGATTAAGGCGTGATATGGTCGCTACCTGGAGAGAGAGAGAAGAAAACACTCAGCGTGCGCTCTTGCAAGAATAGATTGATTATTATTTTATCTAATCAGGATGGCTCCCACTGCTTTTTATCAAATCTTCCTTCAAACCCTAAAAGGAAAGACTAGCCGGGATTAATTACACACTACAAGTTCGCCAATCTTTCAGCCAGGCCAGTGTCCGTACTTTGAGGGAGGTGCCCCGTGCTTTCGCACGGACCTAATTAATGTAAACCTCGTTTTCCTAGAGGCGTAACTGTAGGGTTCCTAGGCACACTAGTGAGGTCTCACAAGGCATCAACCATGCCAATTTCAAATTTAAACGGTGCCGAGAAACCCTAGAACGGATCGTTGGCTAGATTTTCTAGGCGAAAAAGCATGCTAGTTTACAACTAAACTATGAGATAACGGAAATACAACCTTTGTAGATCCGTTGCTCCACCTCCATAGCTCCGCAACGAAATCCCCTCGCTGTCCAAATGAATTCCCGGGCTCTAGCGTCGGCTTAGTCGGAGAAATGGCGAGCTAGGTCGTCGATGTCCATGCCGAAGATGATCTACGTCGAAGCATCGCAAGATCAAGCTCTCACTTCACCAAGTCATGAAACTTGTGAAGAAAACACACTCTACTACTTGGCAAGAGGTAGAGGATGAAGAAATAGGAAGTGGGTAGACTTTAGAATTGGATTTCTCACTCTTTTTCATCACTTGCCATTGATGGAGGCAAGCTTTCTTCACTTGAAGAAATGAAGAAGAAGAAGAATGTTATGATAAGTTTTTAGAAAATAGAAAATAAAAGAATACTTATCATAATCTTAACCTTAGTTAAGTGTAGATAATTGACTAAGGTTGGGTTGATTGGTTAGGGTTAAGGATGAGAACAAAAAGGTCATCAAGTCAAAGCTTCATGAAGCTTCAACTAAAAACAAATGAAGCCGCCATTCATTTATCTTTCAATTTATTCAAAATGAATAAATAAATAAGATAAATGAATAAGTAAAACCCTAATCAACAACTTAACCTTGGTTTAATTCTTTACACTTAACCAAAAAGCATGTATCATCAAACATGATACAATCATGTGTACAAAAGTATATCACATATACAATGTGCGCAAACCGAGTGAGAAAATCCATTTAAAAGTGAACCGATACTAGTTAATGCAAAGTAATATATCAAATATATAATTATATATTAAATCATTAAATCAACACTTGATTTAACGCTCCGGTCATATCGCATATAATCGACTAGTATCAAATGTATCGGCTTATCGAATCAACCCTCGATTCGATAACTAGGTTATATCGCATACAACCATTTGACACATTGTTCGCGAGATTGAAATACGGTATCACATACACGCATTATTCTCGGTCCCGCACATATCTCATATCCGCTCCTATTTCGTTTCGCTTGAGCCAGGAAACCTCTGTGTAGGACTCTAAAGACTCGTCAATACGCCGGCAGCAGGCGATGATCATATCAAACACCCACAAGCCGCAATTGGTCTGCTAAACGTAACGGCCACCCGGGTATTGAGCGATCAGAAGATCGACGAGCAAGCCCGCTCACACTCCTGTGAATCCAACCAGTAACACTACCGTACAGTCCGGTCTGATCGTCTGATATGTCGCATATCTCGCCTAGGGGTGGTAAACGTCAGACCCCAATAGCTCGATAAGTCGTGTCGATATGAGGTCTATAACAATTCAAGAAACAACTGGTAACACTTACCAGTAAATCTCAGCAACCCTGGCCAGGGATTTCCGGTTATAGCCAATCGAACACAGCGCAACATCAACCCCCTATACCGGGAGAGACAAATCCCCTCCTATCGCTCATTGCCTCCATGTGACTCGGGACTGTACCCAAAAACCACCGTTTTGCACGCCCTCTTGGACGTGGTAAGATGGAAATCAAAGCACAGTGGGAACCAGAGAACTGCCATCTGACGTGAGGTATAATACCATCTGGGAGTTCTCGGCGAGTCCGTCCAGTGTACCCAGTCTCTACTGAGCACCCGTATATCATCTCTGATGTCAAACACCGATGGATATGGGATCATCCATCGCCCATCTGTATGGGTCGAGAAGGTGCACGCTAGTCTACTCTGGTATATCGATGCCCCGTCTCGATACACCCACGACTAGGGACTTTGAAGGATGTACTTATGGACTACCATGTCCCCACTAGTATGATCTACATCATAGTCCAGGTAGTCAAGTACACATCCTAAGGGCTTTACCAACATGTAATAGAGAGACAATTAGTGTACACGTTAAGGTAAAGATCAACCAGATAGCATAATATCATGTCGAGCAAGAAAGTGCTCCCTATATATGTCCCGGCATCCACTACAATATACATCCAATGTACAGTAATGGACTCTAGGGCATACATATAACTAACAATCTCCCACTTGCACTAGGGCCATCTGTAGCAGTGGTTGTAGTATCTCATACTCAACCATCCCATAAAAATCTCTCTCTGGGAACAGGCCTTTGTGAGTGGATCCGCTGTGTTGTCCTCTGAGTCTACTCTCCTGACCTCGATCCCCTGGAGATCAACCATCTCCATGATCAGGTGATACTGCCTTAGAATATGTCTGGATCACTGATGGGACCGGCGTTCCTTGGCATAAGCCACAACTCCATTGTCACACAATGGGAGGAACATAGTTCATCTCATGAACCAATATACACCCAAACAGCCTCTTTGATAGCATCTTAAGTAGCGATGTATCCTGCCTTTATCGTCTAGTATGCCACGGTATCTAGCTTGGAACTCTTCCAACATACCGTCCCTTTACTGAGGGTAAAGACAATGCCTGTGACTGACATTCAGTCGTCTTTATCACCCTGGAACCCTTCCAGCGATTCTCCCCAGGATCGGTTGATACCGTCTCACTACAACTAGTGAGAGTCCTAACATCCAATTAGATCTATCTCATAGATCCAAAAACCCAGGATTTAGGAGGTATCACTTTGATCTTATATGGAGAATCATTGTGATAAGCGGAGATTGATCGAGCGTAGCATAGGAAACTACTTCCCTATCAAGAGTTTGTCATCCACGTATTCTACGAGGATCGTCACCATACTCCCTACTACCTTTTTGTTTATACAAGGTTCATCTAACATTTTGATGATGTCAAACTCTTTGACTACTTCATCAAAACAGACGTTCCAACTCCGCGATGCCTGCTTTATCCTATAAAACATCTTGCACACGTTTCCGCTGCTCCCACTGTTTACGAAGCCCTCTGGCTGTGTACTTATAGACGTTCTCTTCTAAAACATCATTTAGAAAAGCAGTCATGGCACCCAACCGCCAGATATCGTAGTCATGGTACATAGCCGTGGCAAGTAGGATCTGGATGGACTTAGGCATAGCTACTTGAAAAGGTTTCATCATTATCCACACCTGGTCAATGATGCAAACTTTTAACAAGTCTATCTTTGAAAGTCTCAACTTTTCCATCTACACCAAGTAATCTCCTCAAGATATACATGCTCCTGATGGGGATTTAACCCTTCAGATATAGCAACTAAAGTCCATACTTTGTTGGTGTATAAGGATTCCATCTCAGATCGCTAAGCATCCAGCCATTCTTACAGAGTCTCACTCCTGATGGCCAGCTCGAAACTAGTTGGGTCATCATCTCATGATGCAATCCTCGCTCCCACTGTCATAGAGAAACAGAAGTATCTCTCAGGTGGGTGAGGAACCCTATTGGATCGGCGGAGAGGCTGAGGTTCGTTGGAATCTACTGAATCCTTTGGTTCTATCAAATCATCAGCTGCAGTCTGTATAGCTGGAACATTTCCAGTTCTACATAACAGACCTTGCCTTGAGCTTGTCCGGATTTTGCTTTCAGACATAGGCCGGTCAACCCCAAATCTTAACTAGCTTAAGACATGGGCTCTTCCCTTTCCATATCACATATGAAATGGTAGGCAACTGATTTGATTCGAACCCTATTCAATAGGTATGCAGCTTCTTAAGTGCATAACTCCTAAAAAGGAAATAGGTAACTCAGTAGTACTCATCATAGAGCACACCTTATCATATAGGGTGTTATTGCTCCGCCCCGATATACCATCGTGGTATGGTGTATACAGAGGAGTAATGCTGAGAGAGAATCTCATTCTCCTTTAGAATAATTCAGGATTTTCGTGCTCAAGTATTCTCCTCCTTGATCTCATCAAAGGACATAATACTTATACCCGTATTTTGGTTCTCTACTTCTCGCTTATATTCTGTGAATATCTCAAAAGACTCGGACTCATGTTTCAACAGGAACATATGTCTGAATCTTGAGAGATTATCAGAGAATGTAATGAAGTACAAAGAACCAGTCCTGGCATGTGTAGACAGGGGACCTTACATACATCAACATGTATCATCCCAAAAGTTTACTAACTCTTTCTCTGTTTCCAATAAACAGAGCTGTGGTCATCTTATCTTTGTGACATGACTGGCGAGTTTCACAAGATGTAAATTCAAACTGATTTAAATATGCATCTAAATGTAACTTCAGCTAGTCGGGTCACATTGATATGCCCTAGTCTACAATGCCTCAAGAAGGATTCGTTCATTTCTGAACTTTTCCTCTTGTGCGTGTTCCGTATACTAAAGAACTGTAGTTTGATTTAGAACATCAACGCTTTTAGATAACGTGCCTGAACCGATCAACTTTTGATATAGGAAATGTTCAAAACATTATCCAACAATACAAAATTTTATCATTTCTTTACTGATAAAGAGACTGATATGATTTTGTATATCAGGTTCGGTATCTAATAACATTCGTTCAGAATCAATGTATTGGTAATACAGGGTGACAGTGACCAACAGACTTGGCTGCAACTCTTGCCCCGTTTTCTTCCTCATGAAACTTATCACCGGTTCTCAGTTCTCTACCTTTCTGTAGCCCTATGTAACATATTACATATCTAGGATCCTGATCTGGTATCACATACCCAGGACGTAAAGGATACTGAGAAACAGTTCTTTGTAATGAACACACCCGAAGATGATGCATCAGCATGCACTCTCTTCGTTTGGGCGGCACGGAAAATCTGGTATTCCCCAATTTCCTGCTCTGTCTTATAACAATTATAAGTTGGAGCGGGACCAACGTTCCCCAGCTCAGTATAACAAGCGGGTTCGGTCAATAATCTGTATTATTATCTTGATTAAGGCGTGATATGGTCGCTACCAGGAGAGAGAGAGAAGAAAACACTCAGTGTGCGCTCTTGCAAGAATAGATTGGTTATTATTTTATCTAATCAGGATGGCTCCCACTGCTTTTTGTCAAATCTTCCTTCAAACCCTAAAAGGAAAGACTAGCCGGGATTAATTACACACTATAATTTCGCCAATCTTTAAGCCAGGCCAGTGTCGGTACTTTGAGGGAGGTCCCCCGTGCTTTCGCACGAACCTAATTAATGTAAACCTCGTTTTCCCAGAGGCGTAACCCCGTTGACACCTTTCTAGACACCTACTTGATCGGCTAATTGTAATGTGTAAAACTCTCCCAGGAGTAACTCTTACTCACAGCGGGTATCGGGATCCAACTATCTCATAGAAGGTATGCAATCTCATTACAAATTTCAACACTTGAAATTCCCGATAATATTTTGCCCCTAACCTCCTATGACCTTTACAAAGGCCAACAAACCATAGGATGCTAGTCAAGTTCAACCCGTCATTTCCTGATTGAATTAAACCCACCCGCACGGCCCTTGACAAAGGCCAACAAGGTCGCACGACTACCCTAACTCAATCTGCATCATATGCATAAGCAGATAAGCACCAGTTAGCTACCGCACACTGCGCCTTGGCAAAGGCAAACAAACGCAGCACGAATACTAACTACTAGTTATCTGAAATGACGGAGGGCTACGACAGGTTTTTCTGAAAACCTATTGCGTAATGAACTTGATATCGTTGTAGAATCAAATGATTTTAAAATGGAGTGCTTTTGAGGCTTTTCTAGTTTTTCTAAAGGAGTCACTCCCGGTGAAGGGATCGTCGGTCCTTTCCTCGTCGAATGAGGTGCGGGATATATCATATATATCACTGTGCAAAGCAAAAACTCTTAAAAGCAATCAAAAGACAAACCGAGTGTGTAGCATCTGCCAGTTATTGCTAAAGGAGTCACTCCCGGTGAAGGGATCTCGGTCCTTTCCTCATCGAATAAGGTGCAGGATATATCACATATACCGCTGTGCAAAGCAAGAACTGTAGCTACCAGTTTTATTTTGAAATTCGATTCTACAACATCTTAGGTTTCTTTTATTTCATTGATCACATTAATGAAGTCCCATCATTTAATTACCTAAACATCACAGATAAATACGACGTACACTTATGCCATCCGCATTCGCCTCGATGTCCCCTCGTGCACCGTTAGGTTAGGTAACTAACGGCAGAGCGGGGCAGGGCTAGCGCGGGTGTAAAACATAAGTAACGTCTATATAATATATCATATATACTATATACTGTATCTATCACAGAACATCACATGATCACATCACAGATATCGCAGCAGAAGAAACATATGAAATATTGGATACACTAGGACGTCCGTGTTTTCAATACGAGCCAGTATAAAACACGGATTCCACGGTCGTGATGAATAGCCAAACCCACACCCCTAGACCCCTACGAGAGCGGCAAGCAACCCTACCAATTCTAGAGTTAGGAGACCCGGACTCGACTCCTCGAGTTGGTCTCCTACTGGACTCCAGAACCCGGTTACTTGTGCCCTCCTCCTTGGGTCTATCCTAGTGCGGAAAAGTAAATAATATACAAACGGTGACAACTTCCGCAACCTGGAAGTGCCCCAATAAAAGAATATTACATACAAGTTTTTACATGAATGAAAATGAAAAACACTCATCTCACATAAAAAACCCCGGCTATTCAAACACGACGATCCAATATAACATATCCAGCAACACATAACATCACATGTCATCATCGTAAGTAAATATGCGCATCCTAATTGTCGTTGACATATAGGAACGAAACCGGCGATATCACATATTACACTTACGGTCACAGAAAAGAAAGTGTAAAACTACAACAGTTGGAATCCGCAACCTCCTCAGACATCGCATTCCTGACCAAATGAATTACTTAGACATCGCATGCCTAACAATTATAAACCCCGCATTTTAGTCTCTTTATCGAAAACACTTTTCAATACCAAGTCGGGCAATTCAACAGGATTTCCGACATCCTGATCGAATGCTCGTCGCAAACTTCAGTAGACGGCCGCACCCCCGATACCGTCGACGAAGTGCACCAAGGCGGAACATCGCTACCGCGAGCACCCGAACGGATGCTTTCGGCGACGGGGTTCTCCTACAGTCACTTGGTCGGGGCTATGGAGTGAGGCTGTCTATTAAGTTTACCCGGCGAGTATCCGCGTATGCTACGTGATTGCGACGTACTTTTGATCACATCAAAATTCCGTGGCAACCGATCAAGTGAGACTAAATTGCTAGATTTACAACATTCATTCAGTTATCTCATAACTTATTGTGAATTCCAATTATTGTATCCCATTCCAGATAATTAGAAAATGTTAAACTTTCCGATCGAACATTTAAACACCCAAGTTTTCACTATACAGCTCAACACATGAAATAAGTCTAACAACATTCAGTTCGTGCCTCAGTACCAACGGTCCGGCCGTAGAAGGGTCAAGCCAACGCCTCACATGTGGCACGCCGTACTGCCCCAAACCCGAAGGTTCAAAGGGCAGTTCAAGACGGTCACATAATCGAGTTAAGGTTTGTTGCCTTCTACAGGGACCATCGCGTTACTTGCACTACTTAGAACGTCGTTAAACTACGGAAAAATCCAACACCTGGAATTTTCCCGACAGGGGAAAAATTGGGTATTTATATCCGGTCAAACTTTTTAACATATTCTAAAATTTATCCGGAAAGCCACAGAGACAAAATTTGATACTCCGATCGAAACACCGAATCCCCAAAACAACCCCTGAAAATTCAACTCTTGAATTAATATTAAAAATTCCCATAAAATCCAGCATAATTTAATAAGAGTTACTGTGCAAACAGTGGAGGATTACGTCATCAATAGGCCGCGGAACCGCCGCATAAGCCATGCTTATGCCGCGGTTCCGCCGCAGAATATACTGTTCATTGGAAACTTTTTGCGCCGTAATTCTTATATTTCCCTGCTGAATTTTTTAGCAATTTTTAATTTGGAAAAATCCACGTTTTTGAAAAAAGGACAGAGAGCATGGAAATTTTGGGGTTTCGGTTCGTTCGGACATCAAATTCCGTCTAGACTTCGCCTAAGGCTCTAGCTAGGCTCTGATAGCACTGTAGGGTTCCTAGGCACACTAGTGAGGTCTCACAAGGCATCAACCATGCCAATTTCAAATTTAAACGGTGCCGAGAAACCCTAGAACGGATCGTTGGCTAGATTTCTAGGCGAAAAAGCGAGCTAGTTTACAACTAAACTATGAGATAACGGAAATACAACCTTTGTAGATCCGGTGCTCCACCGCCATAGCTCCGCAACGAAATCCCCTCACTGTCCAAATGAATTCCCGGGCTCTAGCGTCGGCTTCGTCGGAGAAATGGCGAGCTAAGTCGTCGATGTCCATGCCGAAGATGATCTACGTCAAAGCATCGCAAGATCAAGCTCTCACTTCACCAAGTAATGAAACTTGTGAAGAAAATACACTCTACTACTTGGCAAGAGGTAGAGGATGAAGAAATAGGAAGTGGGTAGACTTTAGAATTGGATTTCTCACGCTTTTTCATCACTTGCCATTGATGGAGGCAAGCTTTCTTCACTTGACGAAATGAAGAAGAAGAAGAAGAATGTTATGATAAGTTTTTAGAAAATAGAAAATAAAAGAATACTTATCATAATCTTAACCTTAGTTAATTGTAGAGAATTGACTAAGGTTGGGTTGATTGGTTAGGGTTAAGGATGAGAACAAAAAGGTCATCAAGTCAAAGCTTCATGAAGCTTCAACTAAAAACAAATGAAGCCATCATTCATTTATCTTTCAATTTATTCAAAATGAATAATAAATAAGATAAATGAATAAGTAAAACCCTAATCAACAACTTAACCTTGGTTTAATTCTTTACACTTAACCAAAAAGCATGTATCATCAAACATGATACAATCATGTGTACAAAAGTATATCACATATACAATGTGCACAAACCAAGTGAGAAAATCCATTTAAAAGTGAACCGATACTAGTTAATGCAAAGTAATATATCAAATATATAATTATACATTAAATCATTAAATCAACACTTGATTTAACGATCCGGTCATATCGCATATAATCGACTAGTATCAAATGTATCGGCTTATCGAATCAACCCTCGATTCGATAACTAGGTTATATCGCATACAACCATTCGACACATTGTTCGCGAGAATGAAATACGGTATCACATACACGCATTATTCTCGGTCCCGCACATATCTCATATGCGCTCCTATTTCGTTTCGCTTGAGCCAGGAAACCTCTGTGTAGGACTCTAAAGACTCGTCAATACGCCGGCAGCAGGCGATGATCATATCAAACACCCACAAGCCGCAAGCGGTCTGCTAAACGTAACGGCCACCCGGGTATTGAGCGATTAGAAGATCGACGAGCAAGCCCGCTCACACTCCTGTGAATCCAACCAGTAACACTACCGTACAGTCCGGTCCGATCGTCTGATATGTCGCATATCTCGCCTAGCGGTGGTAAACGTCAGACCCCAATAGCTCGATAAGTCGTGTCGATATGAGGTCTATAAAAATTCGAGAAACTACTGGTAACACTTACCAGTAAATCTCAGCAACCCTGGCCAGGGATTTCCGGTTATAGCCAATCGAGCACAGCGCAACATCAACCCCCTATACCGGGAGAGACGAATCCCCTCCTATCGCTCATTGCCTCCATGTGACTCGGGACTGTACCCAAAAACCACCGTTTCGCACGCCCTCTTGGACGTGGTAAGATGGAAATCAAAGCACAGTGGGAAACACACAAGAATCTATGACGATCTCGGGTCAACAGACTACTCTGTACCAGTGTCACCAGAGAACTGCCATCTGACGTGAGGTATAATACCATCTGGGAGTTCTCGGCGAGTCCGTCCAGTGTACCCAGTCTCTACTGAGCACCCGTATATCATCTCTGATGTCAAACACCGATGGATATGGGATCATCCATCGCCCATCTGTATGGGTCGAGAAGGTACACGCTAGTCTACTCTGGTATATCGATGTCCCGTCTCGATACACCCACGACTAGGGACTTTGAAGGATGTACTTATGGACTACCATGTCCCCACTAGTATGATCTACATCATAGTCCAGGTAGTCAAGTACACATCCTAAGGGCTTTACCAACATGTAATAGAGAGACAATTAGTGTACACGTTAAGGTAAAGATCAACTAGATAGCATACTATCATGTCGAGCAAGAAAGTCCTCCCTATATATGTCCCAGCATCCACTACAATATACATCCAATGTACAGTAATGGCCTCTAGGGCATACATATAACTAACAGTAACCTCGTTAACACCTTTCTAGACACCTACTTAATCGGCTAATTGTAATATGTAAAACTATCCCAGGAGTAACAATTACTCGAAGCGGGTATCGGGATCCAACTATCTCATAGAAGGTATGCAATCTCATTGCAAATTTCAACACTTGAAATTCCCGATAATATTTTGCCCCTAGCAGCTATATGACCTTAACATAATCAACAAATCATAAGTGCTAGTCAAGATCAACCCGTCATTTCCCGATTGAATTAAACCCACCCGCACGACCCTTAACAAAGTCAACAAAGTCGCACGACTACCCTAATCCAATCGCATCATATGCTTATGCAGATAAGCACTAATTAGCTACCGCACACTACGCCTTAACATAGTCAACAAACGCAGCACGAATACTAACTACTACTTATCTGAAATGACGGAGGGCTACGACAGGTTTTTCTGAAAACCTATTGCGTAATGAACTTGATATCGTTGTAGAATCAAATGATTTTAAAATGGAGTGCTTTTGAGGCTTTTCTAGTTTTGCTAAAGGAATCACTCCCGGTTAAGGGATCGTCGGTCCTTTCCTCGTCGAATGAGGTGCGGGATATATTATATATATCACTGTGCAAAGCAAAAACTCTTAAAAGCAATCAAAAGACAAACCGAGTTTGTAGCATCTGCCAGTTATTGCTAAAGGAGTCACTCCCGGTGAAGGGATCTCGGTCCTTTCCACATCGAATAAGGTGCAGGATATATCATATATACCACTGTGCAAAGCAAGAACTGTAGCTACCTGTTTTGTTTTGAAATTCGATTCTACAACATCTTAGGTTTCTTTTATTTCATTAATCACATTAATGAAGTCCCATCATTTAAGTACCTAAACATCACAGATAAATACGACGTACACTTATGCCATCCGCATTCGCCTCGATGTCCCCTCGTGCACCGTTAGGTTAGGTAACTAACGGCAGAGTGGGGCAGGGCTAGCGCGGGTGTAAAACATAAGTAAAGTCTATATAATATATCATATATACTATATACTGTATCTATCACAGAACATCACATGATCACATCACAGATATCGCAGCAGAAGAATCATATGAAATATTGGATATACTAAGACGTCCGTGTTTTCAATACGAGCCAGTATAAAACACGGATTCCACGGTCGCGATGAATAGCCAAACCCACACCCCTAGACCCCTACGAGAGCGGCAAGCAACCCTACCAATTCTAGAGTTAGGAGACCCGGACTCGACTCCTCGAGTTGGTCTCCCACTGGACCCTAGAACCCGGTCACTTGTGCTACCCTCCTTGGGTCTATCCTAGTGCGAAAAAGTAAATAATATACAAAAGGTGACATCTTCCGCAACCTGAAAGTGCCCCAATAAAAGAATATTACATACAAGTTTTTACATGAATGAAAATGAAAAACACTCATCTCACATAAAAACCCCCGGCTATTCAAACACGATGATCCAATATAACATATCCAGCAACACATAACATCACATGTCATCAACGTAAGTAAATATGTCTATCCCAATTGTCGTTGACATATAGCAACGAAACCGGCGATATCACATATTACACTTACGGTCACAGAAAAGAAAGTGTAAAACTACAACAGTTGGAATCCGCAACCACCTCAGACATCGCATGCCTGACCAAATGAATTACTTAGACATCGCATGCCTAACAATTATAAACCCCGCATTTTAGTCTCAAAATCGAAAACTCTTTTCAATATCAAGTCGGGCAATTCAACAAGATTCCCGACATTTTGATCGAATGCTCGTCGCAAACTTCAGTAGACGGCCGCACCCCCGATACCGTCGACGAAGTGCACCAAGGCGGAACACCGCTACCGCGAGCACCCGAACGGATGCTTTCGGCGACGGGGTTCTCCTACAGTCACTTGGTCGGGGCTATAGGGCGAGGCTGTCTATTAAGTTTACCCGGCGAGTATCCGCGTACGCTACGTGATTGCGACGGACTTTTGATCATATCAAAATTCCGTGGCAACCGATCAAGTGAGACTAAAGTGCTATGTTTATAACATTCATTCAGTTATCTCATAACTTTTGTGAATTCCAATTATTGTATCACATTCCGAATAAGATAGAAAATGTTAAACTTTCCGATCGAACAATCGAACACCCAAGTTTTCCCGAAACAGCTCAACTCATGAAATAAGTTCAAAGACATTCACTTCGTGCCTCAGTACCAACGGTCCAGCCGTAGAAGGGTCAAGCCAATGCCTCACATGTGGCACGCCGTATTGCCCCAAACCCGAAGGTTCAAAGGGCAGTTCGAGACGGTCACATAATCGAGTTAAGGTTTGTTATCTTCTAGAGGGACCATCGCGTTACTTGCACTACTTAGAACGTCTTTAAACCACGGAAAAATCCAACACTTGGAAATTTTCCGAAAGGGGAAAAGTTGGGTATTTATATCCGGTCGAACTTTTTAACATATTCTAAAATATCCGGAAAGCCACATAGACAAAGTCTGACAATCCGATCGAAACAACGAGTCCCCAATACAACCCAGAAAACTCAACTCTTGAGTTCAGAAAAAAAAATATCCCAGGAAAACCAGCACTGCAAAATAGGAATTACTGTGCAAAATTCAATGGGAGATAAGACAAAATGGCCGCGGTTCCGCCGCACTAGCACGCTAATGCCGCGGTTCCGCCGCACTTTAGAAAGATCATTAGGTAATTTTTGCATCGTAATTCTTATAATTTCCTGCTGAATTTTCTGCATATTTTTAATCTGGAAAAAACCCAATTTTTGGAAAAAGACCAGAGAGCAAATTAAGGTTTGGGTTTCGGTTCGATCGGACTTCCAATTCCATCTACGCATCGCCTAATGCTCTAGCTAGGCTCTGATACCACTGTAGGGTTCCTGGACACTCTCAAGAGGTCTCACAAGGCATCAACCATGCCCGTTTCAAATATTACATGTGCCGAGAAACCCTAATACGGATCGTTAACTAGAAATTTAGGCGAATATACGAGCTAGTTAACAACTTAACTAAAGTCTAAACGTAAATACAACCTTTGTAGATCTGGTGCTCCACCTCCATAGCTCCGTGATGATGTCTCCTCGCTGCGATCATCGGATCCCGGGCTCTAGCGTCGGCTTCATCGGAGAAAAAGCGGGCTAGGTCATCGACGACGATGCCGAAGATGATCTACTTCGAGGCATCACAAGATCAAGCTCCACCTTCACCAAGCCATGAAAACTTGTGAAGGAAACACCCTATACTACTTGGCAAGAGGTAGAGGATGAAGAAATAGGAGGTGGGTTCACATTAGATTTGGATTTCTCACTCAATTGCTCAAGTTGCCATTGAAGTAGAAAGCTTTTCTTTCTTGCTCATGAAGAAGAAGAAGATAATGATATGATAAGTTAATTCAAAAAGAAAAGAATATGAATACTTATCATATACAAACCATGGTTTAGTGTAGAGATTTAACTAAGGTTAGATGGAGTGGTTAGGGTTAAGCATGAGACAAAATGGTGACTTAGTCAAAGCTTCATGAAGCATCAATATCAAACAAAGAAAGCCACCATTTTCTCTATATCATTTTCTTTTGCCAAAATGAACAAAAGAAATAAATAAACGAATAAGAAAATGAAAAACCCTAACCAGTACACAACCATGGTTTAATCTTTACACAAACCCAAGTAAGCATGCATCATCAAACATGATACAAACTTGTGTACAAAAGTATATCACATATACGATGTGCACAATCCAAGTGAGAAAATCCATTTAAAGTGAACCAATACTAGTTAATGCAAAATAATATATCAAATATATAATTATGCATTAAATCATTAAATCAACACTTGATTTAACGATCCGGTCATATCGCATACAACCGACTAATATCCAATGTATCGGCTTATCGAATCAATCCTTGATTCGATAACTAGGTTATATCGCATACAACCATTCGATACATTCATCACGAGAATGGAATACGGTATCACATACACGCATTATTCTCGGTCCCGCACATATCTCATATGTGCTTCTATTTCGTTTCGCTTGAGCCAGGAAACCTCTGTGTAGGACTCTAAAGACTCGTCAATACACCGGCAGCAGGTGATGATCATATCAAACACCCACAAGCCGCAAGCAGTCTGCTAAACGTAACGGCCACCCGGGTATTGAGCGATCAGAAGATCGACGAGCAAGCCCACTCACACTCCTGTGAATCCAACCAGTAACACTTACCGTACAGTCCGGTCTGATCGTTTGATATGTCGCATATCTTGCCTATGGGTGGTAAACGTCAGACCCCAATAGCTCGATAAGTCGTGTCGATATGAGGTCTATAACAGTTCGAGAAACTACTGGTAACACTTACCAGTAAATCTCAGCAACCCTGGCCAGGGATTTCCGGTTATAGCCAATCGAACACGGCGCAACATCAACTCCCTATACCGGGAGAGACGAATCCCCTCCTATCGCTCATTGCCTCCATGTGACTCGGGACTGTACCTAAAAACCACCGTTTTGAACGCCCTCTTGGACGTGGTAAGATGGAAATCAAAGCACAGTGGGAACCACACAATACTCTATAACGATCTCGGGTCAACAGACTACTCTGTACCAGTGTCACCAGAGAACTGCCATCTGACGTAAGGTATAATACCATCTGGGAGTTCTCGGCGAGTCCGTCCAGTGTACCCAGTCTCTACTGAGCACCCGTATATCATCTCTGATGTCAAACACCAATGGATATGGGATCATCCATCGCCCATCTGTATGGGTTTTGAAGGTATACGCTAGTCTACTCTGGTATATCGATGCCCCGTCTCGATACACCCACGACTAGGGACTTTGAAGGATGTACTTATGGACTACCATGTCCCCACTAGTATGATCCGCATCATAGTCCAGGTAGTCAAATACACATCCTAAGGGCTTTACCAACATGTAACAGAGAGACAATCAGTATACACGTTAAGGTAAAGATCAACCAGATAGCATACTATCATGTCGAGCAAGAAAGTCCTCCATATATATGTCCAAGCATCCACTACAATATACATCCTATGTATAGTAATGGCCTATAGGGCATACATATAACTAACAGTTCATTACTGAGAACTGTTTCTCAGTATCCTTTACGTCCTAGGTATGAGATACCATATCAGGATCCCGCAAATGTAATCTGTTACATGGGCAACAGATAGGTAGAGAGCTGAGAACGGGTGATAAGTTTCAAGAGTTGGAAATGGTGCAAGTGTTGCAGCCAAGTCTGTTGGCAGTTATCACCCTATATTACCAGAATACATTGATTCTGAACGAATGTTATTAGATACCGAACCTGGTATACAACATCATATCAGTCTCTTTATTAGTAAAGAAGGATATAATTTTGTATTGTTGGATAATGTTTTGAACATTTCCTATATCAAGTGTTGATCGGTTCATGCACGTTATCTAAAAGCATAGACGTTCTAAATCAAACTATGGTTCTTAATGTACAGAACATACACAAGAGGAAGAGTTCGGAAATGAACGAATCCTGCTTGAGGTATTGTAGACTAGGTCATATCAATGTGACCCGACTAGCTGAAGTTACATAAAGATGAATATTTAAATTAGTTTGGATTTACATCTTGTAAAACTTGCCAGTCATGTCATAAAGATAAGATGACCATAGCTCTATTTATTGGAAATAGAGAAAGAGTTACTGAACTCTTGAGATTGATACATGCTGATATATGAAAGTCCCATGTTTACATATGCCAGGACCAGTTCTTCATACTTCATTACATTCACTGATGATCTCTCAAGATTCAGACATATGTTCCTGTTAAAACACAAGTCCGAAGCTTTTGAGAGATTCACAGAATATAAGTTAGAAGTAGAGAACCAAAAACGGGTATAAGTATTATGTCCTTTGATGAGATCAAGGAGGAGAATGAGCACGGAATTCCTGGACTATTCTAAAGAAGAATGAGATTCTCTCTCAGCATTACTCCTCCGTATACAGCACAGCATGTCGGTGTATCGGGGCGGAGAAAACGCACCCTATGTGATATGGTGTGCTCTATGATGAGTACTTCTGAGTTTCCTATTTCCTTTTGGGAGTTACGCACTTAAGAAGCTGCATATCTATTGAATAGGGTTCCAAGCAAATCAGATGCCTACCACTCCATATGTGATATGGTATGGGAAGAGCCCATCTCTTGAGGAAGTTAAGATTTATGGTTGTCCAGCCTATGTCAAAAGCAAAATCCAGACAAGCTCGAGGCAAGGTCAGTTCTGTGGAAGTTTGTTAGATATCCCAAGCATTCGCAAGGGAACATCTTCTACCAAACTGAGGAACAAAAAATGTTTTGTTTTCTCAACATGCCACCTTTATGAAAGGAAATTTCTTGTGAAGAAATTAGTGGTCATGAGGTAGAACTGGAAACAGTTCCAGCTATACAAACTGCAACTGATGATTTGGTAAACCCGAAGGATTCAATAGTTTCTAACAAACCTCAGCCTCTCCACCGATCTAGTAGGGTTCCTTACCCACCTGAGAGATACTTCGGTTTCTCTATGACAGTGGGAGTGAGGATTGGATCATGAGATGATGACCCAACTATTTTCGAGCAGGCCATCAGGAGTAGGGACTCTGTGAGAATGGCTGGATGCTTAGCGATCTGAGATGGAATCCTTATACACCAACAAAGTATGGATTTGGTTACTTTATCTGAAGGGTTAAATCCCCACCAGGAGCAAGTATATCTTGAGAAGATTACTTGGTGTACATGGAAAAGTTGAGACTTTCAAAGTTATGCTTAAGTCCATCCAGATCCTACTTGCCACTGATACATACCATGACTACGATATCTGGCGGCTGGGTGTCATGACTGCTTTTTCTAAATAATTATTCAGAAGAGGGCATCTATAAGTATACAGCCATAGGGCTTCGTAGACAGTGGGAGCAACGGAAACGTGTGCAAGTTGTTTTATGGGATAAATCAGGCATCGCGGAGTTGGAACGTCTGTTTTGATGGTAGTCGTAGAGTTTGACTTCATCAAAATGGTTGATGAACCTTATATATACAAAAAGGTAGTATAGAATATGGTGATGATCCTCGCATAGTACGTGGATGACATACTCTCGATAGGGAAGGAGTTTCTTAAGCTACACTCGGTCAATCTCCTCTTATCACAAAGGTTCTCTATAGGATCAAGGTGATACCTCTTAAATCCTGGGTTTTTGATCTCTGAGATAGATCTAATTGGATGTTAGGATACTCACTAGTTATAGTGAGATAGTATCAATCGATCCTTGGGAGAATCACTGGAAAGGTTCTAGGGTGATAAGGACGACTGAATGTCAGTCACAGGCATTGTCTTTACCCTCAGTGGAGGGACGGTATGTTGGAAGAGTTCCAAGCTAGATACCGAGACATACTAGACGATTAAAGGCAAGATACATCGTTACCAAAGATACTACCAAAGAGGCAGTCTGGATCTATATTAGTTCATGAGATGAACTTCGTTCCTACCATTGTGTGACAATGGAGTTGTGGCTTATGCATAGGAAACCCCGTCCCATCAGAGATCCAGACATATTCTTAGGCAGTATCGCCTGATCATGGAGATGGTTGATCTCTAGGGAGATCGTGGTTAGGAGAGTAGACACAGAGGACAACAGCACGGATCCACTCACAAAGGCCTATTTCCCAGTAGAGACTTTTATGGGATGGTTGAGTATGAGATACTTCAACCATAGCTTATTGTTGGGTATGTGATACCACAACAGATGGACGTAGTGCAAGTGAAAGATTGTTAGTTATATGTATGCCCTAGTGGACATTACTGTACATACGATGTATATTGTAGTGGATGCTTGGACATATATAGGGAGGACTTTCTTGCTCGACATGATAGTATCCAATCTGGTTACTCTTTATCTTAACATGTACTCTGATTGTCTCTATGTCACATGTTGATAAAACCCTTAGGATGAGTACTTGACTACCAGGACTATGATGCAGATTATACTAGTGGGGCAGTGTAGTCGCCAAGTACATCCTACAAATGTTCCTAGTCGTAGGTGTATCGAGACAAGACATCAATATACCATAGTAGACTAGCGTATGCGCTTCTTGACCCATATGATGGGCGATGGATGATCCCATTTGACATCAGTGAAGGTATATGGGTGCTCAGTGGAGACTGGGTACACTGGACGAACTCGCCGAGAACTCCCAGATGGTATTATACCTCACATCAGATGGCAGTTCTCTAGTGACACTGGTACAGGTTAGTCTGTAGACCCGAGATCGTCATAGAGTCTTGTGTGATTCCCACTGTGCTTTGATTTCCATCATACCACGTCCAAGAGGGCATGCAAAACGGTGGCTTTTGGGTACAGTCCCGAATCATATGGAGGCAATGAGCGATAGGAGGGGTTTCGTCTCTCCCGGTATAGGGAGTTGATGTTGCGCTGTGTTCGATTGGCTATTGTAAGTCTACGCTAGCGCCCCGGCCGTCTACAGACGCCAAATGCGGAACAAAAACTTTTTTATCTGGCGCTATCGTATACTTTAACCCGGATCTGCCATTATTGCTAAACTAACAAACTGTAAAGAGTGTAGAAAGGTTATACCGAACGATCCGAGTCCTTCGTTCTTTAACCATCATCCCACGCTCCGTTGCGGCTGCTCCGATCTCGTCGATCTCCGATCTGCTCGTCCAGGTGGTAACACATCACTGATTCTTTAAACGGGCTCCCGCCTCTGACTCGAGGCAACTCGGTCGTCAAGTTTGCTAAAAGAGATGACCAAGATTGATGTAGAGAATGAGTAGATGACTTTGTCTCGCTTCGTCCAAATCCGTGGACGATCGGTTAATGAAGTTGCCGAGGGAATCGGGTGATGGAATGAAATGAGCTGTGAAATTCCATACACCCCAAAATCTATCATAATCCTTTTCTACCAAATGAAACATCAAGTGAGAGAGGAGGAAGAGAGAGGGCCGGCCATATATATAGCAAAGAGGGAGGTGAGTTTAGGAGAGGGGAGAGTAACCTTAAACAAAATATCATGTGTGAACACATGAAAATATCTTAAGGAAAACAAAACCTCATTGAAATCAAAGCATGAGTCATTAACCTTGTCATCAAATTCTAGAACCTTCTAGAACCTTCTAGAAGCATGACTCACTCTCATCCAAGAAAAGATAAATCCGTCTTTAACCGAATGTTAAAAGACGGCTGATAGAAAACTGGAAACTGGCAACTTCCAAAAGTGATCCTGAAACGAATTTCAGGACAACCCCGTAACTGTATAAATATACCCGCATTTGTATTACGACCGAATACAAATGCAACTGAGACAAAGATATTATATCTACTCAATATAATACTCGGATCCGGCTTAAACCAAAGCCGACCAGTATCATCTGCCTGAAAAATAACACGTGCGTAAACGCACGTGCATTTTCCGAACCCTGCCATAAAACCATACGACCTCTACAACGTTTCGCCCGAACTTGGGAAATTGTCTGTGGGGGACTCTAATGACTCGTCAGTACCCTGGCAGTGGGTTTAACCACAAACCGTCAGCGGCACTGGCTATGCGTAACGGCTGCCCATGGACTGACCTAAAGGGAGGCCGATGAGCGAACTCAAGGGAGGCCGATGAGCGAACTCATCCGAAAACCCTACTGAGCCTAACAGTGACAATGTATATACAGTCCGGTCCATTCGTCTATGAGTATCGCATATCCGCCTAGGGGGCTAGTAACGTCAGACCACCAATAGCAGTATAAGTCGTGTCGGAGTGTAGCCCAAAAACACCCGGAGATACTACTGGAGTACCTACCAGTAAATCTCCTGCCATGGCCATGGACTATGTGTAATGGCTCTCCTAGATACAGCACGACCTCGCCCCCAATACCGGGAGAGACGAATCCCCTGCCGATCCGCTCACGTGCCTCCATATGGCTCGGGACTGTACCCAAAAGCTACCTGTTTGCACGACTCCTTTGAGCCGTGGTAGGGTAGAAATCAAAGCACAGTGGAAACTCATACGAGACAAATGACGACCTCAGGTCGATGAACTAACCTGTACACACGTCACCAGGGAACTGCTATCTGACGATAGGTATAGTACTAACTAGCAGATTCCCGGCGAGTCCTGTCCGGTGTAATCATAACCCAATGAGCACCTGTATACATCTTAGGTGATCCAACTGACACCAGTGGCTTGTGAGACCGGCCACCGCCCCTCGTCGGGGTCTCGACTGTATACACTAGTCTACTCCGGAGTATCGATGCCCTGTCTCGAAACTCCCACGACTAGGGACCACAATTAAGGATATGCATATAAACTACCCAACTCTCACGTATATGATCGCCATCATACTGTTGGTAGTAAAGCAAGATCCTAAGGGCTCTATCAAAGTGTAACATGCAATCAGTCACCTGAACATGTACACGACTGATAAAGGCAAACCAGATAGCATACTATCATCTCGAGTAAGACTGTCCTACCGGTATAGGTCCTCCGCAATCATTGCAATCACGTACCTGCGATCCAATAATTGACTATGAGGGCACTATCTCCAACAATCTCCCACTTGCACTCAAGGCTAATATTGCGATGTCGACTACTCACAGCCCGTGTGAAACCGAACATCCAACTCCTCTACTAATCAGTTCACAAAGCCTGTTTGTAAAACTATTGTGTTCGAGAAATAGCCTCAGTGAGTGGATCCGCCTAGATGTTTCTTTCTATATCTCTCTTAATCTCAAGTTCGTGGAGAAAGCCTTCTCCCGAATCGAGTAATACCTGTCTTAGAATATGTCTGGATATCTGATGGGACCTAGTTCATAAATGAACTCCAAATCCAAACTTCGTAGACTGTATCGATCACTGAACCTAATCAGTATCCGGCACCATGCCACCCACCGTATCCTCTTGAACCACCTGTCCATAATACTGTCCCTCTTCGTCAGAGGGAAAAACTATAACTCTGACAATCACTCTGTCAACCATGTCACCTTTGAAGCCTGGAATGATGATCGTCTCCCGAAGGAGGCTGCCGTCATCAAATCCGTAGAACATCCACTTATGTTCTAAAACTGCTTCCTTATGTCTCTCCAGGATTGGATTAATACAAACTGATTGCATCTAGTGCAAAAACAACATCTGGTGTGGTACTTGACATCTCATGATTGACTCAATTGCCTAAGCAAGTGATTTGCCAATCATGCACTTCCCTCTCCCCTTCAGTCTATACTACACCTTTAGAGAGGGTGACTCCAACACCTGCAGGTATACCACCATGCTAGGAGTCAACTATTCTAAAAACCATTAGAATATCTGTCAAAGTACCCACATTGGGAAACTACCCAAAACTAGATCTAAAACCATAGATCCAGAAACCAGAATGTCAAATATTATATCCATATCCTGTCTGGAGAAACAACTGTGTGACGACCAAAGTAGAACCGATCGTAGTATAGGAATTTTACTTCCTACTCTGTGTATGTCATCCAAATACCATGACATCACACCCTACTACCTTCTTAACAGATCCATCCCCTATTCTGATTGAAGTCAAACCCATGACTGTCACATCAAAATTAGATGATCTATCTCCGCTATAACTGCTCTAGTCTATAAATAGACATAAGCTACTTGCCCACTATACTTCTGCTGCTCCCACTGACTACGACAACCCTCCTACCGGGTCTCATAGCCTGGAACAACAGTAGTGTCAAGTCTGGGTAGATAAGAACCTCCCTGTCACCGTCCTTGAGGCTACCGAAGTACCTCTCGGGTGTCTGAGGTTACCCACCATATCTGCGGAGTGGCTAATGGAATGTCAAACCTGATTGAATATATAGGTTCTATTAAATTTTCCGTAATCGTTCGCGGTTCTGGAATCATTTCCAGTTCTACCATACTCCCACTACTGTTTTCTGAAAAAGATCCATTTTACTAAAACTGTGGCGAGTCAAGAACAATATCACTATTGATCTTCCAAATGGTAGAATATCAACCCTCGTCATAGCCAGGGTCAACCCACAAACAGCCATTACAGAAACGTGCCCTGAGTTATCCAGAGTCTGGTTTTAAGCAGAAGCTGGACAACTCCCCGTACCTTAATATCTTTTAAGGTACGAACTATTCTATATCCAATATAGAAACTTTGGCACTTATTTAATTGGAACCATATTCAAATCATGCAGCTGTCTCCAGTGCATATCAACTTAATGGAAAGAGGCTAATCAGCATTACTCAACTTAGGAATCCATCCTATTATGAGTAACTTGAAAGAGAAACACGTTTCTCAAAACCATCACTATCATCTGAATAACAATCACAAGAATCTACATCTTCGATCTCTTTGAAGAATCCCGATACTTGTGATACCTGGTTCTCTACTTTATTCTTATACCCACAACTTCTCAAAACTTAGACCTTGTATTTCTACGAAACACTTGTCTAAAAAATAGAGAAGTTATAAGTAAACAGAACATAGTACGAGGACCTACCCCTTTGTCTTGATGGACACTGGACAACATACAATACTCTGTATAAGTCCGCTGAGTTGAATAACTCAAAACCTGTGCTACGCAGGTTGAAAACTGTACCCTGGCGATTTCCTCAAATATCACCAATTACAACGAATTCCGATATAATGAGGATAATTACCTAATTCCCAATAACTTACTCCCACTCATCTTCTGTAAAACCATACAGATATGAGAATGAAACCTGGTAAATACATACCCTTGGAGTAAGTGTCTAATCGGGAAAACAGTTTTTCTTTAACAATGCACTGAAACATGAAAATGTTTCGTAGGGGTATCCTGGTATTCATAGCAATGCCTCTTCCATAATCCTATTCATGACTTCAACCATATATTTTATTGCCATCTCTCCAAATCCCTTTATTTGTCTTTAGTCGTTACCTTCTGTACACCATCGTTAGGCTAAATGGTTTTCTTCCTTCCCTACCGTTCGGCACCAGCCTATGGTTTGGAAGAAGACTATCCAGTAAGCATAATAGGTGTACCCTCCTAAACCAAGGAGTACTCATATCTTGAGAGAAGGTGATGATAAAATACAACTGAATAATACCTTATTCCTTTAAAGGTGAAATAGGAGTGGCGATGAAGTACGCGGTTTTGGTCGTGAATGATATCAGTCGCAATTTACTTTGCCCTCTTTCTAATCCCTTTATTTTGTCTTTAGTTATTGCCTTCTGCACACCCTACTTAGGCTAATTGGTTTTCTTCATTCCCTACCTTTCGGCACCAGGCTATGGTTTGGAATAAGACTGTCCAATAAGCGTAATAGGTGTACTCTCCTAAACCAAGGAGCCCTCGCAACCTGAGAGAAGGTGATAATAAAAGACAACTGAATAAACCAATTCTTTTTCTCCTGAACCTGGATCCATCCTCGAAGAAGTCCCTTCGAGTTCGTATATAACCATACGATGGATCTATCCAATGGAAGTGGATATCCGTAGTAATACGGGTGTTCTGAGAAATTCAAAGGGTAAAAGAAGGAGTGGCAATGACTTATGCAACATAGACAATCTAAAAGCCAGTATTTTAAGAAGGTTCGGTCAACCTGGTCACTGAGTCATAGTCTAGGGTCGGTCAAAGGTCGCTGTCAAAGAGAGAGAGAAAAGAAACACTCTGCGTGCACTCTAACCTAGATCAGAATGGTTATCACTTTATCTAATCCGGAAACCTTCCACTGTCCTGTCAAATTCTCCTCCAAACCTAAAGAAGAATCAATCGGGATCACCCGAAGAGTAAACCAACTCATCAGTGGGAATCGGGATCCAACTCTCATCGCATGATAACGTGATGGAATGCATCCACGTTACTCATACTCCAGAAGGTATGCGCATACTTGGCAAGTTTCAGTTTCTTTAGAAACTCCCGATCTGATTTTTGCCCTATGCTCTTATAACCTTGGCTTTGGTCAAAATGTCATAAGTCACATGCCAAGTTCTACCCATCACTATCTTGTCAATTTGAACCCACCCGCACATGCCCCTGACTTTGGCCAATCGGCAGAACGACTGTCCCAAACTAACTCATCTATCTATGCAACAATTGAATACCCAGCAGCTACCAAACACTATGCCTTAACTTTGGCTAAAATGCATAGCTTGAATACTACTGAATACCCAAAAGAAGTGACGGAGGGCTACGGATGGTTTTTGGCGAAAAACCTTTAACGTAGTGAACTCGATATCGCTGAAGGAACCTGATAGCTTTTTAAAATATAGTGGCGAAAACATTTTGCTAAAGAGGTCATTCCCGGTGAAGGGATCTCGGCTCTTTCCTCGTGGAATGAGGTGCAGGATATTCCACTGAATACCGCTATGCAAAGCAACTTGTAATCGGCTATAGTGAAGTTATTACCCTGACGCAAACTTCTGCCCAAGGGGTCAGTCCCGGTGAAGGGATATCGGCCCTTGCCCCGTCGAATGAGGTGCAGGATATTCCACTGAATACCGCTATGCAAAACAAAAGGAAACGTCTTTGCAATAACACTTTTTTAAATTTCTTCCAACAACTGAAAACAGGTTTGTTTAACTTTTTGCATTGATCAGAATCAACGCAGTCCCATCAATCAATCACACCAGAAAAGAACGAAAATAAAATGTACGTATATGCCATCCGCATTCGTCACTGGGTCCCGTCATCACCCGTTAGGTTACTTAACTAACGACAGAGCGGGGACTGGACTAGCGCGGGTGTAAAACATATACAACATCTAATAGTATATAAACCAATATACAATAATCGCTCCAGGCGTGATAATATGCAACATTACAGAAAAGTAATAAGCATCACAGAACAATACAGATAATCTGGGATCCCCGGGTTTCACAGAGCCGCTGCTGAAACCCGACGTTCCCCTGTCGTGTGGATAGCCTGTGCAATGAAACCTAGACCCCTATGGGTGCAGCAAGTTACCCGCCAAAACCTGAAGCGAGGTAGTCCCCACAGCATAGTGAATGGAACACCCGGCACTTCACGGAATCCGGTAAATTGAGCACCCCTCCTTGGGTCAACCTGTACCCCCTACGAGTGCGGCGAATAGTCTGCCAATTCTAGAGTGGGACCCCTCTGCCTCTTAAAGCCATGAGATGCGGACCCGTTGCCCCTCAGAACCCGGCTATCCGTGCACTCCGTCGCGGGGCAAAACCTAGTACAGTAATGAAAAATAGTACAACAGGTACATGACCGCAACCTGGTCGTGCCCCAAAAGAATATTATACAACAGGCAGTGACGGCAGTCCACATGTTGGACGCTCGCCCCGCAATATCAAATGTACAAATAAACTCAAACTGTACTATCATTGCACACTGCTATCCACCACGACAAATCCGCAACATCACAGCACAACACAGAACATCAACGCGAATGTCACGTTCGCAAACCCGTCTAAAAGAACTATAGCAATCGGACGCGGTTTACCGATCAAATGACATTCCCGGTCGGAGATATAATGTAAGCACTGTAAACTAACATGTTTAAATTTCGATCGACTAAATATCACAAAGTGGGCCCCACGCAAATCTGGAGAACAGTAACAAAACCTGGGCCCAAAAGATATATACCAAAAACCCCAAATTCCAACATGGAATGCACTGTAGAAAATTGAGTGAGTGATCTCACTTTTCTGCGGCGGATCCGCGGCAAAACCCTAGCTGGAGCCGCGGATCCGCGGCGGAACAGTGGAATTACTTCCTCGAATTTCTACAGTATTCCTCAAAAACCCTGCTTGATTTTCTGGTATGTGTAAAATTAATTTTGGAACCCTTTTAAAATCGACAGAAACTGTCAAGCTTGGATTTTGCAGTTTTTGATTTTCGGTTCGATCGATATTTTAAACGCGTTAGCACAAGTTAGTATAGCAAAATGGTGAGGCTCTGATACCACTGTAAGTCTACGCTAGCGCCCCGGCCGTCTACAGACGCCAAATGCGGAATAAAAACTTTTTTATCTGGCGCTATCGTATACTTTAACCCGGATCTGCCATTATTGCTAAACTAACAAACTGTAAAGAGTGTAGAAAGGTTATACCGAACGATCCGAGTCCTTCGTTCTTTAACCATCATCCCACGCTCCGTTGCGGCTGCTCCGATCTCGTCGATCTCCGGTCTGCTCGTCCACGTGGCACCACATCACTGATTCTTTAAACGGGCTCCCGCCTCTGACTCGAGGCAACTCGGTCATCAAATTTGCTAAAAGAGACGACCAAGATTGATGTAGAGAATGAGTAGATGACTTTGTCTCGCATCGTCCAAATCCGTGGACGATCGGTTAATGAAGTTGCCGAGGGAATCGGGTGATGGAATGAAATGAGCTGTGAAATTCCATACACCCCAAAATCTATCATAATCCTTTTCTACCAAATGAAACATCAACTGAGAGAGGAGGAAGAGAGAGGGCCGGCCATATATATAGCAAAGAGGGAGGTGAGTGTAGGAGAGGGGAGAGTAACCTTAAACAAAATATCATGTGTGAACACATGAAAATATCTTAAGGAAAACAAAACCTCATTGAAATCAAAGCATGAGTCATTAACCTTGTCATCAAATTCTAGAACCTTCTAGAACCTTCTAGAAGCATGACTCACTCTCATCCAAGAAAAGATAAATCCGTCTTTAACCGAATGTTAAAAGACGACTGATAGAAAACTGGAAACTGGCAACTTCCAAAAGTGATCCTGAAACGAATTTCAGGATAACCCCGTAACTGTATAAATATACCCGCATTTGTATTACGACCGAATACAAATGCAACTGAGACAAAGATATTATATCTACTCAATATAATACTCGGATCCGGCTTAAACCAAAGCCGACCAGTATCATCTGCCCGAAAAATAACACGTGCGTAAACGCACGTGCATTTTCCGAACCCTGCCATAAAACCATACGGCCTCTACAACGTTTCTCCCGAACTTGGGAAACTGTCTGTGGGGGACTCTAATGACTCGTCAGTACCCTGGCAGTGGGTTTAACCACAAACCGTCAGCGGCACTAGCTATGCGTAACGGCTGCCCATGGACTGACCTCAAGGGAGGCCGATGAGCGAACTCAAGGGAGGCCGATGAGCGAACTCATCCGGAAATCCTACTGAGCCTAACAGTGACAATGTATACACAGTCCGGTCCGTTCGTCTATGAGTATCACATATCCGCCTAGGGGGCTAGTAACGTCAGACCCCCAATAGCAGTATAAGTCGTGTCGGAGTGTAGCCCAAAAACACCCTGAGATACTATTGGAGTACCTACCAGTAAATCTCCTGCCATGGCCATGGACTATGTGTAATGGCTCTCCTAGACACAGCACGACCTCGCCCCCAATACCGGGAGAGACGAATCCCCTGCCGATCCGCTCACGTGCCTCCATATGGCTCGGGACTGTACCCAAAAGCTACCTGTTTGCACGACTTCTTTGAGCCGTGGTAGGGTAGAAATCAAAGCAAAGTGGGAACTCATACGAGACAAATGACGACCTCAGGTCGATGAACTAACCTGTACACACGTCACCAGGGAACTGCTATCTGACGATAGGTATAGTACTAACTAGCAGATTCCCGGCGAGTCCTGTCCGGTGTACTCATAACCCAATGAGCACCTGTATACATCTTAGGTGATCCAACTGACACCAGTGGCTTGTGAGACCGGCCACCGCCCCTCGTCGGGGTCTCGACTGTATACACTAGCCTACTCCGGAGTATCGATGCCCTGTCTCGAAACTCCCACGACTAGGGACCACAATTAAGGATATGCATATAAACTACCCAACTCTCACGTATATGATCGCCATCATATTGTTGGTAGTAAAGCAAGATCCTAAGGGCTCTATCAAAGTGTAACATGCAATCAGTCACCTGAACATGTACACGACTGATAAAGGCAAACCAGATAGCATACTATCATCTCGAGTAAGACTGTCCTACCGGTATAGGTCCTCCGCAATCATTGCAATCACGTACCTGCGATCCAATAATTGACTATGAGGGCACTATCTCCAACAGCTATAACTTGAAATCCCTGGCCAGGGTTGCTGAGATTTACTGGTAAGTGTTATCAGTAGTTTCTCAAACTCTTATGAACCTCATATCGACACGACTTATCAAGCTACTGGGGTTTGACGTTTACCACCCCTAGGAAAGATATGCGACATATCAGACGAAGAGACCGGACTGTATGGGAGTGTTACTGGTTGATTCACGGGAGAAAGTACAGGCTTGCTTGTTGATCTTCTGATTGCTCAATACCTGGGTGGCTGTTACGTTTAGCTGACCGCTTGCAGCTTGTGGGTGTTTGATATGATCATCACCTACTGCCGGCGTATTGACGATTCTTTAGAGTCCTACACAGAGGTTTCCAGGCTCAGGAAAAATGGAGTAGGAGCACATATGTGATATGTGCGGGACCGAGAATAATACGTGTATGCGATACCTTATTATATTCTCGCGATATGAGATATATGTGATATAGCCAGGACATCGGATCAAGTGTTGATTCGATAAACTGATACAGATTATATTAGTCGGTTATTTGTGAAATAGCCGGATTATCGGATCAAGTGTTGATTCGATAATTTAATGTATAATTATATATTTGATATATTAAATTACATTAACTAATATAAGCTCACTTAAAGATTCTTTTTCTCAATCGGGTAATAAATTGATATATATGTCATATATGTTAATTGTATTATTTTATTTTGTTACAATAAATATTATATATGTGATATATAATATTGTAACAAGTTAGGGTTATAAATGCAACATGTTTTGTGGAGTTTAAATATGGTTAGGGATTGGATTAGGGTTAAGCTTGCATGAAGCTTTCAAGAAGCTTCTTGAAGCTTTGACTTTGACTTGTGATATTTTGCATAGATATTTCTTTAACCCAACCCAACCCTTTACCATAGTTATTTCTCTACAAGGGTTAAGTTTATATTCTTAACCCATGGTTGCATTTCTAACCTCACACAAGATTCATTATTCATGACAAATTGATTTGCTTCTTCTTCTTATTCCTTCTTGATGAAAAGCTTTCTAGCTTTTCATATGTGATGAAAATGAGTGAGAAATTGAAAACAAATGAGAGCTAAATTCCTATTTCATTATCCTCATCTATTCTAGCCTCTTAGATTAGGGTGTTTGCTTTGTTAATACTTGATTAGCAAACCAAGAGCTTGGGTTTGAGTTTCTTCAAGGTAGATCATCTTAGTTATTGAAGATCGGAAGCAAGGTTGCATCTTTCTCTTCATGGAGCCTCTCTAGAGTCCGGATACATGATGATCGCGGCGAAGGGACCTCAACACGGAGCTTATGAAGTGAAGGAACGGACTTCAAAGGTTGTAATCCCAAACTCTTAGAAGTAAAGTTGTTTACTTGCTTTTTGTTTCGCCTAATCTCTAGTCTAAGATCTTGGTTAGGGTTGTTCGGCATATGAAAAATTTGATTTTGGAATGGTTGATGTCTTGTAGAACTCCGGGGTACCGTAACGGGTCCACCATGCACCCGCAGACGGTTCCTCCTCCTCCTCGAATCGGGTGTATGACACCGCTCAAGACCCGAGAAAACCCATGGTGGACACCACACACATCATATCACGAGAAAACTGCAACTTACATTTTTTAAATGGTAATACGTTCTTAAAATCCTTGCGGTTTTTCCAAAATCCATAAATCTCATAAATACTGAAATTCTCGAGAAGAATCACAATATGTAAACATGTCAGTGATGATGGATGTCTATGATACGATAGTATATACCATGCAAAGTACGGCCAGAAGCTATGCATGAATCATGATGCAATGAGGTATGTATATATGACTAACAATCCTACGTATCCACCCTGATGAAATGACTATACAGGTACAAGTTTACAAATCATATATGATACAATGCACAGATACCGATTCTAAGCAAGTTCTATGGTGTTCGTGACATAGAAATTACCAAAGGCGTGTGTGTACGCATGAATAGTGCACGTGCGGCATGAACCAATGGGAATAGTGCAAGTGTCCTATGAGATAATATCATATATATCCATGATGATGCAATGCAATGAGATGAATGACTAGGCGACTACGCATATAAATACAAACACTACTAGAAGTCCTGACTATCAGGCGCCTTGCGCCATCCAGACGATTCCCCCGTAGATGTGTACATCTACCCACGGGATGCCTCTGCTAATCTGATCCGATTTCAGCTCTATCACTTCCGTGCCACATCCCACACCTCTGCACCCGATCCTAGAAACGTCCACAAGTAAACAAGAGAATAAATATAAATAGTCGCGGACACAAACAATACAAGTCAACCACACACACTAACTAAACGCGCACGCACTTGGTGCACAAAACGCGCTCGCGACAACGTCACAAACCACAACTAGGGTCGCTATATGTGGAAAACCCCAAAGCTAAAACCCAATCGCACCAATCGCGCATTCACAACACACTAAATATTATATGAAATAGGTAGCAAACCATCAAAACCTCAAACTTAATTCAAATCGATTTATTCCAAAAATCTAGTAAGCAACCATTAACCGTTTTAATACTAATTTGGATGTTTTAGCAATTCTAACAGCCACATATCTCACTGAATATCTTAATTAGGTCATACCAATATTTACAAAAATTTAATCTTACCTCTTTACATTAATCCTAAAAATCTAGTTTGCAAAATTATATAATTTGGACAATTTTAAAGTAACTATTAGCAAATAGTAACTAGCATAGATTTTTGCATGTCTTAAGATGTGAAACTACACATTGCAACAAGATCAAGTGATGAAAACCCAAACATTAATTCAAAACCCTCTCTTGAAATTCCAAAACTTGAAGTCAAAACCATATTAATACCTAAATAAGTTTGATCTAAAGGAATTAAACAAAAAAATAACTATAGGGTTAAGATTTATACCTTACAAATTTGAGATCAACTTGCAAATTCTTGGCCTACCAAAATGCTAACTTTTCTCCAAGATCCAAGCTAGTTTGGCCAAAGAGAATTGGTTAAAGATTAAATGAAGGATTTGTGAGACTTTGCTTTGATTTTTGATGAATTTTGGAGAATTTTATGAAGAGAATGAGGTGGCGAAATATGGGGAGGGGTCTGCTGGAATGGGCTCGGCAGTGAGAAAGGGGGAGAGAGTGTGAAGTGTGTGGGTGTATGGAAAAGAAAGTTCAATTCAAGAAATCCCCATTCCTCATTTATTATACCCCATACCTCTTTCAATATTCAATTAATTTAGTTTCTTTTTTGATGAGATGAGAAAGTGAGTAGAAGGAGGGGGGCTGCTGGTTTTGGCCAAGATAGAGAGGGGTTTTGTGTGTGTGGGTGAGTGAGAGAAAGAGAGGTAACCATACCCCCACATACACATCAACACCTAGTCATCTTTTCACCTTAATTATTTCTACTAATCATTTTCCTAGAATGTCTAGAAACCTATACAAAATTTTAAAATAAATGTCATGTAACAAAGTGAGTGTGAAGTTGTCATGGAGCACTAAACTTGTATTAACCCATTCTCATTTGCAATTAATCACTAATTAAATGTATTAGTGAAAGCTTGAAAATAATTTTTAAAACAATTAATTAATAAAAATATTTAAGAACTAGAAATTTATAAGTGACCAATTGAATACAAAATACTAGAAATTACATAGATAGAATAGGTATATTTAAGTCTATATTGAAAAATAATTATATCTTGGTTTTTACGGAACCACCAGTTATTTTACCGATTATCGGAAATTTCACCTAAACGATTTTCAGAACGTTTCAATCTTCCCCACTTAAAGAAAGTCGGTCCCCGAATTTAAAATTTAACTACGCGTACCCTCGAAGAGATGGGAATAATTCTTCCGCATCTCTTCTTCGGTTTCCCACGTGTCCCTTTTTTTCCCGTTCAAGCCATGTCAAAGAACCTATACAGACGGTATGACCTCGGACCTTAGTTTCTTCACCTGCCGATCTAGAATGACTATTGGCTACTCGGTGAAATAAAGATCGCGCTCCAACTGAATCGACTGATGCTGTATCACGCAAGAAGGGTTATGAAGGTACATGCGGAGCATAGATACATGAACCACGGGGTGAATTTCAGGAAAGCTGGGTGGAAGAAATAAACGATAAGCAACTGCGCCGACACGTTCGAGAATCTCGAAAGGGACCCACATATCTGGGACTAAGCTTCCCTTTCTTTCGGAATCTCAACACGCCCTTCATCGGGGAAACACTCAAGAAAACATGATCGCCTACGGTAGACTCAAGTCTGCCCCGACGTCGATCTGCATAAGATTTCTGCCTGCACTGGGCCGCTCTCATCCTATCCCAAATCATCTGAAACTTTTCGGTCATCTCCTGCGCAATCTATGGCCCTAAAATACTGCTCTCACTGAGCTCTGTCCAACAAACGGGAGATCGACATCTCCTCCCATAAAATATCTCGAAGGGTGCCATCTGAATCGTCTCCTAGAAGCTGTTATTATAAGAAAACTCTATCAAGGGCAAGTGGCGATCCCAATTGCCATGAAATCTAGAACTCAAGGTCGGAGCATATCCTCAAGAATCTGAATGGTCCACTCTGACTGACTATCGGTCTACGGGTAGAAAGCTGTACTGAAACTCAATCGGGTGTCCAATGTCTCTTAATGTTTCGACAATAGTCGGCTGGTGAACTTGGTGCCTCTGTCGGACACAATACAAGTCGGAACTCCATGTAGTCACACAATCTCATCAACATATATCTGAGCAAACTGAACGAATCTAAAAATGGTCCTTATTGGCAGAAAGTAAGCTTCCTTCGTCAATCGGTTTATGATCACCCAAATAGAGTCATACTCTCGACTGGTTCTAGATAGACCCACAATAAATTCCATAGAAATCTGCTCCTATTCCTACTCCGAAATAGGCAAAGGTTGTAACTCTCCTGCTGACCCTTGATGCTCGTCCTTGACTTTGCTAACAAAGCAGCATTCCGAAACAAAATCTGTGACATCTCTCCTCATCCCTTCACACTAGTAGACTTCTTTCAAATCATGATACATCTTGGTGGAAACCGGATGAACACTATATGCTGACTGATGCACCTCCTCTAAGATCTCGCGTCATAACCCCTCGGAATCTGCCACACATAGTCAAGTCCCAAATCGTAGTACCCCCTGATCATTGATCACGAACTCTGAATCTATGCCCTGTCGAACTTGTTCCATGATCGCTGACAACAAACGTCTTCGGACTGTGCCTCACGGATATGATCAAATAACTATGGATGTGCAGGGACATGGACAAGTTGTCCCCCGGTCGACGTAAACTCAAACTGTACTCGGCTGTCATATAGTATCTGCCAATCTGCCGTCGACTGTCTTTAAAATGTGCTCAAACAAGAAAAGCTACCTATGGGCCTCTGACTCGAAGCATCTGCCACAACATTTGCCTTGCCCGGACGATAAAGAATCTCGCAGTCATAGTATTTCACTAGCTCTATACATCTGTGCTATCTCAAATTTAGATCTCGCTGCTGAAAGATATACTTTAAGCTTCTTGTGGTCCGTAAATATCTAGCACGACTCGTCGTATAATTAGTGTCTCCAAATCTTAAGTGTAAAAATCACCGCAGACATCTCTAAGTCATACGTGAAATAGTTCTGCTCGTGCTTCTTCGACTGCCGAGAAGCATCGCAATAAACAACAAAACCGCTTGATCCTTAAGGCAAAGTAATACTGGCGCCGTAATCAAACAAGTTTTCAACTGCCGAAAGCTCTGTTCGCATACCTCAGTCCAACGAAAATAAACTCCCTTCCGGGTCAACCCGATCAACGTTGCAGCTAAATGCGAAAAAAAATCATGTACGAAATATTAATAGTATCCGTCCAAACCCAAAATGCTGCGAACCTCAGTCAGTGATACGGGTCTAGGCCAGTGTTGAACGGCCTCGTTCTTCTTCGGTTCCATACTTACCATCTCTTGTAACTACGTGACCCAAGAAGTCAATTCTGTCCAACCAGAAAACACACTTGGATAATTCAGTGAATAGCTGGCACTCCCTCAAAGTTTGCAACGAAATCCTCAATTACTGGCCAAGATCCTCTCGGTTTCAAAAGTATACTAAAACGTCATCAACGAACATGATAATAACTGTAGGGTCCCTAAGCACTCTTACAAGGGTCTATAAGGCATCAACCATGCCCGATTCAAAATTTAGACGTGCCGAACAACCCAAAACCGGGATCTTTGCTAGATTTTTGGGGTTTAACATGAAAGTAAATATCTTTACAACTAAGAGTGAAGGATTACAATCGTTGTTGTCCGCTCCTTCACTTCATAAACTCCGAGTAGAAGTCCCTTCGCCGCGACCCACGATCTCCTGGACTCAAGAGAGGTTCCACAACCCGAATGATCCATGCTTGCTTGTAGTCATCCTTTTCTCCGATGATCTACCTCGAAGTTCGTTTAACTCAAGCTCTTTCTCACTAATGAGGTGAACACCCTAATCTAATTGGCTAGATTAGATGAGGATGATTAAGTAGGATTTATGCTCTCTTTTATTATCATATTCTCACTCTAATTCATCACAAAATGAAAACCTAGAAAGCTTTTTCAAAGCTCAAGGAAGAAGAAGAAGAAGAATGGAAACCTTTTGTGATGAATAATGAAAAATATCATAATGATTAATAATGCAACCATGGTTGAATATGAAGAGGCTAACCATTGTAGAGATTTAACCTAGGGTGAAGGGTTTGGGTTGGGTTAGAAATATCTAGCAAAAATATCGAACATAATATCTTTGCTAGAAACAAAGTAAAACCTTCTAGAAGCATCAAGAAAGAACTAACCCAAATCAAACCCTAACTTTATTTAATCTCCACTAAACATGTTGCATTAGTAATCATATCATGTTACAATATTATATATCACATATATAATATATATTTGTAACAAAAAATAATACAATTAACATATATCGCATATATATCAATGTATTATCCGGTGAGAAAATGAAATAATAAAGCGAGCCAAAATTAGATAATGTAATGTAATATATCACATATATAATTATATATTAAATTATCGAATCAACACTTGATCCGACAATCCGGCTATATCGATTATAATCGACTAATATATCATTTACCGATTCATCGAATCAACACTTGATCCAATGATCCGGCTCATATCAAAATATCGCGAGAATATAATACGGTATCCCATATCGCATTATCCTCGGTCCTGCACATATCACATACGTGGTCCTACTCCGTTTTTCTTGAGTCAAGAAACCTCTGTATACGACTCTAAAGAATCGTCAATGCGCCAGTAGCAGGTGATGATCATATCAAACACCCACAAGCTGCAAGTGGTCAGCTAAACGTAACAGCCACCCAGGTATTGAGCGATTAGAAGATCAACAAGCAAGCCTGTACATTCTCCCGTGAATCCAGCCAGTAACACTACCGTATAGTCCGATCTCTTCATCTGATATTTTGCATATCTAGTCTAGGGCTGTTATACGTCAGACCAAAGTAACCGATAAGTCGTGTCGATGTGAGGCTCATAACAGGTCAAGAACCTACTGATAACACTTACCAGTAGTACTCAATATCCGCCCTGGCCAGGGACTTCCAGTTATAGTCAATCAAACACGGCCCAACATCAACTCCCTATACCGGGAGAGACGAATCCCCTCCTATCGCTCATTGCCTCCATGTGATTCGGGACTGTACCGAAAGGCAACCGTTTTGCACGCCCTGTTGGACGTGGTAAGGTGGAAATCAAAGCACATTGGGAATCACACAAGACTCTATGACGATCTCGGGTCTACAGACTACCCAGTACCAGTGTCACGAGAGAACTGCCATCTGACGTGAGGTATAAAACCATCTAGGAGTTCTCGGCGAGTCCGTCCAGTGTAACCAGTCTCCACTGAGCACCCATACACCATCTTTGATGTCAAACACTAATGGATATGGGATCATCCATCGCCCATCATACGGGTCAAGATGCGTATACGCTAGTCTACTCTGGTGTATCGATGCCCTGTCTCGATACACCCTCGACTAAGAACAGTTATAGGATGTACTCATCGACTACCGTGGCCCTACTAGTACGATCTCATCAAAGTCCCAGTAGTCAAGTACAGATCCTAAGGGCTTTATCAACATGTGAGAGAAAGACAATAAACTAATATAAGTCAACATGTTAAGATAAAGTGAAACCAAATAGCATACTATCATGATGAGCAAGAAAGTCCTCTCTATATATATCTAACCATCCATTATAATATACATCATATGTACAACAATGGCCTCTAGGGCATATACATAACTAACAATCTCCAACTTGCACTAAGGCCAGCTGCTGTAGTATCTCATACCTAGCATCCCGAATAATCTCTCAAACTGTATCTAGGGAATGGCCTTCGTGAGTGGATCCGTAGTGTAGTCCTTCGTATCTACTCTCCTGACTTCAATCTCCTGGCGATCAACTATCTCCCTGATCAGGTGATACCACCTCAGAATATGTCTGGACTTCTGATGGGACCTGGGTTCCTTGGCCAAAACCACAGCTCCATTGTTATCGCAATACAAAGGTATTGGATGCTCAATGAACGGAACCACACCAAGTTCAGTAATGAACTTCTTTATCCAGACTACCTCTTTGGCAGCATCGTTGGCAATGATGTATTCGGCCTCCATCGTCCAGTCTGCAACGGTATCTTGTTTGGAAATCTTCCAACACACCGCCCTTCCATTGAGGGTAAAGACAAATCCTGAGTGCGACTTAGAGTCGTCCTTCTCACTTTGGAAGCTCGAATCGGAAAAGGACTCCACCTGGAATTCTCCATTACCATATACCAAGAACATCTCTTTGGTCCTTCACAAGTACTTGAGAATGTTCTTTACAGCTGTCCAGTGACTCTCTCCAGGATCTGCCTGATACCAACTCACTACACTTAGTGAGTATACTACATCGGGTCTAGTAAATAGCATCACATAAATGATAGAGCCTACTGCCAAAGCATAGGGTATCCCTTGCATGTGAGCTCTCTCCAAATCAGTCTTGGGAGACATCTCTTTGGAGAGAGTGAGTCCAGAGATCGTGGGTTGGTTCCCACGCTTAGATTCTTCCATACTAAACCTTTTTAGTGTGGTGTCAATGTACCTGGATTGGGACAATCCCAGTATCCGTTTAGATCTATCTCTATAGATCATAATTCCCAATATGCAGGAGGCATCACCTAGATCTTTCATTGAAAATCTTTGTGATAAGAAGAGCTTGACTGACTGCAGCATAGGAACATCATTTTCTATCAAGAGTATGTCGCCAACGTACAATATGAGGAAGACAACCTTACTCTCTGCAACCTTTTTATATATACAAGGTTGATCTATATTTTTGATGAAGTCAAACTCTTTGACTACAACATCGAAGCAGATGTTCCAACTCTGCGATACTTGATTTAACCCATAAATGGATTTAAGCTGCTTGCACACCTTTCCGCTGCTCCAACTATCTATGAAGCCCTCTGGCTGAGTCATGTACACGCACTCTTCTAAATCACCGTTTAGAAAGGCGGTCTTAACATCCATTTGCCAGATTTCATAGTCATGGTATGCAGCAATGGAAAGTAAGATGCGGATGGACTTAAGCATAGCCACTGGAGAAAAGGTTTCGTCATAATCCACACCTGGTCGTTGACGAAAACCATTTGCAACAAGTCTAGCTTTGAAAGTCTTAACTTTTCCATCTACACCAAATTTCTTTTTAAAGATCCACTTGCTCCCAATGGGTTTTACCCCTTCAGGAGCAACATCCAAAGTCCATACTTTGTTGGTGTACATGGATTCCATCTCAGATCGCATTGCCTCCAGCCATTTCACAGAGTCCCACTTGTGATGGCCTGCTCGAAACTAGTCGGGTCATCATCTTCCATGATGCAATCCTCGCTTCCACCATCAATGAGAAAACTGTAGTATCTCTTAGGTGGATGAGAAACCCTACTAGATCGTCGGAGAGGCTGGGGTTCGTCGGGTACTACTGAATGCTCTGGTTCCACTAAATCTTCAGTTACAGTTTTTGTTGCTGGAACTTCTTCCAGTTCTACCTCATTGCCACTATCTTGTTTCATAAGAAAACCCTTTTCTAAGAAGGTGGCATGTCGAGAAACAAACATTTTTTGTTCCTCGGAGTGGTAGAAGATATACCCTTGCGAATGCTTGGGATATCCAATAAACTTGCATAGAACTGATCTTGCCTCGAGCTTGTCTGGATTTTGTGTTTCAACATATGCCGGACAACCCCATATCTTAATAAAATTAAGATGTGGTCTCTTTCCTTTCCATATCTTATATGGAGTGGTTGGCACAGATTTGGTGGGAACCCTATTCAATAGGTCTATGGCTGTCTCAAGCGCATACCCCCAGAAGGAAATAGGCAACTCAGCAGTGCTCATCATAGAGCGCACCATATCTAATAGGGTGTTATTCCTCCATTCCGATACACCGTTGTGCTGTGGTGTATAAGGAGGAGTAAGCTAAGAGAGAATCCCATTCTCTTTTAGATAATCCAGAAAATCATTGCTCAAGTATTCTTCTCCTCGATCAGATCGAAAGATCATAATACTTTTGCCCGTTTGGTTCTCTACTTCGTGCTTATATTCTCCGAATTTCTCAAAAGCTTCAGACTTGTGTTTCATCAGGAACACATGTCCGTATCTAGAGAGATCGTTAGTGAATGTAATGAAATAGGAAGAACCGTTCCTGGCATACGTAGACGTAGGACCGCATACATCACTATATACCAGTCTTAAGAGTTCCGTAACTCTTTCTCCTTGTCCACTAAACGGAGTTTTGGTCATTTTACCTTTGAGACATGAATGGCAAGTTCTATAAGATGATAATTCGAACGGATTAAAATATCCATCCTTATGTAACTTAGCTAGCCGTGTCGCATTGATATGACCAAGTCTACAATGCCACAAGAAGGATTCGTTCATTTCTGAACTCTTCCTCTTGTGTGTGTTTTGTATATTAAGGACTGTATTTTGATTGAGAATGAATATGCCATTATGTAACGAGCCTGATCCAATCAACTTTTGATTTAGGAAGATGTTCATAACATTATCCTGTATTACAAAATTATACCCTTCTTTACTTAATAAAGAACCTGATATAATGTTGCACATCATGTTCGGTATATAATAGCACTCATTCAGAATCAATGTATTACTACTTGGTGATACTAGGTGATATTCGCCAACTGCTTTCGCTGCAATATTTGTACCATTCCCCACTTGTATAGAATGATCACCTTTTCCCAGTTCTCTACCTTTACGTAGCCCACATAACAATTTACATATGTGGGAGCCCGATCCGGTATCTAATACCCAGGACGTAGGGTGAACTGAGAAATAGTTCTCAATAACTAACACACCCGAAGAAGATGCATCAACATGCCTGTTCTTTGTTTGGGCGGCGTGAGAATCCAGATACTGTCCTATTCCCTGCTCAGTCTTATAACACTAATAAGAATGAACGGGACCAACGTTCCCCTGCTCAGTATAATAAGCGGCATCGGTCAATACATCCATATTATTATCTTGATTAAGTCCTGACATGGTCACTACCTGGAAAGAGAGAAGGAAACACTTTAGCATATGCTCTTGCAAGATTAGATTGGTTATTATCTTATCTAATCAGGATGTCTCCCACTATTTTTATCAAATCTTCCTTCGAACCCTTAAAGGTAAGATTAGCCGGGATTAATTACACCCTATAATTTCGTCAATCATTCAGCCAGATCAGTGTTGGTATTTTGAGGGAGGTTCCCCGTGCTTTCGCACGGACCTAATTAAAATAAACCTCGTTTTCCCAGAGGCTTAACCCCGTTAACACCTTTCTAGACACCAACTTGATCGGCTAATTGTCGTGTGTAAAATTTTCCCAGGAGTAACTCTTACTCGTAGTGGGTATCAGGATCCATCTATCTTATAGAAAGTATGCAATCTCAATACAAATTTCAACACTTGAAATTCCCGATAATGTTTTTACCCCTATTGTGCTATGACCTTGTCGCATGCCAAACTTCTCATAGTCAGCTAGTCAAATTTAACCCGTACATTTCGTGATTGAATTAAACCCACCCGTACGACCCTTGACACATGCCAAACAACGTCGTACGAATACCCTAATCCAATCGCATCTCATGCTACAGATAAGTAGTAATCAGCTACCGTACACTACGCCTTGACGCATGCCAAACTACCGCAGCACGAATACTAAATATTACTTATCAGAAATGACGGATGGCTACGCAGGTTTTTCAAAAAACCAAGAGCATAATGAACTTGATATCTTTTTAGAAACAAGTGATTTTTGAAAAGGAGTGTTTTTTAGGTTTTTCTAGTTTCGCTAAAGAGGTCACTCCCGGTGAAGGGATCTTGGCTCTTTCCCCATCGAATAAGGTGCAGGATATATCATATATACCGTTGTGCAAAGCAAGAACTATATAAGCTGTCAAAAACTAAACCGCGAGTTTGTAGCATCTGCCAGTTTCGCTAAAGAGGTCACTCCCGGTGAAGGGATCTCGGCTCTTTCCTCATCAAATAAGGTGCAGGGTATATCATATATACCACTATGCAAAGCAAAACTGTAGCTACACTTTTTATAAAGTTTTGATTCTACAACATCTTTTAGGTTTCTTTTCTTTTATTAATCTCATTAATATATCCCATCAGCTTCTGCTTCCTAAGCATCACAGTAGAAACGAAAGCAGTAATATTTATATATCAGCATATATATATATATATATATATATATATAGTATAAGCATTCGTCTAAGGCAGTAATATGATCTCATCACAGAACATTGCAGCAGAAGAACATATATGAAATATTGGATATACTAGGATGTCCGTGTTTAAATACGAGCCTGTATAAAACTCGGATTCAACGGTCGCGATAAATAGCCAAACCCACATCCCTAGACCTCAACGAGAGCGGCAAGCAACACTGCCAATTCTAGGGTTAGGAGACCCGGTCTCGACTCCTCAAGATGGCCTCCCACTGGACCCCAGAACCCAGTTACTTGTGCTCCCCTCCTTGGGTCTACCTAATGCAGAAAAGTAAATAATATACACTGGTGACATCAACCTCATCCCGGAAGTGCCCCAATAAAAGAATATTATATACAAATGAATTGTACATGAATGAAAATAAAAAACCCTCATCTCACATAAAACCCCCGGCTATTCAGAACACGACGATCCAATATAACATATCACAGCAACACATAATATCTCATATCATCAACGTAAGTAAGTTTGCATACACCGATCGTCCTTGATGTATAGCAACGAAAACCGGCAATACAACTACATACTACACTTACGGTCACAGAAAAGAAATTGTAAAACTACAACATTTGGAATCCACAATCTTTTTAGACATCGTAAATCCGAAATATCACATACTTCGCATTTCATGCCTAACTATATGAATTCCACATATTGTATCACATTCCAGATAAATAGACAATATTAAACTTTCCGATCAAATAATCAAACACCAAAGATTTCCTATATAGCTCAACACTTGAGCGGAGTTCTTAAAGTCCCAGAATATGTCACAGTACTAATGGTCCAGCCGTAGAAGGGTCAAGCCAACGCCTAACATGTGGCAACGCCGTACTGCCCCAAGCCCTAAGGTTTAGAGGCGGTTCAGACGGTCACATAATCGAGTTGAGGTTTGTGTTCTTCTAGAGGGTGCACCGCGTTACTTGCACGTTTTTCCGAAAGATTTAAACTCAAGAAAAATTCAACACTTGAAAGTTTTTCGTGCCGGGAAAAAGTGAGTTAATGATATCCGTTCGAACAATTTAACAGTTTCTAAAATATCCAGAAAATAAAACGAAATTAACTTTTCCGATCGAATCAATGATAAATAATCCCCAGAACACTCAACACTTGAATAAGATTAAAAATACCCAGAATCATGTACAAGTAACTACGGATGTACTGTGCCAAAAATCAAACCCTAATTTTACAGTGCCGCCGCGGAACCGCCGCGCAAGGCATGGTTCTGCCGCGGTTCCGCGGCGCTTTAGTGGAATTTGGGTGTCGTTTTTCACAGTATCTCTTAGAATTCCCTACTGATTTCTTTTGAGTATTTTTAATGCAGCAAAAATCACATTTTTACAAAATTTCCAGAGAGGGAGTCACGTTCGATGTTTCGGGATTCGACCGGAGTTTTAACTTCGTATACACGTCGCCTAATGCTCTAGCTAGGCTCTGATACTACTGTAGTGTTCTTAGGCACACTTACAAGGGTCTATAAGGCATCAACCATGCCCGATTCAAAATTTAGACGTGCCGAACAACCCAAAGCTGGGATCTTCGCTAGATTATTGGGGTTTAACATGCAAGTAAACATCTTTACAACTAAGAGTGAGGGATTACAACCTTTTTAGTCCGCTCCTTCGCTTCATAAGCTCCGAGTAGAAGTCCCTTCACCGCGATCCACGATCTCCCGGACTCAAGAGAGGCTCCACAACCCGAATTATCCATGCTTGCTTGTAGTCTTCCTTTTCTCCGATGATCTACCTCGAAGTTCCTTTAACTCAAGCTCTTTCTCACTAATGAGGTGAACACCCTAATCTAATTGGCTAGATTAGATGAGGATGATTAAGTTTGATTTATTCTCTCTTTTATTGTCAAATTCTCACTCTAATTCATCACAAAATGAAAACCTAGAAAGCTTTTTCAAAGCTCAAGGAAGAAGAAGAAGAACGGAATCCTTTTGTGATGAATAATGAAAAATATCATAATGATTAATAATGCAACCATGGTTGAATATGAAGAGGCTAACCATTGTAGAGACTTAACCGAGGGGGGTTTGGGTTGGGTTAGAAATATCTTGCAAAAATATCAAACATAATATCTTTGCTAGAAACAAAGTAAAACCTTCTAGAAGCATCAAGAAAGAACTAACCCAAATCAAACCCTAACCTTATTTAATCTCCACTAAACATGTTGCATTAGTAATCATATCATGTTACAATATTATATATCATATATATAATATATATTTATAACAAAAAATATTACAATTAACATATATCGCATATATATCAATGTATTATCCGGTGAGAAAATGAAATAATAAAGCGAGCCAATATTAGATAATGTAATGTAATATATCACATATATAATTATACATTAAATTATCGAATCAACACTTGATCCGTCAATCCGGCTATATCGAATATAACCGAATAATATATCATGTACCGATTCATCGAATCAACACTTGATTCGATGACCCGGCTCATATCAAAATATCGCGAGAATATAATACGGTATCGCATTATCCTCGGTCCTGCACATATCACATACGTGCTCCTACTCCGTTTTGCCTGAGTCAAGAAACCTCGGTGTAGGACTCTAAAGAATCGTCAATATGCCGGTAGAAGGTGATGATCATATCAAACACCCACAAGCTGCAAGTGGTCAGCTAAACGTAACAGCCACCCAGGTATTGAGCGAACAGAAGATCAACAAGCAAGCTTGTACATTCTCCTGTGAATCCAACCAGTAACACCCCCGTATAGTCCGGTCTCTTCGTCTGATATGTTGCATATCTAGTCTAGGGGTGGTATACGTTAGACCCCAGTAACCGATAAGTCGTGTCGATGTGAGGCTCATAACAGGTCGAGAACCTACTGATAACACTTACCAGTAGTACTCAATATCCGCCCTGGCCAGCGACTTTCAGTTATAACCAATCGAACACAACACAACATCAACTCCCTATACCGAGAGTGACGAATCCCCTCCTATCGCTCATTGCCTCCATGTGATTCGGGACTGTACCCAAAAGCCACCATTTTGCATACCCTTTTGGACGAGGTAAGGTGGAAATCAAGCACAGTGGGAATCACACAAGACTCTATGACGATCTCGGGTCTGCAGACTACCCTGTACTAGTGTCACCATAGAACTGCCATCTGACGTGGGATATAAAACCATCTAGGAGTTCTTGGCAAGTCCGTCCAGTGTACCCAGTCTCCACTGAGCACCCATACACCATCGTTGATGTCAAACACCGATGGATATGGGATCATCCATTACCTATCATATGGGTTAAGATGCGTATACGCTAGTCTACTCTGGTGTATCGATGCCCTGTCTGGATACACCCTCGACTAGGAACAGTTATAAGATATACTCATCGACTACCATAGCCCCACTAGTATGATCTCATAATAGTCCCAGTAGACGAGTACAGATCCTAAGGGATTTATCAACATGTGAGAGTAAGACAATAAACTAATATAAGTCAACATGTTAAGATAAAGTGAAACCAAATAGCATACTATCATGACGAGCAAGAAAGTCCTCTCTATATATATCCAAGCATCCATTATAATATACATCATATGTACAACAATGGCCTCTAGGGCATATACATAACTAACAATAACTGATCAAGAAACGGTCTTAATATATGGTTCATCCAATCCCTGAACGCTGCTGTAGGGTTCCTAGGCACTCTTATGAAGGTCTATAAGGCATCAACCATAGCTGAATAAAAAATTAGACGTGCCGAAACAACCCAAAGCCGGGATCTTTGCTAGATTATTAGGGTTTAACATGCAAGTAAACATATTTACAACTAAAAGTGAGGGATTACAACCTTTGTAGTCCGCTCCTTCGCTTCATAAGCTCCGAGTAGAAGTCTCTTCGCCGCGATCCACAATCTCCCGGACTCAAGAGAGGCTCCACGACTCGAACGATCTATGCTAGCTTGTAGTGTTCATTTTCTCCGATGATCTACGTCGAAGTTTCTATAACTCAAGCTCTCACACTCAAATAAGGTGAACACCCTAATCTAATTGGCTATATTAGATGAGGATGATGGAGTAGTATTTATGCTTTCTTTTTATATCAAATTCTCACACTTAAACATCACAAAATGAAAACCTAGAAAGCTTTCTCAAAGCTCAAGGTTGAAGAAGAAGAAGAAAAATGAATTAAACCTTTTTTGATGAATAATGAAATGAATATATGATTAATAATGCAACCATGGTCAAGGATGACAAGGATAACTCATGTAGAGAATTAACTAAGGCTAGAGTTTGGGCTGGGTTAAAGCATGAGTCACTAGAAAATATCAACCATAATATCTTTCTTATGACAAAAGAAAAGCTTCTAGAAGGTGTAAGAAAGAACTAACCCAAATCAAACCCTAACCATGTTTAATCTCCACTAAACAAGTTGCATTAGTAATCATATCATGTTACAATAATTTATATCACATATATATTATATATTTGTAACAAAAGAAAATAATACAATTAATATATATCGCATATATATCAATGTATTATCCGGTGAGAAAATGAAATAATAAAGCGAGCCAATATTAGATAATGTAATGCAATATGTCATATATATTATTATACATTAAATCATCGAATCAACACTTGATCCTACAATCCGGCTATATCGAATATAACCGACTAATATATCATGTACCGATTCATCGAATCAACACTTGATTCGATGACCCGGCTCATGTCTAAATATCGCGAGAATATAATACGTTATCTCATATCGCATTATCCTCGGTTGTGCACATATCACATATGTGCCCCTACTCTGTTTTGCCTGAGTCAAGAAACCACTGTGTAGGACTCTAAAGAATCGTCAATATGCCGGTAGCAGGTGATGATCATATCAAACACCCACAAGCTGCAAGCGGTCAGCTAAACGTTACAGCCACACAGGTTTTGAGCGATCAGAAGATCAACAAGCTAGCCTGTACATTCTCCTGTGAATCCATTCAGTAACACTCCCGTACAGTCCGGTCTCTTCGTCTGATATGTTTCATATCAAGTCTAGGGGTGGTATACATCAGACTCCAGTAACCGATAAGTCGTGTCGATGTGAGGCTCATAACGGGTCGAGAAACTACTGGTAACACTTACCAGTAAATCTCTATATCAGCCCTGGCCAGGGACATCCAGTTATAGCCAATCGAACACAGCACAACATCAACGCCCTATACCGGGAGAGACGAATCCCCTCCTATCGCTCATTGGCTCCATGTGATTCGGGACTGCACCCAAAAGCCACCGTTTTGCACGCCCTCTTGGACATGGTAAGGTGGAAATCAAAGCACAGTGGGAATCACACAAGACTCTATGACGATCTCGGGTCTACAGACTACCCTGTAACAGTGTCACCGAAGAACTGCCATCTGACGTGTGGTATATCGCCATCGGGAGTTCTCGGCGAGTCCGTCCAGTGTCCACTGAGCACCCGTACACCATCCTTGATGTCAAACACCGATGGATATGGGATCATCCATCGCCCATCATATAGGGCAAGATGCGTATACGCTAGTCTACTGTGGTGTATCGATGCCATGTCTCGACACACCCTCGATTAGGAACAGTTATAGGATGTACTCATCGACTACCGTGGCCCCACTAGTATGATCTCATCATAGTCCCAGTAGTCGAGTACAGATCCTAAGGGCTTTATCAACATGTGAGAGTAAGTCAGTAAACCAATACAAGTCAACATGTTAAGATAAAGTGAAACCAAATAGCATACTATCATGACGAGAAAGAAAGTCCTCTCTATATATATCCAAGCATCCATTATAATATACATCATATGTACAACAATGGCCTCTAGGGCATATACATAACTAATAATATCCCACTTGCACTAAGGCCAGCTGCTGTAGTATCTCATACCTAGCATCCCAAATAATCTCTCAAACTGTATCTGGGGAATGGCCTTCGTGAGTAGATCTGCAGTGTTGTCCTTCGTATCTACTCTCCTGACCTCGATCTCCCGGCGATCAACTATCTCCCTAATCAGGTGATACCGCCTCAAAATATGTCTGGACTTCTGATGGGACCTAAGTTCCTTGGCCAAAGCCATAGCTCCATTGTTATCACAATACAGAGGTATTGGATGCTCAATGGATGGAACCACACCAAGTTCACTAATGAACTTCTTTATCCAGACAGCCACTTTGGCAGCATCGTTGTCAGCGATGTATTCAGCCTCCATCGTCGAGTCTACAACGGTATCCTGTTTGGAACTCTTCCAACATACCGCCCCTCCATTCATGGTAAAGACAAATCTCGAATGCGACTCAGAGTCGTCCTTATCACTTTGGAAGCTGGAATCGGTAAAGGACTCCACCTGGTGTTCTCCGTTACCATACACCAAGAACATCTCCTTAGTCCTTCGTAAGTACTTGAGAATGTTTTTCACAGCCGTCCAGTGACTCTCTCCAGGATCTGCTAGATACGTACTCACTACACTTAGTGAGTATGCTACATCGGGTCTTGTACATAGCATCGCATACATGATAGAGCCTACTGCCGAAGCATAGGGTATCCCTTGCATGCAAGCTGTCTCTAAATCAGTCTTGGGAGACATCTCTTTGGAGAGAGTGAGTCCAGAGATTGTGGGTATGTTCCCACGCTTGGATTCTTCCATACTAAATCTCTTTAGTATGGTGTCAATGTACCTGGATTGGGACAATCCCAGTATCCTCTTAGATCTATCTCTATAGATCATAATTCCCAATATGCAGGAGGCATCACCTAGATCTTTCATTGATAATCTTTGTGATAAGATGAGCTTGACTTACTGCAGCATAGGAACATCATTTCCTATCAACAGTATGTCATCGACGTACAATACGAGGAAGACTACCTTACTCTCTGCAACCTTCTTATAGGTACAAGGTTAATCTACGTTTTTGATGAAGTCAAACTCTTTGACTACAACATCAAAACAGATGTTCCAACTCCGCGATGCTTGCTTTAACCCATAAATGGATTTAAACAGTTTACACACCTTTCCGCAGCTCCCACTATCTACGAAGCCCTCTGGCTGAGTCATGTATACGCACTCTTCTAAATCACCGTTTAGAAAGGCGGTCTTAACATCCATTTGCCAGATTTCGTAGTCATGGTATGCAGCAATGGCAAGTAATATCCAGATGGACTTAAGCATAGCTACTGGAGAAAAGGTTTCGTCATAATCCATACCTGGTCGTTGATGAAAACCCTTTGCAACAAGTCTTGTTTTGAAAGTCTCAACTTTTCCATCTACACCAATTTTCTTTTTAAAAATCCACTTGCTCCCAATGGGTTTTACCCCTTCAGGAGCAACTTCCAAAGTCTATACTTTGTTGGTGTACATAGATTCCATCTCAGATCGCATTGCATCCAGCCATTTCACAGAGTCACCGCTCGTGATGGCCTGTTTGAAACTAGTCGGGTCATCATCTTCCATAATGCAATCCTCAGTTCCATCATCAATGAGAAAACCGTAGTATTTCTCAGGTGGATAAGAAACCCTACTAGATCGACGGAGAGGCTGGGGTTCGTCGGAAGCTACTGAATCCTCTGGTTCTATCAAAACTTCTGTTGTAGTTTGTTCTGCTGGAACCTCTTCCAGTTCTACCTCAGAGCCACTAATCTCTTTTGCAAGAAATTCCTTTTCTAAAAAGGTGGCATGTTGAGCAACAAACACCTTTTGTTGTTCACTGTGGTAGAATAGATATCCATTTGAATGTTTAGGATATCCTATAAACTTACAAAGAACTGATCGTGCCTCGAGTTTGTCCGGATTTTGCCTTTTGACATAGGCCGAACAACCCCATATCTTAACTCGTTTAAGACATGGTCTCTTCCCACTCCATATCTTATATGGTGTGGTAGGTACAGTTTTTGATGGAACCTGATTCAATAGGTATGCTGCTGCTTCAAGCGCATAACCCTAAAAGGAAATAGGCAACTCGGCAGTGCTCATCATAGAGCGCACCATATCTAATAGGGTGCGATTCCTCCGCTCCGATACACCGTTGTGCTGTGGTGTATAAGGAGGAGTAAGCTGAGAGAGAATCCCATTCTCTTTTAAATAGTCCAGAAACTCATTGCTCAAGTATTCTCCTCTACGATCAGATCGAAGGATCTTAATACTTTTGCCCGTTTGGTTCTCTACTTCGTGCATATATTCCTTGAATTTCTCAAAAGCTTCAGACTTGTGATTTATCAGAAACACATGTCCGTATCTTGAGAGATCGTCAGTGAATGTAATGAAGTAGGAAGAACCGTTCTTAGCATGTGTAGAGATGGGTCCACATACATCACTATGTATCAGCCCTAAGAGTTCCGTAACTCTTTCTCCGTGTCCACTAAACGGAGTTTTGGTCATTTTACCTTTGAGACATGAATGGAAAGTATCATAAGATGATAATTCGAACGAATTCAAATATTCATCCTTATGTAACATAGCTAGCCGTGTCGCATTGATATGACCAAGTCTACAATGCCACAAGAAGGATTCGTTCATTTCTGAACTTTTCCTCTTATGTGTGTTTTATATATTAAGGACTGTATTTTGATTGAGAATGAATATGCCATTATGTAACGAGCCTGATCCAATAAACTTTTGATTCAGGAATATGTCCATAACATTATCCTGTACTATAAAATTATATCCTTCTTTACTTAATAAAGAAACTAATATAATGTTGCATATCTTGTTCGGTATATAATTGAACTCATTTAGAATCAGTGTATTACTACTTGGTAAATCTAGGTGATATTCGCTAACTGCTTTGGCCGCAATACTTGCACCATTCCCTACTTGTACGGAATGATCACCCTTTCCCAGTTCTCTACCTTTACGTAGCCCACGTAACAATTTACATATGTGGGATCCCGATCCGGTATCTAATACCCAGGATGTAGGGTGAACTGAGAAATAGTTCTCAATAACTAGCACACCCGAAGAAGGTGCATCAACATGCATGTTCTCCGTTTGGGCGATATGAGAATCCAGATATTCTCCTATTCCATGTTCAGTCTTATAACTCTTATAAAAAAGAACGGGACCAACGTTCCCCTGCTCAGTATAATAATCGGGTTCAGTCAATACATCCATATTATTATCTTGATTAAGTCCTGACTTGGTCGCTACCTGGAGAGAGAGAGAAGGAAACACTTTAGTGTATGCTCTTGCAAGATTAGATTGGTTATTATCTTATCTAATCAGGATGTCTCCCACCGTTTTTATCAAATCTTCCTTCAAACCCTAAAAGGTAGGATTAGCCGGGATTAATTACACCTTATAATTTCGTCAATCTTTCAGCCAGATCAGTGTAGGTACTTGAGGAAGGTTCCCCGTGCTTTCGCACGGACCTAATTAAAATAAACCTCGTCTTACTAGAGGCATAACCCCGTTAACACCTTTCTATACACCTACTTGATCAGCTAATTATCCTGTGTAAAATTCTCCCAAGAGTAACTCTTACTCATAGTGTGTATCAAGATCCAACTATCTCAAAGGAGGTATGCAATCTCATTGCAAATTTCAACACTTGAAATTCCCGATAATGCTTTTGCCTCTAGTGTGCTATGACCATGACAGAGGTCAACAAACCATAGTACACTAGTTAAGTTCAACCCGTCATTTCTTGATTGAATCAAACCTAATCGCACGACCCTTGACAGAGGCCTACAAGGTCGTACGACCACCCTAATCTAATCACATCACATGCTTTACAGATAATTAATAATCAGCTACCGCACACTACGCCTTGACAAAGGTCAACAAACGCAGCACGAATACTAAATAGTTTTTATCTGAAATGACGGAGGGCTACGCAGGTTTTTAAGAAAACAATGAGCGTAATGAACTTGATATCGTTGTAGAAACAAGTGATTTTTGAAAAGGAGTGTTTTTGAGGCTTCTAGTTTCGCTAAAGAGGTCACTCCCGGTGAAGGGATCTCGGCTCTTTCCCCATCGAATAAGGTGCAGGGTATATCATATATACCGCTGTGCAAAGCAAGAACTATATAAGCTATAAAAAACTAAACCGTTAGTTTGTAGCATCTGCCAGTTTCGCTAAAGAGGTCACTCCCGGTGAAGGGATCTCGGCTCTTTCCTCATCGAATAAGGTGCAGGATATATCATATATACCGCTGTGCAAAGCAAAACTGTAACTAGCCTTTTTATAAAGTTTTGATTCTACAACATCTTTTAGGTTTCTTTTCTTTTTATTAATCTCATTAATAAATCCCATCAACTTATGCTTCCTAAGCATCACAGAAGAAACGAAAGTAGTAATATTTATATATCAGCACATATATATAGTATAAGCATTCGTCTCAGGCAGTAATATGATCTCATCACAGAACATTGCAGCAGAAGAACATATATGAAATATTGGATAAACTAGGATTTCCGTGTTTTTAATATGAGCCGGTATAAAACACGGATTCCACGGTCACGATGAATAGCCACACCCACATCTCTAGACCCCAACGAGAGCGGCAAGTAACACTATCAATTCTAGGGTTAGGAGAACCGGTCTCGACTCCTCGAGATGGCCTCCCACTGGACCCTAGAACCCGGCTACTTGTGCTCCCCTCTTTGGGTCTACCTAATGCGGAAAAGTAAATAATATACACTGGTGACATCAACCTCATCCCGGAAGTGCCCCAATAAAAGAATATTACATACAAATGAATTTTACATAAATGAAAATAAAAACCCTCATCTCACATAAAACCCCCGGCTATTCAGAACACGACGATCCAATATAACACATCACTGCAACACATAATATCTCATATCATCAATGTAAGTAAGTATGCATACACCGATCGTCGTTGATGTATAGCAACGAAAACCGGGAATACAACTACATACTACACTTACGGTCACAGAAAAGAAATTGTAAAACTACAACATTTGGAATCCACAATCACTTCAGACATCGTAAATCTGAAATATCACATATTTCGCATTTCATGCCTAACTATATGAATTCCACATATTGTATCACATTCCAATAAATAGACAGTATTGAACTTTCCGATCAGATAATCAAATATCCAAGGTTTCCTAAATAGCTCAACACTTGAGCGGAGTTCAAAAATCCCAGAATACGTCACAGTACCAATGGTCTAGCCGTAGAAGGGTCAAGCCAACGCTTCATATGTGGCACGCCGTACTGCCCCAAACCCTAAGGTTTAGAGGCAGTTCAGACGGTCACATAATTGAGTTAAGGTTTGTGTTCTTCTAGAGGGACCACCACGTTACTTGCACGTTTTTCCGAAAGATTTAAACCCATGAAAAATTCAACACTTGAAAGTTTTTCGTGCCAGGAAAAAAATGAGTTAATGATATCCGTTCGAACATTTTAATAGTTTCTAAATATCTGGAAAACATAACGAAATTAAATTTTCCGATCGAATCAATGAATAAAAAATAATCCCCAGAACACTCAACACTTGACTCAGATTAAAAATACCCAGAAATATACACTATCAGCTGCGGGCATTACTGTGCTCAAACCAAAATTAAATCCAACTGTACGGACGCAGATCCGAGGCCCAAGCAAGGAATGGCCGCGGTTCCGCAGCGGTCCGTACGATTTACCATCTCCTTTTCCACAGTGTTGCTTATAATTCCCTGCTGATTTTTTAAGGTATTTTTAATACAGAAAAAATCACATTTTTAAAATTTGTCCAGAGAGGGGGTCGTTTCGACGTTTCGGGGTTCGATCGGAGTTTTAACTTCGTATACACGTCGCCTAATGATCTAGCTAGGCTCTGATACCTCTGTATGGTTCCTAGGCACTCTTATGAAGGTCTATAAGGCATCAACCTTGCCAGAATAAAAAATTAGACGTGCCGAAACAACCCAAAGCCGGGATCTTTGCTAGATTATTAGGGTTTAACATGCAAGTAAACATCTTTACAACTAAAAGTGAGGGATTACAACCTTTGTAGTCCACTCCTTCACTTCATAAGCTCCGAATAGAAGTCCCTTCGCCGTGATCCACGATCTCCCGGACTCAAGAGAGGCTCCACGACTCGAACGATCCATGCTAGCTTGTAGTGTTCTTTTTCTCCGATGATCTACGTCGAAGTTTCTATAACTCAAGCTCTCTCACTCTAATGAGGTGAACACCCTAATCTAATTAGCTAGATTAGATGAGGATGATGGAGTAGTATTTATGCTTTCTTTTAATATCAAATTCTCACACTTAAACATCACACAATGAAAACCTAGAACGCTTTCTCAAAGCTCAAGGTTGAAGAAAAGAAGAAAAATGAATTAAACCTTTTGTGATGAATAATGAAATGAATAAATGATTAATAATGCAACCATGGTCAAGGATGACAAGGATAACTCATGTAGAGAATTAACTAAGGCTAGGGTTTGGGTTGGGTTAAAGCATGAGTCACTAGAAAATATCAACCATAATATCTTTCTCATGACAAAAGAAAAGCTTCTAGAAGGTGCAAGAAAGAACAAACCCAAATCAAACCATAACCTTATTTAATCTCCACTAAACAAGTTGCATTAGTAATCATATCATGTTACAATAATATATATCACATATATATTATATATTTGTAACAAAAGAAAATAATACAATTAATATATATCGCATATATATCAATGTATTATCTGGTAAAAAAATAAAATAATAAAGCGAGCCAATATTAGATAATGTAATGCAATATATCATATATATTATTATACATTAGATCATCGAATCAACACATGATCCGACAATCCGGCTATAAACAATATAACCGACTAACATATCATGTACCGATTCATCGAATCAACACTTGATTCGATGACCCGGCTCTTATCTAAATTTTGCGAGAATATAATATGGTATCTCATATCGCATTATCCTTGGTCGTGCACATATCACATATGTGCCCTTACTCCGTTTTGCCTGAGTCAAGAAACCTCTATGTAGGACTCTAAAGAATCGTCAATACGCCGGTAGCAGGTAATGATCATATCAAACAGCCACAAGCTGCAAGCGGTCAGCTAAATTTAACAGGCACCCAGGTATTGAGCGATCAGAAGATCAACAAGCTAGCCTGTACATTCTCTTGTGAATCCAATCAGTAACACTCCCGTACAGTCCGGTCTCTTCGTGTGATATGTTGCGTATCATGTCTAGGGGTGGTATAGTCAGACCCCAGTAACCGATAAGTCGTGTCGATGTGAGGCTCATAACGGGTCGAGAAACTACTGGTAACACTTACCAGTAAATCTCTATATCAGCCCTTGACAGGGACTTCCAGTTATAGCCTATTGAACACAGCACAACATCAACTCCCTATACAGGGAGAGACGAATCCCCTCCTATCGCTCATTGCCTCCATGTGATTCGGGACTGCACCCAAAAGCCGCCGTTTTGCACGCCCTCTTGGACGTGGTAAGGTGGAAATCAAAGCACACTGGGAATCACACAAGAATCTTTGACGATCTCGGGTCTACAGACTACCCTGTACCAGTGTCACCGGAGAACTGCCATCTGACGTGTGGTATATCACCATCCGGGAGTTCTCGGCGAGTCCGTCCAGTGTACCCAGTCTCCACTTAGCACCCGTACACCATCCTTGATGTTAAACACCGATGGATATGGGATCATCCATCGCCCATCATATGGGTCAAGATGCATATACGATAGTCTACTCTGGTGTATCGATGCCCTGTCTCGACACACCCTCGAATAGGAACAGTTATAGGATGTACTCATCGACTACCGTGGCCCCACTAGTATGATCTCATCATAGTCCTAGTAGTCGAGTACAGATCCTAAGGGCTTTATCAACATGTGAGAGTAAGATAGTAAACCAATGCAAGTCAACATGTTAAGATAATGTGAAACCAAATAGCATACTATTATGACGAGCAAGAAAGTCCTCTCTATATATATCCAAGCATCCATTATAATATACATCATATGTACAACAATGGCCTCTAGGGCATATACATAACTAACAGCTGCTGGGGCATTGGTGAGTCCGAACGATATCACCAAAAACTTATAATGCTCGTAACATGTGCGAAAAGAAGTCTTCGGAATATCATCCTCTCGAATGCGCAACTAATGGTCACCTGATCGCAAATCAATCTCCGAGAAATGTCCCGCACCCTGGAGCTAATCAAATAAATTATCGATACAAGTTAAGGGATATCTGTTTTGCACATGAACCCGATTCAACTGACAAAAATCGAAGCACAAACACAACTGCCGTCTTTCTTCATGACGAATAGAATATGAGCTCCCCAAAGTGGTGCACTCGGATGAACAAGCCTATTATCCAACAAATCTTGCAACTGATCCTTCAGTTCTTTAAGCTCCGCCTGGTCCATCCGATATTGCGGTATAGAAAAATGCTCCGTGCCGGAAATCAATTCAAAGCAGAACTCAATATCGCGCGCTGGAGACAAACCAAGCAACTCGTCAAGAAAACTTTTAGAAACATTCTCCCAATCAAGACCTGGTCCAACGGGACCACTGCGGCACTAACATCACAACATACGCCAAGAATTCCTGACATCCTTTTCTCAAAAGCTGACTAGCGCGACAAGAAGAAATCAAACTGGGAAAGGCGACGCTACGGTCTCCCCAAAAACAAGCAAGAACTGGCTTACCCGGAAAACTAAATCTGACAGCCTCCTCACGCCAGTCCACGGACGCATAACGCATGGCTAACCGATCCATGCCCAGAAAAACTTCAAAGTCAAACATATCGAGAAAATCAAATTGACAGAAGAAACCCTATCTCTAATACGAAGAAAACAAACCCGAACGAAAAACATTTCGAGCGACAAAAGACTTGCCTACTGGAATAATAACAATCAGCGGCAGATCAAAAAGGATGACTCTCGGTCCAAACTCGGTACAAAGTGCGTAGATACAAGTTCAAACAACAAAAGAAATACGCAAATCGAAAGAAAACACTGAAATAATACCTGACACGACGTCTACCTAACCACCTCTTGTTAGTTATATGTATGCCCAAGAGGCCATTATTGTACATATGATGTATATTATAGTGGATGCTTGGACATACATAGGGAGGACTTTCTTGCTCAACATGATAGTATGCTATCTGGTTGCTCTTTATTTTAACATGTACACTAATTGTCTCTATGTTACATGTTGATAATGCCCTTAGGATGAGTACTTGACTACCAGGATTATGTGATTCCCACTGTGCTTTGATTTCCACTGTGCTTTGATTCCCACTGTGCTTGGACCCGAGATCGTCATAGAGTCTTGTGTGATTCCCACTGTGCTTTGATTTCCACTATACCACGGTCAAGAGATCGTGAAAAAAGGTGGTTTTTAGGTACAGTCCCGAGTCACATGGAGGCAATGAGAGATAGGAGGGGATTCGTCTCTCCCGGTATAGGGGGTTGATGTTGCGCTGTGCTCAATTGGCTATAACAGGAAGTACCTGGCCAGGGCTGACTCCGAGATATACTGGTAAGTGTTATCAGTAGTTTCTTGACCCGTTATGAGCCTCATATCGGAATGACTTATCGAGTTACTAGGGTCTGACGTTTACCACCCCTAGACGAGATATGCGACATATCAGATGAAGACACCGGACTGTACGGTAGTGTTACTGATTGGATTCGCAGGAGTATGAGCAGGCTTGCTTGTTGATCTTCTGAATGCTCAATACCCGAGTAGCCGTTACGTTTAGCAGACCGCTTGCGGCTTGTGGGTGTTTGATATGATCATCACCTACTGCCGGCGTATTGACGAGTCTTTAGAGTCCTACACAGAGGTTTCCTGGCTCAAGCGAAATGGAGTAGGAGCATAAATGCGATATGTGCAGGACCGAGATTAATACTGTATGTGGTACCGTATTCTATTCTCGCGACATGTGACATCGGTTGGTTATATGTGATATAGCCGGGTCATCGGATCAAGTGTTGATTCGATAAGTTGTTACATTTGATATTAGTCGGTTATATATGATATAGCCGGATTATTAAATCAAGTGTTGATTTAATAATTTAATGTATAATTAAATATTTGATATACTAAGTTACAATAACTAATACTTGCTCACTTATGATTTCTTTTCCTCACTTTGTGCACATTCTATATATGTGATATATATTTGTGTACATGATATTGTGTCATGTTTGATGATACATGCAAGATGGGTGTATGAGACACACACATGCTTATGATGATAATGTAGGGATCCTAGGCACTCCAGTGAAGTCTCACAAGTGATCAAACATGCCAATTTATAAAAATTACGGTGCCGAGGAAACCTAGAACGGATCGTTGGCTAGAAGTATAGGCAAAGCAAGTAAGCTAGTTTACAACTAAACTATAAGATAACGGAAATACAACCTTTGTAGATCCGTTTGTCCACGTCCATAGCTCCGCAACGAAGTGCCTTCGCTGTCCAAGTGAATTCCCGGTCTCTAGCGACGGCTTCGTCGAAGAATAAGCAAGCTAGGTCGTTGATGTCCATGCCGAAGATGATCTACGTCGAGGCATCGCTAGATTAAGCTCCACCTTCACCTAGTCGGAAAAACTTGTGAAGGAAACACCCTATACTACTTGGCAAGATGTAGAGGATGAAGAAATAGGAAGTGGGTAGACTTTAGATTTGGATTTCTCACACTTTTTCATTACTTGCCATTGGAGTAGCAAGCTACATCCATGGAAGAAGAAGATGAAGAAGAAGAAGATATGATAAGTTATTCCTTTTAAAAGAAAAATAAAATAAATGAATACTTATCATCTCTTTGACCATGGTTTAGTGTAGAGTTTTAACTAAGGTTAGAGAGTGGTTAGGGTTAGATAAAAGACAAGAATGGTGGACTAAGTTCAAAGCTTCAAGAAGCTTTCAAATAAAAACAAAAAACTAGCAACCATTCTTATCTCTTTATCTTTTCTTTTTCCAAAATAAACAAAAGGAATAAATGATTAAGTAAATGAAAAAGAAACCCTAATCACTAATTAACCATGGTTTAACACTTTACACAAAACCAAGCAAGAATGTATCATCAAACATGATACAATCATGTGCACAAAACTATATCGAATATACAATGTGCACATCCGCGCGAGAAAATCCATTTAAAGTGAACCGATACTAGTTAATGCAAAGCAATATATCAAATATATAATTATGTATTAAATCATTAAATCAACACTTGATTTAACGATCCGGTCATATCGCATATAACCGGCTAGTATCCAATGTGTCGGCTTATCGAATCAATCCTTGATTCGATAACTAGGTTATATCGCATATAACCATTCGATACATTGATCGCGAGAATAGAATACGGTATCATATACACGCATTATTCTCGGTCCCGCACATATCTCATATGCGTTCCTATTTCGTTTCGCTTGAGCTAGAAAACCTCTGTGTAGGACTCTAAAGACTCGTCAATACGCCGGTAGCAGATGATGATCATATCAAACATCCGCAAGCCGCAAGCGGTCTGCTAAACGTAACGGCCACCCGGGTATTGAGCGATCAGAAGATCGACGAGCAAGCCCGCTCACACTCCTGCGAATCCAACCAGTAACACTTACCGTATAGTCTGGTCTGTTCGTCTGATATGTCGCATATCTCGCCTAGGGGTGGTAAACGTCAGACCCCAATAGCTCGATAGGTTATGCCGACTTGAGGTCCATAACATTCGTGAAACTACTGATAACTCTTACCAGTATATCACTGCAACCCTGGCCAGGGATTTCCTGTTATGGCCAGTCGAGCATAGCACAACATCAACCCCCAATACCGGGAGAGACGAATCCCCTCCTATCGCTCATTGCCTCCATGTGAATCGGGACTGTACCCAAAAACCACCTGTTTGCACAACTCAGTAGAGCCGTGGTAGGGTGGAAATCAAAGCACAGTGGGAGACACACAAGACTCTATGACGATCTCGGGTCAACAGACTAAGCTGTACCAGTGTCACCAGAGAACTGCCATCTGACGTGAGGTATAATACCATCTGGGAGTTCTCGGCGAGTCCGTTCAGTGTACCCAGTCTCCACTGAGCACCCGCATACCATCTTCGATGTCAAACACCAATGGATATGGGATCATCCATCGCCCATCTCATGGGTCGAGAAGATATGCGCTAGTCTACTCTGGAATATCGATGCCCCGTCTCGATATTCCCTCGACTAGGAACATTTCAAGGATGCACTCATGGACTACCCAGGCCCCACTAGTATGATCTACATCATAGTCCTGGAAGTCGAGTACATATCCTAAGGGCTTTATCAACATGTAATCAGAGAGACAGAAAGTATACATGTTAAGATAAAGTGCAACCAGATAGCGTACTATCATGTCGAGCAAGAAAGTCCTTCCTATATATGTCCCAGCATCCACTACAATATACATCTAATGTACAGTAATGGCCTCTAGGGCATACATATAACTAACAATCTCCCACTTGCACTAGGGCCATCTGTAGCAGTGGTTGCAGTATCACATACTCAACCATCCCCTAAATTGTCTCTCTTTGGGAAAAAGGCCTTCGTGAGTTGATCCGCCGTGTTGTCCTCTGAGTCTTCTCTCCTAACCTCGATCACCCTGGAGATCAACTATCTCTATGATCAGGTGATGCTGCCTCAGAATTTGTCTGGGTCACTGATGGGACCAGGGTTCCAGGGCCAAAGCCATACTTCCATTGTCATACAATGGCAGGAACCTAGTTCATCTTATGAACCAATATACACCCAAACTTCCTCTTTGGTAGTATCTTCAATAGCGATGTTACCAGCCTTAATCGTCTAGTTTGCCACGGTATCTAGCTTGGAACTTTTCCAACATACCGTCCCTTTACTGAGGGTAAAGACAATGCCCGTGACTGACATTCAGTCGTCTTTATCACCTTGGAACTCTTCCAGTGATTCTCCCCATGATCGATTGATACCATCTCACTACATCTAATGAGAATCCTAGCATCCAATTACATCTATCTCATAGATGAAAACTCACGATTTAGAAGGTATCACTTTGAACCTATTTGGAGAATCCTAGTGATAATAGTTGACTGACCGATCGTAGTATAGGAAACTCTTTTCCTATCAAGAGTATGTTGTCTATGTACAATACGAAGATGACCATCTTACTCTCTACTACCCTTTTGTATATACAAGGTTCGTCTACCATTTTGATGAAGTCAAACACTTTACTATCACATCAAAACAGACGTTCCAACTCCGCGATGCCTGCTTCATTATGTAAAGCAACTTGCACACGTTTCCGCTGCTCCCACTGTTTACGAAGACTTCTGGCTGTGTTCTTATAGACGTTCTCTTCTAAATCAGTATTTAGAAAAGCAGTCATGGCACCCAACCGCCAGATATCGTAGTCATGGTATGTAGCCGTGGTAAGTAGGATCTGGATAGACTTAAGCATAGCTACTGGAAAAAAACTTTCATCATTATCCACGCCTGGTCGATGACGAAAACCTTTAACAAGTCTAGCTTCGAAAGTCTCAACTTTTCCATCTACACCAAGTAATCTTCTCAAGATATACTTGCTTCTAATGGGGATTTAACCCTTCAGATATCGCAACTAAAGTCCATACTTTGTTGGTGTATATGGATTCCATCTCAGATCACTAACCATCCAGCCATTCTTACAGAGTCCCTACTCTCGATGGCCTGCTCGAAACTGGTTGGGTCATCATCTCATGATGCAATCCTCGCTCCCACTGTCATCGAGAAACCGAGGTATCTCTCAGGCGAATGAGGAACCCTGCTAGATCGGCGGAGAGGCTGAGGTTCGTCGGAAACTATTGAATCCTTTGGTTCTATCAAATCATTAGCAGTTTTGTACAGCTGGAACCTTTCCAGTTCTACAGAACTGATCTTGCCTCGATCTTGTCTGGATTTTGCTTTTGACATAGGCCGGACAATCCCAAATCTTAACTTACTTAAGAGATAGGCTCTTCCCATACCATATCTCATATGGAATGGTAGGCACTGATTTGAATCAAACCTAATTCAATAGGTATGCAGCTTCTCAAGTGCATAACCTCAAAAGGAAATAGGTAACTCAGTAATATTCATCATAGAGCACACCATATCTAATATTGTGCAATTGCTCCGCCCTGATACACCGTTGTGCTGTGGTGTATTCAGAGGAGTGACATTGAGAGAAAATCTCATTCTCCTTTAGAATAGTCCAGGAATTCTATGCACAAGTATTCTCCTCCCTGATCTTATCATAGGACATAATACTTATACCTGTATTTTGGTTCTCTACTTCTAACTTATATTCTGTGAATATCTCAAAAGGTTCGGACTTATGTTTCAACAGGAACATATGACTGAATCTTGAGAGATTATCAGAGAATATAATGAAGTATGAAGAACCAGTCCTGGCATGTGTAGACAGGAGACTTTACATACATCATCATGTATCAGTCCCAAGAGTTCACTAACTCTTTCTCTGTTTCCAAAAAACAGAGCTAGTGTCATTATATCTTTGTGACATGACTGGCAAGTTTCACAAGATGTAGATTCAAACTGATTTAAATATACATCTACATGTAACTTCAGCTAGTCGGGTCACATTGATCTGACCTAGTCTACAATACCTTAAGAAGGATCCGTTCATTTCTGAACTCTTCCTCTTATGTGTGTTCCATATACTAAGAACTGTAGTTTGATTTAGAACATCAATGCTTTTAGATAACGTGCCTGAACCGATCAACTTTTGATATAGGAAATGTTCAAAACATTATCCATCAATACAAAATTATATCCTTTCTTTACTAATAAAGATACTGATATAATTTTGTATATCAGGTTCGGTATCTAATAGCATTTGTTCAGAATCAATGTATTCGTAATACAGGGTGACAGTGACCAACAGACTTGGCTGCAACACTTGCCCCGTTTTCTGTCTCATGAAACTTATCACCCGTTCTCAGTTTTTCTACCTTTCTGTAGCCCTATGTAACAGATTACATATCTGGGATCCTGATCTGGTATCACATACCCAGGACGTAAAGAATACTGAGAAACAGTTCTGTATAATGAACTCACCCGAAGATGATGCATCAACATGCACTCTCTTCGTTTGGGCGGCATAGGAAATCTGGTATTCCCCTATTTCCTGCTCTGTCTTATAACAATTATAAGTTGGAGCGGGACCAACGTTCCCCCGCTCAGTATAACAAGCGGGTTCGGTCAATTCATCCATATTATTATCTTGATTAAGGCGTGATATGGTCACTACCTGGAGAGAGAGAGAAGAAAACACTCTGCGTGCGCTCTTGCAAGATCAGATTGGTTATATATTTTATCTAATCAGGATGGCTCCCACTGTTTTTATCAAATCTTCCTTCAAACCTTAAAAGGAAAGACTAGCCGGGATTAATTACACTCTACAAGTTCGCCAATCTTTCAGCCAGGCCAGTGTCGGTACATTGAGGGAGGTTCCCCGTGCTTTCGCACGGACCTAATTACTGTAAACCTCGTTTTCCCAGAGGCGTAACCCCGTTGACACCTTTCTAGACACCTACTTGATCGGCTAATTGTAAAGTGCAAAACTCTCCCAGGAGTAACAATTACTCGCAGTGGGTATCGGGATCCAACTATCACATAGAAGGTATGCAATCTCATTGCAAATTTCAACACTTGAAACTCCCGATAATGGTTTTTACCCCTAGCACCTATGACCTTGGCTAAGGTCAACAAATCATAGGTACTAGTCAAGTTCTACCCGTCATTTCATGATTAATTAGACCCACCCACATGACCCTTGGCTAAGGTCAACAAAGCCACATGACTGTCCTAACTAATCGCATCATATGCTATGTAGGAAGACATCACTTAGCTACCGTACACTGTGCCTTGACTATGGTCAACAAACACAGCACGAATACTAAGTACTCTACTTCCTAAAATGACGGAGGGTTGCGAATGGTTTTTGTGAAAACCTTTAACACTTTGAACTTGATCTCGTTGCGGAATCAAATGGTTTTTAATTGGAATGTTTTTGAAGCTTTTCTAGTTTTGCTAAAGGGGTCACTCCCGGTGAAGGGATCGTCGGCCCTTTCCTTGTCGAATGAGGTGCGGGATATATCATATATATCACTGTGCAAAGCAAAAACAATAGAAGCGATCAAATAACAAACCGAGGGTTGTAGCATCTGCCAGTTATTGCTAAAGGAGTCACTCCCGGTGAAGGGATCTCGGTCCTTTCCTCATCGAATAAGGTGCAGGATGTTCTATAATGAACACCGCGATGCAAAGCAAGAACTGTAGCTACCTGTTTTATTTTGAAATTCGATTCCACAACATCAATTAGGTTTATTTTCTTTCATTAATCTCATTAATGAATATCCCATCATTTAAGTCCACCTAACCATTACAGATAAATATAACGTACGCTTATGCCATCCGCATTCGCCTCGATGTCCCGTCTGCACCGTTAGGTTAGGTAACTAACGCCAGAGCGAGGCAGGGCTAGCGCGGGTGTAAAACATAAGCAACGTCTATATAATATATCATATATACTATATATAATATCTGTCACAGAACATCACATGATCACAGATAAATCACAGCAGAAGAAACATATGAAATATTGGATATACTAGGACGTCCGTGTTTTCAATACGAGCCAGTATAAAACACGGATTCCACGGTCGTGATGAATAGCCAATCCCACACCCCTAGACCCCTACGAGAGCGGCAAGCAACCCTACCAATTCTAGGGTTTGGAGACCCGGACTCGACTCCTCGAGTTGGTCTCCCACTGGACCCCAGAACCCGGTTACTTATGCTCCCCTCCTTGGGTCTATCCTAGTGCAGAAAAGTAAATAATATACAAACGGTGACTACTTCCGCAACCTGGAAGTGCCCCAATAAAAGAATATTACATACAAGTTTTTACATGAATGAAAATGAAAAACACTCATCTCACATAAAAAACCCCGGCTATTCAAACACGACGATCCAATATAACATATCCAGCAACACATAACATCAGATGTCATCAACATAAGTAAATATGCGCATCCCAATTGTCGTTGACATATAGCAACGAAACCGGCGATATCACATATTACACTTACGGTCACAGAAAAGAAAATGTAAAACTACAACAGTTGGAATCCGCAACCTCCTCAGACATCGCATGCCTGACCAAATGAAATACTTAGACATCGCATGCCTAACAATTATAAACCCCGCATTTTAGTCTCATTATCGAAAACTCTTTTCAATATCAAGTCGGGAAATTCAACAAGATTCCCGACATCCTGATCGAATGCTCGTCGCAAACTTTAGTAGGCGGCCGCACCCCAGATGCCGTCGACGAAGTGCACCAAGGCGGAACACCGCTGCCGCGAGCACCCGAACGGATGCTTTCGGCGACGGGGTTCTCCTGCAGTCACTTGGTCGGGGCTATGGAGTGAGGCTGTCTATTAAGTTTACCGGCGAGTATCCGCGTTCACAACGTGATTGCAACGGACTTTTGATCACATCAAAATTCCGTGGCAACCGATCAAGTGAGACTAAACTTCTATGTTTATAATATTCATTCCGTTATCTCATAACTATTTGTGAATTCCAATTACTGTATCTCATTCCGGATAAATAGAAAATGCTAAACTTTTCGATCGAACAATCGAACACCCAAGTTTTCCCGATACAGATCAACACATGAAACAAGTCTAAAAACATTCAGTTCGTGCCTCAGTACCAACGGTCCAGCCGTAGAAGGGTCAAGCCAACGCCTTACATGTGGCACGCCGTACTGCCCCAAACCCGAAGGTTCAAAGGGTAGTTCAAGACGGTCATATAATCGAGTTAAGGTTTGTTGTCTTCTAGAGGGACCATCGTGTTACTTGCACTACTTAGAACATGATTAAACTACAGAAATATACAACACTTGGAAATTTCCCGACAGGGGAAAAATTGGGTATTTATATCTGGTCGAACTTTTTAACATATTCAAAAAATTATCCGGAACGACACATAGACAAAGTTTGACAATCCGATCGAATGTATGAACTCCCAATACAACCCAAAATACTCAACTCTTGAATTCAGATTAAAAATTCCCAGGAAAACCAGCACTGAAAAATAGGAGTTACTGTGCAAAATTCAATGGCAGATAAGACAAAAGTGCGGCGGAAGGGCCGCATTAGCACGCTAATGCCGCGGTTCCGCCGCACTTTAGAAAGATCATTAGGTAATTTTTGCATCGTAATTCTTATATTTACCTGCTTGTTTTTCTGCATATTTTTAATTTGCAAAAATCCACATTTTACAAAAATGTCCAGAGAGCATTTTAAAGTCGGGGTTTCGGGTCAATCGGACTTCTAACTCCGTCTACGCATCGCCTAAGGCTCTAGCTAGGCTCTGATACCACTGTAGGGATCCTAGGCACTCTAGTGAAGTCTCACAAGTGATCAAACATGCCAATTTGTAAAAATTACGGTGCCGAGGAAACCTAGAACGGATCGTTGGCTAGAAGTATAGGCAAAGCAAGCAAGCTAGTTTACAACTAAACTATAAGATAACGGAAATACAACCGTTGTAGATCCGTTTGTCCACCTCCATAGCTCCGCAACGAAGTGCCTTCGCTGTCCAAGTGAACTCCCGGTCTCTAGCGTCGGCTTCGTCGAAGAATAAGCAAGCTAGGTCGTCGATGTCCATGCCGAAGATGATCTACGTCGAGGCATCGCTAGATTAAGCTCCACCTTCACCTAGTCGGAAAAACTTGTGAAGGAAACACCCTATACTACTTGGCAAGATGTAGAGGATGAAGAAATAGGAAGTGGGTAGACTTTAGATTTAGATTTCTCACACTTTTTCATTACTTGCCATTGGAGTAGCAAGCTACATCCATGGAAGAAGAAGATGAAGAAGAAGAAGATATGATAAGTTATTCCTTTTAAAAGAAAAATAAAATAAATGAATACTTATCAACTCTTTGACCATGGTTTAGTGTAGAGTTTTAACTAAGGTTAGAGAGTGGTTAGGGTTAGATAAAAGACAAGAATGGTGGACTAAGTTCAAAGCTTCAAGAAGCTTTCAAATAAAAACAAAAAACTAGCAACCATTCTTATCTCTTTATCTTTTCTTTTTCCAAAATAAACAAAAGGAATAAATGATTAAGTAAATGAAAAAGAAACCCTAATCACTAATTAACCATGGTTTAACACTTTACACAAAACCAAGCAAGAATGTATCATCAAACATGATACAATCATGTGCACAAAACTATATCGAATATACAATGTGCACATCCGCGCGAGAAAATCCATTTAAAGTGAACCGATACTAGTTAATGCAAAGCAATATATCAAATATATAATTATGTATTAAATCATTAAATCAACACTTGATTTAACGATCCGGTCATATCGCATATAACCGGCTAGTATCCAATGTGTCGGCTTATCGAATCAATCCTTGATTCGATAACTAGGTTATATCGCATATAACCATTCGATACATTGATCGTGAGAATAGAATACGGTATCATTTACACGCATTATTCTCGGTCCCGCACATATCTCATATGCGCTCCTATTTCGTTTCGCTTGAGCTAGGAAACCTCTGTGTAGGACTCTAAAGACTCGTCAATACGGCGGTAGCAGATGATGATCATATCAAACATCCGCAAGCCGCAAGCGGTCTGCTAAACGTAACGGCCACCCGGGTATTGAGCGATCAGAAGATCGACGAGCAAGCCCGCTCACACTCCTGCGAATCCAACCAGTAACACTTACCGTATAGTCCGGTCTGTTCGTCTGATATGTCGCATATCTCGCCTAGGGGTGGTAAACGTCAGACCCCAACAGCTCGATAAGTTATGCCGACTTGAGGTCCATAACATTCGTGAAACTACTGATAACTCTTACCAGTATATCACTGCAACCCTGGCCAGGGATTTCCTGTTATGGCCAGTCGAGCATAGCACAACATCAACCCCCAATACCGGGAGAGACGAATCCCCTCCTATCGCTCATTGCCTCCATGTGAATCGGGACTGTACCCAAAAACCACCTGTTTGCACAACTCAGTAGAGCCGTGGTAGGGTGGAAATCAAAGCACAGTGGGAGACACACAAGACTCTATGACGATCTCCGGTCAACAGACTAAGCTGTACCAGTGTCACCAGAGAACTGCCATCTTACATGAGGTATAATACCATCTGGGAGTTCTCGGCGAGTCCGTTCAGTGTACCCAGTCTCCACTGAGCACCCGCATACCATCTTCGATGTCAAACACCAATGGATATGGGATCATCCATCGCCCATCTCATGGGTTGAGAAGATATGCGCTAGTCTACTCTGGAATATCGATGCCCCGTCTCGATATTCCCTCGACTAGGAACATTTCAAGGATGCACTCATGGACTACCCAGGCCCCACTAGTATGATCTACATCATAGTCCTGAAAGTCGAGTATATATCCTATGGGCTTTATCAACATGTAATCAGAGAGACAGAAAGTATACATGTTAAGATAAAGTGCAACCAGATAGCGTACTATCATGTCGAGCAAGAAAGTCCTTCCTATATATGTCCCAGCATCCACTACAATATACATCCAATGTACAGTAATGGCCTCTAGGGCATACATATAACTAACAGATAATTAGGGTTTTTATTTATTTTGGTAATTACAAAATGGTGGGATTTTGTCATGACTAGTAGCTTGTAGAAGCTTGTAGTGTTCATTGACCATGTCCACTAATTTGTTTGACCTGAGATATTTATAAACCTAACCATTATCACTTAACCATGGTTATGTCTCTACAAGGGTTAACATATGATGTTAACTCACCCATGGTTGCCATTCTTCACTTGGTTAATTCCATGCGAGTTTTCTTCATCTCCTTCCTCTCAATCTTTCTAGCTTCAATGGAGATAACGAAAAATAGTGAGAAAATAATTTTTAAAATGGGCAAAATTCTACTTCATCATCCTCTACTAGTTTCCATTTAGTAAAGGGTGTTTGCTTCGCTAATTCCACAATTAGTGAAGGGGTAGTTTGGGTTTGTGTCTCTTCGATGTAGATCATCTTCGGCTTCGAAGGCATCGAGCAAGCTTGTTCCGTTCATCTTGTGGAGCCTCTCAAGAGTCCGAGAGTTCATGGATCGTAGCGAAGGAACTACAACACGGAGCTATTGAAGTGAAGTACCGGTCTATAAAGATTGTATTCCTCATTCACTTCTTATGCAAAGTTGTTTGCATTTCTTATCGTCACATTTTCTAGTATACGATTCTAGGTTAGGGTTAGCTAGAACAGCTAAAATTTTAATTTGGTATGGAAGATGCCTCTCGAAACCTTACGGTCTTCCTAGGTAACCCTTCAATGGTATCAGAGCCATGCCATGCTACAAAATTAGACAATATTTGTTAGATTACGAAACCGAAACGACTCCAAAACTTGAAACACGAAAACTCGGTTTCTGTCGATTTTAAAAAGTCCTCAAATTTTTTTTCAATGAACTGCAGAATGTTATATAAGATATATCATGAACACCAAGGAAATTTCAAAGGGGTTGCTCGGATTTTGGCCGAGCACAATGTATAAATATCCGAGGAGGCCGGTCACAATTTGATGTTTTGACTTGAAATTTTCAGGGTGTTCCAGGAACTGGGTTTTGGTGTTTCAGGTGTTCTTTGTTTTTTCTAATTTTGCATGTGATGTGATCTTACACTATAAGCAATTCGGAGTGTTTCGTATTCGTAGTTTTAACATTGTTTCGGGTAGTCGCATGTTGTCTAGGAAAAGTTAAAAAGTTCGAACGAATGTCAGAAACACATTTTTCCAAGTTTAACGTATTCGGAAAATATGCAAGTAATTCTGTGGACCCTCTAGATGAATGAAACCCTAACTCAACATAATGACCATAGAACCGCTTTCGAACCTAAGGGTTTGCGGCAGTTCCGCGGTGTCATTAATGAGGCTTGGGTCTGCCCTTCTACGGCTGGTGCATTGGTACTGTGGCATGTTCTGGGTATTATTAAACTGTGCTCAAGTGTTGATCTCTCGGGGAATTGTGGGACTTTGATGAATCGATCGAAAAGTTTAACCTCATCCGGGAATCATGTGATGGGATACAATACTTGGAATCCACAAGAAAACTAATCTGAATTTTGTAAATCTAGCAATTTAGTCTCATTTGATCGGTTGCCACGGGATTTTGATATGATCAAAACTCCGTCGCAATAACGTAGCGTATGCAGATACTCGTCGGGTAACTTTATTAGATAGCCACACCCCATAGCCCCGACCAAGTGACTGTAGGAGAACACCGTCGCCAAAAGCATCCGTTCGGGTGCTCGCGGCCGCGGTATTCCGCCTAAGTGCACTTCGTCGACGGTATCGGGGGTGCGGCCGTCTACTAAAGTTTCCGAAGAGCATTCGATCCGGATATCGGGAATCTTGTTGAATTACCCGACAGGTTATTGAAAAATGTTTTCAATATCGAGACGAAAATGCTGAGTTTATAATTGTTAAGCATGTGATGTCTAAGGAATTAATTTGGTTGGACATGAAATCCAAAGCATGTGATATTTTGGGTTTATGATGTCTAAAGGTGGTTGCGGATTCCAATTGTTGTAGTTTTCACTTTCTTTTCTGCGACCGTAAGTGTAATATGTGGTGTATCGCCGGTCACATATTTACTTACGTTGATGACATATGATGTTATGTGTTACTGTGATATGTTATATTGGATCGTCGTGTTTGAATAGCCGGGGGTTTTATGTGAGATGAGAGTTTTTCATTTTCATTCATGTAAAAAACTTGTATGTAATATTCTTTTATTGGGGCACTTCCGGGTTGAGGAAGATGTCACCGTTGATGTATATTATTTACTTTTCCGCATTAGGATAGACTCAAGGAGGGGAGCACAAGTAACAGGGTTCTAGAGTCCAGCGGGAGACCATCTCGAGGCGTCGAGTCCGGGTCTCCTAACTCTAGAATTGGTAGGGTTGCTTGCCGCACTCGTAGGGGCCTAGGGAAGTGGGTTTGGCTATTCATCATGACCGTGGAATCCGTGTTTTATACTGGCTTAATTTAAAACCCGGAAATCCTAGTACATCCAATATTTCATATGTTGTTTTCTGCTACGATATTCTGTGATGTGATCACTGTATATGATGAGATGGATACTGTATATAGTATATGTGATATATTATATAGACGTTGCTTATGTTTTACACCCGCGCTAGCCCTGCCCCGCTCTGCCGTTAGTTACCTAACCTAACGGTGCATGACGAGACATCGAGGCGAGTGCGGATGGCACAAGCGTACGTTGTATTTATCTGTAATGCTTAGGCAACATAAATGATGGGACTTCATTAATGATATTAATAAAAAAATAAACTTAAAGATGTTATGGAATCGAATTTTCAAAAACAGGTAGCTCTAGTTCTTGCTTTGCATAGCGGTATTCCTTTTAGAATATTCAGCACCTTATTTGATGAGGAAAGAGCCGAGATCCCTTCACTGGGAGTGACCTTTTTAGCAATAACTAGAAGATTCTACAACCCTCGGTTTCGTCTTTTGATTGCTTTTCTAGTTCTTGCTTTGCATAGTGGTATTTGTGAAATATCCTGCACCTCGTTCGATGAGGAAAAAGCCGAGATCCCTTCACCGAGAGTGACCACTTTAGCAAAACTAGCAAAGGCCTAAAAAACACTCCACTTAAATCATTTGATTCTATAACGATATCAAGTTCATTACGTAAAAGGTTTTTTTAAAACCTATCGTAGCCCTCCGTCTTTTCAGATAAGTACTTCATAGTATTCGTGCTATGTTTGTTGGCCTGCGTCAAGGTGTAGTGTGCGGTAGCTATTTATGCTTATCTACAATAGCATATGATGCGATTGAGTTAGGGTAGTCGTGAGACTTTGTTGGCCTGCGTTAAGGGTCGTGCGGGTGGGATTAATTCAATCATGAAATGTACATGTTTAACTTGACTAGTAGACTATGGTTTGTTGGCATGCGTCAAGGTCATAGCTTTCTAGGGGTAAAATTATCGGGAATTTCAAGTGTTGAAATTTGCAATGAGATTGCATACCTTCAATGAGATAGTTAGATCCCGATATCCACTGCGAGTATGAGTTACTCCTGGGAGAGTTTTACACATTACAATTAGCCGACCAAGTAGGTGTCTAGAAAGGTGTCAACGGGGTTACGCCCCTGGGAAAACGATGTTTATTTTAATTAGGTCCGTGTGAAAGCACGGGGAACCTCTCTCAATGTACCGGCACTGGCCTGGCTGAAAAATTGGCGAACTTGTAAGGTGTAATTAATCCCGACTAGTTTTTCCTTTTAGGGTTTGAAGGAAGATTTTTTAAAAACAGTGGGAGCCATCCTGATTAGATAAACACATAACCAATCTAATCTTGCAAGAGCATACGCTGAGTGTTTTCTGCTCTCTCTCTCCAAGTAACGACCATGTCACGCCTTAATCAATATAATAATATGGATGTATTGACCGAACCCGCTTGTTATACTGAGCTGGGGAATGTTGGTTCCACTCTACCTTTTAATTTTTATAAGACCGAGCAGGAAATAGGGGATTACCGGAATTCCCGTGCCGCCCAAACGAAGAAAGTGCATGTTGATGCATCTTCTTCGGGTGTGTTCATTACCAAAAACTATTTCTCAGTTTCCTCTACGTCCTTGGTATGAGATACCAGATCAGGATCCCACATATGTAATATGTTACATGGGCTATAGAAAGGTAGAGAACTGAGAATGGGTGATAAAGTTTAAAGAGTTAGAAACGGTGCAATTGTTGCAGCCAAGATATTGGCAGTTATCACCCTGTATTACCAAATACATTGATTCTGAACGAATGTTATTAGATACCGAACCTGATATACAACACCATATCAGTCTCTTTATTTAGTAAAGAAGGATATAATTTTATATTGTTGGATAATGTTTTGAACATTTCCTATATCAAGAGTTGATCGGTTCAGTCACGTTATCTAATGACATATACGTTCTAAATTAAACTACAGTTCTTAACGTACAGAACATACACAAGAGGAAGAGTTCAGAAATGAACGAATCCTTCTTGAGGCATTGTAGACTAGGTAATATCAATGCCACCCGACTATCTAAGTTACATAAAGATGCATATTTAAATCAGTTTGAATTTACAACTTATGAAACTTGTCAGTCATGTCACAAAGATAAAATGACCATAGCTCCGTTTATTGGAAACAGAGAAAGAGTTAGTGAACTTTAGGGATTGATACATTATGATGTATGAAGGTCCCTGTCTACACATGCCAGGAATGGTTCTTTGTACTTCATTACATTCACCGATGATCTCTCAAGATTCGGACATATGTTCCTGTTGAAACATAAGTTTGAAGCTTTTGAGAAATTCAAAGAATATAAGTCAGAAGTAGAGAACCAAACGGGTATAAGTATTATGTCCTTTGATGTGATCAGGGAGGAGAATACTTGAGCACGGAATTCCTGGACTATTCTAAAGGAGAATGAGATTCTCTCTCAGCATTGCTCCTCCGTATACACCACAGTACGTTGGTGTATCGGGGCGGAGCAATCGCACCTTATGAGATATGGCGCACCCTATGATAAGTACTACCGAGTTACCTGTTTCCTTTTGGGGGTTATGCACTTGAGAAGCTGCATACCTATTGAATAGTGTTCCAACCAAATCAGTGCCTACCACTCCATAAGAGATATGGTATGAAAAGAGCCCATGTCTTAAGTAAGTTAAGATTTGGGGTTGTCCGGCCTTTGTCTAAAAGCAAAATCCGGACAAGCTCGAGGCAAGGTCAGTTCTATGGAAGTTTGTTGGATATCCCAAGCATTTGCGAGGGAATATCTTCTACCGCACCGAGGAACAAAAGGAGTTTTATTTCTCGGCAAGCCACCTATTTTTTTAGAAAAGGAATTTATTTTGGAAACAAATTTATGGTCATGAGGTAGAACTGGAAGGAGTTCCAGCTATACAAACTACAGCTGATGATTTGGTAGAACGGAAGGATTCAATAGTTCCCGACGAACCTCAGCCACTCCGCTGATCTGGTAGGGTTCCTCATCCAACTGAGAGATACTTCAGTTTTCTCAATGACAGTGGGATCGAGGATCGCATCCTGAGATGATGACCCAACTAGTTTCGAGCAGGGCATCAAGAGTGGAGACTCTTTAAGAATGGCTGGATGCTAAGCGATCTGAGATGGAATCCATATACACCAACAAAGTATAGACTTTGGTTGCTATATCTGAAGGGTTAAATCCCCATCAGGAGAAAGTATATCTTGAGAAGATTACTTGGTGTAGATGGAAAAGTTGAGACTTTTAAAACTAAGACTTGTTGCAAAAGGTTCTCGTCATCGACCAGGTGTGGATAATGATGAAACCTTTGCCCCAGTGCCTATGCTTAAGTCCGTCCGGATACTACTTACCATTGCTACATACCATAACTACGATATCTGGCTGTTAGGTATCATGGCTGCTTTTCTAAATAGTGATTTAGAAGAGAGCGTCTATAAGTACACAGCCAGAGGTCTTCATAGAAAATGGGAGCAGCGGAAATGTGTGCAAGTTGCTTTATGGGTTAAAGCAGGCATCGCGGAGTTGGAACGTCTATTTTGATGTGGTAGTCAAAGAGTTTGACTTCATCAAAATGGTAAATGAACCTTGTATATACAAAAGGGTAGTAGAGAGTAAGGTGGTCCTCCTCATATTGTACGTGGATGACATACTCTTGATAGAGAAGGAGTTTCCTATGCTACATTCGGTCAATCTCCTCTTATCACAATAATTCTCCATGTAGGATCAAGGTGATACCTCCTAAATCCTGGGTTTTGGATCTATGAGATAAATCTAATTGGATGTTAGGATTCTCACTAGGTGTAGTGAGATGGTATCAATCGATCCTGAGGAGAATCACTGTATAGATTCCAGGGTGGTAAGCTCGACTGAATGTCAGTCACAGGCATTGTCTTTACCCTCAGTGGAGGGACGGTATGTTGGAAGAGTTCCAAGCTAGATACTATGGCAATCTAGACGATAAAGGCTGGATACATCGCTACCAACAATGCTACCAAAGAGGCAGTCTGGGTGTGTATTAGTTCATGAGATGAACTTGTTAGTTATATGTATGCCCTAGAGGCCATTACTGTATATTGGATGTATATTGTAGTGGATGCTGGGACATATATAGGAAGGAATTTCTTGCTCGACATGATAGTACGCTATCTGGTTGCACTTTATCTTAACATGTATACTTTCTGTCTCTCTGATTACATGTTGATAAAGCCCTTAGGATGTGTACTCGACTTCCAGGACTATGATGCAGATCATACTAGTGGGGCCTGGGTAGTCCATGAGTACATCCTTGAAATGTTCCGGGTCGTGGGAATATCAAGATGGGGCATCGATATTCCAAAGTAGACTAGCGTGTATCTTCTCGACCCATTTGATGGGCGATGGATGATCCCATATCCATTGGTGTTTGACATCAGAGATGGTATACGGGTGCTCAGTGGAGACTGGGTACACTGAACGGACTCGCCGAGAACTCCCAGATGGTATTATACCTCACGTCAGATGGCAGTTCTCTGGTGACACTGGTACAGCTTAGTCTGTTGACCCGAGATCGTCATAAAGTCTTGTGTGTCTCCCACTATGCTTTGATTTCCACCCTACCACGGCTCTACTGAGTCATGCAAACAGGTGGTTTTTGGGTACAGTCCCGATTCACATGGAGGCAATGAGCGATAGGAGGGGATTCGTCTCTCCCGGTATTGGGGGTTGATGTTGTGCTATGCTCGACTGGCCATAACAGGAAATCCCTGGCCAGGGTTGCTGTGATATACTGGTAAAAGTTATCAGTAGTTTCACGAATGTTATGGACCTCACATCGGCATGACTTATCGAGCTATTGGGGTCTGACGTTTACCACCCCTAGGCGAGATATGCGACATATCAGACGAACAGACCGGACTGTACGGTAAGTGTTACTGGTTGGATTCACAGGAGTGTGAGAGGGCTTGCTCGTCGATCTTCTGATCGCTCAATACCCGGGTGGCCGTTATGTTTAGCAGACCGCTTGCGGCTTGTGGGTGTTTGATATGATCATCATCCGCTGCCGGCGTATTGACGAGTCTTTAGAGTCCTACACAGAGGTTTCCTGGCTCAAGCGAAACGAAATAGGAGCGCATATGAGATATGTGCGGGACCGAGAATAATGCGTGTACGTGATACCGTATTTCATTCTCGCGATGAATGTGTCGAATGGTTGTATGCGATATAACCTAGTTATCGAATCAAGCATTGATTCGATAAGCCGATACATGGGATACTGGCCGGTTATATGCGACATGACCGGATCATTGAATCAAGTGTTGATTTAATGATTTAATGTATAATTATATATTTGATATATTACTTTGCATTAACTAGTATTGGTTCACTTTAAAAGGATTTTCTCACTTGAATTGTGCAAGTTGTATATGTGATATATTTCTTTGTGCACATGATTGTATCATGTTTGATGATACATTCTTTCTTGGTCTTGTGTAAAGTATTGAACCATGGTTAGTTAGTGGTTAGGGTATCATTTCATTTGCTTATTCATTTATCTTTTTATTTATTTCATTTTAAAAGAAAAGAGAAATGAATGGTGGCTATATTTGTTTTTAGTTGAAGATTCATGAAGCATTGACTTAGTCATCATTCTTGTCTCATGCCTAACCCTAACCAGTCATCTAACCTAAGTTAAGTCTCTACACTAAACCATGGTTGAAGATATGATAAGTATTGTATTTTCTTTTCTATATTTAATTAACTTATCATATCTTTTCTTCTTCTTCTTCTTCATCTTGAGCAAGAAAGAGAAAGCTTGACCATCAATGGTGATTGATGGAAAAGTGTGAGAAATCCAAATCTAAAGTTTACCTACTTCCTATTTCTTCATCCTCTACCTCTTGCCAAGTTGTATAGGGTGTTTACTTCACAAGTTTTCAAAGCTTGGTGAAGTTGGAGCTTGTTCTTGTGATGCTTCGACGTAGATCATCTTCGGCATCGAACCGACGATCAAGCCCGCCTATTCTTCGATGATGCCAATGCTTGAGTCATGGGTTCGATTTGGACAGCGGAGGGAGATCATCGCGGAGCTTAGGACATGGTGGACCGGATCTACAAAGGTTGTAGCCCCTTCCCTATTTCTATATTTCCGTTTACTTGCTTGCTTTGCCTAAATATCTAGTTAACGATCCGTTCTAGGTTTTCTCGGTACCGTAATTTTTAGAAACTTGCATGTTTGATCACTTGTAAGACTCTATTAGTGTGCCTAGGAACCCTACAGTGGTATCAGAGCCTAGCTAGAGCCTTAGGCGAAGTCCCGACGGAATCAGAAGTCCGATCGACCCAAAACCCGACTTGAAAATTGCTCTCTGGACTTTTCTGTAAAATGTTGATTTTTCGAAATTAAAAATATCCAGAAAAATCAGCAGGGAATCCTAAGAATTACTGTGCAACACGTGTCCATGATTCGACAAGAGTGCGGCGGAACCGCGGCAGAAGCATGGCTTCTGCGGCGGTTCCGCGGCAGTACAGTCACAATGCCCACTACTGTTTGCACAGTAACTCCTAGTTTCTGGTGTTGGTTTTCCTGGGAATATTTTAATATTTATTCCAGAGTTTTATTTTTTGGCTTGTATTGGGAACTCTGTATATTCGATCGGACTGTCTAATTTTGTCGGTGTGACTTTCCGGGTAATTTTAGAATATGTTAAAAAGTTCGACCAGATATAAATACCCACTTTTTCCCCTGCCAGGAAATTTCCAATTGTTGGATTTTTCCGTAGTTTAACGACGTTCTAAGTAGTGCAAGTAACGCGATGGACCCTCTAGAAGACAACAAACCTTAACTCGATTATGTGACCGTCTTGAACTGCCCTTTGAACCTTCGGGTTTGGGGCAGTACGGCATGCCACATGTGAGGCGTTGGCTTGACCCTTCTACGGCTGGACCGTTGGTACTGAGGCACGAACTGAATGTTGTTAGACTTATTTCATGTGTTGAGCTGTATCGGGAAAACTTGGGTGTTCGATTGTTCGATCGAAAAGTTTAGCATTTTCTATTTATCCGGAATGTGATACAATAATTGGAATTCACAAATTGTTATGAGATAACGGAATGAATATTATAAACATAGCAGTTTAGTCTCACTTGATCGGTTGCCACGGAATTTTGATGTGATCAAAAGTCCGTCGCAATCACGTAGCGTACGTGGATACTCGCCGGGTAAACTTAATAGACAGCCTCACCCCATAGCCCCGACCAAGTGACTGTAGGAGAACCCCGTCGCCGAAAGCATCCGTTTGGGTGCTCGCAGTAGCGGTGTTCCGCCTTGGTGCACTTCGTCGACGGTTTCGGGGGTGCGGCCGTCTACTAAAATTTGCGACGAGCATTCGATCAGAATGTCGGGAATCCTGTTGAATTGCCCGACTTGATATTGAAAAGAGTTTTCGATAATGAGACTAAAATGCGGGGTTTATAATTGTTAGGCATGCGATGTCTAAAGAATTCAATTGGTCAGGCATGCGATGTTTGAGGTGGTTGCGGATTCCAACTGTTGTAGTTTTACACTTTCTTTTCTGTGACCGTAAGTGTAATATGTGATGTCGCCGGTTTCGTTGCTATATGTCAACGACAATTGGGATGCGCATATTTACTTCCTATGATGACATATGATGTTATGTGTTGCTGGATATGTTATATTGGATCGTCGTGTTTGAATAGCCGGGGGGTTTTTATGTGAGATGAGTATTTTTCATTTTCATTCATGTAAAAAAAACTTGTATGTAATATTCTTTTATTGGGGCACTTCCAGGTTGAGGAAGTTGTCACCGTTGATGTATATTATTTACTTTTCTGCACTAGGATAGACCCAAGGAGGGGAGCACAAGTAACCGGGTTCTGGGGTCCAGTGGGAGACCATCTCGAGGAGTCAAGTCCGGGTCTCCTAACCCTAGAATTGGTAGGTTGCTTGCCGCTCTCGTAGGGGTCTTGGGGTGTGGGATTGGCTATTCATCACGACCGTGGAATCCGTGTTTTAGACTGGCTCGTATTGAAAACACGGACGTCCTAGTATATCCAATATTTCATATATTTCTTCTGCTGTGATTTATCTGTGATCATGTGATGTTCTGTGACAGGTATTATATATAGTATATATGATATATTATATAGACGTTGCTTATGTTTTACACCCGCGCTAGCCCTGCCCCGCTCTGCCGTTAGTTACCTAACCTAACGGTGCAGACGGGACATCGAGGCGAATGCGGATGGCATAAGCGTACGTTATATTTATCTGTGATGATTAGGTGGACTTAAATGATGGGATATTCATTAATGAGATTAATGAAAGAAAATAAACCTAATTGATATTGTGGAATCGAATTTCAAAATAAAAACAGGTAGCTACAGTTCTTGCCTTGCATCGCGGTGTTCATTGTAGAACATCCTGCACCTTATTCGATGAGGAAAGGACCGAGATCCCTTTACCGGGAGTGACTCCTTTAGCAATAACTGGCAGATGCTACAACCCTCGGTTTGTCTTTGATCGCTTCTATAGTTTCCGCTTTGCACAGTGATATATATGATATATCCCGCACCTCATTCGACGAGGAAAGGGCCGACGATCCCTTCACCGGGAGTGACCCCTTTAGCAAAACTAGAAAAGCCTCGAAAACATTCCATTTAAAAACCATTTGATTCCGCAACGAGATCAAGTTCAAAGCGTTAAAGGTTTTTACAAAAACCAGCCGCAACCCTCCGTCATTTTAGGAAGTAGAGTACTTAGTATTCGTGCTGTGTTTGTTGACCATAGTCAAGGCACAGTGTACGGTAGCTAAGTGATGTCTTCCTACACCGCATATGATGCGATTAGTTAGGACAGTCGCGTGACTTTGTTGACCTTAGTTAAGGGTCATGTGGGTGGGTCTAATTAATCACGAAATGACGGGTAGAACTTGACTAGTACTTATGATTTGTTGACCATAGTTAAGGTCATAGGTGCTAGGGGTAAAAACCTCTATCGGGAGTTTCAAGTGTTGAAATTTGCAATAAGATTGCATACCTTCTATGTGATAGTTGGATCCCGATACCCACTGCGAGTAATTGTTACTCCTGGGAGAGTTTTGCACTTTACAATTAGCCGATCAAGTAGGTGTCTAGAAAGGTGTCAACGGGGTTACGCCTCTGGGAAAACGAGGTTTACTGTAATTAGGTCCGTGCGAAAGCACGGGGAACCTCCCTCAAAGTACCGACACTGGCCTGGCTTAAAGATTGACGAACTTGTAGAGTGTAATTAATCCCGGCTAGTCTTTCCTTTTAGGGTTTGAAGGAAGATTTGATAAAAACAGTGGGAGACATCCTGATTAGATAAAATACATAACCTGTTGGAGATAGTGCCCTCAGAGTCAATTATTAGGTCACAGGTACGTGATTGTAATGATTGAGGGAGGACCTATCCCGGTAGGACAGTCTTACTCGAGATGATAGTATGCTATCTGGTTTACCTTTATCATCGTGTACTGCTTTAGGTGACCTGACACGTCGCTATTACACGTTGATAGAGCCCCTAGGATTCTTGCTTGACCACCAGCAGTATGAGGGCGATCATATAAGTGGGAGCTGGGGGTCTACAAGCATATCCTTAAAAGGTCCCTAGTCGTGGGAGTTTCGAGACCGGGCATCGATACTCCATTAGTAGACTAGTGTATACAGTCGAGACCCCGACGAGGGGCGGTGGCCGGTCTCACAAGCCACTGGTGTCAGTTGGATCACCTAAGATGTATACAGGTGCTCATTGGGTTATGAGTACACCGGACAGGACTCGCCGGGAACATGCTAGTTGGTCATATACCAGACGTCAGATGGCAGTTCCCTGGTGACATGTGTGTAGGTTAGTTCATCGACCTGGGGATCGTCATTTGTCTCGTGTGAGTTCCCACTGTACTTTGATTACTACCCTACCACGGCTCAAAGGAGTCGTGCAAACAGGTTTTAGTTGGGTACAGTCCCGAGCCACATGGAGGCAGTGAGCGTATCTTCAGGGGTTCGTCTCTCCCGGTATTGGGGGTGAGGTCGTGCTGTGTCTAGGAGAGCCATTACACAAAGTCCTTGGCCAAGGCAAGGAGATTTACTGGTAGGTATTCCAGTAGTATCTCAGGGTGTTCTGGGCTACACTCCGACACGACTTGTACCGCTTTTGGGGGTCTGACTTTTACCAACCCCCTAGGCCCGCCATGCGATACTCATAGACGAACGGACCGGACTGCACGGATATTGTCACTGACAAGCTCAGTAGGGTGTCAGGATGAGTTCGCTCATCGACGTCCCTTTTAGTCAATAGCTGGTGGCCCGTTACGTATTGGCTTATACCTCTGACGGGCTAGTGGTTAAATCCATAGCCATAGTATTGACGAGTCTTTAGAGTCTACCACACTTTCAGTTACTCAAGCTTTCGGGCGAAACGCTGTAGAGGCCGTATGGAGATATGGCAGGGTCCGATCAGATACGTGCGGTATTGCACGGATCAGGATCGGACGGTTTGTACTAGTAGCCGTACAGGTATATGGCAGGGTTCGATCAGATACGTGCGGTATTGCACGGATCAGGATCGAACGGATATCACTAGCCGGCTTTGGTTTAAGCCGGTCCTAGTTTAGTACAGTGTAGATTTTGTCTCTTTGCATTTGTATCCGGACGGAATACAGATGCGGGTGTGTATGCACAGTATCGGGGTTTTCCTGTAATTTATTACGGGACCAGTTTTCTGGGGTTGCCAGTTTGCATTCCGTTCCGGCCGGTTTTCTCTTTTTCCTTCCCGGTCGGACTTTTCGTTGGAGGGTGTTAATTGCAAGTTTGCAATTAACATTTTGTTGAGGGGGTTTCTTGCAAAAGGTTTGATATGATGGAATTTAAATGAGTATGGGTTTGTGGTGGGGCCGGCCACTATTTGAGATTTGAGAGGGTATGGCCGGCCACTGTGTGAAACATGATGGGGTGAGTGATTAATTAATGTTATGTGGAATGAGCCCATGCTGGAGATTCTTGATTGTTAAGGGATTAATTTATATTTGTTTACATAAGGAAAAATGAGTGTGCATGAATGTTTTGGGTTGATTAAAGTGAGCATGCATTATTTCATTTTGTGTGGCTATAAGATTAATTGGCAGCAGAGAGAGGTGCTTCTCTTATTCATTTTTCCAGTGAGCAAAATCATACTTGGCCGAGCTCCTTTTGAGAGGGCATGCTCTTTTCTCTTAGCATCCATCCATGGAAAAATTCTTGTGCTATATTCCTCTAACTTGGCAACCTCTTTAACCCCTAAAGAGACAAGTTTCTACAATATATCTATAGCAAATCTTGAACGCGTCAGGCAGCCAACTTCGCGCCCGAGTTGCCTCGGTATTGAGGTGGGAGCCCGTAAAAGATGCAGGCGATGTGGTGCCCTTCCGGTGAGGAGGCGACGACCGGAGTTTCCGCAGGAGATCGGGACGACGACGAGAAGACCGGAGGACTTGGATCGTCGGTATATCTCTATTCCCTTACTTGTAGTTAGCTAGACTAGTTTAATGGTTACGATCCGGGTGTTTAGTGCGCGGTGGTGCCGGTTTGCTAAGTCCGCAAAATTTAAGTTTTTCACCGCTTCCGCGTTCCGGCGTCGGATTGACGGCCGGGGCGCCGCCGTGCACTAACAGTGGTATCAGAGCCTCGCCATTAACTTAGTCTAGCTTTGTGTAATGTGTTTGCATTTCCGATCGATCAAAAAGTCCAAAAACCCGTATTTTGTCGCATCAGTTTTCTGTTGGAAATTTTTAGTGTCGAAAATTTTTTCAGGTTGTAAAATATTGATGTACTAAAAATTATAAGACCACTGTTCAAATTCGATGCACTGATCTTCTGACAAGACCGCGGAAGGGCGGCCAAAACCCACTTGTGGCCGCGCTTCCGCGGCAGCATTAAGGAATCAGTGGGTTGGGTTTCTACAGTGGGCTTCTGGGGATATTTTAGGGTTTCTGGAACATTAACATTGGGCCCAGAATTTCTTTAACTGCTACAGTATTGCTTTGGGGCCCGCTTGTTAAAATTTGATTGATCGGATATTTTAAACACATTTTTCACAGTATTTACATTATATCTGCGACCGTGAATGTCACTCGATCGGTAAATCCGGTCTAACTGCTATAGCCCGGTTAGACGGATTTGCGAACGTGACTTTCACGTTGATGTTCTATGTTTATACTGTGATGTTGCGGATCGGTAGTGGGGATAGCCTGGATGCAATGCTAGTACAGTTGTGGTTGTATTATGTACATTTGATATTGCGGGGCGAGCGTCCGACATGTAGACTGCCGTCACTGCCAGTTTGTATTATTCTTTTGGGGCACGACCTGGTTGCGGTCGATGTACCCGGTGTATGTATATTTTACTTTCTGTACTAGGGTTACCCCGCGGAGGGGTGCACGGATAGCCGGGTTCTAGAAGGCAACAAGCCCGCATCTCATGGCATTGGGACGGAGGGGGCTTCACTCCAGGATTGGCTGGCTATTCGCCGCACTCGTAGGGGGTATAGGATTTCATTGCACAGGCTATCCACACGACCAGGGGAACGTCGGGTTTCAGTAGTGGCTCTGTGAAACCCGGGGATCCCAGATATCTGTATTGTTCTGTGATGCTGTACATTTCTGTGATGTTGCATTTTATTCACGCCTTGAGCGAAATACTATATATTGGTATATATATTAGTAGATGTTGTATATGTTTTTCATCCGCGCTAGTCCAGTCCCCGCTCTGCCGTTAGTTAGCTAACCTAACGGGTGATGACGGGACCCAGTGGCGAATGCGGATGGCATATACATACGTCAGTATATTTTCGTTCTTTGTGGTGTGATCAATTGATGGGACTGCATTGATTCGGATCAATGCAAGTTAAAAACAAACCTAATCTGATGTTGTTGGAACACTTTTCAAAAAGCTGTTATTGCAAGGACGTTCATTTCTGTTTTGCATCGTGGTATTCATTTGGAATATCCTGCTCCTCAGTCGACGAGGCAAGGGCCGAGATCCCTTCACCGGGAGTGACCCCTTGGACAGAAGTTTGCGTCAGGGCATTAACTTCACTATAGCCGATTACTTTTGCTTTGCATCGTGGTATTCATTTGGAATATCCTGCACCCCATTCTACGGGGAAAGAGCCGAGATCCCTTCACCGGGAGTGACCTCTTTAACAACGGTTTTCGTCACTATATTTTTAAAAGCTATCCGTTCCTTCAACGATATCAAGTTCATTACATTAAAGGTTTTCGCCAGAAACCATTCGTAGCCCTCCGTCGTTTCATATGGGTAGTCAATAGTATTCAAGCTGTGTTTGTTGGCCTTAGTCAAGGCACAGTGTTTGGTAGCTATTGGGTATTCATATGCTGCATAGATAGATGCGTTGGTTTGGGACAGTCGTATAGCCTTGTTGGCCTTAGTCAAGGGCTTGTACGGGTGGGTTCAAATCAACCTGGACAATGACGGGTAGAACTTGACATGTGACTTATGATTTGTTGGCCTTAGTCAAGGTCATAAGAGCGTGGGGCAGAAATCACATCGGGAGTTTCAAAAGAACTGAAACTTGCCAGATATGCGCATACCTTCTGGAGTGTGTTGACGTGAGCGGATTCCGTCACGTTATCATGCGATGATAGTTGGATCCCGATTCCCACTGATGAGTTAGTTTACTCCTCGGGTGTTCCCGACTAATTCTTCTTTCAGGTTTGGAGGAGAATTTGAGGTACAGTGGGAGGATTCCAGATTAGATAAATTGGTAACCATTCTGATCTAGGTTAGAGTGCACGCTGAGTGTTTCTTTTCTCTCTCTCTTTGGCAGCGACCATTGACCCGACCCTAAGACTATGACTCAGTGACCAAGTTGACCGAACCTTCTTAAACACTGGCTTTTGGATTGTCAGAGTTGCAGACCTCATTGCCACTCCTACTTTTACCCTTTTCTCCAGGACACCCCGTATTACTACGAACGTCCACTTCCATTGGACAAAACCATCGTATGGTTAGATACGAACTCGAAGGAATTCGAGGATGGTTTCCGGTTCTGGAGAAAACGAATAGGATTATTCAGTTGTCTTTTCTTTTCACCTTCTCTCAGGTTGCGAGTACTCCTTGGTTTAGGAGTAGTACACCTATTACGCAAATTGGATAGTCTTCTTCCAAACCATAGGCTGGTGCCGACCGGTAGGGAATGAAGAAAACCAGTTAGCCTAAACGGTGTACAGAAGGTATTAAGTTCAGACAAAACAAGGGATTAGTAAGAGGGCAAAGTAAATTGCGACTGCTATTCACGACCGAACCAAGTATTTCTTCGCCAATCCTAAATCACCTTTGTATTTCTCCAGGACACTCCGTATCACTACGAAGATCCCATTTTATTGGATAATCCATCGTATGGTTATATACGAACTCGAAAGGAACTTGTTCCAGTTCGGGGATGGATCCTGGTTCAGGAGAAATAGGAATAAAGTACATTCAGGTGTCTTTTATCTTCACCTTCTCTCGCATTGCGAGTGCTCCTAGGACTAGGAAAGTACACCCATTATGCTTATTGGATAGTCTTCTTCCAAACCATAGGCTGGTGCCGAACGGTAGGGAAGGAAGAAAACCATTTGGCCTAAAAGGGTGTGCAGAAGGTAAAGACTAAAGACATATGAAGGGATTTGGAGAGGTGGCAAAGAACTATACGGTTACAGTCGTGAATCTGAAAGAGGCATTACTAGGAATACCAGAATACCCCATCGGAACATTTCAATGTTTCAGTTTCAACTGTGTAATGTTAAAGGAAAACTGATTTCCCGATTAGATACTTACTCCAGGGTATGTATTTACCAAGTATGATTCTCACATCTGTATGGTTTTACAGATGATGAGTGGGAGTAAGTTATTGGGAATTGGGTGATCATCCTCATTATATCGGGATTCGTTGTAATCGGTGATATTTGAGGAAGTCACCTGGGTTGTTTGCCGGTTGGCAAATATTTGGTTTTGAATATCCGCTGTTATGCACCAATTTCAAATTGATATGTCTGTACGTCTATTTTCATAGAGTGAGATATACCTTTTGATATTATGTCGATGACATTTACCTATATCAGTGGATGGTTAGGTAAGGAGCATTAAACAGCGGTGTAATTCTTCTTAACCATAAGTACAGTTTTCAACCTACGGCACACAGTGAATGAGTTATCAGACTCAAGGGACTTTTACAGAGTATTGTATATTGTCCAGTGTCCATTAGGACAGAGGGGTTGGTCCTCATACTATATTCTGTTTACTTTTAACTACTCTAATTCTTAGACATGTGTTTCGTAGAAACACAGGGTCTGAGTTTTGAGGAGTTATTGGTATAAGAATAGAGTAGAGAACCAGGTATTGCAAGTATCGGGATTCTTCAAGGTGATCGAAGATGTAGATACTTGTGTATGGTATTCAGTTGATAGTAATGATAAAGAGAAATTGTTTCTCTTTCAGGTTACTCATAATTGGAAGCATTCCTAAGTTGAGTAACGCTGATCAGCCTCTCTCCATTTAGTTGACATGCACTGGAGACAGCTGCATGATTTGAATCTGGTTCAATTAAATCAGTGCCTCTGCTTCTATATTGGATATAGTACAGTTCATATCTTAACATTGTTAAGGTACGGGGAGTTGTCCGGCTTATGATTAAAACCAGACTCTGGATAACTCAAGGCACGTTTCTGTAATGGCTGTTTGTGGGTTGACACAGGCTATGACGCGGGTTAATTTTCTACCATCTGGATGAACAATAGCAATATTGTTCTAGACTCGCCACAGTTTTAATAAAAATGGATTTTTTCAGAAAACAGTAGTGGGAGTATGGTAGAACTGGAAGTGATTCCAGAACCACAAACGATTACTGAAGATTTGACAAGGAACCTAAAGATTCAATCTGGATTGACATTCTACTGGCCACTCCGCAGATACGGTGGGTAACTTCAGGCACCCGAGAGGTACTACGGTAGCCTCAAGGACGGTGACAGGGAAGTTCTTGTTTACCCACAATTGCCATTGCTGTTGTTCCAGGTTACGAGACCCGGCGGGAGGATGAGTATAGCGTCGTTCTAAACCAGTTTTAGAAGTGTACGTCTATATGACTCTGCCAGAGAGTTGTCGTAGTCAGTGGGAGCAGCGGAAGCATTGGTGGACATGTTGCTTATGTCTATTTATAGACTAGAGCAGATGTAGCGGAGATAGATCATCTATTTCTGACGTGACAGTCATGGGTTTGACTTCGTCAGAATAGGGGATGGATCTGTTGAGAAGGTAGTAGGGTATGATATCCTGGTATTTGGATGATATACACAGAGTAGGAAAGGAAACTCCTATACTACAATCGGTTATACTTTGGTCGTCACACAGTTGTTTCTCCACAAAGGAAATGGATTTTATATCAGGCATACTGGTTACTAGATCTATGGTTTTAGATCTAGATTTGGGTGATTTCCCAATCAGGGTACTTGACAGCATTCTAAGAGTATTTAGGATGGACGACTCCTGGCACGGTAGTGTACCTGCAGGTAATGGAGTCACCCTCTCCAAAGGTGTCTTACAGACTAAAGGGGAGAGGGACGGGCATGATTGGCAGATCACTTGCTCAGGAAATTGAGTCAATCGTGAGATGTCAAGTACCACACCAGATATTGTTCTTGCACTAGATGCAATAAGTTGACATTAATCCAATCCTGGAGAAACAGTCGGAAGCAGTTTTAGAACATAAGTGGATGTTCTAGGGATATGATAACGACAGCCTCATTCAGGAGACAGTTATCATTCCAGGCTTCCAAGGTGACATGGACGACAAGGAGGTTGTCAGAGTTATAGTTTTCCTTCTAATGAGGGGCAGTATTTTGGACAGGTGGTCCAAGGCAATACTGAGGGAGGCATGGCGCGCAGGATACTGATTAAGTTCAGTTGACGATACAGTCTAAGAAGTTTGGATTTGGAGTTCATTTATGAGCTAGGTCCCATCAGACATCCAGACATATTCTGAGACAGGTATTGCTCTTTTCGGGAGATGGTTTTCTCCGCGAACTTGAGATATAGAGAGACATAGAAAGAAACAACTAAGCGGATCCACTCACTGAGGCTATTCCTCGAACACAATAGTTTCGCAAACGAGCTTTGTGAGACTGACTAGTAGAGGAGTTGGATGTTCGGTATCACACGGGCTGTGAGTATGCGACATCGCAATAATTAGCCTTGAGTGCAAGTGGGAGATTGTTGGAGATAGTGCCCTCAGAGTCAATTATTAGGTCACAGGTACGTGATTGTAATGATTGAGGGAGGACCTATCCCGGTAGGACAGTCTTACTCGAGATGATAGTATGCTATCTGGTTTACCTTTATCATCGTGTACTGCTTTAGGTGACCTGACACGTCGCTATTACACGTTGATAGAGCCCCTAGGATTCTTGCTTGACCACCAGCAGTATGAGGGCGATCATATAAGTGGGAGCTGGGGGTCTACAAGCATATCCTTAAAAGGTCCCTAGTCGTGGGAGTTTCGAGACCGGGCATCGATACTCCATTAGTAGACTAGTGTATACAGTCGAGACCCCGACGAGGGGCGGTGGCCGGTCTCACAAGCCACTGGTGTCAGTTGGATCACCTAAGATGTATACAGGTGCTCATTGGGTTATGAGTACACCGGACAGGACTCGCCGGGAACATGCTAGTTGGTCATATACCAGACGTCAGATGGCAGTTCCCTGGTGACATGTGTGCAGGTTAGTTCATCGACCTGGGGATCGTCATTTGTCTCGTGTGAGTTCCCACTGTACTTTGATTACTACCCTACCACGGCTCAAAGGAGTCGTGCAAACAGGTTTTAGTTGGGTACAGTCCCGAGCCACATGGAGGCAGTGAGCGTATCTTCAGGGGTTCGTCTCTCCCGGTATTGGGGGTGAGGTCGTGCTGTGTCTAGGAGAGCCATTACACAAAGTCCTTGGCCAAGGCAAGGAGATTTACTGGTAGGTATTCCAGTAGTATCTCAGGGTGTTCTGGGCTACACTCCGACACGACTTGTACCGCTTTTGGGGGTCTGACTTTTACCAACCCCCTAGGCCCGCCATGCGATACTCATAGACGAACGGACCGGACTGCACGGATATCGTCACTGACAAGCTCAGTAGGGTGTCAGGATGAGTTCGCTCATCGACGTCCCTTTTAGTCAATAGCTGGTGGCCCGTTACGTATTGGCTTATACCTCTGACGGGCTAGTGGTTAAATCCACAGCCATAGTATTGACGAGTCTTTAGAGTCTACCACACTTTCAGTTACTCAAGCTTTCGGGCGAAACGCTGTAGAGGCCGTATGGAGATATGGCAGGGTCCGATCAGATACGTGCGGTATTGCACGGATCAGGATCGGACGGTTTGTACTAGTAGCCGTACAGGTATATGGCAGGGTTCGATCAGATACGTGCGGTATTGCACGGATCAGGATCGAACGGATATCACTAGCCGGCTTTGGTTTAAGCCGGTCCTAGTTTAGTACAGTGTAGATTTTGTCTCTTTGCATTTGTATCCGGACGGAATACAGATGCGGGTGTGTATGCACAGTATCGGGGTTTTCCTGTAATTTATTACGGGACCAGTTTTCTGGGGTTGCCAGTTTGCATTCCGTTCCGGCCGGTTTTCTCTTTTTCCTTCCCGGTCGGACTTTTCGTTGGAGGGTGTTAATTACAAGTTTGCAATTAACATTTTGTTGAGGGGGTTTCTTGCAAAAGGTTTGATATGATGGAATTTAAATGAGTATGGGTTTGTGGTGGGGCCGGCCACTATTTGAGATTTGAGAGGGTATGGCCGGCCACTGTGTGAAACATGATGGGGTGAGTGATTAATTAATGTTATGTGGAATGAGCCCATGCTGGAGATTCTTGATTGTTGAGGGATTAATTTATATTTGTTTACATAAGGAAAAATGAGTGTGCATGAATGTTTTGGGTTGATTAAAGTGAGCATGCATTATTTCATTTTGTGTGGCTATAAGATTAATTGGCTGCAGAGAGAGGTGCTTCTCTTATTCATTTTTCCAGTGAGCAAAATCATACTTGGCCGAGCTCCTTTTGAGAGGGCATGCTCTTTTCTCTTAGCATCCATCCATGGAAAAATTCTTGTGCTATATTCCTCCAACTTGGCAACCTCTTTAACCCCTAAAGAGACAAGTTTCTACACTATATCTATAGCAAATCTTGGACGCGTCGGGCAGCCAACTTCGCGCCCGAGTTGCCTCGGTATTGAGGTGGGAGCCCGTAAAAGATGCAGGCGATGTGGTGCCCTTCCGGCGAGTAGGCGACGACCGGAGTTTCCGCAGGAGATCGGGATGACGACGAGAAGACCGGAGGACTTGGATCGTCGGTATATCTCTATTCCCTTACTTGTAGTTAGCTAGACTAGTTTAATGGTTACGATCCGGGTGTTTAGTGCGCGGTGGTGCCGGTTTGCTAAGTCCGCAAAATTTAAGTTTTTCACCGCTTCCGCGTTCCGGCGTCGGATTGACGGCCGGGGCGCCGCCGTGCACTAACGTAACCAATCTAATCTTGCAAGAGCGCACGCAGAGTGTTTTCTTCTCTCTCTCTCCTGGTAGCGACCATATCACGCCTTAATCAAGATAATAATACGGAATTTTGACCAAACCTGCTTGTTATACTGAGCTGGGGAACGTTGGTCCCGCTCCAACTTATAATTGTTATAAGACAGAGCAGGAAATTGGGGAATACCAGAATTCCTATGCCGTCCAAACGAAGAAAGTGCATATGATGCATCTCCTTCGGGTGTGTTCATTACAAAGAACTGTTTCTCAGTATCCTCTGCATCTTGGGTATATGATACCGGATCAAGATCCTAGATATGTAATCTGTTTCATAGGGCTACAAGAGGGTAGGAAAACTGAGAACGGGTGATAAGTTTCATGAGGCAGAAAACGGGGCAAGTGTTGCAGCCAAGTCTGTTGGTCACTGTCACCCTGTATTACGATTACATTGATTCTGAACAAATGCTATTAGATACCGAACCTGATATACAAAATCATATCAGTCTCTTTATTAGTAAAGAAAGGATATAATTTTGTATTGATGGATAATGTTTTGAACATTTCCTATATCAAAAGTTGATCGGTTCAGGCACGCTATCTAAAAGCATTAACGTTCTAAATCAAACTACAGTTCCTAGTATACTGAACACACATAAGAAGAAGAGTTCAGAAATGAACGAATTCTTCTTGAGGCATTGTAGACTAGGTCATATCAATGCGACCCGACTGGCTGAAGTTACATTTAGATGTATATTTAAATCAGTTTGAATTTACATCTTGTGAAACTTGTCAGTCATGTCACAAAGATACAATGACACCAGCTCTGTTTACTGGAAACAGAGAAAGAGTTAGTAAACTCTTGGGACTGATACATGATGATGTATGTAAGGTCTCCTTTCTACACATGCCAGGACTGGTTCTTTTTACTTTATTATATTCTCTGATAATCTCTCAAGATTCAGTCATATGTTCCTGTTGAAACATAAGTCCGAACCTTTTGAGGTACTCACAGAATATAAGTTAGAAGTAGAGAACCAATAACCGGGTATAAGTATTATGTCCTTTGATGAGATCAAGGAGGAGAATACTTGTGCATGGCATTCCTGGACCATTCTAAAGGAGAATGAGATTATCTCTCCGTATTACTCCTCTGAATACACCACAGCACAACGGTGCAACAGGGCAGAGCAATCACATAATATTAGATATGCTGTGCTCTATGATGAGTATTACTGAGTTACCTATTTCCTTTTGGGGTTATGCACTTGAGAAGCTGCATACCTATTGAATTAGGTTTGAATCAAATCAGTGCCTACCACTCCATATGAGATATGGTATGGGAAGAACCCATCTCTTAAGCGAGTTAAGATTTGGGTTGTCCGGCCTATGTTTAAAGCAAAATCCGGACAATATCGAGGCAGGATCAGTTCTGTAGAACTGGAAAGGTTTCAGCTATACAAAACTGTAGTTGATGATTTGACAGAACCAAAGGATTCTATAGTCCCCGACGAACCTCAGCCTCTCCGCCGATCTGGTAGGGTTCCTCGCCTGCCTGAGAGATACCGCGGTTTCTCGATGACAGTGGGAGCAAGGATTGCATCATGAGATGATGACCCAACTAGTTTCGAGCAGGCCATCGAGAGCAAGGACTCTGTAAGAATGGTTGGATGCTTAGCGATCTGAGATGGAATCCATGTACACCAGCAAAGTATAGACTTTAGCTTCAATATCTGAAGGGTTAAATCCCCATCAGGAGCAAGTATATCTTGAGAAGATTACTTGGTGTAGTTGGAAAAGTTGAGACTTTCAAAGCTAGACTTGCTAAAGGTTTTCGTCATCGACCAGGCGTGGATAATGATGAAACCTTTTTCCAGTAGCTATGCTTAAGTCTGTCCAGATCCTACTTACCACGGCTACAAACCATGACTACGATATCTGGCGGTTGGGTGCCATGACTGCTTTTCTAAATACTGATTTAGAAGAGAAGGTCTATAAGAACACAGCCAGAGGTCTTCGTAAACAGTGGGAGCAGCGGAAACATGTGCAAGTTGCTTTACATAATGAAGCAGGCATCGCGGAGTTAGAACATCTGTTTTGATGGATTAGTCAAAGAAGTTGACATCATCAAAATGGTAGATGAACCTTGTATAAAAAAAAAGGTAGTAGGGAGTGTGGTGACAATCCTCGTAGAGTACGTGGATGACATACTCTTGTTAGGGAAGGAGTTTCCTATGCTACACTCGATCAATCTCCGCTTATCACAAATATTTTCCATATAGGATCAAAGTGATATCTACTAAATCCTAAGCTTTGGATCTATGAGATAGATCTAATTGAATGATAGGATACTCACTAGTTGTAGTGAGATGGTATCAATCGATCCTGGGGAGAATCACTGGAAGTGTTCCAGGGTGATAAAGACGACTGAATGTCAGTCACAGGCACTGTCTTTACCCTCAGTCAAGGGACGGTATGTTGGAAGAGTTCCAAGCTCGATACCGTGGCAAACTAGACGATAAAGGCTGGTAACATCGCTATTAAAGATACTACCAAAGAGGAAGTTTGGGTGTACATTAGTTTATAAGATGAACTTGGTTCCTGCCATTGTGTGATAATGGAACTGTGGCTTTGGCCCTGGAACCCTGGTCCCATCAGTGACCCAGACATAATCTAAGGCAGCATCACCTGATCATGGAGATAGTTGATCTCCAGGGTGATCGAGGTTAGGAGAGTAGACTCAGAGGACAACACGGCGGATCCACTCACGAAGGCCCCTTTCCCAAAGAGAGACTTTTAGGGGATGGTTGAGTATGTGATACTGCAACCACTGCTACAGATGGCCCTAGTGCAAGTGGGAGATTGTTAGTTATATGTATGCCCTAGAGGCCATTACTGTACATTGGATGTATATTGTAGTGGATGCTGGGACATATATAGGAAGGACTTTCTTGCTCGACATGATAGTACGCTATCTGGTTGCACTTTATCATAACATGTATACTTTCTGTCTCTCTGATTACATGTTGATAAAGCCCTTAGGATGTGTACTCGACTTCCAGGACTATGATACAGATCATACTAGTGGGGCCTGGGTAGTCCATGAGTACATCCTTGAAATTTTCCTAGTCGTGGGAATATCGAGATGGGGCATCGATATTCCAGAGTAGACTAGCGTGTATCTTCTCGACCCATGTGATGGGCGATGGATGATCCCATATCCATTGGTATTTGACATCAGAGATGGTATACGGGTGCTCAGTGGAGACTGGGTACACTGAACGGACTCGCCGAGAACTCCCAGATGGTATTATACCTCACGTCAGATGGCAGTTCTCTGGTGACACTGGTACAGCTTAGTCTATTGACCCGAGATCGTCATAGAGTCTTGTGTGTCTCCCACTGTACTTTGATTTCCACCCTACGACGGCTCTACTGAGTCGTGCAAACATGTGGTTTTTGGGTACAGTCCCGATTCACATGGAGGCAATGAGCGATAGGTGGGGATTCGTCTCTCCCGGTATTGGGGGTTGATGTTGTGCTATGCTCGACTGGCCATAACAGGAAATCCCTGGCCAGGGTTGCTGTGATATACTGGTAAGAGTTATCAGTAGTTTCACGGATGTTATGGACCTCACGTCGGCATGACTTATCGAGCTATTGGGGTCTGACGTTTACCACCCCTAGGCGAGATATGCGACATATCAGACGAACAGACCGGACTGTACGGTAAGTGTTACTGGTTGGATTCACAGGAGTGTGAGCGGGCTTGCTCGTCGATCTTCTGATCGCTCAATACCCGGGTGGCCATTACGTTTAGCAGACCGCTTGCGGCTTGTGGGTGTTTGATATGATCATCATCCGCTGCCGGCGTATTGACGAGTCTTTAGAGTCCTACACAGAGGTTTCCTGGCTCAAGCGAAACGAAATAGGAGCGCATATGAGATATGTACGGGACCGAGAATAATGCGTGTATGTGATACCGTATTTCATTCTCGCGATGAATGTGTCGAATGGTTGTATGCGATATAACCTAGTTATCGAATCAAGCATTGATTCGATAAGCCGATACATAGGATACTGGCCGGTTATATGCGACATGACCGGATCATTGAATCAAGTGTTGATTTAAATATTTAATATATAATTATATATTTGATATATTACTTTGCATTAACTAGTATTGGTTCACTTTAAAAGGATTTTCTCACTTGAATTGTACAAGTTGTATATGTGATATATTTCTTTGTGCACATGATTGTATCATGTTTGATGATACATTCTTTCTTGGTCTTGTGTAAAGTATTGAACCATGGTTAGTTAGTGGTTAGGGTATCATTTCATTTGCTTATTCATTTATCTTTTTATTTATTTCATTTTAAAAGAAAAGAGAAATGAATGGTGGCTATATTTGTTTTTAGTTGAAGATTCATGAAGCATTGACTTAGTCACCATTCTTGTCTCTTGCCTAACCCTAACCATTCATCTAACCTAAGTTAAGTCTCTACACTAAACCATGGTTGAAGATATGATAAGTATTGTATTTTCTTTTCTATATTTAATTAACTTATCATATCTTTTCTTCTTCTTCTTCATCTTGAGCAAGAAAGAGAAAGCTTGACCATCAATGGTGATTGATGGAAAAGTGTGAGAAATCCAAATCTAAAGTTTACCCACTTCCTATTTCTTCATCCTCTACCTCTTGCCAAGTTGTATAGGGTGTTTACTTCATAAGTTTTCAAAGCTTGGTGAAGTTGGAGCTTGTTCTTGTGATGCTTCGACGTAGATCATCTTCGGCATCGAACCGACGATCAAGCCCGCCTATTCTTCGATGATGCCAATGCTTGAGTTGTTAGGTCCACGTTGCCCACCCCGGTGCTTACGGGGAGGCGGAAAACATAATAATAAAAAAAAAACGGATTTTTAAAGACTTAGGCAACATGGACCTTGCTTGTGAGGATCTTTGCTAAACGAAAACTAGCTAAAGTAAACTAACAACTAAGTAAGTTGTAGAAAGGTTATACCTTGAGCTCGAACTCCTTCTCTCCTTGCTCGTCGGAATGGTAGAAAGAGTTCACCTTGCTTGTCTTCATCCGTCAAAGAAAGATCCACTTGAAAGCCACCACCTTTAGCTTCAACTCCAAGCTAGGAGTAACTAGAGTGCAAGAAATGCTAAGACTTGAACCCTAGAAGTGAGTAGAGAAGATCAAGAGAGGGTTTTTCTCAAGCTTTTTGTTTCTCAACACATGAGAGGGAGAGAGCTTGAGGGAGAGGATGAGCAAGAGAGAGAAATAGAAATGAGAGAATGAAAAATAAAAGAGCCATTCTCACTAATATGTGAGGATAATTCTAATTAGATAATTAGCTTGAAAATTGTCATGATAAATCATGACTTGACCATTATCATTTCAATTTTTGCAAAGATCAAAGAGCATCTTCCAAATGAAATGATTATGGTCAAGTTGTCAACATGGTCAACAAGTCAATGAAGTCAAATTGTCAACAACAACCATGCACAATAATTAAGCTAATTATCAATTAACAATAATCCACACAAAATCAATAGGGTTAATGAAATGACAAAAGCCATTAACCCTAAACAAGGTCCTCTCCCCCAATCTCAAGCAACTGTGCATACGCACCGGCATTCGTGATCCGAGGAACACGACCACAATGAGAAAAACCAATCTCAAATCATATACTAGGATCCGGCTTAAACCAAAGCCCGCTAGTATAAACTGTCCGGACAGCAAACGTGCACAAGTGCGCGGATGCGAACGAACCCTGTCGCAAAACCATGCGACCTCTACTCGTTTTGCCTAAAGGCGAATAGCTCTCTGTGTGGGACTCTAAAGACTCGACACTACGCTGGCAGTGGGTTTAACCACAGACCGCAAGCGGCACTAGCTGTACGTAACGGTCCCCAGGTAGATGTCGATAAGAAGACTGACGAGGTGAACCCCATCTGCACTCCTACTGAGCCTGTATGTGACAGTCTCCGTACAGTCCGGTCTGTTCGTCTGATACATCGCATGGCGGGCCTAGGGGGGCGGTAAACGTCAGTCCCCTAATAGCGGTACAAGTCGTGTCGGAGTGAAGCCCAATACACCCTGAGATAACACTGGAAACCTACCAGTATATCTTGCTTGCCCTGGCCAGGGACTACTCGTGTAATGGCTCTCCTAGACACAGCGCGATGTCAACCCCCAATACCGGGAGAGACGAATCCTGTCTAACCGTCACTGCCTCCAAGTGCTTCGGGACTGCTCCCAACTACTACCTGTTTGCACGACTCAGTAGAGCCGTGGTAGGGTAGCAATCAAAGATCAGTGGGAACACACTCGAGGCGAAGTGACAGTGTCAAGTCAGCGGACTAAGCTGTACTCATGTCACCTGGGAACTGATAACTGACGATAGGTATAATACCAACCATCAGTTCCCGACGAGTCCTGTCCAGTGTACTCGTAACCTAACGAGCACCCGCATACTATCTCAAGTACGACGTACTGACGGCTGTGGGACAGACCGTCTCCCGAGCTGGGATGAGAAGCGCATACGCTAGTCTACTCCGGAGTATCGATGCCCTATCTCGATACTCCCACGACTAGGGACGTGTATAAGGATGTGCTTGTAGATTACCCAGCCCCCACGAGTGTGATCGCCATCACAACGCCGGTAATCAAGCAAAGATCCTAAGGGCTCTACTAATGCGTATAGGTGATATAATAAATAAACACACATGTACACATTAAAGCAGAGACAAACCAAGTAGCATACTACTATATTGAGCAAGATTGTCAGTACAACTGTGAATATCCCAAGCTTCCATCAAGTAATATACATACTAGTATGATACAGTAATGGCCTCTAGGGCATATACACCAACAATCTCCCACTTGCACTAAGGCCATGTACTGGCGTATCGAAGACCTATCATCTCGATCAGCCGCTCGAACTGAGTCTGGGGTAAAGCCTTCGTGAATGGGTCCGCAGTGTTGTCCTTTGTGTCCACTCTCCGCACCTCGATCTCCTGTCGATCAATGATCTCCCTGATCAGGTGATACCGCCTTAAGATGTGCCTGGATTTCTGATGGGACCTTGGTTCCTTCGCTAAAGCTATAGCCCCATTGTTATCGCAATACAAAGGTATTGGGTCAACAATGGACGGAACCACCTGAAGTTCACTAATGAACTTCTTAATCCAGACCGTCTCTTTTGCGGCATCGCTTGCAGCAATGTATTCAGCCTCCATCGTCGAGTCTGCGACGGTATCCTGCTTGGAACTCCTCCAACATACCGCCCCTCCGTTGAGGGTAAACACAAAACCCGAGACGGACTTGCTATCATCTTTGTCACTCTGGAAGCTTGAATCGGTAAAGGACTCGACCCTGAGGTCTCCATTACCGTAAACCAGGAACATCTCCTTAGTCCTTCTCAGGTACTTGAGAATGTTCTTCACTGCTGTCCAGTGGTCCTCCCCTGGGTCCGACTGATACCGGCTTACCGTGCTCAACGCGTAAGCTACATCTGGTCTTGTACATAGCATCGCATACATTATAGATCCTACCGCCGAAGCGTAGGGTATAGTGCTCATGCGAACCCTCTCCTCGTCAGTCTTAGGAGACATCTTCTTGGAGAGGGTAATTCCGTGCAATGCGGGTATGTTACCGCGCTTGGAATCCTCCATACTAAATCTCTTTAGTACGGTCTCTATGTACCTGGACTGCGAAAGTCCCAACAGTTTCTTGGATCTATCTCTATAGATCTTGATCCCCAGAATGTACGAGGCATCACCCAGGTCCTTCATGGAGAACCTTTGTGACAAAAACAGCTTGACCGATTGTAGCATAGGAATGTCATTTCCTATCAGAAGAATGTCGTCCACGTACAAGACTAGGAATACGACAGTTCGTCCTACAATCTTCTTATAAACACAGGGTTCATCTTCGTTCTTGATGAAATCAAATTCTTTGATTGCCTCATCAAAACAGATGTTCCAGCTCCGCGATGCCTGCTTTAATCCATAAATGGATTTAAGCAACTTGCACACCTTTCCGCTGCTCCCACTGTCTACGAAACCTTCTGGTTGATCCATGTAAACGCACTCTTCCAAACAACCGTTTAGGAAAGCCGTTTTAACATCCATCTGCCAGATCTCATAGTCATGGAAGGCAGCAATGGCAAGTAGGATCCGAATGGATTTGAGCATAGCCACCGGAGAAAAAGTTTCGTCATAGTCCAAACCAGGTCTTTGACGGAAACCTTTTGCAACGAGCCTAGCTTTATAGGTTTCCACCTGCCCATCTACACCAAGTTTCCTTTTGTAGATCCATTTGCATCCAACGGGTTTTACCCCAGCCGGAGCAATATCCAAGGTCCACACTTTATTGGCGTACATGGACTCCATTTCGGATTGCATTGCTTCCTGCCACTTATCAGAGTCCCTACTGATAATGGCCTGCCTGAAACTGGTAGGGTCATCTTCTTCCAAGATGCAATCCTCTCGATCCCCGTCTATGAGAAAACCGTAGTATCTCTCGGGCGGATGAGAAATCCTACCAGATCTGCGGAGTGGTGGAGGTTCGTTTGGGGTTATTGAATCTAGCGGTTCCTCCAAATTTTCAGTTACATTTTGTGGTCGCTGAATTTCTTCCAGTTCTACCGAACTCCCACTAGTTTCTTTTGCAAGAAACTCCCTTTCCAAGAAGGTAGCGTGGCGAGATACAAACACCTTCTGTTCCTCAGTGTGGTAGAACAGATATCCTAGTGAGTCTTTAGGATATCCCACAAATTTACAGAGAACTGACCGTGCCTCTAACTTGTCCGGTTTCTGTGTTTTCACATAGGCCGGACAACCCCATATCTTAATAAACTTAAGACATGGTTTCTTACTGCTCCATATTTCATACGGAGTTTTAGGCACTGATTTGGACGGAACTTGATTCAAAAGGTATGCCGCTGTCTGAAGCGCATGTCCCCAGAATGAAAGAGGCAACTCAGCACTACTCATCATGGACCGAACCATATCCAATAGGGTACGATTCCTCCGCTCCGAAACACCGTTGTGCTGTGGTGTATAAGGAGGAGTAAGCTGAGAGAGAATACCATTCTCTTTTAAGTAGTCTAGGAATTCCGTGCTTAAGTACTCCCCTCCCCTGTCAGACCGGAGGATCTTGATACTTTTGCCAATCTGGTTCTCTACTTCCTTTCTGAATTCCTTGAATTTCTCAAAAGCTTCAGATTTGTGTTTCATCAGATACACATATCCGAACCTAGAGAGATCGTCAGTGAATGTGATGAAGTACGAGAACCCACCCCTTGCATGTATAGACATCGGACCACACACATCACTGTGTATGAGTCCCAAGAGCTCTCTTGCTCTTTCTCCATGTCCGGTGAACGGAGATTTGGTCATCTTCCCTTTGAGACAAGACTGACAAGTTTCATAAGATGAAAACTCGAACGTATTCAAGAGTCCATCTTTATGCAACTTACTCAGTCTTTTCTCTCCGATATGACCAAGCCTACAATGCCACAAGTAGGATTCATTCGTATCTGAATTCTTCCTCTTGCGTGTGTTTTGTATATTAAGAACTGTATTCTGATTTAGAACGTAGATACCATTACACAGTGTACCCTCTGCAACCAGTACCTTATGAAGGTAAATGTTCATGATATTCTTTTCAAGAACAAAGTCATATCCATCTTTATCGAGTAAAGAAACTGATATGATGTTGCAAACCATGGAGGGTACATAGTAGCAATCGTTCAAAATCATAGTCTTGCCATTAGGCAATACTAGGTGATATTCACCGACGGCTGCCGCATTAACTTGTGCTCCGTTCGCTACTCTGAGCGACATATCACCCGGTGCAACTATCCTACTTTTTCTCAGTCCCTGCAATAAATTACAGATATGAGATCCTGATCCGGTATCAAGTACCCAGGAGGTAGGGCTGACCGTAAAACAGTTCTCAATTACAAGAACACCTGAAGTAGATGCAAAACCATGCTTCTTCTTCAACTGGGTATCCTGGAAATCCATACTTTCCTCTTTCCCATTCTCATACTCATGACTGTTGTCACAAGTTAGAGCTGAACCAACTTTCCCCAGTCCCGAATAAGAATTCGGATCGGTCAAGCGATACATTTTATTATCTTGATTAGGGCGTGAAAAGGTTGCTGCCTGGAGAGAGAGAAAAGAAACACTCAGCGTATGCTCTTGCAAGATTAGATTGGTTTATTAATTTATCTAACCAGGATGTCTCCCACTGTTTACTCAAATTCTTCTTAAAACCTTTTAAAAGAAGAACTAGTCGGGTTTTAATTCACGTCACAATACTTGCTTAACCTTTCAGCCAGGCCAGTGTCGGTACTTCGAGGGAGGTTTTCCAACGCTTTCGCGAAGTTCCTTAATTAAAGAACCTCTTTTCCCTGGGGGCGTAACCCCGCTAACACCTTTCTAGACACCTACTAGGTTTATAGCATTGATCGTTAAGTGAAATAATCTCCCGAGAGTAATCCAACTCATCAGTGGGATCGGGATCCAACCATCATTGTGTGAAGACCTAGATGGAATCCACTCTAGTCACCACACTCCAGAAGGTATGCTAAATCTGCAAGTTTCAGTACTTTTGAAACTCCCGATGTGGTTTTTGCCCCTAGGACCCAAGTGACCTTGACGAATAATCAACAAATCAAAAGGTCCTAGTCAAGTTCAACCCGTCGTTATCCAGGATTGCATTAGACCCGCCCGCATGATCCTTGACGAATAATCAACAAAATCATGCGACCGTCCTAACCAATCGCATCAATCAGTGCAACAGAGAATTATTACTTAGCTACCGTTCACTGTGTCTTGACGAATAATCAACAAACGCAGCACGAATACTAAGTATTAATTATCCGAAACGACGGAGGGCTACGGCTGGGTTTTTGGCGAAAAACCCGTTAACGTAATGAACTTGATATCATTGAAGGAACCCGATTGCACTTTTTGGAAAAATACAGTGGCGAAAACTTTTGCTAAAGAGGTCACTCCCTGTGAAGGGATCTCGGCTCTTTCCTCGTCGAGTGAGGTGCTGGGCATTCGTAAGATGAATACCTCGATGCAAAGCAAGAATAATCGACTGTAGTGAAGTTATTACCCTGACGCAAAGTTTTGTCCAAGGGGTCACTCCCGGTGAAGGGATCTCGGCCCTTGCCTCGTCGACTGAGGTGCTGGGCATTCATAACCGAATACCGCGATGCAAAACAAAAAGATGAACGTCCTTGTAATAACAGCTTTTTGAAAAACTTGTTCCAACAACGTCTTTTTAGGTTTATTTTCTTGCATTAGTTCTTTTAATGCGTCCCATCATTTAAATCCTACCATTGCAGAAAACAACCAAAATATGACGTACGCTTATGCCATTCGCATTCGCCACGGGGCCCCGTCATCACCCGTTAGGTTACTTAACTAACGACAGAGCGGGGGCTGGGCTAGCGCGGCTGTAAAACATAAGCAACGCCTAAATAGTTATTATATATAGCAATATAGCAATGATAGCCAATCCAGATCACAGATGAACACTTTGGATATACTAGGAATCCGCAATTCGTTCGAGCCTGCAACGAAAAGTGGATTACACGGTCGCGATGAATAGCCAAAACCCCACCCAAGACCCCTACGGGTGCGGCAAACTACCCGCCAAGTCCCCGAAGCGAAGCAACCTCCCTCAATGCCATGAGTAGGCCACTCGGCACTTCGAGCTACCCGGTAGTTTGTGCACCCCTCCATGGGTCTATCCTAGGAGCAAAAACAGTAAAAAGAATTATACAATGACGGCTACAACCCCGACCCGGTTGTGCGGCCAAACAAATAATATTACATCAATTTACAAATTTATTACATGAATGAAAGAAAAAGAAACTCTCATCTCACATCCACCCCGGCTATTCATCCGCGACAATCCAACGAGTTCATATACACAAACCATCAACAACAATCACAGATCACAGATATGTATAACCCCGACTAATCGACATATAGCGATTAGCCGACGTTCAATACATAAGAACATCACAGATATAACCTTTATAGTCAAAGTATATTGAAGTTCGAAAAAAAATACGGAATTATAGGCCCCCAAAAACAAATTTGTGTTCTGGAAAATCTGGGCACATATAATATATCATAAAAATCCTAAAACCATGTAAGAAACAAACTGCACCAAAAACGAGACAGCAACTCCACCAGAGTGCGGCGCTTCCACGGGAATAGCAAGCTATTGCCGCGGAAGCGCGGCCGATCTGGTGAGTTGCTGTGTCGTTTTTGGTGGCTTTCTTCTAAAAAGCCTGAGATGATTTTTGGGATATAACAAATTTTGTTTTGACCAGAAAAAGTTTTAACAGAAACTCAGATTTTTATAACTTGGTTTTTTCGATTTTTCCGTTTCGAACTTCGATACACTTTACTACCAAGCTAGTTTATGTTTAGTTAGGCTCTGATACCACTGTTAGGTCCACGTTGCCCACCCCGGTGCTTACGGGGAGGCGGAAAACATAATAATAAAAAAAAAACGGATTTTTAAAGACTTAGGCAACATGGACCTTGCTTGTGAGGATCTTTGCTAAACGAAAACTAGCTAAAGTAAACTAACAACTAAGTAAGTTGTAGAAAGGTTATACCTTGAGCTCGAACTCCTTCTCTCCTTGCTCGTCGGAATGGTAGAAAGAGTTCACCTTGCTTGTCTTCATCCGTCAAAGAAAGATCCACTTGAAAGCCACCACCTTTAGCTTCAACTCCAAGCTAGGAGTAACTAGAGTGCAAGAAATGCTAAGACTTGAACCCTAGAAGTGAGTAGAGAAGATCAAGAGAGGGTTTTTCTCAAGCTTTTTGTTTCTCAACACATGAGAGGGAGAGAGCTTGAGGGAGAGGATGAGCAAGAGAGAGAAATAGAAATGAGAGAATGAAAAATAAAAGAGCCATTCTCACTAATATGTGAGGATAATTCTAATTAGATAATTAGCTTGAAAATTGTCATGATAAATCATGACTTGACCATTATCATTTCAATTTTTGCAAAGATCAAAGAGCATCTTCCAAATGAAATGATTATGGTCAAGTTGTCAACATGGTCAACAAGTCAATGAAGTCAAATTGTCAACAACAACCATGCACAATAATTAAGCTAATTATCAATTAACAATAATCCACACAAAATCAATAGGGTTAATGAAATGACAAAAGCCATTAACCCTAAACAAGGTCCTCTCCCCCAATCTCAAGCAACTGTGCATACGCACCCGCATTCGTGATCCGAGGAACACGAACACAATGAGAAAAACCAATCTCAAATCATATACTAGGATCCGGCTTAAACCAAAGCCCGCTAGTATAAACTGTCCGGACAGCAAACGTGCACAAGTGCGCGGATGCGAACGAACCCTGTCGCAAAACCATGCGACCTCTACTCGTTTTGCCTAAAGGCGAATAGCTCTCTGTGTGGGACTCTAAAGACTCGACACTACGCTGGCAGTGGGTTTAACCACAGACCGCAAGCGGCACTAGCTGTACGTAACGGTCCCCAGGTAGATGTCGATAAGAAGACTGACGAGGTGAACCCCATCTGCACTCCTACTGAGCCTGTATGTGACAGTCTCCGTACAGTCCGGTCTGTTCGTCTGATACATCGCATGGCGGGCCTAGGGGGGCGGTAAACGTCAGTCCCCTAATAGCGGTACAAGTCGTGTCGGAGTGAAGCCCAATACACCCTGAGATAACACTGGAAACCTACCAGTATATCTCGCTTGCCCTGGCCAGGGACTACTCGTGTAATGGCTCTCCTAGACACAGCGCGATGTCAACCCCCAATACCGGAGAGACGAATCCTGTCTAACCGTCACTGCCTCCAAGTGCTTCGGGACTGCTCCCAACTACTACCTGTTTGCACGACTCAGTAGAGCCGTGGTAGGGTAGCAATCAAAGAACAGTGGGAACACACTCGAGGCGAAGTGACAGTGCCAAGTCAGCGGACTAAGCTGTACTCATGTCACCTGGGAACTGATAACTGACGATAGGTATAATACCAACCATCAGTTCCCGACGAGTCCTGTCCAGTGTACTCGTAACCTAACGAGCACCCGCATACTATCTCAAGTACGACGTACTGACGGCTGTGGGACAGACCGTCTCCCGAGCTGGGATGAGAAGCGCATACGCTAGTCTACTCCGGAGTATCGATGCCCTATCTCGATACTCCCACGACTAGGGACGTGTATAAGGATGTGCTTGTAGATTACCCAGCCCCCAAGAGTGTGATCGCCATCACAACGCCGGTAATCAAGCAAAGATCCTAAGGGCTCTACTAATGCGTATAGGTGATATAATAAATAAACACACATGTACACATTAAAGCAGAGACAAACCAAGTAGCATACTACTATATTGAGCAAGATTGTCAGTACAACTGTGAATATCCCAAGCTTCCATCAAGTAATATACATACTAGTATGATACAGTAATGGCCTCTAGGGCATATACACCAACATGAGTCATGGGTTCGATTTGGACAGCGGAGGGAGATCATCGCGGAGCTTAGGACGTGGTGGACCGGATCTACAAAGGTTATAGCCCCTTCCCTATTTCTATATTTCCGTTTACTTGCTTGCTTTGCCTAAATATCTAGTTAACGATCCGTTCTAGGTTTTCTCGGCACCGTAATTTTTAGAAATTTGCATGTTTGATCACTTGTAAGACTCCATTAGTGTGCCTAGGAACCCTACAGAACTTTGTTCCAACCATTGTGTGATAATGGAGTTGTGGCTTATGCCTCGGAATCCCCCTCCCATCACAGATCTAGACATATTCTTAGGAAGTATCACATAATCAGAGAGATAGTTGATCTCTAGGGGATCGAGGTTAGGAGAGTAGACTCAGAGGAAAGCACGGCGGATCCACTCACAAAGGCCTTTTCCCAAGAGAGGCATTTATTGGATGGTTGAGTATAGGATACAACAACGATTGCTGATTGTTGGGTATTGGATACTACAACATATGGCCCTAGTACAAGTGGGAGATTGTTTGTTATGTGTATGCCCTAGAGACCATTACTGTACATATGATGTATATTATAGTGGATGCTTGGACATACATAGGGAGGACTTTCTTGCTCAACATGATAGTATGCTATCTGGTTGCTCTTTATCTTAACATGTACACTGATTGTCTCTAAGTTACATATTGATAAAGCCCTTAGGATGAGTACTTGACTACAAGGATTATGATGCAGATCATACTAGTGGGGACAGCGTAGTCGGTAAGTACATCCTTCAAATGTTCCTAGTCGTGGGTGTATCGAGACAAGGCATCGATATACTAGTGTAGACTAGCGTATAGCTTCTCGACCCATGTAGATGGGCGATGGATGATCCCATATCCATTGGTGTTTGACATCAGAGATGGTATACGGGTGCTCAGTGGAGACTGGGTACACTGGACGGACTCGCCGAGAACACCCAGATGGTATTATACCTCACATCAGATGGCAGTTCTCTAGTGACACTGGTATATGGTAGTCTGTCGACCCGAGATCGTCATAGAGTCTTATGTGATTTCCACTGTGCTTTGATTTCCACCATACCACGGTGAAGAGATCATGCAAAAAGGTGGTTTTTGGGTACAGTCCCGAGTCACATGGAGGCAATGAGCGATAAGAGGGGATTCGTTTCTACCGGTATAGGGGGTTGATGTTGTGCTGTGCTCGATTGGCTATAACAGGAAGTCCCTAGACAGGGATGACTCCGAGATATACTGGTAAGTGTTATCGGTAGTTTCTTGACCCGTTATGAGCCTCTTATCGGCACGACTTATCGAGTTACTAGGGTCTGACGTTTACCACCCCGAGACGAGATATACGACATATCAGATGAAGTGACCGGACTGTACGGTAGTGTTACTGATTGGATTCGCAGGAGTATGAGCAGGCTTACTTGTTGATCTTATGATCGCTCAATATCCGAGTATTCGTTACGTTTAGCAGACCGCCTGCGGCTTGTGGCTGTTTGATATGATCATCACCTACTGCCGGCGTATTAACGAGTCTTTATAGTCCTACACAGAGGTTTCCTGGCTCAAGCGAAACGGAGTAGGAGCACATATGTGATATGTGCGGGACCGAGATTAATACTGTATGTAACACCGTTTTATATTCTCACGACATGTGATATGGGTCGGTTATATGTGATATAGCCGGGTTATCGGATCAAGTGTTGATTGGATAAATTGTTACATTTGATATTAGTCGGTACTATATGATATAGCCGGATTATTAAATCAAGTGTTGATTTAATAATTTAATTTATAATTATATATTTGATATATTAAGTTACATTAACTAATACTTGCTCACTTATGATTTCTTTTTCTCACTTTGTGCACATTCTATATATGTGATATATATTTGTGTACATGATATTGTGTCATGTTTGATGATACATGCAAGATGGGTGTATGAGACACACACATTCTTATGATGATAATTAGGGTTTTTATTTATTTTGGTAATTACAAAATGATGGAATTTTGTCATGGCTAGTAGCTTCTAGAAGCTTGTAGTTTTCATTGACCAAGTCCACTAATTTGTTTTACCAAAGATATTTATAAACCTAACTATTATCACTTAGCCATGGTAATGTCTCTACAAGGGTTAAAATATGATGTTAACTCACCCATGGTTGTTATTCTTCACTTGGTTAATTCCTTGAGAGTTTTCTTCATCTCCTTCCTCTCAAGCTTTCTAGCTTCAATGGAGATGATGAAAAATAGTGAGAAAATAATTTCTAAAATGAGCAAAATGTTAGCGATATGTATGTCCTAGAGGTCATTGTTGTACCTTGATTTATATTATAATGGATGCTTGGACATATATATAAAAGACTTTCTTGCTCGACATGATAGTATGCTATCTGGTTACTCTTTATCTTAACATGTAGACATGTATTATGATACTGTCTTGCTCTCACGTGTCGATAAAGCCCTTAGTATGTGTACTTAACTACTAGGACAATTATGGAGATCATACTAGTGGGGCCATGGTAATCTACAAGTACATCCATTAATTGTTCCTAGTCGAGGGTGTATCGAGACAGAGCATCGATATTCCAGAGTAGACTAGCGTATACGCTTCTTGACCCATATGATGGGCGATGGATGATCCCACATCCATTGGTGTTTAACATCAAAGATGGTACACGGGTGCTCAGTGGAGACTGGGTACACTGAACTAGACTCGCCAAGGACTCATATGTGGTAGTATACCTATCGTCAGATAGCAGTCCTCTGGTGACACCGGTACAGGTTAGTCTGTAGACCCGAGATCGTCATAGAGTCTTGTGTGATTCCCACAGTTCTTTGATTTCCTCCCTACCACGGCTCAAAAGAGTCGTGTAAACAGGTGGATTTTGGGTGCAGTCCCGAGTCACATAGAGGCAGTGAGCGATAGCAGTGGTTTCGTCTCTCCCGGTATAAGGGGTTGATGTCGCGATGTGCTTGATTAGCCATAACAACAAATCCGTGGCCAGGGTTGTCGAGATTTACTAATAAAAGTTATCAGTAGTTTCTCGAACCGTTATGATCCATACATTAGCATGACTTATAAAGTAACTGACGTTTGATGTTTACCATCCCTACACTTTATATGCGACATATCAGGCGAAAAGACCGGACTGTACGGTAGTGATACTGATAGGCTTCATGGAGAGTATGGACGAGCTTGCTTGTTAATCTTCATATCACTCAATACCCGGGTAGCCATTACGTCCAGCTAGTACCGCTAATGTACGGTAGTGCTACTGATGTGATCATCACCTACTGCCAGCGTATTGAGTCTTTAGAGTCCCACACAGAAGTTTCCTGGTTCGAGCAAAATGAAGTAGGGCACATATGTAATATGTGCATGGGCCTGATTAAATACATGTATGTGATGTAGGGTTCCTAGGCACTCTAGTGAAGTCTCACAAGTGATCAAACATGCCAATTTATAAAAATTACGGTGCCGAGGAAACCTAGAACGGATCGTTGGCTAGAAGTATAGGCAAAGCAAGCAAGCTAGTTTACAACTAAACTATAAGATAACGGAAATACAACCTTTGTAGATCCGTTTGTCCACCTCCATAGCTCCGCAACGAAGTGCCTCCGCTGTCCGAGTGAACTCCCGGGCTCTAGCGTCGGCTTCGTCGAAGAATGAGCGGGCTTGATCGTCGGTTCGATGCCGAAGATGATCTACGTCGAGGCGTCGCAAGAACAAGCTCCAACTTCACCAAGTCGGGAAAACTTGTGAAGGAAACACCCTATACTACTTGGCAAGAGGTAGAGGATGAAGAAATAGGAGTTGGGTTGACTTTAGATTTGGATTTCACACACTTTCTCATCAATCACCATTGATGTAGCAAGCTTTTTTTATGGAGAAAGAAGTTGAAGAAGAAGAAGATGATATGATAACCTTTTTTAAAATGAAAAGAAAATATAATACTTATCATATCATTAACCTTAGTTAGGTGTAGAGAATTGACTAAGGTTAATTTGAAGAGTTAGGGTTAAGAAAGAAGACAAAATGGTTACTTAGTCAAAGTTTCAAGAAACTTCAACTACAAACAAAATAAGCCACCATTTCATTTTCTTTATCATTTTCTTTTTCCAAAATAAATAAATTAATAAATAAGAAAAAGAAAACCCTACTTTTAATCTTAACCATGGTCAAATTCTTTACACTAACCCTAGCTTGCATGTATCATCAAACATGATACAATCATGTGCACAAAATATATCACATATGCAATGTGCACAAACTAAGTGAGTGAATCCATTTAAAGTGAACCAATACTAGTTAATGCAAAGCAATATATCAAATATATAATTATACATTAAATCATTAAATCAACACTTGATTCAATGATCCGGTCATGTCGAATATAACCGGCTAGTATCCAATGTATCGGCTTATCGAATCAATCCTTGATTCGATAACTAGGTTATATCGCATATAACCAATCGATACATTCATCGCGAGAATGAAATACGGTATCACATACACGAATTATTCTCGGTCCCGCACATATCTCATATGCGCTCCTATTTCGTTTCGCTTGAACTAGGAAACCTCTGTGTAGGACTCTAAAGACTCGTCAATACGCCGGCAGCAGATGATGATCATATCAAACACCCACAAGCCGCAAGCGGTCTGCTAAACGTAACGGCCACCCGGATATTGAGCGATCAGAAGATCGACGAGCAAGCCCGCTCAGACTCCTGCGAATCCTGTTAGTGTATATGCCCTAGAGGCCATTACTGTATCATACTGGTTTGTATATTACTTAATGGATGCTTGGGATATTCACCTTGTATATACAATCTTGCTCAAAATAGTAGTATGCTACTTGGTTTGTTTCTACTTCAATGTGTACATGTGTTTATTTTAGTATATCGCCTATACACATTAGTAGAGCCCTTAGGATCTTTGCTTGATTACCAGCGATGTGATGGCCGTCACACTAGTGGGGCTGGGTAATCTATAAGCACATCCTTATGCAGTTCCCTGGTCGCAGGACTATCGAGACAGGGCATCGATACTCCGGAGTAGACCAGCGCATGCGCTTCTCATCCCAGTGTGGGAGACGGTCTGTCCCACAGCCGTCAGTACGTCGTACTTGAGATAGTATGCGGGTGCTCGTTAGGTTACGGGTACACTGGACAGGACTCGTCGGGAACTGACTAGTTGGTATTATACCTATCGTCAGTTATCAGTTCCCAGGTGACATGAGTACAGCTTAGTCCGCTGACTTGACACTGTCACTTCGCCTCGGGTGTGTTCCCACTGTACTTTGATCACTACCCTACCACGGCTCAAAGGAGTCGTGCAAACAGGTGGTGGTTGGGTGCAGTCCCGAAGCACTTGGAGGCAGTGACGGTTAGACAGGATTCGTCTCTCCCGGTATTGGGGGTTGACATCGCGCTGTGTCTAGGAGAGCCATTACACGAGTAGTCCCTGGCCAGGGCAAACGAGATATACTGGTAGGTTTCCAGTGTTATCTCAGGGTGTTTTGGGCTTCGCTCCGGCACGACTTGTACCGCTATTGGGGGACTGACGTTTACCGCCCCCTAGGCCCGCCATGCGATGTATCAGACGAACAGACCGGACTGTACGGAGAATGTCACACTCAGGCTCAGTAGGAGTTCAGATGGGTTTCGCCTCGTCGGTCTTCTTGTCGGCATTACCTGGGGACCGTTACGCACAGCTAGTGCCGCTTGCGGTCTGTGGTTAAACCCACTGCCAGCGTAGTGTCGAGTCTTTAGAGTCCCACACAGAAAGCTTTTCGCCTTTAGGCAAAAGAGTAGAGGTCGCATGGTATTGCGACAGGTCGCATGGTTTTGCCACAGGGTTCGGTCACATCCGTGCACTTGTGCACGTACAGTGTCCGGACAGTTTACACTAGCGGGCTTTGGTTTAAGCCAGATCCTAGTGTACCTTATGGGATTGGATTTATCCAGTTTGCATTCGTGTTCCTCGGAACGCGGATGCGGGTGTGTATGCACAGTTGACAGGGAGGCAGAGGCAGCGGATTCTCATTAGGGTTGTTGACAGTTGACCGTTGACTTTTTGACTTTATGCTCAACCCTAATGAGAATATGATATGTGATTAACTATTATATTAATTAAGTATTATGGTGATATGGTTGTTGACTTGTTGACTTTTGTTGACTTGTTGACTTTGTTGACTTGTTGACTTTTGTTGACTTGTTGACCGGTTGACTAGGCTTGACTAGTTGACCATCATGATAACCATGGTTATCATTTCATGCCAAAGACTTTTACTTGCTTGTTCATTTGAGTAAAATGAGTGCATGACATGATAAGGTTATGGTTGCTTCAAACCATCACATAAGACTTTTTTGATATGATGAGTTATGATCACTTTGGATTATGAGAGGGTGAGAGACAAAAATACTTGCTCATTCATTCTTGCTCATTCTCTCTCTTGTTTTTGAGCTCTCCTCTTGCTCTCACCCTCAACCTCTTGCTCCCTCTCTTGATCTATGGTTCTCTTGTCTCATGAGTTGAGAATCAAGAACCATCGATAAAATCCCATTCTATTTCCTCTCTACTCATTCTAGTTCACTAGGTTTAGCAAACCAAGTGAACTAGTTTCTTCAAAGAACGAAGAAGGAGCTAAAGGTTGGAGCTTTCAGGTGGATCTATCTTCGGCGTACGGAGACGACGAGAAGAAGCCATCGGACCACCATCGGAGCTTTGAAGACGAAGGAGTTCAAGACAAGCTAGGTATAACCATCTCTATCCGAGTAGCTAACTCTCTTTAGCTAAGTATACTAGTTTTAGTTTAGTCAAAGATCCCGACTTTGCTTAGTCCATGTTGACCCTTGCGATAAAATTTGATTTTTATACCGTTTCCGCCTCCCCGTAAGAACCGGGGGTCGCAACGTGGACTTACAGTGGTATCAGAGCCTAACTAAACTTAAACTAGCTTGGTAGTAAAGTGTAACGAAGTTCGGAACCGGAAAAAATCCAAAAACCTAACTTTTACAAAACCTGAGTTTCTGTTGAAATTTTTTCTCGTCAAATTGAAAAACTTTATACTCCTAAATTCGGCTCAGGGTTTTGTGTGAACACCCAAGAAAAACGTTGCCCTAATTCGTTTAAACCGCCGCGCTTCCGCCGCACGAGGTAGGCATTTGCCGCGGAAGCGCCGCGGTTTGTCGTCTTCTCTGCATCGTTTTTCGTGCAGTGTGTGTCTGTGTTGGTTTTGGGATTTTTGGAATGTATTATATGTGCCCAGATTTTCCAGAAAAGAAATTTCCTTTTGGGGTCCTATAATTCCGTATTTTTTCCGAACTTCACTGCACTTTGACTATGATGGTTATATCTGTAATGCTTGCATGTATTGAACGTCGGCTAATCGCTATAAGTCGATTGGTCGGGGTTATACATGATCTGTAATGTGCTGGAATGTGTATATAAATATGTTGGATTGTCGCGGGTGAATAGCCGGGGGTTGTGAGACGAGAGTTTTCTTTTCTTGCAATTCATGTAAATTTGTAAATTGATGTAATAATTATTTGTATGGCCGCACAACCGGGTCGGGGTTGTAGCCGTCATTGTATAATTTCTTTTTACTGTTTTTGCTCCTAGGATAGACCCATGGAGGGGTGCACAAACTACCGGGTATGCCGAAGTGTCGAGTGGCCTACTCATGGAGATGAGGGAGGTTGCTACGCTTCGGGTACTTGGCGGGTAGTTTGCCGCACCCGTAGGGGTCTTGGGTGGGGTTTTGGCTATTCACCGCGACCGTGTTATCTGTTTTTGTTACAGGCTCGTACAAATTACAGATTGCTAGTATATCCAATGTATTTATCTGTGATCTGAAATGTTTATCATTGCAGTATATCTATATATGATATTATTTAGGCGTTGCTTATGTTTTACAGACGCGCTAGCCCAGCCCCCACTCTGTCGTTAGTTAAGTAACCTAACGGGTAATGACGGGGCCCCGTGGCGAATGCGAATGGCATAAGCGTACGTCATATTTTGGTTGTTTTCTGCAATGGTAGGATTAAATGATGGGACGCATTAAAAGAACTAATGCAAGAATATCACGCATTAAAAGAACTAATGCAAGATAATAAACCAAGTTAAAGTCGTTGGAACACTTTCGAAAAACCACTCGGTTCTTTTCAAAACCAACTTTTAAATGCGGAGCTTGAGCCACTCCTTTTAAAAGCTATCTCGTTCCATCGACCAAATCAAGTTCACTACGTTCACGGTTTTGCCAAAACCATCCGTAGCCCTCCGTCGTTTCACATGAATAGTCAATAGTATTCAAGCTGTGTTTGTTGGCCAAAGTCAAGGCACAGTGATTGGTAGCTATTGGGTATTCATGTGCAGCATAGATAGATGCGTTGGTTTGGAACAGTCGTACTGCCTTGTTGGCCAAAGTCAAGGGTAGGTGCGGGTGGATTCAAATTAACCTGGAGAACGACGGGCAGAACTTGACATGTGACTTATGATTTGTTGGCCAAAGTCAAGGTCATAAGAGCATGGGGCAAAAATCCACATCGGGAGTTTCATAAGTACTGAAACTTGCTAGATTTGCATACCATTTAGAGTGTGATGATTCTGGTAGGATTCCTTCAGTTTCGTCACGCAATGATATTTGGATCCCGATCCTACTGTGAGTATATGCTACTCCTCGGGAAATTTCTCACTTAACGATCAATGCTATAAACCTAGTAGGTGCCTAGAAAGGTGTTAGCGGGGCTACGCCCCCAGGGAAAAGAGGTTCTTTAATTAAGGAACTTCGCGAAAGCGTTGGAAAACCTCCCTCGAAGTACTGACACCGGCCTGGCTGAACGGTTAAGCAAGTATTGTACGGTGGGATTGATCCTGACTAATTCTTCCTTTATGGTTTGAGGAGGGATTCGAGAAACAGTGGGAGCCATCCTGTTTAGACAAACTAAAACCACTCTAAACTTGCAAGAGCATCATGCTGAGTGTTTCTTCTTCTCTCTCCTAATTGCAGCGACCAATCAACATGACTGGACTTAAGTTACTCCTAGATAAAAACAAACTGACAGGGCCAAACTACAAAGATTGGCTCAGGAATGTCAAGATAGCAATCACTTATGACAAGCTGGAGTATCTTCTTACCACCAAAGCTCCCCCTGTCCCTGGTCCAACTTCCAGTGTCGCGGATAAGGAAATCCGCAAGACTTGGGAGATTGATAGCGCGAAGGCCAAGTGCCTCCTGCTTGCCTCGATGGACAACGAACATCAGAGGAGGCATGAGAATATGGACATGGAGTCCATATTGCTCCATACAAAAGAACTGTATGGAGAGCAATCACGTATCGCAAGATACGAAGCGTCGAAAAAGTTATTTTCGACAAGAATGGCCGTCGGATCATCAGTAGCCGAGCACGTGCTAAAGATGATCGGCTTCATTGAGGAGCTCGCTGACCTAGGGATCACATTGGAGAGTGAGCTATATACGGATATAGTTCTCCAGTCCCTTCCTTCCACTTACGCCCAGTTTATACTGAACTTCAACTTACAAGAAAAAGAGGTTGAACTTTCAGAGCTCCTCAACATGCTGAGGAGCGCAGAGGGCACCCTACAGAAAGGTAGGGATACATCCACTTTGTTTGTAGGAGGATCATCTTCTTCTAGGTCCAAGACGAAAGCCAAGGGAAAGAAGAAGAAGGCCCCCGCCAAACCAAGGGGCGGTGTTAGTAAAGTGGATACGAAGGGAAAAGGTAAAGCAACAAAGATAGCGGGGAAGCTTGTGGATAAGGAAGAATGCTTCTATTGTCATAAGAAAGGACACTGGAAGAATGATTGTAGGGCCTGGAAGGCCAGAACACAGGAATTGAAGCAGGTTGCAGCTTCAGCTTCAGGTGTGTATGTTATTGAAAATTGTCTTTCAATAAACTCTACTTCCTGGGTATTGGATACCGGATCAGGATCTCATATCTGTAATTCTTTGCAGGCGTTGAGAAACCGTAGGGTTTTGAAGGCAGGTGACATGACCCTCAAAGTTGCGAACGGAGCTAGCATGGATGCTAAAGCCGTGGGGGACTATCACCTGGGAATGTCAGATGGACATGTTTTGGTTTTGCGTAATTGCTTTTTTGTACCCAACGCAACTTGTAATATCATTTCTGTATCTTTAGTTTCTAAAGAAGGTTATGAATTTGCGTTTGTAAGTAATGTTGTAAACATTCACCTTAATCAAGTTCTGATTGGGTCAGGTACATTGAGTAATGGTATATACGTGTTAAACCAACCACAGATTTTCAATGTCCAGAATACACATAAAAGAAAGTCTCCGGAAATGAATCAGACTTTCTTATGGCATTGTAGATTGGGTCACATCAATGAGAGAAGGTTGACTAAGTTACATACAGAAGGATATTTGAATGCGTTCGAATATCAATCGTATGCCACTTGTCAATCTTGTCTCAAAGGAAAGATGACAAAGACTCCGTTTACTGGACAAGGAGTAAGAGCGAGCGAGCTCTTAGGACTCGTACACAGTGACGTGTGCGGTCCAATGTCTACACATGCCCGAAGCGGACATTCTTACTTCATTACTTTTACGGATGACTTCTCAAGGTACGGTTATGTTTTCTTGATGAAACATAAGTCCGAGGCCTTTGGAAAATTCCAGGAGTATAAGAATGAAGTAGAGAAACAGACCGGCAAAAGTATTAAGATTCTAAGATCGGATCGAGGTGGAGAATACTTAAGTGCCGAGTTCCTGGACTATTTAAAAGAGAACGGAATTCTCTCTCAGCTTACTCCTCCATACACCCCGCAACATAACGGTGTATCGGAGAGACGGAACCGCACCCTATTGGATATGGTGCGGTCCATGATGAGTAACGCTGAGTTACCGCGATCATTCTGGGGATATGCGCTAGAATCAGCCGCATACCTTTTGAACCGAGTTCCTACTAAGACCGTGCCTACTACACCATATGAGATGTGGTGTGGGAAGAGACCCTATCTTAAGCATATTAAGACATGGGGATGTCCAGCTTTTGTCAAAAAGCAGCATGCGGACAAGCTCGAGGCACGCTCAGTACAGTGCAAGTTTGTGGGATATCCAAAGAATTCCAAAGGATATTTCTTCTACTGTGAAGAGGAACAAAAAGTCCTTGTTTCTCGGCATGCCTACTTCTTGGAAACTGAGTTTTTGGAAAACCAGATAAGTGGGAGCACAATAGAACTGGAAGAAGTTCCAGAACCACAGACTGTTACTGAAAGCTTAGTTGAACCAGAGGGTTCAACAGAACAGGACATTCCTACGCCGCTCCGCAGGAGTAGTAGGCAGTCTCATCCGCCCGAGAGATACTACGGTTTTCTCATAGACGGGGATAGAGAGGATTGCATCATAGATTATGATGAGCCTACTAGCTTCCAGCAGGCCGTTCAGAGCGTTGACTCAGTGAAATGGCTGGATGCAATGCGGACCGAAATGGAGTCCATGTACACCAACAAGGTATGGACGTTGGACATTGCTCCAGACGGGGTAAAACCCGTAGGATGCAAGTGGATCTTCAAAAGGAAGATTGGTGTAGATGGACAGGTTGAGACCTATAAAGCTAGGCTGGTAGCAAAGGGTTTTCGTCAAAGACCTGGCTTGGACTACGACGAAACCTTTTCTCCAGTAGCCATGTTGAAATCCATTCGGATCCTTCTTGCCATTGCTGCCTTCCACGATTATGAGATCTGGCAAATGGACGTAAAGACAGCTTTTCTAAATGGAAATTTAGAGGAGTGTGTCTATATGGACCAACCAGAAGGTTTCATTCAGAGTGGGAGCAGCGGAAAGGTGTGCAAGTTGCTTAAGTCCATCTATGGACTAAAGCAGGCGTCGCGGAGTTGGAACATCTGCTTTGATGAGACGGTCAAGGCATTTGGCTTTATCAAAAATCCAGATGAACCATGTATCTATAGTAGATTTGTAGCGAGAACTGTAGTATTCCTCGTTTTATACGTGGATGACATTCTCTTAATAGGAAATGACATTCCTATGCTACAATCTGTCAAGGGGTTCTTGTCACACAGGTTCTCCATGGAAGACCTGGGTGATGCCTCATACATTCTGGGTATCCGGATCTACCGTGACAGATCCAAGAGGATACTAGGACTTTCACAGTCCAGGTACATCGACACCATACTGAAGAGGTTCAGTATGGAAGATTCCAAGCGCGGTAACCTACCGGCTTGTCACGGGATCACCCTCTCTAAAGAGATGTCTCCCAAGACTGATTTGGAGAGGGATCGCATGTCTATTATACCCTACGCTTCTGCGGTAGGCTCTATAATGTATGCGATGTTGTGTACCAGACCGGATGTAGCTTATGCACTGAGTGTAGTAAGCCGGTATCAGTCTAACCCTGGGGAGAAACACTGGATAGCGGTAAAGAACATTCTCAAGTACCTGAGAAGGACTAAGGAGATGTTCTTGGTGTATGGCGGAAAAGACCTCCAGATCGAGGCCTTTGCTGACTCCAGCTTCCAGAGTGACAAGGATGATTCCAAGTCCATGTCGGGTTTTGTCTTCACCCTCAATGGAGGGGCGGTGTGTTGGAAGAGTTCCAAACAGGAAACCGTTGCAGACTCGACAATGGAAGCGGAATACATCGCTGCATCTGATGCCGCAAAAGAAGCTGTCTGGATGAGGAAGTTCTTGAAAGAACTTCAGGTGGTTCCGTCCATTGTTGATCCAATACCTCTGTATTGCGACAACAACGGGGCTATAGCTTTAGCGAAGGAACCCAGGTCCCATCAGAGATCCAGGCACATCTTAAGGCGGTATCACCTGATCAGGGAGATCGTAGATCGCCAGGAGATCGAGGTTCGGAGAGTCGCTTCAGAAGATAACACTGCTAATCCATTCACCAAGGCCCTGCCCCAGACTCAGTTCGAGCGGCTGATCGAGATGATAGGTCTTCGATACGCCAGTACATGGCCTTAGTGCAAGTGGGAGATTGTTAGTGTATATGCCCTAGAGGCCATTACTGTATCATACTGGTTTGTATATTACTTAATGGATGCTTGGGATATTCACCTTGTATATACAATCTTGCTCAAAATAGTAGTATGCTACTTGGTTTGTTTCTACTTCAATGTGTACATGTGTTTATTTTAGTATATCGCCTATACACATTAGTAGAGCCCTTAGGATATTTGCTTGATTACCAGCGATGTGATGGCCGTCACACTAGTAGGGCTGGGTAATCTATAAGCACATCCTTATGCAGGTCCCTGGTCGCAGGACTATCGAGACAGGGCATCGGTACTCCGGAGTAGACCAGCGCATGCGCTTCTCATCCCAGTGTGGGAGACGGTCTGTCCCACAGCCGTCAGTACGTCGTACTTGAGATAGTATGCGGGTGCTCGTTAGGTTACGGGTACACTGGACAGGACTCGTCGGGAACTGACTAGTTGGTATTATACCTATCGTCAGTTATCAGTTCCCAGGTGACATGAGTACAGCTTAGTCCGCTGACTTGACACTGTCACTTCGCCTCGGGTGTGTTCCCACTGTACTTTGATCACTACCCTACCACGGCTCAAAGGAGTCGTGCAAACAGGTGGTGGTTGGGTGCAGTCCCGAAGCACTTGGAGGCAGTGACGGTTAGACAGGATTCGTCTCTCCCGGTATTGGGGGTTGACATCGCGCTGTGTCTAGGAGAGCCATTACACGAGTAGTCCCTGGCCAGGGCAAACGAGATATACTGGTAGGTTTCCAGTGTTATCTCAGGGTGTTTTGGGCTTCGCTCCGGCACGACTTGTACCGCTATTGGGGGACTGACGTTTACCGCCCCCTAGGCCCGCCATGCGATGTATCAGACGAACAGACCGGACTGTACGGAGAATGTCACACTCAGGCTCAGTAGGAGTTCAGATGGGTTTCACCTCGTCGGTCTTCTTGTCGGCATTACCTGGGGACCGTTACGCACAGCTAGTGCCGCTTGCGGTCTGTGGTTAAACCCACTGCCAGCGTAGTGTCGAGTCTTTAGAGTCCCACACAGAAAGCTTTTCGCCTTTAGGCAAAAGAGTAGAGGTCGCATGGTATTGCGACAGGTCGCATGGTTTTGCGACAGGGTTCGGTCACATCCGTGCACTTGTGCACGTACAGTGTCCGGACAGTTTACACTAGCGGGCTTTGGTTTAAGCCAGATCCTAGTGTACCTTATGGGATTGGATTTATCCAGTTTGTATTGGTGTTCCTCGGAACGCGGATGCGGGTGTGTATGCACAGTTGACAGGGAGGCAGAGGCAGCGGATTCTCATTAGGATTGTTGACAGTTGACCGTTGACTTTTTGACTTTATGCTCAACCCTAATGAGAATATGATATGTGATTAACTATTATATTAATTAAGTATTATGGTGATATGGTTGTTGACTTGTTGACTTTTGTTGACTTGTTGACTTTGTTGACTTGTTGACCGGTTGACTAGGCTTGACTAGTTGACCATCATGATAACCATGGTTATCATTTCATGCCAAAGACTTTTACTTGCTTGTTCATTTGAGTAAAATGAGTGCATGAAATGATAAGGTTATGGTTGCTTCAAACCATCACATAAGACTTTTTTGATATGATGAGTTATGATCACTTTGGATTATGAGAGGGTGAGAGACAAAAATACTTGCTCATTCATTCTTGCTCATTCTCTCTCTTGTTCTTGAGCTCTCCTCTTGCTCTCACCCTCAACCTCTTGCTCCCTCTCTTGATCTATGGTTCTCTTGTCTCATGAGTTGAGAATCAAGAACCATCGATAAAATCCCATTCTATTTCCTCTCTACTCATTATAGTTCACTAGGTTTAGCAAACCAAGTGAACTAGTTTCTTCAAAGAACGAAGAAGGAGCTAAAGGTTGGAGCTTTCAGGTGGATCTATCTTCGGCGTACAGAGACGACGAGAAGAAGCCATCGGACCACCATCGGAGCTTTGAAGACAATGGAGTTCAAGACAAGCTAGGTATAACCATCTCTATCCGAGTAGCTAACTCTCTTTAGCTAAGTATACTAGTTTTAGTTTAGTCAAAGATCCCGACTTTGCTTAGTCCATGTTGCCCCTTGCGATAAAATTTGATTTTTATACCGTTTCCGCCTCCCCGTAAGAACCGGGGGTCGCAACGTGGACTTACAAATCCAACCAGTAACACTTACCGTACAGTCCGGTCTGTTCGTCTGATATGTCGCATATCTCGCCTAGGGGTGGTAAACGCCAGACCCTAATAGCTCGATAAGTCATGCCGACTTGAGGTCCATAACATTCATGAAACTACTGATAACTCTTACCAGTATATCACAGCAACCCTGGCCAGGGATTTCCTGTTATGGCCAGTCGAGCATAGCACAACATCAACCCCCAATACCGGGAGAGACGAATCCCCTCCTATCGCTCATTGCCTCCATGTGAATCGGGACTGTACCCAAAAACCAACTGTTTGCACGCCTCAGTAGAGCCGTGGTAGGGTGGAAATCAAAGCACAGTGGGAGACACACAAGACTCTATGACGATCTCGGGTCAACAGACTAAGCTGTACCAGTGTCACCAGAGAACTGCCATCTGACGTGAGGTATAATACCATCTGGGAGTTCTCGGCGAGTCCGTTCAGTGTACCCAGTCTCCACCGAGCACCCGCATACCATCTCCGATGTCAAACACCAATGGATATGGGATCATCCATCGCCCATCGCATGGGTCGAGAAGATATACGCTAGTCTACTCTGGAATATCGATGCCCCGTCTCGATATTCCCTCGACTAGGAACATTTCAAGGATGTACTCATGGACTATCCAGGCCCTACTAGTATGATCTGCATCACAGTCCTGGAAGTCGAGTACACATACTAAGGGCTTTATCAACATGTAATCAGAGAGACAGAAAGTATACATGTTAAGATAAAGTGCAACCAGATAGCGTACTATCATGTCGAGCAAGAAAGTCCTTCCTATATATGTCCCAGCATCCACTACAATATACATCTAATGTACAGTAATGGCCTCTAGGGCATACATATAACTAACAATCTCCCACTTGCACTAGGGCCATCTGTAGCAGTGGTTGCAGTATCACATACTCAACCATCCCCTAAAAGTCTCTCTTTGGGAAAAAGGCCTTCGTGAGTGGATCCGCCGTGTTGTCCTCTGAGTCTACTCTCCTAACCTCGATCAACCTGGAGATCAACTATCTCCATGATCAGGTGATGCTTCCTCAGAATATGTCTGGGTCACTGATGGGACCAGGGTTCCAGGGTCAAAGCCACGCTTCCATTGTCATACAATGGCAGGAACCTAGTTCATCTTATGAACCAATATATACCCAAACTTCCTCTTTGGTAGTATCTTTAATAGCGATGTTACCAGCCTTTATCGTCTAGATTGCCACGGTATCGAGCTTGGAACTCTTCCAACATACCGTCCCTTTACTGAGGGTAAAGACAGTGCCTGTGACTGGCATTCAGTCGTTTTTATCACCCTGGAACACTTCCAGTGATTCTCCCCAGGATCGATTGATACCATCTCACTACATCTAGTGAGAATCCTAACATCCAATTACATCTATCTCATAGATGAAAACTCAGGATTTAGGAGGTATTACTTTGATCCTATTTGGGGAATCCTAGTGATAATAGGAGATTGACCGATCGTAGTATAGGAAACTCTTTTCCTATCAAGAGTATGTTGTCTCCGTACAATACGAAGATGACCACCTTACTCTCTACTACCCTTTTGTATATACAAGGTTCGTCTACTATTTTGATGAAGTCAAACACTTTGATTATCACATCAAAACAGACGTTCCAACTCCGCGATGCCTGCTTCATTATGTAAAGCAACTTGCACACGTTTCCGCTGCTCCCACTGTTTACGAAGACCTCTGGCTGTGTTCTTATAGACGTTCTCTTCTAAATCAGTATTAAAAAAGCAGTCATGGCACCCAACCGCCAGATATCGTAGTCATGGTATGTAGCCGTGGTAAGTATGATCTGGATAGACTTAAGCATAGCTACTGGAAAAAGGTTTCATCATTATCCATGCTGGTCGATGACGAAAACCTTTAACAAGTCTAGCTTTGAAAGTCTTAACCTTTCCATCTATACCAAGTAATATTCTCAAGATATACTTGCTCCTGATGGGGATTTAACCCTTCAGATATAGCAGCTAAAGTCCATACTTTGCTGGTGTACATGGATTCCATCTCAGATCGCTAAGCATCCAGCCATTCTTACAGAGTCCTTGCTCTCGATGGCCTGCTCGAAACTAGTTGGGTCATCATCTCATGATGCAATCCTTGCTCCCACTATCATCGAGAAACCGAGGTATCTCTCAGGCGGATGAGGAATCCTACTAGATCGGCGGAGAGGCTGAGGTTCGTTGGAATCTACTGAATCCCTTGGTTCTATCAAATCATCTGCTGTAGTTTGTATAGCTGGAACCTTTCCAGTTCTATATAACAGACCTTGCCTTGAGCTTGTCCGGATTTTGCTTTTAAACATAGCCCGGACAACCCCAAATCTTAACCAACTTAAGATATGGGCTCTTCCTTTCCATATCATATATGAAGCGGTAGGCACTGATTTGATTCGAACCCAATTCAATATGTATGCAGCTTCTCAAGTGCATAACACCCCAAAAGGAAATAGGTCACTCAGTAATACTCATCATAGAGCACACCATATCATATAGGGTGTGATTGCTCCGCCCTGATACACCGTTGTGCTGTGGTGTAATCAGAGGAGTAGTACGGAGAGAGAATCTCATTCTCCTTTAGAATGGTCCAGGAATACCATGCACAAGTATTCTCCTCCCTGATCTCATCATAGGACATAATACTTATACCCGGTTATTGGTTCTCTACTTCTAACTTATATTCTGTGAATGCCTCAAAAGGTTCGGACTTATGTTTCAATAGGAACATATGACTGAATCTTGAGAGATTATCAGAGAATATAATGAAGTAAAAAGAACCAGTCCTGGCATGTGTAGACAGGAGACCTTCCATACATCATCATGTATCAGTCCCAAGAGTTTACTAACTCTTTCTCTGTTTCCAGTAAACAGAGCTGGTGTCATTATATCTTTGTGACATGACTGGCAAGTTTCACAAGATGTAAATTCAAACTGATTTAAATATGCATCTAAATGTAACTTCAGCTAGTCGGGTCGCATTGATATGACCTAGTCTACAATACCTCAAGAAGAATTCGTTCATTTCTGAACTCTTCCTCTTGTGTGTGTTCTATATACGAGGAATTGTAGTTTGATTTAGAACGTCAATGCTTTTAGATAACGTGCCTGAACCGATCAACTTTTGATATAGGAAATGTTCAAAACATTATCCATCAATACAAAATTATATCCTTTCTTTACTAATAAAGAGACTGATATGATTTTGTATATCAGGTTCGGTACCTAATAGCATTTGTTCAGAATCAATGTATTCGTAATACAGGGTGACAGTGACCAACAGACTTGGCTGCAACACTTGCCCCGTTTTCTGTCTCATGAAACTTATCACCCGTTCTCAGCTTTTCTACCTTTTTGTAGCCCTATGTAACAGATTACATATCTGGTATCCTGATCCGGTATCATATACCCAGGATGCAGAGGATACTGAGAAACAGTTCTTTGTAATGAACACACCCGAAGTAGATGCATCATATGCACTTTCTTCGTTTGGGCGGCATAGGAATGCTGGTATTCCCCTATTTCCTGCTCTGTCTTATAACAATTATAAGTTGGAGCGGGACCAACGTTCCCCAGCTCAGTATAACAAGCGGGTTCGGTCAATACATCCGTATTATTATCTTGATTAAGGCGTTATATGGTCGCTACCAGGAGAGAGAGAGAAGAAAACACTCTGCGTGCGCTCTTGCAAGATCAGATTGGTTATATATTTTATCTAATCAGGATGGCTCCCACTGTTTTTATCAAATCTTCCTTCAAATCTTAAAAGGAAAGACTAGCCGGGATTAATTACACTCTACAAGTTCACCAATCTTTCAGCCAGGCCAGTGTCGGTACTTTGAGGGATGTTCCCCGTGCTTTCGCACGGACCTAATTACTGTAAACCTCGTTTTCCCAGAGGCGTAACCCCGTTGACACCTTTCTAGACACCTACTTGACCGGCTAATTGCAAAGTGCAAAACTCTCCCAGGAGTAACAATTACTCGCAGTGGGTATCGGGATCCAACTATCATATAGAAGGTATGCAATCTCATTGCAAGTTTCAACACTTGAAACTCCCGATAATGGTTTTTACCCCTAGCACCTATGACCTTGGCTAAGGTCAACAAATCATAGGTACTAGTCAAGTTCTACCCGTCATTTCGTGATTAATTAGACCCACCCACATGACCCTTGGCTAAGGTCAACAAAGTCACATGACTATCCTAACTAATCGCATCATATGCGGTGTAGGAGGACATCACTTAGCTACCGCACACTACGCCTCGGCTATGGTCTACAAACGTAGCACGAATACCAAGTACTCTACTTCCTAAAATGACGGAGGGTTGCGGCTGGTTTTTGTGAAAACCTTTAACGCTTTGAACTTGATCTCGTTACGGAATCAAATGGTTTTTTTAAATGGAATGTTTTTGAAGCTTTTCTAGTTTTGCTAAAGGGGTCACTCCCGGTGAAGGGATCGTCGGCCCTTTCCTCGTCGAATGTGGTGCGGGATATATCATATATATCACTGTGCAAAGCAAAAACTATAGAAGCGATCAAATAACAAACCGAGGGTTGTAGCATCTGCCAGTTATTGCTAAAGGAGTCACTCCCGGTGAAGGGATCTCGGTTCTTTCCTCATCGAATAAGGTGCAGGATGTTCTATAATGAACACCGCGATGCAAAGCAAGAACTGTAGCTACCTGTTTTATTTTGAAATTCGATTCCACAACAACAATTAGGTTTATTTTCTTTCATTAATCTCATTAATGAATATCCCATCATTTAAGTCCACCTAACCATCACAGATAAATATAACGTACGCTTATGCCATCCGCATTCGCCTCGATGTCCCGTCTGCACCGTTAGGTTAGGTAACTAACGCCAGAGCAAGGCAGGGCTAGCGCGGGTGTAAAACATAAGCAACGTCTATATAATATATCATATATACTATATATTATACCTGTCACAGAACATCACATGATCACAGATAAATCACAGCAGAAGAAACATATGAAATATTGGATATACTAGGACGTCCGTGTTTTCAATACGAGCCAGTATAAAACACGGATTCCACGGTCGTGATGAATAGCCAATCCCACACCCCAAGACCCCTACGAGAGCGGCAAGCAACCCTACCAATTCTAGGGTTAGGAGACCCGGACTCGACTTCTCGAGATGGTCTCCCACTGGACCCCAGAACTCGGTTACTTGTGCTCCCCTCCTTGGGTCTATCCTAGTGCAGAAAAGTAAATAATATACAACGGGTGACGACTTCCGCAACCTGGAAGTGCCCCAATAAAAGAATATTACATACAAGTTTTTACATGAATGAAAATGAAAAACACTCATCTCACATAAAAACCCCCGGCTATTCAAACACGACAATCCAATATAACATATCCAGCAACACATAACATCAGATGTCATCAACGTAAGTAAATATGCGCATCCCAATTGTCGTTGACATATAGCAACGAAACCGGCGATATCACATATTACACTTACGGTCACAGAAAAGAAAATGTAAAACTACAACAGTTGGAATCCGCAACCTTCTCAGACATCGCATGCCTGACCAAATGAAATACTTAGACATCGCATGCCTAACAATTATAAACCCCGCATTTTAGTCTCATTATCGAAAACTCTTTTCAATATCAAGTCGGGAAATTCAACAAGATTCCCGACATCCTGATCGAATGCTCGTCGCAAACTTTAGTAGGCGGCCGCACCCCCGATGCCGTCGACGAAGTGCACCAAGGCGGAACACCGCTGCCGCGAGCACCCGAACGGATGCTTTCGGCGATGGGGTTCTCCTGCAGTCACTTGGTCGGGGCTATGGAGTGAGGCTGTCTATTAAGTTTACCGGCGAGTATCCGCATTCACAACGTGATTGCAACGGACTTTTGATCACATCAAAATTCCGTGGCAACCGATCAAGTGAGACTAAACTGCTATGTTTATAATATTCATTCCGTTATCTCATAACTATTTGTGAATTCCAATTATTGTATCACATTCCGGATAAATAGAAAATGCTAAACTTTTCGATCGAACAATCGAACACCCAGGTTTTCCCGAAACAGATCAACACATGAAACAAGTCTAAAAACATTCAGTTCGTGCATCAGTACCAACGGTCCAGCCGTAGAAGGGTCAAGCCAACGCCTCACATATGGCACGCCGTACTGCCCCAAACCCGAAGGTTCAAAGGGTAGTTCAAGACTGTCACATAATCGAGTTAAGGTTTGTTGTCTTCTAGAGGGACCATCGTGTTACTTGCACTACTTAGAACGTGATTAAACTACAGAAATATCCAACACTTGGAAATTTCCCGACAGGGGAAAAATTGGGTATTTATATCCGGTCGAACTTTTTAACATATTCAAAAAATTATCCGGAACGACACATAGACAAAGTTTGACAATCCGATCGAATGTATGAACTCCCAATACAACCCAAAATACTCAACTCTTGATTTCAGATTAAAAATTCCCAGGAAAACCAGCACTGAAAAATAGGAGTTACTGTGCAAAATTCAATGGCAGATAAGACAAAAGTACGGCGGAAGGGCCGCATTAGCACGCTAATGCCGCGGTTCCGCCGCACTTTAGAAAGATCATTAAGTAATTTTTGCATCGTAATTCTTAGATTTACCTGCTTGTTTTTCTGCATATTTTTAATTTGCAAAAATCCACATTTTACAAAAATGTCCACAGAGCATTTTAAAGTCGGGGTTTCGTATGTGATTGCAACGGACTTTTGATCACATCAAAAATCCACATTTTCGAGTATCCGCGTTCACAACGTGATTGCAACGGACTTTTGATCACATCAAAATTCCGTGGCAACCGATCAAGTGAAACTAAACTGCTATGTTTATAATATTCATTCCGTTATTTTCATATAGCTCTACTTTGGTTATAATTTCCCAGATATATAACGGTTCCAGGGTCGAAGCCACGCTTCCATTGTCATACAATGGCAGGAACCTAGTCTTGTGTAAAACTACAGATGGTATATCGATTCCACAACATCAATTAGGTTTATTTTCTTTCAAAAACACCCTAAACCAAAGAGGAAGTTTTGGTGTATATTGGTTCATAAGATGAACTAGGTTCCTGCCATTGTATGACAATGGAAGCGTGGCTTCGACCCTGGAACCCTGGTCCCATCAGTGACCCAGACATATTCTGAGGAAGCATCACCTGATCATGGAGATAGTTGATCTCCAGGTTGATCGAGGTTAGGAGAGTAGACTCAGAGGACAACACGGCGGATCCACTCACGAAGGCCTTTTTCCCAAAGAGAGACTTTTAGGGGATGGTTGAGTATGTGATACTGCAACCACTGCTACAGATGGCCCTAGTGCAAGTGGGAGATTATTAGTTATATGTATGCCCTAGAGGCCATTACTGTACATTGGATGTATATTGTAGTGGATGCTGGGACATATATAGGAAGGACTTTCTTGCTCGACATGATAGTACGCTATCTGGTTGCACTTTATCTTAACATGTAAACTTTCTGTCTCTCTGATTACATGTTGATAAAGACCTTAGGATGTGTACTCGACTTCCAGGACTGTGATGCAGATCATACTTGTGGGGCCTGGATAGTCCATGAGTACATCCTTGAAATGTTCCTAGTCGAGGGAATATCGAGACGGGGCATCGATATTCCAGAGTAGACTAGCGTATATCTTCTCGACCCATGCGATGGACGATGGATGATCCTATATCCATTGGTGTTTGACATCGGAGATGGTATGCGGGTGCTCGGTGGAGACTGGGTACACTGAACGGACTCGCCGAGAACTGCCAGATGGTATTATACCTTACGTCAGATGGCAGTTCTCTGGTGACACTGGTACAGCTTAGTCTGTTGACCCGAGATCGTCATAGAGTCTTGTGTGTCTCCCACTGTGCTTTGATTTCCACCCTACCACGGCTCTACTGAGTCGTGCAAACAGGTAGTTTTTGGGTACAGTCCCGATTCACATGGAGGCAATGAGCGATAGGAGGGGATTCGTCTCTCCCGGTATTGGGGGTTGATTTTGTGCTATGCTCGACTGGCCATAACAGGAAATCCCTGGCCAGGGTTGCTGTGATATACTGGTAAGAGTTATCAGTAGTTTCATGAATGTTATGGACCTCAAGTCGGCATGACTTATCGAGCTATTGGGGTCTGACGTTTACCACCCCTAGGCGAGATATGCGACATATCAGACGAACAGACCGGACCGTACGGTAAGTGTTACTGGTTGGATTCGCAGGAGTCTGAGCGGGCTTGCTCGTCGATCTTCTGATCGCTCAATACCTGGGTGGCCGTTACGTTTAGCAGACCGCTTGCGGCTTGTGGGTGTTTGATATGATCATCATCTGCAGCCGGCGTATTGACGAGTTTTTAGAGTCCTACACAGAGGTTTCCTAGTTCAAGCGAAACGAAATAGGAGCGCATATGAGATATGTGCGGGAGCGAGAATAATTCGTGTATGTGATACCGTATTTCATTCTCGCGATGAATGTATAGATTGGTTATATGCGATATAACCTAGTTATCGAATCAAGGATTGATTCGATAAGCCGATACATTGGATACTAGCCGGTTATATTCGACATGACCGGATCATTGAATCAAGTGTAGATTTAATGATTTAATGTATAATTATATATTTGATATATTGCTTTGCATTAACTAGTATTGGTTCACTTTAAATGGATTCACTCACTTAGTTTGTGCACATTGCATATGTGATATATTTTGTGCACATGATTGTATCATGTTTGATGATACATGCAAGCTAGGGTTAGTGTAAAGAATTTGACCATGGTTAAGATTAAGATTAGGGTTTTCTTTTTCTTATTTATTAATTTATTTATTTTGGGAAAAGAAAATGATAAAGAAAATGAAATGGTGGCTTATTTTGTTTGTAGTTGAAGTTTCTTGAAACTTTGACTAAGTAACCATTTTGTCTTCTTTCTTAACCCTAACTCTTCAAATTAACCTTAGTCAATTCTCTACACCTAACTAAGGTTAATGATATGATAAGTATTATATTTTCTTTTCTTTTTAAAAAATTTATCATATCATCTTCTTCTTCTTCATCTTCTTTCTCCATGAAAAAAGCTTGCTTTGCCTATACTTCTAGCCAACGATCCGTTCTAGGTTTCCTCGGCACCGTAATTTTTATAAATTGGCATGTTTGATCACTTGTGAGACTTCACTAGAGTGCCTGTAGGGTTCCTAGGCACTCTAGTGAAGTCTCACAAGTGATCAAACATGCCAATTTATAAAAATTACGGTGCCGAGGAAACCTAGAACGGATCGTTGGCTAGAAGTATAGGCAAAGCAAGCAAGCTAGTTTACAACTAAACTATAAGATAACGGAAATACAACCTTTGTTGATCCGTTTGTCCACCTCCATAGCTCCGCAACGAAGTGCCTCCGCTGTCCAAGTGAACTGCCGGGCTCTAGCGTCGGCTTCGTCGAAGAATGAGCGGGCTTGATCGTCGGTTCGATGCCGAAGATGATCTACGTCGAGGCGTCGCAAGAACAAGCTCCAACTTCACCAAGTCGGGAAAACTTGTGAAGGAAACACCCTATACTACTTGGCAAGAGGTAGAGGATGAAGAAATAGGAGTTGGGTTGACTTTAGATTTGGATTTCACACACTTTCTCATCAATAACCATTGATGTAGCAAGCTTTTTTTATGGAGAAAGAAGTTGAAGAAGAAGAAGATGATATGATAACCTTTTTTAAAAAGAAAAGAAAATATAATACTTATCATATCATTAACCTTAGTTAGGTGTAGAGAATTGACTAAGGTTAATTTGAAGAGTTAGGGTTAAGAAAGAAGACAAAATGGTTACTTAGTCAAAGTTTCAAGAAACTTCAACTACAAACAAAATAAGCCACCATTTCATTTTCTTTATCATTTTATTTTTCCAAAATAAATAAATTAATAAATAAGAAAAAGAAAACCCTAATCTTAATCTTAACCATGGTCAAATTCTTTACACTAACCCTAGCTTGCATGTATCATCAAACATGATACAATCATGTGCACAAAATATATCACATATGCAATGTGCACAAATTAAGTGAGTGAATCCATTTAAAGTGAACCAATACTAGTTAATGCAAAGCAATATATCAAATATATAATTATACATTAAATCATTAAATCAACACTTGATTCAATGATCTGGTCATGTCGAATATAACCGGCTAGTATCCAATGTATCGGCTTATCGAATCAATCCTTGATTCGATAACTAGGTTATATCGCATATAACCAATCGATACATTCGTCACGAGAATGAAATACGGTATCACATACACGAATTATTCTCGGTCCCGCACATATCTCATATGCGCTCCTATTTCGTTTCTCTTGAACTAGGAAACCTCTGTGTAGGACTCTAAAGACTCGTCAATACGCCGGCAGCAGATGATGATCATATCAAACACCCACAAGCCGCAAGCGGTCTGCTAAACGTAACGGCCACCCGGGTATTGAGCGATCAGAAGATCGACGAGCAAGCCCGCTCAGACTCCTGCGAATCCAATCAGTAACACTTACCGTACGGTTCGGTCTGTTCGTCTGATATGTCGCATATCTCGCCTAGGGGTGGTAAACGTCAGACCCCAATAGCTCGATAAGTCATGCCGACTTGAGGTCCATAACATTCATGAAACTACTGATAACTCTTACCAGTATATCACAGCAACCCTGGCCAGGGATTTCCTGTTATGGCCAGTCGAGCATAGCACAACATCAACCCCCAATACCGGGAGAGACGAATCCCCTCCTATCGCTCATTGCCTCCATGTGAATCGGGACTGTACCCAAAAACCACCTGTTTGCACGACTCAGTAGAGCCGTGGTAGGGTGGAAATCAAAGCACAGTGGGAGACACACAAGACTCTATGACGATCTCGGGTCAACAGACTAAGCTGTACCAGTGTCACCAGAGAACTGCCATCTGACGTGAGGTATAATACCATCTGGGAGTTCTCGGCGAGTCCGTTCAGTGTACCCAGTCTCCACCGAGCACCCGCACATACCATCTTCGATGTCAAACACCAATGGATATGGGATCATCCATCGCCCATCTCATGGGTCGAGAAGATATAAGCTAGTCTACTCTGGAATATCGATGCCCCGTCTCGATATTCCCTCGAATAGGAACATTTCAAAGATGCACTCATGGACTACCAAGGCCCCACTAGTATGATCTGCATCACTGTCCTGGAAGTCGAGTACACATCCTAAGGGCTTTATCAACGTGTAATCAGAGAGACCGAAAGTATACATGTTAAGATAAAGTGCAACCAGATAGCGTACTATCATGTCGAGCAAGAAAGTCCTTCCTATATATGTCCCAGCATCCACTACAATATACATCCAATGCACAGTAATTGTTAGTTATATGTATGCCCTAGAGGCCATTACTGTACATTGGATGTATATTGTAGTGGATGCTGGGACATATATAGGAAGGACTTTCTTGCTCGACATGATAGTACGCTATCTGGTTGCACTTTATCTTAACATGTATACTTTATGTCTCTCTGATTACATGTTGATAAAGCCCTTAGGATATGTACTCGACTTCCAGGACTATGATGTAGATCATACTAGTGGGGCCTGGGTAGTCCATGAGTGCATCCTTGAAATGTTCCTAGTCGAGGGAATATCGAGACGGGGCATCGATATTCCAGAGTAGACTAGCGCATATCTTCTCGACCCATGAGATGGGCGATGGATGATCCCATATCCGTTGGTGTTTGACATCGAAGATGGTATGCGGGTGCTCAGTGGAGACTGGGTACACTGAACGGACTCGCCGAGAACTCCCAGATGGTATTATACCTCACGTCAGATGGCAGTTCTCTGGTGACACTGGTACAGCTTAGTCTGTTGACCCGAGATCGTCATGGAGTCTTGTGTGTCTCCCACTGTGCTTTGATTTCCACCCTACCACGGCTCTACTGAGTTGTGCAAACAGGTGGTTTTTGGGTACAGTCCCGATTCACATGGAGGCAATGAGCGATAGGAGGGGATTCGTCTCTCCCGGTATTGGGGGTTGATGTTGTGCTATGCTCGACTGGCCATAACAGGAAATCCTTGGCTAGGGTTGCAGTGATATACTGGTAAGAGTTATCAGTAGTTTCACGAATGTTATGGACCTCAAGTCGGCATGACTTATCGAGCTATTGGGGTCTGACGTTTACCACCCCTAGGCAAGATATGCGACATATCAGACGAACAGACCGGACTATACGGTAGTGTTACTGGTCGGATTCGCAGGAGTGTGAGCGGGCTTGCTCGTCGATCTTCTGATCGCTCAATACCCGGGTGGCCGTTACGTTTAGCAGACCGCTTGCGGCTTGTGGGTGTTTGATATGATCATCATCTGCTGCCGGCGTATTGACGAGTCTTTAGAGTCCTACACAGAGGTTTCCTAGTTCAAGCGAAACGAAATAGGAGCGCATATGAGATATGTGCGGGAGCGAGAATAATTCGTGTATGTGATACCGTATTTCATTCTCGCGACGAATGTATCGATTGGTTATATGCGATATAACCTAGTTATCGAATCAAGGATTGATTCGATAAGCCGATACATTGGATACTAGCCGGTTATATTCGACATGACCGGATCATTGAATCAAGTGTTGATTTAATGATTTAATGTATAATTATATATTTGATATATTGCTTTGCATTAATTAGTATTGGTTCACTTTAAATGGATTCACTCACTTAGTTTGTGCACATTGCATATGTGATATATTCTGTGCACATGATTGTATCATGTTTGATGATACATGCAAGCTAGGGTTAGTGTAAAGAATTTGACCATGGTTAAGATTAAGATTAGGGTTTTCTTTTTCTTATTTATTAATTTATTTATTTTGGAAAAAGAAAATGATAAAGAAAATGAAATGGTGGCTTATTTTGTTTGTAGTTGAAGTTTCTTGAAACTTTGACTAAGTAACCATTTTGTCTTCTTTCTTAACCCTAACTCTTCAAATTAACCTTAGTCAATTCTCTACACCTAACTAAGGTTAATGATATGATAAGTATTATATTTTCTTTTCTTTTTAAAAAAGTTATCATATCATCTTCTTCTTCTTCATCTTCTTTCTCCATGAAAAAAGCTTGCTACATCAATGGTGATTGATGAAAAAGTGTGTGAAATCCAAATCTAAAGTCAACCCAACTCCTATTTCTTCATCCTCTACCTCTTGCCAAGTAGTATAGGGTGTTTCCTTCACAAGTTTTTCCGACTTGGTGAAGTTGGAGCTTGTTCTAGCGATGCCTCGACGTTGATCATCTTCGGCATCGAACCGACGATCAAGCCCGCCCATTCTTCGATGATGCCGACGCTAGAGCCCAAGACATGATTTGGACAGCGAGGGGACTTCATTGCGGAGCCGTGGAGGTGGTGGACCGGATCTACAAAGGTTGTATGTCCGTTCCCTTAGTTAAAATGTTAACTAGTTTGCTTGTTTCGCCTAAATATCTAGTAAACGATCCGTAGTCGGGTTTGTAGGCACCCGTAAAATTTGATTTGTGCATGTTTGATCACTTGTGAAACTTCACTAGAGTGCCTACGAACCCTACAGTGAAGAGTGGTATCAGAGCTACTAGGCATTGGATGTTGACCTATGGGGGGTTCTCACTGTGTGACTGTGTGGCGAAGCATAGGCTCTTACCCCCAGGGTGTCCTGAGACCGGAAGGTGTTCCGGCGGGTTGTAGTTCTCGTGAGGGGGCATGCGTAAAAAGTAGCTGCTGAGGGACCCGTTGGTGCCACGGCGATCCCATTGGATGGGGTGGCTGCCTGACCTACAGTGGTATTAGAGCCTAGCTAGAGCCTTAGGCGATGCGTAGACGGAGTTAGAAGTCCGATCGACCCGAAACCCCGACTTTAAAATGCTCTCTGGACATTTTTGTAAAATGTGGATTTTTGCAAATTAAAAATATGTAGAAAAACAAGCAGGTAAATCTAAGAATTACGATGCAAAAATTACCTAATGATCTTTCTAAAGTGCGGCGGAACCGCGGCATTAGCGTGCTAATGCGGTTCTTCCGCCGCACTTTTGTCTTATCTGCCATTGAATTTTGCACAGTAACTCCTATTTTTCAGTGCTGGTTTTCCTGGGAATTTTTAATCTGAAATCAAGAGTTGAATATTTTGGGTTGTATTGGGAGTTCATACATTCGATCGGATTGTCAAACTTTGTCTATGTGTCGTTCCGGATAATTTTTTGAATATGTTAAAAAGTTCGACCGGATATAAATACCCAATTTTTCCCCTGTCGGGAAATTTCCAAGTGTTGGATATTTCTGTAGTTTAATCACGTTCTAAGTAGTGCAAGTAACACGATGGTCCCTCTAGAAGACAACAAACCTTAACTCGATTATGTGACCGTCTTGAACTACCCTTTGAACCTTCGGGTTTGGGGCAGTACGGCGTGCCACATGTGAGGCGTTGGCTTGACCCTTCTACGGCTGGACCGTTGGTACTGATGCACGAACTGAATGTTTTTAGACTTGTTTCATGTGTTGATCTGTATCGGGAAAACATGGGTGTTCGATTGTTCGATCGAAAAGTTTAGCATTTTCTATTTATCCGGAATGTGATACAATAATTGGAATTCACAAATAGTTATGAGATAACGGTATGAATATTATAAACATAGCAGTTTAGTCTCACTTGATCGGTTGCCACGGAATTTTGAAACGATCAAAAGTCCGTTGCAATCACGTTGTGAACGCGGATACTCGCCGGTAAACTTAATAAACAGCCTCACTCCATAGCCCCGACCAAGTTACTGCAGGAGAACCCCGTCGCCGAAAGCATCCGTTCGGGTGCTCGCGGCAGCGGTGTTCCGCCTTGGTGCACTTCGTCGACGGCATCGGGGGTGCGGCCGCCTACTAAAGTTTGCGACGAGCATTCGATCAGTATGTCGGGAATCTTGTTGAATTTCCCGACTTGATATTGAAAAGAGTTTTCGATAATGAGACTAAAATGCGGGGTTTATAATTGTTAGGCATGTGATGTCTAAGTAATTCATTTAGTCAGGCATGCGATGTCTGAGATGGTTGCGGATTCCAACTGTTGTAGTTTTACACTTTCTTTTCTATGACCGTAAGTGTAATATGTGATATCGCCGGTTTCGTTGCTATATGTCAACGAAAATTGGGATGCGCATATTTACTTACGTTGATGACATGTGATGTTATGTGTTGCTGGATATGTTATATTGGATCGTCGTGTTTGAATAGCCGGGGGTTTTTATGTGAGATGAGTGTTTTTCATTTTCATTCATGTAAAAACTTGTATGTAATATTCTTTTATTGGGGCACTTCCAGGTTGCGGAAGTAGTCACCGTTTGTATATTATTTACTTTTCTGCACTAGGATAGACCCAAGGAGGGGAGCATAAGTAACCGGGTTCTGGGGTCCAGTGGGAGACCAACTCGAGGAGTCGAGTCCGGGTCTCCTAACCCTAGAATTGGTAAGGTTGCTTGCCGCTCTCGTAGGGGTCTAGGGGTGTGGGATTGGCTATTCATCACGACCGTGGAATCCGTGTTTTATACTGGCTCGTATTGAAAACACGGACGTCCTAGTATATCCAATATTTCATATGTTTCTTCTGCTGTGATTTATCTGTGATCATGTGATGTTCTGTGACAGATATTATATATAGTATATATGATATATTATATAGATGTTGCTTATGTTTTACACCCGCGCTAGCCCTGCCTCGCTCTGGCGTTAGTTACCTAACCTAACGGTGCAGACGGGACATCGAGGCGAATGCGGATGGCATAAGCGTACGTTATATTTATCTGTGATGGTTAGGTGGACTTAAATGATGGGATATTCATTAATGAGATTAATGAAAGAAAATAAACCTAATTGATGTTATGGAATCGAATTTCAAAATAAAACAGGTAGCTACAGTTCTTGCTTCGCATCGCGGTGTTCATTATAGAACATCCTGCACCTTATTCGATGAGGAAAGGACCGAGATCCCTTCACCGGGAGTGACTCCTTTAGCAATAACTGGCAGATGCTACAACTCTCGATTTGTTATTTGAACGCTTCTATAGTTTTTGCTTTGCACAGTGATATATATGATATATCCCGCACCTCATTCGACGAGGAAAGGGCCGACGATCCCTTCACCGGGAGTGACCCCTTTAGCAAAACTAGAAAAGATTCAAAAACATTCCATTTAAAAACCATTTGATTCCGCAACGAGATCAAGTTCAAAGTGTTAAAGGTTTTCACAAAAACCATTCGCAACCCTCCGTCATTTTAGGAAGTAGAGTACTTAGTATTCGTGCAGTGTTTGTTGACCATAGTCAAGGCACGGTGTACGGTAGCTAAGTGATGTCTTCCTACACAGCATATGATGCGATTAGTTAGGACAGTCATGTGGCTTTGTTGACCTTAGCCAAGGGTCATGTGGGTGGGTCTAATTAATCACGAAATGACGGGTAGAACTTGACTAGTACCTATGATTTGTTGACCTTAGCCAAGGTCATAGGTGCTAGGGGTAAAAACCATTATCGGGAGTTTCAAGTGTTGAAATTTGCAATGAGATTGCATACCTTCTATGTGATAGTTGGATCCCGATACCCACTGCGAGTAATTGTTACTCCTGGGAGAGTTTTGCACTTTACAATTAGCCGATCAAGTAGGTGTCTAGAAAGGTGTCAACGGGGTTACGCCTCTGGGAAAACGAGGTTTACAGTAATTAGGTCCGTGCGAAAGCACGGGGAACCTCCCTCAAAGTACCGACACTGGCCTGGCTGAAAGATTGGCGAACTTGTAGAGTGTAATTAATCCCGGCTAGTCTTTCCTTTTAAGGTTTGAAGGAAGATTTGATAAAAACAGTGGGAGCTATCCTGATTAGATAAAATATATAACCAATCTGATCTTGCAAGAGCGCACGCATAGTGTTTTCTTCTCTCTCTCTCTAGGTAGCGACCATATCACGCCTTAATCAAGATAATAATATAGATGAATTGACCGAACCCGCTTGTTATACTGAGCTGGGGAACGTTGGTCCCGCTCCAACTTATAATTGTTACAAGACAGAGCAGGAAATAGGGGAATACCAGATTTCCTATGCCGCCCAAACGAAGAGAGTGCATGTTGATGCATCATCTTCGGGTGTGTTCATTATACAGAACTGTTTCTCAGTATTCTTTACGTCCTGGGTATGTGATACCAGATCAGGATCCCAGATATGTAATCTGTTACATAGGGCTACAGAAAGGTAGAAAAACTGAGAACGGGTGATAAGTTTCATAAGACAGAAAACGGGGCAAGTGTTGCAGCCAAGTCTGTTGGTCACTGTCACCCTGTATTATGAATACATTGATTCTGAACAAATGCTATTAGATACCGAACCTGATATACAAAATTATATCAGTATCTTTATTAGTAAAGAAAGGATATAATTTTGTATTGATGGATAATGTTTTGAACATTTCCTATATCAAAAGTTGATCGGTTCAGGCACGTTATCTAAAAGCATTGATGTTCTAAATCAAACTACAGTTCTTAGTATATGGAAAACACATAACAGGAAGAGTTCAGAAATGAACGGATCCTTCTTAAGGTATTGTAGACTAGGTCAGATCAATGTGACCCGACTAGCTGAAGTTACATGTAGATGCATATTTAAATCAGTTTGAATCTACATCTTGTGAAACTTGCCAGTCATGTCACAAAGATATAATGACACTAGCTCTGTTTATTGGAAACAGAGAAAGAGTTAGTGAACTCTTGGGACTGATACATGATGATGTATGTAAAGTCTCCTGTCTACACATGCCAGGACTGGTTCTTCATACTTCATTATATTCTCTGATAATCTCTCAAGATTCAGTCATATGTTCCTGTTGAAACATAAGTCCGAACCTTTTGAGATATTCACAGAATATAAGTTAGAAGTAGAGAACCAAAATACAGGTATAAGTATTATGTCCTATGATAAGATCAGGGAGGAGAATACTTGTGCATAGAATTCCTGGACTATTCTAAAGGAGAATGAGATTTTCTCTCAATGTTACTCCTCTGAATACACCACAGCACAACGGTGTATCAGGGCGGAGCAATTGCACAATATTAGATATGGTGTGCTCTATGATGAGTATTACTGAGTTACCTATTTCCTTTTGAGGTTATGCACTTGAGAAGCTGCATACCTATTGAATAAGGTTTGATTCAAATCAGTACCTACCATTCCATATGAGATATGATATGGGAAGAGCCTATCTCTTAAGTAAGTTAAGATTTGGGATTGTCCGGCCTATGTCAAAAGCAAAATCCGGACAAGATCGAGGCAAGATCAGTTCTGTAGAACTGGAAATGTTCCAGCTGTACAAAACTGCTAATGATTTGATAGAACCAAAGGATTCAATAGTTTCCGACGAACCTCAGCCTCTCCGCCGATCTAGCAGGGTTCCTCATCCGCCTAAGAGATACCTCGGTTTCTCGATGACAGTGGGAGCGAGGATTGCATCATGAGATGATGACCCAACCAGTTTCGAGCAGGTCATCGAGAGTAGGGACTCTGTAAGAATGGCTGGATGCTTAGTGATCTGAGATGGAATCCATATACACCAACAAAGTATGGACTTTAGTTGCGATATCTGAAGGGTTAAATCCCCATCAGGAGCAAGTATATCTTGAGAAGATTACTTGGTGTAGATGGAAAAGTTGAGACTTTCAAAGCTAGACTTGTTAAAGGTTTTCGTCATCGACCAGGCGTGGATAATGATAAAAGTTTTTTCCAGTAGCTATGCTTATGTCTATCCAGATCCTACTTACCACGGCTACATACCATGACTACGATATCTGGCGGTTGGGTGCCATGACTGCTTTTCTAAATACTGATTTAGAAGAGAACGTCTATAAGAACACAGCCAGAGGTCTTCGTAAACAGTGGGAGCAGCGGAAACGTGTGCAAGTTGCTTTACATAATGAAGCTGGCATCGCGGAGTTGGAACGTCTGTTTTGATGTGATAGTCAAAGTGTTTGACTTCATCAAAATGGTGGACGAACCTTGTATATACAAAAGGGTACTAGAGAGTAAGGTGGTCATCTTCGTATTGTACATAGACAACATACTCTTGATAGGAAAAGAGTTTCCTATACTACGATCGGTCAGTCTCCTATTATCACTAGGATTCTCCAAATAGGATCAAAGTGATACCTTCTAAATCGTGAGTTTTCATCTATGAGATAGATGTAATTGGATGCTAGGATTCTCACTAGATGTAGTGAGATGGTATCAATCGATCATGGGGAGAATCACTGGAAGAGTTCCAGGGTGATAAAGACGACTGAATGTCAGTCACGGGGATTGTCTTTACCCTCAGTAAAGGGACGGTATGTTGGAAAAGTTCCAAGCTAGATACCGTGGCAAACTAGACGATTAAGGCTGGTAACATCGCTATTGAAGATACTACCAAAGAAGAAGTTTGGGTGTATATTGATTCATAAGATGAACTAGGTTCCTGCCATTGTATGACAATGGAAGTATGGCTTTAGCCCTGGAACCCTGGTCCCATCAGTAACCCAGACAAATTCTGAGGCAGCATCACCTGATCATAGAGATAGTTGATCTCCAGGGTAATCGAGGTTAGGAGAGAAGACTCAGAGGACAACACGGCGGATCCACTCATGAAGGCCTTTTTCCCAAAGAGAGACAATTTAGGGGATGGTTGAGTATGTGATACTGCAACCACTGCTACAGATGGCCCTAGTGCAAGTGGGAGATTGTTAGTAATATGTATGCCCTAGAGGCCATTACTGTACATTGGATGTATATTGTAGTGGATGCTGGGACATATATAGGAAGGACTTTCTTGCTCGACATGATAGTACGCTATCTGGTTGCACTTTATCTTAACATGTATACTTTCTGTCTCTCTGATTACATGTTGATAAAGCCCTTAGGATATGTACTCGACTTCCAGGACTATGATGTAGATCATACTAGTGGGGCCTGGGTAGTCCATGAGTGCATCCTTGAAATGTTCCTAGTCGAGGGAATATCGAGACGGGGCATCGATATTCCAGAGTAGACTAGCGCATATCTTCTCGACCCATGAGATGGGCGATGGATGATCCCATATCCATTGGTGTTTGACATCGAAGATGGTATGCGGGTGCTCAGTGGAGACTGGGTACACTGAACGGACTCGCCGAGAACTCCCAGATGGTATTATACCTCACGTCAGATGGCAGTTCTCTGGTGACACTGGTACAGCATAGTCTGTTGACCCGAGATCATCATGGAGTCTTGTGTGTCTCCCACTGTGCTTTGATTTCCACCCTACCACGGCTCTACTGAGTTGTGCTAACAGGTGGTTTTTGGGTACAGTCCCGATTCACATGGAGGCAATGAGCGATAGGAGGGGATTCGTCTCTCCCGGTATTGGGGGTTGATGTTGTGCTATGCTCGACTGGCCATAACAGGAAATCCCTGGCCAGGGTTGCAGTGATATACTGGTAAGAGTTATCAGTAGTTTCATGAATGTTATGGACCTCATGTCGGCATGACTTATCGAGCTATTGGGGTCTAACGTTTACCACCCCTAGGCGAGATATGCGACATATCAGACGAACAGACCGGACTATACGGTAGTGTTACTGGTCGGATTCGCAGGAGTCTGAGCGGGCTTGCTCGTCGATCTTCTGATCGATCAATACCCGGGTGGCCGTTACGTTTAGCAGACCGCTTGCGGCTTGTGGGTGTTTGATATGATCATCATCTGCTGCCGGCGTATTGACGAGTCTTTAGAGTCCTACACAGAGGTTTCCTAGTTCAAGCGAAACGAAATAGGAGCGCATATGAGATATGTGCGGGAGCGAGAATAATTCGTGTATGATTTAATAATTCGTTTAGCAAGGATTGATTCGATAAGCCGATACATTGGATACTAGCCGGTTATATTCGACATGACCGGATCATTGAATCAAGTGTTGATTTAATGATTTAATGTATAATTATATATTTGATATATTGCTTTGCATTGACTAGTATTGGTTCACTTTAAATGGATTCACTCACTTAGTTTGTGCACATTGCATATGTGATATATTTTGTGCACATGATTGTATCATGTTTGATGATACATGCAAGCTAGGGTTAGTGTAAAGAATTTGACCATGGTTAAGATTAAGATTAGGGTTTTCTTTTTCTTATTTATTAATTTATTTATTTTGGAAAAATAAAATGATAAAGAAAATGAAATGGTGGCTTATTTTGTTTGTAGTTGAAGTTTCTTGAAACTTTGACTAAGTAACCATTTTGTCTTCTTTCTTAACCCTAACTCTTCAAATTAACCTTAGTCAATTCTCTACACCTAACTAAGGTTAATGATATGATAAGTATTATATTTTCTTTTCTTTTTAAAAAAGTTATCATATCATCTTCTTCTTCTTCATCTTCTTTCTCCATGAAAAAAGCTTGCTACATCAATGGTGATTGATGAAAAAGTGTGTGAAATCCAAATCTAAAGTCAACCCAACTCCTATTTCTTCATCCTCTACCTCTTGCCAAGTAGTATAGGGTGTTTCCTTCACAAGTTTTTCCGACTTGGTGAAGTTGGAGCTTGTTCTAGCGATGCCTCGACGTAGATCATCTTCGGCATCGAACCGACGATCAAGCCCGCCCATTCTTCGATGATGCCGACGCTAGAGCCCAAGACATGATTTGGACAGCGAGGGGACTTCATTGCGGAGCCGTGGAGGTAGTGGACCGGATCTACAAAGGTTGTATGTCCGTTCCCTTAGTTAAAATGTTAACTAGTTTGCTTGTTTCGCCTAAATATCTAGTAAACGATCCGTAGTCGGGTTTGTAGGCACCCGTAAAATTTGATTTGTGCATGTTTGATCACTTGTGAAACTTCACTAGAGTGCCTACGAACCCAGAGAACTGCTATCTGACGTGAGGTATAATACCATCTGGGAGTTCTCGGCGAGTCCGTTCAGTGTACCCAGTCTCCATTGAGCACCCGCATACCATCTTCGATGTCAAACACCAATGGATATGGGATCATCCATCGCCCATCTCATGGGTCGAGAAGATATGCGCTAGTCTACTCTGGAATATCGATGCCCCGTCTCGATATTCCCTCGACTAGGAACATTTCAAGGATGCACTCATGGACTACCCAGGCCCCACTAGTATGATCTACATCATAGTCCTGGAAGTCGAGTACATATCCTAAGGGCTTTATCAACATGTAATCAGAGAGACAGAAAGTATACATGTTAAGATAAAGTGCAACCAGATAGCGTACTATCATGTCGAGCAAGAAATTCCTTCCTATATATGTCCCAGCATCCACTACAATATACATCCAATGTACAGTAATGGCCTCTAGGGCATACATATAACTAACAATCTCCCACTTGCACTAGGGCCATCTGTAGCAGTAGTTGCAGTATCACATACTCAACCATCCCCTAAATTGTCTCTCTTTGGGAAAAAGGCCTTCGTGAGTGGATCCGCCGTGTTGTCCTCTGAGTCTTCTCTCCTAACCTCGATTACCCTGGAGATCAACTATCTTTATGATCAGGTGATGCTGCCTCAGAATTTGTCTGGGTCACTGATGGGACCAGGGTTCCAGGGCCAAAGCCATACATCCATTGTCATACAATGGCAGGAACCTAGTTCATCTTATGAACCAATATACACCCAAACTTCCTCTTTGGTAGTATCTTCAATAGTGATGTTACCAGCCTTAATCGTCTGGTTTGCCACGGTATCTAGCTTAGTCTGTTGACCCGAGATCGTCATGGAGTCTTGTGTGTCTCCCACTGTGCTTTGATTTCCACCCTACCACGGCTCTACTGAGTTGTGCAAACACGTGGTTTTTGGGTACAGTCCCGATTCACATGGAGGCAATGAGCGATAGGAGGGGATTCGTCTCTCCCGGTATTGGGGGTTGATGTTGTGCTATGCTCGACTGGTCATAACAGGAAATCCCTGGCCAGGGTTGCAGTGATATACTGGTAAGAGTTATCAGTAGTTTCACGAATGTTATGTACCTCAAGTCGGCATGACTTATCGAGCTATTGGGGTCTGACGTTTACTACCCCTAGGCGAGATATGCGACATATCAGACGAACAGACCGGACCGTACGGTAAGTGTTACTGGTTGGATTCGCAGGAGTCTGAGCGGGCTTGCTCATCGATCTTCTGATCGCTCAATACCCGGGTGGCCGTTACGTTTAGCAGACCGCTTGCGGCTTGTGGGTGTTTGATATGATCATCATCTGCTGCCGGTGTATTGACGAGTCTTTAGAGTCCTACACAGAGGTTTCCTAGTTCAAGCGAAACGAAATAGGAGCGCATATGAGATATGTGCGGGACCAAGAATAATTCGTGTATGTGATACCGTATTTCATTCTCGCGATGAATGTATCGATTGGTTATATGCGATATAACCTAGTTATCGAATCAAGGATTGATTCGATAAGCCGATACATTGGATACTAGCCGGTTATATTCGACATGACCGGATCATTGAATCAAGTGTTGATTTAATGATTTAATGTATAATTATATATTTGATATATTGCTTTGCATTAACTAGTATTGGTTCACTTTAAATGGATTCACTCACTTAGTTTGTGCACATTGCATATGTGATATATTTTGTGCACATGATTGTATCATGTTTAATGATACATGCAAGCTAGGGTTAGTGTAAAGAATTTGACCATGGTTAAGATTAAGATTAGGGTTTTCTTTTTCTTATTTATTAATTTATTTATTTTGGAAAAAGAAAACGATAAAGAAAATGAAATGGTGGCTTATTTTGTTTGTAGTTGAAGTTTCTTGAAACTTTGACTAAGTAACCATTTTGTCTTCTTTCTTAACCCTAACTCTTCAAATTAACCTTAGTCAATTCTCTACACCTAACTAAGGTTAATGATATGATAAGTATTATATTTTCTTTTCTTTTTAAAAAAGGTTATCATATCATCTTCTTCTTCTTCAACTTCTTTCTCCATAAAAAAAGCTTGCTACATCAATGGTGATTGATGAGAAAGTGTGTGAAATCCAAATCTAAAGTCAACCCAACTCCTATTTCTTCATCCTCTACCTCTTGCCAAGTAGTATAGGGTGTTTCCTTCACATGTTTTCCCGACTTGGTGAAGTTGAAGCTTGTTCTTGCGACGCCTCGACGTAGATCATCTTCGGCATCGAACCGACGATCAAGCCCGCTCATTCTTCGACGAAGCCGACGCTAGAGCCTGGGAGTTCACTTGGACAGCGGAGGCACTTCGTTGCGGAGCTATGGAGGTGGACAAACGGATCAACAAAGGTTGTATTTCCGTTATCTTATAGTTTAGTTGTAAACTAGCTTGCTTGCTTTGCTTATACTTCTAGCCAACGATCCGTTCTAGGTTTCCTCGGCACCGTAATTTTTATAAATTGGCATGTTTGATCACTTGTGAGACTTCACTAGAGTGCCTAGGAACCCTACAGTGGTATCAGAGCTACTAGGCATTGGATGTCGACCTATGGGGGGTTCTCACTGTGTGACAGTGTGGCGAAGCATAGGCTCTTACCCCCAGGGTGTCCCGAGACCGGAAGGTGTTCCGGCGGGTTGTAGTCCTCGCGAGGGGGCATGCGTAAAAAGTAGCTGCTGAGGGACCCGTTGGTGCCACGGCGACCCCATTGGATGGGGTGGCTGCCTGACCTACAGTGGTATCAGGATTGATTCGATAAGCCGATACATTGGATACTAGCCGGTTATATTCGACATGACCGGATCATTGAATCAAGTGTTGATTTAATGATTTAATGTATAATTATATATTTGATATATTGATTTGCATTAACTAGTATTAGTTCACTTTAAATGGATTCACTCACTTAGTTTGTGCACATTGCATATGTGATATATTTTGTGCACATGATTGTATCATGTTTGATGATACATGCAAGCTAGAGTTAGTGTAAAGAATTTGACCATGGTTAAGATTAAGATTAGGGTTTTCATTTTCTAATTTATTAATTTATTTATTTTGGAAAAAGAAAATGATAAAGAAAATGAAATTGTGGCTTATTTTGTTTGTAGTTGAAGTTTCTTGAAACTTTGACTAAGTAACCATTTTGTCTTCTTTCTTAACCCTAACTCTTCAAATTAACCTTAGTCAATTCTCTACACCTAACTAAGGTTAATGTTATGATAAGTATTATATTTGCTTTTCTTTTTAAAAAAGATTATCATATCATCTTCTTCTTCTTCATCTTCTTTCTCCATGAAAAAAGCTTGCTACATCAATGGTGATTGATGAAAAAGTGTGTGAAATCCAAATCTAAAGTCAACCCAACTCCTATTTCTTCATCCTCTACCTCTTGCCAAGTAGTATAGGGTGTTTCCTTCACAAGTTTTTCCGACTTGGTGAAGTTGGAGCTTGTTCTAGCGATGCCTCGACGTAGATCATCTTCGGCATCGAACCGACGATCAAGCCCGCCCATTCTTCGATGATGCCGACGCTAGAGCCCAGGACATGATTTGGACAGCGAGGGGACTTCATTGCGGAGCCGTGGAGGTGGTGGACCGGATCTACAAAGGTTGTATGTCCGTTCCCTTAGTTAAAATGTTAACTAGTTTGCTTGTTTCGCCTAAATATCTAGTAAACGATCCGTAGTCGGGTTTGTAGGCACCCGTAAAATTTGATTTGTGCATGTTTGATCACTTGTGAAACTTCACTAGAGTGCCTACGAACCCTACAGTGGTATCAACTCTAGTGAAGTTTCACAAGTGATCAAACATGCACAAATCAAATTTTACGGGTGCCTACAAACCCGACTACGGATCGTTTACTAGATATTTAGGCGAAACAAGCAAACTAGTTAACATTTTAACTAAGGGAACGGACATACAACCTTTGTAGATCCGGTCCACCACCTCTACGGCTCCGCAATGAAGTCCCCTCGCTGTCCAAATCTATGCCAAGTAGTATAGGGTGTTTCCTTCACAAGTTTTTCCGACTTGGTGAAGTTGGAGCTTGTTCTAGCGATGCCTCGACGTAGATCATCTTCGGCATCGAACCGACGATCAAGCCCGCCCATTCTTCGATGATGGCGACGCTTGGGCTAAGGAAGGACTAGCCGGGATTAATTACACTCTACAAGTTCGCCAATCTTTCAGCCAGGCCCGTGTCGGTACTTTGAGGGAGGTTCCCCGTGCTTTCGCACGGACCTAATTACTGTAAACCTCGTTTTCCCAGAGGCGTAACCCCGTTGACACCTTTCTAGACACCTACTTGACCGGCTAATTGCAAAGTGCAAAACTCTCCCAGGAGTAACAATTACTCGCAGTGGGTATCGGGATCCAACTATCATATAGAAGGTATGCAATCTCATTGCAAGTTTCAACACTTGAAACTCCCGATAATGGTTTTTACCCCTAGCACCTATGACCTTGGCTAAGGTCAACAAATCATAGGTACTAGTCAAGTTCTACCCGTCATTTCGTGATTAATTAGACCCACCCACATGACCCTTGGCTAAGGTCAACAAAGTCACATGACTGTCCTAACTAATCGCATCATATGCGGTATAGGAAGACATCACTTAGCTACCGCACACTACGCCTCGGCTATGGTCGACAAACGTAGCACGAATACTAAGTACTCTACTTCCTAAAATGACGGAGGGTTGCGGCTGGTTTTTGTGAAAACCTTTAACGCTTTGAACTTGATCTCGTTACGGAATCAAATGGTTTTTTTAAATGGAATGTTTTTGAAGCTTTTCTAGTTTTGCTAAAGGGGTCACTCCCGGTGAAGGGATCGTCGGCCCTTTCCTCGTCGAATGAGGTGCGGGATATATCATATATATCACTGTGCAAAGCAAAAACTATAGAAGCGATCAAATAAAAAACCGAGGGTTGTAGCATCTGCCAGTTATTGCTAAAGGAGTCACTCCCGGTGAAGGGATCTCGGTCCTTTCCTCATCGAATAAGGTGCAGGAAGATTTGATAAAAACAGTGGGAGCCATCCTGATTAGATAAAATATATAACCAATCTGATCTTGCAAGAGCGCACGCAGAGTTTTTTCTTCTCTCTCTCTCCTGGTAGCGACCATATAACGCCTTAATCAAGATAATAATACGGATGTATTGACCGAACCCGCTTGTTATACTGAGCTGGGGAACGTTGGTCCCGCTCCAACTTATAATTGTTACAAGACAGAGCAGGAAATATGGGAATACCAGAATTCCTATGCCGCCCAAACGAAGAAAGTGCATATGATGCATCTCCTTCGGGTGTGTTCATTACAAAGAACTGTTTCTCAGTATCCTCTGCATCCTGGGTATATGATACCGGATCAGGATCCCAGATATGTAATCTGTTACATAGGGCTACAAAAAGGTAGAAAAGCTGAGAACGGGTGATAAGTTTCATGAGACAGAAAACGGGGCAAGTGTTGCAGCCAAGTCTGTTGGTCACTGTCACCCTGTATTACGAATACATTGATTCTAAACAAATGCTATTAGGTACCGAACCTGATATACAAAATCATATCAGTCTCTTTATTAGTAAAGAAAGGATATAATTTTGTATTGATGGATAATGTTTTGAACATTTCCTATATCAAAAGTTGATCGGTTCAGGCACGTTATCTAAAAGCATTGACGTTCTAAATCAAACTACAATTCCTCGTATACAGAACACACACAAGAGAAAGAGTTCAGAAATGAACGAATTCTTCTTGAGGTATTGTAGACTAGGTCATATCAATGCGACCCGACTAGCTGAAGTTACATTTAGATGCATATTTAAATCAGTTTGAATTTACATCTTGTGAAACTTGCCAGTCATGTCACAAAGATATAATGACACCAGCTCTGTTTACTGGAAACAGAGAAAGAGTTAGTAAACTCTTGGGACTGATACATGATGATGTATGGAAGGTCTCCTGTCTACACATGCCAGGGCTGGTTCTTTTTACTTCATTATATTCTCTGATAATCTCTCAAGATTCAGTCATATGTTCCTGTTGAAACATAAGTCCGAACCTTTTGAGGCATTCACAGAATATAAGTTAGAAGTAGAGAACCAATAACCGGGTATAAGTATTATGTCCTATGATGAGATCAGGGAGGAGAATACTTGTGCATGGCATTCCTGGACCATTCTAAAGGAGAATGAGATTCTCTCTCCGTACTACTCCTCTGATTACACCACAGCACAACGGTGTATCAGGACGGAGCAATCACACCCTATATGATATGGTGTGCTCTATGATGAGTATTACTGAGTGACCTATTTCCTTTTGGGGTGTTATGCACTTGAGAAGCTGCATACCTATTGAATTGGGTTCGAATCAAATCAGTGCCTACCGCTTCATATATGATATGGAAAGGAAGAGCCCATATCTTAAGTTGGTTAAGATTTGGGGTTGTCCGGGCTATGTCTAAAAGCAAAATCCGGACAAGCTCAAGGCAAGGTCTGTTATATAGAACTGGAAAGGTTCCAGCTATACAAACTACAGCAGATGATTTGATAGAACCAAGGGATTCAGTAGATTCCAACGAACCTCAGCCTCTCCGCCGATCTAGTAGGATTCCTCATCCGCCTGAGAGATACCTCGGTTTCTCGATGACAGTGGGAGGAAGGATTGCATCATGAGATGATGACCCAACTAGTTTCGAGCAGGCCATTGATCGCACGCTTTTTGCGTGTCGGATGTTCAAGAATTAAAGTGTAACCGCGATCAGGACGGTGTCGCTATGCAGCTAGCCGGTGAGCACGGGTCGGTCCATAGGGAGATGGTGGTATCTTTCCTTCTTGTCTTAGACGAGTCAATAAAGAATCTGTATGTTTGTTCAGTCTAACCTATGTGTTTATTTGCAAGTATAAAGTTGTTAAGAAAAGATACGAGATTGTAAGCTAAGAAATCCGTACTCAAAACCTTTGAGCCGAGTCTTGACCAATTGAAGCTAAGCAATTGGCAACAACGTGGATTAGGGGATTTACGCGCGGTATTCGTGTAATCCGGCTTATTTACCCTTGTCCTTCCGTTCTTGTCTCTTGCCTTCGCCTCCGGCCAAACCGAACGCAACCGGTCGCGGTTAGGAATCACCGTTACCTTGTCAGGGTAGGGTGCCTAACGGAGCGCTTGTGTATGGTTTGGACGAAGTTCAAATGGAAAATAACGGGAAAAGGAATTGGCAAAGAAATGTTAACTTATAATACCGTATTTATTCTTAACAATAATAATTACATCATTCACAAAATGAATAAAAGAGAACAAAAAGAAAAGAACAAAGAAAAGAAAAGATTACAAATAATTAAGTGCAAGGAATTTAAGTGCATGAAATAAATTACAAGTAATAAAAAGCAAGTAATAAAAAGCGAGTAATAAAAAGAACAAGAAATGAAAAATTCAAGAAAGTAATTACAAGAACCGTAGAACTCAAAACAAGCATGGGATCAATAGCCAACCCTTAAACTTGCAAGCTCAATTAAGAGGTTGCAAGATCAAGGGAAGGGTAGAGAACGCATGTGAATTGAAGTACTAAGGAGTGAACAAAATACGACCCTTGAGATCAATAACTAACCCTTAACCATTCAAGCTTAATGAAGAGGTTGAATGATCAAGAGAAAGCAAGAATTTCAAGGGGAAGAAGAAACACAAGAGAATGATACAAAACCCTCATCTTCATTGATCTCCCACTCAAAAGCTCTCAGTACAATTTCATGGAAAAAGAATGAAGAAGAAGAAGAAGAACTATACAAAAGACTACAAAGGAGGAACAAAAGAATGACCCCTTGGCTTTGGCAAGTTCTGCTGTATTTATAGGCAGGGAGTTGAAGATCTAGGGCAACCACCAGAGCACATGGGAAGTACCCAAAATACCCCCAAAATACGACAAGGTGAGGACTCCACATGGCCGCGGATCCGCGGCCAATACCCCCTATTGGCCGCGGATCCGCGGCCCTATAGTGGGATTAGGGGCTGTGTTTTCTTGTACGGCCCTGATCTGCAGTCCCCTGTTGTCTGGTACACCTATTTTCTGAAAATACTTTCACAATTCTTTCAGAATTTCTGTTGAGGAAAGGTGGACTTTTTGTGGATGTTTTTGTCATGATTGCCTCGAGCTCCGCGTAGATTTCTTGGAACTTGTTGTTGCCATTGAGCCTTGTGCATGAAGGTGACATTGATTTGACATTTTGTCTTCCTAAACTGGTATCTGGCAACATACGGATGACGAGCGGAGACCGTGTTTTCTCAGTGGTTGGCAGGAACCCGGATTTTGTCGTGTTTTCCATGAATTTACCGTTTTAGAACCGAGAACCTGTATCCTGCAAATATATAACAAACACGGATTAAAAGCACCTACCTATAAACAACCGAGCGTAAGAATGGGCGGTATAAAATGCAGTATTCTGTGATGAACAGCCATCGAGAGCAAGGACTCTGTAAGAATGGCTGGATGCTTAGCGATCTGAGATGGAATCCATGTACACCAGCAAAGTATGGACTTTAGCTGCTATATCTGAAGGGTTAAATCCCCATCAGGAGCAAGTATATCTTGAGAAGATTACTTGGTATAGATGGAAAGGTTAAGACTTTCAAAGCTAGACTTGTTAAAGGTTTTCGTCATCGACCAGGCGTGGATAATGATGAAACCTTTTTCCAATAGCTATGCTTAAGTCTATCCAGATCCTACTTACCACGGCTACATACCATGACTACGATATCTGGCGGTTGGGTGCCATGACTGCTTTTCTAATACTGATTTAGAAGAGAACGTCTATAAGAACACAGCCAGAGGTCTTCATAAACAGTGGGAGCAGCGGAAACGTGTGCAAGTTGCTTTACATAATGAAGCAGGCATCGCGGAGTTGGAACGTCTTTTTTGATGTGATAATCAAAGTGTTTGACTTCATCAAAATGGTAGACGAACCTTGTATATACAAAAGGGTAGTAGAGAGTAAGGTGGTCATCTTCGTATTGTACGGAGACAACATACTCTTGATAGGAAAAGAGTTTCCTATACTACGATCGGTCAATCTCCTATTATCACTAGGATTCCCCAAATAGGATCAAAGTGATACCTCCTAAATCCTGAGTTTTCATCTATAAGATAGATGTAATTGGATGTTAGGATTCTCACTAGATGTAGTGAGATGGTATCAATCGATCCTAGGGAGAATCACTGGAAGTGTTCCAGGGTGATAAAGACGACTGAATGTCAGTCACAGGCACTGTCTTTACCCTCAGTAAAGGGACGGTATGTTGGAAGAGTTCCAAGCTCGATACCGTGGCAATCTAGACGATAAAGGCTGGTAACATCGCTATTAAAGATACTACCAAAGAGGAAGTTTGGGTGTATATTGGTTCATAAGATGAACTAGGTTCCTGCTATTGTATGACAATGGAAGCGTGGCTTCGACCCTGGAACCCATCAGTGACCCAGACATATTCTGAGGAAGCATCACCTGATCATGGAGATAGTTGATCTCCAGGTTGATCGAGGTTAGGAGAGTAGACTCAGAGGACAACACGGCGGATCCACTCACGAAGGCCTTTTTCCCAAAGAGAGACTTTTAGGGGATGGTTGAGTATGTGATACTGCAACCACTGCTACAGATGGCCCTAGTGCAAGTGGGAGATTGTTAGTTATATGTATGCCCTAGAGGCCATTACTGTACATTGGATGTATATTGTAGTGGATGCTGGGACATATATAGGAAGGACTTTCTTGCTCGACATGATAGTACGCTATCTGGTTGCACTTTATCTTAACATGTATACTTTCTGTCTCTCTGATTACATGTTGATAAAGCCCTTAGGATGTGTACTCGACTTCCAAGACTGTGATGCAGATCATACTAGTGGGGCCTGGATAGTCCATGAGTACATCCTTGAAATGTTCCTAGTCGAGGGAATATCGAGACGGGGCATCGATATTCCAGAGTAGACTAACGTATATCTTCTCGACCCATGCGATGGGCGATGGATGATCCCATATCCATTGGTGTTTGACATCGGAGATGGTATGCGGGTGCTCGGTGGAGACTGGGTACACTGAATGGACTCGCCGAGAACTCCCAGATGGTATTATACCTCACGTCAGATGGCAGTTCTCTGGTGACACTGGTACAGCTTAGTCTGTTGACCCGAGATCGTCATAGTGTCTTGTGTGTCTCCCACTGTGCTTTGATTTCCACCCTACCACGGCTCTACTGAGTCGTGAAAACAGGTGGTTTTTGGGTACAGTCCCGATTCACATTGCGTATAGGGTGTTTCCTTCACAAGTTTTTCCGACTTGGTGAAGTTGGAGCTTGTTCTAGCGATGCCTCGACGTAGATCATCTTCGGCATCGAACCGACGATCAAGCCCGCCCATTCTTCGATGATGCCGACGCTAGAGCCCAAGACATGATTTGGACAGCGAGGGGACTTCATTGCGGAGCCGTGGAGGTGGTGGACTGGATCTACAAAGGTTGTATGTCCGTTCCCTTAGTTAAAATGTTAACTAGTTTGCTTGTTTCGCCTAAATATCTAGTAAACGATCCGTAGTCGGGTTTGTAGGCACCCGTAAAATTTGATTTGTGCATGTTTGATCACTTGTGAAACTTCACTAGAGTGCCTACGAACCCTACAGTGGTATCAGAGCTACTAGGCATTAGATGTCGACCTATGGGGGGTTCTCACTGTGTGACAGTGTGGCGAAGCATAGGCTCTTACCCCCAGGGTGTCTCGAGACCGGAAGGTGTTCCGGCGGGTTGTAGTCCTCGCGAGGGGGCATGCGTAAAAAGTAGTTGCTGAGGGACCCGTTGGTGCCATGGCGACCCCATTGGATGGAGTGGCTGCCTGACCTACAGTGGTATCAGAGCCTAGCTAGAGCCTTAGGCGATGCGTAGACGGAGTTAGAAGTCCGATCGACCCGAAACCCCGACTTTAAAATGTTCTCTGGACATTTTTGTAAAATGTGGATTTTTGCAAATTAAAAATATGCAGAAAAACAAGCAGGTAAATCTAAGAATTACGATGCAAAAATTACCTAATGATCTTTCTAAAGTGCGGCGGAACCGCGGCATTAGCGTGCTAATGCGGCCCTTCCGCCGCACTTTTGTCTTATCTGCCATTGAATTTTGCACAGTAACTCCTATTTTTCAGTGCTGGTTTTCCTGGGAATTTTTAATCTGAAATCAAGAGTTGAGTATTTTTGGTTGTATTGGGAGTTCATACATTCGATCGGATTGTCAAACTTTGTCTATGTGTCGTTCTGGATAATTTTTTGAATATGTTAAAAAGTTCGACCGGATATAAATACCCAATTTTTCCCCTGTCGGGAAATTTCCAAGTGTTGGATATTTCTGTAGTTTAATCACGTTCTAAGTAGTGCAAGTAACACGGTGGTCCCTCTAGAAGACAACAAACCTTAACTCGATTATGTGACCGTCTTGAACTACCCTTTGAACCTTCGGGTTTGGGGCAGTACGGCATGCCACATGTGAGGCGTTGGCTTGACCCTTCTACGGCTGGACCGTTGGTACCGAGGCACGAACTGAATGTTTTTAGACTTGTTTCATGTGTTGATCTGTATCGGGAAAACTTGGGTGTTCGATTGTTCGATCGAAAAGTTTAGCATTTTCTATTTATCCGGAATGTGATACAATAATTGGAATTCACAAATATTTATGAGATAACGGAATGAATATTATAAACATAGCAGTTTAGTCTCACTTGATCGGTTGCCACGGAATTTTGATGTGATCAAAAGTCCGTTGCAATCACGTTGTGAACGCGGATACTCGCCGGTAAACTTAATAGACAGCCTCACTCCATAGCCCCGACCAAGTGACTGCAGGAGAACCCCGTCGCCGAAAGCATCCGTTCGGGTGCTCGCGGCAGCGGTGTTCCGCCTTGGTGCACTTCGTCGACGGCATCGGGGGTGCGGCCGCCTACTAAAGTTTGCGACGAGCATTCGATCAGGATGTCGGGAATCTTGTTGAATTTCCCGACTTGATATTGAAAAGAGTTTTCGATAATGAGACTAAAATGCGGGGTTTATAATTGTTAGGCATGTGATGTCTAAGTAATTCATTTAGTCAGGCATGCGATGTCTGAGGTGGTTGCGGATTCCAACTGTTGTAGTTTTACACTTTCTTTTCTGTGACCGTAAGTGTAATATGTGATATCGCCGGTTTCGTTGCTATATGTCAACGAAAATTGGGATGCGCATATTTACTTACGTTGATGACATGTGATGTTATGTGTTGCTGGATATGTTATATTGGATCGTCGTGTTTGAAGAGCCGGGGGTTTTTATGTGAGATGAGTGTTTTTCATTTTCATTCATGTAAAAACTTGTATGTAATATTCTTTTATTGGGGCACTTCCAGGTTGCGGAAGTAGTCACCGTTTGTATATTATTTACTTTTCTGCACTAGGATAGACCCAAGGAGGGGAGCACAAGTAACCGGGTTCTGGGGTCCAGTGGGAGACCAACTCGAGGAGTCGAGTCCGGGTCTCCTAACCCTAGAATTGGTAGGGTTGCTTGCCGCTCTCGTAGGGGTCTAGGGGTGTGGGATTGGCTATTCATCACGACCGTGGAATCCGTGTTTTATACTGGCTCGTATTGAAAACACGGACGTCCTAGTATATCCAATATTTCATATCTTTCTTCTGCTGTGATTTATCTGTGATCATGTGATGTTCTGTGACAGATATTATATATAGTATATATGATATATTATATAGACGTTGCTTATGTTTTACACCCGCGCTAGCCCTGCCTCGCTCTAGCGTTAGTTACCTAACCTAACGGTGCAGACGGGACATCGAGGCGAATGCGGATGGCATAAGCGTACGTTATATTTATCTGTGATGGTTAGGTGGACTTAAATGATGGGATATTCATTAATGAGATTAATGAAAGAAAATAAACCTAATTGATGTTGTGGAATCGAATTTCAAAATAAAACAGGTAGCTACAGTTCTTGCTTTGCATCGCGGTGTTCATTATAGAACATCCTGCACCTTATTCGATGAGGAAAGGACCGAGATCCCTTCACCGGGAGTGACTCCTTTAGCAATAACTGGCAGATGCTACAACCCTCGGTTTGTTATTTGATCGCTTCTATAGTTTTTGCTTTGCACAGTGATATATATGATATATCCCGCACCTCATTCGACGAGGAAAGGGCCGACGATCCCTTCACCGGGAGTGACCCCTTTAGCAAAACTAGAAAAGCTTCAAAAACATTCCATTTAAAAACCATTTGATTCCGCAACGAGATCAAGTTCAAAGTGTTAAAGGTTTTCACAAAAACCATTCGCAACCCTCCGTCATTTTAGGAAGTAGAGTACTTAGTATTCGTGCTGTGTTTGTTGACCATAGTCAAGGCACAGTGTACGGTAGCTAAGTGATGTCTTCCTACACAGCATATGATGCGATTAGTTAGGACCGTCATGTGGCTTTGTTGACCTTAGCCAAGGGTCATGTGGGTGGGTCTAATTAATCACGAAATGACGGGTAGAACTTGACTAGTACCTATGATTTGTTGACCTTAGCCAAGGTCATAGGTGCTAGGGGTAAAAACCATTATCGGGAGTTTCAAGTGTTGAAATTTGCAATGAGATTGCATACCTTCTATGTGATAGTTGGATCCCGATACCCACTGCGAGTAATTGTTACTCCTGGGAGAGTTTTGCACTTTACAATTAGCCGATCAAGTAGGTGTCTAGAAAGGTGTCAACGGGGTTACGCCTCTGGGAAAACGAGGTTTACAGTAATTAGGTCCGTGCGAAAGCACGGGGAACCTCCCTCAAAGTACCGACACTGGCCTGGCTGAAAGATTGGCGAACTTGTAGAGTGTAATTAATCCCGGCTAGTCTTTCCTTTTAAGGTTTGAAGGAAGATTTGATAAAAACAGTGGGAGCCATCCTGATTAGATAAAATATATAACCAATCTGATCTTGCAAGGGCGCACGCAGAGTGTTTTCTTCTCTCTCTCTCCAGGTAGCGACCATATCACGCCTTAATCAAGATAATAATATGGATGAATTGACCGAACCCGCTTGTTATACTGAGCTGGGGAACGTTGGTCCCGCTCCAACTTATAATTGTTACAAGACAGAGCAGGAAATAGGGGAATACCAGATTTCCTATGCCGCCCAAACGAAGAGAGTGCATGTTGATGCATCATCTTCGGGTGTGTTCATTATACAGAACTGTTTCTCAGTATTCTTTACGTCCTGGGTATGTGATACCAGATCAGGATCCCAGATATATAATCTGTTACATAGGGCTACAGAAAGGTAGAAAAACTGAGAACGGGTGATAAGTTTCATAAGACAGAAAACGGGGCAAGTGTTGCAGCCAAGTCTGTTGGTCACTGTCACCCTGTATTACGAATACATTGATTCTGAACAAATGCTATTAGATACCGAACCTGATATACAAAATTATATCAGTATCTTTATTAGTAAAGAAAGGATATAATTTTGTATTGATGGATAATGTTTTGAACATTTCCTATATCAAAAGTTGATCGGTTCAGGCACGTTATCTAAAAGAATTGATGTTCTAAATCAAACTAAAGTTCTTAGTATATGGAAAACACATAACAGGAAGAGTTCAGAAATGAACGGATCCTTCTTAAGGTATTGTAGACTAGGTCAGTTCAATGTGACCCGACTAGCTGAAGTTACATGTAGATGCATATTTAAATCAGTTTGAATCTACATCTTGTGAAACTTGCCAGTCATGTCATAAAGATATAATGACACTAGCTCTGTTTATTGGAAACAGAGAAAGAGTTAGTGAACTCTTGGGACTGATACATGATGATGTATGTAAAGTCTCCTGTCTACACATGCCAGGACTGGTTCTTCATACTTCATTATATTCTCTGATAATCTCTCAAGATTCAGTCATATGTTCCTGTTGAAACATAAGTCCGAACCTTTTGAGATATTCACAGAATATAAGTTAGAAGTAGAGAACCAAAATACAGGTATAAGTATTATGTCCTATGATAAGATCAGGGAGGAGAATACTTGTGCATAGAATTCCTGGACTATTCTAAAGGAGAATGAGATTTTCTATCAATGTTACTCCTCTGAATACACCACAGCACAACGGTGTATCAGGGCGGAGCAATTGCACAATATTAGATATGGTGTTCTCTATGATGAGTATTTCTGAGTTACCTATTTCCTTTTGAGGTTATGCACTTGAGAAGCTGCATACCTATTGAATAAGGTTTGATTCAAATCAGTGCCAACCATTCCATATGAGATATGGTATGGGAAGAGCTTATCTCTTAAGTAAGTTAAGATTTGGGATTGTCCGGCCTATGTCAAAAGCAAAATCCGGACAAGATCGAGGCAAGATCAGTTCTGTAGAACTGGAAAGGTTCCAGCTGTACAAAACTGCTAATGATTTGATAGAACCAAAGGATTCAATAGTTTCCGACGAACCTCAGCCTCTCCGCCGATTTAGCAGGGTTCCTCATCCGCCTGAGAGATACCTCGGTTTCTCGATGACAGTGGGAGCGAGGATTGCATCATGAGATGATGACCCAACCAGTTTCGAGCAGGTCATCGAGAGTTGGGACTCTGTAAGAATGGATGGATGCTTAGTGATCTGAGATGGAATCCATATACACCAACAAAGTATGGACTTTAGTTGCGATATCTGAAGGGTTAAATCCCCATCAGGAGCAAGTATATCTTGAGAAGATTACTTGGTGTAGATGGAAAAGTTGAGACTTTCAAAGCTAGACTTGTCAAAGGTTTTCGTCATCGACCAGGCGTGGATAATGATGAAAGTTTTTTCCAGTAGCTATGCTTAAGTCTATCCAGATCCTACTTACCACGGCTACATACCATGACTACGATATCTGGCGGTTGGGTGCCATGACTGCTTTTCTAAATACTGATTTAGATGAGAACGTCTATAAGAACACAGCCAGAGGTCTTCGTAAACAGTGGGAGCAGCGGAAACGTGTGCAAGTTGCTTTACATAATGAAGCAGGCATCGCGGAGTTGGAACGTCTGTTTTGATGTTATAGTCAAAGTGTTTGACTTCATCAAAATGGTAGACGAACCTTGTGTAAGTCGATGTACTACACCCCAATACTTGTGGGGAGGCGGAATTTTCAAAAACGAACTTGTTTAGTGAACGAACATCGACTAACCGCTTGAATCGAAGCTAAACGATAACTAACCAAACATATAGTTGTTCTAAACTTCTATGCTTAGGGATTATACCTATCGAAACTAGTCCTTCGTCTTTACGATCTCCTTGTTCTCCTCGGCCTTCTCTAGGTAGTAGGCGATCCACCCGAGAGCAAAACTCCAAGCTTAGCCTCTAAACTTGAAGCAACTAACCTTCTTGGATTGCTAATCAAAGAAGCTAGATGAAATAGAGTGATGGTTATGGATTGATTAGTCTAACTAATCCTAGATCTCAACACATGAGGGTGAGGATTAGTCTTTTGAAGAGAGAGAGCTTGAGGAGAGAGAATGTGAATAATATTATGAGAATAAGTTATGAGTATCATAATTTATATGAAGCATTATCTAATAAGAAGAAAAGAATAAAGAGTGATGAATAATCATGCTTCATAAAATATCTAGTGGTGATTCATTAGCATGAGTCATTAAGCAATAAATGTGCATTAATGAAATGAATGAATCACCACCATGACTCATATAACTCATTCAATGAATATGACACATAACCCTCCTTAGTCACCATCTTCTAGAAGCTTCTCGTACAATTACGAGAACGCCCCTCCGATCCGCAAAAATACGAAAAAACTTTAGACTGTAAAAATCCAATAACCGGATACCAGTAACTGGCTTAAACCAAAGCCGACTGATAAAAACTGTCCGAAAGTCGTACGCGCGTAAACGCACGTATGCGTCCGAACCCTTTGTCGCAAAACCATGCGACCTCTATATCGTTTCGCCTGGAGTAGGAAACTCTCTGTGTGGGACTCTAGAGACTCGACTACTACGCTGGCAGTGGGTTTAACCACAGACCGCAAGCGGCACTAGCTGTACGTAACGGTCCCCAGGTAGTTGTCGATAAGAAGGCCGATGAGGAAACCCATCCGAACTCCTACTGAGTCTGATGTGACAATCTCCATACAGTCCGGTCCGTTCGTCCAAGACTATCGCATATCGGGCCTAGGGGGCGGCAAGCGTCAGTCCCCTAATAGCGGTATAAGTCGTGTCGGAGGGAAGCCCATTACACCATGAGAAACTACTGGAACCTACCAGCAAATCTCGCTTGCCCTGGCCAGGGACTTTGCATAATGGCTCTCTGACACAGCACGATATCTACTCCCAATACCGGGAGGGACGAATCCTGTCTAACCGCCACTGCCTCCAAGTGCTCGGGACTGCACCCAACTGCTACCTGTTTGCACGACTCCTTTGAGCCGTGGTAGGGTAGCAATCTAAGAACAGTGGGACACACTCGAGGCGAAGTAGCAGTGTCAAGTCTGCGGACTATGCTGTACTCATGTCACCTGGGAACTGCTCACTGACGACTGGTATCAAACCAACCAACAGTTCCCCGTGAGTCCTGTCCGGTGTACCCGTAACCTAACGAGCACCTGCATACTATCTCCAGTACGACGTACTAACGGCTGTGGGACAGACCATCTCCCCAACTGGGATGAGAAGCGTACACACCAGTCTACTCCGGAGTATCGATGCTCTGTCTCGATAATCCAACGACCAGGGACCTGAATAAGGATGTGCTTGTAGACTACCCAGCCCCCACTAGTGTGACTGCCATCACAACGCTGGTAGACAAGCAAGATCCTAAGAGCTCTATCAATACGTACACTCACATATTAAGATAGAAAAACCAAGTAGCATACTACCATGTTTAGCAAGACTGTTATATACATGTGAATATCCCAAGCTTCCATTAAGTAATATACAAGCTAGTATGATACAGTAATGGCCTTCTAGGGCATAAACACTAACAATCTCCCACTTGCACTAGGGCCATGTACTGGCATATCGTAGACCAATGATCTCGAGTAGCCTCCCGAACTGAATCTGAGGAAGGGCCTTCGTGAATGGATCAGCAATGTTCTCTTCAGAAGCAACTCTCCGAACCTCGATCTCCTGACGATCAATGATCTCCCTGATCAGGTGATACCGCCTCAAGATATGTCTGGACTTCTGATGGGACCTTGGTTCCTTCGCTAAAGCTATAGCTCCGTTGTTGTCGCAATACAGAGGTATTGGATCAACTATGGTAGGAACCACCTGAAGTTCTGTTAGGAACTTCTTCATCCAGACTGCTTCTTTTGCGGCATCGCAAGCAGCTATATACTCCGCTTCCATCGTCGAGTCAGCAACGGTGTCCTGCTTGGAGCTCTTCCAGCACACCGCCCCTCCATTGAGGGTAAAGACATAACCCGACATGGACTTGGAATCGTCCTTATCACTCTGGAAGCCGGAATCAGCATAGGCCTCTAACCTGAGGTCTTTTCCGCCGTAAACCAAGAACATCTCTTTAGTCCTCCTCAGGTACTTGAGAATGTTCTTTACTGCTATCCAGTGTTTCTCCCCTGGGTCTGACTGATACCGGCTTACCACGCTCAGTGCGTAAGCTACATCTGGTCTGGTACACAACATCGCATACATTATAGAGCCTACCGCAGAAGCGTAGGGTATAATAGACATGCGTTCCCTTTCCAAATCAGTCTTGGGAGACATCTCTTTGGAGAGGGTGATTCCGTGACAAGCCGGTAGATTACCGCGCTTAGAATCTTCCATACTGAATCTTTTCAGTACAGTGTCGATATACCTGGACTGCGAAAGTCCCAACATCCTCTTGGATCTATCACGATAGATCCGGATCCCCAGAATGTACGAGGCATCACCCAGGTCTTTCATGGAGAACCTGTGTGATAAGAATCCTTTGACAGATTGTAGCATAGGAATGTCATTTCCTATCAATAGAATGTCATCCACGTACAAGACGAGGAATACGACACTTCTGGCCACAACTTTACTATATATGCACGGTTCATCTGGATTTTTGATAAATTCATATTCTTTGACTGTCTCATCAAAACAGATGTTCCAACTCCGCGATACCTGCTTTAGTCCATAAATAGACTTAAGCAGCTTGCATACTTTCCCGCTGCTCCCACTCTGATTGAAACCCTCTGGCTGATCCATATAGACGCTTTCTTCTAAATTTCCATTCAGAAAAGCCGTCTTTACGTCCATCTGCCAGATTTCATAATCATGGAAGGCAGCAATAGCAAGAAGGACCCGAATGGATTTGAGCATAGCCACTGGAGAAAAGGTTTCGTCATAGTCCAAACCAGGTCTTTGACGAAAACCCTTTGCAACAAGTTTAGCCTTATAGGTTTCCACCTGTCCATCTACACCAATCTTTTTCTTGAAGATCCATTTGCATCCTATGGGTTTTACCCCATCTGGAGCAAAGTCCAAAGTCCATACTTTGTTGGTGTACATGGACTCCATTTCGGTCCGCATTGCATCTAGCCATCGTACCGAGTCGCCGCTCTGGATGGCCTGCTGGAAGTCAGTAGGTTCATCATCATCTATGATGCAATCCTCTCTATCCCAATCTATGAGAAAACCGTAGTATCTCTCAGGCGGATGAGACGGCCTACTACTCCTGCGGAGGGGTGCGGGAATGTCCTGTTCTTCTTGAACTGCCGGTTCTACCAAACTTTCAGTATTAGTTTGTGGTTCTGGAATTTCTTCCAGTTCTATTTCGCTCCCACTTGATTCCTTTTCTAAAAACTGATGTTCTAGAAAATGGGCATTACGAGAAACAAATACCTTTTGTTCCTCTGCGTAATAGAATAGATATCCCCTGGAGTGCTTTGGATATCCCACAAAACTACACTTTACTGATCGTGCCTCGAGCTTGTCCACATGCTGCTTCTTAACAAAAGCTGGACATCCCCAAATCTTTATATACTGTAGATGGGGTTTCTTCCCGCTCCACATCTGATATGGAGTGGTAGGCACAGTCTTGGTAGGAACCATGTTCAAAAGATATGCCGCTGATTCTAGCGCATAACCCCAGAAAGATCGCGGTAACTCAGCATTACTCATCATGGATCGTACCATATCCAATAGGGTTCGATTCCGTCTCTCCGATACACCGTTATGCTGTGGAGTGTATGGAGGAGTGAGCTGAGAGAGAATTCCTTTCTCTTTTAGGTAACCTAGGAACTCGGCACTTAAGTATTCTCCACCTCGATCAGATCTTAGTGTCTTAATACTTTTGCCGGTTTGGTTTTCTACTTCATTCTTATACTCTTGGAATTTCTCAAAAGCCTCGGATTTATGTTTCATCAGATAAATGAATCCGTATCTTGAGTAATCATCCGTGAAAGTAATGAAATAGGAAAAACCACCTCTCGCATGTGTAGACATTGGACCGCATACATCGCTGTGTATGAGTCCTAAGAGCTCGCTCGCTCTTACTCCTTTGAGGCAAGATTGACAAGTGTCATAAGATTGATATTCGAACGAGTCCAAATATTCTTCTCTATGCAACTTAGTCAACCTTCTTTCATTGATATGACCCAGTCTACAATGCCATAAGAAAGCTTTATTTAAATATGGAGACTTTCTTTTTAGTGTGTTCTGGATATTGAAAATTTGGAGTTGGTTTAACACATATATGCCGTTATTTAGAGTACCGGACCCAATCAAACCATGATTAAGGTGGATGTTAACAACATCTCTTACAAACGTGAAATCATAACCTTTATTTGATAACAAGGAAACTGATATGATATTACACGTTAAACTTGGTACAAAATAACAGTTATGCAAAACCAAAATGTGTCCACTTGTCAATCCTAGGTGATAATCCCCGACGAACGCAGCTCCCACGCTAGCTCCGTTAGCAACCCTGAGGATCATATCACCTTCCTTCAGCACTCTACGGTTTCTCAGTGCCTGCAATGAATTGCAAATATGAGATCCTGATCCGGTATCCAATACCCAGGAAGTAGAGTTGATCGACAGACAATTCTCAATTACAAACACACCTGAAGTCGAAGCCACAGCTTGCTTCGGTTCCTGGTTCTTGGCGATCCACGCCATGCAATCCTTCTTCCAGTGCCCTTTCCTGTGACAATGGAAGCACTCATCCTGGCCAACTACCGGTGCTGCAAACTTTTTCTTTCCCTTCCCTCCCACCTTACTAACACCTCCTCTAGGTTTGGGTGCGGCCTTCTTCTTCCTTCCTTTGGCCCTAGCCTTGGACCCGGAAGAAGATGCACCGCCAACAAACATAGCGGGTGTTTCCCTTACTTTCTGCAAGGTGCCCTCTGCACTCCTTAACATGTTCAGGAGTTCCGCAAGTTCAACTTCTTTTCCTTGAAGATTGAAGTTGAGGATAAACTGGGCGTAGGTGGGAGGAAGGGACTGGAGAATAAGGTCTGTATACAGCTCATTATCCAAAGTCGTCCCAAGGTCTGCGAGCTCTTCAATATAGCCGATCATCTGTAGGACATGTTCACCTACCGATGACCCGACAGCCAACCTCGCTCGAAACAATTTCTTAGAGGTCTCGTATCTTGCTATACGAGATTGCTCTCCATAAAGTTCCTTTGTATGGAGAAATATGCCATCTAGGGACATATCCTCGTGCCTCCTCTGATGTTCATTGTTCATAGAGGCAAGCACGATGCACTTGGCTCTCGCGCAATCTAAATCCCAGGTTTTGCGGATTTCCTTATCCGCATTGCTGGATTTGGGACCAGGGACAGCAGGTGCCGTAGCGGTGAGGACGTACCCCAATTTGTCATAGGTCAAAGCTATTTTGACATTCCGCAGCCAATCTTTATAGTTTGGCCCTGTCAGTATATTTTTCTCTAAAAGTAACTTAAGTCCAGTCATTTTCAGGGTCGCTGCAATTAGGAGAGAGAGAAGAAAACTCTTTAGCATGATGCTCTTGCAAGTTTAGAGTGGTTTTTAGTTTATCTAAACTGGATGGCTCCCACTGTTTCTCGAATCCTTCCTCAAACCATAAAAGAAGAATTAGCCAGGACTATTCTCACCGTACAATACTTGCTTAACCGTTCAGTCAGGCCAGTGTCGATACTTCGAGGGAGGTTTTCCAACGCTTTCGCGAAGTTCCTTAATTAAATAACCTCTTTTCTCTGGGGGCGTAACCCCGCTGACACCTTTCTGGACACCTACTAGGTTTATAGCATTGATCGTTAAGTGACGAATATCATGATAAGTAGCATATACTCACAGTAGGATCGGGATCCAAATATCATCGTATGATAATGTTGAAGGAATCCTACCAACATCCATCAAACTCCAAATGGTATGCATCTCTTTGCAAATTTCAGTTTCTTTAGAAATTCCCGATATATATTTCTGCCCCATGCTCTTATGACCTTGGCGTTAGGTCAAAATGTCATAAGTCACATGTCAAGTTCTACCCATCATTATCTTGTCAATTTGAACCCATCCGTATATATCCTTGACGTTCGGCCAAAATGATAATACAACTGTCCCAAACTAACTCATCTACCTATGCAACAACTGAATACCCAGTAGCTACCAAACACTATGCCTTGGCGTTAGGTCAAAATACATAGCTTGAATACTACTGAATACCCAGATGAAATGACGGAGGGCCACGAATGGTTTTGGCGAAACCGTGAACGTAGTGAACTTGATATAACCGAAGGAACCTGATAGCTTTTTAAAAGGAGTGGTTAAAGCTCCGCATTTTAAAAAAATATCTGTTTTTAAAATTAACCGAGTGGTTTCTTTTAAATTGTTCCAACGATTTAAACTTTGGTTTATTTTCTTTGCATTATAGATAATGCGTCCCATCATTAACCTATCATTGCAGAAAACAACGAAAATACAACGTCCTCTTATGCCATCCGCATTCGCCACGGGGTCCCGTCATCACCCGTTAGGTTACTTAACTAACGACAGAGCGGGGGCTGGGCGAGCGCGGGTGTAAAACATAAGTGACGTCTAAATAGCTACAATATATATAGATATTTTACATTCGTCTGACGTAATGATATTCATTCCAGAACACAGATAAACAATATTGGATTTGCAAGCAATCTGTATTTCTTTTGAGCCTGCAAGAAAAGACAGATTACACAGTTGTGATGAATAGCCGTTACCCCACCCTCGACCCCTACGGGTACGGCAAACTACCCGCCCGGCAGTTTGTGTACCCCACCTTGGGTCAGTCCTAGGAGCAAAAACAGTAAAATGAAATAATACAACGGTGGCTACAACCGCAACCTGGATGTGCCCCGCAAAAATAATATTACAACAAATTACATTTACAACAAATGAATTAAACAATAACCCATTGCAAACCCCTGCTATACACCACAACAGTCCAATAAAGTTTATATGCACAAACAGATATAACCATTACAGAAATGTGCAACCCCCTGCCAACCGACATACTAGCAGTTAGGGGAGGTTTACGAACACATTTAACAATCACAGATATAATCCAACATGCAAATACTGTACAATTTCGATCGACTAAACATCATTAATATTGCTCTAAAAACTGAAACCTGAGCAAATATTAAATATTCCAGAAAACCCCAAATATCATACAGAAGCAACACAAGAAAATTGGCTTCCTGAATCGCCAACTCGGCGGCGGATCCGCGGCGACTCAGTAGGCTGAGGCCGCGGTTCCGCGGCTAGTTAGGCGATTCAGGGGACAATTTTTCTTGTGTGTTCTTATGTGGTTATTTCAAGCTTTCTGCACTCACCTGAAAAATTTTAGGACTTCATTTTAAACTCGACAGAAACTTGACAGATTTAGGGTTTTCCGGCTTCGTTTTTCCGTTCGAAATTCGTACAAATTTGCGATTAAGTTATTTATTGTTTAGCGAGGCTCTGATACCACTGTAAGTCGATGTACTACACCCCAATACTTGTGGGGAGGCGGAATTTTCAAAAACGAACTTGTTTAGTGAACGAACATCGACTAACCGCTTGAATCGAAGCTAAACGATAACTAACCAAACATATAGTTGTTCTAAACTACTATGCTTAGGGATTATACCTATCGAAACTAGTCCTTCGTCTTTACGATCTCCTTGTTCTCCTCGGCCTTCTCTGGGTAGTAGACGATCCACCCGAGAGCAAAACTCCAAGCTTAGCCTCTAAACTTGAGGCAACTAACCTTCTTGGATTGCTAATCAAAGAAGCTAGATGAAATAGAGTGATGGTTATGGATTGATTAGTCTAACTAATCCTAGATCTCAACACATGAGGGTGAGGATTAGTCTTTTGAAGAGAGAGAGCTTGAGGAGAAAGAATGTGAATAATATTATGAGAATAAGTTATGAGTATCATAATATATATGAAGCATTATCTAATAAGAAGAAAAGAATAAAGAGTGATGAATAATCATGCTTCATAAAATATCTAGTGGTGATTCATTAGCATGAGTCATTAAGCAATAAATGTGCATTAATGAAATGAATGAATCACCACCATGACTCATATAACTCATTCAATGAATATGACACATAACCCTCCTTAGTCACCATCTTCTAGAAGCTTCTCGTACAATTACGAGAACGCCCCTCCGATCCGCAAAAATACGGAAAAACTTTAGACTGTAAAAATCCAATAACCGGATACCAGTAACTGGCTTAAACCAAAGCCGACTGGTAAAAACTGTCCGAAAGTCGTACGCGCGTAAACGCACGTATGCGTCCGAACCCTTTGTCGCAAAACTATGCGACCTCTATATCGTTTCGCCTGGAGTAGGAAACTCTCTGTGTGGGACTCTAGAGACTCGACTACTACGCTGGCAGTGGGTTTAACCACAGACCGCAAGCGGCACTAGCTGTACGTAACGGTCCCCAGGTAGTTGTCGATAAGAAGGCCGATGAGGAAACCCATCCGAACTCCTACTGAGTCTGATGTGACAATCTCCATACAGTCCGGTCCGTTCGTCCAAGACTATCGCATATCGGGCCTAGGGGGGCGGCAAGCGTCAGTCCCCTAATAGCGGTATAAGTCGTGTCGGAGGGAAGCCCATTACACCCTGAGAAACTACTGGAACCTACCAGCAAATCTCGCTTGCCCTGGCCAGGGACTTTGCGTAATGGCTCTCTGACACAGCACGATATCTACTCCCAATACCGGGAGGGACGAATCCTGTCTAACCACCACTGCCTCCAAGTGCTCGGGACTGCACCCAACTGCTACCTGTTTGCACGACTCCTTTGAGTCGTGGTAGGGTAGCAATCTAAGAACAGTGGGACACACTCGAGGCGAAGTAGCAGTGTCAAGTCTGCGGACTATGCTGTACTCATGTCACCTGGGAACTACTCACTGACGACTGGTATCAAACCAACCAACAGTTCCCCGTGAGTCCTGTCCGGTGTACCCGTAACCTAACGAGCACCTGCATACTATCTCCAGTACGACGTACTGACGGCTGTGGGACAGACCATCTCCCCAACTGGGATGAGAAGCGTACACACCAGTCTACTCCGGAGTATCGATGCTCTGTCTCGATAATCCAACGACCAGGGACCTGAATAAGGATGTGCTTGTAGACTACCCAGCCCCCACTAGTGTGACTGCCATCACAACGCTGGTAGACAAGCAAGATCCTAAGAGCTCTATCAATACGTACACTCACATATTAAGATAGAAAAACCAAGTAGCATACTACCATGTTTAGCAAGACTGTTATATACATGTGAATATCCCAAGCTTCCATTAAGTAATATACAAGCTAGTATGATACAGTAATGGCCTTCTAGGGCATAAACACTAACACCTTGTATATACAAAAGGGTAGTAGAGAGTAAGGTGGTCATCTTCGTATTGTACATAGACAACATACTCTTGATAGGAAAAGAGTTTCCTATACTACGATCGGTCAGTCTCCTATTATCACTAGGATTCTCCAAATAGGATCAAAGTGATACCTTCTAAATCGTTAGTTTTCATCTATGAGATAGATGTAATTGGATGCTAGGATTCTCACTAGATGTAGTGAGATGGTATCAATCGATCATGGGGAGAATCACTGGAAGAGTTCCAGGGTGATAAAGATGACTGAATGTCAGTCACGGGCATTGTCTTTACCCTCAGTAAAGGGACGGTATGTTGGAAAAGTTCCAAGCTAGATACCGTGGCAAACTAGACGATTAAGGCTGGTAACATCGCTATTGAAGATACTACCAAAGAGGAAGTTTGGGTGTATATTGGTTCATAAGATGAGCTAGGTTCCTGCCATTGTATGACAATGGAAGTATGGCTTTGGCCGTGGAACCCTGGTCCCATCAGTGACCCAGACAAATTCTGAGGCAGCATCACCTGATCATAGAGATAGTCGATCTCCAGGGTAATCGAGGTTAGGAGAGAAGACTCAGAGGACAACACGGCGGATCCACTCACGAATGCCTTTTTCCCAAAGAGAGACAATTTAGGGGATGGTTGAGTATGTGATACTGCAACCACTGCTACAGATGGCCCTAGTGCAAGTGGGAGATTGTTAGTTATATGTATGCCCTAGAGGCCATTACTGTACATTGGATGTATATTGTAGTGGATGCTGGGACATATATAGGAAGGACTTTCTTGCTCGACATGATAGTACGCTGTCTGGTTGCACTTTATCTTAACATGTATACTTTCTGTCTCTCTGATTACATGTTGATAAAGCCCTTAGGATATGTACTCGACTTCCAGGACTATGATGTAGATCATACTAGTGGGGCCTGGGTAGTCCATGAGTGCATCCTTGAAATGTTCCTAGTCGAGGGAATATCGAGACGGGGCATCGATATTCCAGAGTAGACTAGCGCATATCTTCTCGACCCATGAGATGGGCGATGGATGATCCCATATCCATTGGTGTTTGACATCGAAGATGGTATGCAGGTGCTCAGTGGAGACTGGGTACACTGAACGGACTCGCCGAGAACTCCCAGATGGTATTATACCTCACGTCAGATGGCAGTTCTCTGGTGACACTGGTACAGCTTAGTCTGTTGACCCGAGATCGTCATGGAGTCTTGTGTGTCTCCTACTGTGCTTTGATTTCCACCCTACCACGGCTCTACTGAGTTGTGCAAACAGGTGGTTTTTGGGTACAGTCCCAATTCACATGGAGGCAATGAGCGATAGGAGGGGATTCGTCTCTCCCGGTATTGGGGGTTGATGTTGTGCTATGCTCGACTGGCCATAACAGGAAATCCCTGGCCAGGGTTACAGTGATATACAGGTAAGAGTTATCAGTAGTTTCATGAATGTTATGGACCTCAAGTCGGCATGACTTATCGAGTTATTGGGGTCTGACGTTTACCACCCCTAGGCGAGATATGCGACATATCAGACGAACAGACCGGACTATACGGTAGTGTTACTGGTCGGATTCGCAGGAGTGTGAGCGGGCTTGCTCGTCGATCTTCTGATCGCTCAATACCCGGGTGGCCGTTACGTTTAGCAGACCGCTTGCGGCTTGTGGGTGTTTGATATGATCATCATCTGCTGCTGGCGTATTGACGAGTCTTTAGAGTCCTATACAGAGGTTTCCTAGTTCAAGCGAAACGAAATAGGAGCGCATATGAGATATGTGCGGGAGCGAGAATAATTCGTGTATGTGATACCGTATTTCATTCTCGCGACGAATGTATCGATTGGTTATATGCGATATAACCTAGTTATCGAATCAAGGATTGATTCGATAAGCCGATACATTGGATACTAGCCGGTTATATTCGACATGACCGGATCATTGAATCAAGTGTTGATTTAATGATTTAATGTATAATTATATATTTGATATATTGCTTTGCATTAACTAGTATTGGTTCACTTTAAATGGATTCACTCACTTAGTTTGTGCACATTGCATATGTGATATATTTTGTGCACATGATTGTATCATGTTTGATGATACATGCAAGCTAGGGTTAGTGTAAAGAATTTGACCATGGTTAAGATTAAGATTAGGGTTTTCTTTTTCTTATTTATTAATTTATTTATTTTGGAAAAAGAAAATGATAAAGAAAATGAAATGGTGGCTTATTTTGGTTGTAGTTGAAGTTTCCTGAAACTTTGACTAAGTAACCATTTTGTCTTCTTTCTTAACCCTAACTCTTCAAATTAACCTTAGTCAATTCTCTACACCTAACTAAGGTTAATGATATGATAAGTATTATATTTTCTTTTCTTTTTAAAAAGTTATCATATCATCTTCTTCTTCTTCATCTTCTTTCTCCATGAAAAAAGCTTGCTACATCAATGGTGATTGATGAAAAAGTGTGTGAAATCCAAATCTAAAGTCAACCCAACTCCTATTTCTTCATCCTCTACCTCTTGCCAAGTAGTATAGGGTGTTTCCTTCACAAGTTTTTCCGACTTGGTGAAGTTGGAGCTTGTTCTAGCGATGCCTCGACGTAGATCATCTTCGGCATTGAACCGACGATCAAGCCCGCCCATTCTTCGATGATGCCGACGCTAGAGCCCAAGACATGATTTGGACAGTGAGGGGACTTCATTGCGGAGCCGTGGAGGTGGTGGACCGGATCTACAAAGGTTGTATGTCCGTTCCCTTAGTTAAAATGTTAACTAGTTTGCTTGTTTCGCCTAAATATCTAGTAAACGATCCGTAGTCGGGTTTGTAGGAGTAACGTTGAGAGAAAATATCATTCTCCTTTAGAATAGTCCAGGAATTCTATGCACAAGTATTCTCCTCCCTGATCTTATCATAGGACATAATACTTATACCTGTATTTTGGTTCTCTACTTCTAACTTATATTCTGTGAATATCTCAAAAGGTTCGGACTTATGTTTCAACAGGAACATATGACTGAATCTTGAGAGATTATCAGAGAATATAATGAAGTATGAAGAACAAGTCCTGGCATGTGTAGACAGGAGACTTTACATACATCATCATGTATCAGTCCCAAGAGTTCACTAACTCTTTCTCTGTTTCCAATAAACAGAGCTAGTGTCATTATATCTTTGTGACATGACTGGCAAGTTTCACAAGATGTAGATTCAAACTGATTTAAATATGCATCTACATGTAACTTCAGCTAGTCGGGTCACATTGATCTGACCTAGTCTACAATAGCTTAAGAAGGATCCGTTCATTTCTGAACTCTTCCTGTTATGTGTGTTCCATATACTAAGAACTGTAGTTTGATTTAGAACATCAATGCTTTTAGATAGCGTGCCTGAACCGATCAACTTTTGATATAGGAAATGTTCAAAACATTATCCATCAATACAAAATTATATCCTTTCTTTACTAATAAAGATACTGATATAATTTTGTATATCAGGTTCGGTATCTAATAGCATTTGTTCAGAATCAATGTATTCGTAATACAGGGTGACAGTGACCAACAGACTTGGCTGCAACACTTGCCCCGTTTTCTGTCTCATGAAACTTATCACCCGTTCTCAGTTTTTCTACCTTTCTGTAGCCCTATGTAACAGATTACATATCTGGGATCCTGATCTGGTATCACATACCCAGGACGTAAAGAATACTGAGAAACAGTTCTGTATAATGAACACACCCGAAGATGATGCATCAACATGCACTCTCTTCGTTTGGGCGGCATAGGAAATCTGGTATTCCCCTATTTCCGGCTCTGTCTTGTAACAATTATAAGTTGGAGCGGGAGCAACGTTCCCCAGCTCAGTATAACAAGCGGGTTCGGTCAATTCATCCATATTATTATCTTGATTAAGGCGTGATATGGTCTCTACCTGGAGAGAGAGAGAAGAAAACACTCTGCGTGCGCTCTTGCAAGATCAGATTGGTTATATATTTTATCTAATCAGGATGGCTCCCACTGTTTTTATCAAATCTTCCTTCAAACCTTAAAAGGAAAGACTAGCCGGGATTAATTACACTCTACAAGTTCGCCAATCTTTCAGCCAGGCCAGTGTCGGTACTTTGAGGGAGGTTCCCCGTGCTTTCGCACGGACCTAATTACTGTAAAGCTCGTTTTCCCAGAGGCGTAACCCCGTTGGCACCTTTCTAGACACCTACTTGATCGGCTAATTGTAAAGTGCAAAACTCTCCCAGGAGTAACAATTACTCGCAGTGGGTATCGGGATCCAACTATCATATAGAAGGTATGCAATCTCACTGCAAGTTTCAACACTTGAAACTCCCGATAATGGTTTTTACCCCTAGCACCTATGACCTTGGCTAAGGTTAACAAATCATAGGTACTAGTCAAGTTCTACCCGTCATTTCGTGATTAATTAGACCCACCCACATGACCCTTGGCTAAGGTCAACAAAGCCACATGACTGTCCTAACTAATCGCATCATATGCTGTGTAGGAAGACATCACTTAGCTACCGTACACTGTGCCTTGACTATGGTCAACAAACACAGCACGAATACTAAGTACTCTACTTCCTAAAATGACGGAGGGTTGCGAATGGTTTTTGTGAAAACCTTTAACACTTTGAACTTGATCTCGTTGCGGAATCAAATGGTTTTTAAATGGAATGTTTTTGAAGCTTTTCTAGTTTTGCTAAAGGGGTCACTCCCGGTGAAGGGATCGTCGGCCCTTTCCTCGTCGAATGAGGTGCGGGATATATCATATATATCACTGTGCAAAGCAAAAACTATAGAAGCGATCAAATAACAAACCGAGGGTTCTAGCATCTGCCAGTTATTGCTAAAGGAGTCACTCCCGGTGAAGGGATCTCGGTCCTTTCCTCATCGAATAAGGTGCAGGATGTTCTATAATGAACACCGCGATGCAAAGCAAGAACTGTAGCTACCTGTTTTATTTTGAAATTCGATTCCACAACATCAATTAGGTTTATTTTCTTTCATTAATCTCATTAATGAATATCCCATCATTTAAGTCCACCTAACCATCACAGATAAATATAACGTACGCTTATGCCATCCGCATTCGCCTCGATGTCCCGTCTGCACCGTTAGGTTAGGTAACTAACGCCAGAGCGAGGCAGGGCTAGCGCGGGTGTAAAACATAAGCAACGTCTATATAATATATCATATATACTATATATAATATCTGTCACAGAACATCACATGATCACAGATAAATCACAGCAAAAGAAACATATGAAATATTGGATATACTAGGACGTCCGTGTTTTCAATACGAGCCAGTATAAAACACGGATTCCACGGTCGTGATGAATAGCCAATCCCACACCCCTAGACCCCTACGAGAGCGGCAAGCAACCCTACCAATTCTAGGGTTAGGAGACCCGGACTCGACTCCTCGAGTTGGTCTCCCACTGGACCCCAGAACCCGGTTACTTGTGCTCCCCTCCTTGGGCCTATCCTCGTGCAGAAAAGTAAATAATATACAACGGGTGACGACTTCCGCAACCTGGAAGTGCCCCAATAAAAGAATATTACATACAAGTTTTTACATGAATGAAAATGAAAAACACTCATCTCACATAAAAACCGCCGGCTATTCAAACACGACGATCCAATATAACATATCCAGCAACACATAACATCAGATGTCATCAACGTAAGTAAATATGCGCATTCCAATTTTCGTTGACATATAGCAACGAAACCGGCGATATCACATATTACACTTACGGTCACAGAAAAGAAAGTGTAAAACTACAACAGTTGGAATCCGCAACCACCTCAGACATCGCATGCCTGACTAAATGAATTACTTAGACATCACATGCCTAACAATTATAAACCCCGCATTTTAGTCTCATTATCGAAAACTCTTTTCAATATCAAGTCGGGAAATTCAACAAGATTCCCGACATCCTGATCGAATGCTCGTCGCAAACTTTAGTAGGCGGCCGCACCCCCGATGCCGTCGACGAAGTGCACCAAGGCGGAACACCGCTGCCGCGAGCACCCGAATGGACGCTTTCGGCGACGGGGTTCTCCTGCAGTCACTTGGTCGGGGCTATGGAGTGAGGTTGTCTATTAAGTTTACCGGCGAGTATCCGCGTTCACAACGTGATTGCAACGGACTTTTGATCACATCAAAATTCCGTGGCAACCGATCAAGTGAGACTAAACTGCTATGTTTATAATATTCATTCCGTTATCTCATAACTATTTGTGAATTCCAATTATTGTATCACATTACGGATAAATAGAAAATGCTAAACTTTTCGATCGAACAATCGAACACCCAAGTTTTCCCGATACAGATCAACACATGAAACAAGTCTAAAAACATTCAGTTCGTGCCTCAGTACCAACGGTCCGGCCGTAGAAGGGCAAGCCAACGCCTCACATGTGGCACGCCGTACTGACCCAAACCCGAAGGTTCAAAGGGTAGTTCAAGACGGTCACATAATCGAGTTAAGGTTTGTTGTCTTCTAGAGGGACCATCGTGTTACTTGCACTACTTAGAACGTGATTAAACTACAGAAATATCCAACACTTGGAAATTTCCCGACAGGGGAAAAATTGGGTATTTATATCCGGTCGAACTTTTTAACATATTCAAAAAATTATCCGGAATGACACATAGACAAAGTTTGACAATCCGATCGAATGTATGAACTCCCAATACAACCCAAAATACTCAACTATAGATTTCAGATTAAAACTTCCCAGGAAAACCAGCACTGAAAAATAGGAGTTACTGTGCAAAATTCAATGGCAGATAAGACAAAAGTGCAAGTGGGAGATTGTTATTTTGGGTTAGAAGTCCGATCGACCCGAAACCCCGACTTTAAAATGCTCTCTGGACATTTTTGTAAAATGTGGATTTTTGTAAATTAAAAATATGCAGAAAAACAAGCAGGTAAATCTAAGAATTACGATGCAAAAATTACCTAATGATCTTTCTAAAGTGCGGCGGAACCGCGGCATTAGCGTGCTAATGCGGCCCTTCCGCCGCACTTTTGTCTTATCTGCCATTGAATTTTGCACAGTAACTCCTATTTTTCAGTGCTGGTTTTCCTGGGAATTTTTAATCTGAAATCAAGAGTTGAGTATTTTGGGTTGTATTGGGAGTTCATACATTCGATCGGATTGTCAAACTTTGTCTATGTGTCGTTCCGGATAATTTTTTGAATATGTTAAAAAGTTCGACCGGATATAAATACCCAATTTTTCCCCTGTCGGGAAATTTCCAAGTGTTGGATATTTCTGTAGTTTAATCACGTTCTAAGTAGTGCAAGTAACACGATGGTCCCTCTAGAAGACAACAAACCTTAACTCGATTATGTGACCGTCTTGAACTACCCTTTGAACCTTCGGGTTTGGGTCAGTACGGCGTGCCACATGTGAGGCGTTGGCTTGACCCTTCTACGGCTGGACCGTTGGTACTGATGCATGAACTGAATGTTTTTAGACTTGTTTCATGTGTTGATCTGTATCGGGAAAACTTGGGTGTTCGATTGTTCGATCGAAAAGTTTAGCATTTTCTATTTATCCGGAATGTGATGCAATAATTGGAATTCACAAATAGTTATGAGATAACGGAATGAATATTATAAACATAGCAGTTTAGTCTCACTTGATCGGTTGCCACGGAATTTTGATGTGATCAAAAGTCCGTTGCAATCACGTTGTGAACGCGGATACTCGCCGGTAAACTTAATAGACAGCCTCACTCCATAGCCCCGACCAAGTGACTGCAGGAGAACCCCATCGCCGAAAGCATCCGTTCGGGTGCTCGCGGCAGCGGTGTTCCGCCTTGGTGCACTTCGTCGACGGCATCGGGGGTGCGGCCGCCTACTAAAGTTTGCGACGAGCATTCGATCAGGATGTCGGGAATCTTGTTGAATTTCCTGACTTGATATTGAAAAGTGTTTTCGATAATGAGACTAAAATGCGGGGTTTATAATTGTTAGGCATGCGATGTCTAAGTATTTCATTTGGTCAGGCATGCGATGTCTGAGAAGGTTGCGGATTCCAACTGTTGTAGTTTTACATTTTCTTTTCTGTGACCGTAAGTGTAATATGTGATATCGCCGGTTTCGTTGCTATATGTCAACGACAATTGGGATGCGCATATTTACTTACGTTGATGACATCTGATGTTATGTGTTGCTGGATATGTTATATTGGATCGTCGTGTTTGAATAGCCGGGGGTTTTTATGTGAGATGAGTGTTTTTCATTTTCATTCATGTAAAAACTTGTATGTAATATTCTTTTATTGGGGCACTTCCAGGTTGCGGAAGTCGTCACCCGTTGTATATTATTTACTTTTCTGCACTAGGATAGACCCAAGGAGGGGAGCACAAGTAACCGGGTTCTGGGGTCCAGTGGGAGACCATCTCGAGGAGTCGAGTCCGGGTCTCCTAACCCTAGAATTGGTAGGGTTGCTTGCTGCTCTCGTAGGGGTCTTGGGGTGTGGGATTGGCTATTCATCACGACCGTGGAATCCGTGTTTTATACTGGCTAGTATTGAAAACACGTACGTCCTAGTATATCCAATATTTCGTATGTTTCTTCTGCTCTGATACCACTGTAGGGTTCCTAGGCACTCTAGTGAAGTCTCACAAGTGATCAAACATGCCAATTTATAAAAATTACGGTGCCGAGGAAACCTAGAACGGATCGTTGGCTAGAAGTATAGGCAAAGCAAGCAAGCTAGTTTACAACTAAACTATAAGATAACGGAAATACAACCTTTGTAGATCCGTTTGTCCACCTCCATAGCTCCGCAACGAAGTGCCTCCGCTGTCCAAGTGAACTCCCGGGCTCTAGCGTCGGCTTCGTCGAAGAATGAGCGGGCTTGATCGTCGGTTCGATGCCGAAGATGATCTACGTCGAGGCGTCGCAAGAACAAGCTCCAACTTCACCAAGTCGGGAAAACTTGTGAAGGAAACACCCTATACTACTTGGCAAGAGGTAGAGGATGAAGAAATAGGAGTTGGGTTGACTTTAGATTTGGATTTCACACACTTTCTCATCAATCACCATTGATGTAGCAAGCTTTTTTTATGGAGAAAGAAGTTGAAGAAGAAGAAGATGATATGATAACCTTTTTTAAAAAGAAAAGAAAATATAATACTTATCATATCATTAACCTTAGTTAGGTGTAGAGAATTGACTAAGGTTAATTTGAAGAGTTAGGGTTAAGAAAGAAGACAAAATGGTTACTTAGTCAAAGTTTCAAGAAACTTCAACTACAAACAAAATAAGCCACCATTTCATTTTCTTTATCATTTTCTTTTTCCAAAATAAATAAATTAATAAATAAGAAAAAGAAAACCCTAATCTTAATCTTAACCATGGTCAAATTCTTTACACTAACCCTAGCTTGCATGTATCATCAAACATGATACAATCATGTGCACAAAATATATCACATATGCAATGTGCACAAACTAAGTGAGTGAATCCATTTAAAGTGAACCAATGTTGGAGATAGTGCCCTCAGAGTCAATTATTGGATCACAGGCACGTGATTGCAATGATTGAGGGAGGACCTATCCCGGGATGACAGTCTTACTCGAGATGATAGTATGCTATCTGGTTTACCTTTATCATCGTGTACTGCTTTAGGTGACCTGACAGGTCGCTATTTCACGTTGATAGAGCACCTAGGATTTTTGCTTGGCTGCCAGCAGTATGAGGGCGATCATATAAGTGAGAGCTGGAGTCTATAAGCACATCCTTAAATGGTCCCTAGTCGTGGGAGTTTCGAGACAGGGCATCGATTCTCCAGAGTAGACTAGTGTATACAGTCGAGACCCCGACGAGGGGCGGTGGCCGGTCTCATAAGCCACTGGTGTCAGTTGGTTCACCTAAGATGTATACAGGTGCTCATTGGGTTATGAGTACACCGGACAGGACTCGCCGGAAACATGCTAGTTGGTCTTATACCTGACGTCAGATAGCAGTTCCCCGGTGACATGTGTACAGGTTAGTTCATCGACCTGGGGATCGTCATTTGTCTCGTGTGAGTTCCCACTGTGCTTTGATTACTACCCTACCACGGCTCAAAGGAGTCGTGCAAACAGGTTTTATTTGGGTACAGTCCCGAGCCATATGGAGGCAGTGAGCGGATCTTCAGGGGTTCGTCTCTCCCGGTATTGGGGGTGAGGTCGCGCTGTGTCTAGGAGAGCCATTACACGAAGTCCTTGGCCAAGGCAGGAGATTTACTGGTAGGTATTCCAGTAGTATCTCAGGGTGTTCTGGGCTACACTCCGACACGACTTGTACCGCTTTTGGGGGTCTGACTTTTACCCACCCCCTAGGCCCGACATGCGATGCTCATAGATGAACGGACCGGACTGTACGGATATTGTCACTGACAGGCTCAGTAGGGTGTCAGGATGAGTTCGCTCATCGACGTCCCTTTTGGTCAATAGCTGGTGGCCCGTTACGTATTGGCTTATACCTCTGACGTGCTAGTGGTTAAATCCACAGCCATAGTATTGACGAGTCTTTAGAGTCCACCACACTTTCAGTTACTCAGCTTTCGGGCGAAACGCTGTAGATGCCGTATGGAGATATGGCAGGGTCCAATCAAATACGTGCGGTATTGCACGGATCAGGATCGGACGGTTTGTACTAGTGGCCGTATGGATATATGGCAGGGTTCGATCCGATACGTGCGGTATTGCACGGATTAGGATCGAACGGATATTACTAGCCGGCTTTGGTTTAAGTCGGTCCTAGTTTAGTACAGTGTAGATTTTGTCTCATTGCATTTGTATCCGGACGGAATACAGATGCGGGTGTGTATGCACAGTATCGGGGTTTTCCTGTAATTTATTACGGGACCAGTTTTCTGGAGTTGCCAGTTTGCATTCCGTTCCGGCCGGTTTTCCTTTGTTCTTTCTCGGCCGGACTTTTCCGATGGAGGGGGTTATTTGCAATTGTGCAAATAACATTTGAGGAGGGGGTTTCTTGCAATTGTATTGATTATGATAGCATATTTAGATTCCTTTTCCATCTTTTCTTTTGTTGCACCATTCTTGCATTAAAGAAGGGGTATGGTTTTGTTGTGCTTGGAGTATGGTTGATGTTTGTTTAGGATCACCACTTCTTTTCTCCTACCATCACCTCCCTCTTGTATTTTGTTCTCACTCCACCACCATTTCCCATAAGATTTTGGCCGGCCACAAATTTGGAAGAGGAGGAGAGAATGAGAGAGTTTCATTTGGTGTGGGAAAATTAATCATTCATATCATTTTCCATTGCCACAAAAATCCCCAAGTTCATATCTTGTTGATTCCTCCATCAAGGCAACATAACCCCAAAGAGACAAGCATCATCTACACTACATCCTACAGCACATCTTGGGCATGTCGACTTGCCGGCTTCATGCCCGAGTTGCCTCGGTGTTGAGGTGGGAGCCCGTAAAAGAAACAGGCGATGTGGTGCCCTTCCGGCGAGGAGGCGACGACCAGAGTTTCCGCGGGAGATCGGGACGATGACGAGAAGACCGGAGGACTCGGATCACTCGGTATATCTCTTCCCTATCTTGTTAGTTAGCTAGGACAAGTTTAATGGTCCGATCCGGAGTTTAGTGCGCGGTGGTGCCGGTTTGCAAAGTTCGCAAAATTAAAGTTTATCACCGTTTCCGCATTTGGCCGTCGGATTGACGGCCGGGGCGCCGCCGTGCACTTACAGTGGTATCAGAGCCTCGCCATTAACTTCGTCTAGCTTCGTTTAATGTGTTTTGCATTTCCGATAGACCAAAATTCCAAAATCTACATTTTAGTTCACATCAGTTTTCTGTTAAAATTTTTTGGTGTCCAAAAATTTTTCAGGTTGTAAAATAGTGATGTACTGGAAGTTATAAGCATACTGTAGAAATTCGACACTGCAACTCGACCACCCAAGCGCGGAACCACGGCAAAACCCCCCTTGTGCCGCGGTTCCGCCGCCTAACAGTGTCCTTGCTGTGTCAAATTTCTTCAGTAGCTTTCTGGGGTGAAAATAGGGGTTTTGGAATATTAAAATTGGGCCCAGAATTTCTGTGAGTGCGACAGTATTGGTTGGGGGCCCACTTGTTAATTTTTGATTGATCGGATATTTTAAACACATTTTTCACAGTATTTATATTATATCTGCGAGCGTGAGTGTCACTTGATCGGTAAATCCGGTCTAACTGTTATAGCTCGGTTAGACGGATTTGCGAATGTGACTTTCACGTTGATGTTCTGTGTTTTGCTGTGATGTTGCGGATCGGTCGTGGGGGATAGCCTGGTTGCAATGCTAGTACAGTGTTGTTGTATTATGTACATTTGATATTGCGGGGTGAGCGTCCGACATGTGGACTGCCGTCACTGCCTGTTTGTATTATTCTTTTGGGGCACGACCTGGATGCGGTCGATGTACCCGTTGTATGTATATTTTACTTTCTGTACTAGGGTTACCCCGCGGAGGGGTGCACGGATAGCCGGGTTCTGGAGGGCAACAAGCCCGCATCTCATGGCTTTGGGACGGAGGGGGCTTCACTCTAGGATTGGCGGGCTATTCGCCGCACTCGTAGGTGGTACAGGTTGACCCAGGAAGGGTACCCAAGTTACCGGATTCCGTGAAGTGCTGGGTGGTCCATTCACGGTGCTGAAGGGGGCTGCCTCGCTTCAGGTTTTGGCGGGTGACTTGCCGCGCCCGTAGGGGTCTAGGATTTCATTGCACAGGCTATCCACACGACCAGGGGAACGTCGGGTTTTCAGTAGTGGCTCTGTGAAACCCGGGGATCCCAGATATCTGTATTGTTCTGTGATGCTGTACATTTCTGTGATGTTGCATTTTATTCACGCCTTGAGCGAAATACTATATATTGGTATATATATTAGTAGATGTTGTATATGTTTTTCATCCGCGCTAGTCCAGTCCCCGCTCTGCCGTTAGTTAGCTAAACTAATGGGTGATGACGGGACCCAGTGGCGAATGCGGATGGCATATACGTACGTCAGTATATTTTCGTTCTTTGTGGTGTGATCAATTGATGGGACTGCATTGATTCGGATCAATGCAAGATAAACTAACTTATTCTGATGTTGTTGGAACACTTTTCAAAAAGCTGTTATTGCAAGGACGTTCACTTTTGTTTTGCATCGTGGTATTCATTTGGAATATCCTGCTCCTCAGTCGACGAGGCAAGGGCCGAGATCCCTTCACCGGGAGTGACCCCTTGGACAGAAGTTTGCGTCAGGGCATTAACTTCACTATAGCCGATTACTTTTGCTTTGCACAGTGATATTCGGTTATGAATATCCATCACCCCATTCTACGGGGAAAGAGCCGAGATCCCTTCACCGGGAGTGACCTCTTTAGTAAAGGTTTTCGTCACTATATTTTCTAAAAAGCTATCCGTTCCTTCAACGATATCAAGTTCATTACGTTAAAGGTTTTCGCCAGAAACCATTCGTAGCCCTCCGTCGTTTCATATGGGTAGTCAATAGTATTCAAGCTGTGTATGTTGGCCAAAGTCAAGGGACAGTGATTGGTAGCTATTGGGGTATTCATATGCAGCATAGATAGATGCGTTGGTTTGGGACAGTCGTACTGCCATTTTGGTCAAAGTCAAGGGTATGTACGGGTGGGTTCAAATTAACCTGGAGAATGACGGGTAGAACTTGACATGTGACTTATGATATGTTGGCCAAAGTCAAGGTCATAAGAGCATGGGGTAAAAACCACATCGGGAGTTTCAAAAGAACTGAAACTTGCCAGATATGCGCATACCTTCTGGAGTGTGATGACGTGAGCGGATTCCGTCACGTTATCATGCAATGATAGTTGGATCCCGATTCCCACTGATGAGTTGGTTTACTCCTCGGGTGACCCCGACTAATTCTTCTTTCAGGTTTGGAGGAGAATTTGAGGTACAGTGGGAGGTTTCCAGATTAGATAAATTGGTAACCATTCTGATCTTGGTTAGAGTGCACGCTGAGTGTTTCTTTTCTCTCTCTCTCTCTGGCAGCGACCATTGACCCAACCCTAAGACTTTGACTCAGTGACCAAGTTGACCGAACCTTCTTAACACAGGCTTTTGGATTATCAGAGTTGCAGACCTCATTGCCACTCCTACTTTTACCCTTTTCTCCAGGACACCCCGTATTACTGCGAACGTCCACTTCCATTGGACAAAACCATCGTATGGTTAGATACGAACTTGAAGGAATTCGAGGATGGTTTCCGGTTCTGGAGAAAACGGATAAGGTTTATTCAGTTGTCTTTTCCTTTTTACCTTCTCTCAGGTTGCGAGTACTCCTTAGTTTAGGAGATAGTACACCTATTACGCAAATTGGATAGTCTTCTTCCAAACTTTAGGCTGGTGCCGAACAGTAGGGAATGAAGAAAACCAATTAGCCTAAACGGTGTGCAGAAGGTATTAAGATTAAGACAAAGCAAGGGATTATTAAAGGGCAAAGTAAATTGCGACTGATATTCACGACCAAACCAAGTATTTCTTCGCCAATCCTAAATCACCTTTGTATTTCTCCAGGACACTCCGTATCACTACGAAGATCCACAGTTTATTGGATACTCCATCGTATGGTTATATACGAACTCGAAAGGAACTTGTTCCAGTTCGGGGATGGATTCTGGTCCAGGAGAAATAGGAATAAGGTTTATTCGGTTGTCTTTTATCTTCACCTTCTCTCGCATTGGGAGTGCTCCTAGGATTAGGACAGTACACCCGTTATGCTTATTGGATAGTCTTCTTCCAAACCATAGGCTGGTGCCGAACGGTAGGGAAGGAAGAATGCCATTTGGCCTAAGGGGTGTGCAGAAGATAACGACTAAAGACATATAAAGGGATTTGGAGAGGTGGCAAAGAATTATGCGGTTATAGTTGTGAATCTGGATAATGGTAGAGGCATTACTAGGAATACCAGAATACCCCATCGAAACATTTCAATATTTTAGTTCTACTGTGTACTGTTAAAAGAAAACTGTTTTCCTGATTAGACACTTGCTCCAGGGTATGTATTTACCAGGTTTGATTCTCACATCTGTATGGCTTTATAGATAATGAGTGGGAGTAAGTTATTGGGAATTGGGTGATCATCCTCATTATATCGGGATTCGTTGTAATCGGTGATATTTGAGGAAATCACCTGGGATGTTTGCCGGTCGGCAAATATTTGGTTTTGAATATCCGCTGCTATGCACCAATTTCAAATTGATATATCTGTACGTCTATTTTCATAGAGTGAGATATACCTTTTGATATTATGTCGATGACATTTACCTATATCAGTGGATGGTTAGGTAAGGAGCATTAAACAGAGGTGTAATTCTTCTTAACCATAAGTACAGTTTTCAACCTACGACACACAGTGAAAGAGTTGTTAGACTCGGTGGACTTATACAGAGTATTGTATGTTGTCCAGTGTCCATTAGGACAGAGGGGTTGGTCCTCATACTATATTCTGTTTACTTTTAACTTCTCTAGTTCTTAGACATGTGTTTCGTAGAAACACAGGGTCTAAGTTTTGAGGAGTTATAGGTATTTGAATAGAGTAGAGAACCAGGTGTAGCAAGTATCGGGATTCTTCAAGGTGATCGAAGATGTAGATACTCGTATATGGTATTCAGTTGATAGTAATGATAAAGAGAAATTGTTTCTCTTTCAGGTTACTCATAATTGGAAGCATTCCTAAGTTGAGTAACGCTGATCGGCCTCTCTCCATATAGTTGACATGCACTGGAGACAGTTGCATGATTTGAATCTGGTTAAATTAAATCAGTGCCTCTGGTTCTATATTGGATATAGTACAGTTCATATCTTAATATTGTTAAGGTACGGGGAGTTGTCCGGCTTATGATTAAAACCAGACACTGGACAGCTCAAGGCACGTTTCTCTAATGGCTGTTTGTGGGTTGACCCAGGCTATGACGAGGGTTAATTTTCTACCATAAGAAAGATCAATAGTGATATTGTTCTTGACTCGCCACAGTTTTAATAAAAATGGATTTTTCAGAAAACAGTAGTGGGAGTATGGTAGAACTGGAAGTGATTCCAGAACCGCAAACGATTACTGAAGATTTGATAAGAAACCTAAAGATTCAATCTGTTTTGACATTCCATTGGCCACTCCGCAGATAAGGTGGGTAACTTCAGGCACCCGAGAGGTACTCCGGTAGCCTCAAGGACGGTGACAGGGAAGTTCTTGTTTACCCACATTTGCCATTGTTGTTGTTCCAGACTGCGAGACCCGGCAGGAGGATGAGTATAGCGTCGTTCTAAACTAGCTTTAGAAGTGCACGTCTATATGACTCTGCTAGAGGGTTTTCGTAATCAGTGGGAGCAGCGGAAGCATTGGTGGACATCAGGCTTATGTCTATTTATAGACTAAAGCAGATATAGCGGAGGTAGATCATCTATTTCTGATGTGACAGTCATAGGTTTGACGTCATCAGAATAGGGGATGGATCTGTTGAGAAGGTAGTAGGAAGTGATATTCCTATACTACGATCGGTTATAATTTGGTCGTCACACAGTGGTTTCTTCACGAAGGAAATGGATTTTATATCAGACATACTGGTTACTAGATCTATGGTTTTAGATCTAGATTTGGGTGGTTTCCTAATCTGGGTACCTTGACAGCATTCTATTAGTATTTAGAATGGACGACTCCTGGCACGGTAGTGTACCTGCAGGTGATGGAGTCACCCTCTCTAAAGGTGTCTTATAGACTAAAGTAGAGAGGGATATGCATGATTGGCAGATCACTTGCTTAGGCAATTGAGTCAATCATGAGATGTCAAGTACCACACCAGATGTTGTTCTTGCACTAGACGCAATAAGTTGATATTGATCCAATCCTGGAGAAACAGTCGGAGGCAGTTTTAGAACATAAGTGGATGTTCTAGGGATATGATAACGACTGCCTCCTTTAGGAGACGGTTATCACTCCAGGCTTCCAAGGTGACATGGACGACAAGGAAGTTGTCAGAATTATAGTTTTCCTTCTGACGAGGGTCAGTATTTTGGACAGGTGGTCCAAGGAAATACTGAGGGTGGCATGGCGCAGGATACTGATTAAGTTCAGTTGACGATACAGTCTAAGATGTTTGGATTTGGAGTTCATTTATGAGCTCGGTCCCATCAGATATCCAGACATTCTAAGACAGGTATTGCTCATTTCGGGAGATGGCTTTCTCCGCGAACTTGAGATATAGAGAGACATAGAAAGAAACATCTGAGCGGATCCACTCACTGAGGCTATTCCTCGAACGCAATAGTCTTCCAAACAGGCTTTGTGCGACTAACTAGTAGAGGAGTTGGGTGTTCGGTATCACACGGGCTGTGAGTATGCGACATCGCAATAATTAGCTTTGAGTGCAAGTGGGAGATTGTTGGAGATAGTGCCCTCAGAGTCAATTATTGGATCACAGGCACGTGATTGCAATGATTGAGGGAGGACCTATCCCGGGATGACAGTCTTACTCGAGATGATAGTATGCTATCTGGTTTACCTTTATCATCGTGTACTGCTTTAGGTGACCTGACAGGTCGCTATTGCACGTTGATAGAGCCCCTAGGATTTTTGCTTGGCTGCCAGCAGTATGAGGGCGATCATATAAGTGAGAGCTGGAGTCTATAAGCACATCCTTAAATGGTCCCTAGTCATGGAAGTTTCAAGACAGGGCATCGATTCTCCAGAGTAGACTAGTGTATACAGTCGAGACCCCGACGAGGGGCGGTGGCCGGTCTCTTAAGCCACTGGTGTCAGTTGGTTCACCTAAGATGTATACAGGTGCTCATTGGGTTATGAGTACACCGGACAGGACTCGCCGGGAACATGCTAGTTGGTCTTATACCTGATGTCAGATAGCAGTTCCCAGGTGACATGTGTACAGGTTAGTTCATCGACCTGGGGATCGTCATTTGTCTCGTTTGAGTTCCCACTGTGCTTTGATTACTACCCTACCACGGCTCAAAGGAGGCGTGCAAACAGGTTTTAGTTGGGTACAGTCCCGAGCCACATGGAGGCAGTGAGCGGATCTTCAGGGGTTCTTCTCTCCCGGTATTGGGGGTGAGGTCGCGCTGTGTCTAGGAGAGCCATTACACGAAGTCCTTGGCCAAGGCAGGAGATTTACTGGTAGGTATTCCAGTAGTATCTCAGGGTGTTCTGGGCTACACTCCGACACGACTTGTACCACTTTTGGGGGTCTGACTTTTACCCACCCCCTAGGCCCGACATGCGATGCTCATAGACGAACGGACCGGACTGTACGGATATTGTCACTGACAGGCTCAGTAGGGTGTCAGGATGAGTTCGCTCATCGACGTCCCTTTTGGTCAATAGCTGGTGGCCCGTTACGTATTGGCTTATACCTCTGACGTGCTAGTGGTTAAATCCACAGCCATAGTATTGACGAGTCTTTAGAGTCCACCACACTTTCAGTTACTCAGCTTTCGGGCGAAACGCTGTAGATGCCGTATGGAGATATGGCAGGGTCCAATCAGATACGTGCGGTATTGCACGGATCTGGATCGGACGGTTTGTACTAGTGGCCGTATGGATATATGGCAGGGTTCGATCCGATACGTGCGGTATTGCACGGATTAGGATCGAACGGATATTACTAGCCGGCTTTGGTTTAAGCCGGTCCTAGTTTAGTACAGTGTAGATTTTGTCTCATTGCATTTGTATCCGGACGGAATACAGATGCGGTTGTGTATGCACAGTATCGGGGTTTTCCTGTAATTTATTACGGGACCAGTTTTCTGGAGTTGCCAGTTTGCATTCCGTTCCGGCCGGTTTTCCTTTGTTCTTTCCCGGCCGGACTTTTCCGATGGAGGGGGTTATTTGCAATTGTGCAAATAACATTTGAGGAGGGGGTTTCTTGCAATTGTATTGATTATGATAGCATATTTAGATTCCTTTTCCATCTTTTCTTTTGTTGCACCATTCTTGCATTAAAGAAGGGGTATGGTTTTGTTGTGCTTGGAGTATGGTTGATGTTTGTTTAGGATCACCACTTCTTTTCTCCTACGATCACCTCCCTCTTGTATTTTGTTCTCACTCCACCACCATTTCCCATAAGATTTTGGCCGGCCACAAATTTGGAAGAGGAGGAGAGAATGAGAGAGTTTCATTTTGTAAGTGCACGGCGGCGCCCCGGCCGTCAATCCGACGGCCAAATACGGAAGCGGTGATAAACTTTAATTTTCTTGAACTGGCAAACCGCCGCGCACTAATACCCGGATCGAACCACTAACAAGTCCTAGCTAACTACAAGATAGGGAAGAGAAGTATACCGACAGATCCGAGTCCTCCGGTCTTCTCGTCGTCGTCCCGATCTTCTGCGGAATGTCCCGTCTCCTCCTCGTCGCCGGAAGTGCACCACATCGCCTACATCGTTTACGGGCTCCCACCTCAATGCCGAGGCAACTCGGGCACGAAGCTGGCTAGTCGACGTGCCCAAGGTTTGCTGTAGAATATCTAGTGAGCAAGTCTCATTTTAGGGTTTGTGGAATTGCCTTTTGTGGAGGAATTGAACTTGGGGCTTTTGGATTGAACTTGTGGGAATTTTGCAACATGAAATGAAGCAAAATCCCACCCTCAAAGTTTTAGACAGCCCACTCAAGGGGGAGGCCGGCCTTGCTCTAAAGAGAGGAGAAAATGAGAGTGTCATCTATCAAAAGATACTGGGAGCCCCTCTCATATCAACCAAGAGAGAGAAAGGAAAAGGTTATCATGAAAAAACAATGATAGCAAGGAAAGTCCAACACTCAAAACACCAATGATCATCCATCACCAACAACCATGATGACTTTAAAAGTCAAGCCATCATGAGGAAGTCAAGAAGTCAAGGTCAAGGGATGGGGCTATAATCATGATGCAACAAAAATGCAAAGACCCCCTCCACAATCACTTATTTGCAACAATGCAAATAAGCCCTCCTCCACCAATCTTCGGCCAATGAACGGAACAATGGAAATCGGCCGAAACGGAAAGCAAACTGGCAACTCCAGAAAACTGGTCCCGTAATAAATTACAGGAAAACCCCGATACTTTGCATACACACCCGCATTTGTATTTCGACCGAAATACAAATGCAATGAGACAAAATCTACACTGTACTATACTAGGATCCGGCTTAAACCAAAGCCGGCTAGTAATATCTGTTCGATCCTGATCCGTGCAATACCGCACGTATCTGATCGAACCCTGCCATATAGTACAAACTGTCAGATCCTGATCCGTGCAATACCGCACGTATCTGATCGGACCTTGCCATATCTCCATATGACCTCTACAACCTTTCGCCCGAAAGCTGAGTAACTGAATGTGGGAGACTCTAAAGACTCGTCAACACCTTGGTTGTGGATTTAACCACTAGCACGTCAGAGGTATAAGCCAATACGTAACGGGCTACCAGGTATTGACTAAAAGGGACGTCTGTGAGCGAACTCAGCCTGACAACCCTACTGAGCCTGTCAGTGACAATATCCGTAAAGTCCGGTCCGTTCGTCTATGAGCATCGCATGGCGGGCCTAGGGGGTTGGTAAAAGTCAGACCCCCAAAAGCGGTACAAGTCGTGTCGGAGTGTAGCCCAGAACACCCTGAGATACTACTGGAATACCTACCAGTAAATCTCCTTGCCTCGGCCGAGGGCTTCATGTAATGGCTCTCCTAGACACTGCACGACCTCACCCCCAATACCGGGAGAGACGAACCCCTGAAGATACTCTCACTGCCTCCATGTGGCTCGGGACTGTACCCAACTAAAACCTGTTTGCATGACTCCTTTGAGCCGTGGTAGGGTAGTAATCAAAGTACAGTGGGAACTCACACGAGACAAATGACGATCCCCAGGTCGATGAACTAACCTGTACACATGTCACCAGGGAACTGCCATCTGACGTCAGGTATATGACCAACTAGCATGTTCCCGGCGAGTCCTGTCCGGTGTACTCATAACCCAATGAGCACCTGTATACATCTTAGGTGATCCAACTGACACCAGTGGCTTGTGAGACCGGCCACCGCCCCTCGTCGGGGTCTCGACTGTATACACTAGTCTACTCTGGAGTATCGATGCCCTGTCTCGAAACTCACACGACTAGGGACCATTTAAGGATATGCTTATAGACCCCAGCTCCCACTTATATGATCGCCCTCATACTGCTGGTGGTCAAGCAAGAATCCTAGGGGCTCTATCAACGTGTAATAGCGACTTGTCAGGTCACCTAAAGCAGTACACGATGATAAAGGTAAACCAGATAGCATACTATCATCTCGAGTAAGACTGTCCTACCGGGATAGGTCCTCCATCAATCATTGCAATCACGTACCTGTGACCTAATAATTGACTCTGAGGGCACTATCTCCAACAATCTCCCACTTGCACTCAAGGCTAATTATTACGATGTCGCATACTGACAGCCCGTGTGATACCGAACACCCAACTCCTCTACTAGTCAGTCTCACAAAGCTCGTTTGCGAAACTATTGCATTCGAGGAACAGCCTCAGTGAGTGGATCCGCTTTGTTGTTCCTTTCTATGTCTCTCTATATCTCAAGTTCGCGGAGCAAAACCATCTCCCGAAATGAGTAATACCTGTCTTAGAATGTGTCTGGATGTCTGATGGGACATAGCTCATAAATGAACTCCAAATCCAAACTTCTTAGACTGTATCGTCAACTGAACTTAATCAGTATCCTGCGCCATGCCTCCCTCAGTATTGCCTTGGACCACCTGTCCAAAATACTGCCCCTCGTCAGAAGGAAAAACTATAACTCTGACAACATCCTTGTCGTCCATGTCACCTTGGAAGCCTGGAATGATAACTGTCTCCTGCATGAGGCTATCGTTATCATATCCCTAGAACATCCACTTATGTTCTAAAACTGCTTCTGACTGTTTCTCCTGGATTGGATCAATGTCAACTTATTGCATCTAGTGCAAGAACAACATCTGGTGTGGTACTTGACATCTCACGATTGACTCAATTGCCTGAGCAAGTGATCTGCCAATCATGCATATCCCTATCCCCTTTAGTCTATAAGACACCTTTAGAGAGGGTGACTCCATTACCTGCAGGTACACTACCGTGCCAGGAGTCGTCCATTCTAAATACTCTTAGAATGCTGTCAAGTACCCTGATTGGGAAACCACCCAAATCTAGATCTAAAACCATAGATCTAGTAACCAGTATGTCTGATATAAAATCCATTTCCTTTGTGGAGAAACCATTGTGTGACGACCAAAGTATAACCGATTGTAGTATAGGAGTTTCTTTTCCTATTCTGTGTATGTCATCCAAATACCAGGATATCACACCCTACTACCTTCTCAACAGACCCATCCCCTATTCTGATGAAGTTAAATCCATGACTGTCACGTCAGAAATAGATGATCTATCTCCGCTACATCTGCTTTAGTCTATAAATAGACATAAGCTACCTGTCCACCAATGCTTCCGCTGCTCCCACTGACTACGACAACCCTCTGGTAGAGTCATATACACGTACACTTCTAAAGCAAGCTTAGAACGACGCTATACTCATCCTCCTGCCGGGTCTCGCAGCCTGGAACAACAGCAATAGCAAGTGTGGGTAAACAAGAACTTCCCTGTCACCGTCCTTGAGGCTACCGATGTACCTCTCGGGTGCCTGAGGTTACCCACCAAATCTGCGGAGTGGCCAATGGAATGTCAATCCAGATTGAATCTTTAGGTTCCTTATCAAATCTTCAGTAATCGTTTGTGGTTCTGGAATCACTTCCAGTTCTACCATACTCCCACTACTGTTTTCTGAAAAAATCCATTTTTAACAAAACTGTGGTGAGTCTAGAACAATATTGCTATTGTTCATCCAGATGGTAGAAAGTCAACCCTCGTCATAGCCTGGGTCAACCCACAAACAGCCATTACAGAAACGTGCCTTGAGTTGTCCAGTGTCTGGTTTTAATCATAAACCGGACAACTCCCCGTACCTTAACGTCGTCAAGATACGAACTGTTCTATATCCCATATAGGACCAGAGGCACTGATTTAATTGAACCAGATTCAAATCATGCAACTGTCTTCAGTGCATGTCAACTAAATGGAAGGAGGCTGATCAGCGTTACTCAACTTAGGAGTGCTTCCAATTATGAGCAACCTGAAAGAGAAGCAAAATCTCTTTAATCATTACTATCAACTGAATACCATACACAAGTATCTACATCTTCGATCACTTTGAAGAATCCCGATACTTGCTATACTTGGTTCTCTACTCTATTCAAATACCTATAACTTCTCAAAATTCGGACGCTGTGTTTCTGTGTTTCCACGAAACACCTGTCTAAAAACTAGAGAAGTCATAAGTAAACCGAATATAGTACAAGGACCAACCCCTCTGTCCTGATGGACCCTGGACAACATACAATACTCTGTATAAGTCCCTTGAGTCTGATAACTCATTCACTGTGTGTCGTAGGTTGAAAACTGTACTTATGGTTAAGAAGAATTACACCGCTGTTTAATGCTCCTTACCTAACCATCCACTGATATAGGTAAATGTCGTAGACATAATTTCAGAAAGGTATATCTCACTCTATGAAAATAGACGTACAGATATATCAATTTGAAATTGGTGCATAACAGAGGATATTCAAAACCAAATATTTGCCGTCCGGCAACCTACCCAGGTGACTTCCTCAAATATCATCGATTACAACGAATCCCGATATAATGAGGATGATCACCCAATTCCCAATAACTTACTCCCACTCATCATCTGTAAAACCATACAGATGTGAGAATCGTACCTGGTAAATACATACCTTGGAGCAAGTGTCTAATCAGGAAAACAGTTTTCTTTTAACAGTACACAGTAGAACTAAAACATTGAAATGTTTCGATGGGGTATTCTGGTATTCCTAGTAATGCCTCTTCCTGATTCACGACTGTAACCGTATAATTCTTTGCCACCTCTCCAAATCCCTTCATATGTCTTTAGTCATTACCTTCTGCACACCCCTTTAGGCCAAATGGTTTTCTTCCTTCCCTACCATTCGGCACCAGCCTATGGTTTGGAAGAAGACTATCCAATAGGCATAATGGGTGTACTGTCCTAATCCTAGGAGCACTCGCAATGCGAGAGAAGGTGAAGATAAAAGACAACCGAATAAACCTTATTCCTATTTCTCCTGAACCAGAATCCATCCCCGAACTGGAACAAGTTCCTTTCGAGTTCGTATATAACCATACGATGGAGTATCCAATAAACTGTGGATCTTCGTAGTGATACGGAGTGTTCTGGAGAAATACAAAGGTGATTTAGGATTGGCGAAGGAATACTTGGTATGGTCGTGAATAGCAGTCGCAATTTACTTTGCTCACTTACTAATCCCTTGCTTTGTCTTAACTTAATACCTTCTGCACACCATCGTTATGCTAATTGGTTTTCTTCATTCCCCACCGGTCGGCACCAGCCTAAGGTTTGGAAGAAGACTATCCAATTTGCGTAATAGGTGTACTATCTCCTAAACCAAGGAGTACTCGCAACCTGAGAGAAGGTAAAAGGAAAAGACAACTGAATAGTCCTATCCGTTTTCTCCAGAACCTGAAACCATCCTCGAATAAATCCCTTCGAGTTCGTATCTAACCATACGATGGTTTTGTCCAATGGAAGTGGACGTTCGTAGTAATACGGGGTGTCCAGGAGAAAAGGGTAAAAGTAGGAGTGGCAATGAGGTTTGCAACTTTGACAATCCAAAAGCCAGTGTTAAGAAGGTTCGGTCAACATGGTCACTGAGTCATAGTCTTAAGGTCGGGTCAATGGTCGCTGCCAAAGAGAGAGAGAAAAGAAACACTCAGCGTGCACTCTAACCTAGATCAGAATGGTTACCAATTTATCTAATCTGGAAACCTCCCACTGTACCGTCAAATTCTCCTCCAAACCTAAAAGAAGAATTAGTCGGGAACACCCGAGGAGTAAACTAACTCATCAGTGGGAATCGGGATCCAACTCTCATCGCATGATAACGTGACGGAATCCGCTCACGTCATCACACTCCAGAAGGTATGCGCATATCTGGCAAGTTTCAGTTCTTTTGAAACTCCCGATGTGATTTCTACCCCATGCTCTTATGACCTTGACGAAGGCCAACAAATCATAAGTCACATGTCAAGTTCTGCCCGTCATTCTCCAGGTTGATTTGAACCCACCCGCACAAGCCCTTGACGAAGGCCAACAAGGCTATACGACTGTCCCAAACCAACGCATCTATCTATGCTGCAGAAAGGCAACAAGCAGCTACCATACACTATGCCTTGACGAAGGCCAACAAACATAGCATGAATACTACTTGCTACCCGGCTGAAACGACGGAGGGCTACGAATGGTTTCTGGCGAAAACCTTCAACGTAATGATCTTGATATCGTTGAAGGAACGGATAGCTTTTAAAAATATAGTGACGAAAACCATTGCTAAAGAGGTCACTCCCGGTGAAGGGATCTCGGCTCTTTCCCCGTAGAATGGGGTGCAGGATATTCCATATGAATACCGCGATGCAAAGAAAAAGTAATCGGCTATAGTGAAGTTAATGCCCTGACGCAAACTTTTGTCCAAGGGGTCACTCCTGGTGAAGGGATCTCGGCCCTTGCCTCGTCGACTGAGGAGCAGGATATTCCAACTGAATACCACGATGCAAAACAAAAATGAACGTCCTTGCAATAACAACTTTTTGAAAAAGTGTTCCAACAACATCAGATTAGGTTTGTTTTTTTTTAAACTTGCATTGATCCGAATCAATGCAGTCCCATCAATTGATCACACCATAAAGAACGAAAATATACTGATGTACGTATATGCCATCCGCATTCGCCACTGGGTCCCGTCATTACCCGTTAGGTTAGCTAACTAACGATAGAGCGGGGACTGGACTAGCGCGGATGCAAAACATATACAACATCTACTAATATATATACCAATATATTATATTCGCTCAAGGCGTGATAAAAATGCAACATCACAGAGAATGAACAGCATCACAGAAACAATACAGATATCTGGGATCCCCGGGTTTCACAGAGCCACTACTGAAACCAGACGTTCCCCTGGTCGTGTGGATAGCCTGCGCAATGAAATCCTAGACCCCTACGGGCGCGGCAAGTCACCCACCAAAACCTGAAGCGAGGCAGCCCCCTTCAGCACCGTGAATGGACCACCCAGCACTTCACGGAATCCGGTAACTTAGGCACCCCTCCTGGGTCAACCTGTACCCCCTACGAGTGCGGCGAACAGCCCACCAATCCTAGAGTAAAAGCCCCCTCCGTCTTAATGCCATGAGATGCGGGCTTGTTGCCTTCTAGAACCCGGCTATCCGTGCACCCCTCCTGGGGTAATCCTAGTACAGAAAGTAAAATATACATACACCGGGTACAACGACCGCAACCTGGCCGTGCCCCAAAATAATAATACAAACAGGCAGTGACGGCAGTCCACATGTCGGACGCTCGCCCCGCAATATCAAATGTACATAATACAACCACAACTGCACTAGCATTGCATCCAGGCTATCTCCACGACCGATCCGCAACATCACAGCAAAAACAGAACATCAACGTGAAAGTCACGTTCCCAAATCCGTCTAACCGGGCTATAGCAGTTAGACCGGATTTACCGATCGAGTGACATTCACGGTCGCAGATATAATGTAAATACTGTGAAATAATGTGTTTAAAATATCCGATCGATCAAACTTTAACAAGTGGGCCCCCAAACAATACTGTAGCACTCACAGAAATTATGGGCCCAAAATTAATATTCCAAAACCCATATTTTAAGCCCAGAAAGCCTCTGTAAAAAATTGGTGCAGGGATCCCCACAGTGTGCGGCGGAACAGCGGCGGGAAGGGGGTATTTACGGCGGTTCAGCGCTCCCACTGTGGATTCACTTCATCGAATTTTTACAGAGCACTTAGATTTTCCAGTACATCAATATTTTACAACCTAAAAAATTTTTTGAGACCAAAAAATTTCAACAGAAACTGATGCTAACAAAAATATAGATTTTGGAGTTTTGGTCGATCGAAAATGCAAAACACATTAAACCAAGCTAGACTAAGTTAATGGCGAGGCTCTGATACCACTGTAAGTGCACGGCGGCGCCCCGGCCGTCAATCCGACGGCCAAATGCGGAAGCGGTGATAAACTTTAATTTTCTTGAACTGGCAAACCGCCGCGCACTAATACCCGGATCGAACCACTAACTAGTCCTAGCTAACTACAAGATAGGAAAGAGAAGTATACCGACATATCCGAGTCCTCCGGTCTTCTCGTCGCCGTCCCGATCTTCTGCGGAATGTCCCGTCTCCTCCTCGTCGCCGGAAGTGCACCACATCGCCTACATCGTTTACGGGCTCCCGCCTCAATGCCGAGGCAACTCGGGCACGAAGCTGGCTAGTCGACGTGCCCAAGGTTTGCTGTAGAATATCTAGTGAGCAAGTCTCATTTTGGGGTTTGTGGAATTGCCTTTTGTGGAGGAATTGAACTTGGGGCTTTTTGGATTGAACTTGTGGGAATTTTGCAACATGAAATGAAGCAAAATCCCACCCTCAAAGTTTTGGACAGCCCACTCAAGGGGGAGGCCGGCCATGCTCCAAAGAGAGGAGAAAATGAGAGTGTCATCTATCAAAAGATAATGGGAGCCCCTCTCATATCAACCAAGAAAGAGAAAGGAAAAGGTTATCATGAAAAAACAATGATAGCAAGGAAAGTCCAACACTCAAAACACCAATGATCATCCATCACCAACAACCATGATGACTTTAAAAGTCAAGCCATCATGAGGAAGTCAAGAAGTCAAGGTCAAGGGATGGGGCTATAATCATGATGCAACAAAAATGCAAAGACCCCCTCCACAACCACTTATTTGCAACAATGCAAATAAGCCCTCCTCCACCAATCTTTGGCCAATGAACGGAACAATGGAAATCGGCCGAAACGGAAAGCAAACTGGCAACTCCAGAAAACTGGTCCCGTAATAAATTACAGGAAAACCCCGATACTGTGCATACACACCCGCATTTGTATTTCGACCGAAATACAAATGCAATGAGACAAAATCTACACTGTACTATACTAGGATCCGGCTTAAACCAAAGCCTGCTAGTAATATCTGTTCGATCCTGATCCGTGCAATACCGCACGTATCTGATCGAACCCTTCCATATAGTACAAACTGTCAGATCCTGATCCGTGCAATACCGCACGTATCTGATCGGACCTTGCCATATCTCCATATGACCTCTACAACCTTTCGCCCGAAAGCTGAGTAACTGAATGTGGGGGACTCTAAAGACTCGTCAACACCTTGGTTGTGGATTTAACCACTAGCACGTCAGAGGTATAAGCCAATACGTAACGGGCTACCAGGTATTGACTAAAAGGGACGTCTGTGAGCGAACTCAGCCTGACAACCCTACTGAGCCTGTCAGTGACAATATCCGTACAGTCCGGTCCGTTCGTCTATGAGCATCGCATGGCGGGCCTTGGGGGTTGGTAAAAGTCAGACCCCCAAAAGCGGTACAAGTCGTGTCGGAGTGTAGCCCAGAACACCCTGAGATACTACTGGAATACCTACCAGTAAATCTCCTTGCCTCGGCCGAGGGCTTCGTGTAATGGCTCTCCTAGACACTGCACGACCTCACCCCCAATACCGGGAGAGACGAACCCCTGAAGATACGCTCACTGCCTCCATGTGGCTCGGGACTGTACCCAACTAAAACCTGTTTGCACGACTCCTTTGAGCCGTGGTAGGGTAGTAATCAAAGTACAGTGGTAACTCACACGAGACAAATGACGATCCCCAGGTCGATGAACTAACCTGTACACATGTCACCAGGGAACTGCCATCTGACGTCAGGTATATGACCAACTAGCATGTTCCCGGCGAGTCCTGTCCGGTGTACTCATAACCCAATGAGCACCTGTATACATCTTAGGTGATCCAACTGACACCAGTGGCTTGTGAGACCGGCCACCGCCCCTCGTCGGGGTCTCGACTGTATACACTAGTCTACTCTGGAGTATCGATGCCCTGTCTCGAAACTCACACGACTAGGGACCATTTAAGGATATGCTTATAGACCCCAGCTCCCACTTATATGATCGCCCTCATACTGCTGGTGTTCAAGCAAGAATCCTAGGGGCTCTATCAACGTGTAATAGCGACTTGTCAGGTCACCTAAAGCAGTACACGATGATAAAGGTAAACCAGATAGCATACTATCATCTCGAGTAAGACTGTCCTACCGGGATAGGTCCTCCATCAATCATTGCAATCACGTACCTGTGACCTAATAATTGACTCTAAGGGCACTATCTCCAACACATTTGGTGTGGGAAAATTAATCATTCATATCATTTTCCATTGCCACAAAAATCCCCAAGTTCATATCTTGTTGATTCCTCCATCAAGGCAACATAACCCCAAAGAGACAAGCATCATCTACACTACATCCTACAGCACATCTTGGGCATGTCGACTTGCCGGCTTCTTGCCCGAGTTGCCTCGGTATTGAGGTGGGAGCCCGTAAAAGAAACAGGCGATGTGGTGCCCTTCTGGCGAGGAGGCGACGACCAGAGTTTCCGCGGGAGATCGGGACGATGACGAGAAGACCGGAGGACTCGGATCACTCGGTATATCTCTTCCCTATCTTGTTAGTTAGCTAGGAGAAGTTTAATGGTCCGATCCGGAGTTTAGTGCGCGGTGGTGCCGGTTTGCAAAGTTCGCAAAATTAAAGTTTATCACCGTTTCCGCATTTGGCCGTCGGATTGACGGCCGGGGCGCCGCCGTGCACTTACAACCAATACTAGTTAATGCAAAGCAATATATCAAATATATAATTATACATTAAATCATTAAATCAACACTTGATTCAATGATCCGGTCATGTCGAATATAACCGGCTAGTATCCAATGTATCGGCTTATCGAATCAATCCTTGATTCGATAACTAGGTTATATCGCATATAACCAATCGATACATTCGTCGCGAGAATGAAATACGGTATCACATACATGAATTATTCTCGGTCCCGCACATATCTCATATGCGCTCCTATTTCGTTTCGCTTGAACTAGGAAACCTCTGTGTAGGACTCTAAAGACTCGTCAATACGCCGGCAGCAGATGATGATCATATCAAACACCCACAAGCCGCAAGAGGTCTGCTAAACGTAACGGCCACCCGGGTATTGAGCGATCAGAAGATCGACGAGCAAGCCCGCTCAGACTCCTGCGAATCCAACCAGTAACACTTACCGTACGGTCCGGTCTGTTCGTCTGATATGTCGCATATCTCGCCTAGGGGTGGTAAACGTCAGACCCCAATAGCTCGATAAGTCATGCCGACTTGAGGTCCATAACATTCATGAAACTACTGATAACTCTTACCAGTATATCACAGCAACCCTGGTCAGGGATTTCCTGTTATGGCCAGTCGAGCATAGCACAACATCAACCCCCAATACCGGGAGAGACGAATCCCCTCCTATCGCTCATTGCCTCCATGTGAATCGGGACTGTACCCAAAAACCACCTGTTTGCACGACTCAGTAGAGCCGTGGTAGGGTGGAAATCAAAACACAGTGGGAGACACACAAGACTCTATGACGATCTCGGGTCAACAGACTAAGCTGTACCAGTGTCACCAGAGAACTGCCATCTGACGTGAGGTATAATACCATCTGGGAGTTCTCGGCGAGTCCGTTCAGTGTACCCAGTCTCCACCGAGCACCCGCATACCATCTCCGATGTCAAACACCAATGGATATGGGATCATCCATCGCCCATCGCATGGGTCGAGAAGATATACGCTAGTCTACTCTGGAATATCGATGCCCCGTCTCGATATTCCCTCGACTAGGAACATTTCAAGGATGTACTCATGGACTATCCAGGCCCCACTAGTATAATCTGCATCACAGTCCTGGAAGTCGAGTACACATCCTAAGGGCTTTATCAACATGTAATCAGAGAGACAGAAAGTATACATGTTAAGATAAAGTGCAACCAGATAGCGTACTATCATGTCGAGCAAGAAAGTCCTTCCTATATATGTCCCAGCATCCACTACAATATACATCCAATGTACAGTAATGGCCTCTAGGGCATACATGTAGGGTTCCTAGGCACTCTAGTGAAGTCTCACAAGTGATCAAACATGCACAAATCTAATTTTACGGGTGCCTACAAACCCGACTACGGATCGTTTACTAGATATTTAGGCGAAAACATAAACTAGTTAACATTTTAACTAAGGGAACGGATATACAACCTTTGTAGATCCGGTCCACCACCTCCACGGCTCCGCAATGAAGTCTCCTCGCTGTCCAAATCATGTCTTGGGCTCTAGCGTCGGCATCATCGAAGAATGGGCGGGCTTGATCGTCGGTTCGATGCCGAAGATGATCTACGTCAGGGCATCGCTAGAACAAGCTCCAACTTCACCAAGTCGAAAAAAAACTTGTGAAGGAAACACCCTATACTACTTGGCAAGAGGTAGAGGATGAAGAAATAGGAAGTGGGTAAACTTTAGTTTTGGATTTCTCACTAGACTTCATGACTTGCCATTGAAGTAGCAAGCTTTCTTCAATGTTGAAGAAGATGAAGAAGAAGAAGATGATATGATAACTTAAAAAAAATTGAAAAGAAAATACAATACTTATCATATCTTTGACCATGGTTTAGTGTAGAGACTTAACTTAGGTTAGATGAGTGGTTAGGATTAGGCATGAGACAAGAATGGTGACTAAAACAATGCTACATGAATCTTCAACTAAAAACAAAAATAGCCACCATTCATTTCTCATTTTCTTTTTCTTTTGAAATAAATAAAATAAAAAGATAAATGAATAAGATGAAACCCTAATCACTAACTAACTATGGTTTAATACTTTACATAAAACCAAACAAGAATGTATCATCAAACATGATACAATCATGTGCACAAAGAAATATATCACATATACAACTTGCACAATTCAAGTGAGAAAATCCTTTTAAAGTGAACCAATACTAGTTAATGCAAAGTAATATATCAAATATATAATTATACATTAAATCATTAAATCAACACTTGATTCAATGATCCGGTCATGTCGCATATAACCGGCCAGTATCCTATGTATCGGCTTATCGAATCAATCCTTGATTCGATAACTAGGTTATATCGCATACAACCAATCGATACATTCATCGCGAGAATGGAATACGGTATCACATACACGCATTATACTCGGTCCCGCACATATCTCATATGCGCTCCTATTTCGTTTCGCTTGAGCCAGGAAACCTCTGTGTAGGACTCTAAAGACTCGTCAATACACCGGCAGCAGATGATGATCATATCAAACACCCACAAGCCGCAAGCGGTCTGCCAAACGTAACGGCCACCCGGGTATTGAGCGATCAGAAGATCGACGAGCAAGCCCGCTCACACTTCTGCGAATCCGACCAGTAACACTACCGTATAGTCCGGTCTGTTCGTCTGATATGTCGCATATCTCGCCTAGGGGTGGTAAACGTCAGACCCCAATAGCTCGATAAGTCATGCCGACGTAAGGTCCATAACATTCGTGAAACTACTGATAACACTTACCAGTATATCACTGCAACCCTGGCCAGGGATTTCCTGTTATGGCCAGTCGAGCATAGCATAACATCAACCCCCAATACCGGGAGAGACGAATCCCCTCCTATCGCTCATTGCCTCCATATGAATCGGGACTGTACCCAAAAACCACCTGTTTGCACAACTCAGTAGAGCCGTGGTAGGGTGGAAATCAAAGCACAGTGGGAGACACACAAGACTCTATGACGATCTCGGGTCAACAGACTAAGCTGTACCAGTGTCACCAGAGAACTGCCATCTGACATGAGGTATAATACCATCTGGGAGTTCTTGGCGAGTCCGTTCAGTGTACCCAGTCTCCACTGAGCACCCGCATACCATCTTCGATGTCAAACACCAATGGATATGGGATCATCCATCGCCCATCGCATGGGTCGAGAAGATATGCGCTAGTCTACTCTGGAATATCGATGCCCCGTCTCGATATTCCCACGACTAGGAACATTTCAAGGATGTACTCATGGACTACCCAGGCCCCATTAGTATGATCTACATCATAGTCCTGGAAGTCGAGTACACATCCTATGGGCTTTATCAACATGTAATCAGAGAGACAGAAAGTATACATGTTAAGATAAAGTGCAACCAGATAGCGTACTATCATGTCGAGCAAGAAAGTCCTTCCTATATATGTCCCAGCATCCACTACAATATACATCCAATGTACAGTAATGGCCACTAGGGCATACATATAACTAACAATCTCCCACTTGCACTAGGGCCATCTGTAGCAGTGGTTGCAGTATCACATACTCAACCATCCCCTAAAAGTCTCTCTTTGGGAAAAAGGCCTTCGTGAGTGGATCCGCCGTGTTGTCCTCTGAGTCTACTCTCCTAACCTCGATCAACCTGGAGATCAACTATCTCCATGATCAGGTGATGCTTCCTCAGAATATGTCTGGGTCACTGATGGGACCAGGGTACCAGGGCCTAAGCCACACTTCCATTGTCATACAATGGCAGGAACCAAGTTCATCTTATGAACCAATATACACCCAAACTACCTCTTTGGTAGTATCTTCAATAGCGATGTTACCAGCCTTTATCGTCTAGTTTGCCACGGTATCTAGCTTGGAACTCTTCCAACATACCGTCCCTTTACTGAGGGTAAAGACAGTGCCTGTGACTGACAATCAGTCGTCTTTATCACCCTGGAACACTTCCAGTGATTCTTCCCAGGATCGATTGATACAATCTCACTATACCTAGTGAGAACTCTAATATCCCTTTAGATCTATCTCATAGGTCCAAAAATCAGGATTTAGGAGGTATCATCTTTATCCTATTTGGAGAATCCTTGTGATAATAGGAGATTGATCGATCGTAGTACAGGAAAATCTTTTCCTATCAAGAGTATGTTGTCTACGTACAATACGAAGATGACCACCTTACTCTCTACTACCCTTTTGTATATACAAGGTTCGTCTACCATTTTGATGAAGTCAAACACTTTGACTATCACATCAAAACAGACGTTCCAACTCCGCGATGCCTGCTTCATTATGTAAAGCAACTTGCACACGTTTCCGCTGCTCCCACTGTTTACGAAGACCTCTGGCTGTATTCTTATAGACGTTCTCTTCTAAATCAGTATTTAGAAAAGCAGTCATGGCACCCAACCGCCAGATATCGTAGTCATGGTATGTAGCCGTGGTAAGTAGGATCTGGATGGACTTAAGCATAGTCCCTGGAAAAGGTTTCATCATTATCCGTGCCTGGTTGATGAAGAAAACCTTTAACAAGTCTAGCTTTGAAAGTCTCAACTTGTCCATCTATACCAAGTAATCTTCTCAAGGTATACTTGCTCCTGATGGGGATTTAACCCTTCAGATATCGCAACCAAAGTCCATACTTTGTTGGTGTATAAGGATTCCATCTCAGATCACTAAGCATCCAGCCATTCTTACAGAGTCCCTACTCTCGATGGCCTGCTCGAAACTGGTTGGGTCATCATCTCATGATGCAATCCTCGCTCCCACTGTCATCGAGAAACCGAGGTGTCTCTCAGGTGGATGAGGAACCCTACTAGATCGGCGGAGAGGCTGAGGTTCGTCGGAAACCATTGAATCCTTTGGTTCTACCAAATTATCTGCAGTCTTGTACAGCTGGAACCTTTCCAGTTCTACAGAACTGATCTTGCCTCGATCTTGTCCGGATTTTGCTTTTGACATAGGCCGGACAATCCCAAATCTTAACTTACTTAAGAGATAGGCTTTTCCCATACCATATCTCATATGGAATGGTAGACACCGATTTGATTCGAACCTAATTCAATAGGTATGCAGCTTCTCAAGTGCATAACTCCCAAAAGGAAATAGGTAACTCAGTAATACTCATCATAGAGCACATGATATCTAATATTGTGTGATTGCTCCACCCCGATACACCGGTGTGCTGTGGTGTAGTCAGAGGAGTAATACTGAGAGAGAATCTCATTTTCCTTTAGAGTAGTCCAAGGATTCCATGCACAAGTATTCTCCTCCCTGATCTCATCATAGGACATAATACTTATACCCGGTTATTGGTTCTCTACTTCTAACTTATATTCTGTGAATACCTCAAAAGGTTCGGACTTATGTTTCAACAGGAACATATGACTGAATCTTGAGAGATTATCAGAGAATATAATGAAGTAAAAAGAACCAGTCCTGGCATGTGTAGACAGGAGACCTTCCATACATCATCATGTATCAGTCCCAAGAGTTTACTAACTCTTTCTCTGTTTCCAGTAAACAGAGCTGGTGTCATTATATCTTTGTGACATGACTGGCAAGTTTCACAAGATCTAAATTCAAACTGATTTAAATATGCATCTAAATGTAACTTCAGCTAGTCGGGTCGCATTGATATGACCTAGTCTACAATACCTCAAGAAGAATTCGTTCATTTCTGAACTCTTCCTCTTGTGTGTGTTCTGTACACGAGGAATTGTAGTTTGATTTAGAACGTCAATGCTTTTAGATAACGTGCATGAACCGATCAACTTTTGATATAGGAAATGTTCAAAACATTATCCATCAATACAAAATTATATCCTTTCTTTACTAATAAAGAGACTGATATGATTTTGTATATTAGATTCGGTATCTAATAGCATTTGTTCAGAATCAATGTATTCGTAATACAGGGTGACAGTGACCAACAGACTTGGCTGCAACACTTGCCCCGTTTTCTGTCTCATGAAACTTATCACCCGTTCTCAGTTTTTCTACCTTTTTGTAGCCCTATGTAACAGATTACATATCTGGGATCCTGATCCGGTATCATATACCCAAGATGCAGAGGATACTGAGAAACAGTTCTTTGTAATGAACACACCCGAAGGAGATGCATCATATGCACTTTCTTCGTTTGGGCGGCATAGGAATTCTGGTATTCCCTATTTCCTGCTCTGTCTTATAACAATTATAAGTTGGAGCGGGACCAACGTTCCCCAGCTCAGTATAACAAGCGGGTTCGGTCAATACATCCGTATTATTATCTTGATTAAGGCGTGATATGGTCGCTACAGGAGAGAGAGAGAAGAAAACACTCTGCGTGCGCTCTTGCAAGATCAGATTGGTTATATATTTTATCTAATCAGGATGGCTCCCACTGTTTTTATCAAATCTTCCTTCAAACCTTAAAAGGAAAGACTAGCCGGGATTAATTACACTCTACAAGTTCGCCAATCTTTCAGCCAGGCCAGTGTCGGTACTTTGAGGGAGTTTTCCCAGAGGCGTAACCCCGTTGACACATTTCTAGACACCTACTTGACCGGCTAATTGCAAAGTGCAAAACTCTCCCAGGAGTAACAATTACTCGCAGTGGGTATCGGGATCCAACTATCATATAGAAGGTATGCAATCTCATTGCAAGTTTCAACACTCGAAACTCCCGATAATGGTTTTTACCCCTAGCACCTATGACCTTGGCTAAGGTCAACAAATCATAGGTACTAGTCAAGTTATACCCGTCATTTCGTGATTAATTAGACCCACCCACATGACCCTTGGCTAAGGTCAACAAAGTCACATGACTGTCCTAACTAATCGCATCATATGCGGTGTAGGAAGACATCACTTAGCTACCGCACACTACGCCTCGGCTATGGTCGACAAACGTAGCACGAATACTAAGTACTCTACTTCCTAAAATGACGGAGGGTTGCGGCTGGTTTTTGTGAAAACCTTTAACGCTTTGAACTTGATCTCGTTGCGGAATCAAATGGTTTTTAAATGGAATGTTTTCGAGGCTTTTCTAGTTTTGCTAAAGGGGTCACTCCCGGTGAAGGGATCGTCGGCCCTTTCCTCGTCGAATGAGGTGCGGGATATATCATATATATCATTGTGCAAAGCGTAAACTATAGAAGGGATCAAAAACAAACCGATGGTTGTAGCATCTGCCAGTTATTGCTAAAGGAGTCACTCCCGGTGAAGGGTTCTCGGTCCTTTCCTCATCGAATAAGGTGCAGGATGTTCTACAAGGAACACCGCGATGCAAAGCAAGAACTGTAGCTACCTGTTTTTATTTTGAAATTCGATTCCACAACATCAATTAGGTTTATTTTCTTTCATTAATCTCATTAATGAATATCCCATCATTTAAATTACCTAAACATCACAGATAGATATGACGTACACTTATGCCATCCGCATTCGCCTCGATGTCCCCTCGTGCACCGTTAGGTTAGGTAACTAACGGCAGAGCGGGGCAGGGCTAGCGCGGGTGTAAAACATAAGTAACGTCTATATAATATATCATATATACTATATATATAATACCTGTCACAGAACATCATATGATCACATCACAGATAAATCACAGCAGAAGAAACATATGAAATATTGGATATACTAGGACGTCCGTGTTTTCAATACGAGCCAGTATAAAACACGGATTCCACGGTCATGATGAATAGCCAATCCCACACCCCTAGACCCCTACGAGAGCGGCAAGCAACCCTGCCAATTCTAGGGTTAGGAGACCCGGACTCGACTCCTCGAGTTGGTCTCCCACTGGACCCCAGAACCCGGTTACTTGTGCTCCCCTCCTTGGGTCTATCCTAGTGCAGAAAAGTAAATAATATACAAACGGTGACTACTTCCGCAACCTGGAAGTGCCCCAATAAAAGAATATTACATACAAGTTTTTTACATGAATGAAAATGAAAAACACTCATCTCACATAAAAACTCCCGGCTATTCAAACACGACGATCCAATATAACATATCCAGCAACACATAACATCACATGCCATCAACGTAAGTAAATATGCGCATCCCAATTGTCGTTGACATATAGCAACGAAACCGGCGATATCACATATTACACTTACGGTCACAGAAAAGAAAGTGTAAAACTACAACAGTTGGAATCCGCAATCTGCATAGACATCGCATGCCTAATCAAATGAAATACTTAGACATCGCATGCCTAACAATTATAAACCCCGCATTTTAGTCTCAAAATGGAAAACACTTTTCAATATAAAGTCGGGCAATTCAACAAGATTCCCGAAAAACTGATCGAATGCTCGTCGCAAACTTTAGTAGGCGGCCGCACCCCTGATACCGTCGGCGAAGTGCACCAAGGCGGAACACCGCTACCGCGAGCACCCGAACGGATGCTTTCGGCGATGGGGTTCTCCTACAGTCACTTGGTCGGGGCTATGGGGTGAGGCTGTCTATTAAGTTTACCCGGCGAGTATCCGCGTACGCTACGTGATTGCAACGGAATTTTCATCACATCAAAATTCCGTGGCAACCGATCACTTGAGACTAAATTGCTATGTTTATAACATTCATCCAGTCATCACATAACTATTTCCGAATTCCAAGTATTGTATCACATTCCGGATAAATAGAAAATGTTAAACTTTCCGATCGAACAATCGAACACCCAAGTTTTCCCGATACAATCCAACACATGAAATAAGTCTAACAACATTCAGTTCGTGCCCCAGTACCAACGGTCCAGCCGTAGAAGGGTCAAGCCAACGCCTCACATGTGGCACGTCGTACTGTCCTAAACCCGAAGGTTCAAAGGGCAGTTCAAGACGGTCACATAATCGAGTTAAGGTTTGTTCTCTTCTAGAGGGTCCATCGTGTTACTTGCACTACTTAGAACGTCGTTAAACTACGGAAAAATCCAACACTTGGAAATTTCCCGGCAGGGGAAAAGGTGGGTATTTATGTCCGGTCGAAATTTTTAACATATTCTAAAATATCCGAAAAACACATAGACAAAATTAGACAATCCAATCGAATGTACGAACTCCCAATACAACCCAAAAAACTCAACTCTTGATTTCAGATAAAACAAAATTCCCAGGAAAACCAGCACTGAAAAATAGGAGTTACTGTGCAAAATTCAATGGCAGATAAGACAAAAGTGCGGCGGAAGGGCCGCATTAGCACGTTAATGCCGCGGTTCCGCCGCACTTTAGAAAGATCATTAGGTAATTTTTGCATCGTAATTCTTAGATTTACCTGCTTGTTTTTGTGCATATTTTTAATTTGCAAAAATCCACATTTTACAAAAATATCCAGAGAGCATTTTAAAGTCGGGGTTTCGGGTCGATCGGACTTCTAACTCCTTCTACGCATCGCCTAAGGCTCTAGCTAGGCTCTGATACCCCTGTAGGGTTCCTAGGCACTCTAGTGAAGTCTCACAAGTGATCAAACATGCACAAATCTAATTTTACGGGTGCCTACAAACCCGACTACGGATCGTTTACTAGATATTTAGGCGAAAACATAAACTAGTTAACATTTTAACTAAGGGAACGGATATACAACCTTTGTAGATCCGGTCCACCACCTCCACGGCTCCGCAATGAAGTCTCCTCGCTGTCCAAATCATGTCTTGGGCTCTAGCGTCGGCATCATCGAAGAATGGGCGGGCTTGATCGTCGGTTCGATGCCGAAGATGATCTACGTCGAGGCATCGCTAGAACAAGCTCCAACTTCACCAAGTCGAAAAAAAACTTGTGAAGGAAACACCCTATACTACTTGGCAAGAGGTAGAGGATGAAGAAATAGGAAGTGGGTAAACTTTAGTTTTGGATTTCTCACTAGACTTCATGACTTGCCATTGAAGTAGCAAGCTTTCTTCAATGTTGAAGAAGATGAAGAAGAAGAAGAAGATATGATAACTTAAAAAAAATTGAAAAGAAAATACAATACTTATCATATCTTTGACCATGGTTTAGTGTAGAGACTTAACTTAGGTTAGATGAGTGGTTAGGGTTAGGCATGAGACAAGAATGGTGACTAAAACAATGCTACATGAATCTTCAACTAAAAACAAAAATAGCCACCATTCATTTCTCATTTTCTTTTTCTTTTGAAATAAATAAAATAAAAAGATAAATGAATAAGTTGAAACCCTAATCACTAACTAACTATGGTTTAATACTTTACATAAAACCAAACAAGAATGTATCATCAAACATGATACAATCATGTGCACAAAGAAATATATCACATATACAACTTGCACAATTCAAGTGAGAAAATCCTTTTAAAGTGAACCAATACTAGTTAATGCAAAGTAATATATCAAATATATAATTATACATTAAATCATTAAATCAACACTTGATTCAATGATCCGGTCATGTCGCATATAACCGGCCAGTATCCTATGTATCGGCTTATCGAATCAATCCTTGATTCGATAACTAGGTTATATCGCATACAACCAATCGATACATTCATCGCGAGAATGGAATACGGTATCACATACACGCATTATTCTCGGTCCCGCACATATCTCATATGCGCTCCTATTTCGTTTCGCTTGAGCCAGGAAACCTCTGTGTAGGACTCTAAAGACTCGTCAATACACCGGCAGCAGATGATGATCATATCAAACACCCACAAGCCGCAAGCGGTCTGCCAAACGTAACGGCCACCCGGGTATTGAGCGATCAGAAGATCGACGAGCAAGCCCACTCACACTCCTGCGAATCCGACCAGTAACACTACCGTATAGTCCGGTCTGTTCGTCTGATATGTCGCATATCTCGCCTAGGGGTGGTAAACGTCAGACCCCAATAGCTCGATAAGTCATGCCGACGTAAGGTCCATAACATTCGTGAAACTACTGATAACACTTACCAGTATATCACTGCAACCCTGGCCAGGGATTTCCTGTTATGGCCAGTCGAGCATAGCATAACATCAACCCCCAATACCGGGAGAGACGAATCCCCTCCTATCGCTCATTGCCTCCATATGAATCGGGACTGTACCCAAAAACCACCTGTTTGCACAACTCAGTAGAGCCGTGGTAGGGTGGAAATCAAAGCACAGTGGGAGACACACAAGACTCTATGACGATCTCGGGTCAACAGACTAAGCTGTACCAGTGTCACCAGAGAACTGCCATCTGACGTGAGGTATAATACCATCTGGGAGTTCTCGGCGAGTCCGTTCAGTGTACCCAGTCTCCACTGAGCACCCGCATACCATATTCGATGTCAAACACCAATGGATATGGGATCATCCATCGCCCATCGCATGGGTCGAGAAGATATGCGCTAGTCTACTCTGGAATATCGATGCCCCGTCTCGATATTCCCTCGACTAGGAACATTTCAAGGATGTACTCATGGACTACCCAGGCCCCACTAGTATGATCTACATCATAGTCCTGGAAGTCGAGTACACATCCTATGGGCTTTATCAACATGTAATCAGAGTGACAGAAAGTATACATGTTAAGATAAAATGCAACCAGATAGCGTACTATCATGTCGAGCAAGAAAGTCCTTCCTATATATGTCCCAGCATCCACTACAATATACATCCAATGTACAGTAAAGGCCTCTAGGGCATACATATAACTAACAATACATATAACTAACAATCTCCCACTTGCACTAGGGCCATCAGATTGGTTATATATTTTATCTAATCAGGATGGCTCCCACTGTTTTATATTTTACCTAACCTAAGACAAAAATTTCCCGACAGTGCAAGTGGGAGATTGTTAGTTATATGTATGCCCTAGAGGCCATTACTGTACATTGGATGTATATTGTAGTGGATGCTGGGACATATATAGGAAGGACTTTCTTGCTCGACATGATAGTACGCTATCTGGTTGCACTTTATCTTAACATGTATACTTTCTGTCTCTCTGATTACATGTTGATAAAGCCCTTAGGATGTGTACTGGACTTCCAGGACTGTGATGCAGATCATACTAGTAGGGCCTGGATAGTCTATGAGTACATCCTTGAAATGTTCCTAGTCGAGGGAATATCGAGACGGGGCATCGATATTCCAGAGTAGACTAGCGTATATCTTCTCGACCCATGCGATGGGCGATGGATGATCCCATATCCATTGGTGTTTGACAACGGAGATGGTATGCGGGTGCTCGGTGGAGACTGGGTACACTGAACGGACTCGCCGAGAACTCCCAGATGGTATTATACCTCACGTCAGATGGCAGTTCTCTGGTGACACTGGTACAGCTTAGTCTGTTGACCCGAGATCGTCATAGTGTCTTGTGTGTCTCCCACTGTGCTTTGATTTCCACCCTAGCACGGCTCTACTGAGTCGTGCAAACAGGTGGTTTTTGGGTACAGTCCCGATTCACATGGAGGCAATGAGCGATAGGAGGGGATTCGTCTCTCCCGGTATTGGGGGTTGATGTTGTGCTATGCTCGACTGGCCATAACAGGAAATCTCTGGCCAGGGTTGCTGTGATATACTGGTAAGAGTTATCAGTAGTTTCATGAATGTTATGGACCTCAAGTCGGCATGACTTATCGAGCTATTGGGGTCTGACGTTTACCACCCCTAGGCGAGATATGCGACATATCAGACGAACAGACCGGACCGTACGGTAAGTGTTACTGGTTGGATTCGCAGGAGTCTGAGCGGGCTTGCTCGTCGATCTTCTGATCGCTCAATACCCGGGTGGCCGTTACGTTTAGCAGACCGCTTGCGGCTTGTGGGTGTTTGATATGATCATCATCTGCTGCCGGCGTATTGACGAGTCTTTAGAGTCCTACACAGAGGTTTCCTAGTTCAAGCGAAACGAAATAGGAGCGCATATGAGATATGTGCGGGACCGAGAATAATTCGTGTATGTGATACCGTATTTCATTCTCGCGACGAATGTATCGATTGGTTATATGCGATATAACCTAGTTATCGAATCAAGGATTGATTCGATAAGCCGATACATTGGATACTAGCCGGTTATATTCGACATGACCGGATCATTGAATCAAGTGTTGATTTAATGATTTAATGTATAATTATATATTTGATATATTTCTTTGCATTAACTAGTATTGGTTCACTTTAAATGGATTCACTCACTTAGTTTGTGCACATTGCATATGTGATATATTTTGTGCACATGATTGTATCATGTTTGATGATACTTGCAAGCTAGGGTTAGTGTAAAGAATTTGACCATGGTTAAGATTAAGATTAGGGTTTTCTTTTTCTTATTTATTAACTTATTTATTTTGGAAAAAGAAAATGATAAAGAAAATGAAATGGTGGCTTATTTTGTTTGTAGTTGAAGTTTCTTGAAACTTTAACTAAGTAACCATTTTGTCTTCTTTCTTAACCCTAACTCTTCAAATTAACCTTAGTCAATTCTCTACACCTAACTAAGGTTAATGATATGATAAGTATTATATTTTCTTTTCTTTTTAAAAAAGTTATCATATCATCTTCTTCTTCTTCATCTTCTTTCTCCATGAAAAAAGCTTGCTACATCAATGATGATTGATGAAAAAGTGTGTGAAATCCAAATCTAAAGTCAACCCAACTCCTATTTCTTCATCCTCTACCTCTTGCCAAGTAGTATAGGGTGTTTCCTTCACAAGTTTTCCCGACTTGGTGAAGTTGGAGCTTGTTCTTGCGATGCCTCGACGTAGATCATCTTCGGCATCGAACCGACGATCAATCCCGCTCATTCTTCGACGAAGCCGACGCTAAAGCCCGGGAGTTCACTTGGACAGCGGAGGCACTTCGTTGCGGAGCTATGGAGGTGGACAAATGGATCTACAAAGGTTGTATTTCCGTTATCTTATAGTTTAGTTGTAAACTAGCTTGCTTGCTTTGCCTATACTTCTAGCCAACGATCCGTTCTAGGTTTCCTCGGCACCGTAATTTTTATAAATTGGCATGTTTGATCACTTGTGAGACTTCACTAGAGTGCCTAGGAACCCTACAGTGGTATCAGAGATTTTGTATATAGGATATGATCATTAATAAATAAATAGGAGTATAGGCAAACGAAATAGGAGTCTGAGCGGATGTGAATATATAGATAAGTATATAGGATTTGATATGATCATTAAATCATATCAAACCCTACAATAAATCTCATTAATAAATAGGAGTCTGAGTGGGCTTGCTCGTCGATCTTCTGATCGCTCAATACCCGGGTGGCCGTTACGTTTAGCAGACCGCTTGCGGCTTGTGGGTGTTTGATATGATCATCATCTGCTGCCGGCGTATTGACGAGTCTTTAGAGTCCTACACAGAGGTTTCCTAGTTCAAGCGAAACGAAATAGGAGCGCATATGAGATATGTGCGGGACCGAGAATAATTCGTGTATGTGATACCGTATTTCATTCTCGCGACGAATGTATCGATTGGTTATATGCGATATAACCTAGTTATCGAATCAAGGATTGATTCGATAAGCCGATACATTGGATACTAGCCGGTTATATTCGACATGACCGGATCATTGAATCAAGTGATGATTTAATGATTTAATGTATAATTATATATTTGATATATTTCTTTGCATTAACTAGTATTGGTTCACTTTAAATGGATTCACTCACTTAGTTTGTGCACATTGCATATGTGATATATTTTGTGCACATGATTGTATCATGTTTGATGATACATGCAAGCTAAGGTTAGTGTAAAGAATTTGACCATGGTTAAGATTAAGATTAGGGTTTTCTTTTTCTTATTTATTAATTTATTTATTTTGGAAAAAGAAAATGATAAAGAAAATGAAATGGTGGCTTATTTTGTTTGTAGTTGAAGTTTCTTGAAACTTTGACTAAGTAACCATTTTGTCTTCTTTCTTAACCATAACTCTTCAAATTAACCTTAGTCAATTCTCTACACCTAACTAAGGTTAATGATATGATAAGTATTATATTTTCTTTTCTTTTTAAAAAAAGGTTATCATATCATCTTCTTCTTCTTCAACTTCTTTCTCCATAAAAAAAGCTTGCTACATCAATGGTGATTGATGAGAAAGTGTGTGAAATCCAAATCTAAAGTCAACCCAACTCCTATTTCTTCATCCTCTACCTCTTGCCAAGTAGTATAGGGTGTTTCCTGTTGGAGATAGTGCCCTCAGAGTCAATTATTAGGTCACAGTTACGTGATTGTAATGATTGAGGGAGGACCTATCCCGGTAGGACAGTCTTACTCGAGATGATAGTATGCTATCTGGTTTACATTTATCATCGTGTACTGTTTTAGGTGACATGACACGTCGCTATTACACGTTGATAGAGCCCCTAGGATTCTTGCTTGACCACCAGCAGTATGAGGGCGATCATATAAGTGGGAGCTGGGGTCTACAAGCATATCCTTAAAAGGTCCCTAGTCGTGGGAGTTTCGAGACTGGGCATCGATACTCCATTAGTAGACTAGTGTATACAGTCGAGACCCCGACGACGGGCGGTGGCCGGTCTCACAAGCCACTGGTGTCAGTTGGATCACCTAAGATGTATACAGGTGCTCATTGGGTTATGAGTACACCGGACAGGACTCGCCGGGAACATGCTAGTTGGTCATATACCAGACGTCAGATGGCAGTTCCCTGGTGACATGTGTGTAGGTTAGTTCATCGACCTGGGGATCGTCATTTGTCTCGTGTGAGTTCCCACTGTACTTTGATTACTACCCTACCACGGCTCAAAGGAGTCGTGCAAACAGGTTTTAGTTGGGTGCAGTCCCGAGCCACATGGAGGCAGTGAGCGTATCTTCAGGGGTTCGTCTCTCCCGGTGTTGGGGGTGAGGTCGTGCTGTGTCTAGGAGAGCCATTACACGAAGCCCTCGGCCGAGGCAAGGAGATTTACTGGTAGGTATTCCAGTAGTATCTCAGGGTGTTCTGGGCTACACTCCGACACGACTTGTACCGCTTTTGGGGGTCTGACTTTTACCAACCCCCTAGGCCCGCCATGCGATGCTCATAGACGAACGGACCGGACTGCACGGATATTGTCACTGACAGGCTCAGTTGGGTGTCGGGGTGAGCTTCCTCATCGACGTCCCTTTTGGTCAATAGCTGGTGGCCCGTCACGTATTGGCATATACCTCTGACGTGCTAGTGGTTAAATCCACAGCCATAGTATTGACGAGTCTTTAGAGTCCACCACACTTACAGTTACTCAGCTTTCGGGCGAAAGGTTGTAGAAGCCGTATGGAGATATGGCAAGGTCCGATCAGATACGTGCGGTATTGCACGGATCAGGATCGGACAGTTTGTACTATAGGCCGTATGGTTATATGGCAGGGTTCGATCACATACGTGCGGTATTGCGCGGATCAGGATCGAACGGATATTACTGGCCGGCTTTGGTATAAGCCGGATCCTAATATAGTACAGTGTAGATTTTGTCTCATTGCATTTGTATTTCGGTCGGAATACAAATGCGGGTGTGTATGCACAGTATCGGGGTTTTCCTGTAATTTATTACGGGACCAGTTTTTGGAGTTGCCAGTTTGCTTTCCGTTTCGGCCGATTTCCATTGTTCCGTTCATTGGCCGAAGATTGGTGGAGGAGGGCTTATTTGCATTGTTGCAAATAGGCATTTGTGGAAGGGGGTCTTTGCATTTTGTTGTATCATGATAGCACCCTCCTTTGACTTGCTTGACTTCATACTTCATGATGGCTTGACTTTGTTAGCATCATGGTTGTTGATGATGGTTGTGGTTGTGTGTGGTTTTTGCTTATGATCATATTCTTTCTTGATGCCCTCTTGCATCATTGCTTCCACCCACCCCTTGACCTTGCTCTCTCTTTCTCTCTCCAATCACACAAAGGGGGTGTGGGCCGGCCATTCCAAGAGAGGGAATGGGATTCTTTTTTTTGATGTGTGGAGAAAAATATGATACATTCCTTCTTGAGTATGCTCCATTTTTCTCACCTCTCTCCAAGCTCTCTTTTCCTTCACCAATGGCAACCTCCACTACCCCAAAATGAGACACAAGTTCTACTACACATTCTACAGCGAATCTTGGGCACGTCGAGTAGCCGGCTTCGTGCCCGAGTTTCCTCGGCATTGAGGTGGGAGCCCGTAAACGATGTAGGCAACGTGGTGCACTTCCGGCGACGAGGAGGAGACGGACGGAGATCCCGCGAGGAGATCGGATTGGAGATGAAGACCGGAGGACTTGGATCGTCGGTATATCTCTTTCCCATCTTCTAGTTTGCTTAGACTTGTTAATGGTAACGATCCGGGTTATAGTGCGCGGTGGTGCCGGTTTGCTAAGTCCGCAAATTTTAAGTTATTCACCGCTTCCGCATTCCGGCGTCGGATTGACGGCCGGGGCGCCGCCGTGCACTTACAGTGGTATCAGAGCCTCGCCATTAACTTAGTCTAGCTTTGTGTAATGTGTTTGCATTTCCGATCGATCAAAAAGTCCAAAAACCCGTATTTTGTCGCATCAGTTTTCTGTTGGAAATTTTTAGTGTCGAAAAATTTTTCAGCTTGTCTCAGAGTGATGCGCAGGGAGTTCTAAGACTACTGAAAAAATTTGGTAAAGTGATCCTACCATTCGACCGCGGAAGGGCGGCTTTAGCCCCTCATTGGCCGCGCTTCCGCCGCGGAAATGAGGTTTCACTTCACCAATTTCTTTAAGTGGGCTTGTGGGCTTATTTTAGGGGTTTTGGGATATTAAAATTGGGCTAATTGTTTCTGTGAGTGCTACAGTTTTCTTTGGGGCCCACTTGTTAATTGTTTGATCAATCGGAAAATTTCAAACACATTTTTCACAGTATTTACATTATATCTGCGACCGTGAATGTCACTCGATCGGTAAATCCGGTCTAACTGCTATAGCCCGGTTAGACGGATTTGCGAACGTGACTTTCACGTTGATGTTCTATGTATTTGCTGTGATGTTGCGGATAGGTCGGAGGGGATAGCCTGGATGCAATGCTAGTACAGTTTTTGTGGTATTATGTACATTTGATATTGCGGGGCGAGCGTCCGACATGTGGACTGCCGTCACTGCCTGTTTGTATTATTATTTTGGGGCACGACCTGGTTGCGGTCGATGTACCCGGTGTATGTATATTTTACTTTCTGTACTAGGATTGCCCCGCGGAGGGGTGCACGGATAGCCGGGTTCTAGAAGGCAACAAGCCCGCATCTCATGGCATTGGGACGCAGGGGGCTTCACTCTAGGATTGGCGGGCTATTCGCCGCACTCGTAGGGGGTACAGGTTGACCCAGGAGGGGTGCCCAAGTTACCGGATTCCGTGAAGTGCTGGGTGGTCCATTCACGGCGCTGAAGGGGGCTGCCTTGCTTCAGGTTTTGGCGGGTGACTTGCCGCGCCCGTAGGGGTCTAGGTTTTCATTGCGCAGGCTATCCACATGACCAGGGGAACGTCGGGTTTCATTAGTGGCTCTGTGAAACCCGGGGATCCCAGATATCTGCATTGTTTCTGTGATGCTGTTCATTCTCTGTGATGTTGCATTTCTTTCACGCCTTGAGCGAAATATAATATATTGGTATATATATTAGTAGATGTTGTATATGTTTTGCATCCGCGCTAGTCCAGTCCCCGCTCTGTCGTTAGTAAGCTAACCTAACGGGTAATGACGGGACCCAGTGGCGAATGCGGATGGCATATACGTACATCAGTATATTTTCGTTCTTTTTGGTGTGATCAATTAATGGGACTGCATTGATTCGGATCAATGCAAGTTAAAAACAAACCTAATCTGATGTTGTTGGAACACTTTTCAAAAAGCTGTTATTGCAAGGACGTTCACTTTTGTTTTGCATCGTGATATTCAGTTGGAATATCCTGCTCCTCAGTCGACGAGGCAAGGGCCGAGATCCCTTCACCGGGAGTGACCCCTTGGACAGAAGTTTGCGTCAGGGCATTAACTTCACTATAGCCGATTACTTTTGCTTTGCATCGCGGTATTCATTTGGAATATCCTGCACCCCATTCTACGGGGAAACAGCCGAGATCCCTTCACCTGGAGTGACCTCTTTAGCAACGGTTTTCGTCACTATATTTTTAAAAAGCTATCCATTCCTTCGACGATATCAAGTTCATTACGTTAAAGGTTTTCGCCAGAAACCATTCGTAGCCCTCCGTCGTTTCATATGGGTGGTCAATAGTATTCAAGCTGTGTTTGTTGGCCTTAGTCAAGGCACAGTGTTTGGTAGCTATTGGGTGTTCATATGCTGCATAGATAGATGCGTTGGTTTGGGACAGTCGTATAGCCTTGTTGGCCCTAGTCAAGGGCTTGTACGGGTGGGTTCAAATCAACCTGGATAATGACGGGTAGAACTTGACATGTGACTTATGATTTGTTGGCCTTAGTCAAGGTCATAAGAGCATGGGGTAAAAATCCACATCGGGAATTTCAAAAGTACTGAAACTTGCCAGATATGCGCATACCTTCTGGAGTGTGATACCGTGGGCGGATTCCGTCACGTTGTCATGCGATGAGAGTTGGATCCCGATTCCCACTGATGAGTTGGTTTACTCCTCGGGTGATCCCGACTAATTCTTCTTTCAGGTTTGGAGGAGAATTTGAGGTACAGTGGGAGGTTTCCAGATTAGATAAATTGGTAACCATTCTGATCTAGGATAGAGTGCACGCTGAGTGTTTCTTCTCTCTCTCTCTGGCAGCGACCATTGACCCGACCCTAAGACTATGACTCAGTGATCAAGTTGACCGAACCTTCTTAAACACCGGCTTTTGGATTGTCAGAGTTGCAAACCTCACTGCCACTCCTACTTTTACCCTTTTCTCCAGGACACCCCGTGTTACTACGAACGTCCACTTCCATTGGACAAAACCATCGTATGGTTAGATACGAACTCGAAAGAATTTATTCGAGGATGGTTTCCGGTTCTGGAGAAAACGGATAGGATTATTCAGTTGTCTTTTCCTTTTACCCTCTCTCAGGTTACGAGTACTCCTTGGTTTAGGGGTAGTACACCTATTACGCAAATTGGATTGTCTTCTTCCAAACCTTAGGCTGGTGCCGACCGGTAGGGAATGAAGAAAACCAATTAGCATAACAATGGTGTACAGAAGGTATTAAGTTCAGACAAAGCAAGGGATTAGTAAGAGGGCAAAGTAAATTGCAACAGATATTCACGACCAAACCAAATACTTCGTTACCACTCCCTCATCACCTTTGTATTTCTCCAGGACACTCCGTATCACTACGAAGATCCACAGTTTATTGGATAATCCATCGTATGGTGATATACGAACTCGAAAGGAACTTGTTCCAGTTCGGGGATGGATCCTGGTTCAGGAGAAATAGGAATAAAGTACATTCAGGTGTCTTTTATCTTCACCTTCTCTCGCGTTGCGAGTGCTCCTAGGATTAGGACAGTACACCCTTTATGCTTTTTGGATAGTCTTCTTCCAAACCATAGGCTGGTGCCGAACGGTAGGGAAGGAAGAAAACCATTTGGCTTAAAGGGGTGTACAGAAGGTAAAGACTAAAGACATATGAAGGGATTTGGAGAGGTGGCAAAGAATTACAAGGTTACAGACGTGAATATGGAAGAGGCATTACTAAGAATACAGGAATACCCCATCGAAACATTTCAATGTTTCAGTTTCACTGTGTACTGTTAAAGGAAAACTGATTTCCCGATTAGACGCTTACTCCAGGGTATGTATTTACCAGGTATGATTCTCACATCTGTATGGTTTTACAGATGATGAGTGGGAGTAAATTATTGGGAATTGGGTGATCATCCTCATTATATCGGGATTCGTTGTAATCGGTGATATTTGAGGAAGTCACCTGGGCTGTTTGCCGGTCGGCAAATATTTGGTTTTGAATATCCGCTTTTATGCACAAATTTCAAATTGATATATCTGTACGTCTATTTTCATAGAGTGAGATATATCTTTCTGAAATTATGTCTACGACATTTACCTATATCAGTGGATGATTAGGTAAGGAGCATTGAACAGCGGTGTAATTCTTCTTAACCATAAGTACAGTTTTCAACCTACGACACACAGTGAATGAGTTATCAGACTCAAGGGACTTATACAGAGTATTGTATATTGTCCAGGGTCCATCAGGACAGAGGGGTTGGTCCTCGTACTATATTCGGTTTACTTATGACTTCTCTAGTTTTTAGACAGGTGTTTCGTGGAAACACAGGGTCCGAATTTTGAGAAGTTATAGGTATTTGAATAGAGTAGAGAACCAGGTGTAGCAAGTATCGGGATTCTTCAAAGTGATCGAAGATGTAGATACTTGTGTATGGTGTTCAGATGATAGTAATGATTAAGAGAAATTGTTTCTCTTTCAGGTTACTCATAATTGGAAGCATTCCTAAGTTGAGTAACGCTGATCGGCCTCCTTCCATTTAGTTGACATGCACTGGGGACAGCTGCATGATTTGAATCTGGTTCAATTAAATCAGTGCCTCTGTTTCTATATTGGATATAGAACAGTTCATATCTTAACGATGTTAAGGTACGGGGAGTTGTCCGGTTTATGATTAAAACCAGACACTGAACAACTCAAGGCACGTTTCTGTAATGGCTGTTTGTGGGTTGACCCAGGCTATGACGCGGGTTGACTTTCTACCATCTGGATGAACAATAGCAATATTGTTCTAGACTCGCCACAGTTTTATTAAAAATGGATTTTTTTTTTCAGAAAACAGTAGTGGGAGTATGGTGGAACTGGGAGTGATTCCAGAACCGCAAACGATTACTGAAGATTTGATAAGGAACCTAAAGATTCAATCTGGATTGACATTCCATTGGCCACTCCGCAGATAAGGTGGGTAACTTCAGGCACCCGAGAGGTACTACGGTAGCCTCAAGGACGGTGACAGGGAAGTTCTTGTTTACCCACAATTACCATTGCTGTTGTTCCAGGCTACGAGACCCGGCGGGAGGATGAGTATAGCGTCGTTCTAAACTAGTTTTAGAAGTGCACGTGTATATGACTCTGCCAGAGGGTTGTCGTAGTCAGTGGGAGCAGCGGAATCATTGGTGGACAGGTAGCTTATGTCTATTTATAGACTAAAGCAGATATAGCGGAGATAGATCATCTATTTCTGACGTGACAGTCATGGGTTTGACTTCATCAGAATAGGGGATGGATCTGTTGAGAAGGTAGTAGGGTGTGATATCCTGGTATTTGGATGACATACACAGAGTAGGAAAAGAAACTCCTACACTACGATCGGTTATACTTTGGTCGTCACACAGTGGTTTCCCCACAAAGGAAATGGATTTTGTATCAGACATATTGGTTACTGGATCTATGGTATTAGATCTAGATTTGGGTGGTTTCTCAATCAGGGTACTTGACAGCATTCTAAAAGTATTTAGGATGGACGACTCCTGGCACGGTAGTGTACCTGCAGGTGATGGAGTCACCCTCTCTGAAGCTGTCTTACAGACTAAAGGGGAGAGGGATGTGCATGATTGGCAGATCACTTGCTTAGGCAATTGAGTCAATAATGAGATGTCAAGTACCACACCAGATGTTGTTCTTGCACTAGATGCAATAAGTTGACATTAATCCAATCCTGGAGAAACAGTCGGAAGCAGTTTTAGAACATAAGTGGATGTTCTAGGGATATGATAACGACAGCCTCATTCAGGAGACAGTTATCATTCCAGGCATCCAAGGTGACATGGACGACAAGGAGGTTGTCAGAGCTATAGTTTTCCTTCTGATGAGGGGCAGTATTTTGGACAGGTGGTCCAGGGCAATACTGAGGGAGGCATGGCTCAGGATACTGATTAAGTTCAGTTGACGATACAGTCTAAGAAGTTTGGATTTGGAGTTCATTTATGAGCTATGTCCCATCAGACATCCAGGCACATTCTAAGACAGGTATTGCTCATTTCGGGAGATGGGTTTCTCCGCGAACTTGAGATATAGAGAGACAAAGGAAGAAACAACTATGCGGATCCACTCACTGAGGCTATTCCTCGAACGCAATAGTTTCGCAAACGAGCTTTGTGAGACTGACTAGTAGAGGAGTTGGATGTTCGGTATCACACGGGCTGTGAGTATGCGACATCGCAATAATTAGCCTTGAGTGCAAGTGGGAGATTGTTGGAGATAGTTCCCTCAGAGTCAATTATTAGGTCACAGGTACGTGATTGTAATGATTGAGGGAGGACCTATCCCGGTAGGACAGTCTTACTCAAGATGATAGTATGCTATATGGTTTACCTTTATCATCGTGTACTGTTTTAGGTGACATGACACGTCGCTATTACACGTTGATAGAGCCCCTAGGATTCTTGCTTGACCACCAGCAGTATGAGGGCGATCATATAAGTGGGAGCTGGGGTCTACAAGCATATCCTTAAAAGGTCCCTAGTCGTGGGAGTTTCGAGACTGGGCATCGATACTCCATTAGTAGACTAGTGTATACAGTCGAGACCCCGACGAGGGGCGGTGGCCGGTCTCACAAGCCACTGGTGTCAGTTGGATCACCTAAGATGTATACAGGTGCTCATTGGGTTATGAGTACACCGGACAGGACTCGCCGGGAACATGCTAGTTGGTCATATACCAGACGTCAGATGGCAGTTCCCTGGTGACATGTGTGCAGGTTAGTTCATCGACCTGGGGATCGTCATTTGTCTCGTGTGAGTTCCCACTGTACTTTGATTACTACCCTACCACGGCTCAAAGGAGTCGTGCAAACAGGTTTTAGTTGGGTGCAGTCCCGAGCCACATGGAGGCAGTGAGCGTATCTTCAGGGGTTCGTCTCTCCCGGTGTTGGGGGTGAGGTCGTGCTGTGTCTAGGAGAGCCATTACACGAAGCCCTCGGCCGAGGCAAGGAGATTTATTGGTAGGTATTCCAGTAGTATCTCAGGGTGTTCTGGGCTACACTCCGACACGACTTGTACCGCTTTTGGGGGTCTGACTTTTACCAACCCCCTAGGCCCGCCATGCGATGCTCATAGACGAACGGACCGGACTGCACGGATATTGTCACTGACAGGCTCAGTTGGGTGTCGGGGTGAGCTTCCTCATCGACGTCCCTTTTGGTCAATAGCTGGTGGCCCGTCACGTATTGGCATATACCTCTGACGTGCTAGTGGTTAAATCCACAGCCATAGTATTGACGAGTCTTTAGAGTCCACCACACTTACAGTTACTCAGCTTTCGGGCGAAAGGTTGTAGAAGCCGTATGGAGATATGGCAAGGTCCGATCAGATACGTGCGGTATTGCACGGATCAGGATCGGACAGTTTGTACTATAGGCCGTATGGTTATATGGCAGGGTTCGATCACATACGTGCGGTATTGCACGGATCAGGATCGAACGGATATTACTGGCCGGCTTTGGTAAAAGCCGGATCCTAATATAGTACAGTGTAGATTTTGTCTCATTGCATTTGTATTTCGGTCGGAATACAAATGCGGGTGTGTATGCACAGTATCGGGGTTTTCCTGTAATTTATTACGGGACCAGTTTTTGGAGTTGCCAGTTTGCTTTCCGTTTCGGCCGATTTCCATTGTTCCGTTCATTGGCCGAAGATTGGTGGAGGAGGGCTTATTTGCATTGTAGCAAATAGGCATTTGTGGAAGGGGGTCTTTGCATTTTGTTGTATCATGATAGCACCCTCCTTTGACTTGCTTGACTTCATACTTCATGATGGCTTGACTTTGTTAGCATCATGGTTGTTGATGATGGTTGTGGTTGTGTGTGGTTTTTGCTTATGATCATATTCTTTCTTGATGCCCTCTTGCATCATTGCTTCCACCCATCCCTTGACCTTGCTCTCTCTTTCTCTCTCCAATCACACAAAGGGGGTGTGGGCCGGCCATTCCAAGAGAGGGAATGGGATTCTTTTTTTTGATGTGTCGAGAAAAATATGATACATTCCTTCTTGAGTATGCTCCATTTTTCTCACCTCTCTCCAAGCTCTCTTTTCCTTCACCAATAGCAACCTCCACTACCCCAAAATGAGACACAAGTTCTACTACACATTCTACAGCGAATCTTGGGCACGTCGAGTAGCCGGCTTCGTGCCCGAGTTGCCTCGGCATTGAGGTGGGAGCCCGTAAACGATGTAGGCAACGTGGTGCACTTCCGGCGACGAGGAGGAGACGGACGGAGATCCCGCGAGGAGATCGGATTGGAGATGAAGACCGGAGGACTTGGATCGTTGGTATATCTCTTTCCCATCTTCTAGTTTGCTTAGACTTGTTAATGGTAACGATCCGGGTTATAGTGCGCGGTGGTGCCGGTTTGCTAAGTCCGCAAATTTTAAGTTATTCACCGCTTCCGCATTCCGGCGTCGGATTGACGGCCGGGGCGCCGCCGTGCACTTACATTTCCTTCACAAGTTTTCCCGACTTGGTGAAGTTGGAGCTTGTTCTTGCGACGCCTCGACGTAGATCATCTGGACCGGATCTACAAAGTCGGGTTTGTATCGGCTCATTCTTCGACGAAGCCGACGCTAGAGCCCGGGAGTTCACTTGGACAGCGGAGGCACTTCGTTGCGGAGCTATGGAGGTGGAAAAACGGATCTACAAAGGTTGTATTTCCGTTATCTTATAGTTTAGTTGTAAACTAGGTTGCTTGCTTTGCCTATACTTCTAGCCAACGATCCGTTCTAAGTTTCCTCGGCACCGTAATTTTTATAAATTGGCATGTTTGATCACTTGTGAGACTTCACTAGAGTACCTAGGAACCCTACAGTGGTATCAGAGCCTAGCTAAAGCCTTAGGCGATGCGTAGACGGAGTTAGAAGTCCGATCGACCCGAAACCCCGACTTTAAAATGCTCTCTGGACATTTTTGTAAAATGTGGATTTTTGCAAATTAAAAATATGCAGAAAAACAAGCAGGTAAATCTAAGAATTACGATGCAAAAATTACCAAATGATCTTTCTAAAGTGCGGCGGAACCGCGGCATTAGCGTGCTAATGCGGCCCTTCCGCTGCACTTTTGTCTTATCTGCCATTGAATTTTGCACAGTAACTCCTATTTTTCAGTGCTGATTTTCCTGGGAATTTTTAATCTGAAATCAAGAGTTGAGTATTTTGGGTTGTATTGGGAGTTCATACATTCGATCGGATTGTCAAACTTTGTCTATGTGTCGTTCCGGATAATTTTTTGAATATGTTAAAAAGTTCGACCGGATATAAATACCCAATTTTTTCCCTGTCGGGAAATTTCCAAGTGTTGGATATTTCTGTAGTTTAATCACGTTCTAAGTAGTGCAAGTAACACGATGGTCCCTCTAGAAGACAACAAACCTTAACTCGATGATGTGACCGTCTTGAACTACCCTTTGAACCTTCGGGTTTGGGGCAGTACGGCGTGCCATATGTGAGGCGTTGGCTTGACCCTTCTACGGCTGGACCGTTGGTACTGATGCACGAACTGAATGTTTTTAGACTTGTTTCATGTGTTGATCTGTATCGGGAAAACTTGGGTGTTCGATTGTTCGATCGAAAAGTTTAGCATTTTCTATTTATCCGGAATGTGATACAATAATTGGAATTCACAAATAGTTATGAGATAACGGAATGAATATTATAAACATAGCAGTTTAGTCTCACTTGATCGGTTGCCACGGAATTTTGATGTGATCAAAAGTCCGTTGCAATCACGTTGTGAACGCGGATACTCGCCGGTAAACTTAATAGACAGCCTCACTCCATAGCCCCGACCAAGTGACTGCAGGAGAACCCCATCGCCGAAAGCATCCGTTCGGGTGCTCGCGGCAGCGGTGTTCCGCCTTGGTGCACTTCTGTTATCTCATATGTATGCCCTAGAGGAAATTATAACCAAAGAAAATAAACCGTTATATATATGAAGGACTTTCTTGATTATGGCGTTATATGGTCGCTACCAGGAGAGAGAGAGAAGAAAACACTCTGCGTGCGCTCTTGCAAGATCAGATTGGTTATATATTTTATCTAATCAGGATGGCTCCCACTGTTTTTATCAAATCTTCCTTCAAACCTTAAAAGGAAAGACTAGCCGGGATTAATTACACTCTACAAGTTCGCCAATCTATCAGCCAGGCCAGTGTCGGTACTTTGAGGGAGGTTCCCCGTGCTTTCGCACGGACCTAATTACTGTAAACCTCGTTTTCCCAGAGGCGTAACCCCGTTGACACCTTTCTAGACACCTACTAGATCGGCGGAGAGGCTGAGGTTCGTTGGAATCTACTGAATCCCTTGGTTCTATCAAATCATCTGCTGTAGTTTGTATAGCTGGAACCTTTCCAGTTCTATATAACAGACCTTGCCTTGAGCTTGTCCGGATTTTGCTTTTAGACATAGCCCGGACAACCCTAAATCTTAACCAACTTAAGATATGGGCTCTTCCTTTCCATATCATATATGAAGCGGTAGGCACTGATTTGATTCGAACCCAATTCAATAGGTATGCAGCTTCTCAAGTGCATAACACCCCAAAAGGAAATAGGTCACTCAGTAATACTCATCATAGAGCACACCATATCATATAGGGTGTGATTGCTCCGCCCTGATACACCGTTGTTAAAGATAAAACGTCAGACCCCAATAGCTCGATAAGTCATGCCGACTTGAGGTCCATAACATTCATGAAACTACTGATAACTCTTACCAGTATATCACAGCAACCCTGGCCAGGTATTTCTTGTTATGGCCAGTCGAGCATAGCACAACATCAACCCCCAATACCGGGAGAGACGAATCCCCTCCTATCGCTCATTGCCTCCATGTGAATCGGGACTGTACCCAAAAACCACCTGTTTGCACGCTCAGTAGAGCCGTGGTAGGGTGGAAATCAAAGCACAGTGGGAGACACATAAGACTCTATGACGATCTCGGGTCAACAGACTAAGCTGTACCAGTGTCACCAGAGAACTTCCATCTGACGTGAGGTATAATACCATCTGGGAGTTCTCGGCGAGTCCGTTCAGTGTACCCAGTCTCCACCGAGCACCCGCATACCATCTCCGATGTCAAACACAGCCACCACATCCAATAGGGTCACCGTGGCACCAACGGGTCCCTCAGCAGTTACTTTTTACGCATGCCCCCTCGCGAGAACTACAACCCGCCGGAACACCTTCCGGTCTCGGGACACCCTGGGGGTAAGAGCCTATGCTTCGCCACACTGTCACACAGTGAGAACCCCCCATAGGTCGACATCCAATGCCTAGTAGCTCTGATACTACTGTAGGGTTCCTAGGCACTCTAGTGAAGTCTCACAAGTGATCAAACATGCCAATTTATAAAAATTACGGTGCCGAGGAAACCTAGAACGGATCGTTGGCTAGAAGTATAGGCAAAGCAAGCAAGCTAGTTTACAACTAAACTATAAGATAACGGAAATACAACCTTTGTAGATCCGTTTGTCCACCTCCATAGCTCCGCAACGAAGTGCCTCCTCTGTCCAAGTAACTCCCGGGCTCTAGCGTCGGCTTCGTCGAAGAATGAGCGGGCTTGATCGTCGGTTCGATGCCGAAGATGATCTACGTCGAGGCGTCGCAAGAACAAGCTCCAACTTCACTAAGTCGGGAAAACTTGTGAAGGAAACACCCTATACTACTTGGCAAGAGGTAGAGGATGAAGAAATAGGAGTTGGGTTGACTTTAGATTTGGATTTCACACACTTTCTCATCAATCACCATTGATGTAGCAAGCTTTTTTTATGGAGAAAGCTTGTTGAAGAAGAAGAAGATGATATGATAACCTTTTTTAAAAAGAAAAGAAAATATAATACTTATCATATCATTAACCTTAGTTAGGTGTAGAGAATTGACTAAGGTTAATTTGAAGAGTTAGGGTTAAGAAAGAAGACAAAATGGTTACTTAGTCAAAGTTTCAAGAAACTTCAACTACAAACAAAATAAGCCACCATTTCATTTTCTTTATCATTTTCTTTTTCCAAAATAAATAAATTAATAAATAAGAAAAAGAAAACCCTAATCTTAATCTTAACCATGGTCAAATTCTTTACACTAACCCTAGCTTGCATGTATCATCAAACATGATACAATCATGTGCACAAAATATATCACATATGCAATGTGCACAAACTAAGTGAGTGAATCCATTTAAAGTGAACCAATACTAGTTAATGCAAAGCAATATATAAAATATATAATTATACATTAAATCATTAAATCAACACTTGATTCAATGATCCGGTCATGTCGAATATAACCGGCTAGTATCCAATGTATCGGCTTATCGAATCAATCCTTGATTCGATAACTAGGTTATATCGCATATAACCAATCGATACATTCATCGCGAGAATGAAATACGGTATCACATACACGAATTATTCTCGCTCCCGCACATATCTCATATGCGCTCCTATTTCGTTTCGCTTGAACTAGGAAACCTCTGTGTAGGACTCTAAAGACTCGTCAATACGCCGGCAGCAGATGATGATCATATCAAACACCTACAAGCCGCAAGCGGTCTGCTAAACGTAACGGCCACCCGGGTATTCAGCGATCAGAAGATCGACGAGCAAGCCCGCTCAGACTCCTGCGAATCCAACCAGTAACACTTACCGTACGGTCCGGTCTGTTCGTCTGATATGTCGCATATCTCGCCTAGGGGTGGTAAATGTCAGACCCCAATAGCTCGATAAGTCATGCCGACTTGAGGTCCATAACATTCATGAAACTACTGATAACTCTTACCAGTATATCACAGCAACCCTGGCCAGGGATTTCCTGTTATGGCCAGTCGAGCATAGCACAACATCAACCACCCTATACTACTTGGCAAGAGGTAGAGGATGAAGAAATAGGAGTTGGGTTGACTTTAGATTTGGATTTCACACACTTTTTCATCAATCACCATTGATGTAGCAAGCTTTTTTCATGGAGAAAGAAGATGAAGAAGAAGAAGATGATATGATAACTTTTTTAAAAAGAAAAGAAAATATAATACTTATCATATCATTAACCTTAGTTAGGTGTAGAGAATTGACTAAGGTTAATTTGAAGAGTTAGGGTTAAGAAAGAAGACAAAATGGTTACTTAGTCAAAGTTTCAAGAAACTTCAACTACAAAATAGGAGATGCGTAGACGGAGTTAGAAGTCCGATCGACCCGAAACCCCGACTTTAAAATGCGCTCTGATACCACTGTAGGGTTCCTAGGCACTCTAGTGAAGTCTCACAAGTGATCAAACATGCCAATTTATAAAAATTACGGTGCCGAGGAAACCTAGAACGGATCGTTGGCTAGAAGTATAGGCAAAGCAAGCAAGCTAGTTTACAACTAAACTATAAGATAACGGAAATACAACCTTTGTAGATCCGTTTGTCCACCTCCATAGCTCCGCAACGAAGTGCTTCCGCTGTCCAAGTGAACTCCCGGGCTCTACCGTCGGCTTCGTCGAAGAATGAGCGGGCTTGATCGTCGGTTCGATGCCGAAGATGATCTACGTCGAGGCGTCGCAAGAACAAGCTCCAACTTCACCAAGTCGGGAAAACATGTGAAGGAAACACCCTATACTACTTGGCAAGAGGTAGAGGATGAAGAAATAGGAGTTGGGTTGACTTTAGATTTGGATTTCACACACTTTCTCATCAATCACCATTGATGTAGCAAGCTTTTTTTATGGAGAAAGAAGTTGAAGAAGAAGAAGATGATATGATAACCTTTTTTAAAAAGAAAAGAAAATATAATACTTATCATATCATTAACCTTAGTTAGGTGTAGAGAATTGACTAAGGTTAATTTGAAGAGTTAGGGTTAAGAAAGAAGACAAAATGGTTACTTAGTCAAAGTTTCAAGAAACTTCAACTACAAACAAAATAAGCCACCATTTCATTTTCTTTATCATTTTCTTTTTCCAAAATAAATAAATTAATAAATAAGAAAAAGAAAACCCTAATCTTAATCTTAACCATGGTCAAATTCTTTACACTAACCCTAGCTTGCATGTATCATCAAACATGATACAATCATGTGCACAAAATATATCACATATGCAATGTGCACAAACTAAGTCAGTGAATCCATTTAAAGTGAACCAATACTAGTTAATGCAAAGCAATATATCAAATATATAATTATACATTAAATCATTAAATCAACACTTGATTCAATGATCCGGTCATGTCGAATATAACCGGCTAGTATCCAATGTATCGGCTTATCGAATCAATCCTTGATTCGATAACTAGGTTATATCGCATATAACCAATCGATACATTCATCGCAAGAATGAAATACGGTATCACATACACGAATTATTCTCGCTCCCGCACATATCTCATATGCGCTCCTATTTCGTTTCGCTTGAACTAGGAAACCTCTGTGTAGGACTCTAAAGACTCGTCAATACGCCGGCAGCAGATGATGATCATATCAAACACCCACAAGCCGCAAGCGGTCTGCTAAACGTAACGGCCACCCGGGTATTCAGCGATCAGAAGATCGACGAGCAAGCCCGCTCAGACTCCTGCGAATCCAACCAGTAACACTTACCGTACGGTCCGGTCTGTTCGTCTGATATGTCGCATATCTCGCCTAGGGGTGGTAAACGTCAGACCCCAATAGCTCGATAAGTCATGCCGACTTGAGGTCCATAACATTCATGAAACTACTGATAACTCTTACCAGTATATCACAGCAACCCTGGCCAGGGATTTCCTGTTATGGCCAGTCGAGCATAGCACAACATCAACCACCCTATACTACTTGGCAAGAGGTAGAGGTTGAAGAAATAGGAGTTGGGTTGACTTTAGATTTGGATTTCACACACTTTTTCATCAATCACCATTGATGTAGCAAGCTTTTTTCATGGAGAAAGAAGATGAAGAAGAAGAAGATGATATGATAACTTTTTTAAAAAGAAAAGAAAATATAATACTTATCATATCATTAACCTTAGTTAGGTGTAGAGAATTGACTAAGGTTAATTTGAAGAGTTAGGGTTAAGAAAGAAGGCAAAATGGTTACTTAGTCAAAGTTTCAAGAAACTTCAACTACAAAATAGGAGATGCGTAGACGGAGTTAGAAATCCGATCGACCCGAAACCCCGACTTTAAAATGCGCTCTGATACCACTGTAGGGTTCCTAGGCACTCTAGTGAAGTCTCACAAGTGATCAAACATGCCAATTTATAAAAATTACGGTGCCGAGGAAACCTAGAACGGATCGTTGGCTAGAAGTATAGGCAAAGCAAGCAAGCTAGTTTACAACTAAACTATAAGATAACGGAAATACAACCTTTGTAGATCCATTTGTCCACCTCCATAGCTCCGCAATGAAGTGCTTCCGCTGTCCAAGTGAACTCCCGGGCTCTAGCGTCGGCTTCGTCGAAGAATGAGCGGGCTTGATCGTCGGTTCGATGCCGAAGATGATCTACGTCGAGGCGTCGCAAGAACAAGCTCCAACTTCACCAAGTCGGGAAAACTTGTGAAGGAAACACCCTATACTACTTGGCAAGAGGTAGAGGATGAAGAAATAGGAGTTGGGTTGACTTTAGATTTGGATTTCACACACTTTCTCTTCAATCACCATTGATGTAGCAAGCTTTTTTTATGGAGAAAGAAGTTGAAGAAGAAGAAGATGATATGATAACCTTTTTTAAAAAGAAAAGAAAATACAATACTTATCATATCATTAACCTTAGTTAGGAGTAGAGAATTGACTAAGGTTAATTTGAAGAGTTAGGGTTAAGAAAGAAGACAAAATGGTTACTTAGTCAAAGTTTCAAGAAACATCAACTACAAACAAAATAAGCCACCATTTCATTTTCTTTATCATTTTCTTTTTCCAAAATAAATAAATTAATAAATAAGAAAAAGAAAACCCTAATCTTAATCTTAACCATGGTCAAATTCTTTACACTAACCCTAGCTTGCATGTATCATCAAACATGATACAATCATGTGCACAAAATATATCACATATGCAATGTGCACAAACTAAGTGGGTGAATCCATTTAAAGTGAACCAATACTAGTTAATGCAAAGCAATATATCAAATATATAATTATACATTAAATCATTAAATCAACACTTGATTCAATGATCCGGTCATGTCGAATATAACCGGCTAGTATCCAATGTATCGGCTTATCGAATCAATCCTTGATTCGATAAGTAGGTTATATCGCATATAACCAATCGATACATTCGTCGCGAGAATGAAATACGGTATCACATACACGAATTATTCTCGGTCCCACACATATCTCATATGCGCTCCTATTTCGTTTCGCTTGAACTAGGAAACCTCTGTGTAGGACTCTAAAGACTCGTCAATACGCCGGCAGCAGATGATGATCATATCAAACACCCACAAGCCGCAAGCGGTCTGCTAAACGTAACGGCCACCCGGGTATTGAGCGATCAGAAGATCGACGAGCAAGCCCGCTCACACTCCTGCGAATCCGACCAGTAACACTGCCGTATAGTCCGGTCTGTTCGTCTGATATGTCGCATATCTCGCCTAGGGATGGTAAACGTCAGACCCCAATAGCTCGATAAGTCATGCCGAATTGAGGTCCATAACATTCGTGAAACTACTGATAACTCTTACCAGTATATCACTGCAACCCTGGCCAGGGATTTCCTGTTATGGCCAGTCGAGCATAGCACAACATCAACCCCCAATACTGGGAGAGACGAATCCCCTCCTATCGCTCATTGCCTCCATGTGAATCGGGACTGTACCCAAAAACCACCTGTTTGCACAACTCAGTAGAGCCGTGGTAGGGTGGAAATCAAAGCACAGTGGGAGACACACAAGACTCCATGACGATCTCGGGTCAACAGACTAAGCTGTACCAGTGTCACCAGAGAACTGCCATCTGACGTGAGGTATAATACCATCTGGGAGTTCTCGGCGAGTCCGTTCAGTGTACCCAGTCTCTACCGAGCACCCGCATACCATCTCCGATGTCAAACACCAATGGATATGGGATCATCCATCGCCCATCGCATGGGTCGAGAAGATATACGCTTGTCTACTCTGGAATATCGATGCCCCGTCTCGATATTCCCTCGACTAGGAACATTTCAAGGATGTACTCATGGACTATCCAGGCCCCACTAGTATGATCTGCATCACAGTCCTGGAAGTCGAGTACACATCCTAAGGGCTTTATCAACATGTAATCAAAGAGACAGAAAGTATACATGTTAAGATAAAGTGCAACCAGATAGCATACTATCATGTCGAGCAAGAAAGTCCTTCCTATATATGTCCCAACATCCACTACAATATACATCCAATGTACAGTAATGGCCTCTAGGGCATACATATAACTAACAATCTCCCACTTGCACTAGGGCCATCTGTAGCAGTGGTTGCAGTATCACATACTCAACCATCCCCTAAATTGTCTCTCTTTGGGAAAAAGGCCTTCGTGAGTGGATCCGCCGTGTTGTCCTCTGATTCTTCTCTCCTAACCTCGATTACCCTGGAGATCAACTATCTCTATGATCAGGTGATGCTGCCTCAGAATTTGTCTGGGTCACTGATGGGACCAGGGTTCCAGGGCCAAAGCCATACTTCCATTGTCATACAATGGCAGGAACCTAGTTCATCTTATGAACCAATATACACCCAAACTTCCTCTTTGGTAGTATCTTCAATAGCGATGTTACCAGCCTTAATCGTCTAGTTTGCCACGGTATCTAGCTTGGAACTTTTCCAACATACCGTCCCTTTACTGAGGGTAAAGACAATGCCCGTGACTGACATTCAGTCGTCTTTATCACCCTGGAACTCTTCCAGTGATTCTCCCCATGATCGATTGATACCATCTCACTACATCTAGTGAGAATCCTATCATCCAATTACATCTATCTCATAGATGAAAACTCACGATTTAGAAGGTATCACTTTGATCCTATTTGGAGAATCCTAGTGATAATAGGAGACTGACCGATCGTAGTATAGGAAACTCTTTTCCTATCAAGAGTATGTTGTCTATGTACAATACGAAGATGACCACCTTACTCTCTACTACCCTTTTGTATATACAAGGTTCGCCTACCATTTTGATGAAGTCAAACACTTTGACTATCACATCAAAACAGACGTTCCAACTCCGCGATGCCTGCTTCATTATGTAAAGCAACTTGCACACGTTTCCGCTGCTCCCACTGTTTACGAAGACCTCTGGCTGTGTTCTTATAGACGTTCTCTTCTAAATCAGTATTTAGAAAAGCAGTCATGGCACCCAACCGCCAGATATCGTAGTCATGGTATGTAGCCGTGGTAAGTAGGATCTGGATAGACTTAAGCATAGCAACTGGAAAAAACTTTCATCATTATCCACGCCTGGTCGATGACGAAAACCTTTAACAAGTCTAGCTTTGAAAGTCTCAACTTTTCCATCTACACCAAGTAATCTTCTCAAGATATACTTGCTCCTGATGGGGATTTAACCCTTCAGATATCGCAACTAAAGTCCATACTTTGTTGGTGTATATGAATTCCATCTCAGATCACTAAGCATCCAGCCATTCTTACAGAGTCCCTACTCTCGATGACCTGCTCGAAACTGGTTGGGTCATCATCTCATGATGCAATCCTCGCTCCCACTGTCATCGAGAAACCGAGGTATCTCTCAGGCGGATGAGGAACCCTGCTAGATCGGCGGAGAGGCTGAGGTTCGTCGGAAACTATTGAATCCTTTGGTTCTATCAAATCATTAGCAGTTTTGTACAGCTGGAACCTTTCCAGTTCTACAGAACTGATCTTGCCTCGATCTTGTCCGGATTTTGCTTTTGACATAGGCCGGACAATCCCAAATCTTAACTTACTTAAGAGATAGGCTCTTCCCATACCATATCTCATATGGAATGGTAGGCACTGATTTGAATCAAACCTTATTCAATAGGTATGCAGCTTCTCAAGTGCATAACCTCAAAAGGAAATAGGTAACTCAGTAATACTCATCATAGAGCACACCATATCTAATATTGTGCAATTGCTCCGCCCTGATACACCGTTGTGCTGTGGTGTATTCAGAGGAGTAACATTGAGAGAAATTCTCATTCTTCTTTAGAATAGTCCAGGAATTCTATGCACAAGTATTCTCCTCCCTGATCTTATCATAGGACATAATACTTATACCTGTATTTTGGTTCTCTACTTCTAACTTATATTCTGTGAATATCTCAAAAGGTTCGGACTTATGTTTCAACAGGAACTTATGACTGAATCTTGAGAGATTATCAGAGAATATAATGAAGTAAAAAGAACCAGTCCTGGCATGTGTAGACAGGAGACCTTCCATACATCATCATGTATCAGTCCCAAGAGTTTACTAACTCTTTCTCTGTTTCCAGTAAACAGAGCTGGTGTCATTATATCTTTGTGACATGACTGGCAAGTTTCACAAGATGTAAATTCAAACTGATTTAAATATGCATCTAAATGTAACTTCAACTAGTCGGGTCGCATTGATATGACCTAGTTTACAATACCTTAAGAAGAATTCGTTCATTTCTGAACTCTTCCTCTTGTGTGTGTTCTGTATACGAGGAATTGTAGTTTGATTTAGAACGTCAATGCTTTTAGATAACGTGCCTGAACTGATCAACTTTTGATATAGGAAATGTTCAAAACATTATCCATCAATACAAAATTATATCCTTTCTTTACTAATAAAGATACTGATATAATTTTGTATATCAGGTTCGGTATCTAATAGCATTTGTTCAGAGTCAATGTATTCGTAATACAGGGTGACAGTGACCAACAGACTTGGCTGCAACACTTGCCCCGTTTTCTGTCTTATGAAACTTATCACCCGTTCTCAGTTTTTCTACCTTTCTGTAGCCCTATGTAACAGATTACATATCTGGGATCCTGATCTGTTTCGGGAAAACTTGGGTGTTCGATTATTCGATCGAAAAGTTTAGCATTTTCTATTTATCCGGAATGTGATACAATAATTGGAATTCACAAATAGTTATGAGATAACGGAATGAATATTATAAACATAGCAGTTTAGTCTCACTTGATCGGTTGCCACGGAATTTTGATGTGATCAAAAGTCCGTTGCAATCACGTTGTGAACGCGGATACTCGCCGGTAAACTTAATAGACAGCCTCACTCCATAGCCCCGACCAAGTGACTGCAGGAGAACCCCGTCGCCGAAAGCATCCGTTCGGGTGCTCGCGGCAGCGGTGTTCCGCCTTGGTGCACTTCGTCGACGGCATCGGGGGTGCGGCCGCCTACTAAAGTTTGCGACGAGCATTCGATCAGGATGTCGGGAATCTTGTTGAATTTCCCGACTTGATATTGAAAAGAGTTTTCGATAATGAGACTAAAATGCGGGGTTTATAATTGTTAGGCATGCGATGTCTAAGTATTTCATTTGGTCAGGCATGCGATGTCTGAGGTGGTTGCGGATTCCAACTGTTGTAGTTTTACACTTTCTTTTCTGTGACCGTAAGTGTAATATGTGATATCGCCGGTTTCGTTGCTATATGTCAACGAAAATTGGGATGCGCATATTTACTTACGTTGATGACATGTGATGTTATGTGTTGCTGGATATGTTATATTGGATCGTCGTGTTTGAATAGCCGGGGGTTTTTATGTGAGATGTGTGTTTTTCATTTTCATTCATGTAAAAACTTGTATGTAATATTCTTTTATTGGGGCACTTCCAGGTTGCGGAAGTAGTCACCGTTTGTATATTATTTACTTTTCTGCACTAGGATAGACCCAAGGAGGGGAGCACAAGTAACCGGGTTCTGGGGTCCAGTGGGAGACCAACTCGAGGAGTCGAGTCCGGGTCTCCTAACCCTAGAATTGGTAGGGTTGCTTGCCGCTCTCGTAGGGGTCTAAGGGTGTGGGATTGGCTATTCATCACGACCGTGGAATCCGTGTTTTATACTGGCTCGTATTGAAAACACGGACGTCCTAGTATATCCAATATTTCATATGTTTCTTCTGCTGTGATTTATCTGTGATCATGTGATGTTCTGTGACAGGTATAATATATAGTATATATGATATATTATATAGACGTTGCTTATGTTTTACACCCGCGCTAGCCCTGCCTCGCTCTAGCGTTAGTTACCTAACCTAAAGGTGCAGACGGGACATCGAGGCGAATGCGGATGGCATAAGCGTACGTTATATTTATCTGTGATGGTTAGGTGGACTTAAATGATGGGATATTCATTAATGAGATTAATGAAAGAAAATAAACCTAATTGATGTTGTGGAATCGAATTTCAAAATAAAAAAGGTAGCTACAGTTCTTGCTTTGCATCGCGGTGTTCATTATAGAACATCCTGCACCTTATTCGATGAGGAAAGGACCGAGATCCCTTCACCGGGAGTGACACCTTTAGCAATAACTGGCAGATGCTACAACCCTCGGTTTGTTATTTGATCGCTTCTATAGTTTTTGCTTTGCACAGTGATATATATGATATATCCCGCACCTCATTCGACGAGGAACGGGCCGACGATCCCTTCACCGGGAGTGACCCCTTTAGCAAAACTAGAAAAGCTTCAAAAACATTCCATTTAAAAAAACCATTTGATTCCGTAACGAGATCAAGTTCAAAGCGTTAAAGGTTTTCACAAAAACCAGCCGCAACCCTCCGTCATTTTAGGAAGTAGAGTACTTAGTATTCGTGCTACGTTTGTCGACCATAGCCGAGGCGTAGTGTGCGGTAGCTAAGTGATGTCTTCCTACACAGCATATGATGCGATTAGTTAGGACAGTCATGTGACTTTGTTGACCTTAGCCAAGGGTCATGTGGGTGGGTCTAATTAATCACGAAATGACGGGTAGAACTTGACTAGTACCTATGATTTGTTGACCTTAGCCAAGGTCATAGGTGCTAGGGGTAAAAACCATTATCGGGAGTTTCAAGTGTTGAAACTTGCAATGAGATTGCATACCTTCTATATGATAGTTGGATCCCGATACCCACTGCGAGTAATTGTTACTCCTGGGAGAGTTTTGCACTTTGTAATTAGCCGGTCAAGTAGGTGTCTAGAAAGGTGTCAACGGGGTTACGCCTCTGGGAAAACGAGGTTTACAGTAATTAGGTCCGTGCGAAAGCACGGGGAACCTCCCTCAAAGTACCGACACTGGCCTGGCTGAAAGATTGGCGAACTTGTAGAGTGTAATTAATCCCGGCTAGTCTTTCCTTTTAAGGTTTGAAGGAAGATTTGATAAAAACAGTGGGAGCCATCCTGATTAGATAAAATATATAACCAATCTGATCTTGCAAGAGCGCACGCAGAGTGTTTTCTTCTCTCTCTCTCCAGGTAGCGACCATATCACGCCTTAATCAAGATAATAATATGGATGAATTGACCGAACCCGCTTGTTATACTGAGCTGGGGAACGTTGGTCCCGCTCCAACTTATAATTGTTATAAGACAGAGCAGGAAATAGGGGAATACCAGATTTCCTATGCCGCCCAAACGAAGAGAGTGCATGTTGATGCATCATCTTCGGGTGTGTTCATTATACAGAACTGAGAAGTATGCCCTAGAGGCCATTACTGTACATTGGATGTATATTGTAGTGGATGCTGGGACATATATAGGAAGGACTTTCTTGCTCGACATGATAGTACGCTATCTGGTTGCGCTTTATCTTAACATGTATACTTTCTGTCTCTCTGATTACATGTTGATAAAGCCCTTAGGATGTGTACTCGACTTCCAGGACTATGATGTAGATCATATTAGTGGGGCCTGGGTAGTCCATGAGTGCATCCTTGAAATGTTCCTAGTCGAGGGAATATCGAGACGGGGCATCGATATTCCAGAGTAGACTAGCGCATATCTTCTCGACCCATGAGATGGGCGATGGATGATCCCATATCCATTGGTGTTTGACATCGAAGATGGTATGCGGGTGCTCAGTGGAGACTGGGCACACTGAACGGACTCGCCGAGAACTCCCAGATGGTATTATACCTCACGTCAGATGGCAGTTCTCTGGTGACACTGGTACAGCTTAGTCTGTTGACCCGAGATCGTCATGGAGTCTTGTGTGTCTCCCACTGTGCTTTGATTTCCACCCTACCACGGCTCTACTGAGTCGTGCAAACAGATGGTTTTTGGGTACAATCCCGATTCACATGGAGGCAATGAGCGATAGGAGGGGATTCGTCTCTCCCGGTATTGGGGGTTGATGTTGTGCTATGCTCGACTGGCCATAACAAGAAATCCCTGGCCAGGGTTGCAGTGATATACTGGTAAGAGTTATCAGTAGTTTCACGAATGTTATGGACCTCAAGTCGGCATGACTTATCGAGCTATTGGGGTCTGACGTTTACCACCCCTAGGCGAGATATGCGATATATCAGACGAACAGACCGGACTATACGGTAGTGTTACTGGTCGGATTCGCAGGAGTGTGAGCGGGCTTGCTCGTCGATCTTCTGATCGCTCAATACCCGGGTGGCCGTTACGTTTAGCAGACCGCTTGCGGCTTGTGGGTGTTTGATATGATCATCATCTGCTGCCGGCGTATTGACGAGTCTTTAGAGTCCTACACAGAGGTTTCCTAGTTCAAGCGAAATGAAATAGGAGCGCATATGAGATATGTGCGGGAGCGAGAATAATTCGTGTATGTGATACCGTATTTCATTCTCGCGACGAATGTATCGATTGGTTATATGCGATATAACCTAGTTATCGAATCAAGGATTGATTCGATAAGCCGATACATTGGATACTAGCCGGTTATATTCGACATGACCGGATCATTGAATCAAGTGTTGATTTAATGATTTAATGTATAATTATATATTTGATATATTGCTTTGCATTAACTAGTATTGGTTCACTTTAAACGGATTCACTCACTTAGTTTGTGCACATTGCATATGTGATATATTTTGTGCACATGATTGTATCATGTTTGATGATACATGCAAGCTAGGGTTAGTGTAAAGAATTTGACCATGGTTAAGATTAAGATTAGGGTTTTCTTTTTCTTATTTATTAATTTATTTATTTTGGAAAAAGAAAATGATAAAGAAAATGAAATGGTGGCTTATTTTGTTTGTAGTTGAAGTTTCTTGAAACTTTGACTAAGTAACCATTTTGTCTTCTTTCTTAACCCTAACTCTTCAAATTAACCTTAGTCAATTCTCTACACCTAACTAAGGTTAATGATATGATAAGTATTATACTTTCTTTTCTTTTTAAAAAAGTTATCATATCATCTTCTTCTTCTTCAACTTCTTTCTCCATAAAAAAAGCTTGCTACATCAATGGTGATTGATGAGAAAGTGTGTGAAATCCAAATCTAAAGTCAACCCAACTCCTATTTCTTCATCCTCTACCTCTTGCCAAGTAGTATAGGGTGTTTCCTTCACAAGTTTTCCCGACTTGGTGAAGTTGGAGCTTGTTCTTGCGACGCCTCGACGTAGATCATCTTCGGCATCGAACCGACGATCAAGCCCGCTCATTCTTCGACGAAGCCGACGCTAGAGCCCGGGAGTTCACTTGGACAGCGGAGGCACTTCGTTGCGGAGCTATGGAGGTGGACAAATGGATCTACAAAGGTTGTATTTCCGTTATCTTATAGTTTAGTTGTAAACTAGCTTGCTTGCTTTGCCTATACTTCTAGCCAACGATCCGTTCTAGGTTTCCTCGGCACCGTAATTTTTATAAATTGGCATGTTTGATCACTTGTGAGACTTCACTAGAGTACCTAGGAACCCTACAGTGGTATCAGAGAGACAGAAAGTATACATGTTAAGATAAAGTGCAACCAGATAGCGTACTATCATGTCGAGCTAGAAAGTCCTTCCTATATATGTCCCAGCATTCACTACAATATACATCCAATGTACAGTAATGGCCTCTAGGGCATACATATAACTAACAATTTAGTATGATCTGTTACCACAGTAGGGTTCCTAGGCACTCTAGTGAAGTCTCACAAGTGATCAAACATGCCAATTTATAAAAATTACGGTGCCGAGGAAACCTAGAACGGATCGTTGGCTAGAAGTATAGGCAAAGCAAGCATGCTAGTTTACAACTAAACTATAAGATAACGGAAATACAACCTTTGTAGATCCGTTTGTCCACCTCCATAGCTCCGCAACGAAGTGCCTCCGCTGTCCAAGTGAACTCCCGGGCTCTAGCGTCGGCTTCGTCGAAGAATGAGCGGGCTTGATCGTCGGTTCGATGCCGAAGATGATCTACGTCGAGGCGTCGCAAGAACAAGCTCCAACTTCACCAAGTTGGGAAAACTTGTGAAGGAAACACCCTATACTAATTGGAAAGAGGTAGAGGATGAAGAAATAGGAGTTGGGTTGACTTTAGATTTGGATTTCACACACTTTCTCATCAATCACCATTGATGTAGCAAGCTTTTTTTATGGAGAAAGAAGTTGAAGAAGAAGAAGATGATATGATAACCTTTTTTAAAAAGAAAAGAAAATATAATACTTATCATATCATTAACCTTAGTTAGGTGTAGAGAATTTACTAAGGTTAATTTGAAGAGTTAGGGTTAAGAAAGAAGACAAAATGGTTACTTAGTCAAAGTTTCAAGAAACTTCAACTACAAACAAAATAAGCCACCATTTCATTTTCTTTATCATTTTCTTTTTCCAAAATAAATAAATTAATAAATAAGAAAAAGAAAACCCTAATCTTAATCTTAACCATGGTCAAATTCTTTACACTAACCCTAGCTTGCATGTATCATCAAACATGATACAATCATGTGCACAAAATATATCACATATGCAATGTGCACAAACTAAGTGAGTGAATCCATTTAAAGTGAACCAATACTAGTTAATGCAAAGCAATATATCAAATATATAATTATACATTAAATCATTAAATCAACACTTGATTCAATGATCCGGTCATGTCGAATATAACCGGCTAGTATCCAATGTATCGGCTTATCGAATCAATCCTTGATTTGATAACTAGGTTATATCGCATATAACCAATCGATACATTCGTCGCGAGAATGAAATACGGTATCACATACACGAATTATTCTCGATCCCGCACATATCTCATATGCGCTCCTATTTCGTTTCGCTTGAACTAGGAAACCTCTGTGTAGGACTCTAAAGACTCGTCAATACGCCGGCAGCAGATAATGATCATATCAAACACCCACAAGTCGCAAGCGGTCTGCTAAGCGTAACGGCCACCCGGGTATTGAGCGATCAGAAGATCGACGAGCAAGCCCGCTCAGACTCCTGCGAATCCAACCAGTAACACTTACCGTACGGTCCGGTCTGTTCGTCTGATATCTCGCATATCTCGCCTAGGGGTGGTAAACGTCAGACCCCAATAGCTCGATAAGTCATACCGACTTGAGGTCCATAACATTCATGAAACTACTGATAACTCTTACCAGTATATCACAGCAACCCTAGCCAGGGATTTCCTGTTATGGCCAGTCGAGCATAGCACAACATCAACCCCCAATACCGGGAGAGACGAATCCCCTCCAATCGCTCATTGCCTCCATGTGAATCGGGACTGTACCCAAAAACCACCTGTTTGCACGACTCAGTAGAGCAGTGGTAGGGTGGAAATCAAAGCACAGTGGGAGACACACAAGACTCTATGACGATCTCGGGTCAACAGACTAAGCTGTACTAGTGTCACCAGAGAACTGCCATCTGACGTGAGGTATAATACCATCTGGGAGTTCTCGGCGAGTCCGTTCAGTGTACCCAGTCTCCACCGAGCACCCGCATACCATCTCCGATGTCAAACACCAATGGATATGGGATCATCCATCGCCCATCGCATGGGTCGAGAAGATATACGCTAGTCTACTCTGGAATATCGATGCCCCGTCTCGATATTCCCTCGACTAGGAACATTTCAAGGATGTACTCATGGACTATCCAGGCCCCACTAGTATGATCTGCATCACAGTCCTGAAAGTCGAGTACACATCCTAAGGGCTTTATCAACATGTAATCAGAGAGACAGAAAGTATACATGTTAAGATAAAGTGCAACCAGATAGCGTACTATCATGTCGAGCAAGAAAGTCCTTCCTATATATGTCCCAGCATCCACTACAATATACATCCAATGTACAGTAATGGCCTCTAGGGCATACATATAACTAACAAGTGATACCGTATTGTAATCTGGCAGTTATCTCGTATCGGTTAGGTCATATCTGATATGACCAAATTATCGAATCAAGTATTGATTTGATAATATGATATTCAGATAAATGATATTAGTCGGTTATATGTGATATAACCGGATTATTAGATCAAATGTTGATTTAATAATGTGATATAAATTATATGTGATATATTTATATCTTAACTAATATCATTAGCTCACTAATTGCTTTATATATATATATTAATGTATATTTGATATATATAAATATATATATATTATACGAAGCATGGCATGTTTTTCTATTTTTAGAAAAATGGTAAAATGAGGTGTAAATTGTGGAGATATTTTGGGTATGGATGAGGCATGGGCTTATATAGTTTTTATTAGTCTTGACTCACTATTCAAGCATGGTTGCAATTTTGAATTGCAATTTATTCCATGCTTGAATGAGTAAGGAGAGAGATAATTCATATTATTGTTTCTACACTTGCTTCATGCTTAATGCCTTAGCCATTTTCCTTGAGCTTCTTCTTCCTCTTGATCTCTACAATTTCTTCATCTCACATCCAAGCTCAAACCCTCATATGAGATGTGAATCATTGAGCTTATGAGTAACATACTGAGCTTATCATTTCCCTTCTTCATCATCCAACACGAAACTAGCAATTTAGTGTGGTGTATTTCATACACTAAAGAAGTTTAGTGTGGAGTTAGCTTGATCTAGAGGAACTTCGGGTGTATCGTCTTTGGTGCGAAGATCACAAAGGAGGCTCGTTCAAAGTCTCAAGAGAAGTCTAGTGGAGTCGCGGGAGTACTACACGGAGCAAGTGAAGAGAAGGACCGGTTCCATTAGGTATAAATACTATCATAGTAGATTAGATCTCTTGATGGTTTTTGCTAGTTAAGGTTTAAGCACTAATCTTGGGTTATGTGGGTGTTGTATGAAAGAAAAATTATTGTTTACCACTTCCGCCTCCTCACAAGTGTTGTGAGGGTGTGTGCAACACTCACTAACACAAAATTCCTACTTCATCATCGTCTGCTAGTTGCCATTCAGTATAGGGTGTTTGTTTCACTAATTACACAATTAGTGAAGGGGTAGCTTTGGTTAGTGTCTCCTCGACGTAGATCGTCTTCGGCTTCGAAGGCATCGAGCAAGCTTGTTCCGTTCATCTTGTGGAGCCTTTCAAGAGTCCGAGAGTTCATGGATCGCAGCAAAGGGACTACTACATGGAGCAATTGAAGTGAAGGACTAGTCTACAAAGGTTGTATTCCTCATTCACTTCTTATGCAAAGTTGTTCGCATTTCATATCGTCACATTTTCTAGTATATGATTCTAGGTTAGGGTTAGCTAGAATGGCTACAATTTTAATTTGGCATGGAAGTTGCCTCTCGAAACCTTGTTGCCGTCCTAGGCAACCCTTCACCTCTGAGCTGGCATACCGGTAGAAATCCGCTTCGATCCAAAAATGACCAAAATCTTGGAAATGCGCTCCTCCAACAGTAAGGTTGAGTTCATAACAGCAACGTAAGTGTCAAAAGGTTAGGCACCAATGGCAAGAAATAACTGCATGCCCAATCTCCACACGAACCTCTTTATCCGTTTCTTTTCAGTGTCCACTAGGTAAGGAGCATATCGGACCGCTGAGTAAACTAAATGTCATACCCGGACACCGTTATCCCTGAAGTCTTACGCAAAGACTCGAAAAAACGAGCTCGGAATCTCGAACGCTCTCCGGAAGGAAATGAACAAGAAATATAGCTATGAACTCATCCTAAGTCATCGGAAGTAGATCTGCAGCTCGGCCTCTCTCAACCAACTCGCACCGCGTCTGAGTAAGACCTCTCTAGACGAAAACTCGCAAGCTCAATCCATATCTCGTTAGAATATCTCTATAAACGACAAATCATAGCCATCCTGTCGAGGATTGTCTACGGATCCTCCGCTGCATCTATGCCGGTAAAAACTGGAGGCTTCAGCCTCAAAAACTCCTATAAGGATACGTAAATAATCTTGGTAACAACAGAAACAGCTGCCTGAGCAGCAAGTACAATCACAGTCCCTGCAACAGGAAGGACATCATCGGCTCTCGGGGCTCGGCTAATGATTGATATGGTTTTGACGTATTGAAAAGTGTTATCACAATCAAAGAATTTATAACTGCAATCAATAACGGTGTCGCTTGTAGCGATCATTAGTGAGCACGGGTCGTCCACTGAAATGGTCGTATTTATTCAATTTTTCTTTAGATGAGTCGAAAGAAAATAGTATAAAAAATTTCAAGAAAGAGTTTCAAGATTTATTAGATGAAGTATTTTCAAGAAACATCAAGAAAAGAGTTCAAGAATTAGAACTCAAGAAAATGTCCAAAATCAATTTTAGTTATCAAGAAAATTGAAGAATAGCTTGTAGAATTCGATAGGAATTAGTAGCAATGATGAATACTAATAATGACTCATCTTATCTATTGATGAATTATAGCTAGAAAGATGGTGATGAATGAAGATTATGGATCTTTTGAAGAAACTAGGGTTTCTCCTTCACTATCCTTTGTCTTTTCATTGATCATCATTCAAATCTAACCTTTAGCAAAGAGAATCATCAATCATTTAATCCCAAATTTGAAACTAATTATCAAGAATGGTGATCTCGCTCAAAATTAGGTCATTGACAATTCTTTTTCCTAAAGTTCATAATTCTCATAAGACTTGAGACTAGTTTAGGATTTCATCCTCATTAGATCTACTGAATTCCTTCGAATCCTTAGCAGGCGGAGATTTACTCACACATTATGAAAATAAAAGAATCAAGAATTAGAAATTTCGTAATGCAAGAATTGAAAGAAAGCGAGAATTAACAATTGATCACCTTTATTAAATCTTCTTCAAATTTACACTTCTCAATCCGAGATTACAAGACTAAGCTCTCGATCACTCCTTTGAAAAGAGAATTTGTCGTCGATTTTTGCGTGGCCCGATCACCGTGAGACGTGGATCAATCGCTGATCACTTGCTCTTGATGAAGATCGGCGTTGCAATAAATGACCTTCGAAGTCTTCGCTTGATATTGCTCTCAATGATTCTTGAATTTGATTTGGATCTTGAATTGAATTGGATTTGGTTTTGGATGAAAGCTTTGTCACTAAGATTCAACAACTCAACAACATTTACAATGAAGCCCTAGGTCTTTTTATATAGCCTTCATCAATATTCCACTAGAAGCTAGGTTAATCTTCCCCAAGAAGCTAGGTAGTTATAGGGAAGCTTCTAGATTAAGGTACTTATTAATCTTGCTTCAGAAGCTAGGCTGTTATAAGGAAGCTTCTGGAGTAAGCTAGGAAGTTCGAAGCGTCTTAAGAAAGCTATAACATTGCAATGAAGCCTCTGGAAAAATATCAACCGCCGATGCCCTAACGCGGCCGCGGATCCTCGACGGATCGGGGTGACTCGGCCGCGGTTCCGCGGCCATTTGGAGAGATCATTGCTTCATTTTTTCTTGGGTGTTCTGGTGTTGGCTTTTAGGTCTTCTTCTGATATCTGGAATCTTCTAATGTTTGTTTGGTTATTGCCAGTATTTGGTTCTTTGGTTTTTTGTATTATATCGGCAGATTTCTGATTCCTGTTATTTGACCTGAATAATTTTCTGCACAAAATCTCAATGAAAGGTGTTGGGATACAATATCATGCGTGAAGTAATAAACACACAATTTCCCTCCAGAATGTTGATTATATATATAACACGTGGTATTTGATATTTTCCAGACGAATTTGTAATACTTGTCATATGTTGGATATAGTGCCCACAAAGTCAATTATTGGATCGCAGGCATGTGATTGCAATGATTGAGGGAGGACCTATACCGGTAGGACAGTCTTACTCGAGATGATAGTATGCTATCTGGTTTGTCTTTATCATCGTGTACATGCTTTAGGTGACATTACAAATCACTATTACACGTTGATAGAGCCCTCAGGATTCTTGCTTGAGTACCAGCAGTATGATGGCGATCATATATGTGAGAGTTGGGTATTCTATAAGCACATCCTTAAAGTGTCCCTAGTCGTGGGAGTTTCGAGACTGGGCATCGATACTCCATGAGTAGACTAGTGTATACGGATCGAGACCCCGACGAGGGGCGATGGCCGGTTTCAAAAGCTATTGGTGTCAGTTGGTTCACCTAAGACGTATACAGGTGCTGATTGGGTTATAAGTACACCAGACAGGACTCGCCGGGAACATGCTAGTTGGTATTGTACCTGACGTCAGATAGCAGTTTCCTGGTGACATGTGTACAGGTTAGTTCATCGACCTGAGATCGCCATTTGTCCCGTGTGAATTCCCACTGTGCTTTGATTACTACCCTACCACGGCTCAAAGGAGTGGTGCAAAGAGGTTTTAGTTGGGTACAGTCCTGAGCCACATGGAGGCAGTGAGCGGATCGGCAAGGAATTCGTCTCTCCCGGTATTGGGAGTAAGATCGCGCTGTGTCTGGAGAGCCATTACACAAAGTCCCTGGCCAGGGCAAGTGAGATTTACTGGTAGGTATTTCAGTAGTTTCTAAGGATGTCCTGGGCTACACTCCGACACGACTTATACCACTATTAGGGGTCTGACATTTACCAGCCCCTAGGCCCGATATGCGATACTCATAGACGAACGGACCGGACTCTACGGATATTGTCACTGACAGGCTCAATAGGGTTTCAGGATGAGTTCGCTCATCAGCTTCCCTTTCACTCAATACATGGGCAGCCGTTACGTACAACTTGTACCAATGATGTGCTTGTGGTTAAACCCACTGCCAGTGTATTGATGAGACTTTAGAGTCCCCCATAGAAAGTTTCCCAAGTTCGGGCGAAATGTTGTAGAGGCCATATAGTTTTATGGCAGAGTTCGATCATATACGTGCACCCGTGCACGGATCATGATCGGACGGATCATACTAGTGGGATTTGGTTTAAGCCGGATCCTAGTATTAAATTTGTTGGATTGATTTCGTCTCATTTCATTCGTATTCAGTAGGAATGCGGATGCGGGTATATATATACAGGTGAGGGGTATTCTTGTGATCCGTCACTAGTTTACTTTAGTTGATACCATATCTTTTTGTTGGATTAAACATTTTGGTTTAAATGTTCAATGGAGGAAAATGTAAGTGCAAGTTTTGTCCACATGCATCTTTTCATGCCACATGAACATGGTGACTCATGGTCTTGGTTTGGGTGAACATTAAATGTGACATGGATTGATGTTGTGGCTAATTATGATTTGTGGGGATATTTTTGAGAGAGAGGGGAAGCCAAGTATTGGCTTGGGCTTTGTTATATTGATATATATCTCTCTCTCAAAATGTTCACACAACACATAACATAAGCCATTTTTCACTTCTTCTTCTCTTGAGCTCACATTCTCCTCTAAAGGCTTCTTCTTCAACCTCCACCCATCCCTCTCGTGAGTTGAGAATCCATGGGTGTATTGAGACAAAGTTATCACACATATTCTCTACTTCACCTTGGACATGTCGGCTAGCAAACTTCATGTTCGAGTTGCTTCGGTTTTGAAGTGGGAGCCCATAAAAAGATTCCTTGACGTGGTGCCACTTCGACGAGGAGACCGGAGATCAAGCAAGATCGGAGATGCCGCGAGGAGCTAAGGATGGTGGCTAAAGACCGAAGGACACGGATCGATCGGTATAACCATTCTAACTTCTTAGTAGTTGCTAGTATAGGGTTAATGGACCGATCTGGGTTTTAAGTCTGCGTTAGCGCCAGTTTTGAAAAGTTTTTGTTCCGCATTTGTCCTCGGATTGACGGCCGGTGCACTGCTGTAGACTTACATGGTATCAGAGCCAACCCATTAACCTAATACTAGTTTGTTTAGACGATGTTAATGTATCGAAACCGAAACATGACCCGATACATTGCAGTTTCTGTCGAAATTTTAAGTGTCTTCAAAAATTATTTAAACAACTGCAGAAGACTACTTAGATGACTACTAGACTACACACCAAACACTATACACTAACTCCAATTTTGGACCGGCCACATTAGCCTAAAATCCGAGCTCGTCGGCCACTTGGTGGAATTGGGTTTTCGTTTTTGTAGTGTGGTTTGGTCTCTGCAATGTTGTTTCAGTGATGTTGTTTGTTTAGCCCAGTTTGGATATGGTCTTATCTACTTGTTTGGGGCTATTCCGGGGCTATTTCGAAGTCGATATTATCTAATATTGTTTAAAGTTTGTGGTACTTACATTACTATCTGCGACCGTGAATGTCATTCGAGCGGTAAATCTTATCTAATTGCTATAGCTCTTTTAGACGGGTTTGCGAACGTCACATTCACGTTGATGTTCTGTGTTGTGCTGTATTGTTGCGGATTTGTCGTAGTGGATAGGTTGTGTGCAATGTTAGTACAGTTTGGGTTTATTTGTACATTTGATATCACGGGGCGAGCGTCCGACATGTGGACTGCCATCATTGCCTGCTTTTATATTATTCTTTTGGGACACGACCGGGTTGAGGTCGATGTACCCGTTGTACATATTTTCTTTTCTGTACTAGGATTACCCCGCGGTGGAGTGCACGGGTAGCCGGGTTCTAGAGGGAAATGGGCTCGCATCTCATGGATTTGAGATGGAAGAGGCTTCACTCTATAATTGGCGGGCTATTCGCCGCACTCGTAGAGGGTACAGGTTGAACCAAGGAAGGGTGCTCAAGTTACCGGATTCCGTGAAGTGCTGGGTGGTCCATTCACTTTGATGAAGGAGGCTTCCTCGCTTCAGGTTTCGGTGAGTAACTTGCTGTACTCATAGGGGTCTAGGTTTTCATTGCACAGGCTATCCACATGACCAAGGAACGTCGGATTTCAGTTGCGGCTCAAAGGAAACCCGGGGCTCCCAGATTATCTGTATTGTTCTGTGATGCTTATTACTTTTCTGTGATGTTGCATTTATCACGCCTGGAGCGATTATTATATGTTGTTATATATACACTAGTAGATGTTTTATATGTTTTACACCCGCGCTAGTCCAGTCCCCACTCTGTTGTTAGTTAAGTAACCTAACGGGTGATGACGGGACCCAGTGGCGAATGCGTATAGCATAAACGTACATCAAATTTTCGTTCTTTTGTGTTGTGATTAATTGATTGAACTGCATTGATTCTTATCAATGCAAGGAATACAAATCTATTCAATGTTGTTGGAACAATTTTCAAAAAGTTGTTATTACAAGGACATTTTCTTTTGTTTTGCACAGTGGTATTCAGTTAGAATATTCTGCACCTCATTCTATAAGGCAAGGGCCGAGATCCCTTCATCGGGAGTGACCCCTTAGACAGAGGTTTTCGTCAGGATAATAACTTCACTATAGTCGATTACATTTTGCTTTGCATCGCGGTATTCAGTTGGAATATCCTGCACCTCATTCTACGGGGAAAGAGCCAAGATCCCTTCACCTGGAGTGATCTCTTTAGCAAAGCTTTTCGCCACTATATTTTTGTCAAAAGGCTTTCAGGTTTCTTCAACGATATCAAGTTCATTACGTTAATGGTTTTTTGCCAAAAACCATTCGTAGCCCTCCGTCATTTCAGACAGGTAGCACTTAGTATTCAAGCAATGTTTGTTGACCTTCGTCAAGGCATAGTGTATGGTAGCTGCTTGTTACCTTTCTGCTGCATAGATAGATGTGTTGGTTTGGGACAGTTGATCAGTCGAAAATAGTGCATTCTCAACATGGTAATTTCACTAATCTTATCATTCATATATAGGTGTTTATTGTAATCATAACATAGATTACGAATTCATATGGTAAACACCAAATAACCTGTGTTATAGTTATAATCGGCATTCTAAAGTGAAATTACGTGTTTATTACTACTCACGTGATTTGCATATATCAACCCCTTTCTCGAGATTGTGTGCAGGAATTTCTCCAGGTAAAAGAGCCGGAATTGCTAAAAAGTGCTGATAAAATACATCAAGTCTTTGACCTGAGATTTGCCAGTAAACAAGAAAGCATAAAAAGATTCCAGACATCAGATAAAGACCCTAAATTCAACAGAAGAAGATAACTGAGAAATTATGCACCGGGCTCCCTACTTGGCCGCGGATCCGCGGGCGAGTGGGCCGATCCGCGGCCGAGTTAGCCGATCCGCCGCGGTTCCACGGCCTTATTACCATATCAGTGGCTCAAATTCCACCACGTGGCTTCTCGTAACGGCCAGGCTTCTAGAAGACTCCTCAAAGAGGACGTGGCTTTATCCAGAAGGCTCTGGCTAACAAACCTTATCCTAGAATATTTCCTATTCTAGAATATTCCCTAACAACCTCATTCTAAAAGGCTCTCTGTAACAACCTAGCTTTGGAGGGAAGTTTCAAATTTGAATTATTATAAAAGAGGAGCTAGGTTTATTAATTAAAGGTTTTTGAATTTGGAAGGAAATTAATTAGGGTTGAATATTTAGCCAAACTTCATTCAAATTGAGTGACACAATTTGATCCAAATCAAGACTATCGAGTCCCGAGCCAAAGCAAGCCTTCAAAGAGCATTTTCAAGCAACGCCGATCTTCATCCGAACAAGAGATCCATGACGATCCGCGACTCAAGAAGACGATGCGAAGCTAGTTTCGACGATTGAGTTCTCTCCTCAAAATCTTGTAATCTTTGAGTGAATTATAACGAAACGTTGATTAATAAAAGGTGAAAATTCTTGATCTTGCTTTTCTTTACATTTATGCATTATGAAGAGTTATCGATTCTTGATTGTTTTCTTTTTCATGATGTTTGAGTGGAAACTCCGTTTGTGGAGGAATCGAGAAAATAGGTAGATAATGATGATTAAATTCTTGAAGGATTCTTAAGTCTTATGAGTTTTGTAAACTTTAGGAAATTGAATCAATGACGACCTAGTTTTGAGCGAGATGCTTTCTTGAATATTTTCGCTCCAAATTAGAGATCAACGATCGATTATTGAATTTCCTAGAGGCTAGAATATGAATGCTAATCAATGAAAGGATAAGGGATGATGATGAAGAAACCCTAGTTTCTTCAATAGATCCCTAAACCTCATTGATTGTCATCGATCAAGCAACAAATCTTCAGTAGATAAGAATTTGTAATCCTAAATCTTCATCATCACTATCGATTGGATCGATTCCCACAAGCCTCTTTACAAATCTTGATAATTCATTCGATTTGGACATCTTCTTGATCTTTAGTATTTCTTTATTCTAGATCCATTTTCTGTTGGATATAGTGCCCTCATAGTCAATTATTGGATCACAGGCACGTGATTGCAACGATTGAGGGAGGACCTATGCCGGTAGGACAGCCTTATCAAGATGATAGTATGCTATCTGGTTTATCTTAATCATCGTGTACCGCTTTAGGTGACATTATAGGTCACTATTACACATTGATAGAGCCCTTAGGATTCTTGCTTGACTACCAGCAGTATGATGGCGATCATATACATGAGAGTTGGGTAGTCTATAAGCAGATCTTTAAAGTGGTCCCTAGTCGTAGGAGTTTCGAGACTGGGCATCGATACTCCATTAGTAGACTAGTGTATACAGCCGAGACCTCGACGAGGGGCGGTGGCCGGTCTCACAAGCCATTGGTGTCAGTTGGTTCACCTAAGATGTATACAGGTGCTCATTGGGTTATGAGTACACCGGACGGGACTCGCCGGGAACATGCTAGTTGGTATTGTACCTGACGTCAGATAGCAGTTCCCTGGTGACATGTGTACAGGTTAGTTCATTGACCTGAGATCGTCATTTGTCTCGTGTGAGTTCCCACTTTGCTTTGATTACTACTCTACCACGGCTCAAAGGAGTCGTGCAAACATGTATTAGTTGGGTACAGTCCTGAGCCACATGGAAGAAGTGAGCGGATCGGCAGGGGTTTCGTCTCTCCCGGTATTGGGGGTGAGATCGCGCTGTGTCTAGGAGAGCTATTACACGAAGTCCTTGGCCAAGGCTGGAGATTTACTGGTAGGTACTCCAGTAGTATCTCAGGGTGTTCTGGGCTACACTCCGACACGACTTGTACCGCTTTTAGGGGTCTGACTTTTACCAACCCCCTAGGCCCGCCATGTAATGCTCATAGACGAACGGACCGGACTGTACGGATATTGTCACTGACAGGCTCAGTTGGGTTTCAGGATGAGTTCGCTCATCGACCTCCCTTTTGGTCAATACCTGGTAGCCCGTTACGTACGGCTAGTACCTCTGACGTGCTAGTGGTTAAATCCACAGCCAAAGTATTGACGAGTCTTTAGAGTCCCCTAAAGACAGTTTTCAAGTTTCGGGCGAAACGTTGTAGAGGTCGTATGATTTATGGCAGGGTTCGATCATATACGTGCAGTAGTGCACGAATCATGATCGGACGGATCATACTAGTGGGCTTTGGTTTAAGCCGGATCCTAGTATTAAATTTGTTGGATTACTTTAGTCTCATCGCATTCGTATCCAGTCGGAATGCGGATGCAGGTATTTATATACAGGTGAGGGGTATCCTTGTTATCCGTCACGAGTTTACTTTAGATGTTGCCGTATCTTTTTAATGTTGTAAACATTTGGGTTAATGTTTACAAATGGAAATTGTGAGCTTAAGCCATCATTTTGTGCATTAAATGATACATGTACTTCATAGGTGACTCATGGTATCATTTCTTGTGCATATGTCACTTTATTTGATGGATTTGAGTGTTGAAATGAGAAGAAGAGAGAGAAAGGCAGCCATATCCTTTTGGGTTTGCTCTTGTATTATTCCTTCTTGCTCTCATTTTTTATCATAGCAACATAACACAAAATGGCTCCTCTTCTTCTTCTTCCTCTAGCTCACAATCTCCATTGATGGCTTCACCTTCAACCTCCATCCACACTATGGATGCAAGAGACAAAGTTGTCACACACATTCTCTACATCACCTTAGAGACGTCGGCTAGCGAACTTCGTGCCCGAGTTGCTTCGGATGAAGCGGGAGCCCGTAAAAACACTCGAAGATGTGGTGCCCATCCCGACGAGGAGATCGAGACCGGAGATGCCGCGAGGAGCTTAGGATGGTGGCCAAAGACCGAAGGACACGGATCGATCGGTATAGCTTTCCAACCCTTTCTCTAGTTGCTAGTTATAGGTTAATGGTTCGATCCGGATTTAAAGTATACGATAGCGCCGGTTTCAAGTTTTGAAAAAAATTCCGTTTCCGCATTTTGGCCTCGGACAGACGGCCGGGGCGCTGCCGTACACTTACATGGTATCAGAGCCACGCCATTAACCTTTACTAGCTTGCTCTAATGTGTTTAGAACTTCGATCGAACAAAATTACCGAAACTGCATTTCCAATACTGAACTTTCTGTCGAATTTTTATTGTCGTTGAAAAATTATTTTGGGTATTGCAGAAATTCAGGCAGGCTTTTTGATGAACACTGTTGAAATTTGGTACCATGATCTCGTCATTGCGCCCTGGAACCGTGGCACTAACGTTGTTTTGGCCGCGGTTCCGCCACACTACTGTAGAATTAGGGCGCCATTTTTCATGCTGTCGTTTCTGACTTGGAAATGGGGTTTCTAGTATTTTTTGTTTGGGCCTAGATTTGTTTGAGTACTGGGTATTGTACTTGGGGCCCGCTTCAGGAAATTTTATCGATCGAAATGTTTAACATGTTAGTTCACAGTATTTACATTATATCTGCGACCGTGAATGACATTCGAGCGGTAAATCCTGTCTAATTGCTATAGTTCTTTTAGACGGATTTGCGAACGTGACATTCACGTTGATGTTCTGTGTTGTGCTGTGATATTGCAGATTTGTCGTGGTGGATAGCCTAGATGCAATGGTAGTATAGTTTGGTTGTATTTAGACATTTGATATTGCGGGGCGAGCGTCCGACATGTGGACTGCCGTCGATGCCTGTTTGTATATTATTCTTTTGGGGCACGACCGGACTGAGGTCGACGTACCCGTTGTATATTTTACTTTCTGTACTAGGATTACCCCGCGGTGGGGTGCACGGATAGCCTGGTTCTAGAAGGCAACGGGTCCGCATCTCATGGCTTTGAGACGGAGGGGGCTTCACTCTAGAATTGGCGGGCTATTCGCCGCACTCGTAGGGGGTAAAGGTTGACCCAAGAAGGGGTGCTCAAGTTACCGGATTCCGTGAAGTGCTGGGTGGTCCATTCACGTTGTCGAAGGGGGCTGCCTCGCTTCAGGTTTTGGCGGGTAACATGCCACATCCGTAGGGGTCTAGGATTTCATTGCACAGGCTATCCACACGACCAGGGGAACGTCGGGTTTCAGTAGCGGCTCTATGAAACCTGCGTATCCCAGATTATCTGTATTGTTCTGTGATGCTTATTACATTCTGTGATGTTGCATTTTATCACGCCTTGAGCGAATATTATATATTGATATATATACCAGTAGATGTTGTATATGTATTACACCCGCGCTAGTCCAGTCCTCACTCTGTCGTTAGTTAAGTAACCTCACGGGTGATGACGGGACCCAGTGGCGAATGCGGATGGAATATACGTACATCGTATTTTCGTTCTTTTGTGATGTGATTAATTGATGGGACTGCATTAATTCGGATCAATGCAAGCTAAACAAACCTATTCTGATGTTGTTGGAACATTTTTCAAAAAGCTCTTATTGCAAGGACGTTCTCTTTTGTTTTGCACAGTGGTATTCGGTTATGAATATCCAGCACCTAAGTCGATGAGGCAAGGGCCGAGATCCCTTCACCGGGAGTGACCCCTTAGACAGAAGTTTGCGTCAGGGTAATAACTTCACTATAGCCGATTGCCTTTTGCTTTGCATCGTGGTATTCAGTTGGAATATCCTGCACCTCATTCTACGGGGAAAGAGCCGAGATCCCTTCACCGGGAGTGACCTCTTGAGCAATGGTTTTCGTCACTATATTTTTATAAAAAGTTATGCAGTTCCTTCAACGATATCAAGTTCATTACATTAAAGGTTTTTCGCCAAAAACCAGCTGTAGCCCTCCGTCATTTCTTACGCGTATTACTTATTATTCGTGCTGCATTTGTTGACTGTGTCAAGGCGTAGTGTGCGGTAGCTAAGTAGTGTTTGTTTGTGGCATATTAATGCGATTGGTTAGGACAGTCGTGCTTCCTTGTTGACTGTGTCAAGGGCTCGTACGGGTGGGTTTAATGCAATCCAGGATAATGACGGGTTGAACTTGACTAGGACTCTTTAATTTGTTGACTGTGTCAAGGTCACTTGGGTCCTAGGGGTAAAAACACACATCGGGAGTTTCTAAAGAAATTGAAACTTGCCAGATATGCGCATACCTTCTGGAGTGTGATAAAGTGAGTGGATTCCATCATGTTATCATTCGATGATAGTTGGATCCCGATTCCCACTGATAAGTTGGTTTACTCCTCGGGTGATCCCGACTAATTCTTCTTTCAGGTTTGGAGGAGAAATTGAGGTTACAGTGGGAGGTTTCCTGATCAGATAAATTGGTAACCATTCTGATCTAAGTTAGAGTGCACGCAGAGTGTTTCTTTTCTCTCTCTCTTTGGCAGCAACCATGACCCGACCCTTGACTATGACTCAGTGACCAAGTTAACTGAACCTTCTTAAACCACTGGCTTTTGGATTGTCTGAGTTGCATACCTTATTGCCACTCCTACTTTTACCCTTTTCTCCAGAACACCCCGTATTACTACAAACATCCACTTCCAATGGATAAAGCCATCGTATGGTTATATACGAACTTGAAGGAACTTGTTCCAGATTCGAGAATGGTTTCCGGTTCTGGAGAAAATGAATAGGACTATTCAGTTGCCTTTTCCTTTTACCTTCTCTCAGGTTGCGAGTGCTCCTTGGATTAGGACAGTACACCTATTACGCTAATTGGATAGTCTTTATCCAAACCATAGGCAGATGCTGAACGGTAGGGAATGAAGAAAACCATTTAGCCTAAAAGGTGTACAGAAGGTATTAAGTAAAAACAAATAAAGGGATTAGTAAGATGGCAAAGTAAATTGCGACTGCTATTCATAACCAAACCAAGTATTCCATCGCCACTCCCACTTCCCCTTTGTATTTCTCCATGACACTCCATATCACTACGAAGATCCACAGTTATTTGGATACTCCATCGTATGGTTATATACGAACTCGAAGGAACTTGTTCCAGTTCGGGAATAGATTCTGGTTCAGGAGAAATAGGAATAAGGTTTATTCAGTTGTCTTTTATCTTCACCTTCTCTCAGGTTACGAGTACTCCTAGGATTAAGAGAGTACACCCATTATGCTTATTGGATTGTCTTTTTCCAAACCATAGGCTGGTGCCGAACGGTAGGGAAGGAAGAAAACCATTTAGCATAAAAGGGTGTACAGAAGGTAATGACTAAAGACATATAAAGGGATTTGGATAGATGGCGAAGAAATATACGGTTATAGTTGTGAATCTGATAATAGAAGAGGCATTACTAAGAATACCCGGATACCCCTTCGAAACATTTACATGTTTCAGTTTCACTGTGTATTGTTAAAAGAAAACTGATTTCCCAATTAGTCCTTGCTCCACGGTATGTATTTACCAGTTTTGATTCTCACATCTGTATGGTTTTACAGATGATGAGTGGGTGTAATTTATTGGGAATTGGGTGATCATCCTCATTATATCGGGATTCGTTGTAATTGGTGATATTTGAGGAAATCGCCTGGGTTGTTTGCCGGACGACAAATATTTGGTTTTGAATATCCGTTGTTATGCACCAATTTCAAATTGATATATCTGTACGTACATTTTTATGAAGTGAGATATAACTTTTTGAAATTATGTCTATGACATTTACCTATATCAGTGGATGGTTAGGTAAGGAGCATTAAACAGCGGTGTAATTCTTCTTAACCATAAGTACAGTTTTCAACCAACGACATACAGAGAATGAGTTATTAGACTCAAGGGACTTATACAGAGTATTGTATGTTGTCCAGTGTCCATAAGGACAAAGGGGATGGTACTCGTACTATATTCTGTTTACTTGTGATTTCTCTAGTTCTTAGACATGTGATTCGTAGAAATGCAAGGTCCAAGTTTTGAGAAGTTACAGGTATTAGAATGAAGTAGAGAACCAGGTGTCGCAAGTATCAGGATTATTCAAGGTGATCGAAGATGTAGATACTTGTGTATGGTATTCAGTTGATAGTAATGATTATGAGAACTTGCTTCTCTTTCAGGTTACTCATAATTGGAAGCGCTCCTAAGTTGAGTAATGCTGATCGGCCTCTCTCCATTTAGTTGACATGCACTGGAGACAGCTGCATTATTTGGATCTGGTTCCAACTAAATCAGTGCCTCTGTTTCTATATTGGATATAGAATAGTTCATATCTTAACAATGTTAAGTTACGGGGAGATGTCTGGCTTATGCTTAAAACCAGACTCTGGATAACTCAAGGCACGTTTCTGTAATGGCTGTTTGTAGGTTGACCCGGGCTATGACGAGGGTTGAATTTCTACCATCTAGAAGATCAATAGTGATATTGTTCTTCACTTGCCATTGTTTTAGTAAAATGGATTTTTTTAGAAAACAGTAGTGGGAGTATGGTAGAACTGGAAGTGATTCCAGAACCGCAAACCATTGCTGAAAATTTGATAAGAACCTAAAGATTCAATCTGGTTTGACATTCCATTGGCCACTCCGCAGATATGGTGCGTAACCTCAGGTACCCGAGAGGTATTCCGGTAGCCTCAAGGACGGTGACAGGGAGGTTCTTGTTTTCCCAGACTTTCTATTGATGTTGTTCCAGACTGTAAGACCCGGCAGGAGGATAAGTATAGCGTCGTTCTAAACTAGCTTTAGAAGTGTACGTGTATATGACTCTGCCAGAAGGTTGTCGTAGTCAGTGGGAGCAGCAGAAGCAAAGTTGACAAGTAGGTTATGTCTATTTATAGACTAAAGCAAATATAGCGGAGATAGATCATCTATTTCTGATGTGACAGTCATGGGTTTGACTTCATCAGAATAGGTGATGGATCTGTTAAGAATGTAGTAGGGTATGATGTCCTGGTATTTGGATGACATACACAAAGTAGGAAGTTAAATTCCTATACTTCGATCGGTTATACTTTGGTTGTCACGCAGTGATTTCTCCACATAGGGCTTGGATATTATATCAGAAATTCTGGTTACTAGATCTATGGTTTTAGACCTAGATTTGGAAAGTGTCCCAATCAGGATACTTAGACCGCATTCTAAAGGTGTTTTAGAATGGACGACTCCTGGCATGGTAGTATACCTGCAGGTGATGGAGTCACCCTCTCTAAAGGTGTCTTACAAACTAAAGGGGAGAGGGATGTGCATGACTGGCAGATCACATGCTTAGGCAATTGAGTCAATCATGAGATGTCAAGTACCACACCAGATGTTGTTTTTGTACTATATGCAATAAGTTGATATTAATCCTATCCTGGAGAAACGTTCGGAAGCAGTTTTAGAATATAAGTGGATGTTCTGGGGATATGATAACAACAGCCTCCTTCGGGAGACGGATATCATTCCAGGCTTCCAAGGTGACCTGGGTGACAGAGTGACTGTCAGAATTATAGTTTTCCCTCTGACGAGGGGTAGTATTTTGGACAGGTGTTCCAAGCGGATACTGAGGGAGGCATGGCGCAGGATACTGATTAAGTTCAGTTGACGATACAGTCTAAGAGGTTTGGATTTGGAGTTCATTTATGAACCAGGTCCCATCAGATATCCAGACATATTCTAAGACAATTATTGCTCAATTCGGGAGATGGCTTTCTCCGCGAACTACAGATAAAGAGAGACATAGAAAGAAACATTAGGGCGGATCCACTCACTGAGGCTGTTCCTCGTACGCAATAGTTTCGCAAACGGCTTTTGTGAAACTGATTAGTAGAGGAGTTGAGTGCTCGGGATCACACGGGCTGTGAGTATACAACATCGCAATAATTAGCCTTGAGTGCAAGTGGGAGATTGTTGGATAAAGTGCCCTCCGAGTCAATTATTTGGTCACAGGCACGTGATTGCAATGATTGAGGGAGGACCTATGCCGGTAGGACAGTCTTACTCAAGATGATAGTATGCTATCTGGTTTATCTTTATCTTCATGTACCGTTTTAGGTGACATTACAGGTCACTATTACAAATTGATAGAGCCCTTAGGATTCTTGCTTGACTACCAGTAGTATGATGGTGATCATATACGTGAGAGTTGGGTAGCCTATAAGCACATCCTTAAAGTGGTCCCTAGTCATGGGAGTTTCGAGACTGCGCATCGATACTCCATTAGTAGACTAGTGTATACAGTCGAGACCCCGACGAGAGGCGGTGGCCGGTCTCACAAGCCATTGGTGTCAGTTGGTTCACCTAAGATGTATACAGGTGCTCATTGGGTTATAAGTACACCGGACAGGACTCGCCGGGAACATGCTAGTTGCTATTGTACCTAACGTCAAATAGCAGTTCCCTGGTGACATGTGTACAGGTTAGTTCATCGACCTGAGATTGTCATTTGTCTCGTGTGAGTTCCCACTGTGCTTTGATTACTACCCTACCACGGCTCAAAGGAGTCATGTAAACAGGTTTTAGTTGGGTACAGTCCCGAGCCACATGGTGGCAGTGAGAGGATCGGCAGGGGTTTCGTCTCTCCCGGTATTGGGGGTGAGATCGCGCTGTGTCTAGGAGAGCCGTTACATGAAGTCCTTGGCCAAGGCAGGAGATTTACTGGTAGGTACTCCAGTAGTATCTCAAGGTGTTCTGGGCCACACTCCGACACGACTTGTACCGCTTTTAGGGGTCTGACTTTTACCAACCCCCTAGGCCCGCCATGTGATGCTCATAGACAAACGGACCGGACTGTACGGATATTGTCACTGACAGGCTCAATAGGGTGTCAGGATGAGTTCGCTCATCGACCTCCCTTTTGGTCAATACCTGGTAGCCCGTTACATACGGCTAGTACCTCTGACGTGCTATGGTTAAATGCACAGCCAAAGTATTGACGAGTCTTTAGAGTCCCCCATAGACAATTTTCAAGTTTCGGGCGAAACGTTGTAGAAGCCGTATGATATATGGCAGGTTTCGATCATATACGTGCGGTAGTGCACGGATCATGATCGGACGGATCATACTAGTGGGCTTTGGTTTAAATCGGATCCTAGTATTAGATTTGTTGGATTACTTTAGTCTCATCGCATTCGCATTCAGTCGGAATGCGGATGTATGTATGTATATACAGGTGAGGGGTATCCTTGTGATCCGTCACGAATTTACTTTAGATGTTGACGTATCTTTTTATTGTTGTAAACATTTGGGTTAATGTTTACAAATGGAAATTATGAGCTTAAGCCATCATTTTGTGCATTAAATGATACATGTACTTCATAGGTGACTCATGGTATCATTTCTTATGCATATGTCACTTTATTTGATAGATTTGAGTGTTGAAATGAGAAGAAGAGAGAGAAGGGCAGCCATATCCCTTTGGGTTTGCTCTTGTATTATTCCTTCTTGCTCTCATTTTTTATCATAGCAACATAACACAAAATGGTTCCTCTTCTTCTTCTTCCTCTAGCTCACAATCTCCATTAATGGCTTCACCTTCAACCTCCATCCACACTATGGATGCAAGAGGCAAAGTTATCACACACATTCTCTACATCACCTTGGACCCGTCGGCTAGCGAACTTCATGCCCGAGTTGCTTCGGATGAAGTGGGAGCCCGTAAAAAGACTCGAAGATGTGGTGCCCATCCCGACGAGGAGATCGAGACCGGAGATGCCACGAGGAGTTTAGGATGGTGGCCAAAGACCGAAGAACACGGATCGATCGGCATAGCTTTCCAACCCTTTCTCTAGTTGCTAGTTATAGGTTAATGGTTCGATCTGGATTTAAAGTATACGATAGCGCCGGTTTCAAGTTTTGAAAAAGTTTTCGTTTCCGCATTTTGGCCTCGGACAGACGGCCGTGGAGCTACCGTACACTTACATTTTCTTGATGTTTCTTGAAATCAAATATTATAAATCTTGAATAAATTTTATTGCAAATTTCTTTTATCTTTTCATTTCAACTCATCTAAAACATGATCGATCAAAACACACATCTCAGTGGACGATCCGTATTCATTAACGCGCTACATCAATACCGTTAATTGATTGCGGTATAAATTTCTTTGATTATGATTATGTTTTCAAAACTCAACTTAGATGATCAATCAAATGGCGCTGTTGCCAGGGATGTGTGCTATTTTGTTCGTTTTTGTTATTTGAGTTGAAAAATTATTATTCCATCAAATTTTCATCTAAAATTCGCTTCAAGGGCTTAACGATTAGTGTTTGAATTTTTGCGAGGGAATCTGGAATCATTTCAGCATGAGATCAAGATTCAGAGAACATCTGAAGAATCCAGAGAAGTACAGGGACCTGCACAAAAAATTCTAAACCCTAATTCCCCCATTAAGCCACGGTTCCACGGCCAATCAGGCGTTTTTGCGGCGATTCCGCCGCCGTTTAGGGTTTGCACTGTGCCAAATTTCTCAGGTCTGCTCTCTGTTTTCTCCTCTTCTCTCTGATCTTGTCCAATATCAATTTCCTGTAGGATTCTTTGCAATGTTGGGTTCCTAGGCACTCTAGTAAGGTATCACAAAGCATCGAACATGCCATTTAAAAATTTTTGGTGCCGAGAAACCCTAGACTACGGATCGATTGCTAGATGTTTAGGCGAAACAAAAAGCTAGTTAACAGTTAACTACTGGGATACGGAAATTACAACCTTTGTAGATCCGGATATCCACCTCCTCGGCTCCGCAAGGGCATCCTCTCGCTGTCCATCATGAATCCTCGACTCGATCATCGGCTTCATCGGGAAAGCAAGCGGAATAGGTCGTCGGCTTTGTGTCAAAGACGATCTACGTCGAGGTTGCACAAACTCAAGCTCCGACTTCACAAACTTGTGAAACTTGTGAAGTAAACACCCAAAACAACTTGGCAAGAGGTAGAGGGTGAAGAAATAGGAGGTGGGTTCACTTTAGAATTGGATTTTGCTCACTAAAACTCAAGTTGCCATTAATGGCATCAAGGTTGCTCACTTGAAGAAGAAGAAGATGATGAGCTAGTTATGATAAGTTGTGATATATAAAAATAGAAAATCAAATACTTATCATAACTAAACTAGGGTTAAGTGTAGAGAATAAACCATGGTCACTTTAGATGGGTTAGGGTTAAGCATGAAGATAAGGATGGTTAGCAAAGTCAAAGCTTCATGAAGCTTCAACTTAAAACAAAAAGAGCCACCATTCTTATCTTATTCTTTTCCAAATAAATAAATAAACAAATAAATAAATAAATGAAAATGCAAAACCCTAATTATCAAATTAACCATGGATTAATTCTATACACTTAACTAATGATCAAGTATCATCAAACATGATACAAAAAGTGCACAAAAGTATATCACATATACAATGTGCAATCCAAGTGAGAAAAATCCGTTTAAAGTGAACCAATACTAGTTAATGCAAAGTAATATATCAAATATATAATTATACATTAAATCATTAAATCAACACTTGATTCAATGATCCGGTCATGTCGCACATAACCGACTAGTATTCAATGCATCGATTTATCGAATCAATGATTCGATAACTAGGTCATATCGAATATAACCATTCGAAACATATATCGCGAGAATGAAATGCGGTATCACATACACGCATTATTCTCGGTCCTGCACATATCTCATATGCGCTCCTATTTCGTTTCGCTTGAGCCAGGAAACCTCTGTGTAGGACTCTAAAGACTCGTCAATACGCTGGTAGCAGATGATGATCATATCAAGCACCCACAAGCCGCAAGCGGTCTGCTAAACGTAACGGCCACCCGGGTATTGAGCAATCAGAAGATCGACGAGCTAGCCCGCTCACACTCCTGCGAATCCGACCAGTAACACTTACCATACAGTCCGGTCTCTTCGTCTGATACGTCGCATATCAAGTCTAGGGGTGGTATACGTCAGACCCCAATAACCCGATAAGTCATGCTGATGTGAGGCTCGTAACGGGTCGAGAAACTACTGGTAACACTTACCAGCAAATCTCTGATCAGCCCTGGCCAGGGACTTCCCTGTTACGGCCAATCGAGCACAGCGCAACATCAACCCCCAATACCGGGAGAGACGAAACCCCTCCTATCGCTCATTGCCTCCATGTGATTCGGGACTGTACCCAAAGACCACCGTTTTGCACGCCCTCATGGACGTGGTAAGGTGGAGATCAAAGCACAGTGGGAATCACACAAGACTCTATGACGATCTCGGGTCTACAGACTAATCTGTACAAGTGTCACCTAAGAACTGCCATCTGACGTGAGGTATAATACCATCTGGGAGTTCTCGGCGAGTCCGTCCAGTGTACTCAGTTTCCACTGAGCACCCGTATACCATCTCTGATGTCAAACACCAATGGATATGGGATCATCCATCGCCCATCACATGGGTCGAGAAGCGTATACGCTAGTCTACTCTGGTATATCGATGCCCCGTCTCGATACACCCCCGACTAGGGACCTTGAAGGACGTACTTATGGACTACCATGTCCCCACTAGTATGATCTGCATCATAGTCCAGGTAGTCAAGTACAAATCCTAAGGGCTTTACCAACATGTAACTATAAGACGGTATAAAGAGACTAGTGTACATGTTAAGATAAATGGCAACCAGATAGCATACTATCATGTCGAGCAAGAAAGCCATCTCTATATATGTCCAAGCATCCAATATAATATACATAATCTGTACAATACTGGCCTCTAGGGCATACATACAACTAACAATCTCCCACTTGCACTAGGGCCAGCTGCTGTAGTATCTCATACCGAGCATCCCGAAGAGTCTCTCAAACTGTATCTGGGGAATGGCCTTCGTGAGTGGATCCGCCGTGTTGTTCTTCGTGTCAACTCTCCTGACCTCGATCTCCCGGCGATCAACTATCTCCCGGATCAGGTGATACCGCCTCAGAATATGCCTGGATCGCTGATGGGACCTGGGTTCCTTGGCCAAAGCCACCGCTCCATTGTTATCGCAATACAAAGGTATTGGATGCTCAATGGATGGAACCACTCCAAGTTCAGTAATGAACTTCTTGATCCAGACAGCCTCTTTGGCAGCATCGTTGGCAGCGATGTATTCAGCCTCCATCGTCGAGTCTGCCACGGTTTCCTGCTTGAAACTCTTCCAGCTAACCGCCCCTCCATAAAGGGTAAAGACAAAGCCCGACTGCGACTTAGAGTCGTCCTTATCACTCTGGAAGCTCGAATCGGTAAAGGACTCCACTTGGAGTTCTCCGTTACCATACACCAAGAACATATCTCTAGTCCTTCGCAAGTACTTGAGAATGCTCTTCACAGCTGTCCAGTGATTCTCTCCAGGATCAGCTTGATACCTGCTCACTACACTTAGTGAGTATGCTACATCGGGTCTGGTACATAGCATCGCATACATGATAGAGCCTACTGCCGAAGCATAGGGTATCCCTTGCATGCGAGCTCTCTCCAAATCAGTCTTGGGAGACATCTCTTTGGAGAGAGTGACTCCAGAGATCGTGGGCATGTTCCCACGCTTGGACTCTTCCATACTAAACCTCTTTAGTATGGTGTCAATGTACCTGGATTGGGACAATCCCAAAATCCGTTTGGATCTATCTCTATAGATCCTGATTCCCAATATGCAGGAGGCATCACCAAGATCTTTCATTGAGAATCTTTGTGATAAGAAGAGCTTGACCGATTGCAGCATAGGAATATCATTTCCTATCAAGAGTATATCGTCCACGTACAATACGAGGAAGACAACCTTACTCTCTGCCACCTTCTTATAGATACAAGGTTCATCTGGATTTTTGACGAAATCAAACTCTTTGATAACGACGTCAAAGCAGATGTTCCAACTCCGCGATGCTTGCTTTAATCCATAAATGGATTTAAGCAGCTTGCACACCTTCCCGCTGCTCCCACTGTCTACGAAGCCCTCTGGCTGAGTCATGTACACGCACTCTTCTAAATCACCATTTAGAAAGGCGGTCTTAACATCCATTTGCCAGATTTCGTAGTCATGAAAGGCAGCAATGGCAAGCATGATTCGGATGGATTTAAGCATAGCCACTGGAGAAAAGGTCTCGTCATAGTCCACACCTGGTCTTTGACGAAAACCCTTTGCTACAAGTCTATCTTTGAAAGTCTCTACTTTCCCATCTACACCAAGTTTCTTCTTGAAGATCCACTTGCTCCCAATGGGTTTTACCCCTTCAGGAGCAACTTCCAAAGTCCATACTTTGTTGGTGTACATGGATTCCATCTCGGACCGCATAGCATCCAGCCATTTCACTGAGTCCCCACTCGTGATGGCCTGCTCGAAGCTAGTTGGGTCATCATCCTCCATGATGCAATCCTCGCTTCCACCGTCAATGAGAAAACCGTAGTATCTCTCAGGTGGACGAGATACCCTACTAGATCGGCGGAGAGGCTGGGGTTCGTTGAGTTCTACTGAATCCTCTGGTTCCACCAAGTCTTCTGTTACAGTTTGTGTTGCTGGAACTTCTTCCAGTTCTACCTCAATGCCACTAATCTGTTTCATAAGAAAACCTTTTTCTAAGAAAGTGGCATGTCGAGAAACAAACACCTTTTGTTCCTCGGGGTGGTAGAAGATATACCCTTGTGAATTTTTGGGATATCCTACAAACTTACATAAGACAGATCTTGCCTCGAGTTTGTCCGGATTTTGTCTTTTGACATAGGCTGGACAACCCCATATCTTAACATACTTAAGAGATGGTCTCTTCCCTCTCCATATCTCATATGGAGTGGTAGGCACTGATTTGGTAGGAACCATATTCAATAGGTGTATGGCTGTCTCAAGCGCATACCCCCAGAAGGAAATAGGTAACTCAGCTGTGCTCATCATTGAACGCACCATATCTAATAGGGTGCGATTCCTTCGTTCCGATACACCGTTGTGCTGTGGTGTATAAGGTGGAGTAAGCTGAGAGAGAATCCCATTCTCTTTTAGATAATCTTGGAACTCATTGCTCAAGTATTCTCCTCCTCGATCAGATCGAAGGATCTTAATACTTTTGCCCGTTTGGTTCTCTACTTCGTGCTTATATTCTCTGAATTTCTCAAAAGCTTCAGACTTGTGTTTCAACAGGAACACATGCCCGTATCTAGAGAGATCGTCAGTGAATGTAATGAAGTAGGAAGAACCATCCCTGGCATGTGTAGACATAGGACCGCATACATCACTATGTATCAGTCCTAAGAGTTCAGTAACTCTTTCTCCGTGTCCACTAAACGGAGCTTTGGTCATTTTTCCTTTGAGACATGAATGGCAAGTATCATAAGATGATAATTCGAATGGATTCAAATAACCATCCTTATGTAACTTAGCCAGTCGTGTCGCATTGATATGACCAAGTCTACAATGCCACAAGAAGGATTCGTTCATTTCTGAATTTTTCCTCTTGTGTGTGTTTTGTATATTGAGGACTGTATTTTGATTTAGAATGAACATGCCATTATGTAGCGAGCCTGATGCAATCAACTTTTGATCTAGGAATATGTTCATAACATTATCCTTTACTACAAAATTATATCCATCTTTACTTAATAAAGAAACTGATATAATGTTGCACATCATGTTCGGTATATAATAGCACTCATTCAGAATTAATGTATCACCTCTTGGTAATACTAGGTGATATTCGCCAACTACTTTGGCTGCAACACTTGCACCGTTCCCTACTTGAACGGAATGATCACCTTTTCCCAGTTCTCTACCTTTTCGCAGCCCATGTAACATCTTACATATGTGGGATCCTGATCCGGTATCTAATACCCAGGACGTAGGGTGAACTGAGAAACAGTTCTCAATGACAAACACACCCGAAGATGATGCATCAACATGCATGTTCTCCGTTTGGGCGGTGTGAGAATCCAGATATTCTCCAGTTTCCTGTTCATTCTTATAACACTTATAAGATAGAACGGGTTTAACGTTCCCCTGCACAGTATAACATGCGGGTTCGGTCAATACATCCATTTTATTATCTTTATTAAGGCATGAAATGGTCGCTACCTGGAGAGAGAGAGAAGAAAACACTTTAGCGTAAGCTCGTGCAAGATCAGATTGGTTATTATCTTATCTAATCAGGATGGCTCCCACTGCTTTTTATCAAATCTTCCTCCAAACCCTAAAAGGAAAGACTAGCCGGGATTAATTACACACTACAAGTTCGCCAATCTTTCAGCCAGGCCAGTGTCGGTACTTTGAGGGAGGTCCCCCGTGCTTTCGCACGAACCTAATTACTGTAAACCTCGTTTTCCCAGAGGCGTAACCTCGTTAACACCTTTCTAGACACCTACTTGATCGGCTAATTGTAATGTATAAAACTCTCCCAGGAGTAACTCTTACTCGCAGTGGGTATCGGGATCCAGCTATCTCATAGAAGGTATGCAATCTCATTGCAAATTTCAACACTTGAAATTCCCGATAATATTTTACCCCTAGTGTTCTATGACCTTGACGAATGCCAAACAACCCATAGTCCACTAGTCAAGTTCAACCCGTACATTTCTTGATTGAATTAAACCCACCCGCACGACCCTTGACGAATGCCAAACAACGCCGTACGAATACCCTAATCCAATCTGCATCATATGCATAAGCAGATAAATACTAGTTAGCTACCGTACACTACGCCTTGACGAATGCCAAACTACCGTAGCACGAATACTAATTAGTACTTATCTGAAATGACGGAGGGCTACGCAGGTTTTCATAAAACCATGAGCGTAATGAACTTGATATCGTTGTAGAATCAAATGAAGTTTTAAAATGGAGTGATTTTGAGGCTTTTTCTAGTTTTGCTAAAGGAGTCACTCCCGGCGAAGGGATCTCGGTCCTTTCCTCGTCGAATGAGGTGCGGGATATATCATATATATCACTGTGCAAAGCAAAAACTCTTAAAAGCAATCAAAACCAAACCGAGTGTGTAGCATCTGCCAGTTATTGCTAAAGGAGTCACTCCCGGTGAAGGGATCTCGGTCCTTTCCTCATCGAATAAGGTGCAGGGTATATCATATATACCGCTATGCAAAGCAAGAACTGTAGCTACCTGTTTTATTTTAAAATTTGATTCCACAACATCTTAGGTTTCTTATCTTTCATTAATCACATTAATGAAGTCCCATCATTTAAATACCTAAACATCACAGATAGATATGACGTACACTTATGCCATCCGCATTCGCCTCGATGTCCCCTCGTGCACCGTTAGGTTAGGTAACTAACGACAGAGCAGGGCAGGGCTAGCGCGGGTGAAAAACATAAGTAACATCTATATAATATATCATATATACTATATACTAAATCCATCACAGAAACATCACATGATCTCATCACAGATATCGCGGCAGAATAAACATATGAAATATTGGATATACTAGGACATCCGTTTTTTCAATACGAGCCAGTATAAAACACGGATTCCACGGTCGTGATGAATAGCCAATCCCACACCCCTAGACCCCTACGAGAGCGGCAAGCAACCCTGCCAATTCTAGGGTTAGGAGACCCGGACTCGACTCCTCGAGTTGGTCTCCCACTGGACCCCAGAACCCGGTTACTTGTGCTCCCCTCCTTGGGTCTATCCTAGTGCAGAAAAGTAAATAATATACAAAGGGTGACAACTCCCGCATCCTGGAAGTGCCCCGAATAAAAGAATATTACATACAAGTTTTTACATGAATGAAAATGAAAAACACTCATCTCACATAAAACCCCCGGCTATTCAAATACGACGATCCAATATAACATATCCAGCAACACATAACATCACATGTCATCAACGTAAGTAAGTATGCATACCCCAATTGTCGTTGATGTATAGCAACGAAACCGGCGATATGAACATATTACACTTACGGTCACAGAAAAGAAAGTGTAAAACTACAACAATTGGAATCCGCAACCTCTTTAGACATCACATGCCTAACGGTTATAAACCCCGCATTTTAGTCCCATTATCGAAAACTCTTTTCGATATCCAATGAAACTAAACCGCTAGATTTATAACATCCATCCAGTTATCTCATAACCTTTTGTGAATTCCAATTATTGTATCCAATTCCGGATAAATAGAATATATTAAACTTTCCGATCAAACATTCGAACACCCAAGTTTTCCCGACACCGATCAACACATGAAATAGGTTCAAAGACATTCACTTCATGCCTCAGTACCAACGGTCCAGCCGTAGAAGGGTCAAGCCAACGCCTCACATGTAGCACGCCGTACTGCCCCAAACCCGAAGGTTCAAAGGGCAGTTCAAGACGGTCACATAATCGAGTTAAGGTTTGTGTCTTCTAGAGGGACCATCGCGTTACTTGCACTACTCAGAACGTCTTTTAACCACAGAAAAATCCAACACTTGGAATTATTCCGGCAGGGGAAAACCTGGGTATTTGTATCCGGTCGAACTCTTTAACATATTCTACAGTTATCTGGAAAAACAGTTAGACAAAGTTTGATATTCCGATCGAATTCATCTATTCCCAATATAACTCCAGAGCACTCAACCCTTAAATAAATTTAAAAATACCCAGAAAACTCACCAGAATTTATCAGGTATTACTGTGCAAAAATAGTGGGATGATGTCACCATGTGGCCGCGGAAGAGCGGCAGAAGGCATGCTTCTGCCGCGCTTCCGCGGCACAATGAACAGTTCAGGGAATCGTTTTACACAGTAATGCTTAGAATTCTATGCTGAATTTTTTAGACATTTTTAATATCAAAAATTCCCAGATTTATAAAAATGTCCAGAGAGCTCTAAAATTCTAGGGTTTCGGGTTGTTTCGGACTTCAAACTCCGTCTAGATTTCGCCTAAGGCTCTAGCTAGGCTCTGATACCACTGTTGGGTTCCTAGGCACTCTAGTAAGGTCTCACAAGGCATCGAACATGCCATTTTAAAATTTTTGGTGCCGAGAAACCCTAGACTACGGATCGATTGCTAGATGTTTAGGCGAAACAAAAAGCTAGTTAACAGTTAACTACTGGGATACGGAAATTACAACCTTTGTAGATCCGGATATCCACCTCCTCGGCTCCGTAAGGGCGTCCTCTCGCTGTCCATCATGAATCCTCGACTCGATCATCGGCTTCATCGGGAAAGCAAGCGGAATAGGTCGTCGGCTTTGTGTCAAAGACGATCTACGTCGAGGTTGCACAAACTCAAGCTCCGACTTCACAAACTTGTGAAACTTGTGAAGTAAACACCCAAAACAACTTGGCAAGAGGTAGAGGGTGAAGAAATAGGAGGTGGGTTCACTTTAGAATTGGATTTTGCTCACTAAAACTCAAGTTGCCATTAATGGCATCAAGGTTGCTCACTTGAAGAAGAAGAAGAAGATGAGCTAGTTATGATAAGTTGTGATATATAAAAATAGAAAATCAAATACTTATCATAACTAAACTAGGGTTAAGTGTAGAGAATAAACCATGGTCACTTTAGATGGGTTAGGGTTAAGCATGAAGATAAGGATGGTTAGCAAAGTCAAAGCTTCATGAAGCTTCAACTTAAAACAAAAAGAGCCACCATTCTTATCTTATTCTTTTCCAAATAAATAAATAAACAAATAAATAAATAAATGAAAATGCAAAACCCTAATTATCAAATTAACCATGGATTAATTCTATACACTTAACTAATGATCAAGTATCATCAAACATGATACAAAAAGTGCACAAAAGTATATCACATATACAATGTGCAATCCAAGTGAGAAAAATCCGTTTAAAGTGAACCAATACTAGTTAATGCAAAGTAATATATCAAATATATAATTATACATTAAATCATTAAATCAACACTTGATTCAATGATCCGGTCATGTCGCACATAACCGACTAGTATTCAATGCATCGATTTATCGAATCAATGATTCGATAACTAGGTCATATCGAATATAACCATTCGAAACATATATCGCGAGAATGAAATGCGGTATCACATACACGCATTATTCTCGGTCCTGCACATATCTCATATGCGCTCCTATTTCGTTTCGCTTGAGCCAGGAAACCTCTGTGTAGGACTCTAAAGACTCGTCAATACGCCGGTAGCAGATGATGATCATATCAAGCACCCACAAGCCGCAAGCGGTCTGCTAAACGTAACGGCCACCCGGGTATTGAGCAATCAGAAGATCGACGAGCTAGCCCGCTCACACTCCTGCGAATCCGACCAGTAACACTTACCATACAGTCCGGTCTCTTCGTCTGATACGTCGCATATCAAGTCTAGGGGTGGTATACGTCAGACCCCAATAACCCGATAAGTCATGCTGATGTGAGGCTCGTAACGGGTCGAGAAACTACTGGTAACACTTACCAGCAAATCTCTGATCAGCCCTGGCCAGGGACTTCCCTGTTACGGCCAATCGAGCACAGCGCAACATCAACCCCCAATACCGGGAGAGACGAAACCCCTCCTATCGCTCATTGCCTCCATGTGATTCGGGACTGTACCCAAAGACCACCGTTTTGCACGCCCTCATGGACGTGGTAAGGTGGAGATCAAAGCACAGTAGGAATCACACAAGACTCTATGACGATCTCGGGTCTACAGACTAATCTGTACAAGTGTCACCTGAGAACTGCCATCTGACGTGAGGTATAATACCATCTGGGAGTTCTCGGCGAGTCCGTCCAGTGTACTCAGTTTCCACTGAGCACCCGTATACCATCTCTGATGTCAAACACCAATGGATATGGTATCATCCATCGCCCATCACATGGGTCGAGAAGCGTATACGCTAGTCTACTCTGGTATATCGATGCCCCGTCTCGATACACCCACGACTAGGGACCTTGAAGGACGTACTTATGGACTACCATGTCCCCACTAGTATGATCTGCATCATAGTCCAGGTAGTCAAGTACAAATCCTAAGGGCTTTACCAACATGTAACTATAAGACAGTATAAAGAGACTAGTGTACATGTTAAGATAAATGGCAACCAGATAGCATACTATCATGTCGAGCAAGAAAGTCATCTCTATATATGTCCAAGCATCCAATATAATATACATAATCTGTACAATACTGGCCTCTAGGGCATACATACAACTAACAAAATTCAGCACCGCTAAAAAAATAAATTTGTTGCGATTCTTGAAATTGGTTGTTTGCATATTTTAATACGGAAATTAAGGGTCAAAGACCAAATTAAGATTATGTGGGGAGTTCACTACCCTTCCTAAGTCCCGGAAATCATAAAAACTTACATCCGCATCACCCTCATTAATTAAAAAAATATCTAGAGAAGACTCTAAGGACCGTCGCGCTCATTTAGGACAGAAGGAGGTCGTGGGTAATCTATTGCTTATCCTTATTTCTTTTGTGGTGTCTAGGCAAGTGTGTCTAAGGCAAGTGGTTACTTAATTAGGCCCGCTACTTACGTAGCGGAGAACTTCCTACTTACCTGGCACTTACCTGGCCACAGAAGGGATAAAGAGGCAGTAGAGGATTTATCCTGCGATTTGACTTCTAGAAGTCTAGGAGCGGTCTAGTGACTTGACCTAGGTGACCATTAGATATAGGGTTGCTCGTGCATTTTTATGTGAATTTTCATAATCCGTCATTTTTCAAAACTAACCAATTATTTTCTCCCATTTTAACCCTTTTCCCCCTCTTCTCTTCTTATAATGGGTGACCCAAACAGAAGAACTCATGCCGAGCTTTGCTGTCCACAACCAGATATTTCTTGTTTTCGTTATCGCTTCGGTATACCATCCGACTCTCCCATGTCTTTAAGAGTTCGGATAGAACAAGCGGGTAGAAACAGTTGGCGACCTCAGTCCATGTCTTATCAACCGTATCCTGATTCTACATCTGTTTCTGTTGATACTCGAGTGAGGATGCCCCTAGACGTATGTCCATTGCTGAGCATATAGCTAGGGATAAAGGCCAAAGTTTAAATCCGGACTCATATCTACCATATCCTAATTCTACATCTGTTTCTGTTGATACTCCGAGTGAGGATGCCCCTAGACGCATATCCATTGTTGAGCATATAGCTTGGACTAAATGCCAAAGTTTCAACCCGGACCAATATCAACCATCACCACCACTATCCAAAGAAGAGTTTGATAAGCGGTTTGTGGCATGTATGATGTCCAACAGCCAACCGACCAACCAATATCAATATTCTTCTTATCCTAATGTTGATCCTACTCCTACCCAATTTTCAAAACTATTCAATTCCTATCAATCCAATCCGACTTTTCCACCTACTCTAGACAGTTCTCCTGATCAGTCATTTAGGAGTTTTAAGTATCCACAGGAATTTCAATCTTATCCTGAAACTCCTTATCGACCCAAGTCTATTCTTGAGCAGACATTAGAAAAATATCTGGAATTGTCGAACCAATTTAGGAAGGAAATGACAGAGTGGGGGCAAGCAAATAATTTCAAACCAGCCTAAAAATTTTCAGTATATAATACGGCCATAGGACAAAATGAGAATTTGGGTAGTGAGACAGAATTATACACCCTTCCTAATCAAACCTTCCCTTTCCAAACTGAAATCCACAACTCCATTTTCACAGATTCATCGAGTACACCAAATGATTCACAAATTGACGATATCATGTATGAGAAGTTGTGTAATAATGCATTGTTTCATTTACCCGACTGTGAAGGGTCCATTTCAAGTGAAACCATGCCAAATCCTTGTGATCTCTACACCTCCACTCTTGAACCAAAATCGATTGAAAACCATAATTTGAATGAGGTGTTTGAGAATTTTAACCATCACTGGAATGAGTAGATTGACATTGGGGATATATTGATTGATGAACCCGAAATTTTGCATGAGTTTGTCCCACAAATTCATCAGATCCTTTCACTTCCTTGTGGTCATCATCTTGAGCCTTTAATTTTTCCTGAACCCCAAATGCTTCTCCAAGTTGATAATAATGGTATACCCGAACAGCAGACCGAAATTCAACCAACATCTTCCACATCTGGTTTAGCGTTACTCGACACATCAATAGGTTTACCCATTTCATCTTCCACTTTCTCCGGTTCTTCTTCTATTCTTCCTATAGTTTCAGTGAGTTTTGATGAATCACAATCCTATAGTTCAAGTTCGACAATCTCAGAAAGCCAAGTTGATTTGGATATTTTTGAAAATGAGGAAGATGAGTTTTTTGAGTCTTCTACCTTCATAAATTTTGACAAATCAAGTATGGTAAATTCTGGCACAAAATTTATTGACAGCAAAATGTTCAATCACATCATCGATGAAAGTTTTGAAGAACTTTTTGCTGACGAACTTGCATTGCTTAACAGCACGGATTTTGTGATTAATCGATCTCCACCTATAGAAATTGAACCGCCACCACTCCTTTTTCCTAATCATTCACATTCATCCTCATTCTTTCATTTCTATAATTTAAAACTCAAACCTTTTCCAGACCACCACTTATCTCTTGCTCATTTCTTCCCGACTCTATACAACATGTTCTTCCACCGACCAATACGCTACACTGATAAAATCTTTTAATGGTTGGTATTAATTTTTGGTCTTTGTAAAGTCTTATTTTGACCAAATGACTTACCCCCTCTTAAAATGCTTAATATTGTCTAACTCATGTTTGAGGGGGGGTATATTTTTAGCTCTTGAAAATAACTGTTGTCCTCAAAATTGTGAGCCAAAAATAAGTTTGGGGAGGATTTTCACGATCATATTTATTGCCCCCATTAATAAATTGACCTTCCAAGCTTACAAGTTTTTGAGCTTTAACAGATAGCAACAGTGAGGACACTGTTGAAAACAAGTTTGGGGGTGGTTTGTGCTTATTTACGCATCATGTTGCATCATACTTTGCATAAGCACAAAATATATAAAAATAAAAAAATAAAAAAGGAATAAAATTTTTTTTGTACATAAATAAGATAATAAAAGATTAGAAAGTGAAAAATTACATCCAAAAGATTAGAATAATTTAAGAAAACCATGAAATTTAGAAGTTTTCTTAAACGAAACTAGTAATAAGTAGTTATGAGTTTTTGTCCCAAGGGTTAGTAAGATGAAAGAAGTCACTAATCTGCGGATAAAAATAAGTCTGAAAAATTGTTCCTATTCTGGAAGCCAAACATTCGAATGTTGATACCATACTATTCGCACTTACACACGTCTTGAAACTCAGGAAAGTAGAGGATACCATGAAATGCTCTTGTCTAAAAGCCAAAGTATGAAGGAAATAATAAATGGAAAATATAAGATAAAGTGGTGAATATAAAAATGAACACCGGTTTCGTTATCACCAAGGCAGCATTAAAAAAATATAGCAAGGATGCTTCATCACCTAGTGCCTTAGACCAACTGGTTTGAGAGTCACTGCTAAGCCTTAGGTGGTGCAAGACGAGAAAAATATTAAATACACCTTATAAGCAAGCATTTTGAGTAATCGGTCGGTTAGTATCTCAAGAAGTATTAACGGTCTCATGAAAAATGTGTGAGCAAATTCCATCTAAATATTAATTAAGTACTGAGGTTGATGGAAAAGAGTATGATAGCTTGAATTGAATTCTCTGAGTGTAGGGATGTCCTATACACACACGTAGGGGTATATGATCAATGTTTGGAAGAAAGGTTGGAATGAAGAATAAAGACGATGTTTTATTGAGGGATGACGTGATTTCCAATATCTTTTCATGACGATTAAGATAGGGTTCATGACAACGGAAAAGCTAGTATTAGTTGGAAACACTAATTTTCAAAGTCTTTCTTTTACAGTTCTTATCTTTATATGTAACTTTCACGGTCTTCCTTTTCTTTTGGGATTTTGTGGGTGCAATCCTCTGAAAACCCTCAGGAGACAACACTCCTCCTACTAGGGACACCTAGAGGTTTAAAGGCTTGTTGCTTATGCTCAGTGCAATCGTCTTGCCTACGAAAGTGTGTTAGTTAGTTTTTCTCTTTCTTTATTTTCTCCTTCTTTTTAAATAAAGACGTTTGCTCGGGACGACCAAAATTAAGTTTAGGGGAATTTGATCAGTCGAAAATAGTGCATTCTCAACACGGTAATTTCACTACTCTTATCATTCATATATTGGTGTTTATTGTAATTATAACAGAAATTACGACTTCATCTGGTAAACACCAAATAACCTGTGTTATAGTTATATTCGACATTCTAAAGGGAAATTACGTTTTTATTACTACTCGCGTGATTTGTATATATCAACCCTTGTCTCGAGATTGTGTGCAGGAATTTCTCCAGGTAAAAGAGCCGGAATTGCTAAAGAGTGTTGATAAAATACATCAAGTCTTTAACGTAAGATCTGGCAATAAAAAAGAAAGTATAAAAAGATTCCAGACATCAGATAAAGACACTAAATTCAACAGAAGAAGATACCTGAGAAATTATGCACCGAGCTCCCTATTTGGCCGCGGATTCGCGGCCGAGTTGGCCGATCCGCCGCGGTTCCGCGGCCTTGTTACCTTATCAGTGGCTCAAATTCCTCCACGTGGCTTCTCGTAACGGCCAGGCTTCTAGAAGACTCTACAAAGAGCACGTGGCTTTATCCAGACGGCTCTGGCTAACAAACCTTATCCTAGAATATTCCTTATCCTAGAATATTCCCTAACAACCTCATTCTAGAAGGCTCTCTCTAACCACCTAGCTTTGGAGGGAAGTTTCAAATATGAATTATTAAAAAAGAGGAGCTAGGGTTGTTAATTAAAGGTTGTTGAATTTGGAGGGAAATTAATTAGGGTTGAATATTGAGCCAAACTTCATTCAAATTGAGTGACACAATTTGATCCAAATCAAAACCATCGAGTACCGAGCCAAAGCAAGCCTTCAAAGAGCCTTTTCAAGTAACGCCGATCTTCATCCGAGCAAGAGATCCATGACGATCCGCGATCAAAAAGACGATGCGAAGCTAGTTTCGATGATTGAGTTCTCTCCTCAAAATCTTGTAATCTTTGAGTGAATTGTAACGAAACGTTGATTAATAAAAGGTGAAAATTCTTGATCTTGCTTTTCTTTACATTTGAGAATTATGAAGAGTTATCGATTCTTGATTGTTTTCCTTTTCATGATGTTTTAGTGAAAACTCCGCTTGTGGAGGAATCGAGAAAATAGGTAGATGATGATGATTAAATTCATGAACGATTCTTAAGTCTTATGAGTTTTGTACACTTTAGGAAATTGAATCCAAGACGACCTAGTTTAGAGTGAGATGCTTTCTTGAATATTTTCGCTCCAAATTAGAGATCATCGATCGATGATTGAATTTCCTAGAGGCTAGAATATGAATGCTAATCAATGAAAAGACAAGGGATGATGATGAAGAAACCCTAGTTTCTTCAATAGATCCCTAAACCTCGTTGATTGTCCTCGATCAAGCAACAAATCTTCAATAGATAAGAATTTGTAATCATAAGTCTTCATCATCACTATCGATTGGATCGATTCCTACAAGTCTCTTTACAAATCTTGATAATTCATTCGATTTGGACATTTTCTTGATCTATAGTATTTCTTGATTCTAGATCTATTTTCTTGATGTTTCTTGAAATCAAATATTACAAATCTTGAATAAATTTTCTTGCAAATTTCTTTTATTTTTTCATTTCAACTCATCTAAAACAAGATCGATCAAATCACATATCTCAGTGGACGATCCGTATTCATTAACGCGCTATATCGACACCGTAAATTGATTGCGGTATAAATTTCTTTGATTGTGATTATGTTTTCAAAACACAACTTAGATGATCAATCAACAGTCGTATAGCCTTGTTGACCTTCGTCAAGGGCTTGTTCGGGTGGGTTCAAATTAACCTGGACAATGACGGGTAGAACTTGACATGTGACTTATGATTTGTTGACCTTCGTCAAGGTCATAAGAGCATGGGGTAAAAATCACATCGAGTGTTTGAAACATACAGGAAATTTACCAGGCATACGCATACCATCTGGAGTGTGATAATGTGAGTGGATTTCATCACGTTATCATACGATGATAGTTAGATTCCGATTCCCACTGATGAGTTGGTTTTCACCTCGGGTGATCCCGACTAATTCTTCTTTCAAGTTTAGAGGAGAATTAAGGTTACAGTGGGAGATATCCTGATTAGATAAAGCAATTAACCATTCTGATCTAGGTTAGAGTGCACGCAGAGTGTTTCTTTTCTCTCTCTCTTTGGCAGCGACCATGGCCCGACCCTAGACTATGACTCAGTGACCAAGTTAACCGAACTTTCGTAAAACACTAGCTTTTGGATTGTTTGAGTTGCATACATCATTGCCACTCCTTCTTTTATCCTTTGTATTTCTCCAGAACACTCCGTATTACTACGAACATCCACTTCCATTGGATAAATCTATCGTATAGTTATATACGAACTCGAAGGTACTTGTTCCAGATTTGAGGATGGATTCTGGTTCTGCTGTGGGGTTCCTAGGCACACTAATGAGGTCTCACAAGGCATCAACCATGCCAATTTCAAATTTTACAAGTGCCGAGAAACCCTAACACGGATCGTTAAGTAGATTTTAGGCGAAACAAAGAAACTAGTTAACAACTTAACTAAAAGAACGGAAATACAACCTTTGTAGATCCGGTCCTCCACCTCCATAGCTCCGCAATGAAGTCTCCTCGCTGTCCAAATGGAATCCCGGGCTCTAGCATCGGCTTCATCGGAAAAATGGGCGGGCTAGGTCGTCGACTTCGATGCCGAAGATGATCTACGTCGAGGCATCACAAGATCAAGCTCCCACTTCACCAAGTCATGAAACTTGTGAAGAAAACACCCTATACTACTTGGCAAGAGGTAGAGGATAAAGAAATAGGATGTGGGTTCACTTTAGAATTGGATTTCTCACTCTTTTCATCAAATCACCATTGATGAAAGCTAGGTTTTCTTCTTGAAGAAGAAGAAGAAGAGGAAGATAATATTATGATAAGTTAATAGAATAGAAATGAATAATAATTCTTATCATAATCAAACCATGGTCAAGTGTAGAGAGCTAACTAGAGTTATGTGAATGGTTAGGGTTAACACAAGAAGACAAAATGGTCATTTGGTCAAAGCTTCATGAAGCTTCATGAAAGAAAGAAGGAAAACCATTTTGTTTTCCATTTATCTATTTCTCAAAAATCAATAGATAAATAAACAAGTAAGTAAAACCCTAACCATTATCATAACCATGGTATAAGTCTTTACACAAAGCCAAAAAAAAGCATGTATTATCAAACATGATACAAACATGTGCATTAAAGTATATCACATATACAACTTACACAATTCAAGTGAGAAAATCCATTTAAAGTTAACCAATACTAGTTAATGCAAAGTAATATATCAAATATATAATTATACACTAAATCATTAAATCAACACTTGATTTAACGATCCGGTCATATCGCATATAACCGACTAGTATTCTATGCATCGGCTTATCGAACCAATCCTTGATTCGATAACTAGGTTATATCGCATATAACCAATCGATACATTCATCGTGAGAATGAAATACGGTATCACATACACGCGTTATTCTCGGTCCCGCACATATCTCATATGCGCTCCTATTTCGTTTCGCTTGAGCCAGGAAACCTCTGTGTAGGACTCTAAAGACTCGTCAATACGCCGGCAGCAGGTGATGATCATATCAACCACCCACAAGCCGCAGGCGGTCTGCTAAACGTAACGGCCACCCGGGTATTGAGCGATCAGAAGATCGACGAGCAAGCCCGCTCATACTCCTGTGAATCCAACCAGTAACACTTACCGTACAGTCCGGTCTGATCGTCTGATATGTCGCATATCTTGCCTAGGGGTGGTAAACGTAAGACCCCAATAGCTCGATAAGTCGTGTCGATATAAGGACTATAACAGTTCGAGAAACTACTGGTAACACCTACCAGTAAATCTCAGCAACCCTGGCCAGGGATTTCCGGTTATAGCCAATCGAACACAGCGCAACATCAACTCCCTATACCGGGAGAGACGAATCCCCTCCTATCGCTCATTGCCTCCATGTGATTCGGGACTGTACCCAAAAACCACCGTTTTGCACGCCCACTTGGACGTGGTAAGGTGGAAATCAAAGCACAGTGGGAACCACACAAGACTCTATGACGATCTCGGGTCAACAGACTACTCTGTACCAGTGTCACCAGAGAACTGCCATCTGACGTAAGGTATAATACCGTCTGGGAGTTCTCGGCGAGTCCGTCCAGTGTACCCAGTCTCCACTGAGCACCCGTATATCATCTCTGATGTCAAACACCAATGGATATGGGATCATCCATCGCCCATCTGTATGGGTCGAGAATGTATACGCTAGTCTACACCGGTATATCGATGCCCCGTCTCGATACACCCACGACTAGGGACATTGAAGGATGTACTTATGGACTACCATGTCCCCACTAGTACGATCCGCATCATAGTCCAGGTAGTCAAGTAGTCATCCTAAGGGCTTTACCAACATGTAACAGAGAGACAATTAGTATATACGTTAAGGTAAAGAGCAACCAGACAGCATACTATCATGTCGAGCAAGAAAGTCCTCCCTATATATGTCCCAGCATCCACTACAATATACATCTAATGTACAGTAATGACCTCTAGGGCATACATATAACTAACATCTGCAAAGATTGAATAGGACTATTCAGTTGTCTTTTCCTTCTACCTTCTCTCAGCTAGTGAGGGCCACTAGGATTAGAAGAGGGTACACCTATTGCGCTTATTGGATAGTCTTCTTCCAAACCATAGGCAGATGCCGAAAGGTAGGGAATGAAGAAAACCAATTAGCATAAGTGTGATGTACAGAAGGTAATAAGTAAAGACAAATAAAGGGATTAGAAAGAGGGCAAAGTAAATTGCGACTGCTATCATTCATGACCAAACCAAGTATTTCATCGCCACTCCTATTTCACCTTTGAATTTCTCCAGAACACCCCGTATCACTACGAACATCCAATTCCATTGGATAAATCCATCGTATGGTTATATACGAACTCGAAGGAACATATTCCAGTTCAAGGATGGATTCTGGTTCAGGAGAAATAGGAATAAGGATTATTCAGTTGTCTTTTATCTTTACCTTCTCTCAGATTGCGAGTGCTCCTAGGATTAGGACAGTACACCTATTACGCTTATTGGATAGTCTTCTTTCAAACCATAGGCTGGTGCCAAACGGTAGGGAAGGAAGAAAACCAATTAGCCTAACGATGGTGTACAAAAAGTAACGACTAAAGACAAATAAATGGATTGGGAGAGATGGCAAAGAAATATACGGTTACAGTCATGAATCTGATAATGGAAAAGGTATTACTAGGAATGCTCGGATACCCCTTTGAAACATTTTAATGTTTCAGTTTCGCTATGCGTCGTTAATAGAAAACTGATTTCCCAATTGGATCCTTACTCTAGGGTATGTATTACCAGGTATGATTCTCACATCTGTATGGTTTTACAGATGATGAGTTGGAGTAACTTATTGGGAATTTGGTGATCAACCCATTATATCGGAATTCGTTGTAATTGGTGATATTTGAGGAAATCGCCAGGGTTTTTTCCTGATGACAAATATTTGGTTTTGAATATCCGTTATTATGCACCAATTTCAAACTGATTTATCTGTAAGTTTATTTTATAAAGTGTGATATAACTTTTTGAAATTATGTCTATGACATTTACCTGTATCAGTTGATGGTTAGGTAAGGAGCATTCAACAGCGGTGTAATTCTTCTTAAGCATAGTACAGTTTTCAACCTACGACGCACAGGGTTTGAGTTATTCAACTCAGGGGACTTATACAGAGTATTGTATGTTTTCCAGTGTCCATTTGGACAAAGGGGTTGGTGCTCATACTATATTCTATTTACTTGTGACTTCTCTAGTTTTTTGGCATGTGTTTCGTAGAAATACAAGGTCTAAGTTTTGAGAAGTTATAGGTAAAAGAACAAAGTAGAAAACCAGGTGTTGCAAGTATCAGGATTCTTCACGGCAAACGAAGATGTAGATACTTGTATTTGGTATTCAGTTGATAGTAATGATTTTGAGAACTTGCTTCTCTTTTAGGTTACTCATAATTGGATAAACTCCTAAATTGAGTAATACTGATTGGCCTCTCTCTATTTATTTGACATGCACTGGAGACAGCTGCATTATTTGAATCTGGTTCCAATTAAATAAGTGTCTCTGTTTCTATATTGTATATAGAATGGGTCATATCTTAAAGATGTTAAGTTACGGGAAGTTGTCCGGCTTATGCTTGAAACCAGACACTGGATAACTCAAGACACGTTTCTTTAATGGCAGTTTGTGGGTTAACCCGGGCTATGACGAGGGTTGACTTTTTACCATCTAGAAGATCAATAGTGATATTATTCTTAACTCACCACATTTTTAGTAAAATGGACTTTTTCAGAAAATAGTAGTAGGGGTATGGTAGAACTGGAAGTGATTCCAGAACCGCAAACGATTACTGAAAATTTAATAGGATCAAAAGATTCAATCAGGTTTGACATTCCATTAGCCACTCCGCAGATATGGTGGGTAACCTTAGACACCCGAGAGGTACTCCGGTAGCCTCAAAGACGGTGACAGGGAGGTTCTTATTTACCTAGACTTGCCATTACTGCTGTTCTAGGCTATGAGACCCGGCAGAAGGATGAATATAGTGTCGTTCTAAACTTGCTTTAGAAGTGCAAGTGTATAGGACTCTGCCAGAGGGTTGTCGTAGTCAGTGGGAGCAGCGGAAGCATAGTGGACAAGTAGCTTGTGTCTATTTATAGACGAAAGCAGATATAGCGGAGATAGATCATCTATTTTTGATGTGACGGTGATGGGTTTTGTCTTCACCAAAATAGGAGATGGATCTGTTAAGAAAGTAGTAGGGTGTGATGTCCTGGTATTTGGATGACATACACATAGTAGAAAGTGAAATTCCCATACTACGATCGGTTATACTGTGGTTGTCTCACAGTGGTTTCTCCATATAGGATATGGATATTATATTTGGCATTCTGGTTACTAGATCTATGGTTTTAGATCTAGATTTGGGAAGTGTCCCAATCTGGGTACTTAGACAGTATTCTAAAGGTGTTTTAGAATTGACGACTCCTGGCATGGTAGTGTACCTGCAGATGATGGAGTCACCCTCTCTACAGGTGTCTTACAGACTAAAGGGGAGAAGGATATACATGATTGGCATATCACTTACTTAGGTAATTGAGTTAATCATGAGATGTCTAATACCACACCAGATGTTGCTTTTGCCCTAGCTACAATAAGTTGATATTAATCCAATCGTGGAGAAACGTTAGGAAGCAGTTTTAGAACATAAGTGGATGTTCCAGGGATATGATAACGGTAGCCTCCTTCAGGAGACAGTTATCATTCCAGGCTTCCAAGGTGACTTAGATGACAGAGTGACTATCTATGTACAAGACCAAATGTAGCTTACGCACTTAGCGTTGTGAGCCGGTATCAGTCGAACCAAAGTGAGAACCACTGGACAACAGTGAAGAACATTCTCAAGTACCTGAGAAAGACTAAGGAGATGTTCTTGGTTTTCGGTAATGGAGACCTTAAGGTCGAGTCCTTTACCGATTCAAGCATCCAGAGTGACAAGGATGACAACAAGTCTGTCTCGGGTTTTGTGTTTACCTTCAACGGAGGGGCGGTGTGTTGGAGGAGCTCCAAACAGGACACCGTCGCAGACTCGACGATGGAGGCTGAATACATTGTTGCAAACGATGCCGCAAAAAAGCGGTCTGGATGAAGAAGCTTATTACTGAACTTTAGGTAGTTCCGTCTATTGTTGATCCAATACCTCTATATTGTGATAACAATGGGGCTATTGCTTTAGCGAAGGAACCACGGTCCTATCAGAAATCTAGACACATCTTAAGGCGGTATCACCTGATCAGAGAGATCATAGATTGCCAGGAAATCGAGGTCCGGAGAGTGGACTGGATACGAAAGAAAACACGGCAGATCCATTTACAAAGTCCCTCTCTCAAGCGCAGTTTGAGCGACTTTTTGAGATGTTGGGTATACGGTACGCTGGCAGCTGGCCTTAGTGCAGACGTTGGGTATTCGGTACGCCAATTACTGGCCTTTAGTGTGAGTGGGAGATTGTAAGATATGTATGCCCTAGAGGCCATTATTGTATATGTATACATATGGATGCTGGGGATATATATGTACAGGACAATCTTGCTCAGTTATATAGTATATTATTTTAGTTGTCTTTATCAGGATATGTGTATTTGTTTATATTGATGTTGATCATGGAGATGGTTGATCTCCAGGGTGATCGAGGTTAGGAGAGTAGACCTAGAGGACAACACGGCGGATCCACTCACAAAGGCCTTTTCCCAGAGAGAGACTTTTATGGGATGGTTGAGTATGAGAAACTACAACCACTGCTATCAGATGGCCCTAGTGCAAGTGGGAGATTGTTAGTTATATGTATGCCCTAGAGGCCATTACTATACATAGGATGTATATTGTAGTGGATGCTTGGACATATATAGGGAGGACTTTCTTGCTCGACATGATAGTATGCTATCTGGTTACTCTTTACCTTAACGTATATACTAATTGTCTCTCTGTTACATGTTGGTAAAGCCCTTAGGATGTGTACTTGACTACCTGGACTATGATGCGGATCATACTAGTGGTTGAATAGTGAGTCAAGATGAATAAACTATGAATAAAGCCCATGCATGCAACCATGCTCTCATTTTCCACCTCTTTTCTATTTTTCACAAAAATAGAAATGAAAGCCATGCTTCATTATATATATATATATATATATATATATATATAATGAAGAATAATTAGCGAGCTAATGATATTAGTTAAGATATAATTATATCACATATAATATATATCACATTATTAAATCAACACTTGATTTAATAATCCGTTATATCACATATGACCGACTAATATCATTCATCTATATATCACATTATCCAATCAACACTTGATTCGACAATCTGGTTATATCACATATAACCGAACCGATAACAGATAACTGCCAGATTACAATACGGTATCACATACTCATATTTAATCAGGCCCACACACATATCAACATATGTGCTCTACTTCGTTTCGCTCGAACGAGGAAACTTCTTTTGGAGGTAGTGCCCTCAGAGTCAATTATTGGATCACAGGTACGTGATTGCAATGATTGAGGGAGGACCTATCCCGGTAGGACAGTCTTACTCGAGATGATAGTATGCTATCTGGTTTACCTTTATCATCGTGTACTGCTTTAGGTGACATGACACGTCGCTATTACACGTTGATAGAGCCCCTAGGATTCTTGCTTGACCACCAGCAGTATGAGGGCGATCATATAAGTGGGAGCTGGGGGTCTACAAGCATATCCTTAAAAGGTCCCTAGTCGTGGGAGTTTCGAGACCGGGCATCGATACTCCATTAGTAGACTAGTGTATACAGTCGAGACCCCGACGAGGGGCGGTGGCCGGTCTCACAAGCCACTGGTGTCAGTTGGATCACCTAAGATGTATACAGGTGCTCATTGGGTTATGAGTACACCGGACAGGACTCGCCGGGAACATGCTAGTTGGTCATATACCAGACGTCAGATGGCAGTTCCCTGGTGACATGTGTGCAGGTTAGTTCATCGACCTGGGGATCGTCATTTGTCTCGTGTGAGTTCCCACTGTACTTTGATTACTACCCTACCACGGCTCAAAGGAGTCGTGCAAACAGGTTTTAGTTGGGTACAGTCCCGAGCCACATGGAGGCAGTGAGCGTATCTTCAGGGGTTCGTCTCTCCCGGTATTGGGGGTGAGGTCGTGCTGTGTCTAGGAGAGCCATTACACAAAGTCCTTGGCCAAGGCAAGGAGATTTACTGGTAGGTATTCCAGTAATATCTCAGGGTGTTCTGGGCTACACTCCGACACGACTTGTACCGCTTTTGGGGGTCTGACTTTTACCAACCCCCTAGGCCCGCCATGCGATGCTCATAGACGAACGGACCGGACTGCACGGATATTGTCACTGACAGGCTCAGTAGGGTGTCAGGATGAGTTCGCTCATCGACGTCCCTTTTGGTCAATAGCTGGTGGCCCGTTACGTATTGGCTTATACCTCTGACGTGCTAGTGGTTAAATCCACAGCCATAGTATTGACGAGTCTTTAGAGTCCACCACACTTTCAGTTACTCAAGTTTCGGGCGAAACGCTGTAGAGGCCGTATGGAGATATGGCAAGGTCCGATCAGATACGTGCGGTATTGCACGGATCAGGATCAGACAGTTTTGTACTAGTGGCCGTATAGTTATATGGCAGGGTTTGATCTGATACGTGCGGTATTGCACGGATCAGGATCGAACGGATTTAACTAGCCGGCTTTGGCTTAAGCTGGTCTTAGTTTAGTACAGTGTAGATTTTGTCTCATTGCATTTGTATCCGGACGGAATACAGATGCGGGTGTGTATGCACAGTATCGGGGTTTTCCTGTAATTTATTACGGGACCATTTTTCTGGAGTTGCCAGTTTGCTTTCCGTTCCGGCCGGTTTTCCTTTGTTCTTTCCCGGCCGGACTTTTCCGATGGAGGGGGTTATTTGCAAGTTCGCAAATAACACTTTGTGGAGGGTTTTATTGCATATATATTGATTATGATAGCTTTCTTTTCTTTGCACCATGACTTGCTTTGACTTGTGATTTGAGTGGGCATGGGTTTGATGTGAGTTGAAGCATGGTGTATGCTTTCTTGTCTCTTGGTGTGGTCACCACTTGACTTCTCCTACCCTCACCTCCCTTAAGGTTTTGTATTTTTGTTCCCTCCACCATTTCCATATAGGTGATGGCCGGCCACACATTGTGAGGAGAGGAAAAATGAGAGGTTCATTTTTGATGCTTCATTCTTCATCTCATTTCCTTGCAAAATTGGTAGCTTCATTTTCCCTCCAAAGTTCAATCCTCATTCCTCCATCCAAAGGCAACAAACCCCAAAGAGACAAGTAGCCTCTACACTACACTTCCTACAGCATATCTTGGGCACGTCGAGTAGCCGGCTTCGTGCCCGAGTTGCCTCGGCATTGAGGTGGGAGCCCGTAAAAGAAGTAGGCGATGTGGTGCACTTCCGGCGACGAGGAGGAGACGGGACATTCCGCAGGAGATCGGGACGATGACGAGAAGACCGGAGGACTTGGATCGTCGGTATATCTCTATTCCCTTTCTTGTAGATAGCTTAGACTAGTTAATGGTTCGATCCGGTTAAAGTGCGCGGTGGTGCCGGTTTGCAAAGTCCGCAAAATTTAAAGTTATTCACCGCTTCCGCATTCCGGCGTCGGATTGACGGCCGGGGCGCCGCCGTGCACTTACAACTTCTGTGTGAGACTCTAAACACTCGTCAATACGCCAGCAGTAGGTGATGTTCACATCAATCACCTACAAGCCGTCAGCGGTACTAGCTGGACGTAACGGCTACCCGGGTATTGAGCGATATGAAGATTAACAAGCAAGCTTATCCATACTCTCCATGAAGCCTATTAGTAATACTACTGTACAGTCCACTCTCTTCATCTGATATGTCGCATATCATGTCTAGGGGTGGTAAACGTCAGTCCCTAGTAACGTAATAAGTCATGCCGATGTCTGGCCTATAACGATTTGAGAAACTACTGATAACTCTTATCAGTAAATATCTGCAGCAGCCCTGGCCAAGGACTTCCAGTTATAGCCAATCGAGTATAGCACAACATCAACCCCTAATACCGAGAGAGACGAAATCCAACCTATCGCTCATTGCCTCCATGTAACTCGGGACTGTACCCAAAATCCACCTGTTTGCACGACTTCTTTGAGCCGTGGTAAGGAGGAAATCAAAGCACAGTGGGAGTCACACAAGACTTTATGACGATCTCGGGTCTACAGACTAACCTGTACCAGTGTCACCAGAGGACTGCTATCTGACGTTAGGTATACTACCACATAGGAGTCCTCGGCGAGTCCTGTTCGGTGTACCCATTCTCCAATGAGCACCTGTGTACAATCTTTGATGTCACACACCAATGGTTGTGGGATCAACTATCGCCCTCTAAGGGACAAGAAACGTACACACTAGTCTACACTAGAATATCAATGCCCTGGTCTCTATATTCCCACGACTAGGAACTAATTAAAGTAAGTACTTGTGGACCACCCTGGCCCCACTAGTATGATCTCATCATAGTCCTGGTAGTCAAGTACATATCCTAAGGGCTTTATCCACATGTAAGAGACAGACAATATAAATACCAGTCTACATGTTAAGATAAAGGTAATATGATGGTATACTATCATGTCGAGCAAGAAAGTCTTCTATATATATGTCCAAGCATCTACTATATCATCAATAATGGCCTCCAGGGCATACATATTACTAACACTTTTTCCGATTTCATAATCATAGTGAGCAGCTATAGCAAGCAGGATCCGAATGGATTTGAGCATCGCGACCGGTGAAAAGGTTTCATCATAGTCCAAGCCTGGTCTTTGACGAAATCCTTTTGCTACCAGCCTAGCTTTATAGGTCTCCACCTAACCATTCACACCGATCTTTCTTTTAAAGATCCATTTCACCCTATGGGTTTTACTCCACTGTCATAAGAAGTTTGCTGGATTTGGAGTTCATTTGTGAACTGTTAGTTATATGTATGGCCTAGAGGCCATTACTGTACATAGGATGTATATTGTAGTGGATGCTGGGACATATATAGGGAGGACTTTCTTGCTCGACATGATAGTATGCTATCTGGTTGAACTTTACCTTAACGTGTATACTGATTGTCTCTCTGTTACATGTTGGTAAAGCCCTTAGGATGTGTGCTTGACTACCTGGACTATGATGCGGATCATACTAGTGGGGACATGGTAGTCCATAAGTACATCCTTCAAAGTCCCTAGTCGAGGGTGTATCGAGACGGGGCATCGATATACCAGAGTAGACTAGCGTGTAGCTTCTCGACCCATACAGATGGGCGATGGATGATCCCATATCCATTGGTGTTTGACATCAGGGATGATATACGGGTGCTCAGTAGAGACTGGGTACACTGGACGAACTCGCCGAGAACTCCCAGATGGTATTATACCTCACGTCAGATGGCAGTTCTCTGGTGACACTGGTACAGAGTAGTCTGTTGACCCGAGATCGTCATAGAGTCTTGTGTGGTTCCCACTGTGCTTTGATTTCCATCTTACCACGTCCAAGAGGGCGTGCAAAACGGTGGTTTTTGGGTACAGTCCCGAGTCACATGGAGGCAATGAGCGATAGGAGGGGATTCGTCTCTCCCGGTATAGGGAGTTGATGTTGCACTGTGTTCGATTGGCTATAACAGGAAGTCCCTGGCCAGGGCTGCTCAGAGAATTGCTGGTAAGTGTTACCAGTAGTTTCTCGACCCGTTATGAGCCTCATATCGACACGACTTATCGAGCTATTGGGGTCTGACGTTTACCACCCCTAGGCGAGATATGCGACATATCAGACGATCAGACCGGACTGTACGGTAGTGTTACTGGTCGGATTCACTGGAGTGTGAGCGGGCTTGCTCGTCGATCTTCAGATCGCTCAATACCCGGGTGGCCGTTACGTTTAGCAGACCGCTTGCGGCTTGTGGGTGTTTGATATGATCATCACCTGCTGCCGGCGTATTGACGAGTCTTTAGAGTCCTACACAGAGGTTTCCTGGCTCAAGCAAAACGAAATAGGAGCGCATATGAGATATGTGCGGGACCGAGAATAATGCGTGTATGTGATACCGTATTCCATTCTCGCGATGAATGTATCGATTAGGTTATATGCGATATACCCTAGTTATCGAATCAAAGGTTGATTTGATAAGCCGATACATTATATACTAGTCGGTTGTGTGCGACATGACCGGGTCATTGAATCAAGTGTTGATTTAATTATTTAATGCATAATTATATATTTGATATATTACTTTGCATTAACTAGTATTGGTTCACTTTAAATGGATTTTCTCACTCGGATGTGCGCATTACATATGCGATATGATTTTGTGCATTTGATTGTATCATGTTTGATGATACATGTTTACTTGGTTAAGTGCAAAGAATTAAACCATGGTTAAAAGAATGGTTAGGGTTTCATTTCCTTTATTTATTTGTTTATTCATTTTGGAAAAGAGGAGAAAAGAATGGTGGCTTAATTTGGAGTTTAGTTGAAGCTTCAGGAAACTTTGATCAAGTCAACCATTCTTATATCATCCTTAACCCTAACCATTCCCACTAACCATGATTCATTCTCTACACTTAACTCTAGTTAACATTATGATAAGAATTCATTTTCTTTTCTTTTTCAATTAACTTATCATAACATTTCTTCTTCTTCTTCCTTGAACTCAAGAAGAAAAAGCTTTCTTCATCAATGGTGAATTGAGCAAACAAGTGAGAAATCCAATTCTAAAGTCTACCCACTTCCTATTTCTTCATCCTCTACCTCTTGCCAAGTAGTACAGTGTGTTTTCTTCATAAGTTTTTTGACTTGGTGAAGTTGTGAGCTTGATCTAGCGATGCCTCGACGTAGATCATCTTCGGCATGGACATCGACGACCTAGCTCCCTTTTTCTCCGACGAAGCCGACTCTAGAGCCCGGATTTGATTTGGACAGCGGAGAGGACCTCGTTGCGGAGCTATGGAGGTGGAGCACCGGATCTACAAAGGTTGTATTTCCGTTAAACTTTTAGTTAAGTGTTAACTAGTTAGTTTTTCCCCTAGACATCTAGCCGACGATCCGTAGTTTAGGGTTTGTAGGCACCGTAGAATTTGAAATTGGCATGTTCGATGCCTTGTGAGACCTCTTGGGAGTGCCTAGGAACCCTACAGTGGTATCAGAGCCTAGCTAGAGCCTTAGGCGAAGTCCAGACGGAATTCGAAGTCCGAACGAACCCGGAACCCCAAAACAAATATGCTCTCTGTACTTTTTCCGAGAATGCGGATTTTTGTGTATTAAAAATGCCTAAAAAATTCAATAAATAATTATAAGAATTACTGTGCAAACTCAGGTAAATAATTCATCAAACAGAGCGCGGAACCGCGGCAGAAGCCCAGCTTCTGCGGCGGTTCCGCGGCTAGGTGATGACGTCATCCTCCAAGATCTGCACAGTAACTCTTATTATTTTATGTTGGATTTTCTGGGAATTTTTAATACTTATTCAAGAGTTGAATTTTCTGCAGATTGTTTTGGGGATTCGGTGTTTCGATCGGGGTATCAAATTTTGTCTATTTGGCTTTCCGGATAAATTTTAGAATATGTTAAAAAGTTCGACCGGATATAAATACCCAATTTTTCCCCTGTCGGGAAATTTACAAGTGTTGGATTTTTCCGTAGTTTAACGACGTTCTAAGTAGTGCAAGTAACTCGATGGTCCCTCTAGAAGACAACAAACCTTAACTCGATTATGTGACCGTCTTGAACTGCCCTTTGAACCTTCGGGTTTGGGGCAGTACGGCGTGCCACATGTGAGGCGTTGGCTTGACCCTTCTACGGCTGGACCGTTGGTACTGAGGTACGAACTGAATGTTGTTAGACTTATTTCATGTGTTGATCTGTATCGGGAAAATTTGGGTGTTCGATTGTTCGATCGGAAAGTTTAACATTTTCTATTTATCTGGGATGTGATACAATAATTGGAATTCGCAAAAGTTATGTGATAACTGAATGAATGTTATAAACATAGCAGCTTAGTCTCACTTGATCGGTTGCCACGGAATTTTGATGTGATCAAAAGTCCGTCGAAATCACGTAGCGTACGCGGATATTCGCCGGGTAAACTTAATAGACAGCCTCACTCCATAGCCCCGACAAAGTGACTGTAGGAGAACCCCGTCGCCGAAAGCATCCGTTCAGGTGCTCGCGGTAGCGGTGTTCCGCCTTGGTGCACTTCGTCAACGGTATCAGGGGTGCGGCCGTCTACTGAAGTTTGCGACGAGCATTCGATCAGGATGTAGGGAATCTTGTTGAATTGCCCGACTTGATATTGAAAAGTGTTTTCGATTTTGAGGCTAAAATGCGGGGTTTATAATTGTTAGGCATGTGATGTCTAAGGAATTCATTTGGTCAGGCATGTGATGTCTGAGGTGGTTGCGGATTCCAACTGTTGTAGTTTTACACTTTCTTTTCTGTGACCGTAAGTGTAATATGTGATATCGCCGGTTTCGTTGCTATATGTCAACGACAATTGGGATTCGCATATTTACTTACGTTGATGACATGTGATGTTATGTGTTGCTGGATATGTTATATTGGATCGTCGTGTTTGAATAGCCGGGGGTTTTTATGTGAGATGAGTGTTTTTCATTTTCATTCATGTAAAAACTTGTATGTAATATTCTTTTATTGGGGCACTTCCAGGTAGCGGAAGTAGTCACCGTTTGTATATTATTTACTTTTCCGCACTAGGATAGACCCAAGGAGGAGGGCACAAGTGACCGGGTTCTGGAGTCTAGTGGGAGACCAACTCGAGGAGTCGAGTCCGGGTCTCCTAACTCTAGAATTGGTAGGGTTGCTTGCCGCTCTCGTAGGGGTCTAGGGGTGTGGGTTTGGCTATTCATCGCGACCGTGGAATCCGTGTTTTATACTGGTTCGTATTGAAAACACGGACGTCCTAATATATCCAATATTTCATATGATTCTTCTGCTGCCATATCTGTGATGTGATCATGTGATGTTCTGTGATAGATACAGTATATAGTATATATGATATATTATATAGACGTTACTTATGTTTTACACCCGCGCTAGCCCTGCCCCGCTCTGCCGTTAGTTACCTAACCTAACGGTGCACGAGGGGACATCGAGGCGAATGCGGATGGCATAAGTGTACGTCGTATTTATCTGTGATGTGTAGGTACATAATTGATGGGACTTCATTAATGTGATTAATGAAATAAAAGAAACCTAAGATGTTGTAGAATCGAATTTCAAAATAAAACAGGTAGCTACAGTTTTTGCTTTGCACAGAGGTATATGAGATATATCCTGCACCTTATTCGATGAGGAAAGGACCGAGATCCCTTCACCGGGAGTGACTCCTTTAGCAATAACTGGCAGATGCTACACACTCGGTTTGTCTTTTGATTGCTTTTAAGAGTTTTTGCTTTGAACAGCGATATATATGATATATCCCGCACCTCATTCGACGAGGAAAGGACCGACGATCCCTTCACCGGGAGTGACTCCTTTAGCAAAACTAGAAAAGCCTCAAAAACACTCCATTTCAAAATTCATTCGATCCTACAACGATATCAAGTTCATTACGCAATAGGTTTTCAGAAAAACCTGACGTAGCCCTCCGTCATTTCAGATAAGTAGTAGTTAGTATTCGTGCTGCGTTTGTTGGCCTTTGTCAAGGCGCAGTGTGCGGTAGCTAACTGGTGCTTATCTGCTTATGCATATGATGCAGATTGAGTTAGGGTAGTCGTGCGACCTTGTTGGCCTTTGTCAAGGGCCGTGCGGGTGGGTTTAATTCAATCAGGAAATGACGGGTTGAACTTGACTAGCATCCTATGGTTTGTTGGCCTTTGTCAAGGTCATAGGAGGTTAGGGGCAAAATATTATCGGGAATTTCAAGTGTTGAAATTTGCAATGAGATTGCATACCTTCTATGAGATAGTTGGATCCCGATACCCGCTGCGAGTAAGTGTTACTCCTGGGAGAGTTTTATACATTACAATTAGCCGATCAAGTAGGTGTCTAGAAAGGTGTTAACGGGGTTACGCCTCTGGGAAAACGAGGTTTACATTAATTAGGTTCGTGCGAAAGCACGGGGGACCTCCCTCAAAGTACCGACACTGGCCTGGCTGAAAGATTGGCGAACTTTTAGTGTGTAATTAATCCCGGCTAGTCTTTCCTTTTAGGGTTTGAAGGAAGATTTGATAAAAAGCAGTGGGAGCCATCCTGATTAGATAAAATAAAAACCAATCTATTCTTGACAGAGCGCACGCTGAGTGTTTTCTTCTCTCTCTCTCCAGGTAGCGACCATATCACGCCTTAATCAAGATAATAATACGGAATATTGACCGAACCCGCTTGTTATACTGAGCTGGGGAACGTTGGTCCCGCTCCAACTTATAATTGTTATAAGACAGAGCAGGAAATTGGGGAATACCAGATTTCCCGTGCCGCCCAAACGAAGAGAGTGCATGCTGATGCATCATCTTCGGGTGTGTTCATTATACAGAACTGTTTCTCAGTATCCTCTACGTCCTGGGTATGTGATACCAGATCAGGATCCCAGATATGTAATCTGTTACATAGGGCTACAGAAAGGTAGAGAACTGAGAACGGGTGATAAGTTTCATGAGACAGAAAACGGGGCAAGTGTTGCAGCCAAGTCAGTTGGTCACTGTCACCCTGTATTACAAATACATTGATTCTGAACGAATGTTATTAGATACCAAACCTGATATACAAAATCATATCTGTCTCTTTATTAGTAAAGAAACGATAAAATTTTGTATTTTTGGATAATGTTTTGAACATTTCCTATATCAAAAGTTGATCGGTTCAGGCACCTTATCTAAAGCATTGATGTTCTAAATCAAACTACAGTTCTTAGTATACGGAACACACACAAGAGGAAGAGTTCAGAAATGAACGAATCCTTCTTGAGGCATTGTAGACTAGGTCAGATCAATGTGACCCGACTAGCTAGAGTTACATAAAGATGCATATTTAAATCAGTTTGAATTTACATCTTGTGAAACTCGCCAGTCATGTCACAAAGATAAGATGACCATAGCTCCGTTTACTGGAAACAGAGAAAGAGTTAATGAACTCTTGGGATGATACATGTTGATGTATGTAGGTCCCCTGTCTACACATGCCAAGACCGGTTCTTTATACTTCATTATATTCTCTGATAATCTCTCAAGATTCAGTCATATGTTCCTGTTGAAACATGAGTCCGAACCTTTTGAGATATTCACAGAATATAAGCGAGAAGTAGAGAACCAATAAGGGTACAAGTATTATGTCCTTTGATGTGATCAAGGAGGAGAATACTTGTGCACGGAAATCCTGGATTATACTAAAGGAGAATGAGATTCTCTCTCAGCATTACTCCTCTGTATACACCATAGCACGATGGTATATCGGGACGGAGCAATCACACCCTATATGATAAGGTGCGCTCTATGATGAGTACTATTGAGTTGCCTATTTCCTTTTAGGGAGCTATGCACTTGAGAAGCTGCATACCTATTGAATAGGGTTCGAATCAAATCAATGCCTACCACTTCATATGTGATATGGAAAGGGAAGAGCCCATGTCTCAAGCTAGTTAAGATTTGGGGTTGTCCGACCTATGTCTGAAAACAAAATTCGGACAAGCTCGAGGCAAGGTCTGTTATGTAGAACTGGAAGTGTTCCAGCTATACAAACTACAGCATGATTTGGTACAACCAGAGGATTCAGTGGAAACCAACGAACCTCAGCCTCTCCACCGATCTAGTAGGGTTCCTCACCCACCTGAGAGCTACTTCGGTTTCTCTATGACAGTGGGAGCGAGGATTGCATCATGAGATGATGACCCAACTAGTTTCGAGCTGGCCATCAAGAGTAAGACTCTGTAAGAATGGCTGGATGCTTAGTGATCCGAGATGGAATCCTTATACACCAACAAAGTATGGACTTTAGTTGCTATATCTGAAGGGTTAAATCCCCATCAGGAGCAAGTATATCTTGAGAAGATTACTTGGTGTAGATGGAAAGGTTGAGACTTTCAAAGCTAGACTTGTTAAAGCTTTTCGTCATCGACCAGGCGTGGATCATGATGAAACCTTTTCAAGTGACTATGCTTAAGTCTATCCAGATCCTACTTACCACGGCTACATACCATGACTGCGATATCTGGTGGTTGGGTGTCTTGACTGCTTTTCTAAATGATGATTTACAAGAGAGTGTCTATAAGAACACAGCCAGAGGGCTTCGTAGACAGTGGGAGCAGCGGAAACGTGTGCAAGATGCTTTATAGGATAAAGCAGGCATCGCGGAGTTGGAACATCTGTTTTGATGGATTAGTCAAAGAAGTTGACATCATCAAAATGGTAGATGAACCTTGTATATACAAAAAGGTAGTAGGGAGTATGGTGACGATACTCGTAGAGTACGTGGATGACATACTCTTGATAGGGAAGGAGTTTCCTATGCTACGCTCGGTCAATCTCCGTTTATCAAAATGATTATCCATATAGGATCATGATGATACCTACTAACTCCTGGATTTTGGATCTATGAGATAGATCTAAATGGATGTTCGGATTCTCACTAGTTGTAGTGAGATGGTATCAATCGATCCAGGGAAGAATCACTGGAAGGGTTCCAGGGTGATAAAGACGACTGAATGTCAGTCACAGGCATTGTCTTTTCCCTCAGTAAAGGGACGGTATGTTGGAAGAGTTCCAAGCTAGATACCGTGACATACTAGACGATAAAGGCAGGATAGATCGCTACTTAAGATGCTACCAAAGAGGCTGTTTGGGTGTATATTGGTTCATGAGATGAACTATGTTCCTCCCATTGTGTGACAATGGAGTTGTGGCTTATGCCAAGGAACGCAAGTCCCATCAGTGATCCAGACATATTCTAAGGCAGTATCACTTGATCATGGAGATAGTTGATCTCCAGGGTGATCGAGGTTAGGAGAGTAGATTCAGAGGAAAACACAGCGGATCCACTCACAAAGGCCTTTTCCCAGAGAGAGACTTTTATGGGATGGTTGAGTATGAGATACTGCAACCACTGCTATCAGATGGCCCTAGTGCAAGTGGGAGATTGTTAGTTATATGTATGCCCTAGAGGCCATTACTGTACATAGGATGTATATTGTAGTGGATGCTGAGACATATATAGGGAGGACTTTCTTGCTCGACATGATAGTATGCTATCTGGTTGAACTTTACCTTAACGTGTATACTGATTGTCTCTCTGTTACATGTTGGTAAAGCCCTTAGGATGTGTGCTTGACTACCTGGACTATGATGCGGATCATACTAGTGGGGACATGGTAGTCCATAAGTACATCCTTCAAAGTCCCTAGTCGAGGGTGTATCGAGACGGGGCATCGATATACCAGAGTAGACTAGCGTGTAGCTTCTCGACCCATACAGATGGGCGATGGATGATCCCATATCCATTGGTGTTTGACATCAGGGATGATATACGGGTGCTCAGTAGAGACTGGGTACACTGGACGGACTCGCCGAGAACTCCCAGATGGTATTATACCTCACGTCAGATGGCAGTTCTCTGGTGACACTGGTACAGAGTAGTCTGTTGACCCGAGATCGTCATAGAGTCTTGTGTGGTTCCCACTTTGCTTTGATTTCCATCTTACCACGTCCAAGAGGGCGTGCAAAACGGTGGTTTTTGGGTACAGTCCCGAGTCACATGGAGGCAATGAGCGATAGGAGGGGATTCGTCTCTCCCGGTATACGGAGTTGATGTTGCACTATGTTCGATTGGCTATAACAGGAAGTCCCTGGCCAGGGCTGCTCAGAGAATTGCTGGTAAGTGTTACCAGTAGTTTCTCGACCCGTTATGAGCCTCATATCGACACGACTTATCGAGCTATTGGGGTCTGACGTTTACCACCCCTAGGCGAGATATGCGACATATCAGACGATCAGACCGGACTGTACGGTAGTGTTACTGGTCGGATTCACTGGAGTGTGAGCGGGCTTGCTCGTCGATCTTCAGATCGCTTAATACCCGGGTGGCCGTTACGTTTAGCAGACCGCTTGCGGCTTGTGGGTGTTTGATATGATCATCACCTGCTGCCGGCGTATTGACGAGTCTTTAGAGTCCTACACAGAGGTTTCCTGGCTCAAGCAAAACGAAATAGGAGCGCATATGAGATACGTGCGGGACCGAGAATAATGCGTGTATGTGATACCGTATTCCATTCTCGCGATGAATGTATCGATTAGGTTATATGCGATATACCCTAGTTATCGAATCAAAGGTTGATTTGATAAGCCGATACATTATATACTAGTCGGTTGTGTGCGACATGACCGGGTCATTGAATCAAGTGTTGATTTAATTATTTAATGCATAATTATATATTTGATATATTACTTTGCATTAACAAGTATTGGTTCACTTTAAATGGATTTTCTCACTCGGATGTGCGCATTACATATGCGATATGATTTTGTGCATTTGATTGTATCATGTTTGATGATACATGTTTACTTGGTTAAGTGCAATGAATTAAACCATGGTTAAAAGAATGGTTAGGATTTCATTTCCTTTATTTATTTATTTATTTATTTGTTTATTCATTTTGGAAAAGAGGAGAAAAGAATGGTGGCTTAATTTGGAGTTTAGTTGAAGCTTCATGAAACTTTGATCAAGTCAACCATTCTTATCTCATCCTTAACCCTAACCATTCCCACTAACCATGATTCATTCTCTACACTTAACTCTAGTTAACATTATGATAAGAATTCATTTTCTTTTCTTTTTCAATTAACTTATCATAACATTTCTTCTTCTTCTTCCTTGAACTCAAGAAGAAAAAGCTTTCTTCATCAATGGTGAATTGAGCAAACAAGTGAGAAATCCAATTCTAAAGTCTACCCACTTCCTATTTCTTCATCCTCTACCTCTTGCCAAGTAGTAGAGTGTGTTTTCTTCACAAGTTTTTTGACTTGGTGAAGTTGTGAGCTTGATCTAGGGATGCCTCGACGTAGATCATCTTCGGCATGGACATCGACGACCTAGCTCCCTTTTTCTCCGACGAAGCCGACTCTAGAGCCCGGATTTGATTTGGACAGCGGAGAGGACCTCGTTGCGGAAGTATGGAGGTGGAGCACCAGATCTACAAAGGTTGTATTTCCGTTAAACTTTTAGTTAAGTGTTAACTAGTTAGTTTTTCGCCTAGACATCTAGCCGACGATCCGTAGTTTAGGGTTTGTAGGCACCGTAGAATTTGAAATTGGCATGTTCGATGCCTTGTGAGACCTCTTGGGAGTGCCTAGGAACCCTACATGAACTAGGTCCCATCAGATATCTAGACATATTCTAAGATAGGTATTACTCAATTCGGGAGATGGATTTCTCGGCGAACTTGAGATAAAGAGAGACATACAAAGAAAATCAGGGCGGATCCACTTACTGAGGCTATTTCTCGAACGCAATAGTTTTACAAACGAGCTTTGTGAAACTGATTAGTAGAGGAGTTGGGTGTTCGTTATCACACGGGCTGTGAGTATGCGACACCGCAATAATTAGCCTTAAGTGCAAGTGAGAGACTGTTGGATATAGTGCCCTCAAAGTCAATTATTGGATCGCAGGCACGTGATTGCAAAGATTGAGGGAGGACCTATACCGGTAGGACAGTCTTATTCGCTATGATAGTATGCTATCTGGTTTGTCTTTATCATCGTGTACATGATTTAACTGACATTACAAATCACTATTATACGTTGATAGAGCCCTCCGGATTCTTGCTTGACTACCAGCAGTATGATGGCGATAATATATGTGAGAGTTGGGTAGTCTATAAGCACATCCTTAAAGTGTCCCTAGTCGTGGGAGTTTCGACACTGGGCATCGATACTCTATGAGTAGACTAGTGTATACGGATCGAGACCCCGACGAGGGGCGATGGCCGATCTCATAAGCCATTGGTGTCAGTTGGTTCACCTAAGACGTATACAGTTGCTGATTGGGTTATGAGTACACCAGATAGGACTCGCCGGGAACATGCTAGTTGGTATTATACCTGTCGTCAGATAGCAGTTCCCTAGTGACATGTGTACAGGTTAGTCTATCGACCTGAGATCGTCATTTGCCTCATGTGAGTTCCCACTGTGCTTTGATTACTACCCTACCACGGCTCAAAAGAGTCGGGCAAACAGGTTTTAGTTGGGTACAGTCCCGAGCCACATGGAGGCAGTGAGCGGATCGGCAGGGGATTCGTCTCTCCCGGTATTGGGGGTAAGATCGCGCTATGTCTGGAGAGCCATTACACAAAGTCCCTGGCCAGGGCAAGCGAGATTTACTGGTAGGTATCCAGTATTGAGCCAAACTTCATTCAAATTGAGTGACACAATTTGATCCAAATCAAGACCATCGAGTACCGAGCCAAAGCAAGCCTTCAAAGAGCCTTTTCAAGAAACGTCGATCTTCATCCGAGCAAGAGAACCATGACGATCCGGGACTCATGAAGACGATGCTAAGCTAGTTTCGATGATTGAGTTCTCTCCTCAAAATCTTGTAATCTTTGAGTGAATTGTAACGAAACGTTGATTAATAAAAGGTGAAAATTCTTGATCTTGCTTTTCTTTACATTTGAGCATTATGAAGAGTTATCGATTCTTGATTGTTTTCTTTTTCATGATGTTTTTGTGAAAACTCCGCTTGTGGAGGAATCGAGAAAATAGGTAGATGATGATAATTAAATTCTTGAACGATTCTTAAGTCTTATGAGTTTTGTAAACTTTAGGAAATTAAATCAACGACGACCTAGTTTTGAGCGAGATACTTTCTTGAATATTTTCGCTCCAAATTAGAGATCATCGATCGATGATTGAATTTTCTAGAGGCTAGAATATGAATGCTAATCAACGAAAGGACAACGGATGATGATGAAGAAACCCTAGTTTCTTCAATAGATCCCTAAACCTCGTTGATTGTCCTCGATCAAGCAACAAATCTTCAATAGATAAGAATTTGTAATCATAAGTCTTCATCATCACTATCGATTGTATCGATTCCTACAAGGCTCTTTACAAATCTTGATAATTCATTCGATTTGGACATTTTCTTGATCTTTTAGTATTTCTTGATTCTAGATCTATTTTCTTGATGTTTCTTGAAATCAAATATTACAAATCATGAATCAATTTTCTTGCAAATTTCTTTTATTTTTTCATTTCAACTGATCTAAAACAAGATCGATCAAAACACACATCTCAATGGACGATCCGTATTCATTAACGCTCATATCAACACCGTAAATTGATTGCGGTATAAATTTCTTTGATTGTGATTATGTTTTCAAAACACAACTTAGATGATCAATCAACAGTCGTATAGCCTTGTTGACCTTCGTCTAGGACTTGTACGGGTGGGTTCAAATTAACCTGGACAATGACGGGTAGAACTTGACATGTGACTTATGATTTGTTAACCTTCGTCAGGGTCATAAAAGCATGGGGTAAAAATCACATCGAGAGTTTCAAACATATAGGAAATTTGCCAGGCATGCACATACCTTCTGGAGTGTGATAACGTGAGTGGATTCCATCACGTTATCATACGATGATAGTTAGATCCCGATTCCCACTGATGAGTTGGTTTACTCCTCGGGTGATCCCGACTAATTCTTCTTTCAGGTTTGGAGGAGAATTGAGGTTACAGTGGGAGATATCCTGATTAGATAAAGTAATTAACCATTCTGATCTAGGTTAGAGTGCACGCAGAGTGTTTCTTTTCTCTCTCTCTTTGGCAGCGACCATGGCCCGACCCTAGACTTTGACTCAGTGACCAAGTTAACCGAACTTTCTTAAAACACTGGCTTTTGGATTGTCTGAGTTGCATACATCATTGCCACTCCTTCTTTTACCCTTTCTATTTCTCCATAACACCCCGTATTACTACGAACATCCACTTCCATTGGATAAATCCATCGTATAGTTATATACGAACTCAAAGGAACTTGTTCCAGATTTGAGGATGGATTCTGGTTCTGGAGAGATTGAATAGGACTATTCAGTTGTCTTTTCCTTTTACCTTCTCTCAAGTAGTGAGGGCCCCTAGGATTAGGAGAAGGTACACCTATTGCGCTTATTGGATAGTCTTCTTCCAAATCATAGGCAGGTGCCGAAAGGTAGGGAATGAAGAAAACCAATTAGCCTAAGTGTGGTGTACAGAAGGTAAAAAGTAAAGACAAATAAAGGGATTAGAAAGAGGGCAAATTAAATTGCGACTGTTATCGTTCATGACCAAACCAAGTATTTCATCACCACTCCTATTTCACCTTTGAATTTCTCCAGAACACGCCATATCACTACGAACATCCAATTCTATTGGATAAATCTATCATATGGTTATATACGAACTCGATGGAACTTATTCCAGTTCGAGGATGGATTCTGGTTCAAGAGAAATAGGAATAAGGATTATTCAGTTGTCTTTTATCTTTACCTTCTCTCAAATTGCGAGTGCTCCTAGGATTAGGACAGTACACCTATTACGCTTATTGGATAGTCTTCTTCCAAACCATAGGCTGCTGCCGAACGGCAGGGATGGAAGAAAACCATTTAGCCTAACGATGGTGTACAAAAGGTAACGACTAAAGACAAATAAAGGTATTTGGAGAGATGGCAAAAAAATATACGGTTACAGTCATGAATCTGATAATGGAAGAGGCATTACTAAGAATACTCGGATACCCCTTTAAAACATTTTAATGTTTCAGTTTCGCTATGCGTCGTTAATAGAAAACTGATTTCCCAATTGGATCCTTACTCTAGGGTATGTATTACCAGGTATGATTCTCACATTTGTATGGTTTTACAGAAGATGAGTGGGAGAAACTTATTGGGAATTAGTTGATCATACCCATTATATCGGAATTCGTTGTAATTGGTGATATTTGAGGAAATCGCCAGGGTTTTTTCCTGATGACAAATATTTGGTTTTGAATATCCGTTGTTATGCACCAATTTCAAACTGATATATCTGTAAGTTTATTTTATAAAGTGAGATATAACTTTTTGAAATTATGTCTATGACATTTACCTATATCAGTTGATGGTTAGGTAAGGAGCATTCAACAGCGGTGTAATTCTTCTTAAGCATAGTACAGTTTTCAACCTACGACGCACAGGGTTTGAGTTATTCAACTCAGGGGACTTATACAGAGTATTGTATGTTTTCCAGTGTCCATTAAGACATAGGGGTTGGTGCTCATACTATATTCTGTTTACTTGTGACTTCTCTAGTTTTTAGACAAGTGTTTCGTAGAAATACAAGGTCTAAGTTTTGAGAAGTTATAGGTAAAAGAACAAAGTAGAAAACCAGGTGTTGCAAGTCTCAGGATTCTTTAAGGTAATCGAAGATGTAGATACTTGTATTTGGTATTCAGTTGATAGTAATGGTTTTGAAAACTTGCTTCTCTTTCAGGTTACTCATAATTGGATAAACTCCTAAGTTGAGTAATGCTGATCGGCCTATCTCTATTTAGTTGACATGAACTGGAGACAGTTGCATGATTTGAATCTGGTTCCAATTAAATAAGTGCCTCTATTTCTATATTGTATATACAATGGGTCATATCTTAACGATGTTAAGGTACGGGAAGTTGTCTGGCTTATGCTTGAAACCAGACACTGGATAACTCAAGGCACGTTTTTGTAATGGCAGTTTGTGGGTTAGCCCGGGCTATGACGAGGGTTGACTTTCTACCATCTGGAACATCAATAGTGATATTGTTCTTAACTCGCCACATTTTTAGTAAAATGGACTTTTTCAGAAAATAGTAGTGGGGGTATTGTAGAACTGGAAGTGATTCCAGAACCGCAAACGATTACTGAAAATTTAATAGGACCAAAAGATTCAATCAGCTTTGACATTCCATTAGCCACTCCGCAGATATGGTGGGTAACCTCAGACATCAGAGAGGTACTCCGGTAGCCTCAAAGACGGTGACAGGAAGGTTCTTGTTTACCCATACTTGCCATTACTGCTGTTCTAGGCTATGAGACCCGACAGAAGGATGAATATAGTGTCATTCTAAACTTGCTTTAGAAGTGCACGTGTATAGGGCTCTGCCAGAGGATTGTCATAGTCAGTGGGAGCAGTGGAAGAATAGTGGACAGGTAGCTTGTGTCTATTTATAGACTAAAGCAGATATAGCGGAGATAGATCATCTATTTTTGATGTGACGGTCATGGGTTTTGACTTCATCAGAATAGGAGATAGATCTGTTAAGAAAGTAGTAGGGTGTGATGTCCTGGTATTTGGATGACATACACATAGTAGAAAGTGAAATTCCCATACAACGATCGGTTATACTGTGGTTGTCACACAGTGGTTTCTCCATATAGGATATGGATATTATATCAGGCATTCTGGTTACTAGATCTATGGTTTTAGATATAGATTTGGGAAGTGTCCCAATCTGGGTACTTAGACAGTATTCTAAAGGTATTTTAGAATTGACGACTCCTGGCATGGTGGTGTAACTGCAGATGATGGAGTCACCCTCTCTAAAGGTGTCTTATAGACTAAAGGGGAGAGGGATGTACATGATTGGCATATCACTTGCTTATGCAATTGAGTTGATCATGAGATGTCTAGTACTACACCAGATGTTTCTTTTGCACTAGCTGCAATAAGTTGATATTAATCCAATCCTGGAGAAATGTTAGGAAGCAGTTTTAGAACATAAGTGGTTGATCTAGGGATATGATAACGGTAGCCTCCTTCAGGAGACAGTTATCATTCCAGGCTTCCAAGGTGACTTGGATGACAAAGTGACTGTCAGAGTTATAGTTTTCCCTCTGACGAGGGCAGTAGTTTGGACAGGTGGTCCAAGCGGATACTGAGGGAGGCATGGCGCGGGATACTGATTGAATTCAGTTGACGATACAGTATAAGAAGTTTGCTGGATTTGGAGTTCTTTTTGGAACAAGGTCCCATCAGATATCCAGATATATTCTAAGACAGATATTACTCAATTCGGGAGATGGCTTTCTCCGCGAAGTTGAGATAAAGAGAGACATAGAAAGAAACATCAGGGCGGATCCACTCACTGAGGCTATTTCTCGAACGCAATAGTTTTACAAACGAGCTTCGTGAAACTGACTAGTAGAGGAGTTGGGTGTTCGGTATCACACGGGCTGTGAGTATGCGACACCGCAATAATTAGCCTTAAGTGAAAGTGAGAGATTGTTGGATATAGTGCCCTCATAGTCAATTATTGGATCGCAGATACGTGATTGCAAAGATTGAGGGAGGACCTATACCGGTAGGACAGTCTTATTCGCTATGATAGTATGCTATCTGGTTTGTCTTTATCATCGTGTACATGCTTTAGGTGACATTACAAATCACTATTATACGTTGATAGAGCCCTCAGGATTCTTGCTTGACTACCAGCAGTATGATGGCGATAATATACGTGAGAGTTGGGTAGTCTATAAGCACATCCTTAAAGTGTCCTTAGTCGTGGGAGTTTCGAGACTGGGCATCGATACTCAATGAGTAGACTAGTGTATACGGATCGAGACCCCGACGAGAGCGATGGCCGATCTCACAAGCCATTGGTGTCAGTTGGTTTACCTAAGACGTATACAGGTGCTGATTGGGTTATCAGTACACCAAACAGGACTCGCCGGGAACATGCTAGTTGGTATTATACCTGTCGTCAGATAGCAGTTCCCTGGTGACATGTGTACAGGTTAGTCTATCGACCTGAGATCAACTTTTGTCTCGTGTGAGTTCCTACCGTGCTTTGATTAATACCCTACCATGGCTCAAAGGAGTCGTGCAATGTAGCGTCTTCAAAAGTCATTTTGGTGTTTTCCTGAAAATCGGTGAAAATTCGGTATTTTTCCGAAAACCGTCTTTTTTGTTATTTTGCAGTTTGGGGCTAATTATACCTAAAATGGATAGGTAATTGCTTGTTTTTAGTTGCTAATGAGTTACTTAGTAAATTTTGGTCATTTAAAATTTTTTCCCTATTTTTCAATTTTTTAATATTATTTTAAGCCGGTAAGAAAATACATTAAATTAGCGATAAATACAAATTTTTCCGGGCTAATTTTAATCCTTAAAATTATGTTAATTAAAATCGAGTTGTAACATAAATTTTTAGTATTTTATTTTGATTTTTAACTAATTTTTATTATAGGAAACGAAATTTATTGAATTTAAGCCTAAACTTGCAATTTTTTACTTGTAGGGGGTCTTTTTGCATAAAATTTCTTTTGTAAAACCCCTCTCTCTTCCCTCAGCCCTAGGCCAGCCCCACCAGCAGCAGCTCAAGAATTTTCCTTGCCTCTTTTTGACTTTAAACCATGTGAAGAAGTGTTGGTTTTAAAAGGGTTTTAAAAGGGTAAATTTGGAAGCATGTGTGCTTTGATTGGAGAGGGTTGACTTGGGCTTTTTCCCACATCACCCCACACCACTTCCCCCACTCCCTTGCAGCCAAAATTCTGCAGTTGCAGCAGCCCCATTCCCCCTCCTTGTCTCATCTCTTTTCTTCATCAAAATTCTTCCAAAATTGCTCCAAAAATTAACAATTTTCTTCACAAATTCAACACAAAACCCTATTCTATCTCTTTTCAAGCCCACATTGGTTTAAATCTTGTGGAAATGAGGCATTTTTGGAGGCAAATGATCATGCTAGATCCATAGATTGTGAGGTATAATTTCAATCTTGGTTAAATTGTAGTTTAATGTATGCTAAATTAGAACCTTGAAGTGTTAATTTTGTGCTAAATTCTAATCTAGTTTTTTTTATAGTTCATGGCTTGAGTTGTAATTAGGGTTTAGAAATCCATTATTAGGTTAATTAATTTACTTTGCTATCTAGTGTTTTGCTAACCTAAATCTAAGAGGTGAACTTGCTATTGGGTTTGAAATTAGTGTTAGTTAAGTTTTTCTAGTATGGTTTTTAATTGCAATTGCTTATAAGAAAAAAATCAAGAAAGGGTTGTGTTTGGAAAATGGTTTTGTAGCATGGTAAATGAGTTGGAATTATGTGATTGTGGCTAACTAGTTGTGTGGTTGGATGTTTGTGTTGGATTGTGATAACTTTATCTTTAATTTTCGATGTTGCACCAAATTAGCAAGTTTTGTGCTTACTAGTTTTTATTAAAATATTGTGATGAACTATTTGCGAGATCTTGGCGATATTTTTGAGATATCCTATGACATTTAGGATGCGTGTGTGCGGATTTTTTTTTCGAGTAGTTGGGTTGTAGTTTTGCCGGGCGGCCAAATCGACTTTCTTGTAGATTTTTGCGATTTTCGCGTGTGTTCCGCGGACCCTGTGCACGTTGTACCTAGCTAGTGAACATTAGTATTTTCATTTGGGTTTTGCGTCAGCCTTGATAGGTAACCTTATGTTTGGTATTGATGTAAATTCCAGGTTCGGTCGCGGAGACGTCAGACGCGGCACGAAAGGGGAAAGTGGTGATTGGACACAGCTAGCCAGGGATTCCGGTGAGTAGATGTAACATCTACGGGGGACTATCGTTGGATGGCGCAAGCCGTCCGATAGTTTTAGTAACTTAAAAGATTCTTAGTAATGTTAGTAATTAGGTGTGTAATACTTGTATGATTATTTGCTATATTCATGCTCTATATTGACATACCTATACGAAACCATTTTATAGGACACCTGGACCATTGCCAGGGATTTTATATGCAGCATGAGCACGATTCATGCTTACACACACACCCTGGTAATTGCCATGCCACCACACTAGATAACCTTTAAATTGAAACATTTTACTAATTGATACTTAAACTTGTGCTATTGCCTTTAATTCCTTAAAATGAAACCGTAGGATTGCTATTCATGTGCATGTACTTCATCATATTAATTGTTCATGCCTAATCTATTAATCACACATCGCAACTTGATTATTGATACCATATGCATTCATTATCATTGATATATGCACTTATGAGGATTTCTTGAGATTTTATGATATTTCTGGATTTCGGGGGAAAGCCGCAAAATTTCTAAACTTATTATATTTTTAAAACATGTAAATTGCGGTTTTCTAGTGATGTAAGTGTCGTCCACCATGAGTTTGCTGTGGTTTTTGAGACCCGTTTCGAGGACTTGGATGAACCGTCTCGGGTACATGGTGGGCCCGGCAGGGTACCCCGGGGCAAGAAGCTCGTGGTGCTGACGATGAGCCTGGCAGGGGACGGATTACCTACCGGTGACTTCATTGGGCACGGCGGATATCCAGAGGATACCGACCGGGGCCGCGAGAGGATGAGATATTGATATTGAGATGGTTCAGCCGGATGGCTGAGGCCAGAGACATTATGACATGGATTTACGAGATTTGAGACAGCTTTTGGGTGTCGTTGCTGGACACCGGTTCTCGTCGATTCTTTGAGTATTATGCTGGCATTCTAAAAGAGTTTCAAAAAAACAAAAAGAGATAAAATGTTTCTTATATATACCTATTGAGACCTCAGATATTCATGTTGCATACATATTAATACACTGATGTTGTATACACACCTGCTAGTGCATCCAGTCATACCTGTATTTTAGATGCTAGGATGCTTGTGTGCATGCATACGATAGTCTTTGTAGATGTTATTTATTACTCACGAGTTGGCAACTCACCCCCGTTGTGCCACAGCCTTTTGCAGGTCCGCTCCGTCAGTACAGTAGCGGCGGGCGCACTTGTTCTTTTTCCTCCTTTGCCTGGACTCGAGGTTTTGCTCTTAGGTGGGTTATATCATTATTTTTGTACCACCTTGTATATTCCTTGTATCTAGTGCACTCCATCTACTGTATCTACCAGTATTATTGTACATTGACCTAGAGATGAGACTGTGAGGTTTGTGGACTTTTATGCTGTATTTTGGGGTCGAGCTCACTTGAGCCGACATGCTGCTTTTCTCATGCTTCCTTATGATTTTTTTTGCATGTTGTTGCTTTATATTGCGTGGGATTTGTGACCGCCTTGTGGCGAAGAGCTAGCTCCCGCTTGGGGATGCCCTATTTTGTTGGATTCATATATATTCTTGTTGTACCCATTTTGGGGGCCAGTATTTACAAAGGAGACTCTGCCGAAATTTTCGGAAAAATTGGTACTGTTTTTAAAAAGGGTTTTACATGACTTATTGATAAACTCGCTTTCAATTGATTAGGTTTTCTTCACTCTTTTGCTTAATTGGTTTTGTTTTCTGGGCTTTGGCTTACTTATTTTACGGATGTCTTGAGACGTTTCGTAACTTAAGTGTCGGTCATGTTCCGTACCCTGCGGGTCGTGACAAAGTTGGTATCAGAGCGATAGGTTTTACCTTTTTGAGTGTAGGATGGCCCTTGGTAGATGGAGTAAGTGACTTAAGTAGGGTAACGTAGCGTGTGTATGTCCGCGGCATACTTATGATACGGTACTCCGCCTAAGTGACTTTAGGATATACTTGCTTGAAAGTTCCTTCTTCAATTCCGTGTATCCTATGATCCTATTGCACTGTTCTTACTATCCGTTTTCCTGTAACAGCCACTATGCCGCCGAAGGCTACAAGGGCACAGAGGGCTGCCGCCAGAGACGAGATTCGAGCTGGCTCGTCCGAGACTAGGACTGAGCAGGGTGGTATGCCTACGCCGCAGGGACATACCGATCCACCTTCCCCAGGCCGTATGGATAGGCTCGAGACTGGTATGGAGGAGTTGCGACAGATGATGGGAGGCATGCAGGAGCTACGTCAGATGGTAGGATCCCTAGTTGCAGCCAGTCGTACACCGAGACCGGATGACGTACCTACTACATCACAGACGACCATGATACCTGCTCCTACTACTACCACCGTGACCATCCCGGTTTCACTACAGGATTTCATGAGGCTGAGACCTCCAGTATTCACCGGCACCGAGGCAGCGGAGGACCCACAGACGTTCCTTGACAGTTTAGCCAGGATCTGCCGTTCGCTGAGATGTTCGGATGATCGATGGGTAGAGCTTGCGAGTTTCCGACTAGAGGGTCTCGCGCAGACATAGTGGGAGTCAGTCTTGAGAGGTCGAGCTGCAGGTCTACCGCCTATGACTTGGGTCGAGTTTACAGCGGTCTTTCTAGCCTGTTTCCTTCCAGAGAGCGTTCGTGATGCCAGAGCTCGTAGCTTCGAGGCCTTAGTCAAGACACCTGGGATGACGGTGTCTGAGTATGACATCCAGTTTACACAGTTATCCCGATACGCTCAGTATTTGGTGGATACCGAGGAGAAGATGGTGAAGAGGTTCGTACAGGGACTTGATGCCCAGCTATATCTTGCCATTGGCGCCCAGCACTACGACACTTATTCAGCTGCTATGGATACGGCATTGCGGATGGAGGCAGGCATATCACAGACTTCGGCCGTTTCTGGGCCGAAGAGGATTCGCACCGATGTACCGTCTCAGAGGCAGCGCGCCAGATTCTTTCCAAGAGATAGGCCTGGCAGAGGATTTAGGAGGGGACAGTTATATGGTTCTTATCCCCAGGGGCAGCAGCCGTCGCCAGGGTGTTTTGGGTGCGGGAGTTTGCACCATCTTGTCAGAGACTGTCCGGCGAGACGACAAGGAGCAGCGAAAGTTCTGCATGTGACCCTACCACCATCACCACCCCCTCCTCAGAGAGCACTACTTCCTACCACCGGCGATGCTCCACGCCAGTTAGGTGCACCCAGAGGCCGTGGATGCGGCGGTCCTGTTCAGAGAGGACGAGGAGGCAGAGGCCGAGGTCGAGGTCAGCCCGCTATCGGTGGAGGACAGGCCCGAGTTTTTGCTTTGACACCGCAGGATGCGCAGGCATCCAATGCCGTTGTGACAGGTACCTTGCCAGTTTGTTCTTTCGACGCACGGGTATTATTTGACCCAGGTTCCACACATTCGTACGTATCTACACACTTTGCACCGATGTTGGGCCGTGAGTCGTCATCGTTAGATCATCCGCTTGTTGTTGTTACTCCGGTAGGCGAGTCGTTTGTCTCTCGGTTTGTATTTCGTTTGTGTTCCGTTCGTATCGGGGAGAGGGATTCATCAGTTGATTTGATTCTCCTCGATATGTTGGACTTTGATGTGCTTCTGGGCATGGATTGGCTAGCCACTTGTTATGCTTCGGTGGACTGCCGTGAGAAGGCAGTCAGATTTAGCTTTTCGGGAGAGCCAGTCCTTGTTATTCAGGGAGACCGCAGCGTCACCCTTCCCAGCTTGATTTTGTCTCTTTGCGCTGGTCAGCTCTTGCGGAAGGGATGTCAGGGATTCTTAGCGTTTATTTGTGATACTCGAGCTGCAGATGTTCTGTTGGACCGGGTCCCGGTTGTTTCTGAGTTCCCTGATGTTTTCCCTGATGAGCTACCTGGGCTACCGCCTGAGCGCGAGGTTGAGTTCTGCATTGATTTGATTCCCGGCTCGGGGCCTATTTCTATACCGCCTTATCGGATGGCCCCGGCAGAGCTTCGAGAGCTGAAGGATCAGTTGCAGGATTTGTTAGATAAGGGGCTTATTCGACCGAGTGTTTCTCCGTGGGGTGCTCCGGTCCTGTTTGTAAAGAAGAAGGATGGAAGTTTGCGCTTATGTATCGACTACCGCCAGCTGAACAAAGTTACCGTTCGGAACAGATATCCGTTGCCGCGCATTGATGATTTGTTCGACCAGCTTCAGGGTGCGGGGTATTTTTCGAGGATCGACTTGCGATCAGGATACCATCAGTTGCGAGTTCGACAGGAGGATATACCGAGGACAGCTTTCCGCACGCGCTACGGCCACTACGAGTTTTTGGTGATGTCGTTCGGACTCACCAACGCCCCAGCAGCATTCATGGATTTGATGAACCGTACATTCAGGCCGTATCTTGACTTGTTCATCATCGTGTTTATCGACGATATCTTGGTGTACTCTCGGAGCAGAGAGGAGCACGAGCGGCACTTGCAGATTACGTTACAGACTCTGAGGGAGCACCAGCTGTTCGCAAAGTTCTCCAAGTGTGCTTTCTGGCTGGACAACGTCGGATTCTTGGGTCACGTGGTTACGAGAGACGGCATTTGTGTAGACCCGAAGAAGATTGAGGCTGTTCAGCAGTGGCCCCGACCTACATCGGTTACTGAGATCCGTAGTTTTCTAGGCCTGGCAGGCTACTACAGGCGTTTTGTTCAGGACTTCTCCCGTATAGCTGCACCTTTGACCGGTTTGACCCGGAAGGGAGTTCCTTTCGTTTGGACAAAGGAGTGCGAGCGCAGTTTTCAGCAGCTACGGACTTGTTTGACTACGGCGCCGGTATTATCTTTGCCTTCGGGATCAGGCGGATTTGTGGTCTACTGTGATGCTTCGCGAGTGGGATTAGGATGCGTATTGATGCAGCATGGCCGGGTGATCGCTTATGCTTCTCGGCAGTTGAAGAAGCATGAACAGAACTACCCCACTCATGATTTGGAGATGGCTGCAGTGGTCTTTGCACTGAAGATTTGGCGACATTACCTATACGGCGAGTCGTGTCAGATATTCACCGATCACAAGAGCTTAAAGTACATATTTCAGCAGCGAGACCTGAACCTAAGACAGCGTCGTTGGATGGAGTTGGTGAAAGACTACGACTGCGAGATCTTATATCACCCAGGCAAGGCGAATGTGGTGGCAGATGCGTTGAGTAGGAGGCCCGGGGGTAGTCTATCCTTTTTGCGCGCAGTGCAGAGGCAGTCGTCAGCAGATTGGCAGATGTTATGCGACAGCCGAGTTGAGTTCGAGTTCACTCAGACAGGAGGACAGCTCGCGCATGTTCGTGCACGCCCACAGTTGCTTGACCGTATATATGAGGCACAGCGCAGTGACGACCGTTGCTCAGAGATCATGGCACAGATAGGACAGGGCAGATTTTCCGAGTTTGTGATTGACGATCAAGGGATTTTACGATATGGATCTAGACTGTGCGTACCAGATGCTGATGGATTGCGGCGCGACATTCTTGAGGAGGCACACCGATCAGTGTATAGTGTCCACCCCGGTTCCACCAAGATGTACCATAATATGAGAGAGACCTACTGGTGGGACGGGATGAAGAGGGATATTGCGGAGTTCATTTCGAGATGCCTGACTTGTCAGCAAGTCAAGGCCGAGCACCAGAGGCCCGTAGGAGAGCTACAGCTGTTACCCATTTCAGAGTGGAAATGGGAGCAGATTTCGATGGATTTTGTTGTGGGTCTACCCAGGACCAGTCGAGGGTACGACTCCATCTTGGTGATCGTGGATAGATTGACGAAAGCGGCTCACTTCCTACCAGTGAAGACCACTTTCAGCTTCGCTCAGTATGCTCAGCTCTACGTCGACGAGATCGTGCGGTTGCATGGCGTACCGACTTGTATCGTGTCAGATCGAGGCACTCAGTTTACCAGCCGACTATGGCAGAGACTCCAGGAGGCTTTGGGCACTCGTTTGAGCTTCAGCACAGCATTTCATCCGCAGACCGACCGGACAGTCAGAGCGGACCATTCAGACTCTCGAGGACATGCTCAGAGCGTGCGTTTTAGACTTTGGTGGTAGCTGGGATCGTCATTTACCTCTAGTGGAGTTCTCCTACAACAACAGCTTCCAGGATACTATTCAGATGGCACCTTTCGAGGCATTGTATGGGAGGAGATACAGATCGCCCGTTTGTTGGACAGAGCTCAGCGAGAGCAGCATTTTGGGGCCGCAACTTGTTGAGGAGACGACATCGAAGATACAGTTGATTCGAGACCGGATGAGAGAAGCTCAGAGCAGACAGAAATCCTATGCAGACAGGCGCCGTCGCAGATTAGAGTTCGCAGTTGGCGACCATGTTTTTCTGAAAGTCTCTCCGATGAAGGGCGTGATGCGTTTTGGGCAAAAGGGGAAGCTTAGCCCTAGATTCGTAGGTCCCTTCGAGATCCTCGAGCGTGTCGGCGCTGTTGCTTATCGTTTGGCCCTTCCACCCAGCTTTCCCGATGTTCACCCCGTCTTCCATGTTTCGATGCTCCGCAAGTACCTTCACGACCCTTCGCATGCGATTCAGCATCCGACAGTCCAGCTAGAGCGCAACCTTTCTTTTGCAGAGCAGCCGGTGGCCATCCTGGATCGGCAGGTGAAGAAGTTGAGGTCGAAGATTATACCAACCGTCAAGGTCCTTTGGCGTAGCCCGAGCAGCGAGGAGGTCACCTGGGAGACCGAGGGCGAGATGAGGAAGAAATATCCCCATCACTTTGAAGGTACGCGTAGCTATATTTTTAAATTCGGGGACCGAATTCCTTTAAGGGGGGAAGATTGTAGCGTCTTGAAAAGTCGTTTTGGTGTTTTCCTGAAAATCGGTGAAAATTCGGTATTTTTCCGAAAACCGTCTTTTTTATTATTTTGCAGTTTGGGGCTAATTATACCTAAAATGGATAGGTAATTGCTTGTTTTTAGTATCTAATGAGTTACTTATTAAATTTTGGTCATTTAAAAAAATTTCCCTATTTTTCAATTTTTTAATATTATTTTAAGCCGGTAAGAAAATACATTAAATTAGCGATAAATACAAAATTTTCCGGGCTAATTTTAATCCTTAAAATTATGTTAATTAAAATCTAGTTGTAACATAAATTTTTAGTATTTTATTTTGAGTTTTAACTAATTTTTATTATAGGAAACGAAATTTATTGAATTTAAGCCTAAACTTGCAATTTTTGACTTGTAGGGGGTCTTTTTGCATAAAATTTCTTTTGTAAAACCCCTCTCTCTCTTCCCTCAGCCCTAGGCCAGCCCTACCAGCAGCAGCTCAAGAATTTTCCTTGCCTCTTTTTGACTCTAAACCATGTGAAGAAGTGTTGGTTTTAAAAGGGTTTTAAAAGGGTAAATTTGGAAGTATGTGTGCTTTGATTGGAGAGGGTTGACTTGGGCTTTTTCCCACATCACCCCACACCACTTCCCCTACTCCCTTGCAGCCAAAATTCTGCAGTTGCAGCAGCCCCATTCCCCCTCCTTGTCTCATCTCTTTTCTTCATCAAAATTCATCCAAAATTGCTCCAAAAATCAACAATTTTCTTCACAAATTCAACACAAAACCCTATTCTATCTCTTTTCAAGCCCACATTGGTTTAAATCTTGTGGAAATGAGGCATTTTTGGAGGCAAATGATCATGCTAGATCCATAGATTGTGAGGTATAATTTCAATCTTGGTTAAATTGTAGTTTAATGTATGCTAAATTAGAATCTTGAAGTGTTAATTTTGTGCTAAATTCTAATCTAGTTTTTTTTATAGTTCATGGCTTGAGTTGTAATTAGGGTTTAGAAATCCATTATTAGGTTAATTAATTTACTTTGCTATCTAGTGTTTTGCTAACCTAAATCTAAGAGGTGAACTTGCTATTGGGTTTGAAATTAGTGTTAGTTAAGTTTTTCTTGTATGGTTTTTAATTGCAATTGCTTATAAGAAAAAAATCAAGAAAGGGTTGTGTTTGGAAAATGGTTTTGTAGCATGGTAAATGAGTTGAAATTATATGATTGTGGCTAACTAGTTGTGTGGTTGGATGTTTGTGTTGGATTGTGATTACTTTATCTTTAATTTTCGATGTTGCACCAAATTAGCAAGTTTTGTGCTTACTAGTTTTTATTAAAATATTGTGATGAACTATTTGCGAGATCTTGGCGATATTTTTGAGATATCCTATGACATTTAGGATGCGTGTGTGCGGATTTTTTTTCGAGTAGTCGGGTTGTAGTTTTTCCGGGCGGCCAAATCGACTTTCTTGTAGATTTTTGCGATTTTCGCGTGTGTTCCGCGGACCCTGTGCACGTTGTACCTAGCTAGTGAACATTAGTATTTTCGTTTGGGTTTTGCGTCAGTCTTGATAGGTAACCTTATGTTTTGTATTGATGTAAATTCCAGGTTCGGTCGCGGAGACGTCAGACGCGGCACGAAAGGGGAAAGCGGTGATTGGACACAGCTAGCCAGGGATTCCGGTGAGTAGATGTAACATCTACGGGGGACTATCGTTGGATGGCGCAAGCCGTCCGATAGTTTTAGTAACTTAAAAGATTCTTAGTAATGTTAGTAATTAGGGGTGTAATACTTGTATGATTATTTGCTACATTCATGCTCTATATTGACATTCCTATACGAAACCATTTTATAGGACACCTGCACCATTGCCAGGGATTTTATATGCAGCACGAGCACGATTCATGCTTACACACACACCCTGGTAATTGCCATGCCACCACACTAGATAACCTTTAAATTGAAACCTTTTACTAATTGATACTTAAACTTGTGCTATTGCCTTTAATTCCTTAAAATGAAACCGTAGGATTGCTATTCATGTGCATGTACTTCATCATATTAATTGTTCATGCCTAATCTATTAATCACACATCGCAACTTGATTATTGATACCATATGCATTCATTATCATTGATATATGCACTTATGAGGATTTCTTGAGATTTTATGATATTTCTGGATTTCGGGGGAAAGCCGCAAAATTTCTAAACTTATTATATTTTTAAAACATGTAAATTGCGGTTTTCTAGTGATGTAAGTGTCGTCCACCATGAGTTTGCTGTGGTTTTTGAGACCCGTTTCGAGGAGTTGGATGAACCGTCTCGGGTACATGGTGGGCCCGGCAGGGTACCCCGGGGCAAGAAGCTCGTGGTGCTGACGATGAGCCTGGCAGGGGACGGATTACCTACCGGTGACTTCATTGGGCACGGCGGATATCCAGAGGATACCGACCGGGGCCGCGAGAGGATGAGATATTGATATTGAGATGGGTCAGCCGGATGGCTGAGGCCAGAGACACTATGACATGGATTTATGAGATTTGAGACAGCTTTTGGGTGTCGTTGCTGGACACTGGTTCTCGTCGATTCTTTGAGTATTATGCTGGCATTCTAAAAGAGTTTCAAAAAAACAAAAATAGATAAAATGTTTCTTATATATACCTATTGAGACCTCAGATATTCATGTTGCATACATATTAATACACTGATGTTGTATACACACCTGCTAGTGCATCCAGTCATACCTGTATTTTAGATGCTAGGATGCTTGTGTGCATGCATACGATAGCCTTTGTAGATGTTATTTATTATTCACGAGTTGGCAACTCACCCCCGTTGTGCCACAGCCTTTTGCAGGTCCGCTCCGTCAGTACAGTAGCGGCGGGCGCACTTGTTCTTTTGCCTCCTTTGCCTGGACTCGAGGTTTTGCTCTTAGGTGGGTTATATCATTAATTTTGTACCACCTTGTATATTCCTTGTATCTAGTGCACTCCATCTACTGTATCTACCAGTATTATTGTACATTGACCTAGAGATGAGACTGTGAGGTTTTTGGACTTTTATGCTGTATTTTGGGGTCGAGCTCACTTGAGCCGACATGCTGCTTTTCTCATGCTTCCTTATGATTTTTTTTGCATGTTGTTGCTTTATATTGCGTGGGATTTGTGACCGCCTTGTGGCGAAGAGCTAGCTCCCGCTTGGGGATGCCCTATTTTGTTGGATTCATATATATTCTTGTTGTACCCATTTTGGGGGCCAGTATTTACAAAGGAGACTCTGCCGAAATTTTCGGAAAAATTGGTACTGTTTTTAAAAAGGGTTTTACATGACTTATTGATAAACTCGCTTTCAATTGATTTGGTTTTCTTCACTCTTTTGCTTAATTGGTTTTGTTTTCTGGGCTTTGGCTTACTTATTTTACGGATGTCTTGAGACGTTTCGTAACTTAAGTGCCGGTCATGTTCCGTACCCTGCGGGTCGTGACATGCAAACAGGTTTTAGTTGGGTACAGTCCCGAGCCATATGGAGTCAGTGAGCGGATCGGCAGGGGATTCGTCTCTCCCGGTTGTTAGTTATATGTATGCCCTAGAGGCCATTACTATACATAGGATGTATATTGTAGTGGATGCTGGGACATATATAGGGAGGACTTTCTTGCTCGACATGATAGTATGCTATCTGGTTGAACTTTACCTTAACGTGTATGCTGATTGTCTCTCTGTTACATGTTGGTAAAGCCCTTAGGATCTGTACTTGACTACCTGGACTATGATGCGGATCATACTAGTGGGGACATGGTAGTCTATAAGTACATCCTTCAAAGTCCCTAGTCGTGGGTGTATCGAGACGGGGCATCGATATACCAGAGTAGACTAGCGTGTACCTTCTCGACCCATACAGATGGGCGATGGATGATCCCATATCCATCGGTGTTTGACATCAGAGATGATATACGGGTGCTCAGTAGAGACTGGGTACACTGGACGGACTAGCCGAGAACTCCCAGATGGTATTATACCTCACGTCAGATGGCAGTTCTCTGGTGACACTGGTACAGAGTAGTCTGTTGACCCGAGATCGTCATAGAGTCTTGTGTGGTTCCCACTGTGCTTTGATTTCCATCTTACCACGTCCAAGAGGGCGTGCAAAATGGTGGTTTTTGGGTACAGTCCCGAGTCACATGGAGGCAATGAGCGATAGGAGGGGATTCGTCTCTCCCGGTATATGGGAGTTGATGTTGCGCTGTGTTCGATCGGCTATAACAGGAAGTCCCTGGCCAGGGCTGCTCAGAGAATTGCTGGTAAGTGTTACCAGTAGTTTCTCGACCCGTTATGAGCCTCATATCGACACGACTTATTGAGCTATTGGGGTCTGACGTTTACCACCCCTAGGCGAGATATGCGACATATCAGACGATCAGACCGGACTGTACGGTAGTGTTACTGGTCGGATTCACTGGAGTGTGAGCGGGCTTGCTCGTCGATCTTCAGATCGCTCAATACCCGGGTGGCCGTTACGTTTAGCAGACCGCTTGCGGCTTGTGGATGTTTGATATGATCATCATCCGCTGCCGGCGTATTGACGAGTCTTTAGAGTCCTACACAGAGGTTTCCTGGCTCAAGCGAAACGAAATAGGAGCGCATATGAGATATGTGCGGGACCGAGAATAATACGAGTATGTGATACCGTATTCTATTCTCGCGATAAATATATCGAATGGTTGTATGCGATATAACCTAGTTATCGATTCAAGCGTTGATTCGATAAGCCGATATATTGGATACCAGTCGGTTATGTGCGCATGACCGGATCATTGAATCAAGTGTTGATTTAATGATTTAATGTATAATTATATATTTGATATATTACTTTGCATTAACTAGTATCGGTTTACTTAAGATGGATTTTCTCGCTCGGATGTGCAAGTTGTATATGTGATATACTTTTGTGCATTTGATTGTATCATGTTTGATGATACATGATTGTTTGGTGTATGGTTTAAACCATGGTTGGTCAATGGTTAGGGTTTTCTTTTGCTTCATTTACTTATTTATTTATTCATTTATTTATCCATTTTGTTATTTTAGCAAAAGAAATATGATGAAGAGAAAATGGTGGCTTTATTTGTTTGTATTCTTTGAAGCTTCATGAACATTTGACCAAAGCAACCATTTTTGTCTTCTTGTCTAAACCTAACCATTCTTTAACCTTGATTAACTCTCTACATCTAACCATGGTTTAGTTATGATAAGAATAGATAATTCTTTTCTTTTTCTTTAATTCTTATCATAACTTTTTCATGAGCTTCTTCTTCTTCTTCAAAAACACATGAAGAAAAAGCTTCTAGTCATCAATGGTAGATTGATGATATGAGTGAGAAATCCAATTCTAAAGTATACCCACTTCCTATTTCTTCATCCTCTACCTCTTGCCAAGTAGTAGAGTGTGTTTCCTTCACAAGATTTTAGGGTTTGGTGAAGGAGGAGCTTGATCTAGCGATGCCTCGACGTAGATCATCTTCGGCATGGACATCGACGACCTAGCTTGCCCATTCTCCGACGAAGTCGACTCTAGAGCCCGGATTTGATTTGGACAGCGGAGATGACCTCGTTGCGGAGCCGTGGAGGTGGATATCCGGATCTACAAAGGTTGTAATTTCCGTATCTCATTAGTTAATTTGTTAACTAGTTCATTGTTCGCCTAGAAATCTAGCAAACGATCCGTACTTTAGGGTTTCTAGGCACCACAATTTTTGAAATTGCCATGGTTGATGGCTTGGGAGACCTCACTAGAGTGCCTAGGAACCCTGCAGTGGTATCAGAGCCTAGCTAGAGCCTTAGGCGAAGTCCAGACGGAAATTGAAGTCCGAACGAACCCGAAACCCCGCATCGATATTGCTCTCTGTACATTTTTAAAATCTGGTCTTTTTCCACATTAAAAATGTTCAGAAAAATCAGCAGGTGAATATAAGATATACTGTGAAATTCGTGAAACTAATTCATTCTTATTGCCGCGCTTCCGCGGCACGAGCTAGCCTCGTGCGGCGGTTGCGCGGCGGTACGGCAGATTTATTAAATGTTTTTTACACAGTATCTCATTATTATTAGTGCTGGTATTCCTGGGTATTTTTAATATATTTTCCAGAGTTGAATTTTTCTGAGTTGATTTGGGGATTCGGTGTTTCGATCGGGGTATCAAATTTTGTCTGTTTGGCTTTCCGGATAAATCTTAGAATATGTTAAAAAGTTCGACCGGATATAAATACCCAACTTTTCCCCTGTCGGGAAATTTCCAAGTGTTGGATTTTTCCGTAGTTTAACGACGTTCTAAGTAGTGCAAGTAACTCGATGGTCCCTCTAGAAGACACAAACCTTAACTCGATTATGTGACCGTCTTGAACTGCCCTTTGAACCTTCGGGTTTGGGGCAGTACGGCGTGCCACATGTTAGGCGTTGGCTTGACCCTTCTACGGCTGGATCGTTGGTACTGAGGCACGAACGGAATGTTGTTAGACTTGTTTCATGTGTTGATCTGTTTCGGGAAAACTTGGGTGTTCGATTGTTCGATCGAAAAGTTTAACATTTTCTGTTTATCTGGAATGGGATACAATAATTGGAATTCACAAAAGTTATGAGATAACTAAATGAATGTTATAAACGTAGCAGTTTAGTCTCACTTGATCGGTTGCCACGGAATTTTGATGTGATCAAAGGTCCGTCGCAATCACGTAGCGTACGCGGATACTCGCCGGGTAAACTTAATAGACAGCTTCACTCCATAGCCCCGACCAAGTGACTGTAGGAGAACCCCGTCGCCGAAAGCATCCGTACGGGTGCTCGCGGTAGCGGTGTTCCGCCTTGGTGCACTTCGTCGCCGGTATCGGGGGTGCAGCCGTCTACTGAAGTTTGCGACGAGCATTCGATCAGGATGTCGGGAATCTTGTTGAATTGCCCGACTTGATATTGAAAAGAGTTTTCGATTTTGAGACTAAAATGCGGTGTTTATAATTGTTAGGCATGCGATGTCTAAGTAATTCATTTGGTCAGGCATGCGATGTCTGAGGTGGTTGCGGATTCCAACTGTTGTAGTTTTACACTTTCTTTTCTGTGACCGTAAGTGTAATATGTGATATCGCCGGTTTCGTTGCTATATGTCAACGACAATTGGGATGCGCACATTTACTTACGTTGATGACATGAGATGTTATGTGTTGCTGGATATGTTATATTGGATCGTCGTGTTTGAATAGCCGGGGGTTTTTATGTGAGATGAGTGTTTTTCATTTTCATTCATGTAAAAACTTGTATGTAATATTCTTTTTTTGGGGCGCTTCAAGGTTGCGGGAGTTGTCACCTGTTGTATATTATTTACTTTTCCGCACTAGGATAGACCCAAGGAGGGGAGCACAAGTAACCGGGTTCTGGAGTCCAGTGGGAGACCAACTCGAGGAGTCGAGTCCGGGTCTCCTAACTCTAGAATTGGCAGGGTTACTTGCCGCTCTCGTAGGGGTCTAGGGGTGTGGGTTTGGCTATTCATCACGACCGTGGAATCCGTGTTTTATACTGGCTCGTATTGAAAACACGGACATCCTAGTATATCCAATATTTCATATGATTCTTCTGCTGCGATATCTGTGATGTGATCATGTGATGTTCTGTGATAGATACTGTATATAGTATATATGATATATTATATAGACGTTACTTATGTTTTACACCCGTGCTAGCCCTGCCCCGCTCTGTCGTTAGTTACCTAACCTAACGGTGCACGAGGGGACATCGAGGCGAATGCGGATGGCATAAGTGTACGTCGTATTTATCTGTGATGATTAGGTATTTAAATGATGGGACTTCATTAATGCGATTAATGAAAATAAAAGAAACCTAAGATGTTGTAGAATCGAATTTCAAAATAAAACAGGTAGCTACAGTTCTTGCTTTGCACAGCGGTATATGCGATATATCCTGCACCTTATTCGATGAGGAAAGGACCGAGATCCCTTCACCGGGAGTGACTCCTTTAGCAATAACTGGCAGATGCTACACACTCGGTTTGTCTTTTGATTGCTTTTAAGTGTTTTTGCTTTGCACAGTGATATATATGATATATCCCGCACCTCATTCGACGAGGAAAGGACCGACAATCTCTTCACCGGGAGTGACTCCTTTAGCAAAACTAGAAAAGCCTCAAAAACACTCCATTTCAAAATCATTTGATTCTACAACGATATCAAGTTCATTACGCAATAGGTTTTCAGAAAAACCTGTCGTAGCCCTCCGTCATTTCAGATAAGTAGTAGTTAGTATTCGTGCTACGTTTGTTGGCCTGTGTCAAGGCATAGTGTGCGGTAGCTAACTGGTGCTTATCTGCATAAGCATATGATGTGATTGGATTAGGGTAGTCGTGCGACTTTGTTGGCCTGCGTCAAGGGTCGTGCGGGTGGGTTTAATTCAATCAGGAAATGACGGGTTGAACTTGACTAGCGGAATATGGTTTGTTGGCCTGCGTCAAGGTCATAGGACGCTAGGGGCAAAATATTATCGGGAATTTCAAGTGTTGAGATTTGCAATGAGATTGCATACCTTCTATGAGATAGTTGGATCCCGATACCCGCTGCGAGTAAGTGTTACTCCTGGGAGAGTTTTATACATTACAATTAGCCGATCAAGTAGGTGTCTAGAAAGGTGTTAACGGGGTTACGCCTCTGGGAAAACGAGGTTTACATTAATTAGGTTCGTGCGAAAGCACGGGGGACCTCCCTCAAAGTACCGACACTGGCCTGGCTGAAAGATTGGCGAACTTGTAGTGTGTAATTAATCCCGGCTAGTCTTTCCTAGTAGGGTTTGAAGGAAGATTTGATAAAAAGCAGTGGGAGCCATCCTGATTAGATAAAATAATAACCAATCTATTCTTGACAGAGCGCACGCTGAGTGTTTTCTTCTCTCTCTCTCCTGGTAGCGACCATATCACGCCTTAATCAAGATAATAATACGGATATTTGACCGAACCCGCTTGTTATACTGAGCTGGGGAACGTTGGTCCCGCTCCAACTTATAATTGTTATAAGACAGAGCAGGAATTTGGGGAATACCAGATTTCCCGTGCCGCCCAAACGAAGAGAGTGCATGCTGATGCATCATCTTCGGGTTTGTTCATTATACAGAACTGTTTCTCAGTATCCTTTACGTCCTGGGTATATGATACCGGATCAGGATCCCAGATATGTAATCTGTTACATAGGTCTACAGATAGGTAGAGAACTGAGAACGGGTGATAAGTTTCATGAGGCAGAAAACGGGGCAAGAGTTGCAGCCAGGTCTGTCGGTCACTGTCACCCTGTATTACCAATACATTGATTCTGAACGAATGTTATTAGATACCGAACCTGATATACAAAATCATATTCATCTCTTTATAAGTAAAGAAAGGATATAATTTTGTATTGCTGGATAATGTTTTGAACATTTCCTATATCAAAAGTTGATCGGTTCAGGCACGTTATCTAAAAGCGTTGATGTTCTAAATCAAACTACAGTTCTTAGTATATGGAACACACACAAGAGGAAGAGTTCAGAAATGAACGAATCCTTCTTGAGGTATTGTAGACTAGGTCAGATCAATGCGACCCGACTGGCTAGAGTTACATAAAGATGTATATTTAAATCTGTTTGAATTTACATCTTGTGAAACTCGCCAGTCATGTCACAAAGAAAAGATGACCACAGCTCTGTTTATTGGAAACAGAGAAAGAGTTAATAAACTCTTGGGATGATACATGTTGATGTATGTAGGTCCCCTGTCTACACATGCCAAGACCGGTTCTTTATACTTCATTATATTCTCTGATAATCTCTCAAGATTCAGTCATATGTTCCTGTTGAAACATGAGTCCGAACCTTTTGAGATATTCACAGAATATAAGTTGGAAGTAGAGAACCTAAACGGGTATAAGTATTATGTCCTATGATGAGATCAAGGAGGAGAATACTTGAGCACGAAAATCCTGGATTATTCCAAAGGAGAATGAGATTCTCTCTCAGCATTACTCCTCCGCATACACCATAGCACGATGGTATATCGGGGCGGAGCAATCACACCCTATGTGATAAGGTGTGCTCTATGATGAGTAATACTGAGTTACCTTTTTCCTTTTGGGTGTTATGCACTTGAGAAGCTGCATACCTATTGAATAGGGTTCGAATCAAATCAATGCCTACCACTTCATATGTGATATGAAAAGCGAAGAGCCCATGTCTTAAGTTAGTTAAGATTTGGGGTTGTCCGGCCTATGTCTAAAAGCAAAATCCGGACAAGCTCGAGACAAGGTCAGTTATGTACAACTGGAAAGGTTCCAGCTATACTAACTACAGCTGATGATTTGAAAGAACCAAAGGATTCGATAGTTACCAACGAACCTCAGCCTCTCCGCCGATCTAGTAGGGTTCCTCACCCACCTGAGAGATACTTCTGTTTCTCTATGACAGTGGGAGCGAGGATTGCATCATGAGATGATGACCCAACTAGCTTCGAGCTGGCCATCAGGAGTAAGACTCTGTAAGAATGGCTGGATGTTTAGCGATCTGAGATGGAATCCTTATACACCAACAAAGTATGGACTTATGGTTGCAATATCTGAAGGGTTAAATCCCCATCAGGAGCAAGTATATCTTGAGAAGATTACTTGGTGTACATGGAAAGGTTGAGACTTTCGAAGCTAGACTTGTTAAAGGTTTTCATCATCAACCAGGCGTGGATAATGATGAAACCTTTTCAAGTAGCTATGCTTAAGTCCATCCAGATCCTACTTACCACGGCTACATACCATGACTACGATATCTGGTGGTTGGGTGTCATGACAGCTTTTCTAAATGATGTTTTAGAAGAGAACGTCTATAAGTACACAGCCAGAGGGCTTCGTAGACAGTGGGAGCAGCGGAAACGTGTGCAAGATGCTTTATAGGATAAAGCAGGCATCGCGGAGTTGGAACGTCTGTTTTGATGAAGTAGTCAAAGAGTTTGACATCATCAAAATGGTAGATGAACCTTGTATAAACAAAAAGGTAGTAGGGAGTATGGTGATGATCCTCGTAGAGTACGTGGATGACATACTCTTGATAAGAAAAGAGTTTCTTATGCTACGCTCGATCAATCTCCGCTTATCACAATGATTCTCCATATAGGATCAAAGTGATACCTACTAAATCCTGGGTTTTGGATCTATGAGATAGATCTAAATGGATGTTAGGATACTCACTAGATGTAGTGAGATGGTGTCAATCGATCCTAAGGAGAATCACTGGAAGTGTTCCAGGGTGATAAAGACGACTGAGTGTCAGTTACAGGCATTGTCTTTACCCTCAGTAAAGGGACGGTATGTTGGAAGAGTTCCAAGCTAGATACCGTGACATACTAGACGATAAAGGCTGGATACATCGCTACTTAAGATGCTACCAAAGAGGCTGTTTGGGTGTATATTGGTTCATGAGATGAACTATGTTCCTCCCATTGTGTGACAATGGAGTTGTGGCTTATGCCAAGGAACGCCGGTCCCATCAGTGATCCAGACATATTCTAAGGCAGTATCACTTGATCATGGAGATGGTTGATCTCCAGGAAGATCGAGGCAAGGAGAGTAGACTCAGAGGACAACACAGCGGATCCACTCACAAAGGCCTGTTCCCAGAGAGAGACTTTTATGGGATGGTTGAGTATGAGATACTGCAACCACTGCTACAGATGGCCCTAGTGCAAGTGGGAGATTGTTAGTTATATGTATGCCCTAGAGGCCATTACTATACATAGGATGTATATTGTAGTGGATGCTGGGACATATATAGGGAGGACTTTCTTGCTCGACATGATAGTATGCTATCTGGTTGAACTTTACCTTAACGTGTATGCTGATTGTCTCTCTGTTACATGTTGGTAAAGCCCTTAGGATCTGTACTTGACTACCTGGACTATGATGCGGATCATACTAGTGGGGACATGGTAGTCTATAAGTACATCCTTCAAAGTCCATAGTCGTGGGTGTATCGAGACGGGGCATCGATATACCAGAGTAGACTAGCGTGTACCTTCTCGACCCATACAGATGGGCGATGGATGATCCCATATCCATCGGTGTTTGACATCAGAGATGATATACGGGTGCTCAGTAGAGACTGGGTACACTGGACGGACTCGCCGAGAACTCCCAGATGGTATTATACCTCACGTCAGATGGCAGTTCTCTGGTGACACTGGTACAGAGTAGTCTGTTGACCCGAGATCGTCATAGAGTCTTGTGTGGTTCCCACTGTGCTTTGATTTCCATCTTACCACGTCCAAGAGGGCGTGCAAAACGGTGGTTTTTGGGTACAGTCCCGAGTCACATGGAGGCAATGAGCGATAGGAGGGGATTCGTCTCTCCCGGTATATGGGAGTTGATGTTGCGCTGTGTTCGATCGGCTATAACAGGAAGTCCCTGGCCAGGGCTGCTCAGAGAATTGCTGGTAAGTGTTACCAGTAGTTTCTCGACCCGTTATGAGCCTCATATCGACACGACTTATTGAGCTATTGGGGTCTGACGTTTACCACCCCTAGGCGAGATATGCGACATATCAGACGATCAGACCGGACTGTACGGTAGTGTTACTGGTCGGATTCACTGGAGTGTGAGCGGGCTTGCTCGTCGATCTTCAGATCGCTCAATACCCGGGTGGCCGTTACGTTTAGCAGACCGCTTGCGGCTTGTGGATGTTTGATATGATCATCATCCGCTGCCGGCGTATTGACGAGTCTTTAGAGTCCTACACAGAGGTTTCCTGGCTCAAGCGAAACGAAATAGGAGCGCATATGAGATATGTGCGGGACCGAGAATAATACGAGTATGTGATACCGTATTCTATTCTCGCGATAAATATATCGAATGGTTGTATGCGATATAACCTAGTTATCGATTCAAGCGTTGATTCGATAAGCCGATATATTGGATACCAGTCGGTTATGTGCGCATGACCGGATCATTGAATCAAGTGTTGATTTAATGATTTAATGTATAATTATATATTTGATATATTACTTTGCATTAACTAGTATCGGTTTACTTAAGATGGATTTTCTCGCTCGGATGTGCAAGTTGTATATGTGATATACTTTTGTGCATTTGATTGTATCATGTTTGATGATACATGATTGTTTGGTGTATGGTTTAAACCATGGTTGGTCAATGGTTAGGGTTTTCTTTTGCTTCATTTACTTATTTATTTATTCATTTATTTATCCATTTTGTTATTTTAGCAAAAGAAATATGATGAAGAGAAAATGGTGGCTTTATTTGTTTGTATTCTTTGAAGCTTCATGAACATTTGACCAAAGCAACCATTTTTGTCTTCTTGTCTAAACCTAACCATTCTTTAACCTTGATTAACTCTCTACATCTAACCATGGTTTAGTTATGATAAGAATAGATAATTCTTTTCTTTTTCTTTAATTCTTATCATAACTTTTTCATGAGCTTCTTCTTCTTCTTCAAAAACACATGAAGAAAAAGCTTCTAGTCATCAATGGTAGATTGATGATATGAGTGAGAAATCCAATTCTAAAGTATACCCACTTCCTATTTCTTCATCCTCTACCTCTTGCCAAGTAGTAGAGTGTGTTTCCTTCACAAGATTTTAGGGTTTGGTGAAGGAGGAGCTTGATCTAGCGATGCCTCGACGTAGATCATCTTCGGCATGGACATCGACGACCTAGCTTGCCCATTCTCCGACGAAGTCGACTCTAGAGCCCGGATTTGATTTGGACAGCGGAGATGACCTCGTTGCGGAGCCGTGGAGGTGGATATCCGGATCTACAAAGGTTGTAATTTCCGTATCTCATTAGTTAATTTGTTAACTAGTTCATTGTTCGCCTAGAAATCTAGCAAACGATCCGTACTTTAGGGTTTCTAGGCACCACAATTTTTGAAATTGCCATGGTTGATGGCTTGGGAGACCTCACTAGAGTGCCTAGGAACCCTGCACCGGTATTAGGGGTAAGATCGCGCTGTGTCTGGAGAGCCATTACACAAAGTCCCTGGCCAGGGAAAGCGAGATTTACTGGTAGGTATTCCAGTAGTTTCTCAGGGTGTTCTGGGCTACACACTGACACGACTTAATCCGCTACTAGGGGTCTGACGTTTACCAGCCCCGTATGCCCGATATGCGATACTCATAGACGAACGGACTGGACTGTACGGATATTGTCACTGACAGGCTCAGTAGGGTTTCAGGATGAGTTCGCTGATCGGCTTCCCTTTCACTTAATACATGGGCATCCATTACGTACAGCTAGTACCACTGACGTGCTTGTGGTTAAACCCACTGCCAGCGTATTCATGAGTCTTTAGAGTCCCCCACAGAAAGTTTCCCATGTTCGGGCGAAACGTTGTATAGGCCGTATGGTTTTATGGCAGGGTTCGATCATGTACGTGCATTCGTGCACGAATCATGATCGGACGGATCATACTAGTGGGCTTTGGTCTAAGACGGATCCTAGTATTTGATTTGTTGGATTGCTTTCGTATCATTGCATTCATATTCAGTCGGAATGCGGATGCAGGTATGTATATACAGCTGGGGAGTATTCTTGTGATCCGTCATGAGTTTACTTTAGTTGATGCCATATCTTTTTGTTAGATTAAACATTTTGGTTTAAATGTTTAATGGAGGAAAATGTTGTTAGTTGTATGTATGCCCTAGAGGCCAGTATTGTACAGATGATGTATATTATATTGGATGCTTGGACATATATAGAGATGACTTTCTTGCTCGATATGATAGTATGCTATCTGGTTGCTCTTTATCTTAACATGTATACTAGTCTCTTTAAACTATCTTATAGTTACATGTTGGTAAAGCCCTTAGGATATGTACTTGACTACCTGGACTATGATGCAGATCATACTAGTGGGGACATGGTAGTCCATAAGTACATCCTTCAAGGTCCCTAGTCATGGGTGTATCGAGACGGGGCATCGATATACCAGTGTAGACTAGCGTATACGCTTCTCGACCCATGAGATGGGCGATGGATGATCCCATATCCATTGGTGTTTGACATCAGAGATGGTATACGGGTGCTCAGTGGAGACTGGGTACAGTGGACGGACTCGCCGAGAACTCCCAGATGGTATTATACCTCACGTCAGATGGCAGTTCTCAGGTGACACTTGTTCAGGTTAGTCTGTATACCCGAGATCGTCATAGAGTCTTGTGTGATTCGCACTGTGCTTTGATCTCCACCTTACCACGTCCATGAGGGCGTGCAAAACGGTGGTTTTTGGGTACAGTCCCGAGTCACATGGAGGCAATGAGCGATAGGAGGGGTTTCGTCTCTCCCGGTATTGGGGGTTGATGTTGTACTGTGCTCGATTGGCCGTAACAGGGAAGTCCCTGTCCAGGGCTGATTCAGAGATTTGCTGGTAAGTGTTACCAGTTGTTTCTTGACCAGTTATGAGCCTCACATCGGCACGACTTATCGGTTATTAGGGTCTGACGTTTACTACCCCTAGACTTGATATGAGACATATCAGACGAGGAGACCGGACTGTATGGGAAGTGTTGCCGATCGGCTCGACGGGAGTTGTAGCAGGTTCGCTTGTTCTCTTCTGATCGCTCAATAGCCGGGTGGCCGTTACGTTCAGCTGACCGCTTGCGGCTTGGGGATGCTTGATATGATCATCACCCACTGCCGGCGTATTGACGAGTCTCAGAGTCCTACAATGGAGTTTCCTAGTCCAGGCGAAACGTTGTGGTGCGCGTATGCGATATGCGCATAGACCCGATTAAAATGCGCGTATAGGATACCGTTTATTGGTCGGGCGGCTTGCTTTTTTGGTAGGGGTCATATATGATATGGCCGGATTGATAAATCAAGTGTTGATTTATCATTTAACCATTGGCTTCTCACTTGAAATCCTTTCTTGAGTATGTTGGATGTATGCATGCATGTATAGTTTCATTATTGATTCATGCACATATGGATCTACATATACACATACATACATACATACATCTTTCATGGTTGTACATACATGAAAATGGTGGCAATATAAGACTCACACCATAGTTTTATTTATGGATTAAATTGCATTTGATTTTAAAAAAAAAGGAAAAAGGAAAATGGTCATTATTGATTTGTTTCTACACTCTTCTCTTGACCTAACCATTCTCACCCCCCTTTTGACCCTGGGTTACTTTTCCTTTTATGCTTTTAATTCAAGTTCAATAATATCCTAACCATGGTTTGATCTGAGAAGAGGAAAATATATATTGATATTTTTTCTATTTTCTTTTGTGAGTTGAACTTATCATCTTCTAAAATTGCCATCATCTTCTTCTTCCTCTCTCATTTTGCTCTCTAGTTCTTTGTAGTGAGCAATATACTCATCAAGATTGGATTTTGAAGTGAGAAAGAGAACCACAACACCATTCTACACAAGTCTAGCCCACTTGTTCGGAGTGTTAGCTTGATTTCGTTCACTTGATCGGATAAAGTTGCAAGCTTGGACAAAGCGGACTCCGGGTGGATCATCGGTGACATCGAGGAGTTCAAGCGGAGCTTTTTCAAACCCTAAGTAGCCGAGGAGTCTAGCGTAGGGAGATACAAAGGTTGTACTCTCAAAACCCTAGCTTTTCTTTCATGAGATGATGTGAAAAATTTAGAAACCCTAATTTTCTAGGAAACTATCCGATGTATGTCAACTTAGCACCCTAAAGACTCCACCTTTGGCACATGTGATGCTTCCAAACCCTTCATGAGGTGCTAGGCTAACCCAACATTGGTATCAGAGCCGACCTAGTACTTTAGGCGACACCTTTACGAAGTTAAAACTCCGATCGAACCGAAAATACGGATTTTTGGGTGCTCTCTGGACTTTTTTCAAAATCTGGTTATTTTCAGAATTAAAAATATGTAAAAAATTCAGCAGGTAAAAATAAGAATTACGGTATAAAATTTTTTCGATGAACAGTCTTTTCTGCCGCGGAAACGCGGCCTAAGCTTGCTTGGGCCGCGGTTCCGCGGCCGTACACCTCAATCACTGTATAATTTTTATACTGTAATGCATAATTCTGCTTGTATATTTTTTAAGGGTATTTTTAATCTGTATTCAGTGCTGAAAAAATTCTAGAGATGGTTTTGGACTCGTCGATTCGATCGAAATTTTGATTTCGTGGCTTTTCCGGGTAAATTAGAAAGTAGTGAAGTGTTTGAACGAGTATCATTTGCTCACTTTTCACGGGGTTTAAATATTTTGGAGATACGTGCAAGTTTTGTGGTGGTCCCTCTAGAAGACAACAAACCTTAACTTGATTATGTGACCGTCTTGAACTGCCCTTAGAACCTTAGGGTTTGGAGCAGTACGGCGTGCCACATGTGAGGCGTTGGCTTGACCCTTCTACGGCTGGACCGCTACTACTGTGTCACACTCCAAGTTTTTGAACTTCGCTCAAGTGTTGAGCTTTAGGGAATCTTGGGTATTTGATCGTTCGTTCGAAAAACTTTAATACTGTCTAATTATCTGGAATGTGATGCAATGTTTGGAATTCATATTATAAGACATGAAATACGAGGTATGTGATATTTCGCATTTACGATATCTAAAGTGAATATGGATTCCAGATATTGCAGTTTTACACTTTCTTTTCTGTGACCGTAAGTGTAGTATGTATTTACCGTTTGTCATTGCTATACGTCGACGACAATCGGTGTATGCATACTTACTTACGTTGATGATATGAGATACTATGTGTTGCTGAGATATGATGTGCAGGATTGTCGCGATTGAATAGCCGGGTTTTTTTTATGTGAGATGAGAGTTTTATATTTTCATTCATGTAAATTTCAAATATAATGTAATATTCTTTTATTTAGGGCACGTCCGGGTTGAGGTCGATGCCGCCTGTGTTTTATATTATTTACCTTTCCGCATTAGGATGGACCCAAGGAGGGGAGCACGGGTGACCGGGTTCTGGGGTTCAGTAGGAGGCCATCTCGAGGAGTCGAGACCAGGTCTCTTAAACTCCAGAATTGGTAGGGTCGCTTGCCGCTCTCGTAAGGGTCCAGGGTGTGGGCTTGGCTATTCATCGCGACTGTGGAATCCGTATTTTCTATTTTGGCTAAATACTAAATACGGACGTCCTAGTATATCCCACATTATATCTATGTTTCTGCTGCGATATCTGTGATGTGATCATTTGATATGTTCTGATGGATACAGTATATAGTATATATGATATATTATATAGGCGTTACTTATGTTTTACATCCGCACTAGCCCTGCCCTGCTCTGTCGTTAGTTACCTAACCTAACGGTGCACGAGGGGACATCGAGGCGAATGCGGATGGCATAAGTGTACGTCGTATTTATCTGTGATGTTTAGGTGACTTAAATGATGGGACTTCATTAATGTGATTAATGAAAGAAAAGAAACCTAAAAGATGTTGTAGAATCAAATTTTCAAATAAAAAATATAGCTACAGTTTTGCTTTGCATAGCGGTATATATGATATACCCTGCACCTTATTCGATGAGGAAAGGGCCGAGATCCATTCACCGGGAGTTACCCCTTTAGCGAAACTGGCAGATGCTACAACACTCGGTTTGACTTTTGACGGCTTTTGGAGTTTTACTTTACACAGTGATATATATGATATATCCCGCACCTCATTCGACAAGGAAAGGGCCGACGATCCCTTCACCGGGAGTGACCCCTTTAGCAAAACTAGAAAAGCCTCAAAATCACTCCATTTCAAAACTTCATTTGATTCTACAACGATATCAAGTTCATTACGCTCATGGTTTTCAGAAAAACCTGAGTAGCCCTCCGTCAATTCAGATATGTAATATTTAGTATTCGTGCTACGGTTGTTTGGCATGCGTCAAGGCGTAGTGTACGGTAGCTGATTATTACTTATCTGTAGCATGAGATGCGATTGGATTAAGGTATTCGTACGGCGTTGTTTGGCATGCGTCAAGGGTCGTACGGGTGGGTTTAATTCAATCATGAATTGTACGGGATGAACTTGACTAGCGGACTATGGGTTGTTTGGCATGCGTCAAGGTCATAGCACGCTAGGGGCAAAATATTATCGGGAATTTTAAGTGTTGAGATTTGCAATGAGATTGCATACCTTCTATGAGATAGTTGGATCCCGATACCCACTGCGAGTAATTGTTACTCACGGGAGAGTTTTACACAGGACAATTAGCCGATCAAGTAGGTGTCTAGAAAGGTGTCAACGAGGTTATGCCTCTGGGAAAACGAGGTTTACTTTAATTAGGTCCGTGCGAAAGCACGGTGAACCTCCCTCAAATTACCGACACTGGCCTGGCTGAAAGATCGGCGAAGTTGTAAGGTGTAATTAATCCCGGCTAGTCTTCCTTTTAGGATTTGAAGGAAGATTTGATAAAAACCAGTGGGAGCCATCCTGATTAGATAAGATAATAACCAATCTGATCTTGTAAGAGCATACGCTAAAGTGTTTTCTTCTCTCTCTCTCCAGGTAGCGACCATGTCATGCCCTAATCAAGATAATAATATGGATGTATTGACCGAACCCGCATGTTATACTGTGCTGGGGAACATTGGTTCCGTTCTTTCTTATAAGAGTTATAAGACTGAACAGGGAATAGGAGAATATCTAGATTCTCAAGCCACCCAAAAGAACATGCATTTTGATGCATCTTCTTCAGGTGTGTTAGTTATTGAGAACTGTTTCTCAGTTCACCCTACGTCCTGGGTATTAGATACCGGATCAGGATCCCACATATGTAAAATGTTACATGCGCTACGGAAAGGTAGAGAACTGGGAAAAGGCGATCATTCCGTTCAAGTAGGGAATGAGGCAAATGTTGCAGCCAAAGCAGTTGGCGAGTATCACCTAGTATTACCAAGTGGTAATACACTGATTTTAAATGAATGCAATTATATACCAAACATGATGTGCAACATTATATCAGTTTCTTTATTAAGAAAAGAAGGATATAATTTTGTAGTAAAGGATAATGTTATGAACATATTCCTAGATCAAAAGTTGATTGCATCAGGCTCGCTATATAATGGCATATTCATTCTAAATCAAAATGCAATCCTCAATATACAAAACATACACAAAAGGAAAAGTTCAGAAATGAATGAATCCTTCTTGTAGCATTGTAGACTTGGTCACATCAATGCGACACGACTAGCTAAGTTGCATAAGGATGGATATTTAAATCCGTTTGAATTTTCATCTTATGACACTTGCCAGTCATGTCTCAGAGGCAAGATGACCAAAACTCCGTTTACGGGACACGGAGAAAGAGTTACGGAACTCTTAGGGCTGATACATAGTGATGTATGCGGTTCCATGTCTACACATGCCAAGGACGTTTCTTCCTACTTCATTACATTCACTGACGATCTCTCTAGATACGGACATGTGTTCCTGATAAAACACAAGTCTGAAACTTTTGAGAAATTCAGAGAATATAAGCACGAAGTAGAGAACCAAACGGGCAAAAGTATTAAGATCCTTTGATCTGATCGAGGAGGAGAATACTTGAGCAATGATTTTCTGGATTATCTAAAAGAGAATGGGATTCTCTCTTAGCTCACTCCTCCTTATACACCACAGAACAACGGTGTATCGGAACGGAGAAACCGCACCCTATTAGATATGGTGCGCTCAATGATGAGTACAGCCGAGTTACCTATTTCCTTCTGGGGATATGCGCTTGAGACAGCCATGGACCTATTGAATAGAGTTCCTACCAAATCAGTGCCTACCACTCCATATGAGATATGGAAAGGGAAGAGACCACATCTTAATTACATTAAGATATGGGGTTGTCCAGCCTATGTCAAAAGACAAAATCCGGACAAACTCGAGGCAAGATCAGTCCTATGTAAGTTTATAGGATATCCCAAAATTTCACAAGGGTATATCTTCTACCACCCCGAGGAACAAAAGGTGTTTGTTTCTCGACATGCCACTTTCTTAGAAAAAGGTTTTCTTATGAAACAGACAAGTGGCATTGAGGTAGAATTGGAAGAGGTTCCAGCCACACAAACTATAACAGAAGACTAGGTAGAACCAGAGGATTCAGTAGTACCTGACGAACCCCAGCCGCTCCGCCAATCTAGCAGGGTTTCTTATCCGCCTGAGAGATACTACGGTTTTCTCATTTATGGAGGAAGTGAGGATTGCATCATGGAAGATGATGACCCAACTAGCTTCGAGCAGGCCATCACGAGTAAGGACTCAGTGAAATGGCTGGATGCAATGCGGTCTGAGATGGAATCCATGTACACCAACAAAGTATGGACTTTGGAAGTTGCTCCTGAAGGGGTAAAACCCATTGGGAGCAAGTGGATCTTCAAGAAAAAACTTGGTGTAGATGGGAAAGTGGAGACTTTCAAAGCTAGACTTGTTGCAAAGGGTTTTCGTCAAAGACCAGGTGTGGACTATGACGAAACCTTTTCTCCAGTGGCTATGCTAAAATCCATCCGGATCATGCTTGCCATCGTTGCATATCATGATTACGAAATCTGGCAAATGGATGTTAAGACCGCCTTTCTAAACGGTGATTTAGAAGAGTGCGTGTACATGACTCAGCCAGAGGGCTTCGTAGATAGTGGAAGCAGCGGGAAGGTGTGCAAGCTGCTTAAATCCATTTATGGATTAAAGCAAGTATCGCGGAGTTGGAACATCTGCTTTGACGTCGTTATCAAAGAGTTTGATTTGGTCAAAAACCCAGATGAACCTTGTATCTACAAGAAGGTGGCAGAGAGTAAGATTGTCTTCCTCGTATTGTACGTGGACGATATACTCTTGATAGAAAATGACATTCCTATGCGACAATCGGTCAAGCTCTTCTTATCACAAAGATTCTCAATGAAAGATCTTGGTGATGCCTTCTGTATATTGGGAATCAGGATCTATAGAGAAAGATCCAAACGGATATTAGGATTGTCCCAGTCCAGGTACATTGACACCATACTAAAGAGGTTTAGTATGGAAGAATCCAAGCGTGGGATCTTACCCACGATCTCTGGAGTCACTCTCTCCAAAGAGATGTCTCCCAAGACTGATTTGGAGAGAGCTCGCATGCAAGGGATACCCTATGCTTCGGCTGTAGGCTCTATCATGTATGCGATGCTATGTACCAGACCCGATGTAGCATACTCGCTATGTGTAGTGAGCAGGTATCAAGCTGATCCTGGAGAGAGTCACTGGACAGCTGTGAAGAGCATTCTCAAGTACTTACGAAGGACTAAAGAGATGCTCTTGGTGTATGGTAACGGAGAACTCCAAGTGGAGTCCTTTACCGATTCGAGCTTCCAGAGTGATAAGGACGACTCTAAGTCGCAGTCGGGATTTGTCTTTACCCTTTACGGAGGGGCGGTTAGCTGGAAGAGTTCCAAGCAAGAAACCGTGGCAGACTCGACGATGGAGGCTGAATACATCGCTGCCAATGATGCTGCCAAAGAGGCTGTCTGGATCAAGAAGTTCATTACTGAACTTGGAGTGGTTCCATCCATTGAGCATCCAATACCTTTGTATTGCGATAACAATGGAGCGGTGGCTTTGGCCAGGGAACCTAGGTCCCATCAGCGATACAGGCATATTCTGAGGCGGTATCACCTAATCCGGGAGATAGTTGATCATCGGGAGATCGAGATCAGGAGGGTTGACACGAAGAACAACACAGCGGATCCATTCATGAAGGCCATTCCCCAGATACAGTTTGAAAGACACTTCGGGATGCTCGGTATGCGATACTACAGCAGCAGGCCCTAGTACAAGTGGGAGATTGTTAGTTGTATGTATGCTCTAGAGGCCAGTATTGTACAGATGATGTATATTATAATGGATGCTTGGACATATATAGAGATGAATTTCTTTCTCGATATGATAGTATGCTATCTGGTTGCTCTTTATCTTAACATGTATACTAGTCTCTTTAAACTGTCTTATAGTTACATGTTGGTAAAGCTCTTAGGATGTGTACTTGACTACCTGGACTATGATGCAGATCATACTAGTGGGGATATGGTAGTCCATAAGTACATCCTTCAAGGTCCCTAGTCGTGGGTGTATCGAGACGGGGCATCGATATACCAGTGTAGACTAGCGCATACGCTAATCGACCCATGAGATGGGCGATGGATGATACCGTATCCATTGGTGTTTGACATCAGAGATGGTATACGGATGCTCAGTGGAGACTGGGTACACTGGACGGACTCGCCGAGAACTCCCAGATGGTATTATACCTCACGTCAGATGGCAGTTCTTAGGTGACACTTGTACAGGTTAGTCTGTAGACCCGAGATCGTCATAGAGTCTTGTATGATTCCCACTGTGCTTTGATCTCTACCTTACCACGTCCATGAGGGCGTGCAAAACGGTGGTTTTTGGGTACTGTCCCGAGTCACATGGAGACAATGAACGATAGGAGGGGTTTCGTCTCTCCCGGTATTGGGGGTTGATGTTGTACTGTGCTCGATTGGCCGTAACAGGGAAGTCCCTAGCCAGGGCTGATTCAGATATTTGCTGGTAAGTGTTACCAGTAGTTTCTCGACCCGTTATGAGCCTCACATCAGCACGACTTATCGGTTATTGGGGTCTGACGTTTACCACCCCTAGACCTGATATGCGACATATCAGACGAGTAGACCGGACTGTATGGGAAGTGTTGCCGATCGGCTAGACGGGAGTTGTAGCAGGTTCGCTTGTTCTCTTTTGATCGCTCAATACCCGGGTGGCCGTTACGTTTAGCTGACCGCTTGCGGCTTGGGGGTGCTTGATATGATCATCACCCACTGCCGGCGTATTGACGAGTCTCAGAGTCCCACAATAGAGTTTCCAAGTCCAGGCGAAACGTTGTGGTGCGCGTATGCGATATGCCCATGGACCAGATTAAAATGCGCGTATAGGATACCGTATATTGGTCGGCGGCTTGCTTTTGGTAGGGGTCATATGCGATATGGCCGGATTGATAAATCAAGTGTTGATTTATCATCTAACCATTGGCTTCTCACTTGATATCCTTTCTTGAGTATGTTGGATGTATGCATGCATGTATAGTTTCTTTATTGATTCATGCATATATGGATGTACATATACACATACATACATATATACATCCTTCATGGTTGTACATACATGAAAATGGTGGCAACATAAGACTCACACCATGGTTTTATTTATGGATTAAATTGCATTTGATTTAAAACAAAAAGGAAATGGAAAATGGCCATTATTGATTTGTTTCTACACTCTTCTCTTGACCTAACCATTCTCACCCACCTTTTGACCATGGGTTACTTTTCCTTTTATGCTTTTAACTCAAGTTCAATAATATCTTAACCTTGGTTTGATATGAGAAGAGGAAAATATATATTGATATTTTTTCTATTTTCTTTTGTGAGTTGAACTTATCATCATCTAAAATTGCCATCATCTTCTTCTTCCTCTCTCATTTTGCTCTCTAGTTCTTTGTAGTGAGCAATATACTCATCAAGATTGGATTTTGAAGTGAGAAAGAGAACCACAACACCATTCTACACAAGTCTAGCCCACTTGTTTGGAGTGTTGGCTTGATTTCGTTCACATGATCGGATAAAGTTGCAAGCGTGGACAAAGCGGACTCCGGGTGGATCATCGGTGACATCGAGGAGTTCAAGCAGAGCTTTTTCAAACCCTAAGTAGCCGATGAGTCTAGCGTAGGGAGCCTACAAAGGTTGTACTCTCTAAACCCTAGCTTTTCTTTCATGAGATGATGTGAAAAATTTAGAAACCCTAATTTTCTAGGAACGATCCGATGTATGTCAACATAGCACCCTAAAGACTCCACCTTCGGCACATGTGATGCTTCCAAACCCTTCATGAGGTGCTAGGCTATCCCAACAAATGTGAGTGCAAGTTTTGTCCACATGCATTTTTTCATGCCACATGAACATGGTGACTCATGGTCTTGGTTTGGGTGAACATTAAATGTGACATGGATTGATTTTGTGGCTAATTATGATTTGTGGGGATATTTTGGAGAGAGAGGGGCAGCCAAGTATTGGCTTGGGGCTTTTTTATATTGATATATCTCTCTCTCTCTCAAAAAGATCACACAACACATAACATAAGCCATTTTTCACTTCTTCTTCTCTTGAGCTCACATTCTCCTCTAATGGCTTCTTCTTCAACCTCCACCCATCCCTTTCATGAGTTGAGAATCCATCGGTGTCTTGAGACAAAGTTATCACACACATTCTCTACTTCACCTTAGACATGTCGGCTAGAAAACTTCTTGTCCGAGTTGCTTCGATTTTGAAGCGGGAGCTCGTAAAAAGATTCCTTGACGTGGTGCCATTTCGACGAGGAGATCGGAGATCGAGCGAGATCAGAGATGCCGCGAGTGTAGGGTTCCTAGGCACACTTGTGAAGTCACACAAGGCATCAACCATGCCAATTTCAAAAATTACGGTGCCGAGAAACCCTAGACTACGGATCGTTGGCTAGATGTCTAGGCGAAAATGCAAACTAGTTAACACTTAACTAAGAGATACGGAAATACAACCTTTGTAGATCCGGTTCTCCACCTCCATAGCTCCGCAATGAAGTCTCCCCGCTGTCCATAACAAGTCCCGGGCTCTAGCGTCGGCTTCATCGGAGAATGGACGGGCTAGGTCATCGATGTCCATGCCGAAGATGATCTACGTCGAGGCATCGCTAAATCAAGCTCCACCTTCACCAAGTCATGAAAACTTGTGAAGGAAACACACTTTACTACTTGGCAAGAGGTAGAGGATGAAGAAATAGGAAGTGGGTAGACTTTAGAATTGGATTTCTCACTCATTTCCATCAATCACCATTGATGGAGCTTGCTTTCTTCAAAGAAGAAGATGAAGAAGAAGAAGCTAGTTCTTATGATAAGTTATTTTGTAAAAAGAAATAAATATGAATACTTATCATTAACCAACCATAGTTTAGTGTAGAGAATAAATCATGGTTAGATTGAAGGGTTAGGGTTAAGCATCAAGACAAAATGGTGACTTAGTCAAAGTATCATGAAGCTTCATAATCTATCCAAAGAAAGCCACCATTTAATCTTTATGCAAATCATTTTCCAAAAAGAATAAATAGATAAATAAATGAATAAGGAAATAGTAAACCCTAATCATTTCATTAACCAAGGTTTAATTCTTTACGCTTAACCAAAAGGCATGTATCATCAAACATGATACAAGCAAGTGCACAAAATCATATCGCATATGCAATGCGCATATCCGAGTGAGAAAATCCATTTAAAGTGAACCGATACTAGTTAATGCAAAGTAATATATCAAATATATAATTATGCATTAAATAATTAAATCAACACTTGATTCAATGATCCGGTCATGTCGCACACAACCGACTAGTATACAATGTATCCGCTTATCGAATCAATCCTTGATTCGATAACTAGGTTATATCGCATACAACCATTCGACACATTCATCGCGAGAATGGAATACGGTATCACATACACGTATTATTCTCGGTCCCGCACATTTCACATATGCGCTCCTATTTCGTTTCGCTTGAGCCAGGAAACCTCTGTGTAGGACTCTAAAGACTCGTCAATACGCCGGCAGCAGGCGATGATCATATCAAACACCCACAAGCCGCAAGCGGTCTGCTAAACGTAACGGCCACCCGGGTATTGAGCGATCTGAAGATCGACGAGCAAGCCCGCTAACACTCCAGTGAATCCAACCAGTAACACTACCGTACAGTCCGGTCTGATCGTCTGATATGTCGCATATCTCGCCTAGGGGTGGTAAAACGTCAGACCCCAATAGCTTGATGAGTCGTGTCGATATGAGGTCTATAACTATTCGAGAAACTAATGGTAACACTTACCAGTAAATCTCAGCAACCCTGGCCAGGGATTTCCTGTTATAGCCAATCGAACACAGCGCAACATCAACTCCCTATACCGGGAGAGACGAATCCCCTCCTATCGCTCATTGCCTCCATGTGACTCGGGACTGTACCCAAAAACCACCGTTTTGTACGCCCTCTTGGACGTGGTAAGATGGAAATCAAAGCACAGTGGGAACCAAACAAGACTCTATGACGATCTCGGGTCAACAGACTACTCTGTACCAGTGTCACCAGAGAACTGCCATCTGACGTGAGGTATAATACCATCTGGGAGTTCTCGGCGAGTCCGTCCAGTGTACCCAGTCTCCACTGAGCACCCGTATATCATCTCCGATGTCAAACCCCAATGGATATGGGATCATCCATCGCCCATCTGTATGGGTCGAGAAGGTATGCGCTAGTCTACTCTGGGATATCGATGCCCCGTCTCGATACACCCATGACTAGGGACTTTGAAGGATATACTTATAGACTATCTGTCCCCACTAGTATGATCTGCATCATAGTCCAGGTTGTCAAGTACACATCCTAAGGGCTTTACCAACATGTAACAGAGAGACAATCAGTATACACGTTAAGGTAAAGATCAACCAGATAGCATACTATCATGTCGAGCAAGAAAGTCCTCCCTATATATGTCCCAGCATCCACTACAATATACATCCTATGTACAGTAATGGCCTCTAGGGCATACATATAACTAACAATCTCCCACTTGCACAAGGGCCATCTGTAGCAGTGGTTGTAGTATCTCATACTCAACCATCCCTTAAAAATCTCTCCCTGGGAACAGGCCTTTGTGAGTGGATCCGCTGTGTTGTCCTCTGAGTCTACTCTCCTAACCTCGATCTCCCTGGAGATCAACCATCTCCATGATCAAGTGATACTGCCTTAGAATATGTCTGGATCACTGATGGGACCGGCGTTCCTTGGCATAAGCCACAACTCCATTGTCACACAATAGGAGGAACATAGTTCATCTCATGAACCAATATATACCCAAACAGCCTCTTTGGTAGCATCTTAAGTAGCGATGTATTCTGCCTTTATCGTCTAGTATGTCACGGTATCTAGCTTGGAACTCTTCCAACATACCGTCCCTTTACTGAGGGTAAAGACAATGCCTGCGACTGACATTCAGTCGTCTTTATCACACTGGAACCCTTCCAGTGATTCTCCCCAGGATCAACTGATACCTTCTCACTACAGCTAGTGAGTATCCTAACATCCATTTAGATCTATCTCATAGGTCCAAAACCCAGGATTTAGTAGGTATCACTTTGATCCTATGTGGAGAATCATTGTGATAGGCGGAGATTGATCGAGCGTAGCATAGGAAACTCTTTCCCTATCAAGAGTATGTCTATCCACATACTCTACGAGGATCATCACCATACTCCCTACTACCTTTTTGTATATACAAGGTTCATCTACCATTCTGATGATGTCAACTTCTTTGACTAATCCATCAAAACAGATGTTCCATCTCCGCGATGTCTGCTTTATCTTATAAAGCATCTTGCACACGTTTTCGCTGCTCCCACTGTCTACGAAGCCCTCTGGCTGTGTACTTATAGACGCTCTCTTCTAAAACATCATTTTAGAAAAGCAGTCATGGCACCCAACCGCCAGATATCGTAGTCATGGTATGTAGCCGTGGCAAGTAGGATCTGGATGGACTTAAGCATAGCTACTTGAAAAAGTTTCATCATTATCCACGCCTGGTCGATGACGAAAAGCTTTAACAAGTCTAGCTTTGAAAGTCTCAACTTTTCCATCTACACCAAGTAATCTTCTCAAGATCCACTTGCTCCTGATGGAGATTTAACCCTTCAGATATAGCAACCAAAGTCCATACTTTGTTGGTGTACAAGGATTCCATCTCAGATCGCTAAGCATCCAGCCATTCTTACAGAGTCCCTACTCTCGATGGCCAGCTCGAAACTAGTTGGGTCATCATCTCATGATGCAATCCTCGCTCCCACTATCATAGAGAAACCGAAGTATCTCTCAGGTGGGTGAGGAACCCTACTAGATCGGCGGAGAGGCTGAGGTTCGTTGGAATTTACTGAATCCTTTGGTTCTATCAAATCATCTTCTGTAGTTTGTATAGCTGAAACACTTCCAGTTCTACATAACTGACTTTGCCTCGAGCTTGTCCAGATTTTGCTTTTAGACATAAGCCGGACAACCCCAAATCTTAACCAACTTAAGATATGGGCTCTTCCCTTATCATATCAAATATGAAGTTGTAGGCAACTTATTTGATTTGAACCCTATTCAATAGGTATGCAACTTCTCAAGTGCATATTCCCCTGAGGAAAAAGGTAACTCAGTAGTACTCATCATAGAGCACACCATATCAAATAGGGTGTATCTACTCCGCCCCGACATACCATCGTGCAATGGTGTATACGGAGGAGTAATGCTGAGAGAGAATCTCATTCTCCTTTAGAATTGTCCAGAAATTCCGTGCTCAAGTATTCTCCTCCTTGATCTCATCAAAGGACATAATACTTATACCTGTTATTGGTTCTCTACTTCTAACTTATATTCTGTGAATATCTCAAAAGGTTCGGACTTGTGTTTCAACAGGAACATATGTCTGAATCAGAAGAGATCATCAGAGAATTTAATGAAGTACAAAGAACCGGTCTTGGCATGTGTAGACAGGGGACCTACATACATCAACATGTATCATCCCAAGAGTTCATTAACTCTTTCTCTGTTTCCAGTAAACGGAGCTATGGTCATCTTATCTTTGTGACATGACTGGCAAGTTTCACAAGATGTAAATTCAAACTAATTTAAATATCATCTTTATGTAACTTCAGCTAGTCGGGTCGCATTGATATGACCTAGTCTACAATACCTCAAGAAGGATTCGTTCATTTCTGAACTCTTCCTCTTATGTGTGTTCCATATACTAAGAACTGTGGTTTGATTTAGAACAGTAATGCTTTTAGATAACGTGCCTGAACCGATCAACTTTTGATATAGGAAATGTTCAAAACATTATCCAACTATACAAAATTTTATCATTTCTTTACTAATAAAAAGATTGATATGATTTTGTATATCAGGTTCGGTATCTAACAACATTCGTTCAGAATCAATGTATTGGTAACACAGGGTGACAGTGACCAACAGACTTGGCTGCAACACTTGCCCCGTTTTCTGTCTCATGAAACTTATCACCCGTTCTCAGTTCTCTACCTTTCTGTAGCCCTATGTAACAGATTACATATCTGGGATCCTGATCTGGTATCACATACCCAGGACGTAAAGAATACTGAGAAACAGTTCTGTATAATGAACACACCCGAAGATGATGCATCAGCATGCACTCTCTTCGTTTGGGCGGCACGGGAAATCTGGTATTCCCCAATTTCCTGCTTTGTCTTATAACAATTATAAGTTGGAGCGGGACCAACGTTCCCCAGCTTAGTATAACAAGCGGGTTCGGTCAATAATCCGTATTATTATCTTGATTAAGGCGTGATATGGTCGCTACCTGGAGAGAAAGAGAAGAAAACACTCAGCGTGCGCTCTTGCAAGAATAGATTGGTTATTATTTTATCTAATCAGGATGGCTCCCACTGCTTTTTATCAAATCTTCCTTCAAACCATAAAAGGAAAGACTAGCCGGGATTAATTACACACTACAAGTTCGCCAATCTTTCAGCCAGGCCAGTGTCGGTACTTTGAGGGAGGTCCCCCGTGCTTTCGCACGAACCTAATTAATGTAAACCTCGTTTTCCCAGAGGCGTAACCCCGTTGACACCTTTCTAGACACCTACTTGATCGGCTAATTGTAATGTATAAAACTTTCCCAGGAGTAACTCTTACTCGCAGCGGGTATCGGGATCCAACTATCTCATAGAAGGTATGCAATCTCATTGCAAATTTCAACACTTGAAATTCCCGATAATATTTTGCCCCTAACGTGCTATGACCTTGACGAAAGCCAACAAACCATAGCCCGCTAGTCACGTTCAACCCGTACATTTCTTGATCGAATTAAACCCACCCGCACGACCCTTGACGAAAGCAAACAAAGCCGCATGACTACCCTAATCCAATCGCATCGTATGCTAGCAGATAAGCAGCATATAGCTACCGCACACTGCACCTTGACGAAAGCCAACAAATGCAGCACGAATACTATATACTACTTATCTGAAATGACGGAGGGCTACGACAGGTTTTTCTGAAAACCTATTGCGTAATGAACTTGATATCGTTGTAGAATCAAATGGTTTTAAAATGGAGTGCTTTTGAGGCTTTTCTAGTTTTGCTAAAGGTGTCACTCCCGGTGAACGGATCGTCGGTCCTTTCCTCGTCGAATGAGGTGCGGGATATATCACATATACCGCTGTGCAAAGCAAAAACACTTAAAAGCAATCAAAAGACAAACCGAGTGTGTAGCATCTGCCAGTTATTGCTAAAGGAGTCACTCCCGGTGAAGGGATCTCGATCCTTTCCTCATCGAATAAGGTGCAGGATATATCACATATACCGCTGTGCAAAGCAAGAACTGTAGCTACCCCTTTTATTTTGAAATTCGATTCTGCAACATCTTAAGTTTCTTTTATTTCATTAATCACATTAATGAAGTCCCATCATTTAAGTACCTAAACATCACAGATAAATACGACGTACACTTATACCATCCGCATTCGCCTCGATGTCCCCTCGTGCACCGTTAAGTTAGGTGACTAACGGCAGAGCAGGGCAGGGCTAGCGCGGGTGTAAAACATAAGTAACGCCTATATAATATATCATATATACTATATACTGTATCTATCACAGAACATCACATGATCACAACACAGATATCGCAGCAGAAGAATCATATGAAATATTGGATATACTAGGACGTCCGTGTTTTCAATACGAGCCAGTATAAAACACGGATTCCACGGTCGTGATGAATAGCCAAACCCACACCCCTAGACCCCTACGAGAGCGGCAAGCAACCCTACCAATTCTAGAGTTAGGAGACCAGGACTCGACTCCTCGAGTTGGTCTCCCACTGGACTCCAGAACCCGGTTACTTGTGCTCCCCTCCTTGGGTCTATCCTAGTGCGGAAAAGTAAATAATATACAAAGGGTGACAACTTCCGCAACCTGGAAGTGCCTCAATAAAAGAATATTACATACAGATTTTTACATGAATGAAAATGAAAAACACTCATCTCACATAAAAACCCCAGGCTATTCAAACACGACGATCCAATATAACATATCCAGCAACACATAACATCACATGTCATCAACGTAAGTAAATATGCCCATCCCAATTGTCGTTGACATATAGCAACGAAACCGGCGATATCACATATTACACTTACGGTCACAGAAAAGAAAGTGTAAAACTACAACAGTTGGAATCCGCAACCACCTCAGACATCGCATGCCTGACCAAATGAATTCTTTAGACATCGCATGCCTAACAATTATAAACCCCGCATTTTAGTCTCAAAAATCGAAAACACTTTTCAATACTAAGTCGGGCAATTCAACAGGATTTCCGACATCCTGATCGAATGCTCGTCGCAAACTTCAGTAGACGGCCGCACCCCCGATACCGTCGACGAAGTGCACCAAGGCAGAACACCGCTGCCGCGAGCACCCGAACAGATGCTTTCGGCGACGGGGTTCTCCTACAGTCACTTGGTCGGGGCTGTGGAGTGAGGCTGTCTATTAAGTTTACCCGGTGAGTATCCGCGTACACTACGTGATTGCGATGGACTTTTGATCACATCAAAATTCCGTGGCAACCGATCAAGTGAGACTAAACTGCTATGTTTATAATATTCATTCAGTTATCTCATAACTCATTGTGAATTCCAACTATTGTATCCCATTCCAGATAAATAGAAAATGTTAAACTTTCCGATCGAACAATCGAACACCCAAGTTTTCCCAAAACAGATCAACACATGAAATAAGTCTAACAACATTCAGTTCGTGCCCCAGTACCAACGGTCCAGCCGTAGAAAGGTCAAGCCAACGCCTCACATGTGGCACGCCGTACTGCCCCAAACCCGAAGGTTCAAAGGGCAGTTCAAGACGGTCACATAATCGAGTTAAGGTTTGTTGTCTTCTAGAGGGACCAACGCGTTACTTGCACTACTTAGAACGTCGTTAAACTACGGAAAAATCCAACACTTGGAAATTTCCCGACAGGGGAAAAATTGGGTATTTATATCCGGTCGAACTTTTTAACATATTCTAAAATTTATCCGGAAAGCCACATAGACAAAATTTGATACTCCGATCGAAACACCGAATCCCCAAAACAACCCTAGAAAATTCAACTCTTGAAAAAATATTAAAAATTCCCAGAAAAATCACCACTGGAAACTAAGAATTACTGTGCAAAATAATTTAAATAATGTGGCCGTACGGCCGCGGATCCGCCGCATGAGCCTTGCTCATGCCGCGGAACCGCGGTGGGAAAGTTGAATTGGGCCCACGAAATTTACAGTAATTCCTAGAAAACCCTGCTTGATTTTCTGCATATTTTTAATTTGGAAAAAACCCTGTTTTTAGAAAAAGGACAGAGAGCATTTTGTATTGGGATTTCGGGTTCGTTCGGACTTCAAATTGCGTCTAGACTTCGCCTAAGGCTCTAGCTAGGCTCTGATACCACTGTAGGGTTCCTAGGCACACTTGTGAGGTCATACAAGGCATCAACCATGCCAATTTCAAAAATTACGGTGCCGAGAAACCCTAGACTACGGATCGTTGGCTAGATGTCTAGGCGAAAATGCAAACTAGTTAACACTTAACTAAGAGATACGGAAATACAACCTTTGTAGATCCGGTTCTCCACCTCCATTGCTCCGCAATGAAGTCTCCTCGCTGTCCATAACAAGTCCCGGGCTCTAGCGTCGGCTTCATCGGAGAATGGACGGGCTAGGTCATCGATGTCCTTGCCGAAGATGATCTACGTCGAGGCATCGCTAAATCAAGCTCCACCTTCACCAAGTCATGAAAACTTGTGAAGTAAACACACTCTACTACTTGGCAAGAGGTAGAGGATGAAGAAATAGGAAGTGGGTAGACTTTAGAATTGGATTTCTCACTCATTTCCATCAATCACCATTGATGGAGCTTGCTTTCTTCAAAGAAGAAGATGAAGAAGAAGAAGCTAGTTCTTATGATAAGTTATTTTGTAAAAAGAAATAAATATGAATACTTATCATTAACCAACCATAGTTTAGTGCAGAGAATAAATCATGGTTAGATTGAAGGGTTAGGGTTAAGCATCAAGACAAAATGGTGACTTAGTCAAAGTATCATGAAGCTTCATAATCCATCCAAAGAAAGCCACCATTTAATCTTTATGCAAATCATTTTCCAAAAAGAATAAATAGATAAATAAATGAATAAGGAAATAGTAAACCCTAACCATTTCATTAACCAAGGTTTAATTCTTTACACTTAACCAAAAGGCATGTATCATCAAACATGATACAAGCAAGTGCACAAAATCATATCGCATATGCAATGCGCACATCCGAGTGAGAAAATCCATTTAAAGTGAACCGATACTAGTTAATGCAAAGTAATATATCAAATATATAATTATGAATTAAATAATTAAATCAACACTTGATTCAATGATCCGGTCATGTCGCACACAACCGACTAGTATACAATGTATCGGCTTATCGAATCAATCCTTGATTCGATAACTAGGTTATATCGCATACAACCATTCGACACATTCATCGCGAGAATGGAATACGGTATCACATACACGTATTATTCTCAGTCCCGCACATATCTCATATGCGCTCCTATTTCGTTTCACTTGAGCCAGGAAACCTCTGTGTAGGACTCTAAAGACTCGTCAATACGCCGGCAGCAGGCGATGATCATATCAAACACCCACAAGCCGCAAGCGGTCTGCTAAACGTAACGGCCACCCGGATATTGAGCGATCTGAAGATCGACGAGCAAGCCTACTCACACTCCAGTGAATCCAACCAGTAACATTACCGTACAGTCCGGTCTGATCGTCTGATATGTCGCATATCTCGCCTAGGGGTGGTACAACGTCAGACCCCAATAGCTTGATGAGTCGTGTCGATATGAGGTCTATAACTATTCAAGAAACTACTGGTAACACTTACCAGTAAATCTCAGCAACCCTGGCCAGGGATTTCCTGTTATAGCCAATCGAACACAGCGCAACATCAACTCCCTATACCGGGAGAGACGAATCCCCTCCTATCGCTCATTGACTCCATGTGACTCGGGACTGTACCCAAAAACCACCATTTTGCACACCCTCTTGGACGTGGTAAGATGGAAATCAAAGCACAGTGGGAACCACACAAGACTCTATGACGATCTCGAGTCAACAGACTACTCTGTACCAGTGTCACCAGAGAACTGCCATCTGACGTGAGGTATAATACCATCTGGGAGTTCTCAGCGAGTCCGTCCAGTGTACCCAGTCTCTACTGAGCACCCTTATATCATCTCCGATGTCAAACACCAATGGATATGGGATCATCCATCGCCCATCTGTATGGGTCGAGAAGGTATGCGCTAGTCTACTCTGGTATATCGATGCCCCGTCTCGATACACCCACGACTAGGGACTTTGAAGGATGTACTTATAGACTATCTGTCCCCACTAGTATGATCTGCATCATAGTCCAGGTTGTCAAGTACACATCCTAAGGGCTTTACCAATATGTAACAGAGAGACAATCAGTATACAAGTTAAGGTAAAGATCAACCAGATAGCATACTATCATGTCGAGCAAGAAAGTCCTCCCTATATATGTCCCAGCATCCACTACAATATACATCCTATGTACAGTAATGGCCTCTAGGGCATACATATAACTAACAGTGAGGAGCTAAGGATGGTGGCAAAAGACTGAAGGACACGGATCGATCGGTATAGCCATTCTAACGTCTTAGTAGTTGCTAGTATATGGTTAATGGAACGATCCGGGTTTTAAGTCTGCGTTTGCGCCAGTTTTGAAAAGTTTTTGTTCGGCATTTAGCCTCGGATTGACGGCCCGGGTGCTGCCGTAGACTTACATTATATTTACAACAAACACTCTTAGATGATTAAGAAGAGTAAGGAAATTGATGTGTTAAGAATGCAATATTTTCGACTGAATAAATTCCCCCAAACTTGATTTTGATCGTCTCGAGCAAACTTCTATTATTCAAGAGAAGGAGAAAATTTAAAGATAACAAAAAACTAACTAGCACACTTTCGTAGGCAACACGATTGCACTGAGTATGTGCAACAAGCCTTTAAACCTCTAGGTGTCCATAGTAGGAGGAGTGTTGTCTCCTGAGGGTTTTCAGTGGATTGCACCCAAAAAATCCTATAATAAAAGGAAGACTGTGAAAGTTACATATAAAGATAAGAACTGTAAAAGGAAGACTTTGAAAATCAGTGTTTCCGACTGCACTAGCATTTCGGTTGTCATGAGCCGTATCTTAATAGTCATGAAACGTTATTAGAAATCACATCATCCCTCAATAAACATCGCCTTTATTCTTCATCCCTACCTTTCTTCCAAACATTGATCATATACCCCTACGTGTGTATAAAGGACATCGCTACACTCGGAGAATTCAATTCAAGCTATCATACTCTTGTCCATCTACCTCGATACATTTTAGTCTGTGAATATTTAGATGGAATTTCTCACATATTCTTCATGCGACCGTTAATACTTCTTGAGGTACTAACCGACCGATTACTAAATGTGCTCACATATTAGGCGTAATTAGTATTTTCCTCGTCTTGCAACACCTAAGGCTTCGCAGTGACTCCCAAACCAGTTGGTCTAAGGCACTAGGTGATGAAGCACCTGTGCTATATTTTTTTTATGCTGCCTTTGTGATTACAAAACCAGTGTTTATTTTTTTTCACCATTTTATGCTTCATTTAAATTGTCTTCATACTTTGTCTTTGAGACAAGAGCATTTCAAGGTATCCTCTACTATCCCAAGTTTCAAGACGTGTGTAAGTGCGTATAGTAGGGTATGAACATTCAAATGTTTGGCTTCCAGAATAGGAACTATTTTTCAGACTTATTTTTATCCAAATATTAGTGACTTCTTTCATCTTACTAACCCTTGGCACGACGGCTCATAACTAATTATTACTAGTTTTGTTGAGGAAAACATCTAGTTTTCTTGGTTTTCTTAAACTTTTCCAATCTTTTAAATGTAATTTTTCACTTTCTAATCTTTTATTATAAACTTTTAAATATGAAATATTTTTTTATTTATATGTTTTGTGCTAATGAAAAGTATGATGTAAAGTGATGCGTAAATAAGCATAAACCTCCCCCAAACTTGTTTACAACAGTGTCCTCACTGTTGCCATCTGTTAAATCTTAAAAACCTGTAAGTTTGGGAGGAACAGTTATTAATGGGGACAAGAGTGAATGAACGTGAAAATCTCCCCCAAACTTATCCTTTTATTACTCACCTCCATTCTTATGATGAGAAAATATTATCGAGACATAGAGGTGAGGCGGAGGAATTTTAGTTAAGATAAAGCGGCTCTTGTAAAAATAGGAGTTCCTCCGTGTGGTCAGTGGAAAAATACGTTTTTAATCTATGTCCATTCACTTTGAAAATTGAACCGTTTTTAACATTTTCAACCTCAACTGCCCCGTGCGGGTATACATACCGCACAACAAATGGTCCTTTCCAACGAGATCATAGCTTACCCGTATGAAGATGGAGACGGGAATAATAAAGAAGGACTTGTTGACCTGGGGTAAAAGTTTTTCTCAAAATATTTTTATCGTGAAATACCTTAGTCCGGTTCTTTACTATCCCAGCATTATCATAAGCTTCATCGCGGAGTTCGCTTAGCTCATTTAATTGCAGCTTCCGAAAGTTGCAGGCTTGATTTAAATCAAAGTTCAGTTCTTTAATGGCCCACATTGCTTTATGTTTAATCTCGACCGGAAGGTGGAAAGCCTTTCCAAACACTAGACGGTAATGAGACATACCGAGATCATTCTTATAAGCAGTATGGAATGCCCAAAGATCATCCGTTAATTTGGTTGACCAATCTTTCCGGTTTTTAGAAACCGTTTTCTCCAGAATTTGTTTGATTTGTCTATTAGAAATCTCAGCTTACTGGCTCGTTTGGGGATGATAGGGTGTGGAAAGTTTGTGGTTGATTACGTATTTCCGCATCAATGTCTCGAAAGACCGATTACAGAAATGCTTCCTGTTGTCGCTAATGATTGCGCGAGGTTGTCCAAATCGCGAAAAGATATTTTCTTTAAGGAACTTAATGACAACCTTGTTGTCATTAGTGCGACAAGGAATTGCTTCCGCCCATTTCGAGACGTAATCAACCGCTAACAAGATGTACAAATTCCCAAAAGAGTTGGGAAAATGACCCATAAAATCAATACCCCAAACGTCGAAAATTTCAACCAATAAGATCGGTTGAAGTGGTTTCTCATTTCTCTGAGAAATCCAACCCATGTTTTGACATTGTGGACAGGTTTTGTAATGATCAAATGCATCTTTGAATAAAGTAGGCCAGTAAAAACCGCATTGCAAAACCTTCTCCGTCGTCCTTCGTAGACCAAAGTGACCTCCACATGCCTGATCATGATAGAAAGATAGAACGCTCCTGAATTCATCATTGGGGACACATCTACGAATGATTTGGTCAGGACAATATTTAAACAAATAAGGTTCATCCCAGTAAAAATGGTTTACTCGGGATAGAAATCGATGTTTGTCCTGTTTAGACCATTCGGTAGGAATAAGTCCCGTTGCAAGATAATTCACAATATCCACAAACCAAGGTTCGCCGGATATGTTCAATAGCTGTTCGTCAGGAAAAGTGTCGTTAATTGGCAGGGTTACAGATGAAGAAGAGATGCGCGAAAAGTGGTCGGCTACTACGTTTTCACATCCTTTCTTATCTCGAATGATGAGATCAAATTCTTGTAATAATAGGATCCAACGTATTAACCTGCCTTTAGCATCCTTCTTCGATAAAAGATGTTTTAAAGCGGAGTGATCGGTATAAACCACAATAGGTGAGCCAATCAAGTAAGGCCTGAATTTTTCTAATGCAAATACAGCTGCCAAGAGTTCTTTTTCGGTAGTTGTATAATTAATTTGGGCATCATTCAATGTCTTACTTGGATAATATGTCGCGTATAGCATCTTATCAATGTGTTGTCCTAAGACTGCACCAACAGCACAATCTGATGCATCACACATTAGCTCAAACGGGTGGTTCCAATCAGGAGATGATAGAACGGAGACTGCAGTGAGTGAATTCTTAAGCGAGTCAAATGCAGCCTCACAGTCCGAATCAAAGTGAAATGTTGTGTCCTTGGCCAAGAGAAGTGTTAATGGTCTAGCAATTTTGCTAAAATCCTTAATGAATTTCCTATAAAATCCTGCATGACCAAGGAAAGATCGTATATCTTTGACGCATTTGGGATGAGGGAGGTTATGAATGACATCTATTTTAGCTCTGTCAACCTCAATGCCTTTCCGTGAAATGACATGTCCAAGTACAATACCTTCTTGGACCATGAAATGGCATTTTTCCCAATTCAAAGTTAAGTTCTTATCTTTACAACGAGTAAGAACTGCATTAAGATGAGATAGGCAATCATCAAAAGAGTCCTCGAATATCGAGAAATCATCCATAAAAATCTTCAGAAAATTCTCGACCATGTCCGAGAATTTCCCCATCATACACCGCTGAAATATAGCGGGAGCATTGCATAACCCAAAGGGCATGCGTCTATAAGCAAAAGTACCTAAAGGACAAGTAAATTTGGTTTTATCTTGATCCTTTTCGGCAATAGGGACCTAGTTATTGCCAGAGTATCCGTCCATGAAACAATAATATTCATGTCCAGCTAATCGTTCCAACATCTGGTCAAAGAAAGGTAGAGGGAAGTGGTCTTACCTCGTTGCGGCATTGAGTTTTCTGTAATCAATACATACACGCCACCCAGTTTGAGCGCGTATCTAGATCAACTCGTTAGCCTCATTTGTTATGACTGTGATGCCAGACTTCTTAGGGACTACATGAATAGGACTAACCCATTGGCTATCAGAGATTGGGTAAATGATACCACTGTTGAGGCATTTGACAATTTCTTTCTTTACCGCCTCCTTCATGATGGGATTTAACCGTCTTTGTGGTTCTCTGGTTGGCTTGGCTTCATCCATCAGATGTATATGATGTTCAACAATCAAGGGACTAATCCTTTTGATGTTAGCCATTGTCCAACAAATGCTTGCCTATTAGATCTCAAAACCGTCAGAAGAGCTTTCTCTTGCTCTAAGGCTAGAGAAGAGAATATGATTATGGGAAAGAACTCATTCTCACCTAAATATGCATATTTAAGGTGATAAAGTAACAATTTGAGATCTAATGTCGGCGGAGAGACAATAGAAGGAGGGGTAAACGAATGACATTCACATTCTCGAAGAAGTTCATAGCCTGTAAAGGATACAGACTCGGAAAGTTATGAGTCAAAAGGTTCAGACTCGGGAGTGGACTCTTCAAAAGTGTCCTCACTATGATGAGCAAGACCAAACAATGATGTGCTAATGTCATCGAGATCATCAAAGCAAAGTTCATCAACCTTGCAGCTTTCGGGAGCTAACTCTTGGACAGAACAGACATCAAGCAAATGAGCAGAGGGTTCAGACGGCTGACTTCCAATCTTGTAAATGTTAAGATCAATTGTCATTTTCCCAAAGGATAGGTTCATGGAACCATTTCAACAATTAATAAAAGCATTGGAAGTGGCTAGGAAGGGTCGACCAAGAATCACTGGAATTTGGTTCTGTGGGTTCGCTACGGGCTATGTATCTAGAACAATAAAGTCCACAGGGAATATAAATTCCCCGACTTTTATCAACACATCCTCAAGCTCACCCCTGGGTTTGGTGATTGATCGGTCTGCCATTTACAGAGTGCAATGAGCTGGTTTCAATTCTCCAATCCCTAACTGCTTGTGGACAGAGTATGAAAGCAGGTTAACACTTGAGCCAAGGTCAAGTAGAGCACGGTTAATATTTTTACCCCCAATAGAAATCGAGATTGTAGGACAGCCAGGGTCCTTACATTTCTTTGGTAACTGTGGGGTAAAAGCCGTGCTAACATTATTTGTCATGAATACCTTTTTCGGCACTTTAGTCTTCCTCTTCCTAATGCACAAGTCCTTTAAAATTTTCGCATAAGACGGAACTTGTTGTATAGCATCTAGAAGAGGGATATTGATGTTAAACTGTTTAAACAGTTCCATAATCTTCTCCATATGTGGACTTGGTTTATTTCCCCTTAATCGATTCGGATAAGGAGCTTTATCAATAAGAGCTGGGTCCAACATTGGAGAAGGTCGTGTTGGTGGAACAGATCCCAGAATTGAAGTGGGGATCGAGTGGGGTGGAATCGAAGGAATGGGCTGAGGTTTCGATCTTTGAGGAAAACGAAGAATAGGCTCGGAAGAAGATGGTAGAGTAGACGAACTAGGGTCAGAAGTGGAAGTGGAAGTGGAAGCCGGGGTGTTATTGATCAATTCATCATTGTCAATCTGTTCACCGACTTGATTATTCAGCACTCTTCCAGATCTCAATGTTGTAATGGAACTCATATTATAGTGTTGTGAATGCCCAGGATTCGGTAGGGGTTGAGATGGAAGTTTCCCTTTCTCTCTAGCACTCATTTCGGCATTTAATCGTGCAATTTGTGCTTCTATCGATCTAATACTCTCATCGTGGGAGGCGGAGTCCTTCTTGATATTATCGACAGAAGACTTTATCTCAGCCGAAACTTGCATGAAATTTTTCAGAAACAAATTCATGGTTTGTTCGAGTGAAGAGGAATTATCGGTACTAGTCAATTGCAACAAATTATTATACGGTGAAGAAGTGTTGGCCGGATTTTGAAAATTTTGTGCTTGAAAGAGGTGATGACTCAGTTGTAGTGGTTGTTGTTGTTGTGGAGGGACCCTTTGAAAGTTATTTTGGTTTGGAACCGTGTTTTGAGTTTGGTGTTGGTTCCAAGAAAAGATTTGGTGATTCCTCCAACCCTGATTATAAGTGGAAGAATACGGATCGTTTCTAGGTCATTGCTGAAATGCAGCATTAGTGTTGTTAGTTATATGTATGCCCTAGAGGCTATTACTGTACATACAATATATATTGTAGTGGATACTTGGACATATGTAGGGAGGACTTTCTTGCACGACATGATAGTATGCTATCTGGTTGCTCTTTATCTTAACATGTGCACTGATTGTCTCTATGTTACATATTGATAATGCCTTTAGGATGAGTACTTGGCTACCATGATTATGATGTAGATCATACTAGTGGGGGCAGAGTAGACGCTAAGTACATCCTTCAAATGTTCCTAGTCGTAGGTGTATCGAGACAGGGCATTGATATACCAGAGTAGACTAGCGTATAGCTTTTCGACCCATGTAGATGGGCGATGGATGATCCCATATCCATTGGTGTTTGACATCAGAGACAGTATACGGGTGCTCAGTGAAGACTGGGTACACTGAACGGACTCACCGAGAACTCCTAGATGGTATTATACCTATCGTCAGATAGCAGTTCTCTGGTAACACTGGTATAGGTTAGTCTGTAGACCCGAGATCGTCATAGAGTCTTGTGTGATTCCCACTGTGCTTTGATTTCCACTTTACCACGTTCAAGAGAATGTGCAAAACGGTGGCTTTTGGGTACAGTCCCGAATCACTTGGATGCAATAAGCGATAGTAGGGGTTTCGTCTCTCCCGGTATTGGGAGTTGATGTTGCGCTGTGCTCGATTGTCTATAACAGGAAGCCCCTGGCCAGGGCTGCTTCAGAGATATACTAGTAAGTGTTATACGTAGTTTCTCGACCCGTTATGAGCCTCATATCAATACGACTTATCGAGTTACTGGTGTCTGACGTTTACCACCCCTAGACAAGATATGCGACATATCAGACGAAGAGGTCAGACTTTACGGTAGTGTTACTGATTGGATTCGCAGGAGTGTGAGTAGGCTTGCTTGTTGATCTTCTGATCACTCAATACCCGGGTGGCCGTTACGTTTAGCAGACCGCTTGCGGCTTGTAGGTGTTTGAAATGATCATCACCTACTGCCGGCGTATTGACGAGTCTTTAGATTCCTACATAGGGGTTTCCTAGCTCAAGCGAAAAGGAGTAGGAGCGCATATATGATATGTGCGGGACCGAGATTGATACGAGTATGTTATACGGTATTCTATTCTCGCGATTTGTGACATCGGTCGGTTACATGCGATATAGCCGAGTTATCGGATTAAGTGTTGATTCGATAAGTTGTTACATATGATATTAATTAGTCAGTTATATGTGATATAGCCGGATTATTAAATCAAAAGTTGAATTTATAATCTAATGTATAATTATATATTTGATATATTAATTTACATTAATTAGTATTAGCTCACTTATGATTACTTTTCTCACTAGTTTGTGCATGTGTATATATGTGATATATATTAGTGTACAAAATTTTGTGTCATGCTTGATGATACATGCAATGAAGGTGTGTGTATGACTTACACCATGCATGGTTTAATTTCTTGGGTTTTATTTATTTTGGTAATTACAAAACTAATTGATTTTGTCATGGCACATAAGCTTGTAGAAGCTTGAAGATCTTTGACTAAGTCTTCAAGTTTTGTTTTACCTAAGATATTTGTTAACCCTACCAATTAACCTAGCCTTGGTTAAGTCTCTACAAAGGTTAAGTATATGATACTTAACTCACCCATGGTTGCTTCACTCTCTCATGAGTTCATTCTTCTTCTTCTTCCTCAAAGCTTTCTAGCTTCAATGGAGATGTGAGAAAAAATGTGAGAAAATCAATTCTAAAGTGAGCCCACTTCCTACTTCATCATCCTCTACTACTTGACATTTAGTATAGGGTGCTTGCTTCACTAATTCCATAATTAGTGAAGAGATAGCTTGGGTTTGTGTCTCCTCGACGTAGATTATCTTCGGCCTCGAAGTCTTCTAGCAAGCTTGATCCGTACATCTTGTGGAGGATCTCTAAAGTCCGGAAGTTCATGATCGCAGTGAAGGGATGACTACACGGAGCTAATGAAGTGAAGGACCGATCTAGAAAGATTGTATTCCTTGTTCACTTTACTTGCAAAGTAGTTTGCAATTCTATTCCGTCGGATTTCTAGTATACGATTTTAGGGTTAGGGTTAGCTAAAACGGCAAATTTTTGAATTTGGCATGGAAGATGCCTCCCGAAACCTTCCTGCCATGCTAGGAAACCCTTCAGTGGTATCAGAGCCATGTTAGAAATTTATACGGATTTTGTTAAGATTACGAAACCGAAATACTCCGAAACTTGAAACGCCAAAATGAAGTTTCTGTCGATTTTAAATAATTGTCAAAATTTTTTTTAAACAAGTACAGATTGTTATATGAGATATATCATGAACACGGTGAAAAATTCAAGGGATCAGCTCGAATTTTGGTCGAGATGAGTACTGATGGGGCCAGCCACTTTTGTCCAGTTTTGCCTGAATTTTTCACTGTGTTCCAGAGACTGGGTTTTGTTGTTTCAGGTGTTGTTTAATTTTGCTAATTTTGCATGTGATGTAATCTTACACTATAAGCAATTCGGAGTGTTTCGTATTCGTAGTTTTAACAATGTTTCGTGTTATTCACATATTGTCTAGACGAAGTTAAAAAGTTCGACTGATTATCAAAAACCCATTTTTTCATGTTTAACGTAATCGGAAAAACATGCAAGTAATTCTGTGAACCCTCTAGAAGACTGTATCCCTAACTCGACTTTTTTGGATCGCGGAACCGCGATCATACCTTAGGGTTTACCGTAGTTCCGTGGCGACATGAGTGAGCATTGGGTCTGCCCTTCTACGGCTGGTGCATTGGTACTGTGGCATATTCTGGGTATTATTAAAACTATGCTCAAGTGTTGAGCTGTCGGGAAATTGTGGGACTTTGATGAATCGATCGAAAAGTTTAACGTCGTCCGGGTATCATGTGATGGGATACAATACTTGGAATCAAAACTAATTTGAATGTTATAAATCTAGCAATTTAGTCTCAGATGACGGTTGCCACGGGATTTTGATGTGATCAAAAGTCTGTCGCAATCACGTAGCGTACGCGGATACTCGCCGGGTAACCTTATTAGATAGCCATGCCTCATAGCCCCGACTAAGTGACTGTAGGAGAACCCCGTCACCGAAAGCATCCGTTTGGGTGCTCACGGCTGCGGTGTTCCACCTTAGTGCACTTCGTCGACGGCATCGGGGCTGCGGCCGTCTATTAAAGTTTCCGACGAGCATTCGATCAGGATGTCGGGAATCTTGTTGAATTGCTCGACTTGTTATTGTAAAGTGTTTTCAATATCGAGACTAAAATTCAGGGTTTATAATTGTTAGGCATGCGATGTCTAAGGAATTCATTTGGATAGGCATGTGATGTCTAAGGTGGTTGCGGATTTCAACTGTTGTAGTTTTTCACATTCTTTTCTGCGACCGTAAGTGTAATATGTAGTGTATCGCCGGTTTCGTTGCTATACGTCAACAAAAATTGGGATACGCATATTTACTTACATTGATGACATGTGATGTTAAGTGTTGCTATGATATGTTATATTGGATCGTCGTGGTTTGAATAGCCAGGGGTTTTATGTGAGATGAGAGTTTTTCATTTTCATTCATGTAAAATTCATTGTATGTAATATTCTTTTATTGGGGCACTTCCGGGTTGAGGATGATGTCACCATTGTATATTATTTACTTTTTCGAATTAGGATAGACCCAAGGCAGGGAGCACAAGTAACCGGGTTCTAGGGTCTAGTGGGAGACCATCTCGAGGAGTCGACACCGGGTCTCCTAACTCTAGAATTGGTAGGGTTGCTTGCCGCTCTCGTAGGGGTGTAGGGATGTGGGTTAGGCTATTCATCACGACCGTGGAATCCGTGTTTTATACAGGCTTAATTTAAAACTCGGAAATCCTAATATATCCAATATTTCATATGTTGTGTTCTGCTGCGATATTCTGTGATGTGATCACTGTATATGTTGAGATAAATACTGTATATAGTATATGTAATATATTATATAGACATTGCTTATGTTTTACACCCGCGCTAACCCTACCCCGCTCTGCCGTAGTTACCTAACCTAACGGTGCACGAGGGGACATCGAGGCGAATGCGGATCGCATAAGTGTACGTTGTATTTATCTGTGATATTTAGGTAACTTAAAATGATGGGACTTCATTAATGAGATTAATGAAAGAAAATAAACCTAAGATGTTGTGGAATCGAATTTTCAAAAATAGGTAGCTCTAGTTCATGCTTTGCATAGAGGTATTCCTTGCAGAATATCCAGCACCTTATTCGATAAGGAAAGAGCCGAGATCCCTTCACCGGGAGTGACCTCTTAAGCAATAACTGGCAGATGCTACAACCCTCGGTTTTGTCTTTTGATTGCTTTTTTAGTTCTTGCTTTGCATAGTGGTATTTGTGAAATATCCTGCACCTTATTCGATAAGGAAAGAGGCGAGATCCCTTCACCGGGAGTGAGCTCTTTAGAAAAACTAGTAAAAGCCTCAAAAACACTCCATTTTAAATCATTTGATTCTACAACGATATCAAGTTCATTACGCAAAACGTTTTCCTAAAAACCTGTTGTAGCCCTCCGTCATTTCAGATAAGACCTACTTAGTATTCATGGTACGTTTGTTGACCTCCGTCAAGGCGTAGTGTATGGTAGCGGACTAGTATTTATCTGCTGCATGTGATGCGATTGTTTTATGGTAGTCGTGCGACCTTGTTGACCTCCGTCAAGGGTCTTGCGGGTAGGTTTAATTCAATCAGAAAATGACGGATTGAACTTGACTAGTAACCTATAATTTGTTGACCTTCGTCAAGGTCATAGGACGCTAGGGGCAAAATATTATCGGAATTTCAAGTGTTGAAATTTGCAATGAGATTGCATACCTCCTATGAGATAGTTGGATCCCGATACCCACTGAGAGTAAGAGTTACTCCTGGGAGAGCTTTACACATTACAAACGGCTGATCAAGTAGGTGTCTAAAAAGGTGTCAACGGGGTTAAGCCGCTGGGAAAATGAGGTTTATTTTAATTAGGTCCGTGCGAAAGCACGGGGAACCACCCTCAAAGTACCGGCACTGGCCTAGCCGAAAGATTGGCGAACTTGTAGGGTGTAATTAATCCCGGCTAGTCTTTCCTTTTAGGGTTTGAAGGAAGATTTGATAGAAATAGTGGGAGGCATCCTGATTAGATAAATTAATAACTAATCTAATCTTGCAAAAGCAAACGCTGAGTGTTTTCTTCTCTCTCTCTCTCCAGGTAGCGACCATGTCACGCCTTAATAAAGATAATAATATGGATGTATTGACTGAACCCGCTTATTATACTGAGGTGGGGAACGTTGGTCCCGCTCCAACTTATAATTGTTAGAAGACCGAGCAGGAAATAGGGAATTACCAGGATTTCCGTGCCGCCCAAACGAAGAAAGTGCATGATGATGCATCTTCTTTGGGTGTGTTCATAACCGAGAACTGTGTTTCAGTTTCCTTTATATCCTGGGTATGAGATACCGAATCAGGATCCCACATATGTAATATGTTACATGGGCTACAGATAGGTAGAGAACTGAGAAATTGGGTGATAAGTTTTAAGAGTTAGAAACGGTACAATTGTTGCAGCCAAGTATGTTGGCAGTTATCACCCTGTATTACCAAATACATTGATTCTGAATGAATGTTATTAGATACCGAACCTGATGTACAACATCATATCAGTCTCTTTATTTAGTAATGAAGGATATAATTTTGTATTGTTGGATAATGTTTTGAACATTTCCTATATCAAGAGTTGATCGGTTCAGGCACATTATCTAAAAGCATATACGTTCTAAATCAAACTACAGTTCTTAACGTACAGAACACACACAAGAGGAAGACTTCAGAAATGAACGAATCCTTCTTGAGGCATTATAGACTATGTCATATCAAATGCGACCAGACTAGCTAAGTTACATAAAGATGCATATTTAAATCAGTTTGAATTTATATCTTGTAAAACTTGCCAGTCATGTCATAAAGATAAGATGACCATAGCTCCGTTTATTGAAAACAGAGAAAGAGTTAGTAAACTCTTGGGATTGATACATGATGATGTATGAAGGTCCCCTGTATACACATGCCAGAACTGGTTCTTTGTACTCATTACATTCACTGATGATCTCTCAAAATTCAAGTTAGTAATATGTATGCCATAGAGGCCATTACTGTACATACGGTGTATTTTGTAGTGGATACTTGGACATATATAATGAGGACTTTCTTGCTCGACATGATAGTATGCTATCTGGTTGGTCTTTATCTTAACATGTACTTTGATTGTCTCTATGTTACATGTTGATAAAACCCTTAGGATGAGTACTTGACTACCAGGACTATGATGCATATCATACTAGTGGGGACAGTGTAGTCGCTAAGTATATCCTTCAAATGTTCCTAGTCTTAGGTGTATCGAGACAGGGCATCGATATACCAGATTAGACTAGCGTATGATTCTCGACCCATGTAGATGGGCGATGGATGATACTATATCCATTGGTGTTTGACATCAGAGATAGTATACGGGTGCTCAGTGGAGACTGGGAACACTGGACGGACTCGCCGAGAACTTCCAGATGGTATTATAGCTCACGTCAGATGGCAGTTCTCTGGTGACACTAGTACATGTTAGTCTGTAGACCCGAAATCATCATAGAGACTTCTGTGATTCCCACTGTGTTTTGATTTCCACCTTACCACATTCAAGAGAACGTGCAAAACGGTGGCTTTTGGTTACAGTCCCGAGTCACATGGAGGCAATGAGCGATAGGAGGGGTTTCGTCTCTCCCGGTATTGGGAGTTGATGTTGCGCTGTATTCGATTGGCCATAACTGGAAATCCCTGGCCAGGGTTGCTGAGATTTACTGGTAAGTGTTATCAGAAGTTTCTCGAACTGTTATGGACCTCATATCGACACGACTTATCGGTTACTGGGGTCTGACGTTTACCACCCCTAGACTGGATATGCAACATATCAGACGAAGAGACCGGACTGTACGGGAGTGTTACTGGTTGGATTCGCAGGAGAATGTACAGGCTTGCTTGTTGATCTTTTGATCGCTCAATACCTGGGTAGCTGTTACGTTTAGCTGACTGCTTGCAGCTTGTGGGTGTTTGATATGATCATCACCTACTGCTGGCGTATTGACGATTTTTTAGTGTCCTACACAGAGGTTTCCTGGCTCAGGAAAAACGGAGTAGGAGCACATATGTGATATGTGCGGGACCGAGAATAATACATGTATGTGATACCGTATTCGATTCTCCCGATATGTGATATTGGCCGAGTATATGTGATATAGCCGGGTCATCGGATCAAGTGTTGATTCGATGAACTGATACATTTTATATTAATCGGTTATTTATGAAATAGCCGGATTATCGGATCAAGTATTGATTCGATAATTTAATATATAATTATATTTTTGTTATATTACATTAAATTAACTAATATAAGCTCACTTAAAGATTCTTTTTCTCACTTGATAACACATTGATGTATATGTGATATATGTTAATTGTATTATTTTATTTTGTTACAAAATATTGTATATATGATATATAATATTGTAACATGTTAGGGTTACAAATGCAACTAGGGTTTAAACTATGTTAGGGTTTTAAACTTGGGTTAACATTTTATTATGGATTAATTCATTTTGGATGGATAATGTTTTGGATGAGCTTTGAGGAAGCTTCATGACACTTTGACAAAGTCCACCCTCTTTGTTTTATTCTTGATATTTGCTAACCCAACTTTAACCCTAGCCTATGGTTTAATCTCTACATAAGTTAGCCATGACACATATTAAACCATGGTTGCATTTCTAATCTCAACAATAATTCATTCATCACTTTCTTCTTCATTTTCTTCAAGCTCACAATAGCTTGCTTTATTTTTTATTTGTGATGATTTAAAGTGAGAACTTGAAAACAAAAGAGAGCAAAATTCCTACTTCATCATCCTCATCTATTCTAGCCACTTAGATTAGGGTGTTTGCTTTATTAATACTTGATTAGTGAAGAAAGAGCTTGGGTTAGAGTTTCTTCAAGGTAGATCATCTTAGTTTTTGAAGATTAGAAGCAAGGTGCATCATTCTCTTCATAGAGCCTCTCTAGAGTCCGGGTACTTGATGATCACAGCGAAGGGACCTCAACATGGAGCTTATGAAGCGAAGGAATGGACTACAAAGGTTGTAATCCCTAACTCTTAGATGTTAAAGTGTTTAACATGCTTGTTTTGTTTGATCCTCTAGTTAAAGTTCCTATGTTTAGGGTTATCTATAATGGAAAATTTTGAAATTGGCATGTGTGATGCCACCCGAAACCTTGCTGCCGTTGTAGGTATCCCAACAGTGGTATCAGAGCCTAGCTAGAGAATTAGACGGATAAGTGTAGGATTACGAAACCGAAATAACTCCGAAACACCCGATGCAAAACCTTAGTTTCTGTCGATTTCAAAATGGGCTAAATGGGCTATAAATTTTTTTCAAACAAGTGCAAAATCATGTATGAAATACATATAGACCATGGCCCAAACCCCACCCCCCTGCTCAGAATTTGGCCGAGCACAAGGCTAAAAATTCCGAGCAAGTCGGCCCCCCAGTCTATTCTGGGCTCCTGTATTGGGTCATGGTCAAGTCTCTGCGGTTTGGTATTTTGGGTGTTGTTTTTTTTCGTTAAAGTTGCATGAGATGTTTATTTACTCAAAAGGTAATTCGGAGTGTTTCATATTCGCAATTCTAGCTTGGTTTCATGATTGTTTAGACAGTGTTGAAAAGTTCCAACATATATCAATAACTCACTTTTTCCCCTGTCGGAAAATTTCCAAGTGATGGATTTTTCCTTAGTTAAAGAATATTCAAATATCGTGCAAGTAACGCGGTGGGCCCTCTAGAAGAACGAAACCTTAACTCGATTTTGTGACCATCAAAACTGTCACTAAACCCTAGGGTTCGTGATGGTTTAGCGGTACCACAATGTAAGTCCATGCTACCTCTCCCGGTACTTTCGGGAATGCGGAATTTGGTAAAAAACGATTTTCTTAAAGATGGTAACATGGACCTAAAACCCGGATCTTGGTTAAACTTCTATCTAACATCCTAACTAAGAGTTTCTAGCTACTCGGTTAGGGGGTTATACCTAGCTTGTCTTGAACTCCTTCGTCTTCAAGCTCCGGTGGTGGTCCGATGGCTCCTTCTCGTCGTCTCCGTACGCCGAAGATAGATCCACTTGAAAGCTCCAACCTTTAGCTCCTTCTTCGTTCTTTGAAGAAACTAGTTCACTTGGTTTGCTAAACCTAGTGAACTAGAATGAGTAGAGAGGAAATAGAATGGGATTTTATCTATGGTTCTTGATTCTCAACTCATGAGACAAGAGAACCATAGATCAAGAGAGGGAGCAAGAGGTTGAGGGTGAGAGCAAAAATGGAGAGCTCAAGAACAAGAGAGAGAATGAGCAAGAAAGAAAATGAGCAAGTATTTTGTCTCTCACCCTCTCATAATCCAAAGCAATGATAACTCATCATATTAACAAAAGTCTTATGTGATGGTTAGAAGCAACCACAACCATATCATTTCATGCACTCATTTTACACAAATGAGCAAGTAAGTAAAAGTCTTTGGCATGAAATGATAACCATGGTTATCATGATGGTCAACTAGTCAAGCCTAGTCAACCGGTCAACAAGTCAACAATGGTCAACAAGTCAACAAAGTCAACAAGTCAACAAAAGTCAACAAGTCAACAACCATATCACCATAATACTTAATTAATATAATAGTTAATCACATATCATATTCTCATTAGGGTTGAGCACAAAGTCAAATAGTCAACGGTCAACTGTCAACAACCCTAATGAGAATCCGCTGCCTCTGCCTCCCTGTCAACTGTGCATACACACCCGCATCCGCGTTCCGAGGAACACGAATGCAAACTGGATAAATCCAATCCCATAAGGTACACTAGGATCTGGCTTAAACCAAAGCCCGCTAGTGTAAACTGTCCGGACACTGTACGTGCACAAGTGCACGGATGTGACCGAACCCTGTCGCAAAACCATGCGACCTGTCGCAATACCATGCGACCTCTACTCTTTTGCCTAAAGGCGAAAAGCTTTCTGTGTGGGACTCTAAAGACTCGACACTACGCTGGCAGTGGGTTTAACCACAGACCGCAAGCGGCACTAGCTGTGCGTAACGGTCCCCAGGTAATGCCGACAAGAAGACCGACGAGGCGAAACCCATCTGAACTCCTACTGAGCCTGAGTGTGACATTCTCCGTACAGTCCGGTCTGTTCGTCTGATACATCGCATGGCGGGCCTAGGGGGCGGTAAACGTCAGTCCCCCAATAGCGGTACAAGTCGTGCCGGAGCGAAGCCCAAAACACCCTGAGATAACACTAGAAACCTACCAGTATATCTCGTTTGCCCTGGCCAGGGACTACTCGTGTAATGGCTCTCCTAGACACAGCGCGATGTCAACCCCCAATACCGGGAGAGACGAATCCTGTCTAACCGTCACTGCCTCCAAGTGCTTCGGGACTGCACCCAACCACTACCTGTTTGCACGACTCCTTTGAGCCGTGGTAGGGTAGTGATCAAAGTACAGTGGGAACACACTCGAGGCGGAGTGACAGTGTCAAGTCAGCGGACTAAGCTGTACTCATGTCACCTGGGAACTGATAACTGACGATAGGTATAATACCAACTAGTCAGTTCCCGACGAGTCCTGTCCAGTGTACCCGTAACCTAACGAGCACCCGCATACTATCTCAAGTACGACGTACTGACGGCTGTGGGACAGACCGTCTCCCACACTGGGATGAGAAGCGCATGTGCTGGTCTACTCCGGAGTATCGATGCCCTGTCTCGATAGTCCTGCGACCAGGGACCTGCATAAGGATGTGCTTATAGATTACCCAGCCCCACTAGTGTGACGGCCATCACATCGCTGGTAATCAAGCAAAGATCCTAAGGGCTCTACTAATGTGTATAGGCGATATACAAAATAAACACATGTACACATTGAAGTAGAAACAAACCAAGTAGCATACTACTATTTTGAGCAAGATTGTCAATACAAGGTGAATATCCCAAGCTTCCATTAAGTAATATACATACTAGTATGATACAGTAATGGCCTCTAGGGCATATACACTAACAATCTCCCACTTGCACTAAGGCCATGTACTGGCGTATCGAAGACCTATCATCTCGATCCGCCGCTCGAACTGAGTCTGGGGCAAGGCCTTGGTGAATGGATCTGCAGTGTTATCTTCTGATTTTACTCTCTTTACCTCGATCTCCTGGCGATCAATGATCTCCCTGATCAGGTGGAACCGCCTCAAAATGTGCCTGGACTTCTGATGGGACCTTGGTTCCTTCGCTAAAGCTATAGCGCCGTTGTTGTCACAATACAGCGGTATTGGATCAACACTGGTAGGAACCACCTGAAGTTCCGTGAGGAACTTCTTCATCCAGACAGCTTCCTTTGCGGCATCGCAAGCAGCTATGTACTCCGCTTCCATGGTTGAGTCAGCAACGGTTTCCTGCTTGGAACTCTTCCAGCAAACCGCCCCTCCATTGAGGGTAAAGACATAACCCGACATGGACTTAGAGTCATCCTTGTCACTCTGGAAGCTGGAGTCAGCAAAGGCCTCAATCTGGAGGTCTTTTCCGCCATACACCAAGAACATCTCCTTAGTCCTTCTCAGGTACTTGAGAATGTTCTTTACTGCTATCCAGTGTTTCTCCCCTGGGTCCGACTGATACCGGCTTACAACGCTCAATGCGTATGCTACATCTGGTCTGGTACATAACATCGCATACATAATAGAGCCTACCGCAGATGCATAGGGTATTGATGACATGCGAGCCCTTTCCAAATCAGTCTTGGGAGACATCTCTTTGGAGAGGGTGATTCCGTGACAAGCCGGTAGATTACCGCGCTTGGAATCTTCCATACTGAATCGTTTCAGTATGGTGTCGATGTACCTTGACTGTGAAAGTCCCAACATCCTTTTAGATCTATCACGATAGATCTGGATCCCCAGAATGTAGTTGGCATCGCCCAGGTCTTTCATGGAGAACCTCTGTGACAAGAATCCTTTGACTGACTGTAGCATAGGAATATCATTTCCTATTAGGAGAATGTCATCGACGTACAAGACGAGGAATACCACATTTCTCCCTACAATCTTACTGTAAATGCATGGTTCATCTGGGTTTTTGACAAAGTCGAATTCTTTGACAGTATCATCAAAGCAGATGTTCCAACTCCGCGATGCCTGCTTAAGTCCATAGATGGACTTGAGCAACTTGCACACTTTACCGCTGCTCCCACTCTGATTGAATCCCTCTGGCTGATCCATATAGACGCACTCTTCTAAATTTCCATTTAGGAAAGCCGTCTTAACGTCCATCTGCCAGATCTCATAATCGTGGAAGGCAGCAATGGCAAGAAGGATCCGAATGGATTTAAGCATGGCTACCGGAGAAAAAGTCTCGTCATAGTCCAAACCAGGTCTTTGACGAAAACCCTTTGCAACGAGCCTATCTTTATAGGTTTCAACCTGCCCATCTACACCAATCTTCTTTCTGAAGATCCATTTGCAGCCTACGGGTTTTACCCCTTCTGGAGCAAAGTCCAAAGTCCAAACTTTGTTGGTGTACATGGACTCCATCTCGGTCCGCATTGCATCCAGCCATTTTATCGAGTCACCGCTCTGAATGGCTTGCTGGAAGCTAGTAGGCTCATCATAATCTATGATGCAATCCTCTCTATCCCCGTCTATGAGAAAACCGTAGTATCTCTCGGGCGGATGAGACTGCCTACTACTTCTGCGGAGCGGCGTAGGAATGTCCGGTTCCCCTGAACCTTCTGGTTCTACTAAGGTTTCAGTAATAGCTTGTGGTTCTGGAATTTCTTCCAGTTCTATTGTGCTCCCACTTATCTGATTTTCTAAAAACTCAGTTTCCAAGAAGCGGGCATGACGAGAAACAAGAACTTTTTGCTCCTCTGCGTAATAGAAAAGATACCCCTTAGAGTTCTTTGGGTATCCCACAAACTTGCACTGTACTGAGCGTGCCTCAAGCTTGTCCGCATGCTGCTTTTTTACAAAAGCCGGACATCCCCATGTCTTAAAGGATTTAAGACAGGGTTTCTTCCCACTCCACATCTGATATGGTGTGGTAGGCACTGTCTTAGTAGGAACTTGGTTCAAGAGATGTGCAGCTGTTTCCAGTGCATAACCCTAGAAAGATCGCGGTAACTCAGCCTTACTCATCATGGAACGAACCATATCTAATAGGGTTCGATTCCTTCTTTCCGATACACCGTTGTGTTGTGGTGTGTATGGAGGAGTACGCTGAGAGAGAATTCTATTCTCTTTTAAGTAGTCCAGAAACTCGGCACTCAAGTATTCACCACCTCGATCCGATCTTAGGATCTTGATACTTTTGCCTGTTTGTTTTTCTACTTCATTCTTATATTCTCGAAATTTCTCAAAGGCCTCGGATTTGTGCTTCATTAAGAAGACATGTCCAAACCTAGAGAAATCATCTGTGAAAGTAATGAAGTATGAATAACCGCTTCGCGCATGTGTAGACATTGGACCACACACGTCACTGTGTATAAGTCCCAAGAGCTCGCTCGCTCTTACTCCGTGTCCAGTGAACGGAGTCTTTGTCATCTTTCCCATGAGACAAGATTCACAAGTGGCATAAGACTGGTACTCGAACGGATCCAAGTATCCTTCTTTATGTAACTTAGTCAACCGTGTCTCATTGATGTGACCCAGTCTACAATGCCATAAGAAAGCCTGATTTAATTCTGGAGACTTTCTTTTAAGTGTGTTCTGGACACTGAATATCTGAGCTTGATTCAATACGTATATACCGTTATTTAATGTACCTGACCCAATCAGTGCTTGATTTAGGTGGATGTTTACTACATCGCTTACAAAAGCAAAATCATATCCTTCCTTAGAAAGTAAGGATACAGATATGATGTTACAAGTCGCACCTGGTACATACAAACAGTCACGCAGAATCAATATCTGCCCAGTTGTCAGTCCTAGGTGATATTCCCCTACGGATACAGCATCCATGCTCATTCCGTTAGCAACCCTGAGAGTCATATCACCTTTCCTGATAACCCCACGGTTTCTCAGACCCTGTAACGAATTACAGATATGAGATCCTGATCCGGTATCCAATACCCAGGAAGTAGGGTTAACTGACAAACAGTTCTCAATTACAAACACACTCGAAGCCGAAGCCACAACATGCTTCGAATTCTGGCTACAGGCTTTACAAGCCCTGCAATCTTTCTGCCATAGTTCATTCCCGTTACAATAGGAACATCCCTCTTTTACTATATCCAGTCCTGAAACTTTTGCCCTTGTTTTTCCTTTTTCTTCCCTGGTTTCTTTCAGGGTATAAGCAGAAGGCAGGGACTGTAGAATTAGGTCAGTACTTGACCCATTCTCCAACGTGGTCTCCAGGTCCGTGAGCTCAATATAGCTGGTCTCTGTAAGGACGTTGCCCCTTACAGATGACCCGACAGCCAACCTCGCTTGAAGCAATTCGTTCGAGGTCTCATATCTTGCGATACGAGATTGCTCTCCATATAAAACTTTGTTATGGAGGAAGACAGAAACTGAGTCCATCTTCTCGTGCTGCCTCTGGTTTGCACCATCAACTGAGGCTAACACGAGGCACTTGGCTTTCGCACAATCCTTTTCCGATGTCCTGCGGATGTGAATATCCGTGACAGGGGAAACTGGACCTGAGACAGCAGGGTTTTGATTAGTTAAGAGGTGTTCCAGCTTGTCATGGGCAATGGACATCTGGACAGACCTTTGCCAGTCATAACAGTCAGGTTCAGTCATATTTTTATCTAGATGTAACCTAGGTGCGGTCACAGGGTCGCTGCAATTAAGAGAGAGAAGAAGAAACACTCAGCATGATGCTCTTGCAAGTTTAGAGTGGTTTTTAGTTTGTCTAAACAGGATGGCTCCCACTGTTTCTCGAATCCCTCCTCAAACCATAAAGGAAGAATTAGTCGGGATCAATCCCACCGCACAATACTTGCTTAACCGTTCAGCCAGGCCGGTGTCGGTACTTCGAGGGAGGTTTTCCAACGCTTTCGCGAAGTTTCTTAATTAAAGAACCTCTTTTCCCTGGGGGCGTAGCCCCGCTAACACCTTTCTAGGCACCTACTAGGTTTATAGCATTGATCGTTTAGTGAGAAATTTCCCGAGGAGTAGCATATACTCACAGTAGGATCGGGATCCAAATATCATCGCGTGACGAAACTGAAGGAATCCTACCAGAATCATCACACTCCAAATGGTATGCAAATCTAGCAAGTTTCAGTACTTATGAAACTCCCGATGTATATTTTTGCCCCATGCTCTTATGACCTTGACTAAGGCCAACAAATCATAAGTCACATGTCAAGTTCTACCCGTCGTTGTCCAGGTTAATTTGAATCCACCCGTATATACCCTTGACTAAGGCCAACAAGGTAATACGACTGTCCCAAACCAACGCATTCTATCTATGCAACATATGAATACCCACCAGCTACCAAACACTGTGCCTTGACTAAGGCCAACAAACCCAGCTTGAATACTGTTGAATATTCATATGAAACGACGGAGGGCTACGAATGGTTTTGGCGAAACCGTGAACGTAGTGAACTTGATTTAGTCGATGGAACGAGATAGCTTTTAAATGGAGTGGCTCAAACTCCGCATTTTAAAAGTTTGTTTTGAAAAGAACCGAGTGGTTTTTCGAAAATGTTCCAACGACTTATACTTGGTTTATTTTCTTGCATTAGTTCTTTTAATGCATGTTTTGCTTGCATTAGTTCTTTTAATGCGTGATATTCTTGCATTAGTTCTTTTAATGCGTCCCATCATTTAATCCTACCATTGCAGAAAACAACCAAAATATGACGTACGCTTATGCCATTCGCATTCGCCACGGGGCCCCGTCATTACCCGTTAGGTTACATAACTGACGACAGAGCGGGGGCTTGGCTAGCGCGTCTGTAAAACATAAGCAACGCCTAAATAATATCATATATAGATATACTGCAATGATAAACATTTCAGATCACAGATAAATACATTGGATATACTAGGAATCTGTAATTTGTACGAGCCTGTAACAAAAACAGATTACACGGTCGCGGTGAATAGCCAACACCCCACCCAAGACCCCTACGGGTGCGGCAAACTACCCGCCAAGTACCCGAAGCGTAGCAACCTCCCTCATCTCCATGAGTAGGCCACTCGACACTTCGGCATACCCGGTAGTTTGTGCACCCTCTCCATGGGTCTATCCTAGGAGCAAAAACAGTAAAAAGAAATTATACAATGACGGCTACAACCCCGACCCGGTTGTGCGGCCATACAAATAATTATTACATCAATTTACAAATTTACATGAATTGCAAGAAAAGAAAACTCTCGTCTCACAACCCCCGGCTATTCACCCGCGACAATCCAACATATTTATATACACATTCCAGCACATTACAGATCACAGATTTGTATAACCCCCACTAATCGACATATAGCGATTAGTAGACGTTCAATACAAATATCACATCACAGAAAACCCCGTTAGCTTAAGTCTTTTAGAAGTTCGATCAAAAATACGGATTTTCGGGACCCCAAAATAAAATTTTCGTTCTGGAAAATCTGGGCAGAAAATATATATATGAAAAATCCCAAAACAACCCAGTAAACACTCTGAAGAAAAATTGTCCCATACAGAGTCAACGCCGCCGCGGAACCGCGGCGGGAGCGTGCTCCCGCCGCCCTTCCGCGGCCGTTTAAAAGAATCATGAGATGAAATTTCTTCTGTGTTTATAGAAAAGCCTGAGCCGATTTTACGTGTATTTTAAAATGATTTTCCAGCACTTTTAAAATCGACAGAAAGTTGAAAATTTGGGGTTTTGTTTCGGGACTTTTTCGTTGATCGATCTTCTAGTTACTTGCTAACATGCTAGATAGAGTTTAACTAGGCTCTGATACCACTGTAAGTCCATGCCACCTCTCCCGGTACTTTCGGGAATGCGGAATTTGGTAAAAAACGATTTTCTTAAAGATGGTAACATGGACCTAAAACCCGGATCTTGGTTAAACTTCTATCTAACATCCTAACTAAGAGTTTCTAGCTACTCGGTTAGGGGGTTATACCTAGCTTGTCTTGAACTCCTTCGTCTTCAAGCTCCGGTGGTGGTCCGATGGCTCCTTCTCGTCGTCTCCGTACGCCGAAGATAGATCCACTTGAAAGCTCCAACCTTTAGCTCCTTCTTCGTTCTTTGAAGAAACTAGTTCACTTGGTTTGCTAAACCTAGTGAACTAGAATGAGTAGAGAGGAAATAGAATGGGATTTTATCTATGGTTCTTGATTCTCAACTCATGAGACAAGAGAACCATAGATCAAGAGAGGGAGCAAGAGGTTGAGGGTGAGAGCAAAAATGGAGAGCTCAAGAACAAGAGAGAGAATGAGCAAGAAAGAAAATGAGCAAGTATTTTGTCTCTCACCCTCTCATAATCCAAAGCAATGATAACTCATCATATTAACAAAAGTCTTATGTGATGGTTAGAAGCAACCACAACCATATCATTTCATGCACTCATTTTACACAAATGAGCAAGTAAGTAAAAGTCTTTGGCATGAAATGATAACCATGGTTATCATGATGGTCAACTAGTCAAGCCTAGTCAACCGGTCAACAAGTCAACAATGGTCAACAAGTCAACAAAGTCAACAAGTCAACAAAAGTCAACAAGTCAACAACCATATCACCATAATACTTAATTAATATAATAGTTAATCACATATCATATTCTCATTAGGGTTGAGCACAAAGTCAAATAGTCAACGGTCAACTGTCAACAACCCTAATGAGAATCCGCTGCCTCTGCCTCCCTGTCAACTGTGCATACACACCCGCATCCGCGTTCCGAGGAACACGAATGCAAACTGGATAAATCCAATCCCATAAGGTACACTAGGATCTGGCTTAAACCAAAGCCCGCTAGTGTAAACTGTCCGGACACTGTACGTGCACAAGTGCACGGATGTGACCGAACCCTGTCGCAAAACCATGCGACCTGTCGCAATACCATGCGACCTCTACTCTTTTGCCTAAAGGCGAAAAGCTTTCTGTGTGGGACTCTAAAGACTCGACACTACGCTGGCAGTGGGTTTAACCACAGACCGCAAGCGGCACTAGCTGTGCGTAACGGTCCCCAGGTAATGCCGACAAGAAGACCGACGAGGCGAAACCCATCTGAACTCCTACTGAGCCTGAGTGTGACATTCTCCGTACAGTCCGGTCAGTTCGTCTGATACATCGCATGGCGGGCCTAGGGGGCGGTAAACGTCAGTCCCCCAATAGCGGTACAAGTCGTGCCGGAGCGAAGCCCAAAACACCCTGAGATAACACTGGAAACCTACCAGTATATCTCGTTTGCCCTGGCCAGGGACTACTCGTGTAATGGCTCTCCTAGACACAGCGCGATGTCAACCCCCAATACCGGGAGAGACGAATCCTGTCTAACCGTCACTGCCTCCAAGTGCTTCGGGACTGCACCCAACCACTACCTGTTTGCACGACTCCTTTGAGCCGTGGTAGGGTAGTGATCAAAGTACAGTGGGAACACACTCGAGGTGGAGTGACAGTGTCAAGTCAGCGGACTAAGCTGTACTCATGTCACCTGGGAACTGATAACTGACGATAGGTATAATACCAACTAGTCAGTTCCCGACGAGTCCTGTCCAGTGTACCCGTAACCTAACGAGCACCCGCATACTATCTCAAGTACGACGTACTGACGGCTGTGGGACAGACCGTCTCCCACACTGGGATGAGAAGCGCATGCGCTGGTCTACTCCGGAGTATCGATGCCCTGTCTCGATAGTCCTGCGACCAGGGACCTGCATAAGGATGTGCTTATAGATTACCCAGCCCCACTAGTGTGACGGCCATCACATCGCTGGTAATCAAGCAAAGATCCTAAGGGCTCTACTAATGTGTATAGGCGATATACAAAATAAACACATGTACATATTGAAGTAGAAACAAACCAAGTAGCATACTACTATTTTGAGCAAGATTGTCAATACAAGGTGAATATCCCAAGCTTCCATTAAGTAATATACATACTAGTATGATACAGTAATGGCCTCTAGGGCATATACACTAACACACAAGTGAGGCATTGGTTTGACCTTTCTACGGCTGGACCATTGGTACTATGGCATGTGATGGATGCTTTTAAACTAAGTTCAAGTGTTGGGCTATAGGGAAATTTTGAATGTTTGTTGATTCGATCGGAATGTTTAACATCGTCCAGCTTTTTCTGTAATGTGATACAATATTTGGAATCCACAAATATAGTTATGAGATAACTAATTTCAATGTTATAAATCTAGCACTTTAGTCTCAGTCGATCGATTGACACGGGATTTTGATGCGATCAAAAGTCCGTCGCAATCACGTAGCGTACGCGGATACTCGCCGGGTAAACTTAATAGATAGCCACGCCCCATAGCCCTGACCAAGTGACTGTAGGAGAACCCCATCGCCAAAAGCATCCGTTCGGGTGCTCGCTGCAGCAGTATTCCGCCTTAGTGCACTTCGTCGACGGCATCGGGGGGTGCGGCCGTCTACTAAAGTTTCCGAAGAGCATTCGATCTGGATGTCGGGAATCTTGTTGAATTACCCGACTAGATATTGAAAAGTGTTTTCGATATTGAGACTAAAATGCGAGGTTTATAATTGTTAGGCATGCGATGTCTAAGGAATTCATTTGGTTAGGCATACGATATCTAAGGTGGTTGCGGTTCCAACTGTTGTAGTTTTACACTTTCTTTTCTGCGACCATAAGTGTAATATGTGGTGTATCACCGGTTTTGTTGCTATACATCAACGATAATTGGGATACGCATATTTACTTACGTTGATGACATGTGGAGTTATGTGTTGCTTGGATATGTTATATTGGATCGTCATGTTTATGAATAGCCGGGGGTTTTATGTGAGATAAGGGTTTTTATTTTTATTCATGTAAAATTCATTATATGTAATATTCTTTTATTAGGGCACTTCCGGATTGAGGATGATGTCACCATTGTATATTATTTACTTTTCCACATTAGGATAGACACAAGGCGGGGAGCACAAGTAACCGGGTTCTAGGGTCCAGTGGAAGACCATCTCGAGGAGTCGAGACCGGGTGCCCTAACTCTAGAATTGGTAGGGTTGATTGCCGATCTCGTAAGGGTCTAGGGGTGTGGGATTGGCTATTCATCACGACCGTGGAATCCGTGTTTTAAACAGGCTTAATTTAAAACACGGAAATCCTATTATATCTAATATTTCATATGTTGTTCTTCTGCTGCGATATCTGTGATGTGATGATTTGATATGTTTAGATGAATACAGGATATAGTATATGTGATATTATATAGACGTTGCTTATGTTTTACACCCGCGCTAGCACTGCCCCGCTCTGCCGTTAGTTACCTAACCTAACGGTGCACGAGGGGACATCGGGGCGAATGCGGATGGCATAAGCGTACGTTGTATTTATCTCTGATGTTTAAGTAAACTAAAATGATGGGACTTCATTAATGAGATTAATGAAATAAAAGAAGCCTAAAGATGTTGTGGAATCGAATTTTCAAAAATAGGCAGCTCTAGTTGTTGCTTTGCATAGCGGTGTTCCTTGAAGAACACCCAGCACCTTATTCGATAAGGAAAGAACCGAGATCCCTTCACCGGGAGCGACCTCTTTAGCAATAACTGGCAGATGTTGTTAGTTATATGTATTCCTTAGAGGCCATTGTTGTACATAAGATGTATATTATAGTGGATGCTTGGATATATATAGAGAGGACTTTCTTGCTCGATATGATAGTATGCTATCTAGTTTCACTTTATCTTAACATGTTAACAAATACTGTTTTGTGATCACATGATGATAAAGCCCTTAGGATATGTACCCGACTACTAGGACTATGATACAGATCATACTAGTGGGGCCAGGGTAGTCTAAGAGTACATCCTATAACTGTTCCTAGTCGAGGGTGTATCGAGACAGGGCATCGATACTCCAGAGTAGGCTAGTGTTGGACATCAAAGATGGTGTACGGGTGCTCAGTGGAGACTGGGTACACTGAACGGACTCGCCGAGAACTCCTGGATGGTATTATACCTATCGTCAGATAGCAGTTCTCCGGCGACACTGGTATAAGTTAGTCTGTAGACCCGAGATCGTCATAGAGACTTGTGTGATTCCCACTGTGCTTGGATTTCATATTACCACATCCAAGAAGGTGTGCGAAACGGTGTTTTTTGGGTACAGTCCCGAATCACATGGAGGCAATGAGCGGTAGGAGGGATTTCGTCTCTCCCGGTATATGGAGTTGATGTTGTGCTGTGTTCGATTGGCTATAACTGGAAGTCCCTGGCCACGGCTGATATGGAGATTTACTGTTAAGTGTTATCAGTAGTTTCTCGACCCGTTATGAGCCTTACATCGACACGACTTATCGGTTACTGGGGTCTGACGTTTTACCACCCCTAGACTAGATATGCAACATATCAGACGAAGAGACCAGACTGTATGGTAGTGTTTATTGATTGGATTTGCAGGAGAATGTACAGGATTGCTTGTTGATCTTCTAATTGCTCAATACAGGGGTGACTGTTACGTTTAGCTGACCGCTTGCAGCATGTGGGTGTTTGATATGATCATCCTGTTAGTTATATGTATGCCTTAGAGGCCATTATTGTACATTGGATGTATATTGTAGTGGATGCTGGGACATATATAGGTAGGACTTTCTTGCTCGACATGATAGTACGCTATCTGGTTGCTCTTTATCTTAACATGTATATTTTCTGTCTCTCTATTACATGTTGATAAAGCCCTTAGGATGTATACTCGACTTCCAGGACTATGATGCAGATCATACTAGTGGGGCCTGGGTAGTCCATGAGTACATCCTTCAATGTTCCTAGTCGTGAGAATATCGAGACAGGGCATCGATATTCCAGAGTAGACTAGCGTATGTCTTCTCAACCCATGCGATGGGTGATGGATGTGTAAGTGCACGGCGGCGCCCCGGCCGTCAATCCGACGCCAAAAATGCGGAAGCGAAAAACTTTAATTTTGCAAACTAGCAAATCGGCACCACCGCGCACTAAAACCCGGATCGAACCATTAACTAGTCCTAGCTAACTACAAGATGTGGAATAGAGATATACCGACTGATCCGAGTCCTCCGGTCTTCTCGTCATCGTCCCGATCTCCCGCGGAATGTCCTATCTCCACCTCGTCGCCGGAAGTGCACCACATCGCCTACTTCTTTTACGGTCTCCCACCTCAATGCCGAGGCAACTCGGGCACGAAGCTGGCTAGTCGACGTGCCCAAGATTTGCTGTAGAATGTGTAGTGCTCAAGTCTCATTTTGGGGTTATGGAGTTGCCTTTTGTGGAGGAATGATACTTGGAGTTTTGGAGATTGATCTTGTGGGATTTTTGCAACATGAAATGAACCAAACTCACCCCTCCAAAACTTGGGCAGCCCCTAAAGAGGAGTGGCCGGCCACTACATATGGGAATGAGAGGAGAGGAGTGATAGAATAATCAAGAGAGAGGGAAAAAGAAATCTTGTGAAGAAATGATCACAACAAAACCCAACACTCTAACAACAACATCATCTCAAGCATGATGACTTCAAAAAGGTCAAGCCATCATGAACAAAGAAAGTCAAGGTATGGTGCACCCATCATGACACACCAATATGCAAAGACCCCCTCCATAATTGCCTATTTGCACAAATGCAAATAAGCCCTCTTCCACCAATCTTCGGCCAATGAACGATACAAAGGAAATTGGCCGAAACGGAAAGCAAACTGGTAACTCCAGAAAACTGGTCCCGTAATAAATTACAGAAAAACCCCGATACTGTGCATACACACCCGCATTTGTATTCCGACCGAAATACAAATGCAATGAGACAAAATCTACACTGTACTATACTAGGATCCGGCTTAAACCAAAGCCGGCTAGTAATATCCGTTCGATCCTGATCCGTGCAATACCGCACGTATCTGATCGAACCCTGCCATATTTCCATACGACCTCTAGTACAAACTGTCTGATCCTGATCCGTGCAATAACGCACGTATCTGATCGGACCTTGCCATATCTCCATACGGCCTCTACAGCTTTTCGCCCGAAAGCTGAGTAACTGAATGTGGGGGACTCTAAAGACTCGTCAACACCTTGGTTATGGATTTAACCACTAGCACGTCAGAGGTATAAGCCAATACGTAACGGGCTACCAGGTATTGACAAAAAGGGACGTCTGTGAGCGAACTCAGCCTGACACCCTACTGAGCCCGTCAGTGACAATATCCGTACAGTCCGGTCCGTTCGTCTATGAGCATCGCATGGTGGGCCTAGGGGGTTGGTAAAAGTCAGACCCCCAAAAGCGGTACAAGTCGTGTCGGAGTGTAGCCCAGAACACCCTGAGATACTACTGGAATACCTACCAGTAAATCTCTTGCCTTGGCCAAGGACTTTTCATGTTTTGGCTCTCCTAGACACAGCGCGACCTCACCCCCAATACCGGGAGAGACGAACCCCTGAAGATACGCTCACTGCCTCCATGTGGCTCGGGACTGTACCCAACTAAAACCTGTTTGCAGGACTCCTTTGAGCGTGGTAGGGTAGTAATCAAAGTACAGTGGGAACTCACACGAGACAAATGACGATCCCCAGGTCGATGAACTAACCTGTACACATGTCACCAGGGAACTGCTATCTGACGTCAGGTATAGGACCAACTAGCATGTTCCCGGCGAGTCCTGTCCGGTGTACTCATAACCCAATGAGCACCTGTATACATCTTAGGTGAACCAACTGACACCAGTGGCTTGTGAGACCGGCCACCGCCCCTCGTCGGGGTCTCGACTGTATACACTAGTCTACTCTGGAGTATCGATGCCTTCTCTCGAAACTCTCACGACTAGGGACCATTTAAGGATATGCTTATAGACTGCCAGCTCCCACGTATATGATCGCCCTCATACTGCTGGTGGTCAAGCAAGAATCCTAGGGGCTCTACCAACGTGTAATAGCGACTTGTAAGGTCACCTAAAGCAGTACACGATGATAAAGGTAAACCAGATAGCATACTATCATCTCGAGTAAGACTGTCCTACCGGGATAGGTCCTCCCTCAATCATTGCAATCACGTACCTGTGATCCAATAATTGACTCTGAGGGCACTATCTCCAACAATCTCCCACTTGCACTCAAGGCTAATTATTGCGATGTCGCATACTCACAGCCCGTGTGATACCGAACACCCAACTCCTCTACTTGTCAGTTTCACAAAGCTCGTTTGCGAAACTATTGCGTTCGAGGAATAGCCTCAGTGAGTGGATCCGCTTTGATGTTTCTTTCTATGTCTCTCTATATCTCAAGTTCGCAGAGAAAGCCATCTCCCGAAATGAGCAATACCTATCTTAGAATGTGTCTGGATGTCTGATGGGACCTAGCTCATAAATGAACTCCAAATCCAAACTTCTTAGACTGTATCGTCAACTGAACTTAATCAGTGTCCTGCGCCTAGCCTCCCTCAGTATTGCCTTGGACCACCTGTCCAAAATACCGCCCCTCGTCAGAAGGAAAAACTATAGCTCTGACAACCTCCTTGTCGTCCAGGTCACCTTGGAAGCCTGGAATGATAACTGTCTCCTGCATGAGGCTGTCGTTATCATATCGCTAGAACATCCACTTATGTTCTAAAACTGCTTCCGACTGTTTCTCCAAGATTGGATCAATGTCAACTTATTGCATCTAGTGCAAGAACAACATCTGGTGTGGTACATGACATCTCATGATTGACTCAATTGCCTAAGCAACTGATCTGCCAATCATGCACATCCCTCTCCCCTTTAGTCTGTAAAACACCTTTAGAGAGGGTGACTCCATCACCTGCAGGTACACTACCGTGCCAAGAGTCGTCCATTCTAAATACTCTTAGAATGCTGTCTAAGTACCCTGATTGGGAAACCACCCAAATCTAGATCTAAAGCCATAGATCTAGTAACCAGAATGTCTGATATAATGTCCAAGTCCCATGTGGAGAAACTACTGTGTGACAACCAAAGTATAACCGATTGTAGTATAGGAGTTTCTTTTCCTACTCTGTGCATGTCATCCAAATACCAGGACATCACACCCTACTACCTTCTCAGCAGATCCATCCCCTATTCTGATGAAGTCAAACCTATGACTTTCACATCAGAAATTGATGATCTATCTCCGCTACATCTGCTTTAGTCTATGAATAGAAATAAGCTACCTGTCCACCAATGCTTCCGCTGCTCCCACTGACTACGACAACCCCTTGGCAGAGTCATATAGACGTACACTTATAAAGCCAATTTAGAACGACGCTATACTCATCCTCCCGCCGGGTCTCGCAGCCTGGAACAACAGCAATGGCAAGTGTGGGTAAACAAGAACTTCCCTGTCACCGTCCTTGAGGCTACCGGAGTACCTCTCGGGTGCCTGAAGTTACCCACCTAATCTGCGGAGTGGCCAATGGAATGTCAATCCAGATTGAATCTTTAGGTTCCTTATCAAATCTTCAGTAATCGTTTGTGGTTCTGGAATTACTTCCAGTTCTACCATACTCCCACTGCTGCTTTCTGAAAAAATCCATTTTTTAATAAAACTGTGGCGAGTCTAGAACAATATCGCTATTGTTCATCCAGATGGTAGAAAGTCAACCCTCGTCAAAGCCTGGGTCAACCCACAAACAGCCATTACAGAAACGTGCCTTGAGTTGTCCAGTGTCTGGTTTTAATCATAAACCGGACAACTCCCCGTACCTTAACATCGTTAAGATATGAACTGTTCTATATCCAATATAGAAACAGAGGCACTGATTTAATTGAACCAGATTCAAATCATGCAGCTGTCTCCAGTGCATGTCAACTAAATGGAAAGTGGCCGATCAGCATTACTCAACTTAGGAATGCTTCCAATTATGAGTAACCTGAAAGAGAAGCAAGTTCTCTTTATCATTACTATCAACTGAATACCATACACAAGTATCAACATTTTCGATCACTTTGAAGAATCCCGATACTTGCTACACCTGGTTCTCTACTCTATTCAAATACCTATAACTTCTCAACAATTCGGACCCTGTGTTTCCACGAAACACCTGTCTAAAAACTAGAGAAGTCATATGTAAACCGAATATAGTACGAGGACCAACCCCTATGTCCTGATGGACCCTGGACAACATACAATACTCTGTATAAGTCCCTTGAGTCTGATAACTCATTCACTGTGTGTCGTAGGTTGAAAACTGTACTTATGGTTAAGAAGAATTACACCGTTGTTTAATACTCCTTACCTAACCATCCACTGATATAGGTAAATGTCATAGACATAATTTCAAAAAGCTATATCTCACTCTATGAAAATAGACATACAGATATATCAATTTGAAATTGGTGCATAACAGCGGATATTCAAAACCAAATATTTGCCGACCGGCAAACAGCCCAGGTGATCTCCTCAAATATCACCGATTACAACGAATCCCGATATAATGAGGATGATCACCCAATTCCCAATAACTTACTCCCACTCATCATCTGTAAAAGCATACAGATGTGAGAATCATACCTGGTAAATACATACCCTGGAGTAAGTATCTAATCGGGAAATCAGTTTTCCTTTAACAGTACACTGTGAAACTGAAACATTGAAATGTTTCGATGGGGTATCCTGGTATTCCTAGTAATGCCTCTTCCATTATCCAGATTCATAACCGTAACCGTATATCTCTTTGCCACCTCTCCAAATCCCTTTATATGTCTTTAGTCATTACCTTCTGCACACCCCTTTAGGCCAAATGGTTTTCTTCCTTCCCTACCGTTCGGCACCAGCCTATGGTTTGGAAGAAGACTATCCAATAAGCATAATGGGTGTACTGTCCTAATCCTAGGAACACTCGCAATGCGAGAGAAGGTGAAGATAAAAGACAACCGAATAAACCTTATTCCTATTTCTCCTGAACCAGAATCCATCCCCGAACTGGAACAAGTTCCTTTCGAGTTCGTATATAACCATACGATGGAGTATCCAATAAACTGTGGATCTTCGTAGTGATACGGAGTGTCCTGGAGAAATACAAAGGTGATTTAGGATTGGCGAAGGAATACTTGGTTTGGTCGTGAATAGCAGTCGCAATTTACTTTGCCCTCTTACTAATCCCTTGCTTTGTCTTAACTTAATACTTTCTGCACACCATCGTTATGCTAATTGGTTTTCTTCATTCCCTACCGTACGGCACCAGCCTATGGTTTGGAAGAAGACTATCCAATAAGCATAATGGGTGTACTGTCCTAATCCTAGGAACACTCGCAATGTGATAGAAGGTAAAAGGAAAAGACAACTGAATAATCCTTTCCGTTTTCTCCGGAACCGGAAACAATCCTCGAATAAATTCCTTCGAGTTCGTATCTAACTATACGATGGTTTTGTCCAATGGAAGTGGACGTTCGTAGTAATACGGGGTGTCCTGGAGAAAAGGGTAAAAGTAGGAGTGGCAATGGGGTCTGCAACTCTGACAATCAAAAAGCCAGTGTTTAAGAAGGTTCGGTCAACTTGGTCACTGAGTCATAGTCTTAGGGCCGGTCAATGGTCGCTGCCAGAGAGAGAGAAAAGAAACACTCAGCGTGCACTCTAACCTAGATCAGAATGGTTACCAATTTATCTAATCTGGAAACCTCCCACTGTACCGTCAAATTCTTCTCCAAACCCAAAAGAAGAATTAGTCGGGATCACCCGAGGAGTAAACCAACTCATCAGTGGGAATCGGGATCCAACTATCATCGCATGATAACGTGACGGAATCCGCTCACGCTATGACACTCCAGAAGGTATGAGCATATCTGGCAAGTTTCAGTTCTTTTGAAACTCCCGATGTGGATTTTTGCCCCATGCTCTTATGACCTTGACGAAGGTCAACAAATCATAAGTCACATGTCAAGTTCCACCCGTCATTGTCCAGGTTAATTTGAACCCACCCGCACAAGCCCTTGACGAAGGTCAACAAGGCTATACGACTGTCCCAAACCAACGCATCTATCTATGCAGCAGAAAGGTAACAAGCAGCTACCATACACTATGCCTTGACGAAGGTCAACAAACATAGCATGAATACTACGTGCTACCCGTCTGAAACGACGGAGGGCTACGAATGGTTTCTGGAGAAAACCTTTAACGTAATGAACTTGATATCGTTGAAGGAACGGATAGCTTTATAAAAATATAGTGACGAAAACCTTTGCTAAAGAGGTCACTCCCGGTGAAGGGATCTCGGCTCTTTCCCCGTAGAATGAGGTGCAGGATACTCCAACTGAATACCACGGTGCAAAGAAAAAGTAATCGGCAATAGTGAAGTTATTGCCCGGACGCAAACTTTTTGTCTAAGGGGTCACTCCCGGTGAAGGGATCTCGACCCTTGCCTCGTCGACTGAGGAGCAGGATATTCCAACTGAATACCACGATGCAAAACAAAAGTGAACGTCCTTGCAATAACAGCTTTTTGAAAAGTGTTCCAACAACATCAGATTAGGTTTATTTTAACTTGCATTGATCCAAATCAACGCGGTCCCATCAATTGATCACACCACAAAGAACGAAAATATACTGATGTACTTATATGCCATCCGCATTCGCCACTGGGTCCCGTCATTACCCGTTAGGTTAGCTAACTAACGACAGAGCGGGGACTGGACTAGCGCGGATGCAAAACATATACAACATCTACTAATATATATACCAATATATTATATTCTCTCAAGGCATGATAAAATGCAACATCACAGAAATGTACAGCATCACAGAAATAATAAGATATTTGGGATCCCCGGGTTTCACAGAGCCGCTGAAACCCGACGTTCCCCTGGTCGTGTGGATAGCCTGTGCAATGAAATCCTAGACCCCTACGGGCACGGCAAGTTACCCGCCAAAACCTGAAGCGAGGCAGCCCCCTTCAGCGACGTGAATGGACCACCCAGCACTTCACGGAATCCGGTAACTTGGGCACCCCTCCTGGGTCAACCTGTACCCCATACGAGTGCGGCGAATAGCCCGCCAATTCTAGAGTAAAGCCCCCTCCGTCTCAATGCCAGATGCGGGCTTGTTGCCCTTTAGAACCCGGCTATCCGTGCACTCCATCTTGGGGTAATCCTAGTACAGAAAGTAAAATATACATACACCGGGTACATCGACCGCAACCTAGTCATGCCCCAAAATAATAATACAAACAGGCAGTGACGGCAGTCCACAAGTCGGACGCTCGCCCCACAATATCAAATGTACATAATACAACAAAACAGTACTAGCATTGCATCCAGGCTATCCCCACGACCGATCCGCAACATCACAGCAAAATCACAGAACATCAACGTGAAAGTCACGTTCGCAAATCCGTCTAACCGAGCTACAGCAGTTAGACAGGATTTACCGATCGAGTGACATTCACGGTCGCAGATATAATGTAAATACTGTGAAATAATGTGTTTAAAATATCCGATCGATCAAATTTTAACAAGTGGGCCCCCAAGTACTACTGTAGCACATCAAGAAATTATGGGGCCAAAATTAATATTCCAGAACTCCTATTTTCATCCCAGAAAGAAACTGTAGAAATTTGATGCCGCAATCACAACATAGTGCGGCGGAACCACGGCCTAATGGGGGGTTTGGCCGCGGTTCCGCGCTCCCGTAGTGGAGTTAGTGTATCGAATTTCTACAGAACTCTTATAATTTCCAGTACATCACTTTTCTACAACCTGAAAAAATTTTCGAGCCAGAAAAAATTCAACAGAAAACTGATGTGAAGAAAACGCGAATTTTGGAATTTTGGTCGATCGGAAATGTAAACACAATAGACAAAGCTAGACTATGTTAATGGCGAGGCTCTGATACCACTGTAAGTGCACGGCGGCGCCCCGGCCGTCAATCCGACGCCAAAAATGCGGAAGCGAAAAACTTTAATTTTGCAAACTACCAAACCGGCACCACCGCGCACTAAAACCCGGATCGAACCATTAACTAGTCCTGGCTAGCTACAAGATGGGGAATAGAGATATACCGACTGATCCGAGTCCTCCGGTCTTCTCGTCATCGTCCCGATCTCCCGCGGAATGTCTTGTCTCCACCTCATCGCCGGAAGCGCACCACATCGCCTACTTCTTTTACGGGCTCCCACCTCAATGCCGAGGCAACTCGGGCACGAAGCTGGCTAGTCGACATGCCCAAGATTTGCTGTAGAATGTGTAGTGCTCAAGTCTCATTTTGGGGTTATGGAGTTGCCTTTTGTGGAGAAATGATACTTGGAGTTTTGGAGATTGATCTTGTGGGATTTTTGCAACATGAAATGAACCAAACTCACCCCTCCAAAAATTGGGCAGCCCCTAAAGAGGAGTGGCCGGCCACTACATATGGGAATGAGAGGAGAGGAGTGATAGAATAATCAAGAGAGAGGGAAAACGAAATCTTGTGAAGAAATGATCACAACAAAACCCAACACTCCAACAACAACATCATCTCAAGCATGATGACTTCAAAAAGTTCAAGCCATCATGAACAAAGAAAGTCAAGGTATGGTGCACCCATCATGACACACCAATATGCAAAGACCCCCTCCATAATTGCCTATTTGCACAAATGCAAATAAGCCCTCCTCCACCAATCTTCGGCCAATGAACGATACAAAGGAAATTGGCCGAAACGGAAAGCAAACTGGCAACTCCAGAAAACTGGTCCCGTAATAAATTACAGGAAAACCCCGATACTGTGCATACACACCCGCATTTGTATTCCGACCGAAATACAAATGCAATGAGACAAAATCTACACTGTACTATACTAGGATCCGGCTTAAACCAAAGCCGGCTAGTAATATCCGTTCGATCCTGATCCGTGCAATACCGCACGTATCTGATCGAACCCTGCCATATTTCCATACGGCCTCTAGTACAAACTGTCCGATCCTGATCCGTGCAATACCGCACGTATCTGATCGGACCTTACCATATCTCCATACGGCCTCTACAGCTTTTCGCCCGAAAGCTGAGTAATTGAATGTGGGGGACTCTAAAGACTCGTCAACACCTTGGTTGTGGATTTAACAACTAGCACGTCAAAGGTATAAGCCAATACGTAACGGGCTACCAGGTATTGACAAAAAGGGACGTCTGTGAGCGAACTCAGCCTGACACCCCACTGAGCCTGTCAGTGACAATATCCGTACAGTCCGGTCCGTTCGTCTATGAGCATCGCATGGTGGGCCTAGCGGGTTGGTAAAAGTCAGACCCCTAAAAGCGGTACAAGTCGTGTCGGAGTGTAGCCCAGAACACCCTGAGATACTACTGGAATACATACCAGCAAATCTCTTGCCTTGGCCAAGGAATTTTCATGTTCTGGCTCTCCTAGACACAGCGCGACCTCACCCCCAATACCGGGAGAGACGAACCCTGAAGATACGCTCACTGCCTCCATGTGGCTCGGGACTGTACCCAACTAAAACCTGTTTGCACGACTCCTTTGAGCGTGGTAGGGTAGTAATCAAAGTACAGTGGGAACTCACACGAGACAAATGACGATCCCCAGGTCGATGAACTAACCTGTACACATGTCACCAGGGAACTGCTATCTGACGTCAGGTATAGGACCAACTAGCATGTTCCCGGCGAGTCCTGTCCGGTGTACTCATAACCCAATGAGCACCTGTATACATCTTAGGTGAACCAACTGACACCAATGGCTTGTGAGACCGGCCACCGCCCCTCGTCGGGGTCTCGACTGTATACACTAGTCTACTCTGGAGTATCGATGCCCTGTCTCGAAACTCTCACGACTAGGGACCATTTAAGGATATGCTTATAGACTGCCAGCTCCCATGTATATGATCGCCCTCATACTGCTGGTGGTCAAGCAAGAATCCTAGGGGCTCTACCAACGTGTAATAGCGACCTGTAAGGTCACCTAAAGCAGTACACGATGATAAAGGTAAACCAGATAGTATACTATCATCTCGAGTAAGACTGTCCTACCGGGTTAGGTCCTCTCTCAATCATTGCAATCACGTACCTGTGATCCAATATTTGACTCTGAGGGCACTATCTCCAACAGGATGATCCCATATCTATTGGTGTTTGACATCAGAGATAGTATACGGGTGCTCAGTGGAGACTGGGTACACTGAACGGACTCGCCGAGAACTCCCAGATGGTATTATACCTCACGTCAGATTGCAGTTCTCCGGTGACACTGGTACAGCTTAGTCTGTTGACCCGAGATCGTCATAGAGTCTTGTGTGTCTCCCACTGTGCTTTGATTTCCACCCTACCACGGCTCTACTGAGTCGTGCAAACAGGTGGTTTTTGGGTACAGTCCCGATTCACATGGAGGCAATAAGCGATAGGAGGGGATTCGTCTCTCCCGGTATTGGGGGTTGATGTTGCGCTATGCACGACTGGCCATAACTGGAAATCCCTGGTCAGGATTGCAGTGATCTACTCGTAAGTGTTATCAGTAGTTTCACACATGTTATGGACCTTATATCGGCATGACTTATCGAGCTACTGGGGTCTGACGTTTACCACCCCTAGGCGAGATATGCGACATATCAGACGACGAGACCGGACTGTACGGTAAGTGTTACTGGTTGGATTCACAGGAAAGTGAGCGGGCTTGCTCGTCGATCTTCTGATCGCTCAATACCCGGGTGGCCGTTACGTTTAGCAGACCGCTTGCGGCTTGTGGATGCTTGATATGATCATCATCTGCTGCCGGCGTATTGACGAGTCTTTAGAGTCCTACACAGAGGTTTCCTGGCTCAAGCGAAACGAAATAGGATCGCATATGAGATATGTGCGGGACCGAGAATAATGCGTGTATGTGATACCGTATTCTATTCTTGCGATGAATGTATCGATTGGTTGTATGCGATATAACCTAGTTATCGAATCAAGGATTGATTCGATAAGCCGATACATTGGATATTAGTCGGTTATATGCGATATGACCGGATCGTTAAATCAAGTATTGATTTAATGATTTAATGCATAATTATATATTTGATATATTACTTTGCATTAACTAGTATTGGTTCATTTAAATTGGATTTTCTCACTTGAAGTACACAAGTTGTATATGTGATATACTTTTGTGCACTTGATTGTATCATGTTTGATGATACATGAAAGTTAGGGTGTATGTTTAGATTAAACTATGGTTATGCAATGGTTAGGGTTTTGATTTTATTTACTTATTCATTTATTTGTTTATTTATTCATTTTTGAAAGGTAATTAGTCATGGTGGCTTTCTTTGTTTGCTTGTTGAAGCTTCATGAAGCTTTGAACATGCCCACCATTTTTGTTTCATGCTTAACCCTAAACATTCAACCTAACCATAGTTCATTCTCTACACCTAACCATGGTTGCTATATGGTAAGTATTGATTTTATTTTCTATTTTGAATAACACTTATCATATTCTTTCTTCATCTTCTTCATCTTCAACAATGAAGAAACCTTGCAACCATTAATGGCAACTTGAGAAAAAGAATGAGAAATCCAATTCTAAAGTGAACCCACTTCCTATTTCTTCATCCTCTACCACTTGCCAAGTAGTATAGGGTGTTTTCTTCATAAGTTTCATGGCTTGGTGAAGTTGGAGATTGATCTTGTGTTGCCTTGACGTAGATCATCTTCGGCATCGAAGCCGACGACCAAGCCCGCCCATTTCTCCGATGAAGCCGACGCTAGAGCCCGGGATCCGATGATCACAGCGAGGAGACTTCATCACGAAGCTATGGAGGTGGAGGACCGGATCTACAAAGGTTGTAGCCCCTTTCCTTTAGCGTTAAATTCGTTTACTCGCATTGCATCGCCTCATTATCTAGTCAACGATCCGTATTAGGATTTGTAGGCACATGATAAATTTGAATTGGCCATGTTTGATCACTTGTAAGACCTTATTAGTGTGCCTAGGAACACTACAGTGGTATCAGAGCGTAGCTAGAGCCTTAGGCGATGCGTAGACGGAGTTAGAAGTCCGATCGAACCGAAACCCTAACTCCAAAATGCTCTCTGTACATTTTTGAAATTCGTGGAATTTTGTAAATTAAAAATGCTTAAAAAATTCAGCAGGAAATTCTAAGAATTACGGTGCAAAAATTACCTAATGATGTGTCTAAAGCGCGGCGGAACCGGGGCATTTGCATGGCTAATGCGGCGATTCCGCGGCCAGTTAGTCTCTTCAGTCAACCATTTTTGCACAGTAACTTCTTTATTTGAATGCTGAGTTTTATGGGAATTTTTAATATTTACTCAAGAGTTGAAAATTCTGGGTGGTATTGGGAGATTGTAGATTCGATCGGATTATCAAACTTTGTCTATGTGTTTTCCGGATATTTTAGAATATGTTAAAAAGTTCGACCGGATATAAATACCCACTTTTTCCCCTGCCGGGAAATTTCCAATTGTTAGATTTTTCCGTAGTTTAACGACGTTCTAACTAGTGCAAGTAACGCGATGGTCCCTCTAAAAGACAACAAACCTTAACTCGATTATGTGACCGTCTTGAACTGCCCTTTGAACCTTCGGGTTTGGGGCAGTACGGTGTGCCACATGTGAGGCGTTGGCTTGACCGTTCTACGGCTGGACCGTTGGTACCGAGGCACGAAGTGAATGTTTTTAAACTTATTTCATGTGTTGAGCTGTTTCGGGAAAACTTGGGTGTTCGATTGCTTGATCGGAAAGTTTAACATTTTCTATTTATCTGGAATATGATACAATATTTGGAATTCACAAGTAGTTATGAAATAACTGAATGAATGTTATAAACATAGCAGTTTAGTCTCACTTGATCGGTTGCCACGGAATTTTGATGTGATCAAAAGTCCGTCGCAATCACGTAGCATACACGGATACTCGCCGGGTAAACTTAATAGACAGCCTCGCCCCATAGCCCCGACCAAGTGACTGTAGGAGAACCCCGTCGCCGAAAGCATCCGTTCGGGTGCTCGCGGCAGCGGTATTCCGCCTTGGTGCACTTCGTCGACGGCGTTGGGGGTGCAGCTGCCTACTAAAGTTTGCGACGAGCATTCGATCAGAATTTTGGGAATCCTGTTGAATTGCCCGACTTGATATTGAAAAGTGTTTTCGATAATGAGACTAAAATGCGGGGTTTATAATTGTTAGGCATGCGATGTCTAAGTATTTCATTTGATTAGGCATGCGATGTCTAAAGAGATTGCGGATTCCAACTGTTGTAGTTTTACACTTTCTTTTCTGTGACCATAAGTGTAATATGTGATATCGCCGGTTTCGTTGCTATATGTCAACGACAATTGGGATACGCATGTCTACTTACGTTGATGACATGTGATGTTATGTGTTGCTGGATATGTTATATTGGATCGTCGTGTTCGAATAGCCGGGATTTTTTATGTGAGATGAGTGTTTTTCGTTTTCATTCATGTAAAAACTTGTATGTAATATTCTTTTATTGGGGCACTTCCAGGTTGCGGATGATGTCACCATTTGTATATTATTTACTTTTCTGCAGTAGGATAGACCCAAGGAGGAGGGCACAAGTAACCGGGTTCTAGGGTCCAGTGGGAGACCAACTCGAGGAGTCGAGTCCGGGTCTCCTATCCCTAGAATTGGTAGGGTTGCTTGCCGCTCTCGTAGGGGTCTAGGGGTGTGGGATTGGCTATTCATCATGACCGTGGAATCCGTGTTTTATACTGGCTCGTATTGAAAACACGGACGTCCTAGTATATCCAATATTTCATATGATATTTTCTGCTGCGTTATCTGTGATGTGATCATGTGATTTGTTCAGATAGATATAGTATATAGTATATATGATATATTATATAGACGTTGCTTATGTTTTACACCCGCGCTAGCCCTGCCTCGTTCTGGCGTTAGTTACCTAACCTAACGGCGCAGACGGGACATCGAGGCGAATGCGGATGGCATAAGCGTACGTTATATTTATCTGTGATGTTTAGGTGGACTTAAATGATGGGATATTCATTAATGAGATTAATGAAAGAAAATAAACCTAATTGATGTTGTGGAATCGAATTTCAAAATAAAAACAGGTAGCTACAGTTCTTGCTTGGCATCGCGGTGTTCCTTGTAGAACATCCTGCACCTTATTCGATGAGGAAAGGACCGAGATCCCTTCACCGGGAGTGACTCCTTTAGCAATAACTGGCAGATGCTACACATTCAGTTTGTCTTTTGATAGCTTCTATAGTTTCTGCTTTGCACGGTGATATATATGATATATCCCGCACCTCATTCGACGAGGAAAGGGCCGACGATCCCTTCACCGGGAGTGACCCCTTTAGCAAAACTAGAAAAGCTTCAAAAACACTCCATTTAAAAACCATTTGATTCCGCAACGAGATCAAGTTCAAAGCGTTAAAGGTTTTCATAAAAACCATTCGCAACCCTCCGTCATTTTAAGAAGTAGAGTACTTAGTATTCGTGCTGTGTTTGTTGACCATAGTCAAGGCACGGTGTACGGTAGCTAAGTGATGTCTTCCTACACCGCATATGATGCGATTAGTTAGGACAGTCGCGTGACTTTGTTGACCTTAGTTAAGGGTCATGTGGATGGGTCTAATTAATCACGAAATGACGGGTAGAACATGACTAGTGCTTATGATTTTTTGACCATAGTTAAGGTCATAAGTGCTAGGGGTAAAAATCTTTATCGGGAGTTTCAAGTGTTGAAATTTGCAATGAGATTGCATACCTTCTATGTGATAGTTGGATCCCGATACCCACTGCGAGTAATTGTTACTCCTGGGAGAGTTTTGCACGTTACAATTAGCCGATCAAGTAGGTGTCTAGAAAGGTGTCAACGGGGTTACGCCTCTGGGAAAACGAGGTTTATTGTAATTAGGTCCGTGCGAAGGCACGGGGAACCTCCCTCAATGTACCGACACTGGCCTGGCTGAAAGATTGGCGAACTTATAGAGTGTAATTAATCCCGGCTATTCTTTCCTTTTAAGGCTTGAAGGAAGATTTGATAAAAACAGTGGGAGCCATCCTGATTAGATAAAATATATAACCAATCTGATCTTGCAAGAGCGCACGCAGAGTGTTTTCTTCTCTCTCTCTCCAGGTAGCGACCATATCACGCCTTAATCAAGATAATAATACGGATTATTGATCGAACCCGCTTATTATACTGAGCTGGGGAACGTTGGTCCCGCTCCAACTTATAATTGTTATAAGACATAGCAGGAAATAGGGGAATACCAGAATTCCTATGCCGCCCAAACGAAAAAAGTGCATATGATGCATCACTTTCGGGTGTGTTCATTACAAAGAACTGTTTCTCAGTATCCTCTGCATCCTGGGTATTTGATACCGGATCAGGATCCCAAATATGTAATCTGTTACATAGGGCTACAAAAGGGTAGAAAACTGAGAACGGGTGATAAGTTTCATGAGACAGAAAACGGGGCAAGTGTTGCAGCCAAGTCTGTTGGTTACTGTCACCCTGTATTACCAATACATTGATTCTGAACGAATGCTATTAGATACCGAACCTGATATCCAAAATCATATCAATCTCTTTATTAGTAAAGAAATGATAAAATTTTGTATTAATGGATAATGTTTTGAACATTTCCTATATCAAAAGTTGATCGGTTCAGGCACGTTATCTAAAAGCATTGATGTTCTAAATCAAACTACAGTTCCTAGTATACAGAACACACACAAGAGGAAGAGTTCAGAAATGAACGAATCCTTCTTGAGGCATTGTAGACTAGGTCATATCAATGCGACCCGACTGGCTGAAGTTACATTTTAGATGCACATTTAAATCAGTTTGAATTTACATCTTATGGAAACTTACCAGTCATGTCACAAAGATAAGATGACCATAGCTCTGTTTATTGGAAACAGAGAAAGAGTTAGTAAACTCTTGGGACCGATACATGATGATGTATGTAAGGTCTCCTGTCTACACATGCCAGGACTGGTTCTTTATACTTCATTACGTTCTCTGATAATCTCTCAAGATTCAGACATATGTTCCTGTTGAAACACAAGTCCGAACCTTTTGAGATATTCACAGAATATAAGTTAGAAGTAGAGAACCAAAAACCGGGTATAAGTATTATATCCTATGATGAGATCAGGGAGAAGAATACTTGTGCATGGAATTCCTGGACTATTCTAAAGGAGAATGAGATTCTCTCTCTGCATTACTCCTCCGTATACACCATAGCACGATGGTATATCGGGGCCGAGCAATTGCACCCTATTCGATATGGTGCGCTCTATGATAAGTACTACTGAGTTTCCTATTTCCTTTTAGGGAGTTATGCACTTATGAAGTTGCATACCTTTTGAATAGGGTTCGATTCAAATCAGTGCCTACCACTACATATAAGATATGGTATGGGAAGAGCCCATCTCTTAAGCAAGTTATGAATTGGGATTGTTCGGCCTATGTCTAAAGAAAAATCCGGACAAGATCGAGGCAAGGTCAGTTCTGTAGAACTGGAAAGGTTCCCGCTATAAAAAACTGCAGCTGATTTGACAGAACCAGAGGATTCAATAGTCCCCGACGAACCTCAGCCTCTCCGCCGAACTAGCAGGGTTCCTCATCCGCTTGAGAGATACTTTGGTTTCTCGATGACAGTGGGTGCGAGGACTGCATCATGAGATGATGACCCAACTAGATTCGAGCAGGTCATCAAGAGTAGGGACTCTGTAAGAATGGCTGGATGCTTAGCGTTCTGAGATGGAATCCATGTACACCAGCAAAGTATGGACTTTAGCTGCTATATCTGAAGGGTTAAATCTCCATCAGGAGCAAGTATATCTTGAGAAGATTACTTGGTGTAGATGGAAAAGTTGAGACTTTCAAAGCTAGACTTGTTAAAGGTTTTTCGTCATCGACCAGGTGTAGATAATGATGAAACCTTTTCTTGGGACTATGCTTAAGTCCATCCAGATCCAACTTGCCATTGCTACATACCGTGACTACGATATCTGGTTGTTGGATGCCATGACTACTTTTCTAAATAGTGATTTAGAAGAGAACGTCTATAAGATCACAGCCAGAGGGCTTCGTAAACAGTGGGAGCAGCGGAAACGTGTGCAAGTTGCTTTACAGAATAAAGCAGGCATCGCGGAGTTGGAACGTCTGTTTTGATATGATAGTCAAAGTGTTTGACTTCATCAAAATGGTAGATGAACCTTGTATATACAAAACGGTAGTAGAGAGTAAGGTGGTTATCCTCGTATTGTACGTAGACAACATACTCTTGATAGGAAAAGAGTTTCCTATACTACACTCGGTCAATCTCCGCTTATCACAAGGATTATCCAATAGGATCAAAGTGAAACCTCCTAAATCCTGAGTTTTCATCTATGAGATAGATGTAATAGGATGCTAGATTCTCACTAGATGTAGTGAAATGGTATCAATCGATCCTGGGGAGAATCACTGGAAACGTTCCAGGGTGATAAAGACGACTGAATGTCAGTCACAGGCATTGTCTTTACCCTCGGTAAAGGGACGGTATGTTGGAAGAGTTCCAAGCTAGATACCGTGGCAAACTAGACGATAAAGGCCGGTAACATCGCTATTAAAGATACTACCAAAGAGGCAGTTTGGGTGTATATTGGTTCATGAGATGAACTAGGTTCCTACCATTGTATCACAATGGAAGTGTGGCTTCGGCCCAAGAACCCTCGTCCCATCAGTGACCCAGACATATTCTGAGGCAGCATCACCTAATCATGGAGATAGATGATCTCCAGGGTGATCGAGGTTAGGAGAGTTGACTCAGAGGACAACACGGCAGATCCACTCACAAAGGCTTTTTCCCAGAGAGAGACTTATATGGGATGGTTGAGTATGAGATACTGCAACCACTGCTACAGATAGCCCTAGTGCAAGTGGGAGATTGTTAGTTATATCTATGCCCTAGAGGCCATTACTGTACATTGGATGTATATTGTCGTGGATGCTGGGACATATATAGGTAGGACTTTCTTGCTCGACATGATAGTACGCTATCTGGTTGCTCTTTATCTTAACATGTATATTTTCTGTCTCTCTATTACATGTTGATAAAGCCCTTAGGATGTGTACTCGACTTACACGACTATGATGCAGATCATACTAGTGGGGCCTGGGTAGTCCATGAGTACATCCTTCAATGTTCCTAGTCGTAGGAATATCGAGACGGGGCATCGATATTCCAGAGTAGACTAGCGTATGTCTTCTCGATCCATGTGATGGGCGATGGATGATACCGTATCCATTGGTGTTTGACATCAGAGATGGTATACGGGCGCTCAGTGGAGACTGGGTACACTGAACGGACTCGCCGAGAACTCCCAGATGGTATTATACCTCACGTCAGATGGCAGTTCTCTCGTGACACTGGTACAGCTTAGTCTGTTGACCCGAGATCGTCATAGAGTCTTGTGTGTCTCCCACTGTGCTTTGGTTTCCACCCTACCACGGCTCTACTGAGTCGTGCAAACAGGTGGTTTTTGGGTACAGTCCCGATTCACATGGAGGCAATGAGCGATAGGAGGGGATTCGTCTCTCCCGGTATTGGGGGTTGATGTTGCGCTATGCACGACTGGCGATAACTGGAAATCCCTTGCCAGGGTTGCAGTGATCTACTGGTAAGTGTTATCAGTAGTTTCACACAAGTTATGGACCTTATATCGGCATGACTTATCGAGCTACTGGGGTCTGACGTTTACCACCCCTAGGCGAGATATGCGACATATCAGACGAACAGACCGGACTGTACGGTAAGTGTTACTGGTTGGATTCACAGGAGTGTGGGCGGGCTTGCTCGTCGATCTTCTGATCGCTCAATACCCGGATGGCCGTTACGTTTAGCAGACCGCTTGCGGCTTATGGATGCTTGATATGATCATCATCTGCTGCCGGCGTATTGACGAGTCTTTAGAGTCCTACACAGAGGTTTCCTGGCTCAAGCGAAACGAAATAGGAGCGCATATGAGATATGTGCGGGACTGAGAATAATGCGTGTATGTGATCCCGTATTCTATTCTCGCGATGAATGTATCGATTGGTTGTATGCGATATAACCTAGTTATCGAATCAAGGATTGATTCGATAAGCCGATACATTGGATATTAGTCGGTTATATGCGATATGACCGGATCGTTAAATCAAGTATTGATTTAATGATTTAATGCATAATTATATATTTGATATATTACTTTGCATTAACTCGTATTGGTTCATTTAAATTGGATTTTCTCACTTGAAGTACACAAGTTGTATATGTGATATACTTTTGTGCACTTGATTGTATCATGTTTGATGATACATGAAAGTTAGGGTGTATGTTTAGATTAAACCATGGTTATGCAATGGTTAGGGTTTTGATTTTATTTACTTATTCATTTATTTGTTTATTTATTCATTTTTGAAAGATAATTAGTCATGGTGGCTTTCTTTGTTTGCTTGTTGAAGCTTCATGAAGCTTTGAACAAGTCCACCATTTTTGTCTCATGCTTAATCCTAACCATTCAACCTAACCATAGTTCATTCTCTACACCTAACCATGGTTGCTATATGATAAGTATTGATTTTATTTTCTATTTTGAATAACACTTATCATATTCTTTCTTCATCTTCAACAATGAAGAAACCTTGCAACCATCAATGGCAACTTGAGAAAAAGAATGAGAAATCCAATTCTAAAGTGAGCCCACTTCCTATTTCTTCATCCTCTACCACTTGCCAAGTAGTATAGGGTGTTTTCTTCACAAGTTTCATGGCTTGGTGAAGTTGGAGCTTGATCTTGTGTTGCCTCGACGTAGATCATCTTCGGCATCGAAGCCGACGACCAAGCCCGCCCATTTCTCCGATGAAGCCGACGCTAGAGCCCGGGATCCGATGATCGCAGTGAGGAGACTTCATCACGGAGCTATGGAGGTGGAGGACCGGATCTACAAAGTTTGTAGCCCCTTTCCTTTAGCGTTAAATTCGTTTACTCGCATTGCATCGCCTCATTATCTAGTCAACGATCCGTATTAGGGTTTGTAGGCACATGATAAATTTGAATTGGCCATGTTTGATCACTTGTGAAACCTTATTAGTGTGCCTAGGAACCCTACACATCACCTGCTGCCGGCGTATTGACGATTCTTTAGAGTCTTACACAGAGGTTTCCTGGCTCAGGAAAAACGGAGTAAGAGCACATATGTGATATGTGCGGGACCGAGAATAATACGATATGAGATACCGTATTCTATTCTCGCGATATGAGATATCCTCCGGGTATATTTGATATGGCCGGGTCATCGGATCAAGTGTTGATTCAATGAATTGGTACATGTTATATTAGTCGGTTATATGCAATATAGCCGGATTGTCGGATCAAGAGTTGATTCGATAATTTAATGTATAATTATATATGTGATATATTATATTACGTTAACTAATATAAGCTCGCTTTATTGATTCTTTTTCTCACTGGATAATACATTGATGTATATGCGATATATGTTAATTGCATTATTTTCTTTTGTTACAAAATATATTGTATATGTGATATATAATATTGTAACAAGTTAGGGTTACAAATGCAACATAGTTGTTAAGTTTAAACAAAGTTAGGTTTTGAATTTGGGTTAGCTTTTGGGTTAGCTTTTTCATGAAGCTTCATAAAGCTTTCTTTTTTGTTTTCTAGCTTGATATTTTGTGAAGATATTTTGTTAACCCAACCCAAACCCTTAACTCTAGTTTATTCTCTACATGAGTTAAGGCCTTCATTTATTAACTCATGGCTGATTTGTAACCATAGCAATAATTCATTATTCATCACAAAAGCTTTCTTCTTCTTCTTCGTCCTTGATAAAGCTTTCTAGTTTTTTGTGATTTGATGATTTGAAGTGAGAAATTGAAAACAAAAGAGAGAAAAATTCCTACTTCATCATCCTTATCTATTCTAGCCACTTAGATTAGGGTGTTCACCTCACTAATACTTGATTAGAGAAGTGAGGGCTTGAGTTTGAGATTCTTCAAGGTAGATCATCTGCGAAAAGGAAGACTTCTTGCAAGCATGGATCATTCGACTCGTGGAGCCTCTCTTGAGTCCGGAAGTTCATGGATCGCGGCGAAGGGACTACAACTCGGAGCTTATTAAGCAAAGAAATGGACTACAAAGGTTGTAATCCCTCTCTCTTAGATGTAAAGCTGTTTACATGCATGTTAACCCTAATTCTCTAGTTAAGATCTTGGTTAGGGTTTGTTTAGCACCCCAAAATTTTTAAAGTAGCATATTTGATTCTTGCCAAAACCTTGCTAAGGTGCTATGCAAACCCAATAGTGGTATCAGAGCCAAGGTAGAGCATTAGGCGTTGTCTAGACGAAGTTAGAAGTCCGATCGAACGCCGAAATACCGAGAATTGACCCCTTGCCGGAAATTTTTTCAAATGTTGAAATTTTTCGTATTAAAAATACTCAGAAAATCATGCAGGGAATTTTATGGACCCACCTGAAGAAAGAGTCCCTAACTCGCTACAGTGACTGTGTAACCGCGGCCAAAACCTGGTTTTTTCGGCTGTTCCGCGGCGCCACAATGGAGGCTTGGGATGGGCACTTCAGCGACGGTCCATAGGTGCAGGGGCATGCTACTGGGAATTTTTATTTCTACTCAAGTGTTGAGCTCACTGGGGTATTTTGGGAATTCGTTGTGTTTGTCGAATTATCTAACTTCGCCTAGTTGTCTGTGATGTTTATGTGTTGCTGTGATATGTTATATTGGATCGTTGCGTATTGAATAGCCAGGAGTTTTATGTGAGATGAGAGTTTTCTTTTTCATTCATGTAAAATTCATTTGTGTGTAATATTCTTTTATTGGGACACTTCCGGGTTGAGGATGATGTCACCGTTGTATATTATTTACTTTTCCATATTAGGATAGACCCAAGTCGGAGAGCACAAGTAACCGGGTTCTACGGTCTAGTGGGAGGCCATTTCGAGGAGTCGAGACCGGGTCTCCTAACCCTAGAATTGGCAGTGTTGCTTTCCACTCTCGTAGGGGTCTAGGGATGTGGGTTTGGCTATTCATCGCGACTGTGGAATCCGTGTTTTATAAAGGCTCAAAATAAAATACGGATGCCCTAGTCTACCCAATATTTCATATGTTGACTTCTGCTGCAATGTTCTGAGATGAGATCATATTACTGCCTGTGATGAAGGCTTATACTATATGTTGATATATAAATACTGCTGCTTTCATTTCTTCTGTGATGCTTAGAAAGCTTAAAGGATGGGTTTTATTAATGAGATTAATAAAAGTAAAGAAACCTAAAAGATGTTGTAGAATCAAATTTTCAAAAAGGGTAGCTACAGTTTTTGCTTTGCATAACGGTATTCCATGTAGAATATCTAGCACCTTATTCGATAAGGAAAGAGATGAGATCCCTTCACCGGGAGTGACCTCCTTAGCAAAACTGGCAGATGCTACAAATTCACGGTTTAGTTTTTTATTGCTTCTATAGTTCTTGCTTTGCACAGCGAGTATTTATGAAATATCCTGCATCTTATTCGATGAGAAAAGAGCTGAGATCCCTTTACCGAGAGTGACCTCTTTAGCGAAACTAGAAAAGCCTCAAAAACACTACTTTTCAAAATCACTTGTTTCTGCAACGATATCAAGTTCATTACGCTTATGGTTTTCTGAAAAACCTGCGTAGCCTTTGTCATTTCCGATAAGTATTAATTAGTATTCGTGCTACGGTAGTTTGGCATTCGTCATGGCGTAGTGTACGGTAGCTATTTACTACTTATCTGCATCATATGATGCGATTGGATTAGAGTATTCATACGGCGTTGTTCGGCATCCGTCAAGGGTCGTGCGGGTGGGTTTAATTCAATCAAGAAATGTACAGGTTGAACTTGACTAGCGCACTATGGGTTTTTTGGCATTCGTCAAGGTCATAGCACGTTAGGGGTAAAAGCATTACCAGGAATTTCAAGTGTTGAAATTTGAAATGAGATTGCATACCTTCTATGAGATAGCATCACGACCCAAAGTTCGGCCCGTGACCGGCACTTAACCACGTAACGTCTACAGGCGTAACGCGACTAAGTAAGCCGAACCTAGAAATCAAAACCATTAAATTTAGAGTGTTACAACATTTGGTAAAAATAGTTGTAAATATTTAGAAAACTTTAATTAAATTAGTAGAAAACCTTTTTTAAGTTCAAGTGTTGTTTTTTAATAATTTTGGCAACATTTCCTTTATAAAAATTTGTCCCGAGAGTGGTAAAAGACAAGATGTAAGTAAAATGACATGGGAAATAAGCAGAGCATCACAATGATAATGTACGACTGAGTAAAAAAAAATGAAATGAAGACAGCAAGAATATAGAACTGCATAAATAAAGTCGGCTCACAATGAGCTCGACACCAGAGTACAAAATAACATAAGTCGTCCTCACAACTGTCTCTAAGTCAATACATGAAGGTAGATGGAGAGTACTAGATACATCAATAAACAACTGAAAGTAAACAGATACCGTACAAAAACCCACCTACTAGCAAAGGACTAACACGCCTCAGCAAAGGTATCTGTGTCAAAAGATGTGGTAAACAGCCAGCCGCGACTACTCCAAAGGGGCAACCTGCAAGCACTGTGGCACAACGGGGGTGAGTTGCCAACTCGTGAGTAGTAGATAACATATAAAGGTAATCGCGAGTATGCACGTACTGCGATACTCTAATCTATGCCAACAGGTAACATCTATATGATGAACTGGATGCTCAATATCATGCAACAAGTGCGATCTAATGACATCTCTATGTAATGAGCAAGATATGTGATAATCAGACATGGCGATGTAATCTAACAACCCTATATATAATGAGCAGGGTATGCGATGAAATGCAAGCATGTGTACCCTATCAGGTATGCTAGCTACAGGGTGAGATGTCAAGTACTGAATGCTGAGTATGGGAAGAAATAATGTCTACACGGAATATCAACGTGGAAAATAACCGGTGTCTATCAATACACCCAAATCCCAGTACAACTTAGGCGCCGTCATCCGCATCGGCCCTCAAATCCTGTAATCTCATAAAATCGTAAGTGCCCAACATCGACACCCAAATATCAAGAAAACTCGTGTCCAGCATCGACACGCAAAACCTCATATCTTGGGCATCCGTCGGTCCGGGTCAGCCCACGGGTTCTGTCTGCTGTATCGGCCCTCGGCCCCGGCAGTACGAGTCATCCCGTATCCATCTCTCGACTCTGGTCAGTATCCTCCGGATAACCGCCAGGTCTAACCAATCACCGGTAGATAGTAGTCCCTCTGCCAGGCTCACCGTCTACTGCACAGCGATCCGTTCTCGCCCCGAGGTACCATACCGGGTCCACCATGTACCCGCAATCGGCCCCGTCCAGCTCCTCGACTCGAGTTCACATGTATCGCTCTAGCACCGAGAAAACACATGGTGGACGCACTGAAATATCATATCAAGGGAAACCGGGTTTTTAAACGGTGCGTATTTTCTTAAAATAGTACTCCGGTTCCCAAATCCAGAAATCACATAAATCAATCTAATGCGTAAATCCATGCCATGCGCCACATGACACTAAGGGTAAGAGAAAGGGAAAACCGCTCTTTTTAAAAGATCCAGTTTGGAAAATATCATATGCGGTCCCTTAATTTTCAAATCAAGTCAATATCATCCATGTATGTAACATATGAATATGCGTATGGGTATGGATGTGCGAAAGATAAGTATGCTATGTGAATGTAGCAATGTACATGTGCGCTAATGTGTACATATGATGTATATGTGTCCAAGTATGAGTAGATGATATATGTGGCACAAGCATGAATCTGTGATGTATCTGTGCCAAGCATGAATGTATGCGACGTATAAGGCACAAGTATGAACAGGTGATGTATGTGTGCCCAAGTCTGAATATATGCAGTGTAGGGGCACAAGGGTAAACATATCAAGGTATATATGTATATGCTCTATGACGAAATATAATGGTGCAAATGCACAGGTAGTGAGATATCAATGAAGGTATGCACAATCGTAAGTATATAGTGTACATGATATGAATATAACATATGCTGATATATGGCAAGTCATGATAACATCAATAAAACGGAATCAATATAATAAATGATTTCTAGCTATCCTATACTGTGAGTGTCATGGCAATCACTAACGGTGTGAGTATAGCATATGAATCGTGCTCGTGCAACTGGTACCGCTAGTGACAGTGCAGTGTTCTATACTACCAGTTCTATATATAACAAAAGGTATGCTACTCTAGTATGTCTACATGAACACATAAGACTAAATATCCTATTACGCCCTGACCCTTTACACCATACGGGCGATTTCCCCGTATATGTTAAATCTACTCACCTGGTCGCATGCTAAGTATAGCCGACCACCTGTTTCCCTTTCCTGGCGGCGTCTGACGTACCCGCCTGCGAACCTGGAATTTACACAGAACCTAAATATAATCAAAAATCTCGCCAAAACGCGATATCAAAACAAAGCGAGAAACTCGTGTCACGAATTAACGCGCATGTGTGCGATATGCTGAAACGTACGTGTATGTGCCTAACGCTTAACCCGACACGCCGCGATACGCTGAATCATAGAATTCATTCGCGTATCACGCAAACTGAAACACCAGAAAACGATATACTGTCCCCGATTTTACCCAGATCAAAATATTATAAAACTATATATACCAGGGACCTACAAAATATAGCAGACACCTGTAGCAAAAACCCTAGGACCTATCTCCCTAGTCTGGCCGCAATTTACGGCCAGAATGAATTTTCTGGCGGCCAGGGTTTGGGTAGGGGGGTCGGGCACTGGTGGTGTGATCAGGGCATCTCCGGTAGGCTACAGTCCACTCAAATTCATCCTGAACTCACTGGGTTTAAAGCAGATTTTAAAAAGTCTAATTTAACTCAAAACAGCAAGTTTTGCAATAATTTGAAAACTCAGGGTATTTTGGTGTAATCTGGGATTTTCCTACGTTAACTTGGCCCTAACAATACCTAATCAGGGTAGTCTAACTAATACTAACATCATTTAACACAAATCCATATAAATCACCAAAATCGTATAATTATCGCTAAAAAGATATGCGTGCGTAAAACTAACGCGCGTGCACACGACACGTTGCGACGTGTGCGAACTTACCAGAGCCAGCTTTGACGCGCTGTGTCGCGCAGCGCGCTACTGAACCACGCGGATTACGCGCGTGTTGCACAAGTTCTAAAAGCATCGAAAACTCGTTTATAGCTCCAGTTTTTGTCTCTGGGCCAAACTTAAAAAGTTACAGATACCAAAACCCTAAGCTACCCAGATGAACCACACAACCAAAAACCCAACACCCTAGCCCCTGTTCTGGCCGCAATTTGCGGCCAGAAGGAATAAACCGGCGGCCTTAATTTTGAGGTGGGTCCCCGTGCTCTGCGTGTGTGTGTCTGCTAAGGTCACTGTGCTACAGTCTTCATAATCTTATGATTAAAGGTTCGGGTCAACAGCAGATTTAACAGAGGCTATAAAATCGCTAAAATCGCTAATTTACGCCAAGTCGGACAAATCGGGTATTCCGGTGAAATCTGGGATAAATCTTGGGTAATTTGGACTTAACAGCATCTAATGAGACTACTCTAGCCATCACAACCATAACTTGGCTTTATCTCACTAAAATTGCTAAAACTAGCACTTAACTACAAGTTATGAACACTAATTACACTATCGACGAAAACTTAGCAATAAGGAGTTGAATTGAGGGGTTATACCTCTAGAAATCCCAAATGAAGGGGAAGAGAAGAAGGGGGAGGAAGTTGTGCTGCTGGATTGCTGCTGCTAAAGCTCCAAGTGCTCAATGTTTTGGCTGAATTGCTGATCTGCTCACTGCTGATGCTGCTGCCCCAGGCTACTGCTGCTTCTGTTCTTTTTTCTGAAGCAGAAACCAAAGTTTTTGGTGTGGAGTTGCTACTGTAGCAGCTGAGGAAAAGTTTGTGTGTGGGTTGTTGTTGTGTAGGGTTGTGTATAAGATGGTGTGGGGGTGTGTGAGTGATTATGAAGTGGGCTGTTGTTGCAGCTGATGTTGCTGTTTGGTGCTGAAGCTAAGGCTGTTTTGTGATGTATTGGGGGCTGAAAAGTGCTGAAATTGGGCTGACGTGTGTGTGTGAGAGAGGTGTGAGTGTGAGGGAGAGGGTGAGATGGGAGGGAGTGAAAGATAGTGTGAGGAGACATGCATAAAGGTTTGAGGAGATGGTTGGATGGTGACCAAACCTTGGAGCCACCATTCTCTCTCTCTCATTTAATGTTAGCATGCAACCATCATGACCTCTCTTCTCACACAAGAGCTAGCATGATAACCATCACATCTCTCTCTTTCTCACAACAAGTCAACCCTAAACCTTAATCACCCTCAATTAAACTAATTAGCTCAAAAACCACTCAATTATCTTAACCAAGGGCCTAACCCACCATGGTTGGCTAAACATGGTTAACCCACCATGCACACCCAAACTAGGTCACCCTAAGCTCAACCCTAGTTAACGTGCACAAGTGTGTGCGGTCGGGATAAAATTCTACCAAAATAACCGTAAAACCAGATAAATTACTAGAAACCCATTTTGGTAAACTTTTTACCAAAAACCCCACATTAACACACAATTACCACTAACCCTAAACTCAGGTGTTACAGATAGTTGGATCCCGATACCCACTGCGAGTAAGAGTTACTCCTGGGAGAATTATACACAGGACAATTAGCCGATCAAGTAGGTGTCTAGAAAGGTGTTAACGGGGTTATACCTCTGGGAAAACGAGATTTATTTTAATTAGATCCATGCGAAAGCACGGGGAACCTCCCTCAATGTACCAACACTGATCTGGTTGAAAGATTGACGAAATTGTAGGGTGTAATTAATCCCGGCTAATCTTAGCTTTTAGGGTTTGAAGGAGGATTTAATTAAAGCAGTGGGAGCCATCCTGATTAGATAAGATAATAACCAATCTAATCTTGCAAGAGCGCTTGCTAAAGTATTTTCTTCTCTCTCTCCTCACGTAGCGACCATGTCAGGCCTTAATCAAGATAATAATATAGATGTATTGACTGAACCCGCTTGTTAAACTGAGCAGGTGAACGTTGGTCCCGCTCCCAGTTATAATTGTTATAAATTCAAGCAGGGAATAGAAGAATATCTGGATTCTCATGCCGCCCAAACGAATAATAAACATGTCGATATATCTTCTTCGGATGTGTTAGTTACCGAGAACTGTTTCTCAGTTCACTCTACGTCCTGGGCATTAGATACCGGATCAGGATCCCACATATGCAGTATATTGCATGGGCTAAAGAAAGGTAGATGACTGGGAATGGGTGATCATTCCGTAAGAGTAGGGAATGGTGCAAATGTTGCACCCAAAGCAGTTGCCGAATATCACCTTGTATTACCAAGTGGTAATACATTGATTCTGAACGAATGCTATTATATACCGAACATGATATGCTATATTATATCAGTTTGTTTATTAAGTAAAGAAGGATATAATTTTGTAATACAGGATAAAGTTATGAATATCTTCCTAAATCAAAAGTTGATTGGATCATACTCGTTACATAATGGCATATACGTTCTAAAATCAAAACACAGTTCTTAATATATAGAACACACAAGAGGAAAAGTTCAGAAATGAACGAATCCTTCTTGTGGCATTGTAGACATGGTCATATCAATGCGGCACGACTTGCTAAGTTACATAAAGATGGTTGTTTAAATGCGTTCGAATTATCATCTTATGAAACTTGCCATTCATGTCTCAAAGGCAAAATGACCAAAACTCTGTTTGATGGACACGGAGAAAGAGTTACAGAACTCTTGGGACTGATACATAGTGATGTATGCGGTCGCATGTCTACACATGCCTGGAATGGTTCCTCATACTTCATTACATTCACTGACGATCTCTCAAGTTACGGACATGTGTTCCTGTTGAAACACAAGTCTGAAGATTTTGAGAAATTCAGAGAATATAAGAACGAAGTAGTGAACCAAATGGGTAGAAGTATTAAAATCCTTCGATCTGATCGAGGAGGAGAATATTTGAGCAATGAGTTCCTCGATTATCTGAAAGGGAATGGGATTCTCTCTCAGCTTACTCCTCCCTATACACCACAGCACAACGGTGTATCGGAGAGGAGGATTCGCACCCTATTAGATATGATACGCTCTATGATGAGCACTGCTGAGTTACCTATTTCCTTTTGGGGGTATGCGCTTGAGACGTCCATATACCTATTGAATAGAGTTCCAACCAAATCAGTGCTTACCACTCCATATGAGATATGGGAGGGGAAGAGACCATGTCTCAATTTCGTTAAGATATGGGGTTGCCCGGCCTATGTTAAAAGGCAAAATCCGGACAAGCTCGAGGCAAGATCGTTTTTGTGCAAGTTTGTAGGATATCCCAAGCATTCATGAGGACATATCTTCTACCACCCTGAGGAACAAAAGTTATTTGTTGCTCAGCATGCCACCTTTTTAGAAAAGAAATTTCTTGCAAAGTAAATTAGTGGCAAGGAGGTAGAACTGGAAGAAGTTCCAGTTACACAAACTGAAATAGAAGATTTGGTAGAACCAGAGAATTCAGTAGTTCCCAACGAACCCCAGCCTCTCCGCCGATCTAGTAGGGTTCCTCAGCCACCTGAGAGATACTACGGTTTTCTCATTGATAGTGGGAGCGAGGATTGCATCATGGAAGATGATGACCCGACTATTTTCGAGCAGGCCATCACGAGTGGTGACACTGTAAAATGGCTGGATGCAATGCGATTTGAGATTGAATCCATGTACACCAACAAAGTATGGACTTTGGAAATTGCTCCTGAAGGGGTAAACCCATTGGGAGCAAATGGATCTTTAAGAAGAAACTTAGTGTATATGGAAAAGTTGAGACTTATAAAGCTAGACTTGTTGCAAAGGGTTTTCGTCAACGACCAGGTGTGGATTATGACGAAACCTTTTCTCAAGTGGCTTTGCTTAAGTCCATCCGGATCTTACTTGCCATTGCTGCATACCATGACTACGAAATCTGGCAAATGGATGTTAAGACCGCCTTTCTAAATGGTAATTTAGAGGAGTGCGTGTACATGACTTAGCTAGAGGGCTTCGTAGACAGTGGGAGCAGCGGAAAGGTGTGCAAGCTGCTTAAATCTATATATGGGTTAAAGCAGGCATTGCGGAGTTGGAACATCTGTTTTGATGTTGTAGTCAAAGAGTTTGACTTCATCAAAAACATAGATGAACCTTGTATATACAAGAAGGTGGTAGAGAGTAAGGTTGTCTTACTCGTATTGTACGTGGATGACATACTCTTGATAGGAAATGATATTCCTATGCTGCACTCGGTTAAGCTTTTCTTATCACATAGATTCTCAATGAAAGATCTAGGTGATGCCTCCTGCATTTTGGGAATTAAGATCTATAGAGATAGATCTAGGCGGAAACTGGGATTGTCCCAATCCAGGTACATTGACACCATACTAAAGAGATTTAGTATGGAAGAATCCAAGCGTAGGAATTTACCAACGATCTCTAGACTAACTCTCTCCAAAGAGATGTCTCCCAAGACTGATTTGGAAAGAGCTCGCATGCAAGGCATACCCTATACTTTGGCAGTAGGCTCTATCATGTACGTGATGCTATGTACCAGACCCGATGTAGCATACTCACTATGTGTAGTAAGTAGGTATCAAGCAGATCCTGGAGAGAATCACTGGACAGTTGTGAAGAACATTCTCAAGTACTTGAGAAGGACTAAAGAGATGTTCTTGGTGTATGGTAACAGAGAACTCCAGGTGGAGTCCTTTACCGATTCGAGCTTCCAAAGAGATAAGGACGACTCTAAGTCGCACTCGGGTTTTGTCTTTACCCTCAATGGAGGGGCGGTTTGTTGGAAGAGTTCCAAACAGGAAACCGTGGCAGACTCGACGATGGAAGCTGAATACATCGCTGCCAACGATGCTGCCAAAGAGGCTGTCTGGATAAAGAAGTTCATCACTGAACTTGGTGTGGTTCCGTCCATTGAGTATCCAATAACTCTGTATTGTGATAACAATGGAGCTGTGGCTTTGGCCAAGGAACCCAGGTCCCATCAGAAGACAAGACATATTCTGAGGCGGTATCACCTGGTCCGGGAGATAGTTGATCGCCGGGAGATCGAGGTCAAGAGAGTTGATATGAAGGACAACACTGCGGATCCACTCACAAAGGCCATTCCTCAGATACAATTTGAGAAACTCTTCGGAAAGTTGGGTATGAGATACTACAACAGCTGGCCTTAGGGTAAGTGGGAGATTGTTAGTTATATGTATGCCCTATAGGCCATTGTTGTACATATGATGAATATTATAGTGGATGCTTGGATATATATAGAGAGGACTTTCTTGCTCGATATAATAGTATGCTATCTGGTTTCACTTTATCTTAACATGTTAACAAATACTGTTTTGTGATCACGTGTTGATAAAGCCCTTAGGATATGTACTCGTCTACTAGGACTATGATACAGATCATACTAGTTAGGCCAGGGTAGTCTACGAGTACATCCTATAACTGTTCCTAGTCGAGGGTGTATCGAGACAGGGCATCGATACTCCAGAGTAGGATAGCGTATACGCATCTTGACCCATATGATGGGCGATGGATGATCCCATATCCATTGGTGTTGGACATCAAAGATGGTGTACGGGTGCTCAGTGGAGACTGGGTACACTGAACGGACTAGCCGAGAACTCCTGGATGGTATTATACCTATCGTCAGATAGCAGTTCTCCGGTGACACTGGTATAGGTTAGTCTGTAGACCCGAGATCGTCATAGAGTCTTGTGTGATTCTCATTGTGCTTTGATTTCCATCTTACCACGTCCAAGAGGGCGTGCAAAATAGTGGCTTTTGGGTACAGTCCTGAATCAGATGGAGGCAATGAGCTATAGGAGGGGTTTCGTCTCTCCCGGTATAGAGAGTTGATATTTTGCTGTGTTCGATTGGCTATAACTGGAAATCCCTGGCTAGGGCTTATATGGAGATTTACTGGTAAGTGTTATCAGTAGTTTCTCGACCCATTATGAGCCTTACAACGACACGACTTATCGGTTACTGGGGTCTGACGTTTTACCACCCCTAGACTAGATATGCAACATATCGGATGAAGTGACCGGACTGTATGGTAGTGTTTACTAATTAGATTTGCAGGAGAATGTACAGGCTTGCTTGTTGATCTTTTGATTGCTCAATACACGGGTGGCTGTTACGTTTAGCTGACCGCTTGTAGCTTGTGGGTGTTTGATATGATCATCACATGCTGCCGGCGTATTGACGATTCTTTAGAGTCCTACACAGAGGTTTCCTGGCTCAGGCAAAACGGAGTAGGAGCACATATGTGATATGTGTGGGACCGAGAATAATACGATATGAGATACCGTATTCTATTCTCACGATATGAGATCGGCCGGGTATATTTGATATGGCCGGTTCATCGGATCAAGTGTTGATTCGATGAATTGGTACATGTTATATTAGTCGGTTATATGCAATATAGCCGGATTGTCGGATCAAGAGTTGATTCGATAATTTAATGTATAATTATATATGTGATATATTACATTACGTTAACTAATATAAGCTCGCTTTATTGATTTATTTTCTCACTGGATAATACATTGATGTATATGCGATATATGTTAATTGTATTATTTTCTTTTGTTACAAAATATAATGTATATGTGATATATAATATTGTAACAAGTTAGGGTTACAAATGCAACATGGTTGTTAAGTTTAAACAAAGTTAGGTTTTGGATTTGGGTTAGCTTTTTCATGAAGTTTCATGAAGCTTTCCTTTTTGTTTTCTAGCTTGATATTTTGTGAAGATATTTTGTTAACCCAACCCAAACACTTAACTCTAGTTTATTCTCTACATGAGTTAAGACCTTCATTTATTAACTCATGGTTGATTTGTAACCATAGCAATAATTCATTATTAATCACAAAAGCTTTCTTCTTCTTCTTCTTCCTTGAAAAAGTTTTCTAGCTTTTTCTGATTTGATGATTTAAAGTGAGAAATTGAAAACAAAAGAGAGCAAAATTCCTACTTCATCATCTTCATCTATTCTAGCCACTTAGATTAGGGTGTTCACTTCACTAATACTTGATTAGAGAAGTGAGGGCTTGAGTTTGAGATTCTTCAAGGTAGATCATCTTCGAAAAGGAAGACTTCTAGCAAGAATGGATCATTCGACTTGTGGAGCCTCTCTTGAGTCTGGAAGTTCATGGATCGAGGCGAAAGGACTACTACTCGGAGCTTCTGAAGGGAAGGAACGGACTATAAAGGTTGTAATCCATCTCGCTTAGATTTAAAGTTGTTTACATGCATGTTAGCCCTAATTCTCTAGTTAAGATCTTGGTTAAGGTTTATTTAGCACCCCAAAAATTTTAAATTAGCATGTTTGATGCTAGCCAAAACCTTGCTAAGGTGCTATGCTAACCCAACAGATTCTACAACCCTCGGTTTTGTCTTTTGATTGTTTTTCTAGTTCTTACTTTGCATAGTGGTATTTTGAATATCATGCACCTCATTCGACGAGGAAAGAGCCGAGATCCCTTCACCGGGAGTGACCTCTTTAGCGAAACTAGCAAAGGCCTAAAAAACACTCCATATAAATCATTTGATTCTACAACGATATCAAGTTCATTACGCAAAGAGTTTTCATAAAAACCTGTCATTGCCCTCCATCATTTCAGATAAGTACTTCATAGTATTCGTGCTGCGTTTGTTGACCTTGTCAAGGCGTAGTGTGCGGTAGCTATTTATGCTTATCTGCAAAAGCATATGATGTGATTGAGTTAGGGTAGTCATGTGACTTTGTTGACCTTGTCAAGGGTCATACGGGTGGGTTTAATTCAATTGGGAAATGACGGGTTGAACTTGACTTGCAGTGTATGGTTTGTTGATCTTGTCAAGGTCATAGATCGCTCGGGGTAAAATATTATTTGGAATTTCAAGTGTTGAAATTTGCAATGAGATTGCATACCTTCTATGAAATAGTTGGATCCCGATACCCACTGCGAGTAAGAGTTACTTCTGGAAGAGTTTTACACATTACAATTAGCCGATCAAGTAAGCGTCTAGAAAGGTGTCAACGGGGTTACGCCCCTAGGAAAACGAGATTTATTTTAATTAGGTCCGTACGAAAGCACGGAGAACTTCCCTCAAAGTACCGGCACTGGCCTGGCTGAAAGATTGGTGAACTTATAGGGTCTAATTAATTCCGGCTAGTCTTTCCGTTTAGGGTTTGAAGGAAGATTTGACTAAAACAGTGTGAGCCATCCTGATTAGATAAATAAATAACAAATCGAATCTTGCAAGAGCATACGCCGAGTGTTTTCTTCTCTCTCTCTCCAGGTAGCGACCATGTCACGCCTTAATCAAGCTAATAATACGGATCTATTGACCGAACTCACTTGTTATACTATGCTATGGAACGTTGGTCCCGCTCCAACTTATAATTGTTATAAGACCAAGCAGGAAATAGGGGATTACCAGAATTCCCGTGCCGCCCAAACGAAGAAAGTACATGATGATGCATCTTCTTCGGGTGTGTTCATTACAGAGAACTGTTTCTCAGTATCCTTTACGTCCTGGGTATAAGATACCGGATTAGGATCCCGCATATGTAATCTGTTACATGGGCTACAGACAGGTAGAGAACTGAGAAAGGGTGATAAGTTTTAAGAGTTAAAAGTGTGCAAGTGTTGCACCCAAGTTTGTTGGCAGTTATCACCCTGTATTACAAAAATACATTGATTCTGAATGAATGTTATTAGATACCGAACCTTATATACAACATTATATCAGTCTCTTTATTTAGTAAAGAAGGATATAATTTTGTATTGTTGGACAATGTTTTGAACATTTCCTACATCAAGGGTTGATCGGTTCACGCACGTTTCTAAAAGCATAGATATTCTAAATCAAACCACACTTCTTAACGTACAGAACACACACAAGAGGAAGAGTTCAGAAATGAACAAATCCTTTTTGAGGCATTGTAGACTAGGTCATATCAATGCGATCCGACTAGCTAAGTTACATAAAGAAGCGTTTTTAAATCTGTTTAGATTTACATCTTGTGAAACTTGCCATTCATGTCTCAAAGATAAACATAACAATAACTCCGTTTATTAGAAACAGAGAAAGAGTTAGTGAACTCTTGGGACTGATACATGATGATGTATGGACGTCCCCTGTCTACAGATGCCAAGACCGGATTTTTGTACTTCATTACATTCACTGATGATCTCTCAAGATTCGAACATATGTTCCTGTTAAAACACAAGTGTGAAAATTTTGAGAAATTCAATGAATATAAGTTAGAAGTAGAGAACCAAAGTGGGTATAAGTATTATGTCCTTTGATGAGATCAGGGACGAGAATACTTGAGCACGGAATTTTTGGACTATTCTAAAGGAGAATGAGATTCTTTCTCAGCATTACTCCTCCGAATGCACCACAGCACGTCGGTGCATCGGGGCGGGGCAATCGCACCCTATGTGATATGGTGTGCTCTATGATGAGTACTACTGAGTTACCTATTTCCTTTTAGGGGTTATGCACTTGAGAACCTGCATACCTATTGAATAGGATTCTAATCAAATCAGGTGCATACCACTCCATATATGATATAGAATGGGAAGAGCCCATGTCTTAAGGATGTTAAGATTTGGGTTGTCCGGCCTATGTCAAAAGCAAAATCCGGACAAACTCGATGCAAAGTCAGTTCTGTGGAAGTTTGTTGGATATCCCAAGCATTCGCAAGGGAATATCTTCTACCATACTGAGGAGCAAAAGGAGTTTTATTTCTCAACATGCCACCTCTTGGAAAGGGAATTTCTTGTGAAGAAATTAGTGGTTATGAGGTAGAACTGGAAGGAGTTCCGGCTATACAAACTGCAGCTGATGATTTGGTAGAACCAGAAGATTCAATAATTCCCAACAAACCTCAGGCTCTCCGCCGATTTGGTAGGGTTCCTCATCCACCTGAGAGATTCTTCGGTTTCTCTATGACAGTTGGAGTGAGGATTGCATCATAAGATGATGACCCAACTAGTTTCGAGCAGGCCATCAAGAGTGGTGACTCTGTGTGAACGACTGGATGCTATGCAATCTGAGATGGAATCTATATACACCAACAAAGCATGGACTTTGGGTGCTTTATCTGAAGGGTTAAATCCCTATCAGGAGCAAGTATATCTTGAGAAGATTACTAGGTGTACATGGAAAAGTTGAGACTTTCAAAGCTAAGACTGATTGCAAAAGGTTCTCATCATCTACGAGGTGTGGTTTATGATGAAACCTTTTCTAATGCCTATGCTTAAGTCCATCCGGATCCTACTTGCCATTGCTACATGCCATGACTACGATATCTGGCGGTTGGGTGTCAGGACTGCTTTTCTAAATAGTGATTTAGAAGAGAGCGTCTATAAGAACACAGCCATAGGGCTTCATAGACAGTGGGAGCAGCGGAAACGTGTGCTAGTTGTTTTAAGGGATAAATCAGGCATCGCGGAGTTGGAACGTCAGTTTTGATGTGATAGTCAAAGAGTTTAACTTCATCAAAATGGTAGATAGACCTAGTATATACAAAAAGTTAGTAAGGAGTATGGTGGTGATCCTCGTATAGAACGTGGATGACATACTCTTGATTGGGAAGGAGTTTCCTATGTTACGCTCGGTCAATCTCCTCGTATCACAAGGATTATCCATATAGGATCAATGTGATACCTCCTAAATCCTGGGTTTTGGATCAATGAGATAGATCTAATTGGATCTTAGGATTCTCACTAGGTGTAATGAGATGGTATCAATCGATCCTGGGGAGAATCACTGGAAAGCTTCCAGGGTGGTAAGGTCGACTGAATGTCAGTCACAGGCATTGTTTTTGCCCTTAATGGAGGGACGGTATGTTGGAAGAGTTCCAAGCTAGATACCATGGCAGACTAGAGGATTAAAGGCAAGATACATCGTTACCAAAGATGCTACCAAAGAGGCAGTCAGGACATAAATAAGTTCATGAGATGAACTTCGTTCCTACTATTGTGTGACAATGGAGTTGTGGCTTATGCTTAGGAACCACCGTTCCATCAGAGATCCAAACATATTCTTGGGCAGTATCACCTGATCATGGAGATGGTTGATCTCCAGGGTGATCGAGGTTAGGAGAGTAGATACAGAGGACAACAGCGTGGATCCACTCACAAAGGCATATTTCCCAGTAGAGACTTTTATGGGATGGTTGAGTATGAGATACTTCAACCACAGATGATTGTTGGGTATGAGATACTATAACAGATAGCCCTAGTGCAAGTGGGAGATTGTTAGTGATATGTATGCCCTAGAGGCCATTACTGTACATATAATGTATATTGTAGTGGATACTTGGACATATATAGTGAGGACTTTCTTGCTCGACAAGATAGTATGCTATCTGGTTCCTCTTTATCTTAACATGTACTTTGATTGTCTCTATGTTACATGTTGATAAAGCCCTTAGGATGAATACTTGACTACCAGGACTTTGATGCAGATCATACTAGTGGGGACAGTGTAGTCGCTAAGTACATCCTTCAAATATTCCTAGTCGTAGGTGTATCGAGACAGGGCATCGATATACCAGAGTAGACTAGCGTATGCTTCTCGACCCATATAGATGGGCGATGGATGATCCCATATCCATTGGTGTTTGACATCAGAGATAGTATACGGGTGCTCAGTGGAGACTGGGTACACTGGACGGACTCGCCAAGAACTCCCAGATGGTATTATACCTCACGTCAGATGGCAGTTCTCTGGTGACACTAGCACAGGTAAGTCTGTAGACCTGAGATCGTCATAGAGTCTTTTGTGATTCCTACTGTGCTTTGATTTCCACCTTACCACGTTCAAGAGAACGTGTAAAACGGTGGCTTTTGGGTACAGTCCTGAATCACATGGAGGCAATGAGCGATAGGAGGGGTTTCGTCTCTCCCGGTATTGGGAGTTGATGTTGCGCAGCGTTCGATTGGCCATAACTGGAAATCCTTGGCCCGGATTGCTGAGATTTACTGGTAAATGTTATCAGTAGTTTCTCGAACTGTTATGGACCTCACATCGACATGACTTATCGGTTACTGGGGTCTGACGTTTACCACTCCTAGACTGGATATGCGACATATCAGACGAAGAGACCGGACTGTACGGGAGTTTTACTGGTTGGATTCGCAGGAGAATGTCGAGGCTTGCTTGTTGATCTTCTGATCGCTCAATACCTGGGTAGCTGTTACGTTTAGCTGACCGCTTGCATCTTATGGGTGTTTGATATGATCATCTCCTACTGCCGGCGTATTGACGATTCTTTAGAGTCCTACACAGAGATTTCCTGGCTCAAGCAAAACGGAGTAGGAGCACATATGTGATATGTGTGGGACCGAGAATAATACGTGTATGTGATACCGTATTCGATTCTCACGATATGTGATATCGGCTGGGTATATGTGATATAGCCGGGTCATTGGATCAAGTGTTGATTCGATGAACTGATACATTTTATATTAGTCGGTTATTTATGAAATAGCTGGATTATCGGATCAAGTGTTGATTCGATAATTTAATGTATAATTATATATTTGATATATTACATTACATTAACTAATATAAGCTCACTTAAAGATTTTTTTTCTCACTTGATAATACATTGATGTATATGTGATATATGTTAATTATATTATTTTCTTTTGTTACAAAATATTGTATATGCGATATATAATCATGTTAGGGTTACAAATGCAACTAGGGTTTAAACCATGTTAGGGTTTTAAACATGGGTTAACATTTTATTATGGATTAATTCATTTTGGATGGATAATGTTTTGGATGAGCTTTGAGGAAGCTTCATGACACTTTGATAAAGTCCACCCTCTTTGTTTTATCCTTGATATTTGCTAACCCAACTTTAACCCTAGCCTATGGTTCAATCTCTACATGAGTTAGCCATGACACATATTAAACCATGGTTGCATTTCTAAGCTCAACAATAATTCATTCATCACGTTCTTCTTCATCTTCTTCAAGCTCACAATAGCTTGCTTGATTTTTTATTTGTGATGATTTAAAGTTAGAAATTGAAAACAAAAGAGAGCAAAATTCCTACTTCATCATCCTTATCTATTCTAGCCACTTAGATTAGGGTGTTTGCTTTACTAATACTTGATTAGTAAAGCAATGATCGCAGCTAAGGGACCTCAACACAGAGCTTATGAAGCAAAAGAACGGACTACAAAGGTTGTAATCCCTAACTCTTAGATGTTAATGTATTTAACATGCATCTATTGTTTGATTCTCTAGTTAAAGTTCCTATGTTTAGGGTTATCTATAATGGCAAAATTTGAAATTGGCATGTGTGATGCCACCCGAATCCTTGCTGCCGTTGTAGGTATCCCAACATTTCGGACATATGTTCCTGTTGAAACACATGTCTGAAGCTTTTGAGAAATTCAAAGAATATAAGTTAGAAGTAGAGAACAAAAACGGGTAAAAGTATTATGTCCTTTGATGGGATCATGGAGGAGAATACTTGAGCACGGAATTCCTGGACTGTTCTAAAGGAGAATTAGATTCTCTCTCAGCATTACTCCTCCGTATACAGCACAGCACGTCGGTGTATCGGGGCGGAGCAATCGCACCCTATGAGATATGGTGTGCTCTATGATGAGTACTACTGAATTGCCTATTTCCTTTTGGGGGTTATGCACTTGAGAAGCTGCATACCTATTGAATTGGGTTCCAACCAAATCAGGTGCCTACCACTCTATATGTGATATGGTATGGGAAGAGACCATCTCTTAAGGATGTTATGATTTGGGGTTGTCCGGCCTATTTCTAAAAGCAAAATTCGGACAAGCTCGAGGCAAGGTCAGTTCTGTGGGTGGATATCCCAAGCATTCGCAAGGGAATATCTTCTACCACACTGAGAAGCAAAAGGTGTTTTATTTCTCAGCATGCCACCTTTTGGAAAGGGAATTTCTTGTGAAGAAATTAATGGTCATGAGGTAGAACTGGAAGGAGTTCCAGCTATAAAAACTGCAGCTGATGATTTGGTAGAACAGGAGGATTCAATAGCTCCCGACGAATCTCAGCCTCTCCGCCGATCTGGTAGGGTTCCTCATCCACCTGAGAGATACTTCGGTTTTCTCTATGACAGTAGGAGCGATGATGGCATCATGAGAAGATGACCCAACTAGTTTCGAGCAGGCCATCAGGAGTGGGGACTCTGTGAGAATGGATGGATGCTAAGCGATCTGAGATGGAATCCATATAAACCAACAAAATATGGACTTTAGTTGCTTTATCTGAAGGGTTAAATACCCATCAGGAGCAAGTAGATCTTGAGAAGATTACTTGGTGTACATGGAAAAGTTGAGACTTTCAAAGCTAAGACTTGTTGCAAAAGGTTCTCGTTATCGACCAGGTGTGGATAATGATGAAACCTTTTCTCCAGTGCCTATGCTTAAGTCCATCCGGATCCTACTTGCCAATGCTACATACCATACTATGATATCTGGCGATTGGGTGTCATGACTGCTTTTCTAAATAGTGATTTAGAAGAGAGCGTCTATAAGTATACAGCCAGAGGGCTTCGTAGAAAGTGGGAGCAGCGGAAACGTGTGCAAGTTGCTTTATGGGTTAAAGCAGGCATCGCGGAGTTGGAACGTCTGTTTTGATGTGGTAGTCAAAGAGTTTGACTTCATCAAAATGGTTGATGAACCTTGTATATACAAAAGGGTAGTAGAGATTAAGGTGGTCCTCCTCATACTATACGTTGATGACATACTCTTGATAGGCAAGGAGTTTCCTATGCCACATTCGGTCAATCTCCTCTTATCACAATGATTCTCCATGTAGGATCAAGGTGATACCTCCTAAATCCTGGGTTTTGGATCTATGAGATAAATCTAATTGGATGTTAGGATTCTCACTAGGTGTAGTGAGATGGTATCAATCGATCCTAGGGAGAATCAATGGATACCTTCCAGGGTGATAAGGACGACTGAATGTCAGTCACAGGTATTATCTTTACCCTCAGCAGTGGGACGGTATGTTGGAAGAGTTCAAAACTAGATACCGTGACAAACTAGACGATAAAGGCTAGATACATCGCTACTAAGGATGCTACCAAAGAAGCAGTCTGGATGTATATTAGTTCATGAGATGAACTTCATTCCTACCATTGTATGACAACGGAGTTGTGGCTTAGGCCTAGGAACCCCTGTCCTATCAGTGATCCAGACATATTCTTAGGCAGTATCACCTGATCATGGAGATGGTTGATCTCAAGAGTGATCGAGGTCAGGAGAGTAGACTACTGAGGACAACACGGCGGATCCACTCACAAAGGCCTATTCCCAGGAGAGACTTTTATGGGATGGTTGAGTATGAGATACTTCAACCACTGCTAATTGTTGTGTATGGGATACTACAACAGATGGCCCTAGTGCAAGTGGGAGATTGTTAGTTATATGTTTGCCCTAGAGGCCATTACTGTACATACGATGTATATTGTAGAGGATACTTGGACATATGTAGGGAGGACTTTCTTGCTCGACATGACAGTATGCTATCTGTTTGCACTATATTTTAACATGTACACTGATTGTCTCTATTTATATGTTGATAAAGCCCTTAGGATGAGTACTTGACTACTAGGATTATGATGTACATCATACTAGTGGGGACATAGTAGACGCTAAGTACATCCTTCAAATGTTCCTAGTCGTAGGTGTATCAAGACAGGGCATCGATATACCAGAGTAGATGTTCAGTTGATAAAACTGCACATTTAATATGACATTTTTCCTACTATTCCTATATAATAAAAGGTGTTTATTATAATATATGACACATATGAGGGTTTATCTGTAAAAATACTATTTTCATGTGTTTACATATTATAATAAACATTTGGTAGGAAAAAGTAAGCATGTAACATTTGGCCCATTTAAATATGCTTACTATATTATACCTTTGACCAATACTTAATGGTCAAGTTAATATCTGAATAAAACAAACGCTACTAAATATTATTTGTTGAGTTATTGTGCAGAATTTGCAGGGCTGAAATCAAGGAAATCAAAGTTGGTAAAACAAACCTACCTAATTAAGAAATTAAACTAAAGAAATCAAGGTTGGTAGTGACGAAGAGAAGATTTTCAGTTTCTAAAGATGTTAAAAGATCACCACGTGTCAGATAAACAGAGCCCCGGAGAAACAAAGAAAAGATCACTCCATAAGGCCACGGATCCGCGGCCAAACCCATATATTGGCAGCGGATCCGCCGCGTATTGGACGAGTGGGGAGTTGTGATTTTGCTGTTTTGGATCTTAACTACTGGTTTCCAAATTAGGAGACTAGGGTTCTGGCTTTGGGACTATAAAAAAGGACCGAGAGCCTCTAGGAAAAATCATCAAGCTGAAGAGATCACGAAGTCCACGACAGGCTCAGGCATCCAAACTGATCATCAACGGTTTATCTACCTCGTTAGAAGAGATCGAGAAGCAAACCAGCATTTTGTAATCATTTTCTAAGGGAACAATGTGTAAATGAATTTTGTTGATTAATAAAGGTAGTTATTTTTCTTATTCTATCTCTTTGTAGTTTTAATATGATTTCTCTCTCCATCTTTTCTTATCCCAACATGCGCGAGTAATTCTTTGCTTGTTAGGGTTCATGGGATTAGGGTAGATTAATGGATGATGAATCCTTAAACTCTTTTTATGTCCTATAAAGTTTATAAACTTTATCAAAAGAATAGTTAACATCCTAATCGGGCGCGCTACCAATTCATTGCTAGTCTCGACCGCGATTAGAGATTAGATTAATAATTGTTTTAGTAAAGGCTAGATATGAACGAAAATCCATGTCGAGATAGGAGTTAAGAATGGGAACTCGTTTCCCTCCAGAAAGCCTAATCTACATGCATCACTGTCGTTCTAGTTTTAAATCTATTAAAGGATAAAAAGAGTAATTTTTAATTAATCATCCATAACTACTAAATCCCAAGGAACCCTACAAGCCCTCTTCTATTATAAAACCTACATCCGTAGTTAATCTAGATCTATATTTTGCATCTGTGTTTAACGTAGATCTAGAAACTATTTCCACTATTCTTTAATCCTCCTTTCTTTCTCAACACGCCTAAAGTAAGAATAAAATATTCAACGTTTCCCAGAGGACGACCCGTACTCATCTCGGTCTAGCTACACGCGACACTGTTATTGATTGCGGTTAACTACTACACATAAAAATCTAGATCAATCAAATGGCGCCATTGCCGGGGATACGTGCGTAATTTTTTATTCTTACTATTTATGTTGAATTCTTATTCGATCTATATCATAATTAAAACAAAACTGCAAATTGTATATTTAACAAATTGTGTGTGAATTTTGCAAGGAGATCTGGAGTCACAGACTTGAGGAAACAGAAAGACAGAGACATTCATCGAGATCCAGAGAAGTGCAGGAGGCCATGTGGCAAAATTCTATACCTGATCCATCTTTCTTCCGGCGGAACCGCGGCAGAAGGACCTTATTGGCGGCGGAAGCGCGGCTGATTCGAGGGATTAGGGGTCGTAACTTCTCTGGTAAATTTCTCAACTCTTTCTCTCTCCTCTGAAATGCAATAAAATATCTTTTCTGCAGGATTCTTTGCAAAATATCGCCGCTCAAAAATCTTTTTGCAAAGTTTTATTATTGGTTTGTTATTTCATATTTTAATACGGATTTTTATGGGGCAAGACCAAAATTCAGATTAGGTAAGGATTTCATCACCCTTCCTAAGCCCCACAAATAACAAACCGAGCATCCGCATCAACCCTACATTAATTTAAAAAAATATCTAAACAAGACACAATGGACTGTCGCGCTCAATAAGGACAGAGGAAGGTCGTGGGTAATCTATCGCTTATCCGCATTTCTTTTGTGGTGCCTAGGCAAGTGTGTCTAAGGCAAGTGGTTATTTAATTTGGCCCGTTATTTTCGGTGATTCTTATAGCGGATACCTCCCACTTACCTGGCACTTACCTGGCCATAAGAATAGTAAAGTGGTGGTAGAGGATTGATCCTACGGCTTGTCCTTTGGAAGTCTAGGAGCGGTATAGAGACTTGACCTAGGTAACCTTAGTTCTAGGGTTGTTTGTGCATTTTTGTGTGATTTATCTAAGTCCGACACACTTTTCAAAACAAACCAATTTTTAAATAACACACACGCTGCCTCTTGCACTAAACCCGCTTAGTGCATGCTCAGCTGGATACGGGATTCTAGTGCCCGTCTTGTCCGCGTTCCTGCTATCGACTCCGAATGTCACGACCCAAAATTTAGGCACATGACCGGCCCTTAAACCACGTAACATCTACAGGCGTACGTATTTTAAGTAAGCCGAAATCCAGAAATCTAAACCACCCTAAATGGGATAAATGGAGAAAAAACATAGTTTAAAGCATTCGGAAACTCTTAAGTAAAAATCTTTAACTTTAGTTTTCTTTCTTGAAAATTTCGGTAGCACCTCCTTTGTAAAAACTAGCCCCGAAAACGGCTACAAAATAGATAAAATATAAAGCATCCCAAATGGTAGCAAAATCACGCCCAACGGCGGAGAAAATCACCACAACATGTATACGACGCCGAAACGAAGAAATATCAAAGAAAAGACTGCATAAAGAAGTAAACCTTTCACAAAACCGGCTCCCACGAGCACGGCACCCAAAGTCACCATAATAATATAACACTGAATCCTCACAAGTCATCTCTAAGTCATATACAAGCAGTGGTAAATGGAGAATACTAGATCAAATCAAAAAGATATACAATGTACAAACAGATAACCGCAAACCCACCTAAAAGCAAAGGCCTCACAACCAAATGTAGCGGTATCCGCAAAAGTAGAGATGATAAGACGCCCTGCCGCGAGTACTCAGAGGGTAAGTCCTCCAAAACATTGTGGCACAACGGGGGTGAGTTGCCAACTCTAGAATAGTAAATAACATCATACTGTAATCGAAAATATGCACGAACAGTGATAAATCTAGCACAGGTAATCTTATAGCATAAGTATGGCAGTATGGATATGCAAAAATCGTGTAAAGGTACATCAGTAGGGTACTACAACTACATGAAGCAATGCATATCAGAATAATCCTGAGTGTGTGGGATGATATAATAAAACCTCATGCAAAATCATCAGCATAGGAAAACAACAGTGTCCCTCACTGAAACATCAAATCCCAAATACTCGGGCACCGCATCCTCAGATCGGCCCTCGCATCCTGTAAGTCTCATAGAACCTGAGTGTCAAACATCGACACCCGAAAAATCATGAAAACATATACCTGTATGTACGTATCTATCTATCTATATATATATATATAATTATGAGGATATCAACCACGTATGTCCACCGACGATACGTACAAATCATGGAAAACCTGAAGGTCAAACACCGACACTCGAAACATCATGAAACCCGTGTCTAGCATCGACACGTAAATCCACATAACTTAAGCACTGTCACCATGACTGGCCCCGACGATATGTCATACATCACTCCGGTCGGTATCCCCATGATAACCGCCGTGTCCAAATACAATCACCGGTAGGTACTTGCCCACCTTCCAGGCTCATCGTCTGTACCACGAACATCTTGCCGAGGGGAACCGTACCGGGTCCAACCATGTACCCGCACACAGCCCACTCACTCCTCGCATCGGGTATATATCACAAATCTCAAAACCGAGAAATCTCATGGTGGACGCATCAAAATATCATATCAAGAGAAACCGGGTTTTCAAACAATACATAGTTTCTTGAAAATATCCCCACGGTTCTCAAATCCATAAATCACATGAAATCCATATCTCAATGCGTAAAATCCATATAAAACTGATATACGCAACATAAAACATCGATATGAACATATAAAGGGAAAACCGCTCTTTAAAATGAATCCAGCTTTAAAATATATCCAGCGGTTCCCAAAAGCCTCCGAAAACAAGTGCAGCATCATATGAAGTATACATGTATTTGTAGCAAGGTTTAAGTATCTACATGTAAGAAAATATGTATGATGTATTTCATAAGCACAATAGTCAACGTCTCAATATTACATTTCAAAACAATACCACTTAAGGTATATACAACTATAGCAAAATATATGGGTGTACAGGTCAGTATGTATGCATGATGTACAAGTAGCTATGGCAAGATATACGTGAAATGGAATAAGAATCATTATCTCAACTTTCCCTGCCTAATGAAATATCACGTATGTAGGTGGTTTGTGCGTGTCATAGCAATTACCGACGGTGTGGGTGTAGCATACAAATCAGTGCTCGTGCAATACGAACCGTCAGTAATGTGTTAAATCCAACAGGTACAAGTCAAGGTACAATAGATATACTATGCAATGATGTTCATATGAAATCAACTAATATGAAATAACATGTAGCTAACATATCATATCAGCCCCGACGCATAACGCCATAAGGGCGATTTCCCCGTAGATGTTAAATCTACTCACCGATGGTCTCGAGCTATGAAAATCCGACCACCTACTTCCCCTTGTTCGCAGCGCCCGAAGTCCCCGCCTGCGAACCTAAAATTTCACAAAGACATCGTATAAGCTAAATATCCTATATCGATGAAAAGACATCGAAACGCAAGAATAACGCCCTGAAAAATACACTGCGCACTTAGCGCATCTATCGCGCACGACACCGTCCAAAAACCCTAATTAGGGTCGCTAAACTACAAAACACCAAGTCTAGACCCCGATCGTCCCCATCGCGCAACACAACACAAACAATTACGAGTAATAAAATAGATATAATCTCGCAATGACCAATCGAACCCACGTCGGAAAAACCCCGAAACCTAGTAAGCAACTTATCGCAATATTTCGCACTAGTTTCAAGCTAACGCATATCTAGCGATTACAAACACCTTATAATAACTTAACCAAGCTATCTAAAGCATTCCTATATTTTTAACACTTGCTAATTAAGTTTTAGCAAAAACCTAGTAAGCAAAATTGCATAATTAAACAAAGTATTCATTAGCAAAATTATCATTTTCTACTAAGTTAATCTTTTCCTAATCATAAATTAACACTTTAATTAACACTAAACACTTAATCAAGATTTACCCTAACTTGAATTTCATAAAAATTATGAATAATGAATTTATCATGATTTAAAAGTTATATTAAACATATAATTAGCTAACTTAAATAGCTAGATTAAGATTTAAACAAATAATTAAGGATTAAGGTAAGAAATTATACCTTAACAAGAACACAAAATAATAACTTGATTCATCATCTTAGCCTCAAGAAAACCATGTTTTGTTGAAGATCCAAGAAAGATTAGTGAAGGAAATGATGGTTTTATTTTTATTTAGGATTTTGTGGATTTATTTTGGAATTTTTGAAGTGTTTTTGAGTGAGAAAGAAGAAGAAATGAGCTTGGGAAAATTTTGGGGCTGATTTGGGGATGGCTCGGCCAAGGAGAGATGGGGGGATGTTTGTGTAATTAAAATGATGAATGTGCTAGCAAAATACGATCAATGCTTCAATAAATGCTAATTGCCACCTTTCATTCATTTTCTATTCTTTTTAATTCAAAACCTTTTGCACTCTAAAAATATCTAGATATTTAGAAAAGAAGCTTCTAAAATTTACTAGTGATAAGATTTAATTTATTCTCAAGAGAAGAAATTTTCCGATTTACGTGCACAATTTGCCGCTTATAATAATATTTTATTTGGGAAAAATTCTATCTGAACCAAAACCTCCCATATACCCCCAAAGTTCGTGCACTAGCTTTATTTTAGCTAAACTAGGTGCCGGCAAGTTTATAAGGACGTTTGAACAAAAATCGGGTTAAAACGGAAAATACCGACTATTTTGCCCTAAAACAGAAAAATTCGCATAACGATTTCTAAAACATTACAATCTCCGCCCTACAGAGAAGGATCATGAAGGTATCTACGAAGCATCGACACATGGAAAACGGGGTGAACATCCAGAAAGCTAGGGGAGCGCCAAACGATAAGCAACAGAACCCACTCGCTCAAGGATCTCGAAGGGACCAACAAATCATGGACTGAGCTTCCCCCTCTTTCAAAATCGCAAAACGCCCTTCATCGGAGAAACACTCAGGAATACATGACCCCCCACTGCGAACTCAAGTCTGCGACTATGACGGTCGGCATAAGATTTCTGTCTGCACTGAGCTGCTTTCATCCTGTCCTGAGTCAGCTGGATCTTCTCCGTAGTCTCCTGAACTAGCCGGGGTCCCAAAACTCTACTCTCGCTGAGTTCGGTCCAACAGACTGGCGATCGACACTTCCTACCATACAAAGCCTCAAAAGGTGCCATTTGAATAGTCTCCTAAAAGCTGTTGTTGTAGGAGAACTCAATCAACGGCAAGTGACGATCCCAATTGCCACCAAATCAAGCACACATGCACGGAGCATATCCTCCAGAGTCTGTATAATCCGCTCCGACTGGCCATCGGTCTGTGGATGAAAAGCGGTACTAAAACTCAATCGGGTACCCAAAGCTTCCTGAAGCTTCTGCCAAAGACGGCTAGTAAACTGGGTGCCTCTGTCGGATACTATGCATGTGGGAACACCGTGCAAACGCACAATCTCATCAATGTACAACTGAGCATACTGAGCATAACCGAAAGTGGTCTTCACTGGAAGGAAGTGAGCCGCTTTCGTCAACCGGTCAACAATGACCCAAATGGAGTCATACCCTCGACTAGTCCTGGGTAGACCCGCAATAAAGTCCATGGAAATTTGCTCCTATTTCCACTCCGGAATGGGTAAAGGCTGCAACTCTCAAGCCGGTCTCTGATGCTCAGCCTTGACTTGTTGACAAGTCAGGCATCTCGAAACGAAGTCCGATATATCACGCTTCATCCCTTCCCACCAGTAAAAGTCTCTCAAGTCATGGTACATCTTGGTGGAACCTGGATGAACGCTAAAGGCCGACTGATGTGCCTGCTCTAGGATCTCGCTTCTCAACCCATCAGCATCTGGTACACACAAGCGGGTCCCGCATCGTAGCACACCCTAGTCATCAATCATGAACTCCAAAACTCTTCCCTACCGAACAAGCTCAAGAATCTCAGTCAAACGGGCATCAATGGGCTGCGCCTCACGGATACGCTTAAATAGTAGTGGACGGGCGAGGACATGAGCAAGTTGTCCACCAGTGGAAGTGAACTCGAACTGCACTCTACCATCACATAAAAGCTGCCAATCTGCAGAAGACTAACGCTGAACTGCGCTCAACTGGGACAAGCTACCCCCGGGCCTACGACTCAAAGCATCAGCTACCATATTCGCCATGCCCGGGTGATAAAGGATCTCACAATCATAATCCTTCACCAGCTCCATCCAACGACACTTTCTCAGATTCAGATCCCGCTGCTGGAAGATGTATTTCAAGCTCTTATGATCCGTGAAGATCTGACACGACTCCCCGTACAAGTAGTGTCTCCAAATCATCAACGCAAAGACCACCGCGGCCATCTCTAGATCGTGAGTGGGGTAATTCTGCCCGTGCTTCTTTAGCTGCCTTGAAGCATACGCAATCACTCTATCATGCTGCATCAAAACACAACCGAGCCCCACCGGAGAAGCATCACAAAAGATAACATAGCCACCCGATCCAGAAGGCAAAGATAAAACTGGTGCTGTCGTCAACCGAGTCTTCAACTTCTGAAAACTCTGCTCACACACATCAGTCCAAAGAAAAGGAACTCCCTTCCGGGTCAGTCCAGTCAGCGGTGCAGCGATACTCGAGAAATCCCGCACAAAACAGCGATAATAACCAGCTAAGCTTAGAAAGCTGCGGACCTCAGTCACCGATACAGGTCTGGGCCAAAGCTGTACAGTCTCGATCTTCCTCGGGTCCACCAGAATACCATCACCAGTCACCACATGACCCAGAAAGTCCACACTATCAAGCCAAAACATGCACTTTGAGAATTTAGCATACAGTTGGTGCTCTCTCAATATCTGCAAAGTAATCCTCAAGTGCTTCTCATGCTCCTCACGACTCCTAGAGTAGACCAGTATGTCATCAGTAAACACAATAATAAACTGGTCGAGGAACGGCCTGAAAATCCGGTTCATCTGATCCATGAACGCTGCTGGCGCATTGGTGAGTCCGAACGACATCACCAAAAACTCATAATGCCCATAGCGCGTACGAAAAGCAGTTTCGGAATGTCATCATTCCGAACCCGCAACTGATGATAACCCGAACGCAAATCAATCTTAGAAAAATGTTTCGCACCCTGGAGCTGATCAAATAAATCATCAAAGCGAGGTAAAGGATACCTATTCCGCACCGTAACTCGGTTCAATTAACGATAATCCACACACAACCTCAAACTGCCGTCCTTCTTGACGAACAGAACAGGAGCTCCCCACGGCGAAACATTCGGACGCACAAGTCCCATATCAAGCAACTCTTGCAATTGACCTTTAAGCTCTCTAAGCTCTGCTGGAGCCATCCGATAAGGCGGTATAGAAATAGGCTCCGTGCCAGGAATCGGATCAATGCAGAACTCAATATCGCGCTCTGGCGGCATCCCAGGTAACTCATCTGGAAAAACGCCGGGAAACTCCCGCACGGTAGGAACCTGGTCTAATGACCCCACAGTGGCTCTAGTAACATGGTTGAAAGCCAAGAATCCCCGACAACCTCTCCTCAAAAGCCGACTAGCGCAAAGGACCGAAAACAAACTGTGAGGGGGGCACCACGGTCCCCCTGCATAACAAACACTGACTCGCCGGGAAAACAAAACCTAACTGTCTTCTCGCGGCAGTCTATGGACGCATAGCAAGTAGCTAACCAGTCCATGCCCAGCAGAACGTCGAAGTCCAACATCTCTAAAAGAATCAAATCGACGGACAGATCTCTGTCACCAATACGGACAACACAAGACCGGAACACCTGTCGCACAATAAATGACTCGCCCACAGGAGTACTCACGACAAGCGGCTGATCCAGCAAACACGACTCTCGGCCTAACCTCGGCACGAAGTGCGTAGAAACATACGAATCGTAGAACCCGGATCGAAAAGAACATGCACATCAAAAGAACATACAGACAGGATACCTGAAACCACGGCATTGGATGCCTGCGCGTCCTGATGCGTCAAGGCAAACACCCGAGCCTGCCCTCTACTAGCAACTGGCTGTCCCCAGCCTCGGCCACCTCGTCCTCTTGGCACAAAACTACCACGACCACGACCTCTCTGAACAGGAGTCTGACGCGGCGCAACAACAGGCATAAGAGGCAACGCTCTCTGAGGCGGAGAAGGTGGTAAGGTAATCTGGGGTACGGCTGGCCCTCTCTGACGTATCACGGTACAATCCCTCATGAGGTGCTCTACACTGCCACATCCAAAACACCCACGTGTTGACAGCTGACCCACCTGGGAAAAAGTGCTGAATAACAGGCCACGTCCCACGTCTCTGCTACTCCCAGTGTCTAATCAAACTCTGTCTCAGAATCTAAACCTCTGCCTCCTAGCTGCTATACCAGTACGTGCCCTCTTCGGTTCTGGAACAACCGATGACTCAGATAGACGCTCCTCCACCAAAAGGGCTGCATCCACCGCTGTCGCATATGTCTCGCAATGCTGAATGCTGATGGCTAGGAACAACTGGGTAAGCAGGCCTCGAACAAATCTCTTCACCCTCATCTCCTCAGTCGCCACTAAGTACGGAGCATACACAGACAACTCGATAAACAGTACATCATACTCAGACACCGTCATACCCGGAGTTTGGCGTAACGACTCAAACTGGCACGCTCGAGCATCCCTGACACTCAGTGGAAGAAAACGAGCGAGAAACACTGTCATGAACTTAGCCCAGGTCATAGGAGCAAGACCTGCAGCTCTGCCCCTCTCCAAGGTCTTACACCACTTCTGGGCCAGACCCTCCAGACGAAAACTCACGAACTCCACCCATTTCTCGTCGGAGCATCGAAGCAAACGACAAATCCTGGCCATCCGGTCGATAAACGACTGCGAATCCTCAGTAGCATCTGTGCCAGTGAACACCAGAGGCCTCAGCCTCATGAACTCTGTCAGCAACACGGTAATAACCTCCGGAGGTATAACTGTGACTGCCGGAGCAGTAGGTACCATCGTGGTCCCTGCAACGGGTAGAACAACTGCCTGCCCCTGCGCTCGAATGGCCTCTACTAAAGTCCCTATCATCTGGCGCAGGTCCTATATACCAGCCCCAAACATAGCAATGTGCTCCGGTACAACAGGCGTACCGCCCTGGTCAGTCCTTGCCTCAGACGAGTCGACTCTGACCTCGGCCCTCGCGGCCGCTCTCTAAGCCCTCGTAGTCTTCGGCGGCATATAGGCTGGAAATTGAAACAAGATTCGATAAGGATACAAATATCGAATCACAAGGATGTATAAAATAACGGAAAGAATTTCAATCAACAAGTCCTAAGGTCACTTAGGCGGAGTATCGTGTCATAAGTATGCCGTGGAATATACACACGCTACGTCACTCTGCTTAAGCTAGGTAAAACCCAGCGCTTTGATACCAACTTTATCACGACCCAAAATTTAGGCACATGACCGGCCCTTAAACCACTTAACGTCTACAGGCGTACGTAATTTAAGTAAGCCGAAAAAAAGAAATCTGAACCACCCCAAATGGGGTAAATGGAGAAAAAACATAGTTTAAAGCATTCGGAAACTCTTAAGTAAAAATCTTTATCTTTAGTTTTTTTTTTGGAAAATTTCGGCAGCACCTCCCTTGTAAAAACTAGCCCCGAAAACGGGGACAATATAGATAAAATATAAAGCATCCCAAATGGGAGCAAAATCACGCCCAACGGCAGAGACATCACCACATGTATACGACGCCGAAGCGAAGAAATATCAAAGAAAAGACTGAATAAAGAAGTAAACTTTTCACAAAATCGGCTCCCACGAGCACGGCACCCAAAGTCACCATAATAATATAATACTGAATCCTCACAAGTCGTCTCTAAGTCATATACAAACAGTGGCAGATGGAGAATTCTTGATCAAATCAAAAAGATATACAATATACAAACAGATAACCGCAAACCCACCTAAAAGCAAAGGCCTCATAGCTAAACGTAGCGGTATCCGCAAAAGTATAAATGATAAGACGCCCTGCCGCGACTACTCAGAGGGTAAGTCCTGCAAAACACCGTGGCACAACGCGGGTGAGTTGCCAACACATGAATAATAAATAACATCATACTGTAATCGCAAGTATGCACGAACAGCGATAAATCTAGCACAAGTAATCTGATAGCATAAGTACGGCAGTATAGATATGCAAAAATCATGTAAAGATACATCAGCAGGGTACTACAACTACATGAAGAAATGCATATCAGAATAATCCTGAGTGTCTGGGATGATATAATAAAACCTCATGCAAAATCATCAGCATAGGAAAACACCAGTGTCCCTCAATGAAACATCAAATCCTAAATCCTCAGGCACCGCATCCTCAGATCGGCCCTCACATCCTGTAAGTCTCATGGAACCTGAGTGTCAAACATCGACACCCGAAGCATCATGAAAACATATACCTGTATGTATATATATATATAAGTATGAGGATTTCAACCACATATGTCCACCGACGATACGTACAAATCATGGAAAACCTGAGTGTCAAACACCGACACTCGAAACATCATGAAACCCGTGTCTAGCATCGACACGTAAATCCTCATAACTCAGGCGCTGTCACCATGACTGGCCCTGACGATATGTCATATATCACTCCGGTCGGTATCCCCATGATAATTGCCGAGTCCAAATACAATCACCGGTAGGTACTTGCCCACCTTCCAGGCTCATCGTCTGTACGACGAACACCTTGCCGAGGGGAACCGTATCGGGCCCCACCATGTACCCGCACACGGCCCACTCACTCCTCGCATCGGGTATATATCAAAAATCTCAGAACCAAGAAATCTCATGGTGGACGCATCAAAATATCATATCAAGAGAAACCGGGATTTCAAACAATATATAGTTTCTTGAAAATACCCCCACGGTTCTCAAATCCATAAATCACATGAAATCCATATCTCAATGCGTAAAATCCATATAAAACTGATATACACAATATAAAACATCAATATGAGCATATAAAGAGAAAACCTCTCTTTAAAATGAATCCAGCTTTAAAATATATCCAGCGGTTCCCAAAATCCTCCGAAAATAAGTGCAGCATCATATGAAGTGTACATGTAATTGTACAAAGGTTTAAGTATCTACATGTAAGCAAATATGTATGATGTATTTCATAAGCACAATAGTCAACGTCTCAATATTACATGTCAAAACAATACCACTTAAGGTATATACAACTATAGAAAAATTTATGGGTGTACAGGTCAGTATGTATGCATGATGTACAATTAGCTATAGCAAGATATACGCGAAATGGAATAAGAGTCACTATCTCAACTATCCCTGCCCAATGCAATATCACGTATGTAGGTGGTTTATGCGTGTCATGACAATTATCGACGGTGTGGGTATAGCATACAAATCAGTGCTCGTGCAACATGAACCGTCAGTAATGTGTTATATCCAACAGGTACAAGTCAAGGTACAATAGATATACTATGCAGTTACGTTCATATGAAATCAACTAATATGCAATAACATGCAAGTAACATATCATATCAGCCCCGACGCATAACGTCATACGGGCGATTTCCCCGTAGATATTAAATCTACTCACCGATGGTCTCGAGCTATGAAAAACCGACCACTTGCTTCCCTTGTTCGCAGCGCCCGAAGTCCCCGCCTGTGAACTTAAAATTTCACAAACACATCGCACAAGCTAAATATCCTACATCGACGAAAAGACATCGAAACGCAAGAATAACGCCCTGAAAAAGCACTGCGCACTTAGCGCATCTATCACGCACGACACCGGCCAAAAACCCCAACTAGGGTCGCTAAACTACAAAACACCAAGTCTAGACCCCGATCGTCCCTATCGCGCAACCCAACACAAATAATTACGATGAATAAAATAGATATAACCTCGCAACGACCAATCGAACCCACGTCGGAAAAACCCCGAAACCTAGTAAGCAACTTATCGCAATATTTCGCACTAGTTTCAAGCTAACGCATATCTAGCGATTACAAACACCTTATAATTGCTTAACTAAGCTATCTAACCCATTCCTATATTTTTAACACTTGCTAATTAAGTTTTAGCAAAAACCTAGTAAGCAAAATTGCATAATTTAACAAAGTATTCATTAGCAAAATTATTATTTTCAACTAGGTTAATCGTTTCCTAATCACAAATTAACACTTTAATTAACATTAAACACTTAATCAAGATTTACCCTAACTTGAATTTCATAAAAATTATGAATAATGAATTTATCATGATTTAAAAAGCTATATTAAACATATAATTAGCTAACTTAAATAGCTAGATTAAGATTTAAACAATTAATTAAGGATTAAGGTAAGAAATTATACCTTAACAAGAACACAAAATAATAACTTGATTCATCATGTTATACTCAAAAAAACCCTGCTTTCTTGAAGATCCAGGACGGATTAGTGAAGAAAATGATGGTTTTATTTTTATTTAGGATTTTGTGGATTTATTTTGGAATTTTTGAAGTGTTTTTGAGTGAGAAAGAAGAAGAAATGAGCTTGGGAAAATTTTGGGGCAGATTTGGAGCTGGCTTGGCCAAGGAGAGATGGGGGGGGTGTTTGTGTAATTAAAATGATGAATGTGCTAGCAAAATACAATTAATGTTTCAATAAATGCTAATTGCCACCTTTCATTCATTTTCTTTTCATTTTAATTCAAAACCTTTTGCACTCTAAAAATATCCAGATATTTAGAAAAGAAGCTTCTAAAATTTTCTAGTGATAAGATTTAATTTATTCTCAAGAGAAGAAATTTCCCGATTTACGTGCACAATTTACCGCTTAAAATAATATTTTATTTGGGAAAAATTCTATCTGAACCAAAACCTCCCATATACCCGCAAAGTTCGTGCACTACCTTTATTTTAGCTAAAATAGGTGCCGACAAGTTTATACGGACGTTTGAACAAAAATCGGGTTAAAACGGAAAATACCGACTATTTTGCCCTAAAATGGAAAAATTCGCATAACGATTTCTAAAACGTTACACCGAAGTTGGTACTTCTTCATCTTCTTTTGCCCCACCATCCTCCACATCGACCGAGATGGACGGAACTCCATCAAATTTTAACACCACGCTGCCACCGCCCGTAGGTAAGCAAAATCCAACGTGCATCTCTCTCTAAGAGAGATGCTATCCTATCCATGGTCCTCTTCCCACTTGCTTATCTATTCCACCAGCCAACGGGGATAATTTTGAAATTAAACCCCACTACATCAATCTGTTGCCCAAATTTCACGAGCTTGAATCTGAAGACGCGTACGTTTTCATCACTAAATTCGAAAAAGTATGCGCAATGATGGGTACTTCACAACTGACTGTGGATGCTATGCGCTTGCGTCTTCTCCCATTCACTCTGTACGACTTGCCAGAAAAGTGGCTTTATAATACTACCGCACACTCTATCACTAATTGGGATGAATTCGTAATAGCATTTCTTAAGAAGTTTTACCCAAACCAAAAGACCGTCCGTGTTAGAAGCAAGATCAACCAGTTTTCCCAGCTTCCCAATGAACCATTTTGGAAGTGCTTTGAACGTTTCAAGGATCTGCTTGTCCAATGTCCTCATCATGGAATAAATAGATGGGATCTGTGCCGAATTATATATGAGGGCATTAATCCAGCGACAAAGCAGATACTTGAAACAAATTGTCAATGCAATTTCATGTCTAAAGATGATGGTGAAGCTTGGAAATATCTGGAAGACCTCGCTGAAAACACTTTGCAGTGGGAAAGCGTAAGACCACCTTCATCTATGGGAGGTATTCATCAGCTCGATGTTTCCATCGCAATAAAAGCCGAAATGGCAGCGATGTAAAAGAAACTCGACGCTATTGAGAACAAATTCTCATCAGTCTCCCTAAATCGGGTAACGCTTCCCAAGACCGTGTGTATTTGCTGTTCAGATCCTTCACACTTGACGGAAGAATGTCCTATGAATGCACCGTTTCAAGGTCATGAGCAAACCAATGATGCTTTTCAGCAGCGACCTAGAAACGATCCTTATTCTTCCACGTACAATCAAGGAAGGAGGAATCATCCTAACTTTGCTTGGAACCAAAACCAACCCCAAAATCAAAACCAGTTCCAAAGCAATTATCAAAGACCTCCTCCATACCAACCATAACCACAAAGTCAGCACCCCTTTCAGTCATAAAATTTTCAAAATCCGGCCAACACTTCTACACCGCAATTGGCCGGTACTGATAACTCTTCACTCGCACAAACTTTGGATTTGTTTATGAAACATACCGTTCAAATTTCGGCTGATATGAAGTATTCTATTGATACCATAAAGAAAGACTCCACTTCCCACGGTGAGAGTATTAAACCAATAGAAAACCAAATTGCACAGTTGAACGCCGTAATGAGTGCGAGAAAGAAAGGAAAACTCCCATCTCAACCCCTACCGAATCCTGGCCACTAACAAAATCATAATGTGAATGTCGTTACTATATTGAGATCGGGAAAAGTGATGAATAACCGAGTGGGTGAGCAATTTGATGATGTTAGTGATACCAATAATACCCCAGCTTCTACTTCTTCCCCTAATTCATTTAGTCTCCCACCTTCATCCGATCCTATTCTCCGTTTTCCCCAAGGCTTGAAGACTTGGCCCAATCTATCTAAGACGATTCCCACTCCAATTTTGGGATCGAATCCGTCCCCACAATCTTCTCCATAAATGTTGGACCCAAAACTTATTAATCAAGCTCCATTTCCAAACAGATTAAGGGCCAACAGACCTAACCCACAAATGGAGAAGATTGTGGAAATGTTTAAGCAAGCTAACGTAAATATTCCTCTCCTAGATGCTATTCAACAAGTCCGATGTTATGCAAGAATCCTTAAAGACTTGTGCACTAGGAAGAGAAAAACTGAAGTGCCAAAAAAAGTTTTCATGATGAGTAATGTTAGCACAGCTTTTACCCAGCAAATACCAAAGAAACGTAAGGACCCTGGCTGTCCTACAATCTCTATTTCTATTGGGGGTAAAAATATTAATCGTGCTTTACTCGACCTTGGCACTAGCGTTAACTTGCTTCCTTATTCAGTATACGAGCAGTTAGGGACTGGAGAGTTGAAACCCGCCCATTGTACTCTCCAGATTGCAGACCGATCAATCACCAAACCCTGGGGTGAACTAGAGGATGTGTTAATTAAAGTCGGAGAATTCATATTCCTTGTGGACTTTATTTTTTTAGATACACAGCCTGTGGAAAACCCACGCAATCAAATCCCGGTGATACTCGATCGACCCTTCCTAACAACTTCTAACGCTGTAATTAATTGTCGTAATGGTTCTATGAACTTATCCTTCGGGAAGATGACAATTGAGCTTAATATTTACAAGCTAGGAAGTCAACCATCTGAACCTTCTGCTCATTTGCTTGATGTTTGTTCCATCCACGAGATAGCTCCCGAAAGTTGCATGGATGAGGAACTTTACTTTGATGATCTCAACAACACTAGTGAGACATTGTTTGATCTTGCACAACTTTATAGTGAGGATATGTTCGATGAGTCCATCCCAGAGTTTGAATCCGTTGACTCGTCGCAAAAGTCAGTAGCACTTTCCGAGTCAATATCCTATGCAAGTTTTGAACCTCTTAGGGAGTCCGAATATCATTCCCTTACCCCACCTTCTAATGTCTCCCCGCCAATACTTGATCTCAAACCGCTACATTCTCATCTTAAATATGCATATTTAGGTGAGAATGAGACTTTTCCAGTGATCATATCGGCTTCTCTAGCCTTAGAGCAAGAGAACGCACTTTTGACAGTATTGAGATCAAATCGTCAAGCATTTGGTTGGATAATGTCTGACATCAAAGGGATTAGTCCCTTAATTGTTGAACATTATATACATTTGATGGATGAAGCCAAACCAACCCGAGACCCACAAAGACGGTTAAATCCCGTTATGAAGGAGGTGGTAAAGAAAGAAATCGATAAGTGCCTTGATAGTGGTATAATTTACCCTATATCTGATCGCCAATGGGTAAGTCTGATTCACGTAGTCCCTAAAAAGTCTGGCATCACGGTCATAACTAATGAGGCTAATGAGTTAATCCAAACACGCACCCAAACTGGGTGGCGCGTATGTATTGATTACAGAAAACTCAATGCCGCGACGAGGAAAGATCACTTCTCTCTACCTTTCATTGATCAGATGTTAGAACGATTAGCTAGACACGAATACTATTGTTTCCTAGACAGATACTCTGGCTATAACCAGGTCCCCATCGCCGAAAAGGATCAAGATAAAACCGCATTTACTTGTCCTTTCGGTACTTTTGCTTATAGACGCATGCCCTTTGGGTTATGCAACGCTCCCGCTACATTTCAGCGATATATGATGGGGATATTCTCAGACATGGTTTAGAATTTTCTGGAAATTTTTATGGACGATTTCTCCATTTTTTGGGACTCCTTTGAGGACTGCCTTTGTAATCTTGACACAGTTCTTATCCGCTGTAAGTATAAGAACTTAACTTTGAATTTGGAAAAATGCCATTTTATGGTCCAAGAAGGTATTGTCCTTGGACATATAATTTCACGAAAAGGCATTAAGGTTGATAGAGCTAAAATTGATGTCATCCATAACCTCCCTCGTCCCAAATGCGTCAAAGATACACGATCCTTCCTTTGTCATGCAGGATTTTATAGGAGATTCATTAAGGACTTTAGCAAAATTGCTAGACCCTTAACTCTTTTATTGGCTAAGGATACTACATTTCACTTCGATTCGGACTGTGAGGCTGCTTTTGAAACGCTTAAAGGATCACTCACTGCAGCCCCCGTTCTATCATCTCCGGATTGGAACCACCCGTTCGAACTTATGTGTGATGCATCAGATTTTGCTATTGGTGCAGTCTTAGGACAGCACATTGATAAGATGCCACATGTAATTTACTATGCAAGTAGGACCTTGAATGATGCACAAATAAATTACACAACTACCGAGAAAGAACTCTTGGCAGTTGTATTTGCATTAGAAAAATTCAGGCCCTACTTGATTGGCTTGCCAATAGTGGTTTACACTGATCACTCCACCCTACGACACCTTTTATCGAAGAAGGATGCTAAGTCCAGGCTAATACGTTGGATCCTGTTGTTACAAGAATTTGATCTTGTCATCCGAGACAAGAGTGGATGTGAAAACGTTGTAGCCAACCATCTTTCATGCATCACTTCTTCGCCAACTTTGTGTTGGAGATAGTGCCCTCAGAGTCAATTATTGGATCACAGGCACGTGATTGCAATGATTGAGGGAGGACCTATCCCGGTACGACAGTCTTACTCGAGATGATAGTTTGCTATCTGGTTTACCTTTATCATCGTGTACTGCTTTAGGTGACCTGACAGGTCGCTATTGCACGTTGATAGAGCCCCTAGGATTCTTGCTTGACTGCCGGCAGTATGAGGGCGATTATATACGTGAGAGCTGGGGTCTACAAGCATATCCTTAAAAGGTCCCTAGTCGTGGGAGATTCGAGACAGGGCATCGTTTCTCCAGAGTAGACTAGTGTATACAGTCGAGACCCCGACGAGGGGCGGTGGCCGGTCTCACAAGCCACTGGTGTCAGTTGGTTCACCTAAGATGTATACAGGTGCTCATTGGGTTATGAGTACACCGGACAGGACTCGCTGGGAACCTGCTAGTTGGGATTATACTTGACGTCAGATAGCAGTTCCCTGGTGACATGTGTACAGGTTAGTTCATCGACCTGGGGATAGTCATTTGTCTCGTGTGAGTTCCCACTGTACTTTGATTACTACCTTACCACGGCTCAAAGGAGTCGTGCAAACAGGTTTTAGTTGGGTACAGTCCCGAGCCACATGGAGGCAGTGAGCGGATCTTCGGGGGTTCGTCTCTCCCGGTATTGGGGGTGAGGTCGCGCTGTGTCTAGGGGAGCCATTACACGAAGTCCTTGGCCAAGGCAGGAGATTTACTGGTAGGTATTCCAGTAGTATCTCAGGGTGTTCTGGGCTACACTCCGACACGACTTGTACCGCTTTTGGGGGTCTGACTTTTACCAACCCCCTAGGCCCGACATGCGATGCTCATAGACGAACGGACCGGACTGTATGGATATTGTCACTGACAGGCTCAGTAGGGTGGCAGGATGAGTTCGCTCATCAACGTCCTTTTTGGTCAATAGCTGGTGGCCCGTTACGTATTGGCTTATACCTCTGACGTGCTAGTGGTTAAATCCACAGCCATAGTATTGACGAGTCTTTAGAGTCCACCACACTTTCAGTTACTTAGCTTTCGGGCGAAACGCTGTAGAGGCCGTATGGAGATATGGCAGGGTTCGATCAGATACGTGCGGTATTGCACGGATCGTGATCGGACGGTTTTTACTAGCCGGCTTTGGCTTAAGCCGGATCTTAGTATTTGATTGTGTAGTTTTGTCTCTTTGCATTTGTATTTCGGTCGGAATACAAATGCGGGTGTGTATGCACAGTATCGGGGTTTTCCTGTAATTCATTACGGGACCAGTTTTCTGGAGTTGCCAGTTTGCATTCCGTTCCGGCCGGTTTTCCTTTGATCTTTCCCGGCCGGACTTTTCCGATGGAGGGGGTTATTTGCAATTGTGCAAATAACACTTTGTGGAGGGGTTTATTGCATAAGTTTTGATATGATAAGCATCTTTGCTTTATCATCCATGTTGTGCATTAATAAGATTTGATTGAATGAGGATGGGTTATAGTTGTGGAGGTATGGTTTTGTAATGATCATGTTTGTTTATAGTCACCTCTTCCTTTATCCTACAATAACCTTCCTTCATGTGGTTTTGGTTTTATCCCTCCACCATTTTCCATTGAGATTTGGCCGGCCAAATTTTTGAGAGAGAGTGAGTGGTTCATTTTGTGAGGAGATATATTTGTTCATATCATATTTGAATGCAAAATTGATAGCTTCATTTCCCTCCAAAGCTCAATCTTCTTTCCTCCATCAAAGGCAACTCCAATACCCCAAAGAGACATTGACTCTACACTTTCTACAGCACATCTTGGGCATGTCGACTTGCCGGCTTCATGCCCGAGTTGCCTCGGTATTGAGGCGGGAGCCCGTAAAAGATGCAGGCGATGTGGTGCCCTTCCGGCAAGGATATGGCGACAGGAGGATCCGTGGGAGATCGGGACGACGACGAGAAGACCGGAGGACTCGGATCACTCGGTATATCTCTAACCCGTCTTGTAGTTAGCTAGATCTAGTTTAATGGCCCGATCCGGGGTTTAGTGCGCGGTGGTGCCGGTTTGCAAAGTTCGCAAAATTAAAGTTTATCACCGTTTCCGCATTTGGCCGTCGGATTGACGGCCGGGGCGCCGCCGTGCACTTACAGTGGTATCAGAGCCTCGCCATTAACTTAGTATAGCTTTGTGTAATGTGTTTGCATTTCCGATCGATCAAAAGTTCCAAAACCGAGTTTTTCAAAGCGACAGTTTTCTGTTGAAATTTTTTGGTCTCCAAAAATTTTTCAGGTTGTATAAAATTGATGTACTGGAGATTATAAGAGCTCTGTAAAAATTCAATGAAGTGATTCTCCTGTGGGAGCGTGGAACCGCCGCACAAACCCCCTTCCCGCCGCTGTTCCGCCGCGCACTGTGGAGATCCCTGCACCAAATTTCTACAGTGTCTTTGTGGGCTTAAAATATGGGTTTTGGAATATTAATATTGGGCCCAGAATTTCTTGATGTGCTACAGTAGTACTTGGGGGCCCACTTGTTAAAATTTGATTGATCGGATATTTTAAATACATTATTTCACAGTATTTACATTATATCTGCGACCGTGAATGTCACTCGATCGGTAAATCCGGTCTAACTGCTATAGCCCGGTTAGACGGATTTGCGAACGTGATTTTCACGTTGATGTTCTGTTTTTGCTGTGATATTGCGGATCGGTCGTGGGGGATAGCCTGGATGCAATGCTAGTACAGTTGTGGTTGTATTATGTACATTTGATATTGCGGGGAGAGCGTCCGACATGTGGACTGCCGTCACTGCCTGTTTGTATTATTATTTTTGGGGCACGACCAGGTTGCGGTCGATGTACCCGGTGTATGTATATTTTATTTTCTGTACTAGGTTTGCCCCGTGGTGGGGTGCACGGATAGCCGGGTTCTGGAGGGCAACAAGCCCGCATCTCATAGCATTGGGACGGAGGGGGCTTCGCTCTAGAATTGCCGGGCTATTCGCCGCACTCGTAGGGGGTACAGGTTGACCCAGGAGGGGTGCCCAAGTTACCGGATTCCGTGAAGTGGTGGGTGGTCCATTCACGGCGGTGAAGGGGGCTGCCTCGCTTCAGGTTTTGGCGGGTGACTTGCCGCGCCCGTAGGGGTCTAGGTTTTCATTGCACAGGCTATCCACACGACCAGGGGAACGTCGGGTTTCAGTAGTGGCTCTGTGAAACCCCGGGATCCCAGATATCTGTATTGTTATGTGATGCTGTACATTTCTGTGATGTTGCATTTTATTCACGCCTTGAGCGAAATATAATATATTGGTATATATATTAGTAGATGTTGTATATGTTTTTCATCCGCGCTAGTCCAGTCCCCGCTCTGCCGTTAGTTAGCTAACCTAACGGGTGATGACGGGACCCAGTGGCGAATGCGGATGGCATATACGTACGTCAGTATATTTTCGTTCTTTGTGGTGTGATCAATTGATGGGACTGCGTTGATTCGGATCAATGCAAGTTAAACAAACCTAATCTGATGTTGTTGGAACACTTTTCAAAAAGCTGTTATTGCAAGGACGTTCACTTTTGTTTTGCATCGTGGTATTCATTTGGAATATCCTGCTCCTCAGTCGACGAGGCAAGGGCCGAGATCCCTTCACCGGGAGTGACCCCTTGGACAGAAGTTTGCGTCAGGGCATTAACTTCACTATAGCCGATTACTTTTGCTTTGCACCGAGGTATTCAGTTGGAATATCCTGGACCTCATTCTACGGGGAAAGAGCCGAGATCCCTTCACCGGGAGTGACCTCTTTAGTAAAGGTTTTCGTCACTATATTTTCTAAAAAGCTATCCGTTCCTTCAACGATATCAAGTTCATTACGTTAAAGGTTTTCTCCAGAAACCATTCGTAGCCCTCCGTCGTTTCATATGGGTAGTCAATAGTATTCAAGCTGTGTATGTTGGCCAAAGTCAAGGCATAGTGATTGGTAGCTATTGGGTATTCATATGCAGCATAGATAGATGCGTTGGTTTGGGACAGCCGTACTGCCATTTTGGCCAAAGTCAAGGGTATGTACGGGTGGACTCAAATTAACCTGGAGAATGACGGGTAGAACTTGACATGTGACTTATGATATGTTGGCCAAAGTCAAGGTCATAAGAGCATGGGGTAAAAATCACATCGGGAGTTTCAAAAGAACTGAAACTTGCCAGATATGTGCATACCTTCTGGAGTGTTATAGCGTGAGCGGATTCCGTCACGTTATCATGCAATGATAGTTGGATCCCGATTCCCACTGATGAGTTGGTTTACTCCTCGGGTGACCCCGACTAATTCTTCTTTCAGGTTTGGAGAAGAATTTGAGGAACAGTGGGAGGTTTCCAGATTAGATAAATTGGTAACCATTCTGATCTAGGTTAGAGTGCACGCTGAGTGTTTCTTTTCTCTCTCTCTTTGGCAGTGACCATTAACCTGACCCTAGACTATGACTCAGTAACCAAGTTGACCGAACCTTCTTAACACTAGCTTTTGGATTGTCAGAGTTGCAGACCTCATTGCCACTCTTACTTTTACCCTTTTCTCCAGGACACCCCGTATTACTGCGAACGTCCACTTCCATTGGACAAAACCATCGTATGGTTATATACGAACTCGAAGGGATTTATTCGAGGATGGTTTCCGGTTTTGGAGAAAACGGATAGGATTATTCAGTTGTCTTTTCCCTTTTTTCCTTCTCTCAAGTTGTGAGTACTCCTTAGTTTAGGAGATAGTACACCTATTATGCAAATTGGATAGTCTTCTTCCAAACCTTAGGCTGGTGCCGACCGGTAGGGAATAAAGAAAACCAATTAACATAACGATGGTGTGCAGAAGGTATTAAGATTAAGACAAAGCAAGGAATTAATAAGAGGGCAAAGTAAATTGCGACTGATATTCACGACCAAACCAAGTATTTCTTCGCCAATCCTAAATCACCTTTGTATTTCTCCAGGACACTCCGTATCACTACGAAGATCCACAGTTTATTGGATACTCCATCGTATGATTATATACGAACTCGAAAGGAACTTGTTCCAGTTCGGGGATGGATTTTGGTCCAGGAGAAATAGCAATAAGGTTTATTCGGTTGTCTTTTATCTTCACCTTCTCTCGCATTGCGAGTGCTCCTAGGATTAGGACAGTACACCCATTATGCTTATTGGATAGTCTTCTTCCAAACCATAGGCCGGTGCCGAACGGTAGGGAAGGAAGAAAACCATTTGGCCTAAGGGGTGTGCAGAAGGTAATGACTAAAGACATATAAAGGGATTTGGAGAGGTGGCAAAGAATTATACGGTTATAGTTGTGAATCTGGATAATGGTAGAGGCATTACTAGGAATACCAAGATACCCCATCGAAACATTTCAATGTTTCAGTTCAACTGTGTACTGTTAAAAGAAAACTGATTTCCCGATTGGACACTTGCTCTAGGGTATGTATTTACCAGGTTTGATTCTCACATCTATATGGTTTTTACAGATCGTGAGTGGGAGTAAGTTATTGGGAATAGGGTAATCATCCTCATTATATCGGGATTCGTTGTAATCGGTGATATTTGAGGAGATCACCTGGGATGTTTGCCGGTCGGCAAATATTTGGTTTTGAATATCCGCTGTTGTGCACCAATTTCAAATTGATATATCTGTACGTCTATTTTCATAGAGTGAGATATACCTTTTGATATTATGTCGATGACATTTACCTATATCAGTGGATGTTTAGGTAAGGAGCATTAAACAGCGGTGTAATTCTTCTTAACCATAAGTACAGTTTTCAACCTACGACACACAGTGAAAGAGTTGTTAGACTCAGCGGACTTATACAGAGTATTGTATGTTGTCCAGTGTCCATTAGGACAGAGGGGTTGGTCCTCATACTATATTCTGTTTACCTTTAACTTCTCTAGTTCTTAGACATGTGTTTCGTAGAAACACAGGGTCTAAGTTTTGAGGAGTTATAGGTATTTGAATAGAGTAGAGAACCAGGTGTAGCAAGTATCGGGATTCTTCAAAGTGATCGAAGATGTAGATACTTGTGTATGGTACTCAGTTGATAGTAATGATAAAGAGAAATTGCTTCTCTTTCAGGTTACTCATAATTGGAACCATTCCTAAGTTGAGTAACGCTGATCGGCCTCCTTCCATTTAGTTAACGTGCACTGGAGACAGCTGCATGATTTGAATCTGGTTCAATTAAATCAGTGCCTCTGGTTCTATATTGGATATAGTACAGTTCATATCTTAACATTGTTAAGGTACGGGGAGTTGTCCGGCTTATGATTAAAACCGGACTCTGGATAACTCAAGGCACGTTTCTGTAATGGCTGTTTGTGGGTTGACCCAGGCTATGACGAGGGTTGACTTTCTACCATCTGGCAGATCAATAGTAATATTGTTCTAGACTCGCCACAGTTTTATTAAAAATGGATTTTTTCAAAAACAGTAGTGGGAGTATGGTAGAACTGGAAGCGATTCCAGAACCGCAAACGATTACTGAAGATTTGATAAAGAACCTAAAGATTCAATCTGATTTGACATTCCATTGGCCACTCCGCAGATAAGGTGGGTAACTTCAGGCACCCGAGAGGTACTCCGGTAGCCTCAAGGACGGTGACAGGGAAGTTATTGTTTACCCACACTTGCCATTGTTGTTGTTCCAGGCTGCGAGACCCGGCAGGAGGATGAGTATAGCGTCGTTCTAAACTAGCTTTAGAAGTGCGCGTCTATATGACTCTGCCAGAGGGTTGTCGTAGTCAGTAGGAGCAGCGGAAGCATTGGTGGACATCAGGCTTATGTCTATTTATAGACTAAAGCAGATATAGCGGAGTTAGATCATCTGTTTCTGATGTGACAGTCATAGGTTTGACGTCATCAGAATAGGGGATGGATCTGTTGAGAAGGTAGTAGGAAGTGATATTCCTATACTACGATCGGTTATATTTTGGTCGTCACACAGTGGTTTCTCCACATGGGATTTGGACATCATATCAGACATACTGGTTACTAGATCTATGGTTTTAGATCTAGATTTGGGTGGTTTCCCAATCAGGGTACTTTGACAGCATTCTAAGAGTATTTAGAATGGACGACTCCTGGCACGGTAGTGTACCTGCAGGTGATGGAGTCACCCTCTCTAAAGGTGTATTATAGACTAAAGTAGAGAGGGACGTGCATGATTGGCAGATCACTTGCTTAGGCAATTGAGTCAATCATGAGATGTCAAGTACCACACCAGATGTTGTTCTTGCACTAGATGCAATAAGTTGATATTGATCCAATCCTGGAGAAACAGTCGGAAGCAGTTATAGAACATAAGTGGATGTTCTAGGGATATGATAACGATAGCCTAATTTGGGAGACAGTTATCATTCCAGGCTTCCAAGGTGACATGGACGACAAGGAGGTTGTCAGAGTTATAGTTTTCCTTCTGACGAGGGGCAGTATTCTGGACAGGTGATCCAAGGCATTACTGAGGGAGGCATGGCGCAGGATACTGATAAAGTTCAGTTGACGATACAGTCTAAGAAGTTTGGATTTGGAGTTCATTTATGAGCTTGGTCCCATCAGACATCCAGACATTCTAAGACAGGTATTGCTCATTTCGGGAGATGGCTTTCTCCGCGAACTTGAGATATAGAGAGAGACATAGAAAGAAACATCAGAGCGGATCCACTCGCTGAGGCTATTCCTCGAACGCAATAGTCTCGCAAACGAGCTTTGTGAAACTGACTAATAGAGGAGTTGGGTGTTCGGTATCACACGGGCTGTGAGTATGCGACATCGCAATAATTAGCCTTGAGTGCAAGTGGGAGATTGTTGGAGATAGTGCCCTCAGAGTCAATTATTGGATCACAGGCACGTGATTGCAATGATTGAGGGAGGACCTATCCCGGTACGACAGTCTTACTCGAGATGATAGTTTGCTATCTGGTTTACCTTTATCATCGTGTACTGCTTTAGGTGACCTGACAGGTCGCTATTGCACGTTGATAGAGCCCCTAGGATTCTTGCTTGACTGCCGGCAGTATGAGGGCGATCATATACGTGAGAGCTGGGGTCTACAAGCATATCCTTAAAAGGTCCCTAGTCGTGGGAGATTCGAGACAGGGCATCGTTTCTCCAGAGTAGACTAGTGTATACAGTCGAGACCCCGACGAGGGGCGGTGGCCGGTCTCACAAGCCATTGGTGTCAGTTGGTTCACCTAAGATGTATACAGGTGCTCATTGGGTTATGAGTACACCGGACAGGACTCGCTGGGAACCTGCTAGTTGGGATTATACTTGACATCAGATAGCAGTTCCCTGGTGACATGTGTACAGGTTAGTTCATCGACCTGGGGATAGTCATTTGTCTCGTGTGAGTTCCCACTGTACTTTGATTACTACCCTACCACGGCTCAAAGGAGTCGTGCAAACAGGTTTTAGTTGGGTACAGTCCCGAGCCACATGGAGGCAGTGAGCGGATCTTCGGGGGTTCGTCTCTCCCGGTATTGGGGGTGAGGTCGCGCTGTGTCTAGGAGAGCCATTACACGAAGTCCTTGGCCAAGGCAGGAGATTTACTGGTAGGTATTCCAATAGTATCTCAGGGTGTTCTGGGCTACACTCCGAAACGACTTGTACCGCTTTTGGGGGTCTGACTTTTACCAACCCCCTAGGCCCGACATGCGATGCTCATAGACGAACGGACCGGACTGTACGGATATTGTCACTGACAGGCTCAGTAGGGTGGCAGGATGAGTTCGCTCATCGACGTCCCTTTTGGTCAATAGCTGGTGGCCCGTTACGTATTGGCTTATACCTCTGACGTGCTAGTGGTTAAATCCACAGCCATAGTATTGACGAGTCTTTAGAGTCCACCACACTTTCAGTTACTCAGCTTTCGGGCGAAAAGCTGTAGAGGCCGTATGGAGATATGGCAGGGTTCGATCAGATACGTGCGGTATTGCACGGATCGTGATCGGACGGTTTTTACTACCCGGCTTTGGCTTAAGCCGGATCTTAGTATTTGATTGTGTAGTTTTGTCTCTTTGCATTTGTATTTCGGTCGGAATACAAATGCGGGTGTGTATGCACAGTATCGGGGTTTTCCTGTAATTCATTACAGGACCAGTTTTCTGGAGTTGCCAGTTTGCATTCCGTTCCGGCCGGTTTTCCTTTGTTCTTTCCCGGCCGGACTTTTCCGATGGAGGGGGTTATTTGCAATTGTGCAAATAACACTTTGTGGAGGGGTTTATTGCATAAGTTTTGATATGATAAGCATCTTTGCTTTATCATCCATGTTGTGCATTAATAAGATTTGATTGAATGAGGATGGGTTATAGTTGTGGAGGTATGGTTTTGTAATGATCATGTTTGTTTATAGTCACCTCTTCCTTTATCCTACAATAACCTTCCTTCATGTGGTTTTGGTTTTATCCCTCCACCATTTTCCATTGAGATTTGGCCGGCCAAATTTTTGAGAGAGAGTGAGTGGTTCATTTTGTGAGGAGATATATTTGTTCATATCATTTTTGCATGCAAAATTGATAGCTTCATTTCCCTCCAAAGCTCAATCTTCATTCCTCCATCAAAGGCAACTCCAATACCCCAAAGAGACATTGACTCTACACTTTCTACAGCACATCTTGGGCATGTCGACTTGCCGGCTTCATGCCCGAGTTGCCTCGGTATTGAGGCGGGAGCCCGTAAAAGATGCAGGCGATGTGGTGCCCTTCCGGCAAGGATATGGCGACCGGAGGATCCGCGGGAGATCGGGACGACGACGAGAAGACCGGAGGACTCGGATCACTCGGTATATCTCTAACCCGTCTTGTAGTTAGCTAGATCTAGTTTAATGGCCCGATCCGGGGTTTAGTGCGCGGTGGTGCCGGTTTGCAAAGTTCGCAAAATTAAAGTTTATCACCGTTTCCGCATTTGGCCGTCGGATTGACGGCCGGGGCGCCGCCGTGCACTTACACTTTGACCTTGCCGATAAATGACTCATTTCATGACGAACAGCTCTTGACTGTATCCTATGAACCTTAGCTCGTGGATATTGTGAATTATCTAGCGACGGGACTTATTCCTAACAATTGGTCGAAACAAGACAAACTTCGATTTCTATGCCAAGTAAAATACTTTTACTGGGATGAACCTTATCTATTTAAGTATTGTTCCGATCAAATCATTTGTAGGTGTGTCTCTAACGATGAATTCAAGAGCGTGTTATCATTTTGTCATGATCAGGCATGCGGCGGTCATTTTGGTCCTAGAAAAATGGCGGAGAAAGTTTTGCAATGTGGCTTTTATTGGACAACATTATTTAAAGATGCGTATGAACATTGCAAAACTTGTCCGTGATGTCAGCACTTAGGTCGGATTTCATGAAGAAACGAGATGCCGCTCCAACCTATATCTGTTGTGGAAATATTTGATGTTTGGGGTATTGATTTTATGGGCCCTTTTCCCAATTCTTTTGGGAATTTATATATCTTGTTAGCGGTTGATTACGTCCTGAAATGGGTGGAAGCAATACTGTGTCGCACTAATGACAATAAGGTTGTCATTAAGTTCCTTAAAGAAAATATCTTTTCGCGATTCAGACACCCTCACGCTATAATTAGCGACAACGGGACACATTTCTGTAATCGGTCTTTCGAGGCCTTGATGCGGAAATATTCAATCACTCACAAACTTTCTACGACCTATCATCCCCAAACAAGCGAGCAGGCTGAGATCTCAAATAGGCAGATCAAACAAATTTTGGAGAAGACGGTTTCTAAAAACCGTAAAGATTGGTCGACCAAATTGACGGATGCTCTTTGGGCATTTCGCACCGCTTATAAGACCGATCTTGGTATGTCTCCATACCGCCTTGTGTTTGGGAAGGCATGCCACCTTCCTGTCGAGATCGAACATAAAGCAATGTGGGCTATTAAAGAGCTTAATTTTGATTTTAATCAAGCGAGCGGCTATCAGAAGCTGCAATTGAATGAGCTAAGCGAACTCCGCGATGAAGCTTACGATAATGCGGTGATAGTAAAGAACCGGACTAAAGTGTTCCACGATAAAAACTTTTTAGAAAAACTTTCATATCGGGGCAACAAGTCCTTCTTTACGATTCCCGTCTACATCTTCATCCGGGTAAGCTTAAATCTCATTGGAAAGGACCTTTTGTGGTGCGGTATGTACACCCGCACGGGGCAGTAGAAATTGAAAATTTGAAAAACGGTTCAATTTTTAAAGTAAATGGGCATATATTAAAACCGTATTTCTTTGCAGACCCAGCGGAGGAGCTCCTGTTTTTACAGGAGCCGCTTTATCAGAAATAAATTTCCTCCGCCTCATCTCCATATTTTGGTTACATTTTCTCATTTTAAGAATGGACGTGAGTGAAAATGGACTTAACTGAATATCCATGCGTGCCAAAGAACAAGTTTATAGGTAGTTTTCATTTAATTATTATTTTACCCCTTTTGTCTCTCCCCAAGTATACAGGTCCATGCTCTCAAAAGACAACATCAGCGAGGACACTGCTGAAAACAGGTTTGGGGGATGTTTGTATTCACTGAATTATCTTTGACACTGGGCATTCAAATTTTTTTTGTGATAATAAAAGATTAGATAGTGAAAAATTACATCCAAAAGATTGGAAAAATTTAAGAAAATGTGGAAAATTAGAAGTTTTCTTAAACGAAACTAGTAATAAGTAGTTATGAGCCGTTTTCCCGAGGGTTAGTAAGATGAAAGAAATCACTAATCTGAGGATAAAAATAAGTCTGAAAAATAGTTTCTATTCTGAAAGCCAAACATTTGAACGTTGATACCCTACTATACGCACTTACACACGTCTTGAAACTCGGGATAGTAGAGGATACCTTGAAATGCTCTTGTCAAAAAGCCAAAGTATGAAGAAAATAATAAATCATGAAAATATAAAATGGTGAAGAAAAATGAACACTGGTATTGTAATTACCAAGGCAGCAATAAAAAAATATAGCAAGGGTGCTTCATCACCCAGTGCCTTAGACCATCTGGTTTGGGAGTCACTGCTAAGCCTTAGGTATTGCAAGACGAGAAAAATACTAATACACTTAATAAGCAAGTACATAAGTAATCGGTCGGTCAGTACCTCAAGAAGTATTAACGGTCGCATGAAAAATGTCTGAGCAAATCCATCTAAATATTCATTAATTAAAAAGTACTGAGGTGATGGACAAGAGTATGATAGCTTGAATTGAATTCTCCGAGTGTAGGGATGTTTTTTACACACACGTAGGGGTATATGATTGATGTTTGGATGAAAGATAGGAATGAAGAATAAAGATGATGTTTTATTGAGGGATGATGTGATTCCTAATATCTTTTCATGACTATTAAGATAGGGCTCATGACAACTGAAAAACTAGTGTAGTTGGAAACTCTGAATTTTCAAAGTCTTTTTTTTATGATTCTTATCTTTATATGTAACATTCACGGTCTTCCTTTTATTATTGGATTTTATGGGGGTAATCCGCTGAAAACCCTCAGGAGACAACACTCCTCCTACTAGAGACACCTAGGGGTTTAACGGCTTGTTGCACGCGCTCAGTGCAATCGTGTTGCCTACGAAAGTGTGCTTAGCTTTCTCCTTTCTTTTTCTCCTTCTCTTGAATAAACTAGTTTGCTCAGGACGATCAAAGATAAGTTTGGGGGTATTTGTTCAGTTTATAAAACTGCACATTTAATATGACATTTTTCCTACTATTCCTATATAATAAAAGGTGTTTATTATAATATATGACACATATGAGGGTTTATCTATAAAAATACTATTTTCATGTGTTTATATATTATAATAAACATTTGGTAGGAAAAAGTAAACATGTAACATTTGGCCCATTTAAATATGCTTACCATATTATACCTTTGACCAATACTTAATGGTTAAGTTAAATCTCAATAAAACAAACGCTGCTAAATATTATTTGTTGAGTTATTGTGCAGAATTTACAGGGCTGAAATCAAGGAAATCAAAGTTGGTAAAACAAATCTACCTAATTAAGAAATTAGACTAAAGAAATCAAAGCTGGCAGTGACGGAGAGAAGATTTTCAGTTTCCAAAGAAGTTAAAAGATCATCACGTGTCAGATAAACAAATGTCACGACCCGAAGGTACGGAACGTGACCGGCACTTAAATTACGAAGCGTCTAGAGGCGCAACGTAATCGAAGTAAGCCGAAGCCCAAAAATCTAAACCATATAAAAGAAGATGTAAAGGAAAACATATAGGAAAACAAGTTTAAGAGCAACATCAAATTTTCTCAAAAATTTCGGCAGAGTCTCCTTTCTAAAAACTGGCCCCAAAAGGGTACAAACACGAATAATATGTATACAAACAATAAAAGGCATCCCCAAGCGAGAGCTAGCTCTACGCCAACAGGCAGAAACAACCACACCATGCACAATAATATACAACGCCAAAGGGCGAGCCTCAAAACTCAAAAGAAAAAAAATCCGCCAGATACTATAATAATACAAGCGCGACTCTAAGGTCGAAATAAACAACTGGTCCTCTAAACTATCAAGTAATACAAGTCTGGTTGATGGAGCTTACTAGATACAAATGAAATAATAAGATACAACGGCGGTTCTGATGCAAGTGAACCAACCTACCAAGCAAATCACCCAGAATGAAATGGTGTGCCGGCAAGCTGCCAAGGAAACCTGTACATCGAAACCTGTAGAAAAATGGGGCACAACGGGGGTGAGTTTCCAACTCGTGAGTAGAAGATATCTGCGAAAAGAAATCGAATGCACGACGCTGTCCTAGGTCATAATAATATACTAATGTATCACTAGTCATCTAGTAATGGTCGGCTAATAAACTATGTGTAAGTGCAAATGCTCCGTGCTCGTGTCAGTGCCTCAAATAGTAATATGTCATGTGAATGAGTATTCATGCACCATGAATGTAAAACAATCAATTCTGAAATCAGGATATATCTGTATAAGAAATCTTTAACTTTTATCATGGTAAAATTTGTATAGAAATCTGAAATATCATCGATGAAATCCATGGAAATCCGTGTCAAGCATCGACACAAAATATGTAAATCTCAAGTCTCAATACCTCACAGTCTCAATATCTCATAGTCTCAATATCTCGGACTCCGTTAGTCCGGATCGGCCCATATCATCAAATCTCATCACAACGGTCGGTATCCTCCGGATATCTGCCGCGCCAGACATCACCGGTAGATAGTCTTCCCCTGCCAGGCTCATCGTCTACAACTCGATCTTCTTGTCCCGGGGTACCATACCGGGCCCACCATGTACCCGAAACGGTTCATCCACTCCTCGAATCGGGTCTCGAAATCCAACAGAAAACATGAAATCTCATGGTGGACGACACATACATCACGAGAAAACCGCAACTTATATTTTAAAAAGAGAGGAGGAGAGAGAAGTTTTTATATATATTCTCGCGGTTTTCCACAAAATCCAGAAATCTCATAGAAATCCAAAATCCCCAAATCATGAGTAAGTAAATGATAAGTGTCGGCATAAGCCCCACAATACTGCATGATAACATGAAATTATGAATGCATGAAATGTCTAAGTAATAAATGCAATGTCTAGACTAACACCTGAGAGTGATCACAATATTATATTGATCTAGCCTTTAGCAGATTCTATCAATAAAAGATAATATGTTCTAAAGTATACTTGACATAGCAATTACCGATGATGATGTGTGTGAGCCGGCAAATAAGTGTACGTGGAATATGCGCATCATCCGTAATGGTGCTTGTGTCCTAACAGGCAGAGTTCCATACTGAGTAAAGAAACATATGTATGAACATACAACATGATGATTACGATCTGAATGTAAAGATGGATGTGTATTAACCACGCATTTGTAATATACATGTCTAACTACAACTATGTGACTCAAGCCTAAAGTAGTATTTATCTAACCCCCTAAGGAACTAAACTAAAGAAACTAGTCGATAAGAAATAAGAATCCACCTAAGGTCCGAGTCCATAACTCTAATAGTCGGCGATCCAGCCTCAATAGCGTCACGTACGTAGTATGACTTCCTCAAATCAAAAGTGCGGATCAATCATCACATCTAAGCCTCGTACGGTAAAATCCATCATACGGCATCCCAATATCGGGGTACTGGTCAAGTATCACCTACGTACATCATCATTCGTATAATATCATCATCAAATAATTTCATGCTCAAAGGTACCGTACTGTAATCACATACATCCCAATATCATCAATCATATATCATTGTCTGCGTACATATACATCGTCAATTGTTCCTCAGAAATATCATGTCATATATATCATATCGTAATCTGGTCACACATATATCATATCGTAATTAAGTCACAGGTTACAGTCCGGGTTCTATTCTAGAGTCTCGTATATCTCAATGTCATCATCACCTATTATCGTTTATGTATCCATATCCATTTCCTCATTTTCCAACGATCCGCTAACATCATATCATGACTGTATAGCCAAGAGATCACGGTATCAAGCCCAGTTATATTGTCTCGTCCCCATGTATCATATAACATCCTTATCTCACATATACATATTGTGTATATAAATATACCTACACACATTCCTATTTTTATATATATATGAATATACACATGAATATACACATACACATATACACCAAGTCGAGTTTCTATGTGTGCGTGTGTGTGTCTACCTGAAACCTACGAATCCCTTCCAAGACATTCATCCCCTGGTAAAGTCATTCTAAATCAGTCTAGTCCAACCTAAAGTCTTTAATAGGGTCCTACTCGCCAAGAATCTAAGGTCACGTCTAACCTCCTAATGACAATAAGTAGTATTCCTATTCCATGTTGCCGGGGTGCTAAACGCCATCCACCCGACTTCCCCCGTAGATATGCATCTACTCACCTGGTCCTTGTCTGCCGAAGACGATGTCGCCCTCCTCTTCTTCCTCGTCCGAAGTCCACGTGAGGGGTACCTATACGAAAACATATATAATATCGTAAACTGAATCACGGACAAAATCAAAACGACGCACGAAACGCGCATAGTTTAAAACTTATGACCCGCTCATACAAAAGAACCAAATATCGCTCGATATCGGCGTACAAACACAGACTGATCGAGATAAAACACCAACCAACAACTAGTAGTTTCAAAACTCGTTATTTATAATATAAAACATGATTTAAATCATCGAAACCCTAAAATCGATCAAATCGTCCAATTCCGCAAAACCTTGAAAATGTCAATTTACCGTTTTACTTAAAAACTTCTTGTTTAAATGAAACTAATGGTCATAATATTCATTAAATAATATAACCAGATTATAGAAACCATTACCATATTTTTATTACACTAATTTGTATTAAATTGGAAATTCTAGTTTGCAATTTTATCAAATTTCAACACCTTGCAAACAAAATTTCACAATTCCACTACTAAACTTGATTTTGCATATTTTAAATTGTTAAACCACTCAATGAAACCTTAAGCATGTTCTAAAGCCCTAACTATAATTTTAATCCCACATTTTTAATAAATTTCAAAAACCTAGTTTACAAAATAGTATATTTATCACATTTTATTAACTAATAATTTGAAACTACTAATTAGATTAGGTTTTTCATTCCTTAAACAAGTTAATATTCTCATTAAAACTATAATCTAATGATAAAAACCTTAACTGGAATTTTATATCACCAATATATATGTTTTATAAAAACCTAGATAGCGAAATTGCTTAATTTAAACAATTTTGAATGAACAAATTATAATACATCAATCATGCAAGATTTTTCTCTTCTAAAAATGTTAAGCTACTTACAATAACCCCACTCAATTAATAAAAACCCAAACTTCATTTTGAAACCCTCTCTTGAATTTTTCATCTGGCAATAGAACCAACTAAAAAATTTAATTAAACACTTAATTAACTAATTTAAGGTAACTAACCAAAATTTTAATTATAGGATTAAAATTATACCTCCATAACATGAGATTAACCATGCAATCTTAGCCTTCCAAAGTTACTTTCTTGCTCCAATATCCAAGCTAAAATGAGCAAAGAATGATGGGTAGGAATTAAATTAGGAATTTGTGGGTTTTTATTTGGATTTTTGTAGGATTTTTGATGATTTTTGAAGGGAAATTAAATTTGGAAAATGGGGGGGCTGCCATGGGATGAGGGCCGTCCATGTTAGGGAGTGAGGGGAGAGAAATAAAAGTGTGTGGTATGATGTAAAAACTTCTCCAATTAATTACTTCTTATTAGTCTTTTCATTAATTAATAAAATTTATTTATTTTCCTAACTCAATTTAACCTAGAATGGTCTAGAACCATGGCAAATTTTGAAAATGAATTTTTCATGAAACATACTTGATTCCAATATGCAATGGTTCACTTTTGAAAATTTAACCCATTCAAATTTGTAATTTACACTAATTTAATGTATAAATAAAGCTTATGTTAATATTTAAAATAATTACTTTAGGAAAAACATTTAATTAAACTAAAAATTTATAAGTGACTAAATAAACATCATTTACTAGTAATTACATAATTAAAATAGGTCTTTTTAAATTTATGAAGAAAATTATTTATAGTTAAGTTTTACGGAAAATACGGTTTATTTTTCCGAAAATCAGAAAATTCGCCAAAAGGATTTTATTTATTTAATTAATTATTTATTTAAAACGTTACAATCTTCCCCCCTTTAAGAAATTCGGTCCCCGAATTTAAATTAAAACTCCCCCCAATTACTAAAACGTTCAGCCAAAACACTCAAATCTTCGGGGCTCCGAAATCATCAATACATAACTAAAATCAACTCCGTCAAGCATAACGCAATTATCGGAGTTAGGGTGAAAATAAAATATCAAAACCCAATATGAAAACCAACACAATATACATCAAACTATAACTTATATAAAGTGCGCATCGCAGTAAAATCGGCTAAACATCTTAATAAAGAAATACGCAAAAACCCCCTTTTTAAAATCGCCGTGCGATACGCGTGTCACGGCATAAGTAGCGGACGTTTATTTAAAAAAAAAATAGCTATACATATATATCTTTTATTTAACATACACGTCCCGCCTGGTTACTAAATGAAATAGCAATGATTATAAAAAAAACATACTGCTCATAATGAAATCATTCCTAATCACATCATAAAAATATCATGTGCGTCCGGTACGCACTGAAATCGAAACCAAATACAGACGCCACGAATACGCACAGAAACAAAACTGAGTGCAATGGGTGTGCACCAAAAACATCTGTTAAGTGCAACGGGCGCGCACGACACTAATATCAGGTGCATCTAATCTGCACAAAACTTCGATTTAGTGCATCTGGTGTGCACAAAATCGCATCAAGTGCGCCAAGTGTGCGTAAGAATCTCAATCGAGTGCACATGGTGCACGAAAACGTACACCGAATATCAAATATCGAAATCATAGTACGAAAAATGCAAGAAAACTATGTCGAAGCATACGTCAAAATCATGTGCACCCCATATGCACGAAATCAAGTCAATATCTCAAAATGTATAAAACCAAATCGAGTGCACTGGGTATGTACAAAACAATATCAATACAACTGATATATGAAACACAAATAAAGTGTAATGAATTTACATATAGGAAATACCAATAGTAGAACAAAATCCTCAAAATACTAAAATCCAAACAACGGAAATATGAAATTCAAATCACCAAATCACAATCGTAAACACTATCGTCAATATGCGCCTTTTCTAATGTCGACTGATTCGGACTCGTCTCCTCATTGCTGTGGTGACTGCGCTGCAAACGGCTATGCTCATATCGAGAGCCTCCCGCGTAATCTATCCCTTCACCTGATATCCAGACTACGTTAAACTTTTTGATCGATTCATTAAAATCCCATAATTCCCCAAGAGCTCAACACTCAAGTACAGTTTAAAAATATCCAGTACATGCCCCAGCATCTGCGGACCAGCCGTAGAAGGGCAAACCTAAGCCTCACTAATGGCACCGCGAAACTGCCGTAAACCCTAAGGTTCAAAGGCGTTCTCGTGGTCATTATGTCAAGTTAGGGTTTCATTCTTCTAGAGGGTCCATAGAAATACCTGCATGTTCTTCCGAATATCTTAAACTTGGGAAAATGGGTTTCTGACAATCGTTCGAACCTCTTTAACTTCATCTGGACGGCATGTGAACATCTTTCGTCCGCACGCTAAACAATGCTTCAATCCTCAAGTATAAATGATACCCTAAGGGTTATCGGATTCGAGCCACAGCTCCCTCTGCCCGTGCGACCGTGGTAACAGAAACCACCATCCGATATCGACGAAGATAGATCAAATGAACGAATAGAATGCGGAGCAAGAAAATGTACATCCTAAGGCTTCTTAAGCAGAGTAGCGTATTGTAAGTATGCCGCGGATCATACCCACGGTACGTCACTCTACCTAAGTCACCTACTCCATCAACCGAGGGTCACCCTAGACTTATACAAAGGTTAAACCTAGCGCTTTGATACCAACTTTGTCACGACCCGAAGGTACGGAACGTGACCGGCACTTAAATTACGAAGCGTCTAGAGACACAACGTAATCTAAGTAAGCCGAAGCCCAGAAATCTAAACCATATAAAAGAATATGTAAAGGAAAACATATAGGAAAACAAGTTTAAAAGCAACATAAAATTTTCTCAAAAATTTCGGCAGAGTCTCCTTTTTAAAAACTGGCCCTAAACGGGTTCAAACACGAATAATATATATACAAACAATAAAAAGGCATCCCCAAGCGGGAGCTAGCTCTACGCCAATAGGCGGAAACAACCACACCATGCACAATAATATACAACGCCAAAGGGCAAGGCATAAAACTCAAAAGAAAACAAATCCACCAGATACTATAATAATACAGGTATGACTCTAAGGTCGAAATAAACAACTGGTCCTCTAAACTATCAAGTAATACAAGTTTGGTTGATGGAGCTTACTAGATACAAATGAAATAATAAGATACAACGGCGGTTCTGATGCAAGTGAACCAACTTACCAAGCAAATCACCCAGAATGAAATGGTGCGCTGGCAAGCTGCCAAGGAAACCTGTACATCGAAACCTGTAGAAAAATTTCGCACAACGGGGGTGAGTTTCCAACTCGTGAGTAGAAGACATCTGCGAAAAAAAATTGAATGCACGACGTTGTCCTAGGTCATAATAATATACTAATATATCACTAGCCATCTAGTAATGGCAGGGTAATAAACTACGTGTAAGTGTAAATGCTCCGTGCTCATGTCAGTGCCTCAAATAGTAATATGTCATGTGAATGAGTATGCATGCACCATGAATGAAAAACAATCAATCCTGAAATCTGGACATATCTGTATAAGAAATCTTTAATTTTTATCATGGTAAAATTTGTATAGAAATCTGAAATATCATCGATGAAATCCATGGAAATCCGTGTCAAGCATCGACACAAAACATGTAAATCTCAAGTCTCAATACCTCACAGTCTCAATATCTCATAGTCTCAATATCTCGGACTTCGTCAGTCCAGATCGGCCCATATCATCAAATCTCACGACAACGGTCGGTATGCTCCGGATATCCGCCGCGCCAGACATCACCGGTAGGTAGTCTTCCCCTGCCAGGCTCATCGTCTACAACTCGATCTTCTTGCCCCGGGCTACCATACCGGGTCCACCATGTACCCAAAACGGTTCATCCACTCCTCGAATCGGGTCTCCAAATCCAACAGAAAACATGAAATCTCATGGTGGACGACACATACATCACGAGAAAACCGTAACTTATATTTTAAAAAGAGAGGAGGAGAAAGTGAAGTTTTTATATATATTCTTGCGGTTTTCCCCAAAATCCAGAAATCTCATAGAAATCCAAAATCCCCAAATCATGAGTAAGTAAATGATAAGGGTCGGCATAAGCCCCACAATACTGCATGATAACATGAAATTGTGAATGCATGAAATGTTTAAGTAATAAATGCAATGTCTAGACTAACACCTGAGAGTGATCACAATATTATATTGATCTAGCCTTTAGCTGATTCTATCAATAAAAGATAATATGTTCTAAAGTGTACGTGACATAGCAATTACCGATGATGATGGGTGTGAGCCGGCAAACAAGTGTACGTAGAATATGCGCATCATCCGTAATAGTGCTGGTGTCCTAACAGGCAGAGTTTCATACTGAGTAAAGAAACATATGTATGAACATGCAACATGATGATTACGATCTGAATGTAATGATGGATGTGTATTAACCACGCATTTGTAATATACATGTCTAACTACAACTATATGACTCAAGCCTAAACTAGTATCTATCTAACACCCTAAGGAACTAAACTAAAGAAACTAGTCGATAAGAAATAAGAATTCACCTAAGGTCTGAGTCCATATCTCTAATAGTCGGCGATCTAGCCTCAATAGTGTCACGTACGTAGTACGACTTCCTCGAATCAAGAGTGCGGATCAATCATCACATCTAAGCCTCGTACGGTAAAATCCATCGTACGGCATCCCAATATTGGGGTACGGGTCAAGTATCACCTGCGTACATCATCATTCGTATAATATCATCATCAAATAATGTAATGCTCAAAAGTACTGTACTGTAATTGCATACATCCCAATAACATCAATCATATATCATTGTCTGCGTACATATACAACGTCAATTGTTCCTCAGAAATATCATGTCATATATATCATATCGTAATCTGGTCACACATATATCATATCGTAATTAATTCATAGTTTACAGTCCGGGTTCTATTCTAGAGTCTCGTATATCTCAATGTCGTCGTCATCTATTATCGTTTATGTATCCATATCCATTTCCTCATTTTCCAACGATTCGCTAACATCATATCACGACTGTATAGCCAAGAGATCACGGTATCAAGCCCAGTTATATTGTCTCATCCCCATGTATCATATAACATCCTTATTTCACATATACATGTCGTGTATATAAATATACCTACACACATTCCTATATATATATGAATATACACATACATATATACACCAAGTCGAATTTCTATGTGTGCGTGTGTGTGTCTACCTGAAACCAACGAATCCCCTCCAAGACATTCATCCCCTGGTAAAGTCATTCTAAATCAGTCTAGTCCAACCTAAAGTCTTTAATAGGGTATTACTCGCCAAGAATCTAAGGTCACGTCCAACCTCCTAATGATAATAAGTAGTATTCCTATTCCACGTTGCAGGGGTGCTAAACGCCATCCACCCGACTTCCTCCGTAGATATGCATCTACTCACCTAGTCCTTGTCTGCCGAAGACGATGTCGCCCTCCTCTTCTTCCTCGTCCGAAGTCCACGTGAGGGGTACCTATACGCAAACATATATAATATCGTAAACTGAATCATGGACAAAATCAAAACGTCGCACGAAACACGCATAGGTTAAAACCTATGACCCGCTCATGCAAAAGAACCAAATATCGCTCGATATCGGCGTACAAACACCGACTCATCGAGATAAAACACCAACCAACAACTCGTAGTTTCAAAACACGTTATTTATAATATAAAACATGATTTAAATCATCGAAACCCTAAAATCGATCAAATCGTCCAATTCCGCAAAACCTTGAAAATGTCAATTTACCGTTTTATATAAAAACTTATTGTTTAAATGAAACTAATGGTCATAATATTCATTAAATAACATAACTAGATTATAGAAACCATTACCATATTTTTATTACACTAATTTGTATTAAATTGGAAATTCAAGTTTGCAATTTTATGAAATTTCAACACCTTGCAAGCAAAATTTCACAATTCCACTACTAAACTTGATTTTGCATATTTTAAATTGTTAAACCACTCAATGAAACCTTAAGGATGTTCTAAATCCCTAACTATAATTTTAATCCCACGTTTTTAATATATTTCAAAAACCTAGTTTACAAAAAAGTATATTTGTCACATTTTATTAACTAATAATTTGAAACTACTAATTAGATTAGGTTTTTCATTCCTTTAACATGTTAATATTCTCATTAAAACTACAATCTAATGATAAAAACCTTAATTATAATTTTATATCACCAATATATAAGTTTTATAAAAACCTAGATAGCAAAATTGCTTAATTTAAACAATTTTGAATGAACAAATTATAATACATCAATCATGCAAGATTTTTCTCTTTTAAAAATGTTAAGCTACTTACTATAACCCCACTCAATTAATAAAAACCCAAACTTCATTTTGAAACCCTTTCTTGAATTTTTCATTTACCAATAGAACCAACTAAAAAATTTAATTAAACACTTAATTAACTAATTTAAGGTAACTAACCACAATTTTAATTATAGGATTAAAATTATACCTCCATAACATGAGATTAACCATGCAATCTTAGCCTCGCAAAGTGACTCTCTTGCTCCAATATCCAAGCTGAAATAAGCAAAGAATGGTGGGTAGGAATTAAATTAGGAATTTGTGGGTTTTTATTTTGATTTTTGTAGGATTTTTGATGATTTTTGAAGGGAAATTAAATTTGGAAAATGGGGGGCTGCCATGGGATGTGGGCCAGCCAAGTTAGGGAGTGAGGGGAGAGAAAGAAAAGTGTGTGGTATGATGTAGAAACTTCTCCAATTAATTACTTTTTATTAGTCTTTTCATTAATTAATAAAATTTATTTATTTTCCTAACTCAATTTAACCTAGAATGGTTTAGAACCATGGCAAATTTTGAAAATGAATTTTGCATGAAACATACTTGATTCCAATATGCAATGATTCACTTTTGAAAATTTAACCCATTCAAATTTGTAATTTACACTAATTTAATGTATAAATAAAGCTTATGTTAATATTTAAAATAATTACTTTAGGAAAAATATTTAATTAAACTAAAAATTTATAAGTGGCTAAATAAACATCATTTACTAGTAATTACATAATTAAAATAGGTCTTTTTAAATTTATGAAGAAAATTATTTATAGTTAAGTTTTACGGAAAATACGGTTTATTTTTCCGAAAATCAGAAAATTCGCCTAAAGGATTTTATTTATTTAATTAATTATTTATTTATTTATTTTTTAAAACGTTACAACAAAGCCTTAGAGAAAAAAGCAAAGATCACACCATAAGGCCGCGGATCCGCGACCAAACCCACCTATTGGCCGTGGATCCTCCACGTTTTGGACCAGTGGGGAGTTGGGATTTTGCTGTTTTGGTTCTTAACTACTGGTTTCCAAATTAGGAGACTAGAGTTCTGGCTTTGGGACTATAAATAAGGACCGAGAGGCTCTAGGAAAAATCATCAAGCTGAAGAGATCATGAAGTCCACGATAGGCTCACGCATCCAGGCTGATCATCAACGGTTCATCTACCTCCTTAGAAAAGATCGAGAAGCAAATTAGCATTTTGTAATCATTTTCTAAGGGAACAAAGTGTAAATGAATTTTGTTGACTAATAAAGGTAGTTTTTTTTCTTATTCTATCTCTTTGTAGTTTTAATATGATTTCTCTCTGCATATTTTCTTATCCCAACATGCGGAGTAATTCTTCGCTTGTTAGGGTTCATGGGATTAGGCTAGATTAATGAATGATGAAGATCCTTAAACTCTTTTTATGTCCTATAAAGTTTATAAACTTTATCAAAAGAATAGTTAACTGTAAGTCGACGTTAGACACCCCACATGATGCGGGGAGGTGGAATAGGTAAAACAATCATTTTGTTTATGTTAACATCGACTAACTTTACGGATCTTTGCTAAACCCTTACTAACAAACTATCTAGAAGTGCTAAACTACTATGATAGATGATTATACCTCAAGATACTATTCCTTCTTGTTCTTTTTGTTCACCTCCTCGTCGGCCTCCTCGATTTGATAGAAGATCCACCCGAGAGTTCCTTCTCCAAGTTTTAAACTCTTACTTGAGGTAACTAAGTGGCTACGATTGCTAATCCAAGTAACCTAGAGGATATAAAGATGGATTAAGGATTAATTAGTCTTTCTAACCCTTGGGATCTCAACACATGAGAGGATTAGGGTTAGATTAAAGAAGAGGAGAGCTTGAGGAGAGAGAATGTGTATGTGTGAATGAAATGAATTATAACTCAATTCTATATTTATATGAAGCATAATCATTTATTAAATAAATCATATATGGTAATTATAACAATGCTTCATTTAATACAAACAATGAATCATCACATGAGTCATTAAGCAATAAATGCTTCATTAACTCATTTGGATGAATCATCTCATGAGTCACTAATTCATTTAATGCAATTTATACCTAAGCTCTCCACCTCACCTTTCCTCTAGAAGCTTCTCGACTAATTACGAGAATGCCCCCCCATCCGTAAAACATGGATATTCTGAGACTGCATAAATCCAATAATCCAATACTAGAATCTGGCTTAAACTAAACCCTCTAGTATAATCTGTCCAAACATCATACGTGCACAAGTACACGTATATGTCCGAACCCTGTCGTAAAACCATACGACATCTATATCGTTTCGCCTGAAGTAGGGAAACTCTCTGTGTGGGACTCTAAAGACTCGACAATACGCTGGCAGTGGGTTTAACCACAGGCCGCAGGCGACACTAGCTGTACATAATGGTCCCTAGGTAGATGTCGATAAGAAGGCCGATGAGGAAACCCATCCGAACTCCTATAGAGCCTGATGTGACAATCTCCGTACAGTCCAGTCTGTTCGTCTAGGACTATCGCATATTGGGCTTAGGGGCGGCAAGCGTCAGTCCCCTAAAACCTGTATAAATCGTGTCGGAGTGAAGCTCATTACAACTTGAGAAGCTACTGGAAATCCTACCAGTAAATCTCGTTTGCCCTGCCCAGGGACTTTGCGTAATGGCTCTCCAAACACAGTGCGATATCAACTCCCAATACCGGGAGAGACGAATCCTATCTAACCGCCACTACCTCCAAGTGCTTCAGGACTGCACCCAAATGCTACCTATTTGCATGACTCCTTTAAGCTGTGGTAGGATAGCAATCTAAGAACAGTAGGAACACACTCGAGACGAAGCAGCAGTATCAAGTCAACGGACTATGCTGTACTCATGTCACCTGGGAACTGCTAACTGACGACTGGTATAATACCAACCAACAGTTCCCTACGAGTCCTGTCCGGTGTACCCGTAACCCAACGAGCACCTGCTTACTATCTCCAGTACAACGTACTAATGGCTGTGAAACAGACCATCTCCCCTGCTGGGATGAGAAGCGTATACACTAGTCTACTCTGGAGTATCGATGCCCTGTCTCGATAATCCTACGACTAGGGACCTAAAAAAGGATGTGCTTGTAGACTACCCAGCTCCCACTAGTATGACTGTTGTTGGATATAGTGCCCTCAGAGTCAATTATTGGATCACAGGCACGTGATTGCAATGATTGAGGGAGGACCTATGCCGGTAGGACTGTCTTACTCAAGATGATAGTATGCTATCTGGTTTATCTTTACATTGTGTACTGCTTTAGGTGACCTTACAGGTCACAATTGCGCGTTGATAGAGCCCTTAGGATTCTTGCTTGACGGCCAGCAGTATGATGGCGATCATATATGTGGGAGCTGGGGTCTATAAGCACATCCTTAAAAGGTCCCTAGTCGTGGGAGTTTCGATACTGGGCATTGATACTCCATTAGTAGACTAGTGTATACAGTCGAGACCCCGACGAGGGGCGGTGGCCGGTCTCACAAGCTACTGGTGTCAGTTGGTTCACCTAAGATGTTTACAGGTGCTCATTGGGTTATGAGTACACCGGACAGGACTCGCCGGGAACCTTCTAGTTGGGATTATACCAGACGTCAGATGGCAGTTCCCTGGTGACATGTGTACAGGTTAGTTCATCGACCTGAGATCGTCATTTGTCTCGTGTGAGTTCCCACTGTACTTTGATTACTAACCTACCACGGCTCAAAGGAATCGCGCAAACAGGTTTTAGTTGGGTACAGTCCCGAGCCACATGGAGGCAGTGAGCGGATTGGCAAGGGTTCGTCTCTCCCGGTATTGGGGGTGAGATCGCGCTGTGTCTGGGAGAGCCATTACACAAAGTCCTTGGCCAAGGCAGGAGATTTACTGGAAGGTATTCCAGTAGTATCTCAGGTTATTCTGGGCTACACTCTGACACGACTTGTACCGCTTTTTGGAGTCTGACTTTTACCAACCCCCTAGGCCCGCCATGCGATGCTCATAGACGAACGGACCGGACTGTATGGATATTGTCACTGACAGGCTCAGTAGGGTGTCAGGATGAGTTCGCTCATCGACCTCCGTTTTGGTCATTACCTGGTAGCTCGTTACGTACGGCTAATACCTCTGACGTGCTAGTGGTTAAATCCACAGCCAATATATTGACGAGTCTTTAAAGTCCCCCACAGACAGTTTCTCAAGTTTCGGGCGAAACATTGTAGAGGCCGTATGGATTTATGGCAGGGTTCTAACATACGCGTGCACTTGTGCATGTGTCATGATTCGGACGGATAATACTACCGGGATTTTGTTTAAGCCGGATCCTAGTATTATACATTGTAGATATTGTCTCATTGTATTTGTATTCGGTCGGAATACAAATGCGGGTATGTATATACAGTCGCGGGGTTTTCCTGTAATTTATTACGGGATCTTTTTTTTTAAGTTGCCAGTTTGCATTCCATTCCGGCCATTTTCCTTTCTTTCTTTCCTTGGTTGAATTTTCCATAGAGGGGCTTATTGGCAAGTGTGCAAATTAGCAAAATGGAGGGTGTTTTTTTATGGTGGGGGTTCATGATGGTTCTAGCATCTTATGATTCCTTTTTGTGCTCATGGCTTTCCTTTATTATGAAAGGATTTTGGAAAGACTTTGGTATGACCATATTTCCTCTTTTTCATTACATTTTCTTATGCTCACCATAAAACCTTTCCTTGTGCTCACCCCCTTGGTTTTTCCCTGCTCTTATTTTGCATGGCCGGCCACACAAAAGGAATAGGCAGTGGATTCTTTTTGGTGTGGGAAAATGTTGATCTCATTTTTGCTTGCAACAAAAATTCCTTAGCACATCTCCATAGTTCATTCCTCCATCCAAAAATGGAAACTTCATTAACCCTCGAGACATAGCATTCTACACTCAGTCTACAGCAATTTTGGACACGTCGGCTAGCCAACTTCGTGTCCGAGTTACCTCGGTTCAGAGGTGGGAGCCCGTAAAAAGACTTCTCGATGTGGTGCCCTTCCGACGAGGAGACCGGAGCTCAGTGGTACCACGTGGAGCTTGGGATGGTAGCCGAAGACCGAAGGACACGGATCGCTCGGTATAGCCTCTCTACCCTTTCTCTAGTTTGCTAGCAGTAGGTTAATGGTCCGATCTAGGTTTGTAGTCCGCTGTAGCGCCGGTTTCTAGAAAAAGAAAAGTTTTCGTTTCCGCATTTTGGCCTCGGATAGATGGCTGGGGCGCTACCGTAGACTTACATGGTATCAGAGCCACGCCATTAACCTTTACTAGCTTGCTCTTGCGTGTTTAGAACTTCGATCGGACAAAAATTCCAAAAACCACAATTTCAAAAATGCAGTTTCTGTCGATTTTCATTTGTGCTCGAAAAATTATTTTGAGTGTTGCAGAAATACGTCCGGGTGATTCTAAGAATTCTGTAGAAATTTGGTTGCATGCGGTTACTGTTCAGCCGCGGAACCGCGGCCTTACCCATGCTTTGGCCGCGGTTCCGCCGCCAGTTTGTCTCTTCTGTGCACCAAATTTTGTACAGTGTTCTCTATGTTGGAATTGGGTTTTATGGTATATTCTGTTTGGACCCAGATTTATTTTGTGTACTGGGTATTGTACTTGGGGCCCACTTCGGGAAATTTAGTCGATCGAAAATTTTAAACATGTTAGTTCACAGTATTTACATTGTATCTGCGACTGTGAATGTCATTTGATCGGTAAATCCTGTCTAATTGCTATAGTTCTTTTAGACGGATTTGCGAACGTGACATTCACGTTGATGTTCTGTGTTGTGCTGTGATGTTGCGGATTTGTCGTGGTGGATAGCCTGGATGCAATGGTAGTACAGTTTGGTTGTATATGTATATTTGATATTGTAGAGCGAGCGTCTAACATGTGGACTGTCGTTACTGCCTGTTTGTATATTATTCTTTTGGGGCACGACCGGGCTGAGGTCGATGTACCCGTTGTATATTTTACTTTCTGTACTAGAATTACCCCAAGGTGGGGTGCACGGATAGCCGTGTTCTAGAGGGCAACGGGTCCACATCTAATTGCTTTGAGATGGAGGGGGCTTCACTCTAGAATTGCCGGGCTATTCGCCGCACTCGTAGGAGGTATAGGTTTACCCAAAGAGGGGTGCTCAAGTTACCAGATTCCGTGAAGTGCTGGGTGGTCCATTCACTTTGTTGAAGGGGGCTGCCTCGCTTCAGGTTTTGGCGGGTAACTTGCCGCACCCGTAGGGATCTAGGATTTCATTGCACAGGCTATCCATACGACCAGGGGAACGTCGGGTTTCAGTAGCGGCTCTATGAAATCCGGGGATCCCAGATTACCTGTATTGTTCTATAATGCTTACTACATTTCTGTGATGTTGCATTTTATCACGCCTTGAGCGATTATTATATTTTGATATATATACTATTAGATGTTGTATATGTTTTACACCTTCGCTAGTCCAGTCCCCGCTCTGTCATTAGTTAAGTAACCTAACGGGTGATGACGGGACCCAATGGCGAATGCGGATGGCATATACGTACATCATATTTTCGTTCTTTTGTGGTGTGATTAATTGATGGGACTGCGTTGATTCGGATCAATGCAAGCTAAACAAACCTATTATGATGTTGTTGGAACATTTTTCAAAAAAAAGCGGTTATTGCAAGGACGTTCTCTTTTATTTTGCACAGTGGTATTCGGTTATGAATATCCAGCACCTCAGTAGACGAGGCAAGGGCCGAGATCCCTTCACCGGGAGTGACCCCTTGGACAGAAGTTTGCATCAGGGTAATAACTTCACTATAGCTGATTGCCTTTTTCTTTGCATCGTGGGATTCATTTGGAATATCCTGCACCTCATTCTACGGGGAAAGAGCCGAGATCCCTTCACCGGGAGTGACCTCTTTAGCAAAGGTTTTCGTCACTATTTTTTTTTATAAAAAGCTATCCGGTTCCTTCAACGATATCAAGTTCATTATGTTAAAGGTTTTTTGCCAAAGACCATTCGTAGCCCTCCGTCATTTCAGACGGGTAGCACTTAGTATTCATATTATGTTTGTTGACCTTCGTCAAGGCATAGTGAATGGTAGCTGCTTGTTACCCTTCTGCTGCATAGATAGATGCGTTGGTTTGGGACAGTCGTATAGCCTTGTTGGCCTTCATCAAGGGCTAGTACGGGTGGGTTCAAATTAACCTGGACAATGACGGGCAGAACATGACATGTGACTTATGATTTGTTGACCTTCGTCAAGATCATAAGAGCATGAGGTAAAAATCACATTGGGAGTTTCTAAAGAAAATAAAACTTGCCAGATATGCGCATACCATCTGGAGTGTGATAATGTGAGTAGATTCCATCACATTATCATGCGATGATAGTTGGATCCTGATTCCTACTGATGAGTTCGTTTACTTCTCGGGTGATCCCGACTAATTCTTCTTTCAAGTTTGGAGGAGAATTTGAGGTTACAGTGGGAGGTTTCCTGATTGGATAAAGTGATAACTATTCTAATCTAGGTTAGAGTGCACGCTGAGTGTTTCTTTTCTTTCTCTCTTTAGCAGCGACCATGGCCTATCCATTGACTATGACTCAGTGACCAAGTTAACCGAGCCTTTTTAAAAACTGGCTTTTTGATTGTAAGAGTTGCATACATCATTGCCACTCCTACTTTTACCCTTTTCTCCAGAACACCCCGTATTACTACGAACATTCACTTCCATTGGATAAAACCATCGTATGGTTATATACAAACTCGAAGGAACTTGTTCCAGATTCGAGGATGGTTTCCGGTTCTGGAAAAAACGAATAGGACTATTCAGTTGTCTTTTCCTTTTATCTTTTCTCAGGTTGCGAGTGCTCCTTGGATTAGGACAGTACACCTATTACGCTTATTGGATAGTCTTCTTCCAAACCATAGGCAGGTGCCGAACGGTAGGGAATGAAGAAAACCATTTAGCCTAAAAAGGTGTATAGAAGGTATTAAGTAAAGACAAATAAAGGGATTGGAAAGAGGGCAAAGTAAACTGCGACTGCTATTCACGACCAAACCAAGTATTTCTTCACCAATCCTACATCACCTTTGTATTTCTCCAGAACACTCCGTATCACTACGAAAATCCAGAGTTTATTGGATACTCCATCGTATGGTTATATACGAACTCGAAGGGACTTGTTCCAGTTCGGGGATGGATTGTGGTTCAGGAGAAATAGGAATAAGGTTTTATTCAGTTGTCTTTTATCATTACCTTCTCTCGGGTTACGAGTGTTCCTAGGATTGGGACAGTACACCTATTACGCTTATTAGATAGTCTTCTTCCAAACCATAGGCTGGTGCCGAACGGTAGGGAAGGAAGAAAACCATTTAGCCTAAAGGGGTGTGCAGAAGGTAATGACTAAAGACATATAAAGTGATTTAGAGAGATTGCAAAGAAATATACGGTTACAGTTGTGAATCTGATAATGAAAGAGGCATTACTATGAATACCCGGATACCCCTTCGAAACATTTACATGTTTCAGTTTTACCGTGTATTGTTAAAAGAAAACTGATTTCCCAATTAGTTCTTGCTCCACGGTATGTATTTACCAGGTTTGATTCTCACATCTGTATGGTTTTACAGATGATGAGTAGGAGTAAGTTATTGGGAATTGGGTGATCATCCTCATTATATCGGGATTCGTTGTAATTAGTGATATTTGAGGAAATCGCCTGGGTTGTTTGCCGGACGGCAAATATTTGGTTTTGAATATCCGTTATAATGCACCAATTTCAAATTGATATATCTGTATGTTTATTTTTATAAAGTGAGATATAACTTTTTGAAATTATGTCTATGACATTTACCAATATCGGTGGATGGTTAGGTAAGGAGCATTAAACAGCGGTGTAATTCTTCTTAACCACAAGTACAGTTTTCAACCTACGACGCACAGGATTTGAGTTATTCAACTCAGGGGACTTATACAGAGTATTGTATATTGTCCAGTGTCCATTAGGACAGAGGGGTTGGTCCTCGTACTATTTTCTGTTTACTTGTGACTTCTCTAGTTTTTAGACAAGTGTTTCATAGAAATGCAAGGTCTATATTTTCAGAAGTTATAGGTATATGAGTAAAGTAGAGAACCAGGTATTGCAAATATCGGGATTCTTCAAGGTGATCGAAGATATAGATATTTGTGTGTGGTATTCAGTTGATAGTAATGGTTTTGAGAAACTTGTTTCTCTTTCAGGTTACTCATATCTGGATGTATTCCTAAGTTGAGTAATACTGATCGGCCTCTCTCCATTTAGTTGACATGCACTGGAGACAGCTGCATGATTTGAATCTGGTTCTAATTAAATCAGTGCCTCTATTTCTATATTGGATATAGAATAGTTCATATCTTAATATTGTTAAGGTACGGGGAGTTGTCCGGCTTATGCTTAAAACCAGACTCTGGATAACTCAAGGCACGTTTCTGTAATGGCTGTTTGTGGGTTCACCTGGGCTATGACGAGAGTTTACTTTCTACCATCAGGAAGATCAATAATTATATTGCTCTTGACTCGCCACAGTTTTGATAAAAATGGTTTTTTTAGAAAACAGTAGTGGGAGTATGGTAGAACTGGAAGTGATTCCAGAACCGCAAACGATTACTGAAAGTTTGATAAGAACCTAAAGGTTCAATCAAGTTTGACATTCCATTGGCCACTCCGCAGATATGGTAGGTAACCTCAGGCACTCGAAAGGTACTTTGGTATGCGCAAAGACGGTGACAAGGAGGTTCTTGTTTACCCAGACTTGCCATTGCTGTTGTTCCAGACTGTGAGACCCGGCAGGAGGATGAGTATAGCGTCGTTCTAGACTAGCTTTAGAAGTGTATGTGTATATGACTCTGCCAGAGGGTTGTCGTAGTCAGTGGGAGCAGCGGAAGCATAGTGGATAGGTAGCTTATGTCTATTTATGGACTAAAGCAGATATAGCGGAGATAGATCATCTATTTCTGATGTGACAGTCATAGGTTTGATTTCATCATAATAGGGGATGGATCTGTTAAGAAGGTAGTAAGGTGTGATGTCCTGGTATTTGGATGACATACACAGAGTAGGAAGTGAAATTCCTATACTACGATCAGTTATATTTTGGTTGTCACACAGTGGTTTCTCCACATAGGATATGGATATTATATCGGATATTCTGGTTACTGGATCTATGGTTTTAGATCTAGATTTGGGAAGTGTCCCAATCTGGGTACTTAGACAGCATTCTAAAGGTGTTTTAGAATGGACGACTCCTGGCATGGTGGTGTACCTACAGATGATGGAGTCACCCTCTCTAAAGGTGTCTTACAGTCTAAAGGGGAGAGGGATGTGCATGATTGGCAGATCACTTGCTTAGGCAATTGAGTCAATCGTGAGATGTCAAGTACCACACCAGATGTTTTTGCACTAGATGCAATAAGTTGATATTTATCCAATCCTGGAGAAACATTCAGAAGCAGTTTTAGAACATAAGTGGATGTTCTAGGGATATGGTAACGACAGCCTCATTCGGGAGACAGTTATCATTCCGGGCTTCCAAGGTGACCTGGATGACAGAGTGACTGTCAGAGTTATAGTTTTCCCTCTGACGAGGGGCAGTAGTTTGGACAGGTGGTCCAAGCGGATACTGAGGGAGGCATGGAGCAGGATACTGATTGGTTTCAGTTGACGATACAGTCTAAGAAGTTTGGATTTGGAGTTCATTTATGAACTAGGTCCCATCAGATATCCAGACATATTCTAAGACAGGTATTGCTCATTTCGGGAGATGGGTTTCTCCGCGAACTTAAGATTAAGAGAGACACAGAAAGAAACATCAGAGCGGATCCACTCACTGAGGCTATTCTTCGAACACATTAGTTTCGCAAACGGGTTTTGTGAGACTGATTAGTAGAGAAGTTGGGTGTTCGGTATCACACGGGCTGTGAGTATGCGACATCGCAATAATTAGCCTTGCGTGCAAGTGGGAGATTGTTGGATATAGTGCCCTCAGAGTCAATTAGTGGATCACAGGCACGTGATTGTAATGATTGAAGGAGGACCGATGCCGGTAGGACAGTCTTACTCAAGATGATAGTATGCTATCTGGTTTATCTTTATCATCATGTACTGCTTTAGGTGACCTTACAGGTCACTATTGTGCATTGATAGAGCCCTTAGGATTCTAACTTGACGGCCAGCAGTATGATGGCGATCATATACGTGGGAGCTGGGGTCTATAAGCACATCCTTAAAAGGTCCCTGGTCGTGGGAGTTTTCAAGACAGGGCATCGATACTCCAGAGTAGACTAGTGTATACAGTCGAGACCCCGACGAGGGGCAGTGGCCGGTCTCACAAGCCACTGTTGTCAGTTGGTTCACCTAAGATGTATACAAGTGCTCGTTGGGTTATGAGTACGTCGGACATGACTCGTCGGGAACATGCTAGTTGGTATTATACCTGACGTCAGATAGCAGTTCCCTGCTGACATGTGTACAGGTTAGTTCATCGACCTGAGATCGTCATTTGTCTCGTGTGAGTTCCCACTGTACTTCGATTACTACCCTACCACGGCTCAAAAGAGTCGTGCAAACAGGTTTTAGTTGGGTACAGTCCCGAGCCACATGGAGGCAGTGAGCGGATCGGCAGGGGTTCGTCTCTCCCGGTATTGGGGGTGAGATCGCGCTGTGTCTGGGAGAGCAATTACACAAAGTCCTTGGCTAAGGCAGGAGATTTACTGGTAGGTATTCCAGCAGTATCTTAGGGTGTTATGGGCTACACTCCGACACGACTTGCACAGCTTTTGGGGGTCTGACTTTTACCAACCCCCTAGACCCGCCATACGATGCTCATAGACGAACGGACCAGACTGTATGGATATTGTCACTTACAGGCTCGGTTGGGTGTCAGGATGAGTTCGCTCATCGACCTCCCTTTTGGTCAATACCTGGTAGCTCGTTACGTATGGCTAATACCTCTAACGTGCTAGTGGTTAAATCCACAGTCAATGTATTGACGAGTCTTTAGAGTCCCCCACAGACAGTTTCTCAAGTTTCGGGCGAAACGTTGTAGAGGCCGTATGGATTTATGGTAGGGTTCGAACATGACACGTGCACTTGTGCACGTGTCATGGTTTGGACGGATAATACGAGCGGGCTTTGGTTTAAGCCGGATCCTAGTATTATACAGTGTAGATTTTGTCTCATTTCATTTGTATTCGTTTGGAATACAAATGCGGGTATGCATATACAGTCGCGGGGTTTTCCTGTAATTTATTACGGGATCGTTTTTTTGAAGTTGCCAGTTTCCATTTCGTTTCGGCCATTTTCTTTTATTTCCTTGTCTGAATTTTCCATGGACGGGCTTATTTGCAAATATGCAAATTAGTAAAATGGAGGCCGTTTTTTTGTGGTGGGGGTTCATGATGGTTCTAGCATCTTATGATTCCTTTTTGTGCTCATGGCTTGCATTTATTATGAAAGGATTTTGGAAAGACTTTGGTGTGACCATATTTCCTTTTTATCATCACATTTTCTTATGCTCACCCTAAAAACTTTCCTTGTGCTCACCCCCTTGGTTTTTCCCTCCTCTCATTTTGCATAGCCGGCCACACAAAAGGAATGGGCAGTGGATTCTTTTTTGTGTGGGAAAATGTTGATCTCATTTTTGCTTGCAACAAAAATTCCTTAGCTCATCTCCATAGTTCATTCCTCCATCCAAAAATGGCAACTTCATTAACCCTCGAGACATAGCATTCTACACTCAGTCTACAGCAATCTTGGACACGTCGGCTAGCCAACTTCGTGTCCGAGTTGCCTCGGTTCACAAGTGGGAGCCCGTAAAAAGACTTCTCGATGTGGTGCCCTTCCGACGAGAAGACCGGAGATCAGTGATGCCGCGTGGAGCTTGGGATGGTGGCCGAAGACCGAAGGACACGGATCGCTTGGTATAGCCTCTCTACCCTTTCTCTAGTTTGCTAGCAGTCGGTTATTGGTCCGATCCGGCTTTGTAGTCCGCGGTAGCGCCGGTTTCTAGTTGAAAAGTTTTTGTTTCCGCATTTTGGCCTCGGAAAGACGGCCGGGGCACTACCGTAGACTTACAACTACAAGAAAGATCCTAAGGGCTCTATCAATATGTATTCGCGATATGCTAAAAGAAACATATACACATATTAAGATAGATATAAACCAAGTAGCATACTACTATGTTGAGCAAGAATGTTAATACAACTGTGAATATCCCAAGCTTCCATTAAGTAATATACAAGCTAGTATGATACAATAATGGCCCCTAGGGTATATACACTAACAATCTCCCACTTGCACTAGGGCCATATACTAGCATATCGAAGACCTATCATGTCGAATAGCCTCTCGAACTGTGTCTGAGGTAAGGCCTTTGTGAATAGATCTGCAGTGTTCTCCTTTGTAGCAACTCTCCAGACCTTGATCTCCTGGCGATCTATGATCTCCCTGATCAGGTGATACCGCCTTAAGATGTGTCTGGATTTCTGATGGGACCTGGTTTCCTTTACTAAAGCTATAGCGCCGTTGTTGTCACAATACAGTGGTATTGGATTAACAATGGTAGGAACCACCTGAAGTTCTGTTTGGAACTTCTTCATCCAGACTGCTTCTTTTGCGGCATTGCAGGCAGCTATATACTCCGTTTTCATCGTCGAGTCAGCAACGGTGTCCTGCTTGGAACTCTTCCAGCACACCGCCACTCTATTGAGGGTAAAGACATAACCTGACATGGACTTGGAGTCATCCTTGTCACTCTGGAAGCTGGAGTCAGCAAAACCCTCGATCTGGAGGTCTTTTCCGTCGTAAACCAACAACATATCCTTAGTCCTTCTCAGGTACTTGAGAATGTTCTTTACTACTATCCAGTGCTTCTCCCCTGGGTTTGACTGATACCGGCTCACCACGCTCAGTGTGTAAGCTACATCTGGTCTGATACACAACATCGCATACATTATAGAGCCTACCGCAGAAGCGTAGGGTATAACTGATATGCGATCCCTTTTCAAATTTGTCTTAGGAGACATCTCTTTAGATAGGGTGATTCCGTGACAAGCCGGCAAATTACCGCGCTTAGAATCTTCCATACTGAATCTTTTCAGTATAGTGTTGATATACCTGGACTGCGAAAGTCCCAACGTCCTCTTAGATCTATCACGATAGATCTGGATCCCCAGAATGTAAGAGGCATCACCCAGGTCTTTCATGGAGAACCTGTGTGACAAGAATCCTTTGACAGATTGTAGCATAGGAATGTCATTTCCTATCAATAGATTGTCATCCACATACAAGACGAGGAATACAACAGTTCGTGCTACAATTTTACTATATATACATGGTTCATCTGGATTTTTGATAAAGTCATATTCTTTGACCGTTTCATCGAAACAGATGTTCCAACTCCGTGATGCTTGTTTTAGTCCATAAATGGACTTAAGCAACTTGCAAACTTTCCCGCTGCTTCCACTCTGATTGAAACCTTCTGGCTGATCCATATAAACACACTCTTCTAAATTACCATTTAGAAAAGCCGTCTTTACGTCCATCTGCCGGATCTCATAATCATGAAAGGCGGTAATGGCAAGAAGGATCCGAATGGATTTGAGGATAGACACTGGAGAAAAAGTTTCGTCATAGTCCAAACCAGGTTTTTGACGAAAACCCTTTGCAACAAGTCTAGTCTTATAGGTTTCTACCTGTCCGTCTATACCAATCTTTTTCTTGATGATCCACTTACATCCTATGTGTTTTACCCCATCTTGAGCAAAGTCCAAAGTCCATACTTTGTTGGTGTACATGGACTCCATCTCGGTCCGCATTGCATCCAGCCATCTTACCGAGTCGCCGCTCTGGATGGCCTGCTGGAAGCTAGTAGGTTCATCATTATCAATGACGCAATCCTCTCTATCCTCGTCTATGAGAAAACCATAGTGTCTCTCAGGCGGATGAGATGGCCTACTACTCCTGCGGAGGGATGCGGGAATGTCCTGTTCTTCTGGAACTTCTGGCTCTACCAAACTTTCAGTGGTATTTTGTGGTTCTGGAATTTCTTCCAGTTCTATTGCGCTCCCACTTGTTTCCTTTTCTAAAAGTTGCTGTTCTAGAAAATGGGCATTACGAGAAACAAAAACCTTTTGTTCCTCTGTGTAATAGAAAAAATACCCCTTAGAGTTCTTTGGATATCCCACAAACTTACACTATACCGAGCGTGCCTCGAGTTTGTCCGCATGCTACTTTTTAACAAAAGCTGGACATCCCCATATCTTCAGATACTGAAGATAGGGTTTCTTCCCACTTCACATCTGATATGGTGTGGTTGTCACAGTCTTGGTAGGAACCCTGTTCAAAAGATATGCAGCTGATTCTAATGCATAACCCCAGAAAGATCACGGTAACTCGGCATTACTCATCCTGGAACGTACCATATCCAATAGGGTTCGGTTCCGTCTCTCCGATACACCGTTATGTCGTGGAGTGTATGGAGGAGTAAGCTGAGAGAGAATTCCTTTCTCTTTTAGGTAACCCAGGAACTCGGCACTTAAGTATTCACCACCTCGAAGATCTTAGTGTCTTGATACTTTTGCCGGTTTGGTTTTCTACTTCATTCTTATATTCTCAAAATTTCTCAATGGCCTCGGATTTATGTTTCATCAAGAAAATGAATCCATACCTAGAGAAATCATCCGTAAAAGTAATGAAATATGAAAAACTGCCTCTTGCATGTGTAGACATTGGACCACATACATCATTGTGTATGAGTCATGAGAGCTCGCTCGCTCTTACTCCATGTCCAGTGAATGAAGTCTTTGTCATCTTTCCTTTGAGACATGATTGACAAGTGGCATAAGATTGATATTCGAAGGAATCTAAATATCCTTCTCTATGTAACTTAGTTAACCTTGTCTCATTGATGTACTACAATGCCATAAGAAAGCCTGATTTATATCTGGAGTCTTTCTTTTTAGTGTGTTCTGGACATTGAAAATCTTCAATTAGTTTAACACGTATATACCGTTATCTAGTGTACCGAACCCAATCAAACCATGATTAAGGTGCATGTTAACAACATCGCTTACAAACGTAAAATCATAACCTTCTTTTGATAACAACGATACTGATATGATATTACATGTTAAACTAGGTACACAAAAACAGTTGCGCAAAACCAAAATATGTCTACTTGTCAATCCAAGGTGATAATCCTCTATGGACATAGCATTCACGCTAGCTCTATTAGCAACCTGGAGGGTCATATCACCAACTTTCATGTAGGGTTACTAGGTATTCTCACAAGGTTCTACAAGGCATCAATCATGCCCGATTTCAATTTTAGATATGCCGAACAACCCTAACCAAGATCTTAGACTAGAGATTAGGCGAAACAAAGTAAGTAAACAACTTTACTTCTAAGAGTTTGAGATTACAACCTTTGTAATCCGGTCCTTCACTTCATAAGCTCCGTGTTGAGGTCCCTTCACTGCGATCATCGAGTATCCAGACTCTAGAGAGGCTCCACAAAAGAAAGATGTAAGTTTGCTTCCGATCTTCGATAACAAAGATGATCTACCTTAAAGAAACTCAAACCCAAGCTCTTGATTTGCTAATCAAGTATTAGCAAAGCAAACACCCTAATCTAAGTGGCTAGAATAGATGAGGATGATGAAGTAGGAATTTATCTCTCATTTATTTTCTATTTATCACTCATTTTCATCACAAGTCAAAAAAGCTAAAAAGATTTATCAAGAGGAAGAAGAAGAAGAATCTATATGTGATGAATAATGAAAAGTAAGTGAGGTTAGAAATGCAACCATGGGTTAAGAATAAAAACTTAACCCATGTAAAGAATTAACCTTGGTGAAGGGTTTGGGTTTGGTTATGAAATATCAACAAAATACTTTGGTTAAAAACAAAAACAAAGCTTCTAGAAGCTTCAAGAATGCTTAACCCTAATCCAAACCTTAACCATGTTTAAACTCCACAAAACATGTTGCATTTGTAATCTTAACTTGTTACAATATTATATATCACATATTGTAAGTCGATGTTCAACACCCCAATACATGTGGGGAGGCGGAAATATGAATAACAATCAAGTTCTATGATCAAACATCGATTAACCGTATGAATCGTTTGCTATACAAGTTTTAACAAAAGCTTTAGAGTTTTAATCTACTATGCGAAGAGATTATACCAAACGGTTCTAGTCCTTCGTCTTGATGTTGTCTACGGCCTCTTTGGATCTCCACGTCCTCTTCGGCTTTCTCCCGTGATAGACGATCCACCCGAGAACCCTAATCCAAGCTATAACCTCTAAACTTGAGGTTACTTAGTTTCTCTAGTTGCTAAATAGAGTAGCTAAGATGATGTAGAGATAGGTTATGGAGTAATTAGTCTTTCCTAATCCTTGTTCTCAACTCATGAGGGGTAGGATTAGGGTTTGGTGAAGGAGAGAGAACTTGAAGAGAGAGAGTGAGAAGAAGATAATGATATTATTATAATGAATAAAGCTTCTCACTTGATATATATGAAACATAATGAATTAAAAGAAATGAATAAAAAGATAATATTCATCATGTTTCATTAAATCAAGTGGGTGATTCATCATGTGAGTCATTAAGCAATTAATGATGCATTAATGATATGATGAATCACTCACAATGAGTCACTTAATCATTAAATGAAAATGCCACCTCTCTCTTTATGTCACATCCTTCTAGAAGCTTCTCCGAAAATTACGAGAACGCCCCTCTCATCCGTGAAAACACGGAAAAACTTTAGACTGTATAAATCCAATAACCTGATACTAGAATCTGGCTTAAAACAAAGCCGGCTAGTAAAAACTGTCCGAATGTCGCACGTGCGATCAAACACGTATGCGTCCGAACCTTTGTCGTAAAACCATACGACCTCTATATCTTTTCGCCTGGGTTTAGGAAATCTCTGTGTGGGACTCTAAAGACTCGACTACTACGCTGGCAGTGGGTTTAAGCACAGCCCGCAAGCGGCACTAGCTGTACGTAACGGTCCCCAGGTAGTTGTCGATAAGAAAGCTGATGAGGTAACCCATCTGAAATCCTACTGAGCCTGTCTGTGACAATATCCGCGCAGTCCGGTCTGTTCGTCTAAGAGTATCGCATGTATGGTCTAGGGAGGTGGTGGACGTCAGACCCCTAATAACCGTACAAGTCGTGTCGGTATGGCTTTATCACCATCCGAGAATCTACTGATCAACCTATCAGTAATTCTCAATCAGCCCTGGCCAGGGACTTATGGTAATGACCAAACGACCACAGTGCGATATCAACTCCCTATACCGGGAGAGACGAATCCCTAACAGTCGCTCACTGCCTCCATGTGGCTCGGGACTGTGCCCAACTGAAACCTGTTTGCACGACTCCTTTGAGCCGTGGTAGGGTAACAATCAAAGCACAGTGGGAACTCACACGAGACAAATGATGACCTTAAGTCAACGGACTATCTGCACACATGTCACCTGAGAACTGCTATCTGACGTTAGGTATAATACCATCCAGTCAGTTCTCGGCGAGTCCTGTCCGGTGTACTCACACCCAGTGAGCATCTGTATACAATCTTAGGTGAACACCACCAATGGTTGCGGGACCAATCCATTGCCCCTCGTCAGGGTCTAGATATGTATACACTAGTCTACTCCGAAGTATCGATGCCCAATCTCGATTCTCCTGAGACCAGGGACATCTAAGGGTGTGCCTATTGACTATCCAGCTCCCACTAGTATGACTGCCATCATAACGCCGGTAGTCAGACAAACACCCTATGGGCTTTATCAACATATATATATATAAATACCAAGTAAAATATATTATACGTTAAGACAAAGTCAAACCAAATAGCGTACTATCATATCAAGCAAGACTGTCATGTACATACATATCCCAAGCATCCTATACAATGTAGGCCTCTAGGGCATATATATCCAACAATCTCCCACTTGCACTAAGGCCTATAATTGGCGCAATGAGTACCCACTGTCTCTACCAGATCCAGTTGCTTGCGTACCGCATGCCCAACATCTCAAAAAGCCTCTCGAACTGTACTTGAGGAATGGCCTTGGTGAATGGATCTGCCGTGTTGTCTTTTGTGTCTACTCTCCGTATCTCGATCTCCCGATGATCCACGATCTCCCTGATCAGGTGAAACCGCCTTAAGATATGCCTGGATTTCTGATGGGACCTTGGTTCCTTCGCTAAAGCTACAGCGCCATTGTTATCGCAATACAAAGGTATTGGATTGGCAATGGACGGAACCACCTGAAGTTCAGAAATGAACTTCCTTATCCAGACAGCCTCTTTTGCGGCTTCACTAGCAGCTATATACTCAGCCTCCATAGTTGAGTCTGCGACGGTATCTTGTTTGGAACTCTTCCAACTTACCGCCCCTCCATTGAGGGTAAACACAAAACCCGAAATAGATTTAGAATCATCCTTGTCACTTTGGAAGCCGGAGTCGGTAAAAGCCTCTACCTGGAGGTCCTTATTGCCGTAAATCAAGAACATCTCCTTAGTCCTTCTAAGGTACTTGAGAATGTTCTTCACCGCTATCCAATGTTTCTCACCTGGGTCCGATTGATACCTGCTTACCACACTAAGTGCGTAAGCTACATCTGGTCTGGTACATAACATCGCATACATTATTGATCCTACCGCCGAAGCGTAGGGTATAATGCCCATACGAGCCCTCTCTTCATCAGTCTTTGGAGACATCTCTTTGGAGAGGGTGATTCCGTGACAAGTGGGCATATTGCCGCGCTTGGAATCTTCCATACTAAATCTCTTTAGTATAGTGTCTATATACCTGGACTGTGAAAGTCCCAATATTCTATTAGATCTATCTCGATGGATCTTAATGCCCAGAATGTATGATGCATCTCCCAAGTCTTTCATAGAGAATTTCTGTGACAAGAAGAGCTTTACTGATTGTAGTATAGGGATATCATTCCCTATCAGTAGTATGTCGTCGACGTATAAAACGAGGAAGACTACTGCTCCTTCTACAATCTTCCTATAAACACATGGTTCATCTATATTTTTGATAAAGTCAAATTCCTTGACTGTTTCATCAAAACAGATGTTCCAACTCCGCGATGCTTGCTTTAACCCATAAATGGATTTAAGCAATTTGCACACTCTTCCGCTGCTCCCACTGTCTAAGAAACCTTCTGATTGATCCATGTAAATACTCTCTTCTAGATGTCCATTTAGAAAAGTTGTTTTTACATCCATTTGCTAGATTTCATAGTCATGGAAGGCAGCAATGGCAAGCATGATCCGAATGGATTTAAGCATAGCTACTGGTGAAAAAGTTTCATCATAGTCCAATCCTGGTCTTTGACGAAAACCTTTTGCTACTAGTCTAGCTTTGTACGTTTCCACTTGTCCAAATGTACCAATCTTCTTTTTGAAGATCCATTTGCACCCAACTGGTTTTACCCCAGGAGGAGCAACTTCTAAAGTCCATACTTTATTGGTATACATGGATTCCATTTCGGATCTCATTGCATCCAGCCACTTTACTGAGTCACTACTTGTGATAGCCTGCTGAAAACTAGTAGGCTCATCATCATCGATGATGCAATCCTCTCGATCCCCATCAAGAAGAAAACCATAGTATCTTTCAGGAGGATGAGAAAGCCTACTAGATCTGCGGAGTGGCGTTTGTTCGTCATGTTCTATTGAAATATGAGATTCTTCTAAGTCCTCGGTTGCAGCTTGAGGTTCTGGAATTTCTTCCAGTTCTACCGTGCTCCCACTAATTTCTTTTGCAAGAAATTCGCTTTCTAAGAAGACAATGTGACGAGCGACAAACACCTTTTGTTCTTCAGTGTGGTAGACCATGTACCCCCTTGAATGCTTGGGGTATCCTACAAACTTGCACAAAACCGATCGTGCCTCGAGCTTGTCCGGATTATGCTTTTTAACATATACCGGACACCCCCATATCTTGATATACTTGAGATATGGTCTCTTCCCACACCACATTTCATATGGAGTGGTAGGTACAGACTTAGTTGGAACTCTATTTAATAGATATGCGGCTGATTCTAGAGCAAATCCCCAGAAGGAAAGTGGCAACTCAGCACTACTCATCATTGATCGCACCATATCTAATAGCGTGCGATTCCTTCTTTCTGATACACCATTATGCTGAGGTGTATAAGGTGGAGTAAGCTGAGAGAGTATTCCATTTGCTTTCAAGTATTCAACGAAACTGGTACTTAAGTATTCTCCACCTCGATCAGATCGAAGTGTCTTGATGCTTTTACCAGTTTGTTTCTCTACATCATTTTTATACTCCTTAAACTTCTCAAAAGCCTCGGATTTATGCTTTATTAAGAACACATGTCCATACCTAGAGAAGTCATGAGTAAAATTGATGAAGTAGGAGTGACCACTTCGTGCATGTATAGACATCGGACCACATACATCACTGTGTACTAGTCCCAAGAGTTCGGTGGCTCTTTCTCCGTGTCCGGTGAACGGAGATTTGGTCATTTTTCCTTTGATACATGATTGACAAGTTGCATATGATGAATATTCAAACGAATCTAGATATCCATCTTTATGTAACTTAGTCAACCTTGTTTCATTTATATGACCAAGTCTACAATGCCATAGGAAGGCTTGATTTGAATCTGGAGCCTTTCTTTTACGCGTGTTTTGAATATTGAAAATTTGTGGTTGATGAAGTATGTATATGCCGTTTTCCAGTGTGCCAAACCCAATCTGTTCTTGATTTAGGATAATGTTCATGATATTTCTTTCAAGCACAAAATTATATCATTTATTAGACAATAAAGATACTGATATAATATTACACAACATACTGGGAATACAAAAACAGTTATACAATACCAAAATGTTTCCACTATTCAACCCTAGGTGATATTCCCCTATTGCAACTGCATCTACATGCAGTCCATTGCCCATCCGGAGAGTCATATCACCTGCCCCCAGTACTCTACTATTTCTCAGATCCTGCAAAGAATTACAGATGTGAGAACCAGAACCGGTATCAAGTACCCATGAAGTAGAGTTTACTGAAAGACAATTTTCGATTACGAACACACCTGAAGTAGAAGCAACTGCTTGCTTCATGTCCTTGGCTTTGAAGGCCTGACAATCCTTCTTCCAGTGCCCTTGCTTGTGACAATAGAAGCATTCGTTCTTTTCTGCCTTCACCCTTCCTGCCTTGTTCGTTCCCTGTACCTTCTTGACCCCACCCTTCGGTTTGGTGGCTTTCATCTTCTTCTTCCCTTTTGCTTTCGCTTTAGGTTTAGAAGAAGACGATTGGCCAACATACAGAACGGGGGTCTTCTCCTTTTTCAAGGAGGTCTCTGCTACCCTCAACATATTGAGGAGCTTTGGAAGATCCGCTTCCATTTCGTGCATGTTGAAGTTCAGCACGAACTGAGAGAAGGTATGGGGAAGGGACTGCAAAATCAGGTCGATATACAAATCATTTTCTAGCACGCATCCCAGGTTTGCGAGTTCCTCAATGAGGGTGATCATTTTGAGGACGTGCTCTCCAACAGGCGATCCTGGAGCTAACCTCATCTGGAATAGTTTCCTTGAGGTTTCGTACCTCGCGATACAGTAGTGTTCACCATACAATTCCTTGCAATGGAGGAATATGGATGCAATATCCATACTCTCGTGCTGTTTCTGGAGTTTATTATTCATGGACGCCAGCACGATACACTTATCTCGCTCACAGTCTAGATCCCAGGTTTTACGAACTTCCTTGTCCGCAACTGAGGAATCTGGTCCTGGGATAAGGGGAGGAACAGCGGTGGTAACAGATGCAACTTTGTCATAAGTCAGCGCAATATTGACGTTTCTTAGCCAGTCTTTATAGTTCTGCCCGGTTAGTATATTCTTTTCAAGTAATAGTTTTAGTCCAGTCATGGTAGCTGCCAGAGAGAGAGAAAAGAAAACACTCAGCATATGCTCTTGCAAGTTTAGATTGGTTTATTAATTTATCTAAACAGGATGGCTCCCACTGTTTCCTCAAATCCTTCTTCAAAACCTAAAAGAAGAACTAGTCAGGATTTAATCACACGTCACAATACTTGCTTAACCTTTCAGCCAGGCTGGTGTTGGTACTTCGAGGGAGGTTTTCCAACGCTTTCGCGAAGTTCCTTAATTAAAGAACCTCTTTTCCCTGGAGGCGTAGCCCCTCTAACACCTTTCTAGGCACCTACTTGGTTTATAGCATTGATTGTTAAGTGAGAGAAATTCCCGAGAGTAATCCTACTCATCAGTGGGATCGGGATCCAACTATCATTGTATGATGCCCTAGATGGAAGCCACTCTAGTCACCACACTCCAGAAGGTAAGCTAAATCTGCAAGTTTCCTTTATGTTTGAAACTCCCGATGTGATTTTTACCCCAAGCTCTTATAGACCTTGACGTAGGCCAACAAGTCATAAGACGCAAGTCAAGTTCTACCCGTCGTTGTCCTGATCAATTTAAATACATCGTACAAGCCCTTGACGTAGGCCAACAAGGTGTACGTCTGTATTAAACTAATGCATCTATCTATGCAACAAATAGGCACACACACTGCTACCATACACTATGCCTTGACGTAGGCCAACAAGCATAGCATGAATACGATGTGCTGTCTATCTGAAACGACGGAGGGTTACGGCTGGTTTTTGGCAAAAAACCGTTAACGTAATGAACTTGATTTGATCGAAGGAGCTAAGATAGCTTTTATTAAAAGGAGTGGTTTAAGCTCCGCATTTAAAATTTGCTTTTTCAAGAAAACCGAGTGGTTTTTAGAAATTGTTCCAACGATTCAGTTTAGGTTTTATTTTCTTTGCATTTAATGATAATGCGTCCCATCTTTTAACCTATCATTACAGATAACAACGAAAATATGACGTCCTCTTATGCCATCCGCATTCGCCACTGGGTCCCGTCATCACCCGTTAGGTTACTTAACTAACGACAGAGCGGGGGCTGGGCTAGCGCGGGTGTAAAACATAAGTGACGTCTAAATAGCTATCATATATATAGATATTTTACATTCGTCTGACGCAATGATATACATTCCAGAACACAGATAAACAATATTGGATTTGCAAGCAATCTGTATTTCTTTTGAGCCTGCAAGAAAAGACAGATTACACAGTTGTGATGAATAGCCGTTACCTCACCCAAGATCCCTACGGGTACGGCAAACTACCCGCCCGGCAGTTTGTGTACCCCACCTTGGATCTGTCCTAGGAGCAAAAACAGTAAAACGAAATAATACAACGGTGGCTACAACCGCAACCTGGATGTGCCCTGCAAAATAATATTACAACTTGTTACAATTACATCAAATGTATTAATACAATAACCCATCACAAAACCCGGCTAATCACCACAACAGTCCAATACAGTTTATATACACAAACAGTTAAAATCCATTTCAGAAATGTGCAACCCCCTGCCAACTGACATACTAGCAGTTAGGGGAGGTTTACGAACACATTATACAATCACAGATATAATCCAATATGCAAATACTGTACAATTTCGATCGATTAAACATCTTTAATATTGCTCCAAAAACTGCTCTGTAAAACTGAAACCTGAGCAAATATTAAATATTCCAGAAAATCCCAAATTATACAGAGAAGCAGCACAGGAAATTTGAGTTCCTCACTCGGCAACTCGGCGGCGGAAGCGCGGCGGATCGGTGCGATCCGCCGCGGTTCCGCGGCCGCGTTGCCGATTCAGGAGCCCAAATTTATTGGCTGTTCTTCTGGTGTCTTGTCAAGCTTTCTGAACTTGCCTGAAAAATTTTTGGACTTCATTTAAATTTCGACAGAAACTTGATATTTTTAGGGTTTTCCGGCTTCGTTTTTCCGTTCGAAATTCGTACAAATTTGCAATTAAGTTAAATCTTGTTTAGCTAGGCTCTGATACCACTGTAAGTCGATGTTCAACACCCCAATACATGTGGGGAGGCGGAAATATGAATAACAATCAAGTTCTATGATCAAACATCGATTAACCGTATGAATCGTTTGCTATACAAGTTTTAACAAAAGCTTTAGAGTTTTAATCTACTATGCGAAGAGATTATACCAAACGGTTCTAGTCCTTCGTCTTGATGTTGTCTACGGCCTCTTTGGATCTCCACGTCCTCTTCGGCTTTCTCCCGTGATAGACGATCCACCCGAGAACCCTAATCCAAGCTATAACCTCTAAACTTGAGGTTACTTAGTTTCTCTAGTTGCTAAATAGAGTAGCTAAGATGATGTAGAGATAGGTTATGGAGTAATCAGTCTTTCCTAATCCTTGCTCTCAACTCATGAGGGGTAGGATTAGGGTTTGGTGAAGGAGAGAGAACTTGAAGAGAGAGAGTGAGAAGAAGATAATGATATTATTATAATGAATAAAGCTTCTCACTTGATATATATGAAACATAATGAATTAAAAGAAATGAATAAAAAGATAATATTCATCATGTTTCATTAAATCAAGTGGGTGATTCATCATGTGAGTCATTAAGCAATTAATGATGCATTAATGATATGATGAATCACTCACAATGAGTCACTTAATCATTAAATGAAAATGCCACCTCTCTCTTTATGTCACATCCTTCTAGAAGCTTCTCCGAAAATTTCGAGAACGCCCCTCTCATCCGTGAAAACTCGGAAAAACTTTAGACTGTATAAATCCAATAACCTGATACTAGAATCTGGCTTAAAACAAAGCCGGCTAGTAAAAACTGTCCGAATGTCGCACGTGCGATCAAACACGTATGCGTCCGAACCTTTGTCGTAAAACCATACGACCTCTATATCTTTTCGCCTGGGTTTGGGAAATCTCTGTGTGGGACTCTAAAGACTCGACTACTACGCTGGCAGTAGGTTTAACCACATACCGCAAGCGGCACTAGCTGTACGTAACGGTCCCCAGGTAGTTGTCGATAAGAAAGCTGATGAGGTAACCCATCTGAAATCCTACTGAGCCTGTCTGTGACAATATCCTCGCAGTCCGGTCTATTCGTCTAAGAGTATCGCATGTATGGTCTAGGGAGGTGGTGGACGTCAGACCCCTAATAACCGTACAAGTCGTGTCGGTATGGCTTTATCACCATCCGAGAATCTACTGATCAACCTATCAGTAATTCTCAATCAGCCCTGGCCAGGGACTTATGGTAATGACCAAACGACCACAGTGCGATATCAACTCCCTATACCGGGAGAGACGAATCCCTAACAGTCGCTCACTGCCTCCATGTGGCTCGGGACTGTGCCCAACTGAAACCTGTTTGCACGACTCCTTTGAGCCGTAGTAGGGTAACAATCAAAGCACAGTGGGAACTCACACGAGACAAATGATGACCTTAAGTCAACGGACTATCTGCACACATGTCACCTGAGAACTGCTATCTGACGTTAGGTATAATACCATCCAGTCAGTTCTCGGCGAGTCCTGTCCGGTGTACTCACACCCAGTGAGCATCTGTATTCAATCTTAGGTGAACACCACCAATGGTTGCGGGACCAATCCATTGCCCCTCGTCAGGGTCTAGATATGTATACACTAGTCTACTCCGGAGTATCGATGCCCAATCTCGATTCTCCTGCGACCAGGGACATCTAAGGGTGTGCCTATTGACTATCCAGCTCCCACTAGTATGACTACCATCATAACGCCGGTAGTCAGACAAACACCCTATGGGCTTTATCAACATATATATATAAATACCAAGTAAAATATATTATACGTTAAGACAAAGTCAAACCAAATAGCGTACTATCATATCAAGCAAGACTGTCATGTACATACATATCCCAAGCATCCTATACAATGTAGGCCTCTAGGGCATATATATCCAACACATATATAATATATTTTGTAACAAAATAAAATAATACAATTAACATATATCATATATATATCAATGTATTACCCGAGTGAGAAAAAGAATCTTTAAGTGAGCTTATACTAGTTAATGTAATTTAATATATCAAATATATAATTATACATTAAATTATCGAATCAACACTTGATCCGATAATTCTGCTATTTCACAAATAACCGACTAATATAATCTGTATCATTTCATCGAATCAACACTTGATACGATGACCCGGCTATATCACATATACCTGGCCGATATCACATATCGTGAGAATCTAATACGTTATCACATACACGTATCATTCCCGGCCCCACACATATCACATATATGCTCCTACTCCTTTTTGCCTATGCCAAGAAACCTCGGTGTAGGACTCTAAAGAATCGTCAATACGCCGGCAGTAGGTGATGATCATATCAAACACCCACAAGCTGCAAGCGGTCAGCTAAACGTAACATCCACCAAGGTATTGAGCGATCAGAAGATCAACAAGCAATCCTGTACATTCTCCTGCGAATCCAATCAGTAACACTCCCGTACAGTCCGGTCTCTTTGTCTGATATGTCGCACATCTCGCCTAGGGGTGGTAAACGTCAGACCCCAGTAGCTTGATAAGTCGTGTCGATATGAGGTCTATAACCGTTTGAGAAACTACTGATAACACTTACCAGTAAATCTCAGCAACCCTGGTCAGGGATTTCCAGTTATAGCCAATCGAACACAACACAACATCAACTCCCTATACCGGGACAGATGAAACCCCTCCTATCGCTAATTACCTCCATGTGATTCAGGACTGTACCCAAAAGCCACCTTTTTGCACGCCCTCTTGGACGTGGTATGGTGGAAATCAAAGCACAGTGGGAATCACACAAGTCTCTATGACGATATCGGGTCTACAGACTAACCTGTACCAGTGTCACCAGAGAACTGCCATCTGACGTGAGGTACAATACCATCTGGGAGTTCTCGACGAGTCTGTACAGTGTACCCAGTCTCCACTGAGCACCCGTATACCTTCTCTGATGTCAAACACCAATGGATATAGGATCATCCATCGCCGTTCATATGGGTCAAGAAGCGCATACACTAGTCTACTCTGGAGTATCGATGCCCTGTCTCGGTACTCCTACGACTAGGAACATTTGAAGGATGTACTTGGCGACTACACTGTCCCCACTAGTATGATCTGCATCATAGTCCTGGTAGTCAAGTACTCATCCTAAGGGCTTTATCAACATGTAACATAGAGACAATCAGAGTACATGTTAAGATAAAAGAGCAACCAGATAGCATACTATCATGTCCAGCAAGAAAGTCCTCCCTATATATGTCCAAGCATCCACTACTATATACATCGTATGTATAGTAATGGCCTCTAGGGCATACATATAACTAACAATCTCCCACTTGCACTAGGGCCATCTGTTGTGGTATCGCATACCTAACAATCAGCTGTGGTTGAAGTAGCTCATACTCAACCATCCTATAAAAGTCTCTACTGGGAAATAGGCCTTTGTGAGTGGAACCGCGCTGTTGTCCTCTGTGTCTACTCTCCTAACCTCGATCTCCTTGGAAATCAACCATCTCCATGATCAGGTGATACTGCCTAAGAATTATATCTGGATTTTTGATGGGACGTGGGTTCCTTGGCCAAAGCCATAATTCCATTGTCACACAATGGTTGGAACTAAGTTCATCTCATGAACTTATATATATACAGAGTGCCTCTTTGGTAGCATCCTTGGTAACGATGTATCTTGCCTTTAATCGTCTATTAAGTCACGGTATTTAGCTTAGAACTCTTCCAACATACCGTCCCTGAGGGTAAAGACAATGCCTGCGACTGACATTCAGTCGTCCTTATCACCCTGGAACCTTTTCCAGTGATTCTCCCCCGGATCGATTGATACCATCTCACTACAACTTGTAAGAATCCTAACATCCAATTACATCTATCTCATAGATCAAAAACCAGGATTTAGGAAGTATCACTTTGATCCTATATGGAGAATCCTTGTGATAAGCGGAGCGTAGCATAGGAAACTCCTTCCTTATCAACAGTATGTCATCCACGTACTCTACGAGGATCATCACCATACTCCCTACTACTACCTTTTTGTATATATAAGGTTCATCTACCATTTTGATGAAGTCAAACTCTTTGACTACTACATCAAAACAGACGTTCCAACTCCGCGATGCCTGATTTATCTCATAAAACAACTTGCACACGTTTCCGCTGCTCCCACTATTTACGAAGCTCTCTGGCTGTGTACTTATAGACTCTCTCTTCCAAAACATCATTTAGAAAAGCTGTCATGACACCCAACCGCCAGAAATCGTAGTCATGGTATGTAGCAATGGCAAGTAGGATTTGGATGGACTTAAGCATAGATTTGAACGTCTCAACTTTTCCATGTACACAAAGTAATCTTCTCAAGATATACTTGCTCCTGATGGGGATTTAACCCTTCAGATAAAACAACCAAAGTCCATACTTTGTTGGTGTATAAGGATTCCATCTAAGATCGCTAAGCATCCAGCCATTCTTACAGAATCCTACTCCTGATAGTCTGCTCGAAACTAGTTGGGTCATTATCTCACGATGCAATCCTCGCTCCCACTGTCATAGAGAAACCGAAGTATCTCTCAGGTGGGTGAGGAATCCTACTAGATCGGTGGAGAGGTTGTGGTTCGTTGGTTACTATTGAATCCTTCGGTTCTACCAAATCATCTGCTGTAGTTTGTGTTGGATATAGTGCCCTCAGAGTCAATTATTGGATCACAGGCACGTGATTGCAATGATTGAGGGAGGACCTATACCGGTAGGACAGTCTTACTCAAGATGATAGTATGCTATCTGGTTTATCTTTATCATCGTGTACTACTTTAGGTGACCATATAGGTCGCTATTACACATTGATAGAGCCCTTAGGATTCTTGCTTGATGGCCAGCAGTATGATGGTGATCATATACGTGGGAGCTGGGGTCTATAAGCACATCCTTAAAAGGTCCCTAGTCGTGGGAGTTTCGAGACTGGGCATCGATACTCTATTAGTAGACTAGTGTATACAGTCGAGACCCCGACGAGGGGCGGTGGCTGGTCTCACAAGCCATTAGTGTCAGTTGGTTCACCTAAGATGTATAAAGGTGATCATTGGGTTATGAGTACACCGGACAGGACTCGCCGGGAACATGCTAGTTGGTATTGTACCTGACATCAGATAGCAGTTCCCTGGTGACATGTGTACAGGTTAGTTCATCGACCTGAGATCGTCATTTGTCTCGTGTGAGTTCCCACTGTGCTTTGATTACTACCCAACCACGGCTCAAAGGAATCGTGCAAACAGGTTTTAGTTGGGTATAGTCCCGAGCCACTTGGAGGCAGTGAGCGGATCGGCAGGGGTTTCGTCTCTCCCGGTATTGGGGGTGAGATCGCGCTGTGTCTAGGAGAGCCATTAAATGAAGTCCTTGGCCAAGGCATGATATTTACTGGTAGGTATTCCAGTAGTATCTCAGGGTGTTCTGGGCTACACTCCGACACGACTTGTACCGCTTTTGGGGGTCTGACTTTTACCAACCCCCTAGGCCCGCCATGCGATACTCATAGACGAACGGACCAGACTGTACGGATATTGTCACTAACAGGCTCAGTAGGGTGTCAGGAAGAGTTCGCTCATCGACCTTCCTTTTGGTCAATACCTGGTAGCCCGTTACCTATGGCTAGTACCTCTGACATGCTAGTGGTTAAATCCATAGCCAAAGTATTGATGAGTCTTTAGAGTCCCCCACAGACAGTTTTCAAGTTTCGGGCGAAACGTTGTAGAGGCCGTATGATATATGGCAGGGTTCGATCATATACGTGCGGTGATTTTCCAAAATGTCATTAAAACAAAAACACTGAAAGAGAGAACCAACCCTCTGTTTGGCAAACTGTACGGATCATGATCGGACGGATCATACTAGTGGGCTTTGGTTTAAGCCGGATCCTAGTATTAGATTTGTTGGATTACTTTAGTCTCATAGCATTCGCATTCGGTCGGAATACGGATGCAGGTATGTATATACAGGTGAGGGGTATCCTTGTGGTCCATCACGAGTTTACTTTAGATGTTGCCGTATCTTTTTGTTGTTGTAAACATTTGGGTTAATGTTTATATATGGAAATTATTAGCTAGAAATCATCATTAGAAGCCTTAATTGTGACACATGCACAAGTGATGACTCATGGTCTCTTTCTTTGTGCATGTGTCACATTATTTGATGGATTTGAGTCTTGATATGATAAGGAGAGAGAGTGCCATGATTTGTTGTTTGGTCTTGTATTTTCCTCATAACTCTCTCTCATTTTATCATAGCAAAACAAAAAGAAAGAAAAGGCTTCTTCTTCTTCTTCCTCCTCTAGCTCACAACCTCCATTAATGGCAGCATCTCTAAGCTCCATCCATACACTCTCATGTGATGAGAATCAATGGATGCTTGAGACAAAGTTATCACACATATTCTTTACATCGTCTTGGACACGTCGGCTAGCGAACTTCATGCCCGAGTTGCTTCGGATGAAGCGGGAGCCCGTAAAAAGACTCGAAGATGTGGTGCCCTTTCCGACGAGGAGACCGAAACCGGAGATGCCACGAGGAGCTTGGGATGGTGGCCAAAGACCGAAGTATACGGATCGATCGGTATAGCTTTCCAACCCTTTCTCTAGTAGCTCGTTGTAAGTTAATAGTTCGATCCGGGTAAAGGTTAAGGTAGCGCCAAGTTTCTGAAAAGTTTTGTTTCCGCATTTTGGCTTCGGATTGACGGCCGGGGCGCCGCCGTAACCTTACATGGTATCAGAGCCACGCCATTAACCATTACCAGCTTGCTCTAACGTGTTTAGAATTTCGATCGAATGAAATATTCCAAAACTGCATTTCTAATCATGAAGTTTCTGTCGAATTTTTTTTATCGTCGAAAAATTATTTTGAGTATTGCAGAAAATCAGGCAGGCTTTTCTAAGAACACTGCAAAAATTTCTAAGCATGATTGCACTGTAGCGCCTCGAAACCGCGGCCGTACCACGTTTTGGCCGCGGTTCCGCCGCCGTACTATAGCAACACTACATAAAATTTTCTACAGTGGTCTCTGTATTGGAATTGGGGTTTCTGGTAATTTTTGTTTTGGCCCAGATTATTTTGAGTACTGGGAATTGTGCTTGGGGCCCACTTCGGACAATTTTGTCGATCGAAAATTTTAAAAATGTTAGTTCACAGTATTTACATTATATCTGCGACCGTGAATGTCATTCGAGCGGTAAATCCTGTCTAATTGCTATAGTTCTTTTAGACGGATTTGCGAACGTGACATTCACTTTGATGTTCTATATTGTGCTGTGATATTGCGGACCGGGCTGAGGTCGATGTACCCATTGTATATATTTTACTTTCTGTACTAGGATTACCCCGCGGTGGGGTGCACGGATAGCTGGGTTCTAGAGGGCAACGGGCCCGCATCTTATGGATTTGAGACGAAGGGGGATTCACTCTAGAATTAGCGGGCTATTCGCCGCACTCGTAGGGGGTACAGGTTGACCCAAGGAGGGGTGCTCAAGTTACCGGATTCCGTGAAGTGCTGGGTGGTCCATTCACTTTGTTGAAGGGGGCTGCCTCGCTTCAGGTTTTGGCGGGTAACTTGCCGCGCCCGTAGGGGTCTAGGATTTCATTGCATAGGCTATCCATACGACCAGGGGAACGTCGGGTTTCAGTAACGGCTCTATGAAACCCGGGGATCCCAGATTATCCGTATTGTTCTGTGATGCTTATTACATTTCTGTGATGTTTCATTTTATCACGCCTTAAGCGATTATTATATATTTATATATATACTAGTAGATGTTGTATATGTTTTACACCCACGCTAGTCAAGTCCCCGCTCTATATTTAGTTAAGTTACCTAACGGGTGATGACGGGACCCAGTGGCGAATGCGGATGGCATATACATACATCGTATTTTCGTTCTTTTTTGGTGTGATTAATTGATGTGACTGCATTCATTCTGATCAATGCAAGCTAAACAAACCTATTCTGATGTTGTTGGAACATTTTTCAAAAAGCTGTTATTACAAGGACATTCTCTTTTGTTTTGCACAGTGGTATTCGGTTATGAATATCTAGCACCTCAGTCGAAGAGGCAAGGGCCGAGATCTTTTCACCGGGAGTGACCCCTTGGACAGAAGTTTGCGACAGGGTGATAACTTCACTATAGCCGATTACTTTTTGCTTTGCATCGTGGTATTCAGTTAGAATATCCTGCATCTCATTCTACAGGGAAAGAGCCGAGATCCCTTCACCGGGAGTGACCTCTTTAGCAAATGTTTTCGCCACTATATTTTTATAAAAAGCTATCCGGTTCCTTCAACGATATCAAGTTCATTACGTTAAAGGTTTTTCGCCAAAAACCATTCGTAGCCCTCCGTCATTTCTTACGGGTATTATTTAGTATTCGTGATGTGTTTGTTGACCTAGTCAAGACGTAGTGTTCGGTAGCTAAGTGGTGCTTGTTTGTTGCATAAATGGGATTAGTTAGGACAGTCGTGCGGCCTTGTTGACATAGGCAAGGGCATGTACGGGTGGGTTTAATGCAGTCTAGAATAATGACAGGTTGAACTTGACTAGCGGTTTATGGTTTGTTGACCTAGTCAAGGTCATAAGCCGCTTGGAGTAGAAATCATATCAGGAGTTTCTAAAGAAACTGGAACTTGCCAGGCATGCGCATACCTTTTGGAGTGTGATAATATGAGTGGATTCCATCACATTATCATGCGATGATAGTTGGATCCCGATTCCCACTGATGAGTTGGTATACTCCTCGGTGATCCCGACTAATTCTTCTTTCAGGTTTGGAGGAGAATTTGACGATACAGTGGGTGTAGGGTTCCTAGGCACACTAGTGACGTCTCACAAGGCATCAACCATGCCAATTTCAAAAATTACGGGTGCCGAGAAACCCTAATACGGATCGTTAACTAGATTTTAGGCGAAACAATGAAACTAGTTTACAACTAAACTACAAGAACGGAAATACAACCTTTATAGATCCGTTTCTCCACCTCCATAGCTCTACGATGAAGTCCTCTCCGCTGTCCAAATCGGACCATGACTCTAGCATCGGCTTCATCGGAGAAAAAGCGGGCTAGGTCATCGACGACGATGCCGAAGATGATCTACGTCGAGGCATCACAAAATCAAGCTCCACCTTCACCAAGCCATGAAAACTTGTGAAGGAAACACCCTATACTACTTGGCAAGAGGTAGAGGATGAAGAAATAGGAATTGGGTAGACTTTAGAATTGGATTTCTCACTCATTTTCTTCACTTGCCATTGATGGAGGCAAGCTTCTTCTTGAAGAAGAAGAAGAAGAAGATGAAAAATGTTATGATAAGTTAATTTAAAATAGAAAATAAATTGAATACTTATCATGTGGCAACCATGGTCAAGTGTAGAGAATAAATCATGGTTAAATGGAATGGTTAGGGTTAAGCATGAAGACAAAATGGTCACTTAGTCAAAGCTTCATGAACTTTCAATGTAAAACAAAACTAGCAACCATTTTCTTTTCTTTTGCCATTTCTTTTCCAAAATAAAATAAATGAAATAAATAAATAAATGAAAAAGAAAACCCTAACCATTACACAACCATGGTTTAATCTTTACACAAACCCAAGAGAGCATGTATCATCAAACATGATACAATCAAGTGCACAAAAAGTATATCACATATACAATGTGCACATCCGAGCGAGAAAATACATTTAAAGTGAACCGATACTAGTTAATGCAAAGTAATATATCAAATATATAATTATGCATTAAATCATTAAATCAACACTTGATTTAATGATCCGGTCATATCGCATATAACCGACTAATATCTACAGTAACAACTTATCGAATCAACACTTGATCCGATAACCCGGCTATATCGTATATAACCGATCAATGTCACAAATCGCGAGAATCGAATACAGTATCACATACTGGTATCATTCTCGGTCCCGCACATATCTCATATGCGCTCCTATTTCGTTTCGCTTGAGCCAGGAAACCTCTGTGTAGGACTCTAAAGACTCGTCAATACGCCGGCAGCAGATGATGATCATATCAAACACCCACAAGCCGCAAGCGGTCTGCTAAATGTAACGGCCACCCGGGTATTGAGCGATCAGAAGATCGACGAGCAAGCCCGCTCACACTCCAGTGAATCCAACCAGTAACACTCCCGTACAGTCCGGTCTGATCGTCTGATATGTCGCATATCTCGCCTAGGGGTGGTAAACGTCAGACCCCAATAGCTCGATAAGTCGTGTCGATATGAGGTCTATAACAGTTCGAGAAACTAATGGTAACACTTACCAGTAAATCTCAGCAACCCTGGCCAGGGATTTCCAGTTATAGCCAATCGAACACAGCGCAACATCAACTCCCTATACCGAGAGAGACGAATCCCTTCCTATCGCTCATTGCCTCCATGTGATTCGGGACTGTACCCAAAAGCCACCGTTTTGCACGCCCTCTTGGACGTGGTAAGATGGAAATCAAAGTACAGTGGGAACCACACAAGACTCTATGACGATCTCGGGTCAACAGACTACTCTGTACCAGTGTCACCAGAGAACTGCCATCTGACGTAAGGTATAATACCATCTAGGAGTTCTCGGCGAGTCCGTCCAGTGTACCCAGTCTACACTGAGCACCCGTATATCATCTCTGATGTCAAACAACAATGGATATGGGATCATCCATCGCCCATCTGTGTGGGTCGAGAAGGTATACGCTAGTCTACACTGGTATATCGATGCCCCGTCTCGATGCACCCATGACTAGGGACCTTGAAGGATGTACTTATGGACTACCATGTCCCCACTAGTATAATCTGCATCATAGTCCAGGTAGTCAAGTACACATCCTAAGGGCTTTACCAACATGTAACAGAGAGACAATCAATGTACACGTTAAGGTAAAGAGCAACCAGATAGCATACTATCATGTCGAGCAAGAAAGTCCTCCCTATATATGTCCAAGCATCCACTACAATATACATCCTATGTATAGTAATGGCCTCTAGGACATACATATAACTAACAATCTCCCACTTGCACTAGGGCCATCTGATAGCAGTGGTTGTAGTATCTCATACTCAACCATCCCATAAAAGTCTCTCTCTGGGAAAAGGCCTTTGTGAGTGGATCCGCCGTGTTGTCCTCTGAGACTACTCTCGTAACCTCGATCCCTTAGAGATCAACCATCTCCATGATCAGGTGATACTACCTTAGAATATGTCTGGATCACTGATGGGACCGGCGTTCCATGGCACAAGCCATAACTCCATTGTCTCACAATGGTAGGAACGTAGTTCATCTCATGAACCAATATACACCCAGACTGCCTCTTTGGTAGCATCTTAAGTAGCGATGTATCCAGCCTTTATCGTCTAGTATGTCACGGTATCTAGCTTGGAACTCTTCCAACATACCGTCCCTTTACTGAGGGTAAAGACAATGCCTGTGACTGACATTCAGTTGTCTTTATCACTCTGGAACACTTCCAGTGATTCTCCCTAGGATCAACTGATACCATCTCACTACAACTAGTGAGTGTCCTAATATCCAACTAGATCTATCTCATAGATCCAAATTCCAGGATTTAGTAGGTATCACTTTGATCTTATGTGGAGAATCAGTGTGATAAGCGGAGCTTGATCGAGCGTAGCATAGGAAACTCCTTCCCTATCAAGAGTATGTCATCCACGTACTCTACGAGGATCGTCACCATACTCCCTACTACCTTTTTGTTTATACAAGGTTCATCTACCATTTTGATGATGTCAACTTCTTTGACTAATCCATCAAAACAGATGTTCCAACTCCGCGATGCCTGCTTTATCCTATAAAGCATCTTGCACACGTTTCCGCTGCTCCCACTGTCTACGAGGCCTTCTGGCTGTGTACTTATAGACTGCCTTTTTCTAAAACATTATTTAGAAAAGCTGTCATGACACCCAACCACCAGATATCGTAGTCATGGTATGTAGCCGTGGTAAGTAGGATCTGGATGGACTTAAGCATAGCCACTTGAAAAGGTTTCATCATTATCCATGCCTGGTCGATGACGAAAAGCTTTAACAAGTCTAGATTTGAAAGTCTCAACTTTTCCATGTACACCAAGTAATCTTCTCAAGATATACTTGCTCCTGATGGGGATTTAACCCTTCAGATATAGCAACTAATGTCCATACTTTGTTGGTGTATAAGGATTCCATCTCAGATCACTAAGCATCCAGCCATTCTTACAGAGTCCCACTCTTGATGGCCAGCTCGAAACTAGTTGGGTCATCATCTGATGATGCAATCCTCGCTCCCACTGTCATAGAGAAACAGAAGTATCTCTTAGGTGGGCGGGAAACCCAACTAGATCGGCGGAGAGGCTGAGGTTCGTTGGTATCTACTGAATCCTTTGGTTCTACCAAATCATCTGCTGTTGTTTGTATAGCTGGAACCTTTCCAGTTGTACATAACAGACCTTGCCTCGAGCCTGTCCGGATTTTGCTTTTAGACATAGGCCGGACAACCCCAAATCTTAACTAGCTTAAGACATGGGCTCTACCCTTTCCATATCACATATGAAGTGGTAGGCAACTGATTTGATCGGAACCCTATTCAATAGGTATGCAACTTCACAAGTGCATAACTCCCAGAAAGGAAATAGGTAACTCAGTAGTACTCATCATAGAGCACACCATATCAAATAGGGTGTATCTGCTCCACCCCGATATACCATCGTGGAATGGTGTATACGGAGGAGTAATGCTGAGAGAGAATCTCATTCTCCTTTAGAATAATCCAGGAATTCTGTGCTCAAGTATTCTCTTCCTTGATCTCATAAAAGGACATAATACTTATGCCCGTATTGGTTCTCTACTTCTAACTTATATTCTGTGAATATCTCAAAAGGTTCAGACTTGTGTTTCAACAGGAACATATGTCTGAATCTTGAGAGATTATCAGAGAACGTAATGAAGTATAAAGAACCGGTCCTGGCATGTGTAGACAGGGGACCTAACATACATCAACATGTATCAATCCCAAGAGTTCACTAACTCTTTCTCTGTTTCCAGTAAACGGAGCTTTGGTCATCTTGTCTCTGTGACATGACTGGCAAGTTTCACAAGATGTAAATTCAAAATGATTTAAATATGCATTTAAATGTAACTTTAGCCAGTCGGGTCGCATTGATATGACCTAGTCTACAATGCCTCAAGAAGGATCCGTTCATTTCTGAACTCTTCCTCTTGTGTGTGATCCATATACTAAGAACTGTAGTTTGATTTAGAACATCAATGCTTTTAGATAACGTGCCTGAACCGATCAACTTTTGATATAGGAAATGTTCAAAACATTATCCAACAATACAAAATTTTATCATTTCTTTACTAATAAAGAGACTGATATGATTTTGTATATCAGGTTTGGTATCTAATAACATTCTTTCAGAATCAATGTATTGGTAATACAGGGTGACAGTGACCAACAGGCTTGGCTGCAACTCTTGCCCCGTTTTCTGCCTCATGAAACTTATCACCCGTTCTCAGTTCTTTACCTATCTGTAGCCCTATGTAACATATTACATATATGGGATCCTGATCTGGTATCACATACTCAGGACGTAAAGGATACTGAGAAACAGGTCTCTGTAAAATGAACACACCCGAAGATGATGCATCAGCATGCACTCTCTTCGTTTGGGCGGCAAGGGAATTCTGGTAATCCCCAATTTCCTGCTCTGTCTTATAACAATTATAAGTTGGAGCGGGACCAACGTTCCCCAGCTCAGTATAACAAGCGGGTTCGGTCAAATATCCGTTTTATTATCTTGATTAAGGCGTGATATGGTCGCTACCTGGAGAGAGAGAGAGAAGAAAACACTCAGCGTGCGCTCTTGCAAGAATAGATTGGTTATTATTCAGGATGGCTCCCACTGCTTTTTATCAAATCTTCCTTCAAACCCTAAAAGGAAAGACTAGCCGGGATTAATTACACACTACAAGTTCGCCAATCTTTCAGCCAGTCCAGTGTCGGTACTTTGAGGGAGGTCCCCCGTGCTTTCGCACGAACCTAATTAGTGTAAACCCCGTTTTCCCAGAGGCGTAACCCCGTTGACACCTTTCTAGACACCTACTTGATTGGCTAATTGTAATGTGCAAAACTCTCCCAGGAGTAACTCTTACTCGCAGTGGGTATCGGGATCCAACTATCTCATAGAAGGTATCCAATCTCGTTGCAAATTTCAACACTTGAAATTCCCGATAATATTTTGCCCCTAACCTCCTATGACCTTGACAAAGGCCAACAAACCATAGGATGCTAGTCAAGTTCAACCCGTCATTTCCTGATTGAATTAAACCCAACCGCACGGCCCTTGACAAAGGCCAACAAGGTCGCACGACTACCCTAATCCAATCTGCATCATATGCATAAGCAGATAAGCACCAGTTAGCTACCGCAGACTGCGCCTTGACAAAGGCCAACAAACGCAGCACGAATACTAACTACTACTTATCTGAAATGACGGAGGGCTACGACAGGTTTTTCTGAAAACCTATTGCATAATAAACTTGATATCGTTGTAGAATCAAATGATTTTAAAATGGAGTGTTTTTGAGGCTTTTCTAGTTTTGCTAAAGGAGTCACTCCCGGTGAAGGGATCGTCGGTCCTTTCCTCGTCGAATGAGGTGCGGGATATATCATATATATCACTGTGCAAAGCAAAAACTCTTAAAAGCAATCAAAAGACAAACCGAGTGTGTAGCATCTGCCAGTTATTGCTAAAGGAGTCACTCCCGGTGAAGGGATCTCGGTCCTTTCCTCATCGAATAAGGTGCAGGATATATCATATACACCGCTGTGCAAAGCAAGAACTGTAGCTACCTGTTTTATTTTTGAAATTCAATTCTACAACATCTTTAGGTTTCTTTTTCTTTCATTAATCACATTAATGAAGTCCCATCATTTAAGTACCTAAACATCACAGATAAATACGACGTACACTTATGCCATCCGCATTCGCCTCGATGTCCCCTCGTGCACCGTTAGGTTAGGTAACTAACGGCAGAGCGGGGCAGGGCTAGCGCGGGTGTAAAACATAAGTAACACCTATATAATATATCATATATACTATATAAAGTATCCATCACAGAACATATCACATGATCAGATCACAGATATCGCAGCAGAAGAAACATATGAAATATTGGATATACTAGGACGTCCGTGTTTTTGATACGAGCCAGTATAAAACACGGATTCCACGGTCGCGATGAATAGCCAAACCCACACCCCTAGACCCCTATGAGAGTGGCAAGCAACCCTACCAATTCTAGGGTTAGGAGACCCGGACTCGACTCCTCGAGATGGTCTCCCACTGGACCCTAGAACCCGGTTACTTGTGCTCCCCTCCTTGGGTCTATCCTAGTGCGGAAAAGTAAAGAATATACAAAGGGTGACATCTTCCGCAACCTGGAAGTGCCCCAATAAAAGAATATTACATACAAGTTTTTACATGAATGAAAATGAAAAACACTCATCTCACATAAAAACCCCCGGCTATTCAAACACGACGATCCAATATAACATATCCAGCAACACATAACATCACATGTCATCAACGTAAGTAAATATGCGCATCCCAATTGTTGTTGACATATAGCAACGAAACCGGCGATATCACATATTACACTTACGGTCAAAGAAAAGAAAGTATAAAACTACAACAGTTGGAATCCGCAACCAACATAGACATCGCATGCCTAATCAAATGAATTCCTTAGACATCGCATGCCGAACAATTATAAACCCCGCATTTTAGTCTCATTATCGAAAACTCTTTTCAATATCAAGTCGGGCAATTCAACAAGATTCCCGACATCCTGATCGAATGCTCGTCGCAAACTTTAGTAGGCGGCCGCACCCCCGATACCGTCGACGAAGTGCACCAAGGCGGAACACCGCTACCGCGAGCACCCGAACAGATGCTTTCGGCGACGGGGTTCTCCTACAGTCACTTGGTCGGGGCTTTGGGGTGAGGCTGTCTATTAAGTTTACCCGGCGAGTATCCGCGTACGCTACATGATTGCGACGGACTTTTGATCATATCAAAATTCCGTGGCAACCGATCATGTGAGACTAAAATGCTATGTTTATAACATTCATTCAGTTATCTCATAACTACTTGTGAATTCCAATTATTGTATCCCATTCCAGATAATTAGAAAATGTTAAACTTTTCGATCGAACATTCGAACACCCAAGTTTTCCCGATACAGGTCAACACATGAAACAAGTCTAAAAACATTCAGTTCATGCCTCAGTACCAACGGTCCAGCCGTAGAAGGGTCAAGCCAACGCCTCACATGTGGCACGCCGTACTGCCCCAAACCCGAAGGTTCAAAGGGCAGTTCAAGACGGTCACATAATCGAGTTAAGGTTTGTTGTCTTCTAGAGGGTCCATCGTGTTACTTGCACTATTTAGAACGTCTTTAAACCATGGAAAAAATCCAACACTTGAAAATTTCCCGGCAGGGGAAAAAGTGGGTATTTATATCCGGTCGAACTTTTTAACAGTTTCTAAAGTATCCGGAAAAACATAAACGAAGTTAAATTATCCGATCAAATTAACGAATCCCCAATAAAACCCTAGAAAACTCAACACTTGAGTGGAATTAAAAAATTCACATAAAAAATTGCCAAGAAAGGACCTAAGAATAAATATATGAAATTTGAGGGACTAAGCCAAAATTGGGCCGCGGAAGCGCCGCCAAACCCCTGGTTTGGCCGCGGTTCCGCGGTCGAATTATGGAATTAGAGGCCCAAACTTCACAGTAATTCTTAGTTTTTCCTGCTCTATTTTCTGAGAATTTTTAATTCACAAAAATCGCTGTTTTTGAAAATTGTACAGAGAGCATGGAAAATTTGGGGTTTCGGGTTCGATCGGGTTTCTAACATCGTCTACGCATCGCCTAAGGCTCTAGTTAGGCTCTGATACCGCTGTAGGGTTCCTAGGCACACTAGTGAGGTCTCACAAGGCATCAACCATGCCAATTTCAAAAATTACGGGTGCCGAGAAACCCTAATACGGATCGTTAACTAGATTTTAGGCGAAACAATGAAACTAGTTTACAACTAAACTAAAAGAAAGGAAATACAACCTTTGTAGATCCGTTTCTCCACCTCCATAGCTCCATAATGAAGTCCTCTCCGCTGTCCAAATCGGACCATGACTCTAGCATCGGCTTCATCGGAGAAAAAGCGGGCTAGGTCATCGACGACGATGCCGAAGATGATCTACGTCGAGGCATCACAAGATCAAGCTCCACCTTCACCAAGCCATGAAAACTTGTGAAGGAAACACCCTATACTACTTGGCAAGAGGTAGAGGATGAAGAAATAGGAATTGGGTAGACTTTAGAATTGGATTTCTCACTCATTTTCTTCACTTGCCATTGATGGAGGCAAGCTTCTTCTTGAAGAAGAAGAAGAAGATGAAAAATGTTATGATAAGTTAATTCAAAATAGAAAATAAATTGAATACTTATCATGTGGCAACCATGGTCAAGTGTAGAGAATAAATCATGGTTAAATGGAATGGTTAGGGTTAAGCATGAAGACAAAATGGTCACTTAGTCAAAGCTTCATGAACTTTCAATGTAAAACAAAACTAGCAACCATTTTCTTTTCTTTTGCCATTTCTTTTCCAAAATAAAATAAACGAAATAAATAAATAAATGAAAAAGAAAACCCTAACCATTACACAACCATGGTTTAATCTTTACACAAACCCTAGAGAGCATGTATCATCAAACATGATACAATCAAGTGCACAAAAAGTATATCACATATACAATGTGCACATCCGAGCGAGAAAATCCATTTAAAGTGAACCGATACTAGTTAATGCAAAGTAATATATCAAATATATAATTATGCATTAAATCATTAAATCAACACTTGATTTAATGATCCGGTCATATCGCATATAACCGACTAATATCTACAGTAACAACTTATCGAATCAACACTTGATCCGATAACCCGGCTATATCGCATATAACCGATCAATGTCACAAATCGCGAGAATCGATTACAGTATCACATACTGGTATCATTCTCGGTCCCGCACATATCTCATATGCGCTCCTATTTCGTTTCGCTTGAGCCAGGAAACCTCTGTGTAGGACTCTAAAGACTCGTCAATACGCCGGCAGCAGATGATGATCATATCAAACACCCACAAGCCGCAAGCGGTCTGCTAAACGTAACGGCCTCCCGGGTATTGAGCGATCAGAAGATCGACGAGCAAGCCCGCTCACACTCCAGTGAATCCAACCAGTAACACTACCGTACAGTCCGGTCTGATCGTCTGATATGTCGCATATCTCGCCTAGGGGTGGTAAACGTCAGACCGCAATAGCTCGATAAGTCGTGTCGATATGAGGTCTATAACAGTTCGAGAAACTACTGGTAACACTTACCAGTAAATCTCAGCAACCCTGGCCAGAGATTTCCGGTTATAGCCAATCGAACACAGCGCAACATCAACCCCCTATACCGGGAGAGACGAATCCCCTCCTATCGCTCATTGCCTCCATGTGATTTGGGACTGTACCCAAAAGCCACCGTTTTGCACGCCCTCTTGGACGTGGTAAGATGGAAATCAAAGCACAGTGGGAACCACACATGACTCTATGACGATCTCGGGTCAACAGACTACTCTGTACCAGTGTCACCAGAGAACTGCCATCTGACGTAAGGTATAATACCATCTAGGAGTTCTCGGCGAGTTCGTCCAGTGTACCCAGTCTACACTGAGCACCCGTATATCATCTCTGATGTCAAACACCAATGGATATGGGATCATCCATCGCCCATCTGTATGGGTCGAGAAGGTATACGCTAGTCTACACTGGTATATCGATGCCCCGTCTTGATACACCCACGACTAGGGACCTTGAAGGATGTACTTATGGACTACCATGTCCCCACTAGTATGATCTGCATCATAGTCCAGGTAGTCAAGTACACATCCTAAGGGCTTTACCAACATGTAACAGAGAGACAATCAATGTACACGTTAAGGTAAAGAGCAACCAGATAGCATACTATCATGTCGAGCAAGAAAGTCCTCCCTATATATGTCCAAGCATCCACTACAATATACATCCTATATATAGTAATGGCCTCTAGGGCATACATATAACTAACAGTGGGAGGTTTCCTGATTTGATAAATTGGTAACCAGTCTGATCTAGGTTAGAGTGCACGCAGAGTGTTTCTTTTCTCTCTCTCATTGGCAGCGACCATGACCCGACCTAAGACTATGACTCAGTGACCAAGTTGACCGAACTTTTTTAAACACTGACTTTTGGATTGTCAGAGTTGCATACCTCATTGCCACTCCTACTTTTACCCTTTTTCTCCAGGACACTCCGTATCACTACGAAGATCCACAGTTATTTGGATAAAACCATCGTATGGTTATATACGAACTCGAAGAAACTTGTTCCAGATTCAAGGATGGTTTCCGGTTCTGGGGAAAATGAATAGGACTATTCAGTTGTCTTTTCCTTTTGCCTTCTCTCATGTTGCGAGTACTCCTTTGATTAGGACGGTACACCTATTACGCTTATTGGATAGTCGTCTTCCAAACCATAGGCAGGTGCCGAACGGTAGGGAATGAAGAAAACCATTTAGCCTAAAAGATGTACAGAAGGTATTAAGACAAATAAAGGGATTATTAGAGGGCAAAGTAAATTGCGACTGCTATTCACGACCAAACCAAGTATTTCATCGCCACTCCTACTTCACCTTTGTATTTCTCCTGGACACTCCGTATTACTACGAAGATCCACAGTTATTTGGATACTCCATCATATGGTTATATACGAACTCGAAGGGACTTGTTCCAGTACGGGGATGGATTCTGGTTCAGGAGAAATAGGAATAAGGTTTTATTCAGTTGTCTTTTATCTTTTCCTTCTCTCGGGTTGCGAGTGTTTCTAGGATTGGGACAGTACACCTATTACGCTTATTGGATAGTCTTCTTCCAAACCATAGGCTGGTGCCGAACGGTAAGGAAGGAAGAAAGCCATTTAGCCTAAAGGGGTGTACAGAAGGTAATGACTAAAGACATATAAAGGGATTTGGAGAGTTGGCAAAGAAATATACGGTTATAGTTATGAATCTGATAATGGAAGAGGCATTACTAAGAATACCCGGATACCCCTTCGAAACATTTACATGTTTCGGTTTTACTGTGTATTGTTAAAAGAAAACTGATTTCCCAATTAACCCTTGCTCCAGGGTATGTATTTACCAGGTTTGATTCTCACATCTGTATGGTTTTACAGATGATGAGTGGGAGTAAGTTATTGGGAATTGGGTGATCATCCTCATTATATCGGGATTCGTTGTAATTAGTGATATTTGAGGAAATCGCCTGGGTTGTTTGCCGGACGGCAAATATTTGGTTTTGAATATCCATTGTTATGCACCAATTTCAAATTGTTATATCTGTACGTTTATTTTTATAAAGTGAGATATAACTTTTTGAAATTATGTCTATGACATTTACCTATATCAGTGAATGGTTAGGTAAGGAGTATTAAACATCGATGTAATTCTTCTTAACCATAGGTACAGTTTTCAACCTACGACGCACAGGATTTGAGTTATTCAACTCAGGGGACTTATACAGAGTATTGTATGTTGTCCAGTGTCCATGAGGACAGAGGGGTTGGTACTCGTACTATATTCTGTTTACTTGTGACTTCTCTAGTTCTTAGACATGTGTTTCGTAGAAATGCAAGGTCTAAGTTTTGAGAAGTTATAGGTATAAGAATAAAGTAGAGAACCTGGCGTTGCAAGTATCAGGATTCTTCAAGGTGATCGAATATGTAGATAGTTATGTATGGTATTGAGTTAATAGTAATGATTATGAGAACTTGCTTCTCTTTCAGGTTACTCATAATTGGAAGCACTCCTAAGTTGTGTAATGCTGATCGGCCTCTCTCTATTTAGTTGACATGCACTGTAGAAAGCTGCATGATTTGAATCCGGTTCCAATTAAATCAGTGCCTCTGTTTCTATATTGGATATAGAATAGTTCATATCTTAATAATGTTAAGGTACGGGGAGTTATCCGACTTATGCTTAAAACCAGAATCTGGATAACTCAAGGCGCGTTTCTGTAATGGCAGTTTGTGGGTTGACCCGGGCTATGACGAGGGTTGACTTTCTACCATCTGGAAGATCAATAGTGATATTTTTCTTGACTCGCTACAGTTTTAGTAAAAATGGATTTTTTCAGAAAACAGAAGTGGGAGTATGGTAGAACTGGAAGTGATTCCAGAACCGCAAACGATTAGTGAAAATTTGATCAAAACCTAAAAATTCAATCTGGTTTGGCATTCCATTAGCCACTCCGTAGATATGGTGGGTAACCTCAGGCACTCGAGAGGTACTTCGGTATGCTTAAAGTCGGTGACAGGGAGGTTCTTGTTTACCCAGACTTGCCATTGTTGTTGTTCCAGACTGTAAGACCCGACAGGAGGATGAGTATAGCGTCGTTCTAAACTAGCTCTAGAAGTGCACGTGTATATGACTCTGCCGGAGGGTTGTCGTAGTCAGTGGGAGCAGCAAAAGCATAGTGCACAAGTAGCTTATGTCTATTTATAGACTAAAGCAGATATAGCGGAGATAGGTCGTCTGTTTCTGATGTGACAGTCATAGGTTTGACTTCATCAGAATAGGGAATGGATCTGTTAAGAAGGTAGTAGGGTGTGATGTCCTGGTATTTGGATGACATACACAGAGTAGGAAGTGAAATTCCTATACTACGATCGGTTATACTTTGGTTGTCACACAGTGGTTTCTCCACAAAGGACTTGGATATTATATCAGGCATTTTGATTACTAGATTTATGGTTTTAGATCAAGATATGGGTGGTTTCCCAATCTGGGTACTTTGACAGCATTCTAAAGGTGCTTTAGAGTGGATGACAACTGGCATGGTGGTGTACCTGCAGGTGATGGAGTCACCCTCTCTAAAGGTGTCTTAAAGACTAAAGGGGAGAGGGATGCGCATGATTGGTAGATCACTTGCTTAGAAAATTAAGTCAATCATGAGATGTCAAGTAACACACCAGATGTTGTTTTTGCACAAGATGCAATAAGTTGTGATATTAATCCTATCCTGGAGAAACGTTCGGAAGCAGTTTTAGAACATAAGTGGATGTTCTAGGGATATGATAACAACATCCTCTTTTAGGAGACAGTTATCATTCCAGGCTTCCATAGGGACTTAGATGACAGAGTGATTGTCAGAGTTATAGTTTTCCCTCTGGCGAGGGGCAGTATTTTGGACAGATGGAACAAGCGGATACTGAGGGAGGTGTGGCGCGGGATACTGATTAATTTCAGTTGACGATACAGTCTAAGAATTTAGGATTTGGAGTTCATTTATGAACTAGGTCCCATCAGATATCCAGAAATATTCTAAGACAGGTATTGCTCATTTCGGGAGATGGCTTTCTCCGCGAATTTGAGAAAAAGAGAGATATAGAAAGAAACATCAGGGCGGATCCACTCACTGAGGCTATTCCTTGAATGCAATAGTTTCACAAATGGGCGTTGTGAGACTGATCAGTAGATGAGTTGGGCGGTCGGTATCATACGGGCTATGAGTATGCGACATCGCAATAATTAGCCTTGAGTGCAAGTGGGAGATTGTTGGATACAGTGCTCTCAGAGTCAATTATTGGATCACAGGCACGTGATTGCAATGATTGAGGGAGGATTTATACCGGTAGGATAGTTTTGCTCAAGATGATAGTATGCTATCAGGTTTATCTTTATCATCGTGTACTGCTTTATGTGATCTTAAAGGTCGCTATTACACATTGATAGAGCCCTTAGGATTCTTGCTTGACGGCCAGCAGTATGATGGCGATCATATACGTGGGAGCTGGGGTCTATAAGCACATCCTTAAAAGGTCCCTAGTCGTGGGAGTTTCGAGACTGGACATTGAAACTCCATTAGTAGACTAGTGTATACAGTCGAGACCCCGACGAGGGGCGGTGGCCGGTCTCATAAGCCATTGGTGTCAGTTGGTTCACCTAAGTGTATGCAGGTGCTCATTGGGTTATGAGTACACCGGACAGGACTCGCCGGGAACATGCTAGTTGGTATTGTACCTGACATCAGATAGCAGTTCCTTGGTGACATGTATACAGGTTAGTTCATCGACTTGAGATCGTCATTTTTCTCATATGAGTTCCCACTATGCTTTGATTACTACCCAACCATGGCTCAAAGGAGTCGTGCAAACTGGTTTTAGTTGGGTACAGTCCCGAGCCATATGGAGGCAGTGAGTGGATCGACAGGGGTTTCGTCTCTCCCAGTATTTGGGGTGAGATCACGCTGTGTCTAGGAGACCCATTACACGAAGTCCTTGGCTAAGGCAGGAGATTTACTGGTAGGTATTCCAGTAGTATCTCAGGATTTTCTGGGCTACATTCTGACACGACTTGCACCACTTTTGGGGGTCTGACTTTTACCAAACCCTTAGGCCCGCCATGCGATACTCTTAGACGATCGGACCGGACTGTATGGATATTGTCACTGACTGGCTCAGTAGAGTGTGAGGATGAGTTCGCTCATCGACCTCCCTTTTGGTCAATACCTGGTAGCCCGTTACGTACGGCTAGTACCTCTGACGTGATAGTTGTTAAATCCACAGCCAAAGTATTGACGAATCTTTAGAGTCCCCCACAGACAGTTTTCAAGTTTCGGGCGAAACATTGTAGAGGTCGTATGATATACGGCAGGGTTCGATCATATACGTGCGGTAGTGCACGGATCATGATCGGACGGATCATACTAGTGGGCTTTGGTTTAAGCCGGATCCTAGTATTAGATTTGTTGGATTACTTTAGTCTCATCGCATTCGCATTCGGTCGGAATGCGGATGCAGGTATGTATATACAGGTGAGGGGTATCCTTGTGATCCGTCACGAGTTTACTTTAGATGTTGCCGTATCTTTTTGTTGTTGTAAACATTTGGGTTATTGTTTACATATGGAAATTATGAGCTAGAAATCATCATTAGAAGCCTTAATTGTGACACATGCACAAGTGATGACTCATGGTCTCTTTCTTTGTGCATGTGTCACATTATTTGATGAATTTGAATCTTGATATGATAAGGAGAGAGAGAGGGGCTGCCATGATATGTTGTTTGGTCTTGTATTTTTCTCATAACTCTCTCTCATTTTATCATAGCAAAACAAAAAGAAAGAAAAGGCTTCTTCTTCTTCTTCCTCCTCTAGCTCACAACCTCCATTAATGGCATCATCTCTAACCTCCATCCATACACTCCCGTGTGATGAGAAACAATAGATGCTTGAGACAAAATTATCACACACATTCTCCACATCGCCTTGGACACGTCGGCTAGCGAACTTCGTGCCCGAGTTGCTTCGGATGAAGCAGGAACCCGTAAAAAGACTCGAAGATGTGGTGCCCTTTCCGATGAGGAGACCGAGACCGGAGATGCCGTGAGGACCTTGGGATGGTGGCCAAAGACCGAAGGACACGGATCGATCGGTATAGCTTTCCAACCCTTTCTCTAGTAGCTAGTTGTAGGTTAATGGTTCGATCCGGGTAAAGGTTAAGGTAGCGCCATGTTTTTGAAAAGTTTTTTTTCCGCATTTTGACCTTGGATTGACGGCCGGGGCGCCGCCGTAACCTTACAGTTTGTATAGCTGGAACTCCTTCCAGTTCTACCTCATGACCACTAATTTCTTCACAAGAAATTCCCTTTCTCAAAGGTGGCATGTCGAGAAACAAAAACACCTTTTGTTCCCCAGTTTGGTAGAAGATATTCCCTTGCGAGTGCTTGGGATATCCAACAAACTTCCACAGAACTGACTTTGCCTCGAGCATGTCCGGATTATGCTTTTAGACATAGGTTGGACAACCCCAAATCTTAACATACTTAAGATATGGGCTCTTCCCATTCCATATCACATATGAAGTGGTAGGCAACTGATTTGATTTGAACCCTATTCAATAGGTATGCATCTTCTCAAGTGCATAACTCTAAAAGGAAATAGGAAACTCGGTAGTACTCATCATAGAGTGCACCATATTTAATAGGGTATGATTGCTCCGCCCGGATACACGGATTTGCTGTGGTGTATACGTAGGAGTGATACTGAGAGAGAATCTTATTCTCCTTTAGAATAGTCCAGGAATCTCCATGCTCAAGTATTCTCCTCCCTGATCACATCAGAGGACATAATACTTATACCCGTTTTGGTTCTCTACTTCTAACTCATATTCATTGAATTTCTCAAAAGGTTCAGACTTGTGTTTCAAAAGGAACATATGTCCGAATCTTGAGAGATAAACAGTGAATGTAATGAAGTATAAAGAACCGGTCTTGGCATGTGTAGACAGGGGACCTTACATACATCATCATGTATCAATCCCATAAGTTCACTAACTCTTTCTCTGTTTCCAATAAACAGAGCAGAGGTCATCTTATCTTTGTGACATGACCGGCAAGTTTCACAAGATGTAAATTCCAACAGATTTAAATATGCATCTAAATGTTACTTCAGTTAGTCAGGTCACATTGATATGACCTAGTCTACAATACCTCAAGAAGGATTTGTTCATTTCTGAACTCTTCCTCTTGTGTGTGTTCTGTACATTAAGAACTGTAGTTTGATTTAGAACGTATATGCTTTTAGATAACGTACCTGAACCGATCAACTCTTGATATAGGAAATGTTCAAAATATTATCCAACAATACAAAATTATATCCTTCTTTACTAATAAAGAGACTGATATGATGTTGTATATCAAGTTCGGTATCTAATAACATTCGTTCAGAATCAATGTATTTATTAATACAGGGTGATAACTACCAACAGACTTGGCTGCAACACTTGCACCGTTTCTATCTCATGAAACTTATCACCCGTTCTCAGTTCTCTACCTATCTGTAGGCCATATATCAAATTACATATGTGGGATCCTGATCCGGTATCTCATAGCCAGGACGTAAAGGATACTGAGAAACAGTTCTCTATAATGAACACACCCGAAGATGATGCATCAGCATGCACTTTCTTCGTTTAGGCGGCACGGGAATTCTGGTAATCACCAATTTCCTGCTCTGTCTTATAACATTTATAAGTTGGAGCGGGACCAACGTTCCTTAGCGCAGTATAACAAGCGGGTTCGGTCAATACATCCGTATTATTATCTTGATTAAGGCGTGATATGGTCTCTAACTGGAGAGAAAGAGAAGAAAACACTCAGCGTATGCTCTTACAAGATTTAGATTGGTTATTAATATACCTAATCAGGATGTCTCCCACTGTTTTAGCCAAATCTTCCTTCAAACCCTAAAAGGAAAGACTAGCCGGGATTAATTACACCCTACAGGTTCGCCAATCTTTCAGCCAAGCCAATGTCGATACATTGAGGGAGGTTCCCCGTGCTTTCGCACGGACCAAATTAAAATAAACCTCGTTTTCCCAGGGGCGTGACCCCGTTAACACCTTTCTAGACACCTAATTGATCGGCTAATTATAATGTGTAAAACTCTTCCAGGAGTAACTCTTACTCGCAGCGGGTATCGGGATCCAACTATCTCATAGAATGTATGCAATCTCATTGCAAATTTCAACACTTGAAATTCCCAATAATATTTTGCCCCGAGCAATCTATGACCTTGACAAGGTCAACAAATTATAGACCGCAAGTCAAGTTCAAACCGTCATTTCCCGATTGAATTAAACCCACCCGCATGCCCTTGACAAGGTCAACAAAGTCACACGACTGTAGAGTTCCTAGGCACACTAATGAAGTCTCACAAACGATCAAACATGGCCAATTCAAATTTTTCATGTGCCTACAATCCCTAATACGGATCGTTAACTAGATGTATAGGCGATGCAAAGCTAGTTAACTACTTTAACTAAGATGAAAGTGACTACAACCTTTGTAGATCCGGTCCTCCACCTCCTAGGCTTCGTGATGACGTCCCTCCGCTGTCCATATCAGATCCCGGACTCTAGCATCGGCTTCATCGGAGAAATGGGCGGGCTAGGTCGTCGACTTCGATGCCGAAGATGACCTACGTCGAGGCAACACTAGATCAAGCTCCAACTTCACCAAGCCATGAAACTTGTGAAGAAAACACCCTATACTACTTGGCAAGTGGTAGAGGATGAAGAAATAGGAAGTGGGTTCACTTTAGAATTGGATTTCTCACTCTTTTTCTCAAGTTGCCATTGATGGAGGCAAGCATTCTTCATGTTGAAGAAGGAGAAGATGAAGAAAGAATATGATAAGTTGTTTTTTAAAATGGGAAATAATATGATACTTATCATATGGCAACCATGATTAGGTGTAGAGAATAGACCATGGTTAGTTGGAATGGTTAGGGTTAAGCATGAGACAAATATGGTGGACTTGTTCAAAGCTTCATGAAGCTTCAACTAGAAAACAAATCAAGCCACCACCATTTCTCTTTATCTTTCCAAAAAAGAATAAATAAATGAATAAGTAAATAAAAACAAAACCCTAACCATCACATAACCATGATTTAATCTAAACATACACCCTAACATTCATGTATCATCAAACATGATACAATCTTGTGCACAAAAGTATATCACATATACAACTTGGGGACATCAAGTGAGAAAATCCAATTTAAAGTGAACCAATACTAGTTAATGCAAAGTAATATATCAAATATATAATTATACATTAAATCATTAAATCAACACTTGATTCAATGATCCGGTCATATCGCATATAACCGACTAGTATCCAATGTATCGACTTATCGAATCAATCCTCGATTCGATAACCAGGTTATATCGCATACAACCATTCGATACATTCATCGCGAGAATAGAATACGGTATCACATACACGGATTATTCTCGGTCCCGCACATATCTCATATGCGCTCCTATTTCGTTTCGCTTAAGCCAGGAAACCTCTGTGTAGGACTCTAAAGACTCGTCAATACGCCGGCAGCAGATGATGATCATATCAAGCATCCACAAGCCGCAAGCGGTCTGCTAAACGTAACGGCCACCCGGGTATTGAGCGATCAGAAGATCGACGAGCAAGCCCGCTCACACTCCTGTGAATCCAACCAGTAACACTTACCGTACAGTCCGGTCTGTTTGTCTGATATGTCGCATATCTCGCCTAGGGGTGGTAAACGTCAGACCCCAATAGCTCGATAAGTCATGCTGAAACCCTGGCCAGGGATTTCCTGTTATGGCCAGTCGTGCATAGCGCAACATTAACCCCCAACACCGGGAGAGACGAATCCCCTCCTATCGCTCATTGCCTCCATGTGAATCGGGACTGTACCCAAAAACCCTGTTTGCACGACTCAGTAGAGCCGTGGTAGGGTGGAAATCAAAGCACAGTGGGAGACACACAAGACTCTATGACGATCTCGGGTCAATAGACTAAGCTGTACCAGTGTCACCAGAGAACTGCCATCTGACGTGAGGTATAATACCATCTGAGAGTTCTCGGCGAGTCCGTTCAGTATACCCAGTCTCCACTGAGCACCCGGATACCATCTCCGATGTCAAACACCAATGGATATGGGATCATCCATCGCCCATCACATTGGTCGAGAAGATATACGCTAGTCTACTCTGGAATATCAATGCCCCGTCTCGATATTCCCACGACTAGGAACATTGAAGGATATACTCATGGACTACCCAGGCCCCACTATTATGATCTGCATCATAGTCCTGGAAGTCGAGTACACATCGTAAGGGCTTTATCAACATATAACAGAGAGACAGAAAGTATACATGTTAAGATAAAAAGCAACCAGATAGCGTACTATCATGTCGAGCAAGAAAGTCCTACCTATATATGTCCTAGCATCTAGTACAATATACATCCAATGTACAGTAATGGCCTCTAGGGCATACATATAACTAACAATCTCCCACTTGCACTAGGGCCATCTGTAGCAGTAGTTGTAGTATCTAATACTCAACCATCCCCTAAAAGTCTCTCTTTGGGAAAAGGCCTTCGTGAGTGGATCCGCCGTGATGTCCTCAGAGTCTACTCTCCTAACCTCGATCACCCTGGAGATCAACTATCTCCATGATTAGGTGATACTGCCTCAGAATATGTCTGGGTCACCGATGGGATCGGGGTTCCTTGGCCCAAGCCACACTTCCATTGTCACACAATGGTAGGAACCTTGTTCATCTTATGAACCAATATACACCCAAACTTCCTCTTTGGTAGTATCTTTAATAGCGATGTTACCAGCCTTTATCGTCTAGTTTGCCACGGTATCTAGCTTGGAACTCTTCCAACATACTGTCCCTTTACTGATGGTAAAGACAATGCCTGTGACTGGCATTCAGTCGTCTTTATCACCCTGGAACACTTCCAGTGATTCTCCCCAGGATCGATTGATACCATCTCACTACATCTACTGGGAATCCTAGCATCCAATTACATCTATCTCTTAGATGAAAACTCAGGATTTAGGAGGTATCACTTTGATCCTATTGGAGAATCCTTGTGATAAGCGGAGATTGACCGAGCGTAGCATAGGAAACTCTTTTCTTATCAAGAGTATGTTGTCCACGTACAATACGAGGATGACTACCTTACTCTCTACTACCTTTTTGTATATACAAGGTTCATCTACCATTTTGATGAAGTCAAACTCTTTGACTACCACATCAAAATAGATGTTCCAACTCCGCGATGCCTGCTTTATTCTGTAAAGCAACTTTCACACGTTTCCGCTGCTCCCACTGTTTACGAAGCCCTCTGGCTGTGTTCTTATAGACACTCTCTTCTAAATCAGTATTTAGAAAAGCAGTCATGGAACCCAACCACCAAATATCGCAGTCATGGTATGCAGCAATGTTAAGTAGGATCCGGATGGACTTAAGCATAGTCACTTGGAAAAGGTTTCATCACTATCCACGCCTGGTCGATGACGAAAAACTTCAACAAGTCTAGCTTTGAAAGTCTCAACTTTTCCATCTATACCAAGTAATCTTCTCAAGATATACTTGCTCCTGATGGGGATTTAACCCTTCAGATATTGCAACCAAAGTCCATACTTTGTTGGTGTACATGGATTCCATCTCTGATCGCTAAGCATCCAGCCATTCTTACAGAGTCCCTACTCTCGATGGCCTGCTCGAAACTAGTTGGGTCATCATCTCATGATGCATTCCTCGCTCCCACTGTCATCGAGAAACCGAAGTATCTCTCAGGCGGATGAGAAACCCTACCAGATCGGCGGAGAGGCTGAGGTTCGTCGGGGACTATTGAATCCTTAGGTTCTTTCAAATCATCAGTTCCAATTTTGTATAGCTGGAACCTTTCCAGTTCTACAGAACTGATCTTGCCTTAATCTTGTCCGGATTTTGTTTTAGACATAGGCCGGACAATCCTAAATCTTAACTTACTTAAGAGATAAGCTCTTCCCATACCATATCTCATATGGAGTGGTAAGAAGTGATCTGATTCGAACCTAATTCAATAGGTATGCAGCTTCTCAAGTGCACAACTCCCTAAAAGGAAATAGGTAACTCAGTAGTACTCATCATAGAGCATACCATATCTAATATGGTGCGGTTGCTCCGCCCCGATACACCGCCGTGCTATGGTGTATATGGAGGAGTAAGGCTGAGAGAGAATCTCATTCTCCTTTAGAATAGTCCAGGAATTCCATGCACAAGTATTCTCCTCCCTGATCTCATCATAGGACATAATACTTATACCCGTATTGGTTCTCTACTTCTAGCTTATATTCTGTGAATATCTCAAAAGGTTCGGACTTGTGTTTCAACAGGAACATATGTCTGAATCTTGAGAGATTATCAGAGAACGTAATGAAGTATAAAGAACCAGTCCTGGCATTTCTAGACAGGAGACCTTACATACATAATCATGTATCAGTCCCAAGAGTTCATTAACTCTTTCTCTGTTTCCAATAAACAGAGCTATGGTCATCTTATCTCTGTGACATGACTGGCAAGTTTCACAAGATGTAAATTCAAACTGATTTAAATATGCATCAAAAATGTAACTTCAGCCAGTCGGGTCGCATTGATATGACCTAGTCTACAATGCATCAAGAAGGAATCGTTCATTTCTGAACTCTTCCTCTTGTGTGTGTTCTGTATACTAGAAACTGTAGTTTGATTTAGAACATCAATGCTTTTAGATAACGTGCCTGATCCGACGAACTTTTGATATAGGAAATGTTCGAAACATTATCCAACAATACAAAATTTGATCATTTCTTTACTTATAAAGAGACTGATATGATTTTGTATATCAGGTTCGGTATCTAATAACATTTGTTCAGAATCAATGTATTTTGGTAATACAGGGTGACAGTGACCAACAGACTTGGCTGCAATACTTGCCCCGTTTTCTGTCTCATGAAACTTATCACCCGTTCTCAGTTTTTCTACCTTTTTATAGCCCTATGTAACAGATTACATATCTGGGATCCTGATCCGGTATCAAATACCCAGGATGCAGAGGATACTGAGAAATAGTTCTTTGTAATGAACACACCCGAAGGAGATGCATCATATGCACTTTCTTCGTTTGGGCGGCATAGGAATTCTGGTATTCCCCTATTTCCTACTCTGCCTTATAAAAATTATAAGTTGGAGCGGAACCAACGTTCCTCAGCTCAGTATAACAAGCGGGTTCGGTCAATACATCCGTATTATTATCTTGATTAAGGCGTGATATGGTTGCTATCTGGAGAGAGAGAGAAGAAAACACTCAGCGTGCGCTCTTGTAAGAATAGATTGGTTATTATTTTATCTAATCAGGATGGCTCCCACTGTTTTTATCAAATCTTCCTTCAAACCTTAAAAGGAAAGACTAGCCGGGATTAATTACACTCTACAAGTTCGCCAATTTTTCAGCCAGGCCAGTGTCAGTACTTTGAGGGAGGTTCCCCGTGCTTTCGCACGGACCTAATTACAGTAAACCTCGTTTTCCCAGAGGCGTAACCCCATTGACACCTTTCTAGACACCTACTTGATCGGCTAATTGTAAAGTGCAAAACTCTCCCAGGAGTAACAATTACTCGCAGTGGGTATCGGGATCCAACTATCACATAGAAGGTATGCAATCTCATTGCAAATTTCAACACTTGAAACTCCCGATAATGCTTTTTACCCCTAGCACCTATGACCTTGGCTAAGGTCAACAAATCATAGGTACTAGTCAAGTTCTACCCGTCATTTCGTGATTAATTAGACCCACCCACATGACCCTTGGCTAAGGTCAACAAAGCCACATGACTGTCCTAACTAATCGCATCATATGCTGTGTAGGAAGACATCACTTCGCTACCGTACACTACGCCTCGGCTATGGTCGACAAACGTAGCACGAATACTAAGTACTCTACTTCCTAAAATGACGGAGGGCTGCGAATGGTTTTTATGAAAACCTTTAACGCTTTGAACTTGATCTCGTTGCGGAATCAAATGGTTTTTAAATGGAATGTTTTTTAGGCTTTTCTAGTTTTGCTAAAGGGGTCACTCCCGGTGAAGGGATCGTCGGCCCTTTCCTCGTCGAATGAGGTGCGGGATATATCATATATATCACTGTGCAAAGCAGAAACTATAGAAGTGATCAAAGGACAAACCGAGGGCTGTAGCATCTGCCAGTTATTGCTAAAGGAGTCACTCCCGGTGAAGGGTTCTCGGTCCTTTCCTCATCGAATAAGGTGCAGGATGTTCTATAATGAACACCGCGATGCAAAGCGAGAACTGTAGCTACCTGTTTTATTTTGAAATTCGATTCCACAACATCAATTAGGTTTATTTTCTTTCATTAATCTCATTAATGAATATCCCATCATTTAAATCCACCTAAACATCACAGATAAATATAACGTACGCTTATGCCATCCGCATTCGCCTCGATGTCCCGTCTGCACCGTTAGGTTAGGTAACTAACGCCAGAGCGAGGCAGGGCTAGTGCGGGTGTAAAACATAAGCAACGTCTATATAATATGTCATATATACTATATACAATATCTATCTGAACACATCACATGATCACATCACAGATAACGCAGCAGAAAATATCATATGAAATATTGGATATACTAGGACGTCCGTGTTTTCAATACGAGCCAGTATAAAACACGGATTCCACGGTCGTGATGAATAGCCAATCCCACACCCTTAGACCCCTACGAGAGCGGCAAGCAACCCTACAAATTTTAGGGTTAGGAGACCCGGACTCGACTCCTCGAGATGGTCTCCCACTGGACCCTAGAACCCGGTTACTTGTGCTCCCCTCCTTGGGTCTATCCTAATTCGGAAAAGTAAATAATATACAAAAGGTGACATCTTCCGCAACCTGGAAGTGCCCAATAAAAGAATATTACATACAAGTTTTTTACATGAATGAAAATGAAAAACACTCATCTCACATAAAAAAAACCCGGCTATTCAAACACGACGATCCAATATAACATATCCAGCAACACATAACATCACATGTCATCAACATAAGTAAATATGCGCATCCCAATTGTCGTTGACATATAGCAACGAAACCGGCGATATCACATATTACACTTACGGTCACAGAAAAGAAAGTGTAAAACTACAACAGTTGGAATCCGCAACCTCCTTAGACATCACATGCCTAAACCAATGAATTCCTTAGACATCACATGCCTAACAATTATAAACCCCGCATTTTAGTCCCATTATCGAAAACTCTTTTCAACATCAAGTCGGGCAATTTAACAAGATTCCCGACATTTTGATCGAATGCTCGTCGCAAACTTTAGTAGGCAGCCGTACCCCCGATACCGTCGACGAAGTGCACTAAGGCGGAACACCGCTACCGCGAGCACCTGAACGGATGCTTTCGGCGACGGGGTTCTCCTACAGTCACTTGGTCGGGGCTATGGAGTGAGGCTGTCTATTAAGTTTATCCGGCGAGTATCCGCGTTTGCTACGTGATTGCGACGGACTTTTGATCGCATCAAAATTCCGTGGCAACCGATCAAGTGAGACTAAACTGCTATGTTTATAACATTCATTCAGTTATCTCATAACTACTTGTGAATTCCAATTATTGTATCACATTCCGGAAAAATAGAAAATGTTAAACTTTTCGATCGAACATTCGAACACCCAAGTTTTCCAGATACAGCTCAACACATGATATAAGTTTAAAAACATTCACTTCATGCCTCAGTATCAACGGTCCAGCCGTAGAAGGGTCAAGCCAACGCCTCACATGTGGCACGCCGTACTGCCCCAAACCCGAAGGTTCAAAGGGCAGTTCAAGACGGTCACATAATCGAGTTAAGGTTTGTTGTCTTCTAGAGGGACCATCGCGTTACTTGCACTACTTAGAACGTCGTTAAACTACGGAAAGATCCAACACTTGGAAATTTCCCGACAGGGGAAAAGGTGGGTATTTTTATCCGGTCGAATTTTTTAACATATTCAATAATTATCCGGAAAACACATAGACAAGATTAGACAATCCGATCGAATCTACGAACTCCCAATACAACCCAGAATATTCAACTCTTGAATAAATATTAAAAATTCCCATAAAACTCAGCATTTAAATAAAGAAGTTACTGTGCAAAAATGGTTCACTGAAGAGACTAAATGGGCGCGGAACCGCCGCATTAGCATGCTAATGCCGCGGTTCCACCGCGCTTTTGACACATCATTAGGTAATTTTTGCACCATAATTCTTAGAATTTCCTGCTGAATTTTTTAAGCATTTTTAATTCTCAAAAATCCAAGATTTCAGAAAATGTACAGAGAGCAAGTTTGAATTAGGGTTTCGGTTCGATCGGACTTCTAACTCCGTCTACGCATCGCCTAAGGCTCTAGCTAGGCTCTGATACCACTGTAGGGTTCCTAGGCACACTAATGAAGTCTCACAAATGATCAAACATGGCCAATTCAAATTTTTCATGTGCCTACAATCCCTAATACGGATCGTTAACTAGATGTATAGGCGATGCAAAGCGAGTTAACTACTTTAACTAAGATGAAAGTGACTACAACCTTTGTAGATCCGGTCCTCCACCTCTTAGGCTTCGTGATGACGTCCCTCCACTGTCCATATCAGATCCCGGACTCTAGCATCGGCTTCATCGGAGAAATGGGCGGGCTAGGTCGTCGACTTCGATGCCGAAGATGATCTACGTCGAGGCAACACTAGATCAAGCTCCAACTTCACCAAGCCATGAAACTTGTGAAGAAAACACCCTATACTACTTGGCAAGTGGTAGAGGATGAAGAAATAGGAAGTGGGTTCACTTTAGAATTGGATTTCTCACTCTTTTTCTCAAGTTGCCATTGATGGAGGCAAGCTTTCTTCATGTTGAAGAAGGAGAAGATGAAGAAAGAATATGATAAGTTGTTTTTTAAAATGGGAAATAATATGATACTTATCATATGGCAACCATGATTAGCTGTAGAGAATAGACCATGGTTAGTTGGAATGGTTAGGGTTAAGCATGAGACAAATATGGTGGACTTGTTCAAAGCTTCATGAAGCTTCAACTAGAAAACAAATCAAGCCACCACCATTTCTCTTTATCTTTCCAAAAAAGAATAAATAAATAAATAAATGAATAAGTAAATAAAAACAAAATCCTAACCATCACATAACCATGGTTTAATCTAAACATACACCCTAACATTCATGTATCATCAAACATGATACAATCTTGTGCACAAAAGTATATCACATATACAACTTGTGTACATCAAGTGAGAAAATCCAATTTAAAGTGAACCAATACTAGTTAATGCAAAGTAATATATCAAATATATAATTATACATTAAATCATTAAATCAACACTTGATTCAATGATCCGGTCATGTCGCATATAATCGACTAGTATCCAATGTATCGGCTTATCGAATCAATCCTCGATTCGATAACCAGGTTATATCGCATACAACCATTCGATACATTCATCGCGAGAATAGAATACGGTATCACATACACGCATTATTCTCGGTCCCGCACATATCTCATATGCGCTCCTATTTCATTTCGCTTGAGCCAGGAAACCTCTGTGTAGGACTCTAAAGACTCGTCAATACGCCGGCAGCAGATGATGATCATATCAAGCATCCACAAGCCGCAAGCGGTCTGCTTAACGTAACGGCCACCCGGGTATTGAGCGATCAGAAGATCGACGAGCAAGCCCGCTCACACTCTTGTGAATCCAACCAGTAACACTTACCGTACAGTCCGGTCTATTCGTCTGATATGTCGCATATCTCGCCCAGGGGTGGTAAACGTCAGACCCCAATAGCTCGATAAGTCATGCCGACGTAAGATCCATAACAATCGTGAAACTACTGATAACTCTTACCAGTATATCACTGCAACCCTGGCCAGGGATTTCCTGTTATGGCCAGTCGTGCATAGCGCAACATTAACCCCCAATACAGGGAGAGACGAATCCCCTCCTATCGCTCATTGCCTCCATGTGAATCGGGACTGTACCCAAAAACCACCTATTTGCACGACTCAGTAGAGCCGTGGTAGGGTGGAAATCAAAGCACAGTGGGAGACACACAAGACTCTATGACGATCTCGGGTCAACAGACTAAGCTGTACCAGTGTCACCAGAGAACTGCCATCTGACGTGAGGTATAATACCATCTGGGAGTTCTCGGCGAGTCCGTTCAGTATAACCAGTCTCCACTGACCACCCGCATACCATCTCCGATGTCAAACACCAATGGATATGGGATCATCCATCGCCCATCACATGAGTCGAGAAGATATATGCTAGTCTACTCTGGAATATCGATGCCCCGTCTGGATATTCCCACGATTAGGAACATTGAAGGATATACTCATGGACTACCCAGGCCCCACTAGTATGATCTGCATCATAGTCCTGGAAGTCGAGTACACATCCTAAGGGCTTTATCAACATGTAACAGAGAGACAGAAAGTATACATGTTAAGATAAAGAGCAACCAGATAGTGTACTATCATGTCGAGCTAGAAAGTCCTACCTATATATGTCCTAGCATCTACTACAATATACATCCAATGTACAGTAATGACCTCTAGGGCATACATATAACTAACAACGACTACCCTAAATCAATCGCATCATATGCTTTTACAGATAAGCATAAATAGCTACCGCTCACTACGCCTTGACAAGGTCAACAAACGCAGCACGAATACTATGAAGTACTTATCTGAAATGACGGAGGGCTATGATAGGTTTTTAAGAAAACCCCTTGCATAATGAACTTGATATCGTTGTAGAATCGAGTGATTTCTTAAAAGGAATGTTTTTTAGGCCTTTTCTAGTTTTGCAAATGAGGTCACTCCCGGTGAAGGGATTTCGGCTCTTTCCTTATCGAATAAGGTGCAGGATATTTCACAAATATCACTATGCAAAGAAAAAACTATAGAATCAATCAAAAGACAAACCGAGTATGCAGCATCTTCTAGTTTCGCTAAAGAGGTCACTCCCGGTGAAGGGATCTCGGCTCTTTCCTTATCAAATAAGGTGCTGGATATTCTATAAGGAATACCGCTATGCAAAGCAAGAACTAGAGCTACAAGTTTTTAAACAAGTTTCTACAACATCTTTAGGTTTCTTTTATTTCATTAATCTCATTAATGAAGTGCCATTTTAATTATGCTTCACAAGCATCAGATATAAAACGAAATCAACAATATATATAATATATATCTTATATATATAATATAAATATTCGTCTCAGACAATAATATTATCTCATCACAGAACATTTCAGCAGAAGAACATATATAAAATATTGGATATACTAGGAGGTCCGTGTTTTAATACGAGCCTGTATAAAACACGGATTCCACGGTCGCGATGAATAGCCAAACCCACATCCCCAGACCCCTACGAAAGAGGCAAGTAAGCCTGCCAGTTCTAGAGTTAGGAGACCCGGTCTCGACTCCTCGAGATGGTCTCCCACTGGACCCTAGAACCCAGTTACTTGTGCTCCCCGCCTTGGGTCTATCCTAATGCGGAAAAGTAAATAATAAACAATGGTGACATCATCCTTATCCCGGAAGTGCCCTGATAAAAGAATATTACATACAATGAATTTTACATGAATGAAAAAGAAAAACTCTCATCTCACATAAAACCCTCGGCTATTCAAATACGACGATCCAATATAACATATCACAGCATCACATAACATCACATGTCATCAACGTAAGTAAATATGCGTATCCCAATTGTCATTGATGTATAGCAACGAAACCGACGATACACCACATACTACACTTACGGTCGCAGAAAAGAAAGTGTAAAACTACAACAGTTGGAATCCACAACCTCTTGTCACGACCTGAAAGTACGGAACGTGACCGGCACTTAGATTACGAAGTGTCTAGAGGCGCCACGTAACCTAAGTAAGCCGAAGGCCAGAAATCTAAACCATAAAAGAAAAAGAAGAAGAAAAAGAAAACAAGTTTAAAAGTATCAGCAAATTTTCCCAAAAATTTCGGCAGAGTCTCCTCTGTAAAAACTGGCCCCAAACGGGTACAACAAGTATAAAATATACATAAACAATAAAAAGCATCCCCAAACGGGAGCTAGCTCAACGCCAACAGGCGGAAACAACCACAACAAGCACAATAATATACAACGCCAAAGGGCGAGGCTCAAAACTCAAAAGAAAATAAAACCACCAGATCAGAATAATACATGCGCGACTCTAAGGTCGAAATAAAAGACTGGTCCAATAAACTTATCAAGTAATACAAGTATGGTTGATGGAGCTTACTAGATACAAATAAATGAATAAAAGTACAATGGTGGTTCAGATACAAGTGAACCAACCTACCGTGCAAATCACCCTGAATGAAATGATGTGCCAGCAAGCTGCCAGGGGAAACCTGTACATCGAACCTGTAATAAAATTTGGCACAACGGGGGTGAGTTGCCAACTCGTGAGTAGAAGACATATACGAAAAGAAATCGAATGCACGACGCTATCCTAGGTCATAATAATACACTATTATATCCAAATATCTAGTAATAGCAGGGTAAAACTACGTGTAAATGCAGATACTCCATGCTCGTGTCAGTGCCTCATATAGTACTATGTCATATGAATGGATATGCATGCACCATGAATATAAAATAATCAATCCTGAAATCCAGATATATCTATATAAGAAATCTTTAGCTGTTATCATAGTCAAACGTGTATAGAAATCTGAATTATCAACAATGAAATCCATGAAAATCCGTGTCAAGCATCGACACAAACATGTAAATCTCAAGTCTCATAGTCTCAATACCTCGGGCTCCGTCAGTCCAGATCGGCCCATAGCATCAAATCTCACGACAACGGTCGGTATCCTCCGGATATCCGCCGCGCCAGACATCACCGGTAGGTAGCCTTCCCCTACTAGGCTCATCGTCTACAACTCGATCTTCTTGCCCCGGGGTACCATACCTGGCCCACCATGTACCCGAGACGGTTCATCCACTCCTCGAATCGGGTCTCGAAATCCAACAGAAAACATGAAATCTCATGGTGGACGACACATACATCACGAGAAAACCGCCTCTTATTTTAAAAAAAGAAGAGGTGAGAGAGAGAAGTTTTATATATTCTTGCGATTTTCCCCAAAAATCCAGAAATCTCATAGAAATCCAAATCTTAAAATCATGAGTAAGCATATGATAAGTGTCGGCATATGCCCATGATACTGCATGATAACATGAAAATATGAATGCATGAATGTCTAAGTGATAAATATCATTTCTATACTAACATCAGAAAGTAATCACAATATTATATCGGTTGTTAACTGATTCTATCAATAAAAAGTAATATGATCTAAAGTGTACGTGATATAGCAATTACCGATGATGATGTGTGTGAGCCAGCAAATGAGTGTGCGTGGAATATGCGCATCATCGGTAATGGTGCTGGTGTCCTAACAGGTAAGGTTTATACTGTTTATAGCAGCATGTGTAAGAACATGCATCATTATGATTCCAGTGTGAAAGTAAGACGGATGCATGTTATCCACTCATTTGATATACCATTACCACTACCACTATATGACTTGAACCTAATCTAGTGTCCATCTAACCTCCTAATGAACAAAACCTAAGAAACTAGTCAATAATAAACAAGAGTCTACCTAAGGTCTGAATCAATATCTCTAATAGTCGGCGATCCGGCCTCAATAGCGTCACGTATGTAGTTCGGCTTCCTCGAATCAAGAGTGTGGATCAATCATCATATTTATGCCTCGTACGGTAAAATCCATCGTACGGCATCCCAATATCAGGGTACGGGTCAAGTATCTCCTAGGTGTCTCATCATTAGTATAATGTCATCATCAACACATCTAATGATCGAGGTGCTAAACTGTGATCGCATACATCAATCATATATCATTGCCATCATAATAAGCATCATTAGTTTATCCTCAGAAATATCATGTCATATGTATCATATCGTCCTCAAGTCACACCTCTATGATATCGACATCAGGTCACACCTATATGATGTCGTAATCAAGTCATACATATCCCATATCGTGATCAATCACAAGTTACAGTCCGGGTACTATTTTAGAGTCCCATGTACCTCAATATCATCAACACCTATTATAATTTAAGTATACATGTTCATTATCTCATTCTGTAATGACCCGCTAACACTTAATACGACTGTATACCCAAGAATCACGGCATCAAGCCCAGTTACACTGTTTCATCATACCTCGGATATCATATAACATCAATGTATCCCATATACGTGTTGTATATATATATATACCTATACCTCGTCCTATATATATATATACACATGCACGTATACACCATGTCGTTTTTTCAGTGTGTGGGTGTGTGCGTTTCTACCTGAAACCTACGAACCTCTTCCAAGGTATTCATCTTCTGATATGTCTTCCTAAATCAGTCTAGTCCAGCCTAGGGTCATTACTAGGGCCCTACTCATTAAGAATCTAGGGTGACAACCGGTTTCCTAATGTCAAAAATTACTATTCCTATTCTACATTGCGGGGGTGCTAAACGCTATCCACCCGACTTCCCCACGTAGATATGCATCTACTCACCTGGTCCATGTCTGCCGAAGACGGTGTCGCCATCCTCCTCTTCATCGCCCGCAGTCCACGTGAGGGTTACCTAAATGCAAACATATAAATAGCATCGTAAACTGAATCACATACAAAAGTCAAAACAACGCAAGGAACAAGCATAGGTTAAAACCTATGTCCCGTCCTCGCAAAAGCACCAAATATCGCTCGATATCGGCGTACAAACTCCGATGGATCGAGATAAACATCAACAAATAACTCGTAGTTTTAAAACACATTACTTATATTATAAAACATGATTAAATCCATCGAAACACTAAAATCCATCAAACCGTCCAATTTCGTAAAACCCGAAAATGCCAATTTACCGTTTTTCATCAAAACTTGACATTTAAATGAAACCAATGGTTATAAAACTCATTAAATAGAATAACTAGACTATACGAACCATTACTACATTTTTATTACACAAATTTGTATTAATTTGAAATTTCTAGTTTGCAACCTTTAACAATTTTCAAAATTTTTGAAGCAAAATACCACAATTCGACCACAAAACGTGATTTTGCATGAATTAATGTATTAAAGCACAATTCATGATGATAATGATTTAATGAAACCATAAATTATATTTTTAATCTCATTTATTTAGGAATTTCTAAAATCTAGTTTACAAAATAGAATTTTTATCACAATTTATCAATTATCAATAGAAACTAGCAATCAATTTAAGTTCCCATTCCACCAACAAGTTAATATCCTTATTAAGACCAAAATCTAGTGTTACAAATGTTAATTGAAATTTATTTTACCAAAAATTATGTTTTATAGAAACCTAGTTAGTAAAAATTCCTAATTTAAACAATTTTAAATGAAAAATTTACAATTCAACAACCATGCAAGGTTTTCCAATTCTAAAAGTGTTAAACTAACTATTATAACCCTAATTAATTAATAAAAATCATAACTTGAATTTACAAACCTAACTTGAATTTTAGAATTTGCAACTAGAATTAATCTAATAAATCTAATTATGCTTTAAAAGAAATATCTAATAGAAATAAAACAAAAGAGAAAGATTTATACCTCCACAACCTCATGTCCAAACATAAAAATGAGCCTCAAAAATGCATGCTTTCCCACTCAAAAATCCATGTAAAGAAGAGTAGAGAATAAAGGGTAGGAAATAAATTGGATTTTGTGGAATTTTAATTGAATTTTTGATGTATTTTTGATGAATTTTGAATAAAAATGAGGTGGGAAATGGAGGGGGGGCTGCCATGAGGGTGTTGAGGCCGGCCACAATTAGGAGGAGGGGGTGGAGAATGAGAAAAGTGAAGAAAGATGTAGAAAGTTCCCCCAAAATATCATATCATTATGTCTTTTCATGCTTTTATTAAATTTTCTTTTAATTCTTTACTATAGCAACTCAAGAAAAATCTAGAAAATTAAAAAAATTTGCAAATGAATTTTACATGATACTCACTAAATTATAATATGCCATGGTTCATTTTTACAAATTAAAATCATTAAAATTTGTAATTTACACTAATTTAGTGTAAAAATAAAGCTTATGTTAATATTTAAAATAATTAATTTAGGAAAAATATTTAATTAAACTAAAAATTTATAAGTGGCTAAATAAACACCATTTACTAGTAATTACATAATTAAAATAGGTATTTTTGAAATTATAATGAAAAACAATCACGGTTTAATTTTACGAAAAATACATTTTACTTTACCGAAATTCATAAAATTCACTTAAACAATTTTATTCATTTAATTATTTATTTAATTATTTTTAAAACGTTACAATCTTCCCTCCTTTAAGAAATTCGGTTCCTGAATTTAATTTAAAACTCCCCCTCCAAATACTAAAACATTTAGCAAAACACTCAAATCGTCGGGGCTCCGAAATCATCAATACATAACAAAAATCAACTCCATCAAGCATAACGCAATCATCGGAGTTATGGTGAAGATAAAATATCAAAACCCAATATGAAAACCATCATAATATACATCAATCTATAACTTATATATAGTGTGCATCGTAGTAAATTCGCTTAAACATTATAATAAAGAAGCATACAAAAATCCCTCTTGAAAATCGCCGTGCAATGCACGTGTCACGGCATAAGTAGCGGACGTTTATTTTTTTTTATTTTTTAAAAAAAATAGCTATATATATATATATATCTTTTATTTAACATACACGTCCCGCCTGGTTACTAAATCAAATAATAATGATTATGAAACATACTGCTCAAACTGAAATCAATCCCAATCACATTAATAAAATATCATGTGCGTCCGGTGCGCACTGAAATCAAAACCAAATACAGATACCATGAATACACACAAAAGCAAAATAAGTGCAACAGGTGTGCACCAAAACATCTGTCAAGTGCAACGGGCGTGCACAACTCACTATCAGGTGCATCTAATCTGCACAAAACCCCGATTTAGTGCATCTGGTGTGCACAAAATCGCATCAAGTGCGCCAAGTATGCACAAGAATCCTAATCAGGTGCACATGGTGCACGAAAACATACATCGAATACCAAAATCGAAATCACAGCATAAAAATGCATGAAAACTAGGTCGAAACATATGTCAAAATCATGTGTAACCCCTTTGCACGAAATCAAATCAAAAATCTCAAAATATATAAAACCAAATCAAGTGTACTGGGTGTGTACTAAACAACATCAATACAACTGATATATGAAACACAAATAGAATGAAATGAAGGTACACACATGAAATACCAATCGTAGAACAAAGTCCTCAAAATACCAAAATCCAATCAACGAAAATATGAAATTCAAATCACTAAATCACAATCGTAAACACTATCGTCAATGTCCGTCTCTTTCCTCTGATGTCGATTGCTTCGAACTCGTCTCTTCGTAGCTGTGCTGACTGTGCTACCCACGGCAATACTCATATCTAGAGTCTCCCACGTAGTCGATCCCTTCACTTGATATCCGGACTACATTAAACTTTTCGATCGATCCATCAAAATCCCATAATTCCCCGAGAGCTCAACACTCAAGTACAGTTTAAAAATATCCGGTACATACCCCAGCATCGGTGATCCAGCCGTAGAAGGGCAAACCCAAGCCTCACTAATGGCACCGCGGAACTGCCGTAAACCCTAAGGTTCAAGGGCGTTCTTATGGTCATTATGTCGAGTTAGGGTTTCATTCTTCTAGAGGGTCCATCGAAATACCTGCATGTTCTTCCGAATATCTTAAACTTAGGAAAATGGTTTTCTGATAATCGTTCGAACCCTTTAAGTTCATCCGGACGGCATGTGAATACTCTTCGTCCGCACGCTAAACAATGCTTCAATCCTCAAGAATAACCAATACTCTAATGGTTATCGCATTCGAGCCGCAACTCCCTCTGCTAGTGTGTCAGTGGTAACAGAAACCACCTTCCAACATTGACGAAGATAGATCAAAAGAATGAAATGGAATACGGTGCAAACAATTGTACATCCTAAGGCTCTTTAAGCAGAGTAGCGTATCGTAAGTATGCCGCGGATCATACCCACGGTACGTTACTCTACCTAAATCGCCCACTCCATCAACCAAGGGTCACCTAGACTTATACAAGGTTAAACCTAGCTCTCTGATACCAACTTTGTCACGACCCGAAAGTACGGAACGTGACCAGCACTTAGATTACGAAGCGTCTAGAGGCGCCACGTAACCTAAGTAAGCCGAAGCCCAGAAATCTAAACCATAAAAAAAGAAGAAGAAGAAAAAGAAAACAAGTTTAAAAGCATCAGCAAATTTTCCCAAAAATTTCGGCAGAATCTCCTCTGTAAAAACTGGCCCCAAACGGGTACAACAAGTATAAAATATACATAAACAATAAAAAGCATCCCCAAACGGGAGCTAGCTCAACGCCAACAGGCGGAAACAACCACAACAAGCACAATAATATACAACGCCAAAGGGCGAGGCTCAAAACTAAACAGAAAATAAAACCACCAGATCAGAATAATACATGCGCGACTCTAAAGTCGAAATAAAAGACTGGTCCAATAAACTAATCAAGTAATACAAGTATGGTTGATGGAGCTTACTAGATACAAATGAAAGAATAAAAGTACAATGGTGGTTCAGATACAAGTGAACCAACCTACCGTGCAAATCACCCTGAATGAAATGATGTGCCAGCAAGCTGCCAGGGGAAACCTGTACATCGAACCTGTAATAAAATTTGGCACAACGGGGGTGAGTTGCCAACTCGTGAGTAGAAGACATCTACGAAAAGAAATAGAATGCACGACGCTATCCTTGGTCATAATAATACACTATTATATCCAAATCATCTAGTAATAGCAGGGTAAAACTACGTGTAAATGCAGATACTCCATGCTCGTGTCAGTGCCTCATATAGTACTATGTCATATGAATGGATATGCATGCACCATGAATATAAAATAATCAATCCTGAAATCCAGATATATCTGTATAAGAAATCTTTAGCTGTTATCATAGTAAAACGTGTATAGAAATCTGAAATATCAACAATGAAATCCATGGAAATCCGTGTCAAGCATCGACACAAACATGTAAATCTCAAGTCTCATAGTCTCAATACCTCGGGCTCCGTCAGTCCAGATCGGCCCATAGCATCAAATCTCATGACAACGGTCGGTATCCTCCGGATATCCGCCGTGCCAGACATCACCGGCAGGTAGCCTTCCCCTGCCAGGCTCATCGCCTACAACTCGATCTTCTTGCCCCGGGGTACTATACCGGGCCCACCATGTACCCGAGACGGTTCATCCACTCCTCGAATCGGGTCTCGAAATCCAACAGAAAACATGAAATCTCATGGTGGACGACACATACATCACGAGAAAACCGCCTCTTATTTTAAAAAGAGAAGAGGAGAGAGAGAGAAGTTTTATATATTCTTGCGGTTTCCCCCAAAAATCCAGAAATCTCATAGAAATCCAAATCTTAAAATCATGAGTAAGCATATGATAAGTGTCGGCATATGCCCATGATACTGCATGATAACATGAAAATATGAATGCATGAATGTCTAAGTGATAAATATCATGTCTATACTAACATCAGAAAGTAATCACGATATTATATCGGTCTAGTTGTTAACTGATTCTATCAATAAAAGGTAATATGATCTAAAGTGTACGTGACATAGCAATTACCGATGATGATGTGTGTGAGCCAGCAAATGAGTGTGCGTGGAATATGCGCATCATCGGTAATGGTGCTGGTGTCCTAACAGGTAAGGTTTATACTGTTTATAGCAGCATGTGTAAGAACATGCATCATTATGATTCCAGTGTGAAAGTAAGACGGATGCATGTTATCCACTCATTTGATATACCATTACCACTACCACTATATGACTCGAACCTAATCTAGTGTCCATCTAACCACCTAAGGAACAAAACCTAAGAAACTAGTCAATAATAAACAAGAGTCTACCTAAGGTCTGAATCAATATCTCTAATAGTCGGCGATCCGGCCTCAATAGCGTCACGTACGTAGTACGGCTTCCTCGAATCAAGAGTGCGGATCAATCATCATATTTATGCCTCGTACGGTAAAATCCATCGTACGGCATCCCAATATCAGGGTACGGGTCAAGTATCTCCTAGGTGTCTCATCATTAGTATAATGTCATCATCAACACATCTAATGATCGAGGTGCTAAACTGTGATCGCATACATCAATCATATATCATTGCCATCATAATAAGCATCATTAGTTTATCCTCAGAAATATCATGTCATATGTATCATATCGTCCTTATGTCACACCTCTATGATATCGACATCAGGTCACACCTATATGATGTCGTAATCAAGTCATACATATCCCATATCGTGATCAATCACAAGTTACAGTCCGGGTACTATTTTAGAGTCCCATGTACCTCAATATCATCACCACCTATTATAATTTAAGTATACATGTTCATTATCTCATTCTGTAATGACCCGCTAACACTTAATACGACTGTATAGCCAAGAATCACGGCATCAAGCCCAGTTACACTGTTTCATCATACCTCGGATATCATATCACATCAATGTATCCCATATACGTGTTGTATATATATATATATATATACACATATACCTCGTCCTATATATATATATACACATGTACGTATACACCATGTCGTTTTTTCAGTGTGTGGGTGTGTGCGTTTCTACCTGAAACCTACGAACCTCTTCCAAGGTATTCATCTTCTGATATGTCTTCATAAATCAGTCTAGTCCAGCCTAGGGTCATTACTAGGGCCCTACTCAATAAGAATCTAGGGTCACAACTGGTTTCCTAATGTCAAAAATTACTATTCCTATTCTACGTTGCGGGGGTGCTAAACGCCATCCACTCGACTTCCCCCCGTAGATATGCATCTACTCACCTGGTCCATGTCTGCCGAAGACGGTGTCGCCATCCTCCTCTTCATCGCCCGCAGTCCACGTGAGGGGTACCTAAACACAAACATATAAATAGCATCGTAAACTGAATCACATACAAAAGTCAAAACAACGCAAGGAACAAGCATAGGTTAAAACCTATGTCCCGTCCACGCAAAAGCACTAAATATCACTCGATATCGGCGTACAAACTCCGATGGATCGAGATAAACATCAACAAATAACTCGTAGTTTTAAAACACATTACTTATATTATAAAACATGATTAAATCCATCGAAACCCTAAAATCCATCAAACCGTCCAGTTTCGTAAAACCCGAAAATGCCAATTTACCGTTTTTCATCAAAATTTGACATTTAAATGAAACCAATGGTTATAAAACTCATTAAATAGAATAGCTAGACTATACAAACCATTACTACATTTTTATTACACAAATTTGTATTAATTTGAAATTTCTAGTTTGCAACCTTTAACAATTTTCAAAATTTTTCAAGAAAAATACCACAATTCCACCACAAAACGTGATTTTGCATGAATTAATGTATTAAAGCACAATTCATGATGATAATGATTTAATGAAACCATAAATTATATTTTTAATATCATTTATTTAGGAATTTCTAAAATCTAGTTTACAAAATAGAATTTTTATCACAATTTATCAATTATCAATAGAAACTAGCAATCAATTTAAGTTTCCATTACACCAACAAGTTAATACCCTTATTAAGACCAAAATCTAGTGTTACAAATGTTAATTGAAATTTATTTCACCAAAAATTATGTTTTATAGAAACCTAGTTAGTAAAAATTCCTAATTTAAACAATTTTAAATGAAAAATTTACAATTCAACAACCATGCAAGATTTTCCAATTATAAAAGTGTTAAACTAACTATTATAACCCTAATTAATTAATAAAAATCATAACTTGAATTTACAAACCTAACTTGAATTTTAGAATTTGCAACTAGAATTAATCTAATAAATCTAATTATGCTTCAAAAGAAACATTCTAATAGAAATAAAACAAAAGAGAAAGATTTATACCTCCACAACCTCATGTCCAAACATGAAAATGAGCCTAAAAAATGCATGCTTTTCCACTCAAAAATCCATGTAAAGTAGAGTAGAGAATAAAGGGTAGGAAATAAATAGGATTTTGTGGAATTTTAATTGAATTTTTGATGTATTTTTGATGAATTTTGAATAAAAATGAGGTGGGAATTGGCGGGGGGCTGCCATGAGGGTGTTGAGGCCGGCCACAATTAGGAGGAGGGGATGGAGAATGAGAAAAGTGAAGAAAGATGTAGAAAGTTCCCCCAAAATATCATATCATTATGTCTTTTCATGCTTTTATTAAATTTTCTTTTAATTCTTTACTATAGCAACTCAAGAAAACTCTAGAAAATTGGAAAAATTTGCAAATGAATTTTACATGATACTCACTAAATTATAATATGCCATGGTTCATTTTTACAAATTAAAATCATTCAAATTTGTAATTTACACTAATTTAGTGTAAAAATAAAGCTTATGTTAATATTTAAAATAATTAATTTAGGAAAAATATTTAATTAAACTAAAAATTTATAAGTGGCTAAATAAACACCATTTACTAGTAATTACATAATTAAAATAGGTATTTTTGAAATTATAATGAAAAACAATCACGGTTTAATTTTACGAAAAATACATTTTACTTTACCGAAATTCATAAAATTCACTTAAACAATTTTATTCATTTAATTATTTATTTAATTATTTTTAAAACGTTACACCTCTTTAGACATCGGATGCCTAACCAAATGAATTCCTTAGACATCGCATGCCTAAAAATTATAAACCCCGCATTTTAGTCTCAATATCGAAAACACTTTTCAATATCTAGTCGGGCAATTCAACAAGATTCCCGATAACCTGAACGAATGCTCGTCGAAAACTTTAGTAGACGGCCGCACCCCCGATGGCGTCGATGAAGTGCAATAAGGAGGAACACCGCTCCCACGAGCACCCGAACGGATGCTTTTGGCGACGGGGTTTTCCTACAGTCACTTGGTCGAGGCTATGGGGCGTGGCTGTCTATTAAGTTTACCCGGCAAGTATCCGTGTTTGCTACGTGATTGCGACGGACTTTGATCGCATCAAAATTCCGTGGCAACCGATCAAATGAGACTGAACTACTAGATTTATAACATTCAAATTAGTTATCTCATAACTACTTGTGGATTCCAAATATTGTATCACAATCCAGATAAATAGACAATGTTAAACTTTCCGATAGAATAAACAAACACCCAAAATTTCCCAAATGGCTCAACACTTGAGCGGAGTTTAAAAGCATTCATCACATGCCACAGTACCAATGGTGTAACGTTTTGAAAATCGTTTCGGTGAAATTTCAGAAAAATCGGTAAAATAAGGGGGTTTTCTATAAAAAGTCAAAATGCAAATATCTTTATTACAAAATTAAATATACATATTCTAACTATGTAATTGCTAGTATTTGATGTTTATTGAGCCACTGGTGAAATTTCAAATTTTCTGTAAAATTTTCCGAAATTAATTATTTTAATATTTTTTTAGCTGTTAAAAATACATTAAATTAGCGATAAATACAAATTTGAATGAGATAATTATAAACTTTGGAATCATGAAAACTAAAATCTAGTTAGTAATATAAATATTTAGCAATTTATTTCAAGTTCGAGTTGGTTATAATCTAAGGAAATTAAAATTTAAATAAATTGAACTAAAACTTGCAATTTGGTAACTTGAGGGGTTCTTTTTGCATGGAATTTTCTTTGCATCCTCACACACATCCTCACCCACTCACATGGCCGGACCCACCACCACCTTGGCAGCATGCTACTCCCTCCCCCCTCCTTTGCCTTCAATTCATGTGAAGGAAATGGTGTAAAAAGGGTTTTTTATATATATTAAAAGGGTAGGGGTATTATGGTAATTTGTGAAGGCTTTGACCTTGGAATTTCCACACAAATTCCCTCACCTCTCCCTCTCCTCTCCTCTGGCCGAAATTCTGCACCTCATTCCCCCCATTTCACCACCTTATCTCATCTCCAAAATCCTTCAAAACTTCTTCAAAAATCCAATATAAACCTCACTAAACTCAAATCCAAGTTCTACCCATTATTTCTTTGCCCAAGCTAGCATGGATCTTGGAGGAAATTTGGCATTTTGGAGGCCATGATCTTCATGTTGATCTCTTGATCATGAGGTATAAAGATTCATCCATATTTGTTAGTTGTCAGTTGAATGTTTAAATCAAACTTAATTAGGTGTTTTAAAAGAAAAAAATAAAGGGGTTTTGAATTCAAGTTTGGAAATTCAAGTGGATGGTTTTAGATTATAGTTAGGTTTTTGTTGTGTGATTATGGTTGCAAGTGGAATTCATCATTTTGTGGAATGCGAAACATAATCAAATTGTTAGTTTGCAAATTGTTATATGTTAATTGTCCTAATTATGTTTGTTTTGCAAACTAGATTTTTGTAATTAATATAAAGAGTGAGATTAAAATCTAGTTAATGGTTGTGTGGCTTAGTTAACAAGTTTTAATGCGAATTATGGCCACTAGAATTGTTAAAATACTTAAAGTTGATTAAAACCCAAGTTTTGAGCTAAAATAGAAAATTGTGCTAATTTTGTTAACTAGGTTTTGTAAATATATATATTTTGAGGAGAATAAATTATTGGAATAGTTTATATGACTTGGTTATGATATTGAGTGGATATTGCGGCCGCTAGATTTGTTTAAACACCGAGTTTTGTACTTAAACGGGTAATTTTGCTTGCTAGATTTTCGGAAAAATAGCTTTTAAAGTGAGTTTGAGGTTTTTTGTGAATTTTAACCTATTTTATGTTATAATTAGTGCTTGTGAATGCGCAAATGAGTGTGTTTGGGTTTTTCTCGACGGTTTGGCATTTGTATGCCGACGTCGAGGGTTTTTGGGTTGATTTGTGAAAGCAACCATAGGTTTTGACCTATGTGGGATTCGTGTGTCGTTTTGGTCGTGAGTCAGATTTTAATGCGATACGGTACGTTATGATATATAAGTACCCCTTGTGGACTTCGAGATGGCAAGTTAGCGCGTGGCTACGTCGGCACCGGCGAGCGAGGACCAGGTGAGTAGATTTATATCTACGGGAAGAAGTCGGGTGGATGGCGTATAGCACCCCCGCAGTTCGTGGTGATGTATACGAATACGTATACACACTTATATTGATAATTTATATTGTTGAGATTATTGATGATATAGATGGATATTTAGTGTGATTGGATTGGTTTAGTGTCGTGAAACCCTAGAGTAGTTGTCGCACTACACATGCACACACACCCATGCTTGCATACATCCCTTTGTTCATATGTGCATATATGGGATTATAGTTATGTGTTCACATGGGTATGGGACTATGTGTTCATATACTGGATTTGAGGATGATACTTGGGATTAAAATGAGTCGATGAGATTTGATTTGAGATTATGATTTCGGTGATATGGCAGGATTCGTATTTGAGATACGTCCTGATGTTTATAGCGGATCTTTGGACGACGATACCATGTGAATAGTGATATACATAGAATGATTGATATGTGATCGTGATATGAGATAGGATATGTTAAGATATTCATAATAGGTCGCATTGGGCGATGTATCCCTTTTTATGACAATATATGATGATGATATCGGTTTGTATGAGGCTGTAGATCAGCAGTCAGATCATGATTAGATTGATGATATTAGTATTGTACTAGACGTTGATCAGTACCCCGGATTATGATCTTTGATAAAGAGGATACCAGATGAATAGTGTGATGAATGTGATAATGACCCGTACCCAGATTTGGGATGCCGTACGATGGATTTACGTACGAGCTATATATTGATGTTTGATCCGCACTCTTGACTTGGGAATATTGATTATAGATATGGTATCGGATGTGAGATTATTGAGGCGGGATCACCGACTAATATATTTATATACATATATATATATGTATGTATATATATATATATATGTATCGACTCAGATGTTAGGCGGTTTCCTTACCTTTAGTTTAGCTGGTTAGCTCGGCCGAATAGTTTAGTGTAGCTGTATGACTCATATTACATTAAATGCAGATTTGTCATCATTGTGTCTAGTATTTAGCTCCCGCTCATTATTGTTGTTCGCTCCGCATCGCATGATTTTATTATGATTCATATTCTATTGTTGATATCATGCTGTTAGGACACCAGCACCATTACCGATGACGCGTATGTACCACGTAGACTTACTTGCTGGCTCACACACATCTTCATCGGTAATTGCCATATCACGCACACCTTAGAAAATATTATTGCTTAACTTAGCATTTTATTTAATAGTTTTGACATGATATTAGTGTATTTGCCTTATATGCTAGTTTAGACATTGTAGTTATTACTTGTCACCTCATGCATACTGTTATTCATCATTATGCCGCATTCATGGATTCTCATGCCTATATTCACTGTTTTACGTGCTATTGAGGTTTTGGATTCGGATTTCCATGAGATTTTCTAGATTTGGGGGAAAACCGCAAAACTTATATAAACTTCTTTCTCTCTTTTTAAATAAAAAGTGCGGTTTTCCCATGATGTATGAGTCGTCCACAATGAGTTTGCTGATGGATTTCGAGACCCGAGTTCGAGAAGTGGAGGAACCATTTCGGGTACATGGTGGACCCGGTGCATACCCCGGGGCAAGAGGATCGCAGATGATGGCGTTGAGCCTGGTAAGGGAGCACTACCGACCGGTGATTTTACCCGACGCGTCGGATATCCGGAGGATACCGTCGTGGTCTTGAGATGGATGGTAGGGGCCGGTCTGGACTGACGGCGCCCTAGATATTAAGATTGAGACATTGAGATTTTGAGATATCGAGGTACTGAGATTTGATGATACAGGCCAGTCCGGATAACCGAAGCCTCAGATTTGAGACATTGAGATTTATGTATTGTGTCGATGCTAGACACTGTTTATGCTGATTTCATTTATGATACCTCATTTTAAAAATACAAAGGAAATCTCACCAAATTATGAAAGCAGTTTCTTTAGTACATGTACTCTGTTTTCATGCATTCATACATCATCCATATGATATATTGCTACCTGAGGCACTGACACGGGCATATGGGATTACACTTGGGTTAGATATTTACCCTATCCATTATTTTAGGCTGCTGGTTATATTTGTGGATATATTATGATCGTATGACCTAGGATTGCATTATACATGCGATTCCTGTTCGTAGATGTTTTTCTACTCACGAGTTGGCAACTCACCCCCGTTGTGCCTCAGTTTCTTGCAGGTTTTGCCGTACAGGTTTCATTACGTCTTTGCTGGCACTGCTTCTTTCGGGTGACTTGCTAGTAGGTGGGTTTATTTGTATCGTACCCATTAGTATACATTGTATATTATTATTCAGTTGTATCTAGAAGTTCCATCAACCAAACATGTATTTATTTTTGAGATAGAGACCAGTGATGTTATTCTTTCGACCTTAGAGTCGCGCGTTATATTTCTGTGGATTTCTTGTTGTTTTGAGTTTCCTTTTGAGTTTTGATCCTCTCCCTTGGCGTTGTATATTATATTGCTTGTGTGGTTGTGACCATCGATTGACGAAGAGCTAGCTCCTGCTTGGGGATGCCTTTTATTGATTTCGTATACTATTCATGTTGTATTCCGTTTGGGGTCCAGTATTTACAAAGGAGACTCTGCCGAAATTTTCAGGAAATATTTGATGTTTTTAAAAACTCATAATTCAGCTTATTCTATTAAAACTACTTGATTTAAATTGGTTTTCCTTCACTCTACTACATTTCTTGGTTTGGATTTCTGGGTTTTCGGCTTACTTAGATTACATACGCCTTGAGACGTTTCGTAGTTTAAGTGCCGGTCATGTTCCGTACTTTCGGGGCGTGGCAAAGTTGGTATCAGAGCGTTAGGTTTTACCTTCAGAGCGTAGGATGACCCTTGGTTGATGGAATAGGTGACTAAAGTAGAGTGACGTACCGTGGGTATGTTCCGCGGCATACTTACGATATGCTACTCTACTTAAGAAGTCTTAGGATGTACATTTCTTTGTTCAGTATTATATTCATTCCTGATCTAGCCTCAACGGTACCAATTATGGTTTGCTGCCACGATTTTGGGCAGGGAGAGCTACGGCTAGAGTTGCGGTCAGTACGAGCTCGTTACGAACGAGGACTGACTAGGGCGTGATTCCAGGGACATACGATTGCATTGAGAGGCGTCGTCTGATTGTGTTTTCGCGCCATGAGCGTTTGACAGATCACTTTTATGAGATTTCTCGGATGTGCCGATCAGTATCAAAGGATCGAACCAATGATAGAGGCCAGCCAGATTTTGATGACCGTTGGCGTATTGCTTACTCCTGATGATTGAGGCATTGTTCAGCGTGCAGACGAGTGAGCCAGTCATTGCTGCGAACGACGAGATATCGCCCCAGATGTTGGATCTATTGCAGTACGAGTTGTACTAAGAGATGATAGAAGGTCGCTAGTCACCGAGGATGAATGATTAGGACATGTGGTTCGTTCGCTACCCCGATGCGATGTCATCAGATAGATTGATTCCAGCTAGAGACGACTTCACGCGGAGACGTTGAGAGTCGACAGAGACAATCGAATATCAGAAACATATTATTCCAAGTTTAAAGTATTCGGAAGAGCATGCAGGCAATTCTATGGACCCTCTAGAAGAATGAAACCCTAACTCAACTTAATGACCGTGTGAAAGCCTTTGAACCTTAGGGTTTGTGGCAGTTCCGCGGCGCCATTAGTGAGGCTTGGGTTTGCCCTTCTACGGCTGGACCATCGATGCTGTGGTATGTACTCGATACTGTTAAACTGTACCCAAGATGTTGAGCTCTTGGAGGATTATGAGGTTTTGACAAATCGATCGGATGGTTCGACTTCATTCGGATGCTAGGTGATGAGATGCATTCTTGGGAGACTCCAGATACGAGGATAGCCGTTGGAGCTCACTCCATGCAGCCACGACGAGACGAGTCCGAAGCAGTCGATATTAGAGAAAAGTGGAGTAAGAGGTTCGTACGAGGTCTTGATGAGACGGCGTTCCACTCCGCCGACATCAGAGATGCGATACGCATGCCGAGGCATTGTTCTTGGATATACCTTCCAGAAGGAGTCGCGATGAGTATGTAGCTGTTCCGGAACGAGAACAGATCTAGTAAGGGACGATGAATTCTGGACAGTTCGGCAGAGACGTGATTTGGGAGAGATTTTGACAGGACCTTTCTGGGATGAATTACGAGAAGAATTGGACCCAGGAGTGGTCATGTTACGCACACCGGTAGGCCAGAGTTCAGGATCGTCGACGAGACATGCTATGAGTGACCATGACAGTTGGCCAGAGATTCTTGGAGGATGTGCTTGAGCGGGACTATTCCGCCATACTTGATTTTGGTATTTTGAGCGATATATTCGCATGATTTGGTTTTGATGATTGAGTTCATGATATCGTTTTCATGCGCCACGGTTGCACCTACTGAGTATTTACGATTTTTGCACAGTTGTTGCACTTGAGATAGTTTTCGTGCCTTGGTTTCTCATGTTTGTGATTATATGGATTTCATACAGTTGAGTTGATTTTTGCGTATATACGCATACGATTTAGGTTTTGCACTCGGTATAGTTCACATATGCTTGCAGTGCAATGATACGCATTTTGTGCACTTAGATGTATTGGACTTCGATTTCGATTGTGATGCTCGATATTGATTTTGTGCACCTTATGCACCTGATTGGATTTTGCGCATGTTCGGCGCTTGATATTGGATTTCATGATTTCGTGCACGATGGATGCACCTGATTTGGATTTTCGTGCATGTTGGGCGCATGTTTTGAGATGCGATTTTGGTGCACACCAGATGCACTAAATCGAGATTATTCGTGCATGTCAGATGCACCTGTCTTTGCTGTCAGGCACACACGTTGCCTATGACAGATGTTGTGTGCACACCCAATGCACTTAGATGTTGTTTCTGTGCGCATGTATGGCACATATATAGATTTTGATTTCCGTGCGCACCAGACGCATGTAGTATTCATATGCATATTTTGGGATTGATTTCTTATAGAGCAGTACATTTTTATGATATTTACTATGTGTTTTCGTACTGAGCAGGACTAGTCAGAGGACAGTACCTAAATATATTTTGCATGCATTGATAGCTATCGAAGGGAATTCCAAAAAGCGAGCTATAGTCTCAGTATTTACCTACGTGTCTGATATGACACGAAATGTTTAAAACAAGGAAACCCTTCTAAATTGTTTCCCAAAACGGCGGAACGTACATTTTAAACAAAAGGTATATATGTATATGGTTATTTTCTTATGATAGACGTTCGCCACTGTGCAGTGTTATGCGCATTGCACAGCGACTTTAAGAGATTTGGCATGCATTTCCTTCAGATATTTACATATATAGATTTGATATTTACGTGTATAGTTTCGAGTTATATTATATTGGTTTTGTATTGGATTTGACATTTGTGTCTTTACCATGACTCCGATGATTGCGGGATGCTTGACGGTGTTTTGATTTTGAGTTATATGCTCATTTTTCATGCGCATGCGCTGCGCTACGATTTGTTTTATGTATTTATGATTTCGGAGCCCCGACGACTTGATGGTTTTGCTTAGATGTTTTAGAATTTGGGGGGAGTTTTAATTTAAATTCAGGGACCGAATTTCTTTATGGGGGGAAGATTGTAACGTTTTGAAAATCGTTTCGGTGAAATTTCGGAAAAATTGGTAAAATAAGGGGGTTTTCTGTAAAAAGTCAAAATGCAAATATCTTTATTATAAAATTAAATATACATATTCTAACTATGTAATTTCTAGTATTTGATGTTTATTGAGCCACTGGTGAAATTTCAAATTTTCTGAAAATTTTTCCGAAATTAATTATTTTAATATTTTTTAAGCTGTTAAAAATATATTAAATTAGCGATAAATACAAATTTGAATGAGATAATTATAAACATTAGAATCATGAAAACTAAAATCTAGTTAGCAATATAAATATTTAGCAATTTATTTCAAGTTCTAGTTGGTTATAATCTAAGAAAATTAAAATTTAAATTAATTGAACTAAAACTTGCAATTTGGTAACTTGAGGGGTTCTTTTTGCATGGAATTTTCTTTGCAACCTCACCCACATCATCACCCACTCACATGGACGGCCCCACTACCACCTTGGCAGCATGCCACTTCCGCCCCCCTCCTTTTCCATCAATTAATGTGAAGGAAATGTTGTAAAAAGGGTTTTTTATATATATTAAAAGGGTAGGGGTATTATGGTAATTTTTGAGGGCTTTGACCTTAGAATTTCCACACAAATCCCCTCACCACTCCCTCTCCTCTCCTCTGGCCGAAATTCTGCACCTCATTCCCCCCATTTCACCACCTTATCTCATCTCCAAAATCCATCAAAACTTCTTCAAAAATCCAATTTAAACCTCACTAAACTCAAATCCAAGTTCTACCCATTATTTCTTTGCCCAAGCTAGCATGGATCTTGGAGGAATTTTGGCATTTTGGAGGCCATGATCTTCATGTTGATCTCTTGATCATGAGGTATAAAGATTCATCCATATTTGTTAGTTGTCAGTTGAATGTTTAAATCAAACTTAATTAGGTGTTTTAAAAGAAAAAAATAAAGGGGTTTTGAATTCAAGTTTGGAAATTCAAGTGGATGGTTTTAGATTATAATTAGGGTTTTGTTGTTTGATTATGGTTGCAAGTGAAATTCATCATTTTGTGGAATGTAAAACATAATCAAATTGTTAGTTTGCAAATTGTTATATGTTAATTGTCCTAATTATGTTTGTTTTGCAAACTAGATTTTTGTAATTAATATAAAGAGTGAGATTAAAATCTAGTTAATGGTTGTGTGGCTTAGTTAACATGTTTTAATGCGAATTATGGCCACTAGAATTGTTAGAATATTTAAAGTTGATTAAAACCCAAGTTTTGAGCTAAAATGGAAAATTGTGCTAATTTTGTTAACTAGGTTTTGTAAATATATATATTTTGAGGAGAATAAATTATTGTAATGGTTTATATGACTTGGTTATGATATTGAGTGGATATTGCGGCCGCAAGATTTGTTTAAACACCGAGTTTTGTACTTAAACGGGTAATTTTGCTTGCTAGATTTTCGGAAAAATAGCTTTTAAAGTGAGTTTGAGGTTTTTTGTGAATTTTAACCTATTTTATATTATAATTAGTGCTTGTGAATGTGCAAATGAGTGTTAGGGTTTTTCTCGATGGTTTGGTGTTTGTACGCCGACATCGAGGGTTTTTGGGTTGATTTGTGAAAGCAACCATAGGTTTTGACCTATGTGGGATTCGTGTGTCGTTTTGTTCGTGAGTCGGATTTTAATGCGATACGGTGCGTTATGATATGTAGGTACCCCATGTGGACTTCGAGACGACAAGAAAGCGCGTGGCGACGTCGGCACCGGCGAGCGAGGACCAGGTGAGTAGATTTATATCTACGGGAAGAAGTCGGGTGGATGGCGTATAGCATCCCCGCAGTTCGTGGTGATGTATACGAATACGTATACACACATATTTTGATTATTTATATTGTTAAGATTATTGATGATATAGATGGATATTTAGTGTGATTGGATTGGTTTAGTGTCGTGAAACCCTAGAGTAGTGGTCACACCACATATGCACACACACACCCATGCTTGCATACATCCCTTTGTTCATATGTGCATATATGGGATTATAGTTACATGTTCACATGGGTATGGGACTATGAGTTCATATACTGGATTTGAGGATGATACTTGGGATTGAGATGAGTCGATGAGCTTTGATTTGAGATTATGATATCGTTGATATGGCAGGATTCGTATTTGAGATACGTCTTGATGTTTATAGCGGATCTTTGGACGACGATACCATGTGAATAGTGATATACATAGAATGGTTGACATGTGATCATGATATGAGATAGGATATGTTAAGATATTCATAATAGGTCGCATTGGGCGATGTATCCCTCTTTATGACGATATATGATGATGATATCGGTTTGTATGAGGCTGTAGATCAGCAGTCCGATCATGATTAGATTGATGATATTAGTATTGTACTAGACGTAGATCAGTATCCCGAATTATGATCTTTGATAAAGAGGATACCAGATGAATAGTGTGATGAATGTGATATTGACCCGTACCTAGATTTGGGATGCCGTACGACGGATTTACGTACGAGCTATATATTGATGTTTGATCCGCACTCTTGACTTGGGAATATTCATTATAGATATGGTATCGGATGTGAGATTATTGAGGCGGGATCACCGACTAATATATATATATATATATATACATATAAATATAAATATATATATATATATGTATCGACTCAGATGTTAGGCGGTTTCCTTATCTTTAGTTTAGCTGGTTAGCTCGGCCAAATAGTTTAGTGCAGCTGTATGACTTATATTACATTAAATGCAGATTTGTCATCATTGTGTCTAGTATTTAGGCCCCACTCATTATTGTTGTTCGCTCCGCATCGCATGCTTTTATTATGATTCATATTCTATTGTTGATATCATGCTGTTAGGACACCAGCACCATTACCGATGACGCGTATGTACAGCGTACACTTACTTGCCGGCTCACACACATCTTCATCGGTAATTTCCATGTCACGTACACCTTAGAAAATATTATTGCTTAACTTAGCTTGTTAGCTAATAGTTTTGACATGATATTAGTGTATTTGCCTTATATGCTAGTTTAGACATTGTAGTTATTACTTGTCACCTCATGCATACTGTTATTCATCGTTATGCCGCATTCATGGATTCTCATGCCTATATTCACTGTTTTACGTGCTATTGAGGTTTTGGATTCGGATTTCCATGAGATTTTCTGGATTTGGGGGAAAACCGCAAAACTTATATAAACTTCTTTTCTCCCTTTTTAAATAAAAAGTGCGGTATTCCCATGATGTATGAGTCCTCCACCATGAGTTTGCTGATGGATTTCGAGATCCGAGTTCGAGGAGTGGAGGAACCGTTTCAGGTACATGGTGGACCCGGTCCGGTACCTTGGGCAAGAGGATCACAGATGATGGCGTTGAGCCTGGCAGGGGAGCACTACCGACCGGTGATTTTACCCGACGCGTCGGATATCCGGAGGATACTGTCGTGCTCTTGAGATGGATGGTAGGGGCCGGTCTGGACTGACGGCACCCTAGATATTGAGATTGAGACATTAAGATTTCGAGATATTGAGGTACTGAGATTTGATGATACAGGCCAGTCCGGATAGCCGGAGCCTGAAATTTGAGACATTGAGATTTATGTTTTGTGTCCATACTAGACACTGTTTATGCTGATTTCATTTTTGATACCTCATTTTAAAAATACAAAGGAAATCTCACCAAATTATGAAAGCAGTTTCTTTAGTACATGTATTCTGTTTTCATGCATTCATACAACATCCATATGATATATTGCTACCTGAGGCACTGACACGGGCATATGGGATTACACTTGGGTTAGATATTTACCCTAGCCATTGTTTTAGGCTGCTGGTTATATTTGTGGATATATTATGATCGTATGACCTAAGATTGTGTCATACATGATATTCCTGTTCGTAGATGTTTTTCTACTCACGAGTTGGCAACTCACCCCCGTTGTGCCCCAGTTTCTTGCAGGTTTTGCCGTACAGCTTTCATTACGGCTTTGCTGGCACTGCTTCTTTCGGGTGACTTGCTAGTAGGTGGGTTTATTTGTATCGTACCCATTAGTATATATTGTATATTATTATTCAGTTGTATCTAGAAGTTCCATCAACCAAACATGTATTTATTTTTGAGATAGAGACCAGTGATGTTATTTTTTCGACCTTAGAGTCGCGCGTTATATTTCTGTGGATTTCTTGTTGTTTTGAATTTCCTTTTGAGTTTTGATCTTCGCCCTTGGCGTTGTATATTATATTGCTTGTGTGGTTGCAACCGTCGATTGACGAAGAGCTAGCTCCCACTTGGGGATGCCTTTTATTGATTTCATATACTATTCATGTTGTATCCCGTTTGGGGGCTAGTATTTACAAAGGAGACTCTGCCGAAATTTTCAGGAAATATTTGATGTTTTTAAAAACGCATAATTCGGCTTATGCTATTAAAACTACTTGATTTAAATTGGTTTTCCTTCACTCTACTACTTTTCTTGGTTTGGATTTCTGGGTTTTCGGCTTACTTAGATTACATACGTCTCGAGACGTTTCGTAGTTTGAGTGCCGGTTATATTCCGTACTTTCGGGACGTGACAAATGGTCCAGCCGTAGAAGGGTTAAACCAACGCCTCACATGTGGCAACGCCGTACTGCCCCAAACCCTAAGGTCTAGAGGCGGTTCAGACGGTCACATAATCGAGTTAAGGTTTGTGTTCTTCTAGAGGGTCCACCGCGTTACTTGCACGACTTTGAACGTTCTTTAATAAAGGAAAAATCCAACACATGGAAATTTTCCGTCAGGGGAAAAGTTAGTTATTGATATCCATTCGAACTTTTTAACACGTTCTAAATTATCCGAAAAACTAAACGAAGTTAAACTTTCCAATCGAATCAACGAATACAAGAGATCTCCAGAAAACTCAACTCTTGAGTAATATTAAAAATTCCCAGAAGCATGTAGAAGTACCCAAGAATAACACCCTTAAGTATGAGCCCCTGACTCCCTAAGATGGCCTTGGAGGGATTATGGGTCCATAGTTCACAATAATTCTTATAATTCCCTGCTTAATTTTCTAAGTATTTTTAATACGACAAAATCAACATTTTAAAAAATTTCCAGAGAAGGGGTTCGTGTCGGGGTTTCGGGGTTCGATCGGATTTTAAACTTCGTCTAGACTTCGCTTAAAACTCTTGCTAGGCTCTGATACCTTTGTAGGGTTACTAGGCACTCTCACAAGGTTCTACAAGGCATCAACCATGCCCGATTTCAATTTTAGATGTGCCGAACAAGCCTAACCAAGATCTTAGACTAGAGATTAGGTGAAACAAATCAAGTAAACAACTTTACTTCTAAGTGTTTGGGATTACAACTTTTGTAGTCCGGTCCTTCACTTCATAAGCTCCGTGTTGAGGTCCCTTCGCTGCGATCATCGAGTATCCGGACTCTAGAGAGGCTCCACAAAAGAAAGATGCAAGCTTGCTTCCGATCTTCGATAACAAAGATGATCTACCTTGAAGAAACTCAAACCAAAGCTCTTGCTTTGCTAATCAAGTATTAGCAAAGCCAACAACCTAATCTAAGTGGCTACAATAGATGAGGATGTTGAAGTAGAATTTAGCACTCATTTATTTTCTATTTCTCACTCATTTTCATCACAAGTCAAAAAAGCTAGAAAGCTTTATCAAGAGGAAAAAGAAGAAGAATCTATTTATGATGAATAATGAAAGGTAAGTGAGGTTAGAAATGCAACCATGGGTTAAGAATGAAAACTTAACCCATGCAAAGAATTAACCATGGTGAAGGGTTTGGGTTTGGTTAAGAAATATCAACAAAATATCTTTACAAAATATCTTTGGTTAAAAACAAAAACAAAGCTTCTAGAAGCTTCAAGAATGCTTAACCCTAATCCAAACCCTAACCATGTTTAAACTCCACAAAACATGTTGCATTTATAACCCTAACTTATTACAATATTATATATCACATATATAATATATTTTGTAACGAAATAAAATAATACAATTAACATATATCACATATATATCAATGTATTACCCGAGTGTAAGTAAGCTTATACTAGTTAATGTAATTTAATATATCAAATATATAATTATACATTAAATTATCGAATCAACACTTGATTCGATAATCCGGCTATTTCATAATAACCGACTAATATAATCTGTATCAGTTCATCGAATCAACACTTGATCCGATGACCCGGCTATATCACGTATACCCGGCCGATATCACATATCGCGAGAATCTAGTACGGCATCGCATACACGTATTATTCTCGGTCCCGTACATATCACATATGTGCTCCTACTCCTTTTTGCCTGAGCCAAGAAAGCTCTGTGTAGGACTCTAAAGAATCGTCAATACGCCGGCAGTAGGTGATGATCATATCAAACACCCACAAGCTGCAAGCGGTCAGCTAAACATAACAGCCACCCAGGTATTGAGCGATCAGAAGATCAACACGCAAGCCTGTACATTCTCCTACGAATCCAATAAGTAACACTCCCGTAAAGTGCGGTCTTTTCGTCTGATATGTCGCATATCTCGCCTAGGGGTGGTAAACGTCAGACCCCAGTAGCTTGATAAGTCGTGTCGATGTGAGGTCTATAACAGTTCGAGAAACTACTGATAACACTTACCAGTAAATCTCAGCAATCCTGGCCAGGGATTTCCAGTTATAGCCAATCGAACACAGCGCAACATCAACTCCCTATACCGGGAGAGATGAAACCCCTCCTATCGTTCATTGCCTCCATGTGACTCGGGACTGTACCCAAAAGCCACCTTTTTGCACGATCTCTTGGACGTGGTATGATGGAAATCAAAGCACAGTGGGAATCACACAAGACTCTATGACGATCTCGGGTCTACAGACTAACCTGTACCAGTGTCACCAGAGAACTGCTATCTGACGTGAGGTACAATACCATCTGAGAGTTCTCGACGAGTCCGTCCAGTATACCCAGTCTCCACTGAGCACCCGTATACCTTCTCTGATGTCAAACACCAATGGATATGGGATCATCCATCGCCGATCATATGTGTCAAGAAGCGCATACGCTAGTCTACTCTTGAGTATCGATGCCCTGTCTCGGTACTCCCACGACTAGGAACATTTGAAGGATGTACTTGGCGACTACACTGTCCCCACTAGTATAATCCGCATCATAGTCCTGGTAGTCAAGTACTCATCCTAAGGGCTTTATCAACATGTAACATAGAGACAATCAGAGTACATGTTAGGATAAAGAGCAACCAGATAGCGTACTATCATGTCGAGCAAGAAAGTCCTCCCTATATATGTCCAAGCATCCACTACTATATACATCGTATGTACAGTAATGGCCACTAGGGCATACATATAACTAACACTTCAGCACTCTTTGGTTTCTCAGTGCCTGCAATGAATTGCATATATGAGATCTTGATCCGGTATCCAATACCCAGGAAGTAGAATTGATTGACAGACAATTTTCAATTACAAATACACCTGAAGCCGAAGCCATAACTTGCCTCGGGTCCTGGTTCTTGGCAATCCAAGCTTTGCAATCCTTCTTCCATTGGCCTTTCCTACGACAGTGGAACCACTCGTCCTTTGCCACTACTGGCACCACAACCTTTGTCATTCCCTCGACTCCCACTTTACCAACACCACCTCTCGGTTTGGTAGCTGCCTTCTTCTTCCTTCCTTTGGCCCTTGCCTTAGACCTGGAAGAGGAAGCACTACGAACAAACAATGTGGGTGTTTCCCTTTCCTTCTACAAGGTGCCCTCTACACTCCTCAACATGTTAAGGAGTTCTGGAAGTTCAACTTCTTTACCTTGAATGTTGAAATCCAAGATAAACTGGGCGTAGGTGGAAGGAAAGGACTGGAGAATCAAGTCCGTATACAGCTCGTTCTCTAATGTTGTCCCGCGGTCTGCGAGCTCTTCAATATAGCCAATCATCTTAAGGACATGTTCCCCTACAGATGATCCGACGGCCATCCTCGACTGAAACAAGTTCTTCGAGGTCTCGTATCTAGCTATACGAGATTGCTCTCCATACAGTTCCTTGGTGTGGAGAAATATGGATTCTAGATCCATATTCTCGTACCCCCTCTGATGTTCATTATTCATAGAGGCAAGCACGATGCACTTGGCCTTCGCGCAGTCTAACTCCCAGGTCTTGCGGATTTCCTTATCCGCGACACTGGATTCAGGACCTGGGACGGCAGGGGCCTTTGTAGTAAGGACATACCCCAATTTGTCATAGGTAATAACCATCTTAACATTCCGGAACCAATCTTTATAGTTTGGACCTGTCAAAATATTTTTATCTAATAATAACTTAAGGCCTGTTATGTTCTGGGTTGCTGCAATGAGAGAGAGAGGGAACACTTTAGCATGATGCTCTTGCAAGTTTAGAGTGGTTTTTAGTTTATCTAAACAGGTTGGCTCCTACTGTTTCTCGAATCCCTCCTCAAACCATAAAGGATGAACTAGTCAGGACTATTCTCACCGTACAATACTTGCTTAACCGTTCATCCAGGCCGGTGTCGGTACTTCGAGGGAGGTTTTACGACTTATTCACGAAATTCCTTAATTAAATAAGCTCTTTTCTCTGTGGGCGTAGCCCCGCTGACACCTTTCTCGACACTTACTTGATTTATAGCATCGATCGTTAAGTGAAAGAATCTCCTGTTGAGTAGCATATACTCACAGTAGGATCGGGATCCAAATATCATCGTGTGATAAAGCAGAAGGAATCTTACAAAAATTATTACACTCCAAATGGTATGCAATCTCTTTGCAAGTTTCAGTTTCTTTAGAAACTCCCGATATGGATTTCTGCCCCATGCTCTTATGACCTTGGCGTTGGTCAAAATGTCATAAGTCACATGTCAAGTTCTACCCATCATTATCTTGTTAATTTGAACCCATCCATACATACCCCTGACGTTGGCTAAATGGCTTACGACTGTCCCAAAATAACTCATCTATCTATGCAACAAATGAATACCCAGCAGCTACCAAACACTATTCCTTGGCGTTGGTCAAAATACATAGCTTGAATACTACTGAATACCAAATGAAATGACGGAGGGCTACGAATGGTTTTGGCGAAACCGTGAACGTAGTGAACTTGATATGATCGAAGGAACCTGATAGCTTTTAAAATGAGTGGTTTAAGCTCCGCAATTAAAAAAATATCTTCTGTTTTAAAATAACCGAGTGGTTTCTTTTGAACTGTTCCAACGATTCAACTTTGGTTTATTTTCTTTGCATTAATATAATGCGTCCCATCAATTAACCTATCATTGCAGAAAACAACGAAAATACAACGTCCTCTTATGCCATCCGCATTCGCCACCGGGCCCCGTCATTCACCCGTTTGGTTACTTAACTAACGACAGAGCGAGGGTTGAGCTAGCGCGGGTGCAAAACATAATTGACGCCTACTAGATATCATATATAGATATTGTACATTCTGTAGGGTTCCTAGGCACTCTTGTGAAGGTTCTAAAGGCAACAAACATGCCCGGATAAAATTTTAGACGTGCCGAACAACCCAAAGCCGGGATCTTTGCTAGATTATTAGGGTTTAACATGCAATATGATAACTTTTATCTAAGTGTGAGGGATTACAACCTTTGTAGTCCGCTCCTTCACTTCACAAGCTCCGAGTAGAAGTCCCTTTGCCGCGATCCACGATCTCCCGGACTCATGAGAGGCTCCACGACTCGAACGATCCATTCTAGCTTGTCGTAATCCAAATCTCCGATGATCTACCTTGAAGTTGCTTCGACTCAAGCTTTCTCACTCAAAAGAGAAGAACACCCTAATCCCAAGGGCTAGATGAGATGAGGATGAGAGAGTAGTGATTTAGCTTTCCTTTTATATCATTTTCTCATAATCTTTCATCACATAAGAATTTTCAAGAGAGCTTCTTCAAGAGAGAAGAAGAAGAAGATAATGGATAATCAAAAGATAATGATCATTCTTTTCTTTTGTGATGAATAGAAATATAAAACATATGATTGATCTTATAACCATGGTCAAGGATGAATGGATGAGAATGTGTAGAGAAACAACTAGGGTTAGGGTTTGGTTAGGTTAAGAATGTGTCATCACAAATATCTTAACCAAGACAAAAGAATAAAGCTTCTAGAATGTGCATGAAGCTACTAACCCTAATCAAACCCTAACCTCATTTAATCATCCTTAAACATGTTTAATAATAAATCATATCATGTCACAATAATATATATCACATATATATTATATATTTGCAACAAAAGAAAATAATACAATTAACATATATCGCATATATATCAATGTATCATCCACTGAGAAAATGAAATAATAAAGCAAGCCAATATTAGTTAATATAATAATATATCTCATATATATTATTATATATTAAATCATCGAATCAACACTTGATCCGACGATCCGGCTATATCGAATATAACCGACTAATATATCATGTACCGATTCATCGAACCAACACTTGATCCGATGACCCGGTTCATATCCATATATCGCGAGAATATAATACGGTATCCCATATCGCATTATTCACGCTCCTGCGCATATCACATATGCGCCACTACTCCGTTTCGCCTGAGCCAAGAAACCTCTGTGTAGGACTCTAAAGAATCGTCAATACGCCGGTAGCAGGTGATGATCATATCAAACACCCACAAGCTGCAAGCGGTCAGCTAAACGTAACAGCCACCCAGGTATTGAGCGATCAGAAGATCAACAAGCTAGCCTGTGCGTTCTCCTGTGAATCCGATCAGTAACACTCCCGTACAGTCCGGTCTGTTCGTCTGATATGTCGCATATCAAGTCTAGGGGTGGTATACGTCAGACCCCAGTAACCGATAAGTCGTGTCGATGTATGGCTCATAACGGGTCGAGAAACTACTAGTAACACTTACCGGTAAATCTCCATATCAGCCCTGGCCAGGGACTTCCAGTTATAGCCAATCGAACACAGCACAACATCAACTCCTTATACCGGGAGAGACGAATCCCCTCCTATCGCTCATTGCCTCCATGTGATTCGGGACTGTACCCAAAAGCCACCGTTTTGCACGCCCTCTTGGACGTGGTAAGGTGGAAATCAAAGCACAGTGGGAATCACACAAGACTCTATGACGATCTCGGGTCTACAGACTACCCTGTACCAGTGTCACCGGAGAACTGCCATCTGACGTGTGGTATATCACCATCTGGGAGTTCTCGGCGAGTCCGTCCAGTGTACCCAGTCTCTACTGAGCACCCGTATACCATCTCTGATGTCTAACACCGATGGATATGGGATCATCCATCGCCCATCATATGGGTCAAGATGCGTATACGCTAGTCTACTCTGGTGTATCGATGCCCTGTCTCGATATACCCTCGACTAGGAACAGTTATAGGATGTACTCATCGACTACCGCGGCCCCACTAGTATGATCTCATCATAGTCCCAGTAGTCGAGTACAAACCCTAAGGGCTTTATCAACATGTGAGAGTAAAACAGTAAACCAATACAAGTCAACATGTTAAGATAAAGTGAAACCAAATAGCATACTATCATGACGAGCAAGAAAGTCATCTCTATATATAACCAAGCATCCATTATAATATACATCGTATGTACAACAATGGCCTCTAGGGCATATACATAACTAACACATTCGTCAGACACAATAATAGGCATTCCAGATCACAAATGAACATATTGGATTTTCTAGGAATCTGCATTCCTTTTGAGCCTGCAAAGAAAGACGGATTACATAGTCGCGATGAATAGCCAAAACCCCACCCTAGACCCTTACGGGTACAGCAAACTACCCGTCAAGTACCTGAAGTGAAGCGGTCTCCCTCAACGGCGTGGGTAGGCCACTAAACACTTCGAAGTACCCGGTAGTTTGTGCACCCCATATTGGGTCTATTCTAGGAGCAGAAAACAGTAAATGAAATAATACAACGGTGGCTACAACCTCAACCCGGATGTGCCCCGCAAAAGAATATTACAAAAAATTACAATTTACATTTGAATGAAAAACACTCGTCTCACATCCCCGGCTATCCATTCACGACAATCCAACAAGTTCATATTTACAAACCAGTAAAAACCATTACAGAAATGTGCAACCCTATGCAAACCGATATACTAACAGTTAGGGTAGGTTTACGAACACATTAAACACAACACAGATATAATCCAGTTAGCCAAACATCTTAGAATTTCGATCAAGCAATACTTATGAATCCACTCTAAACAATTCTCTGTGCACATAAAACCTGAGCAGAAACAAAACATCCCAGAAAATACAACATCAACACAGAAGAATAACTGAGCAAGGTTGGGTTGACTCGGTGTCAACTCGGCCGCGGATCCCCGGCGGATCACTTGGATCGGCCGCGGTTCCGCGGTGGTATAGTCGAGTCATGATCCCAAATTTCATCATAATTCTTAAAAAACCCTGCTTGTATTTTTAAGGGTCCCTGAAAATTTTTAGACCCCATTTTAAAATCGGCAGAAACTATGTGAAAATGTCATTTTTTTCGGGTTTGTTTTGCGATCGAATTTCTAAAGACTTTGCTAACATGTTAGTTATGGTTTAGCTAGGCTCTGATACCACTGTAAGTCGACGTTAGACACCCCACATGATGCGGGGAGGCGGAATAGGTAAAACAATCATTTTGTTAAAGTTAACATCGACTAACTTTACGGATCTTTGCTAAACCCTAACTAACAAACTATCTAGAAGTGCCAAACTACTATGATAGATGATTATACCTCAAGATACTATTCCTTCTTGTTCTTGTTGTTCACCTCCTCATCGGCCTCCTCGATGTGATAGAAGATCCACCCGAGAGTTCCTTCTCCAAGCTTTAACCTCTCACTTGAGGTAACTAAGTGGCTAGGATTGCTAATCCAAGTAACTTAGAGGATATAAAGATGTATTAAGGATTAATTCGTCTTTCTAACCCTTGGGATCTCAACACATGAAAGGATTAGGGTTAGGTTGAAGAAGAGGAGAGCTTGAAGAGAGAGAATGTGTATGTGTGAATGAAATGAATTATAACTCAATTCTATATTTATATGAAGCATAATCATTTATCAAATAAATCATATATGATAATTATAACCATGCTTCATTTAATACAAACAATGAATCATCACATGAGTCATTAAGCAATAAATGCTTCATTAACTCATTTGGATGAATCATCTCATGAGTCACTAATTCATTTAATACAATTTACACCTAAGCTCTCCACCTCACCTTTCTTCTAGAAGCTTCTCGACTAATTACGAGAATGCCCCTCCCATCCGTAAAACACGGATATTCTGAGACTGCATAAATCCAATAATCCAATATTAGAATATGGCTTAAACTAAAACCCGCTAGTATAATCTTTCCGAATATCATACGTGCACAAGTACACGTATATGTCCTAACCCTGTCGTAAAACCATACGACCTCTATATCGTTTCACCTGAAGCAGGGAAACTCTCTGTGTGGGACTCTAAAGACTCGACACTACGCTGGCAGTGGGTTTAACTACAGGCCGCAAGCGGAACTAGCTGTACGTTACGGTCCACAGGCAAATGTCGATAAGAAGGCCGATGAGGAAACCTATCCAAACTCCTACTGAGCCTGATGTGACAATCTCCGTATAGTCCGGTCTATTCGTCTAGGACTATCACATATCGGGCCTAGGGGGCGGCAAGCGTCAGTCCCCTTAAAGCTATATAAGTCGTGTCGGAGTGAAGCACATTACACCTTGAGAAGCTACTGGAAATCCTACCAGTAAATCTCGTTTGCCCTGGCCAGGGACTATGCATAATGGCTTTCCAAACACAGTGCGATATCAACTGTAAGACTACGGTAGGGCCCCGGCCGTCTGTACGAGGCCAAAATGCGGAAATGAAAACTTTTTCAAACTAGAAACCGGTGCTATCGTATGCTTAAAACCCGAATTGAACCATTAACCTACAACTAGCAACTAGAGAAAGGGTTGGAAAGCTATACCGATCGATTCGTATCCTTTGGTCTTTGGCCACCATCCCAAGCTCCTCGCGGCATCTCCGGTCTCGATCTCCTTGTCGGAAAGGGCACCACATCTTCGAGTCTTTTTACGGTCTCCCGCTTCGTCCGAAGCAACTCGAGCACGAAGTGTGCTAGCCGACGTGTCCAAGGTGTTGTAGAGAATGTTTGTGATCACTTTGTCTCTTGCATCCATTGATTTGGAGGGAGGTTAGAGGCGTTGCCATTGATGGAGATAATGAGCTAGAGGAAGAAGAAGAAGAAGAGGTTTCTTTTTCTTTTGTTGTGAAGGAATGATAAAATGAGAGAGAGCTCTAGCATGAAAAATACAAGACCTCCCTCTTTAAGGCAGCCCCACTCTCTCTCTTCTTATCATATCATCACAAATCTATCAAATAATGTGACACATGCACAAACAAAGAGACCATGAGTCACCACTTGTGCATGTGTCACAATTAATGCTCCAAATGATGATATTTAGCTCACAATTTCCATTAACAAACATTAATCCAAATGTTTCCGACAATAAAAAGATACGGCAACATCTAAAGTAAACTCGTGACGGAACAAGGATACCCCTCACCTGTATATACATACCTGCATCCCCATTCCGACTGAGTGCGAATGCTATGAGACTAAAGTAATCCAACAAATCTAATACTAGGATCCGGCTTAAACCAAAGCCCACTAGTATGATCCGTCCGATCATGATCCGTGCACTACCGTACGTATATGATCGAACCCTACCATATATCATACGGCCTCTACAACATTTCGCCCGAAACTTGAGAAACTGTCTGTGGGGGACTCTAAAGACTCGTCAATACTTTGTTGTGGATCTAACTACTAGCACGTCAGAGGTACTAGCTGTACGTAACGGGCTACCAGCTATTGAACAAAAGTGAGGTCGATAAGCGAACTCATCCTGACACCCTACTGAGCCTGTAAGTGACAATTTCCGTACAGTCCGGTCCGTTCGTATATGAGCATCGTATGGCGGGCCTAGGGGGTTGGTAAAAGTCAGACCCCCAAAAATGGTACAAGTCGTGTCGGAGTGTAGCCCAGAACACCCTGAGATATTACTGGAATACCTACCAGTAAATCTCCTACCTTGGCCAAGGACTTCGTGTAATGGCTCTCCTAGACACAGCGCGATCTCACCCCCAATACCGGGAGAGACGAAACCCCTGCCGATCCGCTCACTGCCTCCATGTGGCTCAGGACTGTACCCAACTAAAACCTGTTTGCACGACTCCTTTGAGCCTTGGTGGGGTAGTAATCAAAGCACAGTAGGAACTCACACGAGACAAATGACGATCTCAGGTCGATGAACTAACCTGTACACATGTCACCAGGGAACTGCTATCTGATGTCAGGTATAATACCAACTAGCATGTTCCCGGCGAGTCCTGTCCGGTGTACTCATAACCCAATGAGCACCTGTATACATCTTAGGTGAACCAACTGACACCAATGGCTTGTGAGACAAGCCACCGTCCCTCGTCGGGGTCTCGACTGTATACACTAGTCTACTAATAGAGTATCGATGCCCGGTCTCGAAACTCCCATGACTAGGGACCTTTTAAGGATATGCTTGTAGACCCCAGCTCCCACGTATATGATCGACATCATACTGCTGGTAGTCAAGCAAGAATCCTAAGGATTCTATCAACGTGTAATAGCGACCTATAAGGTCACCTAAAGCAGTATACGATGATAAAGACAAACCATGGTAGCATACTATTCTCTATCAACGTGTAATAGTGAACCACAATGTCACCTAAAACATGTATACGATGATAAAGAAAAACCAGATAGTATACAATCATCCTGAGTAAGATTGTCCTACCGGCATAGGTCCTCCCTCAATCACTGCAATCACGTGCCTGCGATCCAATAATTGACTTTGAAGGCACTATATCCAACAATCTCCCACTTGTACTCAAGGCTAATTATTGCGATGTCGCATACTCACAGCCCGTGTGATACCGAACACCCAACTCCTCTACTGATCAGTCTCACAAAGCCTGTTTGTGAAACTATTGCGTTCGAGGAATAGCCTCAGTGAGTGGATCAGCTCTGATGTTTCTTTCTATGTCTCTCTTTATCTCAAGTTCGCGGAGAAAGCCATCTCCCGAAATGTGCAAAACCTGTCTTAGAATATGTCTAGATATCTGATGGGACCTAGTTCATAAATGAACTCCAAATCCAAACTTCTTAGACTGTATCATCAACTGAATTTAATCAGTATCCAGTGCCATGCCTCCATCAGTATCCGCTTGGACCACCTGTCCAAACTACTGCCCCTCGTCGGAGGGAAAACTACAACTCTGACAGCCACTCTGTCATCCAGGTCACCTTGGAAGCCTGGAATGATAACTGTCCCCTGAAAGATGCTGCCGTTATCATTTCCCTAGAACATCCACTTATGTTCTAAAATTGCTTCCTAATGTTTCTCCAGGATTGGATTAATATCAACTTATTGCATCTCGTGCAAGAACAACATCTGGTGTGGTACTTGACATCTCATGATCAACTCAATTGCCTAAGCAAGTGATCTGCCAATCATGCACATCCCTCTCCCCTTTAGTCTGTAAGACACCTTTAAAGAGGGTGACTCCATCACTTGCAGGTACACTACCGTGCCAGGAGTCGTCCATTCTAAAATACCTTTAGAATGCTGTCTAAGTGCCCACATTAGGACACTTCCCAAATCTAGATCTAAAACCGTAGATCTAGTGATCAGAATGTCTGATATTATATCTATATCCTACGTGGAGAAACCACTGTGTGACAACCAAAGTACACCCGATCGTAGTATAGGAATTTCACTTCCTACTATGTGTATGTCATCCAAATTCCAGGACATCACACCCTACTACCTTCTTAACAGATCCATCCCTTATTCTGATGAAGTCAAACCTATGACTGTCATATCAGAAATAGATGATCTTTCTCCACTATATCTGCTTTAGTCTATAAATAGACATAAGCTACTTGTCCACTATGCTTCCGCTGCTCCCACTGACTATGACAACTCTCAGGCAGAATAATATACATGTACACTTCTAAACCTGATTTAGAACGACGCTATACTCATCCTCCTGCCGGGTCTCAGTCTGGAACAACAGCAATGGCATGTCTGGGTAAACAAGAACCTCCCTGTCACCGTCCTTGAGCATACCGAAGTACCACTCGAGTGCCTGAGGTTTACCACCATATCTGCGGAGTGGCCAATGGAATGTCAAACCAGATTGAATTTTTAGGTTCTTATCAAATTTTCTGTAATCGTTTGCGGTTCTGAAATCACTTCCAGTTCTACTATACTCCCACTACTGTTTTCTGAAAAAATCCATTTTTATTAAAACTATGGCGAGTCAAGAACAATATCACTATTGATCTTCCAGATGGTAGAAAGTCAACCCTCGTCATAGCTCGGGTCAACCCATAAACAGCCATTGCAGAAACGTGCCTTGAGTTATCTAGAGTCTGGTTTTAAGCATAAGACGGACAACTCCCCGTACCTTAACATCGTTAAGATATGAACCATTCTATATCCAATATAGAAACAGAGGCACTAATTTAATTGGAACCATATTCAAATCATGCAGCTGTCTTCAATACATGTCAACTAAATAGAGAGAGGCCGATCAGCATTACTCAACTTAGGAGTGCTTCCAATTTTGAGTAAGCTGAAAGAGAAGCAAGTTCTCTTAGTCATTACTATCAATTGAATACCATACACAAGTATCTACATCTTCGATCACCTTGAAGAATCCTGATACTTGCAACACCTGGTTCTCTAATTTATTCTTATACCTATAATTTCTCAAAACTTGGATATTGTATTTCTATGAAACACATGTCTAAGAACTAGAGAAGTCATAAGTAAACAGAATATAGTACGAGGACCAACCCCTCTATCCTAATGGACACTGGCCAATATAAAATGCTTTGTATAAGTCCCCTGAGTTGAATAACTCAAACCCTGTGCATCGTAAGTTGAAAACTGTACTTATGGTTAAGAAGAATTACACCGTTGTTTAATGCTCCTTACCTAACCATCAACTGATATAGGAAAATGTCATGGACATAATTTCAAAAAGTTATATCTCACTTTATAAAAATAAACGTACATATATATCAATTTGAAATTGGTGCATAACAACGGATATTCAAAACCAAATATTGCCGTCCGGCAAACAACCCAGGTGATTTCCTCAAATATCACCAATTATAATGAATCCCTATATATGAGGATGATCACCCAATTCCCAATAACTTACTCCCACTCATCATCTGTAAAACCATACAGATGTGAGAATCAGACCTGGTAAATACATACCCTGGAACAAAGACTAATTAGGAAATCAGTTTTCTTTTAACAGTACACAGTGAGACTGAAACATGTAAATGTATCGAAGGGGTATCCGGGTATTCCTAGTAATGCCTCTTCCATTATCAGATTCACAACTGTAACTGTATATTTCTTTGCCATCTCTCCAAATCCCTTTATTTGTCTTTTAGTCGCTACCTTCTGCATACCATCATTAGGCTAAATGGTTTTCTTCCTTCCCTACCATTCGGCACCAGCCTATGGATTGGAAGAAGACTATCCAATAAGCATAATAGGTGTACTGTCCTAATCCTAGGAGCGCTCGCAACGCGAGAGAAGGTAAAGATAAAAGACAACTGAATAAACCTTATTCCTATTTCTCCTGAACCAGAATCCATCCCCAAACTGGAACAAGTTCCTTTCGAGTTCGTATATAACTATAGATGGGGTATCCAAATAACTGTGGAACTTCGTAGTGATACGGAGTGTTCTGGAGAAATACAAAGGTGAAGTAGGAGTGGCAATGAAATACTTGTTTTGGTCATGAATAGCAGTCGCAATTTACTTTGCCCTCTTTCTAATCCCTTTATTTGTCTTTACTTAATACCTTCTGTACACCATCGTTAGGCTAATTGGTTTTCTTCAATCCCCACCGTTCGGCACCTTCCTATGGTTTGGAAGAAGACTATCCAATAAGCATAATAGGTGTACTGTCCTAATACAAGGAACGCTCACAGCCTGAGAGAAGGTAAAAGGAAAAGACAACTGAATAGTCCTATTCGTTTTCTCCAGAACCAGAAACCAACCTCGAATCTGGAACAAGTTCCTTCTAGTTCGTATATAACCATACGATGGTTTTATCCAATGGAAGTGGACGTTCGTAGTAACGTGGGTACGGCCAAAATGTACAGTGAACCAAAATTTCTCAGTTTTCTTAGAAAAGCCAGCACATATTTCTGCAATACTTCAAATAATTTTTTGACAACAAAAAAAATTCGACAGAAATTGCACTTTTTGATATCGCGATTTTGAAAATTCGTTCGATCGAAGTTCAAAACATATTAGAGCAAGCTAGTAAAGGTTAATGGCATGGCTCTGATACCATGTAAGACTACGGTAGCGCCCCGGCCATCTGTACGAGGCCAAAATGCGGAAACGAAAACTTTTTCAAACTAGAAACCGGCGCTATCGTATGCTTAAAACCCGGATCGAACCATTAACCTACAACTAGCAACTAGAGAAAGGGTTGGAAAGCTATACCGATCGATCCGTGTCTTTCGGTCTTTGGCCACCATCCCAAGCTCCTCGCGGCATCTCCGGTCTCGATCTCCTCGTCGGAAAGGGCACCACATTTTCGAGTCTTTTTACGGGCTCCCGCTTCGTCCGAAGCAACTCGGGAATGAAGTGTGCTAGCCGACGTGTCCAAGGTGTTGTAGAGAATATTTGTGATCACTTTGTCTCTTACATCCATTGATTTGGATGGAGGTTAGAGGTGTTGCCATTGATGGAGATAATGAGCTATATGAAGAAGAAGAAAAAGAGGTTTCTTTTTCTTTTGTTGTGATGGAATGATAAAATGAAAGAGAGCTCTAGCATGAAAAATACAAGACCTCCCTCTTCAAGGCAGCCCCACTCTCTCTCTTCTTATCATATCATTACAAATCTATCAAATAATGTGACACATGCACAAAGAAAGAGACCATGAGTCACCACTTGTGCATGTGTCACAATTAATGCTCCAAATGATGATATTTAGCTCACAATTTCCATTAACAAACATTAATCCAAATGTTTGCAACAATAAAAAGATACGGCAATATCTAAAGTAAACTCGTGATGGATCACAAGGATACCCCTCACCTGTATATACATACCTGCATCCGCATTCCGACTGAATGCGAATGCGTTGAGACTAAAATAATCCAACAAATCTAATATTAGGATCCGGCTTAAACCAAAGTCCACTAGTATGATCCGTGCACTACCACACGTATATGATCGAACCCTGCCATATATCATACGGCCTCTACAACATTTCGCCCGAAACTTGAGAAACTGTCTGTAGGGGACTCTAAAGACTCGTCAATACTTTGATTGTGGATCTAACCACTAGCACGTCAGAGGTACTAGCTGTACGTAGCGGGCTACCAGGTATTGACCAAAAGGGAGGATGATGAGCGAACTCATCCTGACACCCTACTGAGCCTGTCAGTGACAATATCCGTACAGTCCAGTCCGTCCGTCTATGAGCATCGCATGGCGGGCCTAGGGGGTTGGTAAAAGTCAGACCCCCAAAAGCGGTACAAGTCGTGTCGGAGTGTAGCCCAGAACACCCTGAGATATTACTGGAATACCTACCAGTAAATCTCCTACCTTGGCCAAGGACTTCGTGTAATGGCTCTCCTTGACACAGCGCGATCTCACCCCCAATACCGGGAGAGACGAAACCCCTGCCGATCCGCTCACTGCCTTCGTGTAGCTCGGGACTGTACACAACTAAAACCTGTTTGCACGACTCCTTTGAGCAGTGGTAGGGTAGTAATCAAAGCACAGTGGGAACTCGCACGAGACAAATGACGATCTCAGGTCGATGAGCTAACCTGTACACATGTCACCAGGGAACTGCTATCTGACGTCAGGTATAATACCAACTAGCATGTTCCGGGCGAGTCCTGTCCGGTGTACTCATAACCCAATGAGCACCGGTATACATATTAGGTGAACCAACTGACACCAATGGCTTATGAGACCAGCCACCGCCCCTCGTCGGGGTCTCGACTGTATACACTAGTCTACTAATGGAGTATCGATACCCAGTCTCGATACTCCCACTGTAACACTTTGAAATCCGTTTAGGATGTTTTCGCGATAATTAGTAATTTTGCGTGTTTTTCATAAAAGCCCGAGTATCGTATTTTCCTTCTTGGCTAGGGATAATTGTGTTGTGAAGTGTTATATATATATATGTTTATATATAATTTTAGGGTTATTAATTATTTCTAGTCGGGTTTACCCTAATTGGGAAATTTCTTGTGTTAGTGCACACATGCACACTTAGCACAATTTTCCTTGACCTAGGTTAAAAGTGTTAGCATGTTAACCATTTCTTTTCATGCATGGTTCATTGTTATTTCCCTACCCTTTTATCACAATAAAACCCTTTTTAAAATTCAAAAAAAATTGATTAGAATATAGAAGCATGGTGGTTATGTGAGAATTTGACTTTTGTGACCATTTTCTTCCCTCTTCTCTCTCTCCTTTCTCATTGCAGAATTTCTGCAGAGGCAGCAGTAAAACCCAGCAAAATTCATCACATTCCCTTCTCTTTTCACTTCTCTTTGATCTCCACACAAAACAACACCTTTTCTTCACAAAACCTTCGGAAAAATGGCCTTTTGAGGTGTTTGTAGGCAAATCTGCACATTTGGGGCTAGGGCTGAGACTTGTGGTGTTTCTTAAGGTCTTTTGAAGGTATATAGCTCATAGTTAACACTCTTTTTCCATATCTTGTAGTATCTTAACAAGAAATCATGTTTTATGTGCATGTTTGGTGGTATTGAAGGGATTTAGTGATGATATGTTAAATTTAGCATTTTTATGGCTTAGTTAGCTTGGTAATGGGTTATTAGTGTGGTTTTGGACTTGGGTTTGCTTCAGATTTCAGAAAAATATCCTAAAGTTTCATTTTAGTGTAAAAGTGTGGTTTTAAACTAGAAATAGGGCTCTGTAGGATCTGCTCCTACCCGAGTTATTTCAGAATGAAATTGTATTTACTGTAGCATGTATAGGGGTATAGAGTGCACACACAAAACCTGGGAGCCCAATTCCCAAGATAGGCCGCCGAAATATGCATTCTGGCCGCAATTTGCGGCCAGATGGGTGAGTTGGGGGTTGGGGTTTGGGCCACTGGAGTCTGCTTCTATGCGGAGTATTTTGGTATATATTTATAATATCTGTTCTATATCAAAATCTGGAGTTGAATACCCTATTTCCCGTATTTTTAATCTTTCGCGACACGCGTGATACGTGTGTGTGGGTTTGAGGTTTCGGCGTATCGCGACGCGTCGGAGTGGTTTTTGGCGCGTAATCACACGTTTTAGCGTATCGCGCACAAGCGCGCTTGTTTGCGACACGGATTTCTAGTTGACTTTAAATGCCGTGTTTGTATGGTTTTGAGGTTATGTGTGATATTCTATGAAATTCTAGGTTCGCAGGCGAGTGCGACGGACGCCGCGAAGAAGGGGAAACAAGTCATCGGCTATACCTAGCGAGAGACTACGGTGAGTAGATTTAACATCTACGGGGAAATCGCCCGCATGGCGTTATGCGTCAGGGCTGATAGGACCTTGTAGCAGCATATTACATTTACATACATTGACTATTCATGGCTACTATTTTGTGCATACCGCATTCCCTGCCATATGTATATAAACTAGAATTGATAGAACACCGCACCATTACTAACGGTTCATGTTGCACGAGCACTATACTGCATGTTACATACACACCGTTAGTAATTGCCATGACACTCACACTGTAGAATTTCCATGATCATTATTCTGTAGCTCATCTTTTATGTGACTGGACATGATATTCATACATGATGCATATATCACATTGCATTGACTTGCATATTGGTTTGGATTACATGTGATTTTTGGATTTGGGAACCGTGGGTGTTTCAAAGAGAATATGTAATTATTTAAAAACCCGGTTTCCCTTGATATGATATTTCGGTGAGTCCACCATGTGTTTTCTCGGTGCGAGAGTGATACATGTGAACCCGAATCGAGGAGTTGGATGATGCCGATTATGGGTACATGGTGGACCCGGTATGGTACCCCGTGGCGAGAACGGTTTCGCTTTGTAGTAGACGGTGAGCCTGGCAGAGTGACTACTACCTAACGGTGATTGGTTGGACCTGGCAGTTATCCGGAGGATACTGACCAAAGTCGATAGAAGGATGCGGGATGATCCGTACTGCCGGGGCCGAGGGCCGATACCGCAGACGAAGCCCGTGGGCTGACCCGGACTGACGGATGCCCGATGGATGAGGATTTGCGTGTCGATACTGGACACGAGTATTTATGATATTTGGGTGCCGATGTTGGGCACTCATGATTCTCAGAGATATACAGGATTGGAGGGCCGATGAGAGTGCCGGCTCCTGAGCTATTTGGGGGATCTGGGTGCATTCATGGACACCGATTATATATTCCACGTTGACATTCGGTGTAGATATTATATTTCCCATGCTCATCATTCATTATTGTATCTCATCCTGTAGTTATATTACCTGATAGAGCAATTGTATGATTATTGCATATACTGCTTATCGCGCATTGATATCATCTGCTGGCATATGATAGAGTAGCGCAGTACGTGCATGCTCACGATTACCTTTATATGTTATTTCTATTCACGAGTTGGCAACTCACCCCCGTTGTGCCACAGTATTTGCAGGTTGCCCCTTGGAGTAGTCGCGGCAGGCTGCTTTCTTACATCTTTTGGTTACAGATACCACTACAGTTGGTGCGTGAGCTGTTTTGCTGTTAGGTGGGTTGTGGTATCTGGTTACTTTTATTGTACACACTTTTGTATCTAGTAGTCTCCATCTACCTTATATATACTTGACTTAGAGACAGTGTGAGGACGATGATGTATATAATTTGTATTCTGGTGTCGAGCTCGTTGTGAGCCGACTTTGCTCATGCAGTTATTTCTATCTGTGATGTTCCCACTTGTTGCTCTTGATCTTCGCTACGGCATCGTATATTGCTATCTTGGTGATTGTTTACTTAAGATTTCTTATCACTTTTTAAATGCTTTCAATTAAAGCTTAAAACACTCTATACTTTTACTGGTTTGATTTCTGGGTTTTCGGTTCACTTAGTCGCGTTATGCCCGTAGACGTTACGTGGTTAAGTGCCGGTCACGGGCCAAACTTTGGGTCGTGACACCCACGACTAGGGACCTTTTAAGGATGTGCTTGTAGACCCCAGCTCCCACGTATATGATCGCCATCATACTGCTGGTAGTCAAGCAAGAATCCTAAGGGCTCTATCAACGTGTAATAGCGACCTGTAAGGTCACCTAAAGCAGTACACGATGAGAAAGACAAACCATGGTAGCATACTATTCTCTATCAACGTGTAATAGTAAACCACAGTGTCACCTAAAACATGTACACGATGATAAATACAAACCAGATAGTATACAATCATCCTGAGTAAGATTGTCCTACCGGCATAGGTCCTCCCTCAATCATTGCAATCACGTGCCTGCGATCCAATAATTGACTCTGAGGGCACTATATCCAACATCAACTCCCAATACCGGGAGAGAAGAATCCTATCTAACCACCACTGCCTCCAAGTGCTTCGGGACTACACCCAACCGCTACCTGTTTTCACGACTTCTTTGAGTCGTGGTAGGGTAGCAATCTAAGAACAGTGGGAATACACTCGAGACGAAGCAGCAGTATCAAGTCAACGGACTATGCTGTACTCATGTCACCTGGGAACTGTTAACTGACGACGGGTATAATACCAACCAACAGTTCCCTCCGAGTCCTGTCCGGTGTACCTGTAACCCAACAAGCACCTGCATACTATCTCCAGTATAACGTACTAATGGCTGTGGAATAGACCATCTCCCCTGCTGGGATGAGAAGCTTATACACTAGTCTACTCTGGAGTATCGATGCCCTGTCTCGATAATCCTATGACTAGGGACCTGAAAAAGGATGTGCTTGTAAACTACCCAACTCCCACTAGTGTGACTGCCATCACAACGCTGGTAGTCAAACAATATCCTAAGGGCTCTATCAATATTTATTAACGATATGCTAAGAGAAACATATACACATATTACGATAGATATAAACCAAGTAGTATACTAATATGTTGAGCAAGACTGTTAATACAACTGTGATTATCCCAAGCTTCCATTAAGTAATATACAAGCTAGTATGATACAATAATGGCCCCTAGGGTATATACACTAACATTAACATCCTAATCGGGCGCGCTACCAATTCATTGCTAGTCTCGACCGCGATTAGAGATTAGATTAACAATTGTTTTAGTAAAGGCTAGATATGAACTGAGATCCATGTCGAGATAGGGGTTAAGAGTGGGAACCCTTTTCCCTCCAGAAACCCTAATCTACATGCATCACTGTTGTTCTAGTTTCAAATCTATTAAAGGATAAAAAGTGTAATCTTTAATTAATCATCCATAACTACTAAATCCCAATGAACCCTACAAGCCCCCTTCTACTATAAAACCTACATCCGTAGTTAATCTAAATCTATATTTTGCATCCGTGTTTAACGTAGATCTAGAAACTATTTCCACTATTCTTTTTTCCTCCTTTCTTTCTCAACACGCCTAAAGTAAGAATAAAATATTCAACGTTTCCCAGAGGACGACCCGTACTCATCTCGGTCTAGCTACACGCGACACCATTATTGATTGCGGTTAACTACTACACATAAAAATCTAGATCAATCAGTAGACTAGTGTATAGCTTCTCGACCCATGTAGAGGGGCGATGGATGATCCTATATCCATTGGTGTTTGACATCAGAGACAGTATACGGGTGCTATGTGGAGACTGGGTACACTGAACGGACTCGCCGAGAACTCCTAGATGGTATTATACCTATCGTTAGATAGCAGTTCTCTGGTGACACTGGTACATGTTAGTCTGTAGACCCAAGATCGTCTTAGAGTCTTGTGCGATTCCCACTGTGCTTTGATTTCCACCTTACCACGTTCAAGAGAACGTGCAAAAGGTGGCTTTTAGGTACAGTCCCGAATCATATGGAGGCAATGAGCGATAGGAGGGGTTTCGTCTCTCCCGGTATTGGTAGTTGATGTTGCGCTGTGCTTGATTGTCTATAACAGGAAATCCCTGGCCAGGGCTGCTTCAGAGATATACTAGTAAGTGTTATCAATAGTTTCTCAACCCGTTATGAGCCTCATATCGACATGGCTTATCGAGTTACTGGGGTCTGACGTTTACCACCCCTAGACGAGATATGCAACATATCAGACGAAGAGACCAGACTGTACGGTAGTGTTACTGATTGGATTCGCAGAAGTGTGAGCAAGCTTGCCTGTTGATCTTCCGATCGCTTAATACTCGGGTGGCCGTTACGTTTAGCAGACTGCTTATGACTTGTGGGTGTTTGATATGATCATCATCTACTGCTGGCGTATTGACGAGTCTTTAGAGTCCTACACAGGGGTTTCCTGGCTCAAGCGAAGCGGAGTAGGAGCACATATGTGATATGTACGGGAACGAGATTGATACGAGTATATGATACCGTATTCTATTCTCGCGATTTGTGACATCGGTCGGTTATATGCGGTATAGCCGGGTTATCGGATCAAGTGTTGATTCGAAAAGTTGTTACATATGATATTAGTCGGTTATATGTTATATAGCCGGATTATTAAATCAAGAGTTGATTTGATAATCTAATGTATAATTATATATCTGATATATTAATTTACATTAACTAGTATTAGCTCACTTATGATTACTTTTCTCACTAGTTTGTGCATGTGTATATATGTGATATATATTAGTGTACAAAATTTTTTGTCATGCTTGATAATACATGCAACAAAGGTGTGTGTATGACTTACACCATGCATGGTTTAATTTCTAGGGTTTTATTTATTTTGGTAATTACAAAACTAATTGATTTTGTCATGGCACATAAGCTTGTAAATGCTTGTAGATCTTTGACTAAGTCTTCAAGTTTTGTTTTATCTAAGATATTTGTTAACCCTACCAATTAACCTAGCCTTCGTTAAGTCTCTACAAAGGTTATGTATATGATACTTAACTCACCCATGGTTGCTTCACTCTCTTATGAGTTCATTCTTCTTCTTCTTCCTCAAAGCTTTCTTGCTTCAATGGAGATGTGAGAAAAAATGTAAGAAAATCAATTCTAAAGTGAGCCCACTTCCTACTTCATCATCCTCTACTACTTGCCATTTAGTATATGGTGTTTGCTTCACTAATTCCATAATCAGTGAAGAGATAGCTTGGGTCAGTGTCTCCTCGACGTAGATCATCTTCAACCTCGAAGTCTTCTAGCAAGCTTGATCCGTACATCTTGTGGAGCCTCTCTAGAGTCCGGAAGTTCATGATCGCAGCGAAGGGACGACTACATGGAGCTAATGAAGTGAAGGACCGGTCTGCGAAGGTTGTATTCCTTTTTCACTTTACTTGCAAAGTAGTTTGCATTTCTATTCCGTCGGATTTCTAGTACACTATTCTAGGGTTAGGGTTAGCTAGAACGGCAAAGTTTTGAATTTGGCATGGAAGATGCCTCCCGAAACCTTACTGCCGTGCTAGGCAACCCTTCAAGTGTGCTCTTGACCTTGAAACGGAGAATTCAAAGGACATTCTTCCGTAAAATTTGCTGGATCATAACAGCATCCACATGCGGTTTTAGGGAGTGTCATCTGGTTTAGGGAGGCCAATAAAAATTTGTGTTCCATAGTTTCAAGTTTCTTTTGCATTGCTGGCATTTCAGGTTTGACTGCTATGAAAACATCAAGTTAATGAAAACCACCCCTAGACGATGGTTGACTAACACTCTCCCATTGCAATGTTTTTTCAGCGAAATCTTCTAAAAATTTCCAAGATTCACCATCGTCTTTAGACATGAAATTGCCTTGACACATGGATTCAAGTATCTATTTTGTTGTAGGATTAATGCCCTCATATATTATTCGGCAGAGATCCCATCGATGGATTCCGTGATGTGGACATTAAACTAACAAATCCTTGAATCGTTCAAAACACTTCCAAAATTGTTCATTGGGAAGTTGGGTAAATTGATTGATCTCGCTACAGACACGGGCGGACTTATGATTGGGATAGAATTTCATAAGGAATGCTATGATGAATTCTTCCCAGTTTGAAATAGAGTGTGCAGCTGTATTATAAAGCTATTTTTCGGCTAAATCGCACAAAGTGAACGGGAGAAGACGCAATCTCATAGTATCCACAGAAAGCTGTGAAGTACCCATCATAGCGCATACGTTTTCAAATTTGGTGACAAAAACGTATCCTTCTTCAGTCTTGAGACCATGATATTTAGGTAAAAGATTGATGTAATGTGGTTTGATTTCAAAGTTATCCCCATTGGCTGGTGGAATGGAAAGACAAGTAGAAAGATGACCACGTATCGGGTAACATCTCTCTTGGAGAGATATACGCGGTAGATTCTGCGCACCTGTGGGCGATGGCTTTAGGGATGGCTTAGCACCTTAGCAAGGTTTTAGCAAGTATCAATCATGCTACTTTAAAATTTTTGGGGTGCTAAACAAACCCTAACCAAGATCTTTACTAGAGAATTAGGAAAACAAGCATGTTAAACACTTTAACATCTAAGAGATAGGGATCACAACCATTGTAGTCCGTTCCTTCACTTCGTAAGCTCCGTGTTGAGGTCCCTTCGCTGCGATCATCAAGTACTTGGACTCCAGAAAGGTTCCATGAACAAAAAGATGCAAGCTTGCTTTTGATCTTCAATAACAAAGATGATCTACCTTGAAGAAACTCAAGCCCAAGCTTTTGCTTCACTAATCAAGTATTAGCAAAGCAAACACCCTAATCTAAGAGGCTAGAATAGATGAGGATGATGAAGTAGGAATTTAGCTCTCATTTGTTTTCTTTATCTCACACAAAATCATCACATATGAAAAAGGTAGAAAGCTTTTTCCAAAGGCAGAAGAAGAAGAAATTACTTTGTGATGAATAATGAAAACTTGTGTGAGGTTAGAAATGCAACCATGGGTTAAGAATGAAGACTTAACCCATGTAGAGAATTTACTATGGTAAAAGGTTTGGGTTTGGTTAAGAAATATCTACAAAATATCTTTGCTTAAAAACAAAAACAAAACTTCTAGAAGCTTCAAGAAAGCTTAACCCTAATCCAAACCCTAACCATGTTTAAACTCCACAAAACATGTTGCATTTGTAACCTTAACTTGTTACAATATTATATATCACATATATAATATATTTTGTAACAAAATAAAATAATACAATTAATATATATCAATGTATTATCCAAGTGAGAAAAAGAATCTTTAATTGAGCTCATATTAGTTAATGTAACTTAAAATATCACATATATAATTATACATTAAATTATCGAATCAACACATGATCCGATAATCTGGCTATATCGTATATAACCGAATAATATAATCTGTATCAGTTCATCGAATCAACACTTGATCCGATGACCCGGCTATATCACATATACCCGGCCGATATCTCATATCGCGAGAATCTAATACGGTATCTCATATCGTAATATTCTCGGTCCCACACATATCACATATGTGCTCCTACTCCGTTTCGCCTGAGCCAGGAAACCTCTGTGTAGGACTCTAAAGAATCGTCAATATGCCGGCAGTAGGTGATGATCATATCAAACACCCACAAGCTGCAAGCGGTCAGCTAAACGTAACAGCTACCCAGGTATTGAGCGATCAGAAGATCAACAAGCTAGCCTATACATTCTCCTGCGAATCCAATCAGTAACACTCCCGTACAGTCCGGTCTCTTCGTTGGATATGTCGCATTTCTCGCCTAGGGGTGGTAAACGTCAAACCCCAGTAGCTTGATAAGTCATGTCGATATGAGGTCTATAACAGTTCGAGAAAGTACTGATAACACTTACCAGTAAATCTCAACAACCCTGACCAGCGATTTCCAGTTATATCCAATAGAACACTGCGCAACATCAACTCCCTATACCGGGAGAGATGAAACCCTTCCTATCGCTCATTGCCTCCATGTGATTCTGGACTGTACCCAAAAGCCACCGTTTTCCACGCCCCCATGGACGTGGTGAGGTAGAAATCAAAGCACAGTGGGAATCACACAAAACTCTATGACGATCTCGGGTCTACAGACTAACCTGTACCAGTGTCACCAGAGAACTGCCATTTGACGTGAGGTATTATACCATCTAGGAGTTCTCGACGAGTCCGTCCAGTGTACCCAGTCTCCACTGAGCACCCGTATACCTTCTCTGATGTCAAACACCAATGGATATGGGATCATCCATCGCCCATCATATGGGCCAAGAAGCGCATACGGTAGTCTACTCTGGAGTATCGATGCCCTGTCTCGGTACTCCCACGACTAGGAACATTTGAAGGATGTACTTGGCGACTACACTGTCCCCACTAGTATGATCTGCATCATAGTCCTAGTAGTCAAGTACTCATCCTAAGGGCTATATCAACATGTGACATAGAGACAATCAGAGTACATGTAAGATAAATAGCAACCAGATAGCATACTATCATGTCGAGCAAGAAAGTCCTACCTATATATGTCCAAGCATCCACTACAACATACATCGTATGTACAGTAATGGCCTCTAGGGAATACATATAACTAACAATCTCCAACTTGCAATAGGGCCATCTGTTGTAGTATCGCATACCCAACAATCAGCTGTGGTTGAAGTATCTTATACTCAACCATCCCATGAAAGTCTCTACTGGGAAATAGACCTTTGTGAGTGGATCCGCGCTGTTGTCCTCTGTGTCTACTCTCCTAGCCTCGATCTCAATGGAGATCAACCATCTCTATGATCAGGCGATACTGCCTAAGAATATGTCTGGATCACAGATAGGACGGGGGTTCCTAGGCCTAAGCCACAACTCCATTGACACACAATGGTAGGAACGAAGTTCATCTCATGAACTAGTGTACATCCAGACTATTTCTTTGGTAGAATCCTTGGTAGTGATTTATCCTACCTTTATCTTCTAGTATGTTACGGTATCTAGCTTGGAACTCTTCCAACATATCGTCCCTCCACTTAGGGTAAAGACAATGCCTGCGACTGACATTCAGTCGTTCTTAGCACCCTGGAACCTTTCCAGTGATTCTCCCCAGGATCGATTGATACCATCTCACTATACCTAGTGAGAATCTTAACATCCAATTAGATCTATCTCATAGATATAAAACATAGGATTTAGGAGGTATCATTTTGATCGTATATGGAGAATCCATTTGATAAGAGGAGATTGACCGAGCGTAGCATAGGAAACTCCTTCCCTATCAAGAGTATATCATCCATGTACAATACGAGGATCACCACCATACTCTTTACTACCTTTTTGTATATACAAAGTTCATCTACCATTTTGATGAAGTCAAACTCTTTGACTACCACATCAAAACAAACGTTCCAACTCCGTGATGCCTGATTTATCTCATAAAACAACTTGCACACGTTTCCGCTGCTTCTACTGTCTACGAAGCCCTCTGGCTGTGTACTTATAGACGCTCTCTTTTAAATCACTATTTAGAAAAGCAGTCCTGACACCCAACCGCCAGATATCGTAGTCATGGTATGTAGCATTTGCAAGTAGGATCTGGATGGACTTAAGCATAGCTTTGAAAGTCTCAACTTTTCCATGTACACCAAGTAATCTTCTCAAGATATACTTGCTCCTGATGGGGATTTAACCCTTCAGATAAAGCAACCAAAGTCCATACTTTGTTGCTGTATATGGATTCCATCTCAGATCGCTAAGCATCCAGCCATTCTTACAGAGTCCCACTCCTGATGGCCTGCTCGAAACTAGTTGGTTCATCATCTCATGATGCAATCCTCGCTCCCACTGTCATAGAGAAAACCGAAGTATCTCTCAGGTGGGTGAGGAACCCTACTAGATCGGCGGAGAAGCTGAGGTTCATTGGAAACTATTGAATCCTTTGGTTCTACCAAATCATCAGCTGCAGTTTGTATAGCTGGAACTCTTTCCAGTTCTACCTCATGACCACTAATTTCTTCACAAGAAATTTCCTTTCACAAAGGTGGTATGCTGAGAAACATATCTTTTGTTTTTCGGTTCAGTAGAAGATATTCCCTTGCGAATGCTTAGGATATCCAACAAACTTCCACAGAACTGACCTTGCCTCGAGTTTATCCGGATTTTGCTTTTGACATAGGCCGGACAACCCCAAATCTTAACTTCCTTAAGAGATGGGCTCTTCCTATACCATATCACATATGGAGTGGTAGGCATCTGATTTGGTTGAAACCCTATTCAATAGGTATGCAACTTCTAAAGTGCATAACACCAAAAGAAAATAGGCAACTCAGTAGTACTCATCATAGAGCACACCATATCACATAGGGTGCGAATGCTCCGCCCCGATACACCAACGTGCTGTGGTGTATTCATAGGAGTAATGCTGAGAGAGAATCTCATTCTCCTTTAAAATAGTCCAGGAATTCCGTGCTTAAGTATTCTCCTCCTTGATCATATCAAAGGACATAATACTTATACCCGTTTTTGGTTCTCTACTTCTAACTTATATTCTATGATTATCTCAAACGTTTCGGACTTGTGTTTCAATAGGAACATATGTCTGAATCTTGAGAGATCATCAGTGAATGTAATGAAGTACAAAGAACCGGTCCTGGCATTTATAGACAGGGGACTTTCATACATCAGCATGTATCAATCCCAAGAGTTCACTAACTCTTTCTCTGTTTCTAATAAACGGAGCTGTGTTCATCTTATCTTTATGACATGACTGGCAAGTTTTACAAGATGTAAATTCAAAATAATTTAAATATGCATCTTTATGTAACTTTAGCTATCGGGTAGCATTGATATGACCTAGTCTACAATGCCTCAAGAAGGATTCGTTCATTTCTGAACTCTTCCTCTTATGTGTGTTCTGTACGTTAAGAACTGTGGTTTGATTTAGAACGTCTATGCTTTTAGATAACGTGCCTAAACCGATCAATTCTTGATATAGGAAATGTTCAAAAGATTATCCAATAATACAAAATTATATCCTTCTTTACTAATAAAGAGACATATATGATGTTGTATATCAGGTTCGGTATCTAACAACATTCATTCAGAATCAATGTATTCTGGTAATACAGGGTGATAACTGCCAACAAACTTGGCTACAACACTTGCATCATTTCCAACTCTTGAAACTTATCACCCGTTCTCAGTTCTCTACCTTTCTGTAGCCCATGTAACGAATTACATTTGCGGGATCCTGATTCGATATCTCATACCCAGGACGTAAAGGATAATGAGAAACAGTTCTCGGTAATGAACATACCCGAAGATGATGCATCAACATGCACTTTCTTCGTTTGGGGGGCACGGGAATTCTGGTAATCCCCTATTTCCTGCTCTGTCTTATAACAATTACAAGTTGGAGCGGGACTAACGTTTTCTAGCGCAGTATAACAAGTGGGTTCGGTCAATACATCCATATTATTATCTTGATTAAGGCGCGACATGATCGCTATCTGGAGAGAGAGAGAGAAATAAACACTCAGCGTATGCTCTTGCAAGATTAGATTGGTTATTAATATATCTAACCAGGATGTCTCCCACTGTTTTAGTCAAATCTTCCTTCAAACCCTAAAAGGAAAGACTAGCCGGGATTAATTACACCCTACATGTTCGCCAACCTTTCAGCCAGGCCAGTGCCGGTACTTTGAGGGAGGTTCCCCATGCTTTCGCACGGACCTAATTAAAATAAACCTCCTTTTCCCAAGGGCGTAACCCCGTTGACACCTTTCTAGACACCTACTTGATCGGCTAATTGAAATGTGTAAAACTCCCCCAGGAGTAACTTTTACTCGCAGTGAGTATCGTGATCCAACTATCTCACAGAAGGTATATAATCTCATTGCAAATTTCAACACTTGAAATTCCCAATAATATTTTATCCCTAGTACTTATTGTAGGGTTCTTAGGCATACACATGAGGTTCAACAACTGATCAACCATGCCAAATTCAAAAATTTATGTGCCGAGAAACCCTATACAAGATCGTTAACTAGAGGATAGGCGAAACTAAATGCAAGCAAACAAATTTACTAACAAGTGAAAGGGACTACAATCTTTGTAAATCCGGTCCTCCACCTCCAAAGCTCCGTGATGACGTCCCTCCGCTGCGACCATCGGGATCCTGGACTCTAGCGTTGGTCTCATCGGAGAAATGATCGGGCTAGGTCGTTGACTTCGATGCCGAAGATGATCTACGTCGAGGCGACTCAAACCCAAGCTCCATCTTCACTAGGTCATGAAACTTGTGAAGATAACACCCTATACAACATGGCAAGTGGTAGAGGATGAAGAAATAGGAAGTGGGTTCACTTTGGATGTGGATTTCTCACTTGATTTCATCACTTGAATTTTTCTAGTAAGTTTTCTTCACCTCATGAAGAAGATGAAGAAGAAAAAAGAAAAAGAATTATCTAAAATAAATCAAGTGAAGTCTTCTCATATTGCAACCATGGGTGAAGTTAACTCATGTAGAGAGCAAACCATAGTTTAGGTGATGGTTGGGTCAAAGCATAAAGACAAAATGGTTAAGACTTTGAAAAATGCTAAGAAGCTTCATGAAGCTTAAAGCAAAGAAAGAAAAAAGCCACCATTTTGTTTTTACAAAATAAATAAAGAAAATAAAACCCTAACCATTAACTAAACATGGTGTAAAGCATACACACCCAAGTTTGCATGTATCATCAAACATGATACAAACTAGTGCACAAATATATATCATATATACAATGTGCACAATCTAGTGAGGAAAAACAATCTTAAGTGAACCAATACTAGTTAATGTAAAGTAATATATTAAATATATAATTATACATTAAATCATTAAATCAACACTTGATTTAATGATCCGGTCATACAGCATATAACTGACTAATATCTAGTGTATCAATATATCGAATCAGCATTTGATTCGGTAACCCAGCTATATCTTATATAACCGTCCGATGATACAAATTGCGAGAATAGAATTCAGTATCATATACTGGTATTATTCTCGGTCCCGCACATATCTCATATGCGCTCCTATTTCGTTTCGCTTGAGCTAGGAAACCTCTGTGTAGGAGTCTAAAGACTCGTCAATACGCTGGCAGTAGGTGATGATCATATCAAGCACCCACAAGCCGCGAGCGGTCTGCTAAACGTAACGGCCACCAGGGTATTGAGCGATCAGAAGATCAACGAGCAAGCCCGCTCACTTTCCTGTGAATCCAACCAGTAACACTTACCGTATAGTCCGGTCTCGTCGTCTGATATGTCGCATATCTCGCGTAGGGGTGGTAAACGTCAGACCCCAGTAGCTCGATAAGTCATGTCGATATGAGGTCTATAACGGTTCGAGAAACTACTGGTAACGCTTACCAGTAAATCTCAGCAACCCTGGCCAGGGATTTCCGATTATAGCCAATCGAACACAGCGCAACATCAACTCCCTATACCGGGAGAGACGAATACCCTCCTATCGCTCATTGCCTCCATGTGATTCGGGACTGTACACAAAAACCACCATTTTGCACGCCCTCTTGGACATGGTATGGTGGAAATCAAAGCACAGTGGGAATCACACAAGACTCTATGATGATCTCGGGTCAACAGACTACTTTGTACCAGTGTCACCAGAGAACTGCCATCTGACATGAGGTATAATACAATCTGGGAGTTCTCGGTGAGTCCGTCCAGTGTACCCAGTCTCCACTGGGCACCCGTATATCATCTCTGATGTCAAACACCAATGGATATAGGATCATCCATCGCCCATCTGTATAGGTCGAGAAGGCATACGCTAGTCTACACTGGTATATCGATGCCCCGTCTCGATACACCCATGACTAGGGACCTTGAAGGATGTACTTATGGAGTACCATGTCCCCACTAGTATGATACGCATCATAGTCCAGGTAGTCAAGTACACATCCTAAGGGCTTTACCAACATGTAACAGAGAGACAAACAGTATACACGTTAAGGTAAAGAGCAACCAGATAGCATACTATCATATCGAGCAAGAAAGTCCTCCCTATATATCTCGAAACATCCACTACAATATACATCCTATGTATAGTAATTGCCTCTAGGGAATATATATAACTAACAATCTCCCACTTGCACTAGGGCCATCTGATAGCAGTGGTTGTAGTATCTCATACTCAACCATCCCATAATAGTCTCTCTGTGGGAAAAGGCCTTTGTGAGTGGATCCGCCGTGTTGTCCTCTGAGTCTACTCTCCTAACCTCGATCTCCTTGGAGATCAACCATTTCCATGATCAGGTGATACTGCCTTAGAATATGTCTGGATCACTGATGGGACGGACGTTCCTTGGCATAAGCCACAACTCCATTGTCACACAATGGGAGGAACTAAGTTCATCTCATGAACTAATAAACACCCAGACAGCCTCTTTGGTAGCATCTTAAGTAGCGATGTATCCAGCCTTTATCGTCTAGTAAGCCACGGTATCTAGCTTGGAACTCTTCCAACATACCGTCCCTTTACTAAGGGTAAAGACAATGCCTGTGACTGACATTCAGTCGTCCTTATCACCCTGGAATCTTTCCAGTGATTCTCCCCAGGATCGATTGATACCATCTCACTACAACTAGTGAGTATCCAAATATCCAATTAGATCTTTCTTATACATCCAAAACCCAGGATTTAGTAGGTATCACTTTGATCCTATATGGAGAATCCTTGTGATAAGCGGAGATTAACCGAGCGTAGCATAGGAAACTTCTTCCCTATCAAGAGTATGTCATCCACGTACTTTACGAGGATCACCACCATACTCTCTACTACCTTTTTGTATATACAAGGTTCATCTACCATTTTGATGAATTCAAACTCTTTGACTACCACATTAAAACAGATGTTCCAACTCCGCGATGCCCGCTTTATCCTATAAAGCATCTTGCACACGTTTCCGCTGCTCCCACTGTCTACGAAGCCCTCTGGCTGTGTACTTATAGACGCTCTTTTCTAAAACATCATTTTAGAAAATCTGTCATGACACCCAACCACCAGATATCGTAGTCATGGTATGTAGCCGTGGCAAGTAGGATCTGGATGGACTTAAACATAGGCCCCAGAAAAGGTTTCATCATTATCCACAACTGGTCTATGATGCGAACCTTTAACAAGTCCAGCTTTGAAAGTCTCAACTTTTCCATGTACGCCAAGTAATCTTCTCAAGATATACTTGCTCCTGATGGGGATTTAACCCTTCAGATAAAGCAACCAAAGTCCATACTTTGTTGGTGTATAAGGATTCCATCTCATATTGATAAGCATCCAGCCATTCTTACAGAGTCTCACTCCTGATGGACAGCTCGAAACTAGTTGGGTCATCATCTCATGATGCAATCCTCGCTCCCACTGTCATAGAGAAACCGAAGTATCTCTCAGGTGGGTGAGGAACCCTACTAGATCGGCGGAGAGGCTGAGGTCATTGGAAACTATTGAATCCATTGGTTCTGTCAAATCATTAGCTGCAGTTTGTATAGCTGGAACCTTTCCAGTTCTACATAACAGACCTTGCCTCAAGCTTGTCCGGATTTTGCTTTTAGACATAGGCCGGACAACCCCAAATCATAACACACTAAAGATATGGGCTCTTCCCTTTCCATATCACATATGAAGTGGTAGGCAATTGATTTGTTTTGAACCCTATTCAATAGGTATGCAGCTTCTCAAGTGCATAACCCCCAAAAGGAAATAGGAAACTCAGTAGTATTCATCATAGAGCATACCATATCATATAGGGTGCTATTGCTCCGCCTCGATATACCATCGTGCTATGGTGTATACAGAGGAGTGATGCTGAGAGAGAATCTCATTCTCCTTTAGGATAGTCCAGGAATTCCGTGCTCAAGTATTCTCCACCTTGATCTCATCAAAGGACATAATACTTATACCCGTATTTTGGTTCTCTACTTCTAATTTATATTCTGTGAATATCTCAAAAGCTTCGGACTTGTGTTTCAACAGGAACATATGTCTGAATCTTGAGAGATCATCAAAGAATGTAATGAAGTACAAAAAACCGGTCTTGGCATGTGTAGACAGGGGACCTTCATACATCAACATGTATCAATCCCAAGAGTTTACTCACTCTTTCTCTGTTTCCAATAAACAGAGCTATGGTCATCTAATCTTTGTAACATGACTGGCAGGTTTCACAAGATGTAAATTCAAACTTATTTAAATATGCATCTAAATGTAACTTTAGCCAGTCGGGTCGTATTGATATGACCTAGTCTACAATACCTCAAGAAGGATTCGTTCATTTCTGAACTCTTCCTCTTGTGTGTGTTCTGTATACTAGAAACTGTAGTTTCATTTAGAACGTCAATGCTTTTAGATAACGTGCTTGAACCGATCAACTTTTGAAATAGAAAATGTTCAAAACATTATCCAACAATACAAAATTTTTTCATTTCTTTACTAATATAGAGACTGACATGATTTTGTATGTCAGGTTCGGTATCTAATAACATTTGTTCAGAATCAATGTATTTGTAATACAGGGTGACAGTGACCAACAGACTTGGCAGCAACACTTGCACCGTTTTCTGTCTCATGAAACTTATCACCCGTTCTCAGTTCTCTACCTTTCTATAGCCCATGTAACGGATTACATTTGCGGGATCCTGATCCGGTATCTAATACCTAGGACATAGAGGACACTGAGAAACAGTTCTCTGTAATGAACACACCCGAAGATGATGCATCAACATGCACTTTCTTCGTTTGGGCGGCACGGGAAATTTGGTATTCCCCAATTTCCTGCTCTGTCTTATAACAATTATAAGTTGGAGCGGGACCAACATTCCCCAGCTCAGTATAACAAGCGGGTTCGGTCAATATATCCGTATTATTATCTTGATTAAGGCGTGATATGGTCGCTACCTGGAGAGAGAGAGAAGAAAACACTCAGCGTAAGCTCTTGCATGATCAGATTGGTTTTTATTTTATCTAATCAGGATGGCTCCTACTGTTTTTATCAAATCTTCCTTCAAATCCTAAAAGGAAAAGACGAGCCGGGATTAATTACATGATACAAGTTCGCCAATCTTTCAGCCAGGCCAGTGTCGGTACTTTGAGGGAGGTTCCCCGTGCTTTCGCACGGACCTAATTAAAGTAAACCTCATTAGGCGTAACCCCGTTAACACGTTTCTAGACACCTACTTGATCGGCTAATTGTAATGTGTAAAACTCTCCCAGGAGTAACTCTTACTTGCAGCGGGTATCGGGATCTAACTATCTCATAGAAGGTATGCAATCTCATTGAAAATGTCAACACTTGAAATTCCGGATAATTTTGCCCCTAGCACCCTACGACCTTGACGGCGGTCAACAAACCATAGGCTACTAGTCAAGTTCAACCCGTCATTTCTTGATTGAATCAAACCCACCCGCACGACCCTTTACGGAGGTCAACAAGGTCGCACGACTACCCTAATCCAATCTGCATCATATGCATAAGCAGATAAACACTAGTTAGCTACCGCACACTACGCCTTGACGGAGGTCAACAAACGTAGCACGAATACTAAGTAGGACTTATCTGAAATGACGGAGGGCTATGACAGGTTTTTCTGAAAACCTATTGTGTAATGAACTTGATATCGTTGTAGAATCAAATGATTTTAAAATGGAGTGTTTTTTAGGCTTTTCTAGTTTTGCTAAAGGGGTCACTCCCGGTGAAGGGATCGTCGGCCCTTTCCTCATCGAATAAGGTGCAGGATATATCATATATATCACTATGCAAAGCAAAAACTCCAAAAGCAATCAAAAGACAAACCGAGGGGTGTAGCATCTGCCAGTCATTGCTAAAGGGGTCACTCCCGGTGAAGGGATCTCGGCCCTTTCCTTATCGAATAAGGTGCAGGATGTTCTACAAGGAACACCGCGATGCAAAGCAAGAACCGTAGCTACCTGTTTTTGAAAATTCGATTCCACAACATCTTTTAGGTTTCTTTTTCTTTCATTAATCATATTAATGAAGTCCCATCATTTAAGTTACCTGAACATTACAGATAAATACGACGTACACTTATGCCATCCGCATTCGTCTCGATGTCCCCTCATGCACCGTTAGGTTAGGTAACTAACGACAGAGCGGGGCGGGGCTAGCGCGGGTGCAAAACATAAGTAATGTCTATATAATATATCATATATACTATATACAGTATCTATCAGAACATATCAAATGATCACATCACAGATATCGCAGCAGAAGAAACATATGAAATAATGGATATACTAGGACTTCCGTGTTTTCAATATGAGCCAGTATAAAACACGGATTCCACGGTCGCGATGAATAGCAAAACCCACATCTCTAAACCCCTACGAGAGCGGCAAGCAACCCTAATAATTCTAGGGTTAGGAGACCCGGACTCGACTCCTCGAGATGGTCTCCCACTAGACGCTAGAACCCGGTTACTTGTGCTCCCCTCCTTTGGTCTATCCTAATGCGGAAAAGTAAATAATATACAATGGTGACATCATCCTCAACCCGGAAGTGCCCCAATAAAAGAATATTACATACAAGTTTTTACATGAATGAAAATGAAAAACACTCATCTCACATAAAAAAAAACCCCGGCTATTCAAACGCGACAATCCAATATAACATATCCAGCAATACATAACATCACATGTCCTCAACGTAAGTAAATATACGCATCCCAATTGTCGTTGACATATAGCAACGAAACCGGCGATATCACATATTACACTTACGGTCGCAGAAAAGAAAGTGTAAAACTACAACAGTTGGAATCCGCAACCTGCATAGACATCGCATGCCTAACCAAATGAATTCCTTAGACATCGCATACCTAACAATTATAAACCCCGCATTTCAGTCTCATAGTAGAAAACACTTTTCAATATCAAGTCGGGCAATTCAACAAGATTCCCGACATCCTGATCGAATGCTCGTCGCAAACTTTAGTAGGCGGCCGCACCCCCGATGCCGTCGACGAAGTGCACCAAGGCGGAACACCGCTGCCGCGAGCACCCGAACGGATGCTTTCGGCGACGGGGTTTTCCTACAGTCACTTGGTCGGGGCTATGGGGCGTGGCTGTCTATTAAGTTTACCCGGCGAGTATCCGCGTACGCTACGTGATTGTGACGGACTTTTGATCGCATCAAAATTCCGTGGCAACCGATCAAGTGAGACTAAACTGCTATGTTTATAACATCCAAATCAGTTATCTCATAACTACTTGTGGATTCCAAATATTGTATCACATTCCAGATAAATAGAAAATGTTAAACTTTCCGATCGAACAATCAAACACCTATGTTTTCCCGAAACAGCTCAACATATGAAATAAGTTTAAAAACATTCACTTCATGCCACAGTACCAACGGTCCAGCCGTAGAAGGGTCAAGCCAACGCCTCACATGTGACAGGCCGTACTGCCCCAAACCCTAAGGTTCAAAGGGCAGTTCAAGACGGTCACATAATCGAGTTAAGGTTTGTTGTCTTCTAGAGGGTCCATCGAGTTACTTGCACTACTTAGAAAGTTCTCAAACTACGGAAAAATCCAACAATTGGAAATTTCCCGGCAGGGGAAAAATTGGGTATTTATATCCGGTCGAACTTTTTAACAAATTCTAAATTACCCGGAAAAACACATAGACGCAGTTAAAGTTTCCGATCGAATCATCGAATCCCCAAAACACCCCAGATTACTCAACTCTTGAGTGTAAATTAAAACTTCCCAGAAAACACAGGAAACACCTACTGTTATTACTGTAGAAAATAGAGTCCCCAATCATCACATACGGCCGCGGAACCTCCGCAATAAGTAGGGTTAGGCCGCGGTTCCGCGGCGCTACTGTAGAGATAGGGTGTCGTTTTCTGCAGTATTTCTTAGAATTTCCTGCTCTATTTTTTGAGAATTTTTAATTAGGAAAAATCCACAATTCCAGAAAATGTACAGAGAGGGGTCAAGTTTAAGGTTTCGGGGTTCGATCGGATTTCTAACATCGTCTACACATCGCCTAAAGCTCTAGCTAGGCTCTGATACCACTGTAGGGTTCCTAGGCACACACATGAGGTTCAACAACTGATCAACCATGCCAAATTCAAAAATTTATGTACCGAGAAACCCTATACAAGATCGTTAACTAGAGGATAGGCGAAATTAAATGCAAGCAAACAACTTTACTAACAAGTGAAAGGGACTACAACCTTTGTAGATCCGATCCTCCACCTCCAAAGCTCCGTGATGACGTCCCTCCGCTGCGACCATCGGGATCCTGGACTCTATCGTTGGTCTCATCGGAGAAATGATCGGGCTAGGTCGTTGTCTTCGATGCCGAAGATGATCTACGTTGAGGCGACTCAAACCCAAGCTCCATCATCACTAGGTCATGAAACTTGTGAAGATAACACCCTATACAACATGGCAAGTGGTAGAGGATGAAGAAATAGGAAGTGGGTTCACTTTGGATTTGGATTTCTCACTTGATTTCATCACTTGAATTTTTCTAGTAAGTTTTCTTCACCTCATGAAGAAGATGAAGAAGAAGAAAGAAAAAGAATTATCTAAAATAAATCAAGTGAAGTCTTCTAATATTGCAACCATGGGTGAAGTTAACTCATGTAGAGAGCAAACCATAGTTTAGGTGATGGTTGGGTCAAAGCATAAAGTCAAAATGGTTAAGACTTTGAAAAATGCTAAGAACCTTCATGAAGCTTAAAGCAAAGAAAGAAAAAAGCCACCATTTTGTTTTTACAAAATAAATAAAGGAAAAAAAACCCTAACCATTAACTAAACATAGTTTAAAGCATACACACCCAAGTTTGCATGTATCATCAAACATGATACAAACTAGTGCACAAACATATATCATATATACAATGTGCACAATCTAGTGAGGAAAAACAATCTTATGTGAACCAATACTAGTTAATGTAAAGTAATATATCAAATATATAATTATACATTAAATCATTAAATCAACACTTGATTTAATGATCCGGTCATACAGCATATAACCGACTAATATCTAGTGTATCAATATATCGAATCAGCATTTGATTCGGTAACCCGGCTATATCTTATATAACCGTCCGATGATACAAATCGCGAGAATAGAATTCAGTATCATATACTGGTATTATTCTCGGTCCCGCACATATCTCATATGCGCTCCTATTTCGTTTCGCTTCAGCTAGGAAACCTCTGTGTAGGACTCTAAAGACTCGTCAATACGCCGGCAGTAGGTAATGATCATATCAAGCACCCACAAGCCGCAAGCGGTCTGCTAAACGTAACGGCCACCCGGGTATTGAGCGATCAGAAGATCAACGAGCAAGCCCGCTTACTTTCCTGTGAATCCAACCAGTAACACTTACCGTACAGTCCGGTCTCGTCGTCTGATATGTCGCATATCTCGCCTAGGGGTGGTAAACGTCAGACCCCAGTAGCTCGATAAGTCGTGTCGATATGAGCTCTATAACAGTTCGAGAAACTACTGGTAACACTTACCCGTAAATCTCAGCAACCCTAGCCAGGGATTTCCGGTTATAGCCAATCGAACACAGCGCAACATCAACTCCCTATACCGGGAGAGACGAATCCCCTCCTATCGCTCATTGCCTCCATGTGATTCGGGACTGTACCCAAAAACCACCGTTTTGCACGCCCTCTTGGACGTGGTAAGGTGGAAATCAAAGCACAGTGGGAATCACACAAGACTCTATGACGATCTCGGGTCAACAGACTACTCTGTACCAGTGTCACCAGAGAACTGCCATCTGACGTGTGGTATAATACCATCTGGGAGTTCTCGGCGAGTCCGTCCAGTGCACCCAGTCTCCACTGAGCACCCGTATATCATCTCTAATGTCAAACACCAATGGATATGGGATCATCCATCGCCCATCTGTATAGGTCGAGAAGGCATACGCTAGTCTACACTGGTATATCGATGCCCCGTCTCCATACACCCACGACTAGGGACCTTGAAGGATGTTCTTATGGACTACCATGTCCCCACTAGTATGATCCGCATCATAGTCCAGGTAGTCAAGTACACATCCTAAGAGCTTTACCAACATGTAACAGAGAGACAAACAGTATACACGTTAAGGTAAAGAGCAAGCAGATAGCATACTATCATGTCGAGCAAGAAAGTCCTCACTATATATGTCTAAGCATCCACTACAATATACATCCTATGTATAGTAATGGCCTCCAGGGTATACATATAACTAACACTTATGACCTTAACTATGGTCAACATATCATAAGCACTAGTCAAGTTCTACCCGTCATTTCATGATTAATTAGACCCACCCACATGACCCTCAACTATGGTCGACTTAATCACATGATTGTTCTAATTAATCGCATAATATGCTGTGTAGGAAGACATCACTTAGCTACCGTACACTATGCCTCAACTATAGTCGACATTTGCAGCACGAATACTAAGTACACTACTTCCTAAAATGACGAAGGGCTACGACAGGTTTTTAAGAAAACCTTTTGTGTAATGAACTTGATATCGTCGTAGAATCGAGTGATTTTAAATGGAGTGTTTTTTAGGCTTTCACTAGCTTTGCTAAAGAGGTCACTCCTGGTGAAGGGATCGTCGGCTTTTTCCTTATCGAATAAGGTGCAGGATATTTCATAAATACCGCTATGCAAAGCAAAAACTATAGAAGCAATCAAAAGACAAACCGAGTGTGCAGCATCTGCTAGTTTCGCTAAAGAGGTCACTCCCGGTGAAGGGATCTTGGCTCTTTCCTTATCAAATAAGGTGCTGGATATTCTACAGGGAATACCGCTATGCAAAGCAAGAACTAGAGCTACCAGTTTTTAAACAAGTTTCTACAACATCTTTAGGTTTCTTTTATTTCATTAATCTCATTAATGAAGTCCCATTTTATTATGCTTCACAAGCATCACATTTGAAACGAAATCAGCAATATAACGTATATCTCATATATATAATATAAACATTCGTCTCAGACAGTAATATGATCTCATCACAGAACATTGCAGCAGAAGAACATATATGAAGTATTGGATATACTAAGAGGTCCGTGTTTTAATACGAGCCTGTATAAAACATGGATTCGACGGTCGTGATGAATAGCCAAACCCACATCCCTAGACCCCTACGAGAGCGGCAAGTAACCCTGCCAGTTCTAGAGTTAGGAGACCCGGTCTCGACTCCTCGAGATTGTCTCCTATTGGACCCTAGAACCCGGTTACTTGTGCTCCCCGCCTTGGGTCTATCCTAATGCGGAAAAGTAAATAATATACAATGGTGACATCATCCTCATCCCGGAAGTGCCCCAATAAAAGAATATTACATACAATGAATTTTATATGAATGAAAAATAAAAACTCTCATCTCACATAAAACCACCGGCTATTCAAACACGACGATCCACTATAACATATAACAGCAACACATAATATCACATATCATCAACGTAAGTAAATATGCGTATCACAGTTGTCGTTGATGTATAGCAACGAAACCGGCGATACACCACATATTACACTTACGGTCACAGAAAAGAAAGTGTAAAATTGCAACAGTTGGAATCCGCAACCTCTTTAGATATCGCATGCCTAACCAAATGAATTCCTTAGACATCGCATGCCTAACAATTATAAACCTCGCATTTTAGTCTCAATATCGAAAACCCTTTTCAATATCAAGTCGGGCAATTCAACAAGATTCCTGACATCTTGATCGAATGCTTATCGGAAACTTTAGTAAACGGCCGCAACTCCAATGCCGTCGACGAAGTGCACTAAGGCGGAACACCGCTGCCGCGAGCACCCGAACGGATGCTTTTGGCGACGGGGTTCTCCTACAGACACTTGGTTGGGGCTATAGGGCGTGGCTGTCTATTAAGTTTACCCGGCGAGTATCCGTGTACGCTAGATTTATAACATTCATATTAGTTATCTCGTTACTACTTGTGGATTCCAAATATTGTATCACATTCTAGATAAATAGACAATGTTAAACTTTCCGATCGAATAAACAAACACCCAACATTTCCCAAATAGCTCAACACTTAAGCGGAGTTCAAAAAGTATCAATCACATGCCACAGTACCAATGGTCCAGCCGTAGAAGGGTCAAACCAACGCCTCACATGTGGCAACGCCGTACTGCCCCAAACCCTAAGGTTTAGAGGCGGTTTAGCAGGTCACATAATCGAGTTAAGGTTTGTGTTCTTCTAGAGGGTCCACAGATACGCTTCCATGATTTCCCGAAAGTTTCAAACTCGTGGAAAAATCCAACACTTGAAAGTTTTCCGACTGGGGAAAAAGTGAGTTATTGATATCCGTTACAACTTTTAACACGTTCTAAATTACCCGGAAAAACTTAAACGAAGTTAAACTTTACGATGGAATCAACGAATACAAAAGATCTCCTGAAAACTCAACACTTGAGTAGAATTAAAAATTCCCAGAAGCATGCAAAATTAACCAAGAATAAACCCCAGAAGTGTTAGCACCAAACTCATGAAGTTGGCTGCGGAACCGCCGCCAAACGCATGGTTTGGCCGCGGTTCCACGGTCCATTGAGGGATTTAGGGCTCCGTACTTCACAGTAATTCTTAGAATTCCCTGCTTAATTTTCTGAGTATTTTTAATACAGAAAAAATAAACATTTTAAAAAATTTCCAAAGAGGGGCGGATATTTGGGTTTCGGGGTTCGATCGGACTTTAAATTTCGTCTAGACAACGCCTAAAACTCTAGCTTGGCTCTGATACCACTGTAGGGATGGCTTAGCACCTTAGCAAGTTTTTGGCAAGTATCAATCATGCTACTTTAAAATTTTTGGGGTGCTAAACAAACCCTAACCAAGATCTTTACTAGAGAATTAGGCAAACAAGCATGTTAAACACTTTAACATCTAAGAGATAGCGATTATAACCATTGTAGTCCATTCTTTTACTTCATAAGCTCCGTGTTGAGGTCCCTTCGCTGCTATCATCAAATACCTGGACTCTAGAGAGGCTCCATGAAGAAAAAGATGCAAGCTTGCTTCCGATCTTCAATAACAAAGATAATCTATCTTGAAGAAACTCAAGCCCAAACTTTTGCTTCACTAATAAAGTATTAGCAAAGCAAACACCCTAATCTAAGTGGCTAGAATAGATGAGAATGATGAAGTAGGAATTTAGCTCTCATTTGTTTTCTTTATCTTACTCAAAATCATCACATATGAAAAAGCTAGAAAGCTTTTTCCAAATGAAGAAGAAGAAGAAATTACTTTGTGATGAATAATGAAAACTTGTGTGAGGTTTGAAATGCATCCATAGGTAAGAATGAAGACTTAACCCATGTAGAGAATTTACTATGATAAAGGATTTGGGTTTGGTTAAGAAATATCTACAAAATATCTTTACAAAATATGTTTGCTTAAAAACAAAAACAAAGCTTCTAGAAGCTTTAAGAAAGCTTAACCCTAATCCAAACCCTAACCGTGTTTAAACTCCACAAAACATGTTGCATTTGTAACCTTAACTTTTTACAATATTATATATCACATATATAATATATTTTGTAACAAAATAAAATAATACAATTAATATATATCGCATATATATCAATGTATTATCCAAGTGAGAAAAAGAATCTTTAAGTGAGCTCATATTAGTTAATGTAACTTAATATATCACATATATAATTATATATTAAATTATCAAATCAACACTTGATCCGATAATCCGGCTATATCGTATATAACCGACTAATATAATCTGTATCAGTTCATCGAATCAACACTTGATCCGATGACCCGGCTATATCACATATACCCGGCCGATATCTCATATCGCGAGAATCTAATACGGTATCTCATAACGTAATATTCTCGGTCCTGCACATATCACATATATGCTCCTACTCCGTTTCGCCTGAGCTAGGAAACCTCTGTGTAGGACTCTAATGAATCGTCAATACGCCGGCAGTAGGTGATGATCATATCAAACACCCACAAGTTGCAAACGGTCAGCTAAACGTAACAGCCACCCAGGTATTAAGCGATCAGAAGATCAACAAGCAAGCCTGTACATTCTCCTGCGAATCCAATCAGTAACACTCCAATACAGTCCGGTCTCTTCGTCTTATATGTCGCATATCTCGCCTAGGGGTGGTAAACGTAAGACCCCAGTAGCTTGATAAGTCGTGTCGATATGAGATCCATAACAGTTCGAGAAACTACTGATAACACTTACCAGTATATCTCAACAACCCTGGCCCGGGATTTCCAGTTATAGCCAATCGAACACTGCGCAACATCAACTCCCTATACCGGGAGAGACGAAACCCCTCCTATCGCTCATTGCCTCCATGTGATTCGGGACTGTACCCAAAAGCCCCCGTTTTGCATGCCCTCATGGACGTGGTGAGGTAGAAATCAAAGCACAGTGGGAATCACACAAGACTCTATGATGATCTCGGGTCTACAGACTTACCTGTACCAATGTCACCAGAGAATGGCCATCTTGCGTGAGGTATAATACCATCTAGGAGTTCTCGGCGAGTCCGTCCAGTGTACCCAGTCTCTACTGAGCTCTCGTATACCTTCTCTGATGTCAAACACCAATGGATATGGGATCATCCATCGCCCATCATATGGTTCAAGAAGCGCATATGCTAGTCTACTCTGGAGTATCGATGCCCTGTCTCGGTACTCCCAAGACTAGGAACATTTGAAGGGTGTACTTGGAGACTACACTGTCCCCACGAGTATGATCTGCATCATAGTCCTGGTAGTCAAGTACTTATCCTAAGGGCTTTATCAACATGTGACATAGAGACAATCAACGTAAATGTTAAGATAAAGAGCAACCAGATAGCATACTATCATATCGAGCAAGAAAGTCCTACCTATATATGTCCAAGTATCCACTACAATATACATCGTATGTACAGTAATGGCCTCTAAGGCATACATATAACTTACAGTGGCAAAGTGGTGTTATGAAAGTTCGATGGAGAACCGTCCATCATGGTAGATGTGGTGTGTAGTGAGGAAAAAGAAGATGTAGAAATACCGACTTAAGAGTCGATAGAAGAAACGCGGATAAGACGGGCACTAGAATCCCGTGTCCAGCCAAGCATACACTAAACGGTTTAGCACAAGTGGCAGCGTAAGTGATAATTAGAGAAAAGTGGTCTGGTTTTTTTTTTGAAAAAGAACAAATTTTGAAAAATAACACAAAAAATGCACAAGCAACCCTAGATCTAATGGTCACCTATGTCAAGTCACTAGACCGCTCCTAGACTTTCAGAAGACAAATCCCACGATAAATTCTCTACTACCTCTTTATCTCTCTTGTGGCCAGGTAAGTGCCAGGTAAGTGGGAGGTTCTCCGCTACGTAAGTAGCGGGCCTAATTAAGTAACCACTTGCCTTAGACACACATGTCTTCGACACCACAAAAGAAATGCGGATAAGCAAGAGATTACCCACGACATTCTTCCGTCCTAATTGAGCGTGACGGTCCTTAGAGTCTTTTCTAGATATTTTTTAGTTAATGATGGGTGATGCGAATGCTAGTTTTGTGATTTGCGGGGCTTAGGAAAGGTATTGAAATCCCCACCTAATCTGAATTTGGTCTTGGCCCCTTAATTTCTGTATTTAAATATGCAAAACAACCAATATCAAAACACGCAAAAAAAAATTCTTTTAGCGGCGCTTTTTTTGTAAAGAATCCTGCAGAAAATGGTTATTGGACAAGAGTAGGGAAAAGATAAGAAAGTAAGAAATATACCACAGGGAACTGGAGATCTGAAGCGTCAAGAACGCCGCGGATCAACCGCCAATTGCTGCAATCCGCCGCGGTTCCGCGGTTGAATGAAGAGTTCTTTTAACAAGATTTTGTACTGATGCTCCTATTGCTCCTCTGTTCTAGCTGAAATGATCTGAATATTTTTCCCCTTGCTGCAGAGATTCCAGACTTCCTTGCAAAATTCACACACTAATCGTTAAGCACTTGATGCGATTTTGATTCAAATTTTTGATGGAATAATAAAATTTCAGCTCAAATAACAAGAACAAACAAAAATAGCACGCATCCCCGGTAACGGCGCCATTTGATTGAAATGGTTTTGACGTGTTGAAAAGTGTTATCACAATCAAAGAATTTATAACCGCAATTAATAACGGTGTCGCTTGTAGCGATCGTTAGTGAGTACGGGTCGTCTACAGAGATGCTCGTATTTATTCGATTTTGTTTTAGATGAGTCGAAAGAAAATAGTAAAGAAAATTTCAAGAAAGAGTTTCAAGATTTATTAGATGAAGTATTTTCAAAAAACATTAAGAAAAGAGTTCAAGAATTAGAAATCAAGAAAATGTCCAAAATCAATTTTAGTTATCAAGAAAAATAAAGAATAGCTTGTAGAAATCGATAGGAATTAGTAGCAATGATGAATACTAATAACGACTCATCTTATCTATTGATGAATTATAGCTAGAAAGATGGTGATGAATGAAGGTTAGGGATCTTTTGAAGAAACTAGGCTTTCTCCTTAACTATCCCTTGTCTTTTCATTGATCATCTTTCAAATTTAGTCTTTAGCAAAGAGAATCATCAATCATTTAATCCTAAATTTGCAACGAAATTATCAAGAACGGTGATCTCGCTCCAAATTAGGTCATTGACAATTTTTTTTCCTAAAGTTCATAATTCTCATAAGACTTAAGATTAGTTTAGGATTTCATCCTCATTAGATCTACCAAATTCCTTCGAATCCTTAGCAAGCAGAGATTTACTCACACATTATGAAAATAAAAGAATCAAGAATTAGAAATTTCATAATGCAAGAATTGAAAGAAAGTGATAATTAACAATTGATCACCTTTATTAAAATCTTCTTCAAATTTACACTTCTCAATCCGAGATTACAAGACTAAGCTCTCGATCACTCCTTTGAAAAGAGAATTTGTCGTCGATTTTTGTGTGGCTCGATCACCATGAGACGTAGATCAATCACAGATCTCTTTCTCTTGATGACGATCAGCATTGCGATAAAGGATATTCTAAGTCTTCGCTTGATATTGCTCTCAATGATTCTTGAATTTGATTTAGACCTTGAATTGAATTGGATTTGGTTTTGGATGAAAGCTTTGTCACTAAGATTCAACAACTCAACAACATTTACAATGAAGCCCTAGGTCTCTTTATATACCCTTCATCAATCTTCCACTAGAAACTAGGTTAATCTTCCCCAAGAAGCTAGGTAGTTATAGGGAAGCTTCTAGAGTAAGGTAGTTATTAATCTTGCTTAAGAACCTAGGCTGTTGTAGGGAAGCTTCTGGAGTAAGCTAGGAAGTTCGAAACGTCTTAAGAAAGCTATAACATTGCAATGAAGTCTCTGGAAAAATATCAACCGCCGACGCCCTAACGCGGCCGCGGCGGATCGGGCTGACTCGGCCGCGGTTCCGCGGCCATTTGGTGAGATTGTTGCTTCATTTTTCTGGGGTGTTCTGGTGTTGGCTTTTGGGTATTCTTCTGATATCTGGAATCTTCTAATATTTTCTTGATTGCTTCCAGTATTTGGTTCTTTTGTTTTTTGTATTATATCGGCAGATTTCTGATTCCTGTTATTTGACCTGAATAATTTTCTGCACAAAATCTCAATGAAAGGTGTTGAGATATACAATATCATGCGTGAAGTAATAAATACACAATTTCCCTCCGGAATGTTTATTATATATATAACACGTGGTATTTGATATTTTCCAGACGAATTTGTAATACGTGTTATATTTACAACAAACACTCTTAGATGATTAAGAAGAGTAAGGAAATTGATGTGTTAAGAATGCAATATTTTCGACTGAATAGCTAACCTCAACTAACAATCCAGCCATCTGTCACAAGTCCTGAATACTCAACTCCATCCTAGCTATCCATCCTGGAGAAAGCGGATCACTCTGTCCCTGAAGGGTAGGCGTACCGCCCCGATCGGTCCTCGTCTCAAACGAGCCTGCTCTAATCTCATCCCTGGCGGCAGCCCTCTGGCCCTCGTAGTCTCCGGAAGCATAGTTTCTGGAGCAAGAACAAGATTGATAGGAACATTGCGATCAAATCAAAGGATTTTCGGAATCAAGGAAAGAAATACAAGCAAATATATATCCTAAGGTTACTTAGGCGGAGTACCGTATCGTAAGTATGCCGCGGAACATACACACGCTACGTCACTCTGCTTAAGTCACCTACTCCATCTACCAAAGGTCATTCTACACTCAGAAAGGTAAAACCTAATGCTCTAATACCAACTTTGTCACGCCCCGAAGGTACGTAACGTGACTGGCACTTAAATTACGAAACGTCTAAAGGCGTAGCGTAATCTAAGTAAGCTAAAACCCAGAAAACTAAACCGTTTAACAATTAGAGTGAAGAAAAACTTGTCTTAAAGCAAGTGGTTTTAACAAAATAAGTGGCATTGAATATTTAAAAGCAACATCGTATTTTCCCAAAAAATTCGGAAAAGTCTCCTTTGTAAATACTGGCCCCCAAACTGGTACAACACATGAAAATACATATAAATGAAATAAGACATCCCTAAGCGGGAGCTAGCTCTTCGCCAATGGCGGAATCATAACCACATGCAATATGTATATCAAAAGTGTGAAATAAGCATCTGAAAGCAAGAAATGAGAAACACCACGTCGGCTCAAGTGAGCATCGACACCAACATCACAAATATAAGTCCTACGAGTCTCGTCGTCTAGTCAAATATACAAGGGTAGATGGAGTATACTAGATACAAATAATATACATTATGGGATAAAATATCCTCGCAACCCACCTACGAGCAATGCCGCAAGTCCAAGCAAAAGGAACAAAATGAGGAAGTGCGCCCGCGGCTACTGTGCTGACGGGTCGGACCTGCAAGATACTGTGGCATAACGGGGGTGAGTTGCCAACTCGTGAGTAGTAAGTAACATCTAATAAGGCTATCGTAAGCATGCACGCCAATGCGTCACAACCCACGTATCTCAAAATGATACTATGTACTAGCATGAATGCAACATGAATGCATAATTAAACATGAAACCTGCACAAGTCTGGTATGAGAAATTCTTTATTCTTATCTTAGAAAAACCTCTGTGTAATAAACTGAAGTATCATCAATGAAATTAACAGAAAATCCGTGTCAAGCATCGACACAAAATATATATCCCGATATCTCAATGTCTCAATATCTTAATATCTCAATGTCTCAATATCTCAATCTCTCAATATCTCAATATCTTAGGCTCCGTCAGTCCGGATCGGCCCATATCATCAAATCTTATGACTACATTGGTATCCTCCGGATATGTTATTGTATATGCCCTAGGGGCCATTATTGTATCATAGTAGTTTGTATATTACTTAATGGAAGCTTGGGATATTCACAGTTGTATTAACAGTCTTGCTCTACACAGTAGTATGCTACTTGGTTTATATCTATCTTAATATGTGTATATATTTCTTTTAGCATATCGCGAATACATATTGATAGAGCCCATAGGATCTTGCTTGACTACCAGTATTGTGATGGCAGTCACACTAGTGGGGGCTGGGTAGTCTACAAGCACATACTTTTTCAGGTCCCTAGTCGTAGGATTATCGAGACAGGGTATCGATACTCCGGAGTAGACTAGTGTGTACGCTTCTCATCCCAGTTAGGGAAATGGTCTGTCCCACAGCCATTAGTACGTTGTACTGGAGATAGTATGCAGGTGCTCGTTGGGTTACGGGTACACCGAACAAGACTCGTAGGGAACTGTGTAGGGTTCCTAGGCACACTCAAGAGGTTCCACAAGGCATCAACCATGCCAAAATCAAATTTTTCTTGTGCCGAGAAACCCTACACTAGATCGATTACTAGAGGATAGGCGAAACAACAACAAGTAAACAACTTTACTAGAAACTGAAAGTGACTACAACCTTTGAAGATCCGGTCCTCCACTTCCTTAGCTCCGTGATGACGTCCCTCCGCTGCGATCATCGGATCCCAGACTCTAGCGTTGGTTTCATCGGAGAAAAGATCGGGCTAGGTCGTTGACTTCGTTACCGAAGATGATCTACGTCGAGGCGACTCAAACTCAAACTCCACCTTCACTAGTTCATGAAACTTGTGAAGATAACACACTCTACTCCATGGCAAGTGGTAGAGGATGAAGAAATAGGAAGTGGGTTCACTTTGGATTTGGATTTCTCACTTGGAATCATCACTTGGAAAACTCTAGCAATGGTTTCTTCTCTTCATGAAGAAGAAGAAGAAGAAGGAAAAAGAATAATGAATTATTTTCAAAAGGAAAATCAAGTGATGGTTATCATAATGCAACCATGGGTGAGTTTAACTAGTGTAAAGACTAAACTAGGGTTTAGGTGAATGGTTAGGTTTAGGAAAGAAACAAAGTGCTCAAAGCTTCATGAAGCTTCAAGAAAAAATCAAAGAAGCCACCATTTTATTTCTTGCCCAAAAAGAATAAATAAATAAATGAATAAATAAATTAAAACCCTAACCATTTACCCAAACATGGTTCAATGCATACACACACCCAAGTTTGCATGTATCATCAAACATGATACAAACTAGTGCACAAAACTATATCATATATACAATGTGCACATCAAGTGAGAAAATCCATCTTAAGTGAACAAATACTAGTTAATGTAAAATAATATATCAAATATATAATTATACATCAAATCATTAAATCAACACTTGGTTTAATGATCCGGTCATATCGTATATAATCGACTAATATCAAGTGTATCAATGTATCGAATCAACACTTGATCCGGTAACCCGGCTATATCATATATAACCGTCCAATGATACAAATCGCGAGAATAGAATACAGTATCACATACTGGTATTATTCTCGGTCATGCACATATCTCATATGCGCTCCTATTTCGTTTCGCTTGCGCCAGGAAACCTCTGTGTAGGACTCTAAAGACTCGTCAATACGCCTGCAGCAGGTGATGATCATATCAAACACCGACAAGCCGCAAGCGGCCTGCTAAACGTAACGGCCACCCGGGTATTGAGCGATCAGAAGATCAACGAGTAAGCCCGCTCACACTCCTGTGAATCCAACCAGTAACACTTACCGTACAGTCCGGTCTGTTCGTCTGATATGTCGCATATCTCGCCTAGGGGTAGCTCAACGTTAGACCCCAATAACTCGATAAGTCGTGCGATATGAGGTCTATAACAGTTCGAGAAACTACTGGTAAAACTTACCAGTAAATCTCAGCAACCCTGGCCAGGGATTTCCGGTTATAGCCAATCGAACACAGCGCAACATCAACTCCCTATACCGGGAGAGATGAATCCACTCCTATCTCTCATTGCCTCAATGTGATTCGGGACTGTACCCAAAAACCACCGTTTTGCACGCCCTCTTGGACGTGGTAAGGTGGAAATCAAAGCACAGTGGGAATCACACAAGAATTTATGACGATCTTGGGTCAACAGACTACTCTGTACCAGTGTCACCAGAGAACTGCCATCTGACGTAAGGTACAATACCATCTGGAAGTTCTCGGCGAGTCCGTCCAGTGTACCCAGTCTCCACTGAGCACCCGTATATCATCTCTGATGTCAAACACCAATGGATATGGGATCATCCATCGCCCATCTGTATGGGTCGAGAAGGTATACGCTAGTCTACTCTGGTGTATCGATGCCCCGTCTCGATACACCCACGACTAGGGACCTTGAAGGATCTACTTATGGACTACCATGTCCCCACTAGTATGATCCGCATCATAGTCCAGGTAGTCAAGTACACATCCTAAGGGCTTTACCAACATGTAACAGAGAGACAATCAGTGTACACATTAAGATAAAGAGCAACCAGATAGCATACTATCAAGTCGAGTAAGAAAGTCCTCCCTATATATGTCCAAGCATCCACTACAATATACATCCTATGTATAGTAATGGCCTCTAGGGCATACCTATAACTAACAATCTCCCACTTGCACTAGGGCCTTCTGAAAGCAGTTGTTGTAGTATCTCATACTCAAACATCCCATAAAAGTCTCTCTCTGGGAAAGGCCTTTGTGAGTGGATCCGCTGTGTTGTCCTCTGAGTCTACTCTCCTAACCTCGATCACCTTGGAGATCAACCATCTCCATGATCAGGTGATACTGTCTTAGAATATGTCTGGATCACTGATGGGACGGACGTTCCTTGGCATAAGCCACAACTCCATTGTCACACAATGGGAGGAACTAAGTTCATTTCATGAACTAATAAACACCCAGACAGCCTCTTTGGTAGCATCTTAAGTAGCGATGTATCCAGCCTTTATCGTCTAGTAAGCCACGGTATCTAGCATGGAACTCTTCCAACATACCGTCCCTTTACTAAGGGTAAAGACAATGCATGTGACTGACATTCAGTCGTCCTTATCACCCTGGAACCTTTCCAGTGATTCTCCCCAGGATCGATTGATACCATCTCAGTACAACTAGTGAGAATCCTAACATCCAATTACTTCTATCTCATAGATCAAAACTCAGGATTTAGGAGGTATCACTTTGATCCTATATGGAGAATCCTTATGATAAGAGGAGATTGACCGAGCGTAGCATAGGAAACTCCTTCCCCATCAAGAGTATGTCATCCATGTACTCTACGAGGATCACCACCATACTCCCTACTACCTTTTTGTATATACAAGGTTCATCTACCATTTTGATGAAGTCAAACTCTTTGACTACCATATCAAAACAGACGTTCCAACTCCGCGATGCCTGCTTTATCCTATAAAGCAACTTGTGCATGTTTCCGCTGCTCTCACTGTCTACGAAGCCCTCTGGCTGTGTACTTATAGACGCCCTCTTCTAAAACATCATTTAGAAAAGCTGTCATGACACCCAACCACCAGATATCGTAGTCATGGTATGTAGCCGTGGCAAGTAGGATCTGGATGGACTTAAGCATAGGCCCCAGAAAAGGTTTCATTATTAGCCACAACTGGTCTACGAAGCAAACCTTTAACAAGTCTAGTTTTGAAAGTCTCAACTTTTCCATGTACACCAAGTAATCTTCCCAAGATATACTTGTTAGTGTATATGCCCTAGAGGCCATTACTGTATCATACTAGTTTGTATATTACTTAATGGAAGCTTGGGATATTCACCTTGTATATACAATCTTGCTGAAAATAGTACTATGCTACTTGGTTTGTTTCTACTTCAATGTGTACATGTGTTTATTTTAGTATATCACCTATACACATTAGTGGAGCCCTTAGGATCTTTGCTTGATTACCAGCGTTGTGATGGCAGTCATACTAGCGGGGGCTGGGTAATCTATAAGCACATCCTTATGCAGGTCCCTAGTCGCAGGACTATCGAGACAGGGCATCGATACTCCGGAGTAGACTAGTGCATGCGCTTCTCATCCCAGAGTGGGAGATGGTCTGTCCCACAGCCGTCAGTACGTCGTACTTGAGATAGTATGCGGGTGCTCGTTAGGTTATGAGTACACTGGACAGGACTCGTCGGGAACTGATTGGTTGGTACTATACCTATCGTCAGTTATCAGTTCCCAGGTGACATGAGTACAGCTTAGTCCGCTGAGTTGACACTGTCACTTCGCCTCGAGTGTGTTCCCACTGTACTTTGATTACTACCCTACCACGGCTCAAAGGAGTCGTGCAAACAGGTAGGAGTTGGGTGCAGTCCCGAAGCACTTGGAGGCAGTGACGGTTAGACAGGATTCGTCTCTCCCGGTATTAGGGGTTGACATCACGCTGTGTCTAGGAGAGCCATTACACGAGTAGTCCCTGGCCAGGGCAAGCGAGATATACTGGTAGGCTTCCAGTGTTATCTCAGGGTGTTTTGGGCTTCACTCCGACACGACTTGTACCGCTATTAGGGGACTGACGTTTACCGCCCCCCTAGGCCCGCCATGCGATGTATCAGACGAACAGACCGGACTGTACGGAGAATGTCACATTCAGGCTCAGTAGGAGTTCAGATGGGTTTCACCTCGTCAGTCTTCTTGTCGGCATCTACCTGGGGGCCGTTACGCACAGCTAGTGCCGCTTCCGGTCTGTGGTTAAACCCACTACCAGCGTAGTGTCGAGTCTTTAGAGTCCCACACAGAAAGCTATTCACCTTTAGGCAAAAGAGTAGAGGTCGCATGGTTTTGCGACAGGTCGCATGGTTTTGCGACAGGGTTCGGTCACATCCGTGCACTTGTGCACGTACAGTGTCCGGACAGTTAACACTAGCGGGCTTTGGTTTAAGCCAGATCCTAGTGTACGTTTTGGGATTGGTTTTATCCAGTATGTATCCGTGTTCCTCGGAACGCGGATGCGGGTGTCTATGCATAGTTGACGGAGAGACAGAGGCAGAGGATTCTCATTAGGGTTGTTGACTGTTGACTGTTGACCGTTGACTTCTTGCTAAACCCTAATGAGAATATGATATATGATTAACAATAATATTAATTAAGTATTGTGGTGACATGGTTGTTGAGGGGTTGACTTTGTTGACTTGTTGACTTTGTGGACCGGTTGACTAGGTTGGACTAGTTGACCATCATGATGATAATGGCTATCATTTCATGGCAAAGACTTTTTACTTGCTTGTTCTCTTGTGCAATATGAGTGCATGAAATGATATAGCCATTTTGACTTAAACCATTTTACACAATACTTGATTACTATTTTTGTTATGATGGTTTTGGATTATGAGAGCCAAGTGAGAAAAGCCTTTCTCATTCTATCATTTTCATTCTCTCTCTTGTGTTCTTGAGCTCTCATCTTCTTCCTCTTGCTCTCCCTCTCTTTAGTCTATGGTTCACTTGTCTCATGTGTTGAGAACCAAGAACCATAGAGAAAAATCCCAACACACTCTCCTCTACTCACTCTAGTTCACAAGGTTTAGCAAACCGAGTGAACTAGTTTCTTCAAAGTTCGAAGAAGAAGCCAAAGGTAGAAGCTTTCAGGTGGATCGATCTTCGGCGCAAGGAGACGACGGGGTGAAGCCGATCCGGACAACCATCGAGGTTTGAAGACGAAGGAGTTCAAGAAAGAAAGGTATAACCCCCTAACCGAGCAGTTAACAACTCCTAGTTAGGTTGTTAGTTAGATTTTTAACAAAGATCCGGTTTTGAGTCCATGTTACCGCCTCTAGAAAAATTGTTTTTCACCAAATTCCGCATGCCCGAGAGTACCGGGAGAGGTAGCATGGACTTACAGTGGTATTAGATCCTAGTTAAACTCTATCTAACATGTTAGCAAAGTAACTAGAAGATCGATCAAAGAAAAAGTCACGAAACGAACCCGATATGTCAAGTTTCTGCCGATTTTGTTTCTGTTCAAAAATTGATAAATTTCATCTTAAAAATCGGCTCAGGCTTTTTATTGAATAACCACAAAATTTGGTCCCACGAAACGATCAAAGCGCCGCGGAAATACGGTGGGAGCACGCTCCCGCCGCGGTTCCGCGGCCGAGTTGACTCGGCCGAGGTCCAAACTTTGTGCAGTGTTTTTCTGGGGATGTTTTGGGATTTTTGAAATATGTCTTTTCCGCCCAGATTTTTCAAAACGAAAATTTTGTGTTTGGGGCCTAAAAATCCGTATTTTTGATCGAACTTCTAAAGACTTAAGCTGACGGGTTTTTATCTATGATGTGATATTTGTATTGAACGTCTGCTAATCCCTATATGTCGATTAGTGGGAGTTATACAAATCTGTGATCTGTAATGTCATTGGAATGTGTATATGAATTCATTGGATTGTCGCGGGTGAATAGCCGGGGTTGTGAGATGAGAGCTTTCTTTTCTTTCAATTCATGTAAATTTGTAAATTGATGTAATAATTATTTGTATGGCCGCACAACCGGGTCGGGGTTGTAGCCGTCATTGTATAATTTCTTTTTACTGTTTTTGCTCTTAGGATAGACCCATAGAGGGGGTGCACAAACTACCGGGTATCTCGAAATGCCGAGTGGCCTACTCACGGTCTTGAGGGAGGTTGCTCCGCTTCGGGTACTTGGCGGGTAGTTTGCCGCACCCGTAGGGGTCTTGGGTGGGGTATTGGCTATTCACCGCGACCGTGTAATCTGCTTTTCGTTACAGGCTCGTACGAATTGCGGGTTCCTAGTATATCCAATGTGTTCATCTGTGATCTGAAATGGCTATCATTGCAATATATCTATATATGATATTATTTAGGCGTTGCTTATGTTTTGCAGACGCGCTAGCCCAGCCCCCGCTCTGTCGTTAGTTAAGTAACCTAACGGGTAATGACGGGGCCCCGTGGCGAATGCGAATGGCATAAGCGTACGTCATATTTTGGTTGTTTTCTGCAATGGTAGGATTAAATGATGGGACACATTAAAAGAACTAATGCAAGAATATCACGCATTAAAAGAACTAATGCAAGAAAAATAAACCAAGTAAAAGTCGTTGGAACACTTTCGAAAAACCACTCGGTTCTTTTCAAAACCAACTTTTAAATGCGGAGTTTGAGCCACTCCTTTTAAAAGCTATCTTGTTCCATCGATTATATCAAGTTCACTACGTTCACGGTTTTGCCAAAACCATTCGTAGCCCTCCGTTGTTTCACATGAATAGTCAATAGTATTCAAGCTATGTATGTTGGCCAAAGTCAAGGCATAGTGATTGGTACCTATTGGGTATTCATGTGTAGCATAGATAGATGCGTTGGTTTGGGACAGTCGTACTGCCATTTTGGCCAAAGTCAAGAGTAGGTACGGGTGGATCCAAATTAACCTGGAGAATGACGGGTAGAACTTGACATGCGACTTATGATATTTTGGCCAAAGTCAAGGTCATAAGAGCATGGGGCAAAAATCCACATCGGGAGTTTCATAAGTACTGAAACTTGCTAGCGCTGCATACCATTTGGAGTGTGATGATTCTGGTAGGATTCCTTCAGTTTTGTCACGCGATGATATTTGGATCCCGATCCTACTGTGAGTATATGCTACTCCTCGGGAAATTTCTCACTTAACGATCAATGCTATAAACCAAGTAGGTGTCTAGAAAGGTGTTAGCGGGGCTACGCCCATCGGGAAAAGAGGTTATTTAATTAAGGAACTTCGCGAAAGCGTTGGAAAACCTCCTTCGAAGTACCGACACTGGCCTGACTGAACGGTTAAGCAAGAATTGTACGATGAGATTGATCCTGATTAATTCTTCCTTTTTGGTTTGAGGAGGGATTCGAGAAACAGTGGGAGCCATCCTGTTTTGACAAATTAAAAACCATTCTAAACTTGCAAGAGCATCATGCTTAGTGTTTCTTCTCTCTCTCCTAATTGCAGCGACCAATCGACATGACTGGACTTAAGTTACTTCTAGATAAAAACATACTGACAGGGCCAAACTACAAAGATTGGTTCAGGAATGTCAAGATGGCAATCACTTACGACAAGCTGGGGTATCTTCTTACCACCAAAGCTCCCCCTGTCCCAGGTCCCACCTCCAGCATCACGGATAAGGAAATCCTTAAGATTTGGGAGATCGATTGCGCGAAGGCCAAATGCCTCGAGCTTGCCTTTATGGACAACGAACATCAGAGGAGGCACAAGAATATGGACCTCGAATCCATATTTCTCCATACAAAAGAACTGTATGGAGAGCAGTCTCGTATCGAAAGATACGAAGTGTCGAAGAAGTTATTTTCGGCAAGGTTGGCCGTCGGATCATCGGTAGCGGAACACGTGTTTAAGATGATTGGCTACATAGAAGAGCTCACAGACCTTAGGACCACGTTGGAGAATGAGCTCTATACGGACTTGATTCTCCAGTCCCTTCCTTCCACTTATGCCCAGTTTATCCTGAACTTCAACTTACAAGAAAAGGAAGTTGAACTTTCCGAACTCCTCAACATGCTGAGGAGCGCAGAGGGCACCCTACAAAAAGGTAGGGAAACATCCACTTTGTTTGTAGGAGGATCTTCCTCTTCTAGGTCCAAGGCGAAAGCCAAGGGAAAGAAGAAGAAAGCCCCCGCCAAACCAAGGGACGGTGTTAGTAAAGTGGATACGAAGGGAAAGGCAAAAGCAACAATGAAAGTGGGAAAGCTTGATAAGGAAGAATGCTTCTATTGTCATAAGAAGGGACACTGGAAAAATGATTGCAGGGCTTGGAAGGCCAGAACACAGGATCTGAAGCAGGTTGCGGCTTCAGCTTCAGGTGTGTATGTTATTGAAAACCGTCTTTCAATAAACTCTACTTCCTGGGTATTGGATACCGGATCAGGATCTCATATCTGTAATTCTTTGCAGGCGTTGAGAAACCGTAGGGTTTTGAAGGCAGGTGACATGACCCTCAAAGTTGCAAACGGAGCTAGCATGGATGCTAAGGCCGTGGGGGACTATCACCTGGGGTTGTCAGATGGACACGTTTTGGTTTTGCGTAATTGCTATTTTGTACCCAACGCAACTTGTAATATCATTTCTGTATCTTTGACTTCTAAAGAAAGTTATGAATTTGCGTTTGTAAGTAATGTTGTAAACATTCACCTTAATCAAGTTCTGATTGGGTCAGGTACATTAAGCAATGGTATATACGTATTAAACCAACCACAGATTTTCAATGTCCAGAATACACACAAAAGAAAGTCTCCGAAAATCAATCAAACTTTCTTATGGCATTGTAGACTGGATCACATCAATGAGAGAAGGTTAACGAAGTTACATACAGAAGGATATTTGAATCCGTTCGAATATCAATCGTATGCCACTTGTCAACCCTGTCTCAAAGGAAAGATGACAAAGACTCCGTTTACTGGACACGGAGTAAGGGCGAGCGAGCTCTTGAGACTCGTACATAGCGATGTGTGCGGTCCAATGTCTACACATGCGCGAAGCGGTTATTCTTACTTCATTACTTTTACGGATGACTTTTCAAGGTACGGTTATGTCTTCTTAATGAAACATAAGTCCGAAACCTTTGGAAAATTCCAGGAATATAAGAATGAAGTAGAAAAACAAACCGGCAAAAGTATCAAGATTCTAAGATCGGATCGAGGTGGAGAATACTTAAGTGCCGAGTTCCTTGACTATTTAAAAGAGAACGGAATTCTCTCTCAGCTTACTCCTCCATACACTCCGCAACATAACGGTGTATCGGAGAGACGGAACCGAACCCTATTGGATATGATACGTTCCATGATGAGTAACGCTGAGTTACCGCGATCATTCTGGGGGTATGCGCTAGAATCAGCTGCATACCTTTTGAACCGAGTTCCCACTAAGACTGTGCCTACTACACCTTATGAGATGTGGTGCAGGAAGAGACCCTATCTTAATCACATTAAGACATGGGGAAGTCCAGATTTTGTCAAAAAGCAGCGTGCGGACAAGCTCAAGGCACGCTCAGTACAGTGCAAGTTCGTGGGATATCCAAAGAACTCCAAGGGATATTTCTTCTATTGCGAAGAGGAACAAAAGGTTTTTGTTTCTCGTCATGCCCACTTTCTAGAACACCAGTTCTTAGAAAAGGAAATTAGTGGGAGCACAGTAGAACTGGAAGAAATTCCAGAACCACGAGCTATTACTGAAAGCTTAGTGGAACCAGAGGGTTCAAAAGAACAGGACATTCCTACGCCGCTCCGCAAGAGTAGTAGGCAGTCTCATCCGCCCGAGAGATACTACGGTTTTCTCATAGACGGGGATAGAGAGGATTGCATCATAGATTATGATGAGCCTACTAGCTTCCAGCAGGCCTTTCAGAGCGTTGACTCAGTAAAATGGCTAGATGCAATGCGGACCGAAATGGAGTCCATGTACACCAACAAAGTATGGACGTTGGACATTGCTCCAGACGGGGTAAAACCCGTAGGATGCAAGTGGATCTTCAAAAGGAAGATTGGTGTAGATGGACAGGTTGAGACCTATAAAGCTAGACTTGTTGCAAAGGGTTTTCGTCAAAGACTTGGCTTGGACTATGACGAAACCTTTTCTCCAGTGGCTATGCTGAAATCCATTCGGATCCTTCTTGCCATTGCTGCCTTCCATGATTATGAGATCTGGCAAATGGACGTAAAGACCGCTTTTCTAAATGGAAATTTAGAGGAATGTGTCTATATGGACCAGCCAGAGGATTTCATTCAGAGTGGGAGCAGCGGAAAGGTGTGCAAGTTGCTTAAGTCCATCTATGGACTAAAGTAGGCATCGCGGAGTTGGAACATCTGTTTTAATGAGACGGTCAAGGAATTTGGCTTTATCAAAAATCCATATGAACCATGCATCTATAGTAGATTTGTAGCGAGAACTGTAGTATTCCTCGTTTTATACGTGGATGACATTCTCTTAATAGGAAATGACATTCCTATGCTACAATCTGTCAAGGGGTTCTTGTCACACAGGTTCTCCATGAAAGATCTGGGTGATGCCTCATACATCCTGGGGATCCGGATCCATCGTGATAGATCCAAGAGGATATTAGGACTTTCACAGTCCTGGTACATCGACACCATACTGAAAAGATTCAGTATGGAAGATTCCAAGCGCGGTAACCTACCGGCTTGTCACGGGATCACCCTCTCTAAAGAGATGTCTCCCAAGACTGATTTGGAGAGGGATCGCATGTCTATTATACCCTACGCTTCTGCGGTAGGCTCTATAATGTATGCGATGTTGTGTACCAGACCGGATGTAGCTTATGCACTGAGTGTAGTAAGCCGGTATCAGTCAAACCTTGGGGAGAAACACTGGATAGCGGTAAAGAACATTCTCAAGTACCTGAGGAGGACTAAGGAGATGTTCTTGGTGTATGGCGGAAAAGACCTCCAGATCGAGGCCTTTGCTGACTCCAGCTTCCAGAGTGACAAGGATGATTCTAACTCCATGTCGGGTTTTGTCTTTACCCTCAATGGAGGGGCGGTGTGTTGGAAGAGTTCCAAACAGGATACCGTTGCAGACTCGACGATGGAAGCGGAATACATCGCTGCATCTGATGCCGCAAAAGAAGCTGTCTGGATGAGGAAGTTCTTGAAAGAACTTCAGGTGGTTCTGTCCATTGTTGATCCAATACCTCTGTATTGCGACAACAACGGGGCTATAGCTTTAGCGAAGGAACCCAGGTCCCATCAGAGATCCAGACACATCTTGAGGCGGTATCACCTGATTAGGGAGATCGTGGATCGCCAAGAGATCGAGGTTCGGAGGGTTTCTTCAGAAGATAACACTGCAGATCCATTCACCAAGGCCTTGCCCCAGACTCAGTTCGAGCGGCTGATCGAGATGATAGGTCTTCGATACGCCAGTACATGGCCTTAGTGCAAGTGGGAGATTGTTAGTGTATATGCCCTAGAGGCCATTACTGTATCATACTAGTTTGTATATTACTTAATGGAAGCTTGGGATATTCACCTTGTATATACAATCTTGCTCAAAATAGTAGTATGCTACTTGGTTTGTTTCTACTTCAATGTGTACATGTGTTTATTTTAGTATATCACCTATACACATTAGTGGAGCCCTTAGGATCTTTGCTTGATTACCAGCGTTGTGATAGCAGTCACACTAGTGGGGGCTGGGTAATCTATAAGCACATCCTCATGCAGGTCCCTAGTCGCAGGACTATCGAGACAGGGCATCGATACTCCGGAGTAGACTAGCGCATGCGCTTCTCATCCCAGAGTGGGAGATGGCCTGTCCCATAGCCGTCAGTACGTCGTACTTGAGATAGTATGCGGGTGCTCGTTAGGTTACGAGTACACTGGACAGGACTCGTCGAGAACTGATTGGTTGGTACTATACCTATCATCAGTTATCAGTTCCCAGGTGACATGAGTACAGCTTAGTCCGCTGACTTGACACTGTTACTTCGCCTCGAGTGTGATCCCACAGTACTTTGATTACTACCCTACTACGGCTCAAAGGAGTCGTGCAAACAGGTAGGAGTTGGGTGCAGTCCCGAAGCACTTGGAGGCAGTGACGGTTAGACAGGATTCGTCTCTCCCGGTATTGGGGGTTGACATCGCGCTGTGTCTAGGAGAGCCATTACACGAGTAGTCCCTGGCCAGGGCAAGCGAGATATACTGGTAGGCTTCCAGTGTTATCTCAGGGTGTTTTGGGCTTCACTCCGACACGACTTGTACCACTATTAAGGGACTGACGTCTACCGCCCCCTAGGCCCGCCATGCGATGTATCAGACGAACAGACCGGACTGTACGGAGAATGTCACATTCAGGCTCAGTAGGAGTTCAGATGGGTTTCACCTCGTCAATATCCTTGTTGGCATCTACCTGGGGGCCGTTACGCACAGTTAGTGCTGCTTGCGGTCTGTGGTTAAACCCACTGGCAGCGTAGTGTCGAGTCTTTAGAGTCCCACACAAAAAGCTATTCGCCTTTAAGCAAAAGAGTAGAGGTCGCATGGTTTTGCGACAGGTCGCATGGTTTTGCGACAGGGTTCGGTCACATCCGTGCACTTGTGCACGTACAGTGTCCGGACAGTTAACACTAGCGGGCTTTGGTTTAAGCCAGATCCTAGTGTACGTTTTGGGATTGGTTTTATCCAGTATGTATCCGTGTTCCTCGGAACGCGGATGCGGGTGTGTATGCACAGTTGACGGAGAGACAGAAGCAGAGGATTCTCATTAGGGTTGTTGACTGTTGACCGTTGACTTCTTGCTATACTCTAATGAGAATATGATATATGATTAACAATAATATTAATTAAGTATTGTGGTGACATGGTTGTTGAGAGGTTGACTTTGTTGACTTGTTGACTTTGTTGACCGGTTGACTAGGTTGGACTAGTTGACCATCATGATGACAATGGCTATCATTTCATGGCAAAGACTTTTTACTTGCTTGTTCTCTTGTGCAATATGAGTGCATGAAATGATATAGCCATTTTGACTTAAACCATTTTACACAATACTTGATTACTATTTTTGTTATGATGGTTTTGGATTATGAGAGCCAAGTGAGAAAAGTCTTTCTCATTCTATCATTTTTATTCTCTCTCTTGTGTTCTTGAGCTCTCATCTTCTTCTTCTTGCTCTCCCTCTCTTTAGTCTATGGTTCACTTGTCTCATGTGTTGAGAACCAAGAACCATAGAGAAAAATCCCAACACACTCTCCTCTACTCACTCTAGTTCACAAGGTTTAGCAAACCGAGTGAACTAGTTTCTTCAAAGTTCGAAGAAGAAGCAAAAGGTAGAAGCTTTCAGGTGGATCGATCTTCGGCGCAAGGAGACGACGGGGTAAAGCCGATCCGGACAACCATCGAGGTTTGAAGACGAAGGAGTTCAAGAAAGAAAGGTATAACCCCCTAACCGAGTAGTTAACAACTCCTAGTTAGGTTGTTAGTTATATGTTTAACAAAGATCCGGTTTTGAGTCCATGTTACCGCCTCTAGAAAAATTGTTTTTCACCAAATTCCGCATGCCCGAAAGTACCGGGAGAGGTAGTATGAACTTACAATACTTGCTCCTGATGGGGATTTAACCCTTCAGATAAAGCAACCAAAGTCCATACTTTGTTGGTGTATAAGGATTCCATCTCAGATCGATAAGCATCCAGCCATTCTTACAGAGACCCTACTCTCGATGGCCAGCTCGAAACTAGTTGGGTCATCATCTCATGATGCATTCCTCGCTCCCACTGTCATCGAGAAACCGAAGTATCTCTCAGGCGGATGAGGAACCCTACCAGATCGGCGGAGAGGCTGAGGTTCGTCTGGGACTATTGAATCCTTTGGTTCTGTCAAATCATCTGCTGTAGTTTGTATAGCTGGAACCTTTCTAGTTCTACATAACAGACCTTGCCATGAGCTTGTCCGGATTTTGCTTTTAGACATAGGCCGGACATCCCCAAATCTTAACAAACTTAAGATATGGGCTCTTCTCTTTCCATATCACATATGAAGTGGTAGGCATCTGATTTGATTGAAACCCTATTCAATAGGTATATAGTTTCTCAAGTGCATGACTCCCAAAAAGAAAATAGGTAACTCAGTAGTACTCATCATAGAGCACACCTTATCATATAGGGTGTGATTGCTCCACCCCGATACACCGTCGTGCTGTGGTGTATATGGAGGAGTAATGCTGAGAGAGAATCTCATTCTCCTTTACATTATGCCAGGATTTCCGTGCTCAAGTATTCTCCTCCCTGATCACATCAAAGGACATAATACTTATACCCGTTTTGGTTCTCTACTTCAAACTTATATTCTGTGAATATCTCAAAAGCTTCGGACTTATGTTTCAACAGGAACATATGTCTGAATCTTGAGAGATCATCAAAGAATGTAATGAAGTACAAAGAACCGGTCTTGGTATGTGTAGATAGGGGACCTCCATACATCAACATGTATTATCCCAAAAGTTCACTAACTCTTTCTCTGTTTCCATTAAATAGAGCTATGGTCATCTTATCTTTGTGACATGACTGGCAAGTTTCACAAGATGTAAATTCAAACAGATTTAAATATGCATCTATGTGCAACTTAGCTAGTCGGGCCGCATTGATATGACCTAGTCTACAATACCTCAAGAAGGATCCGTTCATTTCTGAACTCTTCCTCTCTTGTGTGTGTTCTGTACATTAAGAACTGTAGTTTGATTTAGAACATCAATGCTTTTAGATAACGTGCCTGAACCGATCAACTTTTGATATAGGAAATGTTCAAAACATTTTCCATCAATACAAAATTATATCATTTCTTTACTAATAAAGAGACTGATATGATTTTGCATATCAGGTTCGGTATCTAATAGCATTTGTTCAGAATCAATGTATTTGTAATACAGGGTGACAGTGACCAACAGACTTGGCTGCAACACTTGCACCGTTTTCTGTCTCATGAAACATATCACCCGCTCTCAGTTCTCTACCTGTCTGCAGCCCATGTAACAGATTACATATGCGGGATTCTGATCTGGTATCATATACCCAGGACGTAAAGGATACTGAGAAACAGTTCTCTGTAATGAACACACCCGAAGATGATGCATCAGTATGCACTTTCTTCGTTAGGGCGGCACGGGAATTCTGGTAATACCCAATTTCCTGCTCTGTCTTATAACAATTATAAGTTGGAGCGGGACCAACGTTCTCCAGCTCAGTATAACAAGCGGGTTCGGTCAATACATCCGTATTATTATCTTGATTAAGGAATGATATGGTCGCTACCTAGAGAGAGAGAGAAGAAAACACTCAGCGTGCGCTCTTGCAAGAATAGATTGGTTATTATTTTATCTAATCAGGATGGCTCCCACTGTTTTTATCAAATCTTCCTTCAAACCCTAAAAGGAAAGACTAGCCGGGATTAATTACACGCTACAAGTTGGCCAATCTTTCAGCCAGGCTAGTGTCGGTACTTTGAGGGAGGTCCCCCGTGCTATCGCACGAACCTAATTAATGTAAACCTAGTTTTCCCAGAGGCGTAACCCCATTGACACCTTTCTAGACACCTACATGATCGGCTAATTGTAATGTGTAAAACTCTCCGAGGAGTAACTCTTACTCGCAGTGGGTATCGGGATCCAACTATCTCATAGAAGGTATGCAATCTCATTGCAAATTTCAACACTTAAAATTCGCAATAATTTTGCCCCTAACGTCCTATGACCTTGACAAAGGCCAACAAACTATAGGATGGTAGTCAAGTTCAACCCGTCATTTCTTGATTGAATTAAACCCACCCGCACGACCCTTGACAAAGGCCAACAAGGTCGTACGACTAGCCTAACCCAATCTGCATCATATGCTTAAGCAGATAAATATTAGTTAGCTACCGCAAACTACGCCTTGACAAAGGCCAATAAACGCAGAACGAATACTAACTACTACTTATCTGAAATGACGGAGGGCTACGACAGGTTTTTCTGAAAACCTATTTCGTAATGAACTTGATATCGTTGTAGAATCAAATGATTTTGAAATAGAGTGTTTTTTAGGCTTTTCTAGTTTTGCTAAAGGGGTCACTCCCGGTGAAGGGATCGTCGGCCCTTTCCTCGTCGAATGAGGAGCGGGATATATCATATATATCACTGTGCAAAGCAAGAACTATAGAAGCAATCAAAAGACAAACCGAGGGGTATAGCTTCTGCCAGTTATTGCAAAAGGGGTCACTCCCGGTGAAGGGATCGTCGGCCCTTTCCTCATCGAATAAGGTGCAGGATGTTCTACAAGGAACACCGCGATGCAAAGCAAGAACTGTAGCTACCTGTTTTTGAAAATTCGATTCCACAACATCTTTAGGTTTCTTTTATTTCATTAATCTCATTAATGAAGTCCCATCATTTAAGTTACCTAAACATCACTGATAAATACAACGTACACTTATGCCATCCGCATTAGTCTCGATGTCCACTCGTACACCGTTAGGTTAGGTAACTAACGGCAGAGCGGGGCAGGGCTAGCGCGGGTGTAAAACATAAGTAACATCTATATAATATATCATATATACTATATACAGTATCTATCACAACATATCAAATGATCACATCATAGATATCGCAGCAGAAGAATCATATGAAACATTGGATATACTAGGACGTCCGTGTTTTCAATACGAGCCAGTATAAAACACGGATTCCACGGTCGCGATGAATAGCCAAACCCACACCCCTAGACCCCTACGAGAGCGGCAAGCAACCCTACCAATTCTAGAGTTAGGAGACCCGGACTCGACTCCTCGAGTTGGTCTCCCACTGGACTCCAGAACCCGGTTGCTTGTGCCCTCCTCCTTGGGTCTATCCTAGTGCGGAAAAGTAAATAATATACAAAATGTGACATCTTCCGCAACCTGGAAGTGCCCCAATAAAAGAATATTACATATAAGTTTTTACATGAATGAAAATGAAAAACACTCATCTCACATAAAAAAACCCCGGCTATTCAAACACGACGATCCAATATAACATATCCAGCAACACATAACATCACATGTCATCAACGTAAGTAAATATGCCCATCCCAATTGTCGTTGACATATAGCAACGAAACCGGCGATATCACATATTGCACTTACGGTCACAGAAAAGAAAGTGTTAAACAACAATAGTTGGAATCCGCAAACTCTTTAGACATCGCATGTCTAACCAAATGAATTCTTTAGACATCGCATGCCTAACTATTATAAACCCCGTATTTTAGTCACTTTATCGAAAACTCTTTTCAATATCAAATCGGGCAATTCAACAGGATTCCCGACATGCTGATCGAATGCTCGTCGCAAACTTTAGTAGACGGCCGCACCCCCGATACCGTTGACGAAGTGCACTAAGGCGGAACACCGCTGCCACGAGCACCCGAACGGATGCTTTTGGCTACGGGGTTCTCCTACAGTCACTTGGTCGGGGCTATGGGGTGTAGCTGTCTATTAAGTTTACCCGGCGAGTATCCGCGTACGCTAAGTGATTGCGACGGACTTTTGATCGCATCAAAATTCCGTGGCAACCAATCAAGTGAGACTAAAGTGCTATGTTTATAACATTCATATTAGTTATCTCATAACTGCTTGTGAATTCCAAATATTGTATCACATTCCAGATAAATAGATAATGCTAAACTTTTCGATCGAACAATCAAACACCCAAGTTTTTCCGAAACAGTTCAACACATGAAATAAGTTTAAAAACATTCACTTCATGCCTCAGTTGTTAGTTATATGTATGCCCTAGAGGCCATTACTGTACATTGGATGTATATTGTAGTGGATGTGGGATATATATAGGGAGGACTTTCTTGCTCGACATGATAGTATGCTATCTGGTTACTCTTTTATTTAACGTGTACATTGATTGTCTCTCTGTTACATATTGGTAAAGCCCTTAGGATGAGTACTTGACTACCTGGACTATGATGCGGATCATACTAGTGGGGACATGGTAGTCCATAAGTACATCCTTCAAGGTCCCTAGTCTTGGGTGTATCGAGACGGGGCATCGATATACCAGAGTAGTCGAGCGTATACCTTCTCGACCCATACAGATGGGCGATGGATGATCCCATATCCATTGGTGTTTGACATCAGAGATGATATATGGGTGCTCAGTGGAGACTGGGTACACTGGACGGACTCGCCGAGAACTCCCAGATGGTATTATACCTTACGTCAGATGGCAGTTCTCTTGTGACACTGGTACAGAGTAGTCTGTTGACCCGAGATCGTCATAGAGTCTTATGTGGTTCCCACTGTGCTTTGATTTCCACCATACCACGTCCAAGAGGGCGTGCAAAACGGTGGTTTTTGGGTACAGTCCCGAATCACATGGAGGCAATTAGCGATAGGAGGGGATTCGTCTCTCCCGGTTTAGGGAGTTGATGTTGCGCTGTGTTCGATTGGCTAAAACCGGAAATCCCTGGCCATGGTTGCTGAGATTTACTGGTAAGTGTTACCAGTAGTTTCTCGAACTGTTATAGACCTCATATCGACACGACTTATCGAGCTATTGGGGTCTGACGTTTACCACCCCTAGGCGAGATATGCGACATATCAGACGACGAGACCGGACTGTACGGTAAGTGTTACTGGTTGGATTCACAGGAGTGTGAGCGGGCTTGCTCATCGATCTTCTGATCGCTCAATACCCGGGTGGCCGTTACGTTTAGCAGACCGCTTGCGGCTTGTGGGTGATTGATATGATCATCATCTGCTGCCGGCGTATTGACGAGTCTTTAGAGTCCTACACAGAGGTTTCCTGGCTCAAGCGAAACGAAATAGGAGCGCATATGAGATATGTGCGGGACCGAGAATAATGTGTGTATGTGATACCGTATTTCATTCTCGCGATGAATGTGTCGAATGGTTATATGCGATATAACCTAGTTATCAAATCAAGGATTGATTCGATAAATCGATACATTGTATATTAGTCGGTCATATGCGATATGACCGGATCGTTAAATCAAGTGTTGATTTAATGATTTAATGTATAATTATATATTTGATATATTACTTTACATTAACTAGTATATGTTCACTTTAAATGGATTTTCTCACTTGATGTACACAAGTTGTATATGTGATATACTTTTGTGCACAAGATTGTATCATGTTTGATGATACATGAGTGTTAGTGTGTATGTTTAGATTAAACCATGGTTATGTGATGGTTAGGGTTTTGATTTTATTTACTTATTCATTTATTTATTTATTTATTCTATTTTGGCAAAAGGTAAAATGGTGGCTTGATTTGTTTTCAAGTTGAAGCTTCATGAAGCTTTGACTATGTGACCATTTTGTCTTCATGCTTAACCCTAACCATTCCATCTAACCATGATTTATTCTCTACACTTGACCATGGTTGCCATATGATAAGTATTGTTTTTATTTTCTATTTGAAAAGAACTTATCATAATATTATCTCCTTCTTCTTCTTCTTCTTCAAGAAGAAACCTTGCTCCATCAATGGCAACTTGAGCAAATGAGTGAGAAATCCAATTCTAAAGTGAACCCACCTCCAATTTCTTCATCCTCTACCTCTTGCCAAGTAGTATAGGGTGTTTTCTTCACAAGTTTCATGACTTGGTGAAGTGGGAGCTTGATCTTGTGATGCCTCGACGTAGATCATCTTCGGCACGAAGCCGACGACCTTGCCCGCCCATTTCTCTGATGAAGCCGACGCTAGAGACCGAGATTCGATTTGGACAGCGAGGAGACTTCATTGCGGAGCTATGGAGGTGGAGGACCGGATCTACAAAGGTTGTATTTCCGTTCTTGTAGTTAAGTTGTTAACTAGTTGCATGTGTTAGCCTAAAATTCTAGTTAACGATCTAGTCTAGGGTTTCTCGGCACCGTAAAATTTAAAATTGGCATGGTTGATGCCTTGTGAGACCTCATTAGTGTGCCTAGGAACCCTACAGTGGTATCAGAGCCTAGCCAGAGCCTTAGGCGATGCGTAGACGGAGTTAGAAGTCCGATCGAACCGAAACCCTAATATCAAAATGCTCTCTGGAAATTTTCTGAAAATTTGGATTTTTGTGAATTAAAAATACCTGAAAAATACAGCAGGAAATTATAAGAATTGTGGTGAAAAACGAACCCCTAAACCCTTAATTTCACCGCGGAACCGCGGCAATAGGCTGCTTGGGCCACGGTTCCGCGGCCGTACAGGGGGTTTGTGCTATAATGTTTTCACCATAATTCCTAGTTCTGTGATTTATATTTTATGGGTATTTTTATTTTGACTCAACAGTTGAGTGTTCTGGGGTTGTATTGGGAACTCGATGAATCGATCGGATTATTTAACTTTGTCTATGTGGCTTTCCGGGTAATTTTAGAATGTCTTAAAAAGTTCGACCGGATATAAATACCCACCTTTTCCCCTGTCGGGAAATTTCCAAGTGTTGGATCTTTCCATGGTTTAATGACGTTCTAAGTAGTGCAAGTAACGCGATGGACCCTCTGGAAGACAACAAACCTTAACTCGATTATGTGACCGTCTTGAACTGCCATTTGAACCTTAAGGTTTGGGGCAGTACGGCGTGCCACATGTGAGGCGTTGGCTTGACCCTTCTACGGCTGGACCGTTAGTACTGAGGCATGAACTGAATGTTTTTAGACTTGTTTCATGTGTTGATCTGTATCGGGAAAACTTGGGTGTTCGAATGTTCGATCGGAAAGTTTAATATTTTCTGTTTATCCGGAATGTGATACAATAATTGGAATTCACAAACAGTTATGAGATAACTGAATGAATGTTATAAACATAGCAGTTTAGTCTCACTTGATCGGTTGCCACGGAATTTTGATGTGATCAAAAGTCCGTCGCAATCACGTAGCGTGCGCGGATACTCGCCGGATAAACTTAAAAGACAGCTACACCCCTTAGCCCTGACCAAGTGACTGTAGGAGAACCCCGTCGCCGAAAGCATCCGTTCGGGTGCTCGCGGTAGCGGTGTTCCGCCTTGGTGCACTTCGTCGACGGCGTCGGGGGTGCGGCCGTCTACTAAAGTTTGCGACGAGTATTCGATCAGGATGTCGGGAATCTTGTTGAATTCGACTTGATATTGAAAAGAGTTTTCGATTTTGAGACTAAAATGCGGGGTTTATAATTGTTAGGCATGCGATGTCTAAGGAATTCATTTGATTAGGCATGCGATGTCTATGTAGGTTGCGGATTCCAACTGTTGTAGTTTTACAGTTTCTTTTCTGTGACCGTAAGTGTAATATGTGATATCGCCGGTTTCGTTGCTATATGCCAACGACAATTGGGATGCGTATATTTACTTACGTTGATGACATGTGATGTTATGTGTTGCTGGATATGTTATATTGGATCGTCGTGTTTGAATAGTCGGGTTTTTTTTTTGTGAGATGAGTGTTTTCATTTTCATTCATGTAAAAACTTGTATGTAATATTCTTTTATTGGGGCACTTCCAGGTTGCGGAAGATGTCACCTTTTGTATATTATTTACTTTTCCGCACTAGGATAGACCCAAGGAGGGGAGCACAAGTAACCGGGTTCTGGAGTCCAGTGGGAGACCAACTCGAGGAGTCGAGTCCGGGTCATCTAACTCTAGAATTGGTAGGGTTGCTTGCCGCTCTCGTAGGGGTCTAGGGGTGTGGGTTTGGCTATTCATCGCGACCGTGGAATCCGTGTTTTATACTGGCTCGTATTGAAAACACGGACGTCCTAGTATATCCAATATTTCATATGTTTCTTCTGCTGCGATATCTGTGATGTGATCATGTGATGTTCTGTGATAGATACTGTATATAGTATATATGATATATTATATAGACGTTACTTATGTTTTACACCCGCGCTAGCCCTGCCCTGCTCTGCCGTTAGTTACCTAACCTAACGGTGCACGAGGGGACATCGAGGCGAATGCGGATGGCATAAGTGTACGTCGTATTTATCTGTGATCTTTAGGTACTTAAATGATGGGACTTCATTAATGTGATTAATGAAAATAAAAGAAACCTAAAGATGTTGTAGAATCGAATTTTAAAATAAAAAGGGCAGTTACAGTTCTTGCTTTGCACAGCGGTATATATGATATATCCTGCACCTTATTCGATAAGGAAAGGACCGAGATCCCTTCACCGGGAGTGACTCCTTTAGCAATAACTGGCAGAAGCTACACACTCGGTTTGTCTTTTGATTGCTTTTTAGAGTTTTTGCTTTGCACAGTGATATATATGATATATCCCGCACCTCATTCGACGATGAAAGGGCCGACAATCCCTTCACCGGGAGTGACCCCTTTAGCAAAACTAGAAAAGCCTAAAAAACACTCTATTTTAAAATCATTTGATTCTACAACGATATCAAGTTCATTACGCAATAGGTTTTCAGAAAAACCTGTCGTAGCCCTCCGTCATTTCAGATAAGTCCTGTTTGGTATTCGTGCTGCATTTGTTGACCTTGTCAAGACGCAGTGTGCGGTAGATAACCAGTATTTATCTGCTTATGTATATGATGCAGATTGGGTTAGGGTAGTCGTGCGGCCTTGTTGACCTTGTCAAGGGTCGTTCGGGTGGGTCTGATTCAATCAAGAAATGACGGGTTGAACTTGACTTGCGATCTATGGTTTGTTGACCTTGTCAAGGTCATAGATCGTTCGGGGCAAAATATTATCGGAAATTTCAAGTGTTGAAATTTGCAATGAGATTGCATACCTTCTATGAAATAGTTAGATCCCGATATCCGCTGCGAGTAAGAGTTACTCCTGGGAGAGTTTTACACATTACAATTAGCCGATCAAGTAGGTGTCTAGAAAGGTGTCAACGGGGTTACACCTCTGGGAAAACGAGGTTTACATTAATTAGGTTCGTGCGAAAGCACGGGGGACCTCCCTCAAAGTACCGACACTGGCCTGGCTGAAAGATTGGCGAACTTGTAGTGTGTAATTAATCCCGGCTAGTCTTTCCTTTTTGGGTTTGAAGGAAGATTTGATAAAAACAGTGGGAGCCATCCTGATTAGATAAAATAAAAACCAATCTGAATTTGCAAGAGCGCACGCTGAGTGTTTTCTTCTCTCTCTCTCCAGGTAGCGACCATATCACGCCTTAATCAAGATAATAAAACGAATGAGTTGACCGAACCCGCTTGTTATACTGAGCTGGGGAACGTTGGTCCCGCTCCAACTTATAATTGTTATAAGACAGAGCAGGAAATTGGGGAATACCAGAATTCCCGTGCCGCCCAAACGAAGAGAGTGCATGATGATGCATCATCTTCGGGTGTGTTCATTATACAGAACTGTTTCTCAGTATCCTCCGCATCCTTGGTATATGATACCAGATCAGGATCCCAGATATGTAATCTGTTACATAGGAGTACAGAAAGGTAGAAAACTGAGAACGGGTGATAAGTTTCATGAGGCAGAAAACGGGGCAAGTGTTGCAGCAAAGTCTGTTGGTCACTGTCACCCTGTATTACCAATACATTGATTCTGAATGAATGTTATTAGATACCGAACCTGATATACAAAATCATATCAGTCTCTTTATAAGTAAAGAAATGATAAAAATTTTTATTGTTGGATAATGTTTTGAACATTTCCTATATCAAAAGTTGATCGGTTCAGGCACGTTATCTAAAAGCATTGCTGTTCTAAATCAAACTACAGTTCTTTAGTATACGGAACACACACACAAGAGGAAGAGTTCAGAGATGAACGAATCCTTCTTGAGGTATTGTAGATTAGGTCATATCAATGCGACCAGACTAGCTAAGTTGCACAAAGATGCATATTTAAATCTGTTTGAATTTACATCTTGTGAAACTTACCAGTCATGTCACAGAGATAAAATGACCATAGCTCTGTTTACTGGAAATAGAGAAAGAGTTATTGAACTCTTGGGACGATACATGATGATGTATGTAGGTCCCCTGTCTACACATGCCAAGACCGGTTCTTTGTACTTCATTACATTCTCTGATGATCTCTTTAGATTCAGACATATGTTCCTGTTGAAATATATATCAGAACCTTTTGAGATATTCACAGAATATAAGTTAGAAGTAGAGAACCAATACGGGTATAAGTATTATGTCCTTTGATGTGATCAAGGAGGAGAATACTTGAGCACGGAAATCCTGGTCTATTCTAAAGAAGAATGAGATTCTCTCTCAGCATTACTCCTCCGTAAACACCATAGCACGATGGTATATCGGAGCGGAGAAGATACACCCTATTTAATATGGTGTGCTCTATGATGAGTACTACTGAGTTACCTATTTCCTTTTGGGAGTGATGCGCTTGAGAAGCTGCATACCTATTGAAACTGGTTCAAATCAAATCAGATGCCTACCATTTCATATGAGATATGGTATGGGAAGAGCCCATGTCTTAAGCTAGTTAAGATTTGGGGTTGTCCAGCCTATGTCTAAAAGCAAAATCTGGACAAGCTCGAGGCAAGGTCAGTTATGTAGAACTGGAAAGGTTCCAGCTATGCAAACTACAACAGATGATTTGGTACAACCAAAGGATTCAGTAGATACCAACGAACCTCAGCCTCTCCGCCGATCTAGTAGGGTTCCTCACCCACCTGAGAGTTACTTCGGTTTCTCTATGACAGTGGGAGCGAGGATTGCATCATGAGATGATGACCCAACTAGTTTTGAGCTGGCCATCAGGATTAAGACTCTGTAAGAATGGCTGGATGCTTAGTGATCTGAGATGGAATCCATCTACACCAACAAAGTATGGACTTTGGTTGCTATATCTGAAGGGTTAAATCCCCATCAGGAGGAAGTATATCTTGAGAAGATTACTTGGTGTACATGGAAAAGTTGAGACTTTCAAAGCTAGACTTGTTAAAGGTTTGCATCATTGACCAGGTATGGATTGTGTTGAAACCTTTTCTAAGTATCTATGCTTAAGTCCATCCAGATCCTACTTGCCACGGCTACATACCATGACTACGATATCTGGTGGTTGGGTGTCATGACTGCTTTTCTAAATGCTATTTTAGAAGAGAGCGTCTATAAGTGCACAGCCAGAGGGCCTCGTAGACAGTGGGAGCAGCGAAAACATGTGCAAGATGCTTTATAGGATAAAGCAGGCATCGCGGAGTTGGAACATATGTTTTGATGAATTAGTCAAAGAAGTTGACATCATCAAAATGGTAGATGAACCTTGTATAAACGAAAAGGTAGTAGGGAGTATGATGGTGATCCTCGTAGAGTACGTGGATGACATACTCTTGATAGGAAAGGAGTTTCCTATGCTACGCTCGGTCAATCTCCGCTTAACACAAGGATTCTCCATATAGGATCAAAGTGATACCTCATATATCCTGAGTTTTCATCTATGAGATAGATGTAATTGGATGTTAGGATACTCACTAGATGTAGTGAGGTGGTATCAATCGATCCTGAGGAGAATCACTGGAAGGGTTCCAGGGTGATAAAGACGACTGAATGTTAGTCACAGGCATTGTCTTTACCCTCAGTAAAGGGACGGTATGTTGGAAGAGTTCCAAGCTAGATGCCGTGGCATACTAGACGATAAAGGCTGGATACATCGCTACTTAAGATGCTACCAAAGAGGAAGTCTGGGTGTATATTAGTTCATGAGATGAACTTTGTTCCTCCCATTGTGTGACAATGGAGTTGTGGCTTATGCCAAGGAACGCCGGTCCCATCAGTGATCCAGACATATTCTAAGGCAGTGTCACCTGATCATGGAGATGGTTGATCTCCAGGGTGATCGAGGTTAGGAGAGCAGACTCAGAGGACAACACGGCGGATCCACTCACAAAGGCCTTTTCCCAGAGAGAGACTTTTATGGGATGGTTGAGTATGAGATACTGCAACCACTGGTATCAGATGGCCCTAGTGCAAGTGGGAGATTGTTAGTTATATGTATGCCCTAGAGGCCATTACTGTACATTGGATGTATATTGTAGTGGATGCTGGGACATATATAGGGAGGACTTTCTTGCTCGACATGATAGTATGCTATCTGGTTACTCTTTTCCTTAACGTGTACATTGATTGTCTCTCTGTTACATGTTGGTAAAGCCCTTAGGATGAGTACTTGACTACCTGGACTGTGATGCGGATCATACTAGTAGGGACATGGTAGTCCATAAGTACATCCTTGAAGGTCCCTAGTCGTGGGTGTATCGAGACGGGGCATCGATATACCAGAGTAGACTAGCGTATACCTTCTCGATCCATACAGATGGGCGATGGATGATCCCATATCCATTGGTGTTTGACATCAGAGATGATATATGGGTGCTCAGTGGAGACTGGGTACACTGGACGGACTCGCCGAGAACTCCCAGATGGTATTATACCTTACGTCAGATGGCAGTTCTCTGGTGACACTGGTACAGAGTAGTCTGTTGACCCGAGATCGTCATAGAGTCTTGTGTGGTTCCCACTGTGCTTTGATTTCCACCATACCACGTCCAAGAGGGCGTGCAAAACGGTGGTTTTTGGGTACAGTCCCGAATTACATGGAGGCAATAAGCGATAGGAGGGGATTCGTCTCTCCCGGTATAGGGAGTTGATGTTGTGCTGTGTTCGATTGGCTATAACCGGAAATCCCTGGCCAGGGTTACTGAGATTTACTGGTAAGTGTTACCAGTAGTTTCTCGAACTGTTATAGACCTCATACCGACACGACTTATCGAGCTATTGGGGTCTGACGTTTACCACCCCTAGGCGAGATATGCGACATATCACCCGACGAGACCGGACTGTACGGTAAGTGTTACTGGTTGGATTCACAGGAGTGTGAGCGGGCTTGCTCGTCGATCTTCTGATCGCTCAATACCCGGGTGGCCGTTACGTTTAGCAGACCTCTTGCGGCTTGTGGGTGATTGATATGATCATCATCTGCTGCCGGCGTATTGACGAGTCTTTAGAGTCCTACACGGAGGTTTCCTGGCTCAAGCGAAACGAAATAGGAGCGCATATGAGATATGTGCGGGACCGAAAATAATGCGTGTATGTGATACCGTATTTCATTCTCGTGATGAATGTGTCGAATGGTTATATGCGATATAACCTAGTTATCAAATCAAGGATTGATTCGATAAATCGATACATTGTATATTAGTCGGTCATATGCGATATGACCGGATCGTTAAATCAGGTGTTGATTTAATGATTTAATGTATAATTATATATTTGATATATTACTTTACATTAACTAGTATATGTTCACTTTAAATGGATTTTCTCACTTGATGTACACAAGTTGTATATGTGATATACTTTTGTGCACAAGATTGTATCATGTTTGATGATACATGAGTGTTAGTGTGTATGTTTAGATTAAACCATAGTTATATGATGGTTAGGGTTTTGATTTTATTTACTTATTCATTTATTTATTTATTTATTCTATTTTGGCAAAAGGTAAAATGGTGGCTTGATTTGTTTTCAAGTTGAAGCTTCATGAAGCTTTGACTATGTGACCATTTTGTCTTCATGCTTAACCCTAACCATTCCATCTAACCATGATTTATTCTCTACACTTGACCATGGTTGCCATATGATAAGTATTGTTTTTATTTTCTATTTGAAAAGAACTTATCATAATATTATCTCCTTCTTCTTCTTCTTCTTCAAGAAGAAACCTTGCTCCATCAATGGCAACTTGAGCAAATGAGTGAGAAATCCAATTCTAAAGTGAACCCACCTCCTATTTCTTCATCCTCTATCCCTTTCCAAGTAGTATAGGGTGTTTTCTTCACAAGTTTCATGACTTGGTGAAGTGGGAGCTTGATCTTGTGATGCCTCGACGTAGATCATCTTCGGCACGAAGCCGACGACCTTGCCCGCCCATTTCTCCGATGAAGCCGATGCTAGAGCCCGGGATTCGATTTAGACAGCGAGGAGACTTCATTGCGGAGCTATGGAGGTGGAGGACCGGATCTACAAAGGTTGTATTTCCTTTCTTGTAGTTAAGTTGTTAACTAGTTGCATGATTTCGCCTAAAATTCTAGTTAACGATCTAGTCTAGGGTTTCTCGGCACCGTAAAATTTAAAATTGGCATGGTTGATGCCTTGTGAGACCTCATTAGTGTGCCCAGGAACCCTACATCAGTACCAACGGTCCAGCCGTAGAAGTGTCAAGCCAACGCCTCACATGTGGCACGCCGTATTGCCCCAAACCCTAAGGTTCAAAGGGCAGTTCAAGACGGTCACATAATCGAGTTAGGGTTTGTTGTCTTCTAGAGGGACCATCGCGTTACTTGCACTACTTAGAACGTCATTAAACTACGAAACAATCCAACAATTGGAAATTTCCCGGCAGGGGAAAAAGTGGGTATTTATATCCGGTCGAACTTTTTAACATATTCTAAAATTACCCGGAAAAACACATAGACAAAGTTTGACAATCCGATCGAATCTACGAACTCTCAAAACAACCCAGAAAACTCAACTCTTGAGTAGAAGTTAAAAATTCTCAGAAAATACAGCACTAAAATATAGGAATTACTGTGCAATTTTCAAATTCTAACTTGACTGTATGGCCGCGGAACCGCCGCACGAGCCATGCTCAAGTCGCGCTTCCGCGGCGCTTTAGTGGATTCAAGCGCTCATTTTGCACAGTAACCCTTAGAAAAAACCCTGCTGATTTTTCTGCATATTTTTAATTCACAAAATTCACAGTTTTGAAAAAGTGTACAGAGAGGGTTAATGGATTAGGGTTTCGGGTTCTATCGGACTTCTAACATCGCCTACCCTTCGCCTAAGGCTCTAGCTAGGCTTTGATACCACTGTAGGGTTCCTAGGCACACTCAAGAGGTTCCACAAGGCATCAACCATGCCAAAATCAAATTTTTCTTGTGCCGAGAAACCCTAAACTAGATCGATTACTAGAGGATAGGCGAAACAACAACAAGTAAACAACTTTACTAGAAAGTGAAAGTGACTACAACCTTTGTAGATCCGGTCTTCCACTTCCTTAGCTCCGTGATGACGTCCCTCCGCTGCGATCATCGGATCCCGGACTCTAGCGTTGGTTTCATCGAAGAAAAGATCGGGCTAGGTCGTTGACTTCGATGCCGAAGATGATCTACGTCGAGGCGACTCAAACTCAAACTCCACCTTCACTAGTTCATGAAACTTGTGAAGATAACACACTCTACTGCATGGCAAGTGGTAGAGGATGAATAAATAGGAAGTGGGTTCACTTTGGATTTGGATTTCTCACTTGGAATCATCACTTGGAAAAATCTAGCAATGGTTTCTTCTCTTCATGAAGAAGAAGAAGAAGAAGGAAAAAGAATAATGAATTATTTTCAAAAGGAAAATCAAGTGATGGTTATAATAATGCAACCATGGGTGAGTTTAACTAGTGTAGAGACTAAACTAGGGTTTAGGTGAATGGTTAGGCTTAAGAAAGAAACAAAGTGGTCAAAGCTTCATGAAGCTTCAAGAAAAAAACAAAGAAGCCACCATTTTATTTCTTGCCCAAAAAGAATAAATAAATAAATGAATAAATAAATTAAAACCCTAACCATTTACCCAAACATTTTTCAATGCATACACACACCCAAGTTTGCATGTATCATCAAATATGATACAAACTAGTGCACAAAACTATATCATATATACAATGTGCACATCAAGTGAGAAAATCCATCTTAAGTGAACAAATACTAGTTAATGTAAAATAATATATCAAATATATAATTATACATCAAATCATTAATCAACACTTGATTTAATGATCCTGTAACGTGTTGAAAATCGTTTCGGTGAAATTTCGAAAAAAATCGGTAAAATAAGGGGGTTTTCTGTAAAAAGTCAAAATACAAATATCTTATTATAAAAATTAAATATACATATTCTAGCTATGTAATTGCTAATATTTGGTGTTTATTGAGCCGCTGGTGAAATTTTAAATTTTCTGAAAAAAATATTATTTTATTATTATTTTAAGCCGTTACTAATACATTTAATTAGGGAAAATTACAAATTGGAATGAGTTGAAACAAATTTTGTGCATCATAAAACATTAAATAAAATTTTATCATGTGGTTTTTGGAACGAAATTATTTGCCAAAACGGTTTAGAATTTATTGAAGAAAAAATGCTTTTTTTAGCGTAAATGGATGTTTGGGGTATTGTATTTATCATTTTTCATCACCCCACACCCGTAAACACACCCAAACCCCTATTTCCCCATCATGATGGCTGAACCCTTGCTGCCCCACTCCCACTCTTTTCCCTACTTCAAAAAGAAAAGAGAAGAAAACAAAAGAAAAGAAAAGAAAGAATAATATACATGCATAAGAATGGGCTTTGACTTTATTTTTGACTTTCAAACCAACACCCACACTCTCTCACCTCTCCCCCCTCCTCTCTAGCCGACCATTGCTGATTTGTTCAGCCCCTCCCCTCTCTTTCCCTCATTTCTTCTCTTCTCCAAAAAAATCCTCAAGAAAAAAATTGTCAAAAATCAAGTAAAAATCCAAATCAAAATCCACCTTCTACCCATTTTTCCTTGGCTACCATTGCATGGATCTAGGGATTTAGAACTCAATTTGGAGGCTATGTTAGCATGCTAGATCTCAATCATGTTGAGGTATAAATCCTAAACCATAATGTAATTTTCGATTAATTACTTCAATGTAGTCTAATTAGGTGTTAAATTGTGGGTTTAATTGAATGTTTGGAAATTCAAGTGGGGATTTTGAATTGAAGCTAGGGTTTGAATTAAATTAGGTTCTTTATCATTAGCTTATGTTTGTAATGAGGGGATTAACATGTAATTGAATGCAAAATCTAATTTGGTTACTAGTTGCTAATTTGTTAGTTTAAAAATGGTGATAATTATGCTAAATTGCTAACTAGGTTTTGGAAATTAAATAAAAATGGGGGATTAAAATCTAGTTAGGATTTTTAGCACATCATTAATGTTTCCATGAGTGGTTTAACCATTTAAAATATGCAAAACCAAGTTTAATTGTAAAATTGTGAATTTTACATTAAAAGTGTTAAAATTGATATTTTTGCAAACTAGGATTTTGGAAATTATGCAAATTTAGGAGATTAAAATTATGGTTAGGGTTTTTATCGTATTATTAACTTTATTGAGTGTAGTTTAATGCTTTAGAGCATGGAAATCCAACCTAAATTGTAGTTTGTGCATTTTTGGCTATGAAATTGTTAAAAAGGGTATTTTGTAAACTAGAATATTAGGGTTTTTGGAATTTAATGAGATTAAATTCCGGAAATTGTTTCTATGACTTATTTAAGATATTTAATAAGTATATTGGCCGCTACATTCATTTAAACGTCATGTTTTGTACAAAAACGGCGAATTGTGCTTGCTAGATTTTCGGAAAAATGACTTTTTAAGTGAAATTAGGGTTTTTGTGAGTTTTAACCTAGTTTATATTAAAATTAGTGTTCGTGAATATGCAAATGAGTGTGATTGGATTTTTCTCGATGGTTTGACGTTTGTACATCGACATCGAGGGTTGGTTTGACTATTCTTGCATGCGTAGGCGATAGGTTTGGACCTATGCGTGATACGCGTGCCGATTTGATTTTCGTATGCCGTTTCGATTTCGAATTTAGTTTTAATGCGATACGGTGCGTTATGATATGTAGGTACCCCATGTGGACTTCGAGGCGACAAGCAAGCGCGTGGCGGCGTCGGCACCGGCAAGCGAGGACCAGGTGAGTAGATTTATATCTACGGGGAGAAGTCGGGTGGATGGCGTATAGCACCCCCGCAGTCCGTGGTGGTGTATACGGATGCGTATACACACCAACAATTATTGTATGTTTTGGGATTAATAACGATGTTAGGATGGATATTGGTGTGTTGGATTACTTTATTGTTGCGAACCCTAGGGTAGTGTTGCACTACACATACACACATACATACTTGCATACATTCTTATTGATATGTGCTCATGGGATTCTTTATAGTTATGTGTTCACATGGGTATGGGACTATGTGTTCACATACGGATTGAGGATGATACTTGGGGTTGAGCTGAGTCGATAAGATTTGATTGAGGCCGTGAGATCGGTGATATAGCAGGGTTCGTATCTTAGATACGACATGACGTTGTAGCGGGTCCTTGTCGTAGTGTTTCACACACGTCCATGCATACGTAGGCGGTATCAGTATGGTACTAGACGTAGATCAGTACCCCGATCATGATATTTGATAAAGAGGATACCAGGTGAATAGTATGATGAATGTGATATTGACCCGTACCCAGATTGGGATGCCGTACGACGGATTTACGTACGAGCTATATTGATGATTGATCCGCACTCTTGACTTGGGATGCCTTATTATAGATATGGTATCGGATATGATATTAGTTAGCCGGGATCACCGACTATATATATACAGGTATGTATATGTATCGACTCAGATGACAGGCGGTTCCCTTACCTGTAGTTCAGCTTGTTAGTTCAGCCGTATAGTTTAGTGTAGTTGTTAGATTAGATTAGACTTCTTACCTATTTCAAAAACCAACGAATCGTGGGCATTCTTAAAGACAGCCCAAGGGATCCTACGGATATTTCAAAAGACGTATCTTTCATAAAAACACCGTAGCCCCTATTTTCAAAACCCATGATTCGTGTTATTTCAAAAGGCACCATTTGTAGGACTTATATTAGATTAATGCAGATTGTTATAGTTGCGTCTAGTTTTCAGCTCCCGCTCTTTTTTGTGGTCCGCTTCGCATCGCATGCTTATTTTATGTTTCATACTCCATTAGTGATATCATGCTGTTAGGACACCAGCACCATTACCGATGATGCGTAGGTACCACGTACACTTATTGCCGGCTCACACACATCTTCATCGGTAATTGCCATGTCACGTACACCTTAGAAAATATTATTGTTTAACTTAGCTAGATAGCTAGTAGTTTGACATAATATTAGTGTACTTACCTTATATGCCAGCTTAGATATTGTAGTTATTACTTGTCACTTCATGCATACTGTTATTCATCGTTATGCCGCATTCATGGATTCTCATGCATATATTCACTATTTTACGTGTTATTGAGGTTTTGGATTCGGATTTCCATGAGATTTTCTGGATTTGGAGGAAAACCGCAAAAACATAAATAAACCTTTTCTCTCTTTTAAAATAAAAAGTGTCGTTTTCCTATGATGTATGAGTCGTCCACCATGAGTTTGCTGATGGATTTCGAGACCCGATTCGAGGAGTGGAGGAACCATTTCGGGTACATGGTGGGCCCGGTATGGTACCCCGGGGCAAGATGAATGTGGTGTTGACGTTGAGCCTGGCAGGGGACAGATTACCTACCGGTGATATTACCCGACGCGTCGGATATCCGGAGGATACCGTCGTGGTCTTGAGATGGATGGTAGGGGCCAGTCTGGACTGACGGCGCCCTAGATATTGAGATTGAGACATTGATATTTCGAGACATTGAGATTTATGTTTTGTGTCGATGCTAGACACTGTTGATACTGATTTCATTTATGATACCTCAGTTTAAAAATACAAAGGAAATCTCACTAATTTATGAAAACAGTTCTTCATTTACATGTATTCTGTTTTCATGCATTTATACCTCATTCATATGATATATTGCTACCTGAGGCACTGACACGGGCACATGAGATTACACTCGGGTTAGATATTTACCCTAACCTTGTTATAGGCTACGTGTTTTTCATATATTTGAGGATATATTATGATCATTGACCTAGGTTGCGTTATTTATGCGATTTCTTTTCGTAGATGTTTTTCTATTCACGAGTTGGCAACTCACCCCCGTTGTGCCCCAGTTTCTTGCAGGTTTGCCGTACAGGTTTCATTACGGCTTGCGGGCATAGTTTCCTTCGGATGATTTGCTAGTAGGTGGGTTTACTTGTATCGTACCCCCCATTATATAACTTGTATATTATTACTCTGTTGTATCTAGAAGTTCCATCAACCAAACATGTATTTATTTTGAGATAGAGACCAGTGATGTTATTCCTTCGACCTTAGAGCCGCGCGTTATATTTCTGTGGTTTTCTTGTGGTTTGAGTTTCCTTTTGAATTTTGATCCTCGCCGTTGGCGTTGTATATTATATTGCTTGTGTGGTTGTGACCGTCGATTGACGAAGAGCTAGCTCCCGCTTGGGGATGCCTTTTTTCTTGATTTCGTATACTATTCATGTTGTATCCCGTTTGGGGGCCAGTATTTACAAAGGAGACTCTGCCGAAATTTTCAGTAAATTTTTGATGTTTTAAAAACCGCATAATTCGGCTTATGCTATTGAAATTACTTGCTTTAAGTTGGTTTTTCCTGCACTCTACTACTTTTCTTGGTTTGGATTTCTGGGTTTTCGGTTTACTTAGATTACGTACGTCTCGAGACGTTCGTAGTTTAAGTGCCGGTCATGTTCCGTAATTTCGGGCCGTGACAGATCCGGTCATATCGCATTTAACCGACTAATATCAAGTGTATCAATGTATCGAATCAACACTTGATCCGGTAACTCGGCTATATCATATATAACCGTCCAATAATACAAATCGCGAGAATAGAATACAGTATCACATACTGGTATTATTCTCGGTCCCGAACATATCTCATATGCGCTCCTATTTTGTTTCGCTTGAGCCAGGAAATCTCTGTGTAGGACTCTAAAGACTCGTCAATACGCCGGCAGCAGGTGATGATCATATCAAACACCCACAAGCCGCAAGCGGTCTGCTAAACGTAACGGCCACCCGGGTATTGAGCGATCAGAAGATCAACGAGTAAGCCCGCTCAAACTCCTGTGAATCCAACCAGTAACACAAACCGTACAGTCCGGTCTGTTCGTCTGATATGTCGCATATCTCGCCTAGGGGTGGTAAACGTCAGACCCAAATAGCTCGATAAGTCGTGTCTATATGAGGTCTATAACAGTTCGAGAAACTACTGGTAACACTTACCAGTAAATCTCAACAACCCTGGCCAGGGATTTCCGGTTATAGCCAATCGAACACAGCGCAACATCAACTCCCTATACCGGGAGAGACGAATCCCCTCCTATCGCTCATTGCCTCCATGTGATTCGGGACTGTACCCAAAAACCACCGTTTTGCATGCCCTCTTGGACGTCGTAAGGTGGACATCAAAGCACAGTAGGAATCACACAAGACTCTATAACGATCTTGGGTCAACAGACTACTCTGTACCAGTGTCACCAGAGAACTGCCATCTGACGTAAGGTATAATACCATCTGGGAGTTCTCGGCGAGTCCGTCCAGTGTACCCAGTCTCCACTGAGCACCCGTATATCATCTCTGATGTCAAACACCAATGGATATGGGATCATCGATCGCCCATCTGTATGGGTCGAGAAGTTATACGCTAGTCTACTCTGGTATATCGATGCCCCGTCTCGATACACCCACGACTAGGGACCTTGAAGGATGTACTTATGGACTACCATGTCCCCACTAGTATGATCCGCATCATAGTCCAGGTAGTCAATTACACATCCTAAGGGCTTTACCAACATGTAACAGAGAGACAATCAGTGTACACGTTAAGGTAAAGAGCAACCAGATAGCATACTATCATGTCGAGCAAGAAAGTCCTCCCTATATATGTCCAAGCATCCACTACAATATACATCCTATGTATAGTAATAGCCTCTAGGGCATACATATAACTAAAAAACTGTTGGTTGGTATTATACCCATCGTCAGTTAACAGTTCCCAGGTTACATGAGTACAGCATACTCCGTAGACTTGACACTGCTGCTTCGTCTCGAGTGTGTTCCCACTGCTCTTAGATTGCTACCCTACCACGGCTCAAAGGAGGTGTGCAAACAGGTAGCAGTTGGGTGCAGTCCCGAAGCACTTGGAGGCAGTGGCGGTTAGTTAGGATTCGTCTCTCCCGGTATTGGGAGTTGATATCGCACTGTGTTTGGAGAGCCATTACACAAAGTCCCTGGCCAGGGCAAGCGAGATTTATTGGTAGGATTTCAAGTAGCTTCTCAAAGTGTAATGGGATTCACTCCAACACGACTTATACCGCTTTTAGGGGACTGACGCTTGCCTCCCCCCAGGCCCGATATGCGATAGTCTTAGATGAACAGACCGGACTTTACGGAGATTGTCACATCAGGATCAGTAGGAGTTCTGATGGGTTTCCTCATCGACCTTCTTATCGACATCTACCTAGGGACCGTTACGTACAGCTAGTACCGCTTGCGGCCTGTGGTTAAACCCACTGCCAGCGTAGTATCAAGTCTTTAGAGTCCTACATAGAGAGTTTCCCTGCTTCAGGCGAAACGATATAGAGGTCGTATGGTTTTACGACAGGGTTCGGACATATACACGTATTTATGCACGTATGATATTCGGACAGTTTATACCAGCAGGTTTTGGTTTAAGACAGATTCTAGTATTGGATTATTGGATTTATGCATTCTCAGTATATCCGTGTTTTTCGGGAATACGGATAGGAGGGACATTCTCGTAATTAGTCGAGAAGCTTCTAGAAGGAAGGTGACTCATTTAGATTTAATTCATTAATGAATTAAACTAAATGAGGTGGAGAGCTTATGTGTTATTATCATTAATTGCACCATGACTCATGAGATAATTCATCTCAAGTATTAAATGAAGCATGGATGATATTTGTGCAAGATATTTGTGCAAGATATTTTGTTATGCTTCATATTATTCAAAGTGAGAAAGGTTCATTTCATTATAACAAACACACTCTCTCTCCTTAAGCTCTCCTCTGCTTAAACCTAACCCTAATCCTCTCATGTGTTGAGATCCCAAGGGTTAGCAAGACTAATAGAACCTTAATCCACTTCTATATGTTCTAGGTCACTTGGATTAGCAATCCTAGCCACATAGTTATCTCAAGTGAGAGGTTAAATCTTGGAGAAGGAACTCTCGGGTGGATCTTCTATCACATCGAGAAGGCCGACGTGGAGATGAACAACAAGAACAAGAATGACTGGTATCTTGAGGTATAATCCTCTATCATAGTAGTTTAGCACTTCTAGATAGTTGTTAGTTAGGGTTTAGCAAAGATCCATAAAGTGAGTCGATGTTACCTTGATCAAAATGATTGTTTTACCTATTCCGCCTCCCCACATCTTGTGGGGTGTGTAACGCCGACTTACATTGGTATTAGAGCCTAGCTAAACCATAACTAACATGTTAACAAAGTCTTTAGAAATTTGATCTCGATATAATCCCGAAAACCGACTTTTTGACCAAGTTTCTGCCGATTTTTAAACGGGGTCTAAAAATTTTTCAAGGACCCTTAAAAATACAAGCAAGGTTTTTTAAGAATTGTGAAGAAATTTGGGATCGTGACTCGACCAAACCACCGCAGAACCGCGGCCGATCCAAGCGATTCGCCGCGCATCCACGGCCGAGATGACACCGAGTCAACCCAAATTTGCTCAGTTATTCTTCTGTGTTGATGTTTTCTTTTTTGGGATGTTTTGTTTCTGCTCAGGTTTTATGTGCACAGAGAATTGTTTGGAGTAGATTCATATGTGTTGCTTGATCGAAATTCTAAGAACTTTGGCTAACTGGATTATATCTGTGTTGTGTTTAATGTGTTCGTAAACCTCCTCTAATTGCTGTTAGTTATATGTATGCCCTAGAGGCCATTACTATACATAGGATGTATATTGTAGTGGACGCTTGGACATATATAGGGAGGACTTTCTTGCTCGACATGATAGTATGCTATCTGGTGGCTCTTTATCTTAACGTGTACACTGATTGTCTCTCTGTTACATGTTGGTAAAGCCCTTAGGATGTGTACTTGACTACCTGGACTATGATGCAGATCATACTAGTAGGGACATGGTAGTCCATAAGTACATCCTTCAAGGTCCCTAGTCGTGGGTGTATCGAGACGGGGCATCGATATACCAGAGTAGACCAGCGTATACCTTCTCGACCCATATAGATGGGCGATGGATGATCCCATATCCATTGGTGTTTGACATCAGAGATGATATATGGGTGCTCAGTGGAGACTGGGTACACTGGACTGACTCGCCGAAACTCCCAGATGGTATTATACCTTACGTCAGATGGCAGTTCTCTGGTGACACTGGTACATGTTAGTCTGTTGACCAGAGATTATCATAGAGTCTTGTGTGGTTCCCACTGTGCTTTGATTTCCACCTTACCACGTCCAAGAGGGCATGCAAAACGGTGGTTTTTAGGTACAGTCCCGAATCACATGGAGGCAATGAGCGATAGGAGGGGATTCGTCTCTCCCGGTATAGGGGGTTGATGTTGCGCTGTGTTCGATTGGATATAACCGGAAATCCCTGGCCAGGGTTGCTGAGATTTACTGGTAAGTGTTACCAGAAGTTTCTCGAACTGTTATAGACCTCATATCGACACGACTTATCGAGCTATTGGGGTCTGATGTTTACCACCCCTAGGCGAGATATGCGACATATCAGACGATGAGACCGGACTGTACGGTAAGTGTTACTGGTTAGATTCACAGGAGTGTGAGCGGGCTTGCTCGTCGATCTTCTGATTGCTCAATACCCGGGTGGCCGTTACGTTTAGCAGACCGCTTGCGGCTTGTGGGTGTTTGATATGATCATCACCTGCTGCCGGCGTATTGATGAGTCATTAGAGTCCTTCACAGAGGTTTCCTGGTTCAAGTGTAATGAAATAGGAGCGCATATGAGATATGTGTGGGACCGAGAATAATACCAGTATGTGATACTGTATTCAATTCTCGTGAATTGTGACATTGATAGGTTATATGCGATATAGCCGGGTTATCGGATCAAGTGTTGATTCGATAAGTTGTTACTATTGATATTAGTCAGTTATATGCGATATGACCGGATCGTTAAATCAAGTATTGATTTAATGATTTAATGTATAATTATATATTAGATATATTACTTTACATTAACTAATATTTGTTCACTTAAAAAGGATTTTCTCACTTGATGTGCACATTGTATATGTGATATACTTTTATGCACTTGATTGTATCATGTTTGATGATACATGAAAGTTTGTGTGTATGATTAAACCATGGTTATGTTAATGGTTAGGGTTTTGTTTATTTACTTATTCATTTATTTATTTATTCATTTTGGAAAGATAAATAGAATGGTGGCTTATTTTGTTCTTTTGTTGAAACTTCATGAAGTGTTGAAAGCTTGACCATTTTGTTTCTTTCCTAAACCTAACCATTCACCTAACCCTAGTTTATTCTCTACACTTAACCATGGTTGCTATATGATAAGATCACTTGATTTAATATAATTAAAAAAGTGATTTTATAATTATCATCATATTCTTTTCTTCTTCTTCTTCTTCAAGATGAAGAAAACCTTTGCTACCATCAATGGCAACATGAGAAAAAGAGTGAGATATCCAATTCTAAAGTGAACCCACTTCCTATTTCTTCATCCTCTACCACTTGCCAAGTAGTATAGGGTGTTTTCTTCATAAGTTTTATGACTTGGTGAAGTTGGAGCTTGATCTTGAATTGCCTCGACGTAGATCATCTTCGGCATCGAAGTCGACGACCTAGCCCGATCATTTCTCCGACGAAACCTTCGCCAGAGTCCGGATTTCGATTGGTACAGCGAAGGGACGTCATCACGGAGCCAAGGAAGTGGAGGACCGGATCAACAAAGGTTGTAGTCACTTTCCTTTAGCAATAAAGTTTTTTACTTGCTTGCATCGCCTAAACTCTAGTTAACGATCTAGTATAGGGTTTCTTTAGCACATGAAAAATTTTAATTTGGCATGGTTGATGCCTTGTGAGACCTCCTTGGAGTGCCTAGGAACCCTACAGTAGTATCAGAGCCTAGCTAGAGCCCTAGGCAATGAGTAGACAAAGCTAGAAGTCCGTTCGAACTCGTAACCCTAACCGAATACCCCTCTCAGGACATTTTTTCAAAACTGTGTTTTTTCCGGATTAAAAATTCTTAAAAAATTCAGCAGGAAGTTCTAAGAATTACGGTGCAAAAATGACTAAAAGATACGGCTAAAGAGTGGCGGAACCGCGGCAGAAGCTTGGCTTCTGCGGCGGTTCCGCGACTATATAATGAGATCATCCTTCAATTTTTGCACAGTATTTTGTTTATTCAGGTGCTGAGTTTTCTGGAAATTTTTAATTTGCACTCAAGAGTTGAGTTTTCTGGGGTGTTTTGGAGCTTCGATGATTCGATTGGAAATTTCAAACTTTGTCTATGTGTTTTTCCGGGTAATTTTAGAATATGTTAAAAAGTTCGACCGGATATAAATATCCACTTTTTCCCCTACCGGGAAAATTCCAAGTGTTGGATTTTTCCGTAGTTTAATGACGTTCTAAGTAGTGCAAGTAACGCGATAGTCCCTCTAGAAGACAACAAACCTTAACTCGATTATGTGACCGTCTTGAACTGCCCTTTGAACCTTCGGGTTTGGGGCAGTACGGCGTGCCACATGTGAGGCGTTGGCTTGACCCTTCTACGGCTGGACCATTGGTACTGAGGCATGAAGTGAATGTTTTTAAACTTATTTCATGTATTGAGCTGTTTCGGGAAAACTTGGGTGTTTGAATGTTCGATCGGAAAGTTTAACATTTTCTATTTTATCTGGAATGTGATACAATATTTAGAATCCACATGTAGTTATGTAATAACTGAATGAAAGTTATAAACATAGTAGTTTAGTCTCACTTGATCGGTTGCCACGGAATTTTGATGTGATCAAAAGTCCGTCGCAATCACGTAGCGTACGCGGATACTCACCGGGTAGACTTAATAGACAGCCTCACCCCATAGTCCCGACCAAGTGACTGTAGGAGAACCCCGTCGCCGAAAGTATCCTTTCGGGTGCTCGCGGTAGCGGTGTTCCTCCTTGGTTCACTTCGTCGACGGCGTCGGGGGTGCGGCCGTCTACTGAAGTTTGCGACGAGCATTCGATCTGAATGTCGGGAATCTTGTTGAATTGCCCGACTTGATATTGAAAAGAGTTTTCGATAATGAGACTAAAATGCGGGGTTTATAATTGTTAGGCATGCGATGTCTAAGGAATTCATTGGTTTAGGCATGCGATGTCTAAGGTGGTTGCGGATTCCAACTGTTGTAGTTTTACACTTTCTTTTCTGTGACCGTAAGTGTAATATGTGATATCACCGGTTTCGTTGCTATATGTCAACGACAATTGGGATACGCTTGTTTACTTACGCTGATGACATGTGATGTTATGTGTTGCTGGATATGTTATATTGGATCGTCGTGTTTGAATAGCCGGGGGTTTTTATGTGAGACGAGTGTTTTTCATTTTCATTCATGTAAAAACCTTGTATGTAATATTCATTTATTGGGGCACTTCCAGGTTGCGGAAGATGTCACCATTTGTATATTATTTACTTTTCCGCACTAGGATAGACCCAAGGAGGAGGCTACAAGTAACCGGGTTCTGGAGTCCAGTGGTAGACCAACTCGAGGAGTCGAGTCCGGGTCTCCTAACTCTAGAATTGGTAGGTTTGCTTGCTGCTCTCGTAGGGGTCTAGGGGTGTGGGTTTGGCTATTCATCGCGACCGTGGAATCCGTGTTTTATACTGGCTCGTATTGAAAACACGGACGTCCTAGTATATCCAATGTTTCATATGATTTTTCTGCTGCGATATCTGTGATGTGATCATGTGATGTTCTGTGATAGATACAGTATATAGTATATATGATATTTTATATAGATGTTACTTATGTTTTACACCCACGCTAGCCCTGCCCTGCTCTGCCGTTAGTTACCTAACCTAACGGTGCACGAGGGGACATCGAGGCGAATGCGGATGGCATAAGTGCACGTCGTATTTATCTGTGATGTTTAGGTATTTAAATGATGGGACTTCATTAATGTGATTAATGAAAGAAAAAGAAACCTAAAGATGTTGTAGAATTGAATTTCAAAAATAAAACAGGTAGCTAGAGTATTTGCTTTGCACAGAGGTATATGTGATATATCCTGCACCTTATTCGATGAGAAAAGGGCCGACGATCCCTTCACCGGGAGTGACCCCTTTAGCAATAACTAGCAGATGCTACACACTCGGTTTGTCTTTTGATAGCTTCTATAGTTTCTGCTTTGCACGGTGATATATATGATATATCCCGCACCTCATTCGACGAGGAAAGGGCCGACGATCCCTTCACCGGGAGTAACCCCTTTAGCAAAACTAGAAAAGCCTCAAAACCACTCCATTTTAAAATCATTTGATTCTACAACGATATCAAGTTCATTACGCAATAGGTTATCAGAAAAACCTGTGTAGCCCTTCGTCATTTCAGATAAGTCGTAGTTAGTATTCGTGCTGCGTTTGTTGGCCTTTATCAAGGCGTAGTGTGCGGTAGCTGACTGGTGCTTATCTGCTTATGCATATGATGCAGATTGGATTAGGGTAGTCGTGCGACCTTGTTGGCCTTTGTCAAGGGCCGTGCGGGTGGGTTTATTTCAATCAAGAAATGATGGGTTGAACTTGACTAGCATCCTATGGTTTGTTGGCCTTTGTCAAGGTCATAGGAGGTTAGGGGCAAAATTATCGGGAATTTCAAGTGTTGAAATTTGCAATGAGATTGCATACCTTCTATGAGATAGTTGGATCCCGATACCCACTGCGAGTAAGAATTACTCCTGGGAGAGTTTTATACATTACAATTAGTCGATCAAGTAGGTGTCTAGAAAGGTGTTAACGAGGTTACGCCTTTGGGAAAACGAGGTTTACATTAATTAGGTTCATGCGAAAGCACGGGGGACCTCCCACAAAGTACCGACACTGGCCTGGCTGAAAGATTGGCGAACTTGTAGTGTATAATTAATCCCGGCTAGTCTTTCTTTTTAGGGTTTGAAGGAAGATTTGATTAAAACAGTGGGAGCCATCCTGATTAGATAAAATAATAACCAATCTATTTTTGCAAGAGCGCACGCTGAGTGTTTTCTTCTCTCTCTCTAGGTAGCGACCATATCACGCCTTAATCAAGATAATAATACAGATGTTTTGACCGAACCCGCTTGTTACAATGAGCTGGGGAACGTTGGTCCCGCTCCAACTTATAATTGTTATAAGACAGAGCAGGAATTGGGGAATACCAGATTTCCCGTGCCGCCCAAACGAAGAAAGTGGATATGATGCATCTCCTTCGGGTGTGTTCGTTACACAGGACTGTTTCTCAGTATCCTCTGCGTCCTGAGTATCTGATACCGGAACAGGATCCCAGATATGTAATCTGTTACATAGGGCTACAGAAAGGCAGAGAACTGAGAACGGGTGATAAGTTTCATGAGACAGAAAACGGGGCAAGTGTTGCAGCCAAGTCTGTTGGTCACTGTCACCCTGTATTACCAATACATTGATTCTGAACGAATGTTATTAGATACCGAACTTGATATACAAAATCATATCAGTCTCTTTATTAGTAAAGAAAGGATATAATTTTGTATTGTTGGATAATGTTTTGAACATTTCCTATATCAAAAGTTGATCGGTTCAGGCACGTTATCTAAAAGCATTAATGTTCTAAATCAAACTACATTTCTTAGTATACAGAACACACACAAGAGCAATACTTCAGAAATGAATGAATTCTTCTTGAGGTATTGTAGATTAGGTCATATCAATGCGACCCGACTAGCTGAAGTTACATAAAGATGCATATTTAAATCAGTTTGAATTTACATCTTGTGAAACTTGCCAGTCATGTCACAAAGATAAGATGACCATAGCTCCGTTTACTGGAAACAGAGAAAGAGTTAGTGAACTCTTGGGATTGATACATGTTGATGTATAAAGGTCCCCTGTCTACATATGCCAAGGCCGGATCTTTGTACTTCATTACTTTCTCTGATGATCTATTTAGATTCAGACATATGTTCCTGTTGAAACACAAGTCCGAAACTTTTGAGATATTCACAGAATATAAGTTAGAAGTAGAGAACCAAAATAAGGGTATAAGTATTATGTCCTATGATGAGATCAGGGAGGAGAATACTTGAGCATAGAATTCTTGGACTATTCTAAAGGAGAATGAGATTCTCTCTCAGTATTACTCCTCCGTATACACCATAGCACGATGGTATATCGGGGCAGAGCAATTGCACCCTATTCGATATGGTGCGCTCTATGATGAGTACTACTGAGTTACCTGTTTCCTTTTGGGGGTTATGCACTTAAGAAGCTGCATACCTATTGAAATTAGGTTTGAATCAGATCACAGCCTACCACTCCATATAAGATATGGTATGGGAAGAGCCCATGTCTTAAGCTAGTTAAGATTTGGGGTTGTCCGGCCTATGTCTAAAAGCAAAATCCAGACAAACTCGAGGCAAGGTCTGTAATGTAGAACTGGAAAAGTTCCAGCTATACAAACTACAGCAGATGATTTGGTAGAACCAAAGGATTCAGTAGATTCCAACGAACCTCAGCCTCTCCGCCGATCTAGTAGGGTTCCTCACCCACCTGAGAGATACTTCGGTTTCTCTATGACAGTGGGAGCGAGGATTGCATCATGAGATGATGACCCAACTATTTTCGAGCTGTCCATCAGGAGTAAGACTCTGTAAGAATGGCTGGATGCTTAGTGATCTGAGATAGAATCCATGTACACCAACAAAGTATGGACTTTGGTTGCTATATCTGAAGGGTTAAATCCCCATCAGGAGCAAGTATTTCTTGAGAAGATTACTTGGTGTAGATGGAAAAGTTGAGACTTTCAAAGCTAGACTTGTTAAAGGTTTTCGTCATCGACCAGGCATGGATAATGATGAAACCTTTTCCAGTGGCTATGCTTAAGTCCATCCGGATCCTACTTGCCACGGCTACATACCATGACTATGATATCTGGCGGTTGGGTGTCATGACTGCTTTTCTAAAATGATGTTTTAGAAGAGTGCGTCTATAAGTACACAGCCAGAGGGCCTCGTAAACAGTGGGAGCAGCGGAAACGTGTACAAGATGCTTTATAGGATAAAGCAGGCATCGCGGAGTTGGAACATCTGTTTTGATGGATTAGTCAAAGAGTTTGACATCATCAAAATGGTAGATGAACCTTGTATATACAAAAAGGTAGTAGGGAGTATAGTGGCGATCCTCGTAGAATACGTGGATGACATACTCTTGATAGGGAAGGAGTTTCCTATGCTACACTCAGTCAATCTCCGCTTATCATAAGGATTCTCCATATAGGATCAAAGTGATACCTCCTAAATCCTGGGTTTTGGATCTATGAGATAGATCTAAATGGATGTTAGGACTCTCACTAGTTGTAGTGAGATGGTATCAATCGATCCTGGGGAGAATCACTGGAAGGGTTCCATGGTGATAAGGACGACTGAAAGTCAGTCACAGGCATTGTCTTTACCCTCAGTAAAGGGACGGTATGTTGGAAGAGTTCTAAGCTAGATACCGTGGCATACTAGACGATTAAAGGCAAGATACATCGCTACTTAAGATGCTGCCAAAGAGGCAGTCTGGGTGTATATTGGTTCATGAGATGAACTTAGTTCCTCCCATTGTGTGACAATGGAGTTGTGGCTTATGCCAAGGAACGTCCGTCCCATCAGTGATCCAGACATATTCTAAGGCAGTATCACCTGATCATGGAGATGGTTGATCTCCAGGGTGATCGAGGTTAGGAGAGTGGACTCAGAGGACAACACGGCGGATCCACTCACAAAGGCCTTTTCCTAGAGAGAGACTCTTATGGGATGGTTGAGTATGAGATACTACAACCACTGCTATCAGATGGCCCTAGTGCAAGTGGGAGATTGTTAGTTATATGTATGCCCTAGAGGCCATTACTATACATAGGATGTATATTGTAGTGGATGCTTGGACATATATAGGGAGGACTTTCTTGCTCGACATGATAGTATGCTATCTGGTTGCTCTTTACCTTAATGTGTACACTGATTGTCTCTCTGTTACATGTTGGTAAAGCCCTTAGGATGTGTACTTGACTACCTGGACTATGATGCGGATCATACTAGTGGGGACATGGTAGTCCATAAGTACATCCTTCAAGGTCCCTAGTCATGGGTGTATCGAGACGGGGCATCGATATACCAGAGTAGACTAGCGTATACCTTCTCGACCCATATAGATGGGCGATGGATGATCCCATATCCATTGGTGTTTGACATCAGAGATGATATATGGGTGCTCAGTGGAGACTGGGTACACTGGACGGACTCGCCGAAACTCCCAGATAGTATTATACCTTACGTCAGATGGCAGTTCTCTGGTGACACTGGTACAGGTTAGTCTGTTGACCCGAGATCGTCATAGAGTCTTGTGTGGTTCCCACTGTGCTTTGATTTCCACCTTACCACGTCCAAGAGGGCGTGCAATACGGTGGTTTTTGGTACAGTCCTGAATCACATGGAGGCAATGAGCGATAGGAGGGGATTCGTCTCTCCCGGTATAGGGAGTTGATGTTGCGCTGTGTTCGATTGGCTATAACTGGAAATCCCTGGCCAGGGTTGCTGAGATTTACTGGTAAGTGTTACCAGTAGTTTCTCGAACTGTTATAGACCTCATATCGACACGACTTATCGAGCTATTGGGGTCTGACGTTTACCACCCCTAGACGAGATATGCGACATATCAGACGACGAGACCGGACTGTACGGTAAGTGTTACTGGTTGGATTCACAGGAGTGTGAGCGGGCTTGCTCGTCGATCTTCTGATTGCTCAATACTCAGGTGGCCGTTACGTTTAGCAGACCGCTTACAGCTTGTGGGTGTTTGATATGATCATCACCTGCTGCCGGCGTATTGACGAGTCTTTAGAGTTCTACACAGAGGTTTCCTGGCTCAAGCGAAATGAAATAGGAGCGCATATGAGATATGTGCGGGACCGAGAATAATACCAGTGTATGATACTGTATTCGATTCTCGTGATTTGTGATATTGATCAGTTATATGCGATATAGCCGGGTTATCGGATCAAGTGTTGATTCGATAAGTTGTTACTATTGATATTAGTCGGTTATATGCGATATGACCGGATCGTTAAATCAAGTATTGATTTAATGATTTAATGTATAATTATATATTAGATATATTACTTTACATTAACTAATATTTGTTCACATAAAAAGGATTTTCTCACTTGATGTGCACATTGTATATGTGATATACTTTTGTTCACTTGATTGTATCATGTTTGATGATACATGAAAGTTTGTGTGTATGATTAAACCATGGTTATGTTAATGGTTAGGGTTTTGTTTATTTACTTATTCATTTATTTATTTATTCCTTTTGGAAAGATAAATAGAATGTTGGCTTATTTTGTTCTTTTGTTGAAACTTCATGAAGTGTTGAAAGCTTGACCATTTTGTTTCTTTCCTAAACCTAACCATTCACCTAACCCTAGTCTATTCTCTACACTTAACCATGGTTTCTATATGATAAGATCACTTGATTTAATATAATTAAAAAAGTGATTTTATAATTATCATCGTATTCTTTTCTTCTTCTTCTTCTTCTTCAAGATGAAGAAAACCTTTGCTACCATCAATGGCAACATGAGAAAAAGAGTGAGAAATCCAATTCTAAAGTGAACCCACTTCCTATTTATTCATCCTCTACCACTTGCCAAGTAGTATAGGGTGTTTTCTTCACAAGTTTTATGACTTGGTGAAGTTGGAGCTTGATCTTGAGTTGCCTTGACGTAGATCATCTTCGGCATCGAAGTCGACGACCTAGCCCGATCATTTCTCCGACGAAACCTTCGCCAGAGTCCGGATTCCGATTGGTACAGCGAAAGGACGTCATCACGGAGCCAAGGAAGTGGAGGACCGGATCTACAAAGGTTGTAGTCACTTTCCTTTAGCAATAAAGTTGTTTACTTGCTTGCATCGCCTAAACTCTAGTTAACGATCTAGTATAGGGTTTCTTTGGCACATGAAAAATTATAATTTGGCATGGCCGATGCCTTGTGAGACCTCCTTGGAGTGCCTAGGAACCCTACAATTGCTAGTATGTCGGTTAGTAGGGAGTTACACATTTCTATAATGGTTCTTTACTGGTTTGTGAATATGAACTTGTTGGATTGTCATGAATGGATAGCCGGGGATGTGAGATGAGTGTTTCTTTCATTAAAATGTAAATTGTAATTTGTTGTAATATTCTTTTACGGGGCACATCCGGGTTGAGGTTGTAGCCACCGTTGTATTATTTAATTTACTGTTTTCTGCTCCTAGGATAGACCCAAGGTGGGATGCACAAACTACCGGGTACTTTGAAGTGCTTAGTGGCCTACTCACGTCGTTGAGGGAGTCCGCTTCACTTCGGGTACTTGGCGGGTAGTTTGCCGTACCCGTAGGGTTCTAGGGTGGGTGTTTGGCTATTCATCGCGACTGTGTAATCCGTCTTTCGTTGCAGGCTCAAAAGAAATGCGGATTGGTTGTATATCCAATATGTTCATCTGTGATCTGGAATGCCTATTATTGCGTCCGACTAATGTACAATATCTATATATGATATCTAGTAGGCGTAACTTATGTTTTCCATCCGCGCTAGCCCAGCCCCCGCTCTGTCGTTAGTTAAGTAACCTAACGGGTGAATGACGGGGCCCAGTGGCGAATGCGGATAGCATAAGAGGACGTTGTTTTTTCATTATTTTCTGCAATGATAGGTTAATTGATGGGAAGGATTATTTTAATGCAAAGAAAATAAACCAAAGATGAATCGTTGGAACAGTTTAAAAGAAACCACTGGTTATTTTAAAATAGAAGATTTTTTAATTGTGGAGCTTAAACCACTCCTTTTAAAAGCTATCAGGTTCCTTCGATCATATCAAGTTCACTACGTTCACGGTTTCGCCAAAACCATTCGTAGCCCTCCATCATTTCATTTGGGTGTTCAGAAGTATTCAAGCTTTGTATTTTGACCAACGCCAAGGCATAGTGTTTGGTAGCTGCTGGGTATTCATCTGTTGCATAGATAGATGAGTTGGTTTGGGACAGTCGTACTGCCATTTGGCCAACGTCAGGGGTATGTACGGGTGGGTTCAAATTAACAAGATAATGATGGGTAGAACTTGACATGTGACTTATAACATTTTGACCAACGCCAAGGTCATAAGAGCATGGGGCAGAAATCGATATCGGGAGTTTCTAAAGAAACTGAAACTTGCTAGTGTTGCATACCATTTGGAGTGTGATAATTTTGGTAGGATTCCATCAGCTTTATCACATGATGATATTTGGATCCCGATCCTACTGTGAGTATATGCTACTCATCGGGAGATTCTTTCACTTAACGATCAATGCTATAAACCAAGTAGGTGTCGAAAAAGGTGTCAGCAGGGATACGCTCCCAGGGAAAAGAGGTTATTTAATTAAGGTACTTTGCGAAAGCATTGTAAAACCTCCCTCGAAGTACCGACACCGGCCTGACTGAACGGTTAAGCAAGTATTGTACGGTGAGAATAGTGCTGACTAGTTCTTCTTTTTTTGGTTTGAGGAAGGATTCGAGAAACAGTGGGAGCCATCCTGTTTAGATAAACTAAAAACCACTCTAAACTTGCAAGAGCATCATGCTAAAGTGTCTCCTCTCTCTCTCCTAATTGCAGTGACCCAGAACATGACAGGCCTTAAGTTATTATTAGATAAAAATATTTTGATAGGGCCAAACTATAAAGATTGGTTCCGAAATATTAAGATGGTAATTACCTATGACAAATTGGGGTATGTCCTTACTACTAAGGCCTCTACCGTCCTAGGTCCTGAATCCAGTGTCGCTGATAAGGAAATCCGTAAGACCTGGGAGTTAGATTGCACGAAGGCCAAATGCATCGTGCTTGCCTCTATGAATAATGAACATCAGAGGAGGCACGAGAATATCGATCTAGAATCCATATTTCTCCACACCAAGGAACTGAATGGAGGGCAATCTCGTATAGCTAGATACGAGACCTCGAAGAACTTGTTTCAGTCGAGGATGGCCATCGGATCATCTCTAGGGGAACATGTTCTTAAGATGATTGGCTATATTGAAGAGCTCGCAGACCTCGGGACAACATTAGAGAACGAGCTGTATACAGACTTGATTCTCCAGTCCCTTCCTTCCACCTATGCCCAGTTTATCTTGAATTTCAACATTCAAGGTAAAGAAGTTGAACTTCCAGAACTCCTTAACATGTTGAGGAGTGCAGAGGGCACCTTGCTGAAGGCAAGGGAATCACCCACTATGTTTGTTCATTGTGCTTCTTCTTCCAGGTCCAAGGCAAGGGCCAAAGGAAGGAAGAAGAAGGATGCTACCAAACCAAGAGGTGGTGTTGGTAAGGTAGGAGCCAAGGGAAAGGCAAAAGTTGCGGTGCCAGTAGTGGCAAAGGACGAGTGCTTCCACTGTCGTAGGAAAGGCCATTGGAAGAAAGATTGCAAAGCTTGGATTGCCAAGAACCAGGACCCGAGGCAAGTTGTGGCTTCAGTTTCAGGTGTGTTTGTAATTGAAAATTGTCTGTCAATCAACTCTACTTCCTGGGTATTGGATACCGGATCAGGATCTCATATATGCAATTCATTGCAGGCACTGAGAAACCGTAGTGTGCTGAACGTTGGTGATATGACCCTCCAGGTTGCTAACGGAGCTAGCGTGAATGCTGTGTCCGTAGGGGATTGTCACCTTGGATTGACGAGTGGACATATTTTGGTTTTTTGTACCTAGTTTAACGTGTAATATCATATCAGTATCGTTGTTATCAAAAGAAGGTTATGATTTCATGTTTGTAAGCGATGTTGTTAACATCCACTTTAATCATGGTTTGATTGGGTCCGGTACACTAGATAACAGTATATACGTATTAAACCAATTACAGATTTTCAATGTCTATAACACGCTAAAAAGAAAGTCTCCAGATATAAATCAGGCTTTCTTATTGCAATGTAGACTGGGTCACATCAATGAAACAAAGTTAACTAAGTTACATAGAGAAGGATATTTGGATCCGTTCGAATATCAATCTTATGCCACTTGTCAATCATGTCTCAAAGGAAAGATGACAAAGACTCCATTCACTGGACATGGAGTAAGAGTGAGCGAGCTCTTAGGACTCATACACAGTGATGTATGTGATCCAATGTCTACACATGCAAGAGACGGTTTTTCATATTTCATTACTTTTACGGATGATTACTCTAGGTATGGATTCATTTTCTTGATGAAACATAAATCCGAGGCCTTTGAGAAATTCCGAGAATATAAGAATAAAGTAGAAAACCAAACTGGAAAAAGTATCAAGACACTAAGATCTGATCGAGGTGGTGAATACTTGAGTGCCGAGTTCCTGGGTTACCAAAAAGAGAATGGAATTCCTTCTCAGCTTACTCCTCCATACACTCCACAACATAACGGTGTACGTGAAAGACGGAACCAAACCCTATTAGATATGGTACGTTCCATGATGAGTAATACTGAGTTACCGCGATCTTTCTAGGGTTATGCACTAGAATCAGCTGCATATCTTTTGCACAGGGTTCCTACCAAGACTGTGCCTACCACACCATATCAGATGTGGAGTGGGAAGAAACCCTATGTTCAGTATCTGAAGATATGGGGATGTCCGGCTTTTGTTAAAAAGAAGCATGCGGACAAACTCGAGGCACGATCAGTACAGTGTAAGTTTGTGGGATATCCAAAGAACTCCAAGTGATATCATTTCTATTACACAGAGGAACAAAAGGTTTTTGTTTCTCGTAATGCCCATTTTCTAGAACAGCAGTTTTTAGAAAAGGAAACAAGTTGGAGTGCAATAGAACTGGAAGAAATTCCAGAACCACAAACTACTAATGAAAGTTTGGTGGAGCCAGAAGTTCCAGAAGAACAGGACATTCCCGCACCCCTCCGCAGGAGTAGTAGGCCGTCTCATCCGTCTGAGAGATACTACGGTTTTCTCATAGACGGGGATAGAGAGGATTGCATCATTGATAATGATGAACCTACTAGCTTCCAGCAAGCCATTCAAAGCGGCGACTCAGTAAGATGGCTAGATGCAATGCGGACCGAGATGGAGTCCATGTACACCAACAAAGTATGGACTTTAGACTTTGCTCCAGATGGGATAAAACCCATAGGATGCAAGTGGATCTTTAGAAAGAAGATTGGTGTAGATGGACAGGTGGAAACCTATAAGGCTAGACTTGTTGCAAAGGGTTTTCGTCAAAGACCTAGTTTGGACTATGACGAAACTTTTTCTCCAGTGGCTATGCTCAAATCCATTCGGATCCTTCTTTCCATTACCACCTTCCATGATTCTGAGATCTCGCAGATGAACGTAAAGACGGCTTTTCTAAATGGTAATTTAGAAGAGTGCGTCTAAATGGATCAGACAGAAGGCTTCAATCAGAGTGGGAGCAGCGGGAATGTGTGCAAATTGCTTAAGTCCATTTATGGACTAAAGCAGGTATCGCGGAGTTGGAACATCTGTTTTGATGAAACAGTCAAAGAATATGCCTTTATCAAAAATCCAGATGAACCATGTATATATAGTAAAATTGTAGCACGAACTGTCGTATTCCTCGTCTTGTACGTGGATGACATTCTCTTTGTTGGTGTGTAGTAGCGCCTCTAGTTGGGTTACAACATCATAAAGTAGCGAACTTTCTTTTTAAAGAGGGCTATTACAAATAAACTACAAATCGTAACTAGAGATTAGGGTAATAACATCATTATGTGAAGTCTAAAATAAAGGAAAAGGAAATACAACCTTTGTAGCCGACTCCTTCGGTCTTTAGGACTCCTACGGCTTTGCACAAGGTTTGGAACGACTCTGCTCGAGGTCCGTCGTCGTCTACAATGATCCACCCGGAGATTCTTAGAACAAGCTCTTAGCTTCACAAAATGAAGCAAGCACTCTACACTAAAGGGCTAGGGTAGTGTAGATTGGTATTATGGTTTGTAAACTCACATAAAAACCTTTTCTTTTTAATTCCCTCACCCAAACAAAACTCAAAAGAGCTTGGAAATGGAGGAAGATGAAGATGGCAAAAGCTTTTGTGTGAATAATGAAAAACTTATTTCAAAAATGAAAATGAAAATATTATATATGAGACACTCTCACATATAACTATGGTTGATTAAATATCTAGATATTATTTGGATGGGTTGAAGAACAAAAGGAAATTAAACCATGGTTAAAGTCAATAGTCAAATAAGAAGTGTGTAGAAAATGAGTCATTATTTTAATTTCCTTTTTCCTTTAATCCATTAACAAAAATCTAGATATTTAGTAACCATGTGATTCTTATATTGCCATCTACTTTGTATCATCAACCATGACACATATGTATGTGTGTATGTGTGCATGCACATCATCATTTTTATGTGTGAACATACATGCATATATCCAAAATAAAAAGGGTTAATTAAAAATGAGCTTAAAGATAATATTAAATCAACACTTGATTAAATAAATCGGACACATCAAATGTGACCCGATAAATATCGAACATCCGATTAAAATATGGTATCACATATCCGCATTTAATCGAGCTCCTGCGCATATCTCATATGCACACCACAACATTTCGCCTGAACTAGAAAAATCCTGTGTTGGACTCTAAGACTCGTCAATACGCCGTCAGTAGGTGATGATCATATCATAACACCAGCAAGCTGCAAGCGGTCAGTTAAATGTAACGGCCACCTGGGTATTGAGTGATCATAAGAAAAACAAGCGAACCCGTCAAAACTCCCGTCGAGCCATTGGCAACACTTACCGTACAGTCCGGTCTCTTCGTCTGATATGCTGCATATCAAATCTAAGGATGGAATCGTCGAGCCTTAATAACTCAATAAGTTATGTCGATATGGTCCATGACCGGTCGAGAAACAACTGATAACACTTATCAGTAAATCTCATCAGCCCTGGCCAGGGGCTTGAAGTAAGAGCCAATCGCATATTGCACAACATTAACACCCAATACCGGGAGACACGAAACCCCTCCTATCGCTCATTGTCTCCATGTGTCTCGAGACTATATCCAAAAGCCACCTGTTTGCACGACTCAGTAGAGCCGTGGTAGGGTGGAAATCAAAGTACAGTTGGAGAACACACAAGACTTTGTGACGATCTCGGGTCTATAGACTAACCTGTACCAGTGTCACCAGAGAACTGCTATCCGACGATAGTTATAATACCATATAGGAATTCTCTGTGAGTTCGTTCAGTGTACCCAGTCTCCACTGAGCACCCATATACAATCTTCGATGTCACAACACCAATGGATATGGGATCATCCATCGCCCATCATATAGGTCAAGAAACGTATACGCTAGTCTACTCTGGAATATCGATGCCCTATCTCGATATACCGAACATTTGAGGATATGCTTATAGACTACACATGCCCTACTAGTATGATCTCCATCATAGCCATGGAAGTTAAGCATATATTCTCAGGGCTTTATAAACATGTATTAAATGAACAGTATCAAGCAAACATGTCAGATAAAGTAAAACCAGATAGCATACTATCATGTCGAGCAAGAAAGTCATATATCAAAATATACATATATATATGTCCAAGCATCCACTATACATATAATGGCCTCTAGGGCATACATATATCCAACAATCTCCCCCTTGCACTAAGGCCAATTATTGGCGTATCTCATACCCAACATCTCAAAAAGTCGCTCATGTTGCGGCTGTGTAAGTGCCTTGGTGAGTGGATCTGCGGTGTTATCCTTTGTATCTACTCTCCGAATCTCGATCTCATGGCGATCAACTATCTCCCGGATCAAATGATATCGCCTGAGGATGTGTCTGGACTTTCGATGGGATCTGGGTTCTTTGGCCAACACCATAGCTCCATTATTATCACAATACAATGGTATTGGATCAATAATGGTTGGAACTACTCCTAGCTCCGCAACGAACTTCCTCATCCTGATGGCTTCCTTGGCAGCATTATTTGCAGCAATATACTCAGCTTCCATTGTGGAGTTTGCAACGGTATCCTGTTTGGAACTCTTCCAATATAACGCCCCTCCATTGAGGGTAAATACAAACCCTGAGATAGATTTACTGTCATCCTTATCACTTTGGAAGCTGAAATCGGTAAAGGCCTCCATTTGGAGATCCCCATTACCATACACCAAGAACAATTCTTTAGTCTTTCGCAAGTACTTAAGAATGTTCTTCACGGCTATCCAGTGTTGCTCCCCTGGGTTGGATTGGTACCTGCTTACTACAGTTAGTGCATAAGCTACATCAGGGCGAGTACATATCATCGCATACATTATAGATCCTACGGCTGAAGCATAGGGTATAATGCCCATGCAATCTCTCTCTTCATCAGTCTTCGGATAGAAGTCCTTAGAGAGAGTGATTCCATGGAAAGTGGGTAAGGCACCTCGCTTGGAATCTTCCATACTAAACCTTTTTAGAATGGTATCAATGTACTTTGATTGGGACAATCCTAATAATCTCTTGGATCTATCTCTATAAACCCTTATGCCCAAAATGTATGAGACATCACCCATGTCCTTCATGGAAAACCTTTGTGATAAGAATAATTTGACCGATTGTAGCATAGGAATATCATTTCCTATCAAGAGAAAGTCATCTACGTACAATACGAGGAATGTGACAGTACTCCCTATAATCTTCTTATAAATGCATGGTTCATCTATATTTTTGATAAAATCAAACTCTTTGATTGTATCATCAAAATATATGTTCCAGCTTCGTGAGGCCTGCTTTAATCCATAAATGGATTTAAGCAATCTACATGCTTTCCCGCTGCTCCCACTGTCAATGAAGCCCTCTGGCTGATCCATATAAACGCATTCCTCTAAATCACCATTTAGAAATGCTGTTTTAACGTCCATCTGCCAGATTTCATAGTTGCAGTGAGAAGAAATAGCAAGTAAGATCCGAATGGATTTAAGCATTGCTACTGGAGAGAAAGTTTCATCATAGTCCAGTCCTGGTCTTTGACGAAAGCCTTTCGCTACATGCCTTACTTTATAGGTCTCTGCCTGTCCATCTACACCAATCTTTCTCTTAAAGATCCATTTGCACCCAACGGGTTTTATCCCAGGATGTGCAACGTCCAAAGTCCATACTTTGTTGATGTACATGGACTCCATTTCGGATCTCATGGCATCCAGCCACTTCACTGAGTCACCACTCGTGATAGCTTGCTGAAAACTAGTAGGGTCATCATCATCCATGATGCAATCTTCTCTATCACCATCAATTAGAAAACCATAGTATCTCTCCGGTGGGCGAGAAGTTCTAGTAGAACTCCGGAGCGGCTGAGGTTCTTAAAGTTCTACTGCAACATCAGTTTCAACCAATTCGTCTTGAATAATTTGTGTTTCTAAAACCTCTTCTAGTTCTACCACTTTGTCATCAGTACTGTCTGTAAAGATTTCATTTTCCAAAAATGTGGCATGCTGAGAAACAAACACCTTTTGTTCCTCCTTGTGGTAGAAAAGATATCCATATGAATGTTTTGGATATCCCACAAATGTACACATGACCGACCGTGTCTCGAGTTTATCTGGATTCTGCTTTTTGACATAAGCCGAACAACCCCAAATCCTAACTCTTTTAAGAGATGGTCACCTTCCACACCATATCTCATATGGAGTGGTAGTCACTGTCTTTGATGGAACCCTGTCCAATAGATAAATTGCTGTCTCTAATGCATGTCCCCAAAAGGAAAGTGGCAACTCAGCATCACTCATCATGGACCGTAACATATCCAATTAGGTACGATTCCACCGCTCTGACACGCCGTTGTGCTGTGGTTTGTACGGAGGAGTGAGCTGAGAGAGAATCCCATTCTCTTTTAAGAAGTCTGAAAACTCTGTTGGGTTAGCCTAGCACCCCATGAATGGTTTGGAAGCATCACATGAACCAAAAGTGGAGTCTTTAGGGTGCTAAGTTAACGAACATAAAATCCTTCCTAGAAAAATTAGGGTTTCAAAATTTTCACATCATCATATGAAAGAAAAGCTAGGGTTTAGAGAGTACAACCTTTGTAGCTCCCTACGCTAGACTCCTCAGGTACTTGCGGTTTGAAAAAGCTCCACTTGAACTCCTCTAGGTCACCGATGATCCACCCGGAGTCCGCTTTGTCCAAGCTTGCAACTTCACCCGATCAAGAGAACGAAATGAAGCTAACACTCCAAACAAGTGGGCAGGACTTGTGTAGAATGGTGTTGTGGTTCTCTTTCTCACTTCAAAATCCTAACTTGATGAGTATATTGCTCACTACAAAAATCTAGAGAGCAAATGAGAGAGAAAGAAGAAGATGATGGCTATATTTTTAACAAGAGTAAAAGAATAACCCTTGTTCAAGGAAAAAGAAAATATATCTATATATATTTTCTTGTTCTCATCTCAAACCATGGTTTAAACAATGAGTATATTATTAAACTTGAGTTAAAACACAAAAGGAAAGTTTACCTAAGGTTAAAAGATGGGTGAGAATGGTTAGGTCAAAAGAAGAGTGTAGAAACAAATCAAACATAACCATTTTCTTTTTCCTTTTTGTTTTAAATCAAATATAATAAAATCCATATTTAAAACCATGGTGTGAGTCTTATTTTGCCACCATTTCCATGTGTATACAACCATGAAGGATGTATGTATGTATGTATGTGTGAATATACATCCATATGTGCATGAATCTAAAAAGAGAACATACATGCATGCATACATCCATCAAAAACAAGAAAGGATTTCTAGTGAGAAAATAATGGTTAAATGATAAATCAACACTTGATTTATCAATCCGGTCATATCACATATGACCCTAACCAAAAGCAAGCCGTCCGATCAATATACGGTATCCTATACTCGCATTTTAATCGGGTCCATGCGCATATCGCATACGCGCACCACAACGTTTCGCCTGGACTAGGTAACTCCTTTGTGGGACTCTAGGACTCGTCAATACGCCGGCAGTGGGTGATGATCATATCAAGCACCCCCAAGCCGCAAGCGGTCAGCTAAACGTAAAGGCCACCCGGGTATTGAGCGATCAGAAGAGAACAAGCGAACCTGCTACAACTCCCGTCGAGCCAACCTGCAACACTTCCCGTACAGTCCGGTCTCCTCGTCTGATATGTCGCATATCAAGTCTAGGGGTGGTAAACGTCAGACCCCAAAAACCGATAAGTCGTGCCGATGCGAGGCTCATAACGGGTCGAGAAACTACTGGTAACACTTACCAGCAAATCTCTGAATCAGCCCTGGCCAGGGACTTCCCTGTTACGGCCAATCGAGCACAGCGCAACATCAACCCCCAATACCGGGAGAGACGAAACCCCTCCTATCGCTCATTGCCTCCATGTGACTCGGGACTGTACCCAAAAACCACTGTTTTGCACGCCCTCATGGACGTGGTATGGTGGAGATCAAAGCACAGTGGGAATCACACAAGACTCTATGACGATCTCGGGTCTCCAGACTAACCTGCACAAGTGTCACCTGAGAACTGCCATCTGACGTGAGGTATAATACCATCAGGGAGTTCTCGGCGAGTCCGTCCAGTGTACCTAGTCTCCACTGAGCACCCGTATACCATCTCTGATGTCAAACACCAATGGATATGGGATCATCCATCGCCCATCTCATGGATCGAGAAGCGTATACGCTAGTCTACACTGGTATATCGATGCCCCGTCTCGATACACCTACGACTAGGGACCTTGAAGGATGTACTTATGGACTACTATGTCCCCACTAGTATGATCTGCATCATAGTCCAGGTAGTCAAGTACACATCCTAAGGACTTTACCAACATTTAACTATAAGACAGTTTAAAGAGACTAGTATACATGTTAAGATAAAGAGCAACCAGATAGTATACTATGATATGGAGCAAGAAATTCATCTCTATATATGTCCAAGCATCCAATATAATATACATCAACTGTACAATACTGGCCTCTAGGGCATATATACAACTAACAATCTCCCACTTGCACTAGGGCCAGCTACTGTAGTATCGCATACCGAGCATCCCGAAGAGTCTCTCAAACTTTATCTGGGGAATGGCCTTCGTGAGTGGATCCGCTGTGTTATTCTTCGTGTCAACCCTCCTGACCTCGATCTCCCGGCGATCAACTATCTCCCGGATCAGGTGATACCGCCTCAGAATATGCCTAGATCGCTGATGGGACCTGTGTTCCTTGGCCAAATCCACCGCTCCATTGTTATCGCAATACAAAGGTATTGGATGCTCAATGGATGGAACCACTCCAAGTTCAGTAATGAACTTCTTGATCCAGACAGCCTCTTTGGCAGCATCGTTGGCAGCGATGTATTCAGCCTCCATCGTCGAGTCTGCTACGGTTTCCTGCTTGGAACTCTTCCAGCTAACCGCCCCTCCGTAAAGGGTAAAGACAAATCCCGACCGCGACTTAGAGTCGTCCTTATCACTCTGGAAGCTCGAATCGGTAAAGGACTCCACTTGGAGTTCTCTATTACCATACACCAAGAGCATCTCTTTAGTCCTTCGTAAGTACTTGAGAATGCTCTTCACAGCTGTCCAGTGACTCTCTCCAGGATCAGCTTGATACCTGCTCACTACACTTAGTGAGTATGCTACATCGGGTCTGGTACATAGCATCGCGTACATGATAGAGCCTACAGCCGAAGCATAGGGTATCCCTTGCATGCGAGCTCTCTCCAAATCAGTCTTGGGAGACATCTCTTTGGAGAGAGTGATTCTAGAGATCGTGGGTAAGTTCCCACGCTTGGATTCTTCCATACTAAACCTCTTTAGTATGGTGTCAATGTACCTGGATTGGGACAATCCCAATATCCGTTTGGATCTATCTCTATAGATCCTAATTCCCTATATGCGAGAGGCATCACCAAGATCTTTCATTGAGAATCTTTGTGATAAGAAGAGCTTGACCGATTGTAGCATAGGAATGTCATTTCCTATCAAGAGTATGTCGTCTACGTACAATACGAGGAAGACAACCTTACTCTCTGCCACCTTCTTGTAGATACAAGGTTCATCTACGTTTTTGACGAAATCAAACTCTTTGATAACAACGTCAAAGCAGATGTTTCAACTCCGCGATGCTTGCTTTAATCCATAAATGGATTTAAGCAGCTTGCACACCTTCCCGCTGCTCCCACTATCTACGAAGCCATCTGGCTGAGTCGTGTACACGCACTCTTCTAAATCACCGTTTAGAAAGGCGGTCTTAACATCCATTTGCCAGATTTCGTAATCATGATATGCAGCGATAGAAAGCATGATCCGGATGGATTTAAGCATAGCTACTGGAGAAAAGGTTTCATCATAGTCCACACCTGGTCTTTGACGAAAACCCTTTGCAACAAGTCTATCTTTGAAAGTCTCCACTTTCCCATCTACACCAAGTTTTTTCTTGAAGATCCACTTGCTCCCAATGGGTTTTACCCCTTCAGGAGAAACATCCAAAGTCCATACTTTGTTGGTGTACATGGATTCCATCTCGGACTGCATAGCATCCAGCCATTTCACTGAGTCCCTACTCGTGATGGCCTGCTCGAAGCTAGTTGGGTCATCATCCTCCATGATGCAATCCTCGCTCCCACCATCCATGAGAAAACCGTAGTATCTCTCAGGTTGGTAAGGAACCCTACTAGATCGGCGGAGTGGCTGGGGTTCATTGGGAACTACGGAATCTTCTGGTTCCACCAGATCTTCTGTTGCATCTTTTGTAGCTGGAACCTCTTCCAGTTCTACCTCATGACCACTAATCTCTTTTTCAAGAAATTCCTTTTCTAAAAAGGTGGCATGCCGAGAAACAAACACTCTTTGTTCCTCAGGGTGGTAGAAGATATACCCTTGTGAATTCTTGGGATATCCTATAAATTTGCATAGAACAGACCGTGCCTCGAGTTTGTCCGGATTTTGTCGTTTGACATAGGCTGGACAACCCCATATCTTAACATAGTTAAGACATGGTCTCTTCCCTTTCCATATCTCATATGGAGTGGTAGGCACAGATTGGTGGGGACCATATTCAATAGATGTATGGCTGTTTCAAGCGCATACCCCCAGAAGGAAATAGGTAACTCAGCCGTGCTCATCATAGAGCGCACCATATCTAATAGGGTGCGGTTCCTCCGTTCTAATACACCGTTGTGCTGTGGTGTATATGGAGGAGTCAGCTGAGAGAGAATCCCATTCTCTTTTAGGAAGTCCAGGAATTCACTGCTCAAGTATTCACCTCCTCGATCAGATCGAAGGATTTTAATACTTTTTCCGGTTTGGTTCTCGACTTCTTGTTTATATTCTCTAAATTTCTCAAAAGCTTCAGACATATGTCTTATCAAGAACACATGTCCGTATCTTGAGAGATCGTCAGTGAATGTAATGAAGTACGAAGAACCATCCCTGGCATGTGTAGACATGGGACCGCATACATCACTATGTATCAGTCCCAAGAGTTCGGTAACTCTTTCTCCGTGTCCTGTAAACGGAGTTTTGGTCATCTTGCCTTTGAGACATGACTGGCAAGTGTCATAAGATGAAAATTCGAACTGTTTCAAATATCCATCCTTATGCAACTTAGCCAGTCGTGTCGCATTGATGTGACCCAGTCTACAATGCCACAAGAAGGATTCGTTCAGTTCTGAACTCTTCCTCTTGTGTGTGTTTGTTATGCTCAGAACTGTTGATTGATTTAGAACATAAATGCCATTGCACAGCGTGCCTGATCCAACCAACTTTTGGTTACGAAAAATGTTCATAACATTATCCTGTAATACAAAATTATATCCCTCTTTACTCAACAAAGAAACCGATATAATGTTGCATATCAGGTTCGGCATGTAATAGCATTCGTTCAGAACCAATGTATTACCAGTTGGTAATGCAAGGTGATATTCCCCGACAGTCTTAGCTGCAACAATTGCACCATTTCCAACTCTAATGTCTTTATCACCTTCTCCAAGTTCTCTACCTTTCCTGAGCCCATGTAACTGATTACATATATGGGATCCTGACCCGGTATCTAATACCCAGGACGTAGGGCAAATGGAGAAACAATTCTCTGTAATGAACACACCCGGAGAAAATCCATCAACATGTACTTTCTTCATTCGGGTGGCATGGGAATCCTGGTATTCCCCTATATCCTGTTCAGTCCTATAACTCCTATAAGAAAGAACGGAACCAACGTTCCCCAGCACAGTATAACATGCGGGTTCGGTCAATAAATCCATATTATTATCCTGATTAGGTCATGACATGGTCGCTACCTGGAGAGAGAGAGAAGAAAACACTTTAGCGTATGCTCTTGCAAGATCAGATTGGTTATTATCTTATCTAATCAGGATGGCTCCCACTGGTTTTTATCAAATCTTCCTTCAAACCCTAAAAGGAAAGACTAGCCGGGATTAATTACACCTTACAACTTCGTCGATCTTTCAGCCAGGCCAGTGTCGGTATTTTGAGGGAGGTTCCCCGTGCTTTCGTACGGACCTAATTAAAGTAAAGCTCATTCTCCCAGAGGCGTAACCTCGTTGACACCTTTCTAGACACCTACTTGATCGGCTAATTGTCCTGTGTAAAACTCTCCCAAGAGTAACAATTACTCGTAGTGGGTATCGGGATCCAACTATCTCATAGAAGGTATGCAATCTCATTGCAAATTTCAACACTTGAAATTCCTGATAATATTTTGCCCCTAACGTGCTATGACCTTGACGAAAACCAAAAAACCACAGCCCGCTAGTCAAGTTCAACCCGTACATTTCTTGACTGAATTAAACCCACCCGCACGACCCTTGACGAAAGCCAACAAAGCCGTACGACTACCCCAATCCAGTCGCATCATATGCAGCAGATAAGCAGTATATAGCTACCGCACACTACACCTTGACGAAAGCCAACAAATGTAGCATGAATACTATATACAACTTATCTGAACTGATGGAGGGCTACGACAGGTTTTTCTGAAAACCTATTGCGTAATGAACTTGATATCGTTGTAGAATCAAGTGAAATTTTGAAATGGAGTGATTTTGAGGCTTTTCTAGTTTTGCTAAAGGGGTCACTCCCGATGTAGGGATCGTCGGCCCTTTCCTCGTCGAATGAGGTGCGGGATATATCATATATATCACTGTGCAAAGCAGAAACTATAGAAGCAATCAAAAGACAAACCGAGTGTGTAGCATCTGCCAGTTATTGCTAAAGGGGTCACTCCCGGTGAAGGGATCTCGGCCCTTTCCTCATCGAATAAGGTGCAGGGTATATCATATATACCGCTATGCAAAGCAAAACTGTAGCTACCCTTTTATTTAAAAATTTTGATTCTACAACATCTTTTAGGTTTCTTTTCTTTTATTAATCACATTAATGAAGTCCCATCATTTAAGTCACCTAAACATCACAGATAAATACGACGTACACTTATGCCATCCGCATTCGCCTCGATGTCCCCTCGTGCACCGTTAGGTTAGGTAACTAACGACAGAGCAGGGCAGGGCTAGTGCGGGTGTAAAACATAAGTAACGCCTATATAATATATCATTTATACTATATACTGTATCCATCAGAATATATCAAATGATCACATCACAGATATTGCAGCAGAAACATATATATAATGTGGGATAAACTAGGACGTCCGTATTTAGTATTTAGCCAACAATAGAAAATACGGATTCCACAGCCGCGATGAATAGCCAAACCCACACCCTGGACCCCTACGAGAGCGGCAAGCGACCCTACCAATTCTGGAGTTTAGGAGACCCGGTCTTGACTCCTCGAGATGGCCTCCCACTGAACCCCAGAATTCGGTCATCCGTGCTCCCCTCCTTAGGTCCATCCTAATGCGGAAAAGTAAATAATATACAACATAGGTGGCATCGACCTCAACCCGGAAGTGCCCCAAATAAAAGAATATTACATTTCATTTGAATTTACAAGAATGAAAATATAAAGCTCTCATCTCACATAAAAAAAAACCCGGCTATTCAATCGCGACAATCCTGCACATCATATCTCAGCAACACATAATATCTCATATCATCAATGTAAGTAAGTATGCATACACCGATTGTCGTCGACGTATAGCAACGACAATCGGCAATACCACTACATACTACACTTACGGTCATAGAAAAGAAAGTGTAAAACTCCAATATCTGGAATCCACATTCTCTTTAGACATCGTAAATGCGAAGTATCACATACCTCGTATTTCATGTCTTATAATATGAATTCCATACATTGCATCACATTCCAGATAATTAGACAGTATTAAAGTTTTTGAACGAACGATCAAATACCCAAGATTCCCTAAAGCTCAACACTTGAGCGAAGTTCAAAAACTTGGAGTGTGACACAGTAGTAGCGGTCCAGCCGTAGAAGGGTCAAGCCAACGCCTCACATGTGGCACGCCGTACTGCCCCAAACCCTAAGGTTCAAAGGGCAGTTCAAGACGGTCACATAATCGAGTTAAGGTTTGTTGTCTTCTAGAGGGACCACCACAAAACTTGCACGAACCTCCGAAGGATTTAAACCCCGTGAAAAGTGAGCAAATGATACTTATTCAAACACTTCAATACTTTCTAATTTACCCGGAAAAGTCACGAAATCAAAATTCCGATCGAATCATCGAGTCCAAAACCATCTCCAGAATTTTCAGCACTAAATTCAGATTAAAAATACCCTAAAAAATATACAAGAATAATCAAGAATTACTGTATAAAAATTATGCGGTGATTGATGTAAATGGCTGCGGAACCGTGGCCCAAGCAAGCTTAGGCCGCGTTTCAGCGGCAATATAGACTGTTCACTTTGTCGAATTTTACAGTAATTCTTATATTTTCCTGCTGAATTTTTTACAAATTTTAAATTCTGAAAAACAGCAGTTTTTAAAAAAATGTCCAGAGAGCATTCTAAAAGGCCGTATTTCGGTTCGATCGGAGTTTTAACTTCGTAAAAATGTCGCCTAATGTTCTAGGTCGACTCTGATACCAATGTTGGGTTAGCCAACCACCACATGAAGGGTTTGGAAGTATCACATGAACCAAAAGCGGAGTCTTTAGGGTGCTATGTTAACGAACATAGAATCGTTCCTAGAAAAATTAGGGTTTCAAATTTTTCACATCATCATATGAAAGAAAAGCTAGGGTTTATAGAGTACAACCTTTGTAGCTCCCTATGCTAGACTCTTCGGCTACTTGGGGTTTGAAAAATCTCCGCTTGAACTCCTCTAGGTCACCGATGATCCACCCGGAGTCCGCTTTGTCCAAGCTTGCAACTTCACCCGATCAAGAGAACGAAATGAAGCTAACACTCCAAACAATTGGGCTGGACTTGTGTAGAATGGTGTTGTGGTTCTCTTTCTTACTTCAAAATCCTAACTTGATGAGTATATTGCTCGCTACAAAAATGTAGAAAGCAAATGAGAGAGGAAGAAGAAGATGATGGCTATATTTTTAACAAGAGTAAAAGAATAACCCTTGTTCAAGGAAAAAGAAAATATATCGATATATATTTTCTTGTTCTCATCTCAAACCATGGTTTAAACAATGACTATATTATTAAACTTGAGTTAAAACACAAAAGGAAAGTTTACCCAAGGTTAAAAGGTGGGTGAGAATGGTTAGGTCAAAAGAAGAGTGTAGAAACAGATCAAACATAACCATTTTCTTTTTCCTTTTTGTTTTAAATCAAATATAATAAAATCCATATTTAAAACCATGGTGTGAGTCTTATATTGCCACCATTTCCATATGTATACAACCATGAAGGATGTATGTATGTATGTATGTATGAATGTAAATCCATATGTGCATGAATCTAAAAAGAGAACATACATGCATGCATACATCCATCAAATACAAGAAAGGATTTCTAGTGAGAAAATAATGGTTAAATGATAAATCAACACTTGATTTATCAATCCGGTCATATCACATATGACCCTAAACAAAAGCAAGCCGCCCGATCAATATACGGTATCCTATACTCGCATTTTAATCGGGTCCATGCGCATATCGCATACGCGCACCACAACGTTTCGTCTGGACTAGGTAACTCCATTGTGGGACTCTAGGACTCGTCAATACGCCGGCAGTGGGTGATGATCATATCAAGCACCCCCAAGCCGCAAGCGGTCAGCTAAACGTAATGGCCACCCGTCTATTGAGCGATCAGAAGAGAACAAGCGAACCTGCTATAACTCCCGTCGAGCAAACCGGCAACACTTCCGTACAGTCCGGTCTCCTCGTCTGATATGTCGCATATCAAGTCTAGGGGTGGTAAACGTCAGACCCCAATAACCGATAAGTCGTGCCGATGTGAGGCTCATAACGGGTCGAGAAACTACTGGTAACACTTACCAGCAAATCTCTGAATCAGCCTTGGCCAGGGACTTCCCTGTTACGGCCAATAGAGCACAGCGCAACATCAACCCCCAATACCGGGAGAGACGAAACCCCTCCAATCGCTCATTGCCTCCATGTGACTCGGGACTGTACCCAAAAACCACCGTTTTGCACGCCCTCGTGGACGTGGTAAGGTGGAGATCAAAGCACTGTTGGAATCACACAAGACTCTATGACGATCTCGGGTCTCCAGACTAACCTGCACAAGTGTCACCTGAGAACTGCCATCTGACGTGAGCTATAATACCATTTGGGAGTTCTCGGCGAGTCCGTCTAGTGTACCCAGTCTCCACTGAGCACCCGTATACCATCTCTGATATCAAACACCAATGGATATGGGATCATCCATCGCCCATCTCATAGGTCGAGAAGCGTATACGCTAGTCTACACTGGTATATCGATGCCCCGTCTCGATACACCTACGACTAAGGACCTTGAAGGATGTACTTATGGACTACCATGTCCCCACTAGTATGATCTGCATCATAGTCCAGGTAGTCAAGTACACATCCTAAGGGCTTTACCAACATGTAACTATAAGACAGTTTAAAGAGACTAGTATACATGTTAAGATAAAGAGCAACCAGATAGCATATTATCATATCGAGCAAGAAAGTCATCTCTATATATGTCCAAGCATCCAATATAATATACATTATCTGTACAATACTGGCCTCTAGGGCATACATACAACTAACAAACTCAGTGCTTAAATACTCTCCACCTCGATCTGATCGAAGTTTCTTGATACTCGAGCCAGTTTATTTTTCTACTTCAAGTTTGTACTCCTTGAATTTCTCGAAGGCTTCGGATTTATGCTTCAATAAAAACACATGTCCGAATCTTGAGAAATCATCAGTAAAAGTGATGAAGTATGAAAAACCGCCTCTAGCATGTGTAGACATTGGTCCGCATACATCACTATGTATGAGGCTTAAGAGTTCAGTAGCTCTCTCTCCGTGTCCTGTAAACGGAGTTTTGGTCATTTTACCTTTGATACAAGACTGACAAGTCGCATAAGATTTATATTCAAAAGGTTTTAAATATCCATCTTTATGTAGCTTGTTTAGTCTTGTTTCATCAATATGACCAAGTCTACAATACCAAAGAAAAGATTCATTTATATCTGAAATCTTTCTTTTATTTGTATGTTGTATATTAAAAACTGTGTGTTGGTTTAGGACGTAAATTCCGTTACTTAGTGTACCATACCCAATCAACTGTTGATTCAAGTTAATGTTCATAACATTATTTTGCAACAAAAAATGATATCCTTCATTTTCCAACAAAGATACTGATATTATATTACATAGCATACCAGGTACAAAATAACAAGGGTTCAAAACCAAAATACATCCTGAAAGCAACCCTATATGATACTCTCCTACGGATACAACATGTACATTGGAACCATTTCAAACCCATAGAGTGTGGTCCCCAGTCTTCAAAACTCTACTGTTTCTCAATCCCTGCATACAATTACAGATGTGAAAACCAGAACCGGTATCTAATACCCAAGATGTAGAGTTTAATGAAAAACAATTTTCAGTTCCAAACTCACCTGAAGCGGAAGCATCATCATGCTTCTTCTTCTTGAGATCTGCAAGGTACAAAGCACGATTGCGTTTCCAGTGTCCCGCCTTATGGCAGTAAAAACATTCTCCTTTTCCACTTTCTGCGGTCCCAGATTTGTCTTTCTCCTTCGTCTTTTGAACTCCACCTCTCGGCTTGGTGGGATTCTTCTTCTTCTTTCCCTTGGCCTTGGCTTTCGGGACTGAAGAGGAGGATGGCCCATAAAGCAGAGCGGGAGTTTTCGCTGTCTTAAGCGTGCTCTCTGCATTTCTCAACATATTGAGAAGTTCAGGCAATGATTTCTCCAAATTGTTCATATTGAAATTCACTATGAACGGAGCAAAGGCGGGGGAGAGAGACTGTAGAACAATATCTGTATATTGCTCATTATCCATAGTCCATCCCAGTTCCTCAAGTTCTTCTATAAGACTAATCATCTTGAGAACATGGTCTCCTACTGATGCACCAGAGGCCAACCGCATCTGAAACAGGTTTCGAGATGCGTCGTAGCGTAAAGTACGAGATTGCGCTTCATACAACTCCTTTGTATGAAGAATGATGGATTGTATATCCATCTTCTCATGCTGTTTCTGATGGATACTGTCCATAGAAGCAAGCACGAGGCACGTGGCCGTGTTGCAATCAATATCCCATGTTTTTCGGATCTCCTTATCCGAAACAGATGATTCAGGTCTTGGGACGGGTGGGATTTGGTAGTAAGGACATATGATATTTTATCATATATGAGTGCAATGTTCAAATTCCTCAACCATTCTTTATAATTTAGTCCAGTCAGTTTATTTTTCTCTAAAAAAAGCTTATGTCCCGTCATCGGTATCTGCCATTAGGAGAGAGAAAAGAATACACTCAGCAAAATGCTCTTGCAAAGATCAGATTGATTATTATCTTATCTAATCGTTGTCTCCTACTGCTTTTATCAAATTTTCTTTCAAACCTTAAAAGAAAACTAGCCAGGATTAATTACATTCTACAGTTTCGCTAATCGGTCAACCAGTCTAGTGTCGGTATTTTGAGGGAGGTTCCCCGCGCTTGCGCACGGACCAAATTAAAATAAACCTCGTTTTTCGCTGAGGTCTGTTAGTGTATATGCCCTAGAGGCCATTACTGTATCATACTAGTTTGTATATTACTTAATGGAAGCTTGGGATATTCACCTTGTATAAATAATCTTGCTCAATATAGTAGTATGCTACTTGGTTTGTTTCTACTTCAATGTGTACATGTGTTTAGTTTAGTATATCACCTATACGCATTAGTGGAGCCCTTAGGATCTTTGCTTGATTACCAGTGTTGTGATGGCAATCACACTAGGGGGGCTGGGTAATCTGTAAGCACATCCTTATACAGGTCCCTAGTCGCAGGACTATCGAGACAGGGCATCGATACTCCGGAGTAGACTAGCGTATGCGCTTCTCATCCCAGTGTGGGAGATGGTCTGTCCCACAGCCATCAGTACGTCGTACTGGAGATAGTATACGGGTGCTCGTTGGGTTATGAGTACACTGGACAGGACTCGTCGGGAACTGACAGGTTGGTATTATACCTATCGTCAGTTATCAGTTCCCAGGTGACATGAGTACAGCTTAGTCCGCTGACTTGACACTGGCACTTCGCCTCGAGTGTGTTCCCACTGCACTTTGATCACTACCCTACCACGGCTCAAAGGAGTCGTGCAAACAGGTAATGGTTGGGTGCAGTCCCGAAGCACTTGGAGGCAGTGACGGTTAGATAGGATTCGTCTCTCCCGGTATTGGGAGTTGACATCGCGCTGTGTCTAGGAGAGCCATTACACGAGTAGTCCCTGGCCAGGGCAAGCGAGATATACTGGTAGGCTTCCAGTGTTATCTCAGGGTGTTTTGGGCTTCACTCCGATACGACTTGTACCACTATTAGGGGACTGACGTTTACCGCCTCCTAGGCCCGACATGCGATGTATCAGACGAACAGACCGGACTGTACGGAGAATGTCATATTCAGACTCAGTAGGAGTTCAGATGGGTTTTACCTCGTCAGTCTTCTTATCGGCATCTACCTGGGGACCGTTACGCACAGCTAGTGCCGCTTGCGGTCTGTGGTTAAACCCACTGCCAGCGTAGCGTCGAGTCTTTAGAGTCCCACACAGAGGGCTATTCGCCTCTGGGCAAAATTGAGTAGAGGTCGCATGGTTTTGCGGCAGGGTTCGTTCTCATCCGCGCACTTGTGCACGTTTGGAGTCCGGACGGTTTATACTAGCAGGCTCTGGTTTGAGCCAGATACTGGTATATGTTTTGGGGTTGCTTTTATCTCTCAGTATTCTTGTTCCTCGGAACGAGAATGCAGGTGTGTATGCACAGTTGTTTGAGGCGGAGGAAGAGGTCTTTCATTAGGGTTTCGGAACGGGTGCGTATGCACAGTTGACAGTCGTCTTTTTCCAAACCCTAATGGATTTATGAAATATCAATTAATAATAGTAATTAAATGAAATTGTGTCATGGTTGGTTTTGTTGACTAGTTGACCATGGTTGACTTGTTGACCATGGTTGAATGTTTGACCATCATCATTACTTTGCAAGGATACTCCTTGATTCTAGCTTACATTCATTTAATGACGTGATGATAGTGGTCATTCCAAAAACAACCATCAACTATTTCATTTTGAATTATTATTATTAATTAGATAATTCTTTTTCCTTTTGTTATGGTTGCAAAAGGAAAATGAGCTCATTCTATCATATTCATTCTCTCTCCTCACTTCATCTTCTTCTTCCTCAAGCTCAAGGAGAATCCTTCTCATGTGTTGAGAATCCCTCTCCTTGAAAGAGAAACACCCCATAGATACTCTCTACTCTCTCTAGGGTTCAAGGTTTAGCAAGCCGGAGATCCTAGTTCACTCTAAGTTCGAGAAAGAGCCCGAAGGTTGAACCCTCAGGTGGATCTATCTTTGACGGAAGAAGGCTACGAGGAAAGAACCATCAACCACTACTAGGTTTCAAGAAGAAGGAGTTCAAGTTAGGTATAACCACTTTGCCGAGTAGTTAACTCTCCTTTGCATGTTTGCTAGTTTAGTTTAGAAAAGATCCCGACTTTGTTAGTCCATGTTGCCCCATGAGCTAAAAATTTGATTTTTATACCGTTTCCGCCTCCCCGTAAGAACCGGGGGTCGCAACGTGGACTTACAGTGGTATCAGAGCCTAACTAAACATAAACTAGCTAGGTAGTGAAGTGTAACGAAGTTCGGAACCGAAAAATCCAAAAAAACCAAACTTTTCAAAAACCCTAGTTTCTGTTAAATTTTTTTCTGGTCAAAACAAAATTTGTTATTCACCTAAAATCATCTCAGGGTTTTTTAAAGATAACCACCAAAAACGAGCCAGAGATCTGACCAAACGACCGCGTTTCCGCGGCAACAGCAAGTTATGTTGCCGCGGATCCGCGGCCGTCTTGTCTCCTCTTTGCCTCGATTTTGGTGCAGTGTATCTCTGGATTGGTTTTAGGATTTTTGAGATATATTATATGTGCCCATATTTTCCAGAATAGAAATTTGTTTTTGGGGGCCTATAATTCCGTATTTTTTCCGAACTTCACTACATTTTGACTATGTTGGTTATATCTGTGATGTTTGTATGTATTGAACGTCGGCTAATCGCTATAAGTCGATTAGTCGGGGTTATACATCTCTGTGATCTGTGTTTGATATTGGAATGTGTATATGAATGTGTTGGACTGTCGCGGGTGAATAGCCGGGGTGGATGTGAGATGAGCTTTTGTTTTTCTTTCATTCATTTGTAATATGTAAATTGATGTAATAATATTATTTGTATGGCCGCACAACCGGGTCGGGGTTGTAGCCGTCATTGTATAATTCTTTTTACTGTTTTTGCGCCTAGGATAGACCCATGGATGGGTGCACAAACTACCGGGTACTTGGCGGGTAGTTTGCCGCACCCGTAGGGGTCTTGGGTGGGGTTTTGGCTATTCACCGCGACCGTGTAATCCGCTTTTCGTTGCAGGCTCGAACGGATTGCTGATTCCTAGTATATCCAATGTATTCATCTGTGATATGTAATGTCTATCATTGCTATATTTATAACTATTTAGGCGTTGCTTATGTTTTACAGCCGTGCTAGCCCAGCCCCCGCTCTGTCGTTAGTTAAGTAACTTAACGGGTGATGACGGGACCCCGTGGCGAATGCGAATGGCATAAGCGTACGTCATATTTTTGTTGTTTTCTGCAATGGTAGGATTAAATGATGGGATGCATTAAAAGAACTAATGCAAGAATATCACGCATTAAAAGAACTAATGCAAGATAATAAACCAAGTTAAAGTCGTTGGAACACTTTCAAAAAACCACTCGGTTCTTTTCAAAACTAACTTTTAAATGCGGAGCTTGAGCCACTCGTTCTAAAAGCTATCTCGTTCCATCGATTATATCAAGTTCACTACGTTCACGGTTTTACCAAAACCATTCGTAGCCCTCCGTCGTTTCGCATGAATATGTTAGTTGTATGTATGCCTTAGAGGCCAGTATTGTACAGATTATGTATATTATATTGGATGCTTGGACATATATAGAGATGACTTTCTTGCTCGACATGATAGTATGCTATCTGGTTGCTCTTTATCTTAACATGTACACTAGTCTCTTTATACTGTCTTATAGTTACATGTTGGTAAAGCCCTTAGGACTTGTACTTGACTACCTGGACTATGATGCAGATCATACTAGTGGGGACATGGTAGTCCATAAGTACATCCTTCAAGGTCCCTAGTCGTGGGTGTATCGAGATGGGGCATCGATATACCAGAGTAGACTAGCGTATACGCTTCTCGACCCATGTGATGGGTGATGGATGGTCCCATATCCATTGGTGTTTGACATCAGAGATGGTATACGGGTGCTCAGTGGAGACTGGGTATACTGGACGGACTCGCCGAGAACTCCCAGATGGTATTATACCTCACGTCAGATGGCAGTTCTCAGGTGACACTTGTACAGGTTAGTCTGTAGACCCGAGATCGTCATAGAGTCTTGTGTGATTCCAACTGTGCTTTGATCTCCACCTTACCACGTCCATGAGGGCGTGCAAAACGGTGGTCTTTGGGTACAGTCCCGAGTCATATGGAGGCAATGAGCGATAGGAGGGGTTTCGTCTCTCCCGGTATTGGGGGTAGATGTTGCGCTGTGCTCGATTGGCCGTAACAGGGAAGTCCCTGGCCAGGGCTGATCAGAGATTTGCTGGTAAGTGTTACCAGTAGTTTCTCGACCCGTTATGAGCCTCACATCGGCACGACTTATCGGGTTATTGGGGTCTGACGTAAACCACCCCTAGACTTGATATGCGACGTATCAGACGAAGAGACCGGACTGTATAGTAAGTGTTACTGGTCGGATTCGCAGGAGTGTGAGCGGGCTAGCTCGTCGATCTTCTGATCGCTCAATACCCGGGTGGCCGTTATGTTTAGCAGACCGCTTGCGGCTTGTGGGTGCATGATATGATCATCATCTGCTACCGGCGTATTGACGAGTCTTTAGAGTCCTACACAGAGGTTTCCTGGTTCAAGCGAAATGAAATAGGAGCGCATATGAGATATGTGCAGGATCGAGAATAATGCGTGTATGTGATACCGCATTTCATTCTCGCGATAAATGTTTCGATTGGTTATATTTGATATGACCTAGTTATCGAATCATTGATTCGATAAATCGATACATTGAAGACTAGTCGGTTATGTGCGACATGACCGGGTCATTGAATCAAATGTTGATTTAATGATTTAATGTATAATTATATATTTGATATATTACTTTGCATTAACTAGTATTGGTTCACTTTATACGGATTTTCTCACTTGATGCACATAGTATATGTGATATGCTTTTGTGCACTTTTTTGTATCATGTTTAATGATACTTGATCATTTAGTTAAGTATATAGAATTAATACATGGTTAATTTGATAATTAGGGTTTTTGCATATTCATTTATTTATTTATTTGTTTATTTATTTATTTGGAAAAGATAAAGATAAGAATGGTGGCTTTCTTTGTCATTAGTTGAAGCTTCATGAAGCATTGACTTTTGTAACCATCCTTATCTTCATGCTTAACCCTAACCCATCCAATTGACCATGGTTAATTCTCTACACTTAACCCTAGTTTGAGTTATGATAAGTATTTGATTTTCTATTTCTTTTAGATAGAACTTATCATAACCATCATCTTCTTCTTCTTCTTCAAGCTCAAGGTCCATCAATGGCAACTTGAGTTAAAGTGAGATAAATCCAATTCTAAAGTGAACCCACCTCCTATTTCTTCACCCTCTACCTCTTGCCAAGTGGTTTTGGATGTTTTCTTCACAAGTTTCGCTACTTGGTGAAGTCGGAGCTTGAACTGGTGCAACCTCGACGTAGATCGTCTTTGACACGAAGCCGTCGAACTATTCCGCTCACTTCTCCGATGAAGCCGTCGCGAGAGTCCGAGGTTCGTGATGGACAGCGAGGGGACGACCACATGGAGCTAAGCAAGTGGATATCCGGATCTACAAAGGTTGTAGTTTCCGATCTTTAGTTTATTTGCTAACTAGTTTAGTTTTTCGCCTAGAATTCTAGTCTACGATCCGTGTTAGGGTTTCTCGGCACCAATATTTTTTTAAATTGGCATGTTCGATGCCTTGTGAGACCTCTATAGGGTGCCTAGGAAACTTTCACTGGTATCAGAGCCTAGCTAGAGCCTTAGGCGAAGTCTAGACGCGATTTGAAGTCCGAACGAACCCGAAACACCAAATCTATAATGCTCTCTGTACATTTTCTAAAAACCGGGATTTTTCCAGATTAAAAATGCCTAAAAAATTCAGCAGGAATATCTAAGAGTTATGGTGAAACACGATCTCTTGATTCATCTAAACTGGCGCGGAAACGCGGCAGAAGCATGTTGGAGATAGTGCCCTCAGAGTCAATTATTGGATCACAGGCACGTGATTGCAATGATTGAGGGAGGACCTATCCCGGGATGACAGTCTTACTCGAGATGATAGTATGCTATCTGGTTTACCTTTATCATCGTGTACTGCTTTAGGTGACCTGACAGGTCGCTATTGCACGTTGATAGAGCCCCTAGGATTTTTGCTTGGCTGCCAGCAGTATGAGGGCGATCATATAAGTGAGAGCTGGAGTCTATAAGCACATCCTTAAATGGTCCCTAGTCGTGGGAGTTTCGAGACAGGGCATCGATTCTCCAGAGTAGACTAGTGTATACAGTCGAGACCCCGACGAGTGGCGGTGGCCGGTCTCATAAGCCGCTGGTGTCAGTTGGTTCACCTAAGATGTATACAGGTGCTCATTGGGTTATGAGTACACCGGACAGGACTCACCGGGAACATGCTAGTTGGTCTTATACCTGACGTCAGATAGCAGTTCCCAGGTGACATGTGTACATGTTAGTTCATCGACCTGGGGATCGTCATTTGTCTCGCGTGAGTTCCCACTGTGCTTTGATTACTACCCTACCACGGCTCAAAGGAGTCGTGCAAACAGGTTTTAGTTGGGTACAGTCCCGAGCCACATGGAGGCAGTGAGCGGATCTTCAGGGGTTCGTCTCTCCCAGTATTGGGGGTGAGGTCACGCTGTGTCTAGGAGAGCCATTACACGAAGTCCTTGGCCAAGGCAGGAGATTTACTGGTAGGTATTCCAGTAGTATCTCAGGGTGTTCTGGGCTACACTCCGACACGAATTGTACCGCTTTTGGGGGTCTGACTTTTACCCACCCCCTAGGCCCGACATGCGATGCTCATAGACGAACGGACCGGACTGTACGGATATTGTCACTGACAGGCTCAGTAGGGTGTCAGGATGAGTTCGCTCATCGACGTCCCTTTTGGTCAATAGCTGGTGGCCCGTTACGTATTGGCTTATACCTCTGACGTGCTAGTGGTTAAATCCACAGCCATAGTATTGACGAGTCTTTAGAGTCCACCACACTTTCAGTTACTCAGCTTTCGGGCGAAACGCTGTAGATGCCGTATGGAGATATGGCAGGGTCCAATCAGATACGTACGGTATTGCACGGATCAGGATCGGGCGGTTTGTACTAGTGGCCGTATGGATATATGGCAGGGTTCGATCCGATACGTGCGGTATTGCACGGATTAGGATCGAACGGATATTACTAGCCGGCTTTGGTTTAAGCCGGTCCTAGTTTAGTACAGTGTAGATTTTGTCTCATTACATTTGTATCCGGACGGAATACAGATGCGGGTGTGTATGCACAGTATCGGGGTTTTCTTGTAATTTATTACGGGACCAGTTTTCTGGAGTTGCCAGTTTGCATTCCGTTCCGGCCGGTTTTCCTTTGTTCTTTCCCGGCCGGACTTTTCCGATGGAGGGGGTTATTTGCAATTGTGCAAATAACATTTGAGGAGGGGGTTTCTTGCAATTGTATTGATTATGATAGCATATTTAGATTCCTTTTCCATCTTTTCTTTTGTTGCACCATTCTTGCATTAAAGAAGGGGTATGGTTTTGTTGTGCTTGGAGTATGGTTGATGTTTGTTTAGGATCACCACTTCTTTTCTCCTACCATCACCTCCCTCTTGTATTTTGTTCTCACTCCACCACCATTTCCCATACGATTTTGGCCGGCCACAAATTTGGAAGAGGAGGAGAGAATGAGAGAGTTTTCATTTGGTGTGGGAAAATTAATCATTCATATCATTTTCCATTGCAACAAAAATCCCCAAGTTCATATCTTGTTGATTCCTCCATCAAGGCAACATAACCCCAAAGAGACAAGCATCATCTACACTACATCCTACAGCACATCTTGGGCATGTGGACTTGCCGGCTTCATGCCCGAGTTGCCTCGGTATTGAGGTGGGAGCCCGTAAAAGAAACAGGCGATGTGGTGCCCTTCCGGCGAGGAGGCGACGACCAGAGTTTCCGCGGGAGATCGGGACGATGACGAGAAGACCGGAGGATTCGGATCACTCGGTATATCTCTTCCCTATCTTGTTAGTTAGCTAGGACAAGTTTAATGGTCCGATCCGGAGTTTAGTGCGCGGTGGTGCCGGTTTGCAAAGTTCGCAAAATTAAAGTTTATCACCGTTTCCGCATTTGGCCGTCGGATTGACGGCCGGGGCGCCGCCGTGCACTTACAGTGGTATCAGAGCCTCGCCATTAACTTCGTCTACCTTCGTTTAATGTGTTTTGCATTTCCGATCGACCAAAATTCCAAAATCTACATTTTAGTTCACATCAGTTTTCTGTTAAAATTTTTTGGTGTCCAAAAATTTTTCAGGTTGTAAAATAGTGATGTACTGGAAGTTATAAGCATACTGTAGAAATTCGACACTGCAACTCGACCACCCAAGCGCGGAACTGCGGCAAAACCCCCCTTATGCCGCGGTTCCGCCGCCTAACAGTGTCCTTGCTGTGTCAAATTTCTTCAGTAGCTTTCTTGGGTGAAAATAGGGGTTTTGGAATATTAAAATTGGGCCCAGAATTTCTGTGAGTGCTACAGTATTGCTTGGGGGCCCACTTGTTAATTTTTGATTGATCGGATATTTTAAACACATTTTTCACATTATTTACATTATATCTGCGAGCGTGAGTGTCACTTGATCGGTAAATCCGGTCTAACTGTTATAGCTCGGTTAGACGGATTTGCGAATGTGACTTTCACGTTGATGTTCTGTGTTTTGCTGTGATGTTGCGGATCGGTCGTGGGGGATAGCCTGGTTGCAATGCTAGTACAGTGTTGTTGTATTATGTACATTTGATATTGCGGGGCGAGCGTCCGACATGTGGACTGCCGTCACTGCCTGTTTGTATCATTCTTTTGGGGCACGACCTGGATGCGGTCGATGTACCCGTTGTATGTATATTTTACTTTCTGTACTAGGGTTACCCCGCGGAGGGGTGCACGGATAGCCGGGTTCTGGAGGGCAACAAGCCCGCATCTCATGGCATTGGGACGGAGGGGGCTTCACTCTAGGATTGGCGGGCTATTCGCCGCACTCGTAGGGGGTACAGGTTGACCCAGGAAGGGTACCCAAGTTACCGGATTCCGTGAAGTGCTGGGTGGTCCATTCACGGTGGGGCTGCCTCGCTTCAGGTTTTGGCGGGTGACTTGCCGCGCCCGTAGGGGTCTAGGATTTCATTGCACAGGCTATCCACATGACCAGGGGAACGTCGGGTTTTCAGTAATGGCTCTGTGAAACCCGGGGATCCCAGATATCTGTATTGTTCTGTAATGCTGTACATTTCTGTGATGTTGCATTTTATTCACGCCTTGAGCGAAATACTATATATTGGTATATATATTAGTAGATGTTGTATATGTTTTTCATCCGCGCTAGTCCAGTCCCCGCTCTGCCGTTAGTTAGCTAACCTAATGGGTGATGATGGGACCCAGTGGCGAATGCGGATGGCATATACGTACGTCAGTATATTTTCGTTCTTTGTGGTGTGATCAATTGATGGGACTGCATTGATTCGGATCAATGCAAGATAAACAAACTTATTCTGATGTTGTTGGAACACTTTTCAAAAAGCTGTTATTGCAAGGACGTTCACTTTTGTTTTGCATCGTGGTATTCATTTGGAATATCCTGCTCCTCAGTCGACGAGGCAAGGGCCGAGATCCCTTCACCGGGAGTGACCCCTTGGACAGAAGTTTGCGTCAGGGCATTAACTTCACTATAGCCGATTACTTTTGCTTTGCACAGTGATATTCGGTTATGAATATCCAGCACCCCATTCTACGGGGAAAGAGCCGAGATCCCTTCACCGGGAGTGACCTCTTTAGTAAAGGTTTTCGTCACTATATTTTCTAAAAAGCTATCCGTTCCTTCAACGATATCAAGTTCATTACGTTAAAGGTTTTCGCCAGAAACCATTCTTAGCCCTCTGTCGTTTCATATGGGTAGTCAATAGTATTCAAGCTGTGTATGTTGGCCAAAGTCAAGGCACAGTGATTGGTAGCTATTGGGGTATTCATATGCAGCATAGATAGATGCGTTGGTTTGGGACAGTCGTACTGCCATTTTGGCCAAAGTCAAGGGTATGTACGGGTGGGTTCAAATTAACCTGGAGAATGACGGGTAGAACTTGACATGTGACTTATGATATGTTGGCCAAAGTCAAGGTCATAAAAGCATGGGGTAAAAACCACATCGGGAGTTTCAAAAGAACTGAAACTTGCCAGATATGCGCATACCTTCTGGAGTGTGATGACGTGAGCGGATTCCGTCACGTTATCATGCAATGATAGTTGGATCCTGATTCCCACTGATGAGTTGGTTTACTCCTCGGGTGACCCCGACTAATTCTTCTTTCAGGTTTGGAGGAGAATTTGAGGTACAGTGGGAGGTTTCCAGATTAGATAAATTGGTAACCATTCTGATCTTGGTTAGAGTGCACGCTGAGTGTTTCTTTTCTCTCTCTCTCTGGCAGCGACCATTGACCCAACCCTAAGACTTTGACTCAGTGACCAAGTTGACCGAACCTTCTTAACACTGGCTTTTGGATTATCAGAGTTGCAGACCTCATTGCCACTCCTACTTTTACCCTTTTCTCCAGGACACCCCGTATTACTGCGAACGTCCACTTCCATTGGACAAAACCATCATATGGTTAGATACGAACTCGAAGGAATTCGAGGATGGTTTCCGGTTCTGGAGAAAACGGATAAGGTTTATTCAGTTGTCTTTTCCTTTTTACCTTCTCTCAGGTTGCGAGTACTCCTTAGTTTAGGAGATAGTACACCTATTACGCAAATTGGATAGTCTTCTTCCAAACTTTAGGCTGGTGCCGAACAGTAGGGAATGAAGAAAACCAATTAGCCTAAACGGTGTGCAGAAGGTATTAAGATTAAGACAAAGCAAGGGATTAGTAAGAGGGCAAAGTAAATTGCGACTGATATTCACGACCAAACCAAGTATTTCTTCGCCAATCCTAAATCACCTTTGTATTTCTCCAGGACACTCCGTATCACTACGAAGATCCACAGTTTATTGGATACTCCATCGTATGGTTATATACGAACTCGAAAGGAACTTGTTCCAGTTCGGGGATGGATTCTGGTCCAGGAGAAATAGGAATAAGGTTTATTCGGTTGTCTTTTATCTTCACCTTCTCTCGCATTGCGAGTGCTCCTAGGATTAGGACAGTACACCCGTTATGCTTATTGGATAGTCTTCTTCCAAACTATAGGGTGGTGCCGAACGGTAGGGAAGGAAGAAAACCATTTGGCCTAAGGGGTGTGCAGAAGGTAACGACTAAAGACATATAAAGGGATTTGGAGAGGTGGCAAAGAATTATGCGGTTATAGTTGTGAATCTGGATAATGGTAGAGGCATTACTAGGAATACCAGAATACCCCATCGAAACATTTCAATGTTTTAGTTCTACTGTGTACTGTTAAAAGAAAACTGTTTTCCTGATTAGACACTTGCTCCAAGGTATGTATTTACCAGGTTTGATTCTCACATCTGTATGGCTTTACAGATAATGAGTGGGAGTAAGTTATTGGGAATTGGGTGATCATCCTCATTATATCGGGATTCGTTGTAATCGGTGATATTTGAGGAGATCACCTGGGATGTTTGCCGGTCGGCAAATATTTGGTTTTGAATATCCGCTGCTATGCACCAATTTCAAATTGATATATCTGTACGTCTATTTTCATAGAGTGAGATATACCTTTTGATATTATGTCGATGACATTTACCTATATCAGTGGATGGTTAGGTAAGGAGCATTAAACAGCGATGTAATTCTTCTTAACCATAAGTACAGTTTTCAACCTACGACACACAGTGAAAGAGTTGTTAGACTCGGTGGACTTATACAGAGTATTGTATGTTGTCCAGTGTCCATTAGGACAGAGGGGTTGGTCCTCATACTATATTCTGTTTACTTTTAACTTCTCTAGTTCTTAGACATGTGTTTCGTAGAAACACAGGGTCTAAGTTTTGAGGAGTTATAGGTATTTGAATAGAGTAGAGAACCAGGTGTAGCAAGTATCGGGATTCTTCAAGGTGATCGAAGATGTAGATACTCGTATATGGTATTCAGTTGATAGTAATGATAAAGAGAAATTGCTTCTCTTTCAGGTTACTCATAATTGGAAGCATTCCTAAGTTGAGTAACGCTGATCGGCCTCTCTCCATATAGTTGACATGCACTGGAGACAGTTGCATGATTTGAATCTGGTTAAATTAAATCAGTGCCTCTGGTTCTATATTGGATATAGTACAGTTCATATCTTAACATTGTTAAGGTACGGGGAGTTGTCCGGCTTATGATTAAAACCAGACACTGGACAGCTCAAGGCACGTTTCTCTAATGGCTGTTTGTGGGTTGACCCAGGCTATGACGAGGGTTAATTTTCTACCATAAGAAAGATCAATAGTGATATTGTTCTTAACTCGCCACAGTTTTAATAAAAATGGATTTTTCAGAAAACAGTAGTGGGAGTATGGTAGAACTGGAAGTGATTCCAGAACCGCAAACGATTACTGAAGATTTGATAAGGAACCTAAAGATTCAATCTGTTTTGACATTCCATTGGCCACTCCGCAGATAAGGTTGGTAACTTCAGGCACCCGAGAGGTACTCCGGTAGCCTCAAGGACGGTGACAGGGAAGTTCTTGTTTACCCACACTTGCCATTGTTGTTGTTCCAGACTGCGAGACCCGGCAGGAGGATGAGTATAGCGTCGTTCTAAACTAGCTTTAGAAGTGAACGTCTATATGACTCTGCCAGAGGGTTTTCGTAATCAGTGGGAGCAGCGTAAGCATTTGTGGACATCAGGCTTATGTCTATTTATAGAGTAAAGCAGATATAGCGGAGGTAGATCATCTGTTTCTGATGTGACAGTCATAGGTTTGACGTCATCAGAATAGGGGATGGATCTGTTGAGAAGGTAGTAGGAAGTGATATTCCTATACTACGATCGGTTATACTTTGGTCGTCACACAGTGGTTTCTTCACGAAGGAAATGGATTTTATATCAGACATACTGGTTACTAGATCTATGGTTTTAGATCTAGATTTGGGTGGTTTCCTAATCTGGGTACCTTGACAGCATTCTATGAGTATTTAGAATGGACGACTCCTGGCACGGTAGTGTACCTGCAGGTGATGGAGTCACCCTCTCTAAAGGTGTCTTATAGACAAAAGTAGAGAGGGATATGCATGATTGGCAGATCACTTGCTTAGGCAATTGAGTCAATCATGAGATGTCAAGTACCACACCAGATGTTGTTCTTGCACTAGATGCAATAAGTTGATATTGATCCAATCCTGGAGAAACAGTCGAAGGCAGTTTTAGAACATAAGTGGATGTTCTAGGGATATGATAACGACTGCCTCCTTTAGGAGACGGTTATCACTCAAGGCTTCCAAGGTGACATGGACGACAAGGAAGTTGTCAGAGTTATAGTTTTCCTTCTGACGAGGGGCAGTATTTTGGACAGGTGGTCCAAGGAAATACTGAGGGTGGCATGGCGCAGGATACTGATTAAGTTCAGTTGACGATACAGTCTAAGAAGTTTGGATTTGGAGTTCATTTATGAGCTCGGTCCCATTAGATATCCAGACATTCTAAGACAGGTATTGCTCATTTCGGGAGATGGCTTTCTCCGCGAACTTGAGATATAGAGAGACATAGAAAGAAACATCTGAGCGGATCCACTCACTGAGGCTATTCCTCGAACGCAATTGTCTTCCAAACTGGCTTTGTGCGACTAACTAGTAGAAGAGTTGGGTGTTCGGTATCACACGGGCTGTGAGTATGCGACATCGCAATAATTAGCCTTGAGTGCAAGTGGGAGATTGTTGGAGATAGTGCCCTCAGAGTCAATTATTGGATCACAGGCATGTGATTGCAATGATTGAGGGAGGACCTATCCCGGGATGACAGTCTTACTCGAGATGATAGTATGCTATCTAGTTTACCTTTATCATCGTGTACTGCTTTAGGTGACCTGACAGGTCGCTATTGCACGTTGATAGAGCCCCTAGGATTTTTGCTTGGCTGCCAGCAGTATGAGGGCGATCATATAAGTGAGAGCTGGAGTCTATAAGCACATCCTTAAATGGTCCCTAGTCGTGGGAGTTTCGAGACAGGGCATCGATTCTCCAGAGTAGACTAGTGTATACAGTCGAGACCCCGACGAGGGGCGGTGGCCGGTCTCATAAGCCACTGGTGTCAGTTGGTTCACCTAAGATGTATACAGGTGCTCATTGGGTTATGAGTACACCGGACAGGACTCGCCGGGAACATGCTAGTTGGTCTTATACCTGACGTCAGATAGCAGTTCCCAGGTGACATGTGTACAGGTTAGTTCATCGACCTGGGGATCGTCATTTGTCTCGTGTGAGTTCCCACTGTGCTTTGATTACTACCCTACCACGGCTCAAAGGAGTCGTGCAAACAGGTTTTAGTTGGGTACAGTCCCGAGCCACATGGAGGCAGTGAGCGGATCTTCAGGGGTTCGTCTCTCCCGGTATTGGGGGTGAGGTCGCGCTGTGTCTAGGAGAGCCATTACACGAAGACCTTGGCCAAGGCAGGAGATTTACTGGAAGGTATTCCAGTAGTATCTCAGGGTGTTCTGGGATACACTCCGACACGACTTGTACCGCTTTTGGGGGTCTGACTTTTACCCACCCCCTAGGCCCGACATGCGATGCTCATAGACGAACGGACCGGACTGTACGGATATTGTCACTGACAGGCTCAGTAGGGTATCAGGATGAGTTCGCTCATCGACGTCCCTTTTGGTCAATAGCTGGTGGCCCGTTACGTATTGGCTTATACCTCTGACGTGCTAGTGGTTAAATCCACAGCCACAGTATTGACGAGTCTTTAGAGTCCACCACACTTTCAGTTACTCAGCTTTCGGGCGATACGCTGTAGATGCCGTATGGAGATATGGCAGGGTCCAATCAGATACGTGCGGTATTGCACGGATCAGGATCGGACGGTTTGTACTAGTGGCCGTATGGATATATGGCAGGGTTCGATCCGATACGTGCGGTATTGCACGGATTAGGATCGAACGGATATTACTTGCCGGCTTTGGTTTAAGCCGGTCCAAGTTTAGTACAGTGTAGATTTTGTCTCATTGCATTTGTATCCGGACGGAATACAGATGCGGGTGTGTATGCACAGTATCGGGGTTTTCCTGTAATTTATTACGGGACCAGTTTTCTGGAGTTGCCAGTTTGCATTCCGTTCCGGCCGGTTTTCCTTTGTTCTTTCCCGGCCGGACTTTTCCGATGGAGGGGGTTATTTGCAATTGTGCAAATAACATTTGAGGAGGGGATTTCTTGCAATTGTATTGATTATGATAGCATATTTAGATTCCTTTTCCATCTTTTCTTTTGTTGCACCATTCTTGCATTAAAGAAGGGGTATGGTTTTGTTGTGCTTGGAGTATGGTTGATGTTTGTTTAGGATCACCACTTCTTTTCTCCTACCATCACCTCCCTCTTGTATTTTGTTCTCACTCCACCACCATTTCCCATAAGATTTTGGCCGGCCACAAATTTGGAAGAGGAGGAGAGAATGAGAGAGTTTTCATTTGGTGTGGGAAAATTAATCATTCATATCATTTTCCATTGCCACAAAAATCCCCAAGTTCATATCTTGTTGATTCCTCCATCAAGGCAACATAACCCCAAAGAGACAAGCATCATCTACACTACATCCTACAGCACATCTTGGGCATGTCGACTTGCCGGCTTCATGCCCGAGTTGCCTCGGTATTGAGGTGGGAGCCCGTAAAAGAAACAGGCGATGTGGTGCCCTTCCGGCGAGGAGGCGACGACCAGAGTTTCCGCGGGAGATCGGGACGATGACGAGAAGACCGGAGGACTCGGATCACTCGGTATATCTCTTCCCTATCTTGTTAGTTAGCTAGGACAAGTTTAATGGTCCGATCCGGAGTTTAGTGCGCGGTGGTGCCGGTTTGCAAAGTTCGCAAAATTAAAGTTTATCACCGTTTCCGCATTTGGCCGTCGGATTGACGGCCGGGGCGCCGCCGTGCACTTACAAAGCATGCCTTCTGCCGCGCTTCAGCGGCCCACTGTTCACTTTGTACTATTTGTGTTGCACAGTAATTCATCATTTCTGTTGCTGAGTTTTATTGGAATTTTTAATAATTATTCAAGAGTTGAATTTTCTGGGATGCTTTGGGGATTCGGTGTTTCGATCGGGGTATCAAATTTCGTCTTTATGGCTTTCCGGATAAATTTTAGAATATGTTAAAAAGTTCGACCGGATATAAATACCCAATTTTTCCCCTGTCGGGAAATTTCCAAGTGTTGGATTTTTCCGTAGTTTAACGACGTTCTAAGTAGTGCAAGTAACGCGATGGACCCTCTAGAAGACAACAAACCTTAACTCGATTATGTGACCGTCTTGAACTGCCCTTTGAACCTTCGGGTTTGGGGCAGTACGACGTGCCACATGTGAGGCGTTGGCTTGACCCTTCTACGGCTGGACCGTCGGTACTGAGGCACGAACTGAATGTTGTTAGACTTATTTCATGTGTTGAGCTGTATCGGGAAAACTTGGATATTCAACTGTTCGATCGGAAAGTTTAACATTTTCTGTTTATCTGGAATGTGATACAATAATTGGAATTCACAAGTAGTTATGAGATAACGGAATGAATGTTATAAATCTAGCAATTTAGTCCCATATTTTATTGAAAAGAGTTTTCGATAATGAGACAAAAATGCGGGATTTATATCTGTTAGGCATACGATGTCTAAAGAAGTTGCGGATTCCAACTGTTGTAGTTTTACACTTTCTTTTCTGTGACCGTAAGTGTAGTATGTTCGTATCGCCGGTTTCGTTGCTATACGTCAACGACAATTGGGGTATGCATACTTACTTACGTTGATGACATGTGATGTTATGTGTTGCTGTATATGTTATATTGGATCGTCGTGTTCGAATAGCCGGGGGGTTTTTATGTGAGATGAGTGTTTTCCTTTTTCATTCATGTAAAAACTTGTATGTAATATTCTTTTATTTGGGGCACTTCCAGGTAGCGGAAGTTGTCACCTTTGTATATTATTTACTTTTCCGCATTAGGATAGACCCAAGGAGGGGAGCACAAGTAACCGGGTTCTGGGGTCCAGTGGGAGACCAACTCGAGGAGTCGAGTCCGGGTCTCCTAACCCTAGAATTGGCAGGGTTGCTTGCCGCTCTCGTAGGGGTCTAGGGGTGTGGGATTGGCTATTCATCACGACCGTGGAATCCGTGTTTTATACTGGCTCGTATTGAAAACACGGACGTCCTAGTATATCCAATATTTCATATGTTTATTCTGCTGCGATATCTGTGTTGTGATTCTGTGATGGATATACTATATAGTATATATGATATATTATATAGACGTTACTTATGTTTTACACCCGCGCTAGCCCTGCCCTGCTCTGTCGTTAGTTACCTAACTTAACGGTGCACGAGGGGACATCGAGGCGAATGCGGATGGCATAAGTGTACGTCATATCTATCTGTGATGTTTAGGTATTTAAATGATGGGACTTCATTAATGTGATTAATGAAAGATAAGAAACCTAAGATGTTGTGGAATCAAATTTTAAAATAAAACAGGTAGCTACAGTTCTTGCTTTGCACAGCGGTATATATGATATACCCTGCACCTTATTCGATGAGGAAAGGACCGAGATCCCTTCACCGGGAGTGACTCCTTTAGCAATAACTGGCAGATGCTACACACTCGGTTTGCTTTTGACTGCTTTTGGGTTTTTGCTTTGCACAGTGATATATATGATATATCCCGCACCTCATTCGACGAGGAAAGGGCCGACGATCCCTTCATCGGGAGTGACCCCTTTAGCAAAACTAGAAAAGCCTCAAAATCACTCCATTTTAAAACTTCATTTGATTCTACAACGATATCAAGTTCATTATGCTCATGGTTTTCAGAAAAACCTGGCGTAGCCCTCCGTCATTTCAGATAGATCCTACTTAGTATTCGTGCTACGTTTGTTGACCTCCGTCAAGGCGTAGTGTGTGGTAGCTAACTAGTATTTGTCTGCTTATGCATATGATGCAGATTGGATTAGGGTAGTCGTACGACCTTGTTGACCTCCGTCAAGGGTCGTGCGGGTGGGTTTGATTCAATCAAGAAATGACGGGTTGAACTTGACTTGCACCCTGTGGTTTGTTGACCTCCGTCAAGGTCATAGGATGCTTGGGGCAAAATATTATCGGGAATTTCAAGTGTTGAAATTTGCAATGAGATTGCATACCTTCTATGAGATAGTTGGATCCCGATACCCACTGCGAGTAAGAGTTACTCCTGGGAGAGTTTTACACATTACAATTAGCCAATCAAGTAGGTGTCTAGAAAGGTGTTAACGAGGTTACGCCTCTGGGAAAACGAGGTTTACAGTAATTAGGTTCGTGCGAAAGCACGGGGGACCTCCCTCAAAGTACCGACACTGGCCTGGCTGAAAGATCGACGAAGTTGTAGGGTGTAATTAATCCCGGCTAGTCTTTCCTTTTAGGGTTTGAAGGAAGATTTGATAAAAAGCAGTGGGAGCCATCCTGATTAGATAAGATAGTAACCAATCTGATCTTGTACGAGCATACGCTAAAGTGTTTTCTTCTCTCTCTCTCCAGGTAGCGACCATTTCATGCCTTAATAAAGATAATAATATGGATGTATTGACCGAACCCGCATGTTATACTGTGCTGGGGAACGTTGGTTCCGTTCTTTCCTATAAGAGTTATAGGAATGAACAGGATATAGGGGAATACCAGGATTCCCATGCCACCCGAATGAAGAAAGTACATGTTGATGCATTTTCTTCGGGTGTGTTCGTTACTGAGAACTGTTTCTCTATTTGCTCTACGTCCTGGGTATTGGATACCGGGTCAGGATCCCATATATGTAATCAGTTACATGGGCTTAGGAAAGGTAGAGAAGTTGGAGAAGGTGATAAAGACATTAGAGTTGGAAATGGTGCAATTGTTGCAGCTAAGACTGTCGGAGAATATCACCTTGTATTACCAACTGGAAATACATTAGTTCTGAACGAATGCTATTACATGCCGAACCTGATATGCAGCATTATATCGGTTTCTTTATTAAGTAAAGAGGGATATAATTTTGTATTACAGGACAATGTTATGAACATTTTCCGTAACCAAAATTTGGTTGGATCAGGCACATTATGCAATGGCATTTATGTTCTAAATCAATCAACAGTTCTGAGTATAACAAACACACACAAGAGGAAGAGTTCTGAACTCAACGAATCCTTCTTGTGGCATTGTAGACTGGGTCACATCAATGCGACACGACTAGCAAAGTTGCATAAAGATGGATATTTAAATCCGTTTGAATTTTCATCTTATGACACTTGCCAGTCATGTCTCAAAGGCAAGATGACCAAAACTCCGTTTACGGGACACGGAGAAAGAGTTACCGAACTCTTAGGACTGATACATAGTGATGTATGCGGTCCCATGTCTACACATGCCAGGGATGGTTCTTCATACTTCATTACATTCACTGACGATCTCTCTAGATTCGGATATGTGTTCCTGATGAAACACAAATCAGAAGCTTTTGAGAAAATTAGAGAATATAAACAAGAAGTCGAAAACCAAACCGGAAAAAGTATTAAAATCCTTCGATCTGATCGAGGAGGTGAATACTTGAGCATTGAATTCCTGGACTTCCTAAAAGAGAATGCGATTCTCTCTCAGCTGACTCCTCCATATACACCACAGCACAACGGTGTATCAGAACGGAGGAACCGCACCCTATTAGATATGGTGCGCTCTATGATGAGCACAGCTGAGTTACCTATTTCCTTCTGGGGATATGCACTGGAAACAGCAGCATATCTACTGAATAGGGTTCCTACCAAATCAGTGCCTACCACCCCATATGAGATATGGGAGGGGAAGAGACCATATCTAAATTTTATAAAGATATGGGGTTGCCCGGCTTATGTCAAAAGACAAAAACCGGACAAACTCGAGGCAAGGTCTGTTTTGTGTAAATTTGTTGGATATCCCAAACATTCGCGAGGGTATATCTTCTACCACAGTGAGGAACAAAGAGTATTTGTTGCTCAACATGCCACCTTTTTAGAAAAGGAATTTCTTACAAAAGAGATTAGTGGCTCTGAGGTAGAACTGGAAGAGGTTCCAGCTGAACAAAACATAACAGAAGATTTAGTGGAACCAGAGGATTCCGTAGTTCCCGATGAACCCCAGCCTCTCCGCCGATCTAGTAGGGTTCCTCGCCAACCTGAGAGATACTACGGTTTTCTCATGGATGGTGGGAGCGAGGATTGCATCATGGAGGATGATGACCCAACTAGCTTCGAGCAGGCCATCACGAGTAGGGACTCGGTGAAATGGCTGGATGCTATGCGGTCCGAGATGGATTCCATGTACACTAACAAAGTATGGACTTTGGAAGTTGCTCCTGAAGGGGTAAAACCCATTGGGAGCAAGTGGATCTTTAAGACGAAACTTGGTGTAGATGGGAAAGTGGAGACTTTCAAAGCTAGACTTGTAGCAAAGGGTTTTCGTCAAAGACCAGGTGTGGACTATGACGAAACCTTTTCTCCAGTGGCTATGCTTAAATCCATCCGAATCATGCTTGCCATTGCTGCCTTTCATGACTACGAAATCTGGCAAATGGATGTTAAGACCGCCTTTCTAAATGGTGATTTAGAAGAGTGCGTGTACATGACTCAGCCAGAGGGCTTCGTAGACAGTGGGAGCAGCGGGAAGGTGTGCAAGCTGCTTAAATCCATTTATGGATTAAAGCAAGCATCGCGGAGTTGGAACATCTGCTTTGACGTCGTTATCAAAGAGTTTGATTTCGTCAAAAATCCAGATGAACCTTGTGTCTACAAGAAGGTGGCAGAGAGTAAGGTTGTCTTCCTCGTATTGTACGTAGACGACATACTCTTGATAGGAAATGATATTCCTATGCTGCAAGCGGTCAAGCTCTTCTTATCACAAAGATTCTCAATGAAAGATCTTAGTGATGCCTCCTGTATATTGGGAATTAGGATCTATAGAGATAGATCCAAACGAATTTTGGGATTGTCCCAATCCAGGTACATAGACACCATACTAAAGAGGTTTAGTATGGAAGAGTCCAAGCGTGGGAACTTGCCCACGATCTCTGGAGTCACTCTCTCCAAAGTGATGTCTCCCAAGACTGATTTGGAGAGAGCTCGCATGCAAGGGATACCCTATGCTTCGGCAGTAGGCTCTATCATGTATGCGATGCTATGTACCAGACCCGATGTAGCATACTCACTAAGTGTAGTGAGCAGGTATCAAGCTGATCCTGGAGAGAGTCACTGGACAGCTGTGAAGAGCATTCTCAAGTACTTGCGAAGGACTAGAGATATGTTCTTGGTGTATGGTAACGGAGAACTCCAAGTGGAGTCCTTTACCGATTCGAGCTTCCAGAGTGATAAGGACGACTCTAAGTCGCAGTCGGGTTTTGTCTTTACCCTTTACGGAGGGACGGTTAGCTGGAAGAGTTCCAAGCAGGAAACCGTGGCAGACTCGACAATGGAGGCTGAATACATCGCTGCCAACGATGCTGCTAAAGAAGCTGTTTGGATCAAGAAGTTCATTACTGAACTTGGTGTGGTTCCATCCATTGAGCATCCAATACCTTTGTATTGCGATAACAATGGAGCAGTGGCTTTGGCCAAGGAACCTGTTGGAGATAGTGCCCTCAGAGTCAATTATTAGGTCACAGGTACGTGATTGTAATGATTGAGGGAGGACCTATCCCGGTAGGACAGTCTTACTCGAGATGATAGTATGCTATCTGGTTTACCTTTATCATCGTGTACTGCTTTAGGTGACATGACACGTCGCTATTACACGTTGATAGAGCCCCTAGGATTCTTGCTTGACCACCAGCAGTATGAGGGCGATCATATAAGTGGGAGCTGGGGGTCTATAAGCTTATCCTTAAAAGGTCCCTAGTCGTGGGAGTTTCGAGACTGGGCATCGATACTCCATTAGTAGACTAGTGTATACAGTCGAGACCCCGACGAGGGGCGATGGCCGGTCTCACAAGCCACTGGTGTCAGTTGGATCACCTAAGATGTATACAGGTGCTCATTGGGTTATGAGTACACCGGACAGGACTCGCCGAGAACATGCTAGTTGGTCATATACCAGACGTCAGATGGCAGTTCCCTGGTGACATGTGTGCAGGTTAGTTCATCGACCTGGGGATCGTCATTTGTCTCGTGTGAGTTCCCACTGTACTTTGATTACTACCCTACCACGGCTCAAAGGAGTCGTGCAAACAGGTTTTAGTTGGGTACAGTCCCGAGCCACATGGAGGCAGTGAGCGTATCTTCAGGGGTTCGTCTCTCCCGGTATTGGGGGTGAGGTCGTGCTGTGTCTAGGAGAGCCATTACACAAAGTCCTTGGCCAAGGCAAGGAGATTTACTGGTAGGTATTCCAGTAGTATCTCAGGGTGTTCTGGGCTACACTCCGACACGACTTGTACCGCTTTTGGGGGTCTGACTTTTACCAACCCCCTAGGCCCGCCATGCGATACTCATAGACGAACGGACCGGACTGCACGGATATTGTCACTGACAGGCTCAGTAGGGTGTCAGGATGAGTTCGCTCATCGACGTCCTTTTTAGTCAATACCTGGTAGCCCGTTACGTATTGGCTTATACCTCTGACGTGCTAGTGGTTAAATCCACAACCGAGGTGTTGATGAGTCTTTAGAGTCCCCCACATTTCAGTTACTCAGCTTTCGGGCGAAAGGTTGTAGAGGCCGTATGGAGATATGGCAGGGTCCGATCAGGTACGTGCGGTATTGCACGGATCAGGATCGGACAGTCTGTACTATAGGCCGTATGGATATATGGCAGGGTTCGATCAGATACGTGCGGTATTGCACGGATCAGGATCGAACAGATATTACTAGCCGGTTTTGGTATAAGCCGGATCCTGGTATAGTACAGTGTAGATTTTGTCTCATTGCATTTGTATTTCGGTCGGAATACAAATGCGGGTGTGTATGCACAGTATCGGGGTTTTCCTGTAATTTATTACGGGACCAGTTTTCTGGAGTTGCCAGTTTGCTTTCCGTTTCGGCCAATTTCCATTGTTCCGTTCATTGGCCGAAGATTGGTGGAGGAGGGCTTATTTGCATTGTTGCAAATAAGTGTTTGTGGAGGGGTTCTTTGCTTATTGTTGTATCATGATAGCCTCTCCTTGACCTTGACTTCTAGCTTCATGATAGCTTGACTTTCTTTATCATCATGGTTTTGATGATGGTTGTTGATGATGAGAGATGGTTGTTAGTTGAGTGTTGGTTTTGCTTTGTTATCATTTGGTTCATATGATAACCATTCCTCTCTCTCTCTCTTGTTTTTGAGATGAGAATGGCTCCCATTTTTTTTTGAGCTCTCTCTCTCTTTTCACTCTCCTTCTCCTCTTGTCATGGCCGGCCACCATGAGGGTGGGTTGCCCATTTTTGTAGTGGGGATTTTTTGCTCTCTTGATGTTAGAAAAATCCCCAAGTTCCTCCACATTGTTCTTGTATCATCCCTCCACCTAAAATGGCATCTCCATGAACCCCAAAGTGAGACTTGAGGACTACGTATTCTACAGCGAACCTTGGGCACGTCGAGTAGCCGGCTTCGTGCCCGAGTTGCCTCGGCATTGAGGTGGGAGCCCGTAAACAAAGTAGGCGATGTGGTGCACTTCCGGCGACGAGGAGGAGACGGGACTTTTCCGCAGGAGATCGGGACCATAACGAGAAGACCGGAGGACTTGGATCGTCGGTACATCTCTATTCCCATTCTTGTAGATAGCTTAGACTAGTTAATGGTTCGATCCGGAGTTTAGTGCGCGGTGGTGCCGGTTTGCAAAGTCCGCAAAATTTTAGTTATTCACCGCTTCCGCATTCCGGCGTCGGATTGACGGCCGGGGCGCCGCCGTGCACTTACAGTGGTATCAGAGCCTCGCCATTAACTTAGTCTAGCTTTGTGTAATGTGTTTGCATTTCCGATCGATCAAAAAGTTCCAAAACTGCATTTTAGTTCGCATCAGTTTCTGTTGAAAATTTTTGGTCTCGAAAAATTTTTCAGGTTATAAAATATTGATGTACTGGAAAATCTAAGAGCTCTGTAAAAATTTGACGAAGTAACTCCACAGTTGGAGCGCGGAACCGCCGCGAAAACCCCATTAGTGCGGCCCTTCCGCCGCGCACTATTCACATCACTTCACCATTTTTTTACAGAGTCCTTCTGGGCGTAAAATATGGGCTTTGGAATATTAAAATTGGGCCAATTGTTTCTGTGAGTGCTACAGTTTTCTTTGGGGCCCACTTGTTAATTGTTTGATCAATCGGAAATTTTTTAAACACATTTTTCACAGTATTTACATTATATCTGCGACCGTGAATGTCACTCGATCGGTAAATCCGGTCTAACTGCTATAGCCCGGTTAGACGGATTTGCGAACGTGACTTTCACGTTGATGTTTTGTTTTTGCTGTGATGTTGCGGATCGGTCGTGGGGGATAGCCTGGATGCAATGCTAGTACAGTTTTGTTGTATTATGTACATTTGATATTGCGGGGCGAGCGTCCGACATGTGGACTGCCGTCACTGCCTGATTGTATTATTATTTTGGGGCACGACCTGGTTGCGGTCGATGTACCCGTTGTATGTATATTTTACTTTCTGTACTAGGATTGCCCCGCGGAGGGGTGCACGGATAGCCGGGTTCTGGAGGGCAACAAGCCCGCATCTCATGGCATTGAGACGGAGGGGGCTTCACTCTAGGATTGGCGGGCTATTCGCCGCACTCGTATGGGGTACAGGTTGACCCAGGAGGGGTGCCCAAGTTACCGGATTCCGTGAAGTGCTGGGTGGTCCATTCACGGTATTGAAGGGGGCTGCCTCGCTTCAGGTTTTGGCGGGTAACTTGCCGCGCCCGTAGGGGTCTAGGATTTCATTGCACAGGCTATCCACACGACCAGGGGAACGTCGGGTTTCAGCAGTGGCTCTGTGAAACCCGGGGATCCCAGATATCTGTATTGTTTCTGTGATGCTGTTCATTCTCTGTGATGTTGCATTTCTTTCACGCCTTGAGCGAAATATAATATATTGGTATATATATTAGTAGATGTTGTATATGTTTTACATCCGCGCTAGTCCAGTCCCCGCTCTGTCGTTAGTTAGCTAACCTAACGGGTAATGACGGGACCCAGTGGCGAATGCGGATGGCATATACGTACATCAGTATATTTTCGTTCTTTTTGGTGTGATCAATTGATGGGACTGCATTGATTCGGATCAATGCAAAGTTTAAAACAAACCTAATCTGATGTTGTTGGAACACTTTTTCAAAAGCTGTTATTGCAAGGACGTTTACTTTTGTTTTGCATCGTGGTATTCATTAGAATATCCTGCTCCTCAGTCGACGAGGCAAGGGCCGAGATCCCTTCACCGGGAGTGACCCCTTGGACAAAAGTTTGCGTCAGGGCAATGACTTCACTATAGCCGATTACTTTTGCTTTGCACAGTGATATTCGGTTATGAATATCCAGCACCCCATTCTATGGGGAAAGAGCCGAGATCCCTTCACCGGGAGTGACCTCTTTAGTAAAGGTTTTCGTCACTATATTTTCTAAAAAGCTATCCGTTCCTTCAACGATATCAAGTTCATTACGTTAAAGGTTTTCGCCAGAAACCATTCGTAGCCCTCCGTCGTTTCATATGGGTGGTCAATAGTATTCAAGCTGTGTATGTTGGCTAAAGTCAAGGCACAGTGATTGGTAGCTATTGGGGTATTCATATGCAGCATAGATAGATGCGTTGGTTTGGGACAGTCGTGCTGCCATTTTGGCCAAAGTCAAGGGTATGTACGGGTGGATTCAAATTAACCTGGAGAATGACGGGCAGAACTTGACATGTGACTTATGATATGTTGGCCAAAGTCAAGGTCATAAGAGCATGGGGCAAAAATCACATCGGGAGTTTCAAAAGAACTGAAACTTGCCAGATATGCGCATACCTTCTGGAGTGTGATGACGTGAGCGGATTCCATCACGTTGTCATGCGATGAGAGTTGGATCCCGATTCCCACTGATGAGTTAGTTTACTCCTCGGGTGACCCCGACTAATTCTTCTTTCAGGTTTGGAGGAGAATTTGAGGTACAGTGGGAGGATTCCAGATTAGATAAATTGGTAACCATTCTGATCTAGGTTAGAGTGCACGCTGAGTGTTTCTTTTCTCTCTCTCTTTGGCAGCGACCATTGACCCGACCCTAAGACTATGACTCAGTGACCAAGTTGACCGAACCTTCTTAAACACTGGCTTTTGGATTGTCAGAGTTGCAGACCTCATTGCCACTCCTACTTTTACCCTTTTCTCCAGGACACCCCGTATTACTACGAACGTCCACTTCCATTGGACAAAACCATCGTATGGTTAGATACGAACTCGAAGGAATTCGAGGATGGTTTCCGGTTCTGGAGAAAACGAATAGGATTATTCAGTTGTCTTTTCCTTTTACCCTCTCTCAGGTTACGAGTACTCCTTGGTTTAGGGGTAGTACACCTATTACGCAAATTGGATTGTCTTCTTCCAAACCTTAGGCTGGTGCCGACCGGTAGGGAATGAAGAAAACCAATTAGCATAACGATGGTGTGCAGAAGGTATTAAGTTCAGACAAAGCAAGGGATTAGTAAGAGGGCAAAGTAAATTGCAACAGATATTCACGACCAAACCAAATATTTCATTACCACTCCCACATCACCTTTGTATTTCTCCAGGACACTCCGTATCACTACGAAGATCCACAGTTTATTTGGATACTCCATCGTATGGTTATATACGAACTCGAATGGAACTTGTTCCAGTTCGGGGATGGATTCTGGTTCAGGAGAAATAGGAATAAGGTTTATTCGGTTGTCTTTTATCTTCACCCTCTCTCATTGCGAGTGTTCCTAGGATTGGGACAGTACACCCATTATGCTTATTGGATAGTCTTCTTCCAAACCATAGGCTGGTACCGAACGGTAGGGAAGGAAGAAAACCATTTGGCCTAAAAGGGTGTGCAGAAGGTAAAGACTAAAGACATATGAAGGGATTTGGAGAGGTGGGAAAGAACTATACGGTTACAGTCGTGAATCTGGAAGAGGCATTACTAGGAATACCAGAATACCCCATCGGAACATTTCAATGTTTCAGTTTCACTGTGTAATGTTAAAGGAAAACTGATTTCCCGATTAGACACTTGCTCCAGGGTATGTATTTACCAGGTTCGATTCTCACATCTGTATGGTTTTACAGATGATAAGTGGGAGTAAGTTATTGGGAATTGGGTGATCATCCTCATTATATCGGGATTCGTTGTAATCGGTGATATTTGAGGAAATCACCTGGGTTGTTTGCCGGTCGGCAGATATTTGGTTTTGAATATCCGCTGTTGTGCACCAATTTCAAATTGATATATCTGTACGTCTATTTTCATAGAGTGAGATATACCTTTTTGAAATTATGTCTACGACATTTACCTATATCAGTGGATGGTTAGGTAGGGAGCATTGAACAGCGGTGTAATTCTTCTTAACCATAAGTACAGTTTTCAACCTACGACACACAGTGAATAAGTTATCTGACTCAAGGGACTTATACAGAGTATTGTATGTTGTCCACGGTCCATCAGGACAAAGGGGATGGTCCTCGTACTATATTCGGTTTACTTATGACTCCTCTAATTTTTAGACAGGTGTTTCGTGGAAACACAGGGTCCGAATTTGGAGAAGTTATAGGTATTTGAATAGAGTAGAGAACCAGGTATAGCAAGTATCGGGATTCTTCAAGGTGATCGAAGATGTAGATACTTGTGTATGGTGTTCAGTTGATAGTAATGATTAAGAGAAATTGCTTCTCTTTCAGGTTACTCATAATTGGAAGTATTCCTAAGTTGAGTAACGCTGATCTGGCCTCCTTCCATTTAGTTGACATGCACTGGAGACAGGTGCATGATTTGGATCTGGTTCAATTAAATCAGTGCCTCTGGTCCTATATGGGATATAGAACAGTTCATATCTTAACGATGTTAAGGTACGGGGAGTTGTCCGGTTTATGATTAAAACCAGACACTGGACAACTCAAGGCACGTTTCTGTAATGGCTGTTTGTGGGTTGACCCAGGCTATGACGAGGGTTGACTTTCTACCATCTGGATGAACAATAGCGATATTGTTCTAGACTCGCCACAGTTTTATTAAAAATGGATTTTTTTTCCAGAAAACAGTAGTGGGAGTATGGTAGAACTGGAAGTGATTCCAGAACCACAAACGATTACTGAAGATTTGATAAGGAGCCTAAAGATTCAATCTGGATTGACATTCCATTGGCCACTCCGCAGATAAGGTGGGTAACTTCAGGCACCCGAGAGGCACTACGGTAGCCTCAAGGACGGTGACAGGGAAGTTCTTGTTTACCCACAATTGCCATTGCTGTTGTTCCAGGTTACGAGACCCGGCGGGAGGATGAGTATAGCGTCGTTCTAAACCAGTTTTAGAAGTGTACGTCTATATGACTCTGCCAGAGGGTTGTCGTAGTCAGTGGGAGCAGCGGAAGCATTGGTGGACAGGTAGCTTATGTCTATTTATAGACTAAAGCAGAAGTAGCGGAGATAGATCATCTATTTCTAACGTGACAGTCATGGGTTTGACTTCCTCAGAATAGGGGATGGATCTGATGAGAAGGTAGTAGGGTGTGATATCCTGGTATTTGGATGATATACACAGAGTAGGAAAAGAAACTCCTACACTACGATCGGTTATACTTTGGTCGTCACACAGTGGTTTCTCCACAAAGGAAATGGATTTTATATCTGACATACTGGTTACTAGATCTATGGTTTTAGATCTAGATTTGGGTGGTTTCCCAATCAGGGTACTTGACAGCATCCTAAGAGTATTTAGGATGGACGACTCCTGGTACGGTAGTGTACCTGCAGGTAATGGAGTCACCCTCTCCAAAGGTGTCCTACAGACTAAAGGGGAGAGGGACGGGCATGATTGGCAGATCACTTGCTCAGGCAATTGAGTCAATCGTGAGATGTCAAGTACCACACCAGATGTTGTTCTTGCACTGGATGCAATAAGTTGACATTAATCCAATCCTGGAGAAACAGTCGGAAGCAGTTTTAGAACATAAGTGGATGTTCTAGGGAGATGATAACGACAGCCTCATTCAGGAGACAGTTATCATTCCAGGCTTCCAAGGTGACATGGACGACAAGGAGGTTGTCAGAGTTATAGTTTTCCTTCTGATGAGGGGCAGTATTTTGGACAGGTGGTCCAAGGCAATACTGAGGGAGGCATGGCGCGCAGGATACTGATTAAGTTCAGTTGACGATACAGTCTAAGAAGTTTGGATTTGGAGTTCATTTATGAGCTATGTCCCATCAGACATCCAGACACATTCTAAGACAGGTATTGCTCATTTCGGGAGATGGGTTTCTCCGCGAACTTGAGATATAGAGAGACATAGAAAGAAACATCGAAGCGGATCCACTCACTGAGGTTATTCCTCGAACGCAATAGTTTCGCAAACGAGCTTTGTGAGACTGACTAGTAGAGGAGTTGGACGTTCGGTATCACACGGGCTGTGAGTATGCGACATCGCAATAATTAGCCTTGAGTGCAAGTGGGAGATTGTTGGAGATAGTGCCCTCAGAGTCAATTATTAGGTCACAGGTACGTGATTGTAATGATTGAGGGAGGACCTATCCCGGTAGGACAGTCTTACTCGAGATTATAGTATGCTATCTGGTTTACCTTTATCATCGTGTACTGCTTTAGGTGACATGACACGTCGCTATTACACGTTGATAGAGCCCCTAGGATTCTTGCTTGACCACCAGCAGTATGAGGGCGATCATATAAGTGGGAGCTGGGGGTCTATAAGCTTATCCTTAAAAGGTCCCTAGTCGTGGGAGTTTCGAGACTGGGCATCGATACTCCATTAGTAGACTAGTGTATACAGTCGAGACCCCGACGAGGGGCGATGGCCGGTCTCACAAGCCACTGGTGTCAGTTGGATCACCTAAGATGTATACAGGTGCTCATTGGGTTATGAGTACACCGGACAGGACTCGCCGGGAACATGCTAGTTGGTCATATACCAGACGTCAGATGGCAGTTCCCTGGTGACATGTGTGCAGGTTAGTTCATCGACCTGGGGATCGTCATTTGTCTCGTGTGAGTTCCCACTGTACTTTGATTACTACCCTACCACGGCTCAAAGGAGTCGTGCAAACAGGTTTTAGTTGGGTACAGTCCCGAGCCACATGGAGGCAGTGAGCGTATCTTCAGGGGTTCGTCTCTCCCGGTATTGGGGGTGAGGTCGTGCTGTGTCTAGGAGAGCCATTACACAAAGTCCTTGGCCAAGGCAAGGAGATTTACTGGTAGGTATTCCAGTAGTATCTCAGGGTGTTCTGGGCTACACTCCGACACGACTTGTACCGCTTTTGGGGGTCTGACTTTTACCAACCCCCTAGGCCCGCCATGCGATACTCATAGACGAACGGACCGGACTGCACGGATATTGTCACTGACAGGCTCAGTAGGGTGTCAGGATGAGTTCGCTCATCGACGTCCTTTTTAGTCAATACCTGGTAGCCCGTTACGTATTGGCTTATACCTCTGACGTGCTAGTGGTTAAATCCACAACCGAGGTGTTGATGAGTCTTTAGAGTCCCCCACATTTCAGTTACTCAGCTTTCGGGCGAAAGGTTGTAGAGGCCGTATGGAGATATGGCAGGGTCCGATCAGGTACGTGCGGTATTGCACGGATCAGGATCGGACAGTCTGTACTATAGGCCGTATGGATATATGGCAGGGTTCGATCAGATACGTGCGGTATTGCACGGATCAGGATCGAACAGATATTACTAGCCGGTTTTGGTATAAGCCGGATCCTGGTATAGTACAGTGTAGATTTTGTCTCATTGCATTTGTATTTCGGTCGGAATACAAATGCGGGTGTGTATGCACAGTATCGGGGTTTTCCTGTAATTTATTACGGGACCAGTTTTCTGGAGTTGCCAGTTTGCTTTCCGTTTCGGCCAATTTCCATTGTTCCGTTCATTGGCCGAAGATTGGTGGAGGAGGGCTTATTTGCATTGTTGCAAATAAGTGTTTGTGGAGGGGTTCTTTGCTTATTGTTGTATCATGATAGCCTCTCCTTGACCTTGACTTCTAGCTTCATGATAGCTTGACTTTCTTTATCATCATGGTTTTGATGATGGTTGTTGATGATGAGAGATGGTTGTTAGTTGAGTGTTGGTTTTGCTTTGTTATCATTTGGTTCATATGATAACCATTCCTCTCTCTCTCTCTTGTTTTTGAGATGAGAATGGCTCCCATTTTTTTTTGAGCTCTCTCTCTCTTTTCACTCTCCTTCTCCTCTTGTCATGGCCGGCCACCATGAGGGTGGGTTGCCCATTTTTGTAGTGGGGATTTTTTGCTCTCTTGATGTTAGAAAAATCCCCAAGTTCCTCCACATTGTTCTTGTATCATCCCTCCACCTAAAATGGCATCTCCATGAACCCCAAAGTGAGACTTGAGGACTACGTATTCTACAGCGAACCTTGGGCACGTCGAGTAGCCGGCTTCGTGCCCGAGTTGCCTCGGCATTGAGGTGGGAGCCCGTAAACAAAGTAGGCGATGTGGTGCACTTCCGGCGACGAGGAGGAGACGGGACTTTTCCGCAGGAGATCGGGACCATAACGAGAAGACCGGAGGACTTGGATCGTCGGTACATCTCTATTCCCATTCTTGTAGATAGCTTAGACTAGTTAATGGTTCGATCCGGAGTTTAGTGCGCGGTGGTGCCGGTTTGCAAAGTCCGCAAAATTTTAGTTATTCACCGCTTCCGCATTCCGGCGTCGGATTGACGGCCGGGGCGCCGCCGTGCACTTACAGAACCCAGGTCCCATCAGCGATCCAGGCAAATTCTGAGGCGGTATCACCTGATCCGGGAGATAGTTGATCGCCGGGAGATCGAGGTCAGGAGAGTTGACACGAAGAACAACACGGCGGATCCACTCACGAAGGCCATTCCCCAGATACAGTTTGAGAGACTCTTCGGGATGCTCGGTATGAGATACTACAGCAGCTGGCCCTAGTGCAAGTGGGAGATTGTTAGTTGTATGTATGCCCTAGAGGCCAGTATTGTACAGATTATGTATATTATATTGGATGCTTGGACATATATAGAGATGACTTTCTTGCTCGACATGATAGTATGCTATCTTGTTGCTCTTTATCTTAACATGTACACTAGTCTCTTTATACTGTCTTATAGTTACATGTTGGTAAAGCCCTTAGGACTTGTACTTGACTACCTGGACTATGATGCAGATCATACTAGTGGGGACATGGTAGTCCATAAGTACATCCTTCAAGGTCCCTAGTCGTGGGTGTATCGAGATGGGGCATCGATATACCAGAGTAGACTAGCGTATACGCTTCTCGACCCATGTGATGGGCGATGGATGATCCCATATCCATTGGTGTTTGACATCAGAGATGGTATACGGGTGCTCAGTGGAGACTGGGTACACTGGACGGACTCGCCGAGAACTCCCAGATGGTATTATACCTCACGTCAGATGGCAGTTCTCAGGTGACACTTGTACAGGTTAGTCTGTAGACCCGAGATCGTCATAGAGTCTTGTGTGATTCCCACTGTGCTTTGATCTCCACCTTACCACGTCCATGAGGGCGTGCAAAACGGTGGTCTTTGGGTACAGTCCCGAGTCATATAGAGGCAATGAGCGATAGGAGGGGTTTCGTCTCTCCCGGTATTGGGGGTAGATGTTGCGCTGTGCTCGATTGGCCGTAACAGGGAAGTCCCTGGCCAGGGCTGATCAGAGATTTGCTGGTAAGTGTTACCAGTAGTTTCTCGACCCGTTATAATCCTCACATCGGCACAACTTATCGGGTTATTGGGGTCTGACGTAAACCACCCCTAGACTTGATATGCGACGTATCAGACGAAGAGACCGGACTGTATAGTATGTGTTACTGGTCGGATTCGCAGGAGTGTGAGCGGGCTAGCTCGTCGATCTTCTGATCGCTCAATACCTGGGTGGCCGTTACGTTTAGCAGACCGCTTGCGGCTTGTGGGTGCATGATATGATCATCATCTGCTACCGGCGTATTGACGAGTCTTTAGAGTCCTACACAGAGGTTTCCTGGTTCAAGCGAAACGAAATAGGAGCGCATATGAGATATGTGCAGGATCGAGAATAATGCGTGTATGTGATACCGCATTTCATTCTCGCGATAAATGTTTCGATTGGTTATATTTGATATGACCTAGTTATCGAATCATTGATTCGATAAATCGATACATTGAATACTAGTCGGTTATGTGAGACATGACCGGATCATTGAATCAAATGTTGATTTAATGATTTAATGTATAATTATATATTTGATATATTACTTTGCATTAACTAGTATTGGTTCACTTTATACGGATTTTCTCACTTGATGCACATAGTATATGTGATATGCTTTTGTGCACTTTTTTGTATCATGTTTAATGATACTTGATCATTTAGTTAAGTATATAGAATTAATCCATGGTTAATTTGATAATTAGGGTTTTTGCATATTCATTTATTTATTTATTTGTTTATTTATTTATTTGGAAAAGATAAAGATAAGAATGGTGGCTTTCTTTGTCATTAGTTGAAGCTTCATGAAGCATTGACTTTTGTAACCATCCTTATCTTCATGCTTAACCCTAACCCATCCAATTGACCATGGTTAATTCTCTACACTTAACCCTAGTTTGAGTTATGATAAGTATTTGATTTTCTATTTCTTTTAGATAGAACTTATCATAACCATCATCTTCTTCTTCTTCTTCAAGCTCAAGGTCCATCAATGGCAACTTGAGTTAAAGTGAGATAAATCCAATTCTAAAGTGAACCCACCTCCTATTTCTTCACCCTCTACCTCTTGCCAAGTGGTTTTGGATGTTTTCTTCACAAGTTTCACTACTTGGTGAAGTCGGAGCTTGAACTAGTGCAACCTCGACGTAGATCGTCTTTGACACGAAGCCGTCGAACTATTCCGCTCACTTCTCCGATGAAGCCGTCGCGAGAGTCCGAGGTTCGTGATGGACAGCGAGGGGATGACCACATGGAGCTAAGCAAGTGGATATCCGGATCTACAAAGGTTGTAGTTTCCGACCATTAGTTTATTTGCTAACTAGTTTAGTTTTTCGCCTAGAATTCTAGTCTACGATCCGTGTTAGGGTTTCTCGGCACCAATATTTTTTTAAATTGGCATGTTCGATGCCTTGTGAGACCTCTATAGGGTGCCTAGGAAACTTTCAGAATAGGCAATAGTATTCAAGCTATGTATGTTGGCCAAAGTCAAGGCATAGTGATTGGTAGCTATTGGGTGTTCATGTGTAGCATAGATAGATGCGTTGGTTTGGGACAGTCGTACTGCCATTTTGGCCAAGGTCAAGGGTAGGTACGGGTCGATCCAAATTAACCTGGATAGTGACGGGTAGAACTTGACATGTGACTTATGATATTTTGGCCAAAGTCAAGGTCATAAGAGCATGGGGCAAAAATCCACATCGGGAGTTTCATAAGTACTGAAACTTGCTAGATTTGCATACCATTTGAAGTGTGATGATTCTGGTAGGATTCCTTCAGTTTCGTCACGCGATGATATTTGGATCCCGATCCTACTGTGAGTATATGCTACTCCTCGGGAAATTTCTCACCAAACGATCAATGCTATAAACCTAGTAGGCGCCTAGAAAGATATTAGCGGGGCTACGCCCCCAGGGAAAAGAGGTTCTTAAATTAAGGAACTTCACGAAAGCGTTGGAAAACCTCCCTCGAAGTACCGACACTGGCCTGGCTGAACGGTTAAGCAAGTATTGTGCGGTGGGATTGATCCCGACTGATTCTTCCTTTATGGTTTGAGGAGGGATTCGAGAGACAGTGGGAGCCATCATGTTTAGACAAATTAAAAACCACTCTAAACTTGCAAGAGCATCGTGCTGAGTGTTCCTTCTCTCTCTCCTAATTGCAGCGACCATTCAACATGATTGGACTTAAGTTACTTCTAGATAAAAACATACTGACAGGGCCAAACTACAAAGATTGGCTCAGGAATGTCAAAATGGCAATCACTTACGACAAGCTGGGGTATCTTCTTACCACCAAAGCTCCCCCCGTCCCAGGTCCCACCTCCAGCATCGTGGATAAGGAAATCCGTAAGACTTGGGAGATTGATTGCGCGAAGGCCAGGTGCCTCGTGCTTGCCTCTATGGACAACGAACATCAGAGGAGGCACGAGAATATGGACTTGGAATCCATATTTCTTCATACAAAAGAACTGTATGGAGAGCAGTCTCGTATCGCAAGATACGAAGTGTCGAAGAAGTTATTTTCGGCAAAGTTGGCCGTCGGATCATCGGTAGCGGACCACGTGCTTAAGATGATTGGCTACATTGAGGAGCTCGCGGAACTTGGGACCACGTTGGAAAGTGAACTCTATACGGATTTAGTTCTCCAGTCCCTTCCTTCCACTTACGCCCAGTTCATACTGAATTTCAACTTGCAAGAAAAGGAAGTTGAACTTTCAGAACTCCTCAACATGCTGAGGAGCGCAGAGGGCACCCTACAGAAAGGTAGGGAAACACCCGCTTTGTTTGTAGGAGGATCTTCTTCTTCTAGGTCCAAGGCGAAAGCCAAGGGAAAGAGCAAGAAAGCCCCCGCCAAACCAAGGGGCGGTGTTAGTAAAGTGGGTACGAAGGGAAAGGAAAAGGCAACAAAGATAGCGGGGAAGCTTGTGGGAAAGGAAGAATGCTTCTATTGTCATAAGAGTGGACACTGGAAGAAAGATTGCAGGGCTTGGAAAGCCAGGACACAGGAACTGAAGCAGGTTGCGGCTTCAGCTTCAGGTGTGTATGTTATTGAAAACTGTCTTTCGATAAACTCTACTTTCAGGGTATTGGATACCGGATCAGGATCTCATATCTGTAATTCTTTGCAGGCGTTGAGAAACTGTAGTGTTTTGAAGGCAGGTGACATGACCCTCAGAGTTGCGAACGGAGCTAGCATGGATGCTAAAACCGTGGGGGACTATCACCTGGGAATGTCAGATGGACATGTTTTGGTTTTGCGTAATTGCTTTTTTATACCCAACGCAACTTGTAATATCATTTCTGTATCTTTGGTTTCTAAAGAAGGTTATGAATTTGCGTTTGTAAGTAATGTTGTAAACATTCACCTTAATCAAGTTCTGATTGGGTCAGGTACACTGAGCAATGGTATATACGTATTAAACCAACCACAGATTTTCAATGTCCAGAATACACACAAAAGAAAGTCTCCAGATATCAATCAGACTTTCTTATGGCATTGTAGACTGGGTCACATCAATGAGAGAAGGTTGACTAAGTTACATACAGAAGGATATTTGGATCCGTTCGAATATCAATCATATGCCACTTGTCAATCCTGTCTCAAAGGAAAGATGACAAAGACTCCGTTCACTGGACACGGAGTAAGAGCGAGCGAGCTCTTGGGACTCGTACACAGCGACGTGTGCAGTCCAATGTCTATACATGCGCGAAGCGGTTATTCTTACTTCATTACTTTTACGGATGATTTTTCAAGGTACGGTTATGTCTTCTTAATGAAACATAAGTCCGAATCCTTTGAAAAATTCCAGGAATATAAGAATGAAGTAGAAAAACAAACCGGCAAAAGTATCAAGATTCTAAGATCGGATCGAGGTGGAGAATACTTAAGTGCCGAGTTCCTGAATTATTTAAAAGAGAACGGGATTCTCTCTCAGCTTACTCCTCCATACACTCCGCAACACAACGGTGTATCGGAGAGACGGAACCGAACCCTATTGGATATGGTACGGTCCATGATGAGTAACGCTGAGTTACCGCTATCATTCTGGGGGTATGCGCTAGAATCAGCTGCGTACCTTTTGAACCGAGTTCCTACTAAGACTGTGCCTACTACACCATATGAGATGTGGTGTGGGAAGAGGCCCCATCTCAGTCACATTAAGACTTGGGGAAGTCCAGCTTTTGTTAAAAAGCAGCATGCGGACAAGCTCGAGGCGCGCTCAGTACTGTGTAAGTTTGTGGGATATCCAAAGAATTCCAAGGGATATCTCTTCTACTACGAAGTGGAACAAAAAGTTCTTGTTTCTCGTCATGCCCACTTTCTAGAACACCAGTTCTTAGAAAAAGAATTAAGTGGGAGCGCAGTAGAACTGGAAGAAATTCCAGAACCACAGACTATTACTGAAAGCTTAGTGGAACCAGAGGGTTCAAATGAACAGGACATTCCTATGCCGCTCCGCAGGAGTAGTAGGCAGTCTCATCCGCCCAAGAGATACTACGGTTTTCTCATAGACGGGGATAGAGAGGATTGCATCATAGATTATGATGTGCCTACTAGCTTCCAGCAGGCCGTTCAGAGCGTTGACTCGGTAAAATGGCTGGATGCAATGCGGACCAAAATGGAGTCCATGTACACCAACAAAGTATGGATGTTGGACATTGCTCCAGACGGGGTAAAACCCGTAGGATGCAAGTGGATCTTCAAAAGGAAGATTGGTGTAGATGGACAGGTTGAGACCTATAAAGCTAGACTTGTAGCAAAGGGTTTCCGTTAAAGACCTGGCTTGGACTATGACGAAACTTTTTCTCCAGTGGCTATGCTGAAATCCATTCGGATCCTTCTTGCCATTGCTGCCTTCCACGATTATGAGATTTGGCAGATGGACGTAAAAACCGCTTTTCTAAATGGAAATTTAGAGGAGTGTGTCTATATGGACCAGCCAGAGGGTTTCATTCAGAGTGGGAGCAGCGGAAAGGTGTGCAAGTTGCTTAAGTCCATCTATGGACTAATGCAGGCATCGCGGAGTTGGAACATCTGCTTTGATGAGACGGTCAAAGAATTTGGCTTTATCAAAAATCCAGATGAACCATGCTTCTATAGTAGATTTGTAGCGAGAACTGTAGTATTCCTCGTTTTATACGTGGATGACATTCTCTTAATAGGAAATGACATTCCTATGCTATAATCTGTCAAGGGGTTCTTGTCACACAGGTTCTCCATGAAAGACCTGGGTGATGCCTCATATATCCTGGCGATCCGGATCCATCGTGATAGATCCAAGAGGATATTAGGACTTTCACAGTCCAGGTACATCGACACCGTACTGAAAAGATTCAGTATGGAAGATTCCAAGCGCGGTAATCTACCGGCTTGTCACGGGATCACCCTCTCTAAAGAGATGTCCCCCAAGACTGATTTGGAGAGGGATCGCATGTCTATTATACCCTACGCTTCTGCGGTAGGCTCTATAATGTATGCGATGTTGTGTACCAGACCGGATGTAGCTTATGCACTGAGTGTGGTAAGCAGATATCAGTCAAACCCTGGGGAAAAACACTGGATAGCAGTAAAGAACATTCTCAAGTACCTGAGGAGGACTAAGGAGATGTTCTTAGTGTATGGCGGAAAAGACCTCCAGATCGAGGCCTTTGCTGACTCCAGCTTCCAGAGTGACAAGGATGATTCCAAGTCCATGTCGGGTTTTGTCTTTACCCTCAATGGAGGAGCGGTGTGTTGGAAGAGTTCCAAACAGGAAACCGTTGCAGACTCGACGATGGAAGCGGAATACATCGCTGCATCTGATGCCGCAAAAGAAGCTGTCTGGATGAGGAAGTTCTTGAAAGAACTTCAGGTGGTTCCATCCATTGTTGACCCAATACCTCTGTATTGCGACAACAACGGGGCTATAGCTTTAGCGAAGAAACCCAGGTCCCATCAGAGATCCAGGCACATCTTGAGGCGGTATCACCTGATCAGGAAGATCGTGGATCGCCAAGAGATCGAGGTTCGGAGAGTCTCTTCAGAAGATAACACGGCAGATCCATTCACCAAGGCCTTACCCCAGACTCAGTTCGAGCGGCTAATCGAGATGATAGGTCTTCAATACGCCAGTACATGGCCTTAGTGCAAGTGGGAGATTGTTAGTGTATATGCCCTAGAGGCCATTACTGTATAATACTAGTTTGTATATTACTTAATGGAAGCTTGGGATATTCACCTTGTATAAACAATCTTGCTCAATATAGTAGTACGCTACTTGGTTTGTTTCTACTTCAATGTGTACATGTGTTTATTTTAGTATATCACCTATACGCATTAGTGGAGCCCTTAGGATCTTTGCTTGATTACCAGCGTTGTGATGGCAATCACACTAGTGGGGGCTGGGTAATCTGTAAGCACATCCTTATACAGGTCCCTAGTCGCAGGACTATCGAGACAGGGCATCGATACTTCGGAGTAGACTAGCGTATGCGCTTCTCATCCCAGTGTAGGAGATGGTCTGTCCCACAGCCATCAGTACGTCGTACTGGAGATAGTATACGGGTGCTCGTTGGGTTACGAGTACACTGGACATGACTCGTCGGGAACTGACAGGTTGGTATTATACCTATCGTCAGTTATCAGTTCCCAGGTGACATGAGCACAGCTTAGTCCGCTGACTTGACACTGGCACTTCGCCTCGAGTGTGTTCCCACTGCACTTTGATCACTACCCTACCACGGCTCAAAGGAGTCGTGCAAACAGGTAATGGTTGGGTGCAGTCCCGATGCACTTGGAGGCAGTGACAGTTAGACAGGATTCGTCTCTCCCGGTATTGGGGGTTGACATCGCGCTGTGTCTAGGAGAGCCATTACACGAGTAGTCCCTGGCCAGGGCAAGCGAGATATACTGGTAGGCTTCCAGTGTTATCTCAGGGTGTTTTGGGCTTCACTCCGACACGACTTGTACCGCTATTAGGGGACTGACGTTTACCGCCCCCTAGGCCCGACATGCGATGTATCAGACGAACAGACCGGACTGTACGGAGAATGTCACATTCAGACTCAGTAGGAGTTCATATGGGTTTTACCTCGTCAGTATTCTTATCGGCATCTACCTGGGGACCGTTACGCACAGCTAGTGCCGCTTGCGGTCTGTGGTTAAACCCACTGCCAGCGTAGCGTCGAGTCTTTAGAGTCCCACACAGAGGGCTATTCGCCTCTGGGCAAAATTGAGTAGAGGTCGCATGGTTTTGCGGCAGGGTTCGTTCTCATCCGCGCACTTGTGCACGTTTGGAGTCCGGACGGTTTATACTAGCAGGCTCTGGTTTGAGCCAGATACTGGTATATGTTTTGGGGTTGCTTTTATATCTCAGTATTCTTGTTCCTCGGAACGAGAATGCAGGTGTGTATGCACAGTTGTTTGAGGCGGAGGAAGAGGTCTTTCATTAGGGTTTCGGAACGGGTGCGTATGCACAGTTGACAGTCGTCTTTTTCCAAACCCTAATGGATTTATGAAACATCAATTAATAATAGTAATTAAATGAAATTGTGTCATGGTTGGTTTTGTTGATTTGTTGACCATGGTTGACTTGTTGACCATGGTTGAATGTTTGACCATCATCATTACTTTGCAAGGATACTCCTTGATTCTAGCTTACATTCATTTAATGAAGTGATGATAGTGGTCATTCCAAAAACAACCATCAACTATTTCATTTTGAATTATTATTATTAATTAGATAATTCTTTTTCCTTTTGTTATGGTTGCAAAAGGAAAATGAGCTCATTCTATCATATTCATTCTCTCTCCTCACTTCATCTTCTTCTTCCTCAAGCTCAAGGAGAATCCTTTTCATGTGTTGAGAATCCCTCTCCTTGAAAGAGAAACACCCCATAGATACTCTCTACTCTCTCTAGGGTTCAAAGTTTAGCAAGCCGGAGATCCTAGTTCACTCTAAGTTCGAGAAAGAGCCCGAAGGTTGAACCCTCAGGTGGATCCATCTTTGACGGAAGAAGGCTACGAGGAAAGAACCATCAACCTCTACTAGGTTTCAAGAAGAAGGAGTTCAAGTTAGGTATAACCACTTTGCCGAGTAATTAACTCTCCTTTGCATGTTTGCTAGTTTAGTTTAGAAAAGATACCGACTTTGTTAGTCCATGTTGCCCCATGCGCCAAAAATTTGATTTTTATACCGTTTCCGCCTCCCCGTAAGAACCGGGGGTCGCAACGTGGACTTACAAGGTCATACCCCGTTAACACCTTTCTAAACACCTACTGGATTAGCTAATTGTAAAGTGCAAAATTCTCCCTGGAGTAACTCTTACTCACAGTGGGATCGGGATCCAAATATCATATAGATGGCATGCAATCTCATTGCAAATTTCAACTCTTGAAACTCCCGATATGGTTTTTACCCCTAGATGCTTTTGACCTTGGCTATGGTCAACATATCATAAGCACTAGTCAAGTTCTGTCCGTCATTTCGAGATTAACTAGACCCACCTATATGACCCTTGACTATGATCAACATAATCACATGAATGTCCTAACTGATAGTATCATATGCTTTGTAGGAAGTTATCACTTAGCTACCGTACACTACGCCTTGACTATAATAAACATACGTAGCACGAATACTAAGTACTCTACTTCCTAAAATGTCGGAGGGTTGCGGATGGTTTTTATGAAAACCTTTAATGCTTTGAACTTGATTTCATTGGAGAATCTAAATTGTTTTTAGAAAAGGAGTAGTTAAAGCTCCGCATCTTTTGAAACTTGCTTTTTCATAAAAGAGCCGAGTGGGTTTCAAATCCTATTCTACAACATCTTTAGGTTTCTTTTCTTTTACATTAATCTCATTAATGTATTCCCCTCATTTAAGATCCTAAGCCATTACAGAAAGAAACGAAAAGCAGTATTACATATCACATATATAACAATATCACATTCGTCTCAGATATTAAGCAGCAGAAACTCATATATGAAAATATAGGATATACTAAGAACTCCGTATATTCTATTTAGCCTACTATAGAAAATACGGATTCCACGGTCATGATGAATAGCCAACCCCACACCCATAGACCCCTACGAGAGTGGCAAGTGACCCTTCCAATTCTATAGTTTAGGAGACCCGGTCTCGACTCCTCGAGATGGCCTACCACTGAACTCCAGAACCCGGTCACTCGTGCTCCCCTCTTTGGGTCAGTCTTAATACGGAAAAGTAAAATATACATCAACGGAGACATCATCCTCAACCCGGATGTGCCCCAATAAAAGAATAATATATACAATGAATTTTACATGAATGAAAAGATAAACTCTCGTCTCACATAAAACCCCCGGCCATTCGATCACGACGATCCTATACATCATATCACATCAACAATTGAAAAAACATAGACGACGTTAAAATATATCAATCAACATATTAACATACCCACTGTTGTAATAGATCTCAACACTTGAACCTGCATAAAAAATTCCTAGAGAGCATATATAGTACCTACGGATCAACGCAAGAGCGCACGGTCCAAGCCTCACCAACGGCGCCGCGGAACCGCCGTAAATACACCTATTTGGCCGCGGTTCCGCGGCGGTTTAGTCGAGTTAGGCGCTCATTTTTCTTGGGGATCCATAGAAAACCCTGCTCTATTTTCTGCATATTTTTAATTACAAAAATTCCAACTTTTGAAAAAATTTCCAGTGAGCATGTAAAAATCGTATTTTTCAAGTTCGATTGAGTTTTTAAACGTCGTCCGGCTTACCCTAAAGCTCTAGCTTGGCTCTGATACCATGTTGGTGTGTAGTAGGGCCTCTAGTTGGGTTACAACATCATAAAGTAGTGAACTTTCTTTTTAAAGAGGGCTATTAAAAACGAACTACGAATCGTAACTAGAGATTAGGGTAATAACATCATTATGTGAAGTCTAAAATAAAGGAAAAGGAAATACAACCTTTGTAGCCAACTCCTTAGGTCTTTAGGACTTCTACGGCTTTGCACAAGGTTTGGAACGACTCCGCTCGAGGTCCTTCATTGTCTACGATGATCCATCCGGAGATTCCTAGAACAAGCTCTTAGCTTCACAAAATGAAGCAAGCACTCTACACTAAAGGGCTAGGGTAGTGTAGAATGGTTGTGTGGTTTGTAAACTCACTTAAAAACCCTTTCTTTTTAATTCCCTCACCGAAAACAAAACTCAAGAGAGCTTGGAAATGGAGGAAAGTGAAGATGGCAAAAGCTTTTGTGTGAATAATGAAAAACTTATTTCAAAAATGAAAATGAAAATATTATATTTGAGACACTCTCACATATAACCATAGTTGATTAAATATCTAGATATTATTTGAATGGGTTAAAAAACAAAAGGAAATTAAACCATGGTTAAACTCAATGGTCAAATAAGAATTTTGTAGAAAAATGAGTCATTATTTTAATTTCCTTTTTCCTTTAATCCATTAACAAAAATCTAGATATTTAGTAACCATGTGATACTTATATTGCCATCTACTATGTATCATCAACTATGACACATATGTCTGTGTGTATGTGTGCATACACATTATCATGTGCATGTGTGAACATACATGCATACATCCAAAATAAAAAGGGTTAATTAAAAATGAGCTTAAAGATAATATTAAATCAACACTTGATTTAATAAATCGGTCACATCAAATGCGACCCGATAAATATCGAACGTCCGATTAAAATACGGTATCATATATCCTCTTTTAATCGAGCTCCTACGCATATCTCATATGCACACCACAACACTTCGCCTGAACTAGAAAAATCCTGTGTGGGACTCTAAGACTCATCAATACGCCGGCAGTAGGTGATGATCATATCATAACACCTGCAAGCCGCAAGCGGTCAGCTAAACGTAACGGCCATCCAGGTATTGAGCGATCAGAAGAAAAACAAGCGAACCCATCAAAACTCCCGTCGAGCCATTGGCAACACTTACCGTACAGTCCGGTCTCTTCGTCTGATATGCTGCATATTAAGTCTAGGAATGGAATCGTCGAGCCCTAATAACTCAATAAGTTATGTCAATATGGTCTATGACCGGTCGAGAAACTACTGATAGCACTTATCAGTAGATCTCGTAAGCCCTAGCTAGGGACTTGAAGTCAGAGCCAATCGCACATTGCACAAAATCAACTCCTAATACCGCGAGAGACGAAACCCCTCCTATCGCTCACTGTCTCCATGGTCTCGGGACTATACCCAAAAGCCACCTGTTTCCATGACTCAGTAGAGCCCTGGTAGGGTGGAAATCAAAGTATAGTTGGAGAACATACAAGACTCTATGACGATCTCCGGTCTACAGACTAACCTGTACCAGTGTCACCAGAGAACTGCTATCCGACGATAGATATAATACCATATAGGAATTCTCTGTGAGTCTGTTCTGTGTACCCAATCTCCAATGAGCACCCGTATACAATCTTCGATGTCATAACACTAATGGATAGGGGATCATCTATCGTCCATCATATGGGTCAAGAAACGTATACGCTAGTCTACTCTGGAATATCGATGCCCTATCTCGATATACCTACTACTAGGAACATTTAAAGATATGCTTATAGACTACACATGCCCCACTAGTATGATCTCCATCATAGCCATGGAAGTTAAGCATATATCCTCAGGGCTTTATCAACATATATTAAATGAACAGTATCAAGCAAACTTGTCAGATAAAGTAAAACCAGATCGCATACTATCATGTCGAGCAAAAAAGTCATATATCAAAATATACATATATATATGTCCAAGCATCCACTATACATATAATGGCCTCTACGGCATACATATATCCAACACTCTTGAAAAGAAATGACATTCCTATGCTACAATCTGTCAAAGGATTCTTGTCACACAGGTTCTCCATGAAAGACCTGGGTGATGCCTCTTACATTCTAGGGATCCAGATTTATCGTGATAGATCTAAGAGGATGTTGGGATTTTCGTAGTCCAGGTATATCAACACTATACTGAAAAGATTCAAGATGGAAGATTCAAAGCGCGGTAATTTACCGGCTTGTCACGGAATCACCCTCTCTAAAGAGATGTCTCCCAAAACTGATTTGGAAAGAGATCGCATGTCAGTTATACCCTACGCTTCTGTGGTAGGCTCTATAATGTATGCGATGTTGTGTACCAGACCAGATGTAGCTTACGCACTGGGCGTGGTAAGCCGGTATCAGTCAGACCCACGGGAGAAGCGCTGGATAGCAGTAAAGAACATTCTCAAGTACCTGAGAAGGACTAAGGATATGTTCTTGGTTTACAGCAGAAAAGACCTCCAGATCGAGGCTTTTGCTGACTCTAGCTTCCAGAGTGATAAGGATAACTCCAAGTCTATGTCAGGTTATGTCTTTACCGTCAATGGAGGGGCAGTGTGCTGGAAGAGTTCTAAGCAGGATACTGTTGCTGACTCGACGATGGAAGCAGAGTATATCGCTGCTTGCGATGCCGCAAAAGAAGCAGTCTGGATGAAGAAGTTCCTAACAGAACTTCAGGTGGTTCCTACCATTGTTAATCCAATACAGCTGTATTGTAACAACAACGGGCTATAGCTTTAGCGAAGGAACCCAGGTCCCATCAGAATTCCAGACACATCTTAAGGCGGTATCACCTGATAAGGGAGATCATATATCACCGGGAGATCGAGGTCCGGAAAGTTGCTACATGTAAGTCGATGTTCAACACCTCAATACTTGTGTGGAGGCGGAAATATGAATAACAATCAAGTTCTATGATCAAACATCGATTAACCGTATGAAACATTTGCTATACAAGTTTTAACAAAAGCTTTAGAGTTTTAATCTACTATGCGAAGAGATTATACCAAACGGTTCTAGTCCTTCGTCTTGATGTTGTCTACGGCCTCTTTGGATCTCCACGTCCTCTTCGGCTTTCTCCCGTGATAGACGATCCACCCGAGAACCCTAATCCAAGCTATAACCTCTAAACTTGAGGTTACTTAGTTTCTCTAGTTGCTAAATAGAGTAGCTAAGATGATGTAGAGATAGGTTATGGAGTAATTAGCCTTTCCTAATCCTTGTTCTCAACTCATGAGGGGTAGGATTAGGGTTTGGTGAAGGAGAGAGAACTTGAAGAGAGAGAGTGAGAAGAAGATAATGATATTATTATAATGAATAAAGCTTCTCACTTGTTATATATGAAACATAATGAATTAAAAGAAATGAATAAAAAGATAATATTCATCATGTTTCATTAAATCAAGTGGGTGATTCATCATGTGAGTCATTAAGCAATTAATGATGCATTAATGATATGATGAATCACTCACAATGAGTCACTTAATCATTAAATGAAAATGCCACCTCTCTCTTTATGTCACATCCTTCTAGAAGCTTCTCCGAAAATTACGAGAACGCCCCTCTCATCCGTGAAAACACGGAAAAACTTTAGACTGTATAAATCCAATAACCTGATACTAGAATCTAGCTTAAAACAAAGCCGGCTAGTAAAAACTGTCCGAATGTCGCACGTGCGATCAAACACGTATGCGTCCGAACCTTTGTCGTAAAACCATACGACCTCTATATCTTTTCGCCTGGGTTTGGGAAATCTCTGTGTGGGACTCTAAAGACTCGACTACTACGCTGGCAGTGGGTTTAACCACAGACCGCAAGCGGCACTAGCTGTACGTAACGGTCCCCAGGTAGTTGTCGATAAGAAAGCTGATGAGGTAACCCATCTGAAATCCTACTGAGCCTGTCTGTGACAATATCCGCGCAGTCCGGTCTGTTCGTCTAAGAGTATCGCATGTATGGTCTAGGGAGGTGGTGGACGTCAGACCCCTAATAACCGTACAAGTCGTGTCGGTATGGCTTTATCACCATCCGAGAATCTACTGATCAACCTATCAGTAATTCTCAATCAGCCCTGGCCAGGGACTTATGGTAATGACCAAACGACCACAGTGCGATATCAACTCCCTATACCGGGAGAGACGAATCCCTAACAGTCGCTCACTGCCTCCATGTGGCTCGGGACTGTGCCCAACTGAAACCTGTTTGCACGACTCCTTTGAGCCGTGGTAGGGTAACAATCAAAGCACAGTGGGAACTCACATGAGACAAATGATGACCTTAAGTCAACGGACTATCTGCACACATGTCACCTGAGAACTGCTATCTGACGTTAGGTATAATACCATCCAGTCAGTTCTCGGCGAGTCCTGTCCAGTGTACTCACACCCAGTGAGCATCTGTATACAATCTTAGGTGAACACCACCAATGGTTGCGGGACCAATCCATTGCCCCTCGTCAGGGTCTAGATATGTATACACTTGTCTACTCCGGAGTATCGATGCCCAATCTCGATACTCCTGCGACCAGGGACATCTAAGGGTGTGCCTATTGACTATCCAGCTCCCACTAGTATGACTGCCATCACAACGCCGGTAGTCAGACAAACACCCTATGGGCTTTATCAACATATATATATAAATACCAAGTAAAATATATTATACGTTAAGACAAAGTCAAACCAAATAGCGTACTATCATATCAAGCAAGACTGTCATGTACATACATATCCCAAGCATCCTATACAATGTAGCCCTCTAGGGCATATATATCCAACAATCTCCCACTTGCACTAAGGCCTATAATTGGCGCAATGAGTACCCACTGTCTCTACCAGATCCAGTTGCTTGCGTACCGCATGCCCAACATCTCAAAAAGCCTCTCGAACTGTACTTGAGGAATGGCCTTGGTGAATGGATCTGCCGTGTTGTCTTTTGTGTCTACTCTCCGTATCTCGATCTCCCGACGATCCACGATCTCCCTGATCAGGTGAAACCGCCTTAAGATATGCCTGGATTTCTGATGGGACCTTGGTTCCTTCGCTAAAGCTACAGCGCCATTGTTATCGCAATACAAAGGTATTGGATTGGCAATGGACGGAACCACCTGAAGTTCAGAAATGAACTTCCTTATCCAGACAGCCTCTTTTGCGGCTTCACTAGCAGCTATATACTCAGCTTCCATAGTTGAGTCTGCGACGGTATCTTGTTTGGAACTCTTCCAACTTACCGCCCCTCCATTGAGGGTAAACACAAAACCCGAAATAGATTTAGAATCATCCTTGTCACTTTGGAAGCCGGAGTCGGTAAAAGCCTTTACCTGGAAGTCCTTATTGCCGTAAATCAAGAACATCTCCTTAGTCCTTCTCAGGTACTTGAGAATGTTCTTTACCGCTATCCAATGTTTCTCACCTGGGTCCGATTGATACCTGCTTACCACACTAAGTGCGTAAGCTACATCTGGTCTGGTACATAACATCGCATACATTATTGATCCTACCGCCGAAGCGTAGGGTATAATGCCCATGCGAGCCCTCTCTTCATCAGTCTTTGGAGACATCTCTTTTGAGAGGGTGATTCCATGACAAGCGGGCATATTGCCGCGCTTGGAATCTTCCATACTAAATCACTTTAGTATAGTGTCTATATACCTGGACTGTGAAAGTCCCAACATTCTATTAGATCTATCTCAATAGATCTTAATGCCCAGAATGTATGATGCATCTCCCAAGTCTTTCATAGAGAATTTCTGTGACAAGAAGAGCTTCACTGATTGTAGTATAGGGATATCATTCCCTATCAGTAGTATGTCGTCGACGTATAAAACGAGGAAGACTACTGCTCCTTCTACAATCTTCCTATAAACACATGGTTCATCTATATTTTTGATAAAGTCAAATTCCTTGACTGTTTCATCAAAACAGATGTTCCAACTCCGCGATGCTTGTTTTAACCCATAAATGGATTTAAGCAATTTGCACACTCTTCCGCTGCTCCCACTGTCTAAGAAACCTTCTGGTTGATCCATGTAAACACTCTCTTCTAGATGTCCATTTAGAAAAGCTGTTTTTACATCCATTTGCCAGATTTCATAGTCATGGAAGGCAGCAATGGCAAGCATGATCCGAATGGATTTAAGCATAGCTACTGGTGAAAAAGTTTCATCATAGTCCAATCCTGGTCTTTGACGAAAACCTTTTGCTACTAGTCTAGCTTTGTACGTTTCCATTTGTCCAAATGTACCAATCTTATTTTTGAAGATCCATTTGCACCCAACTGGTTTTACCCCAGGAGGAGCAACTTCTAAAGTCCATACTTTATTGGTATACATGGATTCCATTTCGGATCTCATTGCATCTAGCCACTTTACTGAGTCGCTACTTGTGATAGCCTGCTGAAAACTAGTAGGCTCATCATCATCGAGGATGCAATCCTCTCGATCCCCATCAAGAAGAAAACCATAGTATCTTTCAGGAGGATGAGAAAGCCTACTAGATCTGCGGAGTGGCGTTGGTTCGTCATGTTCTATTGAAATCTGAGATTCTTCTAAGTCCTCGGTTGCAGTTTGAGGTTCTGGAATTTCTTCCAGTTCTACCGCGCTCCCACTAATTTCTTTTGCAAGAAATTCGCTTTCTAAGAAGACAATGTGACGAGCGACAAACACCTTTTGTTCTTCAGTGTGGTAGACCATGTACCCCCTTGAATGCTTGGGGTATCCTACAAACTTGCATAAAACCGATCGTGCTTCGAGCTTGTCCAGATTATGCTTTTTAACATATACCGGACACCCCCATATCTTGATATACTTGAGATATGGTCTCTTCCCACACCACATTTCATATGGAGTTGTAGGTACAGACTTAGTTGGAACTCTATTTAATAGATATGCGGCTGATTCTAGAGCAAATCCCCAGAAGGAAAGTGGTAACTCAGCACTACTCATCATTGATCGCACCATATCTAATAGCGTGCGATTCCTTCTTTCTGATACACCATTATGCTGAGGTGTATAAGGTGGAGTAAGCTGAGAGAGTATTCCATTTGCTTTCAAGTATTCAAGGAAACTGGTACTTAAGTATTCTCCACCTCGATCAGATCGAAGTGTCTTGATGCTTTTACCAGTTTGTTTCTCTACTTCATTTTTATACTCCTTAAACTTCTCAAAAGCCTCGGATTTATGCTTTATTAAGAACACATGTCCATACCTAGAGAACTCATCAGTAAAAGTGATGAAGTAGGAGTGACCACTTCGTGCATGTATAGACATCGGACCACATACATCACTGTGTACTAGTCCCAAGAGTTCGGTGGCTCTTTCTCCGTGTCCGGTGAACGGAGATTTGGTCATTTTTCCTTTGATACATGATTGACAAGTTGCATATGATGAATATTCAAACGAATCTAGATATCCATCTTTATGTAACTTAGTCAACCTTGTTTCATTTATATGACCAAGTCTACAATGCCATAGGAAGGCTTGATTTGAATCTGGAGCCTTTCTTTTACGCGTGTTTTGAATATTGAAAATTTGTGGTTGATTAAGTATGTATATGCCGTTTTCCAGTGTGCCAAACCCAATCAGTTCTTGATTTAGGATAATGTTCATGATATTTCTTTCAAGCACAAAATTATATCCTTTATTAGACAATAAAGATACTGATATAATATTACACAACATACTGGGAATACAAAAACAGTTATACAATACAAAAATGTTTCCACTATTCAAACCTAGGTGATATTCCCCTATTGCAACTGCATCTACATGCATTCCATTGCCCATCCGGAGAGTCATATCACCTGCCCCCAGTACTCTACTATTTCTCAGATCCTGCAAAGAATTACAGATGTGAGAACCAGAACCGGTATCAAGTACCCATGAAGTAGAGTTTACTGAAAGACAATTTTCGATTACGAACACACCTGAAGTAGAAGCAACTGCTTGCTTCATGTCCTTGGCTTTGAAGGCCTGACAATCCTTCTTCCAGTGCCCCTGCTTGTGACAATAGAAGCATTCGTTCTTTTCTGCCTTCACCCTTCCTGCCTTGTTCGTTCCCTGTACCTTCTTGACCCCACCCTTCGGTTTGGTGGCTTTCATCTTCTTCTTCCCTTTTGCTTTCGCTTTAGATTTAGAAGAAGACGATTGGCCAACATACAGAACGGGGGTCTTCTCCTTTTTCAAGGAGGTCTCTGCTACCCTCAACATATTGAGGAGCTCTGGAAGATCCGCTTCCATTTCGTGCTTGTTTAAGTTCAGCACGAACTGAGAGAAGGTGTGGGGAAGGGACTGCAAAATCAAGTCGATATACAAATCATTCTCTAGCACGCATCCCAGGTTTGCGAGTTCCTCAATGAGGGTGATCATTTTGAGGACGTGCTCTCCAACAGGCGATCCTGGAGCTAACCTCATCTGGAAGAGTTTCCTTGAGGTTTCGTACCTCGCGATACGGGAGTGTTCACCATACAATTCCTTGCAATGGAGGAATATGGATACAATATCCATACTCTCGTGCTGTTTCTGGAGTTCATTATTCATGGACGCCAGCACGATACACTTAGCTCGCTCACAGTCTAGATCCCAGGTTTTACAAACTTCCTTGTCCGCAACTGAGGAATCTGGTCCTGGGATAAGGGGAGGAACAGCGGTGGTAACATATGCAACTTTGTCATAAGTCAGCGCAATATTGACGTTTCTGAGCCAGTCTTTATAGTTCTGCCCGGTTAGTATATTCTTTTCAAATAATAGTTTTAGTCCAGTCATGGTAGCTGCCAGAGAGAGAGAAAAGAAAACACTCAGCATATGCTCTTGCAAGTTTAGATTGGTTTATTAATTTATCTAAACAGGATGGCTCCCACTGTTTCCTCAAATCCTTCTTCAAAACCTAAAAGAAGAACTAGTCAGGATTTAATCACACGTCACAATACTTGCTTAACCTTTCAGCCAGGCTGGTGTTGGTACTTCGAGGGAGGTTTTCCAACGCTTTCGCGAAGTTCCTTAATTAAAGAACCTCTTTTCCCTGGAGGCGTAGCCCCTCTAACACCTTTCTAGGTACCTACTTGGTTTATAGCAATGATTGTTAAGTGAGAGAAATTCCCGAGAGTAATCCTACTCATCAGTGGGATCGGGATCCAACTATCATTGCATGATGCCCTAGATGGAAGCCACTCTAGTCACCACACTCCAGAAGGTAAGCTAAATCTGCAAGTTTCCTTTATGTTTGAAACTCCCGATGTGATTTTTACCCCAAGCTCTTATAGACCTTGACGTAGGCCAACAAGTCATAAAACGCAAGTCAAGTTCTACCCGTCGTTGTCCTGATCAATTTAAATACATCGTACAAGCCCTTGACGTAGGCCAACAAGGTGTACGTCTGTATTAAACTAATGCATCTATCTATGCAACAAATAGGCACACACACTGCTACCATACACTATGCCTTGACGTAGGCCAACAAGCATAGCATGAATACGATGTGCTGTCTATCTGAAACGACGGAGGGTTACGGCTGGTTTTTGGCAAAAAACCGTTAACGTAATGAACTTGATTTGATCGAAGGAACTAAGATAACTTTTATTAAAAGGAGTGGTTTAAGCTCCGCATTTAAAATTTGCTTTTTCAAGAAAACCGAGTGGTTTTTAGAAATTGTTCCAATGATTCAGTTTAGGTTTTATTTTCTTTGCATTAATAATAATGCGTCTCATCTTTAACCTATCATTACAGATAACAACGAAAATATGACGTCCTTTTATGCCATCCGCATTCGCCACGGGGTCCCGTCATCACCCGTTAGGTTACTTAACTAACGACAGAGCGGGGGCTGGGCTAGCGCGGGTGTAAAACATAAGTGACGTCTAAATAGCTATCATATATATAGATATTTTACATTCGTCTGACGCAATGATATACATTCCAGAACACAGATAAACAATATTGGATTTGCAAGCAATCTGTATTTCTTTTGAGCCTGCAAGAAAAGACAGATTACACAGTTGTGATGAACAGCCATTACCCCACCCACGACTCCTACGGGTGCGGCAAACTACCCGCCCGGCAGTTTGTGTACCCCACCTTGGGTCTGTTCTAGGAGCAAAAACAGTAAAATGAAATAATACAACGGTGGCTACAACCGCAACCTGGAAGTGCCCCGCAAAATAATATTACAACAAATTACATTTACATCAAATGAATTAAAACAATAACCCATCAGAAAACCCGGCTAATCACCACAACAGTCCAATACAGTTTATATACACAAACAGTTAAAATCCATTTCAGAAATGTGCAACCCCCTGCCAACTGACATACTAGCAGTTAGGGGAGGTTTACGAACACATTATACAATCACAGATATAATCCAATATGCAAATACTGTACAATTTCGATCGATTAAACATCTTTAATATTGCTCCAAAAACTGCTCTGTAAAACTGAAACCTGAGCAAATATTAAATATTCCAGAAAATCCCAAATATTACAGTTAATCCACCCAAGAAATTTGGGTTCATGATTCGCCAAATCGGCGGCGGAACCGCGGCGAAGCCTATGGGATCCGCCGCGGATCCGCGGCCGTTTGGTCGAATCATGACCCCAATTTTCTTGGGTGTTCTTCTGGTGTCATTACAAGCTTTCTGAACATGCCTGAAAAATTATTGGACTTCATTTAAATTTCGACAGAAACTTGAAATTTTTAGGGTTTTCCGGCTTCGTTTTTCCGTTAGAAATTCGTACAAATTTGCAATTAAGTTAAATCTTGTTTAGCTAGGCTCTGATACCACTGTAAGTCGATGTTCAACACCCCAATACTTGTGGGGAGGCGGAAATATGAATAACAATCAAGTTCTATGATCAAACATCGATTAACCGTATGAATCGTTTGCTATACAAGTTTTAACAAAAGCTTTAGAGTTTTAATCTACTATGCGAAGAGATTATACCAAACGGTTCTAGTCCTTCGTCTGGATGTTGTCTACGGCCTCTTTGGATCTCCACGTCCTCTTCGGCTTTCTCCCGTGAAAGACGATCCACCCGAGAACCCTAATCCAAGCTATAACCTCTAAACTTGAGGTTACTTAGTTTCTCTAGTTGCTAAATAGAGTAGCTAAGATGATGTAGAGATAGTGTAAGTCCATGCTACCTCTCCCGGTACTTTCGGGAATGCGGAATTTGGTAAAAAACGATTTTCTTAAAGATGGTAACATGGACCTAAAACCCGGATCTTGGTTAAACTTCTATCTAACATCCTAACTAAGAGTTTCTAGCTACTCGGTTAGGGGGTTATACCTAGCTTGTCTTGAACTCCTTCGTCTTCAAGCTCCGGTGGTGGTCCGATGGCTCCTTCTCGTCGTCTCCGTACGCCGAAGATAGATCCACTTGAAAGCTCCAACCTTTAGCTCCTTCTTCGTTCTTTGAAGAAACTAGTTCACTTGGTTTGCTAAACCTAGTGAACTAGAATGAGTAGAGAGGAAATAGAATGGGATTTTATCTATGGTTCTTGATTCTCAACTCATGAGACAAGAGAACCATAGATCAAGAGAGGGAGCAAGAGGTTGAGGGTGAGAGCAAAAATGGAGAGCTCAAGAACAAGAGAGAGAATGAGCAAGAAAGAATGAGCAAGTATTTTGTCTCTCACCCTCTCATAATCCAAAGCAATGATAACTCATCATATTAACAAAAGTCTTATGTGATGGTTAGAAGCAACCACAACCATATCATTTCATGCACTCATTTTACACAAATGAGCAAGTAAACAAAAGTCTTTGCCATGAAATGATGGCTATGGTTATCATGATGGTCAACTAGTCAAGCCTAGTCAACCGGTCAACAAGTCAACAAAAATCAACAAGTCAACAAAGTCAACAAGTCAACAAAAGTCAACAAGTCAACAACCATATCACTATAATACTTAATTAATATAATAGTTAATCACATATCATATTCTCATTAGGGTTGAGCATAAAGTCAAATAGTCAACGGTCAACTGTCAACAACCCTAATGAGAATCCGCTGCCTCTGCCTCCCTGTCAACTGTGCATACACACCCGCATCCGCGTTCCGAGGAACACGAATGTAAACTGGATAAATCCAATCCCATAAGGTACACTAGGATCTGGCTTAAACCAAACCCCGCTAGTGTAAACTGTCCGGACACTGTACGTGCACAAGTGCATGGATGTGACCGAACCCTGTCGCAAAACCATGCGACCTGTCGCAATACCATGCGACCTCTACTCTTTTGCCTAAAAGCGAAAAGCTTTCTGTGTGGGACTCTAAAGACTCGACACTACGCTGGCAGTGGGTTTAACCACAGACCGCAAGTGGCACTAGCTGTGCGTAACGGTCCCCAGGTAATGCCGACAAGAAGACCGACGAGGCGAAACCCATCTGAACTCCTACTGATCCTGAGTGTGACATTCTCCGTACAGTCCGGTCTGTTCGTCTGATACATCGCATGGCGGGCCTAGGGGGCGGTAAACGTCAGTGCCCCAATAGCGGTACAAGTCGTGCCGGAGCGAAGCCCAAAACACCCTGAGATAACACTGGAAACCTACCAGTATATCTCGTTTGCCCTGGCCAGGGACTACTCGTGTAATGGCTCTCCTAGACACAGCGCGATGTCAACCCCCAATACGGGGAGAGACGAATCCTGTCTAACCGTCACTGCCTCCAAGTGCTTCGGGACTGCACCCAACCACTACCTGTTTGCACGACTCCTTTGAGCCGTGGTAGGGTAGTGATCAAAGTACAGTGGGAACACACTCGAGGCGGAGTGACAGTGTCAAGTCAGCGGACTAAGCTGTACTCATGTCACCTGGGAACTGATAACTGACGATAGGTATAATACCAACTAGTCAGTTCCCGACGAGTCCTGTCCAGTGTACCCGTAACCTAACGAGCACCCGCATACTATCTCAAGTACGACGTACTGACGGCTGTGGGACAGACCGTCTCCCACACTGGGATGAGAAGCGCATGCGCTGGTCTACTCCGGAGTATCGATGCCCTGTCTCGATAGTCCTGCGACCAGGGACCTGCATAAGGATGTGCTTATAGATTACCCAGCCCCACTAGTGTGACGGCCATCACATCGCTGGTAATCAAGCAAAGATCCTAAGGGCTCTACTAATGTGTATAGGCGATATACAAAATAAACACATGTACACATTGAAGTAGAAACAAACCAAGTAGCATACTACTATTTTGAGCAAGATTGTCAATACAAGGTGAATATCCCAAGCTTCCATTAAGTAATATACATACTAGTATGATACAGTAATGGCCTCTAGGGCATATACACTAACAATCTCCCACTTGCACTAAGGCCATGTACTGGCGTATCGAAGACCTATCATCTCGATCAGCCGCTCGAACTGAGTCTGGGGCAAGGCCTTGGTGAATGGATCTGCAGTGTTATCTTCTGATTTTACTCTCTTTACCTCGATCTCCTGGCGATCAATGATCTCCCTGATCAGGTGGAACCGCCTCAAAATGTGCCTGGACTTCTGATGGGACCTTGGTTCCTTCGCTAATGCTATAGCGTCGTTGTTGTCACAATACAGCGGTATTGGATCAACACTGGTAGGAACCACCTGAAGTTCCGTGAGGAACTTCTTCATCCAGACAGCTTCCTTTGCGGCATCGCAAGCAGCTATGTACTCCGCTTCCATGGTTGAGTCAGCAACGGTTTCCTGCTTGAAACTCTTCCAGCAAACCGACCCTCCATTGAGGGTAAAGACATAACCCGACATGGACTTGGAGTCATCCTTGTCATTCTGGAAGCTGGAGTCAGCAAAGGCCTCAATCTGGAGGTCTTTTCCGCCATACACCAAGAATATCTCCTTAGTCCTTCTCAGGTACTTGAGAATGTTCTTTACTGCTATCCAGTGTTTCTCCCCTGGGTCTGACTGATACCGGCTTACAACGCTCAATGCGTATGCTACATCTGGTCTGGTACATAACATCGCATACATAATAGAGCCTACCGCAGATGCGTAGGGTATTGATGACATGCGAGCCCTTTCCAAATCAGTCTTGGGAGACATCTCTTTGGAGAGGGTGATTCCGTGACAAGCCGGTAGATTACCGCGCTTTGAATCTTCCATACTGAATCGTTTCAGTATGGTGTCGATGTACCTTGACTGTGAAAGTCCCAACATCCTTTTAGATCTATCACGATAGATCTGGATCCCCAGAATGTAGTTGGCATCGCCCAGGTCCTTCATGGAGAACCTCTGTGACAAGAATCCTTTGACTGACTGTAGCATAGGAATATCATTTCCTATTAGGAGAATGTCATCGACGTACAGGACGAGGAATACCACATTTCTCCCTACAATCTTACTGTAAATGCATGGTTCATCTGGGTTTTTGACAAAGTCGAATTCTTTGACAGTATCATCAAAGCAGATGTTCCAACTCCGTGATGCCTGCTTAAGTCCATAGATGGACTTGAGCAACTTGCACACTTTATCGCTGCTCCCACTCTGATTGAATCCCTCTGGCTGATCCATATAGACGCACTCTTCTAAATTTCCATTTAGGAAAGCCGTCTTAACGTCCATCTGCCAGATCTCATAATCGTGGAAGGCAGCAATGGCAAGAAGGATCCAAATGGATTTAAGCATGGCTACCGGAGAAAAAGTCTCGTCATAGTCCAAACCAGGTCTTTGACGAAAACCCTTTGCAACGAGCCTAGCTTTATAGGTTTCAACCTGCCCATCTACACCAATCTTCTTTCTGAAGATCCATTTGCAGCCTACGGGTTTTACCCCTTCTGGAGCAAAGTCCAAAGTCCAAACTTTGTTGGTGTACATGGACTCCATCTCGGTCCGCATTGCATCCAGCCATTTTACCGAGTCACCGCTCTGAATGGCTTGCTGGAAGCTAGTAGGCTCATCATAATCTATGATGCAATCCTCTCTATCCCCGTCTATGAGAAAACCGTAGTATCTCTCGGGCGGATGAGACTGCCTACTACTTCTGCGGAGCGGCGTAGGAATGTCCGGTTCCCCTGAACCTTCTGGTTCTACTAAGGTTTCAGTAATAGCTTGTGGTTCTGGAATTTCTTCCAGTTCTATTGTGCTCCCACTTATCTGATTTTCTAAAAACTCAGTTTCCAAGAAGCGGGCATGACGAGAAACAAGAACTTTTTGCTCCTCTGCGTAATAGAAAAGATACCCCTTAGAGTTCTTTGGGTATCCCACAAACTTGCACTGTACTGAGCGTGCCTCGAGCTTGTCCGCATGCCGCTTTTTTACAAAAGCCGGACATCCCCATGTCTTAAAGGATTTAAGACAGGGTTTCTTCCCACTCCACATCTGGTATGGTGTGGTAGGCACTGTCTTAGTAGGAACTTGGTTCAAGAGATGTGCAGCTGTTTCCAGTGCATAACCCCAGAAAGATCACGGTAACTCAGCCTTACTCATCATGGAACGAACCATATCTAGTAGGGTTCGATTCCTTCTTTCCGATACACCGTTGTGTTGTGGTGTGTATGGAGGAGTACGCTGAGAGAGAATTCCATTCTCTTTTAAGTAGTCCAGAAACTCGGCACTCAAGTATTCACCACCTCGATCCGATCTTAGGATCTTGATACTTTTGCCTGTTTGTTTTTCTACTTCATTCTTATATTCTCGAAATTTCTCAAAGGCCTCGGATTTGTGCTTCATTAAGAAGACATGTCCAAACCTAAAGAAATCATCTGTGAAAGTAATGAAGTATGAATAACCGCTTCGCGCATGTGTAGACATTGGACCACACACGTCACTGTGTATAAGTCCTAAGAGCTCGCTCGCTCTTACTCCGTGTCCAGTGAACGGAGTCTTTGTCATCTTTCCCATGAGACAAGATTCACAAGTGGCATAAGACTGGTACTCGAACGGATCCAAGTATCCTTCTTTATGTAACTTAGTCAACCGTGTCTCATTGATGTGACCCAGTCTACAATGCCATAAGAAAGCCTGATTTAATTCTGGAGACTTTCTTTTAAGTGTGTTCTGGACACTGAATATCTGAGCTTGATTCAATACGTATATACCGTTATTTAATGTACCTGACCCAATCAGTGCTTGATTTAGGTGGATGTTTACTACATCGCTTACAAAAGCAAAATCATATCCTTCCTTAGAAAGTAAGGATACAGATATGATGTTACAAGTCGCACCTGGTACATACAAACAGTCACGCAGAATCAATATCTGCCCAGTTGTCAGTCCTAGGTGATATTCCCCTACGGATACAGCATCCATGCTCATTCCGTTAGCAACCCTGAGAGTCATATCACCTTTCCTGATAACCCTACGGTTTCTCAGACCCAGTAACGAATTACAGATATGAGATCCTGATCCGGTATCCAATACCCAGGAAGTAGGGTTAACTGACAAACAGTTCTTAATTACAAACACACTCGAAGCCGAAGCCACAACATGCTTCGAATTCTGGCTACAGGCTTTACAAGCCCTGCAATCTTTCTGCCATAGTTCATTCCCGTTACAATAAGAACATCCCTCTTTTACTATATCCAGTCCTGAAACTTTTGCCCTTGTTTTTCCTTTTTCTTCCCTGGTTTCTTTCAGGGTATAAGCAGAGGGCAGGGACTGTAGAATTAGGTCAGTACTTGACCCATTCTCCAACGTGGTCTCCAGGTCCGTGAGCTCAATATAGCTGGTCTCTGTAAGGACGTTGCCCCTTACAGATGACCCGACAGCCAACCTCGCTTGAAGCAATTCGTTTGAGGTCTCATATCTTGCGATACGAGATTGCTCTCCATATAAAACTTTTTTATGGAGGAAGACAGAAACTGAGTCCATCTTCTCGTGCTGCCTCTGGTTTGCACCATCAACTGAGGCTAACACGAGGCACTTGGCTTTCGCACAATCCTTTTCCGATGTCCTGCGGATGTGAATATCCGTGACAGGGGAAACTGGACCTGAGACAGCAGGGTTTTGATTAGTTAAGAGGTGTTCCAGCTTGTCATGGGCAATGGACATCTGGACAGACCTTTGCCAGTCATAACAGTCAGGTTCAGTCATATTTTTATCTAGATGTAACCTAGGTGCGGTCACAGGGTCGCTGCAATTAAGAGAGAGAAGAAGAAACACTCAGCATGATGCTCTTGCAAGTTTAGAGTGGTTTTTAGTTTGTCTAAACAGGATGGCTCCCACTGTTTCTCGAATCCCTCCTCAAACCATAAAGGAAGAATTAGTCGGGATCAATCCCACCGCACAATACTTGCTTAACCGTTCAGCCAGGCCGGTGTCGGTACTTCGAGGGAGGTTTTCCAACGCTTTTGCGAAGTTCCTTAATTAAAGAACCTCTTTTCCCTGGGGGCGTAGCCCCGCTAACACCTTTCTAGGCACCTACTAGGTTTATAGCATTGATCGTTTAGTGAGAAATTTCCCGAGGAGTAGCATATACTCACAGTAGGATCGGGATCCAAATATCATCGCGTGACGAAACTGAAGGAATCCTACCAGAATCATCACACTCCAAATGGTATGCAAATCTAGCAAGTTTCAGTACTTATGAAACTCCCGATGTATATTTTTGCCCCATGCTCTTATGACCTTGACTAAGGCCAACAAATCATAAGTCACATGTCAAGTTCTACCCGTCGTTGTCCAGGTTAATTTGAATCCACCCGTATATACCCTTGACCAAGGCCAACAAGGTAATACGACTGTCCCAAACCAACGCATTCTATTTATGCAACATATGAATACCCACCAGCTACCAAACACTGTGCCTTGACTAAGGCCAACAAACAGAGCTTGAATACTGTTGAATATTCATATGAAACGACGGAGGGCTACGAATGGTTTTGGCGAAACCGTGAACGTAGTGAACTTGATTTAGTCGATGGAACGAGATAGCTTTTAAATGGAGTGGCTCAAACTCCGCATTTTAAAAGTTTGTTTTGAAAAGAACCGAGTGGTTTTTCGAAAATGTTCCAACGACTTATACTTGGTTTATTTTCTTGCATTAGTTCTTTTAATGCATGTTTTGCTTGCATTAGTTCTCTTAATGCGTGATATTCTTGCATTAGTTCTTTTAATGCGTCCCATCATTTAATCCTACCATTGCAGAAAACAACCAAAATATGACGTACGCTTATGCCATTCGCATTCGCCACGGGGCCCCGTCATTACCCGTTAGGTTACTTAACTAACGACAGAGCGGGGGCTGGGCTAGCGCGTCTGTAAAACATAAGCAACGCCTAAATAATATCATATATAGATATACTGCAATGATAAACATTTCAGATCACAGATAAATACATTGGATATACTAGGAATCTGTAATTTGTACGAGCCTGTAACAAAAACAGATTACACGGTCGCGGTGAATAGCCAACACCCCACCCAAGACCCCTACGGGTGCGGCAAACTACCCGCCAAGTACCCGAAGCGTAGCAACCTCCCTCATCTCCATGAGTAGGCCACTCGACACTTCGGCATACCCGGTAGTTTGTGCACCCTCTCCATGGGTCTATCCTAGGAGCAAAAACAGTAAAAAGAAATTATACAATGACGGCTACAACCCCGACCCGGTTGTGCGGCCATACAAATAATTATTACATCAATTTACAAATTTACATGAATTGCAAGAAAAGAAAACTCTCGTCTCACAACCCCCGGCTATTCACCCGCGACAATCCAACATATTTATATACACATTCCAGCACATTACAGATCACAGATTTGTATAACCCCCACTAATCGACATATAGCGATTAGTAGACGTTCAATACAAATATCACATTACAGAAAAACCCGTTAGCTCAAGTCTTTTAGAAGTTCGATCAAAATTACGGATTTTCGGGACCCCAAAATAAAATTTTCGTTCTGGAAAATCTGGGTTGAAAATATATATACTAAAAATCCCAAAATACCCCAATTAGCAAACTGCAAAAAGTAAAACCCATGACCGAGTCAACTCGGCCGCGGTTCCGCGGCGGGAGCGTGCTCCCGCCGCGGAACCGCGGCGCTTTGATCGAGTCATGGGCCCAAATTTTTGCAGTTTCTTTAAAAAAGCCTGAGTCGATTTTTGGTGTATATTAAAAAAGTTTTCCAGCACTTTTAAAATCGACAGAAAGTTTAAAATTCCGGGGTTCGTTTCGGGACTTTTTCGTTGATCGATCTTCTAGTTACTTGCTAACATGTTAGATAGAGTTTAACTAGGCTCTGATACCACTGTAAGTCCATGCTACCTCTCCCGGTACTTTCGGGAATGCGGAATTTCGTAAAAAACGATTTTCTTAAAGATGGTAACATGGACCTAAAACCCGGATCTTGGTTAAACTTCTATCTAACATCCTAACTACGAGTTTCTAGCTACTCGGTTAGGGGGTTATACCTAGCTTGTCTTGAACTCCTTCGTCTTCAAGCTCCGGTGGTGGTCCGATGGCTCCTTCTCGTCGTCTCCGTACGCCGAAGATAGATCCACTTGAAAGCTCCAACCTTTAGCTCCTTCTTCGTTCTTTGAAGAAACTAGTTCACTTGGTTTGCTAAACCTAGTGAACTAGAATGAGTAGAGAGGAAATAGAATGGGATTTTATCTATGGTTCTTGATTCTCAACTCATGAGACAAGAGAACCATAGATCAAGAGAGGGAGCAAGAGGTTGAGGGTGAGAGCAAAAATGGAGAGCTCAAGAACAAGAGAGAGAATGAGCAAGAAAGAATGAGCAAGTATTTTGTCTCTCACCCTCTCATAATCCAAAGCAATGATAACTCATCATATTAACAAAAGTCTTATGTGATGGTTAGAAGCAACCACAACCATATCATTTCATGCACTCATTTTACACAAATGAGCAAGTAAACAAAAGTCTTTGCCATGAAATGATGGCTATGGTTATCATGATGGTCAACTAGTCAAGCCTAGTCAACCGGTCAACAAGTCAACAAAAATCAACAAGTCAACAAAGTCAACAAGTCAACAAAAGTCAACAAGTCAACAACCATATCACTATAATACTTAATTAATATAATAGTTAATCACATATCATATTCTCATTAGGGTTGAGCATAAAGTCAAATAGTCAACGGTCAACTGTCAACAACCCTAATGAGAATCCGCTGCCTCTGCCTCCCTGTCAACTGTGCATACACACCCGCTTCCGCGTTCCGAGGAACACGAATGTAAACTGGATAAATCCAATCCCATAAGGTACACTAGGATCTGGCTTAAACCAAAGCCCGCTAGTGTAAACTGTCCGGACACTGTACGTGCACAAGTGCACGGATGTGACCGAACCCTGTCGCAAAACCATGCGACCTGTCGCAATACCATGCGACCTCTACTCTTTTGCCTAAAGGCGAAAAGCTTTCTGTGTGGGACTCTAAAGACTCGACACTACGCTGGCAGTGGGTTTAACCACAGACCGCAAGCGGCACTAGCTGTGCGTAACGGTCCCCAGGTAATGCCGACAAGAAGACCGACGAGGCGAAACCCATCTGAACTCCTACTGAGCCTGAGTGTGACATTCTCCGTACAGTCCGGTCTGTTCGTCTGATACATCGCATGGCGGGCCTAGGGGGCGGTAAACGTCAGTCCCCCAATAGCGGTACAAGTCGTGCCGGAGCGAAGCCCAAAACACCCTGAGATAACACTGGAAACCTACCAGTATATCTCGTTTGCCCTGGCCAGGGACTACTCGTGTAATGGCTCTCCTAGACACAGCGCGATGTCAACCCCCAATACCGGGAGAGACGAATCCTGTCTAACCGTCACTGCCTCCAAGTGCTTCGGGACTGCACCCAACCACTACCTGTTTGCACGACTCCTTTGAGCCGTGGTAGGGTAGTGATCAAAGTACAGTGGGAACACACTCGAGGCGGAGTGACAGTGTCAAGTCAGCGGACTAAGCTGTACTCATGTCACCTGGGAACTGATAACTGACGATAGGTATAATACCAACTAGTCAGTTCCCGACGAGTCCTGTCCAGTGTACCCGTAACCTAACGAGCACCCGCATACTATCTCAAGTACGACGTACTGACGGCTGTGGGACAGACCGTCTCCCACACTGGGATGAGAAGCGCATGCGTTGGTCTACTCCGGAGTATCGATGCCCTGTCTCGATAGTCCTGCGACCAGGGACCTGCATAAGGATGTGCTTATAGATTACCCAGCCCCACTAGTGTGACGGCCATCACATCGCTGGTAATCAAGCAAAGATCCTAAGGGCTCTACTAATGTGTATAGGCGATATACAAAATAAACACATGTACACATTGAAGTAGAAACAAACCAAGTAGCATACTACTATTTTGAGCAAGATTGTCAATACAAGGTGAATATCCCAAGCTTCCATTAAGTAATATACATACTAGTATGATACAGTAATGGCCTCTAGGGCATATACACTAACAGATAGGTTATGGAGTAATTAGTCTTTCCTAATCCTTGTTCTCAACTCATGAGGGGTAGGATTAGGGTTTGGTGAAGGAGAGAGAACTTGAAGAGAGAGAGTGAGAAGAAGATAATGATATTATTATAATGAATAAAGCTTCTCACTTGATATATATGAAACATAATGAATTAAAAGAAATGAATAAAAAGATAATATTCATCATGTTTCATTAAATCAAGTGGGTGATTCATCATGTGAGTTATTAAGCAATTAATGATGCATTAATGATATGATGAATCACTCACAATGAGTCACTTAATCATTAAATGAAAATGCCACCTCTCTATTTATGTCACATCCTTCTAGAAGCTTCTCCGAAAATTACGAGAACGCCCCTCTCATCTGTGAAAACACGGAAAAACTTTAGACTGTATAAATCCAATAACCTGATACTAGAATCTGGCTTAAAACAAAAGCCGGCTAGTAAAAACTGTCCGAATGTCGCACGTGCGATCAAACACGTATGCGTCCGAACCTTTGTCGTAAAACCATACGACCTCTATATCTTTTCGCCTGGGTTTGGGAAATCTCTGTGTGGGACTCTAAAGACTCGACTACTACGCTGGCAGTGGGTTTAACCATAGACCGCAAGCGGCACTAGCTGTACGTAACGGTCCCCAGGTAGTTGTCGATAAGAAAGCTGATGAGGTAACCCATCTGAAATCCTACTGAGCCTGTCTGTGACAATATCCGCGCAGTCCGGTCTGTTCGTCTAAGAGTATCGCATGTATGGTCTAGGGAGGTGGTGGACGTCAGACCCCTAATAACCGTACAAGTCGTGTCGGTATGGCTTATCACCATCCGAGAATCTACTGATCAACCTATCAGTAATTCTCAATCAGCCCTGGCCAGAGACTTATGGTAATGACCAAACGACCACAGTGCGATATCAACTCCCTATACCGGGAGAGACGAATCCCTAACAGTCGCTTACTGCCTCCATGTGGCTCGGGACTGTGCCCAAATGAAACCTGTTTGCACGACTCCTTTGAGCCGTGGTAGGGTAACAATCAAAGCACAGTGGGAACTCACATGAGACAAATGATGACCTTAAGTCAACGGACTATCTGCACACATGTCACCTGAGAACTGCTATCTGACGTTAGGTATAATACCATCCAGTCAGTTCTCGGCGAGTCCTGTCCAGTGTACTCACACCCAGTGAGCATCTGTATACAATCTTAGGTGAACACCACCAATGGTTGCGGGACCAATCCATTGCCCCTCGTCAGGGTCTAGATATGTATACACTAGTCTACTCCGGAGTATCGATGCCCAATCTCGATACTCCTGCGACCAGGGACATCTAAGGGTGTGCCTATTGACTATCCAGCTCCCACTAGTATGACTGCCATCACAACGCCGGTAGTCAGACAAACACCCTATGGGCTTTATCAACATATATATATAAATACCAAGTAAAATACATTATACGTTAAGACAAAGTCAAACCAAATAGCGTACTATCATATCAAGCAAGACTGTTATGTACATACATATCCCAAGCATCCTATACAATGTAGGCCTCTAGGGCATATATATCCAACAATACAGAGGAGAACACTGCAGATCCATTCACAAAGGACATACCTTAGAGACAGTTCGAGAGACTATTCGAGATAATTGGTCTTCGATATGCCGGGTACATGGCCCTAGTGCAAGTGGGAGATTGTTAGTGTATATGCCCTAGGGGCCATTATTGTATCATACTAGTTTATATATTACTTAATGAAAGCTTGGGATATTCACAGTTGTATTAACAGTCTTGCTCAACATAGTAGTATGCTACTTGGTTTATATCAATCTTAATATGTGTATATGTTTCTTTTAGCATATCGCGAATACATATTGATAGAGCCCATAGGATCATGCTTGACTACCAGTGTTGTGATGGCAGTCATACTAGTGGGGGCTGGGTAGTCTACAAGCACATCCTTTTTTAGGTCCCTAGTCATAGGATTATTAAGACAGGGCATCGATACTCCGAAGTAGACTAGTGTGTACACTTCTCATCCCAGTTAGGGAAATGGTCTGTCCCACAGCCATTAGTACGTTGTACTGGAGATAGTATGCAGGTGCTCGTTGGGTTACGGCTATACCGGACAGGACTCGCAAGGAACTGTTGGTTGGTATTATACCCGTCGTCAGTTAACAGTTCCCAGGTGACATGAGTACAGCATAGTCCGTAGACTTGACACTGCTGCTTCATCTCGAGTGTGTTCCCACTGTTCTTAGATTGCTACCCTACCACGGCTCAAAGGAGTCGTGGAAACAGGTAGCAGTTGGGTGCAGTCCCGAAGCACTTAGAGACTGTGGCGGTTAGATAGGATTCGTCTCTCCCAGTATTGGGAGTTGATACCGCACTGTGTTTGGAGAGCCATTACGCAAAGTCCCTGGCCAGGGCAAGCGAGATTTACTGGTAGGATTTCCAGTAGCTTCTTAAAGTGTAATGGGCTTCACTCCAATACGACTTATACCGCTTTTAGGGGACTGACGCTTGCCGCCCCTTAGGCCCGATATGCGATAGTCTTAAATGAACAGACCGGACTGTACGGAGATTGTCACATCATGCTCAGTAGGAGTTCGGATGGGTTTCCTCATCGGCCTTCTTATCGACATCTACCCGGGGACCGTTACGTATAGCTAGTACCGCTTGTGGCCTGTGGTTAAACCCACTGCCAGCGTAGTATCGAGTCTTTAGAGATCCACAAAGAGAGTTTCCCTGCTTCAGGCGAAACGATATAGAAGTCGTATGGTTTTACGATAGGGTTCGGACATATACGTGTATTTATGCACGTATGATATTCGGACAGTTTATACTAGCAGGCTTTGGTTTAAGCCAGATTCTAGTATTGGATTATTGGATTTATGCAGTCTCAGTATATCCGTGTTTTTCGGGAATACGGATAGGAGGGGCATTCTCGTAATTAGTCGAGAAGCTTCTAGAAAGAAGGTGACTCATTTAGATTTAATTCATTTAAGAATTAAACTAAATGAGGTGGAGAGCTTATGTGTTATTATCATTAATTGCACCATGACTCATGAGATGATTCATTTCAAGAATTAAATGAAGCATGGATGATATTTGTGCAAGATATTTGTGCAAGATATTTTGTTATGCTTCTATTATTCAAAGTGACAAAGGTTCATTTCATTATAACAAACACACTCTCTCTCCTCAAGCTCTCCTCTTCTTAAACCTAACCCTAATCTTCGCATGTGTTAAGATCCCAAGGGTTAGCAAGACTAATAGATCCTTAATCCACTTCTATATCTTCTAGGACACTTGGATTAGCAATCCTACCCACTTAGTTACCTCAAGTGAGAGGTTAAAGCTTGGAGAAGGAACTCTCGGGTGGATCTTCTGACACATCGAGAAGGACGACAAGGAGGTGAACAACAAGAACAAGAAGGACTAGTATCTTGAGATATAATCATCTATCATAGTAGTTTAGCACTTCTAGATAGTTGTTAGTTAGGGTTTAGCAAAGATCCGTAAAGTTAGTCGATGTTACCTTGAACAAAATGATTGTTTTACATATTCCGCCTCCCCGCATCTTGTGGGGTGTGTAACGTTGACTTACAGGATATCTGCCGCGTCACAAATAACCAGTCGGTAGTGCTCCCCTGCCGGGCTCAACGCCATCTTCTGCGACCCTCTTGCCCCGGGGTACCGTACCGGGTCTACCATGCACCCGCAGACGGTTCTTCCTCCTCGAATCGGGTGTATGATATCGCTCAAGACCCGAGAAAACCTATGGTGGACACCACACACATCATATAACGAGAAAACCGCAACTTACATTTTTAAAATGGTAATACGTTCTTAAAATCCTTGCGGTTTCTCTAAAATCCATAAATCTCATAAATACTGAAATCCTCGAGAAGAATCACAATATATAAACATGTCGGTGATAATGGATGTCTATGATATGATAGTATATACTATGCGAAGTACGGCCATAAGCTATGCATGAATCATGATGCAATGAGGTATGTATATATGACTAATAATCCTATGTATCCACCCTGATGAAATGACTATACAGGTACAAGTTTACAAATCATATATGATGCAATGCACAGATACCGATTCTAAGCAAGTTCTATAGTGTTCGTGACATAGCAATTACCAAAGGCATGTGTGTACGCATAAATAGTGCACGTACGGCATAAACCAATGGTAATAGTGCAAGTGTCCTATGAGATAATATCATATATATCAATGATGATGCAATGCAATGAGATGAATGACTAGGCGACTACGCATATAAATACAAGAACTATTAGAAGTCCTGACTATCGGAAGCCTTGCGCCATCCAGACGATTCCCCCGTAGATGTGTATATCTACTCACAGGGATGCCTCGGCTAATCTGATCCGATTTCAGCTCTGCCACTTCCGCGCCACATCCGACGCCTCTGCACCCGATCCTAGAAACGTACACAAGTAAATAAGAGAATAAATATAAATAGTCACAGACACAAACAATGCAAGTCAACCACGCGCACTAACTAAACGCGCACGCACTTGGTGCACAAAATGCGCTCACGACAACGCCACAAAGCACAACTAGAGTCCCTATACGTGGAAAACCCCAAACCTAAAACCCAATCGCACCAATCGCGCGTTCACAACACACTAAATATTATATGAAATAGCTAGAAAACCATCAAAACCTCAAACTTAATTCAAATCGATTTATTCCAAAAACCTAGTAAGCAACCATTAACCGTTTTAATACTAATCTAGATATTTTAGCAATTCTAACGGCCTCATAGCTCATTTAATATCTTAATTAGGTCACACCAATATTTACTAAAATTTAATTTTACCTCTTTATATTAATCCTAAAAATCTAGTTTGCAAAATTATATAATTTGGACAATTTTAAAGTAACAATTAGCAAACTAGCAACTAGCTTAGATTTTTGCATGTCCTAAGATGTGAAACTACACATTGCAACAAGATCAAGTGATGAAAACCCTAACTTCAGTACAAAACCCTCTCTTGAAATTCCAAAACTTGAAATCAAAACCATATTAATACCTAAATAAGTTTGATCTAAACTAATTAAACAACAAAATAACTATAGGGTTAAGATTTATACCTCACAAATTTGAGATCAACTTGCAAATTCTTGGCCTCCTAAAATGCTAACTTTTCTCCAAAATCCAAGCTAATTTGGCCAAATAAAATTGGTTAAAGGTTAAATGAAGGATTTGTGAGACTTTGCTTTGATATATGATGAATTTTGGAGAATTTTTTGAAGAGAATGAGGTGGGGAAATATGGGGAGGGGGCTGCTGGAATGGGCTCGGCAGTGAGGAAGGGGGGAAAGTGTGAAGTGTGTGGGTGTGTGGAAAAGAAAGTCCAAGTCAAGAAATCCCCATTCCTCATTTATTATACCCTATACCTCTTTCAATATTCTATTAATTTAGTTTCTTTTTTGATGAGATGAGAAAGTGAGTAGAAGGAGAGGGGGCTGCTGGTTTCGGCCAAGATAGAGAGGGGTTTTTTGTGTGTGGGTGAGTGAGAGAAATAGAGATAACCATACCCCCACATACATATCAACACCTAGTCATCTTTTCACCTTAATTATTTCTATTAAACATTTTCCTAGAATGTCTGGAAACCTATAGAAAATTTTAAAAGAAATGTCATTTAACAAAGTGAGTATGAAGTTGTCATGGAGCACTAAACTGGTATTAACCCATTCTCATTTGTAATTAATCACTAATTAAATGTATTAGTGAAAGCTTAAAAATAATATTTAAAACAATTAATTAAGAAAAATATTTAAGTAAACTAGAAATTTATAAGTGACCAATTGAATACCAAATACTAGCAATTACATAGCTAGAATAGGTATATTTAAGTCTATGTTGAAAAATAATTATATCTTGGTTTTTACGGAAAACACCAGTTATTTTACCGTTTATCGGAAATTTCACCTAAATAATTTTCAGAACGTTACAGTCTATCGACTTGAGATCGTCATTTGTCTCGTGTGAGTTCCCAATATGCTTTGATTTCTACCCTACCACGGCTCAAAGGAGTCGTGCAAACAGGTTTTAGTTAGATACAGTCCCGAGCCACATGGAGGCAGTGAGCGGATCGTCGGGGATTCGTCTCTCCCGGTATTGGGGGTTGATGTCGCGGTTGTGCACGGGTGGCCATCGCCAGAAATCCTTGGCTAAGGTAGTCGAGAATTACTGATCTAGGATCGGTAGTTTCTCAGGTGGTGATGGGCTTCATATTGACACTAAATGCCGTGTTATTAGGGGTCTGACTTTATCCACCCCTAGACTCGATATGCGATACTCATAGACGAACGGACCGGACTGTACGGATATTGACACTGTCAGGCTCAGTAGGGGTTTCAGGATGAGTTTGCTCGGCTGCCTCTTTTTCTCTCAATACCTGGGTAGCCGTTACGTACAGCTAGTGTCGCTGACGTGCTTGTGGTTAAACCCACTGCCAGCATATTGACGAGTCTTTAGAGTCCCACACAAAGGGTTTCCCTGCTTCAGGCGAAATGATGTAGAGGTCGTATGGTTTTACGGAAGGGTTCGATCACATACGTATACTTCTGCATGGATGATGTTCGGACGGATAGTACTAGTGGGCTTTGGTTTAAGACGGATCCTAGTATTATATTTGTTGGATTATTTTCGTCTCTTTATATTCGTATTCTTCGGAATACGGATGCGGGTATGTATATACGGTTGAGGGGTATTCTTGTAATTTATTACAAGATTACTTTTAGAAGATTACACCTCATCATGGTTTAGACCTTTTTGGGTTAAAAGGTTATTGAGGTGTAGGATGAGGTGTTTATTGCATTTTTGTGGCATGGCTAATTAGTGACCTATGGTTACTATTCTACCATTCTTAGGGTTTTTGTTTGTTGTGAGATTATGTTGACTTGAGATATTTTTTGTCGACTAAGATAATTTGGAGACATGGACATTTATGTGATAGCTCCATTATTTCTTATCACACTCACACAACAAACAAAAAGATAAGCCATTATTCATTTCTTTTTCACTTTCTTGAGTTGCTCTCAACACCTCATTCTCATGGCATCTTCTTCTTCCTCTAGCTCCACCCAAACCTTCTCATGAGTTGAGAATCCTTGGGTGTCTTGAGACAAATTAATCCTTCATCACTCTCTAATTCATCTACGGTATCTAGAGTAGCGATCTAGGTGCCCTAGTTGCCTCGGATATGAGGTTGGAGCTCGTTTCATAGACTCTCGGGTGGATCATCTTCGATGGAGGGAGACCGGAGATTAAGCTTGATCAAGGAAGCCCCTAGGAGCTTGGGATGATGGTTGAAGACCGAAGGACATGGATCTATTCGGTATAACCATTCTAATTCCTTTGCATGTTTTGTTATCTGGGGCTTATGGGTAGATCCGGGTAATTGGTTGTGGTAGCGCCAAGTTTTATAAATTTTTGTTCCGCATTTGGTCATGGATTGATGGCCGGGGCGCTGCCGTAACCCAACAATTTCCTTACCATCTCTCCAAATCTCTTTATTTGTCTTTACTCATTACCTTCTATACACCATCCTTAGGCTAGATGGTTTTCTTCCTTCCCTACCATTCGGCACCAGCCTATGGTTTGGAAGAAGACTATCCAATAAGCGTAATAGGCGTACTCTCCTAATCCTAGGAGCCCTCGCAACCTGAGAGAAGGTAAAGATAAAAGACAACTGAATAATCCTTATTCTATTTCTCCTGAACCAGAATCCATTCTCGAACTGGAACAAGTTCCTTCGGGTTCGTATGTAACTACTGTTAGATATATGTATGCCCTAGAAGCCATTATTTGATAGTGGATGTATTTTTACATGTGTATGTGTGTGTGTGTGTGTATTCAGAGGACATTCTTGCTTGACATGATGGTATGCTATCTGGTTACTCTTTATCTTAACATGTTCACTTGATCATGCTTTTATTCATTTGGTACATGTTGATAAAGCCCTGAGGATATTTTCTTGACTACTTTGATTATGATGCAAATCATACTAGTAGGACATGTGTAGTTTATAAGCATATCCTGAAATGACCCTAGTCGTGGGTGTATTGAGACGGGGCATCGATATTCCAGAGTAGACTAGCGTATACGATTCTTGACCCATGTGATGGGCGATGGATGATCCCATATCTAATGGTGGGATCATCCATCGGTGTTTGACACCAAGATTGTATACGGGTGCTCAGTGGGGACTCGGTACACTGGACGGACTTGCTGAGAACTCCTATGTGGTATTATATCTATCGTCGGATAGCAGTTCTCTGATGACACTAGTACAGTTTAGTCTGTAAACCCGAGATCGTCAAAGAGTCTTGTGTATTTTCCCACTGTGCTTTGATTTCCACCCTACCACGGATCTACTGAGTCGTGCAAACGGGTGGCTTTTGGGTACAGTCTCGAGACATATGGAGGCAATGAGTGATAGGAGGAGTTTCGTCTCTCCCGGTATTGGGGGTTGGTGTTGTGCTGTGCTCGATTGGCTATATCAGCAAGTCCCTGGCCAGGGCTGATGAGATTTACTGATAAGTGTTATCAGCAGTTTCTCGATCTATTATAAGCCATACATCGGCATGACTTATTGAGTTATTGGGGTCGACGATACCATCCCTAGACTCGATATGCAGCATATCTGACGAAGAGAAGGGACTTTACGGTAAGTGTTACCGGTTGGCTCGACAGGAGTTTTGACAGGTTCACTTGTTTTTCTTCTGCTCGCTCAATAACCAGGTAGCCCATACGTTTAGCTGACCGCTTGCGGCTTGTGGGTGTTTGATATGATCATCACCTACTGCCGGCGTGTTTACGAGTCTTCGAGTCCTATAAAGGGGTTACCTAGCTCAGGCGAAATGATGTGGGGGTGCATATGTGATATGCGCGGGAGCTCGATTAAATGCGTGTATTTGATACCGTATTTTAATCGGGCTTTTACTATTGTATGGGTCGTATGAGATATGATCGGGTTATAAAATCAAGTGTTAATTTAATATTAAATCCATTAGCTCATTTATTAAAACCTATTGCATGAGTATATGTATATGTTGATATAGATGCATTCATGCTATCATACATGTGTCATGGTTGATGATACATTGGTGGTGGCAAAGCAAGACTTACATGGTAACATAATTAGATATTTTGTTTATTTGAGAAAAAAAATGGCAACATAATCATGGTTGACTATTCAACTCTTTTGAGTTGACCAAAGTCATTGGTTTCATTTGCCCATGGTTTTGTAGCCCATGGTTTTGCTTAACCTCAAGTCACAAAATATCTAGATATTTTGTAACCATAGTTTAGCATGAGATAATTCACTTACTCTCTTGAGATTAGGTTGAGTTATTCATTATTCACTTGAGTCAAGCTTGAGCCATCTCCTTCTTCCTCTCTCTCCTCAAAGCTCTCTAGGGTTTAAAAAGAAAGAGAAGAAATTAAAAAGAAAAATATTTTTAAGTGAGATCCAAACCCACATCACTAATCTACACTAGTCTAGCCCACTAGTATAGGTTGTCTGCAATACTTCTAATTTGTTCTAGTGAAGAATGGAGCTTGAGCCAAGGGACTCCGCAGTGGATCGTCGTGGACAACGAAGGACTCAAGCGGACCCGTCTAAACACCAAGTTGATCTAAGGAGTCTAAGGAGGAGGTCTACAAAGGTTGTAATACTATCCTCTTAGTGTTAGACACTAGCTTTAGTATGTGATACTATGATGTTACTCTATTTTTCTAGTTCGATTCATAGTTGGAATTGTTTAGCACCTCCTAAATTTTTGTTATAGCATGTGTGATGCAACCCTAACCCTAGGCATGGTGCTAGAGAATCCCTAGAGTGATATCAGAGCCAAGCTAGAAACTTAGAAGATGTTAAATATATTACGAAACCGAAACAACTCCGAATTAACAAAACTGAAACCCTGAATTAAGCTTCTCTGTCGAATTTAAAACGGGCTCGAAAAAAATTTTAAACAACTGCAGAAACTTGTATATGATGCGCTGAGAACACAGAACAAATTTGAGGCAATTCCGTCGGATTTTGGCCAAGCACCACTCCCTCAAAACCGGCCTGGCCGGCCCCCCTTCCCTTGAATTACCTCGTCTTGCTCTGGTGCTCTGGTTTGTAGGTTTTGGGGTTTCAGGTATTGTTTGTTTAAGACAAAATTTCATGTGATGCTAATTTTACTTAGGGGCTTATTCGGACTGTTTCGTAGTCGTATGTTTTAATATTGTATTGGTAACTTGGACGACATTTAACTGTTCGAACAAATATCACACCACCTTATTACTCTCGCTGAAATTTTCCATTTGTTGGAATTTTCCAAGTTAAAAATATTCGAATAATCATGCAAGTAATTCTATGGACCCTCTAAATGAACGTAATACTAACTCGACATTATGACAACGGAACCGCGGCCAAACCTTAGGGTTTGCCGTAGTCCTGTGGTGCCATAAGTGAGGCAAGGGTTGACCCTTCTACGGCTGGTCCATAGATACTGTGGCATATTTTTGGATATTTTAACTTTGCTCAAGTGTTGAGCTCTCGGGATAATTTGTGGGTGTTTGTTGATTCGATCGAAACGTTTAACATCGTCTTGATATATGATACTTACTTCTGCGACCATAAGTATGTGGTGTATCGCCGGTTTCGTTGCTATATGTCAACGACAATTGGGGTACGCATACTTGCTTACGTTGATGACATGTGATGTTATGTGTTGCTGTGACATGATGTATAGGAGCGTCATGATTGAATGGCCGGGGGTTTTATGTGAGATGAGAGTTTTCCTTTTTCATTCATGTAAAATTCAATGTATGTAATATTCTTTTATTGGGGCACATCCGGGTTGAGGATGATGTTACCTTTGATGTATATTATTTACTTTTCCGCATTAGGATAGACCCAAGGAGGGGAGCACAAGTGCCCGGGTTCTAGAGTCCAGTGGGAGGCCATCTCGAGAAGTCGAGACCTGGTCTCCTAACTCTAAAATTGGTAGGGTCACTTACCGCTCTCGTAGGGGTCTAGGGTGTGGGATTGGCTATTCATCACGACCGTGGAACCCGCATTTTCTATTGTTGGCTAAATACAAAATACGGAATTCCTAGTGTATCCTATATTTTCATATATGTGCTTCTGCTATTGATATTCTGTGATGTGATCACTTTGTATGATGAGACGAATGGTATTATTATATATATGATATATAATAAGCGTTGCTTATATTTTACATCCGCGCTAGTCCCGCCCCGCTATGCCGTTAGTTAAGTAACCTAACGGTGCATAACGGGACACTGTGGCGAATGCGAATGGCATTAGCGTAAGTTCTATTTTCGTTTCTTTTCTGTGATGGCTTAAGGACATAAATGATAGGACTACATTAATATGATTAATGTAAAGGAAAATAAACCTAAAAGATGTTGTAGAATCGAATTTGAAACCCATTCGGCTTTTTACGAAAAAGTTACATTTCAAAATTACGGAGATTAAGCCACTCCTTTTGAAAACCATTTGATTCTACAACGATCTCAAGTTCAAAGCGTTAAAGGTTTTCTTAAAAACCATCTGCAACCCTCCGTCATTTTAGGAAGTACAGTACTTACTATTCATGCTACATTTGTTGACTATAGTTAAGGTGTAGTGTACGGTAGCTAAGTGATGTCTTCCTACACAGCATATGATGCGATTAATTTGGACAATTATATGACTATTTTTACCATAGTTAAGGGTCATATAACTGGGTCTAATTAATCAAGAAATGACAGGTAGAGCTTGACTAGTGCTTGTGATTTGTTGACCATATTTAAGGTCATGAGTACTAGGGGTAAAAACCACATCGGGAGTTTCAAAAGTTGGAATTTGCAATGAGATTGCATACCTTCCATATGATGGTTGGATTCTGATCCCACTGTGAGCAAGAGTTGCTCCCGGAAGAGTTTTGCACTTTATAATTAGCTAACTCATTAGGTGTCTAGAAAGGTGTCTACGGGGATACGCCTCTGGGAAAACGAGTTTTATTTTAATTTGGTCCGTGCGAAAGCACGGGGAACCTCCCTCAAAGTACCGACACTGGCCTGGCTAAACGGTTAGCGAAGTTGTAGAATGTAATTAATCCTGGCTAGTTTTCTTTTTAAGGTTTGAAGAAAAATTTGATAAAAGCAGTGGGAGACATCGATTAGATAAGATAATAACCAATCTGATCTTTGCAAGAGCTTTCGCTGAGTGTATTCTTTTCTCTCTCCTAATGGCAGATACCATGACTGGACTTAAGCTTCTACTAGAGAAAAATAAACTGAATGGGACTAATTATAAAGACTGGCTGAGGAACATTAACATTGCCCTAACTTATGATAAAGTATCATACGTCCTCACAGCTCCAGCCCTACCCTTCCCAGGCCCTAAATCTTCAGTTGCGGATCGGGAGATCCGTAAAACATGGGATATTGACTGTGCCACGGCCAAATGCCTCGCGCTTGCATCGATGGACAACACACATCAAAAGCAGCACGAGCAGATGGATGTTCAATCCATTTTTCTCCATACAAAAGAGTTGTATGGGGAGCAATCTCGTGTCCTACGATACAAGCATCGCAAAAGTTGTTTCAGATGCGGATGGCTCCTGGCACACCAATAGGTGACCATGTTTTGAAGATGATAGTTCTTATTGAAGAGCTTGAGGACCTCAGATGGACAATGGAGAACGAACATTATGTTGATATTGTTCTACAGTCTCTCCCCCCTGCCTTTGCTCAATTTGTAGTAAACTTCAACATGCACAACATGGACAAGTCACTACCTGAACTTCTCAATATGTTGAGAAGTGCAGAGAGCACACTCATGGCAGTGAAGACTCCCGCTTTGATTGCTGGGCCATCTTCCTCTTCTCGCCCGAAAGCTAAAGCTAAGGGAAAGATGAAGAAGAAACCCACCAAACCTAGAGGTAGAGTTAAAAAGGCTAAGGGGAAAGACAAGTCCACGGCTAGGGAATCGGGGAAAGGGGAGTGTTATTACTGCCTCAAAGCGGGACACTGGAAGTGTAACTGTGCTGAGTACCTGGATCTCAAGAAGAAGAAGCATGGTGATGCTTCCGCTTGAGGTGTGTTTGTGACAGAAAACTGTTTTTCTATAAACTCTACTTCTTGGGTATTAGATACCGGTTCAAGTTCTCACATCTGCAATTCTGTGAAGGGGCTGAGAAATAGAAGAGTTTTGAAGACAGGTGACCATACTCTCCGAGTTGGAAATGGTTCCAATGTACATGCGGTTTCAGTGGGAGAGTATCACCTAGGGTCGCCATCAGGGTGCATATTGGTTTTGAACCCATGTTATTATGTACCCAGTATGCTTTGTAATATAATATCCGTTTCTTTGTTAGACAATGAAGGATATAATTTTGTATTGCAGAATAATATTATGAACATTAACCTGAATCAAATGTTGGTTGGGTATGGTACACTTAATAATGGGATATACGTCCTAAATCAACACACAGTTTTCAGCATACAATACACTACTAAAAGAAAATTTTCAGATATAAATGAGGCTTTTCTCTGGCACTGTTGACTTGGTCATATTAACGAAACAAGACTAAACAAGCTACATAAAGATGGATATTTGAATCCCTTTGAATATAAGTCTTATTCGACTTGTCAGTCTTGTATCGAGGGTAAAATGACCAAAACTCCGTTTACAGGATACGAAGAAAGAGCCACTGAGCTCTTAGGCCTCATACATAGTGATCCATGCGGGCTAATATCTACACAGGCTAGAGGCGCTTTTTCTTACTTCATAACTTTTACTGATGATTTCTCAAGATTCGGTCATGTGTTTTTAATAAAGCATAAGTCTGAAGCTCTCGAGAAATTCACTGAGTACAAACTTGAAGTAGAAAATCAAAACTGATTGAGCATCAAGATACTTCGATCGGATCGAGGTGGAGAGTGTCTCAGTACAGAGTTTTCAGATTTTCTAAAAGAGAATGGGATTCTCTCTCAGCTCGCTCCTCCTTACACACCACAGCACAACGGTGTGTCAGAACGTCGGAATCGGACCCTATTAGATATGGTACATTCCATAATGAGTGATGCTGAGTTACCTGTCTCATTTTGGTGGAATGCATTGGAGACTGCAGCATTTCTGTTGAACAGGGTGTTGCGCCACGGCAGCGCCCCGGCCGTCTATCCGAGGCCAAAATGCGGAATCAAAAATTTTCCTTACTTGGAAACTGGCGCTACCGCGGACAATATACCCGGATCGAAACCATTAACCGATACTAGCTAACAAGAGAAAGGGTGAGAGATATACCGAGTGATCCGAGTCCTCCGGTCTTCTCGTCATCGTCCCGATCTCCCGCGGAAACTCCGGTCGTCGCCTCCTTGCCGGAAGGGCACCACATCGCCTGTATCTTTTACGGGCTCCCACCTCAATACCGAGGCAACTCGGGCACGAAGCTGGCTAGTCGACGTGCCCAAGGTATGCTGTAGAATGTAGTGTAGAATTGTTGTCTCATCTGGGGTGGTGAAGTTGCCTTGATGGAGGAATAAGGTTAAGGGAAAATGGTGCTTTCATTTTTCCCAAAACAAGAAGAATGAGATGAAGAAATTTGTGTCACACCAAAAATAGAAATTTCTCTCATCTCCCCAACATAGTGGCCGGCCATTCTTGCTAGGAAAGGGTGGAGGGAAAAGCATAAATCATGAAGGGAGGTGAGTGTAGGATGAAGAGAATGGTGACCACATCATAAAGCATAATTATTACCAACATACATCAAACCCATACCCACTCTTATCACAATAAATGCAACTTATGGTGCATAAGAAATGATGCTATCATAATCAATCCTTTTGCAATAAACCCCTCCACAAAATGTTATTTGCAAACTTGCAAATAACCCCCTCCATTTGAAAAGTCCGGCCGGGAAAGAACAAAGGAAAACCGGCCGGAACGGAATGCAAACTGGCAACTCCAGAAAACTGGTCTCGTAATAAATTACAGGAAAAACCCCAATACTGTGCATACACACCCGCATCTGTATTCCTACCGGATATAAATGCAATGAGACAAAATCTACACTGTACTATACTAGGATCCGGCTTAAACCAAAACCGGCTAGTAATATCCGTCCGATCCTGATCCGTGCAATACCGCACGTATCAGATCGAACCCTGCCATATAACTATACGGCCTCTACAGCGTTTCGCCCGAAAGCTGAGTAACTGAAAGTGTGGTGGACTCTAAAGACTCGTCAATACAATGGCTGTGGATTTAACCACTAGCACGTCAGAGGTATAAGCCAATACGTAACGGGCCACCAGCTATTGACCAAAAGGGACGTCGATGAGCGAACTCATCCTGGCACCCTACTGACCCTGTCAGTGACAATATCCGTACAGTCCGGTCCGTTCGTCTACGAGCATCGCATGTCGGGCCTAGGGGGTTGGTAAATGTCAGACCCCCAAAAGCGGTACAAGTCGTGTCGGAGTGTAGCCCAGAACGCCCTGAGATACTACTGGAATACCTACCAGTAAATCTCCTGCCTCGGCCGAGGGCTTTGCGTAATGGCTCTCCTAGACACAGCGCGACCTCACCCCCAATACCGGGAGAGACGAACCCCTGCAGATCCGCTCACTGCCTCCATGTGGCTCGGGACTGTACCCAACTAAAACCTGTTTGCACGACTCCTTTGAGCCGTGGTAGGGTAGTAATCAAAGCACAGTGGGAACTCACACGAGACAAATGACGATCTCAGGTCGATGAACTAACCTGTACACATGTCACCTGGGAACTGCTATCTGACGTCTGGTATAATCCCAACTAGCAGGTTCCCGGCGAGTCCTGTCCGGTGTACTCATAACCCAATGAGCACCTGTATACATCTTAGGTGAACCAACTGACACCAGTGGCTTGTGAGACCGGCCACCGCCCCTCGTCGGGGTCTCGACTGTATACACTAGTCTACTATTGGAGTATCGATGCCCAGTCTCGAAACTCCCACGACTAGGGACCTTTTAAGGATGTGCTTATAGACCCCAGCTCCCACGTATATGATCGCCATCATACTGCTGGCAGTCAAGCAAGAATCCTAGGGGCTCTATCAGCGTGTAATAGCGACCTGTAAGGTCACCTGAAGCAGTAAACGATGATAAAGGTAAACCAGATAGCATACTATCATCTCGAGTAAGACTGTTCTACTGGGATAGGTCCTCCCTCAATCATTGCAATCACGTGCCTGTGATCCAATAATTGACTCTGAGGGCACTATCTCCAACACAGGGTTCCAACCAAAACCGTGTCTACCACACCATATGAGATATGGCATGGGAAGAGACCATCTCTTAAACGAGTTAAGATTTGGGGTTGTCCGGACTATGTCAAAAAGCAAAATCCGGACAAACTCAAGACACGGTCAGTCATGTGTAAGTTTGTGGGATATCTAAAGAATTCATATGGATATCTATTCTACCATATGGAGGAACAAAAGGTGTTTATTTCTTAGTATGCCGCATTTTTAGAAAGAGAATTTCTTACAAATGATACCAATGGCAATGTGGTAAATCTAGAAGAGGTTCTAGAGACACAAGTTACAAATGACGACTTGGTTGAGCCTGATGTTGCAACAGAGACTAATGAACCTCAGCCACTCTATAGATCTAGTAGGACATCTCGCCCACCGGAGAGGTACTACGGTTTCCTCATTGATGGTGATAGAGAAGATTCCATCATGGAGGATGATGATCCTGCTAGTTTTCAGCAAGTTATCACGAGTGGTGACTCTGTTAATGGCTGGATGCCATGAGATCCGAAATGGAGTCTATGTACACCAACAAAGTATGGACTTTGGATGTACCCCCTGGGGTAAAACCTGTAGGGTGGAAATGGATCTTTAAAAGATAGATTGGTGTAGATGGGCAGGTAGAGACCTATAAAGCAAGCCTTGTGGTGAAAGGATTTCATCAAAGACCAGGTCTGGACTATGACGAAACTTTTTCTCCCGTAGCCATGCTTAAATCCATTTGGGTCCTACATGCTATTGCTGCTCACTATAACTATGAAATCTGGCAGATGGACGTTAAAACTGTATTTCTAAATGGTGATTTAGAAGAATGCGTTTATATAGATCAGCCATAGGGCTTCGTTGACAGTGGGAGCAGCGGGAAAGCATGTTGATTGATTAAATCCATTTATGGATTAAAGAAGGCATCATGGAGTTGGAACATCTGTTTTGATGATGTTATCAAAGAGTTTGATTTCATCAAAAATCCAGATGAACCTTGTGTTTATTAGAAGACTGTAGGGAGAACTGTCACATTCCTCGTATTGTACGTGGATGACATTCTTCTGGTAGGAAATGATGTTCCTATGCTACAGTCGGTCAAATCATTCTTATCACAAAGGTTCTCCATGAAGGACCTGGGTGATGCCACGTACATATTGGGCATTCAGATCTATAGGGATATATCCAAAAGGTTATTGGGATCGTCCTAAACCAGGTACACCAACACCATCCTAAAGAAGTTTAGTATGGAAGACTCCAAGCGAGGTGCCCTACCCGCTTGCTATGGAGTCACTCTCTCTAAGGACTTTTGCCTAAAGACTGATGAAGAGAGAGCTCGCATGAGCATTATTCCCTATGCTTCAGCCGTAGGATCTATAATGTATGCGATGTTGTGTACACACCCTGATGTAGCTTATGCACTAGGTGTAGTAAGCAGGTATCAATCCAAACCAGGGGAGAATCACTGGACAACTGTGAAGAACAATCTTAAGTACTTGCGAAGGACTAAAGAATTGTTCTTGTGTATGGTAATGGAGATCTCCAAAATGAGGCCTTTACCGATTCGAGCTTCCAGAGTGATAAGGACGACAGCAAATTTATCTCTGGGTTTGTATTTAACCTCAATGGAGGGGCGGTGTGTTGGAAGAGTTCCAAAAAGGATACTGTTGCAGACTCTACGATGGAAGCTCAGTATATTGCTGCAAAATGATGCCGCCAAGGAAGACGTCTGGATGAGGAAGCTTGTCTCGGAGCTAGGAGTAGTTCCAACCATTATTGATCCAATACTATTTTATTGTGATAATAAAGGGGCTATGGCGTTAGCCAAGGAGCCCAAGTCCCATCAGCGATCCAGACACATCCTGAGGCGATTTCATCTGATCCGCGAGATAGTTTATCTCCATGAGATCGAGATTCGGAGAGTAGATACAAAGAATAACACCGCGGATCCACTCACCAAGGCCCGCCCTCAGCCGCAGCATGGGCGACTTTTTGAGATGTTGGGTATGAGATACGCTAATAATTGGCCTTAGTGCAAGTGGGAGATTGTTGGATATATGTATGCCCTAGAGGCTATTATTTGATAGTGGATGTATTTTTACATGTATGTGTGTGTGCGTGTATGTATATATATTCAAAGGACATTCTTGCACGACGATAGTATGCTATCTGGTTACTCTTTATCTTGACATGTTCACTTGATCATGCTTGTATTCATTTGGTACATGTTGACAAAGCCCTGAGGATATTTGCTTGACTACTATGATTATGATGCAGATCATACTAGTAGGACATGTGTAGTTTATAAGCATATCCTGAAATGTCCCTAGTCGTAGGTGTATCAAGACGGGGCATCGATATTCCAGAGTAGATTAGCGTATATGATTCTTGACCCATGTGATGGGCAATGGATGATCCTATATCCAATGGTGTTTGACACCAAGATTGTATACGGGTGCTCAGTCGGGACTGGGTACACTTGACGGACTCGCTGAGAACTACTATGTGGTATTATATCTATCGTCGGATAGCAGTTCTCAGGTGACACTAGTACAGGTTAGTTTGTAGACCCGAGCTCGTCATAGAGTCTTGTGTGTTCTCCCATTGTGCTTTGATTTCACCCTACCACGACTCTACTGAGTCGTGCAAACAGGTGGTTTTTGGGTACAGCCCCGAAACACATGGAGGCAATGAGTGATAGGAGGGGTTTCATCTCTCCCGGTATTGGGGGTTGATGTTGCGCTGTGCTCGATTGGCTATATCAGTAAGTCCCTGGCCAGGGCTGATGAGATTTACTAATAAGTGTTATCAGTAGTTTCTCGATCTGTTATAGGCCATACATCGGCATGACTTATTGAGTTATTGGGGTCGACGATACCATCCCTAGACTCGATATGCAGCATATCTGACGAAGAGATCGGACTGTACGGTAAGTGTTACCGGTTGGCTCGACAGGAGTTTTGATAGGTTCGCTTGTTTTTCTTCTGCTCGCTCAATAGCCGGATGGCCGTTACGTTTAGATGACCGCTTGCGGCTTATGGGTGTTTGATATGATCATCACCTACTGCCGGCGTATTGACGAGTCTTAGAGTCCCACAAAGGGGTTACCTAGCTCAGGTGAAACGATGTGGGGTGCATATGAGATATGTGCAGGAGCTCGATTAAATACATGTATTGGATACCGTATTTTAATCGAGCGTTTAGTATTGGATGGGTCGTATGTGATATGGCCGGGTTATTAAATCAAGTGTTGATTTAATATTAAATCCATTAGCTTATTTATTAAAACCTATTTCTTTATGATGCATGCATGAGCATATGTATATGTTGATATGGATGCACCAATGCAAGCATACATGTGTCATGGTTGATGATTCATTGGTGGTGGCAATGCAAGACTTACATGGTAACATATTTAGATATTTTGTTTATTTGAAAAAAGAAAAATGGCAACATAATCATGGTTGACTATTCAACGCTTTTGAGTTTATCCAAGTCATTGGTTTCATTTGCCCATGGTTTTGTAGCCCATGGTTTTGCTTAACCTCAAGTCACAAAATATCTAGATATTTTGTAACCATAGTTTAGCATAAGATAATTCACTTACTCTCTTGAGATTAGATTGAGTTATTCATTATTCACTTGAGTCAAGCTTGAGCCATCTTTTTCTTCCTCTTTCTCCTCAAAGCTCTCTAGGGTTTAAAAAGAAAGAGAAGAAATTAAAAAGAAAAAGAGTTTTAAGTGAGATCCAAACTCATATCACCAATCTACACTAGTCTAGCCCACTAGTATAGGTTGTTTACATCACTTCTAGTTTGTTCTAGTGAAGCAAGGAGCTTGAGCTAAGGGACTCCGCGGTGGATCATCGTGGAAAACGAAGGACTCAAGCGGACCCGTCCAAACACCAAGTTGATCTAAGGAGTCTAAGGAGGAGGTCTACAATGGTTGTAATACTATCCTCTTAGTGTTAGACACTTGTTTTAGTATGTGATACTATGATGTTACTCTATTTTTCTAATTTGATTCATGGTTGGAATTGTTTAGCACCTCCTAAATTTTTGTTATAGCATATGTGATGCAACCCTAACCCTAGGCATGGTGCTAAAGAATCCCTAGAACTACATGATGGATTATCCAATAAATGTGGATCTTCGTAGTGATATGGGGTGTTCTGGAGAAATTTAAAGGTGAAGTAGGAGTGGCGATGAAATACATGGTTTCGTCATGAATGATAGCAGTCGGAATTTACTTTGCCCTCTTTCTAATCCCATTATTTGTCTTTACTTATTATCTTCTGTACACCACACTTAGGCTAATTGGTTTTCTTCCTTCCCCACCTTTCGGCACCTGCCTATGGTTTGAAAGAAGACTATCCAATAAGCGCAATAAGTGTACCCTCTCCTAATCCTAGGAGCCCTCATAACCTGAGAGAAGGTAAAAGGAAAAGACAACTGAATAGTCCTATTCAATTTCTCCAGAACCGGAAATTATTCTAGAATCTGAAACAAGTTTCTTCGAGTTCGTATATAACTATACGATGGTCATATCTAATAAATGTGGATCTTCGTAGTGATACGGAATATTCTGGAGAAAAGAAAAGGGTCAAAGTAGGAGTGGCAATGAAGTATGCAACTTTGACAATCCAAAAGACAATGTGTTTTAAGAAGGTCCGGTTAATGTAATGTTTTAAAAATCGTTTAGGTGAAATTTCCGATAATCGGTAAAATAACTGGTGTTTTCCGTAAAAACCAAGATATAATTATTTTTCAATATAGAATTAAATATACCTATTCTAGCTATGTAATTGCTAGTATTTGGTTTTTAATTGGTCACTTATAAATTGCTAGTTTAATTAAATATTTTTCCAAATTAATTATTTTAAATATTATTTCAAGCTTTCACTTATACATTTAATTAGTGATAATTACAAATGAGAATGGGTTAATTACATAATTGTGAACCATGACAACTTCATAACAAGTTTATTATGTGTTCTATTTTCTACACTTGTCTTCAAGGTTCTAGTTAATTCTAAATTGAAAATAAATAAGAAAATGATGAGATAAGAAGTATGGGCTTATTGACTTGAAGTATGGGATTTTCTTGACTTGGAAAATTCAACACACATACACACACACCTCACCTCTCCTCTCCCAATTCTGGCCGAGCCTAAGGCAGCCCCTCTCCCCATTTTCTCATCTCATTCCAAACCCCAAATTCTCATCAAAAGTAAATAATTAAGTAACATGAAGCATGGTGCATTGTTTATTGAGGTATGGGTGCTTGTTGCTCTGACTATCCATCACTCACTCACTCTTTCCTCTTTCCTTGCCTGGCCGAGCTTTCTCCAGTAGCTCCCCCATATTTCCCTACCTCATTTCTCTTCAAAAAATTCTCCATTTTTGCTTCAAAATCAATACAAAGTCTCACTAATTCATCACTTAACCATTACCCAATTTTCCTTGACCCAAACTAGCTTGAATCATGGAGCAAGAAACCATTTTGGGAGGCTAAGTTTGCATGCTAGATCTCAAAATTTATTGAGGTAAAATCTTAACTCAAGGGTTACTTGTTGATTAATTACTTCAATTTATTTTATTTGGTGTTTAAATATGGCTCTATTTGCAAATTTGAAATTTTAAGAAAAGGGTTTGAGATCAAGTTAGGATTTTTATCATTTATTATGGTTGTGATGAATAGTTTAACATGTTAAGACATGCAAAATCTAGTCTACTTGTTAATTTGTAAATTGTTATTTTCTAAATTGTCCTAATTAAATTTTCTTGCAAACTAAATTTTTAGGATCAATGTAAATAGGTGAGATTAAAATCTAGTTAATATTTATGTGACCTAATTAAGATATTATGTGAGCATTGTAGCCACTAGATTTGTTAAAAGATTTAGATTTGAACTAAAATGGTAATTGTTGCTTACTAGGTTTTCGGAATAAATAGTGTTTAATTGAGTTTCAGGTTTTGATAATTTACAACCTATTTCATATAATATTTATTGTGTTGTGGATGCGCGATTGATGTGATTGGGTTCTAGGCTTGGTAGTTTTCACGTATAGCGACCCTAGTTGTTGTTTGTGGCGTTGTTACGAGCGTGCTTTGTGCCCAAGTGTGTGCGCGTCTAGTTAGTGCATGTTGGTTATCTTGTATCGTTGTGTCCGCGACCATTGATATATCTATCCTCTTATTTTTCTTGTGTGTGATTCTAGGATCGGGTGCAGAGGCATCGGATGTGGCGCGGAAAAGACAAGGCTGAGATCGGATCAGATTAGCCGAGGCGTCACGGTGAGTAGATGTACACATCTATGGTGGAATCGTCTGGATGGCGCAAGGTGCCCGATAGTTAGAATTTCTAGTAGTACTTGCATTTATATGCGTAGTTTCCTTGTTATTCACCTCATTGCATCACATCATCTGATATATATATATATATATATATATATATATATGATATCATCTCATAGAACACTTACACCATTACTATTGGTTCATGCTGCATGGGCACTATTCATGCGAACACACACGCCTTGGTAATTGCTATGCTACGAACACTATAGAACTTGCTTAAATCATATTCTAAAACAATTGCACCATATATGATCTGTAAACATGTACTTGTATATTCAATTCATCAGGATGGATACGTAAGATTGCTAGTCATATGTATATACCTCATTGCATCATCGTTCATGCTTAGTTTTCTAGTCACACATCGTATTTCATATTATTGATACCATAGGAATTTATCATCGCCGACATGCTTACATATTGTGGTTTTCTTGGAGATTTACGTGTTTATGAGATTTATGGATTTTGGGGAGAACCGTAAGAATTTTATAAACTTATTATCCTTTAAAAAAATGCAAGTTGCGGTTTCCTCATGATATGATGTATATGCCATGAGTTTTTCTGATTTCTGTTGGTAGTCGAGACCCGATTCGAGGAGGAGGATAAACCGTCTCAAGTACATGGTGGACCCGGTATGGTACCCCGAGGCAAAAGCGTTTTTGTGGGGATGACGATGAGCCTGGCAGGGGCGAGACTACCTACCGGTGATTTCTGACGCGGTGGATATCCGGAGGATACGGACGTGGTCGTGAGATTTGATGATATGGGCCGATCCGGACTGACGGAGCCCGAGATATTGAGATATTGAGACATTGAGATGTTGAGATATTGAGATATTGGGATATGTATATATTGTGTCGATGCTTGACACGGATTTTCTGTTGATTTCATTGATGATACTTCAGTTTATTGCATAGATGTTTTTCTAAGATAAGAACAAGGGTTTTCTCATACTAGAATTGTTCGGGTTTCGTGTTCGATTATGCATCCATGTTGCATTCATGTTAGTACATTGTACCATATCGATATGCGTAGGTTGAGACGCATTTGCGTGAATGCTTACGATAGCCTTATGAGATGTTACTTTCTACTCACGAGTTGGCAACTCACCCCCGTTGTGCCACAGTATCTTGCAGGTCCAACCCGTCAGCACAGGAGCGGCGGGCGCACTTCCTCTTTTTGTTCCTTTTACTTGGACTTGTGGCATTGCTCGTAGGTGGGATGCGAGGATATTTTGTTTCCACTTGTATTATTATTAGTATCCAGTATACTCCATCTACCCTTGTATATTGGACTGGACGGTGAGACTAGTGAGATTTGTATTTGTGGTATTTGGTGTCGATGCTCACTTGAGCCGACGTGGTGTTTCTCATTTCTTACTTTCAGATACTTATTTCGCACTTTTGATATACATATTGCATGTGGTTGTGATTCCGCCATTGGCAAAGAGCTATCTCCCGCTTGGGGATGCCTTTATTCATTATTTATATGTATTTTCATGTGTTGTACCCATTTGGGGGCCAGTATTTACAAAGGAGACTCTGCCGAAATTTTCGAGAAAATATGATATTGCTTTTAAATGTTTAATGCCATTTATTTTGTTAAAACCACTTACTTTAAAATAAGTTTTTCTTCACTCTAATTGTTTAACGGTTTAGTTTTTTTGGGTTTTGGCTTACTTAGACTACGTTACGCCTTTAGACGTTTCGTAATTTAAGTGGCAGTAACGTTCCGTACCTTCGGGTCATGACCAAGTTGGTATCAAAGCAATAGGTTTTACCTTTCTGAGTGTAGGATGACCCTTGGTAGATGGAGTAGGTGACTTATGCAGAGTGACGTAGCGTGTGTATGTTCCGTGGCATACTTACGATACGGTACTCTGCCTAAGTGACCTTAGGATATATATTTGGTTGTACTACCTTCCTTGATTCCGGAAATCCTTTGATTCTATGCAATATTCCTATCAATTTTTCTTGTTCCAGCAACTATGTCGTCGGAGACTACGAGGGCCAGAGGGCTGCCGCCAGGGATGAGATTAGAGTAGACTCGTTTGGGACGAGGACCGATCAGGGCGGTACGCCTACCCCTAAGGGACAGAGTGATCCGCCTTTTTCCAAGCTGAATAGCTAGGCTGGAGTCGAGTATTCAGGACTTGTGACAGATGGTAGGATTGTTTGTTGAGGTTAACCGAGCTCCGAGAGTCGATGATGTCCCTCCTACTGCAGAGATTGTGATTGTACCTGCTGCACAGGCAGCTGTTTCTGTTGTTACCAAGATTTTTTCCGTATCCTTACAGGAGTTTTTGAGGCTGAAGCCTCCAGTTTTTACCGGCACAGATGCAACGAAGGATCCATAGACAATACTCGACAGGATGGCTAGGATTTGTCGTTCATAGAGATATTCTGACGAGATATGGATTGAGCTTGCGAGTTTTCGTCTAGAGAGGTCTTGCTCAGACGTGGTGCGAGTCAATTGAGAGAGGCCGAGCTGCAGACCTATTTCCTATGAATTGGGATGAGTTCATAGCTATATTTCTTGCTCGTTTCCTTCCGGAGAGCATTCGAGATGCACATGTAGGAATGTTAAGCATGACGGCAAGGTTTCGAGAGGTATTGTCCATGCCATTTTCAAAAAATTTCCATGCTAAACAATCCTAACCCTAGAATCTTAACTAGAGATTTAGACTATACTATATGTAAACAACTTTACAACTAAGTGAATATGGAATACAACCTTTGTAGACCGGTCAATCACTTCAATAGCTCCGTGTAGTAGTCCCTTCGCTCTAAGTAGTGATCTTCCGGACTCAAGAATGGCTCCACAAGATGAAAGGAACAATCTTGCATGAAGTCTTCAAGGCCGAAGATGATCTGCGTCGAGGAGACACTAACCCAAGCTACCTCTTCACTAATTTGTTATTAGTGAAGCTAACACCCTAAACTAAATGGCTAATCTAGTAAAGGATGATGAAGTAGGATTTTTACTCACTTTAGAAATCTTTTTCTGACTAATTTTATTCTCCCCTCAAAAACCTAGAGAGCTCTCTCTTGAGCAAGATGAAGATGAAGCAAAAATGGATGAGAGAGTGAATGGCAACCATGTGTGAGAAATATCTCATATAACTCATGTAGAGACTTAACCATGAGTTTGGATGACGGTTGGGTTAATAAATATTTTAAGTAAAAAAAAATTAGTGGACTAAGTCAATGCATCTATAAGCTTCCACAAGCTTCATGCCATGTGACTAATTTCCAACTAATTTGGATTTTACTTTAAATAAATAAACCCTACATTATCATTAGCATGGTGTAAGTCTCGTACACCCATGTTGCATGCGGCATCAAGCATGACACAAAAAAGAAAACACAATTAATATATATCACATATATATTAAGTGTGCACATATGAGGAAATGAAATGCTTAAGTGAGCTAATATTAGTTAATGTAAATTAATATATTAAATATATAATTATACATTAAATCATTAAATCAACACCCAATTTAATAATCCGGCTATATCTCATATGACCGACTAATATTATTTGTATCAACTTATCGAATCAACACTTGATTCGATAACCCGGCTATATCTCATATAACCGACCGATATAGTATCGACTTATCGAATCACATTTGATTCGCCAAACATAGCTATATCTTATATAACCGACCGATATCATAAATCGCGAGAATACAATACGGTATCATATACACGTATTAATCTCGGTCCTGCACATATCACATATGTTCTCCTACTTCATTTTTCCTGAGCCAGTAAACCTCTGTGTAGGACTCTAAAGACTCATCATTACGCTGGCAATAGGTGATGATCACATCAAGCACGCACAAGCCGTCAGCGGTACTAGCTGGACGTAACGACTATCTGGGTATTAAGCGATCAGAAGATCAACAAGCAAGCCCGCTCTAACTCCTGTAAAGCCTATCAGTAACACTACCGTACAGTCCGGTCTCTTCGTCTAATATGTCGCATATCTAGTCTAGGGGTGGTCAACGTCAAACCCCAGTAACCGATAAGTCATGCCGATGAGAGGCTCATAATGGGTCGAGAAACTACTGATAACACTTACCAGTAGATCTCCGAATCAGCCCTGGCCAGGGACTTCCTGTTATAGCCAATCATAGCACATCGCAACATCAACCCCTAATACTGGGAGAGACGAATCCACTCCTATCGCTCATTGCCTCCATGTGATTCGAGACTGTACCCAAAAGCCACCGTTTTGCATGTTCTCTTGAACGTGGTAAGGTGGAAATCAAAGCACAGTAAGAATTACACAAGACTCTATGACGATCTCGGGTCTACAGACTAACCTGTACCAGTGTCACCAGAGAACTGCTATTTGACGATAGGTATAATACCAATTAGGAGTTCCCGGCGAGTCCGTTCAATGTACCCAGTCTCCATTGAGCACCCGTATACCATCTTTGATGTCAAACACCAATAGATGTAGGATCATCCATCGCCCATCATATGGGTCAAGAAGCGTATACGCTTGTCTACTCTAGAATATTGATGCCCTGTCTCGATACACCCTTGACTAGGAACAATTATAGGATGTACTTGTGTACTACCCTTGGCCCTACTAGTATGATCTCCATCATAGTCATAGTAGTCAAGTACACATCCTAAGGGTTTTATAAACATGTGAGAGCAAGACAGTATCACTATACAAGTATATATGTTAAGACAAAGAGAAACCAGATAGCATACTATCATGTCGAGCAAGAAAGTCCTCTCTATATATATCCAAGCATTCACTATAATATAAATCACATGTATAATAATGGCCTCTAGGGCATACATATAACTAACAATGTCCCACTTGCACTACGACCAGTTGTTGTAGTACCCATACCCAACATCCCGGAGAGTCTCTCAAATTGTATCTGGGGTATGGCCTTTGTGAGTGGATCCGCTGTGTTGTCCTTCGTGTCAACTCTCCTGACCTTGATCTCATAGCGATCAACTATCTCCCGGATCAGGTGATACCGCCTCAGAATATGCCTGGATCACTGATGGGACCTGGGTTTCTTTGCCAAAGGCACTGCTCCATTGTTATCGCAATACAAAGGTATTGGATGCTTAATAGATGGAACCACACCAAGTTCAGTTATGAACTTCTTCATCCAGACTGCCTTTTTGGCAGCATCGTTGGCAATGATGTATTCAGCCTCCATCGTAGAGTCTATCACGGTTTTCTGCTTGGAACTCTTCCAACAAACCGCCCCTCCATTGAGGGTAAAGACAAATCCCGAGACCGATTTAGAGTCGTCCTTATAACTCTGGAAGCTCGAATCGGGTACTTAAGTACTTAAGAATGGTCTTCTCAAGAACATCTCTTTAGTCCTTCTCAAGTACTTAAGAAAGTTCTTCATAGCTGTCCAATGACTTTCTCCTAGATCTGCTTGATACCTACTCACTACACTTAGTGAGTATGCTACATCGGGTCTGGTACATAACATCGCATACATGATAGAGCCTACTGCCGAAGCATAGGGTATCCCTTGCATGCGAGCTCCCTCCAAATCAGTCTTGGGAGACATCTCTTTGGAGAGAGTGAGTCCTATAATCGTGGGTAAATTCCCATGCTTGGATTCTTCCATACTAAACCTCTTCAGTATGGTGTCAATGTACCTGGATTGGGACAATCCCAGTATCCGTTTAGATCTATCTCTATAGATCTTAATCCCCAAGATGTAGGGGGCGTCACCTAGATCTTTCATTGAGAATCTATGTGATAAGAAGAGCTTGAACGAATGCAGCATAGGAACATCATTTTCTATCAAGAGTATGTTATCCATGTACAATACGAGGAAGACAACCTTACTCTCTGCCACCTTCTTGTATATACAAGGTTCATCTACGTTCTTGATGAAGTCAAACTCTTTGACTACAACATCAAAATAGATGTTCCAACTCCGCGATGCCTGCTTTAACCCGTAGATGGATTTAAGCAGCTTGCACACCTTTCCGCTGCTCCCACTGTCTACGAAGCCTTTTGGCTAAGTTATGTAAACGCACTCTTCTAAATCACCATTTAGAAAGGCGCTCTTAACATCTATTTTCCAGATTTCGTAGTCATGGTATGCAGCGATGGCAAGTAGGATCGGGATGGACTTAATGTTAGTGTATATGCCTAGAGGCCATTACTGTATCATACTAGTTTGTATATTACTTAATGGAAGCTTAGGATATTCACAGTTGTATAGACAATCTTGCTCAAAATGGTAGTATGCTACTTGGTTTGTTTCTACTTTAATATGTGCATGTGTTTCTTTTAGCATATCGCCTATACATATTAGTAGAGCCCTTAGGATCTTTGCTTGATTACAAGCATTGTGATGGCAGTCACACTAGTGGAGGCTAGGTAATCAACAAGCACATCCTTATACAGGTCCCTAGTCGTAGGATTATGGGGACGGGGCATCGATACTCCGGAGTAGACTAGTGTATGCGCTTCTTATCCCAGCAGGGGAGATGGTCTGTCCCGAAGCCATTAGTACGTCGTACTGGAGATAGTATGCGGGTGCTCGTTAGGTTATAAGTACACTAGACAGGACTCGTAGGGAACTGTTGGCTACTACTATACCTATCGTCAGATAACAGTTCCCAGGTGACAGGAGTACAGCTTAGTCCGTCGACTTGACACTACTACTTCTCCTCGAGTGTGTTCCCACTGTACTTTGATTACTACCCTACCGCGGCTCAAAGGAGTCATGCAAACAGGTAGTAGTTGGGTGCAGTCCCGAAGCACTTGGAGGCAGTAGCGGTTAGATAGGATTCGTCTCTCCCGGTATTGGGGATTGATATCGCGCTGTGTCTAGGAGAGCCATTACACAAAGTCCCTGGCCAGGGCAAGCGAGAATTACTGGAAGTGTTTCCAGTAGTTTCTCAGGGTGTTCTGGGCTACACTCCGGTACAACTTGTACCACTATTAGGGGTCTGACATTTACCGCCCCCCTAGGCCCGACATGCGATACTCATAGACGAACAGACCGGAATGTACGGAGATTGTCACATTCAGGCTCAGTAGGAGTTCGGATGGGTTCACCTCATCGGTCTTCTTATCGGCATCTACCTGGGGACCGTTACGTACAGCTAGTACCGCTTGCGGCCTAAGGTTATACCCATTGTCAGCGTAGTGTCGAGTCTTTAGAGTCCCACACAGAGGGTTGTTCGCCTTTGGGCAAAACAGAGTAGAGGTCGCATGGTTATGCGACGGGATTCGTTCACATCCGCGCACTCGTGCACGTTTGGTGTCCGGGTAGTTATTACTAGCGGGCTTTGGTTTAAGCCAGATCCTAGTTTTTGTTTTAGGATTGGTTTTGACTCATTGTATTCGTGTTCCTCGGAATACGGATGCGGGTGTGTATGCACAGTTGACAGAGGCAGAGGAATCTCATTAGGGTTTTTGACAGTTGACTTTTTCTAAACCCTAATGAGAATGAGAAATATGATTAATAATATTAATTAAGGATAATTATGCCATGGTTAGGTTGACCATTTGACTTTGGTTGACCGTTTGACTTTTGTTGACCATTTGACCATGATCATTTCTTTTGCAAAATGCTTCTTGATTCTTGCAAATTACATTATATGTGAAATGATAATGGTCATTTCAACTAACAATCACAATTTTCTTTAGTTATTATTATTATTATTATTATTATTCTCAAATGAGAGATAGGTTGAGAATTATCCTCTCATTCTCTCTTGCTCTTTCTCTCTCATGAAAAGCTCTCCCTCTTCCTCTCCCAAAGCTCTCTTCTTTCATGTGTTCAAAATATGAGCTTTGTGAGATAAAACCATCAAGACAACATTCTTCTCATTCTAGGGTTCTTAGTCTAGCAAGCAAAGCACTCTAGTTACCTCTTGGTTGAGGTAGGAGCTCAAGGTAGAGGCCCTCGGGTGGATCTTTCTTCGGCAAAGAGAAGACGAGGAGGAGGAGCTGTCTACACCACTCCAAGGAGGTAGCAACAAGGAGGACCACAACAAGAAGAGAAGGAGTTCAAGAACTAGGTATAACCATCTAACCTAGTAGCTAGATCTTGTAGTTAGTTTGTTAGTTTTTTGTTTAGCAAAGATCCTCTATTTTTAGTCCATGTTACCTTGTGCTAAAAATCCACTTTTTACCTATTCCGCCTCCCCGTAAGCACCGGGGTGGGTAACGTGGACTTACAGTGGTATCTGAGCCTAGCTGAACAACAACTAACATGTTAGCGAAGTGTTTAGAAGTTCGATCAGGAAATAAAATCGCAAAATACATAAAAATCTTGTGCTTTCTTCCGTTTTTAAAACCAGGCCTAAAAATATTTCCACACATCTGAAAAATACATGCAGGGTTTTTTAGAAACAACCAAGAAAAACGAGCCCATGGCTCGATCAGACCGCCGCGGAAGCGCGGCGAAACCAGGGTGGGGTAGTTTGAAATTGGAATATTGATCGAAATTCTATAAACTTTAGCTAAATGGTTATATCTGTAATGTGATATATGTACTGAACGTTGACTAATCGCAATACGTCGATTAGTAGGGGTTGTACATATCTGTGATCTGTGATGTCGGATTGTGTATATGAACTTGTTGGATTTTCGCGGATGAATAGCCGGGGTTGTGAGATGAGAGTTTATTTATCTTTCATTTGATGTAAATTGTAAATTGATGTAATATTATTTTTATGGCCGTACATCCGGGTTGAGGTTGTAGCCACCATTATATATTATTTCTTTTACTGTTTTTGCTGTTAGGATAGACCCAAGGAGGGGTGCACAAACTACCAGGTACTTTGAAGTGCCGAGTGGCCTACTCACGTTGTTGAGGGAGGTTGCTTCACTTCGGGTACTTGGCGGATAGTTTGTCGCACCTGTAGGGGTCTAGGGTGGGGTTTGGCTATTCATCGTGACCGTGTAATCCGTCTTTCGTTGCAGGCTCGAACGAAACGCGGATTCCTTGCATATCCAATGTGTTCATCTGTGATCTGGAATGGCTATCATTGCATCTGACGAATGTTTATATCTATATATGATATCTAGTAGGCGTTGCTTATGTTTTGCATCCGTGCTAGTCCAGCCCCCACTCTGTCGTTAGTTAAGTAACCTAACGGGTGATGACGGGGCCCAGTGGCGAATGTGGATGGCATAAGCGTACGTCATATTTTCGTTGTTTTCTGCAATGGTAGGATTAATTGATGGGACGCATTAAATTAATGCAAAGAAAACAATCCAAAGTTAAATCGTTGGAACAATTTCAAAACCGCTCGGTTTTTTCCAAAACAGAAAACTTTTAAAAACTCGGAGCTTAAACCACTCCTTTTAAAAGCTATCAGGTTCCTTCGATTATATCAAGTTCACTACGTTCACGGTTTCGCCAAAACCATTCATAGCCCTCCGTCATTTCGTATGGATAGTCAATAATATTCAAGCTGTGTTTGTTGGCCAAAGTCAAGGCATAGTGATTGTTAGCTATTGGATATTCATATGTAGCATAGATAGATGCGTTGGTTTGGGACAGTCGTACTGCCTTATTGGCCAAAGTCAAAGGTAGGTACGGGTGGGTTCAAATTAACCTGGATAATGACGGGTAGAACTTGACATGTGACTTATGATTTGTTAGCCAAAGTCAAGGTCATAAGAGCATGGGGCAAAAATCCACATCGGGTGTTTCTAAAGAAACTAAAACTTGCTAGTGCCGCATACCATTTGGAGTGTGATGATTTTAGTAGGATTCCTTCAGCTTTATCACACGATGATATTTGGATCCCGATCCTACTGTGAGTATATGCTACTCCTTGGAAAACTTTCTCACTTAACGATCAATGCTATAAACCAAGTAGGTGTCTAGAAAGGTGTTAGCAGGGCTACGCCCATAGGGAAAAGAGGTTATTTAATTAAGGTTCTTCGCGAAAGTGTCGTAAAACCTCCATCGAAGTACCGACACTGGCCTGGCTGAACGGTTAAGCAAGTATTGTACGGTGAGATTGATCCCGACTAATTCTTCTTTTATGGTTTGAGGAAGGATTCGAGAAATATTGGGAGCCATCCTGTTTAGACAAACTAGAAACCACTCTAAACTTGCAAGAGCATCATGCTAAAGTGTTTCTTCTCTCTCTCCTAATTGCAGCGACCAAACATCATGACCGGCCATAAGTTACTACTAGATAAAAATATACTGACATGGCCAAACTACAAAGATTGGCTCAGTAATGTCAAAATGGCAATCACTTATGACAAGTTGGGGTATCTCCTTACCACCAAAGCCCCCACCTTCCCAGGTCCACAATCCAGCGTCGCGGATAAAGAAAACCGTAAGACCTAGGAGATTGACTGCGCGAAGGCCAAGTGCCTCGTGCTTGCCTCTATGGACAATGAAAATCAGAGGAGGCACAAGAATATGGACCATGAATCCATATTTCTCCATACTAAAGAGCTATATGGAGAGAAATCCCGTATCACCAGATACGAAACCTCGAAAAAGTTGTTTTCAGCGAGGTTGGCCGTCGGATCATCTGTAGCGGAACACGTGCTTAAGATGATTGGCTACATTGAGGAGCTCGCGGATCTCGGGACTACGTTAGAGAACGAGCTCTACACTGACTTGATTCTCCAGTCCCTTCCTTCCACTTACGCCCAGTTTATCCTGAACTTCAACTTGCAAGGAAAAGAAGTTGAACTTCCGGAACTCCTCAACATGTTGAGCAGTGCAGAGGGCATCCTATAGAAAGTCAGGGAAACACCCTCTTTGTCTGTCAGAGGAGCTTCCTCTTCTAGGTCTAAGACGAAATCCAAAGGAAAGAAGAAGAAGGCCCCCACCAAACCAAGAGGCGGTGTTAGTAAAGTGGAAGCCAAAGGAAAGGCAAAGATAGCAAAGGTAGCGGGACAGCTTGTGGGAAAGGAAGAGTGCTTTTATTGTCACAAGAAAGGATACTGGAAGAAAGATTGCAGGGCTTGGAAGGCCAAGAACCAGGACCCGAAGCAAGTTGTGGCTTCGGCTTCAGGTGTCTATGTTAATGAAAACTATCTATCAATCAACTCTACTTCCTGGGTATTGGATATCAGATCGAGATCTCATATCTGAAATTCTTCGCAGGCTCTGAGAAGGCGTAGAGTTTTGAAGGCAGATGATATGACCCTCAGAGTTGCAAACGGAGCAGGCATGGATGCTGAGTCCGTGGGGGACTATCACTTGGGACTGACAGATGGATATGTTTTGGTTTTACACGACTGTTATTTTGTACCCAGTGCGACTTGTAATATTATATCTGTATCTTTAATGTCTAAAGAAGGTTATGATTTTGCATTTGTAAGAAATGTTGTAAACATTCACCTTAATCATGTTTTGATTGGGTCGGGTACATTAAACAACGGTATATACGTATTGAACCAACCATAGATTTTCAATATCCAGAATACACACAAAAGAAAGTCTCCAGAAATAAACCATGCTTTCTTATGGCATTGTAGACTGGATCACATCAATGAGACAAGGTTAACTAAGTTGCATAAAGAAGGATATTTGGACCCGTTCGCATATCAATCATATGCAACTTGTCAATCATGTCTCAAAGGAAAGATGACAAAGACTCCGTTCACTAGACACGGAGTAAGAGCGAGCGAGCTCTTGGGACTCGTACACAGCGATGTAGGTGGTCCAATGTCTACAAATGCGCGAAGTGGTTGTTCTTACTTCATTACTTTTACGGATGATTTTTCAAGGTATGGACATGTCTTCTTAATGAAGCATAAATCTGAAGCCTTTGAAAAATTCCAGGAATACAAGAATGAAGTAGAAAAACAAACAGGAAAAAGTATCAAGACACTGAGATCTGATCGTGGTGGTGAATACTTGAGTGCCGAGTTCCTGGATTACTTAAAAGAGAATGGAATTCTCTCTCAGCTTACTCCTCCATACACTCCACAACATAACGGTGTATCGGAGAGACGGAACCGAACCCTATTGGATATGGTATGTTCCATGATGAGTAACGCTAAGTTACCGCGATTTTTCTGGGGATATGCACTAGAATCAGCTGCATATCTTTTGAACCGAGTTCCAACTAAGTCAGTGCCTACCACACCATATCAGATGTGGAGTGGGAAGAAACCCTATCTTAAACACATTAAGACATGGGGATGTCCAGCTTTTGTCAAAAAGCAGCATACGGACAAACTCGAGGCACGCTCAGTACAGTGCAAGTTTGTGGGATATCCAAAGAACTCCAAGGGATATTTCTTCTATTACGCAGAGAAACAAAAGGTATTTTTTTCTCGTCATGCCTGCTTCTTGGAGACTGAATTTTTAGAAAATCAGATAAGTGGGAGCACAATAGAACTGGAAGAAATTCCAGAATCATAAGTTATTGTAGGGTTCCTAGGCACTCTAGTGAGGTCTCACAAGGCATCAACCATGCCAATTTCAAAAATTATCGGTGCCGAGAGACCCGACTACGGATCGTTTGCTAGAAAACTAGGCGAAAAGATAACTAGTTAACAATTAACTAAGAGATAAGGAAATACAACCTTTGTAGATCCGGTGCTCCACCTCCATAGCTCCGCAACGAAGTCCCCTCCGCTTTCTAAAAGGAATCCGGACTCCAGCGTCGGCTTCGTCGAAGAATAAGCGAGCTAGGTCGTCGATGTCCATGCCGAAGATGATCTACGTCGAGGCATCGCTAAATCAAGCTCCACCTTCACCTTGCCATGAAAACTTGTGAAGGAAACACACTCTACTACTTGGCAAGAGGTAGAGGATGAAGAAATAGGAAGTGGGTAGACTTTAGAATTGGATTTCTCACTCTTTTTCATCACTTGCCATTAATGGAGCAAGCTTTCTTCATGTGAAGAAATGAAGAAGAAGAAGAAGCTAATTATGATAAGTTAATTAAAAATTAGAAAAGAAATGAATACTTATCGTATTAGAACCATGGTTAGGTGTAGAGAATCAATCATGGTTAAGTGCAATGGTTAGGGTTAAGCTAAAAGACAAAATGGTCATATGGTCAAAACTTCATGAAGCTTCATTAAGCTTCATGAAAGAAAGAAAGAATGATAACCATTTTGTTTTCTATTGTCATTTCATTTTAATCCAAATAAAAAGATAAATGAATGGACAAATAAATAGAAACCTTAACCATATACTTAACCTAGGTTTAATTCTTTACACTAACCAATGTTGCATGCATCATCAAACATGATACAATCAAGTGCACAAAAAATATATCGCATATACAATGCGCACATCCGAGTGAGAAAATCCATCTTAAGTGAACCGATACTAGTTAATGCAAAGTAATATATCAAATATATAATTATGCATTAAATCATTAAATCAACACTTGATTTAATGATCCGGTCATATCGCATATAACCGACAAATATCCAATGTATCGGCTTATCGAATCAATCCTTGATTCGATAACTAGGTTATATCACATACAACCATTCGACACATTCATCGCGAGAATGGAATACGGTATCACATACACGCATTATTCTCGGTCCCGCACATATCTCATATGCGCTCCTATTTCGTTTCGCTTGAGCCAGGAAACCTCTGTGTAGGACTCTAAAGACTCGTCAATACGCCGGCAGCGGATGATGATCATATCAAACATCCACAAGCCGCAAGCGGTCTGCTAAACGTAACGGCCACCCGGGTATTGAGCGATCTGAAGATCGACGAGCAAGCCCGCTCACACTCCAGTGAATCCAACCAGTAACACTACCGTACAGTCCGGTCTGATCGTCTGATATGTCGCATATCTCGCCTAGGGGTGGTAAACGTCAGACCACAATAGCTTGATAAGTCGTGACGATATGAGGTCTATAATAATTCGAGAAACTACTGGTAACACTTACCAGTAAATCTCAGCAACCCTGGCCAGGGATTTCCTGTTATAGCCAATCGAACACAGCGCAACATCAACCCCCTATACCGGGAGTGACGAATCCCCTCCTATCGCTCATTGCCTCCATGTGACTCGGGACTGTACCCAAAAACCACCGTTTTGCACGCTCTCTTGGACGTGGTAAGATGGAAATCAAAGCACAGTGAGAACCACACAAGACTCTATGACGATCTCGGGTCAACAGACTACTCTGTACCAGTGTCACCAGAGAACTGCCATCTGACGTGAGGTATAATACCATCTGGGAGTTCTCGGCGAGTCCGTCCAGTGGACCCAGTCTCTACTGAGCACCCGTATATCATCTCTGATGTCAAACACCAATGGATATGGGATCATCCATCGCCCATCTGTATGGGTCGAGAAGGTATACGCTAGTCTACTCTGGTATATCGATGCCCCGTCTCGATACACCCACGACTAGGGACATTGAAGGATGTACTTATGGACTACCATGTCCCCACTAGTATGATCCGCATCATAGTCCAGGTAGTCAAGTACAGATCCTAAGGACTTTACCAACATGTAATAGAGAGACAATCAGTGTACACGTTAAGGTAAAGAGCAACCAGATAGCATACTATCATGTCGAGCAAGAAAGTCCTCCCTATATATGTCCCAGCCCGAAGCGGACATTCTTACTTCATTACTTTTACGGATGACTTCTCAAGGTACGGTTATGTCTTCTTAATGAAACATAAGTCCGAAGCCTTTGGAAAATTCCAGGAGTATAAGAATGAAGTAGAGAAACAGACCAGCAAAAGTATTAAGATTCTAAGATCGGATCGTGGTGGAGAATACTTAAGTGCCGAGTTCCTGGACTATTTAAAAGAGAACGGAATTCTCTCTCAGCTTACTCCTCCATACACCCCGCAACATAACGGTGTATCGGAGAGACGGAACCGCACCCTATTGGATATGGTGCGGTCCATGATGAGTAACGCTGAGTTACCGCGATCATTCTGGGGGTATGCGCTAGAATCAGCTACATACCTTTTGAACCGAGTTCCGACTAAGACTGTGCCTACCACCCCATATGAAATGTGGAGTGGGAAGAAACCCTATCTTCAATATCTGAAGATCTGGGGATGTTCAGCTTTTGTCAAAAAGCAGCATGCGGACAAACTCGAGGCACGCTCAGTACTGTGCAAATTTGTGGGATACCCAAAGAACACCAGGGGGTATCTTTTCTACTACGCAGAGGAACAAAAAGTCCTTGTTTCTCGTAATGCCCACTTTCTAGAACACCGGTTCTTGGAAAAGGAAAATAGTGGGAGCGCAGTGGAACTGGAAGAAATTCCAGAACCACAGACTATTACTGAAAGGTTAGTGGAACCAGAGGGTTCAACAGAACAGGACATTCCTACGCCGCTCCGCAGGAGTAGTAGGAAGTCTCATCCGCCCGAGAGATACTGCGGTTTTCTCATAGACGGGGATAGAGAGGATTGCATCATAGATTATGATGAGCCTACTAGCTTCCAGCAGGCCGTTCAGAGCGTTGACTCAGTGAAATGGCTGGATGCAATGCGGACCGAAATGGAGTCCATGTACACCAACAAGGTATGGACGTTGGACATTGCTCTAGACGGGGTAAAACCCGTAGGATGCAAGTGGATCTTCAAAAGGAAGATTGGTGTAGATGGACAGGTTGAGACCTATAAAGCTAGGCTGGTAGCAAAGGGTTTTCGTCAAAGACCTGGCTTGGACTATGACGAAACCTTTTCTCCAGTAGCCATGCTGAAATCCATTCGGATCCTTCTTGCCATTGCTGCCTTCCACGATTATGAGATCTGGCAAATGGACGTAAAGACAGCTTTTCTAAATGGAAATTTAGAGGAGTGTGTCTATATGGACCAACCAGAGGGTTTCATTCAGAGTGGGAGCAGCGGAAAGGTGTGCAAGTTGCTTAAGTCCATCTATGGACTAAAGCAGGCATCGCGGAGTTGGAACATCTGCTTTGATGAGACGGTCAAAGAATTTGGCTTTATCAAAAACCCAGATGAACCATGCATCTATAGTAGATTTGTAGCGAGAACTGTAGTATTCCTCGTTTTATACGTAGATGACATTCTCTTAATAGAAAATGACATTCCTATGCTACAATCTGTCAAGGGGTTCTTGTCACAAAGGTTCTCCATGAAAGACCTGGGTGATGCCTCATACATTCTGGGTATCCGGATCTACCGTGACAGATCCAAGAGGATATTAGGACTTTCTCAGTCCAGGTACATCGACACCATACTGAAGAGATTCAGTATGGAAGATTCCAACCGCGGTAACCTACCGGCTTGTCACGGGATCACCCTCTCTAAAGAGATGTCTCCCAAGACTGATTTGGAGAGGGATCGCATGTCTATTATACCCTACGCTTCTGCGGTAGGCTCTATAATGTATGCGATGTTGTGTACCAGACCGGATGTAGCTTATGCACTGAGTGTGGTAAGCCGGTATCAGTCAAACCCTGGGGAGAAACACTGGATAGCGGTAAAGAACATTCTCAAGTACCTGAGAAGGACTAAGGAGATGTTCTTGGTGTATGGCGGAAAAGACCTCCAGATCGAGGCCTTTGCTGACTCCAGCTTCCAGAGTGACAAGGATGATTCCAAGTCCATGTCGGGTTTTGTCTTTACCCTCAATGGAGGGGCGGTGTGTTGGAATAGTTCCAAACAGGAAACCGTTGCAGACTCGACGATGGAAGCAGAATACATCGCTGCATCTGATGCCGCAAAAGAAGCTGTCTGGATGAGGAAGTTCTTGAAAGAACTTCAGGTGGTTCCGTCCATTGTTGATCCAATACCTCTGTATTGCGACAACAACGGGGCTATAGCTTTAGCGAAGGAACCCAGGTCCCATCAGAGATCCAGGCACATCTTGAGGCGGTATCACCTGATCAGGGAGATCGTAGATCGCCAGGAGATCGAGGTTCGGAGAGTCGCTTCAGAAGATAACACTGCAGATCCATTCACCAAGGCCTTGCCCCAGACTCAGTTCGAGCGGCTGATCGAGATGATAGGTCTTCGATACGCCAGTACATGGCCTTAGAGCAAGTGGGAGATTGTTAGTGTATATGTCCTAGAGGCCATTACTGTATCATACTAGTTTGTATATTACTTAATGGAAGCTTGGGATATTCACCTTGTATATACAATCTTGCTCAAAATAGTAGTATGCTACTTGGTTTGTTTCTACTTCAATGTGTACATGTGTTTATTTTAGTATATCGCCTATACACATTAGTGGAGCCCTTAGGATCTTTGCTTGATTACCAGCGATGTGATGGCCGTCACACTAGTGGGGCTGGGTAATCTATAAGCACATCCTTATGCAGGTCCCTGGTCGCAGGACTATAGAGACAGGGCATCGATACTCCGGAGTAGACCAGCGCATGCGCTTCTCATCCCAGTGTGGGAGATGGTCTGTCCCACAGCCGTCAGTACGTCGTACTTGAGATAGTATGCGGGTGCTCGTTAGGTTACGGGTACACTGGACAGGACTCGTCGGGAACTGACTAGTTGGTATTATGCCTATCGTCAGTTATCAGTTCCCAGGTGACATGAGTACAGCTTAGTCCGCTGACTTGACACTGTCACTTCGCCTCGAGTGTGTTCCCACTGTACTTTGATCATTACCCTACCACGGCTCAAAGGAGTCGTGCAAACAGGTAGTGGTTGGGTGCAGTCCCGAAGCACTTGGAGGCAGTGACGGTTAGACAGGATTCGTCTCTCCCGGTATTGGGGGTTGACATCGCGCTGTGTCTAGGAGAGCCATTACACGAGTAGTCCCTGGCCAGGGCAAACGAGATATACTGGTAGGTTTCCAGTGTTATCTCAGGGTGTTTTGGGCTTCGCTCCGGCACGACTTGTACCGCTATTGGGGGACTGACGTTTACCGCCCCCTAGGCCCGCCATGCGATGTATCAGACGAACAGACCGGACTGTACGGAGAATGTCACACTCAGGCTCAGTAGGAGTTCAGATGGGTTTCGCCTCGTCGGTCTTCTTGTCGGCATTACCTGGGGACCGTTACGCACAGCTAGTGCCGCTTGCGGTCTGTGGTTAAACCCACTGCCAGCGTAGTGTCGAGTCTTTAGAGTCCCACACAGAAAGCTTTTCGCCTTTAGGCAAAAGAGTAGAGGTCGCATGGTATTGCGACAGGTCGCATGGTTTTGCGACAGGGTTCGGTCACATCCGTGCACTTGTGCGCGTACAGTGTCCGGACAGTTTACACTAGAGGGCTTTGGTTTAAGCCAGATCCTAGTGTACCTTATGGGATTGGATTTATCCAGTTTGCATTCGTGTTCCTCGGAACGCGGATGCGGGTGTGTATGCACAGTTGACAGGGAGACAGTGGCAGTGGATTCTCATTAGGGTTGTTGACAGTTGACCGTTGACTATTGACCTTTTGATCAACCCTAATAAGAATATGATATGTGATTAACTATTATATTAATTAAGTATTATGGTGACATGGTTGTTGACTTTTGTTGACTTTGTTGACTTGTTGACTTTTGTTGACTTGTTGACTTTGTTGACCGGTTGACTAGGCTTGACTAGTTGACCATCATGATAACCATAGCCATCATTTCATGGCAAAGGCTTTTTCTTGCTTGCTCATTTATGTAAAATGAGTGCATGAAATGATATGGTTATGGTTGCTTCAAACCATCACATAAGACTTTTTTAGTATGATGAGTTATCATGACTTTGGATTATGAGAGGGTGAAAGACAAAAGAGAGCCTCATTCTTTCATGCTCATTCTCTCTCTGGTTCTTGAGCTCTCCTTTTGCTCTCACCCTTTTGCTCTTGCTCCCTCTCTTTAATCTATGGTTCTCTTGTCTCATGAGTTGAGAATCAAGAACCATAGATAAAATCCCACACAAAGTATTCTTTACTCATTCTAGTTCACTAGGTTTAGCAAACCAAGTGAACTAGTTTCTTCAAAGAACGAAGAAGGAGCTAAAGGTTAGAGCTTTCAAGTGGATCTATCTTCGGCGTACGGAGACGACGAGAAGAAACCAATCGGACCACCATCGGAGCTTGAAGACGAAGGAGTTCAAGACAAGCAAGGTATAACCCCCTAACCGAGTAGCTAGAAACTCATAGTTAGGTTGTTAGATAGATGTTTAACCAAGATCCGGGTTTTAGGTCCATGTTACCACCTCCGAAAAAATCGTTTTTTACCAAATTCCGCATTCCCGAAAGTACCGGGAGAGGTAGCATGGACTTACAGTGGTATCAGAGCCTAGTTAAACTCTATCTAACAAGTCAGCAAGTAACTAGAAGATCGATCAAAGAAAAAGTCCCAAAAACGAACCCATGAATTTTCAACTTTCTGTCGATTTCAAAAGTACTGGAAAAATTTTTTGGAACACACCTAAAATCGACTCAGGCTTTTTAAAAGAAACTGCAAAAATTTGGGCCCCTGACTCGATCAAAACGCCGCGTTTCCGCAGCGGGAGCATGCTCCCGCCGCGGAAACGAGGCCGAGTTGACTCGGTCAAGGGTTTTCTTTTTTGCAGTTTACTCTTGGGGGTATTTTGGGATTTTTGGTATATATATTTTCAACCCAGATTTTCCAGAACGAAAATTTTACTTTGGGGTCCTGAAAATCCGTATTTTTGATCGAACTTCTAAAAGACTTAAGCTAACGGGTTTTTCTGTAATGTGATATTTGTATTGAACGTCTACTAATCGCTATATGTCGATTAGTGGGGGTTATACAAATCTGTGATCTGTAATGTTGCTGGAATGTGGATATGAATATGTTGGATTGTCGCGGGTGAATAGCCGGGGGTTGTGAGACGAGAGTTTTCTTTTCTTTCAATTCATGTAAATTTGTAAATTGATGTAATAATTATTTGTATGGCCGCACAACCGGGTTGGGGTTGTAGCCGTCATTGTATAATTTCTTTTTACTGTTTTTGCTCCTAGGATAGACCCATGGAGGGGGTGCACAAACTACCGGGTATGCCGAAGTGTCGAGTGGCCTACTCATGGAGATGAGGGAGGTTACTACGCTTCGGATACTTGGCGGGTAGTTTGCCGCACCCGTAGGGGTCTTGGGTGGGGTATTTGGCTATGCACCGCGACCGTGTAATTTGTCTTTCGTTACAGGCTCGTACGAATTACAGATTCCTAGTATATCCAATGTATTCATCTGTGATCTGAAATGTTTATCATTGCAGTATATCTATATATGATATTATTTAGGCGTTGCTTATGTTTTACAGACGCGCTAGCCCAGCCCCCGCTCTGTCGTTAGTTAAGTAACCTAACGGGTAATGACGGGGCCCCGTGGCGAATGCGAATGGCATAAGCGTACGTCATATTTTGGTTGTTTTCTGCAATGGTAGGATTAAATGATGGGACGCATTAAAAGAACTAATGCAAGAATATCACGCATTAAAAGAACTAATGCAAGATAATAAACCAAGTTAAAGTCGTTGGAACACTTTCGAAAAACCACTCGGTTCTTTTCAAAACAAACTTTTAAAATACGGAGTTTGAGCCACTCCATTTAAAAGCTATCTCGTTCCATCGACCAAATCAAGTTCACTACGTTCACGGTTTTGCCAAAACCATCCGTAGCCCTCCATCATTTCAGTTAAATATTCGGTAGTATTCAAGCTATGTATTTTGACCTCACGCCAAGGCATAGTGATTGGTAGCTGCCGGATATTTATCTGTTGCATAGATAGAATGCGTTGGTTTGAGACAGTCGTACTGCCATTTTGGCCTACGTCAAGGGTATGTACGGGTGGGTTCAAATTAACCTGGATAATGATGGGACGAACTTGACATGTGACTTATGACATTTTGACCTCACGCCAAGGTCATAAGAGCATGGGGCAAAAATCCACATCGGGAGTTTCATAAGTACTGAAACTTGCTAGATTTGCATACCATTTGGAGTGTGATGATTCTGGTAGGATTCCTTCAGTTTCGTCACGCAATGATATTTGGATCCCGATCCTACTGTGAGTATATGCTACTCCTCGGGAAATTTCTCACTTAACGATCAATGCTATAAACCTAGTAGGTGCCTAGAAAGGTGTTAGCGGGGCTACGCCCCCAGGGAAAAGAGGTTCTCTAATTAAGGAACTTCGCGAAAGCGTTGGAAAACCTGGCTGAACGGTTAAGCAAGTATTGTGCGGTAGGATTGATCCCGGCTAATTCTTCCTTTATGGTTTGAGGAGGGATTCGAGAAACAGTGGGAGCCATCCTGTTTAGACAAACTAAAAACCACTCTAAACTTGCAAGAGCATCATGCTGAGTGTTTCTTCTTCTCTCTCCTAATTGCAGCAACCAATCGACATGACTGGACTTAAGTTACTCCTAGATAAAAACAAACTGACAGGGCCAAACTACAAAGATTGGCTCAGGAATGTCAAGATAGCAATCACTTACGACAAGCTGGGGTATCTTCTTACCACCAAAGCTCCCCCTGTCCCTGGTCCAACTTCCAGCGTCGCGGATAAGGAAATCCGCAAGACTTGGGAGATTGATAGCGCGAAGGCCAAATGCCTCCTGCTTGCCTCGATGGACAACGAACATCAGAGGAGGCACGAGAATATGGACATGGAATCCATATTGCTTCATACAAAAGAACTGTATGGAGAGCAATCTCGTATCGCAAGATACGAAGCGTCGAAAAAGTTATTTTCGACAAGAATGGCCGTCGGATCATCAGTAGCCGAGCACGTGCTAAAGATGATCGGCTACATTTAGGAGCTCGCGGACCTAGGGATCATATTGGAGAGTGAGCTATATACGGATATAGTTCTCCAGTCCCTTCCTTCCACTTACACCCAGTTTATACTGAACTTCAACTTACAAGAAAAAGAGGTTGAACTTTCAGAGCTCCTCAACATGCTGAGGAGCACAGAGGGCACCCTACAGAAAGGTAGGGATACATCCACTTTGTTTGTAGGAGGATCATCTTCTTCTAGGTCCAAGGCGAAAGCCAAGGGAAAGAAGAAGAAGGCCCCCGCCAAACCAAGGGGCGGTGTTAGTAAAGTGGATACGAAGGGAAAAGGTAAAGCAACAAAGATAGCGGGGAAGCTTGTGGATAAGGAAGAATGCTTCTATTGTCATAAGAAAGGACACTGGAAGAATGATTGCAGGGCCTGGAAGGCCAGAACACAGGAATTGAAGCAGGTTGCAGCTTCAGCATCAGGTGTGTATGTTATTGAAAACTGTCTTTCAATAAACTCTACTTCCTGGGTATTGGATACCGGATCAGGATCTCATATCTGTAATTCTTTACAGGCGTTGAGAAACCGTAGGGTTTTGAAAGCAGGTGACATGACCCTCAGAGTTGCGAACGGAGCTAGCATGGATGCTAAAGCCGTGGGGGACTATCACCTGGGAATGTCAGATGGACATGTTTTGGTTTTGCGTAATTGCTTTTTTGTACCCAACGCAACTTGTAATATCATTTCTGTATCTTTAGTTTCTAAAGAAGGTTATGAATTTGCGTTTGTAAGTATTGTTGTAAACATTCACCTTAATCAAGTTTTGATTGGGTCAGGTACATTGAGTAATGGTATATACGTGTTAAACCAACCACAGATTTTTAATGTCCAGAATACACACAAAAGAAAGTCTCCAGAAATAAATCAGACTTTCTTATAGCATTGTAGATTGGGTCACATCAATGAGAGAAGGTTGACGAAGTTACATACAGAAGGGTATTTGAATGCGTTCGAATATCAGTCGTATGCCACTTGTCAATCCTGTCTCAAAGGAAAGATGACAAAGACTCCGTTTACTGGACATGGAGTAAGAGCGAGCGAGCTCTTGGGACTCGTACACAGTGACGTGTGCGGTCCAATGTCTACACATGCCCGAAGCGGACATTCTTACTTCATTACTTTTACGGATGACTTCTCAAGGTACGGTTATGTCTTCTTAATGAAATATAAGTCCGAAGCCTTTGGAAAATTCTATGAGTATAAGAATGAAGTAGAGAAACAGACCAGCAAAAGTATTAAGATTCTAAGATCGGATCGAGGTGGAGAATACTTAAGTGCCGAGTTCCTGGACTATTTAAAAGAGAACGGAATTCTCTCTCAGCTTACTCCTCCATACACCCCGCAACATAACGGTGTATCGGAGAGACGGAACCGCACCCTATTGGATATGGTGCGGTCCATGATGAGTAACGCTGAGTTACCGCGATCATTCTGGGGGTATGCGCTAGAATCAGCTGCATACCTTTTGAACCGAGTTCCGACTAAGACTGTGCCTACCACCCCATATGAAATGTGGAGTGGGAAGAAACCCTATCTTCAATATCTGAAGATCTGGGGATGTCCAGCTTTTGTCAAAAAGCAGCATGCGGACAAACTCGAGGCACGCTCAGTACTGTGCAAAATTGTGGGATACCCAAAGAACACCAGGGGGTATCTTTTCTACTACGCAGAGGAACAAAAAGTCCTTGTTTCTCGTAATGCCCACTTTCTAGAACACCGGTTCTTGGAAAAGGAAAATAGTGGGAGCGCAGTGGAACTGGAAGAAATTCCAGAACCACAGACTATTACTGAAAGGTTAGTGGAACCAGAGGGTTCAACAGAACAGGACATTCCTACGCCGCTCCGCAGGAGTAGTAGGAAGTCTCATCCGCCCGAGAGATACTGCGGTTTTCTCATAGACGGGGATAGAGAGGATTGCATCATAGATTATGATGAGCCTACTAGCTTCCAACAGGCCGTTCAGAGCGTTGACTCAGTGAAATGGCTGGATGCAATGCGGACCGAAATGGAGTTCATGTACACCAACAAGGTATGGACGTTGGACATTGCTCCAGACGGGGTAAAACCCGTAGGATGCAAGTGGATCTTCAAAAGGAAGATTGGTGTAGATGGACAGGTTGAGACCTATAAAGCTAGGCTGGTAGCAAAGGGTTTTCGTCAAAGACCTGGCTTGGACTATGACGAAACCTTTTCTCCAGTAGCCATGCTGAAATCCATTCGGATCCTTCTTGCCATTGCTGCCTTCCACGATTATGAGATCTGGCAAATGGACGTAAAAACAGCTTTTCTAAATGGAAATTTAGAGGAGTGTGTCTATATGGACCAACCAGAGGGTTTCATTCAGAGTGGGAGCAGCGGAAAGGTGTGCAAGTTGCTTAAGTCCATCTATGGACTAAAGCAGGCATCGCGGAGTTGGAACATCTGCTTTGATGAGACGGTCAAAGAATTTGGCTTTATCAAAAACCCAGATGAACCATGCATCTATAGTAGATTTGTAGCAAGAACTGTAGTATTCCTCGTTTTATACGAGGATGACATTCTCTTAATAGGAAATGACATTCCTATGCTACAATCTGTCAAGGGGTTCTTGTCACAAAGGTTCTCCATGAAAGACCTGGGTGATGCCTCATACATTCTGGGTATCCGGATCTACCGTGACAGATCCAAGAGGATATTAGGACTTTCTCAGTCCAGGTACATCGACACCGTACTGAAGAGATTCAGTATGGAAGATTCCAACCGCGGTAACCTACCGGCTTGTCACGGGATCACCCTCTCTAAAGAGATGTCTCCCAAGACTGATTTGGAGAGGGATCGCATGTCTATTATACCCTACGCTTCTGCGGTAGGCTCTATAATGTATGCGATGTTGTGTACCAGACCGGATGTAGCTTATGCACTGAGTGTGGTAAGCCGGTATCAGTCAAACCCTGGGGAGAAACACTGGATAGCGGTAAAGAACATTCTCAAGTACCTGAGAAGGACTAAGGAGATGTTCTTGGTGTATGGCGGAAAAGACCTCCAGATCGAGGCCTTTGCTGACTCCAGCTTCCAGAGTGACAAGGATGATTCCAAGTCCATGTCGGGTTTTGTCTTTACCCTCAATGGAGGGGCGGTGTGTTGGAAGAGTTCCAAACAGGAAACCGTTGCAGACTCGACGATGGAAGCGAAATACATCGCTGCATCTGATGCCGCAAAAGAAGCTGTCTGGATGAGGAAGTTCTTGAAAGAACTTCAGGTGGTTCCGTCCATTGTTGATCCAATACCTCTGTATTGCGACAACAACGGGGCTATAGCTTTAGCGAAGGAACCCAGGTCCCATCAGAGATCCAGGCACATCTTGAGGCGGTATCACCTGATCAGGGAGATCGTAGATCGCCAGGAGATCGAGGTTCGGAGAGTCGCTTCAGAAGATAACACTGCAGATCCATTCACCAAGGCCTTGCCCCAGACTCAGTTCGAGCGGCTGATCGAGATGATAGGTCTTCGATACGCCAGTACATGGCCTTAGTGCAAGTGGGAGATTGTTAGTGTATATGCCCTAGAGGCCATTACTGTATCATACTAGTTTGTATATTACTTAATGGAAGCTTGGGATATTCACCTTGTATATACAATCTTGCTCAAAATAGTAGTATGCTACTTGGTTTGTTTCTACTTCAATGTGTACATGTGTTTATTTTAGTATATCGCCTATACACATTAGTGGAGCCCTTAGGATCTTTGCTTGATTACCAGCGATGTGATGGCCGTCACACTAGTGGGGCTGGGTAATCTATAAGCACATCCTTATGCGGGTCCCTGGTCGCAGGACGATCGAGACAGGGCATCGATACTCCGGAGTAGACCAGCGCATGCGCTTCTCATCCCAGTGTGGGAGACGGTCTGTCCCACAGCCGTCAGTACGCCGTACTTGAGATAGTATGCGGGTGCTCGTTAGGTTACGGGTACACTGGACAGGACTCGTCGGGAACTGACTAGTTGGTATTATGCCTATCGTCAGTTATCAGTTCCCAGGTGACATGAGTACAGCTTAGTCCGCTGACTTGACACTGTCACTTCGCCTCGAGTGTGTTCCCACTGTACTTTGATCACTACCCTACCACGGCTCAAAGGAGTCGTGCAAACAGGTAGTGGTTGGGTGCAGTCCCGAAGCACTTGGAGGCAGTGACGGTTAGATAGGATTCGTCTCTCCCGGTATTGGGGGTTGTCATCGCGCTGTGTCTAGGAGAGCCATTTCACGAGTAATCCCTGGCCAGGGCAAACGAGATATACTGGTAGGTTACCAGTGTTATCTCAGGGTGTTTTGGGCTTCGCTCCGGCACGACTTGTACCGCTATTGGGGGACTGACGTTTACCGCCCCCTAGGCCCGCCATGCGATGTATCAGACGAACAGACCGGACTGTACGGAGAATGTCACACTCAGGCTCAGTAGGAGTTCAGATGGGTTTCGCCTCGTCGGTCTTCTTGTCGGCATTACCTGGGGACCGTTACGCACAGCTAGTGCCGCTTGCGGTCTGTGGTTAAACCCACTGCCAGCGTAGTGTCGAGTCTTTAGAGTCCCACACAGAAAGCTTTTCGCCTTTAGGCAAAAGAGTAGAGGTCGCATGGTATTGCGACAGGTCGCATGGTTTTGCGACAGGGTTCGGTCACATCCGTGCACTTGTGCGCGTACAGTGTCCGGACAGTTTACACTAGCGGGCTTTGGTTTAAGCCAGATCCTAGTGTACCTTATGGGATTGGATTTATCCAGTTTGCATTCGTGTTCCTCGGAACGCGGATGCGGGTGTGTATGCACAGTTGACAGGGAGACAGAGGCAGTGGATTCTCATTAGGGTTGTTGACAGTTGACCGTTGACTATTGACCTTTTGATCAACCCTAATAAGAATATGATATGTGATTAACTATTATATTAATTAAGTATTATGGTGACATGGTTGTTGACTTTTGTTGACTTTGTTGACTTGTTGACTTTTGTTGACTTGTTGACTTTGTTGACCGGTTGACTAGGCTTGACTAGTTGACCATCATGATAACCATAGCCATCATTTCATGGCAAAGACTTTTTCTTGCTTGCTCATTTGTGTAAAATGAGTGCATGAAATGATATGGTTATGGTTGCTTCAAACCATCACATAAGACTTTTTTAGTATGATGAGTTATCATGACTTTGGATTATGTGAGGGTGAAAGACAAAAGAGAGCCTCATTCTTTCATGCTCATTCTCTCTCTGGTTCTTGAGCTCTCCTTTTGCTCTCACCCTTTTGCTCTTGCTCCCTCTCTTTAATCTATGGTTCTCTTATCTCATGAGTTGAGAATCAAGAACCATAGATAAAATCCCACAAAAAGTATTCTCTACTCATTCTAGTTCACTAGGTTTAGCAAACCAAGTGAACTAGTTTCTTCAAAGAACGAAGAAGGAGCTAAAGGTTGGAGCTTTCAGGTGGATCTATCTTCGGCGTACGGAGACGACGAGAAGAAGCCAATCGGACCACCATCGGAGCTTGAAGACGAAGGAGTTCAAGACAAGCAAGGTATAAACCCCTAACCGAGTAGGTAGAAACTCATAGTTAGGTTGTTAGATAGATGTTTAACCAAGATCCGGGTTTTAGGTCCATGTTACCACCTCCGAAAAAATCGTTTTTTACCAAATTCCGCATTCCCGAAAGTACCGGGAGAGGTAGCATGGACTTACACCACTTGCGCTAGGGCCATCTGTAGCAGTGGTTGTAGTATCTCATACTCAACCATCCCATAAAAATCTCTCTCTGAGAACAGGCCTTTGTGAGTGGATCCGCTGTGTTGTCCTCTGAGTCTACTCTCCTGTCCTCGATCCCCTGGAGATCAACCATCTCCATGATCAGGTAATACTGCCTTAGAATATGTCTGGATCACTGATGGGACGGACGTTCCTTGGCATAAGCCACAACTCCATTGTCTCACAATGTCAGGAACGAAGTTCATCTCATGAACTAATATACACCCAAACAGTCTCTTTGGTAGCATCTTAAGTAGCGATGTATCGAGCCTTTATCGTCTAGTATGCCACGGTATCTAGCTTGGAACTCTTCCAACATACCGCCCTTTTACTGAGGGTAAAGACAATGCCTGTGACTGACACTCAGTCGTCTTTATCACCCTGGAACGCTTCCAGTGATTCTCCCCAGGATCGGTTGATACCATCTCACTACAACTAGTGAGAGTCCTAACATCCAATTAGATCTATCTCATAGATCCAAAAACCCAGGATTTAGGAGGTATCACTTTGATCCTCTATGGAGAATCATTGTGATAAGCGGAGATTGATCGAGCGTAGCATAGGAAACTCCTTCCCTATCAAGAGTATGTCATCCACGTACTCTACGAGGATCACCACCATACTCCCTACTACCTTTTTGTTTATACAAGGTTCACCTACCATTTTGATGATATCAACTTCTTTGACTAATCCATCAAAACAGATGTTCCAACTCCACGATGCCTGCTTTATCCTATAAAGCATCTTGCACACGTTTCCGCTGCTCCCACTGTCTACGAGGCCCTCTGGCTGTGTACTTATAGACGCACTCTTCCAAAACATCATTTAGAAAAGCAGTCATGACACCCAACCGCCAGATATCGTAGTCATGGTATGTAGCCGTGGCAAGTAGGATCTGGATGGACTTAAGCATAGATGCTTGAAAAGGTTTCATCATTATCCACGCCTGGTCGATGACGCAAAACCTTTCACAAGTCTAGCTTTGAAAGTCTCAACTTTTCCATGTACACCAAGTAATCTTCTCAAGATATACTTGCTCCTGATGGGGATTTAACCCTTCAGATATAGCAACCAAAGTCCATACTTTGTTGGTGTATAAGGATTCCATCTCAGATCGATAAGCATCCAGCCATTCTTACAGAGTCTCACTCCTGATGGCCAGCTCGAAACTAGTTGGGTCATCATCTCATGATGTAATCCTCGCTCCCACTGTCATAGAGAAACCGAAGTATCTCTCAGGTGGGTGAGGAACCCTACTAGATCGGCGGAGAGGCTGAGGTTCGTTGGTATCTACTGAATCCTTTGGTTCTTTCAAATCATCTGCTGTAGTTTGTGTAGCTGGAACCTTTCCAGTTCTACATAACTGACCTTGCCTCGAGCTTGTCCGGATTATACTTTTAGACAAAGCCCGGACAACCCCAAATCTTAACCAACTTAAGATATGGGCTCTTCCCTTTCCATATCACATATGAAGCGGTAGGCAACTGATTTGATTGGAACCCTATTCAATAGGTATGCATCTTCTCAAGTGCATAACCCCCTAAAAGAAATAGGTAACTCAGTAATACTCATCATAGAGCACACCATATCATATAGGGTATGATTGCTCCGCCCTGATATACCATCGTGCTATGGCGTATACAGAGGAGTAATGCTGAGAGAGAATCTCATTCTCCTTTAGAATAGTCCAGGAATTCCAAGCACAAGTATTCTCCTCCCTGATCTCATCATAGGACATAATACTTATACCCGTATTTTGGTTCTCTACTTCTAAATCATATTCTGTGAATATCTCAAAAGGTTCGGACTTGTGTTTCAACAGGAACATATGTCTGAATCTTGAGAGATTATCAGAGAATGTAATGAAGTACAAAGAACCGGTCTTGGCATATGTAGACAGGGGACTTACATACATCAACATGTATCAATCCCAAGAGTTTACTAACTCTTTCTCTGTTTCCAATAAACAGAGCTGTGGTCATCTTATCTTTGTGACATGACTGGCAAGTTTCATAAGATGTAAATTCAAACAGATTTAAATATGCATCTAAATGTAACTTCAGCTAGTCAGGTCGCATTGATATGACCTAGTCTACAATGCCTCAAGAAGGATTCGTTCATTTCTGAACTCTTTCTCTTGTGTGTGTTCCATATACTAAGAACTGTAATTTGATTTTGAACTTCAATGCTTTTAGATAACGTGCCTGAACCGATCAACTTTTGATATAGGAAATGTTCAAAACATTATCCAACAATACAAAATTTTATCATTTCTTTACTTATAAAGAGACTGATATGATTTTGTATATCAGGTTCGGTATCTAACAACATTCGTTCAGAATTAATGTATTGGTAATACAGGGTGACAGTGACCAACAGACTTGGCTGCAACACTTGCCCCATTTTCTGCCTCATGAAACTTATCACCCGTTCTCAGTTCTCTACCTATCTGTAGCTCTATGTAACAGATTACTGTTGGAGATAGTGCCCTCAGAGTCAATTATTGGATCACAGGCACGTGATTGCAATGATTGAGGGAGGACCTATCCCAGGAGGACAGTCTTACTCGAGATGATAGTATGCTATCTGGTTTATCTTTATCATCATGTACTGCTTTAGGTGACCTGACACGTCGCTATTACACGTTGATAGAGCCCCTAGGATTCTTGCTTGACGACCAGCAGTATGATGGCGATCATATACGTGGGAGCTGAGGTCTATAAGCACATCCTTAAATGGTCCCTAGTCGTAGGAGTTTCGAGACAGGGTATCGATACTCCATTAGTAGACTAGTGTATACAGTCGAGACCCCGACGAGGGGCGGTGGCCGGTCTCACAAGCCACTGGTGTCAGTTGGTTCACCTAAGATGTATACAGGTGCTCATTGGGTTATGAGTACACCGGACAGGACTCGCCGGGAACCTGCTAGTTGGTCTTATACCAGACGTCAGATAGCAGTTCCCAGGTGACATGTGTACAGGTTAGTTCATCGACCTGAGATCGTCATTTGTCTCGTGTGAGTTCCCACTGTGCTTTGATTACTACCCTACCACGGCTCAAAAGAGTCGTGCAAACAGGTTTTAGTTGGGTACAGTCCCGAGCCACATGGAGGCAGTGAGCGGATCTTCAGGGGTTCGTCTCTCCCGGTATTGGGAGTGAGGTCGCGCTGTGTCTAGGAGAGCCATTACGCAAAGCCCTCGGCCGAGGCAGGAGATTTACCGGTAGGTATTCCAGTAGTATCTCAGGGCGTTCTGGGCTACACTCCGACACGACTTGTACCGCTTTTGGGGGTCTGACTTTCACCAACCCCCTAGGCCCGCCATGCGATACTCATAGACGAACGGACCGGACTGTACGGATATTGTCACTGACAGGCTCAGTTGGGTGTCGGGGTGAGCTTCCTCATCGACGTCCCTTTTGGTCAATAGCTGGTGGCCCGTCACGTATTGGCTTATACCTCTGACGTGCCAGTGGTTAAATCCACAGCCATAGTATTGACGAGTCTTTAGAGTCCACCACACTTTCAGTTACTCAGCTTTCGGGCGAAACGCTGTAGAGGCCGTATGGAGATATGGCAGGGTCCGATCAGATACGTGCGGTATTGCACGGATCAGGATCGGACAGTTTTGTACTAGTGGCCGTATAGTTATATGGCAGGGTTCGATCAGATACGTGCGGTGTTGCACGGATCAGGATCGAACGGATTTTACTAGCCGGCTTTGGTTTAAGCCGGTACTAGTTTAGTACAGTGTAGATTTTGTCTCATTGCATTTGTATCCGGTCGGAATACAGATGCAGGTGTGTATGCACAGTGTCGGGGTTTTCCTGTAATTTATTACGGGACCAGTTTTCTGGAGTTGCCAGTTTGCATTCCGTTCCGGCCGGTTTTCCTTTGTTCTTTCCCGGCCGGACTTTTTCGATGGAGGGGGTTATTTGCAGTTTTGCAAATAACACTTTGTGGAGGGGTTTTCTTGCATATATATTGATTATGACACCTTTCATTTCTTGCACCTTGACTTGTGATAAAGTGAGGGTATGGGTTTGATTTGATAAGGGTATGGTTGTTTGTTTTCTTGTCTCTTGATGTGGTCACCACTTCCTTCATCCTACACTCACCTCCCTTCTAGCTTCATATTGTTTTTCCTCCACCCTTTATTCTCACTTGATGAATAAGTCTTTCATGGTTATGAGAAAGAAAAGAAAAAGAAAGAGAGGAAAAAAAAAGAAAGAGAGGAAGAAAAAGAAAGAGAGAGTTCATCTTTGTTATGGGAGGAATTCTTCATCTCCTTCTTCTTCTTGTTTCGGAAAAATGAAAGCACCATTTTTCCTAACCCCAATCCTCCATCATGGCAACTACAAACCCCAAATGAGACTAGCATCATCTACACTACATTCTACAGCACTTCTTGAGCATGTCGAGTTGCCGGCTTCATGCTCGAGTTGCCTCGGTATTGAGGCGGGAGCCCGTAAAAGACGAAGGCGATGTGGTGCCTTTTCCGGCGAGGAGGCGACGATATGGAGACTACACTTTCCGCGGGAGATCGGGGCGATGATGAGAAGACCGGAGGACTCGGATCTCTTGGTATACTTCTTATCCCATCTCTTGTTTGCTAGTTAGGTTAATGGTAAACGATCCGGGTTTTCTTTGTCCGCGGTAGCGCCGGTTTCCGAGCAAGGAAAAATTTTGATTCCGCATTTTGGCCTCGAGTAAGACGGCCGGGGCGCTGCCGTGGCGCAACATGGTATCAGAGCCACGCCATTAACCTAGCCTAGCTTGTTCTATTGTGTTTTTCAGTTCCGATCGATCGAATGTTCCAAAAACCCGTATTGCTTCACATCAGTTTTCTGTGGAATTTTTTCAGTCTCAAAAATTTTTTCAGGTGGCAGAAAATTGATGTACAAGATATTTTAAGATACCTGGAAAAATACGATGCACTGTTCCCTCCATTGTAGCGCGGAAGCGCGGCATTACCCTACTTAGGGCCGCGCTTCCGCCGCTGATTGGAGAGTTCAATGGGCCGTATTTTTCTAGTGGGCTTCTGGACTTATTATGGGGGTTTTGGAATATTAAAATTGGGCCAATTATTTCTGTGAGTGCTACAGTATTGTTTGGGGCCCACTTGTTAATTTTTTGGTCAATCGGAAAATTTTAAACACATTATTTCACAGTGTTTACATTATATCTGCGACCGTGAATGTCACTCGATCGGTAAATCCGGTCTAACTGCTATAGCCCGGTTAGACGGATTTGCGAACGTGACTTTCACGTTGATGTTCTATGTTTATGCTGTGTTGTTGCGGATCGGTCGTGGGGGATAGCCTGGATGCAATGCTAGTACAGCTTTGTTGTATTATGTACATTTGATATTACGGGGCGAGCGTCCGACATGTGGACTGCCGTCACTGCCGTTTGTATTATTCTTTTGGGGCACGACCTGGTTGCGGTCGATGTACCCGGTGTATGTATATTTTACTTTCTGTACTAGGATTACCCCGCGGAGGGGTGCACGGATAGCCGGGTTCTAGGGGGCAACGGGCCCGCATCTCATGGCATTGAGACGGAGGGGGCTTCACTCTAGGATTGGCGGGCTATTCGCCGCACTCGTAGGGGGTACAGGTTGACCCAGGAGGGGTGCCCAAGTTACCGGATTCCGTGAAGTGCTGGGTGGTCCATTCACGGTACTGGAGGGGGCTGCCTCGCTTCAGGTTTTGGCGGGTGACTTGCTGCGCCCGTAGGGGTCTAGGATTTCATTGCACAGGCTATCCACATGACCAGGGGAACGTCGGGTTTCAGCAGCGGCTCTGTGAAACCCGGGGCTTCCAGATATCTGTATTGTTCTGTGATGCTGTACATTTCTGTGATGTTGCATTTCTTATCACGCCTTGAGCGAAATATAATATATTGGTATATATATAAGTAGATGTTGTATATGCTTTACATCCGCGCTAGTCCAGTCCCCGCTCTGCCGTTAGTTAGCTAACCTAACGGGTGATGACGGGACCCAGTGGCGAATGCGGATGGCATATACGTACGTCAGTATATTTTCGTTCTTTGTGGTGTGATTAATTGATGGGACTGCGTTGATTCGGATCAATGCAAGATTAACAAACCTATTCTGATGTTGTTGGAACACTTTTCAAAAAGCTGTTATTGCAAGGACGTTCACTTTTGTTTTGCATCGTGGTATTCATTTGGAATATCCTGCTCCTCAGTCGACGAGGCAAGGGCCGAGATCCCTTCATCGGGAGTGACCCCTTGGACAGAAGTTTGCGTCAGGGCATTAACTTCACTATAGCCGATTACTTTTGCTTTGCATCGTGGTATTCAGTTGGAATATCCTGCACCTCATTCTACGGGGAAAGAGCCGAGATCCCTTCACCGGGAGTGACCTCTTTAGTAAAAGCTTTCGTCACTATATTTTATAAAAGGCTATGCAGTTCCTTCAACGATATCAAGTTCTTTACGTTAAAGGTTTTTCGCCAAAAACCATTCGTAGCCCTCCGTCATTTCTTATGAGTATTATTTAGTATTCGTGCTGCGTTTGTTGACTCCGTCAAGGCGTAGTGTACGGTAGCTAAGTAGTGCTTGTTTGTTGCATAAAAGGGATTGGTTAGGACAGTCGTGCGGCCTTGTTGACTCCGTCAAGGGCACGTACGGGTGGGTTTAATGCAATCCAGATAATGACGGGATGAACTTGACTAGGACTCTTTGATTTGTTGACTCCGTCAAGGTCACTTGAGTCCTAGGGGTAAAAATCACATCGGGAGTTTCAAAAGAACTGAAACTTGCCAGACATGCGCATACCTTCTGGAGTGTGGTGACGTGAATGGATTCCGTCAAGTTATCATGCGATGATAGTTGGATCCCGATTCCCACTGATGAGTTAGTTTACTCCTCGGGTGACCCCGACTAATTCTTCTTTAAGGTTTGGAGGAGAATTTGAGGTACAGTGGGAGGTTTCCAGATTAGATAAAGTGATAACCATTCTGATCTAGGTTAGAGTGCACGCTGAGTGTTTCTTTTCTCTCTCTCTGGCAGCGACCATTTACCCGACCCTGGACTATGACTCAGTGACCAAGTTGACCGAACCTTCTTTATACTGGCTTTTGGATTGTCAGAGTTGCAGACCTCGTTGCCACTCCTACTTTTACCCTTTTCTCCAGGACACCCCGTATTACTACGAACGTCCACTTCCATTGGACAAAACCATCGTATGGTTATATACGAACTTGAAGGACTTCGAGGATGGTTTCTGGTTCTGGAGAAAACGAATAGGATTATTCAGTTGTCTTTTCTTTTCACCTTCTCTCGTTGCGAGTACTCCTTGGTTTAGGAGTAGTACACCTATTACGTAAATTGGGTAGTCTTCTTCCAAACCATAGGCTGGTGCCGACCGGTAGGGAATGAAGAAAACCAGTTAACCTAAACGGTGTACAGAAGGTATTAAGTTCAGACAAAGAAAGGGATTAGTAGGAGGGCAAAGTAAATTGCGATTGATATTCACGACCAAACCAAGTATTTCTTCGCCAATCCTAAATCACCTTTGTATTTCTCCAGGACACTCCGTATCACTACGAAGATCCACAGTTTATTGGATATTCCATCGTATGGTTATATACGAACTCGAAAGGAACTTGTTCCAGTTCGGGGATGGATTCTGGTTCAGGAGAAATAGGAATAAAGTACATTCAGGTGTCTTTTATCTTCACCTTCTCTCGCATTGCGAGTGCTACTAGGATTAGGACAGTACACCCTTTATGCTTTTTGGATAGTCTTCTTCCAAACCATAGGCTGGTGCCGAACGGTAGGGAAGGAAGAAAACCATTTGGCCTAAAGGGGTGTGCAGACGGTATTGACTAAGGACATATAAAGGGATTTGGACAGGTGGCAAAGAATTATACGGTTATAGTTGTGAATCTGGATGATTGTAGAGGCATTACTAGGAATACCAGGATACCCCATCGAAACATTACTGTTAGTGTATATGCCCTAGAGGCCATTACTGTATCATACTAGTTTGTATATTACTTGATGGAAGCTTGGGATATTCACCTTGTATAAACAATCTTGCTCAATATAGTAGTTTGCTACTTGGTTCGTTTCTACTTCAATGTGTACTTGTGTTTATTTCAGTATATCACTTATACGCATTAGTGGAGCCCTTAGGATCTTTGCCTGATTACCAGCGTTGTGATGGCAGTCACACTAGTGGGGGCTGGGTAATCTATAGGCACATCCTTATACAGGTCCCTAGTCGTAGGACTATCGAGACAGGGCATCGATACTCCGGAGTAGACTAGCGTATGCGCTTCTCATCCCAGTGTGGGAGATGGTCTGTCCCACAGCCATCAGTACGTCGTACTGGAGATAGTATACGGGTGCTCGTTGGGTTACGAGTACACTGGACAGGACTCGTCGGGAACTGACAGGTTGGTATTATACCTATCGTCAGTTATCAGTTCCCAGGTGACATGAGTACAGCTTAGTCCGCTGACTTGACACTGACACTTCGCCTCGAGTGTGTTCCCACTGCACTTTGATCACTACCCTACCACGGCTCAAAGGAGTCGTGCAAACAGGTGGTGGTTGGGTGCAGTCCCGAAGCACTTGGAGGCAGTGACGGTTAGACAGGATTCGTCTCTCCCGGTATTGGGGGTTGACATCGCGCTGTGTCTAGGAGAGCCATTACACGAGTAGTCCCTGGCCAGGGCAAGCGAGATATACTGGTAGGTTTCCAGTGTTATCTCAGGGTGTTTTGGGCTTCACTCCGACACGACTTGTACCGCTATTGGGGGACTGACGTTTTACCGCCCCCTAGGCCCGCCATGCGATGTATCAGACGAACAGACCGGACTGTACGGAGAATGTCACGATTCAGACTCAGTAGGAGTTCAGATGGGGTTTCACCTCGTCAGCCTTCTTGTCGGCATCTACCTGGGGACCGTTACGCACAGCTAGTGCCGCTTGCGGTCTGTGGTTAAACCCACTGCCAGCGTAGTGTCGAGTCTTTAGAGTCCCACACAGAGGGTATTCGCCTCTGGGCAAAACAGAGTAGAGGTCGCATGGTTTTGCGACAGGGTTCGTTCTCATCCGCGCACTTGTGCACGTTTGGAGTCCGGACGGATTATACTGGCAGGCTCTGGTTTGAGCCAGATACTGGTATATGTTTTGGGGGTTGCTTTTTATTCTTGGTATTCTTGTTCCTCGGAACGAGAATGCAGGTGTGTATGCACAGTTGCTTGAGGCGGAGAATGAGGTTTTTCATTAGGGTTTCGGATCGGGTGCGTATGCACAGTTGACAGTTATCATTTTCCAAACCCTAATGGATTTGTGTATTATCTATTAATAATAGTAATTAAATGAGAATTATGTTATGGTTGATTTTTTGTTGACTTGTTGACCTTGGTTGACTTGTTGACCTTTGACCACCATCATGCTTTGAAGATCCTCCTTGATTCATGCTTACACTTCATTTAAAGAAGCATGATAGTGGTCATTCCTAAAATAACCATCAACTATTCTTATTTCAATTATTATCATTTAGATAATTCTTTTCTTTTTGCAATATGGTTGCAAGAAAGAGAAAATATTGCTCATTCTATCATTCTCACTCTCTCTCCTCATTTCATCTTCTTCTTCCTCTTGAAAAGAGAAACCTTCTCATGTGTTGAGAATCATTCTCTTTAGATAGAAAAGCAAACCCTAATCACTCTCTACTCATTGTAGGATGAAGGTTTAGCAAGCCGGAAACCCTAGTTCACTCAAAGATCGAGGAAGAGCCCAAAGTCGAACCTTCGAGGTGGATCCATCTTCGACGGGAGAAGGCGACGAAAAGAGAACCATCAACCTCTACAAGGTTTGAAGAAGAAGGAGTTCAAGTTTAGGTATAACCATCTTCCATAGTAGCTAACTCTCTTTAGCTTGTTAACTAGTTTTAGTTTAGACAACGATCCCGACAAAGTTTAGTCCATGTTGCCTCTTGCGATAAAAATTCGTTTTTTATACCGTTTCCGCCTCCCCGTAAGTACCGGGGGTCGCAATATGGACTTACAGTGGTATCAGAGCCTAACTAAACTTAAACTAGCTTGGTAGTGAAGTGTAACGAAGTTCGGAACCGAAAAATCGCAAAACCGGAAAATCGAAAACCTAACTTTCTGTTGAAATTTTTTCTGCTCAAATTGAAAAACTTTATACTTGTAAAATCGTCTCAGGGTTTTCTAAGAACACACAAGAAAAACGACATCATGTTACCTCCAAACCGCCGCGCTTCCGCGGCCTCACCTATTCATCTGGCCGCGGAACCGCCGCAAGTTGGTGTCTTCCATGCATCGTTTTTCGTGCAGTGTTCTTCTGTGTTGGTTTTGGGATTTTTAAGATATATTATATGTACCCAGATTTTCCAGAACTGAAATTCACTTTTGGGGTCCTATAATTCCGTATTTTTTTTCCGAACTTCACTGCACTTTGGCTATGTTGGTTATATCTGTGATGTTTGCATGTATTGAACGTCGGCTAATCGCTATAAGTCGATTAGTCGGGGTTATACATGATCTGTAATGTTCTGGAATGTGTATATGAATGTGTTGGACTGTCGCGGGTGAATAGCCGGGGTGGATGTGAGATGAGCTTTTGTTTTTTCTTTCATTCATTGTAAATGTAAATTGATGTAATTATATTATTTGTTTGGCCGCACAACCGGGTCGGGGTTGTAGCCGTCATTGTATAATTCTTTTTACTGTTTTTGCTCCTAGGATAGACCCATGGTGGGGTGCACAAACTACCGGGAACTTGGCGGGTAGTTTGCCGCACCCGTAGGGGTCTTGGGTGGGGTTTTTGCTATTCACCGCGACCGTGTTATCCGCTTTTCGTTTCAGGCTCGAAAGAAATGCGGATTGCTAGTATATCCAATGTATTCATCTGTGATCTGTAATGTCTATCATTGCTTTCTATTTAGGCGTTGCTTATGTTTTACAGCCGCGCTAGCCCAGCCCCCGCTCTGTCGTTAGTTAAGTAACCTAACGAGTGATGACGGGACCCCGTGGCGAATGCGAATGGCATAAGCGTACGTCATATTTTGGTTGTTTTCTGCAATGGTAGGAATTAAATGATGGGACGCATTAAAAGAACTAATGCAAGAATATCACGCATTAAAAGAACTAATGCAAGATAATAAACCAAGTTTAAGTCGATGGAACACTTTCGAAAAACCACTCGGTTCTTTTCAAAAACTAACTTTTAAATGCGGAGCTTGAGCCACTCCTTCTAAAAGCTATCTCGTTCCATCGATTATATCAAGTTCACTACGTTCACGGTTTCGCCAAAACCATTCGTAGCCCTCCATCATTTCAGTTAGATATACGGTAGTATTCAAGCTATGTATTTTGACCTCACGCCAAGGCATAGTGATTGGTAGCTGCCGGATATTTATCTGTTGCATAGATAGAATGCGTTGTTTTGAGACAGTCGTACCACCATTTTGGCCTACGTCAAGGGTAGGTACGGGTGGATTCAAATCAACCGGGATAATGATGGGAAGAACTTGACATGTGACTTATGACATTTTGACCTCACGCCAAGGTCATAAGAGCATGGGGCAAAAATCCACATCGGGAGTTTCATAAGTACTGAAACTTGCTAGATTTGAATACCATTTGGAGTGTGATGATTATGGTAGGATTCCTTCATTTTCGTCACGCGATGATATTTGGATCCCGATCCTACTGTGAGTATATGCTACTCCTCGGGAAATTTCTCACTAAACGATCAATGCTATAAACCTAGTAGGTGCCTAGAAAGGTGTTAGCGGGGCTACGCCCCAGGGAAAAGAGGTTCTTAAATTAAGGAACTTCGCGAAAGCGTTGGAAAACCTCCCTCGAAGTACCGACACTGGCCTGGCTGAACGGTTAAGCAAGTATTGTACGGTGGGATTGATCCCGGCTAATTCTTCCTTTGTGGTTTGAGGAGGGATTCGAGAGACAGTGGGAGCCATCCTGTTTAGACAAATTAAAAACCATTCTAAACTTGCAAGAGCATCGTGCTAAGTGTTTCTTCTCTCCCCCTGCAGCGACCAAATCGAAATGACTGGACTTAAGTTACTTCTAGATAAAAACATACTGACAGGGCCAAACTACAAAGATTGGCTCAGGAATATCAAATTGGCAATCTCTTACGACAAGCTGGGGTATCTTCTTACCAGCAAAGCTCCCCCCGTCCCAGGTCCCACCTCCAGCGTCGCGGATAAGGAAATCCGTAAGACTTGGGAGATTGACAGCGCGAAGGCCAGATGCCTCGTACTTGCCTCGATGGACAATGACCATCAGAGGAGGCACGAGAATATGGATTTGGAATCCATATTTCTTCATACAAAAGAACTGTATGGAGAGCAGTCTCGTATCGCAAGATACGAAGTGTCGAAGAAGTTATTTTCGACTAAGTTGGCCGTCGGATCATCGGTAGCGGACCACGTGCTTAAGATGATTGGCTACACTGAGGAGCTCGCAGAACTTGGGACCACGTTGGATAGTGAACTCTACACAGATATAATTCTCCAGTCCCTTCCATCCACTTACGCCCAGTTCATACTGAATTTCAACTTGCAAGAAAAGGAAGTTGAACTTTCAGAACTCCTCAACCTGCTGAGGAGCGCAGAGGGCACCCTACAGAAGGGTAGGGATACATCCACTTTGTTTGTAGGAGGATCTTCTTCTTCTAGGTCCAAGGCGAAAGCCAAGGGAAAGAAGAAGAAAGCCCCCGCCAAACCAAGAGGCGGTGTTAGTAAAGTGGGTGCGAAGGGAAAGGAAAAGGCAACAAAGATAGCGGGGAAGCTTGTTGGTAAAGAGGAATGCTTCTATTGTCACAAGAGTGGACACTGGAAGAAAGATTGCAGGGCTTGGAAAGCCAGGACACAGGAACTGAAGCAGGTTGCGGCTTCAGCTTCAGGTGTGTATGTTATTGAAAACTGTCTTTCTATAAACTCTACTTCCTGGGTATTGGATACCGGATCAGGATCTCATATCTGTAATTCTTTGCAGGCGTTGAGAAACCGTAGGTTTTTGAAGGAAGGTGACATGACCCTCAGAGTTGCGAACGGAGCTAGCATGGATGCTAAAGCCGTGGGGGACTATCACCTAGGAATGTCAGATGGACATGTTTTGGTTTTGCGTAATTGCTTTTTTGTACCCAACGCAACTTGTAATATCATTTCTGTATCTTTGGTTTCTAAAGAAGGTTATGAATTTGCGTTTGTAAGTAATGTTGTTAACATTCACCTTAATCAAGTTCTGATTGGGTCAGGTACATTGAGCAATGGTATATACGTATTAAACCAACCACAGATTTTCAATATCCAGAATACACACAAAAGAAAGTCTCCAGATATCAATCAGACTTTCTTATGGCATTGTAGACTGGGTCACATCAATGAGAGAAGGTTGACTAAGTTACATACAGAAGGATATTTGGATTCGTTCGAATATCAATCGTATGCCACTTGTCAATCCTGTCTCAAAGGAAAGATGACAAAGACTCCGTTTACTGGACATGGAGTAAGAGCGAGCGAGCTCTTGGGACTCGTACACAGTGACGTGTGCGGTCCAATGTCTACACATGCCCGAAGCGGACATTCTTACTTCATTACTTTTACGGATGACTTCTCAAGGTACGGTTATGTCTTCTTAATGAAACATAAGTCCGAGGCCTTTGGAAAATTCCAGGAGTATAAGAATGAAGTAGAGAAACAGACCGGCAAAAGTATTAAGATTCTAAGATCGGATCGAGGTGGAGAATACTTAAGTGCCGAATTCCTGGACTATTTAAAAGAGAATGGGATTCTCTCTCAGCTTACTCCTCCATACACCCCGCAACATAACGGTGTATCGGAGAGACGGAATCGCACCCTATTGGATATGGTACGGTCTATGATGAGTAACGCTGAGTTACCGCGATCATTCTGGGGGTATGCGCTAGAAACAGCTGCATACCTATTGAACCGAGTTCCTACTAAGACTGTGCCTACCACACCATATGAGCTATGGAGTGGGAAGAAACCCTATCTTCAGTACTTGAAGATTTGGGGATGTCCAGCTTATGTCAAAAAGCAGCATGCGGACAAGCTCGAGGCACGCTCAGTACTGTGCAATTTTGTGGGATACCCAAAGAACTCCAGGGGGTATCTTTTCTATTACGCAGAGGAGCAAAAAGTCCTTGTTTCTCGTAATGCCCATTTTCTGGAACATCAGTTCTTAGAAAAAGAAGTAAGTGGGAGCGAAATAGAACTGGAAGAAATTCCAGAACCACAGACTATTACTGAAAGCTTAATGGAACCGGAGGGTTCAAATGAACAGGACATTCCTATGCCGCTCCGCAGAAGTAGTAGGCAGTCTCATCCGCCCGAGAGATACTACGGTTTTCTCATAGACGGGGATAGAGAGGATTGCATCATAGACTATGATGAGCCTACTAGCTTCCAGCAGGCCGTTCAGAGCATTGACTCGGTAAAATGGCTGGATGCAATGCGGACCGAAATGGAGTCCATGTACACCAACAAAGTATGGACGTTGGACATTGCTCCAGACGGGGTAAAACCCGTAGGATGCAAGTGGATCTTCAAAAGGAAGATTGGTGTAGATGGACAGGTTGAGACCTATAAAGCTAGACTTGTAGCAAAGGGTTTCCGTCAAAGACCTGGCTTGGACTACGACGAAACCTTTTCTCCAGTGGCTATGCTGAAATCCATTCGGATCCTTCTTGCCATTGCTGCCTTCCACGATTATGAGATTTGGCAGATGGACGTAAAAACCGCTTTTCTAAATGGAAATTTAGAGGAGTGTGTCTATATGGATCAGCCAGAGGGTTTCATTCAGAGTGGGAGCAGCGGAAAGGTGTGCAAGTTGCTTAAGTCCATCTATGGACTAAAGCAGGCATCGCGGAGTTGGAACATCTGTTTTGATGAGACGGTCAAGGAATTTGACTTTATCAAAAATCCAGATGAACCATGCATCTATAGTAGATTTGTAGCGAGAACTGTGGTATTCCTTGTTTTATACGTGGATGACATTCTCTTAATAGGAAATGACATTCCTATGCTACAATCTGTCAAGGGTTTCTTGTCACACAGGTTCTCCATGAAAGACCTGGGTGATGCCTCTTACATCCTGGGGATCCGGATCCATCGTGATAGATCCAAGAGGATATTAGGACTTTCACAGTCCAGGTATATCGACACCGTACTGAAAAGATTCAGTATGGAAGATTCCAAGCGCGGTAACTTACCGGCTTGTCACGGGATCACCCTCTCTAAAGAGATGTCTCCTAAGACTGATTTGGAGAGGGATCGCATGTCTATTATACCCTACGCTTCTGCGGTAGGCTCTATAATGTATGCGATGTTGTGTACCAGACCGGATGTAGCTTATGCACTGAGTGTAGTAAGCCGGTATCAGTCAAACCCTGGGGAGAAACATTGGATAGCGGTAAAGAACATTCTCAAGTACCTGAGGAGGACAAAGGAGATGTTCTTGGTGTATGGCGGAAAAGACCTCCAGATTGAGGCCTTTGCTGACTCCAGCTTCCAGAGTGACAAGGATGATTCCAAGTCCATGTCGGGTTTTGTCTTTACCCTCAATGGAGGGGCGGTGTGTTGGAAGAGTTCCAAACAGGAAACCGTTGCAGACTCGACTATGGAAGCGGAATACATCGCTGCATCTGATGCCGCAAAAGAAGCTGTCTGGATAAGGAAGTTCTTAAAGGAACTTCAGGTGGTTCCATCCATTGTTGACCCAGTACCTCTGTATTGCGACAACAACGGGGCTATAGCTTTAGCAAAGGAACCCAGGTCCCATCAGAGATCCAGGCACATCTTGAGGCGGTATCACCTGATCAGGGAGATCGTGGATCGCAAGGAGATCGAGGTTCGGAGGGTTGCTTCAGAAGAGAACACTGCAGATCCATTCACCAAGGCCCTACCCCAGACTCAGTTCGAGCGGCTGATCGAGATGATAGGTCTTCGATACGCCAGTACATGGCCTTAGTGCAAGTGGGAGATTGTTAGTGTATATGCCCTAGAGGCCATTACTGTATCATACTAGTTTGTATATTACTTGATGGAAGCTTGGGATATTCACCTTGTATAAACAATCTTGCTCAATATAGTAGTTTGCTACTTGGTTCGTTTCTACTTCAATGTGTACTTGTGTTTATTTCAGTATATCACTTATACGCATTAGTGGAGCCCTTAGGATCTTTGCCTGATTACCAGCGTTGTGATGGCAGTCACACTAGTGGGGGCTGGGTAATCTATAGGCACATCCTTATACAGGTCCCTAGTCGTAGGACTATCGAGACAGGGCATCGATACTCCGGAGTAGACTAGCGTATGCGCTTCTCATCCCAGTGTGGGAGATGGTCTGTCCCACAGCCATCAGTACGTCGTACTGGAGATAGTATACGGGTGCTCGTTGGGTTACGAGTACACTGGACAGGACTCGTCGGGAACTGACAGGTTGGTATTATACCTATCGTCAGTTATCAGTTCCCAGGTGACATGAGTACAGCTTAGTCCGCTGACTTGACACTGACACTTCGCCTCGAGTGTGTTCCCACTGCACTTTGATCACTACCCTACCACGGCTCAAAGGAGTCGTGCAAACAGGTGGTGGTTGGGTGCAGTCCCGAAGCACTTGGAGGCAGTGACGGTTAGACAGGATTCGTCTCTCCCGGTATTGGGGGTTGACATCGCGCTGTGTCTAGGAGAGCCATTACACGAGTAGTCCCTGGCCAGGGCAAGCGAGATATACTGGTAGGTTTCCAGTGTTATCTCAGGGTGTTTTGGGCTTCACTCCGACACGACTTGTACCGCTATTGGGGGACTGACGTTTTACCGCCCCTAGGCCCGCCATGCGATGTATCAGACGAACAGACCGGACTGTACGGAGAATGTCACGATTCAGACTCAGTAGGAGTTCAGATGGGGTTTCACCTCGTCAGCCTTCTTGTCGGCATCTACCTGGGGACCGTTACGCACAGCTAGTGCCGCTTGCGGTCTGTGGTTAAACCCACTGCCAGCGTAGTGTCGAGTCTTTAGAGTCCCACACAGAGGGTATTCGCCTCTGGGCAAAACAGAGTAGAGGTCGCATGGTTTTGCGACAGGGTTCGTTCTCATCCGCGCACTTGTGCACGTTTGGAGTCCGGACGGATTATACTGGCAGGCTCTGGTTTGAGCCAGATACTGGTATATGTTTTGGGGGTTGCTTTTTATTCTTGGTATTCTTGTTCCTCGGAACGAGAATGCAGGTGTGTATGCACAGTTGCTTGAGGCGGAGAATGAGGTTTTTCATTAGGGTTTCGGATCGGGTGCGTATGCACAGTTGACAGTTATCATTTTCCAAACCCTAATGGATTTGTGTATTATCTATTAATAATAGTAATTAAATGAGAATTATGTTATGGTTGATTTTTTGTTGACTTGTTGACCTTGGTTGACTTGTTGACCTTTGACCACCATCATGCTTTGAAGATCCTCCTTGATTCATGCTTACACTTCATTTAAAGAAGCATGATAGTGGTCATTCCTAAAATAACCATCAACTATTCTTATTTCAATTATTATCATTTAGATAATTCTTTTCTTTTTGCAATATGGTTGCAAGAAAGAGAAAATATTGCTCATTCTATCATTCTCACTCTCTCTCCTCATTTCATCTTCTTCTTCCTCTTGAAAAGAGAAACCTTCTCATGTGTTGAGAATCATTCTCTTTAGATAGAAAAGCAAACCCTAATCACTCTCTACTCATTCTAGGATGAAGGTTTAGCAAGCCGGAAACCCTAGTTCACTCAAAGATCGAGGAAGAGCCCAAAGTCGAACCTTCGAGGTGGATCCATCTTCGACGGGAGAAGGCGACGAAAAGAGAACCATCAACCTCTACAAGGTTTGAAGAAGAAGGAGTTCAAGTTTAGGTATAACCATCTTCCATAGTAGCTAACTCTCTTTAGCTTGTTAACTAGTTTTAGTTTAGACAACGATCCCGACAAAGTTTAGTCCATGTTGCCTCTTGCGATAAAAATTCGTTTTTTATACCGTTTCCGCCTCCCCGTAAGTACCGGGGGTCGCAATATGGACTTACAGTTACAATGTTTCAGTTTCACTGTGTACTGTTAAAAGAAAACTGATTTCCCGATTAGACACTTATTCCAGGGTATGTATTTACCAGGTATGATTCTCACATCTGTATGGTTTTACAGATGATGAGTGGGAGTAAGTTATTGGGAATTGGGTGATCATCCTCATTATATCGGGATTCGTTGTAATCGGTGATATTTGAGGAAGTCACCTGGGTTGTTTGCCGGTCGGCAAATATTTGGTTATGAATATCCGCTGTTGTGCACCAATTTCAAATTGATATATTTGTACGTCTATTTTCATAGAGTGAGATATACCTTTTGATATTATGTCGATGACATTTACCTATATCAGTGGATGGTTAGGTAAGGAGCATTAAACAGCGGTGTAATTCTTCTTAACCATAAGTACAGTTTTCAACCTACGACACACAGTGAAAGAGTTGTTAGACTCAGAGGACTTATACAGAGTATTGTATGTTGTCCAGTGTCCATTAAGACAGAGGGGTTGGTCCTCATACTATATTCTGTTTACTTTTAACTTCTCTAGTTCTTAGACATGTGCTTCGTGGAAACACAGGGTCTAAGTTTTTGAGGAGTTATAGGTATTTGAATAGAGTAGAGAACCAGGTATGGCAAGTATCGGGATTCTTCAAAGTGATCGAAGATGTAGATACTTGTGTATGGTATTCAGTTGATAGTAATGATAATGAGAACTTGCTTCTCTTTCAGGTTACTCATAATTGGAAGCATTCCTAAGTTGAGTAACGCTGATCGGCCTCCTTCCATTTAGTTGACATGCACTGGAGACAGCTGCATGATTTGAATCTGGTTCAATTAAATCAGTGCCTCTGGTTCTATATTGGATATAGAACAGTTCATATCTTAACATTGTTAAGGTACGGGGAGTTGTCCGGCTTATGCTTAAAACCAGACTCCGGATAACTCAAGGCACGTTTCTGTAATGGCTGTTTGTGGGTTGACCCAGGCTATGACGAGGGTTGATTTTCTACCATCTGGCAGATCAATAGAAATATTGTTCTAGACTCGCCACAGTTTTATTAAAAATGGATTTTTTCAAAAACAGAAGTGGGAGTATGGTAGAACTGGAAGTGATTCCAGAACCGCAAACGATTACTGAAGATTTGATAAGGAACCTAAAGATTCAATCTGTTTTGACATTCCATTGGCCACTCCGCAGATAAGGTGGGTAACTTCAGGCACCCGAGAGGTACTCCGGTAGCCTCAAGGACGGTGACAGGGAAGTTCTTGTTTACCCACACTTGCCATTGTTGTTGTTCCAGGCTGCGAGACCCGGCAGGAGGATGAGTATAGCGTCGTTCTAAACTAGCTTTAGAAGTGCACGTCTATATGACTCTGGCAGAGGGTTGTCGTAGTCAGTGGGAGCAGCGGAAGCATTGGTGGACTTTGTGCTTATGTCTATTTATAGACTAAAGCATATATAGCGGAGTAAGATCATCTGTTTCTGATGTGACAGTCATGGGTTTGACGTCATCAGAATAGGGGATGGATCTGTTGAGAAGGTAGTAGGAAGTGATATTCCTATACTACGATCGGTTATACTTTGGTCGTCACACAGTGTTTTCTCCACAAGGGACTTGGACATTATATCAGACATACTGGTTACTAGATCTATGGTTTTAGATCTAGATTTGGGTGGTTTCCCAATCTGGGTATCTTGACAGCATTCTATGAGTATTTAGAATGGACGACTCCTGACACGGTAGTACACCTGCAGTTGATGGATTCACCCTCTCTAAAGGTGTCTTATAGACTAAAGGGGAGAGGGATACTCATGATTGGCAGATCACTTGCTTAGGCAATTGAGTCAATCATGAGATGTCAAGTACCACACCAGATGTTGTTCTTGCACTAGATGCAATAAGTTGATATTGATCCAATCCTGGAGGAACAGTCAGAAGCAGTTTTAGAACATAAGTGATTGTTCTAGGGATATGATAACGGCTGCCTCTTTTAGGAGACGGTTATCACTCCAGGCTTCCAAGGTGACATGGACGACAAGCAGGTTGTCAGAGTTATAGTTCTCCTTCTGACGAGGGACAGTATTTTGGACAGGTGGTCCAAGGCAATACTGAGGGAGGCATGGCGCAGGATACGGATTAAGTTCAGTTGATGATACAGTCTAAGAAGTTTGGATTTGGAGTTCATTTATGAGCTAGGTCCCATCAGACATCCAGACATTCTAAGACATGTATTGCTCATTTCGGGAGATGGCTTTCTCCGCGAACTTGAGATATAGAGAGACATAGAAAGAAACATCACAGCGGATCCACTCACTGAGGCTGTTCCTCGAACGCAATAGTTTCGCAAACAAGCTTTGTGAGACTGACTAGTAGAGGAGTTGGGTGTTCGGTATCACACGGGCTGTGAGTATGCGACATCGCAATAATTAGCCTTGAGTGCAAGTGGGAGATTGTTGGAGATAGTGCCCTCAGAGTCAATTATTGGATCACAGGCACGTGATTGCAATGATTGAGGGAGGACCTATCCCAGGAGGACAGTCTTACTCGAGATGATAGTATGCTATCTGGTTTATCTTTATCATCGTGTACTGCTTTAGGTGACCTGACACGTCGCTATTACACGTTGATAGAGCCCCTAGGATTCTTGCTTGACGACCAGCAGTATGATGGCGATCATATACGTGGGAGCTGAGGTCTATAAGCACATCCTTAAATGGTCCCTAGTCGTAGGAGTTTCGAGACAGGGTATCGATACTCCATTAGTAGACTAGTGTATACAGTCGAGACCCCGACGAGGGGCGGTGGCCGGTCTCACAAGCCACTGGTGTCAGTTGGTTCACCTAAGATGTATACAGGTGCTCATTGGGTTATGAGTACACCGGACAGGACTCGCCGGGAACCTGCTAGTTGGTCTTATACCAGACGTCAGATAGCAGTTCCCAGGTGACATGTGTACAGGTTAGTTCATCGACCTGAGATCGTCATTTGTCTCGTGTGAGTTCCCACTGTGCTTTGATTACTACCCTACCACGGCTCAAAGGAGTCGTGCAAACAGGTTTTAGTTGGGTACAGTCCCGAGCCACATGGAGGCAGTGAGCGGATCTTCAGGGGTTCGTCTCTCCCGGTATTGGGAGTGAGGTCGCGCTGTGTCTAGGAGAGCCATTACGCAAAGCCCTCGGCCGAGGCAGGAGATTTACCGGTAGGTATTCCAGTAGTATCTCAGGGCATTCTGGGCTACACTCCGACACGACTTGTACCGCTTTTGGGGGTCTGACTTTCACCAACCCCCTAGGCCCGCCATGCGATACTCATAGACGAACGGACCGGACTGTACGGATATTGTCACTGACAGGCTCAGTTGGGTGTCGGGGTGAGCTTCCTCATCGACGTCCCTTTTGGTCAATAGCTGGTGGCCCGTCACGTATTGGCTTATACCTCTGACGTGCCAGTGGTTAAATCCACAGCCATAGTATTGACGAGTCTTTAGAGTCCACCACACTTTCAGTTACTCAGCTTTCGGGCGAAACGCTGTAGAGGCCGTATGGAGATATGGCAGGGTCCGATCAGATACGTGCGGTATTGCACGGATCAGGATCGGACAGTTTTGTACTAGTGGCCGTATAGTTATATGGCAGGGTTCGATCAGATACGTGCGGTGTTGCACGGATCAGGATCGAACGGATTTTACTAGCCGGCTTTGGTTTAAGCCGGTACTAGTTTAGTACAGTGTAGATTTTGTCTCATTGCATTTGTATCCGGTCGGAATACAGATGCAGGTGTGTATGCACAGTGTCGGGGTTTTCCTGTAATTTATTACGGGACCAGTTTTCTGGAGTTACCAGTTTGCATTCCGTTCCGGCCGGTTTTCCTTTGTTCTTTCCCGGCCGGACTTTTTCGATGGAGGGGGTTATTTGCAGTTTTGCAAATAACACTTTGTGGAGGGGTTTTCTTGCATATATATTGATTATGACACCTTTCATTTCTTGCACCTTGACTTGTGATAAAGTGAGGGTATGGGTTTGATTTGATAAGGGTATGGTTGTTTGTTTTCTTGTCTCTTGATGTGGTCACCACTTCCTTCATCCTACACTCACCTCCCTTCTAGCTTCATATTGTTTTTCCTCCACCCTTTATTCTCACTTGATGAATAAGTCTTTCATGGTTATGAGAAAGAAAAGAAAAAGAAAGAGAGGAAAAAAAAAGAAAGAGAGGAAGAAAAAGAAAGAGAGAGTTCATCTTTGTTATGGGAGGAATTCTTCATCTCCTTCTTCTTCTTGTTTCGGAAAAATGAAAGCACCATTTTTCCTAACCCCAATCCTCCATCATGGCAACTACAAACCCCAAATGAGACTAGCATCATCTACACTACATTCTACAGCACTTCTTGAGCATGTCGAGTTGCCGGCTTCATGCTCGAGTTGCCTCGGTATTGAGGCGGGAGCCTGTTCATATCAGATTTTTGCATTTTCATACCGCCCAATTTTTATCATATTGTATATCCGTAGATACTCTTGAGCCGTGTTTGCTAGTCAATTGCAGGATACAGGTTCTCGGTTCCGAAATAATGAAATTCATGGAAAACACGAAAAAACCCGGGTTCTTGCCGACCACAGATAAAACACGGTCTCCGTCCCTCATCCGTTTGTTACCAGATACCTGTAGGAAGACAAAATGTCAAATCGATGTCGTTTTCAGGCACAAGGCTCAATGGTAGCACAAGATCCAAGAGATCTACGCGGCGCTCGAGACAATCATGACAAAATCTTAACAAAAAGTCCACCTTTCCCTCAACAGAAATTCTGGAAAATTCGGGAAGCAATTATGAGAAAATACATATACCAGAGTGAAGCTCCCATCAGATCAGGGTCCCACCAAAAAGACCCAGACCCAAGTCATCAAAACGGCCGCGGAAGCGCGGCCAAAGGGGGGTCTTGGCCGCGCTTCCGCGGCCATCTTGGCGCCAACTGTGCAGTATTTTTGGGGGCACTTTTGTCTTTTCATTTTATCCCGTATGGTTGCCCTAAACTCTCATTTTCCAGCCTATAAATACCCCAGAATTCTGTGAAGGAAAGGGTCCATTCTTGTATTTTCTTTTTCTAGGATTTAGTTCACTTGTTCTTCTTCTTCTCATCTCTTCTCCATTAACCTTGTAGTGAGCTTTGTGAGGGAGGAATGATAAATAAAGAAGATCAATTTGTTACCATGCTTGTCTTACTTTTATTATAATTGTTGTAACTTTAAATTCGTTAAGTAGTTGTTGTTATTTCCTTGTTATTTCTTTCTTCTCTTTTTTCTTTATCCTTACATACGACAATGATACTTACGCTCGATCCTCGCCAAGGTGAGGTCGCAAACAGTTAGTCGTATTCTTCTAATCTCCTTCTTTCTATCTTCCTCTTTTGTGTTGTTTTATTTTTCCGTATTATGATGTGTGAGTAGTTCATTCTTGTTAGGGTAGGATAAGGGAAGTTTGAGAGAAGGAAATCTCTCTCACTCTTTCCTTGCCCAACAGCTTAAATCGACTCCCGTTAACCCAACCACAATCCGCTCCTTACGGCACCCTATCCTACATGATAGCGGTGATTCCGTAGTGAGACCGGTTGTGGTTGGATTAACCGGAGGTTATGGCTAAGAGCCAAGAACGGATGGACAAGCACCAAAAGGAAGACTTATGCGTTGGAAAGCCTAGCTTATACTCGCAAAGTCCTTCCTAGTCGTGCTAATCCCCGTTGTTGCCGATTACCGTAACACGACTTTAAGAGGGGCAAAGAAAGATGTGGAGAATCCTAACTCAAACTAACCTAATCCTAACCCTAACATGCTCTCTTTAAATATCAACTCAACACTTAGATAACTACAAACAAAATCTGAACAACCGGACTTAACTCGTCGAAAAACACATAGAAAAAGATTCCCATCTCCCTGCGGACGACCCGTACTCAACCGGCTAGCTACGTGCGAAACCGTCTTGATTGCGGTATTTAGAACTAAACTTGACACGCACATATCCTATCAATCAAATGGCGCCGTTGCCGGGGAGACGGTAGTTTGTTTCTTTGTGAAATTTCGGGTTAATTTGTAAGTATAACTCTAACCGAAAAAAAAAAAAAACAAAAAATTATATACTTTGTAAAAGAAACCATCTTGTTATTCTTGATTAGTTTTTGTGCAAGTGTGCAGGAAATACGAAGCTTAAAGATCGACGCCAAGGACATTGGAAATACGGAGTTCAAGTACAGTGCCAAAGACGTGGGAAGATAGACCCACATTTTCGCGGCTACACCGCGACGGACGAAAACGAAGCACCCAGTCTACTGTACAAATCTGGAGCTGTTCCAGTGAGCAAATCCAAATTCAGGACATCCAGACAACCATAAAAGACACACACCAGCATCTACACAAAATTTCAAACCCCAAGCATACCATCTTGCCGCGGAACCGCGGCCTTAGCACCTGTTTGGCCGCGGAACCGCGGCCAATTGGTGGCTTCAGGGGTGCATTTTTTTTCTGGTAAGTCTCTCTCCTCTCTCCACTCCTCTGGACTCCACTGAATTGTGTTTTCTGCAGCCTTCTTTGCGCAAATTCTTCTCCCCCTTCCAATAAACTGTTCTTGTGCAGGATTCTTTGCGCCGCAAATAAAAATTGTTTGCTGTTGATATTGTTACTGTTTTGCATTCTTTAATACGGACTTAAGGGGCTTGAAACCAATCCAGATTGGGTGGGGATTTCATCACCCTTCCCAGGACCCCGGAAATCACTAAAGCATATGCATTGTCCATTGTAATTAAAAAATACTAGACTTCAGCCCTAAGGACTTCGCGCTCATTAGGAGAAGATAAACCTTGTTTAGAACCTTGCTTAACCGTATATTGTTTACGGGGTGTCTAGGAAAGTGTTAAAGGCGCAACCGCCGAAAGAGAAAGGGTTATTTAATTAAGGAACTTCGCGAAAGCGTTGGACAACCTCCCCTTATCTCTGCACTTACCTGGCCTCGTGATCAGTGTATTTTTAAGCTTGTTTCTCGACACTGTTTAACTTCGACAATCAAGTTCAGGAGCAGGTCTAGTAGACCTAGGTTACCCTAGATCTAGGTGAGATTGTGCATATCTTGTTTGTGATTGCTTAAGCCGTATTCCCGTACATACTTCTGTAAATCTTTTTCTAAAAAAAAAAAAAAAAAAAAAAAAAAAAAAGAAAAAATTAAAAACTTTTATAAAAACTTGCCCTTTTGTCGCCAAATCCATTTTCACCCAACACCCATCGCCTTTCTTCATTGACGTTTTCTTACCCTCACCTTCTTCGCTTTGACTATACTAAACTCGTTTAGTGTATGTCCGCTTGGACTCGGGACACTAGCGCCCGTCTAGTCCGCGTTACGTTAGTCGCGACCGACTACGCGATCGACTCCGAAGTCGATACTCCGTCCACTCCTCTTTCTCCCCTTCCTTTGCCGGCCAACTCCGACGTTGACCGGAATTCTGTTCATACATCTTCACCTTCACCTTCACCTTCACCAACCTCTTCTTCCGCGATGTCGGGATTTATTCCAAACATCTCGTTGACCACCCCTGGATTGGCTCCGCCTCCTATGGAGACCAATCTCCCACCACCTCCGCCTGTTGTAGCGCCGCAGCGAATTGCGCTCCAGGATCGTTTCTACCCAACCCGTTCTGCACTTCCAACCTGCCTTTCTCTTCCTCCGGCCAATGGGGACAACTTTGAAATTAAGCCCCATTTCATCAACATGCTTCCACGTTTTCATGGGCTTGAATCTGAAGATGCCTATATCTTCATAAACAAATTTCAAAATGTCTGTGCCATGATGAAAACGACCCAGCTGTCGGACGATGCTATACGTCTACGGGTCATTCCGTTCACTTTATGCGATCTCGCAGAAAAATGGCTGTATAGCACCGCTTCCCACTCAATCACCAGCTGGGATGAGTTTGTTAAAGCGTTTCTGAAAAAATTCTACCCAAATCATAAGACCGCAAGAATTCGAAATGAGATCAACCAATTCTCCCAGCTTCCTTCTGAACCCTTCTGGAAGTGCTTTGACCGATACAAAGACCTTCTTGTTCAGTGTCCTCACCACGGTATAGAGAAATGGCAACTCTGCCAAACCTTATACGAGGGACTGAACCCAGCAACGAAGCAGTTGCTGGAAACCATCTGTCAGGGCCACTTCCTATCCAAATCTGACGAGGAAGCGTGGCAGTTCTTTGACGATCTTGCGGAGCAAACGCTACAGTGGGAGAGCACCAGACCGACTCCTTCTTCTTCTTCTCCCTCCACTTCTACCGGTCAGTCTAGGGTAGGAATTCACCAGCTTGATGTCTCTATTGCGATGAGAGCTGAAATGGCTGCTATCACAAAAAAGCTTGAAGCAATAGAGAGCAAATTTTCTTCTCCTACTCCTGCCCCTGTTCTCCCCCTTCGTACCATCTGCGCTTGTTGTTCCGATCCGTCCCACTTGACTGAAGAGTGTCCTTACAATCCACCCTCGCAAGGACAGGATCAGGTTAATGCATTCCAGCAAAGACCGAGGAATGATCCATACTCTTCCACCTTCAATCCCGGTTGGAGGAACCACCCCAATTTCGCCTGGAATCAGAATCAGAATCAATTCCAGGGCAACAATTTCCAAAGGGCCCCTCCACCGCAACAACAAGCGCAACAACAAACTCAGTATCAGCAGCCCTTCCAACCCCAGCCTTACCAAAACCAGACGAACAACTTTGCACCGAACAATTCCTTTCCACCAAACAACTTTGTTCCGTCAAACAATGATAAGGTTTCCTCGCTCGAGCGAAGTCTGGATGCGTTTGTTAAACAATCAACTCAATCCACCGCCAACATCCAGTCTTCGATCCAATCTTTAGTGCAACACACCGCCGCACACGGGCAGAGCATCAAGACCATCGAAGCCCAGATTGCACAGCTGAACGCAGCCTTGAGCGAGCGAGAGAAGGGGAAGCTCCCGTCCCAGCCACTTCCAAATCCCGGCCACCCACATAACGCGCATGTTGCTCTTGAACAACAAAACCATAATGTGAGTGCCGTGACCACACTGAGATCAGGGAGGGTGCTGCAAAACAACAGTGGCAAGCAAATCAACGATGACACCCCGGCCGCTTCTTCTTCTTCTTCTTCTTCTCCTGCTTCTTCTTCTTCGTCTTCCGAGCCTATACTCCGTTCTTCACAAGGCTCTCCTTCCTCTTCTTCTCTAAACGGACCCGCTTCTCACTCCACGAAAACACCTATTCTGGGATCCGTTCCAACTCCAAAATCTCCTCCTCCAGCATTAGACTCAACCAATTTTCAAAATGTTCCATTTCCAAACCGGTTGAGGTCTAACAAACAAAATCCACAAATGGAGAAGATTTTGGAGTTATTCAAGCAAGTTAACATTAACATTCCTCTTTTAGATGCTGTCCAACAAGTCCCTTCTTACGCGAAAATCTTAAAGGACTTGTGCACGAAAAAGAGGAAGTCTCAGGTACCCAAGAAAGTTTTCTTGGCTAGTGCTGTGAGTGATGCCCTTACCCAATCTTTACCACAAAAACGGAAGGACCCTGGCTGTCCTACGATTTCAATTACTATTGGGGATAAGAACATCAACCGCGCACTATTAGATCTTGGTGCCAGTGTTAACTTGCTTCCGTATTCAGTATACGAGCAATTAGGCGTCGGAGAGCTGAAACCTACACACTGCACTCTCCAGATGGCCGACCGATCGATCACCCATCCTAGGGGTGAGCTAGAGGATGTGTTAATCAAAGTCGGGGACTTCATATTCCCCGTCGACTTCATTGTCTTAGATACACAGCCTGTAGCTAACCCCCGGAATCAAATTCCGGTGATACTCGGTCGCCCATTTCTCGCAACCTCAAATGCTGTGATCAATTGTCGCAATGGTTCAATGAACCTCTCTTTTGGAAATATGACAATTGAACTCAACATTTTTAGGTTGGGGAATCAGCCCGCCGAACCTAATGCTCATATACTGGATGTTTGCTCGATCCAGGAGATCACACCAGAAGAGTGTGAATTCGAGGAGTTTCTGTTTGAACACGATGATCTTGACGCCACTAGTGCGTTTCTCTTCGAACCTGCTGCTGCTTCTGCGTCCGACAACGAATACGAGTGTTTCACGTTCTTGCACGATCTTAGCCGCACACAACCCGAGTTTGAATCTTTTGACTTTCCGGATGAGTTACCTGAACCATCCAACTCGGTTGCCTACACTCGCTTTGAACCTTTGCTGGAGTCCTTTGAGTTCGAGACCTTTGCACCGATCTTGCCTTCCATCATTTCACCTCCAACGCTCGAACTCAAGCCGTTGCCGTCTCACCTTAAGTATGCTCACTTAGGTGAGAACGAGACCCTCCCTGTCATCATTTCGGCTTCTCTAGCTCCAGAGCAAGAGAAAGCCCTTCTCGCGGTCTTGCACAGCAACAGGCAAGCTTTTGGCTGGTCCATGGCGGACATCAAGGGGATTAGTCCCCTGATCGTTGAGCATCACATTCATCTGATGGAAGATGCCAAACCAGCCCGGGATCCACAAAGACGTCTTAATCCAGTCATGAAGGAGGCTGTGAAGAAGGAGATCGTCAAATGTCTAGATAGTGGTATCATTTACCCTATCTCTGATAGCCAGTGGGTTAGCCCCATTCACGTTGTCCCCAAGAAGTCGGGCATCACGGTCATAACCAACGAGGCGAATGAGTTAATCCCTACTCGCACCCAAACCGGGTGGCGAGTTTGCATTGATTACAGAAAACTCAACGCTGCAACGCGGAAAGACCACTTTCCGCTACCTTTTATTGACCAGATGCTCGAACGATTGGCCGGACATGAGTACTACTGCTTTCTTGATGGCTACTCTGGCTATAATCAAATTCCCATCGCCGAAAAAGACCAGGACAAGACCACTTTCACTTGTCCTTTCGGCACGTTTGCATATCGACGCATGCCCTTTGGGTTATGCAATGCGCCCGCTACCTTCCAGCGGTGTATGATGGGAATTTTCTCAGACATGGTGGAGAAATTTCTGGAGATCTTCATGGACGACTTCTCCATCTTTGGCGATTCTTTTGACGAGTGTCTGCTGCATCTTGACGCTGTCCTTACCCGATGTAAGGACAAGAATCTCACTTTGAACTGGGAGAAATGCCACTTCATGGTGCGCGAAGGTATTGTCCTCGGACATATCATCTCGCAAAATGGCATAGAGGTCGACAAAGCAAAGATTGAGGTCATTTCCAATCTGCCTCCTCCCCGTTGCGTCAGAGATATCCGAGCCTTCCTTGGCCATGCCGGTTTTTATAGACGGTTTATCAAGGACTTTAGCAAGATTGCTAGGCCCTTGACTCTTTTGCTGGCCAAGGACACGCCTTTCACCTTCGACTCGAGCTGTGTGACTGCATTCGAGTCACTGAAACTCTCACTCACTTCTGCTCCCGTTCTTTCTTCCCCTGACTGGACACACCCATTCGAGATTATGTGCGATGCATCCGACTTTGCCATCGGTGCTGTCCTTGGACAGCACATCAACAAGATGCCGCACGTAATCTATTACGCGAGCCGAACCCTGAACGACGCCCAACTCAACTATACAACAACTGAGAAGGAATTTTTAGCTGTTGTATTTGCTTTAGAAAAGTTCAGGCCCTACCTCATCGGCTCTCCAGTCATTGTCTACACTGACCATTCAGCTCTGCGCCATCTTTTTGCGAAGAAAGATGCCAAATCTCGGTTAATCCGTTGGATCCTCTTGCTTCAAGAGTTTGACCTTGTCATTAAGGACAAACGAGGATGTGAAAACGTGGTTGCCGATCATCTCTCGCGACTTCCTTCTTCGCCTTCGCTTCCAATTCCGATCAATGACGTTTTCCCGGATGAACAACTCTTGACAGTATCATGCGAACCCTGGTTCGCAGATATTGTGAACTATTTGGCCACGGGATTACTACCGACCGAATGGTCGAGTCAGGACAGACTTCGCTTCTTATCCCAAGTAAAACACTTTTACTGGGACGAACCCTACTTGTTCAAGTACTGTCCCGACCAGATTATTCGTCGGTGTGTCCCAGATGAGGAATTCAAGAGTGTGCTGTCATTTTGCCACGACCAAGCATGTGGCGGGCATTTTGGGCCCAGAAAGACAGCTGAGAAGATCTTGCAATGTGGTTTCTACTGGCCACAACTTTTCAAAGACGCTCATGATTATTGCAAGACTTGCTCCCGGTGCCAACACATGGGCCGGATATCCCGGAGGAACGAGATGCCGCTCCAACCGATCTTGGTTGTGGAGATTTTCGATGTTTGGGGGATAGACTTCATGGGGCCGTTTCCCAACTCTTTTGGGAACTTGTACATCCTTCTAGCTGTTGATTACGTCTCTAAATGGGTCGAGGCTGTGCCCAGCCGAACTAACGACAACAAGGTTGTCGTTAGGTTCCTTAAAGAAAACATTTTCTCACGGTTTGGGCACCCCCGAGCGATCATTAGCGACAATGGAAGTCATTTCTGCAATAGGACTTTCGAGGCCTTGATGCGGAAATACTCCATTAATCATAAGCTTTCTACGCCCTACCACCCCCAAACCTGCGGGCAGGCCGAAGTTTCAAATCGGCAAATCAAGCAGATACTGGAGAAGACGGTTTCCAAGAACCGTAAGGATTGGTCTTTGAAACTCACTGATGCCCTTTGGGCATTTAGAACCGCTTATAAGACCGACCTTGGCATGTCTCCCTATCGGCTTGTGTACGGAAAAGCCTGCCACCTTCCTGTCGAAATCGAGCATCGCGCATTTTGGGCAATAAAGGAGCTGAATCTGTCTCTGGAGGACGCGGGCAGCCATCGGAAGCTGCAGCTGAACGAACTGAACGAGCTTAGGGATGAGGCTTACGACAACGCGGTTGTCGTTAAGAATCGAACGAAGGTGTTTCATGATAAACACCTTGTGCGCAAAACCTTCGTACCTGGTCAGCAGGTACTTCTTTACGACACCCGACTTCACTTCCATCCTGGAAAGCTCCGATCTCGCTGGAAAGGGCCGTATTTTGTGCGGGCTGTGTATCCGCAGGGCGCTGTGGATTTGGAAAATCCAAAGGACGGTTCACTCTTCAAAGTGAACGGACACCGATGCAAACCGTACCTTAGCGCCGAACCAACAGAGGAGCTCCTGTTCTTACAGGAGCCGGTTTACCTTGCTTGATCTTCCTCTGCCTACCTCCAAACTTCGGTTATCCAGCCAAGAACAGTGGACACTGTTCCAAATAAGTTTGGGGGTATGTACAAACCATTTTGTTTATATTTGTGTATATTCTTTTTCTTTTCTTTCAAAACAAAAACAAATAAAAATTGTGTATCGCTAACCAACAATTTTGAACCTTCAAACTACTCTCTTCATGCAATGACAGTGAGGACACTGTCCAGTTTAAGTTTGGGGGTACGCTCGGTACGCATTTCTTACCTTCGCATTCATATGTATATTTTGCATCTGCATATTAAAATCCATAAAATCCATAAAAATTTGAAAATTTTCCAAAAATATAAAAACTTTTTTGTCAAGTTAGCTTGTGGAAGAACTCTGATTCAACATTCGACGGTTTTTGTTTGATAAAATAGGAATAACTAGATCTTATGTTTGGATTTTGAAAACCTGAAAGATAACTCTCCTTTGAAGTTAACTATAGCTGATATACGTCTTTACATCACACTACACGTGTCGGGAGTTTTGGGAATTAGATGACAAGTCTTTCAGGTTCAAACTTTTAAACAGATAAATGATTTTCTGAGAATCAAATAGGTTTGTTCTGAAATAAGTAATGACAAGAATAGTTTATGAAGTAAGCGAATATGAAGGAATGTTATTGATGCCATAATAGGAGCTAAGTCTGAAAAATAACCCATCTAAAACTTGATTGGAATGATTACACACCAAACCCACTAGACACGTCTTTTATCCAAAAAAATATTTGAACTGCCGGTTATATCTCCGTTCGTATTAAATCATCTGATTTTCACGCCAAACTGTCTTTTGTTTTTGGACCTAGGTAACTTGAGTAATTAAGTCCGCTGGGGTGTTTCTACACCTAATGCCCTAAAACCAACTGGTTTGGGTGCATTGGCTCAAAGCTCGCTAAGAAGCCTAGAAAGTCCAGTTTAAAACAAAATCAAGCAAGTGTTCTCTCCGAGTTAAAATTCCTAACGGTTCTTTGTGTGAGAATAATCTTGATAAAAGACAGGCTTTTAAAAATTTTTTTAAACGGAGATATGAAGGTTTTACTCTTTGATAAAGACTATTGCACGTTCACAGTGGTGTGTATGAAATGAAAACAAGAAAAAGGTGGAGTGAAAAATACGACTTAGTTTCCTGTTAAGGAAGATAGAAATTCTAAAGTTGAAACCTTACTGCAAAACGAAACTTGAAAAATGCTTAACTCATTATAAAACTTATGTGATCCTTTTAAAATTGTTATCTGGGCTTTATTGTGCGACATGATGACTCTAATCGATCCTTCTGGAACTTAACGACACTATCCGCACTGCACGTAAAGACATATAAAATCTGTAGTTAAATAAGATGTGAGGTGTGAAAAATAAAGGTTCGATAGTCTAGACTAAGGATTATAGAATTGTTATTTTCTAAAACAAAACTTTAGGGTTTGAAACTTAGTCATTTTTTACAAACCAACTTGACCGGATTTTGTGGGTAGTATCCGCTGAAAACCCTCAGGAGACAACACTCCTCCTACTAGGGACACCTAGAGGTTTAACGGCTTGTTGCACATGCTCAGTGCAATCGCGTTCCCTGCGAAAGTGAGGTTAGGAAATTTTTTGTGAATAAATGGACTTTGCTCGGGACGAGCAAATGATAAGTTTGGGGGTATTTGTTCATATCAGATTTTTGCATTTTCATACCGCCCAATTTTTATCATATTGTATATCCGTAGATACTCTTGAGCCGTGTTTGCTAGTCAATTGCAGGATACAGGTTCTCGGTTCCGAAATAATGAAATTCATGGAAAACACGAAAAAACCCGGGTTCTTGCCGACCACAGATAAAACACGGTCTCCGTCCCTCATCCGTTTGTTACCAGATACCTGTAGGAAGACAAAATGTCAAATCGATGTCGTTTTCAGGCACAAGGCTCAATGGTAGCACAAGATCCAAGAGATCTACGCGGCGCTCGAGACAATCATGACAAAATCTTAACAAAAAGTCCACCTTTCCCTCAACAGAAATTCTGGAAAATTCGGGAAGCAATTATGAGAAAATACATATACCAGAGTGAAGCTCCCATCAGATCAGGGTCCCACCAAAAAGACCCAGACCCAAGTCATCAAAACGGCCGCGGAAGCGCGGCCAAAGGGGGGTCTTGGCCGCGCTTCCGCGGCCATCTTGGCGCCAACTGTGCAGTATTTTTGGGGGCACTTTTGTCTTTTCATTTTATCCCGTATGGTTGCCCTAAACTCTCATTTTCCAGCCTATAAATACCCCAGAATTCTGTGAAGGAAAGGGTCCATTCTTGTATTTTCTTTTTCTAGGATTTAGTTCACTTGTTCTTCTTCTTCTCATCTCTTCTCCATTAACCTTGTAGTGAGCTTTGTGAGGGAGGAATGATAAATAAAGAAGATCAATTTGTTACCATGCTTGTCTTACTTTTATTATAATTGTTGTAACTTTAAATTCGTTAAGTAGTTGTTGTTATTTCCTTGTTATTTCTTTCTTCTCTTTTTTCTTTATCCTTACATACGACAATGATACTTACGCTCGATCCTCGCCAAGGTGAGGTCGCAAACAGTTAGTCGTATTCTTCTAATCTCCTTCTTTCTATCTTCCTCTTTTGTGTTGTTTTATTTTTCCGTATTATGATGTGTGAGTAGTTCATTCTTGTTAGGGTAGGATAAGGGAAGTTTGAGAGAAGGAAATCTCTCTCACTCTTTCCTTGCCCAACAGCTTAAATCGACTCCCGTTAACCCAACCACAATCCGCTCCTTACGGCACCCTATCCTACATGATAGCGGTGATTCCGTAGTGAGACCGGTTGTGGTTGGATTAACCGGAGGTTATGGCTAAGAGCCAAGAACGGATGGACAAGCACCAAAAGGAAGACTTATGCGTTGGAAAGCCTAGCTTATACTCGCAAAGTCCTTCCTAGTCGTGCTAATCCCCGTTGTTGCCGATTACCGTAACATGACTTTAAGAGGGGCAAAGAAAGATGTGGAGAATCCTAACTCAAACTAACCTAATCCTAACCCTAACATGCTCTCTTTAAATATCAACTCAACACTTAGATAACTACAAACAAAATCTGAACAACCGGACTTAACTCGTCGAAAAACACATAGAAAAAGATTCCCATCTCCCTGCGGACGACCCGTACTCAACCGGCTAGCTACGTGCGAAACCGTCTTGATTGCGGTATTTAGAACTAAACTTGACACGCACATATCCTATCAATCAGAGCCCGTAAAAGACGAAGGCGATGTGGTGCCTTTTCCGGCGAGGAGGCGACGATATGGAGACTACACTTTCCGCGGGAGATCGGGGCGATGATGAGAAGAACGGAGGACTCGGATCTCTTGGTATACTTCTTATCCCATCTCTTGTTTGCTAGTTAGGTTAATGGTAAACGATCCGGGTTTTCTTTGTCCGCGGTAGCGCCGGTTTCCGAGCAAGGAAAAATTTTGATTCCGCATTTTGGCCTCGAGTAAGACGGCCGGGGCGCTGCCGTGGCGCAACAATTACATATCTGGGATCCTGATCTGGTATCACATACCCAGGACGTAGAGGATACAGAGAAACAGTTCTGTGTAACGAACACACCCGAAGATGATGCATCAACATGCACTCTCTTCGTTTGGGCGGCACGGGAATTCTGGTAATCCCCAATTTCCTGCTCTGTCTTATAACAATTATAAGTTGGAGCGGGACCAACGTTCCCCAGCTCAGTATAACAAGCGGGTTCGGTCAATATTTCGTTTTATTATCTTGATTAAGGCGTGATATGGTCGCTACCTGGAGAGAGAGAGAAGAAAACACTCAGCGTGCGCTCTGTCAAAAATAGATTGGTTTTTATTTTATCTAATCAGGATGGCTCCCACTGCTTTTTTATCAAATCTTCCTTCAAACCCTAAAAGGAAAGACTAGCCGGGATTAATTACACACTACAAGTTCGCCAATCTTTCAGCCAGGCCAGTGTCGGTACTTTGAGGGAGGTCCCCCGTGCTTTCGCACGAACCTAATTAATGTAAACCTCATTTTCCCAGAGGCGTAACCTCGTTAACACCTTTCTAGACACCTACTTGATCGGCTAATTGTAATATGTAAAACTCTCCCAGGAGTAACTCTTACTCGCAGCGGGAATCGGGATCCAACTATCTCATAGAAGGTATGCAATCTCATTGCAAATTTCAACACTTGAAATTCCCGATAATATTTTGCCCCTAGCTCGCTATGACCTTGACGGAGGCCAAACAACCCATAGTCCGCTAGTCAAGTTCAACCCGTCATTTCCTGATTGAATTAAACCCACCCGCACGCCCCTTGACGGAGGCCAAACAACGCCGTACGAATACCCTAATCCAATCGCATCATATGCTAGCAGATAAGCACTAGTTAGCTACCGTACACTACGCCTTGACGGAGGCCAAACAACCGCAGCACGAATACTAACTAGTACGTATCTAAAATGACGGAGGGCTACGACAGGTTTTTCTGAAAACCTATTGCGTAATGAACTTGATATCGCTGTAGAATCAAATGATTTTAAAATGGAGTGCTTTTGAGGCTTTTCTAGTTTTGCTAAAGGAGTCACTCCCGGTGAAGGGATCGTCGGTCCTTTCCTCGTCGAATGAGGTGCGGGATATATCATATATATCTCTGTGCAAAGCAAAAACACTTAAAAGCAATCAAAAGACTAACCGAGTGTGTAGCATCTGCCAGTTATTGCTAAAGGAGTCACTCCCGGTGAAGGGATCTCGGTCCTTTCCTCATCGAATAAGGTGCAGGATATATCACATATACCGCTGTGCAAAGCAAGAACTGTAGCTACCTGTTTTATTTTGAAATTCGATTCTACAACATCTTAGGTTTCTTTTATTTCATTAATCACATTAATGAAGTCCCATCAATTATATACCTAAACATCATAGATAAATACGACGTACACTTATGCCATCCGCATTCGCCTCGATGTCCCCTCGTGCACCGTTAGGTTAGGTAACTAACGGCAGAGCGGGGCAGGGCTAGCACGGGTGTAAAACATAAGTAACGTCTATATAATATATCATATATACTATATACTGTATCTATCACAGAACATCTCATGATCACATCACAGATATCGCAGCAGAAGAACCATATTAAATATTGGATATACTAGGACGTCCGTGTTTTCAATACGAGCCAGTATAAAACACGGATTCCACGGTCGTGATGAATAGCCAAACCCACACCCCTAGACCCCTACGAGAGTGGCAAGCAACCCTACCAATTCAAGAGTTAGGAGACCCGGACTCGACTCCTCGAGTTGGTCTCCCACTGGACTCCAGAACCCGGTTACTTGTGCCCTCCTCCTTGGGTCTATCCTAGTGCGGAAAAGTAAATAATATACAAAGGGTGACATCTTCCGCAAGCTGGAAGTGCCCCAATAAAAGAATATTACATACAAGTTTTTACATGAATGAAAATGAAAAACACTCATCTCACATAAAAACCCCCGGCTATTCAAACACGACGATCCAATATAACATATCCAGCAACACATAACATCACATGTCATCAACGTAAGTAAATATGCGCATCCCAATTGTCGTTGACATATAGCAACGAAACCGGCGATATCACATATTACACTTACGGTCACAGAAAAGAAAGTGTAAAACTACAACAGTTGGAATCCGCAACCACCTCAGACATCGCATGCCTGACCAAATGAATTACTTAGACATCGCATGCCTAACAATTATAAACCCCGCATTTTAGTCTCATTATCGAAAACTCTTTTCAATATCAAGTCGGGCAATTCAACAAGATTCCCGACATCCTGATCGAATGCTCGTCGCAAACTTCAGTAGACGGCCGCACCCCCGATACCGGCGACGAAGTGCACCAAGGCGGAACACCGCTGCCGGGAGCACCCGAACGGATGCTTTCGGCGACGGGGTTCTCCTACAGTCACTTGGTCTGGGATATGGAGTGAGGCTGTCTATTAAGTTTGTCCGGCGAATATCCGCGTACGCTACGTGATTGCGACGGACTTTTGATCACATCAAAATTTCGTGGCAACCGATCAAGGGAGACTAAACTACTAGATTTATAATATTCATTCAGTTATCTCATAACTATTGTGAATTCCAATTATTGTATCCCATTCCAGATAAATAGAAAATGTTGAACTTTCCGATCGAACAATCGAACACCCAAGTTTTCCCGAAGCAGATCAACTCATGAAATAAGTCTAGCAACATTCAGTTCGTGCCTCAGTACCAACGGTCCAGCCGTAGAAGGGTCAAGCCAACGCCTCACATGTGGCACGCCGTACTGCCCCAAACCCGAAGGTTCAAAGGGCAGTTCAAGACGGTCACATAATCGAGTTAAGGTTTGTTGTCTTCTAGAGGGACCATCGCGTTACTTGCACTACTTAGAACGTCGTTAAACTTCGGAAAAATCCAACACTTGGAAATTTCCCGACAGGGGAAAAATTGGGTATTTATATCCGGTCGAACTTTTTAACATATTCTAAAATTTATCCGGAAAGCCACACAGACAAAATTTGAAACCCCGATCGAATCTTTGATTCCCAATACAACCCAAAAATGCTCAATTGTTTACTGCATATTAAAAATTCCTAGAAAACTCAGCTTATTAAAATAGGAATTACTATGCAAACAGGAGTCAACGAGTCAACAAAACGGCCGCGGAATCGCCGCTCTACGTGGGCTTAGGCAGCGGTTCCGCGGCGTTATGACGGAGTTAAGTCTCCGTTTTTCACAGTATTTCATAAAAAACCCTGCTTGATTTTCTGGATATTTTTAATCTTGAAAAATCCACAATTTTAAAATCTGGACAGAGAGCATTTTTGAATATGGGTTTCGGGTTCGTTCTGATTTCAAACTCCGTCGGGACTTCGCCTAAGGCTCTACTAGGCTCTGATGCCACTGTAGAGTTCCTAGGCACTCTAGTGAGGTCTCACAAGGCATCAACCATGCCAATTTCAAAAATTATCGGTGCCGAGAGACCCGACTACGGATCGTTTGCTAGAAAACTAGGCGAAAAGATAACTAGTTAACAATTAACTAAGAGATACGGAAATACAACCTTTGTAGATCCGGTGCTCCACCACCATAGCTCCGCAACGAAGTCCCCTACGCTGTCCAAAAGGAATCCGGACTCCAGCGTCGGCTTCGTCGAAGAATAAGCGAGCTAGGTCGTCGATGTCCATGCCGAAGATGATCTACGTCGAGGCATCGCTAAATCAAGCTCCACCTTCACCTTGCCATGAAAACTTATGAAGGAAACACACTCTACTACTTGGCAAGAGGTAGAGGATGAAGAAATAGGAAGTGGGTAGACTTTAGAATTGGATTTCTCACTCTTTTTCATCACTTGCCATTAATGGAGCAAGCTTTCTTCATGTGAAGAAATGAAGAAGAAGAAGAAGCTAATTATGATAAGTTAATTAAAAATTAGAAAAGAAATGAATACTTATCATATTAGAACCATGGTTAGGTGTAGAGAATCAATCATGGTTAAGTGCAATGGTTAGGGTTAAGCTAAAAGACAAAATGGTCATATGGTCAAAACTTCATGAAGCTTCATTAAGCTTCATGAAAGAAAGAAAGAATGATAACCATTTTGTTTTCTATTGTCATTTCATTTTAATCCAAATAAAAAGATAAATGAATGGACAAATAAATAGAAACCTTAACCATATACTTAACTTAGGTTTAATTCTTTACACTAACCAATGTTGCATGCATCATCAAACATGATACAATCAAGTGCACAAAAAATATATCGCATATACAATGCGCACATCCGAGTGAGAAAATCCATCTTAAGTGAACCGATACTAGTTAATGCAAAGTAATATATCAAATATATAATTATGCATTAAATCATTAAATCAACACTTGATTTAATGATCCGGTCATATCGCATATAACCGACAAATATCCAATGTATCGGCTTATCGAATCAATCCTTGATTCGATAACTAGGTTATATCACATACAACCATTCGACACATTCATCGCGAGAATGGAATACGGTATCACATACACGCATTATTCTCGGTCCCGCACATATCTCATATGCGCTCCTATTTCGTTTCGCTTGAGCCAGGAAACCTCTGTGTAGGACTCTAAAGACTCGTCAATACGCCGGCAGCGGATGATGATCATATCAAACATCCACAAGCCGCAAGCGGTCTGCTAAACGTAACGGCCACCCGGGTATTGAGCGATCTGAAGATCGACGAGCAAGCCCGCTCACACTCCAGTGAATCCAACCAGTAACACTACCGTACAGTCCGGTCTGATCGTCTGATATGTCGCATATCTCGCCTAGGGGTGGTAAACGTCAGACCCCAATAGCTTGATAAGTCGTGTCGATATGAGGTCTATAATAATTCGAGAAACTACCGGTAACACTTACCAGTAAATCTCAGCAACACTGGCCAGGGATTTCCTGTTATAGCCAATCGAACACAGCGCAACATCAACCCCCTATACCGGGAGAGACGAATCCCCTCCTATCGCTCATTGCCTCCATGTGACTCGGGACTGTACCTAAAAACCACCGTTTTGCACGCCCTCTTGGACGTGGTAAGATGGAAATCAAAGCACAGTGGGAACCACACAAAACTCTATGACGATCTCGGGTCAACAGACTACTCTATACCAGTGTCACCAGAGAACTGCCATCTGACGTGAGGTATAATACCATCTGGGAGTTCTCGGCGAGTCCGTCCAGTGTACCCAGTCTCTACTGAGCACCCGTATATCATCTCTGATGTCAAACAACAATGGATATGGGATCATCCATCGCCCATCTGTATGGGTCGAGAAGGTATACGCTAGTCTACTCTGGTATATCGATGCCCTGTCTCGATACACCCACGACTAGGGACTTTGAAGGATGTACTTATGGACTACCATGTCCCCACTAGTATGATCCGAATCATAGTCCAGGTAGTCAAGTACAGATCCTAAGGACTTTACCAACATGTAATAGAGAGACAATCAGTGTACACGTTAAGGTAAAGAGCAACCAGATAGCATACTATCATGTCGAGCAAGAAAGTCCTCCCTATATATGTCCCAGCATCCACTACAATATACATCCTATGTACAGTAATGGCCTCTAGGGCATACATATAACTAACAGTTATTACTGAAAGTTTAGTAGAACCAGAAGGTTCGAAAGAACAGGACATTCCTACGCCGCTCCGCAGGAGTAGTAGGCAGTCTCATCCGCCCGAGAGATACTACGGTTTTCTCATAGTCGGGGATAGAGAGGATTGCATCATTGATAATGATGAGCCGACTAGCTTCCAGCAGGCCATTCAGAGCACTGAATCGGTAAAATGGCTTGATGCAATGCGGACCGAGATGGAGTCCATGTACACCAACAAAGTATGGACTTTGGACGTTGCACCAGAAGGGGTAAAACCCGTAGGCTGCAAATGGACCTTCAAAAGGAAAATTGGTGTAGATGGACAAGTTGAAACCTATAAGGCTAGACTTGTTGTAAAGGGTTTTCATCAAAGACCTGGTTTGGACTATGACGAAACCTTTTCTCCAGTGGCTATACTCAAATCCATTCGGATCCTTCTTGCCATTACTGCCTTCCACAATTATGAGATTTGGAAAATGGACGTAAAAACCACTTTTCTAAATGGAAATTTAAAGGAGTGTGTCTATATGGACCAGCCAAAGGGTTTCATTCAGAGTGGGAGCAGCGGGAAGGTGTGCAAGTTGCTTAAGTCCATTTATGGACTGAAGCAGGTATCGCGGAGTTGGAACATCTGTTTTGATGAGACGGTCAAAGAATTTGGCTTTATCAAAAATCCAGATGAACCATGTATTTATAGTAAAATTGTAGCACGAACTGTCGTATTTCTCGTTTTATACGTGGATGACATTCTCTTGATAGGAAATGACATTCCTATGCTACAATCTGTCAAAGGGTTATTGTCACACAGGTTCTCCATGAAAGACCTGGGTGATGCCACTTACATTCTGGGGATCCGGATCTATCGTGATAGGTCCAAGAGGATATTAGGACTTTCACAGTCCAGGTACATCGATACCATACTGAAAAGATTCAGTATGGAAGATTCCAAGCACGGTAATTTACCGGCTTGTCACGGGATCACCCTCTCCAAAGAGATGTCTCCCAAGACTGATTTGGAAAGGGATCGCATGTCTATTATACCCTACGCCTCTACGGTAAGCTCTATAATGTATGCGATGTTGTGTACCAGACCAGATGTAGCTTATGCACTGAGTGTGGTAAGCCGGTATCAGTCAAACCGTGGGGAGAAGCACTGGATAGCGGTAAAGAACATTCTGAAGTACCTGAGAAGGACTGAGGATATGTTTTTTATTTACGGCGGAAAAGACCTCCAGATGGAGGCCTTTGCTGACTCCAGCTTCCAGAGTGACAAGGATGACTCTAAATCCATGTTGGGTTATGTCTTTACCCTCAATGGAGGGGCGGTATGTTGGAAGAGTTCCAAACAGGAAACCGTTGCTGACTAGACGATGGAAGCGGAATATATCGCAGCATCTGATGCCGCAAAAGAAGCCGTCTGGATGAGGAAGTTCTTGACAGAACTTCAGGTGGTTCTATCCATTGTTGATCCAATACCTCCGTATTGTGACAACAACGGGGCTATAGCTTTAGCAAAGGAACCCGGTCCCATCAGAAGTCCAGACACATCTAGAGGCAGTATCACCTGATCAGGGAGATCGTGGATCGCCGGGAGATCGAGGTTCGGAGGGTTGCTACAGAAGATAACACTGCAGATCGATTCACAAAGGCCATTCCCCAGACTCAGTTCGAGCGGCTGATCGAGATTATAGGTCTTCGATACGCCAGTACATGGCCCTAGTGCAAGTGGGAGATTGTTAGTTTATATGCCATAGAGGCTATTACTGTATCATACTAGTTTGTATATTACTTAATGGAAGCTTGGGATATTCACAGTTGTATAGACAATCTTGCTCAAAATGGTAGTAAGCTACTTGGTTTGTTTCTACTTTAATATGTGCATGTGTTTCTTTTAGCATATCGCCTATACATTTTAGTGGAGCCCTTAGGATCTTTGCTTGATTACCAGCGTTGTGATGGCAGTCACACTAGTAGGGGCTGGGTAATCTACAAGCACATCCTTATATAGGTCCCTAGTCATAGGATTATCGAAACGGGGCATCGATACTCCAGAGTAGACTAGCGTATGCGCTTCTCATCCCAGCAGGGGAGATGGTCTGTCCCACAGCCATTAGTATGTCGTACTGGAGATAGTATGCGGGTGCTCGTTAGGTTACGAGTACACTAGACAGGACTCGTAGGGAACTGTTGGTTGGTACTATACCTATCGTCAGATAACAGTTCCCAGGTGACAGGAGTACAGCTTAGTCCGTCGACTTGACACTGCTACTTCGTGTCGAGTGTGTTCCCACTGTACTTTGATTACTACCCTACCACGGCTCAAAGGAGTCGTGCAAACAGGTAGTAGTTGGGTACAGTCCCGAAGCACTTGAAGGCAGTAGCGGTTAGATAGGATTTGACTCTCCCGGTATTGGGGTTTGATATCGCGCTGTGTCTAGGGGAGCCATTACACAAAGTCCCTGGCCAAGGCAAGCGAGAATTACTGGTAGTGTTTCCAGTAGTTTCTCAGGGTGTTCTGGGCTACACTCTGGCACGACTTGTACCGCTATTAAGGGTCTGACGTTTACTGCCCCCTAGGCCTGACATGCGATACTCATAGACGAATAGACTGGACTGTACGGAGATTGTCATATTCAGGCTCAGTAGGAGTTCGAATGGGTTCACCTCATCGGTCTTCTTATCGGCATCTACCTGGGGACCGTTACGTACAACTAGTACCACTTGCGGCCTGTAGTTAAACCCACTGCCAGCGTAGTGTCGAGTCTTTAGAGTCCCACACAGAGGGTTGTTCACCTTTGGGCAAAACAGAGTAGAGGTCGCACGGTTTTGCGACGGGGTACGTTCACATCCGCTCACTCGTGCACGTTTGGTGTCCGGGCAGTTATTACTAGCGGGCTTTGGTTTAAGCCAGATCCTAGTATTTGTTTTGGGATTGGTTTTGTCTATTGTATTCGTGTTCCTCGGAACACGGATGCGTGTGTGTATGCACAGTTGACAGAGGCAAAGGAATCTCATTAGGGTTTTTGACAGTTGACTTTTTCTAAACCCTAATGAGAATGAGAAATATGATTAATAATATTAATTAAGGATAATTGTGCCATGGTTAGGTTGACCATTTGACTTTGGTTGACCATTTGACTTTGGTTAACCGTTTGACTTTTGTTGACCATTTGACCATGATCATTTCTTTTGCAAGATGCTTCTTGATTCTTGCAAATTGCATTAAATGTGAAATGATAATGGTCATTTCAACTAACCATCACAATTTTCTTTAGTTATTATTATTATTATTATTATTATTATTATTATTATTATTATAATTCTCAAATGAGAGTGAGGTTGAGAACTATCCTGTCATTCTCTCTTGCTCTTTCTCTCTCATGAAAAGCTCTCCCTCTTCCTCTCTCAAAGATCTCTTCTTTCATGTGTTGAAAACATGAGCTTTGTGAGATAAAACCATCAAGACAATACTCTACTCATTCTAGGGTTCTTAGTCTAGCAAGTAAAGCACTCTAATTACCTCTTGGTTGAGGTAGGAGCTCAAGATAGAGGCCCTCGGGTGGATCTTTCTTCGGCAAAGAGAAGACGACGACGAGGAGCCGTCTACACCACTCCAAGGAGCTAGCAACAGGAAGACCACAACAAGAAGAAAAGGAGTTCAAGAACTAGGTATAACCATCTAACCTAGTAGCTAGATCTTGTAGTTAGTTTGTTAGTTTTTTATTTAGCAAACATACTCTATTTTTAGTCCATGTTACCTTGTGCTAAAAATCCGTTTTTTACCTATTCCGCCTCCCCGTAAGCACCGGGGTGGGTAACGTGGACTTACACTTAAGCATAGCCACTAGAGAAAAGGTTTCATCATAATCCACACCCGGTCATTGACGAAAACCTTTTGCAACAAGTCTCAACTTTTCCATCTACACCAAGTTTCTTCTTAAAGATCCATTTGCTCCTAATGGGTTTTACCTCTTCAGGAGCAACTTCCAAAGTCCATACTTTGTTGGTGTACATGGATTCCATCGCAGATCGTATTGCATCCAGCCACTACACAGAGTCCCTACATGTGATAGCCTGCTCGAAGCTAGTTGGGTCATCATCTTCCATGATGCAATCATCGCTCCCACCATCAACGAAAAAATCGCAGTATCTCTCAGGTGGATGAGGAACCCTACTAGATCAGCGGAGAGGCTGGGGTTCGTTGGAGACTACTGAATCCTCTGGTTCCAATAAATCATCAGTTGCAGTTTGTGCCGCTGGAGCTTCTTCCAGCTCTACCTCTTTGCCACTAATTTCTTTTACAAGAAATTCATTTTCTAAAAAGGTGGCGTATTGAGAAACAAACACCTTTTTTTCCTCAGCGTGGTAGAAAATATATCCTTGTGAATTCTTTGGATATCCACAAACTTGCAAAGAACTGATCGTGCCTCGAGTTTGTCCGGATTTTGTCTTTTGTCATAGGCTGGACAACCCCATATCTTAACTCGTTTAAGATACGGTCTCTTTCCACTCCATATCTTATATGGTATGGTAGGTATAGATTTAGATGGAACTTGATTCAATAGGTATGATATTGTCTCAAGCGCATAACCCCAAAAGTAAATAGGCAACTCAGCGGTGCTCATCATAGAGCGCACCATATCTAATAGAGTGCGATTCCTCCACTCCGATATACCGTTGTATTGTGGTGTATACAGAGGAGTAAGCTGAGAGAGAATCCCATTCTTTTTTAAATAGTCCAGGAACTCATTGCTCAAGTATTCTCCTCCTCGATCAGATCGATGGATTTTAATACTTTTACCCGTTTGGTTCTCGACTTCATGCTTATATTCTTTGAATTTCTCAAAAGCTTCAGACTTGTGTTTCAACAGGAACACATGTCCGTATCTAGAGAGATCGTCAGTGAATGTAATAAAGTATGAGGAACCATTCCTGGCATGTGTAGACATAGGACCGCATACATCACTATGTATCAGTCCCAAGAGTTCCGTAACTCTTTCTCCGTGTCCGCTAAATGGAGTTTTGGTCATTTTGCCTTTGAGACATGACTGGCAAGTTTCATAAGATGATAATTCGAACGGATTCAAATATCCATCCTTATATAACTTAGCTAGTCGTGTCGCATTGATATGACCTAGTATACAATGCCACAAGAAGGATTCGTTCATTTCTGAACTCTTCCTCTTGTGTATGTTTTGTACATTAAGAACTGTAGTTTGATTTAGAACATATATGCCATTATTTAACGAGCCTGATCCAATCAACTTTTGATTCAGGAAGATGTTCATAACATTATCCTGTACTACAAAATTATATCCCTCTTTACTTAATAAAAAAACTGATATAAGATTGCATATCAGGGTCAGTATGTAATAGCATTCGTTCAGAATCATTGTCATTTGGTAGTACAAGGTGATATTCGCCAACTGCTTTAGCTGCAACATTTGCACCATTCCCTATTCTTACAGAATGATAACCCATTCCCAGTTCTCTACCTTTCCTTAGCACATGTAACATATTACATATGTGGGATCCCGATCCGGTATCTAATACCCAGGACGTAGAGTGTACTGAGAAACAGTTTTCGATACCTAACACACCCGAAGAAGATGCATCAACATATTTATTCTTCGTTTGGGCGGCGTGGGAATCCGGATATGTCCGTATTCCCTGCTCAGTCTTATAACAATTATAAGCAAGAAAAGAACCACCGTTCCCCTGCTCAGCATAACAAGCGGGTTCGGTCAATACATCCATATTATTATCTTGATTAAGGCCTGATATGGTCGCTACCTAGAGAGAGAGAGAAGAAAACACTTAGCGTATGCTCTTGCAAGATTAGATTGGTTATTATCTTATCTAATCAGGATGGCTCCCACTCTTTTTATCAAATCTTCCTTCAAACCCTAAAAGGTAAGATTAGCCGAGATTAATTACACCTTACAAGTTCGCCAATCTTTCAGCCAGGCCAGTGTTAGTACTTTGAGGGAGGTTCCCCGTGCTTTCACACGGACCTAATTAAAATAAACCTCGTTTTCCCATCGGCGTAACCCCGTTAACACCTTTCTAGACACCTACTTGATCGGCTAATTGTCATGTGTAAAACTCTCCCAGGAGTAACTCTTACTCGCAGTGGGTATCAGGATCCAACTATCTTATAGAAGGTATGCAATCTTATTGCAAATTTCAACACTTGAAATTCCTGATAATATTTTGCCCCTAGCAACTTATGACCTTAACATAGTTGACAAATCATAAGCGCTAGCCAAGTTCAACCAGTCATTTCCTAATTGAATTAAACCCACCCGTACGACCCTTAACATAGTCAACAAAGTCGTATGACTACCCTAATCCAATCGCATATCATGCTTTAGTGGATAAGCACTAATTAGCTACCGCACACTACGCCTTAACATAGTCAACAAACGTAGCACGAATACTAAGTAGTACTTATCTGAAATGACAGAGGGCTACGTGTAACGTTTCTGAATCGTTTTACGAATTTTTCCGGTGTTTAGGGCAAAATTGCCAGTTTTTCCCGTTTTAACCCGATTTCGATCAAACGTCCGTATAACCTTGCCGGCACTTTTTTTACTAAAATATAGCTTGTGCGCGAATTTTAGGGGTATTTAGGAGGTTTTGGTTCAGATAGAATTTTTCCCAAATAAAATATTATTTTAGCCGGTAAAATATGCGCGTAAATCGGGAAAATTTTTCTAAATGAAAATTCTTGGAAATCATCACTACAATTATTTTTAGAACCTTCTTTTTAAATATCTAGATATTTTTAGTGCAAAAGGTTTTGAATTTAAAAAGAAAAGAAAAGAAAGGAAAGGTGTCATTTTTGCATTTAATGAAGCATTTAATGATTTTTGCTAGAAATTTCTTCACATTTTTGCACAAACCCCCCCCCCCCACACTCCCTCATGGCCGGCCACTACTTGTTCTTGGCTGCCCATTTCTTTTCTCACTCTTTTTTCATCATTTCTTGCACAAATAAATCATGAAAAATCCAAATAAATGCATACAAAATCAAATAAAATCCAAAACCTTCTTTCTTCTTCACAAAAGTTGCTTGGATCTTCATTCTAGTGAGGATTTTGGAGGCTAAAGTTTGGTTTTATCCTTGATTCAAGTGGTGTTCTTGAAGGTATAAAACCTTAACTCTAATCTCTTTTTTTGTTGCTTAATACTTTATTCTAGCTTAATTAGATGTTAGTTTAAGTTTTAAATTTCATGTTTCAAAATTCTAGAAATGGTTTTAGATATTCAAGTTAAGGTTAAAGCTTAATTTAAGTGTTTAATATTTAATTGAAGTGTTAATTTGTGACTTTGAAAAGCTTAACCTAGTAGAAAATGCTAATTTTTGTTAATTACTACTTTGTTTAATTAAGGGTTTTTGTTTACTAGGTTTTTGCTAAAGCTTAATTAAGCAAGTTTAAAAATATAGAAATGGTTTAAATGGTTTAACCTTGCTATTTGAAGATGTTTATAAATTATAGTTTTGGTAAAACTTGTAGTTTTGTGCTATAAAGATAAGTACTGCTTACTAGATTTCGGGGTTTTTCCGACGTGGGTTCGATTAGTCGTTGCGAGGTTATATCTATTATGTTCCTCGTATTTTATTGTGTTGTGTTGTGCGATCGAGTCGATCGGAATCTAGACTAGGTGTTTCGTAGTTTGGCGACCCTAGTTAGGATTTTTGGCCGATGTCGTGCGCGTTAGATGCGCTAAGCGCGCAGTGTAATTTTCAGGGCATTATTCTTGTGTTTCGATGTCTTTTCGTCGATGTAGAATATATGCTTATGTGATGTGTTTGTGAAATTTTAAGTTTGCAAGCGGGGACTTCGGACGCTACGACAAGGGGAAAGCAGGTGGTAGGCTTCACCTAGCTTGAAGCGTTGGTGAGTAGATTTAACATCTACAGGGGAATCGCCCGCATGGCGTTATGCGTCTGGGCTAGAGATGTATTTATGTCGCATATTCTATGTCATATTTAGAATTGCGCATTTACCCTATTACTTATATATTGTTGTGCTTGGACTAGTATCCTTAGGACACTGCACATATTATTGACGATTTATGTTGCACGAGCACTGTTTGTATGCTATACATACCGTCAATAATTGCCATGTCACGCACAACCCACTTATAGATATGATATTGCTTGGTTAGGAACATTGAGACTTTGATTCATATTTCTTTACGCATTGATTTATAGCATATCTGTATACCTATAGTATATCGTGCCATTAGTGATAGGTGCATACACACTTTACGATACAACTACAGGTATACTTTGCATATATGTTACTTATACCCGGGGGGTACCCTACATATTTTACTTATACCCAGGAGGGGTATACTACATCATTTGCTTATAGGTAGACACCTATACTTATCTGTACCATATTGATTTCGCATACATCTTGTTTCAGCTACATATTTTCCTTTATATGCTCGCATTTCAGATATATCGCACATATTTATTCCTGGATTTGCGCATTGTTACTTGGATTTTACATGATGTTTTTTTTCTGGATTTGGGAACCGCGGGAGTTCATGAAATATGCATTAATTGAAAAACCCGGTTTCCTTGATATGATATTTGCGCAGCCGCCATGAGATTTATCGGTTCTGATTATATACTACATACGAGGTGTGGATGTCGTATGAGGGTACATGGTGGGGCCCGGTATAGTTCCCCTCGGCAAGAAGATCGATGGACTTTGACGATTGAGTCTGGAGGCTGGCGAGTACCTACCGGTGACAGTAACAATGACACGGCGGGGATCGTGGGGATACCGTTGGGAGTCATGTACATATAGATATGTCGAGAGGCGAGGGTCAGAGCTAGGCACTCGAGCTTTCGGGATAGCGTATGATACGTACCTATCAGGATGTTAGTCTGGGAGACGGCATATGATAGATCAGTATTTCTGTGTCGATACTTGGCACATTGGTTTCATGATATTTCTAATTACTCCTTGTATATATAACAGGGGATTTATCCGCTGTTATATATACCCTTACACCAATATTAGTGGAATGGGACGCTAATATATGTGTGTTGACCTCATCATATTTATTTATGTCATTATATTTAGGATGTTAGAATTTTGCTGGAGATTTGATTCGGGATATAAGAGATTCATTTGAGATTGGATACTGGATAGATATGTGAGATCTACTTACTGTTGTACATTCGAGATATGTGAGATATACTTGATATTGTACATACGAGATATGTGAGATCTACTTGATATTGTACATTCGAGATATATGAGATCTACTTGCTGTTGTGCATTCGAGATATACTTGATATTGTACATACGAGATATGTGAGATCCACTTGATTTTGTACATTCAATATATACAAGATATACTTGATGATTGTACATTCGATATATATGAGATATACTTGAGCTTGTACATTCGAGATATATGAGATATACTTGATATTGTGCAATTGAGGAGATGTGATACTTAGATGATATGAGAGCCAATTTGGGGGCTGATTTGAGGAATTTGTATTTAAATTGTCTTGCTGGATTGTGATCCTACCACGATATCAAGATTCCGTGGAAATGACATACTTCACTCCATACCTCACCTTATCTGTTTGTGCACTGCTTCATGTACTAGTAGTACCTGTTAGTGTACCTTTCATGATTGTTGCACATTTACATTCTCATATCCCTATCGCATGATTATTGCATACTGTTGTCATATCATTATTGGTCTATATATATTGGTTGTACCTGCTAGTGTACTTTCCATTATTCTGCATTCATATGACATGTTATTACTGTTAATTGCATATCTTAGATTCACGCTTTACGTGCATACTTACGATTACCTGCATATGTTATTTACTATTCACGAGTTGGCAACTCACCCCCGTTGTGCCACAATGTTTGCAGGTGTTCCTCAGGATAGTCAGAGGCAGGCTATTATCACACATCTTATCATCTTTTGCTACGGATACTGCATCAGCTTACAAGGTGCAGTTTGCTTAGGTGGGTTTTGTGGTTATTCGTTGTATTGTATATTCGTTATTTCCATGTACTCTCCATCTACTATTTTTCATATTGACTTAAAGACTTAGTGAGGACGATGTTGTATATTATGTTGGATTTGTTGTCTTTTATACAATTTCCTTTCTATCGTCTTCTATTTCTTCGCTACGACGTCGTATATTTGTTGTGGTGGTTGTTTTCCGCCTTTGGGCATGGATTTGCTCCCGTTGGGGATGCTTTACTTTATATTTATGTTGTACCCATTTTTGGGGTTGGTTTTTATAAAGGAGGTGCTGCCGAAATTTTCAAGAAAGAAAATTGGACTTAAAGAATCTATACTTGAGATTTTTTTTAAAGGTTTAAACAATGTTTTTTATCCTTTCTTGCCTTTTAATGGTTTAGATTTCTGGGTTTTGGCTTTCTTTTACTACGTTACGCCTGTAGACGTTGCGTAGTATTAGGGCCGTCACGTGCCAATTTCGGGGCATGACACTACGTCGGGTTATTAAGAAAACCTTTTGCGTATTAAACTTGATATCGTTGTAGAATCGAATGATTTTTGAAAAGGAGTGTCTTTTTTAGGTTTTTACTAGTTTTTCTAAAGAGGTCACTCCCGGTGAAGGGATCTCGGCTCATTCCTTATGGAATAAGGTGCAGGATATTTCAGAAATATCACTATGCAAAGCAAGAACTAAAAGAAGCAATCAAAACGATAAAACCGAGTGGGTTGTAGCATCTGCTAGTTTCGCTAAAGAGGTCACTCTCGGTGAAGGGATCTTGGCTCTTTCCTTATCGAATAAGGTGCTGGATATTCTATAAGGAATACCGCAATGCAAAGCAAAAACTAGAGCTACCCTTTCTGAAAATGTGATTCTGCAACATCTTTTAGGTTTCTTTTCTTTCATTAATCTCATTAATGAAGTCCTATCATTTATGCTTCCTAAGCATCACAGAAGAAACGAAAATACAACGTACGCTTATGCCTTCCACATTCGCCACAGTGTCCCGTTATGCACCATTAGGTTACTTAACTAACGGCATAGATGGGCAGGACTAGCGCGGGTGCAAAACATTAGCAACGTTTATTATATATCATATATATAATAATAAAGCAATCGCCTCAAGCATATAAAGTGATCACATCATAGAATATCAGAAGCAGAAAATAACGTATGAAATATTGGATATACTAGGAATTCCATGTTTTAAATCAAGCCAGTATAAAACACGGATTCCACGGTCACGATGAATAGCCAAACCCACATCCCTATACCCCTACGAGAGCGGCAAGCAACCCTACCAATTCTAGAGTTAGGAGACCCGGACTCGACTCCTCGAGATGGTCTCCCACTGAACTCTAGAACCCGGTTACTTGTGCTCCCCACCTTAGGTCAATCCTAATGCGGAAAAGTAAATAATATACATCGATGGTGACATCATCCTCAACCCGGAAGTGATCCAATAAAAGAATATTACATACAAGCTTTTACATGAATGAAAATGTAAAAATCCCATCTCACATAAAAAAAACCCGGCTGTTCAAAGCACAACAATCCAATATAACATATCACAGCAACACATAATATCACATGTCATCAACGTAAGTAAATATGCGTATCACAATTGTCGTTGACATATAGCAACGAAAACGGTGATACATCGCATATTACACTTACGGTCGCAGAAAAGAAAATGTCAAACTACAACATTTGGAATCCACAATCACCTTAGACATCATAAACCCGAAATATCACATACTTCGGATTTCATGCCTAACAATATGAATTCTAAATATTGTATTACATTCCATAAATAGCTAGACGCTGTTAAACATTCCGATCGAATCAACAAACACCTAAAATTTCCCAAAAAGCTCAACATTTGAGCGCAGTTTAAAAATACTCAGAACATGCCACAGTACCTATGGACCAACCGTAGAAAGGTCAACCCTTTGCCTCACCTATGGAGCCATGGAAATACCGCAAACCCTAGGGTTTGGCGGCAGTTCTTACGATCATAGAATCGAGTTAGGGTTTCGTTCTTCTAGAGGGTCCATCGCATTACTTGCATAATTTTTTTATGTTCTTTAACTTGGAAAAATCCAACTCTTGGAAAATTTCCAGCAAGGGTGAAAGTGGGTATTTGATATCCGTTTAAACTTTTTAACGCCGTCTAAATAACCCGAAATAATTTTAGAATTACGACTACGAAACACTCTGAATTGCCTTTAAAGAAAGTTAACATCTCATGCAATTTCAGCAAAAACAAGCAATACCTGAAACACCAAAATCCAGAGACCATAACACAAAACCAAAACGAACCCAAAACAATCATATTTGTTAGTGATATGTATTCCCTAGAGGCCATTGTTGTACATTGTTGTATATTATAATGGATGCTTTGACATATATATAGAGGACTTTCTTGCTCGACATGATAGTATGCTATCTGGTTAATCTTTATCTTAACATATAGACTTATATTGTGATACTGTATTTCTCTCACGTGTTGATAAAGCACTTAGGATATGTACTTGACTACCAGGACTATGATGGAGATCATGCTAGTGGGGCCAGGGTAGTTCACAAGTACATCCTTTAATTGTTTCTAGTCGAGGGAATATCGAGACAGGGCATCGATATTCTAGAGTAGACTAGCGTATATGCTTCTTGATCTATATGATGGGCGATGGATGATCCCACATCCATTGGTGTTTGACATCAGAGATGGTATACGGGTGCTCAGTGGAGACTGGGTACACTGAACAGGACTCGCCGAGGACTTCTATGTAGTAGTATACCTATCGTCAGATAGCAGTCCTCTGGTGACACTTGAAGGGTTACCCAAGAAGGTAGTAAGGCTTCGGGAGGCATCGTCCGTGCCAAATTCAAAAATTTGCCGTTTTAGCTAACCCTAACTTGAATCGTAAACTAGAAATATACGGAATAACATATGCAAACACTTTGCAATCTAAGTGAGCAAGGAATACAACCTTTGTAAACCGGTCCTTCACTTCAATAGCTCCGTGTAGTAGTCCCCTTCGCTGCGATCGTAAACTTCGGACTCTAGAGAGGCTCCATGAAGAAACGAACGCGCTTAATTCGATGACTTCGAGGCCGAAGATGATCTACGTCGAGGAGACACTAACCCAAGCTATTTCTTCACTAGGTCATGAACTTTGTGAAGAGAACACCCTATACTAAATAGCAAGTATTATAGGATGATGAAGTAGGAAGTGGGCTTACTTTAGAATTGATTTTCTCACACTTTATCTCATACCTCCATTAGAGCTAGAAAGCTTTTGAGGAGGAAGAAGAAGAAGAAGAAGAAGAAGAACTCATCTCATGAGTTAATCCAAAATGAATAATGCAACCATGGGTGAGTTAAGGCCTCATGCTTAACTCATGTAGAGAATTAACCAAGGTATAAGGTTAAGGGTTGGGTTAACTAATATCTTAAGGAATGACAAAAGAGTGGACTTTGTCAATGTTTCCACAAACTTCTTCAAGCTTGACAACATTGACCAAGTCTTACTCTTTGGTTATTCTTAAAAACTAAAAACCCTAATTTAACCTTATGATGGTATAAGTCTCATACACCCATCTTGTATGTATCATCAAGCATGACACAAACATGTACACTTGCATATATCACATATATATAATGTGCATAATCTAGTGAGAAAAGAAATCTTAAGTGAGCTTAATATTAGTTAATGTAATGTAATATATCAAATATATAATTATACATTAAATTATTAAATCAATCCTTGATTTAATAATCCGGCTATATCATATATAACCGACTAATATCATGTGTAAAACTTATCGAATCAACACTTGATCCGATAATCCAGCTATATCGCATATAACCGACCAATGTCACAAATCGCGAGAATAGAATACGGTATCACATATCGTATTAATCTCGGTCCCGCACATATCACATATATGCTCCTACTTCGTTTTGCTCTAAGTGATGATCATATCAAACACCCATAAGCCACAAGCGGTCTGCTAAACGTAACGGCCACCGGGGTATTGAGCGATCAGAAGATCAACAAGCAAGCCTGCTCACACTCCTGTGAATCCAATCAGTAACACTACCATACAGTCCGGTCTCTTCGTCTGATATGTCGCATATCTCGTCTATGGGTGGTAAATGTCAGACCCCAGTAACTCGATAAGTCGTATCGATATGAGGCTCATAACGGGTCGAGAAACTACTGATAACACTTACCAGTATATCTCTGAATCATCCTTGGCCAAGGACATCCTGTTATAGCCAATCGAGCACAACGCAACATCAACTCCTAATACCGGGAGAGACGAAACCCCTCCTATCGGTCATTGCCAACATGTGATTCGGGACTGTACCGAAAAGCCACCGTTTTGCACGTTCTCTTGAACGTGGTAAGGTGGAAATCAAAGCACAGTGGGAATCACACAAGACTCTATGACGATTTCGGGTCTACAGACTAATCTGTACCAGTGTCACCAGAGAACTGCCATCGGACGTGAGGTTTAATACCATCTGGGAGTTCTCGACGAGTCCGTCCAGTGTACCCAGTCTCCATTCAGCACTCGTATACTATCTCTGATGTCAAACACGAATGGATATGGGATCATCCATCGCCCATCTACATGGATCGAGAAGCTACACGCTAGTCTACTCTGGTATATCGATGCCCTGTCTCGATACACCTACGACTAGGAACATTTGAAGGATGTACTTAGCGACTACAATGTCCCCACTAGTATGATCTGCATCATAGTCCTGGTAGTCAAGTACTCATCCTAAGGGCTTTATCAACATGTAACATAGAGACAATCAGAGTACATGTTAAGATAAAGAGAAACCAGATAGCATACTATCATGTTGAGCAAGAAAGTACTCCATATATATGTCCAAGCATCCACTACAATATACATCGTATGTACAGTAATGGCCTCTAGGACATACATATCACTAAGAATCTCCCACTTGCACTAGGGCCATCTGTTGTAGTATCCCATACCCAACAATCAGCAGTGGTTGAAGTATCTCATACTCAACAATCTCATAAAAGTCTCTACTGGGAAATAGGCCTTTGTGAGTGGATCCACGCTGTTGTCCTCTGTGTCTACTCTTATAATCTCGATCTCCCTGGAGATCATCCATCTCCATGATCAGGTCATACTGCCTAAGAATATGTCTGGATCTCTGATGGGACGGGAGTTCCTAGGCCTTAGCCATAACTCCATTGTCACACAATGGTAGGAACGGAGTTCATCTCATGAACTTTTATACATCCAGACTACCTCTTTAGTAGTATCCTTGGTAGCAATGTATCCAGCCTTTACGTCTAGTTTACCACGGTATCTAGCTTGGAACTCTTCCAACATACCATCCCTTCACTGAGGGTAAAGACAATGCCTGTGACTGACATTCAGTCGACCTTACCACACTGGAAGCTATCCAGTGATTCTCCCAAGGATCGACTGATACCATCTCACTATACCTTGTGAGAATCCTAACATCCACTTAGATCTATCTCATAGATCCAAACCCCGGGATTTAGTAGGTATCACCTTGATCCTATATGGAGAATCCTTGTGATAAGATGAGATTGACCGAGCGTAGCAGAGGAAACTCCTTCCCAATCAAGAGTATGTCATCCACATACTATACGAGGATCACCACCATACTCCCTACTACCTTTTTGTGTATACAAGGTTCATCTACTATTTTGATGAAGTCAAACTCTTTGACTACCACATCAAAATAGATGTTCTAACTCCGCAATGCCTGCTTTAACTCATAAAGCAACTTGCACACGTTTTCGCTGCTCCCACTGTCTACGAAGCCCTTTGGCTGTGTACTTATAGACGCTCTATTCTAAATCATTATTTAGAAAAGTCATGACACCCAACAGCCAGATATCGTAGTCATGGTATGTAGCAATTGCAAGTAGGATCTGGATGGACTTAAGCATTGCTTTGAAAGTCTCAACCTTTCCATGTACACCAAGTAATCTTCTCAAGATATACTTGCTCTTGATGGAGATTTAACCCTTCAGATAAAACAACCAAAGTCCATACTTTGTTGGTGTACACAGATTCCATCTCAGATCGCTTAGCATCCTGCCATTCTCACAGAGTCCCCACTCCTGATGGCCTGCTCGAAACTAGTTGGGTCATCATCTCATGATGCAATCCTCGCTCCCACTGTCATAGAGAAAACCGAAGTATCTCTCAGGTGGGTGAGGAACCTTACCAGATCGGCGGAGAGGCTGAGGTTCATTGGGAACTATTGAATCCTCCTGTTCTATCAAATCATCAGCTGTAGTTTGTATAGCTGGAACATCTTCCAGTTCTACCTCATGACCACTAATTTCTTCATAAGAAATCCTTTTCTCTAAAAGGTGGCATGCTGAGAAACAAAACACCTTTTGTTCCTCAGTGCGGTAGAAAATATTCCCTTGCGAATTGCTTGGGATATCCAACAAACTTCCACAGAACTAACCTTGCCTCGAGCTTGTCCGGATTTTGCTTTTAGACATAAGCCGGACAACCCCAAATTTTAACTTACTTAAGAGATGAGCTCTTCCCATACCATATCACATATGGAGTGGTAGGCACCTGATTTGATTGGAACCCTATTCAATAGGTATGCAGCTTCATCAAGCGCATAACCCCCAAAAGGAAACAGGCAACTCAGTAGTACTCATCAAAGAGCACACCATATCATATAGGGTGCGATTGCTCCGCCCCGATACACCTACGTGTTGTGGTGTATACGGAGGAGTAATGCTGAGAGAGAATCTCATTCTCCATTAGAATAGTCCAGGAATTCCGTGCTCAAGTATTCTCCCCCCTGATCTCATCAAAGGACATAATACTTATACCGATATTGGTTCTCTACTTCTAACTTATATTCTTTGAATTTCTCAAAAGCTTCAGACTTGTGTTTCAACAGGAACACATGTGTGAATCTTGAGAGATCATCAGTGAATGTAATAAAGTACAAAGAAGCAATCCTGACATGTGTAGACAGGGGACTTTCATACATCAGCATGTATCAATCCCAAGAGTTTACTAACCCTTTCTCTGTTTCCAATAAACAGAACTATGGTCATCTTATCTTTGTGACATGACTGGCAAGTTTCACAAGATGTAGATTCAAACTGATTTAAATATGCATCTAAATGTAACTTAGCTAGTCGGGTCGAATTGATATGACCTAGTCTACAATGCCTTAAGAAGGATTCGTTCATTTCTGAATTCATCCCCTTGTGTGTGTTCTGTACGTTTAAGAACTGTAGTTTGATTTAGAACGTATATGCTTTTAGATAACATGCCTGAACCGATCAATTCTTGATATAGGAAATGTTCAAAACATTATCCAACAATACAAAATTATATCCTTCTTTTCTAAATAAAGAGACTGATATGATGTTGTATATCAGCTTCGGTATCTAATAATATTCGTTCAGAATCAATGTATTTGGTAATACAGGGTGATAACTGCCAACAGACTTAGCTGCAACACTTGCACCATTTTTAACTCTTAAAACTTATCACCCTTTCTCAGTTCTATACCTATTTGTAGCCTATGTAACAGATTACATTTGCGGGATCCTGATCCGGTATCTCATACCCAGGATGTAAAGGATACTGAGAAACAGTTCTCTATAATGAACACACCAGAAGAAGATGCATCATCATGTACTTTCTTCGTTTGGGCGGCATGAGAATCCTGGTAATCCTCTATTTCCTGCTCTGTCTTATAACAATTATAAGTTGGAGCGGGACCAACGTTCCCTAGCTCAGTATAACAAGCGGGTTCGGTCAATACATCCGTATTATTATCTTGATTAAGGCGTGACATGATCGCTACCTAGAGAGAGAGAGAGAAGAAAACACTCAGCGTATGCTCTTGCAAGATTAGTTGGTTATTAATATATCTAATCAGGATGGCTCTCACTGTTTTAGTCAAATCTTCCTTCAAACCCTAAAAGGAAAGACTAGCCAGGATTAATTACACCCTACAAGTTCGCCAATCTTTCAGCCAGGCCAGTGCCGGTACTTTGAGGGAGGTTCCCCGTGATTTCGCATGGACGTAACCCCGTTGACACCTTTCTAGACATCTACTTGATCGGCTAATTGTAATGTGTAAAACTCTCCCAGGAGTAACTCTTACTCGCAGTGGGTATCGGGATCCAACTATCTCATAGAAGGTATGCAATCTCATTGCAAATTTCAACACTTGAAATTCCCGATAATATTTTACCCCTAGCCTCCTATGACCTTGACGGAGGTCAACAAACTATAGGCTACTAGTCAAGTTCAACCCGTCATTTCCTGATTGAATTAAAGCTACCCGCACGACCCTTGACGGTGGTCAACAAAGTCGCACGACTACCCTAACTCAATCGCATCATATGCTTATGCAGATAACCATAAATAGCTACCGCACACTACGCCTTGACGGAGGTTAACAAACGTAGCATGAATACTATGAAGTACTTATCTGAAATGACGGAGGGCTACGACAGGTTTTTAAGAAAACCTTTTGCGTAATGAACTTGATATCGTTGTAGAATCAAATGATTTAAAATGGAGTGTTTTTAAGGCTTTTGCTAGTTTTGCTAAAGAGGTCACTCCCGGTGAAGGGATCGCTGGCTCTTTCTTTATCGAATAAGGTGCAGGATATTTCACAAATACCACTATGCAAAGCAAGAACTAGAAAAGCAATTAAAAGAAAAAACCGAGGGTTGTAGCATCTGCCAGTTATTGCTAAAGAGGTCACTCCCGGTGAAGGGATCTCGGCTCTTTCCTTATCGAATAAGGTGTTGGATGTTCTACATGGAACACCGATATGCAAAGCAACAACTAGAGCTACCAATTTTTGAAAATTCGATTCCACAACATCTTTAGGTTTCTTTTATTTCATTAATCTCATTAATGAAGTCCCATCATTTAAGTTACCTAAAAATCACAGATAAATACAACGTACGCTTATGCCATCCGCATTTACCTCGATGTCCCCTCGTGCACCGTTAGGTTAGGTAACTACCGGCAGAGCGGGGCAAGGCTAGCACGGGTGTAAAACATAAGCAACGTTTATATAATATATCACATATACTATATACAGTATCTATCTCAATAATATATCAAATGATCACATCACAGATATCGCAGCAGAAAATAACATATGAAATATTGGATATACTAGGATTTCCGTGTTTTATTTTTGTTGGATGTATATGCCCTAGAGGCCAGTATTATATATGTATACATATGGATACTAGAGATATGTATGTACAGAACAATCTTGCTCAGTTTTATAGTATATTATTTGACTTGTCTTTAACGGGATATGTGTATTGTTGTTTTATCTGGTTTGCACATATTGATAAAGACTCGATACGGTAGTATACTATTGTGGTTTGTCTTTATCTTAACATGGCATATGTCATACTCGTTATTACATATTGCGGTTACATGTTGATAAAGCCCCTAGGATCTTGCTTGACTACCTGCGTTGTGATGGCGATCATACTTGTGGGAGCAGGATAGTCCATAAGCACATCCTTAAATGGTCCCCAGTCGTGTGAGTATCGAGACTGGGCACTGATACCCCAAAGTAGACTGGTGTGTATGTTTCTACCCCCGTCGGGGGATGGTTGGTCCCGCATCCATTGGTCTGATGCACCTAAGATCGTATGCAGGTGCTCACTGGGTGTGAGTACACTGGACGGACTCGCCGAGAACATCCATATGGTACTATACCTATTGTCAGATGGAAGTTGTCAGGTGACATGTGTACAGGTTAGTCTTTGGACCCAAGATCGGCATTTGTCTCGTGTGAGTTCCTACTGAACTTTGATCACTACCCTACCACGGCTCTACTGAGTCGTGCAAACAGGTTTTGGTTGGGTTCAGTCCCGAGCCACATGGAGGCAGTGAGTGATTATCGGGGATTCGTCTCTCCCAGTATAGGGAGTCGATATCGCACTGCGATTTGATTGGTCAGGACCATAAGACCTTGGTCAAGGCACATGGGATTTACTGATAGGTTGATCAGTAGTTTCCCGGATTAGTCCTGAACCACATCGGCATGACTTATCAGGTTGTTAGGGTCTGACATTCACCATCCCCTAGACCCGGTATGCGATACTCTTTGACGAAGAGACCAGACTGTACAGATATTTCCACGGATAGGCTCAGTAGAATATCCGGATGAGTTAGCTCATCAGCCTTCTTTTCGACAGGTACCTGGGTAGCCGTTACGTACAGCTAGTGCCGCTGACGTGCTCGTGGTTAAACCCACTGCCAGAGTACTATCAAGTCTTTAGAGTCCCACACAGAGGGTTTCCCTGATTCAGAAGAAATGATGTAGTAGCCGTATTGGATACGTGCAGGGTTTGATCGATTGATGTACTTGTTACTCAGATTTTCGATCGGACAGTTTGTAATACTAGCAGGCTCGGGTTTGAGCTGGATTATTAAATCAGGTATTGATTTAATAATTTACGTATATGTATTTCGATATATATATTCTAGTATTACGTTCTTCGTGTTATTCTATCTCTTTTGGGCGTTCGGATTTTTATCTGATTGCCGGTTTATTTGTACAGTAGACTGAAATCCGTATTTATTACAGATTTCCTTCTAGAAGGTGGCCACCTCATTATGTATTTTCCTTTTATTTGATAATTGGAAATGAGGTGTAAAGTGAAGGGTATGGGAGGAAAAGAGGTGACCATGCTTCAATAGTGGTCAAATGAATTTATAATTCATTTTGGGTTTACTATTGAAGCATGGTTGCTATTGTTTAAAGAAAGAAAATGGCATACAAAACCTATGTGAATTATTTTCTCCCTCATGCTTGATTCATTTTTCTCTCTTGAGCTCTCATCTCCTCCCTCCTCTAGCTTTCTCCTCCACCTTCATCTTCTTCCTCTTCACTACATTTCTCATGTGTTGAGATATAAGTGAAGAGGCTAGAAAGAGATAGAACACTTAGACAACCAAACTACATCCTAAATTACTTTGACTAGCATCCCAAGTCCTCTAGTTGCTCTTTTGACATATTGCAAAGAGCTAGAGCCCTGGATCGTACTTCCCGGGTGGATCATCTACGACAAAAGGAGGCCGGAGAACAAGCTCAATCCCGATGGACCGATGGAGCCAAATTTGGAGTTCAAGCATGTTCAAGGCGCTTGCTAGGAGCTAAGGATGAAGAAAGAAGACCGAAGGACTTAGTTCGTTTGGTGAGCTTTCTATCATAGTAGATAGCACTTCTTCTTTTGCTAAGTAGGTTTTATGGAAAGATCCGGTTTTAGGGTTTAGTCTAGTGCCAAGTTTTATTCGCAAGAAAATTTTTGTTCCGCATTTGACCGCGTGAGTTGGCCGGGCTGCTAGGGTAACCCTTCATGGTATCAGAGCCATCCCATAAAACCTATACTAGCTTGTTTAAACGTGTTTAGAAAAACGATCGACTGAAAATTTCAAAAACCGCATTTCAATTCATGTAGTTTCTGTCGATTTTTAAACGTGCTCGAAAAATCAATTTTATGGTCCCAGAAAATCATGCAGGCTTTTTTAAGACCCCTGAAAAAATTTGGTCACGTGACCCCTCCAAACTGCCGAGGAACCGCCGCGTAAACCCCCAATTGGCGGCGGTTCCGCGGCCGTTTTGGGGTCCACGTGAATAAAATTTCTTCTGGGCCTCTTATTTTTGGAAATTGTGGTTTCTGGAATAATTACTTTTTGGGCCCAAATTTGTTACAGTGTTGGTTTAATACTTGGGGACCACTTGGAAAGTTTAGTCGATCGTAATTTTAAAATACGTATTTTATTTTCAGTACATTCATTTTTATCTGCGACCGGGAATGTCACACGATAGGTAAAACTCGTCTGACTGCTATATGTTCTTTTAGATGGGTTTTGCGAACGTGACATTCGCGTTGGTGTTGCGTGTTTGTTCAGTGATTGTGGTTGGTGTAGGGTTCCTAGGCACACACATGAGGTTCTACAACTGATCAACCATACCAAATTCAAAAATTCATGTGGCGAGAAACCCTATGCAAGATCGTTAACTAGAGGATAGGCGAAACTAAATGCAAGCAAACAACTTTACTAACAAGTGAAAGGGACTACAACTTTTGTAGATCCGGTCCTCCACCTCCAAAGCTCCGTGATGACGTCCCTCCACTACGACCATCGGGATCCTGGACTCTAGCGTTGGTCTCATAGGAGAAATGATCGGGCTAGGTCGTTGACGTCGATGCCGAAGATGATCTACGTCGAGGCGACTCAAACCCAAGCTCCATCTTCACTAGGTGATGAAACTTGTGAAGATAACACCCTATACAACATGGCAAGTGGTAGAGGATGAAGAAATAGGAAGTGGGTTCACTTTAGATTTGGATTTCTCACTTGATTTAATCACTTGAAAATTTTCAAGAAAGGTTTTTTCACTTCATCAAGAAGATGAAGAAGAAGAAAAGTAAATCAATTATGTCAAAAGAAAATTCAAGTGAAGAGTTATCATAATGCAACCATGGGTGAAGTAACACATGTAGAGAATAAACTAGGGTTTAGGTGTAATGGTTTGGTTAAGGCATAAAACAAAATGGCTACACTTTTCAAAGCTTCATGAAGCTTCAAGCATAAAACAAAGCAAGCCACCATTTTATTTTTGCCAAAAAAAAATAAATAAAATAAATAAATAAGTTAAAACCCTAACCATTAACCTAAACATGGTTTAAAGCAAACACACACCCAAGTTTGCATGCATCATCAATCATGATACAAACTAGTGCACAAAAATATATCACATATACAACTTGTGCACATCAAGTGAGAAAATCAATCTTAAGTGAACAAATACTAGTTAATGTAAAGTAATATATCAAATATATAATTATACATTAAATCATTAAATCAACACTTGATTTAATGATCCGGTCATACTGCATACAACCGACTAATATCAAGTGTATTAATGTATTGAATCAACACTTGATTCGGTAACCCGGCTATATCTTATATAACCGTCCGATGATACAAATCGCGAGAATAGAATTCAATATCACATACTGGTATTATTCTCGGTCCCGCACAAATCTCATATTTGCTCCTATTTCGTTTTGCTTGAGCCAGGAAACCTCTGTGTGGGACTCTAAAGACTCGTCAATACGCCGGCAGTAGGCGATGATCATATCAAACACCCACAAGCCGCAAGCGGTCTGCTAAACGTAACGGCCACCCGGGTATTGATCGATCAGAAGATCAACGAGCAAGCCCGCTCACACTCCTGTGAATCCAACCAGTAACACTTACCGTACAGTCCGGTCTGATCGTCTGATATGTCGCATATCTTGCCTAGGGGTGGTAAACATCGGACCCCAATAGCTCGATAAGTCGTGTCGATATGAGGTCTATAACAGTTCGAGAAACTACTGGTAACACTTACCAGTAAATCTCAGCAACCCTGGCCAGGGATTTCCGGTTATAGCCAATCGAATACAGCGCAACATCAACTCCCTATACCGAGAGAGACGAATCCCCTCCTATCGCTCATTGCCTCCATGTGATTCGGGACTGTACCCAAAAACCGCCGTTTTGTACGCCCTCTTGGACGTGGTAAGGTGGAAATTAAAGCACAGTGGGAATCACACAAGACTCTATGACGATCTCGGGTCAACAGACTACTTTGTACCAGTGTCACCGGAGAACTGCCATCTGACGTGATGTATAATACCATCTGGGAGTTCTCGGTGAGTCCGTCCAGTGTGCCCAGTCTCCACTGAGCACCCGTATATCATCTCTGATGTCAAACACCAATGGATATGGGATCATCCATCGCCCATCTGTATGGGTCGAGAAGGTATACGCTAGTCTACTCTGGTATATCGATGCCCCGTCTCGATATACCCATGACTAGGGACCTTGAAGGATGTACTAATGGACTACCATGTCCCCACTAGTATGATCCGCATCATAGTCCCAGGTAGTCAAGTACACATCCTAAGGGCTTTACCAACATGTAACAGAGAGACAATCAGTATACACGTTAAGTTAAAGTGTAACCAGATAACATACTATCATGTCGAGCAAGAAAGTCCTCCCTATATATGTCCAAGCATCCACTACAATATACATCACATGTATAGTAATGGCCTCTAGGGCATACATATAACTAACAATCTCCCACTTGCACTAGGGCCATCTGATAACAGTGGTTGAAGTATCTCATACTCAACCATCCCATAAAAGTCTCTTTCTGGGAAAAGGCCTTTGTGAGTGAATCCGCCGTGTTGTTGTCCTCTGCGTCTGCTCTCCTAACCTCGATCTCCCAGGAGATCAACCATCTCCACGATCAGGTGATACTCCCTAAGAATTATATCTGGATTTCTGATGGGACGGGCGTTCCTAGGCAACAACCACAACTCCATTGTCACACAATTGTAGGAACGATGTTCATCTCATGAACATAATATCTATCCAGACTGCCTCTTTGGTAGCATCCTTGATAACGATGTATCTTGCCTTTAATCGTCTAGTATGTCACGGTATTTAGCTTGGAACTCTTCCAACATACCGTCCCTCCACTGAGGGTATCGACAAGCCTGTGACAGACATTCAGTCGTCCTTATCACCCTGTAACCTTTCCAGTGATTCTCCCCAGGATCGATTGATACCATCTCACTACAACTAGTGAGTATCCTAACATCCAATTAGATCTATCTCATAGATCAAAAACCCAGGATTTAGTAGGTATCATTTTGATCCTATATGGAGAATTTTTGTGATAAGCGGAGATTGACCGAGCGGAGCATAGGAAACTCCTTCCCCATCAAGAGTATGTCATCCATGTACTCTATGAGGATCACCACCATACTCTCTACTACCCTTTTTGTATATACAAGGTTCATCTACCATTTTGATGAAGTCAAACTCTTTGACTACCGCATCAAAACAGATGTTCCAACTCCGCGATGCCTGCTTTATCAACATAAAACATCTTGCTCACGTTTCCGCTGCTCCCACTGTCTACGAAGCCCTCTGGCTGTATACTTATAGACGCTCTCTTCCAAAACATCATTTAGAAAAGCAGTCATGACACCTAACCGCCAGATATCGTAGTCATGGTATGTAGCCGTGGCAAGTAGGATCTGGATGGACTTATGCATAGCTACTTAGAAAAGGTTTCATCATAATTCATACCTGGTCAATGATGCAAACCTTTAACAAGTCTAGCTTTGAAAGTCTCAACCTTTCCATGTACACCAAGTAATCTTCTCAAGATATACTTGCTCCTGATAGGGATTTAACCCTTCAGATAAAGTAACCAAAGTCCATACTTTGTTGGTCTATAAGGATTCCATCTCAGATCGCTAAGCATCCAGCCATTCTTACAAAGTCCCACTCCTGATGGCCAGCTTGAAACTAGTTGGGTCATCATCTTATGATGCAATCCTCGCTCCCACTGTCATAGAGAAACCGAAGTATCTCTCAGGTGGGTGAGGAACCCTAGTAGATCGGCGGAGAGGCTGAGCTTCATTGGTTACAATTGAATCCTTTGGTTCTATGAAATCATCTGCTGTACTTTGTATAGCTGGAACCTTTCCAGTTCTACATAACAGACTTTGCCTAGATCTTGTCCGGATTTTGCTTTTAGACATAGGCCGGACAACCCCAAATCTTAACAAACTTAAGATATGGGCTCTTCCCTTTCCATATCACATATGAAGTAGTAGGCAATTGATTTGTTTTGAACCCTGTTCAATAGGTATGCAGCTTCTCAAGTGCATAACTCCCAAAAGGAAATAGGAAACTCAGTAGTGCTCATCATAGAGCACACCATATCATATAGGGTGCTATTGCTCCGCCCCGATATACCATCGTGCTATGGTGTATACGGAGGAGTAATGCTGAGAGAGAATCTCATTCTCCTTTAGGATAGTCCAGGAATTTCGCGCTCAAGTATTCTCCACTTTGATCTCATCAAAGGACATAATACTTATACCCGTATTTTGGTTCTCTACTTCTAATTTATATTCTGTGAATATCTCAAAAGCTTCGGACTTGTGTTTCAACAGGAACATATGTCTGAATCTTGAGAGATCATCAGAGAATGTAATGAAGTACAAAGAACCGGTCTTGGCATGTGTAGACAGGGGACCTTCATACATCAACATATATCAATCCCAAGAGTTTAATAACTCTTTCTCTGTTTCCAATAAATAGAGCTATGGTCATCTAATCTTTGTGACATGACCGGCAAGTTTCACAAGATGTAAATTCAAACTAATTTAAATATGCATCTTAATGTAACTTCAGCCAGTCGGGTCGCATTGATATGACCTAGTCTACAATGCCTCAAGTAGGATTCGTTCATTTCTGAACTCTTCCTCTTGTGTGTGTTCCATATACTAAGAACTGTAGTTTGATTTAGAACATCAATGTTTTTAGATAACGTGCCTGAACCGATCAACTCTTGATATAGGAAATGTTCAAAACATTATCCAACAATACAAAATTTTATCATTTCTTTACTAATAAAGAGACTGATATTGTTGGAGATAGTGCCCTCAGAGTCAATTATTAGGTCACAGGTACGTGATTGTAATGATTGAGGGAGGACCTATCCCGGTAGGACAGTCTTACTCGAGATGATAGTATGCTATCTGGTTTACCTTTATCATCGTGTACTGTTTTAGGTGACCTGACATGTCGCTATTACACGTTGATAGAGCCCCTAGGATTCTTGCTTGACCACCAGCAGTATGAGGGCGATCATATAAGTGGGAGCTGGGGGTCTACAAGCATATCCTTAAAAGGTCCCTAGTCGTGGGAGTTTCGAGACCGGGCATCGATACTCCATTAGTAGACTAGTGTATACAGTCGAGACCCCGACGAGGGGCGGTGGCCGGTCTCACAAGCCACTGGTGTCAGTTGGATCACCTAAGATGTATACAGGTGCTCATTGGGTTATAAGTACACCGGACAGGACTCGCCGGGAACATGCTAGTTGGTCATATACCAGACGTCAGATGGCAGTTCCCTGGTGACATGTGTGCAGGTTAGTTCATCGACCTGGGGATCGTCATTTGTCTCGTGTGAGTTCCCACTGTACTTTGATTACTACCCTACCACGGCTCAAAGGAGTCGTGCAAACAGGTTTTAGTTGGGTACAGTCCCGAGCCACATGGAGGCAGTGAGCGTATCTTCAGGGGTTCGTCTCTCCCGGTATTGGGGGTGAGGTCGTGCTGTGTCTAGGAGAGCCATTACACAAAGTCCTTGGCCAAGGTAAGGAGATTTACTGGTAGGTATTCCAGTAGTATCTCAGGGTGTTCTGGGCTACACTCCGACACAACTTGTACCGCTTTTGGGGGTCTGACTTTTACCAACCCCCTAGGCCCGCCATGCGATACTCATAGACGAACGGACCGGACTGCACGGATATTGTCACTGACAGGCTCAGTAGGGTGTCAGGATGAGTTCGCTCATCGACGTCCCTTTTAGTCAAATAGCTGGTGGCCCGTTACGTATTGGCTTATACCTCTGACGGGCTAGTGGTTAAATCCACAGCCATTGTATTGACGAGTCTTTAGAGTCCGCCACACTTTCAGTTACTCAAGTTTCGGGCGAAACGCTGTAGAGGCCGTATGGAGATATGGCAGGGTCCAATCAGATACGTGCGGTATTGCACGGATCAGGATGGGACGGTTTGTACTAGTAGCCGTATAGGTATATGGCAGGGTTCGATCAGATACGTGCGGTATTGCACGGATCAGGATCGAACGGATATTACTAGCCGGTTTTGGTTTAAGCCGGTCCTAGTTTAGTACAGTGTAGATTTTGTCTTTTTGCATTTGTATCCGGACGGAATACAGATGCGGGTGTGTATGCACAGTATCCGGGTTTTCCTGTAATTTATTACGGGACCAGTTTTCTGGAGTTGCCAGTTTGCATTCCGTTCCGGCCGGTTTTCCTTTGTTCTTTCCCGGCCGCACTTTTTCGATGGAGGGGGTAATTTGCAGTTTTGCAAATTACTTTTATGGAGGGGTTTTCTTGCATAATGGTTTGATTATGATAGGATTTGATATCTTTCATCCATGCTTGCATTTACTTGTGATTGGAAAGGGTATGGTTTGATAAAAGGTAAAGCATGGTATATGTTTGTATGTGGTCACCCCTTTTGTATCTCCTACAATAACCTCCCTTCATGCTTTTTGATTGATCTCTCCACCATTCTCCAAATGATATGGCCGGCCACACATTTAGATGAGAGGAAAAATGAGAGGTTCATTTGTGTGCTTCATTTGTTCATCTCATTTCCTTGCAAAAATTGATAGCATCATTTGCCTCCAAAGTTTCATTCTTCCCTCCATCTAAAGGCAACTCCAAGACCCCAAAAAGAGACTACGATTCTACACTACACTTCCTACAGCAAATCTTGGACGCGTCGATTCGCCAGCTTCGCGTCCGAGTTGCCTCGGTATTGAGGTGGGAGCCCGTAAAAGCTACAGGCGATGTGGTGCCCTTTCCGACGAGGAGGAGACGGACGGAGATCCCGCGAGGAGATCGGAGTGGAGATGAAGACCGGAGGACTCGGATCAGTCGGTACATCTCTTCCCTTTCTTGTTAGTAGCTTAGACTTGTTAATGGTTACGATCCGGAGTTTAGTGCGCGGTGGTGCCGGTTTGCAAAGTCCGCAAAATTTAAGTTTATCACCGTTTCCGCATTCCGGCGTCGGATTGACGGCCGGGGCGCCGCCGTGCACTTACAGTGGTATCAGAGCCTCGCCATTAACTTAGTCTAGCTTTGTGTAATGTGTTTGCATTTCCGATCGACCAAAATTTCCAAAAACCGTATTTTTTGTTCACATCAGTTTCTGTTGAAATATTTTGGTCTCGAAAAATTTTTCAGGTTGTAAAATATTGATGTACTGGAAAATCTAAGAGCTCTGTAAAAATTCGATGAAGTGACTCCACAGTTGGAGCGCGGAACCGCCGCGAAAACCCCATTTGTGCGGCCCTTCCGCCGCGCACTATTCACATCACTTCACCATTTTTTTACAGAGGCCTTATGGGCTTAAAATATGGGCTTTGGAATATTAAAGTTGGGCCAATTGTTTCTGTGAGTGCTACAGTTTTCTTTGGGGCCCACTTGTTAATTGTTTGATCAATCGGAAATTTTTTAAACACATTTTTCACAGTATTTACATTATATCTGCGACCGTGAATGTCACTCGATCGGTAAATCCGGTCTAACTGCTATAGCCCGGTTAGACGGATTTGCGAACGTGACTTTCACGTTGATGTTCTATGTATTTGCTGTGATGTTGCGGATCGGTCGTGGGGGATAGCCTGGATGCAATGCTAGTACTGTGCTGTTGTATTATGTACATTTGATATTGCGGGGCGAGCGTCCGACATGTGGACTGCCGTCACTGCCTGATTGTATTATTATTTTGGGGCACGACCTGGTTGCGGTCGATGTACCCGGTGTATGTATATTTTACTTTCTGTACTAGGATTGCCCCGCGGAGGGGTGCACGGATAGCCGGGTTCTGGAGGGCAACAAGCCCGCATCTCATGGCATTGAGATGGAGGGGGCTTCACTCTAGGATTGGCGGGCTATTCGCCGCACTCGTAGGGGGTACAGGTTGACCCAGGAGGGGTGCCCAAGTTGCCGGATTCCGTGAAGTGCTGGGTGGTCCATTCACGGCGCTGAAGGGGGCTGCCTCGCTTCAGGTTTTGGCGGGTGACTTGCCGCGCCCGTAGGGGTCTAGGATTTCATTGCATAGGCTATCCACACGACCAGGGGAACGTCGGGTTTCAGTAGTGGCTCTGTGAAACCCGGGGATCCCAGATATCTGTATTGTTTCTGTGATGCTGTTCATTCTCTGTGATGTTGCATTTTATTCACGCCTTGAGCGAAATATAATATATTGGTATATATATTAGTAGATGTTGTATATGTTTTGCATCCGCGCTAGTCCAGTCCCCGCTCTGTCGTTAGTAAGCTAACCTAACGGGTAATGACGGGACCCAGTGGCGAATGCGGATGGCATATACGTACATCAGTATATTTTCATTCTTTTTGGTGTGATCAATTGATGGGACTGCATTGATTCGGATCAATGCAAGTTAAAAACAAACCTAATCTGATGTTGTTGGAACACTTTTTCAAAAGCTGTTATTGCAAGGACGTTTACTTTTGTTTTGCATTGTGGTATTCATTTGGAATATCCTGCTCCTCAGTCGACGAGGCAAGGGCCGAGATCCCTTCACCGGGAGTGACCCCTTGGACAGAAGTTTGCGTCAGGGCATTAACTTCACTATAGCCGATTACTTTTGCTTTGCACCGTGGTATTCATTTGGAATATCCTGCACCTCATTCTACGGGGAAAGAGCCGAGATCCCTTCACAGGGAGTGACCTCTTTAGCAACGGTTTTCGTTACTATATTTTTTAAAAGCTATCCGTTCCTTCGACGATATCAAGTTCATTACGTTAAAGGTTTTCGCCAGAAACCATTCATAGCCCTCCGTCGTTTCATATGGGTGGTCAATAGTATTCAAGCTGTGTATGTTGGCCAAAGTCAAGGCACAGTGATTGGTAGCTATTGGGGTATTCATATGCAGCATAGATAGATGCGTTGGTTTGGGACAGTCGTGCTGCCATTTTGGCCAAAGTCAAGGGTATGTACGGGTGGATTCAAATTAACCTGGAGAATGACGGGCAGAACTTGACATGTGACTTATGATATGTTGGCCAAAGTCAAGGTCATAAGAGCATGGGGCAGAAATCACATCGGGAGTTTCAAAAGTACTGAAACTTGCCAGATATGCGCATACCTTCTGGAGTGTGATACCGTGAGCGGATTCCGTCACGTTATCATGCGATGAGAGTTGGATCCCGATTCCCACTGATGAGTTGGTATACTCCTCGGGTAACCCCGACTAATTCTTCTTTTAGGTTTGGAGAAGAGTTTGAGGTACAGTGGGAGGATTCCAGATTAGATAAATTGGTAACCATTCTGATCTAGGTTAGAGTGCACGCTGAGTGTTTCTTTTCTCTCTCTTTGGCAGCGACCCTTGACCCGACCCTAAGACTTTGACTCAGTGACCAAGTTGACCGAACCTTCTTAACACTGGCTTTTGGATTGTCAGAGTTGCAGACCTCATTGCCACTCCTACTTTTACCCTTTTCTCCAGGACACCCCGTATTACTACGAACGTCCACTTCCATTGGACAAAACCATCGTATGGTTAGATACGAACTCGAAAGAATTTATTCGAGGATGGTTTCAGGTTCTGGAGAAAACGGATAGGATTATTCAGTTGTCTTTTCCTTTTACCCTCTCTCAGGTTACGAGTACTCCTTGGTTTAGGGGTAGTACACCTATTACGCAAATTGGATTGTCTTCTTCCAAACCTTAGGCTGGTGCCGACCAGTAGGGAATGAAGAAAACCAATTAGCATAACGATGGTGTGCAGAAGGTATTAAGTTCAGACAAAGCAAGGGATTAGTAAGAGGGCAAAGTAAATTGCAACAGATATTCACGACCAAACCAAATATTTCGTTACCACTCCCACATCACCTTTGTATTTCTCCAGGACACTCCGTATCACTATGAAGATCCACAGTTTATTTGGATACTCCATCGTATGGTTATATACGAACTCGAATGGAACTGGTTCCAGTTCGGGGATGGATTCTGGTTCAGGAGAAATAGGAATAAGGTTTATTCGGTTGTCTTTTATCTTCACCCTCTCTCATTGCGAGTGTTCCTAGGATTGGGACAGTACACCCATTATGCTTATTGGATAGTCTTCTTCCAAACCATAGGCTGGTGCCGAAAGGTAGGGAAGGAAGAAAACCATTTGGCCTAAAAGGGTGTGCAGAAGGTAAAGACTAAAGACATATGAAGGGATTTGGAGAGGTGGCAAAGAACTATACGGTTACAGTCGTGAATCTGGAAGAGGCATTACTAGGAATACCAGAATACCCCATCGGAACATTTCGATGTTTCAGTTTCACTGTGTAATGTTAAAGGAAAACTGATTTCCCGATTAGATACTTACTCCAGGGTATGTATTTACCAGGTACGATTCTCACATCTGTATAGTTTTACAGATGATGAGTGGGAGTAAGTTATTGGGAATTGGGTGATCAACCTCATTATATCGGGATTCGTTGTAATCGGTGATATTTGAGGAAATCACCTGGGCTGTTTGCCGGTTGGCAAATATTTGGTTTTGAATATCCGCTGTTATGCACCAATTTCAAATTGATATATCTGTACGTCTATTTTCATAGAGTGAGATATACCTTTATGAAATTATGTCTACGACATTTACCTATATCAGTGGATGGTTAGGTAAGGAGCATTAAACAACGGTGTAATTCTTCATAACCAAAGGTACAGTTTTCAACCTACGACACACAATGAATGAGTTTTCAGACTCAAGGGACTTATACAGAGTATTGTATGTTGTCCAGGGTCCATCAGGACAAAGGGGTTGGTCCTCGTACTATATTCGGTTTACTTATGACTTCTCTAGTTTTTAGACAAGTGTTTTCGTGGAAACACAGGGTCCGAATTTTGAGAAGTTATAGGTATTTGAATAGAGTAGAGAACCAGGTATAGCAAGTATCGGGATTCTTCAAAGAGATCGAAGATGTAGATACTTGTGTATGGTATTCAGTTGATAGTAATGATTAAGAGATCTTGCTTCTCTTTCAGGTTACTCATAATTGGAAATATTCCTAAGTTGAGTAACGCTGATCGGCCTCCTTCCATTTAGTTGACATGCGCTGGGGACAGCTGCATGATTTGAATCTGGTTCAATTAAATCTGTGCCTCTGTTTCTATATTGGATATAGAACAGTTCATATCTTAACGATGTTAAGGTACGGGGAGTTGTCCGGTTTATGATTAAAACCAGACACTGGACAACTCAAGGCACGTTTCTGTAATGGCTGTTTGTGGGTTGACCCAGGCTATGACGCGGGTTGATTTTCTACCATCTGGATGAACAATAGCAATATTGTTCTAGACTCGCCACAGTTTTATTAAAAATGGATTTTTCAGAAAAACAGTAGTGGGAGTATGGTAGAACTGGAAGTGATTCCAGAACCACAAACGATTACTGAAGATTTGATAAGGAACCTAAAGATTGAATCTGATTTGACATTCCATTGGCCGCTCCGCAGATAAGGTGGGTAACTTCAGGCACCCGAGAGGTACTACGGTAGCCTCAAGGACGGTGACAGGGAAGTTCTTGTTTACCCACAATTGCCATTGCTGTTGTTCCAGGTTACGAGACCCGGCAGGAGGATGAGTATAGCGTCGTTCTAAACCAGTTTTAGAAGTGTACGTCTATATGACTCTGCCAGAGGGTTGTCGTAGTCAGTGGGAGCAGCGGAAGCATTGGTGGACAGGTTGCTTATGTCTATTTATAGACTAGAGCAGAAGTAGCGGAGATAGATCATCTATTTCTGACGTGACAGTCATGGGTTTGACTTCGTCAGAATAGGGGATGGATCTGTTGAGAAGGTAGTAGGGTGTGATATCCTGGTATTTGGATGATATACACAGAGTAGGAAAAGAAACTCCTACACTACGATCGGTTATACTTTGGTCGTCACACAGTTGTTTCTCCACAAAGGAAATGGATTTTATATCAGACATACTGGTTACTAGATCTATGGTTTTAGATCTAGATTTTGGTGGTTTCCCAATCAGGGTACTTGACAGCATTCTAAGAGTATTTAGGATGGACGACTCCTGGCACGGTAGTGTACCTGCAGGTAATGGAGTCACCCTCTCCAAAGGTGTCTTACAGACTAAAGGGGAGAGGGACGTGCATGATTGGCAGATCACTTGCTTAGGCAATTGAGTCAATCATGAGATGTCAAGTACCACACCAGATGTTGTTCTTGCACTAGATGCAATAAGTTGACATTAATCCAATCCTGGAGAAACAGTCGGAAGCATTTTTAGAACATAAGTGGATGTTCTAAGGATATGATAACGACAGCCTCATTCAGGAGATGGTTATCATTCCAGGCTTCCAAGGTGACATGGACGACAAGGAGATTGTCAGAGTTATATTTTTTCTTCTGACGAGGGGCAGTATTTTGGACAGGTGATCCAAGGCAATACTGAGGGAGGCATGGCGCGCAGGATACTGATTAAGTTCAGTTGACGATACAGTCTAAGAAGTTTGGATTTGGAGTTCATTTATGAGCTATGTCCCATCAGACATCCAGATACATTCTAAGACAGGTATTGCTCATTTCGGGAGATGGGTTTTCTCCGCGAACTTGAGATTTAGAGAGACATAGAAAGAAACAACTAAGCGGATCCACTCACTGAGGCTATTCCTCGAACGCAATAGTTCCGCAAACGAGCTTTGTGAGACAGACTAGTAGAGGAGTTGGATGTTCGGTATCACACGGGCTGTGAGTATACGACATCGCAATAATTAGCCTTGAGTGCAAGTGGGAGATTGTTGGAGATAGTGCCCTCAGAGTCAATTATTAGGTCACAGGTACGTGATTGTAATGATTGAGGGAGGACCTATCCCGGTAGGACAGTCTTACTCGAGATGATAGTATGCTATCTGGTTTACCTTTATCATCGTGTACTGTTTTAGGTGACCTGACATGTCGCTATTACACGTTGATAGAGCCCCTAGGATTCTTGCTTGACCACCAGCAGTATGAGGGCGATCATATAAGTGGGAGCTGGGGGTCTACAAGCATATCCTTAAAAGGTCCCTAGTCGTGGGAGTTTCGAGACCGGGCATCGATACTCCATTAGTAGACTAGTGTATACAGTCGAGACCCCGACGAGGGGCGGTGGCCGGTCTCACAAGCCACTGGTGTCAGTTGGATCACCTAAGATGTATACAGGTGCTCATTGGGTTATAAGTACACCGGACAGGACTCGCCGGGAACATGCTAGTTGGTCATATACCAGACGTCAGATGGCAGTTCCCTGGTGACATGTGTGCAGGTTAGTTCATCGACCTGGGGATCGTCATTTGTCTCGTGTGAGTTCCCACTGTACTTTGATTACTACCCTACCACGGCTCAAAGGAGTCGTGCAAACAGGTTTTAGTTGGGTACAGTCCCGAGCCACATGGAGGCAGTGAGCGTATCTTCAGGGGTTCGTCTCTCCCGGTATTGGGGGTGAGGTCGTGCTGTGTCTAGGAGAGCCATTACACAAAGTCCTTGGCCAAGGCAAGGAGATTTACTGGTAGGTATTCCAGTAGTATCTCAGGGTGTTCTGGGCTACACTCCGACACAACTTGTACCGCTTTTGGGGGTCTGACTTTTACCAACCCCCTAGGCCCGCCATGCGATACTCATAGACGAACGGACCGGACTGCACGGATATTGTCACTGACAGGCTCAGTAGGGTGTCAGGATGAGTTCGCTCATCGACGTCCCTTTTAGTCAAATAGCTGGTGGCCCGTTACGTATTGGCTTATACCTCTGACGGGCTAGTGGTTAAATCCACAGCCATTGTATTGACGAGTCTTTAGAGTCCGCCACACTTTCAGTTACTCAAGTTTCGGGCGAAACGCTGTAGAGGCCGTATGGAGATATGGCAGGGTCCAATCAGATACGTGCGGTATTGCACGGATCAGGATGGGACGGTTTGTACTAGTAGCCGTATAGGTATATGGCAGGGTTCGATCAGATACGTGCGGTATTGCACGGATCAGGATCGAACGGATATTACTAGCCGGTTTTGGTTTAAGCCGGTCCTAATTTAGTACAGTGTAGATTTTGTCTTTTTGCATTTGTATCCGGACGGAATACAGATGCGGGTGTGTATGCACAGTATCCGGGTTTTCCTGTAATTTATTACGGGACCAGTTTTCTGGAGTTGCCAGTTTGCATTCCGTTCCGGCCGGTTTTCCTTTGTTCTTTCCCGGCCGGACTTTTCCGATGGAGGGGGTAATTTGCAGTTTTGCAAATTACTTTTGTGGAGGGGTTTTCTTGCATAATGGTTTGATTATGATAAGATTTGATATCTTTCATCCATGCTTGCATTTACTTGTGATTGGAAAGGGTATGGTTTGATAAAAGGTAAAGCATGGTATATGTTTGTATGTGGTCACCCCTTTTGTATCTCCTACAATAACCTCCCTTCATGCTTTTTGATTGATCTCTCCACCATTCTCCAAATGATATGGCCGGCCACACATTTAGATGAGAGGAAAAATGAGAGGTTCATTTGTGTGCTTCATTTGTTCATCTCATTTCCTTGCAAAAATTGATAGCATCATTTGCCTCCAAAGTTTCATTCTTCCCTCCATCTAAAGGCAACTCCAAGACCCCAAAAAGAGACTACGATTCTACACTACACTTCCTACAGCAAATCTTGGACGCGTCGATTCGCCAGCTTCGCGTCCGAGTTGCCTCGGTATTGAGGTGGGAGCCCGTAAAAGCTACAGGCGATGTGGTGCCCTTTCCGACGAGGAGGAGACGGACGGAGATCCCGCGAGGAGATCGGAGTGGAGATGAAGACCGGAGGACTCGGATCAGTCGGTACATCTCTTCCCTTTCTTGTTAGTAGCTTAGACTTGTTAATGGTTACGATCCGGAGTTTAGTGCGCGGTGGTGCCGGTTTGCAAAGTCCGCAAAATTTAAGTTTATCACCGTTTCCGCATTCCGGCGTCGGATTGACGGCCGGGGCGCCGCCGTGCACTTACAGATATGATTTTGTATATCAGGTTCGGTATCTAATAACATTCGTTCAGAATCAATGTACTGGTAATACAGGGTGATAGTGACCAACAGACTTGGCTGCAACACTTGCACCGTTTTCTGTCTCATGAAACTTTATCACCCGTTCTCAGTTCTCTACCTTTCTGTAGGCCATGTAACAAGTTACATATGCGGGATCCTGATTCGGTATCAAATACCCAGGGCGTAGAGGATACTGAGAAATAGTTCTTTGTAATGAACAAACCCAAAGATGATGCATCAGCATGCACTTTCTTCGTTTGGGCGGCACGGGATATCTGGTATTCCCCAATTTCCTGCTCTGTCTTATAACAATTATAAGTTGGAGCGGGACCAACGTTCCCCAGCTCAGTATAACAAGCGGGTTCGGTCAATATATCCGTATTATTATCTTGATTAAGGCGTGATATGGTCGCTACCTGGAGAGAGAGAGAAGAAAACACTCAGCGTATGCTCTTGCAAGATCATATTGGTTATTATTTTATCTAATCAGGATGGCTCCCACTGTTTTATCAAATCTTCCTTCAAACACTAAAAGGAAAGACTAGCCGGGATTAATTACACGCTACAAGTTCGCCAATGTTTCAGCCAGGCCAGTGTCGGTACTTTGAGGGAGGTGCCCCGTGCTTTCGCACAGACCTAATTAATGTAAACCTTGTTTTCCCAGAGGCATAACCCCGTTAACACTTTTCTAGACACCTACTTGATCGGCTAATTTGTAATGTGTAAAACTCTCCCAGGAGTAACAATTACTCACAGTGGGTATCAGGATCCAACTATCTCATAGAAGGTATGCAATCTCATTGCAAATTTCAACACTTGAAATTCCCAATATATTTTTCCCCTAACGTGCTATGACCTTGACGAAAGCCAACAAACCATAGCCCGCTAGTCAAGTTCAACCCGTACATTTCTCGACTGAATTAAACCCACCCGCACGACACTTGACGAAAGCCAACAAAGCCGTACGACTACCCTAATCCAATCGCTTCGTATGCAGCAGATAAGCAGCATATAGCTACCGCACACTATACCTTGACGAAAGCCAACAAATGTAGCACGAATACTATATACAACTTATCTGAAATGACGGAGGGCTAAGACAGGTTTTTCAGAAAACCTATTGCGTAATGAACTTGATATCATTGTAGAATCGAATGAATTTTGAAATGGAGTGTTTTTTAGGCTTTTCTAGTTTTGCTAAAGGGGTCACTCCCGGTGAAGGGATCATTGGCCCTTCCCTCATCGAATATGGTGCAGGATATATCATATATACCGCTATGCAAAGCAAAAACTATAGAAGCAATCAATAGACAAACCGAGGGTTGTAGCATCTGCCAGTTATTGCTAAAGGGGTCACTCCCGGTGAAGGGATCTCGGCCCTTTCTTTATCGAATAAGGTGCAGAATGTTCTACAAGGAACACCGCGATGCAAAGCAAGAACTATAGCTACCTGTTTTTCAAAATTTGATTCCACAACATCTTTTAGGTTTCTTTTCTTTCATTAATCATATTAATGAAGTCCCATCATTTAAATTACCTAAACATCACAGATAAATACGACGTACACTTATTCCATTCGCATTCGCCTCGATGTTCCCTCGTGCACCGTTAGGTTAGGTAACTAACGGCAGAGCGGTGCAGGGCTAGCGCGGGTGTAAAACATAAGTAACACCTATATAATATATCATATATACTATATACAGTATTTATCACAGAACATCACATGATCACATCACAGATATCGCAGCAGAAGAAACATATGAAACATTGGATATACTAGGACGTCCGTGTTTTATTTTGAGCCTTTATAAAACACGGATTCCACGGTCGCGATGAATAGCCAAACCCACACCCCTAGACCCCTACGAGAGCGGTAAGCAACCCTACCAATTCTAGAGTTTGGAGACCTGGACTCGACTCCTCGAGTTGGTCTCCCACTAGACTCCAGAACCCGGTTACTTGTGCTCTCCTCCTTGGGTCTATCCTAGTGCGGAAAAGTAAATAATATACAAATGGTGACATCAACCTCAACCCGGAAGTGCCCCAATAAAAGAATATTACATACATTTAAATTTACATGAATGAAAATAAAAACTCTCATCTCACATAAAACCCCCGGCTATTCAAACGCGACGATCCAATATAACATATCCAGGAACACATAACATCACATGTCATCAACGTAAGTAAACATGCGTATCCCAATTGTCGTTGACATATAGCAACGAAACCGGCGATATCACATATTACACTTACGGTCACAGAAAAGAAAGTGTAAAACTACAACAGTTGGAATCCGCAACCTTCTTAGACATCGCATGCCTAACCAAATGAATTCCTTAGACATCGCATGCCTAACAATTATAAACCCTGCATTTTAGTCTCATTATCGAAAACACTTTTCAATATCAAGTCGGGCAATTCGACAAGATTCCCGACATTCTGATCGAATGCTCGTCGCAAACTTTAGTAGACGGCCGCACCCCCGATACCGTCGACGAAGTGCACCAAGGCGGAACACTGCTGCCGCTAGCACCCGAACGGATGCTTTCGGCGACGGGGTTCTCCTACAGTCACTTGGTCGGGGCTATGGGGCATGGCTGTCTATTAAGTTTACCCGGCGAGTATCCGCGTATGCTACGTGATTGCGACGGACTTTTGATCGCATCAAAATTCCGTGGCAACCGATCAAGTGAGACTAGACTGCTAGATTTATAATATTCAAATCAGTTATCTCATAACTACATGTGGATTCCAAATATTGTATCACATTCCAGATAAATAGAAAATGTTAAACTTTTCGATCGAACAATCAAACACCCAAGTTTTCCCGAAACAGCTCAACACATGAAATAAGTTTAAAAACATTCACTTCATGCCACAGTACCAACGGTCCAGCCGTAGAAGGGTCAAGCCAACGCCTCACATGTGGCACGCCGTACTGCCCCAAACCCTAAGGTTCATAGGGCAGTTCAAGACGGTCACATTATCGAGTTAAGGTTTGTTGTCTTCTAGAGGGTCCATCGAGTTACTTGCACTACTTAGAACGTTCTCAAACTACGGAAAAATCCAACACCTGGAAATTTCCCGGCAGGGGAAAAGTTGGGTATTTATATCCGGTCGAACTTTTTAACATGTTCTAAAATTACCCGGAAAAACACATAGACAAAAGTTAAACAATCCGATCGAATCATCGAGTCCCCAAAACAACCCAGAAAACTCAACTGTTGAGTATAGATTAAAACTTCCCAGAAAACACAGGAAACACCTACTGTTATTACTGTAGAAAATAGAGTCCCCAATCATCACATACGGCCGCGGAACCGTCGCAATAAGTAGGGTTAGGCCGCGGTTCCGTGGCGCTACTGTAGAGATAGGGTGTCATTTTCTGCAGTATTTCTTAGAATTTCCTGCACTATTTTCTGAGAATTTTTAATTAGGAAAAATCCACAGTTTTGAAAAATCTACAGAGAGGGGTGTAATTTAGGGTTTCGGGGTTCGATTGGGTTTCTAACTTCGTCTACAGTTCGCCTAAGGCTCTAGCTAGGCTCTGATACCACTGTAGGGTTCTTAGGCACACACATGAGGTTCTATAACTGATCAACCATACCAAATTCAAAAATTCATGTGCCGAGAAACCCTATGCAAGATCGTTAACTAGAGGATAGGCGAAACTAAATGCAAGCAAACAACTTTACTAACAAGTGAAAAGGACTACAACCTTTGTAGATCTGGTCCTCCACCTCCAAAGCTCTGTGATGACGTCCCTCCGCTGCGACCATCGGGATCCTGGACTCTAGCGTTGGTCTCATCGGAGAAATGTTCGGGCTAGGTCGCTGACGTCGATGCCGAAGATGATCTACGTCGAGGCGACTCAAACCCAAGCTCCATCTTCACTAGGTGATGAAACTTGTGAAGATAACACCCTATACAACATGGCAAGTGGAAGAGGATGAAGAAATAGGAAGTGGGTTCAGTTTGGATTTGGATTTCTTACTTGATTTCATCACTTGAAAATTTTCAAGAAAGGTTTTTTCACTTCATCAAGAAAATGAAGAAGAAAAGTAAATCAATTGTGTCAAAAGAAAATTCAAGTGAAGAGTTATCATAATGCAACCATGGGTGAAGTAACACATGTAGAGAATAAACTAGGGTTTAGGTGTAATGGTTAGGTTAAGACATAAAACAAAATGGCTACACTTTTCAAAGCTTCATGAAGCTTCAAGCATAAAACAAAGCAAGCCACCATTTTATTTTTGCCAAAAAAGAATAAATAAAATAAATAAATAAGTTAAAACCCTAACCATTAACCTAAACATGGTTTAAAGCAAACACACACCCAAGTTTGCATGCATCATCAATCATGATACAAACTAGTGCACAAAAATATATCACATATACAACTTGTGCACATCAAGTGAGAAAATCAATCTTAAGTGAACAAATACTAGTTAATGTAAAGTAATATATCAAATATATAATTATACATTAAATCATTAAATCAACACATGATTTAATGATCCGGTCATACTGCAAATAACCGACTAATATCAAGTGTATTAATGTATCGAATCAACACTTGATTCGGTAACCCGGCTATATCTTATATAACCGTCCGATAATACAAATCGCGAGAATAGAATTCAGTATCACATACTGGTATTATTCTCGGTCCCGCACATATCTCATATGCGCTCCTATTTCATTTTGCTTGAGCCAGGAAACCTCTGTGTAGGACTCTAAAGACTCGTCAATACGCCGGCAGTAGGCGATGATCATATCAAACACCCACAAGCCGCAAGCGGTCTGCTAAACGTAACGGCTACCCGCGTATTGAGCAATCAAAAGATCAACGAGCAAGCCCGCTCAAACTCCTGTGAATCCAACCAGTAACACTTACCGTACAGTCCGGTCTGATCGTCTGATATGTCGCATATCTTGCCTAGGGGTGGTAAACGTCAGACCCCAATAGCTCGATAAGTCGTGTCGATATGAGGTCTATAACAGTTCGAGAAACTATTGGTAACACTTACCAGTAAATCTCAGCGACCCTGGCCAGGGATTCCCGGTTATAGCCAATCGAACACAGCGCAACATCAACTCCCTATACCGGGAGAGACGAATCCCCTCCTATCGCTCATTGCCTCCATGTGATTCGAGACTGTATCCAAGAACCACCGTTTTGCATGCCCTCTTGGACATGGTAAGGTAGAAATCAAAGCACAGTGGGAATCACACAAGACTCTATGACGATCTCGGGTCAACAGACTACTCTGTACCAGTATCACCAGAGAACTGCCATCTGACGTGAGGTATAATACAATCTGGGAGTTCTCGGCGAGTCCGTCTAGTGTACCCAGTCTCTACTGAGCACCCGTATATCATCTCTGATGTCAAACACTAATGGATATGGGATCATCCATCGCCCATCTGTATGGGTCGAGAAGGTATACGCTAGTCTACTCTGGTATATCGATGCCCCGTCTCGATATACCCACGACTAGGGACCTTGAAGGATGTACTTATGGACTACCATGTCCGTACTAGTATGATCCGCATCATAGTCCAGGTAGTCAAGTACACATCCTAAGGGCTTTACCAACATGTAACAGAGAGACAATCAGTATACACGTTAAGGTAAAGTGTAACCAGATAGCATACTATCATGTCGAGCAAGAAAGTCCTCCCTATATATATCCAAGAATCAACTACAATATACATCACATGTATAGTAATGGCCTCTAGGGCATACATATAACAAACAATTGGATAGTCGTGATGGATAGCAAGTGTTGCAATGTTGTTGGTACTGTTTAAATTCATTTGTACATTTGTTATTGCGGGGCGAGTGTCCGACATGTGGACTGCCGTCTTTGCCGGGTTGTATATTATTTTGGGGCACGACCGGGTTGAGGTCGATGTCACCGTTTGTATATATTATTTTCTTATTCAGTACTAGGATTACCCCGCAGTGAAGTGCATGAATAGCCGTATTCTAGAAGGCAACAAGCCCGCATCTCATCGCGTAAAGACTGAGGGGGTTTCATTCTCATGGCGTCGAGACGGAGGGGGCTTCATTCTAGAATTGGCAGGGCTATTCGCCGCACTCGTAGGGGGTACAGGTTTACATTGCATAGGCTGTCCACGCGACAGGGAACGTCGGGTTTTATTTGCGGCTCAAATGAAACCCGGGGCTCCAAGATTATCCACCATTCTGTATTGTTATCTGTGATATTGTTTATTATCATGTCTGGGACGAATGTTATATATACTTATATATATACTAGTAGATGTTGTATATGTTTTGCACCCACGGTAGTCCAGCCCCCGCTCTGTCGTTAGTTAAGTAACCTAACGGGTGATGACGGGGCCCCATGGCGAATGCAGATGGCATATACGTACATTTTATTTTCGTTCTTTTCTGGTGTGATAGGTTACAAATTGATGGGACCGCATTAATTTTGATTAATGCAAGATAATAAACCTAAAAGATGTTGTTGGAACCAAGCTTTAAAAACTGACATTACAGACATTCTCTTTTGCTTTGCACAGTGATATTCAGTTTGGAATATCCTGCACCTCATTCGACGAGGCAAGGGCCGAGATCCCTCCACCGGGAGTGACCCCTTGAGTAAAAGTTTGCATCAGGGCAATAACTTCAATATAGTCGACTATTTTTGCTTTGCATCGTGGTATTCAGTTTGGAATATCCTGCACCTCATTCGACGAGGAAAGAACCGAGATCTCTTCACAGGGAGTGACCTCTTTAGCAGAAGTTTTCGCCACTATATATTTACAAAACCACTCAGGTTCCTTCAATGATATCATGTTCATTACGTTAATGGGTTTTTCGCCAAAAACCCAGTCGTTGCCCTCTGTCATTTCCTACAAGTAACACTTAGTATTCATGCTGTGTTTGTTGACTCCGTCAAGGCATAGTGTACGGTAGCTGAGTGGTGCTTGTTTGTAGCTCTAGATGCGATTGGTTAGGACAGTCGTATAACCTTGTTGACTCCATCAAGGGTTATGCGGGTGGGTTTGACGCAATCCAGATAATGACGGGTTGAACTTGACTAGGACTTTTTGATTTGTTGACTCCGTCAAGGTCACTAGGGTCCTAGGGGTAAAAACCACATCGGGAGTTTCAAACATACAGGAAACTTGCAGATTTAGCATACCTTCTGGAGTGTGGTGACTAGAGTGGATTCCATCTAGTGTATCACACAATGATAGTTGGATCCCGATCCCACTGATGAGTAGGATTACTCTTAGGAGATTTTTTCACTTAACAATCAATGCTATAAATCAAGTAAGTGTCTAGAACGGTGTTAGCGAGGCTACGCCTCCAGGGAAAAGAGGTTATGTATTAAGGAACATCGCGAAAGCGTTGGAAAACCTCCCTCGAAGTACCAACTGTTAGTTATATGTATGCCCTAAAGGCCATTACTATACATAGGTTGTATATTGTAGTGGATGCTTGGACATATATAGGGAGGACTTTCTTGCTCGACATGATAGTATGCTATCTGGTTGCACTTTACCTTAACGTGTACACTGATTGTCTCTCTGTTACATGTTGGTAAAGCCCTTAGGATGTGAACTTGACTACCTGGACTATGATGCGGATCATACTAGTGGGGACATGGTAGTCCATAAGTACATTCTTCAAGGTCCCTAGTCGTGGGTGTATCGAGACGGGGCATCGATATACCAGAGTAGACTAGCATATACCTTCTCGACCCATACAGATGGGCGATGGATGATCCCATATCCATTGGTGTTTGACATCAGAGATGATATACGGGTGCTCAGTGGAGACTGGGTACACTGTACGGACTCGCCGAGAACTCCCAGATGGTATTATACCTTACGTCAGATGGCAGTTCTCTGGTGACACTGGTACAGAGTAGTCTGTTGACCCGAGATCGTCATAGAGTCTTGTGTGGTTCCTACTGTGCTTTGATTTCCACCTTACCACGTCCAAGAGGGCGTGCAAAATGGTGGTTTTTGGGTATAGTCCCGAATCACATGGAGGCAATGAGCGATAGGAGGGGATTCGTCTCTCCCGGTATAGGGAGTTGATGTTGCGCTGTGTTCGATTGGCTATGACCGGAAATCCCTGGCCAGGGTTGCTGAGATTTACTGGTAAGTGTTACCAATAGTTTCTCCCACTGTTATAGACCTCATATCGACACGACTTATCGAGCTATTGGGGTCTGACGTTTACCACCCCTAGGAGAGATATGCGACATATCAGACGATCAGACCGGACTGTACGGTAAGTGTTACAGGTTGGATTCACAGGAGTATGAGCGGGCTTGCTCGTCGATCTTCTGATCGCTCAATACCCGGGTGGCCGTTACGTTTAGCAGACCGCTTGCGGCTTGTGGGTGTTTGATATGATCATCACCTGCTGCCGGCGTATTGACGAGTCTTTAGAGTCCTACACAGAGGTTTCCTGGCTCAAGCGAAATGAAATAGGAGCGCATATGAGATATGTGCGGGACCGAGAATAATGCGTGTATGTGATACCGTATTTCATTCTCGCGATGAATGTTTCGATTGGTTGTATGCGATATAACCTAGTTATCGAATAAAGGATCGATTCGATAAGTCGATACATTGAATATTAGTCGGTCATATGCGATATGACCGGATCGTTAAATCAAGTGTTGATTTAATGATTTAATGCATAATTATATATTTGATATATTACTTTGCATTAACTAGTATTGGTTCATTTTAAATGGATTTTCTCACTTGAAGTTCACAAGTTGTATATGTGATATACTTTTGTGCACTCTTTTGTATCATGTTTGATGATACATGCTTACTTGAGTTTGTGTAAAGATTAAATCATGGTTATTTAAATGGTTAGGGTTTTGATTTTCATATCTATTTATTTATTTATTTATTATGGAAAAGATAAAGAGAAAAATGGTGGCTTTCTTTGTTTGTTATTGAAGCTTCATGAAGCTTTGACTAAGTGACCATTTTGTCTCATGCTTAACCCTAACCATTCCATCTAACCATAGTCTATTCTCTACACATAACCATGGTTGTAGTTATGATAAGTATTCCTTTTATTTTCAACACCAGCCTAGCTGAAAGGTTAAGCAAGTATTGTGACGTGTGATTAATCCTGACTAGTTCTTCTTTTAGGGTTTGAAGAATTTGAGGAAACAGTGGGAAACATCCTGATTAGATAAATTTAAAAAAACCAATATAATCTTGCAAGAGCGCACGCTAAATGTTTTCCCTCTCTCTCTTCAGGTAGCAACCATTTCACGCCCTAATCAAGATAATAAAATGTATCGCTTGACCGATCTGAATTCTTATTCGGGGCTGGAGAACGTCGGTTCGGCTCTAACATACGACAACTGTCATAAGTATGAGCAAGAGAAAGAGGAAAGTTTGAATTCCTTAATAAACCCATCGAAGAAGAAACATACTGTTGCGTCTTCTTCAGGTGTTCTTGTTATTGAGAACTGTTTTTCGGTCAGTCCTACCTCCTGGGTACTCGATACCGGATCAGGATCTTATATCTGTAATTTATTGCAGGGACTAAGAAAAAGTAGGATAGTTGGACCTGGTGATATGTCCCTCAGAATGGGGAATGGAGCACAAGTTAATGCTGCTACCGTCGGTGAATATCACCTAGTATTGCCAAATGGCAATACTATGATTTTGAACAATTGCTACTATGTGCCTTCCATGCTTTGCAACATCATATTAGTTTCTTTACTTGATAAAAATGGATATAACTTTGTTCTTGATAGAAATATCATGAACATTTACCTTGATAAGGTACTAGTTGCAGAAAGTACACTGTGTAATGGTATCTATGTTCTAAATCAAAAAAAAGTTCTCAATGTACAAAACACACGCAAGAGGAAGAGTTCAGATACGAACGAATCCTACTTGTGGCATTGTAGACTTGGTCATATCGGAGAGAAAAGACTAAGTAAGTTACATAAAGATGGATTCTTGAATACGTTCGAATTTTCATCTTATGAAACTTGTCAGTCTTGTCTCAAAGGAAAGATGACCAAATCTCCGTTCACCGGGCATGGAGAAAGAGCAGCAGAGCTCTTGGGACTCATACACAGTGATGTATGTGGTCCGATGTCTACACATGCAAGGGGTGGGCTCTCATACTTCATCACATTCACTGACGATCTCTCTAGATTCGGGTATATGTATCTTATGAAACACAAATCTGAAGCTTTTGAGAAATTCAAAGTATTCAGAAACGAAGTAGAGAACCAGACTAGCAAAAGTATCAAGATCCTCCGATCTGACAGAGGAGGGGAGTACGTAAGCACGGAATTCCAAGATTACCTAAAAGAGAATGGAATTCTCTCTCAGCTTACTCCTCCGTATACACTACAGCACAATGGTGTATCGGAGCGGAGGATTCGTACCCTATTAGATATGGTTCGCTCCATGATGAGTGACACTGAGTTGCCTCTTTCTTTTTGGGGATATGCGCTTCAAACAGCTGCATACTTACTAAACTACGTTCCATCCAAATCTGTGCCTAAAACTCCATATCAAATATGGAGTGGACGAAATCCATATCTTAAGCGATTTAAGATATGGGGTTGTCTAGCTTATGTGAAAACACAAAAACCGGACAAACTAGAGGCACGGTCAGTTCTATGTAAATTTGTGGGATATCCTAAGGATTCACTAGGATATCTGTTCTACAACACTGAGGAATAGAAAGTATTTGTATCTCGCCATGCTACCTTCTTAGAAAGGGAGTTTCTTGCAAAACAAACTAATGGGAGTATGGTAGAACTGGGAGAAATCCACAAACCACAAAATGTAACTGAAGATTTGGAGGAACTACTAGATTCAGTAATCCCATACGAACCTCAGCCACTCCGCAGATCTAGTAGGATTTCTCATTCGCCCGAGAGATACTACGGTTTTCTCATAGATGGGGATCGAGAAGATTGCATCTTGGAAGAAGATGATCCTACTAGTTTCAGGCAGGCCATTATCAGTAGGGACTCTGATAAGTGGCTGGATGCTATGCAATCTGAAATGGAGTCCATGTACACCAATAAAGTTTGGACCCTGGAAGTTGCTCCACCTGGGGTAAAATCCGTTGGATACAAATGGATCTACAAGAAGAAACTTGGTGTAGATGGGCAGGTGGAAACCTATAAGGCTAGACTCGTTGCAAAAGGTTTTCGTCAAAGACCAAGAGTGGACTATGACGAAAACTTTTCTCCAGTGGCTATGCTCAAATCCATTAGAATCCTGCTTGCCATTGCTGCCTTCCATGACTATGAGATCTGGCAGATGGACGTGAAAACGGCTTTTCTAAACGGAAGTTTAGAAGAGTGCATTTATATGGATCAACCGGAAGGTTTTTGTAGACAGTGGGAGAAGCGGAAAGGTGTGCAAGCTGCTTAAATCCATTTATGGATTAAAGCAAGTATCGCGGAGCTGGAACATCTGTTTTGATGAGACAGTCAAGGACTTTGACTTCATCAAAAACGAGGATGAGCCTTGTATTTATAAGAAGATTGTAGGACGAACTGTCGTGTTCCTAGTCTTGTACGTAGACGACATTCTTTTGATAGGAAATGACATTCCTATGCTACAACCGGTTAAGCTATTCTTATCGCAAAGGTTCTCCATGAAAGACCTAGGTGATGCCACTTACATTCTGGGGATCAAGATCTACAGAGATAGATCCAAGAGATTACTGGGACTTTTACAGTCCAGGTACATAGAGACTGTACTAAAGAAATTTAGTATGGAAGATTCCAAGAGCGGTAACATACCCGCATTGCACGGAATCATCCTCTCCAAGGAGATGTCTCCCAAGACTGACGAGGAGAGGGTTCGCATGAGCACTATACCCTATGCTTCGGCAGTAGGATCTATAATGTATGCGATGCTATGTACAAGACCAGATGTAGCTTATGCACTGAGCGTGGTGAGCCAGTATCAGTCAGACCCAGGTGAGGACCACTGGACAGCAGTAAAGAACATTCTCAAGTACCTGAGAAGGACTAAGGAAATGTTCCTGATTTACGGTAATGGAGACCTCAGGGTCGAGTACTTTACCGACTCAAGCTTCCAGAGTGACAAGGATGACAGCAAGTCTGTCTCGGGTTTTGTGTTTACCCTCAATGGAAGGGCGATATGTTGGAAGAGTTCCAAACAGGATACCGTCGCAGACTCGACGATGGAGGCCGAATACATTGCTGCAAGCGATGCCGCAAAAGAGACGGTCTGGATAAAGAAGTTCATAGCTGAACTTTAGGTGGTTCCGTCCATTGTTGATCCGATACCAATGTATTGTGATAATAATGGGGCTATAGCTTTAGCGAAGGAACCACGGTCCCATCAGAAATCCAGGAAAATCTTAAGGCGGTATCACCTGATCAGGGAGATCGTAGATCGCCAGGAGATCGAGGTCCGGAGAGTGGATACGAAAGACAACACGGCGGATCCATTTACAAAGGCCCTCCCTCAAGCACAGTTCGAGTGACTTTTTGGGATGTTGGGTATGCGGTACGCCAGCAGCTGGCCTTAGAGCAGACGTTGGGTATTCGGTACGCCAATCACTGGCCTTTAGTGCAAGTGGGAGATTGTTGGATGTATATGCCCTAGATGCCAGTATTGTATATGTATACATATGGATACTAGAACAATCTTGCTCAGTTTTATAGTATATTATTTTACTTGTCTTTATCGGGATATGTGTATTGTTGTTTTATCTAGTTTGCACATATTGATAAAGACTCGATACGGTAGTATACTATTGTGGTTTGTCTTTATCTTAACATGGCATATGTCATACTCGTTATTACATATTGCAGTAACATGTTGATAAAGCCCCTAGGATCTTTCTTGACTACCTGCGTTGTGATGGCGATCATACTTGTGGGAGCAGGGTAGTCCATAAGCACATCCTTAAATGGTACCCAGTCACGTGAGTATCGAGACTGGGCACTGATACTCCAGAGTAGACTGGTATGTATGTTTCTACCCCCGTCGGGGGATGGTTGGTCCCGCAGCTATTGGTCTGATGCACCTAAGATCGTATGCAGGTGCTCACTGGGTGTGCGTACACTGGACGGACTCGCCGAGAACTTCTATATGGTATTATACCAATCGTCAGATGGATGTTCTCAGGTGACATGTGTACAGGTTAGTCTTTGGACCAGAGATCAGCATTTTTCTCGTGTGAGTTCCCACTGAACTTTGATCACTACCCTACCACGGCTCTACTGAGTCGTGCAAACAGGTTTTGGTTGGGTTCAGTCCTGAGCCACATGGAGGCAGTGAGCGATTGTCGGGGATTCGTCTCTCCCGGTATAAGGAGTCGATATCGCACTGTGATTCGATTGGTCAGGACCATAAGACCTTGGCCAGGGCACTTGGGATTTACTGATAGGTTGATCAGTAGTTTCCCGGATTGGTCCTGAGCCACATCGGCATGACTTATCAGGTTGTTAGGGTCTGACGTTCACCATCCCCTAGACCCGGTATGCGATACTCTTTGACGAAGAGACCGGACTATACGGATATTGTCACGGATAGACTCAGTAGGAGATCCAGATGAGTTAGCTCATCGGCCCTCTTTTCGACAGGTACCTGGGTAGTCGTTACGTACAGCTAGTGCCGCTGACGTGCTTGTAGTTAAACCCACTGCCAGAGTACTGTCGAGTATTTAGAGTCCCACACAGAGGATTTCCCTGATTTAGGCGAAATGATGTAGTAGCCGTATTGGATACGTACAGGGTTCGATCGATTGATGTACTTGTTACTCGGATTTTCGATCGGACAGTTTGTAATACTAGTAGGCTCGGGTTTGAGCCGGATTATTAAATCAGATATTGATTTAATAATTTACGTATATGTATTTTGATATATATATTCTAGTATTACGTTCTTCGTGTTATTCTATCTCTTTTGGGCGTTCGGATTTTTATCTGATTGCCGGTATATTTGTACAGTAGACTGAAATCCATATTTATTACAGATTTCCTTCTAGAAGGTGGCCACCTCATTATGTATTTTCCTTTTATTTGATAATTGGAAATGAGGTGTAAAGTGAAGTGTATGGGAGGAAAAGAGGTGGCCACGCTTCAATAGTGGTCAAATGAATTTATAATTCATTTTCGGTTTACTATTGAAGCATGGTTGCTATTGTTTAATGAAAGAAAATGGCATACAAAACCTATGTGTATTATTTTCTCTCTCATGCTTGATTCATTTTTCTCTCTTGAGCTCTCATCTCCTCCCTCCTGTAGCTTTCTCCTCCACCTACATCTTCTTTCTCTTCACTACATTTCTCATGTGTTGAGATACAAGTGAAGAGGCTAGAAAGAGATAGAACACTTAGACATCCAAACTACATCCTAGATTACTTGGACTAGCATCCCAAGTCCTCTAGTTGCTCTTTTGACATATTGCAAAGAGCTAGAGCCATGGATCATACTCCCCGGGTGGATCATCTACGACAAAAGGAGGCCGGAGAACAAGCTCGATCCCGATGGACCGATGGAGCCGGATTTGGAGTTCAAGCATGTTCAAGGCACTTGCTAGGAGCCAAGGATGAAGAAAGAAGACCGAAGGACTTGGTTCGTTTGGTGAGCTTTCTTTCATAGTATATAGCACTTCTTCTTTTGCTTAGTAGGTTTTATGGAAAGATCCGGTTTTAGGGTTTAGTCTAGCGCCAAGTTTTATTCGCAAGAAAATTTTTGTTCCGCATTTGACCACGTGAGTTGGCCGGGGTGCTAAGGTAACCCTTCAATTTTAAGCCTGTATAAAACACGGATTCCACGGTCGTGATGAATAGACAATCCCATATCCCTAGACCCCTACGAGAGCGGCAAGCAACCCTACCAATTTTAGAGTTAGGAGACCCAGTCTCGACTCCTCGAGATGGTCTCCCACTGGACCCTAGAACCCGGTTACTTGTGCTCCCCACCTTGGGTCTATCCTAATACGGAAAAGTAAATAATATACAATGGTGACAACATCCCCAACCCGGAAGTGCCCCAATAAAAGAATATTACATACAATGAATTTTACATGAATGAAAATGAAAAGCTCTCATCTCACATAAAACCCCCGGCTATTCAAAACACGACGATCCAATATAACATATCCCAGCAACATATAACATCACATGTCATCAACGTAAGTAAATATGCGTATCCCAATTGTCATTGACATATAGCACCGAAACCGGCGATACACCATATTTTACACTTACGGTCGCAGAAAAGAAAGTGAAAAACTACAACAGTTGGAATCCACAACCACCTTAGACATCACATGCCTAACAATTTGAATTCCTTAGACATCACATGCCTAAAAATTATAAACCCCGCATTTTAGTCTCAATATCAAAAACACTTTTCAATATCTGGTCGGGCAATTCAACAAGATTCCCGACATCCTGATCGAATGCTCGTCGGAAACTTTAGTAGACGGCCGCACCCCCCGATGCCGTCGACGAAGTGCACTAAGGCGGAACACCGCTGCCACGAGCATCGGAACAGATGCTTTTGGCAACGGGGTTCTCCTACAGTCACTTGGTCGGGGCGATAGGGCGTGGCTATCTATTAAGTTTACCCGGCGAGTATCCGCGTACGCTACGTGATTGCGACGGACTTTTGATCACATCAAAATCCCGTGGCAACCGATCAAATGAGACTAAACTGCTAGATTTATAAAATTCAAACTAGTTATCTCATAGCTACTTGTGGATTCCAAATATTGTATCATATCCCATCACATAATATCCGGACGACGTTAAACTTTTCGATCGATTCATCAAAGTCCCACAATTTCCCGACAGCTCAACACTTGAGCACAGTTTTAATAATACCCAGAAGATGCCACAATGCCTATGAACCAGCCATAGAAGGGTCAAACCAACGCCTCACATGTGACAACGCTAAACTACCACAAACCCTAGGGTTCAGTGGCGGTTTTGACGGCCGCATAATTGAGTTAAGGTTTCACTCTTCTAGAGGGTCCACGGAATCACTTGCATGTTTTTCCGAATACGTTAAATTTGGAAAAATGGGCTTTTGACATTCGATCGAACTTTCTAACCTCGCCTAGACAACATGCGAACAACCCGAAACAATGTTAAAACTACGAATACGAAACACTCTGAATTGCTTATAGTGTAAAATTACATCACATGCAAAATTAGCAAAAATAAACAACACCTGAAACACCAAAACCCAGTCACGTGAACACTGAAAAAAATTGGGGGGTGGGGCTCGGATTTGGCCGAGATTGGCATGGTTGTGCTCGGCCTAATTTTCACCAAATTGCCTCAAATTTTGTCAATGTTCATGTTATATCCCATATATCACTTTGTACTTGTTTAAAAAAAAATTTGACAACTTGCTAAAATCGACAGCAAGCAGGTTCTGGCGATGCAGGTTTCGGAGTATTTCGGTTTCGTAATCTTAAAAAAATCCGTATAAATTTCTAGCATAGCTCTGATACCACTGAAGGGTTACCCAAGACGGCAGCAAGGTTTCGGGAGGTATCATCCATGCCAAATTCAAGAATTTGCCGTTTTAGCTAACCCTAACTTGAATCGTACTAGAAATATATAGAATAACATATGCAAACACTATGCAATCTAAGTGAGCAAGGAATACAACCATTGTAGACCGGTCCTTCACTTCATTAGCTCTGTGTAGTAGTCCCCTTCGCTGCAATTGTAAACTCCAGACTCTAGAGAGGCTCCATGAAGAAACGAACGTGCTTGCTTCGATGACTTCGAGGCCGAAGATGATCTACATCGAGGAGACACTAACCCAAGCTATTTCTTCACTAGGTCATGAACTTTATGAAGAGAACACCCTATACTAAATGGCAAGTAGTAGAGGATGATGAAGTAGGAAGTGGGCTCACTTTAGAATTGATTTTCTCACACTTTATCCCATACCTCCATTAGAGCTAGAAAGCTTTTGAGGAGGAAGAAGAAGAAGAAGAAGAACTTATCTCATGAGTTAATCCAAAATGAATAATGCAACCATGGGTGAGTTAAGCCCTCATGCTTAACTCATGTAGAGAATTAAGCAAGGTATAAGGTTAAAGGTTGGGTTAACTAATATCTTAAGGAATGACAAAAGAGTGGACTTTATCAATGTTTCCACAAGCTTCATCAAGCTTGACAACATTGACCAAGTCTTACTCTTTTGTTATTCTTAAGAATATAAAAACCCTAATTTAACTTTATGATGGTATATGTTTCATACACCCATCTTGTGTTAGTGTATATGCCCTAGAGGCCATTACTGTATCATACTAGTTTGTATATTACTTAATGGAAGCTTGGGATATTCACCTTGTATAAACAATCTTGCTCAATATAGTAGTATGCTACTTGGTTTGTTTCTACTTCAATGTGTACATGTGTTTATTTTGCGATATCACCTATACGCATTAGTGGATCCTTTAGGATCTTTGCTTGATTACCAGCGTTGTGATGGCAGTCATACTAGTGGGGGCTGGGTAATCTATAAGCACATCCTTATACAGGTCCCTAGTCGCAGGACTATCGAGACAGGGCATCGATACTCCGGAGTAGACTAGCGTATGCGCTTCTCATCCCAGTGTGGGAGATGGTCTGTCCCACAGCCATCAGTACGTCGTACTGGAGATAGTATACGGGTGCTCGTTAGGTTACGAGTACACTGGACAGGACTCGTCGGGAACTGAAAGGTTGGTATTATACCTATCGTCAGTTATCAGTTTCCAGGTGACATGAGTACAGCTTAGTCCGCTGACTTGACACTGGCACTTCGCCTCGAGTGTGTTCCCACTGTACTTTGATCACTACCCTACCACGGCTCAAAGGAGTCATGCAAACAGGTAGTGGTTGGGTGCAGTCCCGAAGCACTTGGAGGCAGTGACGGTTAGACAGGATTCGTCTCTCCCGGTATTGGGGGTTGACATCGCGCTGTGTCTAGGAGAGCCATTACACGAGTAGTCCCTGGCCAGGCAAGCGAGATATACTGGTAGGTTTCCAGTGTTATCTCAGGGTGTTTTGGGCTTCACTCCGACACGACTTGTACCGCTATTGGGGGACTGACGTTTTACCGCGCCCTAGGCCCGACATGCGATGTATTAGACGAACAGACCGGACTGTACGGAGAATGTCACATTCAGACTCAGTAGGAGTTCAGATGGGGTTCACCTCGTCAGCCTTCTTATCGGCATCTACCTGGGGACCGTTACGCACAGCTAGTGCCGCTTGCGGTCTGTGGTTAAACCCACTGCCAGCGTAGTGTCGAGTCTTTAGAGTCCCACACAGAGGGTATTCGCATCTGGGCAAAACAGAGTAGAGGTCGCATAGTTTTGCGACAGGGTTCGTTCTCATCCGCGCACTTGTGCACGTTTTGGAGTCCGGACGGATTATACTGGCAGGCTCTGGTTTGAGCCAGATACCGGTATATGTTTTGGGGTTGCTTTTATATCTCGGTATTCTTGTTCCTCGGAACGAGAATGCAGGTGTGTATGCACAGTTGCTTGAGGCGGAGGATGAGGTATTTCATTAGGGTTTCGGAACGGGTGCGTTTGCACAGTTGACAGTCGTCATTTTCCAAACCCTAATAGATTTATGAAATATCAATTAATAATAGTAATTAAATGAAATATTGTTATGGTTGATTTTGTTGACTTGTTGACCATGGTTGACTTGTTGACCATGGTTGAATGTTGACCACCATCATGCTTTGAAAGGATTCTCCTTGATTCTTGCTTACATTCATTTAATGAAGCATGATAGTGGTCATTCCAAAACTACCATCAACTATTCTCATTTGAATTATTATTACTAATTAGATAATTCTTTTTCTTTTGATATGGTTGCAAAAAAGGAAAAAGAGAGCTCATTCTATCATAATCATTCTCTCTCCTCACTTCATCTTCTTCTTCCTCTAGCCAAAGGAGAATCCTTCTCATGTGTTGAGAATCCCTCTCCTTAAAAGACAAGCACCCCTTAGACACTCTCTACTCACTCTAGGATCAAGGGTTTAGCAAGCCGGAGATTCTAGTTCACTCAAAGTTCGAGAAAGAGCCCGAAGGTTGAACCCTCAGGTGGATCCATCTTCGATGAAAGAAGGCGACGAGAAGAGAACCATCAACCTCTACAAGGTTTCAAGAAGAAGGAGTTCAAGTTTAGGTATAACCATCTTTCCGAGTAGCTAACTCTCTTTAGCAAGTTTTGCTAGTTTAGTTTAGAAAAGATCCCGACTTTGTTTAGTCCATGTTGCCCCATGCGCCAAAATTTGATTTTTATACCGTTTCCGCCTCCCCGTAAGAACCGGGGGTCGCAACGTGGACTTACAGTGGTATCAGAGCCTAACTAAACTTAAACTAGCTTGGTAGTGAAGTGTAACGAAGTTCGGAACCGAAAAATCCAAAAACCAAACTTTGCAAAAACCCTAGTTTCTGTTAAAAAAATTTCTGGTCAAAACAAGATTTGTTATACACCTAAATTCGGCTCAGGGTTTTGTGTGAACACCCAAGAAAAACGATCCCCTAATTCATTCAAACCGCCGCGGATCCGCGGCCTCACCTATTCTTCCAGCCGCGGATCCGCCGCCGTTTGGACTCTTCTGGTGATCGGGTTTCGTGCAGTGTGTCTCTGTGTTGGTTTTAGGATTTTTAAAATATATTATATGTGCCCAGATTTTCCAGAACAGAAATTTACTTTTGGGGTCCTATAATTCCGTATTTTTTTCCAAACTTCACTGCACTTTGACTATGATGGTTATATCTGTGATGTTTGCATGTATTGAACGTCGGCTAATCGCTATAAGTCGATTAGTCGGGGTTATACATCTCTGTGATCTGTGTTTGATATTGGAATATGTATATGAATGTGTTGGACTGTCGCGGGTGAATAGCCGGGGTGGATGTGAGATGAGCTTTTGTTTTTCTTTCATTCATTTGTAAATGTAAATTGATGTAATAATATTATTTGTATGGCCGCACAACCGGGTCGGGGTTGTAGCCGTCATTGTATAATTCTTTTTACTGTTTTTGCTCCTAGGATAGACCTATGGAGGGGTGCACAAACTACCGGGTTCTTGGCGGGTAGTTTGCCGCACCCGTAGGGGTCTTGGGTGGGGTATTTGCTATTCACCGCGACCGTGTAATCCGCTTTTCGTTGCAGGCTCGAACGGATTGCGGATTGCTAGTATATCCAATGTATTCATCTGTGATCTGTAATGTCTATCATTGCTTTATATTTAGGCGTTGCTTATGTTTTACAGCCGCGCTAGCCCAGCCCCCGCTCTGTCGTTAGTTAAGTAACCTAACGAGTGATGACGGGACCCCGTGGCGAATGCGAATGGCATAAGCGTACGTCATATTTTGGTTGTTTTCTGCAATGGTAGGATTAAATGATGGGACGCATTAAAAGAACTAATGCAAGAATATCACGCATTAAAAGAACTAATGCAAGATAATAAACCAAGTTAAAGTCGTTGGAACACTTTCGAAAAACCACTCGGTTCTTTTCAAAACTAACTTTTAAATGCGGAGCTTGAGCCACTCCTTCTAAAAGCTATCTCGTTCCATCGATTATATCAAGTTCACTACGTTCACGGTTTTACCAAAACCATTCGTAGCCCTCCGTCGTTTCGCATGAATAGGCAATAGTATTCAAGCTATGTATTTTGGCCAAAGTCAAGGCATAGTGATTGGTAGCTATTGGGTGTTCATGTGTAGCATAGATAGATGCGTTGGTTTGGGACAGTCGTGCTGCCATTTTGGCCAAAGTCAAGGGTATGTACGGATGGATCCAAATTAACCTGGATAGTGACGGGCAGAACTTGACATGTGACTTATGATATTTTGGCCAAAGTCAAGGTCATAAGAGCATGGGGCAAAAATCCACATCGGGAGTTTCATAAGTACTGAAACTTGCTAGATTTGCATACCATTTGGAGTGTGATGATTCTGGTAGGATTCCTTCAGTTTCGTCACGCGATGATATTTGGATCCCGATCCTACTGTGAGTATATGCTACTCCTCGGGAAATTTCTCACTAAACGATCAATGCTATAAACCTAGTAGGTGCCTAAAAAGGTGTTAGCGGGGCTACGCCCCCAGGGAAAAGAGGTTCTTAAATTAAGGAACTTCGCGAAAGCGTTGGAAAACCTCCCTCGAAGTACCGACACTGGCCTGGCTGAACGGTTAAGCAAGTATTGTGCGGTGGGATTGATCCCGGCTAATTCTTCCTTTGTGGTTTGAGGAGGGATTCGAGAGACAGTGGGAGCCATCCTCTTTAGACAAATTAAAAACCATTCTAAACTTGCAAGAGCATCGAGCTAAGTGTTTCTTCTCTCCCCCTGCAGCGACCAAATCGAAATGACTGGACTTAAGTTACTTCTAGATAAAAACATACTGACAGGGCCAAACTACAAAGATTGGCTCAGGAATGTCAAAATGGCAATCACTTACGACAAGCTGGGGTATCTTCTTACCACCAAAGCTCCCCCCGTCCCAGGTCCCACCTCCAGCGTCGCGGATAAGGAAATCCGTAAGACTTGGGAGATTGATTGCGCGAAGGCCAGATGCCTCGTGCTTGCCTCTATGGACAACGATCACCAGAGGAGGCACGAGAATATGGACTTGGAGTCCATATTTCTCCATACAAAAGAACTGTATGGAGAGCAGTCTCGTATCGCAAGATACGAAGTGTCGAAGAAATTATTTTCGACAAAGTTGGCCGTCGGATCATCGGTAGCGGACCACGTGCTTAAGATGATTGGCTACACTGAGGAGCTCGCGGAACTTGGGACCACGTTGGACAGTGAACTCTATACGGATTTAATTCTCCAGTCCCTTCCATCCACTTACGCCCAGTTTATACTGAACTTCAACTTACAAGAAAAGGAAGTTGAACTTTCAGAACTCCTCAACATGCTGAGGAGCGCAGAGGGCACCCTACAGAAGGGTAGGGAAACACCCGCTTTGTTTGTAGGAGGATCTTCTTCCTCTAGGTCCAAGGCGAAAGCCAAGGGAAAGAGGAAGAAAGCCCCCGCCAAACCAAGATGCGGTGTTAGTAAAGTGGGTACGAAGGGAAAGGAAAAGGCAACAAAGATTGCGGGGAAGCTTGTTGGTAAAGAGGAATGCTTCTATTGTCACAAGAGTGGACACTGGAGGAAAGATTGCAGGGCTTGGAAGGCCAGGACACAGGAACTGAAGCAGGTTGCGGCTTCAGCTTCAGGTGTGTATGTTATTGAGAACTGTCTTTCTATAAACTCTACTTCCTGGGTATTGGATACCGGATCAGGATCACATATCTGTAATTCTTTGCAGGCGTTGAGAAACCGTAGGTTTTTGAAGGCAGGTGACATGACCCTCAGAGTTGCGAACGGAGCTAGCATGGATGCTAAAGCCGTGGGGGACTATCACCTGGGAATGTCAGATGGGCATGTTTTGGTTTTGCGTAATTGCTTTTTTGTACCCAACGCAACTTGTAATATCATTTCTGTATCTTTGGTTTCTAAAGAAGGTTATGAATTTGCGTTTGTAAGTAATGTTGTAAACATTCACCTTAATCAAGTTCTGATTGGGTCAGGTACACTGAGCAATGGTATATACGTATTAAACCAACCACAGATTTTCAATGTCCAGAATACACACAAAAGAAAGTCTCCAGATATCAATCAGACTTTCTTATGGCATTATAGACTGGGTCACATCAATGAGAGAAGGTTGACTAAGTTACATAAAGAAGGATATTTGGATCCGTTCGAATATCAATCATATGCCACTTGTCAATCCTGTCTCAAAGGAAAGATGACAAAGACTCCGTTCACTGGACACGGAGTAAGAGCGAGCGAGCTCTTGGGACTCGTACACAGCGATGTGCGCGGTCCAATGTCTACACATGCGCGAAGCGGTTATTCTTACTTCATTACTTTTACGGATGATTTTTCAAGATACGGTTATGTCTTCTTAATGAAACATAAGTCCGAAGCTTTTGAAAAGTTCCAGGAATATAAGAATGAAGTGGAAAAACATACCGGCAAAAGTATCAAGATTCTAAGATCGGATCGAGGTGGAGAATACTTAAGTGCCGAGTTCCTGAATTACTTAAAAGAGAATGGAATTCTCTCTCAGCTTACTCCTCCATACACTCCGCAACACAACGGTGTATCGGAGAGACGGAACCGAACCCTATTGGATATGGTACGGTCCATGATGAGTAACGCTGAGTTACCGCGATCATTCTGGGGGTATGCGCTAGAATCAGCTGCGTACCTTTTGAACCGAGTTCCTACTAAGACTGTGCCTACTACACCATATGAGATGTGGTGTGGGAAGAGACCCCATCTCAGTCACATTAAGACTTGGGGAAGTCCAGCTTTTGTTAAAAAGCAGCATGCGGACAAGCTCGAGGCACGCTCAGTACTGTGTAAGTTTGTGGGATATCCAAAGAATTCCAAGGGATATCTCTTCTACTACGAAGAGGAACAAAAAGTTCTTGTTTCTCGTCATGCCCACTTTCTAGAACACCAGTTCTTAGAAAAAGAATCAAGTGGGAGCGCAGTAGAACTGGAAGAAATTCCAGAACCACAGACTATTACTGAAAGCTTAGTAGAACCAGAGGGTTCAAATGAACAGGACATTCCTACGCCGCTCCGCAGGAGTAGTAGGCAGTCTCATGCGCCCGAGAGATACTACGGTTTTCTCATAGACGGGGATAGAGAGGATTGCATCATAGATTATGATGAGCCTACTAGCTTCCAGCAGGCCGTTCAGAGCGTTGACTCGGTAAAATGGCTGGATGCAATGCGGACCGAAATGGAGTCCATGTACACCAACAAAGTATGGACGTTGGACATTGCTCCAGACGGGGTAAAACCCGTAGGATGCAAGTGGATCTTCAAAAGGAAGATTGGTGTAGATGGACAGGTTGAGACCTATAAAGCTAGACTTGTAGCAAAGGGTTTCCGTCAAAGACCTGGCTTGGACTATGAAGAAACCTTTTCTCCAGTGGCTATGCTGAAATCCATTCGGATCCTTCTTGCCATTGCTGCCTTCCACGATTATGAGATTTGGCAGATGGACGTAAAAACCGCTTTTCTAAATGGAAATTTAGAGGAGTGTGTCTATATGGATCAGCCAGAAGGTTTCATTCAGAGTGGGAGCAGCGGAAAGGTGTGCAAGTTGCTTAAGTCCATCTATGGACTAAAGCAGGCATCGCGGAGTTGGAACATCTGTTTTGATGAGATGGTCAAGGAATTTGGCTTTATCAAAAATCCAGATGAACCATGCATCTATAGTAGATTTGTAGTGAGAACTGTAGTATTCCTCGTTTTATACGTGGATGACATTCTCTTAATAGGAAATGACATTCCTATGCTACAATCTGTCAAGGGGTTCTTGTCACAAAGCTTCTCCATGAAAGACCTGGGTGATGCTTCGTACATCCTGGGGATCCGGATCCATCGTGATAGATCCAAGAGGATATTAGGGCTTTCACAGTCCAGGTACATCGACACTATACTGAAAAGATTCAGTATGGAAGATTCCAAGCGCGGTAACCTACCAGCTTGTCACGGGATCACCCTCTCTAAAGAGATGTCTCCCAAGACTGATTTGGAGAGGGATCGCATGTCTATTATACCCTACGCTTCTGCGGTAGGCTCTATAATGTATGCGATGTTGTGTACCAGACCGGATGTAGCTTATGCACTGAGTGTGGTAAGCAGGTATCAGTCAAACCCTGGGGAGAAACACTGGATAGCAGTAAAGAACATTCTCAAGTACCTAAGGAGGACTAAGGAGATGTTCTTGGTGTATGGCGGAAAAGACCTCCAGATCGAGGCCTTTGCTGACTCTAGCTTCCAGAGTGACAAGGACGATTCCAAGTCCATGTCAGGTTTTGTCTTTACCCTCAATGGAGGGGCGGTGTGTTGGAAGAGTTCCAAACAGGAAACCGTTGCAGACTCGACGATGGAAGCGGAATACATCGCTGCATCTGATGCCGCAAAAGAAGCTGTCTGGATAAGGAAGTTCTTGAAAGAACTTCAGGTGGTTCCGTCCATTGTTGACCCAATACCTCTGTATTGCGACAACAACGGGGCTATAGCTTTAGCGAAGGAACCCAGGTCCCATCAGAGATCCAGGCACATCTTGAGGCGGTATCAACTGATCAGGGAGATCATGGATCGCAAGGAGATCGAGGTTCGGAGGGTTGCTTCAGAAGAAAACACTGCAGATCCATTCACCAAGGCCCTACCCCAGACTCAGTTCGAGCGGCTGATCGAGATGATAGGTCTTCGATACGCCAGTACATGGCCTTAGTGCAAGTGGAAGATTGTTAGTGTATATGCCCTAGAGGCCATTACTGTATCATACTAGTTTGTATATTACTTAATGGAAGCTTGGGATATTCACCTTGTATAAACAATCTTGCTCAATATAGTAGTATGCTACTTGGTTTGTTTCTACTACAATGTGTACATGGGTTTATTTTGCGATATCACCTATACGCATTAGTGGAGCCTTTAGGATCTTTGCTTGATTACCAGCGTTGTGATGGCAGTCATACTAGTGGGGGCTGGGTAATCTATAAGCACATCCTTATACAGGTCCCTAGTCGCAGGACTATCGAGACAGGGCATCGATACTCCGGAGTAGACTAGCGTATGCGCTTCTCATCCCAGTGTGGGAGATGGTCTGTCCCACAGCCATCAGTACGTCGTACTGGAGATAGTATACGGGTGCTCGTTAGGTTACGAGTACACTGGACATGACTCGTCGGGAACTGAAAGGCTGGTATTATACCTATCGTCAGTTATCAGTTCCCAGGTGACGTGAGTACAGCTTAGTCCGCTGACTTGACACGGGCACTTCGCCTTGAGTGTGTTCCTACTACACTTTGATCACTACCCTACCACGGCTCAAAGTAGTCGAGCAAACAGGTAGTGGTTGGGTGCAGTCCCGAAGCACTTGGAGGCAGTGACGGTTAGACAGGATTCGTCTCTCCCGGTATTGGGGGTTGACATCGCGCTGTGTCTAGGAGAGCCATTACACGAGTAGTCCCTGGCCAGGGCAAGCGAGATATACTGGTAGGTTTCCAGTGTTATCTCAGGGTGTTTTGGGCTTCACTCCGACACGACTTGTACCGCTATTGGGGGACTGACGTTTTACCGCGCCCTAGGCCCGACATGCGATGTATTAGACGAACAGACCGGACTGTACGGAGAATGTCACATTCAGACTCAGTAGGAGTTCAGATGGGGTTCACCTCGTCAGCCTTCTTGTCGGCATCTACCTGGGGACCGTTACGCACAGCTAGTGCCGCTTGCGGTCTGTGGTTAAACCCACTGCCAGCGTAGTGTCGAGTCTTTAGAGTCCCACACAGAGGGTATTCGCCTCTGGGCAAAACAGAGTAGAGGTCGCATAGTTTTGCGACAGGGTTTGTTCTCATCCGCGCACTTGTGCACGTTTTGGAGTCCGGACGGATTATACTGGCAGGCTCTGGTTTGAGCCAGATACTGGTATTTGTTTTGGGGTTGCTTTTATATCTCGGTATTCTTGTTCCTCGGAACGAGAATGCAGGTGTGTATGCACAGTTGCTTGAGGCGGAGGATGAGGTATTTCATTAGGGTTTCGGAACGGGTGCGTTTGCACAGTTGACAGTCGTCATTTTCCAAACCCTAATAGATTTATGAAATATCAATTAATAATAGTAATTAAATAAAATATTGTTATGATTGATTTTGTTGACTTGTTGACCATGGTTGACTTGTTGACCATGGTTGAATGTTGACCACCATCATACTTTGAAAGGATTCTCCTTGATTCTTGCTTACATTCATTTAATGAAGCATGATAGTGGTCATTCCAAAACTACCATCAACTATTCTCATTTGAATTATTATTACTAATTAGATAATTCTTTTTCTTTTGATATGGTTGCAAAAAAGGAAAAAGAGAGCTCATTCTATCATAATCATTCTCTCTCCTCACTTCATCTTCTTCTTCCTCTAGCCAAAGGAGAATCCTTCTCATGTGTTGAGAATCCCTCTCCTTAAAAGAAAAGCACCCCTTAGACACTCTCTACTCACTCTAGGATCAAGGGTTTAGCAAGCCGGAGATTCTAGTTCACTCAAAGTTCGAGAAAGAGCCCGAAGGTTGAACCCTCAGGTGGATCCATCTTCGACGGAAGAAGGCGACGAGAAGAGAACCATCAACCTCTACAAGGTTTCAAGAAGAAGGAGTTCAAGTTTAGGTATAACCATCTTTCCGAGTAGCTAACTCTCTTTAGCAAGTTTTGCTAGTTTAGTTTAGAAAAGATCCCGACTTTATTTAGTCCATGTTGCCCCATGCGCCAAAATTTGATTTTTATACCGTTTCCGCCTCCCCGTAAGAACCGGGGGTCGCAACGTGGACTTACATCTTGTATGTATCATCAAGCATGACACAAACGTGTACACTTGCATATATCACATATATACAATGTGCACAAACTAGTGAGAAAAGAAATCTTAAGTGAGCTTAATATTAGTTAATGTAAAGTAATATATCAAATATATAATTATATATTAAATTATTAAATTAACCCTTGATTTAATAATCTAGCTATATCACATATAACCGACTAAAATCATGTGTAACTACTTATCGAATCAACACTTGATCCGATAACCCGGCTATATCGCATATAACTGACCAATGTCACAAATCACGAGAATAGAATACGGTATCACATTTCGTATTAATCTCGGTACCGCACATATCACATATGTGCTCCTACTCCGTTTCGCTTGAGCCAGGAAACCCCTATGTAGGACTCTAAAGACTCGTCAATACGCCGGCAGTAGGTGATGATCATATCAAACACCCACAAGCCGCAAGCGATCTGCTAAACGTAACGGCCACCCGGGTATTGAGCGATCAGAAGATCAACAAGCAAGCATGCTCACACTCCTGCGAATCCAATCAGTAACACTAACATACAGTCCGGTCTCTTCGTCTGATATGTCGCATATCTCGTCTAGGGGTGGTAAACGTCAGACCCCAGTAACTCGATAAGTCGTGTCGATATGAGGCTCATAACGGGTCGAGAAACTACTGATAATACTTACCAGTATATCTCTAAAGCAGTCTTGACCAAGGACTACTTTTTATATCCAATCGAGTATAGCGCAACATCAACTCCCAATACCGGGAGAGACGAAACCCCTCCTATCGCTCATTCCCTCCATATGATTCGGGACTGTACCCAAAATCCACCGTTTTGCACGTTCTCTTGAACATGGTAAGGTGGAAATCAAAGCACAGTGGGAATCACACATGACTCTATAACGATCTCGGGTCTACAGACTAACCTGTACCAGTGTCACCAGAAACTGCCATCTGACGTGAGGTATATGTAAGACTAACGTAGCGCCCCGGCCATCTTTACGAGGCCAAAATGCGGAAACGAAAATTTTTCTTAACTTGAAAACCGGCGCTATCGTATGCTTAAAACCCGGATCGAACCATTAACCTACAACTAGCTATCTAGAGAAGGGATAGAATGCTATACCGATCGATCCGTGTCCTTCGGTCTTTGGCCACCATCCTAAGCTCCTCGCGGCATCTCCGGTCTTGATCTCCTCATCGGAAGGGCACAACATCTACGAGTCTTTTTACGGGCTCCCCGAAGCAACTCGGGCACGAAGTGTGCTAGCCAACGTGTCTAAGGTGTTGTAGAGAATGTTTGTGATCACTTTGTCTCTTGCATCAATTGCTTGGATGGAGGTTGAAGGTGTTGCCATTAATGGAGAACGATGAGGTAGAAGAAGAAGAAGAAGAGGAGGCTCTTTTCTTTTGTGTTGAATGATCATGAGAGTGGGAGAGTGTTAGAAAAAAAAATACAAGAGCTAACATATCATATGGCAGCCCCCTTCTCTCTCCTCCTCATTTCATGACACAAATCAATCCATTAATGTGACACATTTGCTAAAAAAGAGACCATGACTCATAGTATATGTCTATGTCACATTAATGCATCTAATGATGATTTCTAGCTCACTAATTCCATTATCCAAACATTAATCCAAATGTTTGGTCCAACAAAAAGATCCGGCAACATCTAAAGTAAACTCGTGACGGATCACAAGGATACCCCTCACCTGTATATACATACCTGCATCCGCATTCCGACTGAATGCGAATGCGATGAGACTAAAGTAATCCAACAAATCTAATACTAGGATCCGGCTTAAACCAAAGCCCACTAGTATGATCCGTCCGATCATGATCCGTGCAATACCGCACGTATAAGATCAAACCCTGCCATATATTATACGGCCTCTACAACGTTTCGCCCAAAACTTGAGAAACTGTCTGTGCGGGACTCTAAAGACTCGTCAATACTTTGGCTGTGGATTTAACGATTAGCACGTCAGAGGTATTAACTGTGCGTAACGGGCTACCAAGTATTGACCAAAAGGGAGGTCGATTAGCGAACTCATCCTGACACCCTACTGAGCCTGTCAGTGACAATATCCGTACAGTCCGGTCCGTTCGTCTATGAGCATCGCATGGTGGGCCTAGGGGGTTGGTAAAAGTCAGACCCCCAAAAGCGATACAAGTCATGTCGGAGTGCAGCCCGGAACACCCTGAGATACTACTGGAATACCTACCAGTAAATCTCCTGTCTCGGCCGAGGGCTTTGTGTAATGGCTCTCGTAGACACAGCGCGATCCCACCCCCAATACCGGGAGAGACAAAACCCCTGCCGATCCGCTCACTGCCTCCATGTAGCTCGGGACTGTACCCAACTAAAACCTATTTACATGACTCCTTTGAGCCGTGGTAGGGTAGTAATCAAAGTACAGTGGGAACTCACACGAGACAAATGAAGATCTCAGGTCGATGAACTAACCTGTACACATGTTACCAGGGAACTGCTATCTGACCTCTGGTATAATCCCAACTAGCATGTTCCCGGCGAGTCCTGTCCGGTGTACTCATAACCCAATGAGCACCTGTATACATCTTAGGTGAACCAACTGACACTAGTGGCTTGTGAGACCGGCCACCGCTCCTCGTCGGGGTCTCGACTATATACACTAGTCTACTCTGGAGTATCGATGCCCTGTCTCGAAACACCCATGACTGGGGACCATTTAAGGATGCGCTTATAGACCCCAGCTCCCACGTATATGATCGCCATCATACTGCTGGCAGTCAAGCAAGAATCCTAAGGGCTCTATCAACGAGCAATAGTGACCTGTAAGGTATAAGTCCATGCTACCTCTCCCGGTACTTTCGGGCATGCGGAATTTGGTAAAAAAACAATTTTTCTAGAGGCGGTAACATGGACTCAAAACCGGATCTTTGTTAAATATCTAACTAACAGCCTAACTAGGAGTTGTTAACTACTCGGTTAGGGGGTTATACCTTTCTTTCTTGAACTCCTTCGTCTTCAAACCTCGATGGTTGTCCGGATCGGCTTCACCCCGTCATCTCCTTGCGCCGAAGATCGATCCACCTGAAAGCTTCTACCTTTGGCTTCTTCTTCGAACTTTGAAGAAACTAGTTCACTCGGTTTGCTAAACCTTGTGAACTAGAGTGAGTAGAGGAGAGTGTGTTGGGATTTTTCTCTATGGTTCTTGGTTCTCAACACATGAGACAAGTGAACCATAGACTATGTAGGGTTCCTAAGCACCCTAATGAGGTCTCACAAGGCATCAACCATGCCAATTTCAAAAATTAACGGTGCCGAGAAACCCTAATAAGATCGTTGGCTAGAATTTTAGGCGACAAAGCAAACTAGTTAACACTTAACTATAAGAATACGGAAATACAACCTTCGTAGATCCGGTTCTCCACCTCCATAGCTCCGCAATGAAGTCTCCTCGCTGTCCTCATGCAATCCCGGGCTCTAGCGTCGGTTTCATCGGAGAAGAAGCGGGCTAGGTCATCGACGACGTGCCGAAGATGATCTACGTCGAGGCATCGCTAGATCAAGCTCCAACTTCACCAAGTCCAGAAAACTTGTGAAGGAAACACACTCTACTACTTGGCAAGAGGTAGAGGATGAAGAAATAGGAAGTGGGTTCACTTTAGAATTGGATTTCTCACTCATTTTCATCAATCACCATTGATGAAGTGAAGCTTTCTTCATTGAAGAAGATCAAGAAGAAGAAGAAAGTGTTATTATAAGTTATTATAATAAGAATAATAAAATCATTCTTATCATAATCTTAACCATGGTAATGTGTAGAGAGTTAATCATGGTTGAATGGAATGGTTAGGGTTAAGCATGAGACAAAATGGTCACTTGGTCAAAGTCTTCATGAAGCTTCATAATACATCCAAAGAAAGCCACCATTTATCTTTATGCTTATTATTTTCCAAAAAGAATAAATGAAATAAATAAATGAATAAGTAAAAACAAAACCCTAACCATTACACAACCATGGTTTAATCTTTACACTTAGCCAATTTAGCATGCATCATCAAACATGATACAAACTAGTGCACAAAATTATATCGTATATACAATGTGCACATCCGAGTGAGAAAATCCATCTAAAGTGAACCAATACTAGTTAATGCAAAGTAATATATCAAATATATAATTATACATTAAATCATTAAATCAACACTTGATTTAACGATCCGGTCATATCGTATATAACCGACTAATATCCAATGTATCGATTTATCGAATCAATCCTTGATTCGATAACTAGGTTATATCGCATACAACCATATCGATACATTCATCGTGAGAATAGAATACGGTATCACATACACGCATTATTCTCGGTCCCGCACATATCTCATATGCGCTCCTATTTCGTTTCGCTTGAGCCAGGAAACCTCTGTGTAGGACTCTAAAGACTCGTCAATACGCCGGCAGCAGGTGATGATCATATCAAACACCCACAAGCCGCAAGCGGTCTGCTAAACGTAACGGCCACCCGGGTATTGAGCGATCTGAAGATCGACGAGCAAGCCCGCTCACACTCCAGTGAATCCAACCAGTAACACTACCGTACAGTCCGGTCTGATCGTCTGATATGTCGCATATCTCGCCTAGGGGTGGTAAACGTCAGACCCCAATAGCTCGATAAGTCGTGTCGATATGAGGTCTATAACTATTCGAGAAACTACTGGTAACACTTACCAGTAAATCTCAGCAACCCTGTCCAGTGATTTCCTGTTATAGCCAATCGAACACAGCGTAACATCAACTCCCTATACCGGGAGAGACGAATCCCCTCCTATCGCTCATTGCCTCCATGTGATTCGGGACTGTACCCAAAAACCACCGTTTTGCACGCCCTCTTGGACGTGGTAAGATGGAAATCAAAGCACAGTGGGAACCACACAAGACTCTATGACGATCTCGGGTCAACAGACTACTCTGTACCAGTGTCACCAGAGAATTGCCATCTGACGTAAGGTATAATACCATCTGGGAGTTCTCGGCGAGTCCGTCCAGTGTACCCAGTCTCCACTGAGCACCCGTATATCATCTCTGATGTCAAACACCAATGGATATGGGATCATCCATCGCCCATCTGTATGGGTCGAGAAGGTACACGCTAGTCTACTCTGGTATATCGATGCCCCGTCTCGATACACCCTTGACTAGGGACTTTGAAGGATGTACTTATGGACTACCATGTCCCCACTAGTATGATCCACATCATAGTCCAGGCAGTCAAGTACACATCCTAAGGGCTTTACCAACATGTAACAGAGAGACAATCAGTGTACACGTTAAGGTAAAGAGTAACCAGATAGCATACTATCATGTCGAGCAAGAAAGTCCTCCCTATATATGTCCCAGCATCCACTACAATATACATCCAATGTACAGTAATGGCCTCTAGGGCATACATATAACTAACAATCTCCCACTTGCACTAGGGCCATCTGATAGCAGTGGTTGTAGTATCTCATACTCAACCATCCCATAAAAGTCTCTCTCTGGGAACAAGCCTTTGTGAGTGGATCCGCTGTGTTGTCCTCTGAGTCTACTCTCCTGTCCTTGATCCCTTGGAGATCAACTATCTCCATGATCTGGTGATACTGCCTTAGAATATGTCTGGATCACTGATGGGACCTGCGTTCCTTGGCATAAGCCACAACTCTATTGTCATACAACGGGAGGAACATAGTTCATCTTATGAACCAATATACACCCAAACAGCCTCTTTGGTAGCATCTTAAGTAGCGATGTATCCTGCCTTTATCGTCTAGTATGTCACGGTATCTAGCGTGGAACTCTTCCAACATACCGTCCCTTTTCTGAGGGTAAAGATAATGCCTGCGACTGACATTCAGTCGTCATTATCACCCTGGAACCCTTCCAGTGATTCTCCCCAGGATCGATTGATACCATCTCACTACAACTAGTGAGAATCCTAACATCCATTTAGATCTATCTCATAGATCCAAAATCCAGGATTTAGGAGGTAACATTTTTGATCCTATATGGAGAATCATTGTGATAAGCGGAGATTGACCGAGCGTAGCATAAGAAACTCCTTCCCTATCAAGAGTATGCCATCCACGTACTCTACGAGGATCGTCACTATACTCCCTACAACCTTTTTTTTATACAAGGTTCATCTACCATTTTGATGATGTCAAAGTCTTTGACTAACACATCAAAACAGATGTTCCAACTCCGCGATACCTGCTTTATTCTATAAAGCATCTTGCACACGTCTCCGCTGCTCCCACTGTCTACGAAGCCCTCTGGCTGTGTACTTATAGACGCTCTCTTCCAAAACATCATTTAGAAAAGCAGTCATGGCATCCAACCGCCAGATATCGTAGTCATGGTATGTAGCCGTGGCAAGTAGGATCTGGATGGACTTAAGTATAGCCACTTGAAAAGATTTCATCATTATCCACTCCTGGTCGATGATGAAAAGCTTTAACAAGTCTAGCTTTGAAAGTCTCAACTTTTCCATCTACACCAAGTAATCTTCTCAAGATATACTTACTCCTGATGGGGATTTAACCCTTCAGATATAGCAACCAAAGTCCATACTTTGTTGGTGTACATGGATTCCATCTCAGATCGCTAAGCATCCAGCCATTCTTACAGAGTCCCACTCCTGATGGCCAGCTCGAAGCTAGTTGGGTCATCATCTCATGATGCAATCCTCGCTCCCACTGTCATAGAGAAACAGAAGTATCTCTCAGGTGGTTGAGGAAACCTACTAGATCGGCGGAGAGGCTGAGGTTCGTTGGAATCTACTGAATCCTTTGGTTCTATCAAATCATCAGCTGCAGTTTGTATAGCTGGAACCTTTCCAGTTCTATATTACAGACTTTGCCTCGAGCTTGTCCGGATTTTGCTTTCAGACATAGGCCGGTCAACCCCAAATCTTAACTAGCTTAAGACATGGGCTCTTACCATACCATATCTCATATGAAGTGGTAAGCAACGGATTTGATTCGAACCCTATTCAATAGGTATGCAGCTTCTCAAGCGCATAACTCCCAAAAAAGAAATAAGTAACTCAGTAGTACTCATCATAGAGCACACCTTATCATATAGGGTGTGATTGCTCCGCCCCGATATACCATCGTGCTATGGTGTATACGGAGGAGTAATGCTGAGAGAGAATCTCATTCTCCTTTAGAATAGTCCAGGAATTCCGTGCTCAAGTATTCTCCTCCTTGATCACATCAAAGGACATAATACTTATACCCGTATTGGTTCTCTACTTTTAAGTTATATTCTGTGAATATCTCAAAAGGTTCGGACTTCTGTTTCAATAGGAACATATGTCTGAATCTTGAGAGATCATCAGAGAATGTAATGAAGTACAAAGAACCGGTCTTTGTATGTGTAGACAGGGGACCTATATACATCAACATGTATCATCCCAAGAGTTCACTAACTCTTTCTCTGTTTCCATTAAATAGAGCTTTGGTCATCTTATCTTTGTGACATGACTGGCAAGTTTCACAAGATATAAATTCAAACTGATTTAAATATGCATCTATATGTAACTTCAGCTAGTCGGGTCGCAGTGATATGACCTGGTCTACAATGCCTCAAGAAGGATTCGTTCATTTCTGAACTCTTCCTCTTGTGTGTGTTCCGTATACTAAGAACTGTAGTTTGATTTAGAACATCAACGCTTTTAGATAACGTGCCTGAACCGATCAACTTTTTATATAGGAAATGTTCAAAACATTATCCAACAATACAAAATTTTACCGTTTCTTTACTAATAAAGAGACAGATATGATTTTGTATATCAGGTTCGGTATCTAATAACATTCGTTCAGAATCAATGTATTGGTAATACAAGGTGACAGTGACCAACAGACTTGGCTGCAACACTTGCCCCGTTTTCTGTCTCATGAAACTTATCACCCGTTCTCAGTTCTCTACCTTTCTGTAGCCCTATGTAACAGATTACATATCTGGGATCCTGATCTGGTATCACATACCCAGGACGTAAAGGATACTGAGAAACAGTTCTCTGTAATGAACACACCCGAAGATGATGCATCAGCATGCACTCTCTTCGTTTGGGCGGCACGGGAATTCTGGTATTCCCCAATTTCCTGCTCTGTCTTATAACAATTATAAGTTGGAGCGGGATCAACGTTCCCCAGCTCAGTATAACAAGCGGGTTCGGTTAATATTCCGTATTATTATCTTGATTAAGGCGTGATATGGTCGCTACCTGGAGAGAGAGAGAAGAAAACACTCAGCGTATGCTCTTGCAAGATCAGATTGGTTATTATTTTATCTAATCAGGATGGCTCCCACTGCTTTTTATCAAATCTTCCTTCAAACCCTAAAAGGAAAGACTAGCCGGGATTAATTACACACTACAAGTTCGCCAATCTTTCAGCCAGGCCAGTGTCGGTACTTTGAGGGAGGTCCCCCGTGCTTTAGCACGAACCTAATTAATGTAAACCTCGTTTTCCCAGAGGCGTAACCTCGTTAACACCTTTATAGACACCTACTTGATCGGCTAATTGTAATGTGTAAAACTCTCCCAGGATTAACTCTTACTCGCAGCGGGTATCGGGATCCAACTATCTCATAGAAGGTATGCAATCTCATTGCAAATTTCAACACTTGAAATTCCCGATAATATTTTGCCCCTAACGTACTATGACCTTGACGAAAGCCAACAAACCATAGCCCGCTAGTCAAGTTCAACCCGTACATTTCTTGATTGAATTAAACCCACCCACACGACCCTTGACGAAAGCCAACAAAGCCGCACGACTACCCTAATCCAATCGCATCGTATGCTGGCAGATAAGCAGCATATAACTACCGCACACTGCACCTTGACGAAAGCCAACAAATGCAGAACGAATACTATATACAACTTATCTGAAATGACGGAGGGCTACGACAGGTTTTTCTGAAAACCTATTGCGTAAAGAACTTGATATCGTTGTAGGATCAAATGATTTTATAATGGAGTGCTTTTGAGGCTTTTCCAGTTTTGCTAAAGGAGTCACTCCCGATGAAGGGATCGTCGGTCCTTTCCTCGTCGAATGAGGTGCGGGATATATCATATATATCCATGTGCAAAGCAAAAACACTTAAAAGCAATCAAAAAACAAACCAAGTGTGTAGCATCTGCCAGTTATTGCTAAAGGAGTCACTCCCGGTGAAAGGATCTCGGTCCTTTCCTCATCGAATAAGGTGCAGGATATATCACATATACCTCTGTGCAAAGAAAGAACTGTAGCTACCTGTTTTATTTTGAAATTCGATTCTACAACATCTTAGGTTTCTTTTATTTCATTAATCACATTAATGAAGTCCCATCATTTAAGTACCTAAACATCACAGATAAATACGACGTACACTTATGCCATCCGCATTCACCTCGATGTCTCCTCGTGCACCGTTAGGTTAGGTAACTAACGACAGAGCGGGACAGGGCTAGCGCTGGTGTAAAACATAAGTAACGTCTATATAATATATCATATATACTATATACTATATCTATCACAGAACATCACATGATCACATCACAGATATCGCAGCAGAAGAATCATATGAAATATTGGATATACTAGGACGTCCGTGTTTTCAATACGAGCCAGTATAAAACACGGATTCCACGGTCGTTATGAATAGCCAAACCCACACCCCTAGACCCCTACGAGAGCGGCAAGCAACCCTACCAATTCTAGAGTTAGGAGACCCGGACTCGACTCCTCGAGTTGGTCTCTCACTGGACTCCAGAACCCGGTTACTTGTGCTCCCCTCCTTGGGTCTATCCTAGTGCGGAAAAGTAAATAATATACAAAAGGTGACAACTTCCGCAACCTGGAAGTGCCCCAATAAAAGAATATTACATACAAGTTTTTACATGAATGAAAATGAAAAACACTCATCTCACATAAAAACCCCCGGCTATTCAAACACGACGATCCAATATAACATATTCAGCAACACATAACATCACATGTCATCAACGTAAGTAAATATGTCCATCCTAATTGTCGTTGACATATAGCAACGAAACCGGCAATGTCACATATTACACTTACGGTCACAGAAAAGAAAGTGTAAAAATACAACAGTTGGAATCCGCAACCACCTCAGACATCGCATGCCTGACCAAATGAATTACTTAGACATCGCATGCCTAACAATTATAAACCCCGCATTTTAGTCTCATTATCGAAAACACTTTTCAATACCAAGTCGGGCAATTCAACAAGATTCCCGACATCCTGATCGAATGCTCGTCGCAAACTTTAGTAGGCGGCTGCACCCCCGATACCGTCGACGAAGTGCACCAAGGCGGAACACCGCTACCGCGAGCACCCGAACGGATGCTTTCGGCGACGGGGTTCTCCTACAGTCACTTGGTCGGGGCTATGGGGTGTAGCTGTCTATTAAGTTTACCCAGCGAGTATCCGCGTACGCTACGTGATTGCGACGGACTTTTGATCACATCAAAATTCCGTGGCAACCGATCAAGTGAGACTAAACTACTATGTTTATAACATTCATTCAGTTATCTCATAACTCATTGTGAATTCCGATTATTGTATCCCATTCCGGATAAATAGAAAATGTTAAACTTTCCGATCGAACATTCAAACACCCAAGTTTTCCCGATACAGATCAACACATGAAACAAGTCTAAAAACATTCAGTTTGTGCCTCAGTACCAACGGTCCAGCCGTAGAAGGGTCAAGCCAACGCCTCACATGTGGCACGCCGTACTGCCCCAAACCCTAAGGTTCAAAGGGCGGTTCAAGACGGTCACATAATCGAGTTAAGGTTTGTTGTCTTCTAGAGGGACCATCGCGTTACTTGCACTACTTAGAACGTCTTTAAACCACGGAAAAATCCAACACTTGGAAATTTCCCGACAGGGGAAAAATTGGGTATTTATATCCGGTCGAACTTTTTAACATGTTCTAAAATTTACCCGGAAAGCCACACAGACAAAATCTGATACCCCGATCGAAACACCGAATCCCCAAAACAACCCCAGAAAATTCAACTCTTGAATAAATATTAAAAATTCCCAGAAAATCCAACTTCAGAAAATAGGAATTACTGTGCAAACAAGGGAAGCTGACGTCATCAATGGGCCGCGGAACAGCCGCAGAAGCTAGGCTTGTGCCGCGGTTCCGCCGCAGTTTTGACTGTTCATGAGAAACTTTTTGCGCCGTAATTCTTATATTTCCCTGCTGAATTTTTTAAGCATTTTTAATCTGGAAAAATCCCGGTTTTTGAAAAAAGGACAGAGAGCAATTTTTGAGTTGGGTTTCGGGTTCGTTCGGGTTTCAAATTCCGTCTAGACTTCGCCTAAGGCTCTAGCTAGGCTCTGATACCACTGTAGGTTTTCTAGGCACCCTAATGAGGTCTCACAAGGCATCAACCATGCCAATTTCAAAAATTAACGGTGCCGAGAAACCCTAATAAGATCGTTGGCTAGAATTTTAGGCGACAAAGCAAACTAGTTAACACTTAACTACAAGAATACGGAAATACAACCTTCGTAGATCCGGTTCTCCACCTCCATAGCTCCACAATGAAGTCTCCTCGCTGTCCTCATGCAATCCCGGGCTCTAGCGTCGGTTTCATCGGAGAAGAAGCGGGCTAGGTCATCGACGACGTGCCGAAGATGATCTACGTCGAGGCATCGCTAGATCAAGCTCCAACTTCACCATGTCCAAAAAACTTGTGAAGGAAACACACTCTACTACTTGGCAAGAGGTAGAGGATGAAGAAATAGGAAGTGAGTTCACTTTAGAATTGGATTTCTCACTCATTTTCATCAATCACCATTCATGAAGTGAAGCTTTCTTCATTGAAGAAGATGAAGAAGAAGAAGAAAGTGTTATTATAAGTTATTATAATAAGAATAATAAAATCATTCTTATCATAATCTTAACCATGGTAATGTGTAGAGAGTTAATCATGGTTGAATGAAATGGTTAGGGTTAAGCATGAGACAAAATGGTCACTTGGTCAAAGTCTTCATGAAGCTTCATAATACATCCAAAGAAAGCCACCATTTATCTTTATGCTTATTATTTTCCAAAAAGAATAAATGAAATAAATAAATGAATAAGTAAAAACAAAACCCTAACCATTACACAACCATGGTTTAATCTTTACACTTAGCCAATTTAGCATGCATCATCAAACATGATACAAACTAGTGCACAAAATTATATCGTATATACAATGTGCACATCCGAGTGAGAAAATCCATCTAAAGTGAACCAATACTAGTTAATGCAAAATAATATATCAAATATATAATTATACATTAAATCTTTAAATCAACACTTGATTTAACGATCCGGTCATATCGCATATAACCGACTAATATCCAATGTATCGATTTATCGAATCAATCCTTGATTCGATAACTAGGTTATATCGCATACAACCATATCGATACATTCATCGCGAGAATAGAATACGGTATCACATACACGCATTATTCTCGGTCCCGCACATATCTCATATGCGCTCCTATTTCGTTTCGCTTGAGCCAGGAAACCTCTGTGTAGGACTCTAAAGACTCGTCAATACGCCGGCAGCAGGTGATGATCATATCAAACACCCACAAGCCGCAAGCGGTCTGCTAAACGTAACGGCCACCCGGGTATCGAGCGATCTGAAGATCGACGAGCAAGCCCGCTCACACTCCAGTGAATCCAACCAGTAACACTACCGTACAGTCCGGTCTGATCGTCTGATATGTCGCATATCTCGCCTAGGGGTGGTAAACGTCAGACCCCAATAGCTCGATAAGTCGTGTTGATATGAGGTCTATAACTATTCGAGAAACTACTGGTAACACTTACCAGTAAATCTCAGCAACCCTGGCCAGGGATTTCCTGTTATAGCCAATCGAACACAGCGCAATATCAACTCCCTATACCGGGAGAGACGAATCCCCTCCTATCGCTCACTGCCTCCATGTGATTCGGGACTGTACCCAAAAACCACCGTTTTGCACGCCCTCTTGGACGTGGTAAGATGGAAATCAAAGCACAGTGGGAACCACACAAGACTCTATGACGATCTCGGGTCAACAGACTACTCTGTACCAGTGTCACCAGAGAACTGCCATCTGACGTAAGGTATAATACCATCTGGGAGTTCTCGGCGAGTCCGTCCAGTGTACCCAGTCTCCACTGAGCACCCGTATATCATCTCTGATGTCAAACACCAATGGATATGGGATCATCCATCGCCCATCTGTATGGGTCGAGAAGGTACACGCTAGTCTACTCTGGTATATCGATGCCCCGTCTCGATACACCCTTGACTAGGGACTTTGAAGGATGTACTTATGGACTACCATGTCCCCACTAGTATGATCCGCATCATAGTCCAGGTAGTCAAGTACACATCCTAAGGGCTTTACCAACATGTAACAGAGAGACAATCAGTGTACAAGTTAAGGTAAAGAGTAACCAGATAGCATACTATCATGTCGAGCAAGAAAGTCCTCCCTATATATGTCCCAGCATCCACTACAATATACATCCAATGTACAGTAATGGCCTCTAGGGCATACATATAACTAACAGACTAAAGATAGGGGGAGCAAGAGGAAGAAGATGAGAGCTCAAGAACACAAGAGAGAGAATGAAAATGATAGAAAATGAGAAAGACTTTTCTCTCTTGGCTCTCATAATCCAAAGCCATCATCACAAAAATAGTAATCAAGTATTGTGTAAATGGTTTAGGTCAAAATGGCTATATCATTTCATGCACTCATATTGCACAAGAGAACAACCAAGTGAAAAGTCTTTGCCAAGAAATGATAGCCATTGTCATCATGATGGTCAACTAGTCCAACCTTGTCAACCGGTCAACAAAGTCAACAAGTCAACAAAGTCAACCCCTCAACAACCATGTCACCACAATACTTAATTAATATTATTGTTAATCATATATCATATTCTCATTAGGGTTTAGCAAGAAGTCAATGGTCAACAGTCAACAGTCAACAACCCTAATGAGAATCCTCTGCCTCTGTCTCTCCGTCAACTGTGCATACACACCCGCATCCGCGTTCTGAGGAACACGGATATATACTGGATAAAACCAATCCCAAAACGTACACTAGGATCTGGCTTAAACCAAAGCCCGCTAGTGTTAACTGTCCGGACACTGTACGTGCACAAGTGCACGGATGTGACCGAACCCTGTCGCAAAACCATGCGACCTCTACTCTTTTGCCTAAAGGCGAATAGCTTTCTGTGTGGGACTCTAAAGACTCGACACAACGCTGGCAGTGGGTTTAACCACAGACCGCAAGCAGCACTAGCTGTGCGTAACGGTCCCCAGGTAGATGCCGACAAGAAGACTGACGAGGTGAAACCCATCTGAACTCCTACTGAGCCTGAATGTGACAGTCTCCGTACAGTCCGGTCTGTTCGTCTGATACATCGCATGGCAGGCCTAGGGGGGCGGTAAACGTCAGTCCCCTAATAGCGGTACAAGTCGTGTCGGAGTGAAGCCCAATACACCCTGAGATAACACTGGAAGCCTACCAGTATATCCCGCTTGCCCTGGCCAGGGACTACTCGTGTAATGGCTCTCCTAGACACAGCGCGATGTCAACCCCCAATACCGGGAGAGACGAATCCTGTCTAACCGTCACTGCATCCAAGTGCTTCGGGACTGCACCCAACTACTACCTGTTTGCACGACTCCTTTGAGCCGTGGTAGGGTAGTAATCAAAGTACAGTGGGAACACACTCGAGGAGAAATGACAGTGTCAAGTCAGCGGACTAAGCTGTACTCATGTCACCTGGGAACTGATAACTGACGATAGGTATAATACCAACCGGTCAGTTCCCGACGAGTCATGTCCAGTGTACTCGTAACCCAACGAGCACCCGCATACTATCTTCAGTACGACGTACTGACGGCTGTGGGACATACCGTCTCCCACACTGGGATGAGAAGCGCATGTGCTAGTCTACTCCGGAGTATCAATGCCCTGTCTCGATAGTCCTGCGACTAGGGACCTGCATAAGGATGTGCTTATAGATTACCCAGCCCCCACTAGTGTGACTGCCATCACAACGCTGGTAATCAAGCAAAGATCCTAAGGGCTCCACTAATGTGTATAGGTGATATACAAAAATAAACACAAGTACACATTGAAGTAGAAACAAACCAAGTAGCATACTACTATTTTGACCAAGATTGCATATACAAGGTGAATATCCCAAGCTTCCATTAAGTAATATACAAACTAGTATGATACAGTAATGGCCTCTAGGGCATATACACTAACAATCTCCCACTTGCACTAAGGCCATGTACTGGCGTATCGAAGACCTATCATCTCGATCAGCCGCTCGAACTGAGTCTGGGGCAAGGCCTTGGTGAATGGATCTGCAGTGTTATCTTCTGAGCAACCCTCCGAACCTCGATCTCCTGGCGATCCACGATCTCCCTGATCAGGTGATACCGCCTCAAGATGTGTCTGGATCTCTGATGGGACCTGGGTTCCTTCGCTAAAGCTATAGCCCCGTTGTTGTCGCAATACAGAGGTATTGGATCAACAATGGACGGAACCACCTGAAGTTCTTTCAAGAACTTCCTCATCCAGACAGCTTCTTTTGCTGCATCAGATGCAGCGATGTATTCCGCTTCCATCGTCGAGTCTGCAACGGTATCATGTTTGGAACTCTTCCAACACACCGCCCCTCCATTGAGGGTAAAGACAAAACCCGACATGGACTTGGAATCATCCTTGTCACTCTGGAAGCTGGAGTCAGCAAAGGCCTCGATCTGGAGGTCTTTTCCGCCATACACCAAGAACATCTCCTTAGTCCTTCTCAGGTACTTGAGAATGTTCTTTACCGCTATTCAGTGTTTCTCCCCAGGGTTTGACTGATACCGGCTTACCACACTCAGTGCATAAGCTACATCCGGTCTGGTACACAACATCAAATACATTATAGAGCCTACCGCAGAAGCGTAGGGTATAATAGACATGCGATCCCTCTCCAAATCAGTCTTGGGAGACATCTCTTTAGAGAGGGTGATCCCGTGACAAGCCGGTAGGTTACCGTGCTTGGAATATTCCATACTGAATCTTTTCAGTATGGTGTCGATGTACCTGGACTGTGAAAGTCTTAATATCCTCTTGGATCTATCACGATGGATCCGGATCCCCAGGATGTATAAGGCATCACCCAGGTCTTTCATGGAGAACCTGTGTGACAAGAACCCCTTGACAGATTGTAGCATAGGAATGTCATTTCCTATTAAGAGAATGTCATCCACGTATAAAACGAGGAATACTACAGTTCTCGCTACAAATCTACTATAGATGCATGGTTCATCTGGATTTTTGATAAAGCCAAATTTCTTGATTGTCTCATCAAAACAGATGTTCCAACTCCGCGATGCCTGCTTTAGTCCATAGATGGACTTAAGCAACTTGCACACCTTTCCGCTGCTCCCACTCTGAATGAAACCCTCTGGCTGGTCCATATAGACACACTCCTCTAAATTTCCATTTAGAAAAACGGTCTTTACGTCCATTTGCCAGATCTCATAATCGTGGAAGGCAGCAATGGCAAGAAGGATCTGAATGGATTTCAGCATAGCCACTGGAGAAAAGGTTTCGTCATAGTCCAAACCAGGTCTTTGACGGAAACCCTTTGCAACAAGTCTACCTTTATAGGTCTCAACCTGTCCATCTACACCAATCTTCCTTTTGAAGATCCACTTGCATCCTACGGGTTTTACCCCATCTGGAGCAATGTCCAGCGTCCATACTTTGTTGGTGTACATGGACTCCATTTTGGTCCGCATTGCATCCAGCCATTTTACCGAGTCAACGCTCTGAACGGCCTGCTGGAAGCTAGTAGGCTCATCATAATCTATGATGCAATCCGTTCGATCCCCGTCTATGAGAAAACCGTAGTATCTCTCGGGCGGATGAGACTGCCTACTACTCCTGCGGAGCGGCGTAGGAATGTCCTGTTCTTTTGAACCCTCTGGTTCCACTAAGCTTTCAGTAATAGCTCGTGGTTCTGGAATTTCTTCCAGTTCTACTGTGCTCCCACTTATCTGGGTTTCCAAAAACTCAGTTTCCAAGAAGTAGGCATGACGAGAAACAAAAACCTTTTGTTCCTCTTCGCAGTAGAAGAAATATCCCTTGGAGTTCTTTGGATATCCCACGAACTTGCACTGTACTGAGCGTGCCTCGAGCTTGTCCGCATGCTGCTTTTTAACAAAAGCTAGACATCCCCATGTCTTAATGTGCTTAAGATAGGGTCTCTTCCCACACCACATCTCATATGGTGTAGTAGGCACAGTCTTAGTGGGAACTCGGTTCAAAAAGTATGCAGCTGATTCTAGCGCGTACCCCCAGAATGATCGCGGTAACTCAGCGTTACTCATCATGGACCGTACCATATCCAATAGGGTTCGGTTCCGTCTCTCTGATACACCGTTATGTTGCGGAGTGTATGGAGGAGTAAGCTGAGAGAGAGTTCCGTTCTCTTTTAAATAGTCCAGGAACTCGGCACTCAAGTATTCACCACCTCGATCCGATCTTAGGATCTTCATACTTTTGCCGGTTTGTTTTTCTACTTCATTCTTATATTCCTGGAATTTTCCAATTGCTTCGGACTTATGTTTCATTAAGAAGACATAACCGTACCTTGAAAAGTCATCCGTAAAAGTGATGAAGTAAGAATAACCGCTTCCCTCTTTTAGACATTGGACCGCACACGTCGCTGTGTACGAGTCCCAAGAGCTCGCTCGCACTTACTCCGTGTCCAGTGAACGGAGTCTTTGTCATCTTTCCTTTGAGACAGGATTGACAAGTGGCATACGATTGATATTCGAACGGATTCAAATATCCTTCTGTACGTAACTTCGTCAACCTTCTCTCATTGATGTGACCCAGTCTACAATGCCACAAGAAAGTCTGATTGATTTCTGGAGACTTTCTTTTGTGTGTATTCTGGACATTGAAAATCTGTGGTTGGTTTAATACGTATATACCATTGCTCAATGTATCTGACCCAATCATAACTTGATTAAGGTGAATGTTTAAAACATTGCTTACAAACGTAAATTCATAACCTTCTTTAGAAACCAAAGATACAGAAATGATATTACAAGTTGCGTTGGGTACAAAAAAGCAATTACGCAAAACCAAAACATGTCCATCTGACATTCCCAGGTGATAGTCCCCCACGGCCTTAGCATCCATGCTAGCTCCGTTTGCAACTTTGAGGGTCATGTCACCTGCCTTCAAAAACCTATGGTTTCTCAACGCCTGCAAAGAATTACAGATATGAGATCCTGATCCGGTATCCAATACCCAGGAAGTAGAGTTTATTGAAAGACAGTTATCAATAACATACACACCTGAAGCTGAAGCCGCAACCTGCTTCAGTTCCTGTGTTCTGGCTTTCCAAGCCCTGCAATCATTCTTCCAGTGTCCCTTCTTATGACAATAGAAGCATTCTTCTTTATCCATAAGCTGCCTCGCTTTCTTTGTTGCTTTTGCTTTTGCTTTTCCCTTCGTATCCACTTTACTAACACCGCCCCTTGGTTTGGCGGGGGATTTCTTCTTCTTTCTCTTTGCTTTCGCCTTGGACTTAGAAGAGAAAGATCCTCCTACAAACAAAGTGGGTGTTTCCCTACCTTTCTGTAGGGTGCCCTCTGCACTCCTCAGCATGTTGAGGAGCTCCGGAAGTTCAACTTATTTTCCTTGTAAGTTGAAGTTCAGGATAAACTAGGCGTAAGTGGAAGGAAGGGACTGAAGACTCAAGTCCGTATAGAGCTCATTCTCCAACGTGGTCCCAAGGTCCGCGAGCTCTTCTATGTAGCCAATCATCTTAAGCACGTGTTCCGCTACCGATGATCCGATGGCCAATCTTGCCGAAAATAACTTCTTCGACACTTCGTATCTTGCGATACGAGATTGCTCTCCATACAGTTCTTTTGTATAGAGAAATATGGATTCGAGGTCCATATTCTCGTGCCTCCTCTGATGTTCGTTGTTCATAGAGGCAAGCACGAGGCACTTGGCCTTCGCGCAATCGATCTTCCAAGTCTTACGGATTTCCTTATCCGCGACGCTGGAGGTGGGACCTGGGACAGGGAGAGCTTTGGTGGTAAGAAGATACCCCAGCTTGTCGTAAGTGATTGCCATCTTGACATCCCTGAGCCAATCTTTGTAGTTTGGCCCTGTCAGTATGTTTTTATCTAGAAGTAACTTAAGTCCAGTCATGTCGATTGGTCGCTGCAATTAGGAGAGAGAGAAGAAACACTCAGCATGATGCTCTTGCAAGTTTAGAATGGTTTTTAATTTGTCTAAACAGGATGGCTCCCACTGTTTCTCGAATCCCTCCTCAAACCAAAAAGGAAGAATTAGTCAGGATCAATCTCACCGTACAATTCTTGCTTAACCGTTCAGCCAGGCCAGTGTCGGTACTTCGAGGGAGGTTTTCAAACGCTTTCGCGAAGTTCCTTAATTAAATAACCTCTTTTCCCTGTGGGCGTAGCCCCGCTAACACCTTTCTAGACACCTACTTGGTTTATAGCATTGATTGTTAAGTGAGAAATTTCCCGAGGAGTAGCATATACTCACAGTAGGATCGGGATCCAAATATCATCGCGTGACGAAACTGAAGGAATCCTACCAGAATCATCACACTCCAAATGGTATGCAACACTAGCAAGTTTCAGTTCTTTTGAAACTCCCGATGTGGATTTTTGCCCCATGCTCTTATGACCTTGACTTTGGCCAACAAATCATAAGTCACATGTCAAGTTCTACCTGTCGTTCTCCAGGTTAATTTGAATCCACCCGCACCTACCCTTGACTTTAGCCAACAAGGCAGTACGACTGTTCCAAACCAACACATCTATCTATGCTGCACATGAATACCCAATAGCTACCAATCACTATGCCTTGACTTTGGCCAACAAACATAGCTTGAATACTATTGACTATTCATGTGAAACAACGGAGGGCTACGAATGGTTTTGGCGAAACCGTGAACGTAGTGAACTTGATATAATCGATGGAACGAGATAGCTTTTAAAAGGAGTGGCTCAAGCTCCACATTTAAAAGTTGGTTTTGAAAAGAACCGAGTGGTTTTTCGAAAGTGTTCCAACGACTTTTACTTGGTTTATTTTCCTTGCATTAGTTCTTTTAATGCGTGATATTCTTGCATTAGTTCTTTTAATGCGTCCCATCATTTAATCCTACCATTGCAGAAAACAACCAAAATATGACGTACGCTTATGCCATTCGCATTCGCCATGGGGCCCCGTCATTACCCGTTAAGTTACTTAACTAACGACAGAGCGGGGGCTGGGCTAGCGCGGCTGTAAAACATAAGCAACGCCTAAATAATATCATATATAGATATATTGCAATGATAGCCATTTCAGATCACAGATGAACACATTGGATATACTAGGAATCCGCAATTCGTACGAGCCTGTAACGAAATGCAGATTACACGGTCGCGTGAATAGCCAATACCCCACCCAAGACCCCTACGGGTGCGGCAAACTACCCGCCAAGTACCCGAAGCGAAGCAACCTCCCTCAACTCCGTGAGTAGGCCACTCGGCACTTCGGGATACCCGGTAGTTTGTGCACCCCCTCCATGGGTCTATCCTAGGAGCAAAAACAGTAAAAAGAAATTATACAATGACGGCTACAACCCTGACCCGGTTGTGCGGCCATACAAATAATTATTACATCAATTTACAAATTTACATGAATTGAAAGAAAAGAAAACTCTCGTCTCACAACCCCCGGCTATTCACCCGCGACAATACAATGAATTCATATACACATTCCAATAACATTACAGATCACAGATTTGTATAATTCACACTAATCGACATATAGCGATTAGCTGACGTTCAATACAAATATCACATCACAGATAAAAAACCCGTCAGCTTAAGTCTTTAAAAGTTCGATCAAAAATACGGATTTTTAGGCCCCAAACACAAAATTTTCGTTCTGGAAAATCTGGGCTGAAAAGACATATTCCAAAAATCCCAAAACAACCCCAGAAATACACTGCACTAAATTTGGACCTCGGCCGAGTCAACTCGGCCGCGGAACCGCGGCGGGAGCGTGCTCCTGCCGCGTTTCCACGGCTCTTTAATCGGTTCGTGGGCCCAAATTTTGTGGTTATTCTATAAAAAGCCTGAGCCGATTTTTAAGATGAAATTTTTCAAATTTTGAACAGAAAAAAAATCGGCAGAAACTTGACAAATCGGGTTCGTTTCGTGACTTTTTCTTTGATCGATCTTCTAGTTACTTTGCTAACATATTAGATAGAGTTTAACTAGGCTCTGATACCACTGTAAGTCCATGCTACCTCTCCCGGTACTTTCGGGCATGCGGAATTTGGTAAAAAACAATTTTTCTAGAGGCGGTAACATGGACTCAAAACCGGATCTTTGTTAAATATCTAACTAACAACCTAACTAGGAGTTGTTAACTACTCGGTTAGGGGGTTATACCTTTCTTTCTTGAACTCCTTCGTCTTCAAACCTCGATGGTTGTCCGGATCGGCTTCACCCCGTCGTCTCCTTGCGCCGAAGATCGATCCACCTGAAAGCATCTACCTTTGGCCTCTTCTTCGAACTTTGAAGAAACTAGTTCACTCGGTTTGCCAAACCTTGTGAACTAGAGTGAGTAGAGGAGAGTGTGTTGGGATTTTTCTCTATGGTTCTTGGTTCTTAACACATGAGACAAGTGAACCATAGACTAAAGAGAGGGAGAGCAAGAGGAAGAAGATGAGAGCTCAAGAACACAAGAGAGAGAATGAAAATGATAGAAAATGAGAAAGACTTTTCTCTCTTGGCTCTCATAATCCAAAGCCATCATCACAAAAATAGTAATCAAGTATTGTGTAAATGTTTTAAGTCAAAATGGCTATATCATTTCATGCACTCATATTGCACAAGAGAACAAGCAAGTGAAAAGTCTTTGCCATGAAATGATAGCCATTGTCATCATGATGGTCAACTAGTCCAACCTAGTCAACCGGTCAACAAAGTCAACAAGTCAACAAAGTCAACCCCTCAACAACCATGTCACCACAATACTTAATTAATATTATTGTTAATCATATATCATATTCTCATTAGGGTTTAGCAAGAAGTCAATGGTCAACAGTCAACAGTCAACAACCCTAATGAGAATCCTCTGCCTCTGTCTCTCCGTCAACTATGCATACACACCCGCATCCGCGTTCTGAGGAACACGGATACATACTGGATAAAACCAATCCCAAAACGTACACTAGGATCTGGCTTAAACCAAAGCCCGCTAGTGTTAACTGTCCGGACACTGTACATGCACAAGTGCACGGATGTGACCGAACCCTGTCGCAAAATCATGCGACCTGTCACAAAACCATGCGACCTCTACTCTTTTGCCTAAAGGCGAATAGCTTTCTGTGTGGGACTCTAAAGACTCGACACAACGCTGGCAGTGGGTTTAACCACAGACCGCAAGCGGCACTAGCTGTGCGTAACGGTCCCCAGGTAGATGCCGACAAGAAGACTGACGAGGTGAAACCCATCTGAACTCCTACTGAGCCTGAATGTGACAGTCTCCGTACAATCCGGTCTGTTCGTCTGATACATCGCATGGCGGGCCTAGCGGGGCGGTAAACGTCAGTCCCCTAATAGTGGTACAAGTCGTGTCGGAGTGAAGCCCAATACACCCTGAGATAACACTGGAAGCCTACCAGTATATCCCGCTTGCCCTGGCCAGGGACTACTCGTGTAATGGCTCTTCTAGACACAGCGCGATGTCAACCCCCAATACCGGGAGAGACGAATCCTGTCTACCGTCACTGCCTCCAAGTGCTTCGGGACTGCACCCAACTACTACCTGTTTGTACGACTCCTTTGAGCCGTGGTAGGGTAGTAATCAAAGTACAGTGGGAACACACTCTAGGCGAAATGACAGTGTCAAGTCAGCTGACTAAGCTGTACTCATGTCACATGGGAACTGATAACTGACGATAGGTATAATACCAACCGGTCAGTTCCCGACGAGTCATGTCCAGTGTACTCGTAACCCAACGAGCACCCGCATACTATCTCCAGTACGACGTACTGACGGCTGTGGGACAGACCGTCTCCCACACTGGGATGAGAAGCGCATGCGCTAGTCTACTCCGGAGTATCGATGCCCTGTGTCGATAGTCCTGCGACTAGGGACCTGCATAAGGATGTGCTTATAGATTACCCAGCCCCCACTAGTGTGACTGCCATCACAACGCTGGTAATCAAGCAAAGATCCTAAGGGCTCCACTAATGTGTATAGGTGATATACAAAAATAAACACATGTACACATTGAAGTAGAAACAAACCAAGTAGCATACTACTATTTTGAGCAAGATTGTATATACAAGGTGAATATCCCAAGCTTCCATTAAGTAATATACAAACTAGTATGATACAGTAATGGCCTCTAGGGCATATACACTAACATAAGGTCACCTAAAGCAGTACATGATGATAAAGACAAACCATGGTAGCATACTATTCTCTATCAACGTGTAATAGTGAACTACAATGTCACCTAAAGCATATACACGATGATAAAGACAAACCAGATAGTATACAAACCTCTCGAGTAAGACTGTCCTACCGGTATAGGTCCTCCCTCAATCATTGCAATCACGTGCCTGTGATCCAATAATTGACTCTGAGGGCATTATATCCAACAGTATAATACCATCTGGGAGTTCTCGACAAGTCCGTCAAGTGTACCCAGTCTCCACTGAGCACCTGTATACTATCTCTGATGTCAAACACCAATGGATATGGGATCATCCATCGCCCATCTACATGGGTCAAGAAGCTATACGCTAATCTACTCTGGTATATCGATGCCCTGTCTCGATACACCTATGACTAGGAACATTTGAAGGATGTACTTAGCGACAACACTGTCCCCACTAGTATGATCTGCATCATAGTCCCGGTAGTCAAGTACTCATCCTAAGGGCTTTATCAACATGTAACATAGAGACAATCAGAGTACATGTTAAGATAAAGAGAAACCAGATAGCATACTATCATGTCGAGCAAGAAAGTCCTCCATATATATGTCCAAGCATCCACTACAATATACATCATAGGTACAGGTTAGTCTGTAGACCCGAGATCGTCATAGAGTCTTGTGCGGCTCCCACTGTGCTTTGATTTCCTCTCTACCACGCTCAAAGGAGACATGCAAACAGGTGGATTTTGGGTACAGTCCCGAGTCACATGGAGGCAATGAGCGATAGGTGGGGTTTCGTCACTCCCGGTATTGGGGGTTGATGTTGCGCTATACTCGATTGGCTATAACTGGAAGTCCCTAGCCAGGGCTGCTGCCGAGATTTACTGATAAGTGTTATCAGTAATTTCTCGGACCGTTATAGGCCAGACATCAGCATGACTTATCACGTTACTGAGGTCTGACGATTTCCACCCCTAGACATGATATGCGACATATCAAACGAAGAGACCGGACTGTACGGTAGCATTACTGATGGGCTTCATGGAGACTATAGACAAGCTTGCTTGTTGATATTCATATCGCTCAAAACCCGGTTAGCCATTATGTCCAGCTAGTACCGCTGACGGCTTGTAGGTGACTGACGTGATCATCACTTACTGCTGGCGTATTGATGAGTCTTTAAAATCCCACACAGAAGTTCCCTGGTTCAAGCGAAACGAAGTAGGACACATATGTGATATGTGTGTGGGCCTGATTAAATACGAGCAAGTGATACCGTATTGTAATCTGGCAGTCATCTGTTATCGGTTCGGTTATATGTGATATAACCAGTTGGTCGAACCTAATGTTGATTCGATAATGTGATATACAGATAAATGATATTAGTCGGTCATATATGATATAACCGTATTATTAGATCAAGTGTTAATTTAATAATGTAATATAAATTATATGTGATATAATTATATATTAACTAATATCATTAGCTCACTAATTATTCTTCATTAAATATATATTAAGATATATGATATATATATATATATAATAATAATAATAATATGAAGCATGGCATTTATATTTCTATTTTGTGAAATTAGAAATGAGGTAGAAAATGAAGCATGGTTGCAAGCATGGGATTTTCTTTAGTTTATTCTTCTTGATGTTAGTTATATGTATGCCCTAGAGGCCATTACTATACATACAATGTATATTGTAGTGGATGCTAGGACATATATAGGGAGGACTTTCTTGCTCGACATGATAGTATGCTATCTGGTTACTCTTTACCTTAACATGTACACTGCTTGTCTCTCTGTTACATGTTGGTAAAGCCCTTAGGATGTGTACTTGACTGCCTGAACTATGATGCGGATCATACTAGTGGGGACATGGTAGTCCATAAGTACATCCTTCAAGGTCCCTAGTCGTGGGTGTATCGAGACAAGGCATCGATGCACCAGAGTAGACTAGCGTATACGTATCTTGACCCATATGATGGGCGATGGATGATTCCATATCCATCGGTGTTTGACATCAAGGATGGTGTACGGGTGCTCAGTGGAGACTGGGTACACTGGATGGACTTGCCGAGAACTCCCAGATGGTATTATACCTGACGTCAGATGGCAGTTCTCCGGTGACACTGGTATAGAGTAGTTTGTTGACCCGAGATCGTCATAGAGTCTTGTGTGATTCCCACTGTGCTTTGATTTCCACCTTACCACGTCCAAGAGGACGTGCAAAACGGTGGTTTTTGGATACAGTCCCGAATCACATGGAGGCAATTAGCGATAGGAAGGGATTCGTCTCTCCCGGTATAGGGAGTCGATGTTGTGCTGTGTTCGATTGGCTATAACCGGAAATCCCTGGCCAGGTTTGCTGAGATTTACTGGTAAGTGTTACCAGTAGTTTCTCGAATTGTTATAGACCTCATATCGACATGACTTATCGAGCTATTGGGGTCTGACGTTTACCACCCCTAGGCGAGATATGCGACATATCAGACGACGAGACCGGACTGTACGGTAAGTGGTACTGGTTGGATTCACAGGAGTGTGAGCGGGCTTGCTCGTTGATCTTCTGATCGCTCAATACCCAGGTGGCCGTTATGTTTAGCAGACCGCTTGCTGTTAGTTATATGTATGCCCTAGAGGCCATTACTATACATAGGATGTATATTGTAGTGGATGCTGGGACATATATAGGGAGGACTTTCTTGCTCGACATGATAGTATGCTATCTGGTTGAACTTTACCTTAACGTGTATACTGATTGTCTCTCTGTTACATGTTGGTAAAGCCCTTAGGATCTGTACTTGACTACCTGGACTATGATGCGGATCATACTAGTGGGGACATGGTAGTCCATAAGTACATCCTTCAAAGTCCCTAGTCATGGGTGTATCGAGACGGGGCATCGATATACCAGAGTAGACTAGCGTGTACCTTCTCGACCCATACAGATGGGCGATGGATGATCCCATATCCATCGGTGTTTGACATCAGAGGAGATATACAGGTGCTCAGTAGAGACTGGATACACTGGACGGACTCGCCGAGAACTCCCAGATGGTATTATACCTCACGTCAGATGGCAGTTCTCTGGTGACACTGGTACAGAGTAGTCTGTTGACCCGAGATCGTCATAGAGTCTTGTGTGGTTCCCACTGTGCTTTGATTTCCATCTTACCACGTCCAAGAGGGCGTGCAAAACGGTGGTTTTTGGGTACAGTCCCGAGTCACATGGAGGCAATGAGCGATAGGAGGGGATTCGTCTCTCCCGGTATAGGGAGTTGATGTTGCGCTGTGTTCGATTGGCTATAACAGGAAATCCCTGGCTAGGGTTGCTCAGATTTACTGGTAAGTGTTACCAGTAGTTTCTCGAACAGTTATAGACCTTATATCGACATGACTTATTGAGCTATTGGGGTCTGACGTTTACCACCCCTAGGCGAGATATGCGACATATCAGACGATCAGACCGGACTGTACGGTAGTGTTACTGGTCGGATTCACTGGAGTGTGAGCGGGCTTGCTCGTCGATCTTCAGATCGCTCAATACCCGGGTGGCCGTTACGTTTAGCAGACCACTTGCGGCTTGTGGATGTTTGATATGATCATCATCCGCTGCCGGCGTATTGACGAGTCTTTAGAGTCCTACACAGAGGTTTCCTGGCTCAAGCGAAACGAAATAGGAGCGCATATGAGATATGTGCGGGACCGAGAATAATACGAGTATGTGATACCGTATTCTATTCTCGCGATAAATATATCGAATGGTTGTATGCGATATAACCTAGTTATCGATTCAAGCGTTGATTCGATAAGCCGATATATTGGATACCAGTCGGTTATGTGCGCATGACCGGATCATTGAATCAAGTGTTGATTTAATGATTTAATGTATAATTATATATTTGATATATTACTTTGCATTAACTAGTATCTATTTACTTAAGATGGATTTTCTCGCTCGGATGTGCAAGTTGTATATGTGATATACTTTTGTGCATTTGATTGTATCATGTTTGATGATACATGATTGTTTGGTGTATGGTTTAAACCATGGTTGGTCAATGGTTAGGGTTTTCTTTTGCTTCATTTACTTATTTATTTATTCATTTATTTATCCATTTTGTTATTTTAGCAAAAGAAATATGATGAAGAGAAAATGGTGGCTTTATTTGTTTGTATTCTTTGAAGCTTCATGAACATTTGACCAAAGCAACCATTTTTGTCTTCTTGTCTAAACCTAACCATTCTTTAACCATGATTAGCTCTCTACATCTAACCATGGTTTAGTTATGATAAGAATGGATAATTCTTTTCTTTTTCTTTAATCTTATCATAACTTTTCATGAGCTTCTTCTTCTTCTTCATAAAACACATGAAGAAAAAGCTTGAAGTCATCAATGGTAGATTGATGATATGAGTGAGAAATCCAATTCTAAAGTCTACCCACTTCCTATTTCTTCATCCTCTACCTCTTGCCAAGTAGTAGAGTGTGTTTCCTTCACAACTTTTCACGGTTTGGTGAAGGTGGAGCTTGATTCATCGATGCCTCGACGTAGATCATCTTCGGCATGGACATCGACGACCTAGCTTGCCCATTCTCCGACGAAGCCGACTCTAGAGCCCGGATTTGATTTGGACAGCGGAGACGACATCGTTGCGGAGCCGTGGAGGTGGAGCACCGGATCTACAAAGGTTGTATTTCCGTATTCTCATTAGCTAAGTTGTTAGCTAGCTTTCTTTTCGCCTAGACATCTAGTTATCGATCCGTACACTAGGGTTTGTAGGCACCATAATTTTGAAATTCCCATGGTTGATGGCTTGGGAGACCTCACTAGGGTGCCTAGGAACCCTGCAGTGGTATCAGAGCCTAGCTAGAGCCTTAGGCGAAGTCCAGACGGAAATTGAAGTCCGAACGAACCCGAAACCCCGCATCGATATTGCTCTCTGTACAATTTTTAAAAACAGGGATTTTTCAGCATTAAAAATATTCAGAAAAACATGCAGGAATATCTAAGAGTTACTGTGAAGACGTAAGCCCTAATTCCATTAAAGCGCCGCGCTTGCGCGGCACGAGCATGGCTCGTGCGGCGGAAGCGCGGCTGTTTTGTCGTGTAGTGAGGTCTTGACAGCACAGTAACTCCTATTTAACATTTCTGGTATTCCTGGATATTTTTAATATATTTTCAAGAGTTGATTTTTCTGAGTTGATTTGGGGATTCGGTATTTCGATCGGGATATCAAATTTTGTCTGTGTGGCTTTCCGGATAAATTTTAGGATATGTTAAAAAGTTCGACCGGATATAAATACCCAACTTTTCCCCTGTCGGGAAATTTCCAAGTGTTGGATTTTTCCGCAGTTTGACGACGTTCTAAGTAGTGCAAGTAATGCGATGGTCCCTCTAGAAGACACAAACCTTAACTCGATTATGTGACCGTCTTGAACTGCCCTTTGAACCTTCGGGTTTGGGGCAGTACGGCGTGCCACATGTGAGGCGTTGGCTTGACCCTTCTACGGCTGGACCGTTGGTACTGAGGCACGAACGGAATGTTGTTATACTTGTTTCATGTGTTGATCAGTTTCGGGAAAACTTGGGTGTTCGATTGTTCGATCGAAAAGTTTGACATTTTCTGTTTATCTGGAATGGGATACAATAATTGGAATTCACAATAGTTATGAGATAACTAAATGAATGTTATAAACATAGCACTTTAGTCTCACTTGATCGGTTGCCACGGAATTTTGATGTGATCAAAAGTCCGTCGCAATCACGTAGCGTACGCGGATACTCGCCGGGTAAACTTAATAGACAGCTTCACTCCATAGCCCCGACCAAGTGACTGTAGGAGAACCCCGTCGCCGAAAGCATCCGTCCGGGTGCTCGCGGTAGCGGTGTTCCGCCTTGGTGCACTTCGTCGACGGTATCGGGGGTGCGGCCGTCTACTGAAGTTTGCGACGAGCATTCGATCAGGCTGTCGGGAATCTTGTTGAATTGCCCGACTTGATATTGAAAAGTGTTTTCGATTTTGAGACTAAAATGCGGGGTTTATAATTGTTAGGCATGTGATGTCTAAGGTATTCATTTGATTAGGCATGCGATGTCTATGCAGATTGCGGATTCCAACTGTTGTAGTTTTACACTTTCTTTTCTGTGACCGTAAGTGTAATATGTGATATCGCCGGTTTCGTTGCTATATGTCAACGACAATTGGGATGGACATATTTACTTACGTTGATGACATGTGATGTTATGTGTTGCTGGATATGTTGTATTGGATCGTCGTGTTTGAATAGCCGGGGGTTTTTATGTGAGATGAGTGTTTTTCATTTTCATTCATGTAAAAACTTGTATGTAATATTCTTTAATTGGGGCGCTTCCAGGTTGCGGGAGTTGTCACCTGTTGTATATTATTTACTTTTCCGTACTAGGATAGACCCAAGGAGGAGGGCACAAGTAACCGGGTTCTGGAGTCCAGTGGGAGACCAACTCGAGGAGTCGAGTCCGGGTCTCCTAACTCCAGAATTGGTAGGGTTGCTTGCCGCTCTCGTAGGGGTCTAGGGGTGTGGGTTTGGCTATTCATCACGACCGTGGAATCCGTGTTTTATACTGGCTCGTATTGAAAACACGGACGTCCTAGTATATCCAATATTTCATATGATTCTTCTGCTGCGATATCTGTGATGTGATCAAGTGATTTTTCTGTGATGGATATAGTATATAGTATATATGATATATTATATAGACGTTACTTATGTTTTACACCCGCGCTAGCCCTGTCCTGCTCTGTCGTTAGTTACCTAACCTAACGGTGCACGAGGGGACATCGAGGCGAATGCGGATGGCATAAGTGTACGTCGTATTTATCTGTGATGATTAGGTACATAAATGATGGGACTTCATTAATGTGATTAATGAAAATAAAAGAAACCTAAGATGTTGTAGAATCGAATTTCAAAATAAAACAGGTAGCTACAGTTCTTGCTTTGCACAGCGGTATATGTGATATATCCTACACCTTATTCGATGAAGAAAGGACCGAGATCCCTTCACCGGGAGTGACTCCTTTAGCAATAACTGGCAGATGCTACACACTCGGTTTGTCTTTTGACTGCTTTTAAGTGTTTTTGTTTGCACAGTGATATATATGATATATCCCGCACCTCATGTAAGTGCACGGCGGCGCCCCGGCCGTCAATCCGACGGCCAAATGCGGAAGCGGTGAATAACTTAAATTTTGCGGACTTAGCAAACCGGCACCACCGCGCACTTTAACCGGATCGAACCATTAACTAGTCCTAGCAAACTACAAGATAGGGAAGAGAAGTATACCGACAGATCCGAGTCCTCCGGTCTTCTCGTCGTCGTCCCGATCTCATGCGGAATGTCCCGTCTCCTCCTCGTCGCCGGAAGTGCACCACATCGCCTACATCGTTTACGGGCTCCCACCTCAATGCCGAGGCAACTCGGGCACGAAGCTGGCTAGTCGACGTGCCCAAGATTTGCTGTAGAATGTGTAGTGAGCAAGTCTCATTTGGGGTTGTAGGAATTGCCATTGGTGGAGGTATTTTTGCACAAGAATTTCATGGAGGCTTGCAAGGGGAAAAAGAATGGAGCATGCTTGGAAAAATTGAGCTCGGCCAGAACTCATTTTTTTTTTCTTCTTATGGAAAATTGATGTGTGCAGCATCAATTAAGCACACTTTCCTTTTAATAAATTAATCCTACAACTAATGATAACCTCCAGCACACTCACAGGGGGGGGGGACCCACGAAAATGAAACATGCAAGAATGAATAAAACTCCACTTCACAAATTAACCTCACTCCATTCCCAAACAAACAGTGGCCGGCCCAGCAAAACTCCAAGTGGGAAAAATCATGAAAGGAAATGATAGCTAGGAAAATCCAACACTCAAAACACCAATCATCAACAACCATACATGATGGCTCCAAAGTCAAGACATGATGGGAAGGAGAAGTCAATGATGGTGCACATCATGAAAACCATCATGATACCAAAATAAGCAAAGACCCCCTCCACAAAAGCCTATTTGCAACAATACAAATAAACCCTCCTCCACCAATCTTCGGCCAATGAACGATACAAAGGAAATTTGCCGAAACGGAAAGCAAACTGGCAACTCCAGAAAACTGGTCCCGTAATAAATTACAGGAAAACCCCGATACTGTGCATACACACCCGCATCTGTATTCCGACCGAAATACAAATGCAATGAGACAAAATCTACACTGTACTATACTAGGATCGGGCTTAAACCAAAGCCGGCTAGTAATATCTGTTCGATCCTGATCCGTGCAATACCGCACGTATCTGATCGAACCCTGCCATATATCTATACGGCCTATAGTACAAACTGTCCGATCCGGATCCGTGCAATACCGCAAGTATCCGATCGGACCTTGCCATATCTCCATACGGCCTCTACAACCTTTCGCCCGAAAGCTGAGTAACTGAATGTGGGGGACTCTAAAGACTCGTCAACACCTTGGTTGTGGATTTAACCACTAGCACGTCATAGGTATAAGCCAATACGTAACGGGCTACCAGGTACTGACTAAAAGGGATGTCTGTGAGCGAACTCAGCCTGACAACCCTACTGAGCCTGTCAGTGATAATATCCGTGCAGTCCGGTCCGTTCGTCTATGAGTATCGCATGGCGGGCCTAGGGGGTTGGTAAAAGTCAGACCCCCAAAAGCGGTACAAGTCGTGTCGGAGTGTAGCCCAGAACACCCTGAGATACTACTGGAATACCTACCAGTAAATCTCCTTGCCTCGGCCGAGGGCTTCGTGTAATGGCTCTCCTAGACACAGCACGACCTCACCCCCAATACCGGGAGAGACGAACCCCTGAAGATACGCTCACTGCCTCCATGTGGCTCGGGACTGTACCCAACTAAAACCTGTTTGCACGATTCCTTTGAGCCGTGGTAGGGTAGAAATCAAAGTACAGTGGGAACTCACACGAGACAAATGACGATCCCCAGGTCGATGAACTAACCTGCACACATGTCACCAGGGAACTGCCATCTGACGTCTGGTATATGACCAACTAGCATGTTCCCGGCGAGTCCTGTCCGGTGTACTCATAACCCAATGAGCACCTGTATACATCTTAGGTGATCCAACTGACACCAGTGGCTTGTGAGACCGGCCACCGCCCCTCGTCGGGGTCTCGACTGTATACACTAGTCTACTATGGAGAATCGATGCCCTGTCTCGAAACTCTCACGACTAGGGACCTTTTAAGGATATGCTTATAGACCCCCAGCTCCCACTTATATGATCGCCCTCATACTGCTGGTGGTCAAGCAAGAATCCTAGGGGCTCTATCAACGTGTAATAGCGACGTGTCAGGTCACTTAAAACAGTACACGATGATAAAGGTAAACCAGATAGCATACTATCATCTCGAGTAAGACTGTCCTACCGGGATAGGTCCTCCCTCAATCATTACAATCACGTACCTGCGACCTAATAATTGACTCTGAGGGCACTATCTCCAACAATCTCCCACTTGCACTCAAGGCTAATTATTGCGATGTCGCATACTCACAGCCCGTGTGATACCGAACTTCCAACTCCTCTACTAGTCAGTCTCACAAAGCTCGTTTGCGGAACTATTGCGTTCGAGGAATAGCCTCAGTGAGTGGATCCGCTTAGTTGTTTCTTTCTATATCTCTCTATATCTCAAGTTCGCGGAGAAAGCCATCTCCCGAAAAGAGCAATACCTGTCTCAGAATATGCCTGGATGTCTGATGGGACCAAGCTCATAAATGAACTCCAAATCCAAACTTCTTAGACTGTATCGTCAACTGAACTTAATCAGTATCCTGCGCGCCATGCCTCCCTCAGTATTGCCTTGGACCACCTGTCCAAAATACTGCCCCTCATCAGAAGGAAAACTATAACTCTGACAACCCTACTTGTCGTCCATGTCACCTTGGAAGCCTGGAATGATAACTGTCTCCTGAATGAGGCTGTCGTTATCATCTCCCTAGAACATCCACTTATGTTCTAAAACTGCTTCCGACTGTTTCTCCAGGATTGGATTAATGTCAACTTATTGCATCTAGTGCAAGAACTATGTCTGGTGTGGTACTTGACATCTCATGATTGACTCAATTGCCTGAGCAAGTGATCTGCCAATCATGCACATCCCTCTCCCCTTTAGTCTGCAAGACAGCTTTAGAGAGGGTGACTCCATCTTCTGCAGGTACACTACCGTGCATGGAGTCGTTCATCCTAAATACTCATAGAATGCTGTCTAAGTACCCAGATTGGGAAACCACCCAAATCTAGATCTAAAACCATAGATCTAGTAACCAGAATGTCTGATATAATATCCAAGTCCTGTGTGGAGAAAACACTGTGTGACGACCAAAGTATAACCGATCGTAGTATAGGAATATCACTTCCTACTCTGTGTAGGACATCACACCCTACTACCTTCTCAACAGATCCATCCCCTATTCTGATGAAGTCAAACCCATGACTGTCACGTCAGAAATAGATGATCTATCTCCGCTACATCTGCTTTAGTCTATAAATAGACATAAGCTACCTGTCCACCAATGCTTCCGCTGCTCCCACTGACTACGACAACCCTCTGGCAGAGTCATATAGACGTACACTTCTAAACTAGTTTAGAACGACGCTATACTCATCCTCCCGCCGGGTCTCGCAGCCTGGAACAACAGCAATGGTAATTGTGGGCAAACAAGAACTTCCCTGTCACCGTCCTTGAGGCTACCGTAGTACCTCTCGGGTGCCTGATGTTACCCACCGTATCTGCGGAGTGGCCAATGGAATGTCAATCCAGATTGAATCTTTAGGTTCCTTATCAAATCTTCAGTAATCGTTTGTGGTTCTGGAATCACTTCCAGTTCTACCATACTCCCACTACTGTTTTCTGAAAAAATCCATTTTTATTAAAACTGTGGCGAGTGTAGAACAATATTGCTATTGTTCATCCAGATGGTAGAAAGTCAACCCACAAACAGCCATTACAGAAACGTGCCTTGAGTTGTCCAGTGTCTGGTTTTAATCATAAACCGGACAACTCCTCGTACCTTAACATCGTTAAGATATGAACTGTTCTATATCCAATATAGAAACAGAGGCACTGATTTAATTGAACCAGATTCAAATCATGCAGCTGTCCCCAGCGCATGTCAACTAAATGGAAGGAGGCCGATCAGCGTTACTCAACTTAGGAATACTTCCAATTATGAGTAACCTGAAAGAGAAGCAAGATCTCTTTATCATTACTATCAACTGAATACCATACACAAGTATCTACATCTTCGATCTCTTTGAAGAATCCCGATACTTGCTATACCTGGTTCTCTACTCTATTCAAATACCTATAACTTCTCAAAATTTGGACCCTGTGTTTCCGCGAAACACCTGTCTAAAAACTAGAGAAGTCATAAGTAAATCGAATATAGTACGAGGACCAACCCCTCTGTCCTGATGGACCCTGGACAACATACAATCCTTTGTATAAGTCCCTTGAGTCTGATAACTCATTCACTGTGTGTCGTAGGTTGAAAACTGTACTTATGGTTAAGAAGAATTACACCGCTGTTTAATGCTCCTTACCTAACCATCCACTGATATAGGTAAATGTCGTAGACATAATTTCAGAAAGGTATATCTCACTCTATGAAAATAGACGTACAGATATATCAATTTGAAATTGGTGCATAACAGCGGATATTCAAAACCAAATATTTGCCGACCGGCAAACAGCCCAGGTGATTTCCTCAAATATCACCGATTACAACGAATCCCGATATAATGAGGATAATCACCCAATTCCCAATAACTTACTCCCACTCATCATCTGTAAAACCATACAGATGTGAGAATCGTACCTGGTAAATACATACCCTGGAGTAAGTATCTAATCGGGAAATCAGTTTTCCTTTAACAGTACACAGTGAGACTGAAACATCGAAATGTTTCGATGGGGTATCCCGGTATTCCTAGTAATGCCTCTTCCAGATTCACGACTGTAACCGTATAATTCTTTGCCACCTCTCCAAATCCCTTCATATGTCTTTAGTCTTTACCTTCTGCACACCCCTTTAGGCCAAATGGTTTTCTTCCTTCCCTACCGTTCGGCACCAGCCTGTGGTTTGGAAGAAGACTATCCAATAAGCATAATGGGTGTACTGTCCTAATCCTAGGAACACTCGCAATGCGAGAGAAGGTGAAGATAAAAGACAACCGAATGAACTCAATTCCTACTTCTCCTGGACCAGAATCCATCCCCGAACTGGAACAAGTTCCTTTCGAGTTCGTATATAACCATACGATGGAGTATCCAATAAACTGTGGATCTTCGTAGTGATACGGATCGTCCTGGAGAAATACAAAGGTGATTTAGGATTGGCGAAGAAATACTTGGTTTGGTCGTGAATATCTGTTGCAATTTACTTTGCCCTCTTACTAATCCCTTGCTTTGTCTGAACTTAATACCTTCTGTACACCATCGTTACGCTAATTGGTTTTCTTCATTCCCTACCGTTCGGCACCAGCCTAAGGTTTGGAAGAAGACAATCCAATTTGCGTAATAGGTGTACTACCCCTAAACCAAGGAGTACTCGTAACCTGAGAGAGGGTAAAAGGAAAAGACAACTGAATAATCCTATCCGTTTTCTCCAGAACCGGAAACCATCCTCGAATAAATTCTTTCGAGTTCGTATCTAACCATACGATGGTTTTGTCCAATGGAAGTGGACGTTCGCAGTAATGCGGGGTGTCCTGGAGAAAAGGGTAAAAGTAGGAAGTGGCAATGAGGTTTGCAACTCTGACAATCCAAAAGCCAGTGTTAAGAAGGTTCGGTCAACTTGGTCTCTGAGTCAAAGTCTTAGGGTCGGGTCAATGGTCGCTGCCAAAGAGAGAGAGAAAAGAAACACTCAGCGTGCACTCTAACCTAGATCAGAATGGTTACCAATTTATCTAATCAGGAAACCTCCCACTGTACCTCAAATTCTCCTCCAAACCTGAAAAAAGAATTAGTCGGGGTCATCCGAGGAGTAAACTAACTCATCAGTGGGAATCGGGATCCAACTCTCATCGCATGATAACGTGACGGAATCCGCTCACGTCATCATACTCCAGAAGGTATGCGCATATCTGGCAAGTTTCAGTTCTTTTGAAACTCCCGATGTGATTTCTGCCCCATGCTCTTATGACCTTGACGAAGGCCAACAAATCATAAGTCACATGTCAAGTTCTACCCGTCATTCTCCAGGTTGATTTGAACCCACCCGCACAAGCCCTTGACGAAGGCCAACAAGGCTATACGACTGTCCCAAACCAACGCATCTATCTATGCTACAGAAAGGCAACAAGCAGCTACCATACACTATGCCTTGACGAAGGCCAACAAACATAGCATGAATACTACGTGCTACCCGTCTGAAACGACGGAGGGCTACGAATGGTTTCTGGCGAAAACCTTTAACGTAAAGAACTTGATATCGTTGAAGGAACTGATAGCTTTTTGAAAATATAGTGACGAAAACCGTTGCTAAAGAGGTCACTCCCGGTGAAGGGATCTCGGCTCTTTCCCCGTAGAATGGGGTGCAGGATATTCCAAATGAATATCACGGTGCAAAGCAAAAGTAATCGGCTATAGTGAAGTTAATGCCCTGACGCAAACTTCTGTCCAAGGGGTCACTCCCGGTGAAGGGATCTCGGCCCTTGCCTCGTCGACTGAGGAGCAGGATATTCCAACTGAATACCATGATGCAAAACAAAAGAGAACGTCCTTGCAATAACAGCTTTTTGAAAACTGTTCCAACAACATCAAATTAGGTTTGTTTTAAACTTGCATTGATCCGAATCAACGCAGTCCCATCAATTGATCACACCACAAAGAACGAAAATAATATGACGTACGTATATGCCATCCGCATTCGCCACTGGGTCCCGTCATTACCCGTTAGGTTAGCTAACTAACGACAGAGCGGGGACTGGACTAGCGCGGATGCAAAACATATACAACATCTACTAATATATATACCAATATATTATATTTCGCTCAAGGCGTGAATAAAATGCAACAACACAGATATGAATAGCATCACAGAAACAATACAGATATCTGGGATCCCCGGGTTTTATAGAGCCACTACTGAAACCCGACGTTCCCCTGGTCGTGTGGATAGCCTGTGCAATGTAATCCTAGACCCCTACGGGCGCAGCAAGTCACCCGCCAAAACCTGAAGCGAGGCAGCCCCCTTCAGCACCGTGAATGGACCACCCAGCACTTCACGGAATCCGGTAATTTGGGCACCCCTCCTGGGTCAAACCTATACCCCCTACGAGTGCGGCGAATAGCCCGCCAATCCTAGAGTGAAGCCCCCTCCGTCTCAATGCCATGAGATGCGGGCTTGCTGCCCTCTAGAACCCGGCTATCCGTGCACCCCTCCGCGGGGTAATCCTAGTACAGAAAGTAAAATATACATACACCGGGTACATCGACCGCAACCAGGTCGTGCCCCAAAATAATAATACAATCAGGCAGTGACGGCAGTCCACATGTCGGACGCTCGCCCCGCAATATCAAATGTACATAATACAACAAAACACTGTACTAGCATTGCATCCAGGCTATCCCCCACGACCGATCCGCAACATCACAGCAAAAACAGAACATCAACGTGAAAGTCACGTTCGCAAATCCGTCTAACCGGGCTATAGCAGTTAGACCGGATTTACCGATCGAGTGACATTCACGGTCGCAGATATAAAGTAAATACTGTGAAAAATGTGTTTAAAATATCCGACCGATCAAATATTAACAAGTGGGCCCCAAAGGAATACTGTAGCACTCACAGAAATAATTGGCCCAATTTTAATATTCCAAAACCCATATTTTAAGCCCATAAAGCTACTGAAGAAATTCCACACAGCAAGGACACTGTTCAGCCGCGGAACCGCGGCCCATGTGGGGGTTTAGCCGCGGTTCCGCGCTCTGTTGGTCGACTTAATGCGTCGAATTTCTACAGTATTCTTATAACATCCAGTGCATCACTATTTTACAACCTGAAAAATTTTTCGAGACCAAAAATTTTCAACAGAAACTGATGCGAACTAAAATGCAGTTTTGGAACGTTCGATCGATCGAAACAGAAAAACACATTACACTAAGCTAGACTATGTTAATGGCGAGGCTCTGATACCACTGTAAGTGCACGGCGGCGCCCCGGCCGTCAATCCAACGGCCAAATGCGGAAGCGGTGAATAACTTAAATTTTGCGGACTTAGCAAACCGGCACCACCGCGCACTTTAACCGGATCGAACCATTAACTAGTCCTAGCTAACTACAAGATAGGGAAGAGAAGTATACCGACAGATCCGAGTCCTCCGGTCTTCTCGTCGTCGTCCCGATCTCATGCGGAATGTCCCGTCTCCTCCTCGTCGCCGGAAGTGCACCACATCGCCTACATCGTTTACGGGCTCCCACCTCAATGCCGAGGCAACTCGTGCACGAAGCTGGCTAGTCGACGTGCCCAAGATTTGCTGTAGAATGTGTAGTGAGCAAGTCTCATTTGGGGTTGTAGGAATTGCCATTGGTGGAGGTATTTTTGCACAAGAATTTCATGGAGGCTTGCAAGGGGAAAAAGAATGGAGCATGCTTGGAAAAATTGAGCTCGGCCAGAACTCATTTTTTTTTTCTTCTTATGGAAAATTGATGTGTGCAGCATCAATTAAGCACACTTTCCTTTTAATAAATTAATCCTACAACTAATGATAACCTCCAGCACACTCACAGGGGGGGACCCACGAAAATGAAACATGCAAGAATGAATAAAACTCCACTTCACAAATTAACCTCACTCCATTCCCAAACAAACAGTGGCCGGCCCAGCAAAACTCCAAGTGGGGAAAATCATGAAAGGAAATGATAGCTAGGAAAATCCAACACACAAAACACCAATCATCAACAACCATACATGATGGCTCCAAAGTCAAGACATGATGGGAAGGAGAAGTCAATGATGGTGCACATCATGAAAACCATCATGATACCAAAATAAGCAAAGACCCCCTCCACAAAAGCCTATTTGCAACAATGCAAATAAACCCTCCTCCACCAATCTTCGGCCAATGAACGATACAAAGGAAATTTGCCGAAACGGAAAGCAAACTGGCAACTCCAGAAAACCGGTCCCGTAATAAATTACAGGAAAACCCCGATACTGTGCATACACACCCGCATCTGTATTCCGACCGAAATACAAATGCAATGAGACAAAATCTACACTGTACTATACTAGGATCGGGCTTAAACCAAAGCCGGCTAGTAATATCTGTTCGATCCTGATCCGTGCAATACCGCACGTATCTGATCGAACCCTGCCATATATCCATACGGCCTATAGTACAAACTGTCCGATCCGGATCCGTGCAATACCGCACGTATCCGATCGGACCTTGCCATATCTCCATACGGCCTCTACAACCTTTCGCCCGAAAGCTGAGTAACTGAATGTGGGGGACTCTAAAGACTCGTCAACACCTTGGTTGTGGATTTAACCACTAGCACGTCATAGGTATAAGCCAATACGTAACGGGCTACCAGGTACTGACTAAAAGGGATGTCTGTGAGCGAACTCAGCCTGACAACCCTACTGAGCCTGTCAGTGACAATATCCGTGCAGTCCGGTCCGTTCGTCTATGAGTATCGCATGGCGGGCCTAGGGGGTTGGTAAAAGTCAGACCCCCAAAAGCGGTACAAGTCGTGTCGGAGTGTAGCCCAGAACACCCTGAGATACTACTGGAATACCTACCAGTAAATCTCCTTGCCTCGGCCGAGGGCTTCGTGTAATGGCTCTCCTAAACACAGCACGACCTCACCCCCAATACCGGGAGAGACGAACCCCTGAAGATACGCTCACTGCCTCCATGTGGCTCGGGACTGTACCCAACTAAAACCTGTTTGCACGACTCCTTTGAGCCGTGGTAGGGTAGAAATCAAAGTACAGTGGGAACTCACACGAGACAAATGACGATCCCCAGGTCGATGAACTAACCTGCACACATGTCACCAGGGAACTGCCATCTGACGTCTGGTATATGACCAACTAGCATGTTCCCGGCGAGTCCTGTCCGGTGTACTCATAACCCAATGAGCACCTGTATACATCTTAGGTGATCCAACTGACACCAGTGGCTTGTGAGACCGGCCACCGCCCCTCGTCGGGTTCTCGACTGTATACACTAGTCTACTATGGAGAATCGATGCCCTGTCTCGAAACTCTCACGACTAGGGACCTTTTAAGGATATGCTTATAGACCCCCAGCTCCCACTTATATGATCGCCCTCATACTGCTGGTGGTCAAGCAAGAATCCTAGGGGCTCTATCAACGTGTAATAGCGACGTGTCAGGTCACTTAAAACAGTACACGATGATAAAGGTAAACCAGATAGCATACTATCATCTCGAGTAAGACTGTCCTACCGGGATAGGTCCTCCCTCAATCATTACAATCACGTACCTGCGACCTAATAATTGACTCTGAGGGCACTATCTCCAACACCTCATTCGACGAGGAAAGGACCGACGATCCCTTCACCGGGAGTGACTCCTTTAGCAAAACTAGAAAAGCCTCAAAAACACTCCATTTCAAAATTCATTTGATTCTACAACGATATCAAGTTCATTACGCAATAGGTTTTCAGAAAAACCTGTCGTAGCCCTCCGTCATTTTAGATAAGTAGTAGTTAGTATTCGTGCTACGTTTGTTGGCCTGCATCAAGGCGTAGTGTGCGGTAGCTAACTGGTGCTTATCTGCATAAGCATATGATATGATTGGATTAGGGTAGTCGTGCGACTTTGTTGGCCTGCGTCAAGGGTCGTGCGGGTGGGTTTAATTCAATCAGGAAATGACGGGTTGAACTTGACTAGCGGACTATGGTTTGTTGGCCTGCGTCAAGGTCATAGGATGCTAGGGGCAAAATATTATCGGGAATTTCAAGTGTTGAAATTTGCAATGAGATTGCATACCTTCTATGAGATAGTTGGATCCCGATACCCGCTGCGAGTAAGTGTTACTCCTGGGAGAGTTTTATACATTACAATTAGCCGATCAAGTAGGTGTCTAGAAAGGTGTTAACGAGGTTACGCCTCTGGGAAAACGAGGTTTACATTAATTAGGTTCGTGCGAAAGCATGGGGGACCTCCCTCAAAGTACCGACACTGGCCTGGCTGAAAGATTGGCGAACTTGTAGTGTGTAATTAATCCCGGCTAGTCTTTCCTTTTAGGGTTTGAAGGAAGATTTGATAAAAAGCAGTGGGAGCCATCCTGATTAGATAAAATAATAACCAATCTATTCTTGACAGAGCGCACGCTGAGTGTTTTCTTCTCTCTCTCTCCCGGTAGCGACCATATCACGCCTTAATCAAGATAATAATACGGAACATTGACCGAACCCGCTTGTTATACTGAGCTGGGGAACGTTGGTCCCGCTCCAACTTATAATTGTTATAAGACAGAGCAGGAAATTGGGGAATACCAGATTTCCCGTGCCGCCCAAACGAAGAGAGTGCATGCTGATGCATCATCTTCGGGTGTGTTCATTATACAGAACTGTTTCTCAGTATCCTCTACGTCCTGGGTATGTGATACCAGATCAGGATCCCAGATATGTAATCTGTTACATAGGGCTGCAGAAAGGTAGAGAACTGAGAATGGGTGATAAGTTTCATGAGGCAGAAAACGGGGCAAGTGTTGCAGCCAAGTCTGTTGGTCACTGTCACCCTGTATAATAATACATTGATTCTGAACGAATGTTATTAGATACCGAACCTGATATACAAAATCTTATCTATCTCTTTATTAGTAAAGAAATGATAGAATTTTGTATTGTTGGATTATGTTTTGAACATTTCCTATATCAAAAGTTGATCGGTTCAGGCACGTTATCTAAAAGCATTAATGTTCTAAATCAAACTACAGTTCTTAATATACGGAACACACACAAGAGGAAGAGTTCAGAAATGAACGAATCCTTCTTGAGGCATTGTAGACTAGGTCATATCAATGTAACCCGACTGGCTGGAGTTACATTTAGATGCATATTTAAATCAGTTTGAATTTACATCTTGTGAAACTCGCCAGTCATGTCACAAAGATAAGATGACCATAGCTCCGTTTACTGGAAACAGAGAAAGAGTTAGCGAACTCTTGGGATATGATACATGTTGATGTATGTAAGGTCCCCTGTCTACATATGCCAGGACTGGTTCTTTGTACTTCGTTACATTCTCTGATAATCTCTCAAGATTCAGACATATGTTCCTGTTGAAACACAAGTCCGAACCTTTTGAGATATTCACAGAATATAAGTTACAAGTAGAGAACCAAACCGGGTATAAGTATTATGTCCTTTGATGAGATCAAGGAGGAGAATACTTGAGCACAGAAATACTGGACTATTTTAAAGGAGAATGAGATTCTCTCTCAGCATTACTCCTCCGAATACACCATAGCACGATGGTATATCGGGGCGGAGCAATCACACCCTATATGATATGGTGTGCTCTATGATGAGTAATACTGAGTTACCTTTTTCCTTTTGGGAGTTATGCACTTGAGAAGCTGCATACCTATTGAATAAGGTTCTAGTCAAATCAGTTGCCTACCACTTCATATTTGATATGGAATGGGAAGAGCCCATGTCTTAAGCTAGTTAAGATTTGGGGTTGTCCGGCCTATGTCTAAAAGCAAAATCCGGACAAGCTCGAGGCAAGGTCTATTATGTAGAACTGGAAGTGTTCCAGCTATACAAACTACAGCTGATGATTTGATAGAACCAAAGGATTCAATAGATACCAACGAACCTCAGCCTCTCCGCCGATCTAGTAGGGTTCCTCACCCACCTGAGAGATACTTTGGTTTCTCTATGACAGTGGGAGCGAGGATTACATCATGAGATGATGACCCAACGAGTTTCGAGCTGGCCATCAGGAGTGAGACTCTGTAAGAATGGCTGGATGCTTATCGATCTGAGATAGAATCCTTATACACCAACAAAGTATGGACTTTAGTTGCTATATCTGAAGGGTTAAATCCCCATCAGGAGCAAGTATATCTTGAGAAGATTACTTGGTGTACATGGAAGAGTTGAGACTTTCAAAGCTAGACTTGTTAAAGGTCTACATCATTGACCAGGTATGGGATGATGATGAAACCTTTTCTAAGTAGCTATGCTTAAGTCCATCCAGATCCTACTTGCCACGGCTACATACCATGACTACGATATCTGGCGGTTGGGTGCCATGACTGCTTTTCTAAATGATGATTTAGAAAGCGTCTATAAGTACACAGCCAGAGGGCTTCGTAGACAGTGGGAGCAGCGGAAACGTGTGCAAGATGCTTTATTTGATAAAGCAGGCATCGCGGAGTTGGAACATCTGTTTTGATGGATTAGTCAAAGAGTTTGACATCATCAAAATGGTAGATGAACCTTGTATATATAAAAAGGTAGTAGGGAGTATGGTGACGATCCTCGTAGAGTACGTGGATGACATACTCTTGATAAGAAAGGAGTTTCCTATGCTACGCTCGATCAATCTCCGCTTATCACTATGATTCTCCATATAGGATCATATTGATACCTACTAACTCCTGGATTTTGGATCTATGAGATAGATCTAAATGGATGTTAGGATTCTCACTTATCGAAGTGAGATGGTATCACATGATCCTGGGGAGAATCACTGGAAGGGTTCCAGGGTGATAAAGACGACTGAATGTCAGTCGCAGGCATTGTCTTTACCCTCAGTAAAGGGACGGTATGTTGGAAGAGTTCCAAGCTAGATACCGTGACATACTAGACGATAAAGGCAGGATACATCGCTACTTAAGATGCTACCAAAGAGGATGTTTGGGTGTAATATTGGTTCATGAGATGAACTATGTTCCTCCCATTGTGTGACAATGGAGTTGTGGCTTATGCCAAGGAACACCCGTCCCATCAGTGATCCAAACATATTCTAAGGCAGTGTTACCTGATCATGGAGATAGTTGATCTCCAGGGAGATCGAGGTTAGGAGAGTAGACTCCGAGGACAACACAGCGGATCCACTCACAAAGGCCTGTTCCCAGAGAGAGACACTTTTATGGGATGGTTGAGTATGAGATACTTCAAACCACTGCTACAGATGGCCCTAGTGCAAGTGGGAGATTGTTAGTTATATGTATGCCCTAGAGGCCATTACTATACATAGGATGTATATTGTAGTGGATGCTGGGACATATATAGGGAGGACTTTCTTGCTCGACATGATAGTATGCTATCTGGTTGAACTTTACCTTAACGTGTATACTGATTGTCTCTCTGTTACATGTTGGTAAAGCCCTTAGGATCTGTACTTGACTACCTGGACTATGATGCGGATCATACTAGTGGGGACATGGTAGTCCATAAGTACATCCTTCAAAGTCCCTAGTCGTGGGTGTATCGAGACGGGGCATCGATATACCAGAGTAGACTAGCGTGTACCTTCTCGACCCATACAGATGGGCGATGGATGATCCCATATCCATCGGTGTTTGACATCAGAGGAGATATACGGGTGCTCAGTAGAGACTGGGTACACTGGACGGACTCGCCGAGAACTCCCAGATGGTATTATACCTCACGTCAGATGGCAGTTCTCTGGTGACACTGGTACAGAGTAGTCTGTTGACCCGAGATTGTCATAGAGTCTTGTGTGGTTCCCACTGTGCTTTGATTTCCATCTTACCACGTCCAAGAGGGCGTGCAAAATGGTGGTTTTTGGGTACAGTCCCGAGTCACATGGAGGCAATGAGCGATAGGAGGGGATTCGTCTCTCCCGGTATAGGGAGTTGATGTTGCGCTGTGTTCGATTGGCTATAACAGGAAATCCCTGGCCAGGGTTGCTGAGATTTACTGGTAAGTGTTACCAGTAGTTTCTCGAACAGTTATAGACCTCATATCGACACGACTTATTGAGCTATTGGGGTCTGACGTTTACCACCCCTAGGCGAGATATGCGACATATCAGACGATCAGACCGGACTGTACGGTAGTGTTACTGGTCGGATTCACTGGAGTGTGAGTGGGCTTGCTCGTCGATCTTCAGATCGCTCAATACCCGGGTGGCCGTTACGTTTAGCAGACCGCTTGCGGCTTGTGGATGTTTGATATGATCATCATCCGCTGCCGGCGTATTGACGAGTCTTTAGAGTCCTACACAGAGGTTTCCTGGCTCAAGCGAAACGAAATAGGAGCGCATATGAGATATGTGCGGGACCGAGAATAATACGAGTATGTGATACCGTATTCTATTCTCGCGATAAATATATCGAATGGTTGTATGCGATATAACCTAGTTATCGATTCAAGCATTGATTCGATAAGCCGATATATTGGATACCAGTCGGTTATGTGCGCATGACCGGATCATTGAATCAAGTGTTGATTTAATGATTTAATGTATAATTATATATTTGATATATTACTTTGCATTAACTAGTATCGGTTTACTTAAGATGGATTTTCTCGCTCGGATGTGCAAGTTGTATATGTGATATACTTTTGTGCATTTGATTGTATCATGTTTGATGATACATGATTGTTTGGTGTATGGTTTAAACCATGGTTGGTCAATGGTTAGGGTTTTCTTTTGCTTCATTTACTTATTTATTTATTCATTTATTTATCCATTTTGTTATTTTAGCAAAAGAAATATGATGAAGAGAAAATGGTGGCTTTATTTGTTTGTATTCTTTGAAGCTTCATGAACATTTGACCAAAGCAACCATTTTTGTCTTCTTGTCTAAACCTAACCATTCTTTAACCATGATTAACTCTCTACATCTAACCATGGTTTAGTTATGATAAGAATGGATAATTCTTTTCTTTTTCTTTAATCTTATCATAACTTTTCATGAGCTTCTTCTTCTTCTTCATAAAACACATGAAGAAAAAGCTTGAAGTCATCAATGGTAGATTGATGATATGAGTGAGAAATCCAATTCTAAAGTCTACCCACTTCCTATTTCTTCATCCTCTACCTCTTGCCAAGTAGTAGAGTGTGTTTCCTTCACAACTTTTCACGGTTTGGTGAAGGTGGAGCTTGATTCATCGATGCCTCGACGTAGATCATCTTCGGCATGGACATCGACGACCTAGCTTGCCCATTCTCCGACGAAGCCGACTCTAGAGCCCGGATTTGATTTGGACAGCGGAGACGACATCGTTGCGGAGCCGTGGAGGTGGAGCACCGGATCTACAAAGGTTGTATTTCCGTATTCTCATTAGCTAAGTTGTTAGCTAGCTTTCTTTTCGCCTAGACATCTAGTTATCGATCCGTACACTAGGGTTTGTAGGCACCATAATTTTGAAATTCCCATGGTTGATGGCTTGGGAGACCTCACTAGAGTGCCTAGGAACCCTGCACTTGCGGCTTGTGGGTGATTGATATGATCACCACCTACTGCCGGCGTATTGACGAGTCTTTAGAGTCCTACACAGAGGTTTCCTGGCTCAAGCGAAACGAAATAGGAGCGCATATGAGATATGTGCGGGACCGAGAATAATACTAGTATGAGATACTGTATTCTATTCTCGCGATTTGTATCATCGGACAGTTATATGTGATATAGCCGGGTTACCGAATCAAGTGTTGATTCGATATATTGATACACTTGATATTAGTCGGTTATATGCAGTATGACCGGATCATTAAATCAAGTGTTGATTTAATGTATAATTATATATTAGATATATTACTTTACATTAACTAGTATTTGTTCACTTAAGATTGATTTTCTCACTTGATGTGCACAAGTTGTATATGTGATATATGTTTGTGCACTAGTTTGTATCATGATTGATGATACATGCAAACTTGGGTATGTGTATGATTTACACCATGTTTAGTTAATGGTTAGGGTTTTATTTTCTTTATTTATTTTGCTAAAACTAAATGGTGGCTTTCCTTGTTTTCTTCAAGCTTCATGAAGCTTCTTAGCATCTTTGAAAAAGTCTTAACCATTTTGTTTTATGCTTAAACCTAACCATTACCTAAACTATGGTTTGCTTTCTACATGAGTTAACTTACCCATGGTTGCTATATGATAAACTTCACTTGAATTTTCTTTTAAGATAATTCAGTTTTTCTTTTCTTCTTCTTCATCTTCTTCAAGTGAAGAAGAAAGCTTTCTTGAAAATTCCAAGTGTTGAAATCAAGTGAGAAATCCAAATCCAAAGTGAACCCACTTCCTATTTCTTCATTCTCTACCACTTGCCATGTTGTATAGGGTGTTTTCTTCACAAGGTTCATGACCATGTGAAGATGGAGCTTGAGTTTGAGTCGCCTCGACGTAGATCATCTTCGGCACCGAAGTCAACGACCTAGCCTGCTCATTTCTCCGATGAAACCAATGCTAGAGTCCGGGATCCCGATGATCGCAGCGGAGGGACGTCATCACGGAGCTAAAGAAGTGGAGGACCGGATCTACAAAGGTTGTAATCCCTTTCACTTAGTAGCAAAGTAGTTTGCTTACTTATAGTTTCGCTTAATCTCTAGTTAACGATCTTGCATAGAATTGTTAGGCACATAAAATTTTGATTTTGGCATGGTTAATGCCTTGTAAAACCTTTTGAGTGTGCCTAGGAACCCTACAGTGGTATCAGAGCCTAGCTAGAGCTTTAGGCGAAGTGTAGACGATGTTAGAAATCCGATCGAACCCCGAAACCCTAAACTTGACCCCTCTCTGTACATTTTCTGAAATTGTGGATTTTTGTGAATTAAAAATGCTCAGAAAATAGAGCAGGAAATTCTAAGAATAACTGAAGAAAACGACAACCTATAGCTACAGTGGCGCCGCGGAACCGCGGCCCTAACCTACCTTTGGCGGCGGTTCCGCGGCCGTCTGTGATGATTAGGCAGTACATTTTCTACAGTTATCTCTGTAGGTGATTCTTGTGTCTTCTGGGAATTTTTAATTTGCACTCAACAGTAGAGTTTTCTGGGTTGTATTAAGAGTTCGTTGATTCGATCGAAAGTTTAATTTCGTCTAAGTGTTTTTTCCGGGTAATTTTAGAACATGTTAAAAAGTTCGACCGGATATAAATACTCACTTTTTCCCCTGCCGGGAAATTTCCAAGTGTTGGACTTTTCCGTAGTTTTAGAACGTTCTAAGTGGTGCATGTAACGCGATGGACCCTCTAGAAGACTGTAAGTGCACGGCGGCGCCCCGGCCGTCAATCCGACGCCGGAATGCGGAAGCGGTGAAAAACTTTAATTTTTTCGGACTTAGCAAACCGGCACCACCGCGCACTAAACACCCGGATCGTAACCATTAACAAATCTAAGCTAACAAGAAGATGGGTTAGAGATATACCGACGATCCAAGTCCTCCGGTCTTCTCGTCATGGTCCCGATCTCCTGCGGAAAAGTCCCGTCTCCTCCTCGTCGCCGGAAGAGCACCACATCGCCTTGTTCGTTTACGGGCTCCCACCTCAATGCCGAGGCAACTCGGGCACGATGCTGGCTAGTCAACGTGCCCAAGATTTGCTGTAGAATGTGTGAAGAACCATGTCTCACTTGGGGTTGTGGAATTGCCATTGGAGGAGGGATTGAACTTGAAGCTTTTTAGATGGAACTTGTGGGATTTTTGCAACATGAAATGAAGCAAAAAATCCCACCTCAAAATTTTTGGACAGCCCCTTCAAGGGGGAGGCCGGCCATGCTCTAGTGAGTGAGGGAGAGAGTGAGAGTCTCTCACAAAAAAGAGAGAGGCAACACAATAATGCAAAAAGAATCCAAAGGAATCATGAAAGAACATGATTACAAACACAACCACACTCCTACACAACCATCATCTCATCAACCATGATGATATCCAAAGTCAATCCATCATGAAGTATGAAGTCAAGCAAGTCAATGGATGGTGCTATAATCATGACATGATAATATGCAAGGACCCCCTCCATAAAAGTCTATTTGCAACAATGCAAATAAACCCTCCTCCACCAATCTTCGGCCAATGAACGGAACAATGGAAATTGGCCGAAACGGAAAGCAAACTGGCAACTCCAGAAAACTGGTCCCGTAATAAATTACAGGAAAACCCCGATACTGTGCATACACACCCGCATCTGTATTTCGACCGAAATACAAATGCAATGAGACAAAATCTACACTGTACTATACTAGGATCCGGCTTATACCAAAACCGGCTAGTAATATCTGTTCGATCCTGATCCGTGCAATACCGCACGTATCTGATCGAACCCTGCCATATATCCATACGGCCTATAGTACAAACTGTCCGATCCCGATTCGTGCAATACCGCACGTATTTGGTCGGACCTTGCCATATCTCCATACGGCCTCTACAACCTTTCGCCCGAAAGCTGAGTAACTGAATGTGGGGGACTCTAAAGACTCGTCAACACCTTGGTTGTGGATTTAACCACTAGCACGTCAGAGGTATAAGCCAATACGTGACGGGCTACCAGGTACTGACCAAATGGGACGTCGATGAGGAAGCTCACCCCGACACCCAACTGAGCCTGTCAGTGACAATATCCGTGCAGTCCGGTCCGTTCGTCTATGAGTATCGCATGGCGGGCCTAGAGGGTTGGTAAAAGTCAGACCCCCAAAAGCGGTACAAGTCGTGTCGGAGTGTAGCCCAGAACACCCTGAGATACTACTGGAATACCTACCAGTAAATCTCCTTGCCTTGGCCAAGGACTTTGTGTAATGGCTCTCCTAGACACAGCACGACCTCACCCCCAATACCGGGAGAGACGAACCCCTGAAGATACGCTCACTGCCTCCATGTGGCTCGGGACTGTACCCAACTAAAACCTGTTTGCACGACTCCTTTGAGCCGTGGTAGGGTAGTAATCAAAGTACAGTAGGAACTCACACGAGACAAATGACGATCCCCAGGTCGATGAACTAACCTGCACACATGTCACCAGGGAACTGCCATCTGACGTTTGGTATATGACCAACTAGCATGTTCCCGGCGAGTCCTGTCCGGTGTACTCATAACCCAATGAGCACCTGTATACATCTTAGGTGATCCAACTGACACCAGTGGCTTGTGAGACCGGCCACCGCCCCTTGTCGGGGTCTCGACTGTATACACTAGTCTACTAATGGAGTATCGATGCCCGGTCTCGAAACTCCAACGACTAGGGACCTTTTAAGGATATGCTTGTAAACCTCCAGCTCCCACTTATATGATCGCCCTCATACTGCTGGTGGTCAAGCATGAATCCTAGGGGCTCTATCAACGTGTAATAGCGACGTGTCAGGTCACTTAAAACAGTACACGATGATAAAGGTAAACCAGATAGCATACTATCATCTCGAGTAAGACTGTCCTACCGGGATAGGTCCTCCCTCAATCATTACAATCACGTACCTGTGACCTAATAATTGACTCTGAGGGCACTATCTCCAACAATCTCCCACTTGCACTCAAGGCTAATTATTGCGATGTCGCATACTCACAGCCCGTGTGATACCGAACATCCAACTCTTCTACTAGTCAGTCTCACAAAGCTCGTTTGCGAAACTTTTGCGTTCGAGGAATAGCCTCCGTGAGTGGATCCGCTTAGTTGTTTCTTTCTATGTCTCTCTATATCTCAAGTTCGCGGAGAAAGCCATCTCCCGAAATGAGCAATACCTGTCTTAGAATGTGTCTGGATGTCTGATGGGACATAGCTCATAAATGAACTCCAAATCCAAACTTCTTAGACTGTATCGTCAACTGAACTTAATCAGTATCCTGCGCGCCATGCCTCCCTCAGTATTGCCTTGGACCACCTGTCCAAAATACTGCCCCTCATCAGAAGGAAAACTATAACTCTGACAACCTCCTTGTTGTCCATGTCACCTTGGAAGCCTGGAATGATAACTGTCTCCTGAATGAGGCTGTCGTTATCATATCCCTAGAACATCCACTTATGTTCTAAAACTGCTTCCGACTGTTTCTCCAGGATTGGATTAATGTCAACTTATTGCATCTAGTGCAAGAACAACATCTGGTGTGGTACTTGACATCTCATGATTGACTCAATTGCCTGAGCAAGTGATCTGCCAATCATGCACGTCCCTCTCCCCTTTAGTCTGTAAGACACCTTTGGAGAGGGTGACTCCATTACCTGCAGGTACACTACCGTGTCAGGAGTCGTCCATCCCAAATACTCTTAGAATGCTGTCAAGTACCCTGATTGGAAACCACCCAAATCTAGATCTAAAACCATAGATCTAGTAACCAGTATGTCTGATGTAAAATCCAAGTCCCATGTGGAGAAACCACTGTGTGACGACCAAAGTATGACCGATTGTAGTATAGGAGTTTCTTTTCCTATTCTGTGTATGTCATCCAAATACCAGGATATCACACCCCACTACCTTCTCAACAGATCCATCCCCTATTCTGATGAAGTCAAACCTATGACTGTCACGTCAGAAATAGATGATCTATCTCCGCTACATCTGCTTTAGTCTATAAATAGACATAAGCTACCTGTCCACCAATGCTTCCGCTGCTCCCACTGACTACGACAACCCTCTGGCAGAGTCATATAGACGTACACTTCTAAAACTGGTTTAGAACGACGCTATACTCATCCTCCCGCCGGGTCTCGTAACCTGGAACAACAGCAATGGCAATTGTGGGTAAACAAGAACTTCCCTGTCACCGTCCTTGAGGCTACCGTAGTGCCTCTCGGGTGCCTGAAGTTACCCACCTTATCTGCGGAGTGGCCAATGGAATGTCAATCCAGATTGAATCTTTAGGCTCCTTATCAAATCTTCAGTAATCGTTTGTGGTTCTGGAATCACTTCCAGTTCTACCATACTCCCACTACTGTTTTCTGGAAAAAAATCCATTTTTAATAAAACTGTGGCGAGTCTAGAACAATATCGCTATTGTTCATCCAGATGGTAGAAAGTCAACCCTCGTCATAGCCTGGGTCAACCCACAAACAGCCATTACAGAAACGTGCCTTGAGTTGTCCAGTGTCTGGTTTTAATCATAAACCGGACAACTCCCCGTACCTTAACATCGTTAAGATATGAACCGTTCTATATCCAATATAGAAACAGAGGCACTGATTTAATTAAACCAGATTCAAATCATGCGGCTGTCCCCAGCGCATGTCAACTAAATGGAAAGAGGCCGATCAGCGTTACTCAACTTAGGAATACTTCCAATTATGAGTAACCTGAAAGAGAAGCAATTTCTCTTAATCATTACTATCAACTGAACACCATACACAAGTATCTACATCTTCAATCACTTTGAAGAATCCCGATACTTGTGACACCTGGTTCTCCACTCTATTCAAATACCAATAACTTCTCCAAATTCGGACCCTGTGTTTCCACGAAACACCTGTCTAAAAACTAGAGAAGTCATAAGTAAACTGAATGTATACGAGGACCAACCCCTCTGTCCTGATGGACCCTGGACAACATACAATACTCTGTATAAGTCCCTTGAGTCTGATAACTCATTCACTGTGTGTCGTAGGTTGAAAACTGTACTTATGGTTAAGAAGAATTACACCGCTGTTTAATGCTCCTTACCTAACCATCCACTGATATAGGTAAATGTCGTAGACATAATTTCAGAAAGGTATATCTCACTCTATGAAAATAGACGTACAGATATATCAATTTGAAATTGGTGCATAACAGCGGATATTCAAAACCAAATATTTGCCGACCGGCAAACAGCCCAGGTGATTTCCTCAAATATCACCGATTACAACGAATCCCGATATAATGAGGATGATCACCCAATTCCCAATAACTTACTCCCACTCATCATCTGTAAAACCATACAGATGTGAGAATCATACATGGTAAATACATACCCTGGAGTAAGTATCTAATCGGGAAATCAGTTTTCTTTTAACATTACACAGTGAAACTGAAACATTGAAACGTTTCGATAGGGTATCCTGGTATTCCTAGTAATGCCTCTTCCAGATTCACGATTGCAACCGTATAATTCTTTGCCACCTCTCCAAATCCCTTCATATGTCTTTAGTCATTACCTTCTGCACACCCCTTTAGGCCAAATGGTTTTCTTCCTTCCCTACCGTTCGGCACCAGCCTATGGTTTGGAAGAAGACTATCCAATAAGCATAATGGGTGTACTGTCCTAATCCTAGGAACACTCGCAATGCGAGAGAAGGTGAGGATAAAAGACAACCGAATGAACCTTATTCCTATTTCTCCTGAACCAGAATCCATCCCCGAACTGGAACCAGTTCCATTCGAGTTCGTATATAACCATACGATGGAGTATCCAAATAAACTGTGGATCTTCGTAGTGATACGGAGTGTCCTGGAGAAATACAAAGGTGAAGTGGGAGTGGTAACGAAATATTTGGTTTGGTCGTGAATATCTGTTGCAATTTACTTTGCCCTCTTACTAATCCCTCTCTTTGTCTGAACTTAATACCTTCTGCACACCATCGTTATGCTAATTGGTTTTCTTCATTCCCTACCGGTCGGCACCAGCCTAAGGTTTGGAAGAAGACAATCCAATTTGAGTAATAGGTGTACTACCCTAAAACCAAGGAGTACTCGTAATCTGAGAGAGGGTAAAAGGAAAAGACAACTGAATAATCCTATCCGTTTTCTCCAGAACCGGAAACCATCCTCGAATAAATTCTTTCGAGTTCGTATCTAACCATACGATGGTTTTGTCCAATGGAAGTGGACGTTCGTAGTAAAACGGGGTGTCCTGGAGAAAAGGGTAAAAGTAGGAGTGGCAATGAGGTTTGCAACTCTGATAATCCAAAAGCCGGTGTTTAAGAAGGTTCGGTCAACTTGGTCACTGAGTCAAAGTCTTAGGGTCGGGTCAATGGTCGCTGCCAAAGAGAGAGAGAAAAGAAACACTCGGCGTGCACTCTAACCTAGATCAGAATGGTCACCAATTTATCTAATCTGGAATCCTCCCACTGTACCTCAAATTCTCCTCCAAACCTAAAAGAAGAATTAGTCGGGGTCACCCGAGGAGTAAACTAACTCATCAGTGGGAATCGGGATCCAACTATCATTGCATGATAACGTGACGGAATCCGCTCACGCTATCACACTCAAGAAGGTATGCGCATATCTGGCAAGTTTCAGTTCTTTTGAAACTCCCGATGAGATTTTTACCCCATGCTCTTATGACCTTGACTTTGGCCAACATATCATAAGTCACATGTCAAGTTCAACCCGTCATTCTCCAGGTTAATTTGAATCCACCCGTACCTACCCTTGACTTTGGCCAAAATGGCAGTACGACTGTCCCAAACCAACGCATCTATCTATGCTGCATATGAATAACCAACAGCTACCAAACACTGTGCCTTGACTTTGGCCAACATACACAGCTTGAATACTATTGACTACCCATATGAAACGACGGAGGGCTATGAATGGTTTCTGGCGAAAACCTTTAACGTAATGAACTTGATATCGTCGAAGGAACGGATAGCTTTTAAAAATATAGTGACAAAAACCGTTGCTAAAGAGGTCACTCCCGGTGAAGGGATCTCGGCTCTTTCCCCGTAGAATGGGGTGCAGGATATTCCAACTGAATACCACGGTGCAAAGCAAAAGTAATCGGCTACAGTGAAGTTAATGCCCTGACGCAAACTTCTGTCCAAGGGGTCACTCCCGGTGAAGGGATCTCGGCCCTTGCCTCGTCGACTGAGGAGCAAGATATTCTAATGAATACCACGATGCAAAACAAAAGTAAATGTCCTTGCAATAACAGCTTTTTGAAAAGTGTTCCAACAACATCAGATTAGGTTTGTTTTTAAACTTGCATTGATCCGAATCAATGCAGTCCCATCAAATGATCACACCAAAAAAAAGAACGAAAATATACTGATGTACGTATAAGCCATCCGCATTCGCCACTGGGTCCCGTCATTACCCGTTAGGTTAGCTTACTAACGACAGAGCGGGGACTGGACTAGCGCGGATGCAAAACATATACGACATCTACTAATATATATATACCAATATATAGTATTTCGCTCAAGGCGTGAATAGAATGCAACATCACAGAGAATGAACAGCATCACAGAAACAATACAGATATCTGGGATCCCCGGGTTTCACAGAGCCGCTGAAACCCGACGTTCCCCTGGTCGTGTGGATAGCCTGTGCAATGAAATCCTAGACCCCTACGGGCGCGACAAGTTACCCGCCAAAACCTGAAGCGAGGCAGCCCCCTTCAGCACCGTGAATGGACCACCCAGCACTTCACGGAATCCGGTAACTTGGGCACCCCTCCTGGGTCAACCTGTACCCCCTACGAGTGCGGCGAATAGCCCGCCAATCCTAGAGTGAAGCCCCCTCCGTCTCAATGCCATGAGATGCGGGCTTGTTGCCCTCTAGAACCCGGCTATCCGTGCACCCCTCCGTGGGGCAATCCTAGTACAGAAAGTAAAATATACATACACCGGGTACATCGACCGCAACCAGGTCGTGCCCCAAAATAATAATACAATCAGGCAGTGACGGCAGTCCACATGTCGGACGCTCGCCCCGCAATATCAAATGTACATAATACAACAAAACTGTACTAGCATTGCATCCAGGCTATCCCCCACGACCGATCCGCAACATCACAGCAAAAACAAAACATCAACGTGAAAGTCACGTTCGCAAATCCGTCTAACCGGGCTATAGCAGTTAGACAGGATTTACCGATCGAGTGACATTCACGGTCGCAGATATAATGTAAATACTGTGAAAAATGTGTTTAAAATTTTCCGATTGATCAAACGATTAACAAGTGGGCCCCAAAGAAAACTGTAGCACTTACAGAAATAATTGGCCCAATTTTAATATTTCAAAACCCCTAATTTAAGCCCAGAAGCCCACTGTAAAAACCCAACCCACTGATTCCAGTATGCTGCGGCGGAAGCGCGGCCAAACTTGGGTTTTGGCCGCCCTTCCGCGCTCTAGTGAGAGGATCAGTGCCTCGAATTTGAACAGTGTTCTTATAATGTTTAGTACATCAATATTTTAGAACCTGAAAAATTTTTAGAGACTGAAAAATTTCAACAGAAACTGATGTGGGCAAATACGGGTTTTTGAACATTTCGATCGATCGGAACTGAAAAACACATTACACAAAGCTAGACTAAGTTAATGGGGAGGCTCTGATACCACTGTAAGTGCACGGCGGCGCCCCGGCCGTCAATCCGACGCCGGAATGCGGAAGCGGTGAAAAACTTTAATTTTTGCGGACTTAGCAAACCGGCACCACCGCGCACTAAACACCCGGATCGTAACCATTAACAAATCTAAGCTAACAAGAAGATGGGTTAGAGATATACCGACGATCCAAGTCCTCCGGTCTTCTCGTCATGGTCCCGATCTCCTGCGGAAAAGTCCCGTCTCCTCCTCGTCGCCGGAAGTGCACCACATCGCCTTGTTCGTTTACGGGCTCCCACCTCAATGCCGAGGCAACTCGGGCACGATGCTGGCTGGTCAACGTGCCCAAGATTTGCTGTAGAATGTGTGAAGAACCATGTCTCACTTGGGGTTGTGGAATTGCCATTGGAGGAGGGATTGAACTTAAAGCTTTTTAGATGGAACTTGTGGGATTTTTGCAACATGAAATGAAGCAAAAAATCCCACCTCAAAATTTTTGGACAGCCCCTTCAAGGGGGAGGCCGGCCATGCTCTAGTGAGTGAAGGAGAGAGTGAGAGTCTCTCACAAAAAAGAGAGAGGCAACACAATAATGCAAAAAGAATCCAAAGGAATCATGAAAGAACATGATTACAAACACAACCACACTCCTACACAACCATCATCTCATCAACCATGATGATATCCAAAGTCAATCCATCATGAAGTATGAAGTCAAGCAAGTCAATGGATGGTGCTATAATCATGACATGATAATATGCAAGGACCCCCTCCATAAAAGTCTATTTGCAACAATGCAAATAAACCCTCCTCCACCAATCTTCGGCCAATGAACGGAACAATGGAAATTGGTCGAAACGGAAAGCAAACTGGCAACTCCAGAAAACTGGTCCCGTAATAAATTACAGGAAAACCCCGATACTGTGCATACACACCCGCATCTGTATTTCGACCGAAATACAAATGCAATGAGACAAAATCTACACTGTACTATACTAGGATCCGGCTTATACCAAAACCGGCTAGTAATATCTGTTCGATCCTGATCCGTGCAATACCGCACGTATCTGATCGAACCCTGCCATATATCCATACGGCCTATAGTACAAACTGTCCGATCCCGATCCGTGCAATACCGCACGTATTTGGTCGGACCTTGCCATATCTCCATACGGCCTCTACAACCTTTCGCCCGAAAGCTGAGTAACTGAATGTGGGGGACTCTAAAGACTCGTCAACACCTTGGTTGTGGATTTAACCACTAGCACGTCAGAGGTATAAGCCAATACGTGACGGGCTACCAGGTACTGACCAAATGGGACGTCGATGAGGAAGCTCACCCCGACACCCAACTGAGCCTGTCAGTGACAATATCCGTGCAGTCCGGTCCGTTCGTCTATGAGTATCGCATGGCGGGCCTAGGGGGTTGGTAAAAGTCAGACCCCCAAAAGCGGTACAAGTCGTGTCGGAGTGTATCCCAGAACACCCTGAGATACTACTGGAATACCTACCAGTAAATCTCCTTGCCTTGGCCAAGGACTTTGTGTAATGGCTCTCCTAGACACAGCACGACCTCACCCCCAATACCGGGAGAGACGAACCCCTGAAGATACGCTCACTGCCTCCATGTGGCTCGGGACTGTACCCAACTAAAACCTGTTTGCACGACTCCTTTGAGCCGTGGTAAGGTAGTAATCAAAGTACAGTGGGAACTCACACGAGACAAATGACGATCCCCAGGTCGATGAACTAACCTGCACACATGTCACCAGGGAACTGCCATCTGACGTCTGGTATATGACCAACTAGCATGTTCCCGGCGAGTCCTGTCCGGTGTACTCATAACCCAATGAGCACCTGTATACATCTTAGGTGATCCAACTGACACCAGTGGCTTGTGAGACCGGCCACCGCCCCTCGTCGGGGTCTCGACTGTATACACTAGTCTACTAATGGAGTATCGATGCCCGGTCTCGAAACTCCAACGACTAGGGACCTTTTAAGGATATGCTTGTAGACCCCCAGCTCCCACTTATATGATCGCCCTTATACTGCTGGTGGTCAAGCATGAATCCTAGGGGCTCTATCAACGTGTAATAGCGACGTGTCAGGTCACTTAAAACAGTACACGATGATAAAGGTAAACCAGATAGCATACTATCATCTCGAGTAAGACTGTCCTACCGGGATAGGTCCTCCCTCAATCATTACAATCACGTACCTGTGACCTAATAATTGACTCTGAGGGCACTATCTCCAACAAAGACAACAAACCTTAACTCGATTATGTGACCGTCTTGAACTGCCCTTTGAACCTTAGGGTTTGGGGCTTTACGGCGTGCCACATGTGAGACGTTGGCTTGACCCTTCTACGGCTGGACCGTTGGTACTGTGGCATGAAGTGGATGCTTTTAAACTTATTTCATGTATTGAGCTGTTTCGGGAAAACATGGGTGTTTGATTGTTCGATCGGAAAGTTTAACATTTTCTATTTATCTGGAATGTGATACAATATTTGGAATCCACAAGTAGTTATGAGATAACTGATTTGAATATTATAAACATAGCACTTTAGTCTCATTTGATCGGTTGCCACAGAATTTTGATGTGATCAAAAGTCCGTCGCAATCACGTAGCGTACGCGGATACTCGCCGGTAAACTTAATAGACAGCTACACCCCATAGCCCCGACCAAGTGACTGTAGGAGAACCCCGTAGCCGAAAGCATCCGTTCGGGTGCTCGCGACAGCGGTGTTCCGCCTTAGTGCACTTCGTCGAAGGCATCGGGGGTGCGGACGTCTACTGAAGTTTGCGACGAGCATTTGATCTAGATGTCGGGAATCTTGTTGAATTACCCGACTTGATATTGAAAAAAGTTTTCGATAATAAGACTAAAATGCGGAGTTTATAATTGGTTAGGCATGCGATGTCTAAAGAGTTTGCCGATTCCAACTGTTGTAGTTTTACACTTTCTTTTCTGCGACCGTAAGTGTAATATGTGATATCGTCGGTTTCGTTGCTATATGTCAACGACAATTGGGATGGTATATTTACTTACGTTGATGATATGTGATATTATGTGTTGCTGGATATGTTATATTGGATCGTCATGTTTGAATAGCCGGGGGTTTTTATGTGAGACGAGTGTTTTCATTTTCATTCATGTAAAAACTTGTATGTAATATTCTTTTATTGGGGCACTTCTGGGATGAGGTTGATGTCACCACTTGTATATTATTTACTTTTCCGCATTAGGTAGACCCAAGGCGGGGAGCACAAGTAACCGGGTTCTAGGGTCCAGTAGGAGACCATTTCGAGGAGTCAAGACCGGGTCTCCTAACCCTAGATTTGGCAGTGTTGCTTGCCGCTCTCGTAGGGGTCTAAGGATGTGGGTTTGGCTATTCATCGTGACAGTGGAATCCGTGTTTTATACTGGCTCGTATTGAAAACACGGATGTCCTAGTACATCCAATATTTCATATGTTTCTTCTGCTGCGATATCTGTGATGTGATCATTTGATATGTTGTGATAGATACTGTATATAGTATATATGATATATTATATAGACGTTACTTATGTTTTACACCCGCGCTAGCCCTGCCCCGCTCTGCCGTTAGTTACCTAACTTAACGGTGCACGAGGGGACATCGAGGCGAATGCGGATGGCATAAGTGTACGTCGTATTTATCTGTGATGTTTAGGTGACTTAAATGATGAGACTTCATTAATATGATTAATGAAAGAAAAAGAAACCTAAAAGATGTTGTGGAATCGAATTTTCAAAAACAGGTAGCTACGGTTCTTGCTTTGCATCGTGGTGTTCCTTGTAGAACATCCTGCACCTTATTCGATAAGGAAAGGGCCGAGATCCCTTCACCGGGAGTGACCCCTTTAGCAATGACTGGCAGATACTACACCCCTCAGTTTGTCTTTTGATTGCCTTTAGAGTTTTTGCTTTGCATAGTGATATATATGATATATCCTGCACCTTATTCGATGAGGAAAGGGCCGACGATCCCTTCACCGGGAGTGACCCCTTTAGCGAAACTAGAAAAGCCTCAAAAACACTCCATTTTAAAATCATTTGATTCTACAACGATATCAAGTTCATTACGCAATAGGTTTTCAGAAAAACCTGTCGTAGCCCTCCGTCATTTCAGATAAATCCTGCTTAGTATTCGTGCTGCGTTTGTTGACCTTGTCAAGGCGCAATGTGCGGTAGCTGACCAGTATTTATCTGTTTATGCATATGATGCAGATTGCTTTAGGATAGTCGTACGGCCTTGTTGACCTTGTCAAGGGTCGTGCGGGTGGATTTGATTCAATCAAGAAATGACGGGTTGAACATGACTTACGGTCTATGGTTTGTTGACCTTGTCAAGGTCATAGATCGTTTGGGGCAAAATATTATCGGGAATTTCAAGTGTTGAAATTTGCAATGAGATTGCATACCTTCTATGAGATAGTTGGATCCCGATACCCGCTGCGAGTAAGAGTTACTCCTGGGAGAGTTTTACACATTACAATTAGCCGATCAAGTAGGTGTCTAGAAAGGTGTCAACGGGGTTACGCCTCTGGGAAAACGAGGTTTACTTTAATCAGGTCCGTGCGAAAGCACGGGGAACCTCCCTCAAAGTACCGACACTGGCCTGGCTGAATGATTGGCGAACTTGTAGCGTGTAATTAATCCCGGCTAGTCTTTCCTTGTAGGGTTTGAAGGAAGATTTGATAAAAACAGTGGGAGCCATCCTGATTAGATAAAATAATAACCAATCTGATCTTGCAAGAGCATACGCTGAGTGTTTTCTTCTCTCTCTCTCCAGGTAGCGACCATATCACGCCTTAATCAAGATAATAATATGGATATATTGACCGAACCCGCTTGTTATACTGAGCTGGGGAACGTTGGTCCCGCTCCAACTTATAATTGTTATAAGACAGAGCAGGAAATTGGGGAATACCAGATTTCCCGTGCCGCCCAAACGAAGAAAGTGCATGTTGATGCATCATCTTCGGATGTGTTCGTTACATAGAACTATTTCTCAGTATCCTTTACGTCCTGAATATATGATACCAGATCAGGATCCCGTATATGTAATATGTTACATGGGCTACAGATAGGTAAAGAACTGAGAACGGGTGATAAGTTTCATGAGACAGAAAACGGTGCAAGTGTTGCCAAGTCTGTTGGTCACTTTCACCCTGTATTACCAGAATACATTGATTCTGAACAAATGTTATTAGATACCGAACCTGATATACAACATCATATCAGTCTCCTTATTAGTAAAGAAAGGATATAATTTTGTATTGATGGATAATGTTTTGAACATTTCCTATATCAAAAGTTGATCGGTTCAGGCACGTTATCTAAAAGCATTGACGTTCTAAATCAAACTACAGTTCTTAGTATACAGAACACACACAAGAGGAAGAGTTCAGAAATGAACGGATCCTTCTTGAGGTATTGTAGACTAGGTCATATCAATGCGACCCGACTAACTAAGTTACACATATATGCATATTTAAATCTGTTTGAATTTACATCTTGTGAAAACTTGCCGGTCATGTCACAAAGATAAGATGACCACAGCTCTGTTTATTGGAAGCAGAGAAAGAGTTAGTAAACTCTTAGGATGATACATGTTGATGTATGAAGGTCCCCTGTCTGCACATGCCAAGACCGGTTCTTTGTACTTCATTACATTCTCTGATGATCTCTCTAGATTCAGACATATGTTCCTGTTGAAACACAAGTCCGAACCTTTTTGAGATATTCACAGAATGTAAGATAGAAGTAGAGAACCAAAATACGGGTATAAGTATTATGTCCTTTGATGTGATCATAGAGGAGAATACTGAAGCACGGAATTCCTGGATTATTCTAAAGGAGAATGAGATTCTCTCTCAGCATTACTCCTCCATATACACCATAGCACGATGGTATATCAGGGCGGAGCGATAGCACCCTATGTGATATGGTGTGCTCTATGATGAGTACTACTGAGTTTCCTATTTCCTTTTGGGAGTTATGCACTTGAGAAGCTACATACCTTTTGAATAGGGTTCAAATCAAATCAGTTGCCTACCACTTCATATGTGATATGGAAAGGGAAGAGCCCATATCTTAAGTTTGTTAAGATTTGTGGTTGTCCAGCCTATGTCTAAAAGAAAAATCCGGACAAGCTCGAGGCATGGTCTGTTCTGTAGAACTGGAAAGGTTTCAGCTATACAAACTACAGCTGATGATTTGGTAATCTCGATGGTTTCAATAGATTCTAACGAATCTCAACCTCTCCGCCGATCTAGTAGGGTTCCTCACCCACCTGAGAGATACTTCGGTTTCTCTATGACAGTGGGAGCGAGGATTGCATCATGAGATGATGACCTAACTTATTTCGAGCTGGCCATCAGGAGTGGGACTCTGTAAGAATGGCTGGATGCTTATCGATCTGAGATGGAATCCTTATACACCAACAAAGTATGGACTTTGGTTGCTTTATCTGAAGGGTTAAATCCCCATCAGGAGCAAGTATATCTTGAGAAGATTACTTGGTGTACATGGAAAAGTTGAGACTTTCAAAGCTATGCTTAAGTCCATCCAGATCCTGCTTGCCACGGCTGCATACCATTACTACAATATCTGGTGGTTGGGTGTCATGACTCCTTTTCTAAAATGATGTTTTAGAAGAGGGCGTCTATAAGTACACAGCCAGAGAGCTTCGTAGACAGTAGGAGCAGCGGAAACGTGTGCAAGATGTTTTATATGATAAAGCAGGCATCGCGGAGTTGGAACGTCTGTTTTGTGGTAGTCAAAGAGTTTGACTTCATCAAAATGGTAGATGAACCTTGTATATACAAAAAGGTAGTAGGGAGTATGGTGATGATCCTCATAAAGTACGTGGATGACATACTCTTGATAGGGAAGGTGTTTCCTATGCTACGCTCGGTCAATCTCCGCTTATCACAAGGATTCTCCATATAGGATCAAAGTGATACCTACTGAATCCTATGTTTTGGATCTATGAGATAGATCTAATTGGATGTTAGGATACTCACTAGTTGTAGTGAGAAGGTATCAATGGATCCTAGGGAGAATCACTAGAAAATTTCCAGGGTGATGAGGACGACTGAATGTCAGTCGCAGGCATAGTCTTTACCCTCAGTGGAGGGACGGTATGTTGGAAGAGTTCCAAGATAGATACCGTGGCATACTAGACGATAAAGGCTAGATACATCGCTACCAAAGATGCTACGAAAGAGGCAGTCTGGATATATATTAGTTCATGAAATGAACTTCGTTCCTACCATTGTGTGACAATGGAGTTGTGGCTCTTTCCTAGGAACGCCCGTCCCATCAGAAATCCAGATATAATTCTTAGGCAGTATCACCTGATCATGGAGATGGTTGATCTCCAGGGAGATCGAGGTTAGGAGAGTAGACACAGAGGACAACAGCGCGGATCCACTCACAAAGGCCTTTTTCCCAGTAGAGACTTTTATGGGATGGTTGAGTATGAGATACTTCAACCACAGCTAATTGTTGGGTATGTGATACCACAACAGATGGCCCTAGTGCAAGTGGGAGATTGTTAGTTATATGTATGCCCTAGAGGCCATTACTGTACATACGATGTATATTGTAGTGGATACTAGGATATATATAGGGAGGACTTTCTTGCTCGACATGATAGTATGCTATCTGGTTACTCTTTACCTTAACATGTACACTGCTTGTCTCTCTGTTACATGTTGGTAAAGCCCTTAGGATGTGTACTTGACTGCCTGAACTATGATACGGATCATACTAGTGGGGACATGGTAGTCCATAAGTACATCCTTCAAGGTCCCTAGTCGTGGGTGTATCGAGACAGGGCATCGATGCACTAGAGTAGACTAGCGTATACGCATCTTGACCCATATGATGGGCGATGGATGATTCCATATCCATCGGTGTTTGACATCAAGGATGGTGTACGGGTGCTTGGGTACACTGGACGGACTCGCCGAGAACTCCCAGATGGTATTATACCTCACGTCAGATGGCAGTTCTCCGATGACACTGGTACAGAGTAGTCTGTTGACCCGAGATCGTCATAGAGTCTTGTGTGATTCCCACTGTGCTTTGATTTCCACCTTACCACGTCCAAGAGGGCGTGCAAAATGGTGGTTTTTGGGTACAGTCCCGAATCACATAGAAGCAATGAGCGATAGGAAGGGATTCGTCTCTCCCGGTATAGGGAGTTGATGTTGTGCTGTGTTCGATTGGCTATAACCAGAAATCCCTGGCCAGAGTTGCTTAGATTTACTAGTAAGTGTTACCAGTAGTTTCTCGAACTGTTATAGACCTCATATCGACACGACTTATCGAGCTATTGGGGTCTGACGTTTACCACCCGTAGGCGAGATATGCGACATATCAGACGACGAGACCGGACAGTACGGTAAGTGTTACTGGTTGGATTCACAGGAGTGTAAGCGGGCTTGCTCGTTGATCTTCTGATCGCTCAATACCCGGGTGGCCGTTACGTTTAGCAGACCACTTGCGGCTTGTGGGTGATTGATATGATCACCACCTACTGCCGATGTATTGACGAGTCTTTAGAGTCCTACACAGAGGTTTCCTGGCTCAAGCGAAACGAAATAGGAGCGCATATGAGATATGTGCGGGACCGAGAATAATACTAGTATGAGTTACTGTATTCTATTCTCGCGATTTGTATCATCGGACAGTTATATGTGATATAGCCGGGTTACCGAATCAAGTGTTGATTCGATATATTGATACACTTGATATTAGTCTGTTATATGCAGTATGACCGGATCATTAAATCAAGTGTAGATTTAATGATTTAATGTATAATTATATATTAGATATATTACTTTACATTAACTAATATTTGTTCACTTAAGATTGATTTTCTCACTTGATGTGCACAAATTGTATATGTGATATATGTTTGTGCACTAATTTGTATCATGATTGATGATACATGAAAACTTGGGTATGTGTATGATTTACACCATGTTTAGTTAATGGTTAGGGTTTTATTTTCTTTATTTATTTTGCTAAAACTAAATTGTGGCTTTTCTTGTTTGCTTCAATCTTCATGAAGCTTCTTAGCATCTTTGAAAAAGTCTTAACCATTTTGTTTTATGCTTAAACCTAACCATTACTTAAACTATGGTTTGCTCTCTACATGAGTTAACTTACCCATGGTTGCTATATGATAAACTTCACTTGAATTTTCTTTTAAGATAATTCAATTTTTCTTTTCTTCTTCAAGTGAAAAAGAAAGCTTTCTTGAAAATTCCAAGTGTTGAAATCAAGTGAGAAATCCAAATTCAAAGTGAACCCACTTCCTATTTCTTCATCCTCTACCACTTTCTATGTTGTATAGGGTGTTTTCTTCATAAGGTTCATGACCAAGTGAAGATGGAGCTTGAGTTTGAATCGCCTCGACGTAGATCATCTTCGGCACCAAAGTCAACGACCTAGCCCGCTCATTTCTTCGATGAAACCAACGCTAGAGTCCGGGATCCCGATGATCGCAGCGGAGGGACGTCATCACGGAGCTAAAGAAGTGGAGGACCGGATCTACAAAGGTTGTAATCCCTTTCACTTAGTAGCAAAGTAGTTTGCTTACTTGTAGTTAACGATCTTGCATAGAGTTGTTAGGCACATAAAATTTTGATTTTGGCATGGTTGATGCCTTGTAGAACCTCTTGAGTGTGCCTAGGAACCCTACACTTGACTCACTATTCAAGCATGGTTGCAATTTTATATTGCATAATTCCATGCTTGAATGAGTGAGGGGTCAACAGTTGCCATTCATTCTATCTCATTCTCAACACTTAGCTAAAAATTCTTGAGTTGCTCTCATGGTTGCTCTCTAGCTTCTTCTTCCTCCTTTTTTCATGCCTCAAGCTACAACCCTCACATGTGATGTGAATCATGAAGCTTGAACAAAAACTTGTGAGCTCATTACATCCCCTACTTCATCATCCTACACTTGACTAGCGATCAAGTGTAGAGTGTTTCATACGCTAAAGAGTTTAGTGTATGGTAGCTTGAGTTAGAGGTGCAGGGTTCCTAGGCACACTAGTGAGGTCTCCCAAGCCATCAACCATGGCAATTTCAAAAATTATAGTGCCTACAAACCCTAAAGTACGGATCGTTTGCTAGATATCTAGGCGAACAAGCAAACTAGTTAACACTTAACTAAAAGATACGGAAATACAACCTTTGTAGATCCGGTGCTCCACCTCCACGGCTCCGTAACGAGGTCCTCTCCGCTGTCCAAATCAAATCCGGGCTCTAGGATCGGCTTCGTCGGAGAATGGGCAAGCTAGGTCGTCGATGTCCATGCCGAAGATGATCTACGTCGAGGCATCGATGAATCAAGCTCCACCTTCACCAAACCGTGAAAAGTTGTGAAGGAAACACACTCTACTACTTGGCAAGAGGTAGAGGATGAAGAAATAGGAAGTGGGTAGACTTTAGAATTGGATTTCTCACTCTTTCCATCAATCCACCATTGATGGAGCTTGCTTTTCATGAAGAAGAAGAAGAGCAAGAAGAAGATCATTGTTATGATAAGTTAAAAGAATAATGAAAAGAAAAACAATTCTTATCATAACTTGAACCCTAGTTAAGTGTAGAGAAAAGACCATGGTTAATGGAATGGTTAGGGTTAAGGATAAGAACAAAATGGTCACTAGGTCAAAGTCTTCAAGAAGCTTCAATACGAAACAAAAATAGCCACCATTTTCTTCTTATTCATTTTCTAATTATTTCCAAAATAAATAAATAGATAAATAAATAATAAAAGGAAATAAAACCCTAATCATATTAATAACCATGGTTTATTCTTAACTTACACTTAAACAATCATGTATCATCAAACATGATACAAGCAAATGCACAAAAGTATATCGCATATACAATGCGCCCATCCGAGTGAGAAAATCCATCTTAAGTAAACCGATACTAGTTGATGCAAAGTAATATATCAAATATATAAATATGCATTAAATCATTAAATCAACACTTGATTCAATGACCCGGTTATGTCGCACACAACCGACTAGTATACAATATATCGGCTTATCGAATCAACGCTTGAATCGATAACTAGGTTATATCGCATACAACCATTCGATATATTTATCGCGAGAATAGAATACGGTATCACATACACGCATTATTCTCGGTCCCGCACATATCTCATATGCGCTCCTATTTCGTTTCGCTTGAGCCAGGAAACCTCTGTGTAGGACTCTAAAGACTCGTCAATACGCCGGCAGCAGGTGATGATCATATCAAACACCCACAAGCCGCAAGCGGTCTGCTAAACGTAACGGCCACCCGGGTATTGAGCGATCTGAAGATCGACGAGCAAGCCCGCTCACACTCCAGTGAATCCGACCAGTAACACTACCGTACAGTCCGGTCTGATCGTCTGATATGTCGCATATCTCGCCTAGGGGTGGTAAACGTCAGACCCCAATAGCTCAATAAGTCGTGTCGATGCGAGGTCTATAACTGTTCGAGAAACTACTGGTAACACTTACCAGTAAATCTCAGCAACCCTGGCCAGGGATTTCCTGTTATAGCCAATCGAACACAGCGCAACATCAACCCCCATATACCGGGAGAGACGACTCCCCTCCTATCGCTCATTGCCTCCATGTGACTCGGGACTGTACCCAAAAACCACCGTTTTGCACGCCCTCTTGGACGTGGTAAGATGGAAATCAAAGCACAGTGGGAACCACACAAGACTCTATGACGATCTCGGGTCAACAGACTACTCTGTACCAGTGTCACCAGAGAACTGCCATCTGACGTGAGGTATAATACCATCTGGGAGTTCTCGGCGAGTCCGTCCAGTGTACCCAGTCTCTACTGAGCACCCGTATATCATCTCTGATGTCAAACACCGATGGATATGGGATCATCCATCGCCCATCTATATGGGTCGAGAAGGTACACGCTAGTCTACTCTGGTATATCGATGCCCCGTCTCGATACACCCACGACTAGGGACTTTGAAGGATGTACTTATGGACTACCATGTCCCCACTAGTATGATCCGCATCATAGTCCAGGTAGTCAAGTCCAGATCCTAAGGGCTTTACCAACATGTAACAGAGAGACAATCAGCATACACGTTAAGGTAAAGTTCAACCAGATAGCATACTATCATGTCGAGCAAGAAAGTCCTCCCTATATATGTCCCAGCATCCACTACAATATACATCCTATGTATAGTAATGGCCTCTAGGGCATACATATAACTAACAATCTCCCACTTGCACTAGGGCCATCTGTAGCAGTGGTTGCAGTATCTCATACTCAACCATCCCATAAAAGTCTCTCTCTGGGAACAGGCCTTTGTGAGTGGATCCGCTGTGTTGTCCTCTGAGTCTACTCTCCTAACCTCGATCTCCCTGGAGATCAACCATCTCCATGATCAAGTGATACTGCCTTAGAATATGTCTGGATCACTGATGGGACGGGCGTTCCTCGGCATGAGCCACAACTCCATTGTCTCACAATGGTAGGAACGTAGTTCATCTCATGAACTGATATACACCCAAACATCTTCTTTGGTAGCATCTTAAGTAGCGATGTATCCAGCCTTTATCGTCTAGTATGTCACGGTATCTAGCTTGGAACTCTTCCAACATACCGTCCCTTTACTGAGGGTAAAGACAATGCCTGCGACTGACATTCAGTCGTCTTTATCACCCTGGAACCCTTCCAGTGATTCTCCCCAGGATCGATTGATACCATCTCACTACAACTAGTGAGAATCCCAACATCCATTTAAATCTATCTCATAGATCCAAAATCCAGGATTTAGGAGGTATCACTTTGATCCTATATGGAGAATCATTGTGATAAGCGGAGATTGATCGAGCGTAGCATAGGAAACTCCTTCCCTATCAAAAGTATGTCATCCACGTACTCTACGAGGATCACCACCATACTCTCTACTACCTTTTTGTATATACAAGGTTCATCTACCATTTTGATGATGTCAAACTCTTTGACTACTGCATCAAAACAGATGTTCCAACTCCGCGATGCCTGCTTTATCCTATAAAGCATCTTGCACACGTTTCCGCTGCTCCCACTGTTTACGAAGCCCTCTGGCTGTGTACTTACAGACGCACTCTTCCAAAGCAGTCAAGACACCCAACCACCAGATATCGTAGTCATGGTATGTAGCCGTGGTAAGTAGGATCTGGATGGACTTAAGCATAGTCACTTGAAAAGGTATCATCATGATCCACGTCTGGTCAATGACGAAAACCTTTAACAAGTCTAGCTTTGAAAGTCTCAACTCTTCCATCTACACCAAGTAATCTTCTCAAGATATACTTGCTCCTGATGGGGATTTAACCCTTCAGATATTGCAACCAAAGTCCATACTTTGTTGGCGTATAAGGATTCCATCTCAGATCGCTAAGCATCCAGCCATTCTTACAGAGTCTTACTCTCGATGGCCAGCTCGAAGCTAGTTGGGTCATCATCTCATGATGCAATTCTCGCTCCCACTGTCATAGAGAAACCAATGTATCTCTCAGGTGGGTGAGAAAACCCAACTAGATCGGCGGAGAGGCTGAGGTTCGTTGGTATCTACTGAATCCTTTGGTTCTTTCAAATCATCAGCTGCAGTTTGTATAGCTGGAACACTTCCAGTTCTACATAACAGGCCTTGCCTATAGCTTGTCCGGATTATGCTTTTAGACATAGGCCGGACAACCCCAAATCTTAACTAACTTAAGATATGGGCTCTTCCCTTTCCATATCACATATGAAGTGGTAGGCAACTGATTTGATTCGAACCCTATTCAATAGGTATGCAGCTTCTCAAGGGCATAACACCCAAAAGGAAATAGGTAACTCAGTAGTACTCATCATAGAACACACCTTATCATATAGGGTGTGATTGCTCCGCCCTGATACACCATCGTGCTATGGTGTATTCAGAGGAGTAATGCTGAGAGAGAATCTCATTCTCCTTTAGAATAGTCCAGGAATTTCGTGCTCAAGTATTCTCCTCCCTGATCGCATCAAAGGACATAATACTTATACCCTTATTTTGGTTCTCTACTTCTAACTTATATTCTGTGAATATCTCAAAAGGTTCGGACTTGTGTTTCAACAGGAACATAGGTCTGAAACTCGAAAGATCATCAGAGAATGTAATGAAGTATAAAGAACCGGTCTTGGCATGTGTAGACAGGGGACCTACATACATCAACATGTATCATCCCAAGAGTTCACTAACTCTTTCTCTGTTTCCAATAAACAGAGCTGTGGTCATCTTATTTTTGTGACATGACTGGCGAGTTTCACAAGATGTAAATTCAAACTGATTTAAATATGCATCTAAATGTAACTCTAGCTAGTCGGGTCGCATTGATATGACCTAGTCTACAATGCCTCAAGAAGGATTCGTTCATTTCTGAACTCTTCTTCTTGTGTGTGTTCCGTATACTAAGAACTGTAGTTTGATTTAGAACATCAATGCTTTTAGATAACGTGCCTGAACCGATCAACTTTTGATATAGGAAATGTTCAAAACATTATCCAACAATACAAAATTTTATCGTTTCTTTACAGATAAAGAGACTGATATGATTTTGTATATCAGGTTCGGTATCTAACAACATTCGTTCAGAATCAATGTATTGTAATACAGGGTGACAGTGACCGACAGACTTGGCTGCAACACTTGCCCCGTTTTCTGCCTCATGAAACTTATCACCCGTTCTCAGTTCTCTACCTTTCTGTAGCCCTATGTAACAGATTACATATCTGGGATCCTGATCTGGTATCACATACCCAGGACGTAAAGGATACTGAGAAACAGTTCTGTATAATGAACACACCCGAAGATGATGCATCAGCATGCACTCTCTTCGTTTGGGCGGCACAGGAATTCTGGTAATCCCCAATTTCCTGCTCTGTCTTATAACAATTATAAGTTGGAGCGGGACCAACGTTCCCCAGCTCAGTATAACAAGCGGGTTCGGTCAATAATCCGTATTATTATCTTGATTAAGGCGTGATATGGTCGCTACCTGGAGAGAGAGAGAAGAAAACACTCAGCGTGCGCTCTGTCAAGAATAGATTGGTTATTATTTTATCTAATCAGGATGGCTCCCACTGCTTTTTATCAAATCTTCCTTCAAACCCTAAAAGGAAAGACTAGCCGGGATTAATTACACACTACAAGTTCGCCAATCTTTCAGCCAGGCCAGTGTCGGTACTTTGAGGGAGGTCCCCCGTGCTTTCGCACGAACCTAATTAATGTAAACCTCGTTTTCCCAGAGGCGTAACCTCGTTAACACCTTTCTAGACACCTACTTGATCGGCTAATTGTAATGCATAAAACTCTCCCAGGAGTAACACTTACTCGCAGCGGGTATCGGGATCCAACTATCTCATAGAAGGTATGCAATCTCATTGCAAATTTCAACACTTGAAACTCCCGATAAAATTTTGCCCCTAACGTGCTATGACCTTGACGAAAGCCAACAAACCATAGCCCGCTAGTCAAGTTCAACCCGTACATTTCTTGATCGAATTAAACCCACCCGCACGACCCTTGACGAAAGCCAACAAAGCCGCACGACTACCCTAATCCAATCGCATCGTATGCTAGCAGATAAGCAGCATATAGCTACCGCACACTGCACCTTGACGAAAGCCAACAAATGCAGCACGAATACTATATACAACTTATCTGAAATGACGGAGGGCTACGACAGGTTTTTCTGAAAACCTATTGCGTAATGAACTTGATATCGTTGTAGGATCGAATGAATTTTGAAATGGAGTGCTTTTGAGGTTTTTCTAGTTTTGCTAAAGGAGTCACTCCCGGTGAAGGGATCATCGGTCCTTTCCTCGTCGAATGAGGTGCGGGATATATCATATATATCACTGTGCAAAGCAAAACACTTAAAAGCAATCAAAAGACAAACCGAGTGTGTAGCATCTGCCAGTTATTGCTAAAGGAGTCACTCCCGGTGAAGGGATCTCGGTCCTTTCCTCGTCGGATGAGGTGCAGGATATATCACATATACCGCTATGCAAAGCAAGAACTGTAGCTACCTGTTTTATTTTGAAATTCGATTCTACAACATCTTAGGTTTCTTTTATTTCATTAATCACATTAATGAAGTCCCATCATTTATGTACCTAAACATCACAGATAGATATGACGTACACTTATGCCATCCGCATTCGCCTCGATGTGCCCTCGTGCACCGTTAGGTTAGGTAACTAACGGCAGAGCAGGGCAGGGCTAGCGCGGGTGTAAAACATAAGTAACGTCTATATAATATATCATATATACTATATACTATATCCATCACAGAAACATCACATGATCTCATCACAGATATCGCAGCAGAAGAATCATATGAAATATTGGATATACTAGGACGTCCGTGTTTTCAATACGAGCCAGTATAAAACACGGATTCCACGGTCGTGATGAATAGCCAAACCCACACCCCTAGACCCCTACGAGAGCGGCAAGCAACCCTGCCAATTCTAGGGTTAGGAGACCCGGACTCGACTCCTCGAGTTGGTCTCCCACTGGACCCCAGAACCCGGTTACTTGTGCCCTCCTCCTTGGGTCTATCCTAGTGCGGAAAAGTAAATAATATACAACAGGTGACAACTCCCGCAACCTGGAAGCGCCCCAATAAAAGAATATTACATACAAGTTTTTACATGAATGAAAATGAAAAACACTCATCTCACATAAAAACCCCCGGCTATTCAAACACGACGATCCAATATAACATATCCAGCAACACATAACATCACATGTCATCAACGTAAGTAAATACGCGCATCCCAATTGTCGTTGACATATAGCAACGAAACCGGCGATATCACATATTACACTTACGGTCACAGAAAAGAAAGTGTAAAACTACAACAGTTGGAATCCGCAACCACCTCAGACATCGCATGCCTGACCAAATGAATTACTTAGACATCGCATGCTTAACAATTATAAACCCCGCATTTTAGTCTCATTATTGAAAACACTTTTCAATATCAAGTCGGGCAATTCAACAAGATTCCCGACAGCCTGATCGAATGCTCGTCGCAAACTTAAGTAGGCGGCCGCACCCCCGATACCGGCGACGAAGTGCACCAAGGCGGAACACCGCTACCGCGAGCACCCGGAGGGATGCTTTCGGCGACGGGGTTCTCCTACAGTCACTTGGTCGGGGCTATGGAGTGAGGCTGTCTATTAAGTTTACCCGGTGAGTATCCGCGTACGCTACGTGATTGCGACGGACTTTTGATCACATCAAAATTCCGTGGCAACCGATCAAGTGAGACTAAATTGCTACGTTTATAACATTCATTTAGTTATCATATAACTCATTGTGAATTCCAATTATTGTATCCCATTCCGGATAAACAGAAAATGTTAAACTTTTCGATTGAACAATCGAACACCCAAGTTTTCCCGAAACTGATCAACACATGAAACAAGTCTAACAACATTCCGTTCGTACCTCAGTACCAACGATCCAGCCGTAGAAGGGTCAAGCCAACGCCTCACATGTGGCACGCCGTACTGCCCCAAACCCGAAGGTTCAAAGGGCAGTTCAAGACGGTCACATAATCGAGTTAAGGTTTGTGTCTTCTAGAGGGACCATCGCGTTACTTGCACTACTTAGAACGTCGTTAAACTACGGAAAAATCCAACACTTGGAAATTTCCCGACAGGGGAAAAGTTGGGTATTTATATCCGGTCGAACTTTTTAACATATTCTAAAATTTATCCGGAAAGCCACACAGACAAAATTTGATATCCCGATCGAAATTCCGAATCCCCAAATCAACTCAGAAAAATCAACTCTTGAAAATATATTAAAAATATCCAGGAATACCAGAACAGTACCATAGGAATTACTGTAGAAGACAAGTGTCACAAGACGACAAAACCGCCGCGCTTGCGCGGCACAAGCCAGGCTCGTGCCGCGGAAGTGCGGCGCTTTAAGGGAATTAGGGCTTACGTCTTCACAGCAACTCTTAGATATTCCTGCATGTTTCTCTGAATATTTTTAATACTGAAAATTCCCTGTTTTTAAAAAATGTACAGAGAGCAACTTTGAATCGGGGTTTCGGGTTCGTTCGGACTTCAATTTCCGTCTGGACTTCGCCTAAGGCTCTAGCTAGGCTCTGATACCACTGCAGGGTTCCTAGGCACACTAGTGAGGTCTCCCAAGCCATCAACCATGGAAATTTCAAAAATTATAGTGCCTACAAACCCTAAAGTACGGATCGTTTGCTAGATATCTAGGCGAACAAGCAAACTAGTTAACACTTAACTAAAAGATACGGAAATACAACCTTTGTAGATCCGGTGCTCCATCTCCACGGCTCCGCAACGAGGTCCTCTCCGCTGTCCAAATCAAATCCGGGCTCTAGGATCGGCTTCGTCGGAGAATGGGCAAGCTAGGTCGTCGATGTCCATGCCGAAGATGATCTACGTCGAGGCATCGATGAATCAAGCTCCACCTTCACCAAACCGTGAAAAGTTGTGAAGGAAACACACTCTACTACTTGGCAAGAGGTAGAGGATGAAGAAATAGGAAGTGGGTAGACTTTAGAATTGGATTTCTCACTCTTTCCATCAATCCACCATTGATGGAGCTTGCTTTTCATGAAGAAGAAGAAGAGCAAGAAGAAGATCATTGTTATGATAAGTTAAAAGAATAATGAAAAGAAAAACAATTCTTATCATAACTTGAACCCTAGTTAAGTGTAGAGAAAAGACCATGGTTAATGGAATGGTTAGGGTTAAGGATAAGAACAAAATGGTCACTAGGTCAAAGTCTTCAAGAAGCTTCAATATGAAACAAAAATAGCCACCATTTTCTTCTTATTCCTTTTCTAATTATTTCCAAAATAAATAAATAGATAAATAAATAATAAAAGGAAATAAAACCCTAATCATATTAATAACCATGGTTTATTCTTAACTTACACTTAAACAATCATGTATCATCAAACATGATACAAGCAAATGCACAAAAGTATATCGCATATACAATGCGCCCATCCGAGTGAGAAAATCCATCTTAAGTAAACCGATACTAGTTGATGCAAAGTAATATATCAAATATATAAATATGCATTAAATCATTAAATCAACACTTGATTCAATGACCCGGTTATGTCGCACACAACCGACTAGTATACAATATATCGGCTTATCGAATCAACGCTTGAATCGATAACTAGGTTATATCGCATACAACCATTCGATATATTTATCGCGAGAATAGAATACGGTATCACATACACGCATTATTCTCGGTCCCGCACATATCTCATATGCGCTCCTATTTCGTTTCGCTTGAGCCAGGAAACCTCTGTGTAGGACTCTAAAGACTCGTCAATACGCCGGCAGCAGGTGATGATCATATCAAACACCCACAAGCCGCAAGCGGTCTGCTAAACGTAACGGCCACCCGGGTATTGAGCGATCTGAAGATCAACGAGCAAGCCCGCTCACACTCCAGTGAATCCGACCAGTAACACTACCGTACAGTCCGGTCTGATCGTCTGATATGTCGCATATCTCGCCTAGGGGTGGTAAACGTCAGACCCCAATAGCTCAATAAGTCGTGTCGATGCGAGGTCTATAACTATTCGAGAAACTACTGGTAACACTTACCAGTAAATCTCAGCAACCCTGGCCAGGGATTTCCTGTTATAGCCAATCGAACACAGCGCAACATCAACCCCCATATACCGGGAGAGACGACTCCCCTCCTATCGCTCATTGCCTCCATGTGACTCGGGACTGTACCCAAAAACCACCGTTTTGCACGCCCTCTTGGACGTGGTAAGATGGAAATCAAAGCACAGTGGGAACCACACAAGACTCTATGACGATCTCGGGTCAACAGACTACTCTGTACCAGTGTCACCAGAGAACTGCCATCTGACGTGAGGTATAATACCATCTGGGAGTTCTCGGCGAGTCCGTCCAGTGTACCCAGTCTCTACTGAGCACCCGTATATCATCTCTGATGTCAAACACCGATGGATATGGGATCATCCATCGCCCATCTATATGGGTCGAGAAGGTACACGCTAGTCTACTCTGGTATATCGATGCCCCGTCTCGATACACCCACGACTAGGGACTTTGAAGGATGTACTTATGGACTACCATGTCCCCACTAGTATGATCCGCATCATAGTCCAGGTAGTCAAGTCCAGATCCTAAGGGCTTTACCAACATGTAACAGAGAGACAATCAGCATACACGTTAAGGTAAAGTTCAACCAGATAGCATACTATCATGTCGAGCAAGAAAGTCCTCCCTATATATGTCCCAGCATCTACTACAATATACATCCTATGTATAGTAATGGCCTCTAGGGCATACATATAACTAACAAGAGGGACTTCGCGTGGATCATCTTCGACACGAAGGCCATCGGAGGAAGCTCGTTCAAAGTCTCAAGAGAAGCCTAATGGAGTCGAAGGAATACTACACGGAGCAAGTGAAGAGAAGGACCGTCTACAAAGGTTGTATTCTTGTTCTCTTGATGTAAAAGTAGTTTACATTAGCTATTGTCTAAATCTCTAGTTAAAGATTCTTAGTTTAGAGTTGCTTAGCATGACAATTTTCTGAAAATGGCATGGACGATGACTCCTGAAACCTTGCCGTCGTGCTAGGGAACCTTACAGTGGTATCAGAGCCAGGCTAGAGATTTAAACGATATTTGTTAGATTACGAAACTGAAACTACTCCGAAACTTAAAACTACGAAATCCGGTTTCTGTCGAATTTTTAAAGGGCTCTAAAAATATTTTAAACAACTCCAGAATGTTGTATGAGATATAACTTGAACACCATAAAAATTTGAGGGGGTTTTGTGCAAATATGGACGGCCACATCATGCAAAAAACCGACCTCCTAGGGTCAATTTTAGAGTTCAGGCTTCAAATTTTCATGGTGTTCCAGTCTCTGGGTTTTGGTGTTTCAGGTGTTGTTTGTTTTTGCTAAAATTTCATGAAATGTTAATTTTCTATAAAGGCAACTCGGAGTGTTTCTTAGTCGTAATTCTAACTATATTTCGGGTTATTTAGAAGGTGTTAAATAGTTCGAACGGATATCAAATACCCACTTTAACCCTTGTCGGAAAATTTTCCAAGAGTTGGATTTTTTCCAAGTTAAAGAACATTCAAATATCGTGCAAGTGATTCGGTGGACCCTCTAGAAGAACGAAACCTTAACTCGATTCTGTGACCGTCAGAACTACCACTGAACCCTAGGGTTTGTGGTAGTTCAGCGGTGCCACAGGTGAGGCATTGGTTGGCCCTTCTACGGCTGGTTCATTGGTACTGTGGCATGTACTGAGTATTTTTAAACTACGCTCAAGTATTGAGCTTTTTGGGTAATTTTGGGTGTTTGTTGATTCGATCAGAATGTTTAATATCGTCTAGCTATTTGATGACATGTGATGTTATGTGTTTCTTGGATATGTTATATTGGATCGTCGTGTTTTGAATAGCTGGGGGGTTTTATGTGAGATGAGAGTTTTTATTTTCATTCATGTAAAATTCAATGTATGTAATATTCTTTTATTGGGGCACTTCCGGGTTGAGGATGATGTCACCATTGTTGTATATTATTTACTTTTCCGCATTAGGATAGACCCAAGGAGGGGAGCACAAGTAACCGGGTTCTAGAGTCTTGTGGGAGACCATCTCGAGGAGTCGAGTCCGAGTCTCCTAACTTTAGAATTGGTAGGGTTGCTTTCCGCTCTCGTAGGGGTCTAGGGATGTGGGTTTGGCTATTCATCGCGACCGTGGAATCCGTATTTTATACTGGCTTAACTTAAAACATGAAATTCCTAGTATATCCAATATTTCATATGTTATCTTCTGCTGCTGATATTCTGTGTTGTGATCACTATATATGGGTGAGACGAATGCTTTATTATTGTATATATGATATATAATAAACGTTGGTTATGTTTTGCACCCGCGCTAGTCCCGACCCGCTATGCCGTTAGTTAAGTTACCTAACGGTGCATAACGGGACACTGTGACGAATGCGGAAGGCATAAACGTACGTTGTATTTTCGTTTCTTCTGTGATGCTTAGGAAGCTTAATTGATGGGACTTCATTAATGAGATTAATGAAAGAAAAGAAACCAAAATGATGTTGTAGAATCAAATTTTCAAAAAGGGTAGCTCTAGTTTTTGCTTTGCATAGCGGTATTCCTTGTAGAATATCCAGCACCTTATTCGATATGGAAAGAGCCAAGATCCCTTCACCGGGAGTGACCTCTTTAGCGAAACTAGCAGATGCTACAACCCATTCGGTTTTGTTTTTGATTGCCTTTTTAGTTCTTGCTTTGCATAGCGGTATTCCTTGTAGAATATCCAGCACCTTATTCGATAAGGAAAGAGCCGAGATCTCTTCACCGGGAGTGACCTCTTTAGCGGAACTAGTAAAAGCCTAAAAAACACTCCTTTTCAAATCACTCGATTCTGCAACGATATCAAGTTCAATACGCAAAACGTTTTCTTAAAAACCTGACGTAGCCCTCCGTCATTTCAGATTAGTGCTATTTTAGTATTCGTGCTACGGTAGTTTGGCCTCCGTCAAGGCGTAGTGTACAGTAGCTGATTAGTACTTATCTGCAGCATGAGATGAGATTGGATTAGGGTATTCGTACGGCGTTGTTTGGCCTCCGTCAAGGGTCGTGCGGGTGGGTCTGATTCAATCAGGAAATGATGGGTTGAACTTGACTAGCGCCCTATGGGTAGTTTGGCCTCCGTCAAGGTCATAGGACGCTTGGGGCAAAAGTATTATCGGGAATTTCAAGTGTTGAAATTGTTGCGCCACGGCAGCGCCCCGGCCTCGTACTCGAGGCCAAAATGCGGAATCAAAAATTTTCCTTACTCGGAAACCGGCGCTACCGCGGACAAAGAAAACCCGGATCGTTTACCATTAACCTAATGCTAGCAATCAAGAGATAGGGTGAGAAGTATACCAAGAGATCCGAGTCCTCCGGTCTTCTCATCATCGCCCCGATCTCCCGCGGAAAGTGTAGTCTCCGTATCGTCGCCTCCTCGCCGGAAAGGGCACCACATCGCCTTCGTCTTTTACGGGCTCCCGCCTCAATACCGAGGCAACTCGAGCATGAAGCCGGCAACTCGACATGCTCAAGAAATGCTGTAGGAAGCGTAGTGTAGAATCATAGTCTCACTTTGGGGTTTGTTGCCTTTGGATGGAGGAATGAGAACAAGGAAAATATATATGGTGCTTTCATTTTTCCTTGCATGAAGATATGAGATGAAGAAAAATGTGTCATGCCAAAAAGAAATTTTCTCTCATCTCCTCACTCAAGTGGCCGGCCATCTCCATTAGGAATGGTGGATGGAGAAACAATATGTAGTATGAAGGGAGGTGATGGTAGGAAGAAGAGAGGAGGTGACCACATCAAGAGACCAATAAACATACAACCATGCTTATTACTTTAACCCATTCCTATGTCATAAATGCACCAATAAAGCAAGTGATGGTGTAAAAAGATATGAAGCTATCATAATCAACACAATTGCATAAAACCCCTCCACAAAGTGTAATTTGCAAAACTGCAAATTACCCCCTCCATCGGAAAAGTCCGGCCGGGAAAGAACAAAGGAAAACCGGCCGGAACGGAATGCAAACTGGCAACTCCAGAAAACTGGTCCCGTAATAAATTACAGGAAAACCCCGACACTGTGCATACACACCCGCATCTGTATTCCGACCGGATACAGATGCAATGAGACAAAATCTACACTGTACTAAACTAGTACCGGCTTAAACCAAAGCCGGCTAGTAAAATTCGTTCGATCCTGATCCGTGCAATACCGCACGTATCTGATCGAACTCTGCCATATAACTATACGGCCACTAGTACAAAACTGTCCGATCCTGATCCGTGCAATACCGCACGTATCTGATCGGACCCTGCCATATCTCCATACGGCCTCTACAGCGTTTCGCCCGAAAGCTGAGTAACTGAAAGTGTGGTGGACTCTAAAGACTCGTCAATACTATGGCTGTGGATTTAACCACTAGCACGTCAGAGGTATTAGCCAATACGTGACGGGCCACCAGCTATTGACCAAAAGGGACGTCGATGAGGAAGCTCACCCCGACACCCAACTGAGCCTGTCAGTGACAATATCCGTACAGTCCGGTCCGTTCGTCTATGAGTATCGCATGGCGGGCCTAGGAGGTTGGTAAAAGTCAGACCCCCAAAGGCGGTACAAGTCGTGTCGGAGCGTAGCCCAGAACGCCCTGAGATACTACTGGAATACCTACCAGTAAATCTCCTGCCTCGGCCGAGGGCTTTGCGTAATGGCTCTCCTAGACACAGCGCGACCTCACCCCCAATACCGGAAGAGACGAACCCCTGCAGATCCGCTCACTGCCTCCATGTGGCTCGGGACTGTACCCAACTAAAACCTGTTTGCACGACTCCTTTGAGCCGTGGTAGGGTAGTAATCAAAGCACAGTGGGAACTCACACGAGACAAATAACGATCTCAGGTCGATGAACTAACCTGTACACATGTCACCTGGGAACTGCTATCTGACGTCTGGTATAAATCCAACTAGCAGGTTCCCGGCGAGTCCTGTCCGGTGTACTCATAACCCAATGAGCACCTGTATACATCTTAGGTGAACCAACTGACACCAGTGGCTTGTGAGACCGGCCACCGCCCCTCGTCGGGGTCTCGACTGTATACACTAGTCTACTAATGGAGTATCGATACCCTGTCTCGAAACTCCTACGACTAGGGACCTTTTAAGGATGTGCTTATAGACCCCAGCTCCCACGTATATGATCGCCATCATACTGCTGGTCGTCAAGAAAGAATCCTAGGGGCTCTATCAACGTGTAATAGCGACATGTCAAGTCACCTAAAGCAGTACACGATGATAAAGATAAACCAGATAGCATACTATCATCTCGAGTAAGACTGTCCTACCGGGATAGGTCCTCCCTTAATCATTGCAATCACGTGCCTGTGATCCAATAATTGACTCTGAGGGCACTAACTCCAACAATCTCCCACTTGCACTCAAGGCTAATTATTGCGATGTCGCATACTCACAGCCCGTGTGATACCGAACACCCAACTCCTCTACTAGTCAGTCTCACAAAACCCGTTTGCGAAACTATTGCGTTCGAGGAATAGCCTCAGTGAGTGGATCCGCTATGAAGTTTCTTTCTATGTCTCTCTATATCTCAAGTTCGCGGAGAAAGCCATCTCCCGAAATGAGCAATACCTGTCTTAGAATGTCTGGATGTCTGATGGGACCTAGTTCATAAATGAACACCAAATCCAAACTTCTTAGACTGTATCAACAACTGAACTTAATCAGTCTCCTGCGCCATGCCACCCTCAGTATTGCCTTGGACCATCTGTCCAAAATACTGTCCCTCGTCAGAAGGAGAACTAAAACTCTGACAACCTCCTTGTCGTCCATGTCACCTTGGAAGCCTGGAGTGATAACCGTCTCCTAAAGGAGGCAGCCGTTATCATATCCCTAGAACATTCACTTATGTTCTAAAACTGCTTCCGACTGTTCCTCCAGGATTGGATCAATATCATCTTATTGCATCTAGTGCAAGAACAACATCTGGTGTGGTACTTGACATCTCATGATTGACTCAATTGCCTAAGCAAGTGATCTGTCAATCATGCGTATCCCTCTCCCCTTTAGTCTATAAGACACCTTTAGAGAGGGTGACTCCATTACCTGCAGGTACACTACCATGCCAGGAGTCGTCCATTCTAAATACTCTTAGAATGCTGTCAAGGTACCCTGATTGGGAAACCACCCAAATCTAGATCTAAAACCATAGGTCTAGTAACCAGTATGTCTGATATAATATCCAAGTCCCATGTGGAGAAAACACTGTGTGACGACCAAAGTATAACCGATCGTAGTATAGGAATATCACTTCCTACTACCTTCTCAACAGATCCATCCCCTATTCTGATGACGTCAAACCCATGACTGTCACATCAGAAACAGATGATCTAACTCCGCTATATCTGCTTTAGTCTATAAATAGATATAAGCATGAAGTCCACCAATGCTTCCGCTGCTCCCACTGACTACGACAACCCTCTGCCAGAGTCATATAGACGTGCACTTCTAAAGCTAGTTTAGAACGACGCTATACTCATCCTCCTGCCGGGTCTCGCAGCCTGGAACAACAACAATGGCAAGTGTGGGTAAACAAGAACTTCCCTGTCACCGTCCTTGAGGCTACCGGAGTACCTCTCGGGTGCCTGAAGTTACCCACCTTATCTGCGGAGTGGCCAATGGAATGTCAAATCAGATTGAATCTTTAGGTTCCTTATTAAATCTTCAGTAATCGTTTGCGGTTCTGGAATCACTTCCAGTTCTACCATACTCCCACTGCTGTTTTTGAAAAAATCCATTTTTAATAAAACTGTGGCGAGTCTAGAACAATATTTCTATTGATCTGCCAGATGGTGGAAAGTCAACCCTCGTCATAACCTGGGTCAACCCACAAACAGCCATTACAGAAACGTGCCTTGAGTTGTCCAGTGTCTGGTTTTAATCATAAGCTGGACAACTCCCCGTACCTTAACATCGTTAAGATATGAACTGTTCTATATCCAATATAGAACCAGAGGCACTGATTCAATTGAACCAGATTCAAATCATGCAGCTGTCTCCAGTGCATGTCAACTAAATGGAAGGAGGCCGATCAGCGTTACTCAACTTAGGAATGCTTCCAATTATGAGTAACCTGAAAGAGAAGCAAGTTCTCATTACTATCAACTGAATACCATACACAAGTATCTACATCTTCGATCACCTTGAAGAATCCCGATACTTGCTACACCTGGTTCTCTACTCTATTCAAATACCTATAACTCCTCAAAACTTAGACCCTGTGTTTCCACGAAACAGCTGTCTAAAATCTAGAGAAGTCATAAGTAAACCGAATATAGTACGAGCACCAACCCCTCTGTCCTAATGGACACTGGACAACATACAATACTCTGTATAAGTCCGCTGAGTCTAACAACTCTTTCACTGTGCGTCGTAGGTTGAAAACTGTACTTATGGTTAAGAAGAATTACACCGCTGTTCAATGCTCCTTACCTAACCATCCACTGATTTAGGTAAATGTCATCGACATAATATCAAAAGGTATATCTCACTCTATGAAAATAGACGTACAGATATATCGATTTGAAATTGGTGCACAACAGCGGATATTCAAAACCAAATATTTGCCGACCGGCAAACAACCCAGGTGACTTTCTCAAATATCACCGATTACAACGAATCCCGATATAATGAGGATGATCACCCAATTCCCAATAACTTACTCCCACTCATCATCTGTAAAACCATACAGATGTGAGAATCCAACCTGGTAAATACATACCCTGGAGCAAGTGTATAATCGGGAAATCAGTTTTCTATTAACAGTACACAGTGAAACTGAAACATTGAAATGTTTCGTCGGGGTATCCTGGTATTCCTAGTAATGCCTCTTCCATTATCCAGATTCACAACTGTAACCGTATATCTCTTTGCCATCTGTCCAAATCCCTTTATATGTCTTTAGTCATTACCGTCTGCACACCCCCTTAGGCCAAATGGTTTTCTTCCTTCCCTACCGTTCGGCACCAGCCTATGGTTTGGAAGAAGACTATCCAATAAGCATAAAAGGTGTACTGTCCTAATCTTAGGAGCACTCGCAAAGCGAGAGAAGGTGAAGATAAAAGACAACTGAATGTACTTTATTCCTATTTCTCCTGAACCAGAATCCATCCCCGAACTGGAACTAGTTCCTTTCGAGTTCGTATATAACCATACGATGGAGTATCCAATAAAATGGGATCTTCGTAGTGATACGGAGTGTCCTGGAGAAATACAAAGGTGATTTAGGATTGGCGAAGAAATACTTGGTTTGGTCGTGAATATCAGTCGCAATTTACTTTGCCCTCTTACTAATCCCTTGCTTTGTCTGAACTTAATACCTTCTGTACACCGTTTTAGGCTAACTGGTTTTCTTCATTCCCTACCGGTCGGCACCAGCCTATGGTTTGGAAGAAGACTATCCAATTTGCGTAATAGGTGTACTACTCCTAAACCAAGGAGTACTCGCATCCTGAGAGAAGGTGAAAAGAAAAGACAACTGAATAGTCCTATCCATTTTCTCCAGAACCAGAAACCATCCTCGAAGTCCTTCGAGTTCGTATCTAACCATACGATGGTTTTGTCCAATGGAAGTGGACGTTCGTAGTAATACGGGGTGTCCTGGAGAAAAGGGTAAAAGTAGGAGTGGCAATGAGGTCTGCAACTCTGACAATCCAAAAGCCAGTGTTAAGAAGGTTCGGTCAACTTGGTCACTGAGTCATAGTCCAGGGTCGGGTCAATGGTCGCTGCCAGAGAGAGAGAAAAGAAACACTCAGCGTGCACTCTATCCTAGATCAGAATGGTTACCACTTTGTCTAATCTGGAAACCTCCCACTGTACCTCAAATTCTCCTCCAAACCTGAAAGAAGAATTAGTCGGGGTCACCCGAGGAGTAAACCAACTCATCAGTGGGAATCGGGATCCAACTATCATCGCATGATAACGTGACGGAATCCACTCACGTCACCACACTCCAGAAGGTATGCGCATACCTGGCAAGTTTCAGTTCTTTTGAAACTCCCGATGTGATTTTTACCCCTAGGACCCAAGTGACCTTGACACAGTCAACAAATCAAAGAGTCCTAGTCAAGTTCAGCCCGTCATTATCCTGGATTGCATTAAACCCACCCGTACGAGCCCTTGACACAGTCAACAAGGCCGCACGACTGTCCTAACCAATCCCATTAATATGCTGCAAACAAACACTACTTAGCTACCGCACACTACGCCTTGACACAGTCAACAAACGCAGCACGAATACTAAGTAATACTTGTAAGAAATGACGGAGGGCTACGGCTGGTTTTTGGCGAAAACCTTTAACGTAATGAACTTGATATCGTTGAAGGAACTGCATAACTTTTTAGAAAATATAGTGACGAAAACCTTTACTAAAGAGGTCACTCCCGGTGAAGGGATCTCGGCTCTTTCCCCGTAGAATGAGGTGCAGGATATTCCAACTGAATACCACGATGCAAAGCAAAAGTAATCGGCTATAGTGAAGTTAATGCCCTGACGCAAACTTCTGTCCAAGGGGTCACTCCCGGTGAAGGGATCTCGGCCCTTGCCTCGTCGACTGAGGAGCAGGATATTCCAAATGAATACCACGATGCAAAACAAAAGTGAACGTCCTTGCAATAACAGCTTTTTGAAAAAGTGTTCCAACAACATCAGAATAGGTTTGTTTAACTTGCATTGATCCGAATCAATGCAGTCCCATCAAATGATCACACCACAAAGAACGAAAATATACTGACGTACGTATATGCCATCCGCATTCGCCACTGGGTCCCGTCATCACCCGTTAGGTTAGCTAACTAACGGCAGAGCGGGGACTGGACTAGCGCGGATGTAAAACATATACAACATCTACTAATATATATACCAATATATAGTATTTCGCTCAAGGCATGAATAAAATGCAACATCACAGAAATGTACAGCATCACAGAACAATACAGATATCTGGAAGCCCCGGGTTTCACAGAGCCGCTGCTGAAACCCGACGTTTCCCTGGTCGTGTGGATAGCCTGTGCAATGAAATCCTAGACCCCTACGGGCGCGGCAAGTCACCCGCCAAAACCTGAAGCGAGGCAGCCCCCTTCAGTACCGTGAATGGACCACCCAGCACTTCACGGAATCCGGTAACTTGGGCACCACTCCTGGGTCAACCTGTACCCCCTACGAGTGCGGCGAATAGCCCGCCAATCCTGGACTGAAGCCCCCTCCGTCTCAATGCCCTGAGATGCGGGCCCGTTGCCCTCCAGAACCCGGCTATCCGTGCACCCCACCGCGGGGTAACCCTAGTACAGAAAGTAAAATATACATACACCGGGTACATCGACCGCAACCAGGTCGTGCCCCAAAAGAATAATACAAACAGGCAGTGACGGCAGTCCACATGTCGGACGCTCGCCCCGCAATATCAAATGTACATAATACAACAAAACTGTACTAGCATTGCATCCAGGCTATCCCCCACGACCGATCCGCAATATCACAGCATAAACATAGAACATCAACGTGAAAGTCACGTTCGCAAATCCGTCTAACCGGGCTATAGCAGTCAGACCGGATTTACCGATCGAGTGACATTCACGGTCGCAGATATAACGTAAATACTGTGAAATAATGTGTTTAAAAAATATCCGATCGATCAAATAATTAACAAGCGGGCCCCAAATGAAAACTGTAGCATTCACAGAAATAAATGGCCCAATATTAATATCCCAAAAGCCCTATTTCTATCCCAGAAAGCAACTGAAGAAAAATTATAAAGTGGGCCCACCATCTTGCCGCGGAAGAGCGGCAGAAGTGAAGGTATTGCCGCGCTTCCGCGCTATCACTATGGGATCATTGTATCGTTTTTCTCCAGAGTTCTTATAACTCCCTGCACATCTTTCTGAGATCACCTGAAAAATTTTTAGACACCAAAAAATTTCAACAGAAACTGATGTGAACTAAAATACGGTTTTTGAGATTTTGGTCGATCGGATAAGTAAAACGCATTAGAACAAGCTAGATAAGGTTAATGGCGTGGCTCTGATACCATGTTGCGCCACGGCAGCGCCCCGGCCTCGAACTCGAGGCCAAAATGCGGAATCAAAAATTTTCCTTACTCGGAAACCGGCGCTACCGCGGACAAAGAAAACCCGGATCGTTTACCATTAACCTAATGCTAGCAATCAAGAGATAGGGTGAGAAGTATACCAAGAGATCCGAGTCCTCCGGTCTTCTCATCATCGCCCCGATCTCCCGCGGAAAGTGTAGTCTCCGTATCGTCGCCTCCTCGCCGGAAAGGGCACCACATCGCCTTCGTCTTTTACGGGCTCCCGCCTCAATACCGAGGCAACTCGAGCATGAAGCCGGCAACTCGACATGCTCAAGAAATGTTGTAGGAAGCGTAGTGTAGAATCATAGTCTCACTTTGGGGTTTGTTGCCTTTGGATGGAGGAATGAGAACAAGGAAAATATATATGGTGCTTTCATTTTTCCTTGCATGAAGATATGAGATGAAGAAAAATGTGTCATGCCAAAAAGAAATTTTCTCTCATCTCCTCACTCAAGTGGCCGGCCATCTCCATTAGGAATGGTGGAGGGAGAAACAATATGTAGTATGAAGGGAGGTGATGGTAGGAAGAAGAGAGGAGGTGACCACATCAAGAGACCAATAAACATACAACCATGCTTATTACTTTAACCCATTCCTATGTCATAAATGCACCAATAAAGCAAGTGATGGTGTAAAAAGATATGAAGCTATCATAATCAACACAATTGCATAAAACCCCTCCACAAAGTGTAATTTGCAAAACTGCAAATTACCCCCTCCATCGGAAAAGTCCGGCCGGGAAAGAACAAAGGAAAACTGGCCGGAACGGAATGCAAACTGGCAACTCCAGAAAACTGGTCCCGTAATAAATTACAGGAAAACCCCGACACTGTGCATACACACCCGCATCTGTATTCCGACCGGATACAGATGCAATGAGACAAAATCTACACTGTACTAAACTAGTACCGGCTTAAACCAAAGCCGGCTAGTAAAATTCGTTCGATCCTGATCCGTGCAATACCGCACGTATCTGATCGAACCCTGCCATATAACTATACGGCCACTAGTACAAAACTGTCCGATCCTGATCCGTGCAATACCGCACGTATCTGATCGGACCCTGCCATATCTCCATACGGCCTCTACAGCGTTTCGCCCGAAAGCTGAGTAACTGAAAGTGTGGTGGACTCTAAAGACTCGTCAATACTATGGCTGTGGATTTAACCACTAGCACGTCAGAGGTATTAGCCAATACGTGACGGGCCACCAGCTATTGACCAAAAGGGACGTCGATGAGGAAGCTCACCCCGACACCCAACTGAGCCTGTCAGTGACAATATCCGTACAGTCCGGTCCGTTCGTCTATGAGTATCGCATGGCGGGCCTAGGAGGTTGGTAAAAGTCAGACCCCCAAAGGCGGTACAAGTCGTGTCGGAGCGTAGCCCAGAACGCCCTGAGATACTACTGGAATACCTACCAGTAAATCTCCTGCCTCGGCCGAGGGCTTTGCGTAATGGCTCTCCTAGACACAGCGCGACCTCACCCCCAATACCGGGAGAGACGAACCCCTGCAGATCCGCTCACTGCCTCCATGTGGCTCGGGACTGTACCCAACTAAAACCTGTTTGCACGACTCCTTTGAGCCGTGGTAGGGTAGTAATCAAAGCACAGTGGGAACTCACACGAGACAAATGACGATCTCAGGTCGATGAACTAACCTGTACACATGTCACCTGGGAACTGCTATCTGACGTCTGGTATAAATCCAACTAGCAGGTTCCCGGCGAGTCCTGTCCGGTGTACTCATAACCCAATGAGCACCTGTATACATCTTAGGTGAACCAACTGACACCAGTGGCTTGTGAGACCGGCCACCGCCCCTCGTCGGGGTCTCGACTGTATACACTAGTCTACTAATGGAGTATCGATACCCTGTCTCGAAACTCCTACGACTAGGGACCTTTTAAGGATGTGCTTATAGACCCCAGCTCCCACGTATATGATCGCCATCATACTGCTGGTCGTCAAGCAAGAATCCTAGGGGCTCTATCAACGTGTAATAGTGACATGTCAAGTCACCTAAAGCAGTACACGATGATAAAGATAAACCAGATAGCATACTATCATCTCGAGTAAGACTGTCCTACCGGGATAGGTCCTCCCTTAATCATTGCAATCACGTGCCTGTGATCCAATAATTGACTCTGAGGGCACTAACTCCAACAGAAATTTGCAATGAGATTGCATACCTTCTTTGAGATAGTTGGATCCCGATACCCACCGCGAGTAAGAGTTACTCCTAGGAGAGTTTTACACATCACAATTAACCAATCAAGTAGGTGTCAAGAAAGGTGTAGGGTCAAGCCCCTGGAAAAACGAGGTTTATTTTAATTAGGTCCGTGCGAAAGCACGGGGAACCTCCCTCAAAGTACCGGCACTGGCCTGGCTGAAAGATCGGCGTACTTGTAAGGTGTAATTAATCCTGGCCAGTCTTACCTTTTAGGGTTTGAAGGAAGATTTGATAAAAATAGTGGGAGCCATCCTGATTAGATAAGATAATAACCAATCTAATCTTGCAAAGAGCGCACGCTAACGCGTTACCTTCTCTTTCTCCAGGCAGCAACCAATGTCACGCCTTAATCAAGATAATAATATGGATGTATTGACCGAACCCGCTTGTTATACTGAATAGGGGAAAGTTGGTTCCGCTCCAACTTATAAGTGTTATAAGTCCGAGCAGGAAATAGGGACATATCCGGATTTCCATGCCACCCAAACAAAGAAGAAGCATGCTGATGCATCTTCCTTGGGTGTGTTAGTTATCGAGAACTGTTTATCAGTACACTCTACGTCCTGGGTATTAGATACCAGATCGGGATCCCACATATGCAATTTGTTGCATGGGCTAAGGAAAGGTAGAGAACTGGGAAAAAGTGATCATTCGCTAAAAATAGGGAATGGTGCAAGTGTTGCAGCCAAAGCAATTGGTGAATATCACCTTGTATTGCCAACTGGGAATACATTGATCCTGAACGACAGTTATTACGTACCCTCAATGATACGCAATTTAATATCAATTGCTTTATTAGATAAAGAAGGATATAACTTTGTGGTAGAGAATAATGTTATGAACATTTACCTAAATCAAGTGTTGATTGGGTTTGGTGCGTTATGTAACGGATTATACATTCTGAATAAAAACACAGTTCTTAACGTACAGAACACACACAAGAGCAAAAGTTCAGAAATGAACGAATCCTTCTTGTAGCATTATAGACTAGGTCATATCAATGCGACACGACTAGCTAAGTTACATAAGGATGGATATTTAAATATGTTCAAATTTTCATCTTATGACACTTGCCAATCATGTCTCAAAGGGAAGATGACCAAAACTCCGTTTAGTGGACACGGAAAAAGAGTTACGGAACTCTTGGGACTGATACATAGTGATGTATGTGGTCCCATGTCTACACATGCCAGGAATGGTTCCTCGTACTTCATTACATTCACTGACGATCTCTCAAGATTCGGTCATGTGTTCCTGTTGAAACGCAAGTCTGAAGCTTTTGAGAAATTCAAAGAATATAAGCATGAAGTTAAGAACCAGACGGGAAAAGTATTAAAATCCTTCGATCTGATCGGGGAGGAGAATACTTGAGCACGGAATTCCATGACTATCTAAAAGAGAATGGGATTCTTTCTCAGCATACTCCTCCGTATACACCACAGCACAACGGTGTATCGGAGCGGAGGAATCGCACCCTATTGGATATGGTGCGCTCTATGATGAGCACCGCTGAGTTACCTATTTCCTTTTGGGGTTATGCGCTTGAGACAGCAGCATACCTATTGAATAGAGTTCCCACCAAATCAGTGCCTACCACTCCATATGAGATATGGAATGTGAAGAGGCCATATCTTAATTTTATCCAGATATGGAGTTGTCCGGCCTATGTGAAAACACAAAATCCAGACAAGCTCGAGGCAAGATCAATTCTGTGCAAGTTTATTGGATATCCCAAACATTCGCGAGGGTATATCTTTTACCATTCCGAGGAACAAAAAGTGTTTGTTTCACGACATGCCACTTTTTTAGAAAAGGGTTTTCTTATGAAAGAAATTAGTGGAAAGGAGGTAGAACTGGAAGATGTTCCAGCTACACAAACTGGAACAGATGATTTGGTGGAACCAGAGGATTCAGTAGTTCCCAACGAACCTCAGCCTCTCCGCCGATCTACTAGGGTTCCTCATCCGCCTAAGAGATACTACAGTTTCCTCATTGATGGTGGGAGCGAGGATTACATCATGGAAGATGATGACCCAACTAGCTTCGAGCAGGCCATCACGAGTGGGAACTCTGTGAAATGGCTGGATGCAATGCGATCTGAGATGGAATCCATGTACACCAACAAAGTATGGACTTTGGAAGTTTCTCCCGAAGGGGTAAAACCCATTGGGAGCAAATGGATCTTTAAGAAGAAACTTGGTGTAGATGGAAAAGTTAAGACTTTCAAAGCTAGACTTGTTGCAAAAGGTTTTCGTCAACGACCAGGGGTGGATTATGATGAACCTTTTCTCTAGTGGCTATGCTTAAGTCCATCCAGATCCTACTTGCCATCACTGCAGACCATGACTGTGAAATCTGGCAACTGGATGTTAAGACCGCCTTTCTAAATGGTGATTTAGAAGAGAGCATATACATGACTCAGCCGGAGGGCTTCGTAGACAGAGGGAGCAGCGGAAAAGTGTGCAAGCTGCTTAAATCAATCTATGGGTTGAAGCAGGCATCGCGGAGTTGGAACATCTGTTTTAATGAGGTAGTCAAAGAGTTTGACTTAATCAAAAACGTAGATGAACCTTGTATATACAAGAAGGTCACAGAGAGTAAGGTTGTCTTCCTCGTATTGTACGTGGATGACATACTCTTGATAGGAAATTATGTTCTTATGCTGCACTCGGTCAAGCTCTTCTTATCACAAAGATTCTCAATGAAAGATCTAGGTGATGCCTCCTACATCTTAGGGATTAATATCAATAGAGATAGATCTAAACGGATACTTGGATTGTCCTAATCTAGGTACATTGACACCGTACTAAAGAGGTTTAGTATGAAAGATTCCAAGCGTGGGAATATACCCACGATCTCAGGACTCACTCTCTCCAAAAAGATGTCTCCTAAGACTGATTTGGAGAGAGCTCGCATGCAAGGGATTTCTATGTTTCGGCAGTAGGCTCTATCATGTATGCGATGTTATGTACTAGACCCGATGTAGCATACTCACTAAGTGTAGTGAGTAGGTATCAAGCAGATCCAGAAGAAAATCACTGGACAGCTGTAAAGAACATTCTCAAGTACTTGAGAAGGACTAAAGAGATGTTCTTGGTTTACGGTAACGGTGAACTTCAAGTGGAGTCCTTTACCGACTCGAGCTTCCAAAGTGATAAGGACGACAGTAAGTCGGTCTCAGGTTTTGTCTTTACCCTCAATGGAGGGGCGGTATGTTGGAAGAGTTCCAAGCAAGACACCGTTGCAGACTCGATGATGGAGGATGAATACATCGCTGCCAACGATGCTGCCAAAGAAGCTGTCTGGATGAATAAGTTCATTGCTGAGCTTGGTGTGGTTCCATCCATTAAGCATCCAATACCTGTGTATTGTGATAACAATGGAGCGGTGGCTTTAGCCAAGGAACCCCGGTCCCATCAGCGATCCAGACATATTCTTAGGCGGTATCACCAGATCCGGTCGCCGGGAGATAGTAGATCGCCGGAAGATCGACGTCAGGAGAGTTGACACGAAGGACAACGTAATGGATCCACTCACGAAGGACCTCCCCCAGACGCAATTTGAGAGACTCTTTGGGATGTTGGGTATAAGATACTACAACACATGTCCTTAGTGCAAGTGGGAGATTGTTAATGATATGTATGCCATAGAGGCCATTGTTGTAGATTGATGTATATTATAATGGATGCTTGGACATATATATATATATAGTACTTTCTTGCTCGACATGATAGTATGCTATCTGGTTAATCTTTATCTTAACATGTAGACTTGTATTGTGATACTGTCGTAGTCTCACGTGTTGATAAAGACCTTAGGATATGTACTTGACTACCAGGACTATGATGGAGATCATACTAGTGGGGCCAGGGTAGTTCACAAGTACATCCTTTAATTGTTCCTAGCCGAGAGAATATCGAGACAGGGCATCGATATTCCAGAGTAGACTAGCGTATACGCTTCTTGACCCATATGGTGGGTGATGGATGATGGATGATCCCACATCCATTGGTGTTTGACATGAAAGATGGTATACGGGTGCTCAGTGGAGACTGGGTACACTGAACAGGACTCGCCGAGGACTCCTATGTGGTAGTATACCTAGCATCAGATAGCAGTCCTCTGGTGACACTGGTACAAGTTAGTCTGTAGACCCGAGATCCTCATAGAGTCTTGTGCGGCTCCCACGGTGCTTTGATTTCCTCCTTACCATGCTCAAAGAAGACGTGCAAACAGGTGGATTTTGGGCACAGTCCCGAGTCGCATGGAGGCAATGAGCGATAGGAGAGGTTTCGTCTCTCCCGGTATTGGGGGTTGATGTTGCGCTATGCTCGATTGGCTATAACTGGAAGTCCCTGGCCAGGGCTGCTGCCGAGATTTACTGATAAGTGTTATCAGTAGTTTCTCGAACCGTTATAGGCCGAACATCGGCATGACTTATCATGTTCCTGGGGTCTGACGATTTCCACCCTCAGACATGATATGCAACATATCAGACGAAGAGACCGGACTGTATGGTAGTGTTACTGATAGGCTTCATGGAGACTATGGACAGGCTTGCTTATTGATCTTCATATCGCTCAATACCCGGTTAGCCGTTACGTCCAGCTAGTAACGCTGACGGCTTGTAGGTGACTGATGTGATCATCGCCTACTGCTGGTGTACTGACGAGTTTTTAGAGTCCCACACAGAAGTTCCCTGGTTCAAGCGGAACGAAATAGGACACATATGTGATATGTGTGTGGGCCTGATTAAATAAGAGTATGTGATACTATATTGTAATCTGGCAGTCATCTGTTATTGGTTCGGTTATATGTGATATAACCAGTTTGTCGAATCAAATGTTGATTCGATAATGTGATATACAGATAAATGATATTAGTCGGTCATATATGATATAACCGGATTATTAGATCAAATGTTAATTTAATAATAAGATATAAATTATATGTGATATAATTATATATTAACTAATATCATTAGCTCACTAATTATTCTTCATTAAATATATATTAACATATATGATATATATATATATATATATATAATAATGAAGCATGGCATTTATATTTCTATTTTGTGAAATTAGAAATGAGGTGGAAAATGAAGTATGGTTGCAAGCATGGATTTTCTTTAGTTTATTCTTCTTGACTCACTATTCAAGCAAGGTTGCAATTTTATATTGCATAATTCCATGCTTGAATGAGTGAGGGGTCAAGAGTTGCCATTCATTCTATCTCATTCTCAACACTTAGCCAAAAATTCTTGAGTTGCTCTCATGGTTGCTCTCTAGCTTCTTCTTCCTCCTCTTGTCATGCCTCAAGCTTCAACCCTCACATGTGATGTAAATCATGAAGCTTGAACAAAAACTTGTGAGCTCATTACATCCCCTACTGCATCATCCTACACTTGACTAGCGATCAAGTGTAGAGTGTTTCATACGCTAAAGAGTTTAGTGTAAGGTTGCTTGAGTTGGAGGGACTTCACGTGGATCATCTTCGACACGAAGGCCATCGGAGGAAGCTCGTTCAAAGTCTCAAGAGAAGCCTAGTGGAGTCGAGGGACTACTACACGGAGCAAGTGAAGAGAAGGACCATCTACAAAGGTTGTATTCTTGTTCTCTTGATGCAAAAGTAGTTTACATTAGCTATTGTCTAAATCTCTAGTTAAAGATTCTTAGTTTAGAGTTGCTTAGCATGACAATTTTTCGAAAATAGCATGGACGGTTCCTCCCAAAACCTTGCTGTCGTGCTAGGGAACCTTACAATATTGGGCCGTCCAAGCCGGACTTGGAGGCTATCTCGCCGGGTCAAAACCGGTGGATAGGGTTCGTATTCGTCTGGTGTTCATATTACATCTCAAATAACATTCTGCGGTTGCTTAAAAAAATTTCCGACGACTTAAAAATTTGACAGAAACTGGGTTTCATTTTTGAGTGTTTCGGAGTTGTTTCGGTTTCGTAATTCTATAAATATCGTCTAAATCTCTAGCTTGGCTCTGATACCACTGTAGGAATGTTAAGCACGACAGCAAGGTTTCGGGAGGCATCGTCGATGCCATTTTCAAAGTTTTGCCATGCTAAACAATCCTAACCTTTGAATCTTAACTATAGATTTAAACTATACTATATGTAAACAACTTTGCAACTAAGTGAATGTGGAATACAACCTTTGTAGACCGGTCCTTCACTTCAATAGCTCCGTGTAGTAGTCCCTTCGCTCCAACTAGTGATCTTCCGGACTCAATAATGGCTCCACAAGATGAAATGAACGAGCTTGCACGAAGTCTTCGAGGCCGAAGATGATCTACGTCGAGGAGACACTAACCCAAGCTACCTCTTCACTAATTTAGGATTAGTGAAGCTAAAACCCTAAACTAAATGGCTAATCTAGTAGAGGATGATGAAGTAGGATTTTTGCTCACTTTAGAAATCTTTTTCTAGCTAACACCCTAAACTAAATGGCTAATCTAGTAGAGGATGATGAAGTAGGATTTTTTCTCACTTTAGAAATCTTTTTCTCACTAATTTTATTCTCCTCTCAAAAACCTAGAAAGCTCTCTCATGAAAAATGGATGAGAGAGTGAATGGCAACCATGGGTAAGAAATATCTCATATAACTCATGTAGAGACTTAACCATGAGTTTGGATAATGGTTGGGTTAATAAATATCTTAAGTAAAATAAAATTAGTGGACTAAGTCAATGCATCTACAAGCTTCCACAAGCTTCATGCCATGTGACTAATTTCCAACTAATTTGGATTTTACTTTAAATAAATAAACCCTACACTATCATTAGCATGGTGTAAGTCTCATACACCCATGTTGCATGTGGTATCAAGCATGACACAAAAAAGAAAACACAATTAATATATATCACATATATATTAAGTGTGCACATGTGAGAAAAAGAAATGCTTAAGTAAGCTAATATTAGTTAATATAAATTAATATATCAAATATATAATTATACATTAAATCATTAAATCAAGACTTGGTTTAATAATCCGGCTATATCTCATATGACCAACTAATATTATTTGTATCAACTTATCGAATCAACACTTGATTCGATAACCCGGCTATATCTCATATAATAGACCGATACAGTATCGACTTATCGAATCAACATTTGATTCGACAACCCATCTATATCTCATATAACCGACCGATATGATAAATCGTGAGAATACAATACGGTATCACATACACGTATTAATCTCGGTCCCGCACATATCACATATGTGCTCCTACTTCGTTTTGCCTGAGCCAGTAAACCTCTGTGTAGGACTCTAAAGACTAGTCAATACGCCAGCAGTAGGTGAGGATCACATCAAGCACCCACAAGCCGCCAGTGGTACTAGCTGGACGTAACGGCTACCCGGGTATTGAGCGATCAGAAGATCAACAAGCAAGCCCGCTCTAACTCCTGTAAAGCCTGTCAGTAACACTGTCGTTCAGTACGGTCTCTTCGTCTGATATGTCGCATATCTAGTCTAGGGGTGGTAAACGTCAGACCCCAGTAACCGATAAGTCATGCCGATGAGAGGCTCATAACAGGTCGAGAAACTACTGATAACACTTACCAAAAGATCTCCAAATCAGCCCTGGCCAGGGACTTCCTGTTATAGCCATCATAGCACAGCGCAACATCAACCCCCAATACCGGGAGAGACGGATCCCCTCCTATCGCTCATTGCCTCCAAGTGATTCGGGACTGTACCCAAAAGCTACCGTTTTGTACGTTCTCTTGAACGTGGTAAGGTAGAAATCAAATCACAGTGGGAATCACACAAGACTCTATGATGATCTCGGGTCTACAGACTAACCTATACCAGTGTCACCAAAGAACTGCTATATGACGATAGGTGTAATACCAACTAGGAATTCTCGACGAGTCCGTTCAGTGTACCCAGTCTCCACTGAGCACCCGTATACCATCTTTGATGTCAAACATGTAAGTCAACGTTACACACCCCACGGATTTGTGGGGAGGCGGAACGGGTAAAAAACGATTTTTACAAACAAGGTAACATTGACTTTAATACAAGCTCTTTGCTAAACCATAACTAACAAACTAGCTAGAAGTATTATCTACTCGGTAAGAAAATTATACCTAAAGTTCCAAGTCCTTCTCTTCTTCCCGCTGTCCTCCTTCTCCTTGCAAGCTCCTTGGAGTGAAATGGAAAGCACCTCCTCATTGGCTTCTCGATGTAATAGAAGATCCACCCGAGAGTTCCAACCTAGAGCTTAACCTTCAATATGAGGAAACTAGATCACTTGGGGTGCTAGACTAAGTGACCTAAAAAGAGTAGAGTGTGATTTGGATTAGCTTAGCCTCACTAAACCCTTGATTCTCAACTCATGAGACACTAGGGTTTTGAGAGGAAGAAGAAGAGCGCAAGCTTAGGAGAGAGAATGTATTTGTGATAATGATCATAAAAATTGGAATGGATAACTTATATATGACCATTTGTCATGGCTTGAAAAATATCTCATCAAAATATCTAGCTCAAAAATATCTCATCAAAATACCTATGGTCAACAAGTCAAGCCAAGTCAAATGGTCAACCAAGTAGCTATACCAAAAAGATTATCATTTATCAAAAATAACAAATAATTTTCCTCTTCTCATATTTTCTTTGACCAAGTCAATGGTCAAAACCCTAATGAGAAGTCTCCTTCTTTACCCCCTCTCATCCGTATATACATACCCGCATCCGTGTTCCGAGAAACACGAATACAATGAGACGAAGCTAATCCAATAATCAAATACTAGGATCCGGCATAAACCAAAGCCCACTAGTATTGTCCGCTCGAACGCCACACACGCACAAGTACACGTATGTGATCGAACCCTGTCGTAAAACCATACGACCTCTACTCGTTTCGCCCGAAGCTGGGAAACCCTCTGTGTGGGACTATAAAGACTCGACACTACGCTGGCAGTAGGTTTAACCACAGGCCACTGTAGGACTACGGTAGCGCCCCGGCCGTCTATCCGAGGCCAAAATGCGGAAACGAAAAATTTTGCTTGACTTTAAACCGGCATTACCGCATCCTAAAACCCGGATCGTAACCATTAACCTAATGCTAGCAATAAGAGAATGGGGTAGAGAGCTATACCGAGCGATCCGTGTCCTTCGGTCTTCGGCCTCCATCCCGATCTCCTCGCGGAATCTCCGGTCTTCATCTCCTCGTCGGAACGGGCACCACATCGCCGGCTTCTTTTACGGGCTCTCACCTCTGGACCGAGGCAACTCGGGCACGAAGTTGGCGAGTCGACGTATCCAAGAATACTGTAGATGAAGTGTAGAAAGCTTTGTCTCATTGGGGTATGAAGTTGCCATGATGGAGATGGAGATGGAGAATAATGAACAAGAAGAAAAATGAGCTTTTGGAACTTTGGTGTAAACTAAAAATAAGAAGAAGAACTTTCCCACTTCAAAATCAATCTCTCCCTCACACATATGTGGCCGGCCATATAAAAATGTGGAGGAGGAAAAATCAAAACCAAAAGGGGTGAGCATAAGAGGGTATATGGTGACCATAATGAAAATGGGTGATATCAAGGAAAAATAGTCACACCAAAGTCTTTCATGAAATCCTTTCTAATTAATGCTAAAGAAATGATGAAAGGAAAAAAAAGCAAAGATGCTAGATTTATCATAATCCCTCATTTACAATAAACCCTCCACTAATGCTAATTTGCACATTTGCAAATTAGCCCCTCCATCAGAAAAATCCGGCTATAAAGGAACAAAGGAAAACTGGCCAAAACGGAATGCAAACTGGCAACTTCAAAAACTGATCCCATAATAAATTACAGGAAAACCCCGCGACCGTATATACATACCCGCATTTGTATTCCCACTGAATACAAATGCAAAGAGACAAAATCTATACTGTACAATACTAGGATCCGGCTTAAACCAAAGCCCGCTAGTATTATCCGTCCGATCTTGATCCGTGCAATACCGCACGTATAAGATCGAACCCTGCCATATCTCCATACGGCCTCTACAGCGTTTCGCCCGAAACTTGAGAAACTATCTGTGGGGGACTCTAAAGACTCGTCAATACTTTGGCTGTGGATTTAACCACTAGCACGTCAGAGGTATTAGCCATACGTGACGGGCTACCAGGTATTGACCAAAAGGGACGTCGATGAGCGAACTCATCCTGACACCCTACTGATCCTGTCAGTGACAATATCCGTGCAGTCTGGTCCGTTCGTCTATGAGTATCGCATGGCGGGCCTAGGGGGTTGGTAAAAGTCAGACCCCCAAAAGTGGTACAAGTCGTGTCGGAGTGTAGACCAGAACACCCTGAGATACTACTGGAATACCTACCAGTAAATCTCCTGCCTCGGCCGAGGGCTTTGTGTAATGGCTCTCCTAGATACAGCGCGACCTCACCCCCACTACCGGGAGAGACGAACCACTGCAAATCCGCTCACTGCCTTCATGTAGCTCGGGACTGTACCCAACTAAAACCTGTTTGCACGACTCCTTTGAGCCGTGGTAGGGTAGTAATCAAAGTACAATGGGAACTCACACGAGACAAATGACGATCTCAGGTTGATGAACTAACCTGTACACATGTCACCAGGGAACTGCTATCTAACGTCAGGTATAAGACCAACTAGTATGTTCCCGGCGAGTCCTGTCCGGTGTACTCATAACCCAATGAGCACCTGTATACATCTTAGGTGAACCAACTGACACCAGTGGCTTGTGAGACCGGCCACCGCCCCTCGTCGGGGTCTTGACTGTATACCCTAGTCTACTCTGGAGTATCGATGCCCTGTCTCGAAAACTCCCATGAGTAGGGACATTTTAAGGATGTGCTTATAGACCCCAGCTCCCACTTATTTGATCGCCATCATACCATTGGCTGTCAAGAAAGAATCCTAAGGGCTCTATCAACGCGCAATAGTGACCTGTAAGGTCACCTAAAGCAGTACACGATGATAAAGATAAACCAGATAGCATACTATCATCTTGAGTAAGACTGTCCTATCGGCATAGGTCCTCCCACAATCATTGCAATCACGTGCCTGTGATCCAATAATTGACTCTGAGGGCACTATCTCCAACAATCTTCCACTTGCACTCAAGGCTAATTATTGCGATGTCGCATACTCACAGCCTGTGTGATAGCGAAGACCCAACTCCTCTACTAATCAGTCTCACAAAACCCGCTTGCGAAACTAATGCGTTCGAGGAATAGCCTCAGTAAGTGGATCCGCTCTAATGTTTCTTTCTATGTCTCTCTTTATCTCATGTTCATGGAGAAAGCTATCTCCCGAAATGAGCAATACCTGTCTTAGAGTATGTCTGGATATCTGATGGGACCTAGTTCATAAATGAACTCCAAATCCAAACTTCTCAGACTGTATCGTCAACTGAACTTAATCAGTAGCCTGCGCCATGCCTCCCTCAGTATCCGCTTGGACCACCTGTCCAAAATACTGCCCCTCGTCAAAGGGAAAACTATAACTCTGTCATACAGGTCACCTTGGAAGCCTGGAATGATAACCGTCTCCTAAAAGAAGCTGTTGTTATCATATCCCTAGAACATCAACTTATGTTCTAAAACTGCTTCCGAACGTTTCTCCAAGATTGGATCAATATCACCTTATTGCATCTAGTGCAAAAACAACATCTATATCCTATGTGGAGAAACCACTGTGTGACAACCAAAGTATAACCGATCGTAGTATAAGAATTTCACTTCCTACTCTGTGTATGTCATCCAAATACCAGGACATCACACCCTACTACCTTCTTAACAAATCCATCTCGTATTCTGATGAAGTCAAACCTATGACTGTGACATCAGAAATAGATGATCTATCTCCGCTATATCTGCTTTAGTCTATAAATAGACATAAGCTACTTGTCCACTATACTTCCGCTGCTCCCACTGACTTCGACAACCCTCTGGCAGAGTCATATAGACGTGCACTTCTAAAGCTAGTTCAGAACGACGCTATACTCATCCTCCTGCCGGATCTCATAGTCTGGAACAACAGCAATGGCAAGTCTGGATAAACAAGAACCTCCCTGCCACCGTCTTTGAGTCTACTGGAGTACCCCTCGGGTGCCTGAAGTTACCCACCATATCTGCAGAGTGGCCAATGGAATGTCAAACCAGATTGAATCTTTAGGTTCTTATCAAATTTTCAGTAATCCTTCGCGGTTCTGGAATCACTTCCAGTTCTACCATACTCACACTACAGTTTTCTTGAAAAAATCCATTTTTATTAAAACTGTGGCGAGTCAAGAACAATATCACTATTGATCTTCCAGATGGTAGAAAGTCAACCTTCGTCATAGCCTGGGTCAACCCACAAACAGCCATTACAGAAACGTGCCTTGAGTTGTCCAGTGTCTGATTTTAAGCATAAGCTGGACAAATCCCCGTACCTTAACAATGTCAAGATATGAACTGTTCTATATCCAATACAGAAACAGGGGCACTGATTTAATTGAACCAGATTGAAATCATGCAGCTGTCTCCAGTGCATGTCAACTAAATGGAAAGAGGCCGATCAGCATTGCTCAACTTAGGAGTGCTTCCAATTATGAGTAACCTGAAAGAGAAGCAAGTTCTCTTAATCATTACTATCAACTGAATACCATACACAAGTATCTATATCTTCGATCACCTTGAAGAATCCCGATACTTGCAACACCTGGTTCTCTACTCTATTCTTATACCTATAACTTCTCAAAACTTGGACCTTGTGTTTCTACGAAACACATGTCTAAGACCCAGAGAAGTCATAAGTAAACAGAATCTAGTACGAGTACCAACCCTTCTGTCCTAATGGACACTGAACAACATACAATACTCTGTATAAGTCCCTTGAGTCTAATGACTCATTCCCTGTGTGTCGTAGGTTGAAAATTGTACTTATGGTTAAGAAGAATTACACCGCTGTTTTAATGCTCCTTACCTAACCATCCACTGATATAGGTAAATGTCATGGACATAATTTCAAAAAGGTATATCTCACTCTATAAAAATAGAGGTACAGATATATCAATTTGAAATTGGTGCATAACAGCGAATATTCAAAACCAAATATTTGCCGTCCGGCAAACTACCCAGGCGATTTCCTCAAATATCACCAATTACAACGAATTCCGATATAATGAGGATGATCACCTAATTCCTAATAATTTACTCCCACTCATCATCTGTAAAACCATACAGATGTGAAAATCATACCTGGTAAATACATACCCTGGAGCAAGTGTCTAATTGGGAAATCAGTTTTCTTTTAACAGTACACAGTGAAACTGAAACATGTAAATGTTTCGAAGGAGTATCCGGGTATTCCTAGTAATGCCTCTTCCATTATCAGATTCACAACTGTAACCGTATATTTCTTTGCCATCTCTCCAAATCCCTTTATATGTCTTTAGTCATTACCTTCTGTACAACCCTTTAGGCCAAATGGTTTTCTTCCTTCCCTACCGTTCGGCACCAGCCTATAGTTTGGAAGAAGACTATCCAATAAGCATAATGGGTGTACTGTCCTAATCCTAAGAGCACTCGCAATGCGAGAGAAGGTAAAGATAAAAGACAACTGATTAAAACCTTATTCCTATTTCTCCTGAACCAGAATCCATCCCCGAACTGGAACAAGTTCCTTTCGAGTTCGTATATAACCATACGATGGAATATCCAATAAACTGTGGATCTTCGTAGTGATACAGAGTGTCCTGGAGAAATACAAAGGTGATTTAGGATTGGTGAAGAAATGCTTGGTTTGGTTGTGAATATCAGTCGCAGTTTACTTTGCCCTCTTACTAATCCCTTTATTTGTCTTTACATAATACCTTCTGTACACCATCGTTAGGCTAATTGGTTTTCTTCATTCCCTACCGTTCGGCACTAGCCTATGGTTTGGAAGAAAACTATCCAATAAGCGTAATAGGTGTGCTATCCTAATCCAAGGAGCACTCGCAGCCTGAGAGAAGGTAAAATGAAAAGACAACTGAATAGTCCTATTCGTTTTCTCCAGAACTGGAAACCATCCTCGAATAAATTTCTTCGAGTTCGTATATAACCATACGATGGTTTTATCCAATGGAAGTGGATGTTCATAATAATACGGGGTGTCCTGGAGAAAAATGGTAAGAGTAAGAGTGGCAATGAGGTATGCAACTCAGACAATCCAAAAGCCAGTGTTTTTAAGAAGGCTCGGTTAACTTGGTCACTGAGTCATGGTCAAGGGTCAGGCCTGTTGCGCCACGGCAGCGCCCCGGCCTCGTACTCGAGGCCAAAATGCGGAATCAAAAATTTTCCTTACTCGGAAACCGGCGCTACCGCGGACAAAGAAAACCCGGATCGTTTACCATTAACCTAATGCTAGCAATCAAGAGATAGGGTGAGAAGTATACCGAGTGATCCGAGTCCTCCGGTCTTCTCTTCATCGTCCCGATCTCCCGCGGAAAGTCTTGCCTCCACATCGTCGCCTCCTCGCCGGAAAGGGCACCACATCGCCTTCGTCTTTTACAGGCTCCCGCCTCAATACCGAGGCAACTCGAGCATGAAGCCGGCAACTCGACATGCTCAAGATAGGCTGTAGGAAGTGGTGTAGAGTGTATGTCTCACTTTGGGGTTGGTTGCCATAGATGGAGGAATGGAAGGAATGAACTTTGGAGTGATGTGAGAAATTTTGTAGCAAGAAGAATGAGATGCAAAATGAATTCCTCATACAAAATTAACCCTCTCCTTCTTTCTCTCCCTAATGAGTGGCCGGCCCATTTCAAGTGGAAATGGTGGAGGAGGCAAAGTCAAATACAAGAGGGAGGTGATGGTAGGAGAAAAGTAAGGAGGTGACCATATCAAAAACATACACCATGCTTTTTCTTACAAACCCATACCCTTTCTCATCTCACATAAATGCAAGCATGGATGAAAGAAAAGATGCTTATCATAATCAATACTTTATGCAAGAAACCCCCCCACAAAGTGTAATTTGCAAAACTGCAAATTACCCCCTCCATCAGAAAAGTCCGGCCGGGAAAGAACAAAGGAAAACCGGCCGGAACGGAATGCAAACCGGCAACTCCAGAAAACTGGTCCCGTAATAAATTACAGGAAAAACCCCGACACTGTGCATACACACCCGCATCTGTATTCCGACCGGATACAAATGCAAAGAGACAAAATCTACACTGTACTAAACTAGGACCGGCTTAAACCAAAGCCGGCTAGTAAAAACCGTTCGATCCTGATCCGTGCAATACCGCACGTATCTGATCGAACCCTGCCATATATCCATACGGCTACTAGTACAAACCGTCTGATCCTGATCCATGCAATACCGCACGTATCTGATCGGACCCTGCCATATCTCCATACGGCCTCTACAGCGTTTCGCCCGAAAGCTGAGTAACTGAAAGTGTGGTGGACTCTAAAGACTCGTCAATACTATGGCTGTGGATTTAACCACTGGCACGTCAGAGGTATAAGCCAATACATGACGGGCCACCAGCTATTGACTAAAAAGGGACGTCGATGAGCGAACTCATCCTGACACCCTACTGAGCCTGTCAGTGACAATATCCGTACAGTCCGGTCCGTTCGTCTATGAGCATCGCATGGCGGGCCTAGGGGGTTGGTAAAAGTCAGACCCCCAAAAGCGGTACAAGTCGTGTCGGAGCGTAGCCCAGAACGCCCTGAGATACTACTGGAATACCTACCAGTAAATCTCCTGCCTCGGCCGAGGGCTTTGCGTAATGGCTCTCCTAGACACAGCGCGACCTCACCCCCAATACCGGGAGAGACGAACCCCTGCAGATCCGCTCACTGCCTCCATGTGGCTCGGGACTGTACCCAACTAAAACCTGTTTGCACGACTCCTTTGAGCCGTGGTAGGGTAGTAATCAAAGCACAGTGGGAACTCACACGAGACAAATGACGATCTCAGGTCGATGAACTAACCTGTACACATGTCACCTGGGAACTGCTATCTGACGTCTGGTATAAGACCAACTAGCAGGTTCCCGGCGAGTCCTGTCCGGTGTACTCATAACCCAATGAGCACCTGTATACATCTTAGGTGAACCAACTGACACCAGTGGCTTGTGAGACCGGCCACCGCCCCTCGTCGGGGTCTCGACTGTATACACTAGTCTACTAATGGAGTATCGATACCCTGTCTCGAAACTCCTACGACTAGGGACCTTTTAAGGATGTGCTTATAGACCCCAGCTCCCACGTATATGATCGCCATCATACTGCTGGTCGTCAAGCAAGAATCCCAGGGGCTCTATCAACGTGCAATAGCGACATGTCAGGTCACCTAAAGCAGTACACGATGATAAAGATAAACCAGATAGCATACTATCATCTCGAGCAAGACTGTCCTACCGGGATAGGTCCTCCCTCAATCATTGCAATCACGTGCCTGTGATCCAATAATTGACTCTGAGGGCACTATCTCCAACAATCTCCCACTTGCACTCAAGGCTAATTATTGCGATGTCGCATACTCACAGCCCGTGTGATACCGAACACCCAACTCCTCTACTAGTCTGTCTCACAAAGCTCGTTTGTGAAACTATTGCGTTCGAGGAATAGCCTCAGTGAGTGGATCCGCTGTGATGTTTCTTTCTATGTCTCTCTATATCTCAAGTTCGCAGAGAAAGCCATCTCCCGAAATGAGCAATACCTGTCATAGAATGTCTGGATGTCTGATGGGACCTAGCTCATAAATGAACTCCAAATCCAAACTTCTTAGACTGTATCAACAACTGAAACTAATCAGTATCCTGCGCCATGCCTCCCTCAGTATTGCCTTGGACCACCTGTCCAAAATACTGTCCCTCGTCAGAGGGAGAACTATAACTCTGACAGCCTCCTTGTCGTCCATGTCACCTTGGAAGCCTGGAGTGATAACCGTCTCCTAAAAGAGGCAGCCGTTATCATATCCCTAGAACATTCACTTATGTTCTAAAACTGCTTCCAACTGTTTTTCCAGGATTGGATCAATATCAACTTATTGCATCTAGTGCAAGAACAACATCTGGTGTGGTACTTGACATCTCATGATTGACTCAATTGCCTAAGCAAGTGATCTGTCAATCATGCGTATCCCTCTCCCCTTTAGTCTGTAAGACACCTTTAGAGAGGGTGACTCCATTACCTGCAGGTACACTACCGTGCCAGGAGTCGTCCATTCTAAATACTCTTAGAATGCTGTCAAAGTACCCTGATTGGGAAACCACCCAAATCTAGATCTAAAACCATAGATCTAGTAACCAGTATGTCTGATATAATGTCCAAGTCCCTTGTGGAGAAAACACTGTGTGACGACCAAAGTATAACCGATCGTAGTATAGGAATATCACTTCCTACTACCTTCTCAACAGATCCATCCCCTATTCTGATGACGTCAAACCCATGACTGTCACATCAGAAACAGATGATCTTACTCCGCTATATCTGCTTTAGTCTATAAATAGACATAAGCACAAAGTCCACCAATGCTTCCGCTGCTCCCACTGACTACGACAACCCTCTGCCAGAGTCATATAGACGTGCACTTCTAAAGCTAGTTTAGAACGACGCTATACTCATCCTCCTGCCGGGTCTCGCAGCCTGGAACAACAACAATGGCAAGTGTGGGTAAACAAGAACTTCCCTGTCACCGTCCTTGAGGCTACCGGAGTACCTCTCGGGTGCCTGAAGTTACCCACCGTATCTGCGGAGTGGCCAATGGAATGTCAAATCAGATTGAATCTTTAGGTTCCTTATTAAATCTTCAGTAATCGTTTGCGGTTCTGGAATTACTTCCAGTTCTACCATACTCCCACTACTGTTTTTTTTGAAAAAATCCATTTTTAATAAAACTGTGGCGAGTCTAGAACAATATTTCTACTGTTCATCCAGATGGTAGAAAATCAACCCTCGTCATAGCCTGGGTCAACCCACAAACAGCCATTACAGAAACGTGCCTTGAGTTATCCGGAGTCTGGTTTTAAGCATAAGCCGGACAACTCCCCGTACCTTAACATCGTTAAGATATGAACTGTTCTATATCCAATATAGAACCAGAGGCACTGATTTAATTTAACCAGATTCAAATCATGCAGCTGTCTCCAGTGCATGTCAACTAAATGGAAGGAGGCCGATCAGCGTTACTCAACTTAGGAATGCTTCCAATTATGAGTAACCTGAAAGAGAAGCAATCTGTCTTCATCATTACTATCAACTGAATACCATACACAAGTATCTACATCTTCGATCTCTTTGAAGAATCCCGATACTTGCTACACCTGGTACTCTACTCTATTCAAATACCTATAACTCCTCAAAACTTAGACCCTGTGTTTCCACGAAACAGCTGTCTAAAATCGAGAGAAGTCATAAGTAAACCGAATATAGTACGAGGACCAACCCCTCTGTCCTGATGGACACTGGACAACATACAATACTCTGTATAAGTCCGCTGAGTCTAACAACTCTTTCACTGCGTGTCGTAGGTTGAAAACTGTACTTATGGTTAAGAAGAATTACACCGCTGTTTAATGCTCCTTACCTAACCATCCACTGATATAGGTAAATGTCATCGACATAATATCAAAAGGTATATCTCACTCTATGAAAATAGACGTACAGATATATGAATTTGAAATTGGTGCACAACAGCGGATATTCATAACCAAATATTTGCCGACCGGCAAACAACCCAGGTGACTTCCTCAAATATCACCGATTACAACGAATCCCGATATAATGAGGATGATCACCCAATTCCCAATAACTTACTCCCACTCCTCATCTGTAAAACCATACAGATGTGAGAATCATACCTGGTAAATACATACCCTGGAGTAAGTGTCTAATCGGGAAATCAGTTTTTCTTTTAACATTACACAGTGAAACTGAAACATTGAAATGTTTCTGTGGGGTATCCTGGTATTCCTAGTAATGCCTCTACCATTATCCAGATTCACAACTGTAACTGTATATCTCTTTGCCATCTGTCCAAATCCCTTTATATGTCTTTAGTCATTACCGTCTGCACACCCCTTTAGGCCAATTGGTTTTCTTCCTTCCCTACCGTTCGGCACCAGCCTATGGTTTGGAAGAAGACTATCCAAAAAGCATAAAGGGTGTACTGTCCTAATCCTAGGAGCACTCGCAACGCGAGAGAAGGTGAAGATAAAAGACACCTGAATGTACTTTATTCCTATTTCTCCTGAACCAGAATCCATCCCCGAACTGGAACTAGTTCCTTTCGAGTTCGTATATAACCATACGATGGAGTATCCAATAAACTGTGGATCTTCGTAGTGATACGGAGTGTCCTGGAGAAATACAAAGGTGATTTAGGGTTGGCGAAGAAATACTTGGTTTGGTCGTGAATAGCAGTCGCAACTTACTTTGCCCTCTTACTAATCCCTTACTTTGTCTAAACTTAATACCTTCTGTACACCATCGTTATGCTAATTGGTTTTCTTCATTCCCCACCGTTCGGCACCAGCCTAAGGTTTGGAAGAAGACTATCCAATTTGCGTAATAGGTGTACTACTCCTAAACCAAGGAGTACTCGCAACCTGAGAGAAGGTGAAAAGAAAAGACAACTGAATAATCCTATCCGTTTTCTCCAGAACCAGAAACCATCCTCGAAGTCCTTCGAGTTCGTATATAACCATACGATGGTTTTGTCCAATGGAAGTGGACGTTCGTAGTAATACGGGGTGTCCTGGAGAAAAGGGTAAAAGTAGGAGTGGCAATGAGGTCTGCAACTCTGACAATCCAAAAAGCCAGTGTTAAGAAGGTTCGGTCAACTTGGTCACTGAGTCATAGTCCAGGGTCGGGTCAATGGTCGCTGCCAAAGAGAGAGAGAAGAAACACTCAGCGTGCACTCTAACCTAGATCAGAATGGTTACCAATTTATCTAATCAGGAAACCTCCCACTGTACCTCAAATTCTCCTCCAAACCTGAAAGAAGAATTAGTCGGGATCACCCGAGGAGTAAACCAACTCATCAGTGGGAATCGGGATCCAACTCTCATCGCATGATAACGTGACGGAATCCACTCACGTCACCACACTCCAGAAGGTATGCGCATGCTTGGCAAGTTTCAGTTCTTTTGAAACTCCCGATGTGATTTTTACCCCTAGGACCCAAGTGACCTTGACACAGTCAACAAATCAAAGAGTCCTAGTCAAGTTCAGCCCGTCATTATCCTGGATTGCATTAAACCCACCCGTACGAGCCCTTGACACAGTCAACAAGGCCGCACGACTGTCCTAACCAATCCCATTAATATGCTGCAAACAAACACTACTTAGCTACCGCACACTACGCCTTGACACAGTCAACAAACGCAGCACGAATACTAAGTAATACTTGTAAGAAATGACGGAGGGCTACGACTGGTTTTTAGCGAAAAACCTTTAACGTAATGAACTTGATATCGTTGAAGGAACTGCATAGTTTTTATAAAAATATAGTGACGAGAGCCTTTGCTAAAGAGGTCACTCCCGGTGAAGGGATCTCGGCTCTTTCCCCGTAGAATGAGGTGCAGGATATTCCAACTGAATACCACGATGCAAAGCAAAAGTAATCGGCTATAGTGAAGTTAATGCCCTGACGCAAACTTCTGTCCAAGGGGTCACTCCCGGTGAAGGGATCTCGGCCCTTGCCTCGTCGACTGAGGAGCAGGATATTCCAAATGAATACCACGATGCAAAACAAAAGTGAACGTCCTTGCAATAACAGCTTTTTGAAAAGTGTTCCAACAACATCAGAATAGGTTTGTTTAAACTTGCATTGATCCGAATCAATGCAGTCCCATCAATTGATCACACCACAAAGAACGAAAATATACTGACGTACGTATATGCCATCCGCATTCGCCACTGGGTCCCGTCATCACCCGTTAGGTTAGCTAACTAACGGCAGAGCGGGGACTGGACTAGCGCGGATGAAAAACATATACAACATCTACTAATATATATACCAATATATAGTATTTCGCTCAAGGCGTGAATAAAATGCAACATCACAGAAATGTACAGCATCACAGAACAAAACAGATATATGGAAGCCCCGGGTTTCACAGAGCCGCTGCTGAAACCCGACGTTCCCCTGGTCGTGTGGATAGCCTGTGCAATGAAATCCTAGACCCCTACGGGCGCGGCAAGTCACCCGCCAAAACCTGAAGCGAGGCAGCCCCCTTCAGTACCGTGAATGGACCACCCAGCACTTCACGGAATCCGGTAACTTGGGCACCCCTCCTGGGTCAACCTGTACCCCCTACGAGTGCGGCGAATAGCCCGCCAATCCTGGACTAAGCCCCCTCCGTCTTAATGCCCTGAGATGCGGGCCCGTTGCCCTCCAGAACCCGGCTATCCGTGCACCCCACCGCGGGGCAACCCTAGTACAGAAAGTAAAATATACATACACCGGGTACATCGACCGCAACCAGGTCGTGCCCCAAAAGAATAATACAAACAGGCAGTGACGGCAGTCCACATGTCGGACGCTCGCCCCGCAATATCAAATGTACATAATACAACAAAACTGTACTAGCATTGCATCCAGGCTATCCCCCACGACCGATCCGCAACATCACAGCATAAACATAGAACATCAACGTGAAAGTCACGTTCGCAAATCCGTCTAACCGGGCTATAGCAGTTAGACCGGATTTACCGATCGAGTGACATTCACGGTCGCAGATATAATGTAAATACTGTGAAATAATGTGTTTAAAAAATATCCGATCGATCAAATAATTAACAAGCGGGCCCCAAATGAAAACTGTAGCATTTACAGAAATAAATGGCCCAATATTAATATCCCAAAAGCCCTATTTCTATCCCAGAAAGCAACTGAAGAAAAATTATAAAGTGGGCCCACCATCTTGCCGCGGAAGAGCGGCAGAAGTGAAGGTATTGCCGCGCTTCCGCGCTAGCACTATGGGATCACTGTATCGTTTTTCTCCAGAGTTCTTATAACTCCCTGCACATCTTTCTGAGATCACCTGAAAAATTTTTAGACACCAAAAAATTCCAACAGAAAACTGATGTGAACAAAATACGGTTTTTTGAGATTTTGGTCGATCGGATAAGTAAAACGCATTAGAACAAGCTAGGTAAGGTTAATGGCTAGGCTCTGATACCATGTTGCGCCACGGCAGCGCCCCGGCCTCGTACTCGAGGCCAAAATGCGGAATCAAAAATTTTCCTTACTCGGAAACCGGCGCTACCGCGGACAAAGAAAACCCGGATCGTTTACCATTAACCTAATGCTAGCAATCAAGAGATAGGGTGAGAAGTATACCGAGTGATCCGAGTCCTCCGGTCTTCTCTTCATCGTCCCGATCTCCCACGGAAAGTCTTGCCTCCACATCGTCGCCTCCTCGCCGGAAAGGGCACCACATCGCCTTCGTCTTTTACGGGCTCCCGCCTCAATACCGAGGCAACTCGAGCATGAAGCCGGCAACTCGACATGCTCAAGATAGGCTGTAGGAAGTGGTGTAGAGTGTATGTCTCACTTTGGGGTTGGTTGCCATAGATGGAGGAATGGAAGGAATGAACTTTGGAGTGATGTGAGAAATTTTGTAGCAAGAAGAATGAGATGCAAAATGAATTCCTCATACAAAATTAACCCTCTCCTTCTTTCTCTCCCTAATGAGTGGCCGGCCCATTTCAAGTGGAAATGGTGGAGGAGGCAAAGTCAAATACAAGAGGGAGGTGATGGTAGGAGAAAAGTAAGGAGGTGACCATATCAAAAACATACACCATGCTTTTTCTTACAAACCCATACCCTTTCTCATCTCACATAAATGCAAGCATGGATGAAAGAAAAGATGCTTATTATAATCAATACTTTATGCAAGAAACCCCCCCACAAAGTGTAATTTGCAAAACTGCAAATTACCCCCTCCATCAGAAAAGTCCGGCCGGGAAAGAACAAAGGAAAACCGGCCGGAACGGAATGCAAACCGGCAACTCCAGAAAACTTGTCCCGTAATAAATTACAGGAAAAACCCCGACACTGTGCATACACACCCGCATCTGTATTCCGACCGGATACAAATGCAAAGAGACAAAATCTACACTGTACTAAACTAGGACCGGCTTAAACCAAAGCCGGCTAGTAAAAACCGTTCGATCCTGATCCGTGCAATACCGCACGTATCTGATCGAACCCTGCCATATATCCATACGGCTACTAGTACAAACCGTCTGATCCTGATCCATGCAATACCGCACGTATCTGATCGGACCCTGCCATATCTCCATACGGCCTCTACAGCGTTTCGCCCGAAAGCTGAGTAACTGAAAGTGTGGTGGACTCTAAAGACTCGTCAATACTATGGCTGTGGATTTAACCACTGGCACGTCAGAGGTATAAGCCAATACATGACGGGCCACCAGCTATTGACTAAAAAGGGACGTCGATGAGCGAACTCATCCTGACACCCTACTGAGCCTGTCAGTGACAATATCCGTACAGTCCGGTCCGTTCGTCTATGAGCATCGCATGGCGGGCCTAGGGGGTTGGTAAAAGTCAGACCCCCAAAAGCGGTACAAGTCGTGTCGGAGCGTAGCCCAGAACGCCCTGAGATACTACTGGAATACCTACCAGTAAATCTCCTGCCTCGGCCGAGGGCTTTGCGTAATGGCTCTCCTAGACACAGCGCGACCTCACCCCGAATACCGGGAGAGACGAACCCCTGCAGATCCGCTCACTGCCTCCATGTGGCTCGAGACTGTACCCAACTAAAACCTGTTTGCACGACTCCTTTGAGCCGTGGTAGGGTAGTAATCAAAGCACAGTGGGAACTCACACGAGACAAATGACGATCTCAGGTCGATGAACTAACCTGTACACATGTCACCTGGGAACTGCTATCTGACGTCTGGTATAAGACCAACTAGCAGGTTCCCAGCGAGTCCTGTCCGGTGTACTCATAACCCAATGAGCACCTGTATACATCTTAGGTGAACCAACTGACACCAGTGGCTTGTGAGACCGGCCACCGCCCCTCGTCGGGGTCTCGACTGTATACACTAGTCTACTAATGGAGTATCGATACCCTGTCTCGAAACTCCTACGACTAGGGACCTTTTAAGGATGTGCTTATAGACCCCAGCTCCCACGTATATGATCGCCATCATACTGCTGGTCGTCAAGCAAGAATCCCAGGGGCTCTATCAACGTGCAATAGCGACATGTCAGGTCACCTAAAGCAGTACACGATGATAAAGATAAACCAGATAGCATACTATCATCTCGAGCAAGACTGTCCTACCGGGATAGGTCCTCCCTCAATCATTGCAATCACGTGCCTGTGATCCAATAATTGACTCTGAGGGCACTATCTCCAACAAGGCCATGGTCACTGCCAAAGAGAGAGAGAAAAGAAACACTCAGCGTGCACTCTAACCTAGATCAGAATGGTTATCAATTTATCTAATCAGGAAACCTCCCACTGTACCGTCAAATTCTCCTCCAAACCTGAAAGAAGAATTAATCGGGATCACCCGAGAAGTAAACCAACTCATCAGTGGGAATCAAGATCCAACTATCATCGAATGATAACGTGACGAAATCCACTCACGTTATCACACTCCAGAAGGTATGCGCATGCCTGGCAAGTTTCAGTTTCTTTAGAAACTCCCGATGTGACTTTTACCCCTAGGACCCAAGTGACCTTAACAACGCCAACATATCAAAGAGTCCTAGTCAAGTTCAACCAGTCATTATCTTGATTGCGTTAAACCCACCCGTACGAGTCCTTGACAATGCCAACATAACCGTACGACTGTCCTAACCATTCCATATATCCATGCGACAGAGAAGCATTACAGAGCTACCGAACACTACACCTCGGCAATGCACGACATACGTAGCATGAATACTAAGCAATACTAATCTGAAATGACGGAGGGCTATGGCTGGTTTTTGGTGAAAAACCATTAACGTAATGAACTTGATATCGTTGAAGGAACCGGACAACTTTTTATAAAAATATAGTGGCGAAAACCTTTGCTAAAGAGGTCACTCCCGGTGAAGGGATCTCGGCTCTTTCCCCGTAGAATGAGGTGCAGGATATTCCAACTGAATACCACGATGCAAAGCAAAAGTAATAGACTATAGTGAAGTTATTGCCCTGACGCAAACTTCTTTCTAAAGGGTCACTCCCGGTGAAGGGATCTCGGCCCTTGCCTGGTCGACTGAAGTGCTGGATATTCATAACCGAATACCACTGTGCAAAACAAAAGAGAACGTCCTTGCAATAACAGCTTTTTCAAAAATTGTTCCAACAACATCAGAATAGGTTTGTTTAGCTTGCATTGATCCGAATCAACGCAGTCCCATCAATTGATCACACCACAAAAGAACGAAAATACGATGTACATATATGCCATTCGCATTCGCCACTGGGTCCCGTCATCACCCGTTAGGTTACTTAACTAACGACAGAGCGGGGACTGGACTAGCGCGGATGCAAAACATATACAACATCTACTAGTATATATATCAATATATAATATTCACTCAAGGCGTGATAAAATGCAACATCACAGAAATGTAATAATCATCACAGAACAATATAGATATCTAGGATCCCCGGGTTTCATAGAGCCGCTACTGAAACCCGACGTTCCCCTGGTCGTGTGGATAGCATGTGCAATGAAATCCTAGACCCCTACGGGCACGACAAGTTACCCGCCAAAACCTGAAGCGAGGCAGCCCCCTTCAACAACGTGAATGGACCACCCAGCACTTTACGGAATCCGGTAACTTGAGCACCCCTCCTTGGGTCAACCTGTACCCCCTACGAGTGCGGCGAATAGCCTGCCAATTCTAGAGTAAAGCCCCCTCCGTGTCAATGCCATGAGATGCGGGCCCGTTGCCCTCTAGAACCCGGCTACCCGTGCACCCCTCCGCGGGGTAATCCTAGTACAGAAAGTAAAAATACAACGGGTACATCGACCTCAGCCCGGTCGTGCCCCAAAAGAATAATATACAAACAGGCAGTAACGGCAGTCCACATGTCGGACGCTCGCCCCGCAATATCAAATGTACATATACAACCAAACTGTACTAACATTGCATCCAGGCTATCCACCACGACAAATCCGCAACATCACAGCACAACACAGAACATCAACGTGAATGTCACGTTCGCAAATCCGTCTAAAAGGGCTATAGCAGTTAGACAGGATTTACCGATCAAATGACATTCACGGTCGCAGATATAATGTAAATACTGTGAACGTTAAGTTTAAAATTTTTCGATCGACTAAATTTCCCGAAGTGGGCCACAAGCACAACTGTAGCACTCAAAATAAATCTGGGCCCAAAAGGAATATACCAAAAACCCCATTTCCATGTCAGAGAGCACTGTACAAAATTTGGTCCAATGAAGAGCTAGAACGGCGGCGGAACCGCGGCCAAAATGGGGTTTAGGCCGCGGTTCCATGGCGTTCCTAAGGAATCGGTCCACCAAATTTCTGCAGTGCCTCTACAAAACCCTACCTGATTTTCTGCAGTACACCAAATAATTTTTTGACCACAGAAAAATTTCGACAGAAACTGATGAAATGAAAACGCGGTTTCGGAAATTTTGTTTGATCGATACTTTAAACACGTTAGAGCAAGCTAGACTAGGTTAATGGCATGGCTCTGATACCATGTAGGACTACGGTAGCGTCCCGGCCGTCTATCCGAGGCCAAAATGCGGAAACGAAAAATTTTGCTAGACTTTAAACCGGCACTACTGCATCCTAAAATCCGGATCACCATTAACCTAATGCTAGCAACAAAAGAATGGGGTAGAGAGCTATACCGAGCGATCCGTGTCCTTCGGTCTTCGGCCTCCATCCCGATCTCCTCGCAAAATCTCCGGTCTTCATCTCCTCGTCAGAACGGGCACCACATCGCCGGGTTCTTTTACGGGCTCTCACCTCTGGACTGAGGCAACTTGGGCACGAAGTTGGCGAGTCGACATGTCCAAGAATACTGTAGATGAAGTGTAGAAATCTTTGTCTCATTAGGGTATGAAGTTTCCATGATGGAGGTGGAGAATAATGAATAAAAAGAAAAATGAGCTTTTGAAACTTTGGTGTAAACTAAAAATGAGAAGAAGAACTTTCCCACTTCAAAATCAATCTCTCCCTCACACATATGTGGCCGGCCATATAAAAATGTGGAGGAGGAAAAATCAAAACCAAAGGGGGTGAGCATAAGAGGGTATATGGTGACCATAATGAAAATGGGTGATATCAAGGAAAAATAGTCACACCAAAGTCTTTCATGAAATCCTTTCAATCCACTCTCATTAATGCTAAAGAAATGATGAAAGGGAAAAAAAAAAAGCAAAGATGCTAGATTTATCATAATCCCTCATTTACAAATAAACCCTCCACTAATGCTAATTTGCACATTTGCAAATTAGCCCCTCCATCAGAAAAATCCGGCCATGAAGGAACAAAGGAAAACTGGCCGAAACGGAATGCAAACTGGCAACTTCAAAAACTGATCCCATAATAAATTACAGGAAAACCCCGCGACCATATATACATACCCGCATTTGTACTCCCACTGAATACAAATGCAAAGAGACAAAATCTACACTGTACAATAATAGGATCCGGCTTAAACCAAAGCCCGCTAGTATTATCCGTCCGATCTTGATCCGTGTAATACCGCACGTATAAGATCGAACCCTGCCATATCTCCATACGGCCTCTATAGCGTTTCGCCCGAAACTTAAGAAACTGTCTGTGGGGGACTCTAAAGACTCGTCAATACTTTGGCTGTGGATTTAACCACTAGCACGTCAGAGGTATTAGCCATACGTGACGGGCTACCAGGTATTGACCAAAAGGGACGTTGATGAGCGAACTCATCCTGACACCCTACTGAGCCTGTCAGTGACAATATCCGTACAGTCCGGTCTGTTCGTCTATGAGTATCGCATGGCGGGCCTAGGGGGCTGGTAAAATTCAGACCCCCAAAAGAGGTACAAGTCGTGTCGGAGTGTAGCCCAGAACAACCTGAGATACTACTGGAATACCTACCAGTAAATCTCCTGCCTCGGCCGTGGGCTTTGTGTAATGGCTCTCCTAGATACAGCGCAACCTCACCCCCAATACCGGGAGAGACGAACCCCTACAGATCCGCTCACTGCCTCCATGTGGCTCGGGACTGTACCCAACTAAAACCTGCTTGCATGACTCCTTTGAGCCGTAGTAGGGTAGTAATCAAAGTACAATGGGAACTCACACGAGACAAATGACGATCTCAGGTCGATGAACTAACCTGTACACATGTCACCAGGGAACTGCTATCTGACGTCAGGTATTAGACCAACTAGCATGTTCCCGGCGAGTCCTGTCCGGTGTACTCATAACCCAATGAGCACCTGTATATATCTTAGGTGAACCAACTGACACCAGTGGCTTGTGAAACCGGCCACCGCCCCTCGTCGGGGTCTCGACTGTATACACTAGTCTACTCTGGAGTATCGATGCCCTGTCTCGAATACTCCCACGACTAAGGTTCTTTTAAGGATGTGCTTATAGACCCCAGTTCCTACGTATATGATCGCCATCATACTGCTGGCTGTCAAGTAAGAATCCTAAGGGCTCTATCAACACGCAATAGTGACCTGTAAGGTCACCTAAAGCAGTACACGATGATAAAGATAAACCAGATAGCATACTATCATCTTGAGTAAGACTGTCCTATCGGCATAGGTCCTCCCTCAATCATTGCTATCACGTGCCTGTAATCCAATAATTGACTCTGAGGGAACTATCTCCAACAGCCACAAGCGGTACTAGCTGTACGTAACGGTCACCAGGTAGATGTCGATAAGAAGGCCGATGAGGAATCCCATCCGAACTCCTACTAAGCCTGAATATGACAATCTCCGTACAGTCCGGTCTGTTCGTCTAAGAGTATCGCATATCGGGCCTAGGGGCGGTAAACGTCAGACCCCTAATAGCAGTATAAGTCGTGTCGAGGTGTAGCCCATTACACCCTGGGAAACTACTAGAGTACCAACCAGCAAATCTTGCTTGCTCTGGCCAGGGACTTTGCGTAATGGCTCTCCAAACACAGCACGATATCAACCCCCAATACCGGGAGAGACGAATCCTATCTAACCGCCACTTCCTCCAAGTGATTCGGGACTGCACCCAACTACTATCTGTTTGCATGACTCAATAGAGCCATGGTAGGGTAGAATCAAAGTACAGTGGAAACATACTCGAGGAGAAGTGGCAGTGTCAAGTCAACGGACTAAGCTGTACTCATGTCACCTGGGAACTGCTACCTGACGATAGGTATAGCACCAACCAGTAGTTCCCGACGAGTCATGTCCGGTGTACTCGTAACCTAACGAGCACCAGCATACTATCTCCAGTATGACGTACTAATGGCTGTAGGACAGACCATCTTCCCTGTTGGGATGAGAAGCGTATACACTAGTCTACTCCAGAGTATCGATGCCCCGTCTCAATAATCCTACGACTAGGGATCTGTATAAGGATGTGCTTGTAGATTACCCATCCCCCACTAGTGTGACTTCCATCACAACGCTAGTAATCAAGCAAAGATCCTAAGGGCTCATTAATATGTATAAGCGATATGTTAAAAGAAACATATGCACATATTGAAGTAGAAACAAACCAAGTAGCATACTACCATTTTGAGCAAGACTGTCAATACTACTGTGAATATCCCAAGCTTCCATTAAGTAATATACAATCCAGTATGATACAATAATGGCCTCTAGGGCATATACACTGACAATCTCCCACTTGCACTAGGGCCATGTGCTGGCATTCGCAGACCTATCATCTCGAATAGCCTCTCGAATTGCATCTGAGGGATGACCTTTGTGAATGGATCTGCAGTGTTATTCTCCGTATCTACTCTCTTCACCTCGATCTCCCGGCGATCTACGATCTCCCTGATTAGGTGGTACCTGTTGGATATATGTATGCCCTAGAGGCCATTATATGATAGTGGATGTGTTTATACATATGTGTGTGTGTGTATTCAGAGTACATTCTTGCTCGACATGATAGTATGCTATCTGGTTCTTCTTTATCTGACATGTTGACTTGATCATGTTTTTATTCATTTACACATGTTGATAAAGCCTTGAGGATATTGTCTTGACTACTGTGATTATGATGTAGATCATACTAGTGCGACTTCTGTAGTTTATAAGCATATCCTGAAATGTCCTAGTCGTAGGTGTATAGAGATGGGGCATCGATATACCATAGTAGACTAGTGTATATGATACTAGACCCATATGATGGGCGATGGATGTTCCCACATTCATTGATGTTTGACATCGAGATCATATACGGGTGCTCAGTGGAGACTGGGTATACTAGACGGACTCGCCGAGAACTCCTATATGGTATTATATCTATCGTCGGATAGCAGTTCTTAGGTGACACTGGTACAGGTTAGTCTGTAAACCCGAGATCGTCATAGAGTCTTGTGTGTTCTCCCACTGTACTTTGATTACCATCCTACCACGGCTCTGCTGAGTCGTGCAAACAGGTGGCTTTTGGGTACAGTCCCAAGACATACGAAGACGATGAGTGATAGGAGGGGTTTCGTCTCTCCCGGTATTGGGAGTTGATGCTGTGCTGTGCTCGATTGGCTATATCAGTAAGTCCCTGGCCAGGGCTGTTGAGATTTACTGATAAGTGTTATCAGTAGTTTTTCGATCTGTTATAGACCATTCTTCGACACGACTTATTGAGTTATTAGGGTCAACGTTACCATCCCTAGACTCAATATGCAGTATATCTGACGAAGAGACCGGACTGTACGGTAGTGTTACCGGTTGGCTCGACGGGAGTTGTGACAGGTTCGCTTGTTTTCTTCTGATCGCTCAATACCCGGGTGGCCGTTACGTTTAGCTGACCTCTTGCGGCTTAGGGGTGCTTGATATGATCATCACCTACTGCCGGTGTATTGACGAGTCTTAGAGTCCCACAATGGAGTTACCTAGTGCAGGTGAAATGATGTGGTGTGCATATATGATATGCGTAGGGACCCGATTAAATGCGCGTATGTGATACCGTATATTAATCGGGCGGTTTGCTATTGGTCGGGTCGTATGTGATATGAACGATTTGCTAAATCAAGTGTTGATTTAATATTGACCATTAGCATTTCAGTGTAGACCATTTTGTCTTTTGTAGTATGCATGCATGTATGCACATGTTCTTTTTTATGCACATATGGATGTGCATGCATACATACATGCATACACATTTCTATCATGGTTGTTGATACATGATAAGTGTTACGTTAAAAATGAGAAATGAAAATATATATATTTTCTCTTTGTCATTCTAAACCCAAGTTAATAAATATCTTTGATATTCATTTTGGAACACTAATAGCCATGAAAAATAACCCATGGTTAACTTAAGGTTTAGTGGAGGAATATAATAATCAACCATGGATGAAAAATCATTTCCATTATACCGAAAGATAAATATCAATATATATTTATTAAGGTGTGAGTCTTATATTGCCACCATCTCATGTATCAACAACCATGATAGAAATGTGTATGCATGTATGTATGCATGCACATCCATATATGCATCAAAAAGAACATGTGCATACATGCATGCATACTACAAAAGGTCTAAAGTGAAAAGCTAATGGTCAATGTTAAATCAACACTTGATTTAGCAAATCGGTCATATCACATATGACCCGACCAATAGCAAACCGCCCAATTAATATACGGTATTACATACGCGCATTTAATCAGGTCCCCGCGCATATCATATAAGCACACCACATCGTTTCGCCTGGACTAGGTAACTCCATTGTGGGACTCTAAGACTCGTCAATATGCCGGCAGTGGGTGATGATCATATCAAGCACCCCCAAGCCATAAGAGGTCAGCCAAACGTAACGGCCACCCGGGTATTGAGCGATCAGAAGAAAACAATCGAACCTGTCACAACTCCCGTCGAGCCAACCGGTAACACTACCGTACAGTCCGGTCTTTTCGTCAGATATACTGCATATTGAGTCTAGGGATGGTCACGTCGACCCTAATAACTCAATAAGTCATGTCGAAGAATGGTCTATAACAGATCGAAAAACTACTGATAACACTTATCAGTAAATCTCAACAGCCCTGGCCAGGGACTTACTGATATAGCCAATCGAGCACAGCACAGCATCAACTCCCAATACCGAGAGAGACGAAACCCCTCCTATCGCTCATCGTCTTCGTATGACTCGGGACTGTACCCAAAAGCCACCTGTTTGCACGACTCAGCAGAGCTGTGGTAGGGTTGTAATCAAAGTATAGTGGGAGAACACACAAGACTCTATGATGATCTCGGGTCTACAGACTAACCTGTACCAGTTTCACCTGAGAACTGCTATCCGACGATAGATATAATACCATATAGGAGTTCTCGGCGAGTCCGTCCAGAGTACCCAGTCTCCACTGTGCACCCGCATATGATCTCGATGTCAAACATCAATGAATGTGGGAACATCCATCGCCTATCATATGGGTCTAGTAGTATATACGCTAGTCTACTCTGGTATATCGATGCCCTATCTCGATACACCTACGACTAGGGACATTTCAGGATATGCTTATAAACTACAGAAGTCCCACTAGTATGATCTCGATCATAATCACAGTAGTCAAGCCAATATCCTCAGGGCTTTATCAACATGTGTAAATGAATATAAACATTATCAAGTCAACATGTCAGATAAAGAAGAACCAGATAGCATACTATCATGTCGAGCAAGAATGTACTCCGAATATATATATATATATATATATATATATATATATATACACACACATGTATAAACACATCCACTATCATATAATGGCCTCTAGGGCATATATATATCCAACAATCTCCCACTTGCACTAAGGCCAGTTATTGGCGTATCTCATACCCAACATCTCAAAAAGTCGCTCATGTTGCGGCTGAGGGAGGGCCTTGGTGAGTGGATCCGCGGTGTTATTCTTTGTGTCTACTCTCCTAATCTCGATCTCGCAACGATCTACAATCTCCCGGATCAAATGAAAGCGCCTCAGGATGTGTCTGGAACGCTGATGGGACCTGGGCTCTTTGGCTAATGCCATAACCCTATTATTATCGCAATACAAGGGTACTGGATCAATAATGGTTGGAACTACTCCTAGCTCCGAGACGAACTTCTTCATCCAGACGGCTTTCTTGGCGGCATCATTCGCAGCAATGTACTCAGCTTCCATCGTAAAGTATGCAACGGTATCCTGTTTGGAACTCTTCCAACTTACCGCCCCTCCATTGAGGGTGAATATAAACCCATAGATAGATTTGCTGTCGTCCTTATCACTCTGGAAGCTCGAATCGGTAAAGGCCTCCATTTGGAGATCTCCATTACCATACACCAAGAACAATTCTTTAGTCCTTCGCAAGTACTTAAGAATGTTCTTCACAGCTATCCAGTGATTCTCCCCTGGGTTGGATTGATACCTGCTTACTACACTAAGTGCATAAGCTACATCTGGGCGTGTACATAACATCGCATACATTATAGATCCTACTGCCGAAGCATAGGGTATAATGCTCATGCGAGCTCTCTCTTCATCGGTCTTTGGGCAATATTCCTTAGAGAGTGTGACCCCATGGAAAGTGGGTATGGCACCCCGCTTTGAGTCTTCCATACTAAACCTTTTTAGGATGGTGTTGATGTACCTGGTTTGGGACAATCCCAATAACCTTTTGGATATATCCCTATAGATCCGAATGCCCAGAATGTATGTGGCATCACCCAGGTCCTTCATGGAGAACCTTAGTGATAAGAATGATTTGACCGATTGTAGCGTAGAAATATCATTTTCTATCAGAAGAATGTCATCCACGTACAATACGAGCAATGTGACAGCTCTTCCTACAGCCTTCTTATAAACACAAGGTTCGTCTGGATTTTTGATGAAATCAAACTCTTTGATAACATCATCAAAACAGATGTTCCAACTCCGTGATGCCTGCTTTAATCCATAAATGGATTTAAGCAATCTACATGCTTTCCCGCTGCTCCCACTGTCAATGAAGCCCTCTGGCTGATCCATATAAACGCATTCTTCTAAATCTCCATTTAGAAATGTTGTTTTAACGTCCATCTGCCAGATTTCATAGTTGTAGTGAGCAGCAATAGCAAGTAGGATCCGAATGGATTTAAGCATGGCTACGGGAGAAAAAGTTTCGTCATAGTCCAAAGCTGGTCTTTAACGAAAGCCCTTCACCACAAATCTTGCCTTATAGTTCTCTACCTGCCCATCTACACTAATCTTTCTTTTAAAGATCCATTTGCACCCTACGGGTTTTACCCCAGGAGGTACAACGCCCAAAGTCCATACTTTGTTGGTGTACATAGACTCTATTTCGGATCTCATGGCATCCAGCCACTTCACAGAGTCTCCACTGGGGATAGCTTGCTGAAAGCTGGTAGGATCATCATCTTCCATGATGCAGTCTTCCTTGTCACCATCAATGAGGAAACCGTAGTACCTCTCTGGTGGGTAAGAAGTCCTACCTGACCTACGTAGTGGCCAAGGTTCATCAGTTTCTATTGCAACAGCCGGTTCAACCAAGTCGTCATTTGTAGTTTGTGTCTCTAGAACCTCTTCTAGATCTACCACACTGCCATCAGTATCATTTGTGAAAAACTCTTTTTCCAAGAATGTGGCATACTGAGAAACAAACACCTTTTGTTCCTCCTTGTGGTAGAATAGATATCCATAAGAATTCTTTGGATATCCCACAAAATTACACATGACTGACCGTGTCTTGATTTTGTCCGGATTCTGCTTTTTAACATAGGCCGAACAACCCCAAATCTTAATTCGTTTAAGAGATGGTCTCTTCCCATGCCATATCTCATATAGCGTGGTAGACACGGTTTTGGTTGGGACCCTGTTCAGTAGAAACGTTGCAGTCTCCATTGCATGCCCCAAAATGAGACGGGTAACTCAGCATCACTCATCATGGAACAGACCATATCTAATAGGGTCCGATTCCATCGTTCTGACACACCGTTGTGCTGTGGTATGCAAGGAGGAGTGAGCTGAGAGAGAATCCCATTCTCTTTTAGGAAGTTTGCAAACTCCGTACTGAGATACTCCCCATCTCGATCTGATCGAAGCATTTTGATGCTCAAGCCGGTTTGTTTTTCTACTTCGAGTTTATATTTAGTGAATTTCTCGAAAGCGTCGGACTTGTGCTTTAATAAAAATACATGACTGAATCTTGAGAAATCATCAGTGAAAGTAATGAAGTATGAAAAACCGCCTCTAGCCTGTGTAGACATTGGCCTGCATACATCACTATGTATGAGGCCTAAGAGCTCAGTAGCTCTTTCTCCGTGTCCGGTAAACGGAGTTTTGGTCATTTTACTCTTGATACAAGACTGGCAAGTCGCATAAGATTTATATTCAAAAGGGTTTAAATATCCATCTTTATGTAGCTTGTTTAGTCTTGTTTCGTTAATATGACCAAGTCTACAGTGCCAAAGAAAAGCTTCATTTATTTCTGAAAGTTTCCTTTTATTAGTGTGTTGTATGCTGAAAACTGTGTGTTGATTTAGGACGTATATCCCGTTATTAAGCGTACCATACCCAACCAACATTTGATTCAGGTGAATGTTCATAACATTATTCTGCAATACAAAATTATATCCTTCATTGTCTAACAAAGAAACGGATATTATATTACAAAACATACTAGGTACATAATAACATGGGTTCAAAACCAATATACATCCAGACGGCAACCCCAAGTGATACTCTCCCACTGCAACTGTATGTACATTGGAACCATTTCCAATGTGGAGAGTATGGTCACCTATCTTCAAAACCTTCCTATTTCTCAACCCCAGCATAGAATTGCAAATGTGAGAACCTGAACCGATATCTAATACCCAGAAAACAGAGTTTATTGAAAAACAGTTTTCTGTCACAAACACACCAGAAGCGGAAGCATCCCCATGCTTCTTCTTGAGATCGATGTACTCTGTGCAGTTGCGCTTCCAGTGTCCTATTTTGTGGCAGTGATAACATTCCCCTTTCCCCGATTCTCTAGCTTTGGACTTGTCTTTCCCCTTAACCTTTTTGACTCCACCCTTAGGTTTGGTGGGTTTCTTCTTCATCTTTCCCTTGGCCTTGGCCTTTGGGTGAGAGGAGGAAGATGGCCCAACACTCAAAACGGGAGTCTTCACTGACTTCAGCGTGCTCTCTGCACTCCTTAACTTATTAAGGAGTTCAGGTAGTTCCTTCTCCATGTTGTGCATGTTGAAGTTAACTATAAATTGAGCAAAGGTGGAGGGGAGAGACTGTAGAATAATATCCGTATATTGCTCATTGTCCACTGTCCATCCAAGGTCCTCAAGCTATTCTATGAGAGCTATCATCTTCAGAACATGGTCTCCTATTGGTGTGCCAGGGGCCATTCGCATCTGAAATATGGCTTGTACGTCCATATTCTCGTGCTGCTTCTGATGTGTGTTATCCATCGATGCAAGCGCGAGGCACTTAGCCATGGCACAGTCAGCGTCCCATGTCTTGCGGACTTCCTTATCCGCAACCGAAGATTTAGGACCTGGGACGGGCAGGGCTGGAGCCGTGAGGACATATGATACCTTATCATAAGTCAAGGCAATGTTAAGATTCCTCAGCCGGTCTTTATAATTGGTCCCATTCAGTTTATTTTTATCTAGTAGATGCTTGAGTCCTGTCATTGGTATCTGCCATTAAGAGAGAGAAAAGAATACACTCAGCGAAAGCTCTTGCAAAGATCAGATTGGTTATTATCTTATCTAATCGATGTCTCCCACTGCTTTAATCAAGTTTTTCTTTCAAACCTTAAAAAGAAAACTAGCCAGGATTAATTACAGTCTACAACTTCGCTAACCGTTCAGCCAGGCCAGTGTCGGTACTTGAGGGAGGTTCCCTGTGCTTTCGTACGGACCTAATTAATATAAACATCGTCATCCCAGAGGCGTAGCCCCGTTAACACCTTTCTAGACACCTAATGGGTTAGCTAATTGTAAACTGCAAAACTCTCTTTGGAGCAACTATTGCCCACAGTAGGATCGGGATCCAACCATCATATGGAAGGTATGCAATCTCATTGCAAATTTCAACTATTGAAATTTCCGATGTGGTTTTTACACCTAGTACCCATGACCTTAACTACGGTGAATAAATCATAAGCACTAGTCAAGTTCTACCCGTCATTTCTTGATTAATTAGACCCACTCACATGACCCTTAACTATGGTCAACAAAGTCGCATGAATGTCCTAATTAATCTGCATCATATGCAGTGTAGGAAGACATCACTTAGCTACCGTACACTACGCCTTAAGTATGGTCAACAAACGTAGCACGAATACTAAGTACTCTACTTCCTAAAATGACGGAGGGTTGCGGATGGTTTTTAAGAAAACCTTTAACGCTTTGAACTTGATATCGTCGTAGAATCAAACGGTTTTCAAAAGGAGTAGCTTAAGCTCCGCAGTTTTGAAATGTAGCTTTTTCGTAAAAAGCTGAGTGGTTTTTCAAATCCAATTCTACAATATCTTTTTAGGTTTATTTTTCTTCACATTAATAATATTAATGTTCTTCCATCATTTAAGTCCTTAAGCCATCACAGAAAAGAAACGAAAATACAACGTACACTTATGCCATCCGCACTCGCCGCAATGTTCTGTTATGCACCGTTAGGTTACTTAACTAACGGCATACCGGGACGGGACTAGCGCGGTAAAACATAAGCAACGTCTATTATATATCTCCTATATAATATAGCATTCGTCTCAGATATATTAAGCGATCACATCACAGAATATAGGCAGCAGAAACACAGATATGATAATATAGGATATACTAGGACGTCTGTATTTAGTATTTAGCCAACAATAGAAAATACGGATTCCACAGTCGTGATGAATAGCCAATCCCACACCCTAGACCCTTACGAAAGCAGTAAGCAACCCTACCAGTTCTAGAGTTAGGAGACCCGGCCTCGACTCCTCGAGATGGTCTCCTACTGGACTCTAGAACCCGGTCACTTGTGCTCTCCTCCTTGGGTCAATCCTAATGCGGAAAAGTAAATAATATACAACAATGGTGACATCATCCTCAACCCGCAAGTGCCCCAAATAAAAGAATAATACATTACAAATGAATTTTACATGAATGAAAAGTAAAACTCGCATCTCACATAAAACCCCACGGCTATTCGATCACGACAATCCTATACATCACAATACAGCAACACATAACATCACATGTCATCAACGTAAGCAAGTGTGCATACCCCAATTGCCGTTGACATATAGCAACGAAACTGGCGATACGCACACTATGCTTACAGTCACAGAAACAAGTATCACATACTACTAGACGATGTTAAACGCTTCGATCGAATTAACGAACACCCGCATTCCCAAGCAAGCTCAACACTTGAGCACCGTTAAACAATACCCAAAATCTATGCCACAGTATTTAATGGACCAACCGTAGAAGGGCAGACCCAAGCCTCATTTGTGGCGCCACTAACTACGGTAAACCCTAAGGTTTAGTCGCAGTTTGGTGGTCACATCTCGAGTTAGGGTTACTTTCTTCTAGAGGGTCCATAGGAATACCTGCATTATATATCGAGTATATTCAACCTGGAAAAATATGAGTGTTTGATAATTCGTTCGACCTGTTTAACGTCGCCAAAGTTACCAATACAATGCTATAAAATTACGAATACGAAGTACTCCGCAAATAGTCCATTACCAAACTTACATCACATGCAATTCTGGACTTTATAAACAATACCAAAAACCCCAGAATAAGATGTAAAGAGCACTGGTGCAATACGAGGAAGAGGGGAGATGATTCTCTTTCTCATTCTTAACCCAAGTTAATAAATATCTTTGATATTCATTTTGGAACACTAATGGCCATGAAAAATAACCCATGGTTAACTTAAGATTTAGTGGAGGAATATAATAATCAACCATGGATGAAAAATCATTTCCATTATTCCAAAAGATAAATATCAATATATATTTATTAAGGTGTGAGTCTTATATTGCCACCATCTCATTTTTAACATAACACTTATCATTATCTCTTGAGCTCTCATATTGCCTTCATCTTCTTCCTCCTCTCTCTTGCTCTCTAGCTTCTATTAGTGAGTAAAAGAGTGATCAAGTTAGGGTCTTTAAGTGAGAAAACAAATCACATCAACATTCTAAACTGCTCTAGCCAACTAGTTTAGAGTGTTGGCTTTAACTTCTTCTCTTGATCTAGTGAAACATCTAGCTTGGACAAAGAGGACTCCGGGTGGATCGTCGTGGACCTAGCGGATCTCAAGTAAACTTCTTTCAACTCTCAAGTAGTCAAGAAGTCTAGCATAGGGAGCTACAAAGGTTATATTCTCAAACCCTAGCCTTTTACTACTTGGGTTGGTGTTAAAAGTTTTGTTACCCTAGCTTTTCTAGTATGATCCTTAGGATGTTTTCTTTATCACCCTATAATTTTTTAATATGGCATGTGTGATGCTACCAAACCCTTGTAGTGGTGCTGTAGAAACACCTTCAGTATCGCCTCAAAATGTGTGTGGACTTCTGATGGGACCTGGGTTCCTTTGCTAAAGCTATAGCGTCGTTGTTGTCACAATACAAAGGTATTGGATCAACAATGGTCGGAACCACCAGAAGTTCTGTGATGAACTTCTTCATCCAGACAGCCTCTTTTGCGGCATCGCAAGCAGCTATGTACTCCGCTTCCATTGTCGAGTCAGCAACGGTGTCCTGCTTGGAACTCTTCTAACAGACCGCCCCTCCATTGAGGGTAAAGACATAACCCGACATGGACTTAGAGTCATCCTTGTCACGCTGGAAGCTGGAGTCAGCAAAGGCCTCGATCTGGAGGTCTTTTCCACCATACGCCAAGAACATCTCCTTAGTCCTTCTCAGGTACTTAAGAATGTTCTTTACTGCTATCCAGTGCTTCTTTCCTGGGTTCGACTGATACCGGCTTACAACGCTCAATGCGTATGCTACATCTGGTCTGGTACACAAAATCGCATACATTATAGAGCCTACCGCAGATGCGTAGGGTATAGATGACATGCGAGCCCTTTCCAAATCATTCTTAGGAGACATCTCTTTGGAGAGGGTGATTCCGTGACAAGCCGGTAAGTTACCACACTTTGAATCTTCCATACTGAATCTTTTCAGTATGGTGTCGATATACCTTGACTGCAAAAGTCCCAACATCCGTTTAGATCTATCACGATAGATCTGGATTCCCAGAATGTAAGAGGCATCACCCAGGTCCTTCATGGAGAATCTCTGTGACAAGAATCCTTTGACTGACTGTAGCATAGGAATATCATTTCCTATTAATAGAATGTTATCCACGTACAAGACGAGGAATACCACATTTCTCCCTACAATCTTACTGTAAATGCATGGTTCATCTGGATTTTTGATAAAGTCGAATTCTTTGACTGTCTCATCAAAACAGATGTTCTAACTCCGCGATGCCTGCTTTAGTCCATAAATGGACTTAAGCAACTCGCACACTTTACCGCTGCTCCCACTCTGAATGAAACCCTCTGGCTGATCCATATAGACGCACTCTTATAAATTACCATTTAGAAAAGCTATCTTTACGTCCATCTGCCAGATCTCATAATCGTGGAAGGCAGCAATGGAAAGAAGGATCCGAATGGATTTGAGCATAGCCACTGGAGAAAAGGTTTCGCCATAGTCCAAACAAGGTCTTTGATGAAAACCCTTTGCAACAAGTCTAGCCTTATAGGTTTCAACCTGTCCATCTACATCAATCTTCTTTCTGAAGATCCATTTACAGCCTACGGGTTTTACCCCTTTTGGAGCAATGTCCAAAGTCCATACTTTGTTGGTGTACATAGACTCCATTTCGGTCCACATTGCATCCAGCCATTTTACTGAGTCGCCGCTCTGAATGGCTTGCTGGAAGCTAGTAGGCTCATCATTGTCAATGATGCAATCCTCTCGATCCCCGTCTATGAGAAAACCGTAGTATCTCTCGGGCGGATGAGACTGCCTACTACTTCTGCGAAGTGGCGCTGGGATGTCCTGTTCTTATGAAACCTCTGGTTCTACCAAACTTTCAGTAATAGCTTGTGGTTCTGGAATTTCTTCTAGTTCTATTGCGCTCCTACTTGTCTGATTTTCTAAAAATTCAACTTCCAAGAAGTAGGGATGTTGAGAAACAAAACCTTTTGTTCCTCTGCGTAATAGAAAAGATACCCCCTGGAGTTCTTAGGGTATCCCACAAATTTACACAGTACTGAGCGTGCCTCGAGCTTTTCCACATGCTGCTTTTTTTACAAAAGCTGGACATCCCCATGTCTTAAGATACTTAAGACAGGGTTTCTTCCCACTCCACATCTGATATGGTATGGTAGGCACAATCTTGGTTGGAACCTTGTTCAAAAGATATGCAGCTGATTCTAGTGCATAACCCCAGAAGGATCGTGGTAACTCAGCCTTACTCATCATGGAACGTACCATATCCAATAGAGTTCGATTCCGCCTTTCCGATACACCGTTGTGTTGTGGTGTGTATGGAGGAGTAAGCTGAGAGAGAATTCCATTCTCTTTTAAGTATCCCAGGAACTCGGCACTTAAGTATTCACCACCTCGATCAGATCTCAGTGTCTTGATACTTTTTCCTGTTTGTTTTTCCACTTCATTCTTGTATTCCCGGAATTTCTCAAAGGCCTCGGATTTATGCTTCATCAAGAAGATATGTCCATACCTAGAGAAATCATCCGTAAAAGTAATGAAATAGGAATAACCACCTCGCACATGTGTAGATATTGGACCACACACATCGTTGTGTATGAGTCCCAAGAGCTCGCTCGCTCTTACTCCGTGTCCAGTGAACGGAGTCTTTGTCATCTTTCTCATGAGACAAGATTCACAAGTAGCATAAGACTAATATTCCAACGGATTCAAATATCCCTCTCTATGTAACTGTGTTAACCGTGTTTCATTGATGTGACCCAGTCTACAATGCCATAAGAAAGCCTGATTTGTGTCTGGAGACTTTCTTTTAAGTGTGTTCTGGACACTGAAAATCTAAGATTGATTTAATACGTATATTCCATTTTCCAATGTACCTGACCCAATCAGAACTTGATTTAGGTGGATGTGGACCACATCGCTTACAAATGTAAAATCATATCATTCCTTAGAAAGTAAGGATACAGATATGTTATTACAAGCTAGACTAGGTATATATAAACAGTTACATAGAATCAATATCTGCCCACTTGTCAATCCCAGGTGATATTCCTCTACGGATTCAGCGTCCATGCTCATTCCGTTCGCAACTCTGAGAGTCATATCACCTACCCTGATAACTTTACGGTTTCTTAAAGCCTGTAATGAATTACAGATATGAGATCCTGATCCAGTATCTAGTATCCAGGAAGTAGAGTTAATTGACATACAGTCTTCCATTACAAACACACCTGAAGCCGAAGCCACAACTTGCTTCGGGTCCTGGTTCTTGGCCATCCAAGCCCTGCAATCTTTCTTCCAATGGCCCTTCTTGTGACAGTAGAAGCATTCTTCCTTCCCTACTATCTGCCCAGCCACTTTTGCCTTTCCCTTAGCTTTCACCTTACTAACACCGCCCCTCGGCTTGGTGGAGGGCTTCTTCTTCTTTCCTATGGCTTTCGCCTTACACCTAGAAGAGGAAGCTTTACCAATAAGCAGAGCGGGTGTTTTCCTGGATTTCTTCAGGGTGCCCTCAGCACTCCTCAACATGTTGAGGAGTTCCGGAAGTTCAACTTCATTACCTTGAATATTAAAATTCAAGATAAACTGGGCGTAGGTGGAAGGAAGGGACTGAAAAACCAAGTCTGTATACAGCTCGTTCTCTAACGTGGTCCTGAGGTCCACGAGCTCCTCAATGTAGCCAATCATCTTAAGGACGTGTTCCCCTACGGATGATCTAACGGCCAACCTCACCTGAAATAGCTTCTTCGAGGTCTCGTATCTTGCGATACAAGATTGCTCTCCATATAATTCCTTGGTATGGAGGAATATGGATTCAAGATCCATATTCTCATGCCGCCTCTGGTGCTCATTATCCATAGAGCCCAGCACGAGGCACTTGGCCTTCGCGCAGTCAATCCCCAGGTCTTGCGGATTTCCTTATCCACGACACTGGATTCTGGACCAGGGACGGCGGGGGCTTTAGTAGTAAGCAGATACCCCAATTTGTCATAAGTGATTGCCATCTTGACATTCCTGAACCAATCTTTATAGTTTGGCCCTGTCAATATATTTTTATCTAATAATAACTTAAGGCCCGTCATGTTTGGTCGCTGCAATTAGGAAAGAGAGAAGAAACACTTTAGCATGATGCTCTAGCAAGTTTAGAGTGGTTTTTAGTTTATCTAAACAGGATGGCTCCCACAGTTTCTCGAATCCTTCCTCAAACCATAAAAGAAGAATTAGTCAGGATTAATCTCACCGTACAATACTTGCTTAACCGTTCATCCAGGCCAGTGTCGGTACTTCGAGGGAGGTTTTACGACGCTTTCGCGAAGTTCCTTAATTAAATAACTGTAACGTTTTAGAAATCGTTATGTGAATTTTCCGTTAAAAGTTAAATAGACGGTGTTTTTCCGTAAAAACCTGAAAGTGATCATTTATCTGTATAGACTTAACTGCACCTAGTTTAACTAGGAAATTGCTAGTTTGCGGTTTTTAGTTGTCATTTGAAAATTTTAGTTCACTTTAATATTTTTCCTTAATTAAAATATTATTATAAGTTTTTAATTATGCACTTAATTAGTGGTAATTACAATTTTGATTGGGTTAGTTATGCTAAAGTGAATCTATGCTAATTTAATCACAAGATTAAGCATTTAACCTTCTCTCCAAAATATCTAGATATTTGTTGAATTAAAAGAAAACTTAATTAGAAAAGAAAAGGTTTAAAAGGTGGCATGGATGGGAGGTGCTATTAATGGAGCTTTAATGAGCTTTGAACTAGATTTTTCCACAACCTTCATCATTTCTTCTTGTTGGCCGACCCCTCCCCTCTTGGCTGCCCTCTCATTTTCTCACCCCATTTTCACTCTTTAAAGCTCAAATAAATCATTAAATAATCTCATAAACTCAAAAATAAATCAATACCCATTATTCTTCAACCTTAAACAAGCTTTGATCTTCATGAAAGTTAGCATTTTGGAGGCTATTTTGGAAATCTTGTTGCAAGTTTTAGATTCAAGTGGAGTGTAACGTTTTGAAAATCATTTAGATGAAATTTCGGATAATCGGTAAAATAACGGGTGTTTTCAGTAAAAAAAAACAAGATATAAATATCTTTTAATATAAAATTAAATATACATATTCTAGCTATGTAATTGCTAGTATTTGGTGTTTATTGAGCCACTTATAAAATTTCTAATTTACTGAAAAAATTTCCGAAATTATTTATTTTAATATTATTTTAAGCCATCACTAATACATTTAATTAGGGATAATTACAAATTGGAATGGGTTAATACAAATTTTGAGCATCATGACACGTTAAACTAACATGTAAAATATTATTTCTGAAATGAAAAGAAGTTGTTAAGATGGTTTTAGAAAATATATAATATAAAGGCTTAAATGGGAAAAATAAACTAAATAGAAATGAAATTGGGCTTGTTAACTTGTGGTTTTGGGTTGTTTTTGATTTATAAAAGTTTCCCACACACCCACACACCCACACCCCACCCATGTGCTCGTCGAGCCCAATGGGCATCCCCAATTTCCCCCCCCCCCCCAATTGTTTTCCCACTTCAAGTAAAAAAATGAAAAGGAAACAAAGAATTAAAAGAAAACTAATAAAGAATGAGGTATGGGTTTTGTTGACTTAGGTTTTTTTTCTTGACTTGGCCATAATTCCCTCACCACACTCTCTTCCTTCCCTCATTTTACTGGCCGAAAATGGCAGCCCCATCTTCCCCATTTCCCCTCTCATTCCACCTCAAAAACCCTTCAAAAATGCATCAAAAATCCCGTAAAATCAAAATCCAAGCCCTACCCATTTCTCTTTAGCCAATTTAGCATGGATCTTGTGGGATGGAAGCTAATTTGGGAGGGTAGTGGCAAGTGGGATCTACAAAAATTGTGGAGGTATAATCTTAACCATGTAGTTAAATTGTTGATTGTTGCTTTAATCTAAGCTAAATAGGTGTTTAATTAGGTTTTATTGCAAGTTTGGAAAATTCAGGAATATGGTTTGAATTTAATTAGGGTTTAACCATCACTATTAGGATAATCAAGTGTAATTCATCATCTTAGGAAATGAAAAATCTAGTCTAGTTGTTGTATTGTACATTGTTGTTTCAAAATTGTTCAAATTAAATAAATTTGAGAACTAGGTTTTTGTTATTAATATCGAGAGGTGAGATAAAATTGTAAAATGGGTTGTGTGACTTAATTAAGTGATATTAGTGAGCTTTATGGCCACTAAAATTGTTAAAATATTTTTATTGGTTAAAACATCAAGTTTTGAACAAAAGGGTAACTTGTGCTAACTAGGTTTTGGTTTAATGTAATTTAGCAAGAATAAAAATCTAGTAAATGTTTATGTGGCCTAATTAAGATAATTAGTGAATATTGTGACCACTAGTTTTGTACTAAAACGGTAAATATTGCTTGCTAGGTTTTCGGAAAAATAGCTTTTAAAGTGAGTTTGGGGTTTTTGTGAATTTTAACCTATTTCATATTATAATTAGTGTTTGTGAATCTGCAAATGGGTGCGTTTGGGTTTTTCTCGATGGTTTGACGTTTGTACATCGACATCGAGGGTTGGTTTGGCTATTCTTGCATGCGTAGGCGATAGGTTTTGACCTATGCGTAATACGCGTGCCGATTTGGTTTTCGTATGCCGTTTCGATTTCGAATTGGGTTTTTATGCGATACGATACGTTGTGGCATGTAGATACCCCATGTGGACTTCGATACGACAAGCAAGTGCATGGCGACGTCGGCACCGGCGAGCGAAGATCAGGTGAGTAAATTATATCTACGGGTGAAGTCGGGTGGATGGTGTATAGCACCCCCGCAGTTCGTAGTATAGTTATGATATGTATATATGTTATATATGTGATTCATGATACGTGGATGTTTATCATGAGATGATTATTGTGTTCATGGTTTAGTTTAGGGTAATTAGAAGTAAACTAGCATAGCTTCTTAGTCGCGAGCCCTAGAATAGGTTCACACCTACACGCACACACGCATTTGCATACATCTATTTACATACGCGTATATAGGGATATGTATATATATATACACACACATATGGGTATGGGACTATATATATATATTTACGTATACATATACCTGGATTATGAGGATAGTACTTGGGATTGGAGATGAGTCGATGAGATTGGGCTTGAGGCCGTGAGATCGGTGATGTGACAGGGTTCGTATTCGAGATACGACATGATATTTTAGCGGGTCCTTTCGAAATGGTGTTTTCATATACACGCATGCATTTACATAGATGGTATTAGTTTTGTACTAGATGTAGATCAGTACCCCCAGATCATGATATATGATGGAAAGGATACCAGACGAATATTGAGATAAATGTGATATTTGACCCGTACCCAGATTTGGGAGGCCGTACGACGAATTTACCGTACGAGCTATATATTGATGATAAATCCGCACTCTTGACTCGAGGATGTCATATTATGTAGGGTATCGTATGGGAAACTATTGAGGCGGGATCACCGACTATTTATTTATATATATATATATATATATATATATATATATATATATATATCGGCTCAGATTTAGGTAGTTTCCATACCCCTTCCGATTGGTTGTTAGTTAGACCTGTAGTTACCTAGTAGATGTTAGACTGGACCCGAGTCATACCTATTTCCAAAACTAACGAATCTTGAGGATTTTAAAGACATGTCAAGGGATACTACGGATATTTCAAGAGACGTACCTTTTCTTAAAAAACACCGTAGCCCTTATTTTCAAAACACCACGATTCGTACTATTTCAAACGGCAAAATAGTATAACACAGGTGTAGCGATGTAGATTCCTTATTGTTATGTTATCATTCATGTTCTGCATATTATTGTTGCAATTACTATTCATTGCCATTTATCATGTTGTTATCGTCTCATTGCATGTTTATTGTGTACTTAGTGATTATGAACCATACTGTCAGGACACCAGCACCATTACCGATGATGCGTATGTTCCACACACACTTACTTGCCGGCTCACACACATCATCATCGATAATTGCCATATCACGTACACTTTAGAAAACACTATTTTATTGACATAGCTTGCTAACTGATAGTTGTTACATGTTTTAGCTTTCATATGCTAGTTAATTTATTGCATGATATCAGATGCATCCATATATTCATTGGTTATGCAGTATTATGGAGATTTATGTCGGTTTTCATTTTTTATTGATACCATGATATTGATGATTTCGGATCCTTCTTGAGTTTTCTGGATTTGGAGGAAAACCGCAAGGATTTATAAACTTATTATCCTTTTAAAAATGCAAGTTACGGTTTTCCCGTGATGTACGAGTCGTCCACCATGAGTTTTCAAGATTGCTGTTGGATTTCGAGACCCAATTCGAGGAGTTGGATAAACCGTCTCGGGTACATGGTAGGCCCGGTATAGTATCCCGGGGCAAGAAGCTCGGGTTGTATTCGATGAGCCTGGCAGAGGAGCACTACCTACCGGTGATATTATTTAGACTCGTCGGTTTTCCGGAGGATACCGGCCGAAGTCATGAGATGGTTATAGGCTGATCCGTTCTGACGAAGCCCGCGGGCCGATCCCGCAGATGATACGAACGCCTGAGATATTGATATTTGAGATTTGAGATTTGAGATATTGAGATTTGATATTAAGACACTGAGACTTATATATGTTCTGTGTCGATGCTTGACACTAATTTCTCTGTTGCATTCATTGATGATACTTGATTGATATACATATAGAAATCTCATTGATCAAAGAAAACAGTTGTCTCACTCATGATATATTCTGTTTCCATTCGTAATGCATTCATACATCATATATCTGATATGTTGATATCTGAGGCACTGACACGAGCACGTGGTATTGCACGTATATGTAGATGGATCAAGATATTTTTGAGGATATTACTTGATATGACCTAGGATAGCGTCATGCTTGCGATTTCTACTCGTAGATGTTTTCTACTCACGAGTTGGCAACTCACCCCCGTTGTGCCACAGTTCCTTGCAGGTTTTGCCGTACAGGTTTCCTTGCGGCTTTGCTGGCACACTGTTCCTTCCGAGTGATTGCTTTGGTAGGTGGGTTCTTTGCATCAGGACCACCATTGTTTATTTATTATTTCAGTTGTATCTAGAAACTCCATCAACCAGATTGTATATTTAATAGAGATAGAAGACCAGACTTGTTATTGTTTTGACCTTAGAGTCGCGCATTGTATTATTATGGTTTTCATGCTGATTTTGGGTTTTCTTTTGTGTTTTGATCCTCACCTTTCGGCGTTGTATATTATATTGCTTGCGTGGTTGTGACCATCAATTGACGAAGAGCTAGCTCCCGCTTGGGGATGCCTTTTTATTTATTTCGTATACTATTCATGTGTATCCCGTTTGGGACCGGTATTTACAAAGGAGACTCTGCCGAAATTTTCAGAAAATACTTGAGATTTTAAAAGTACATACTTCGGCCTATGTTGTTAAAACCACTTGCTTTAAATTGGTTTTTCCTTCACTCTACTGTTTCTTTGGTTTTGATTTCTGGGTTTTGGCTTACTTAGATTACGTACGCCTCGAGACGCTTCGTAATTTAAGTGCCGGTCGTGTTCCGTACTTTTCGGGTCGTGACATGGAGGTATAAAATCCTAACCCTAAACTTTAGTTGTTGTTTAAATACATTAATCTAGCTTATTAGATGTTTAATTAAAGCTTTAATTTGCATGTTTAGAAATTCAAGAAAAGGTTTTTGAAGATCAAGTTAGGGTATTGATTATTGTAATGGTTAAGTGAGTTGTGTAAACTCGGAAAACTTAACCTAGTTGTGAGAATGTTATTTGTCATTTTTCCTAATTGTCTAATTAAGCTTAAATGCAAACTAGCTTTTAGAAAATCTTATATGGGTGAGATTAAAATTCTAGTAAGGGTTTGTGTGGTTTAATCAAGCTATTATGTGATGATTGTGGCTACTAGTTTTGGTTAAACTTCTAGACTTGAGCTAAAATGATGAAAAGGTGCTTACCAGGTTTTCGGTAAAATTTGGCGTGGGTTTCTAATGACGTTGCGATGTTATATATATTAGATTCCATGATATTTATTGTGTTGTGAATGCGCGATCAGCACGATCGGGGTCTAGGCTTGGTGGTTGCGTAATTCAGCGATCCTAGCTGAGGTTGTGCCGATATTGTACGTGTTTTGTGCACTAAGTGCACAGTGTGTTTATCTTGTGGACGTTATCCTTGCGTTTCATTGTCTTTGTGTCGGCGCAGGATATTTAGTCTTATGTGTTGTGTTGTGTTTGTGAAATTTAGGATAGCGAGCAGAGACTTCGGACGCTGCGAAGAAAAGGAAGCGGGTGGTCGGATTTACTTAGCTCGAGGTCATCGGTGAGTAGATTTAACATCTACAGGGGAATCGCCCGCATGGCGTTATTCGTCTGGGCTACATTATATGACATGATTATTAGTTACAAGTATTGCATAATTGAGACATTGATTCTGGGACTTGTACCCATTGGACACTGCACTATTATTGACGGTTCATGTTGCACGAGCACTAATTGTATGCCACACACTCCGTCGATAATTGCCATGACACGCACAGCCCATATATATATGTGATATTATATGGTTAGGGACATTGAGACATGATCCTTAATTCCATTGTGTATAAGAAAGACAGCATACACATATGCCTTGCTATGCCTATATGCTTACACCTATATATATGTGATATTGTATTGGTTAGGGACATTGAGACTTGATTCTTATTTCCATTGGGCATATGAGATATAGCTAACACATATACATACGTGATATTGTAATGGTTAGAAACAATTGAGACATTGATTCTTATTCCATTGCGCATATGAAAGGTAGCATACATGTATACCTACATGCTTACACATATGGCTTGCTATGCCTACATGTTGTAGCTACACATATACCTATAGGGTATTACATCATTATTGACAGGTATATACACATATGAGATATAGCTACATATAAATCATGCATACATACTTACATGTACACCCACATACCTTGCTACAGCTACATGTACATTATGCATACCTACTTACATGTACACCCACATACCTTGCTATAGCTACATATACCCCTAGTGATATTGTATTGTCATTTGACATTTAGACGTTGATTATTGTGCTATTGCGCTTATGAAATGCATCATACATACATGCTTACCTGTAGATACAAATATCTTGCTATAGTTACATGTACACCTCATTTGATGCTGCACTTGATTTCGGAGGAATTGGGAACCGCATGATATATTTTAAAACTGGATTCATTTAAAAGAGTGGCTTTCCCTTAATATGCTCATATTGTTGTTTTATGTTGCATATATCAGATTTTCATGGATTTATGCATTGAGATATGGATTTCATGTGATTTACGGATTTGAGAACCGCGGGAATATTTCAAGAAATGTGTATTGTTTTGAAAAACCCGGTTTCTCTTGATATGATATTTCAGTGCGTCCACCATGAGTTTTCTCGGTTCTGAGACTTGTGTTAGAAACCCGATGCGAGTGGATGAGGCCGTGTTGCGGGTTCATGGTGGACCCGGTATAGTACCCCGGGGCAAGAAAGGTATGTCGATGGATTTAGCCGATGAGCCTAGCAGGGGAGGTGCACTGCCTACCGATGACAGTTTTAGACTCGGCAATTATCCGGAGGATATCGACCGGATTCGTGAGATGGATATAGGCCGATTCGTACTGCCGGAGCCCGAGGGCCGATCCGGGCAGACGGAACCCATGGTACATGGATTTACGTGTTGATACTGGACACGAGTATTTCATGATGTTTCGAGTGTCGATATTGGACACTCAGGTTCCATGAGATTTACAGATATGAGGGCCAGTCCTGGTGACGGCGCCTGACAGATGAGTATTTATGTGTCGATACTGGACACTAGTTTTCATAATGTGTTCGGGTGTCGATGTTGGATACTCAGGTTCCATGAGACTTACAGGATATGAGGGCCGGTCTAAGGATGCGGTGCCTTTGGTTTTGGGATTTAGATTGTCTTGATGGACACTGGTCCTGCCACGATGAGGATTCCATGAGGATGACATATTTTATCCCATACTCAGCATTTATTTGATATGCATTACTTCATATATTAGTAGTACCTGATAGAGTACTTTTCATGACTGTTGCATATACATATTGCCATTTATTGCTATCAGCTTGCATATGATAGATTATCGTAGTACGTGCATACCTGCGATTACCTGCTTATGTTATTTACTATTCACGAGTTGGCAACTCAACCCCGTTGTGCCATAGTGTTTTGCAGGATTTACCCTCAAAGTAGTCACGGCAGGGCTTCATATTATCTCTAATTTTGCGGATAAAGCTACAGTTGTGAGGAATTTCGCTATAGGTGGGTTTCGCGGTTATCCGTTTATGTACCTTGTATATCTTTTGTTGGATCTAGTACTCTCCATCTACCACCTTCATGTATTTGACTTAGAGACTAGTTGTAAGGATCGATGTTGTATTATTTTGTGACTATGGATGTCTTTTATGCTGTTGTCACTTTATATCGTCCATTTCTTCGCTACGGCGTCGTATATCTGTTGTGGTGGTTGTTTCCGCCTTTAGGCATGGATTTTCTCCATTTGGGGATGCTTTACTTATATTCTATGTTATACCCATTTTCGGGGCTAGTTTTTACAAAGGAGGTGCTGCCGAAATTTTTAAGAAAGAAAAATTTGGACTTTAAAGAATTTTTACTTGAGATTCCCAAAAGATTTTGACAATGTTCTTATCGCTTACTACTTTTGATGGTTTAGATTTGCTGGGTTTTCAGCTTACTTAGATTGCATTACGCCTGTGGACGTTACGTGGTTTAAGGGCCGTCACGTGCCAAATTTTGGGTCGTGACAATAACCTATTTTCCCTGTGGGCGTAGCTCCGCTAACACCTTTCTAGACACCTACTTGGTTTATAGCATTGATCGTTAAGCGAAAAAAACTCCCGAGGAGTAACATATACTCACAGTAGGATCGGGATCCAAATATCACTGTGTGATAAAGTTGAAGGAATCCTACCAAAATTATCACACTCCAAATAGTATGCAACACTAGTAAGTTTCAGTTTCTATAGAAACTCCCGATGTGGATTTTTTGCCCCATGCTCTTATGACCTTGACGAAATCCAACATATCATAAGTCACATGTCAAGTTCTACCCGTCATTATCCAGGTTAATTTGAACCCACCCGTACATGCCCTTGACGAAGGCCAAAATAGCAGTACGACTGTCCCAAACCAACGCATCTATCTATGCTACAGATAAATATTCAACAGCTACCAATCACTATGCCTTGGCGAAGGTTAAAATACATAGCTTGAATAGTACTGAATATCTAACTAAAATGACGGAGGGCTACGAATGGTTTTGGCGAAACAGTGAACTTGATATAATCGAAGGAACCTGATAGTTTTTAAAAGGAGTGGTCTAATCTCCGCATTTTAAAAGTTTTGCTGTTTTGAAAAAACCGAGTGGTTTTGAAAGTGTTCCAATGATTTTGCTTTGGTTTATTTTCTTTGCATAATCTAATGTAGTCCCATCATTTAATCCTACCATTGCAGAAAACAACGAAAATATAACGTACGCTTATGCCATCTGCATTCGCCACGGGGCCCCATCATCACCCATTAGGTTACTTAACTAACGACAAAGCGGGGGCTGGACTAGCGCGGATGCAAAACATAAGCAACGTCTACTAGATATCATATATAGATATATACATTCGTCAGAGGCAATGATAGGCTTTCCAGATCACAGATGAACACATTGGATATACTAAGAATCCGCGTTTCGTTCGAGCCTGTATCGAAAGAAGGATTACACGGTCGCGATGAATCCGAACCCTACCTTAGACCCCTACGGGTGCGGCAAACTACCCGCCAAATACCCGAAGTGAAGCAACCTCCCTCAACAAAGTGAGTAGGACACTCGGCACTTCAAAGTACCTGGTATTTTGTGCACCCCACCTTGGGTCTATCCTAGGAGCAAAAAATAGTAAAAGAAATAATATACAATAGTGGTTACAACCTCAACCCGGATGTGAAGCCATAAAATAATATTACATCAATTTACAATTTACATCAAATGAAAGATAAAACGCTCATCTCACATTCCCGGCTATTCATCCACGACAATCCAACAAGTTCATATACACAAACCAATATAATCAGATCACAGATAAATGCAACCCCCACTAATCGAAGTATAGCAATTAGCAGACGTTCAGCACATATAACACATCACATATATGATTCGATTAGCCAAAATTCATAGAATTTCGATCAATAACCAAATTTGAATCTACCCCAAATACAACACCGTACTCAAAAGATTCTGGGCAGGAACAAAATATCCCAGAGAACACAATACAACAACAGAGACCACCAGAAAAAATTTGGACCAACTCGGAGTCGACTCGGCCGCGGCTCCGCAGTGGAACGCTTGGTTCGGTCGTGGATCCGCGGCGGTCTGACCGAGTTAGGTGCCCAAATTTCTTCAGTGTTCTACAAAAAGCTTGCACGTATTTTTCAGGTCTCTGAAAATATTTTTAGACCTGATTTAAAAATCGACAGAAAATGCAAGTTTTGGTCGTGTTTTCGGGATTTTTCCGTGATCGAAGTTCTAACGGCTTTGCTAACATGTTTGTTATGGTTTAGCTAGGCTCTGATACAATTGAAAGTCTATGTTACTCACCTCGCTAGATAACGGGGAGGCGGAACGGGTAAAAATCGAATTTTTCTTTACAAGGTAACATAGACTAACCATAAGGATCTTTGCTAAACCATAAATAACAAACTAACTAGGAGTAGTAACTACTATGATGGAAGATTATACCTAAAGTTCCAAGTCCTTCTCTTCTTTCCGCTGTCCTCCTTCTCCTTGCAAGCTCCTTGGAGTGAAATGGAAAGCACCTTCTCGTCGGCTTCTCGATGTAGTAGAAGATCCACCCGAGAGTTCCAACCTAGAGCTTAACCTCCAATATGAGGCAACTAGATCACTTAGGGTGCAAGACTAAGTGACCTAGAAAGAGTAGAGTGTGATTTGGATTAGCTTAGCCTCACTAAATCCTTGATTCTCAACTCATGAGACATTAGGGTTTTGAGAGGAAGAAGAAGAGAGCAAGCTTAGGAGAGAGAATGTATTTGTGATAATGATCATAAAAATTGGAATGGATAACTTATATATGACCATTTGTCATGGCTTGAAAAATATCTCATCAAAATATCTATGGTCAACAAGTCAAGCCAAGTCAAATGGTCAACCAAGTAGCCATGCCAAAAAGATTATCATTTATCAAAATAACAAATACTTTTCCTCTTCTCATAATTGCTTTGATCAAGTCAATGGTCCAAACCCTAATGAGAAGTCTCCTTCTTTACCCCCTCTCATCCGTATATACATACCCTCATCCGTGTTCCAAGAAACACGAATACAATGAGATGAAGCTAATCCAATAATCAAATACTAGGATCCGCCTTAAACCAAAGCCCACTAGTATTGTCCACTCGAACACCACACGCGCACAAGTACATGTATGTGATCGAACCCCGTCGTAAAACCATACGACCTCTACTAGTTTCGCCCGAAGCTGGGAAACCCTCTGTGTGGGACTCTAAAGACTCGACACTATGCTGGCAGTGGGTTTAACCACAGGCCGCAAGTGGTACTAGCTGTATGTAACGGTCCCCATGTAGATGTCGATAAGAAGGCCGATGAGGAAACCCATCCAAACTCCTACTGAGCCTGAATGTGACAATTTTCGTACAGTCATGTCTGTTCGTCAAAGAGTATCGCATATCGGGCCTGGGGGGCGGTAAACGTCAGACCTCTAATAGAGGTATAAGTCGTGTCGGAGTGTAGCCCATTACACCCTGAGAAACTACTGGAGTACCAACCAATAAATCTCGCTTGCCCTGGCCAGGGACTTTGCGTAATGTCTCTCCAAATACAGCGCGATATCAACCCCCAATACCGGGAGAAACGAATCCTATCTAACCGCCGCTGGCTCTAAGTGCTTCGGGACTGCACCCAACTACTACCTGTTTGCGCGACTCAATAGAGCCGTGGTAGGGTAGTAATCAAAGTACAGTGGGAATACACTCGAGGCGAAGTGGCAGTTTCAAGTCAACGGACTAAGCTGTACTCATGTCACTTGGGAACTGCTACCTGACGATAGGTATAGTACCAACCAGCAGTTCCCGACGAGTCATGTCTGGTGTACTCGTAACCTAATGAGCACCTGCATACTATCTCCAGTACGACGTACTAATGGCTGTAGGACAGACCATCTCCCTGCTGGGATGAGAAGCGTATACACTAGTCTACTCCGGAGTATCGATGCCCCGTCTCGATAATACTACGACTAGGGGCCTGTATAAGGATGTACTTGTAGATTACCCAGCCCCCACTAGTGTGAGTGCCATCAAAACACCGGTAATCAAGCAAAGATCCTAAGGTCTCTACTAATATGTATAAGCGATATGTTAAAAGAAACATATGCACATATTGAAGTAGAAACAAACCAAGTAGCATACTACCATTTTGAGCAAGACTGTCAATACTACTGTGAATATCCCAAGCTTCCATTAAGTAAAATACAATCCAGTATGATACAATAATGGCCTCTAGGCCATATACACTAACAAAACACCAATGGATATGGGATCATTCATCGTCCATCATATGGGTCAAGAAGCGTATACGCTAGTCTACTCTGGACTATCAATGCCCTGTCTCGATACACCCTCGACTAGAAACAATTATAGGATGTACTTGTGGACTACCCTTGGCCCCACTAGTATGATCTCCATCATAGTCCTGTTAGTCAAGTATACATCCTAAGGGCTTTATCAACATGTGAGAGCAAGACAGCATCACTATATAAGTCTACATGTTAAGACAAAGAGCAACCAGATAGCATACTATCATGTCGAGCAAGAAAGTCCTCTCTATATATATCCAAGCATCCACTATAATATACATCATATGTATAATAATGGCCTCTAGGGCATACATATAACTAACAGCCCGAACTCATAGTTTCGAGCCTTTGCGTAAGATTTCAAGGATGACAGTGTCCGAGTACGACATTCAGTTTACTTATTGGTCCGATATGCTCCTTACCTGGTGGACGCTGAAGAGAAACGGATAGAGAGGTTCATGTGGAGATTGGACATGCAGTTATTTCTGGCCATCGGCACCCAGCATTTTGACACTTATACGACCGCGATGGATGCAGCCTTACTGCTAGAGGAGCGCAATTCTGAGACTTCGGTCGTTTCTGGAACGAAGTGGATTCGTACTGGTATGCCAGCTCAGAGGCGGTTAGGTAGACGTCGTGACAGGTGTTATTCCAGTATTTTCTTTCGATGCGCGTATTTCTTTTATTGTTTGAACTTGTATCTACGCACTTTGTACCAAGATTGGACCAAGAGTCATCCTTGCTTGATCTGCCGCTGATTGTTATTATTCCAGTAGGGCGAGACTTTTTTCGCTCGAAATGTTTTTTGTTCGTGTTTGTTTCATTCGTATCGGAGATAAGGATACTTCTGTCAATTTGATTTTCTCGATATGTTTGTGTCACGACCCGAAGGTACGGAACATGACTGGCACTTAAACTACGAAATGTCTCAAGGCGCAACGTAATCTAAGTAAGCCAAAGCCCAGAAAACTAAACCGTTTAACAATTACAGTGAAGGAAAACTTGTTTTAAAGCAAGTGGTTTTAACAAAATAAGTGGCATCAAACATTCAAAAGTAATATCATAATTTCCCAAAAATTTCGGCAGAGTCTCCTTTGTAAAAACTAGCCCCCAAACGGGTACAACACATGAAAATACATATAAACGATGAATAAAGGCATTCCCAAATAGGAGCTAGCTCTTCGCTAAAGGCGGAATCACAACCACATGCAATATGTATAACAAAAGTGCGAAATAAGCATCTGAAAACAAGAAATGAGAAACACCATGTCGGCTCAAGTGAGCATCGACACCAACATCACAAATACAAATCCCACGAGTCTCACCATCTAGTCAAATATACAAGGGTAGATGGAGTATACTAGATACAAAAATAATATACATGATGGAATAACATATCCTCGCAACCCACCTACGAGCAATGCCGCAAGTCCAGGCAAAAGGAACAAAATGAGGAAGTGCGCCCGCCGCTACGATGCTGACGGGTCGGACCTGCAAGATACTGTGGCACAACGGGGGTGAGTTGCCAACTCATGAGTAGTAAGTAACATCTCATAAGGCTATCGTAAGCATGCATACAAATGCGTCTCAATCTACGCATATTAATATGATACGATATACTAACATGCATGCAACATGAATGCATAATCAAACCCGAAACCTGAACAAGTCTGGTATAAGAAAATCTTTATTCTTATCTTAGAAAATCCTCTGTGCAATAAACTGAAATATCATCAATGAAATCAACAGAAAATCCGTGTCAAGCATCGACACAATATATATACATATCCCAATATCTCGATGTCTCAACATCTCAATGTCTCAATATCTCAATATCTTGGGCTCCGTCGGTCTGGATCGGCCCATATCATTAAATCTCACGACCATGTCGGTATCCTCCAGATATCCACCACGTCAAACATCATCGATAGGCTGTCCGCCCCTGCCGGGCTTATCGTCATCCCCATAAAAACACTCTCGCACCGAGGTACTATACCGGGTCCACCATGTAACCAAGACGGTTCATCCTCCTCCTCAAATCGGGTCTTGACTACCAACAGAAATCAGGAAAACTCATGGTGGACGACATATACATATCGCGAGGAAACTGCAACTTGCATTTTTAAAGCGATAACAGGTTTATAAAATTCATGCGGTTCTCCCCAAAATCCATAAATCTCATAAACACGGAAATCTCTAAGAAAAATCACAATATGTAAACATGTCGGCGATGATGAATGCCTATGGTATCAATAATATGAAGTACGATGTCTGACTAGAAAACTATGCATGAACGATGATTTAATGAGATATATGCATATGACTAGCAATCCTACATATTCATCCTGATGAATTGAATATACAGGTACAGGTTTATAGATCATATATGGTGCAATTATTTTAGATTCTGATTTAAGCAAGTTCTATAGTGTTCGTGGCATAGCAATTACCAAGGCGTGTGTGTTCACATGAATAGTGCCCGTGCAGCATAAACCAATGGTAATGGTGCAAGTGTCCTATGAGATAATATCATATATATTTATGATGATGCAATACAATGAGGTGAATAACTAGGAGACTACGCATATAAATACAAGCACTGCTAAAAATCCTGACTATCGGGCGCCTCGCGCCATCCAGTCGATTCCCCTGTAGATGTGTACATCTCCTCACCGGGACGCCTCAGCTAATCTGATCCGATTTCAGCTCTGTCATTTCCGCACCACATCATATTGTTAGTGTATATGCCCTAGAGGCCATTACTGTACCATACTAGTTTGTATATTACTTAATGGAAGCTTGGGATATTCACCTTGTATAAACAATCTTGCTCAATATAGTAGTATGCTACTTGGTTTGTTTCTACTTCAATGTGTACATGTGTTTATTTTGCGATATCACCTATACACATTAGTGGAGCCTTTAGGATCTTTGCTTGATTACCAGCGTTGTGATGGCAGTCACACTAGTGGGGGCTGGGTAATCTATAAGCACATCCTTATACAGGTCCCTAGTCGCAGGACTATCGAGACAGGGCATCGATACTCCGGAGTAGACTAGCGTATGCGCTTCTCATCCCAGTGTGGGAGATGGTCTGTCCCACAGCCATCAGTACGTCGTACTGGAGATAGTATATGGGTGCTCGTTGGGTTACGAGTACACTGGACAGGACTCGTCGGGAACTGAAAGGTTGGTATTATACCTATCGTCAGTTATCAGTTCCCAGGTGACATGAGTATAGCTTAGTCCGCTGACTTGACACTGGCACTTCGCCTCGAGTGTGTTCCCACTGTACTTTGACTACTACCCTACCACGGCTCAAAGGAGTCGTGCAAACAGGTAGTGGTTGGGTGCAGTCCCGAAGCACTTGGAGGCAGTGCCGGTTAGACAGGATTCGTCTCTCCCGGTATTGGGGGTTGACATCGCGCTGTGTCTAGGAGAGCCATTACACGAGTAGTCCCTGGCCAGGGCAAGCGAGATATACTGATAGGCTTCCAGTGTTATCTCAGGGTGTTTTGGGCTTCACTCCGACACGACTTGTACCGCTATTGGGGGACTGACATTTTACCGCCCCCTAGGCCCGACATGCAATGTATCAGACGAACAGACCGGACTGTACGGAGACTGTCACATTCAGACTCAGTAGGAGTTCAGATGGGGTTCACCTCGTCAGCCTTCTTGTCGGCATCTACCTGGGGACCGTTACGCACAGCTAGTGCCGCTTGCGGTCTGTGGTTAAACCCACTGCCAGCGTAGTGTCGAGTCTTTAGAGTCCCACACAGAGGGTATTCGCCTCTGGGCAAAACAGAGTAGAGGTCGCATGGTTTTGCGGCAGGTTTCGTTCTCATCCGCGCACTTGTGCACGTTTGGAGTCCGGACGGATTATACTAGCAGGCTCTGGTTTGAGCCAGATACTGGTATATGTTTTAGGGTTGCTTTTATCTCTCAGTATTCTTGTTCCTCGGAACGAGAATGCAGGTGTGTATGCACAGTTGTTTGAGGCGGAAGAAGAGGTTTTTCATTAGGGTTTCGGAACGGGTGCGCATGCACAGTTGACAGTCGTCTTTTTTCCAAACCCTAATGAATTAGTGAGATATCAATTAATAATAGTAATTAAATGAAATTATGTTATGGTTGGTTTTGTTGACTTGTTGACCATGGTTGACTTGTTGACCATGGTTGAATGTTTGACCATCATCATTAGTTTGCAAGGATGCTCCTTGATTCTAGCTTACATTTCATTAAATGAAGTATGATAGTGGTCATTCCAAAACAACCATCAACTATTCTCATTTCAATTATTATTATTAATTAGATAATTCCTTTTCTTTTAGTTATGGTTGCAAAAGAAAAGAGCTCATTCTATCATTTAGCTTCTCTCTCCTCACTTCATCTTCTTCTTCCTCTAGCCAAAGGAGAATCCTTCTCATGTGTTGAGAATCCCTCTCCTTAAAAGAAAAGCACCCCTTAGACACTCTCTACTCACTCTAGGATCAAGGGTTTAGCAAGCCGGAGATTCTAGTTCACTCAAAGTTCGAGAAAGAGCCCGAAGGTTGAACCCTCAGGTGGATCCATCTTCGACGGAAGAAGGCGACGAGAAGAGAACCATCAACCTCTACAAGGTTTCAAGAAGAAGGAGTTCAAGTTTAGGTATAACCATCTTTCCGAGTAGCTAACTCTCTTTAGCTTGTTTGCTAGCTTTAGTTTAGGAAAAGATCCCGACTTTGTTAGTCCATGTTGCCCCATGCGCTAAAAATTTGACTTTTATACCGTTTCCGCCTCCCCGTAAGAACCGGGGGTCGCAACATGGACTTACAGTGGTATCAGAGCCTAACTAAACTTAAACTAGCTTGGTAGTGAAGTGTAACGAAGTTCGGAACCGAAAAAATCCAAAATCCAAACTTTTACAAAACCCTAGTTTCTGTTAAAAAAATTTCTGGTCAAAACAAGATTTGTTATACACCTAAAATCGGCTCAGGGTTTTGTGTGAACACCCAAGAAAAACGATCCCCTGATTCCTTCAAACAGCCGCGTTTCCGCGGCATGAGGTAGGCATTTGCCGCGGAACCGCCGCCGTGTGGGGTCTTCTCGTGATCGGGTTTCGTGCAGTGTTCTTCTGGTAGGGTTTTGGGATTTTTAAAATATGTTATATGTTCCCAGATTTTCCAGAACAGAAATTTACTTTTGGGGTCCTATAATTCCGTATTTTTTTCCGAACTTCACTGCACTTTGACTATGATGGTTATATCTGTGATGTTTGCATGTATTGAACGTCGGCTAATCGCTATAAGTCGATTAGTCGGGGTTATACATCTCTGTGATCTGTGTTTGATATTGGAATGTGTATATGAATGTGTTGGACTGTCGCGGGTGAATAGCCGGGGTGGATGTGAGATGAGCTTTTGTTTTTCTTTCATTCATTTGTAAATGTAAATTGATGTAATAATATTATTTGTATGGCCGCACAACCGGGTCGGGGTTGTAGCCGTCATTGTATAATTCTTTTTACTATTTTTTCTCCTAGGATAGACCCATGGAGGGGTACACAAACTACCGGGTACTTGGCAGGTAGTTTGCCGCACCCGTAGGGGTCTTGGGTGGGGTATTTGCTATTCACCGCGACCGTGTAATCCGCTTTTCATTGCAGGCTCGAACGGATTGCGGATTGCTAGTATATCCAATGTATTCATCTGTGATCTGTAATGTCTATCATTGCTTTATATTTAGGCGTTGCTTATGTTTTACAGCCGCGCTAGCCCAGCCCCCGCTCTGTCGTTAGTTAAGTAACCTAACGAGTGATGACGGGACCCCGTGGCGAATGCGAATGGCATAAGCGTACGTCATATTTTGGTTGTTTTCTGCAATGGTAGGATTAAATGATGGGACGCATTAAAAGAACTAATGCAAGAATATCACGCATTAAAAGAACTAATGCAAGATAATAAACCAAGCTAAAGTCGTTGGAACACTTTCGAAAAACCACTCGGTTCTTTTCAAAACTAACTTTTAAATGCGGAGCTTGAGCCACTCCTTCCAAAAGCTATCTCGTTCCATCGATTATATCAAGTTCACTACGTTCACGGTTTCGCCAAAACCATTCGTAGCCCTCCATCATTTCAGTTAAATATACGGTAGTATTCAAGCTATGTATTTTGACCTCACGCCAAGGCATAGTGATTGGTAGCTGCCGGATATTTATCTGTTGCATAGATAGAATGCGTTGGTTTGAGACAGTCGTACTGCCATTTTGGCCTACGTCAAGGGTAGGTACGGGTGGGTTCAAATTAACCAGGATAATGATGGGAAGAACTTGACATGTGACTTATGACATTTTGACCTCACGCCAAGGTCATAAGAGCATAGGGCAAAAATCCACATCGGGAGTTTCACAAGTACTGAAACTTGCTAGATTTGCATACCATTTGGAGTGTGATGATTCTGGTAGGATTCCTTCAGTTTCGTCACGCGATGATATTTGGATCCCGATCCTACTGTGAGTATATGCTACTCCTCGGGAAATTTCTCACTAAACGATCAATGCTATAAACCTAGTAGGTGCCTAGAAAGGTGTTAGCGGGGCTACGCCCCCAGGGAAAAGAGCTTCTTAAATTAAGGAACTTCGCGAAAGCGTTGGAAAACTTCCCTCGAAGTACCGACACTGGCCTGGCTGAACGGTTAAGCAAGTATTGTGCGGTGGGATTGATCCCGGCTAATTCTTCCTTTTTGGTTTGAGGAGGGATTCGAGAGACAGTGGGAGCCATCCTGTTTAGATAAATAAAAAACCATTCTAAACTTGCAAGAGCATCATGCTAAAGTGTTTCTTCTCTCCCCCGTGCAGCGACCAAATCGAAATGACTGGACTTAAGTTACTTCTAGATAAAAACATACTGACAGGGCCAAACTAAAAAGATTGGCTCAGGAATGTAAAATTGGCAATCACTTACGACAAGCTGGGGTATCTTCTTACCACCAAAGCTCCCCCCGTCCCAGTTCCCACCTCCAGCGTCGCGGATAAGGAAATCCGTAAGACTTGGGAGATTGATTGCGCGAAGGCCAGGTGCCTCGTGCTTGCCTCTATGGACAACGAACATCAGAGGAGGCATGAGAATATGGACCTCGGGTCCATATTTCTCCATACAAAAGAACTGTATGGAGAGCAGTCTCGTATCGCAAGATACGAAGTGTCGAAGAAGTTATTTTCGACAAAGTTGGCCGTCGGATCATCGGTAGCGGACCACGTGCTTAAGATGATTGGCTACACTGAGGAGCTCGCAGAACTTGGGACCACGTTGGATAGTGAACTTTATACGGATTTAATTCTCCAGTCCCTTCCATCCACTTACGCCCAGTTCATACTGAATTTCAACTTGCAAGAAAAGGAAGTTGAACTTTCAGAACTCCTCAACATGCTGAGGAGCGCAGAGGGCACCCTACAGAAGGGTAGGGAAACACCCGCTTTGTTTGTAGGAGGATCTTCTTCCTCTAGGTCCAAGGCGAAAGCCAAGGGAAAGAGGAAGAAAGCCCCCGCCAAACCAAGAGGCGGTGTTAGTAAAGTGGGTACGAAGGGAAAGGAAAAGGCAACAAAGATTGCGGGGAAGCTTGTTGGTAAAGAGGAATGCTTCTATTGTCACAAGAGTGGACACTGAAAGAAAGATTGCAGGGCTTGGAAAGCCAGGACACAGGAACTGAAGCAGGTTGCGGCTTCAGCTTCAGGTGTGTATGTTATTGAAAACTGTCTTTCTATAAACTCTACTTCCTGGGTATTGGATACCGGATCAGGATCTCATATCTGTAATTCTTTGCAGGCGTTGAGAAACCGTAGGGTTTTGAAGGCAGGTGACATGACCCTCAGAGTTGCGAACGGAGCTAGCATGGATGCTAAAGCCGTGGGGGACTATCACCTGGGAATGTCAGATGGGCATGTTTTGGTTTTGCGTAATTGCTTTTTTGTACCCAACGCAACTTGTAATATCATTTCTGTATCTTTGGTTTCTAAAGAAGGTTATGAATTTGCGTTTGTAAGTAATGTTGTAAACATTCACCTTAATCAAGTTCTGATTGGGTCAGGTACATTGAGCAATGGTATATACGTATTGAACCAACCACAGATTTTTAATGTCCAGAATACACACAAAAGAAAGTCTCCGGAAATCAATCAGACTTTCTTATGGCATTGTAGACTGGGTCACATCAATGAGAGAAGGTTGACTAAGTTATATACAGAAGGGTATTTGGATCCGTTCGAATATCAATCGTATGCCACTTGTCAATCCTGTCTCAAAGGAAAGATGACAAAGACTCCGTTCACTGGACACGGAGTAAGAGCAATCGAGCTCTTGGGACTCGTACACAGCGACGTGTGCGGTCCAATGTTACACATGCGCGAAGCGGTTATTCTTACTTCATTGCTTTTACGGATGACTTTTCAAGGTACGGTTATATCTTCTTAATGAAACATAAGTCCGAAGCCTTTGAAAAGTTCCAGGAATATAAGAATGAAGTTGAAAAACAAACCGGCAAAAGTATCAAGATTCTAAGATCGGATCGAGGTGGAGAATACTTAAGTGCCGAGTTCCTGAATTACTTAAAAGAGAATGGGATTCTCTCTCAGCTTACTCCTCCATACACTCCGCAACATAACGGTGTATCGGAGAGACGGAACCGCACCCTATTGGATATGGTACGGTCCATGATGAGTAACGCTGAGTTACCGCGATCATTCTGGGGGTATGCGCTAGAAACAGCTGCATACCTTTTGAACCGAGTTCCTACTAAGACTGTGCCTACCACACCATATGAGTTATGGAGTGGGAAGAAACCCTATCTTCAGTACCTGAAGATTTGGGGATGTCCAGCTTATGTCAAAAAGCAGCATACGGACAAGCTCGAGGCACGCTCAGTACTGTGCAAGTTTGTGGGATACCCAAAGAACTCCAGGGGGTATCTTTACTATTACGCAGAGGAACAAAAAGTCCTTGTTTCTCGTAATGCCCATTTTCTGGAACATCAGTTCTTGGAAAAAGAAGTAAGTGGGAGCGCAATAGAACTGGAAGAAATTCCAGAACCTCAGACTATTACTGAAAGCTTAGTGGAACCAGAGGGTTCGAAAGAACAGGACATTCCTATGCCGCTCCGCAGGAGTAGTAGACAGTCTCATCCGTCCGAGAGATACTACGGTTTTCTCATAGACGGGGATAGAGAGGATTGCATCATAGACTATGATGAGCCTACTAGCTTCCAGCAGGCCGTTCAGAGCATTGACTCGGTAAAATGGCTGGATGCAATGCGGACCGAAATGGAGTCCATGTACACCAACAAAGTATGGACGTTGGACATTGCTCCAGACGGGGTAAAACCCGTAGGATGCAAGTGGATCTTCAAAAGGAAGATTGGTGTAGATGGACAGGTTGAGACCTATAAAGCTAGACTTGTAGCAAAGGGTTTCCGTCAAAGACCTGGCTTGGACTATGACGAAACCTTTTCTCCAGTGGTTATGCTGAAATCCATTCGGATCCTTCTTGCCATTGCTGCCTTCCACGATTATGAGATTTGGCAGATGGACGTAAAAACCGCTTTTCTAAATGGAAATTTAGAGGAGTGTGTCTATATGGATCAGCCAGAGGGTTTCATTCAGAGTGGGAGCAGCGGAAAGGTGTGCAAGTTGCTTAAGTCCATCTATGGACTAAAGCAGGCATCGCGGAGTTGGAACATCTGTTTTGATGAGACGGTCAAGGAATTTTGCTTTATCAAAAATCCAGATGAACCATGCATCTATAGTATATTTGTAGCGAGAACTGTAGTATTCCTCGTTTTATACGTGGATGACATTCTCTTAATAGGAAATGACATTCCTATGCTACAATCTGTCAAGGGGTTCTTGTCACAAAGGTTCTCCATGAAAGACCTGGGTGATGCTTCGTACATCCTGGGGATCCGGATCCATCGTGATAGATCCAAGAGGATATTAAGACTTTCACAGTCCAAGTACATCGACACTATACTGAAGAGATTCAGTATGGAGGATTCCAAGCGCGGTAACCTACCGGCTTGTCACGGGATCACCCTCTCTAAAGAGATGTCTCCCAAGACTGATTTGGAGAGGGATCGCATGTCTATTATACCCTACGCTTCTGCGGTAGGCTCTATAATGTATGCGATGTTGTGTACCAGACCGGATGTAGCTTATGCACTGAGTGTAGTAAGCCGGTATCAGTCAAACCCTGGGGAGAAACAATGGATAGCAGTAAAGAACATTCTCAAGTACCTAAGAAGGACTAAGGAGATGTTCTTGGTGTATGGCGGAAAAGACCTCCAGATCGAGGCCTTTGCTGACTCCAGCTTCCAGAGTGACAAGGATGATTCCAAGTCCATGTCGGGTTTTGTCTTTACCCTCAATGGAGGGGCGGTGTGTTGGAAGAGTTCCAAACAGGAAACCGTTGCAGACTCGACGATGGAAGCGGAATACATCGCTGCATCTGATGCCGCAAAAGAAGCTGTCTGGATAAGGAAGTTCTTGAAAGAACTTCAGGTGGTTCCGTCCATTGTTGACCCAATACCTCTGTATTGCGACAACAACGAGGCTATAGCTTTAGCGAAGGAACCCAGGTCCCATCAGAGATCCAGGCACATCTTGAGGCGGTATCACCTGATCAGGGAGATCGTGGATCGCAAGGAGATCGAGGTTCGGAGGGTTGCTTCAGAAGAAAACACTGCAGATCCATTCACCAAGGCCCTACCCCAGACTCAGTTCGAGCGGCTGATCGAGATGATAGGTCTTCGATACGCCAGTACATGGCCTTAGTGCAAGTGGGAGATTGTTAGTGTATATGCCCTAGAGGCCATTACTGTATCATACTAGTTTGTATATTACTTAATGGAAGCTTGGGATATTCACCTTGTATAAACAATCTTGCTCAATATAGTAGTATGCTACTTGGTTTGTTTCTATGTGTTTATTTTGCAATATCACCTATACACATTAGTGGAGCCCTTAGGATCTTTGCTTGATTACCAGCGTTGTGATGGCAGTCACACTAGTGGCGGCTGGGTAATCTATAAGCACATCCTTATACAGGTCCCTAGTCGCAGGACTATCGAGACAGGGCATCGATACTCCGGAGTAGACTAGCGTATGCGCTTCTCATCCCAGTGTGGGAGATGGTCTGTCCCACAGCCATCAATACGTCGTACTGGAGATAGTATACGGGTGCTCGTTGGGTTACGAGTACACTGGACAGGACTCGTCGGGAACTGAAAGGTTGGTATTATACCTATCGTCAGTTATCAGTTCCCAGGTGACATGAGTACAGCTTAGTCCGCTGACTTGACACTGGCACTTTGCCTCGAGTGTGTTCCCACTGTACTTTGACTACTACCCTACCACGGCTCAAAGGAGTCGTGCAAACAGGTAGTGGTTGGGTGCAGTCCCGAAGCACTTGGAGGCAGTGCCGGTTAGACAGGATTCGTCTCTCCCGGTATTGGGGGTTGACATCGCGCTGTGTCTAGGAGAGCCATTACACGAGTAGTCCCTGGCCAGGGCAAGCGAGATATACTGGTAGGCTTCCAGTGTTATCTCAGGGTGTTTTGGGCTTCACTCCGACACGACTTGTACCGCTATTGGGGGACTGACGTTTTACCGCCCACTAGGCCCGACATGCGATGTATCAGACGAACAGACCGGACTGTACGGAGACTGTCATATTCAGACTCAGTAGGAGTTCAGATGGGGTTCACCTCGTCAGCCTTCTTGTCGGCATCTACCTGGGGACCGTTACGCACAGCTAGTGCCGCTTGCGGTCTGTGCTTAAACCCACTGCCAGCGTAGTGTCGAGTCTTTAGAGTCCCACACAGAGGGTATTCGCCTCTGGGCAAAACAGAGTAGAGGTCGCATGGTTTTGCGGCAGGTTTCGTTCTCATCCGCGCACTTGTGCACGTTTGGAGTCCGGACGGATTATACTAGCAGGCTCTGGTTTGAGCCAGATACTGGTATATGTTTTAGGGTTGCTTTTATCTCTCAGTATTCTTGTTCCTCGGAACGAGAATGCAGGTGTGTATGCACAGTTGTTTGAGGCGGAAGAAGAGGTTTTTCATTAGGGTTTCGGAACGGGTGCGCATGCACAGTTGACAGTCGTCTTTTTTCCAAACCCTAATGAAGTAGTGAGATATCAATTAATAATAGTAATTAAATGAAATTATGTTATGGTTGGTTTTGTTGACTTGTTGACCATGGTTGACTTGTTGACCATGGTTGAATGTTTGACCATCATCATTACTTTGCAAGGATGCTCCTTGATTCTAGCTTACATTTCATTAAATGAAGTATGATAGTGGTCATTCCAAAACAACCATCAACTATTCTCATTTCAATTATTATTATTAATTAGATAATTCCTTTTCTTTTAGTTATGGTTGCAAAAGAAAAGAGCTCATTCTATCATTTAGCTTCTCTCTCCTCACTTCATCTTCTTCTTCCTCTAGCCAAAGGAGAATCCTTCTCATGTGTTGAGAATCCCTCTCCTTAAAAGAAAAGCACCCCTTAGACACTCTCTACTCACTCTAGGCTCAAGGGTTTAGCAACCCGGAGATTCTAGTTCACTCAAAGTTCGAGAAAGAGCCCGAAGGTTGAACCCTCAGGTGGATCCATCTTCGACGGAAGAAGGCAACGAGAAGAGAACCATCAACCTCTACAAGGTTTCAAGAAGAAGGAGTTCAAGTTTAGGTATAACCATCTTTCCGAGTAGCTAACTCTCTTTAGCTTGTTTGCTAGCTTTAGTTTAGGAAAAGATCCCGACTTTGTTAGTCCATGTTGCCCCATGCGCTAAAAATTTGACTTTTATACCGTTTCCGCCTCCCCGTAAGAACCGGGGGTCGCAACGTGGACTTACATATATGCCTCTGCACCCGGTCCTAGAAACGTACATAAGGAAATAAGAGAATAAATATATAAATTGTCGCGGACACAAACAATACAAATCAACCACGCGCACTAACTAAACGCGCACGCACTTGGTGCACAAAACGCGCTCGCGACAACGCTACAAACCACAACTAGGGCGCTATACGTGGCAACTACCAAACCAAAAACCCAATCACACCAATCGCGCATTCACAACGCACTAATTATTATATGAAATAGGTGGTAAACCATCAAAACCCCAAACTTGATTCAAATAGATTTATTCCAAAAAACCAAGTAAGCAACCATTAACCGTTTTAGTACAAATCTAGTTGTTTTAGCAATTCTAGTGGCCACAATGATCACATAATAGCTTAATTAAGCCGCACAAACCTTTACTAGAATTTTATCTCACCTATTTACATTAATCCTAAAAATCTAGTTTGCAAGATAGCTTAATTAGGACAATTTAAAAGTAACAATTAGTAATCTAACAACTAGATTAAATTTTGTATGGCTTAAGATGTTAAACTACACTTTCTAACTATAATCAAGTGATAATACCCTAACTCTAATTCAAAACCCTCTCTTGAGATTTCAAACTTGAATTTAAAACCATATTTAAACATCAAAATAATTTAAATTGGAGTAATTAATCAACACTTGACCATAGGGTTAAGATTATACCTCAACAAACAAGAGATCAACCTAGCAAACTTGCCTCCAAATATACTTCCTTGCTCCTAAATCCAAACTAGATTGAACAAAGAATAATGCGTAAAGATTAAATAAAGAATTCGTGAGGTTTTGTGTTGATTTTTTATGGATTTTATGAGATTTTTGATGAGAAAAGGTGGTGGGGAAATGAGGGGGGCTGCTGCCATGGGGGCTCGGCCAAGGGGTGAGGATGAGTGTGGGTGTATGTGTGTGAGAAGTCCAAGTCAAGAAAATACCCCATACTTCATTTATTTAAACACCATACCTCTTTGTTTATTGTTTTCTTTTTAACTTCTTTTCTATTTAAACTTTGAACTGGAAAAAGAAGTGGGGAATTGGGGAATGGGGGCAGCACAAGGCTTGGCCAAGAGAGGGAGAGAGAAGTGAGGGAGTGTGCGTGTCTTTGGTCAAGTCAAGAAAAGCCCCATTTTCACTTCTATTAATTATTATCTTAATTAAATTATTCTCTACTTAACCCTAGAATAGTCTAGAACCATGGAGACAACTAGAGAAGAAAGGCGAATGTTACAAACTTAATTTTGTGTTGTCATGGTGCACTAATATGTGTTTAACCCATTCCAATTTGTAATTATCACTAATTAAAAGTATAAGTGAAAGCTTAAAATAATACTAAAAATAATTAATTAAGGAAAAATATTTAAGTAAACTAACAATTTATAAGTGACCAAATAAATATCAATACTAGCCATTACATAGCTAGAATAGGTATATTTAAGTCTATGTTGAAAAATAATTATATCTTGGTTTTTACGGAAAACGCCAGTTATTTTACTGATTATCGGAAATTTCACCTAAACGATTTTTATCAGAACTTTACAGTTTGACTTCGAAGTTTTTCTGGGCATGGATCGGTTAGCCATGTATTATGCGTCAGTGGACTGCCGTGAAGAGGCAGTCAGATTTAGTTTTCCGGGTGAGCTAGTTTTTGTTTTTCGGGGAGACCATAGCGTCGCCTTTCCCGGTTTGATTTCTTCTCTTCGCGCTAGTCAGCTTTTGAGAAAAGGATGTCAAGAATTCTTGGCATATGATTATGATATTAGAGCCGCAGAGGTCCCGTTGGACCAGGTTCCGATTGGGAGAGAGTTTCAACATGTTTTCCTGGCGAGTTGCTTGGTTTGTCGCCAGAGCGCAATATTGAGTTCTGCTTTGACATGATTTCCGGCACGGAGCCTTTTTCTATACCGCCATATCGGATAGACCCAGCGCAGCGTAAAGAACTGAAGGATCAGTTGGAAGATTTGTTGGATAAAGGGCTTGTTCGTCCGAGTGCGTCACTTTGGGGAGCTCCTGTTCTGTTCGTCAAGAAGAAAGACGGCAGTTGTGTTTGTGCTTTGATTTTTGTCAGCTGAATTGGGTTACTGTGCGGAATAGATATCCCCTACCTCGCATCGATGATTTATTTGATTAGCTCCAGGGTGCGGGACATTTCTCGGAGATTGACTTACGATCAGGCTACCATTAGTTGCGGTTTCGAGAGGATGATATTCCGAAGACTACTTTTCGCACACGTTACGAGCGTTATGAGTTCTTGGTAATACTGTTCGAGCTCACCAAATCTGTTAGTTATATGTATGCCTTAGAGACCATTACTGTACATACGATGTATATTGTAGTGGATGCTTGGACATATATAGGGAGGACTTTCTTGCTCGATATGATAGTATGCTATCGGGTTACACTTTATCTTAACATGTACTTTGATTGTCTCTATGTTACATGTTGATAAAGCCCTTAGGATGAGTACTTGACTACCAGGACTATGATGCGGATCATACTAGTGGGGACAGTGTAGTCGCCAAGTACATCCTTCAAATGATCCTAGTCGTGGGAGTACCGAGACAGGGCATCGATACTCCAAAGTAGACTAGCGTATGCGCTTCTTGACCCATATGATGGGCAATGGATGATCCCATATCCATTGGTGTTTGATATCAGAGAAGGTATACGGGTGCTCAGTGGAGACTGGGTACACTGGACCTTTTTCTCACTCGGGTAATACATTGATATATATGTGATATATGTTAATTGTATTATTTTATTTTGTTACAATAAATATTGTATATGTGATATATAATATTGTAACATGTTGTGCTTATAAATGCAACATGTTTTGTGGAGTTTAAATATGGTTAGGGTTTGGATTAGGGTTAAGCTTTCATGAAGCTTCTTGAAGCTTTGACTTTGACCTTGATATTTTGTGATATTTCTTTAACTCAACCCAACCCTTTAACCATAGTTAAATCTCTACATGGGTTAAGTCTTCATACTTAACCCATGGTTGCATTTCTAACCTCACTTGAGTTTTCATTATTCATCAAAAAAGGATTTGATAATATTCTTCTTCTTCTTCCTTGGTGAAAAGCTTTCTAGCTTTTTCATTAGTGATGAAAATGAGTGAGAAATTGAAAAAAAAATGAGAGCTAAATTCCTACTTTATCATCCTCATCTATTCTTGCAACTTAGATTAGGGTGTTTGCTTTGATAATACTTGATTAGCAAAGCAAGAGCTTGGGTTTGAGTTTCTTCAAGGTAGATCATCTTAGTTATCGATGATCGGAAGCAAGCTTGCATCTTTCTTTTGTGGAGCCTCTCTAGAGTCTGGATACTCAATGATCGCAGCGAAGGGACCTCAACACGGGGCTTTATAAGTGAAGGAACGGACTATAAAGGTTGTAATCCCTAACTCTTATAAGTAAAGTTGTTTACTTACTCATTGTTTCACCTAATCTATAGTCTAAGATCTTGGTTAGGGTTGTTCGGCACGTCTAAAATTTAAATCGGGCATGGTTGTTGCCTTATAGACCCTTGTGACAGTGCCTAGTAACCCTACAGTGGTATCAGAGCCAAGCTAGAGCTTTAGGCGTTGTCTAGACGAAGTTTAAAGTCCGATCGAACCCTGAAACCCCGACACGAACCCCTTCTCTGGAAATTTTTTAAAATGTTGATTTTTTCGTATTAAAAATACTCAGAAAAATAAGCAGGGAATTCTAAGAATTACTGTGAAGTACGGAGCAATGATCCCTTCAAGAGACCGCGGAACCGGGCCAAACCATGCGTTTGGCGGCGGTTCTGCGGCCGACTTAGGTTTCCAGGTGCTAATTCTTCTGGGGTTTATTCTTGGTTAATTTTGCATGCTTCTAGGAATTTTTAATTCTACTCAAGTATTGAGTTTCCTGGAGATCTTTTGTATTCGTTGATTCGATCGGAAAGTTTAACTTCGTTTAAGTTTTTTCCGGGTAATTTTAGAACGTGTTAAAAAGTTCGAACGGATATCAATAACTCACTTTTTCCCCTGACGGAAAATTTTTCAAGTGTTGGATTTTTTCACGAGTTTGAAACTTTCGGAAAATCATGCAAGTGTATCTGTGGACCCTCTAGAAGAATGTAACCTTAACTCGATTACGTGACCGTCAAAATTGCCACTTGAACCCTGGGGTTTGTGGTACTTTAGCGTTGCCACATGTGAGGCGTTGGTTTGACCCTTCTACGGCTGGTTCATTAGGGCTGTGACATGTTCTGGGATTTTTGAACTTCGCTCAAGTGTTGAGCTATTTGGGAAATCTTCGATGTTTGTTTATTCGATCGAAAAGTTTAACATTGTCTATTTATCTGGAATGTGATACAATATTTGGAATCCACAAGTAGTTATGAGATAACTAATTTGAATGTTATAAATCTAGCTGTTCAGTCTCAGATGATCGGTTGCCACGGGATTTTGATGCGATCAAAAGTCTGTCGCAATCACGTAGCGTACGCGGATACTCGGCGGGTAAACTTAACAGACAGCCACGCCCTATAGCCCCGACTAAGTGACTGTAGGAGAACCTCGTCGCCAAAAGCATCCGTTCGGGTGCTCGCGGCAGCGGTGTTCGGCCTTAGTACACTTCGTCGACGGCATCGAGGGTGCGGCCGTCTACTAAAGTTTCCGACGAGCATTCGATCAGGATATCGGGAATCTTGTTGAATTGCCCGACTAGATATTGAAAAGTTTTTTCGATATTGAGACTAAAATGCGGGGTTTATAATTGTTAGGCATGCGATGTCTAAGGAATTCATTTGGTGAGGCATGCGATGTCTAAGGAGGTTGTGGATTCCAACCGTTGTAGTTTTACACTTTCTTTTCTGCGACCGTAAGTGTAATATGTGGTGTATCGCCGGTTTCATTGCTATACATCAACGATAATTTGGGTACGCATATTTACTTACGTTGATGATATGAGATATTATGTGTTGCTGTGATATGTTATATTGGATCGTCATGTTTTGAATAGCCGAGGGTTTTATGTGAGATGAGAGTTTTTCTTTTTCATTCATGTAAAATTCATTGTATGTAATATTCTTTTTTTAGGGAACTTCCGGGCTGAGGATGATGTCACCATTGTATATTATTTACTTTTCCGCATTAGGATAGACCTAAGGCGAGGAGCACAAGTTACCGGGTTCTAGGGTACAGTGGGAGACCATCTCGAGGAGTTGAGACCGGGTCTCCTAACTCTAGAACTGGCAGGGTCACTTGCCGCTCTCGTAGGGGTCTAGGGATGTGAGTTTGGTTATTCATCGCGACCGTAGAATCCGTGTTTTATACAAGCTCATATTAAAACACGGACATCCTAGAATATCCAATATTTCATATATGTTCTTCTGCTGCAATGTTCTATGATGAGATCATATTACTGCCTGAGACGAATGTTTATATTATATATATGAGATATATATTATATATTGTTGATTTCGCTTCATATCTGATGCTTGTGAAGCATAATAAAATGGGAATTCATTAATGAGATTAATGAAATAAAAGAAACCTAAAGATATTGTAGAAACTTGTTTAAAAACTGGTAGCTCTAGTTCTTGCTTTGCATAGCGGTATTCCTTGTAGAATATCCAGCACCTTATTCGATAAGGAAAGAGCCGAGATCCCTTCACCGGGAGTGACCTCTTTAGTGAAACTAGTAGATGCTGCATACTCAGTTTGTCTTTTGATTGCTTCTATAGTTTTTGCTTTGCATAGTGGTATTTGTGAAATATTCTGCACCTTATTCGATGAGAAAAGAGCCGACGATCCCTTCACCGGGAGTGACCTCTTTAGGAAAACTAGTAAAAGCCTCAAAAACACTCCATTTAAAATCACTCGATTCTACAACGATATCAAGTTCATTACGCAAAGGGTTTTCTTAAAAACCTGTCGTAGCCCTCCGTCATTTCAGATAAGTACTACTTAGTATTCGTGCTGCGTTTGTTGACCTTAGCCAAGGCGTAGTGTGCGGTAGCTAATTAGTGCTTATCGGTATAAGCATATGATGCGATTGAGTTAGGGTAATCGTTCGACTTGTTTGACCTTAGCCAAAGGTCGTGTGGATGGATTTAATTCAATCGGGAAATGACGGGTTGAGCTTGCCTAGCACTTATGATTTGTTGACCTTAGCCAAGGTCATAAGTTGCTAGGGGCAAAATATTATCGGGAATTTCAAGTGTTGAAATTTGCAATGAGATTGCATACCTTCTATGAGATAGTTGGATCCCGATACCTGCTGCGAGTAAGAGTTACTCCTGGGAGAGTTTTACACATTACAATTAGCCGATCAAGTAGGTGTCTAGAAAGGTGTTAACGGGGTTACGCCTCTGGGAAAATGAAGTTTATTTTAATTAGGTCCGTGCGAAAGCACGGGGAACCTCCCTCAAAGTACCGACACTGGCCTGGCTGAAAGATTGGCGAACTTGTAGCGTGTAATTAATCCCGACTAGTCTTTCCTTTTAGTGTTTGAAGGAAGATTTGACTAAAACAGAGGGAGACATCCTGATTAGATATATTTATAACCAATCTAATCTTGCAAGAGCATACGCTGATTGTTTTCTTCTCTTTCTCCAGGTAGCGACCATGCCACGCCTTAATCAAGATAATAATACGGATGTATTGACCGAACCCGGTTGTTATACTGAGCTGAGGAACGTTTGTCCTACTCCAACTTATAATTGCTATAAGATAGAGCAGGAAATAGGGGATTACCAGAATTCCCGTGCCGCCAAAACGAAGAAAGTGCATATTGATGCATCTTCTTCGGGTGTGTTTATTACAGAGAACTGTTTCTCAGTATCCTTTATGTCCTGGGTATGAGATACCGGATCAGGATCCCGCATATGTAATCTGTTACATGGGCTACAGATAGGTAGAGAACTGAGAACTGGTGATAAGTTTCAAGAGTTGGAAACGGTGCAATTGTTGCAAGCCAAGTCTGTTGGCAGTTATCACCTTGTATTACCAAATACATTGATTCTAAACGAATGTTATTAGATACCGAACCTGATATACAACATCATATCAGTCTCTTTATTAGTAAAGAAGGATATAATTTTGTATTGTTGGATAATGTTTTGAATATTTCCTATATCAAGAGTTGATCGGTTCAGGCACGTTATCTAAAAGCATTAACGTTCTAAATCAAACTACAGTTCTTAGTATACAGAACACACACAAGAGGAAGAGTTCAGAAATGAACGAATCCTTCTTGAGGCATTGTAGACTAGGTCATATCAATGCGACCCGACTAGCTAAGTTACATTTAGATGCATATTTAAATTAGTTTGAATTTGCATCTTGTGAAACTTGCCGGTCATGTCACAGAGATAAGATGACCACAACTCCGTTTATTGGAAACAGAGAAAGAGTTAGTGAACTCTTGGGATTGATACATGATGATGTATGAAGGTCCCCTTTCTACACATGCCAGGACCAGTTCTTTATACTTCATTACATTCACTGATTATTTCTCAAAGTTCGGACATATGTTCCTGTTGAAACATAAGTCTGAACCTTTTGAGAAATTCAATGAATATGAGTTAGAAGTAGAGAACCAAAACGGGTATAAGTATTATGTCCTTTAATGTGATCAAGGAGGAGAATACTTGAGCACGGGATTCCTGGACTATTCTAAAGGAGAATGAGATTCTCTCTCAGCATTACTCCTCCGTATACACCACAGCACGTCGGTGTATCGGGGCGGAGAAATCATACCCTATGTGATATGGTGCGCTCTATGATGAGTACTACTGAGTTTCCTATTTCCTTTTGGGAGTTATGCACTTGAGAAGCTGCATACCTATTGAATAGGGTTCCAATCAAATCAAGTGCCTACCACTTCATATATGATATGGAATGGGAAGAGCTCATATCTTAAGTATGTTAAGATTTGGGGTTGTACGGCCTATGTCTAAAAGCATAATCTGGACAAGCTCGATGCAAAGTCAGTTCTGTAGAAGTTTGTTGGATATCCCAAGCATTCGCAAAGGATTTGTTGGATATCCCAAGCATTCGCAAAGGAATATCTTCTACCAAACCGAGGAACAAAAGATGTTTTGTTTCTCAGCATGCCACCTTTGTGAAAGGGAATTTCTTGTGAAGAAATTAGTGGTCATGAGGTAGAACTGGAAAGAGTTCCAACTATACAAAACTGCAGATAATGATTTGGTAAACCCGAAGGATTCAATAGTATCCAACGAACCTCAGCCTCTCCGTCGATCTAGTAGGGTTCCTTACCCACCTGAGAGATACTTCGGTTACTCTATGACAGTGGGAGCGAGGATTGCATCATGAGATGATGACCCAACTTGTTTCAAGCAGGCCATCAAGAGTGGGGACTCTGTAAGAATGGATGGATGCTTAGCGATCTGAGATGGAATCCTTATACACCAACAAAGTTTGGACTTTGGTTGCTTTATTTGAAGGGTTAAATCCCCATCAGGAGCAAGTATATCTTGAGAAGATTACTTGGTGTACATGGAAAAGTTGAGACTTTCAAAGCTATGCTTAAATCCATCCAGATCCTACTTGCCACTGCTACATACCATAACTACGATATCTGGCGGTTGGGTGTCAAGACTGCTTTTCTAAATAGTGATTTAAAAGAGAGTGTCTATAAGTACACAGCCAGAGGGCTTCGTAGACAGTGGGAGCAGCGGAAATGTGTGCATGTTGTTTTATGCGATAAAACAGGCATCACGGAGTTGGAACGTCTGTTTTGATGTGGTAGTCAAAGAGTTTGACTTCATCAAAATGGTAGATGAACCTTGTATATACAAAAAGGTAGTAGAGAATATGGTGGTGATCCTCATAGAGTACGTGGATGACATACTCCGGATAGGGAAGGAGTTTCCTATGCTACGCTCGGTCAATCTCCGCTTATCACAAGGATTCTCCTCCATATAGGATCAAAACGACACCTCCTGAATCCTGGGTTTTGGATCTATGAGATAGATCTAATTGGATGTTAGGATTCTCACTAGTTGTAGTGAGATGGTATCAATTGATCCTAGGGACAATCACTGGAATGGTTCCAGGGTGGTAAGGTTGACTGAATGTCAGTCACAGGCATTGTCTTTACCCTCAGTGGAGGGACGGTATGTTGGAAGAGTTCTAAGCTAGATACCGTGACATACTAGATGATAAAGGCAGGATAAATCCCTACCATGGATGCTACAAAAGAAATAGTCTTGATGTACACTAGTTCATGAGATGAACTTCGTTCCTACCATTGTGTGAAAATGGAGTTGTGGCTTTTGCCAAGGAACCCCCCGTCCCATCTGAGATCCAGAAATATTCTTAGGCAGTATCGCCTAATCATGGAGATGGTTGATCTCCAGGGAGATCGAGGTTAGGAGAGTAGACACAGAGGACAACAGCGCGGATCCACTCACAAAGGCCTGTTTCCCAGTAGAGACTTTTATGGAATGGTTGAGTATGAGATACTTCAACCACAGCTGATTGTTGGGTATGCGATACCACAACAGATTGGCCCTAGTGCAAGTGGGAGATTGTTAGTTATATGTATGCCCTAGAGACCATTACTGTACATACGATATATATTGTGGTGGATGCTTGGACATATATAGGGAGGACTTTCTTTCTCGACATGATAGTATGATATCTGGTTACACTTTGTCTTAACATATACTCTGATTGTCTCTATGTTACATGTTGATAAAGCCCTTAGGATGAGTACTTGACTACCAGGACTTTGATGCGGATCATACTAGTGGGGACAATGTAGTCACCAAGTACATCTTTCAAATGTTCCTAGTCGTGGGAGTACCAAGACAGGGCATCGATACTCCAGAGTAGACTAGCGTATGCGCTTCTTAACCCATATGATGGGCGATGGATGATCCCATATCCATTGGTGTTTGACATCAGAGAAGGTATACGGGTGCTCAGTGTAGGGTTGCTAGGCACACGCACAAAGGTCTACGAGGTATCAACCATGCCCGATTAAAAATTTAGCCGTGCCGAACAACCCAAAGCCAAATCTTTAAACTAGAGATTATGCGAAACTAAGCATGTTAAACACTTTAACAATAAGTGAGAGGGATTACAACTTTTGTAGATCCGGTCCTTCACTTCTTAAGCTCCGTGTTGAGGTCCCTTCGCTGCGATCATCGTGTTCCGGACTCTCGAGAGGCTCCACGAAGAGAAAGATGCAGTCTTGCTTCCGATCTTCGATAACAAAGATGATCTACCTTGAAGTATCATTAACACAAGCTAACACTCACTAAATGAAGTGAACACTCTCATCTAAAGGGCAAGGGTAGATGAGGATGATGAAGTAGGATTTTTGCTCTCTTTTATTTTCTTATTCTCACTCATTTTTCATCACTTGGAAAAAAGCTAGAAAGCTTTTTCCATGAAAAGAAGAAGGAAGAAGAAGATGAATCAATCATAGAATCCTTTTGTGATGAATAATAAAAAGATAAATATGATGAATAATGCAACCATGGTCAACTAAACCCATATAGAGAATTAACTGGGGCTAGGGTTTGGGTTGGGTTAAAAGTGAGTCACTTTAAAATATAAAGCATAATATCTTTTTCAAGACAAAAGAAAAGCTTCTAGAATCTATTAGAAGTCTTAACCCTAATCCAAATCCTAATCATGTTTAAACTCCACTAAACATGTTGCATTAGTAATCATATCATGTTACAATATTATATATCACATATATAATATTTATCGTAACAAAATAAAATAATACAATTAATATATATCGCATATATATCAATGTATTACCCGAGTGAGAAAAAGAATCTTTTAGTGAGCTAATATTAGTTAATGTAATTTAATATATCATATATATTATTATACATTAAATTATCGAATCAACACTTGATCCGACAATCCGGCTATATCGCATATAACCGACTAATACGTTGACCCGGCTATATCACATATACCCGGCCGATATCTCATATCGCGAGAATCCAATACGGTATCTCATATCGTATTATTCTCGGTCCCGCACATATCACATATGTGCTCCTACTCCGTTTTGCCTAAGTCAAGAAACCTCTGTGTAGGACTCTAAAGAATCGTCAATACGCCGGCAGCAGGTGATGATCATATCAAAAACCCACAAGCTGCAAGCGGTCAGCTAAACGTAACAGCCACCCAGGTATTGAGCACTCAGAAGATCAACAAGCAAGCCTGTACATTCTCCTGTGAATCCAATCAGTAACACTCCCGTACAGTCCGGTCTCGTCGTCTGATATGTCGCATATCTCGCCTAGGGATGGTAAACGTCAGACCCTAGTAGCTTGATAAGTCATGTCGATATGAGGTCTATAATAGTTCGAGAAACTACTGATAAAACTTACGAGTAAATCTCAGCAACCCTGGCCAGGGATTTCCAGCTATAGCCAATAGAACACAGCACAACATCAACTCCCTATACCAGGAGAGACGAATCCCCTCCTATCGCTCATTGCCTCCATTTGATTCGGGACTGTACCCAAAATCCACCTTTTTGCACGCCCTCTTGGACGTGGTATGATGGAAATCAAAGCATAGTGGGAATCACACAAGACTCTATGACGATCTCGGGTCAACAGACTACTTTGTACCAGTGTCACCGGAGAACTGCCATCTGACGTGAGATATAATACCATCTGGGAGTTCTCAGCGAGTCCGTCCAGTGTACCCAGTCTCCACTGAGCACCCGTGCACCATCCTTGATGTCAAACACCGATGGATATGGGATCATCCATCGCCCATCATATGGGTCAAGATGCGTATACGCTAGTCTACTCTGGTGTATCGATGCCCTGTCTCGATACACCCTCGACTAGGAACAGTTATAGGATGTACTCGTCGACTACTGTGTCCCCACTAGTATGATCTCATCACAGTTCCAGTAGTCGAGTACATATCCTAAGAGCTTTATCAACATGTAACATAGAGACAATCAGAGTACATGTTAAGATAAAGTACAACCAGATAGCATACTATCATGTCGAGCAAGAAAGTCCTCCCTATATATGTCCAAGCATCCATTACAATATACATCATATGTACAGTAATGGCCTTTAGGGAATACATATAACTAACACTCAGTAGAGACTGGGTACACTGGACGGACTCACCGAGAACTCCCAGATGGTATTATACCTCACGTCAGATGGCAGTTCTCTGGTGACACTGGTACAGGTTAGTTTGTAGACCCGAGATCGTCATAGAATCTTGTGTGATTCCTACTGTGCTTCGATTTCCATCATACTACGTCTAAGAAGGCGTGCAAAAAGGTGGCTTTTGGATACAGTCCCGAATCACATGGAGGAAATGAGCGATAAGAGGGGTTTCGTCTCTCCCGGTATAGGGAGTTGATGTTGCGCTGTGTTCGATTGGCTATAACTGGAAATCCCTGGCCAGGATTGTTGAGATTTTCTAGTAAGTGTTATCAGTAGTTTCTCGAACTGTTGTAGACCTCATATCGACATGACTTATCAAGCTACTGGGGTCTGACGTTTACCACCCCTAGGCGAGATATGCGACATATAAGACGAAGAGACCGGACTGTACGGGAGTGTTACTGATTAGATTCGCAGGAGAATGTACAGGCTTGCTTGTTGATCTTCTGATCGCTCAATACCTGGGTGGCTGTTACGTTTAGCTGACCGCTTGCAGCTTGTGGGTGTTTGATATGATCATCACCTACTGCCGGCGTATTGACGATTCTTTAGAGTCCTACACAGAGCTTTCCTGGCTCAAGAAAAATGGAGTAGGAGCACATATGTGATATGTGCGGGACCGAGAACAATACGAGTATGTGATACTGTATTAGATTCTTGCGATATGTGATATCGGCCGGGTATATATGATATAGCCGGGTCATCGGATCAAGTGTTGATTCGATGAACTGATACAGATTATATTAGTCGGTTATTTGTGAAATAGCCGGATTATCAGATCAAGTGTTGATTCGATAATTTAATGTATAATTATATATTTGATATATTAAATTACATTAACTAATATAAACTCACTTAAAAATTCTTTTTCTCACTCGGGTAATACATTGATATATATGTGATATATGTTAATTGTATTATTTTATTTTGTTACAATAAATATTGTATATGTGATATATAATATTGTAACATGTTGTCCTTATAAATGCAACATGTTTTGTGGAGTTTAAATATGGTTAGGGTTTGGATTAGGGTTAAGCTTTCATGAAGCTTCTTGAAGCTTTGACTTTGACCTTGATATTTTGTGATATTTCTTTAACTCAACCCAACCCTTTAACCATAGTTAAATCTCTACATGGGTTAAGTCTTCATACTTAACCCATGGTTGCATTTCTAACCTCACTTGAGTTTTCATTATTCATCAAAAAAGGATTTGATAATATTCTTCTTCTTCTTCCTTGGTGAAAAGCTTTCTAGCTTTTTCATTAGTGATGAAAATGAGTGAGAAATTGAAAAAAAATGAGAGCTAAATTCCTACTTTATCATCCTCATCTATTCTTGCAACTTAGATTAGGGTGTTTGCTTTGATAATACTTGATTAGCAAAGCAAGAGCTTGGGTTTGAGTTTCTTCAAGGTAGATCATCTTAGTTATCGAAGATCGGAAGCAAGCTTGCATCTTTCTTTTGTGGAGCCTCTCTAGAGTCTGGATACTCAATGATCGCAGCGAAGGGACCTCAACATGGAGCTTTAGAAGTGAAGGAACGGACTACAAAGGTTGTAATCCCTAACTCTTAGAAGTAAAATTGTTTACTTGCTCATTGTTTCACCTAATCTCTAGTCTAAGATCTTGGTTAGGGTTGTTCGGCACGTCTAAAATTTAAATCGGGCATTGTTGATGCCTTATAGACCCTTGTGACAGTGTCTATTAACCCTACAAAATCCCCAGCAGCGTTTATGGATTGGATGAACCGCATATTCAGGTCGTTTCTTGATCGATTATTATCGTGTTCGTTGATGACATTTTAGTATACTTTTAGAACCGAGAGGAGCCTGGGCAGTAATTGAGGATGTCGTTGCCGACCTTGAGGGAGCACCAGCTATTCGCTAAATTATCCATGTGTGTTTTCTAGTTGGATAGTCTGGACTTCTTGGGACACGTAGTTACGAGAGATGATAAGTATGGAACCGAAGAAGATCGAGACCATTCAGCACTGGCCCAGACCTGAATCAGTGACGGAGGTCCACAGCATTTTGGGTTTGGACGGATACTATTGATATTTCATACAGGATTTTTCGCATATAGCTGCACTGTTGACCGGGTTGACCCGGAAGAGAGTTCCTTTACTTTGGACCGAGACATGCGAGCAGAGCTTTCAGTAGTTAAGGACTCATTTGACTATGGCACCGGTGTTATTTTTGCCTTCAGGATCAGGCGGTTTGTTGTTCATTGTGATGCTTCTCGGCAGTTGAAGAAGCGTAAGCAGAACTATGCCACCCATGACTTAGAAATGGCTGTGGTGGTTTTTACACTTAAGATTTGGAGACACTACTTATACGGCGAGTCATGCTAGATATTTACGGACCACAAGAAGCTTAAAGTATATCTTTCAGCAGCGAGATCTAAATTTGGGACAGCACAAATGGATGGAGCTAGTGAAAGACTATGACTGGGAGATTCTTTATCGTCTGGGCAAGGAGAATATTGTGGCAGATGCTTTGAGTCGGAGGCCCGGAGGTAGCTTTTCTTATTGAGCACAGTTCAGAGACAGTCGACGGCAAATAAGCAGATTCTTTGAGACAGCCGAGTGACAGCCGAGTACAGTTCGAGTTTACGTCGACCGGGGGACAATTTTGTTAGTTATATGTATTCCCTAGAGGCCATTACTGTATATACGATGTATATTGTAGTGGATGCTTGGACATATATAGGTAGGACTTTCTTGCTCGACATGATAGTATGCTATCTGGTTGCACTTTATCTTAACATGTACTCTGATTGTATCTATGTTATATGTTGATAAAGCCCTTAGGATGAGTACTTGACTACCAGGACTATGATGCAGATCATACTAGTGGGGACAGAGTAGTCGTTAAGTACATCCTTCAAATGTTCCTAGTCGTAGGAGTACCGAGACAGGGCATCGATACTCCAGAGTAGACTAGCGTATGCGCTTCTTGACCCATATGATGGGTGATGGATGATCCCATATCCATTGGTGTTTGACATCAGAAAAGGTATACGGGTGCTCAGTGAAGACTGGGTACACTGGACGGACTCGCCGAGAACTCCCAGATGGTATTATACCTTACGTCAGATGGCAGTTCTCTGGTGACACTGGTACAGGTTAGTCTGTAAACCCGAGATCTTCATAGAGTCTTGTGTGATTCCCACTGTGCTTTGATTTCCACCTTACCACGTCCATTAGGGCGTACAAAACGGTGGCTTTTGGGTACAGTCCCGAATCACATGGAGGCAATGAGCAATAGGAGGGGTTTCGTCTCTCCCGGTATAGGGAGTTGATGTTGCGCTGTGTTCGATTGGTTATAACTGGAAATCCCTAGCCAGGGTTGCTGAGATTTACTGGTAAGTGTTATCAGTAGTTTCTCGAACTGTTATGGACCTCATATCGACACGACTTATCAAGCTACTGGGGTCTGACGTTTACCACCCCTAGGAGAGATATGCGACATATCAGACGAAGAGACCGGACTGTACGGGAGTGTTACTGGCTGGATTCACGGGAGAAAGTACAGGCTTGCTTGTTGATCTTCTAATTGCTCAATACCTGGGTGGCTGTTATGTTTAGCTGACCGCTTACAGCTTGTGGGTGTTTGATATGATCATCACCTACTGCCGGTGTATTGACGATTCTTTAGAGTCCTACACAGAGGTTTCTTGGCTTAGGCAAAATGGTGTAGGTGCACATATGTGATATGTGCGGGATCGAGAACAATACGTGTATGTGATACCGTATTAGATTCTCGCGATATGTGATATCGGTCGGGTATATATGATATAGCCGAATCATCGGATCAAGTGTTGATTCGATGAACTGATACAGATTATATTAGTCAGTTATTTGTGAAATAGCCGGATTATCGGATCAAGTGTTGATTCGATATTTTAATGTATAATTATATATTTGATATATTAAATTACATTAGCTAATATAAGCTCACTAAAAGATTCTTTTTCTCACTCGGGTAATACATTGATATATATGCGATATATGTTAATTGTATTATTTTATTTTGTTACAAAATATATTTTATATGTGATATATAATATTGTAACACGTTAAGGTTACAAATGCAACATGTTTTGTGGAGTTTAAACATGGTTAGGGTTTGGATTAGGGTTAAACCTTCTTGAAGCTTCAAGAAGCTTTGTTTTTGTTTTTAACTAAAGATATTTTAGTTGATATTTGTTAACCCAACCCAACCCTTCACCATGGTTAAGTCTCTACATGGGTTAAGTTATCATACTTAACCCATGGTTGCATTTCTAACTTACTAGATTTCATTATTCATCACAAGAGGTTTTGATCATCTTCTTCCTTCTTCTTCCTTGCATGAAGCTTTCTAGCTTTTTGTGAAGTGATGATAATGAGTGAGGATAAGAAAAAAAAATGAGAGCTAAATTCTTACTTCATCATCCTCATCTATTCTTGCCACTTAGATTAGGGTGTTTGCTTTTCTAATACTTGATTAGCAAAGCAAGAGCTTGGGTTTGAGTTTCTTCAAGGTAGATCATCTTTGTTATCGAAGATCAGAAGCAAGCTTGCATCTTTCTCTTCGTGGAGCCTCTCTAGAGTCCGGGAACATGATGATCGCAGCGAAGGGACCTCAACACAGAGCTTATGAAGCGAAGGACCGGACTACAAAGGTTGTAATCCCAAACTCTTAGAAGTAAAGTTGTTTACTTGCTTTGTTTCGCCTAATCTCTAGTCTAAGATCTTGGTTAGGGTTGTTCGGCACGTCTAAATTTTGAATCGGGTATGGTTGATGCCTTGTAGAACCTTGTGAGAGTACCTAGTAACCCTACCGTGGTATAAGAGCCAAGCTAGAGCTTTAGGCGAAGTCTAGACGAAGTTTAAAGTCCGATCGAACCCTGGAACATCGGTTTATACCCTTCTCTGGAAATTTTATAAAATGTTGATTTTTTCTGTATTAAAAATACTCAGAAAAATAAGCTGGGAATTCTAAGAATTACTGTGAAGTACGAAGTCCCAACTTTATCAAGGGAGCGCGGAACCGCGGCCAAACCATGGGTTTGGCGGCGGTTCCGCGGCCACCTTAAGGAGACAGGGGCTAATACTTCATGGTAATATTCTTGGTTATTTTTTAATGCTTCTGGGAATTTTTAATTATACTCAAGTGTTCAGTTCTCTGGAGATCTTTTGTATTCGTTGATTCGATCGGAAAGTTTAACTTCGTTTAAGTTTTTTCCGGATAATTTAGAACATGTTAAAAAGTTCGACCGGATATCAATAACTCACTTTTTCCCCTGCCGAAAAATTTCCAAGTGTTGGATTTTTCCCTTGATTAAAGAACATTCATAGTCGTGCAAGTAACGCGGTGTACCCTCTAGAAGAACACAACCTTAACTCGATTATGTGACCGTCTGAACCGCCTCTAAACCTTAGGGTTTGGGGCAGTACGGCGTTGCCACATGTGAGGCATTGGTTTGACCCTTCTACGGCTGGACCATTGGTACTGTGGCATGTGATGGATACTTTTTTGATCCCTGCTCAAGTGTTGAGCTATTTGGGAAATCTTGGGTGTTTGTTTATTCGATCGAAAAGTTTAACATTGTCTATTTATCTGGAATGTGATACAGTATTTGGAATCCACAAGTAGTTATGAGATAACTAATTTGAATGTTATAAATCTAGCAGTTCAGTCTCAGATGATCGGTTGCCACGAGATTTTGATGCAATAAAAAGTCCGTCGCAATCACGTAGCGTACGCGGATACTCGTCGGGTAAACTTAATAGACAGCCACGCCCCATAGCCCCGACCAAGTGACTGTAGGAGAACCCCGTCGCCAAAAGCATCGGTTCGGGTGCTCGCGGCTGTGGTGTTCCTCCTTAGTGCACTTCGTCGACGGCATCCGGGGGTGCGGCCGTCTCTAAAGTTTGCGACGAGCATTCGATCAGGATGTCGGGAATCTTGTTGAATTGCCCGACTAGATATTGAAAAGTGTTTTCGATATTGGGACTAAAATGCGGGGTTTATAATTGTTAGGCATGCGATGTCTAAGGAATTCATTTAGTTAGGCATGCGATGTCTAAGGAGGTTGTGGATTCCAACTGTTGTAGTTTTACACTTTCTTTTCTGCGACCGTAAGTGTAATATATGGTGTATCGCCGGTTTCGTTGATTGGGGTACGCATATTTACTTACGTTGATGATATGAGATATTATGTGTTGCTGTGATATGTTATATTGGATCGTCGTGTTTTGAATAGCCGAGGGTTTTATGTGAGATGAGAGTTTTTCTTTTTCATTCATGTAAAATTCATTTGTATGTAATATTCTTTTATTGGGGCACTTCCGGGCTGAGGATGATGTCACCATTGTATATTATTTACTTTTCCGCATTAGGTAGACCCAAGACGGGGAGCACAAGTAACGGGGTTCTAGGGTTCAGTAGAAGACCATCTCGAGGAGTCGAGATCGGGTCTCCTAACCTTAGAATTGGCAGTGTTGCTTGCCGCTCTCGTAGGGGTCTAGGGATGTGGGTTTGGCTATTCATTACGACCGTGGAATCCGTGTTTTATACAGGCTCGTATTAAAACACGGACGTCCTAATATATCCCATATTTCATATGTTATCTTCTGCTGCAATGTTCTATGATGAGATCATATTACTGCCTGAGACGAATGTTTATATTATATATATGAGATATATGTTATATTGCTGATTTCATTTCAAATGTGATTCTTGTGAAGCATAATAAAATGGGACTTCATTAATGAGATTAATGAAATAAAAGAAACCTAAACATGTTGTAGAAACTTGTTTAAAAACTGGTAACTCTAGTTCTTGCTTTGCATAGTGGTATTCCTTGTAGAATATCCAGCACCTTATTCGATAAGGAAAGAGCCGAGATCCCTTCACCGGGAGTGACCTCTTTAGCGAAACTAGCATATACTACACACTCGGTTTGTCTTTTGATTGCTTCTATAGTTCTTGCTTTGCACAGCGGTATTTGTGAAATATCCTGCACCTTATTCGATGAGGAAAGAGCCGAGATCCCTTCACCGGGAGTGACCTCTTTAGCGAAACTAGAAAAGCCTCAAAAACATTTCTTTTTCAAAATCACTCGATTCTACAACGATATCAAGTTCATTACGCAAAAGGTTTTCTTAAAAACCTGTCGTTGCCCTCCGCCATTTTAGGAATTAGAGTACTTAGTATTCGTGCTGCGTATGTCAACTATAGTTGAGGCGTAGTGTACGGTAGCCAAGTGATGTCTTCCTACACTGCATATAATGCGATTAATTAGGACAGTCATGTGATTATGTCGACCATAGTTGAGGGTCATATGGGTGGGTCTAATTAATCATGAAATGACGGGAAGAACTTGACTAGTGCTTATGATATGTTGACCATAGTTAAGGTCATAAGTACTAGGGGCAAAATATTATCGGGAATTTCAAGTGTTGAAATTTGCAATGAGATTGCATACCTTCTATGAGATAGTTGGATCCCGATACCCACTGAGAGTAAGAGTTACTCCTGGGAGAGTTTTACACATTACAATTAGCCGATCAAGTAGGTGTCTAGAAAGGTGTTAATGGGGTTACGCCCCTGGGAAAATGAGGTTTACTTTAATTAGGTCCGTGCGAAAGCACGGGGAACCTCCCTCAAAGTACCGGCACTAGCCTGGCTGAAAGATTGGCGAACTTGTAGCGTGTAATTAATCCCGGCTAGTCTTTCCTTTTAGGGTTTGAAGGAAGATTTGACTAAAACAGTGGGAGCCATCCTAATTAGATAAATTGATAACCAATCTAATCTTGCAAAAAGCGTACGCAGAGTGTTTTCTTCTCTCTCTCTCCTGGTTGCAACTATGTCATGCCTTAATCAAGATAATAATACGGATGTCTTGACCGAACCTTCTTGTTATACTGTGCTAAGGAACGTTGGTCCCGCTCCAACTTATAATTGTTATAAGACAGAGCAGGAAATAGGGGATTACCAGAATTCCCGTGCCGCCCAAACGAAGAAAGTGCATGCCGATGCATCATCTTCGGGTGTGTTCATTACCGAGAACTGTTTCTCAGTATCCTTTACGTCCTGGGTATGAAATACCGGATCAGGATCCCGCAAATGTAATTTGTTACATGGGCTACAAATAGGTAGAGAACTGAGAACAGGTAATAAATTTCAAGAGTTGGAAATGATGCAAGTGTTGCAGCCAAGTCTGTTGGCAGATATCACCCTGTATTACCAGAATATATTGATTCTGAACGAATGTTATTAGATACCGAACCTGATATACAACATCATATCAGTCTCTTTATTAGAAAAGAAGGATATAATTTTGTATTGTTGGATAATGTTTTGAACATTTCCTATATCAAGAGTTGATCGGTTCAGGCACGTTATCTAAAAGCATAGACGTTCTAAATCAAACCACAGTTCTTAACGTACTGAACACACAAGAGGAAGAGTTCATAAATGAACGAATCTTTCTTAAGGTATTGTAGACTAGGTCATATCAATGTGACCCGACTAGCTGAAGTTACATATAGATGCATATTTAAATTAGTTTGAATTTACATCTTGTGAAACTTGCCGGTCATGTCACAAAGATAAGATGACCACAGCTCTGTTTATTGGAAACAGAGAAAGAGTTAGTGAACTCTTAGGATTGATACATGATGATGTATGTAAGGTCCTCTGTCTATACATGCCAGGACCGGTTCTTTATACTTCATTACATTCACTGATTATCTCTCAAGGTTTGGACATATGTTCCTGATGAAACACAAGTCTGAACCTTTTGAGAAATTCAATAAATATGAGTTAGAAGTAGAGAACCAAAAACAGTTATAAGTATTATATCCTTTGATGTGATCAGGGAGGAGAATACTTGAGCACGGGATTCCTGGACTATTCTAAAGGAGAATGAGATTCTCTGTCAGTATTACTCCTCCATATACACCACAGCACGTCGGTGTATCGGGGTGGAGCAATCACACCCTATTTGATATAGTGCGCTCTATGATGAGTACTACTGAGTTTCCTATTTCCTTTTGGGAGTTATACACTTAAGAAGCTGCATACCTATTGAATAGGGTTCCAATCAAATCAAATGCCTAAATCAAATCAAATGCCTACTACTCCATATATGATATAGTATGGGAAGAGCCCATCTCTTAAAAATGTTAAGATTTAGGGTTGTCCTGCCTATGTCAAAAGAAAAATCCGGACAAGCTCTAAGCAAAGGTCAGTTCTATGGAAGTTTGTTGGATATACAGACTGCAGCAGATGATTTGGTAAACCCGGAGGATTCAATAGTTTCTAACGAACCTCAGCCTCTCTGCCGATCTAGTAGGGTTCCTCATCCACCTGAGAGATACTTCGGTTTCTATATGACAGTGGGAGCGAGGATTGCATCATGAGATGATGACCCAACTTGTTTCGAGCAGGCCATCAGGAGTGGGACTCTGTAAGAATGCCTGGATGCTTAGTGATCTGAGATGGAATCCTTATACACCAACAAAGTATGGACTTTGGTTGCTTTATCTGAAGGGTTAAATCCTCATCAGGAGCAAGTATATCTTGAGAAGATTACTTGGTGTACATAGAAAAGTTGAGACTTTCAAAGCTATGCTTAAGTCCATCCAGATCCTACTTGCCACTGCTACATACCATAACTACGATATCTGGCGGTTGGGTGTCATGACTGCTTTTCTGAAAGAAGAGAGAGTCTATAAGTACACAGCCAGAGGGCTTCGTAGACAGTAGGAGCAGCGGAAAAGTGTGCAAGATGTTTTATGAGATAAATCAAGCATCGCGAAGTTGGAACGTCTGTTTTGATGTGATAGTCAAAGAGTTTGACTTCATCAAAATGGTAGATGAACCTTGTATATACAAAAAGGTAGTAGGGAGTATGGTGGTGATCCTCGTAGAGTACGTGGATGACATACTCTTGATAGGGAAAGAGTTTCCTATGCTATACTCGGTCAATCTCCTCTTATCACATGGATTCTCCATAAAGGATCAAAGTGATACCTCCTAAATCCTAGGTTTTATATCTATGAGATAGATCTAATTGGATGTTAGGATTCTCACTAATTGTAGTCAGATGGTATCAATAGATCCTGGGGAGAATCACTGGAAAGGTTCCAGGGTGATAAGGACGACTGAATGTCAGTCGCAGGCATTGTCTTTTCCCTCAGTGGAGGGACGGTATGTTGGAAAAGTTCCAAGCTAGATACCGTGACTTACTAGACGATTAGAGGCATGATACATAGTTACTAAGGATGCTACCAAAGAGGCCGTCTGGATATATATAAGTTTATGAGATGAACTTCGTTCCTGCCATTATGTGACAATGGAGTTGTGGCTGATGCCTAGGAACCCCCGTCCCATCTGAGATCCAGACATATTCTTAGGCAGTATCGCCTAATCATGGAGATGGATGATCTCCAGGGAGATCGAGGTAGGAGAGTGGACACAGAGGACAACAGCGCGGATCCACTCACAAAGGCCTATTTCTCAGTAGAGACTTTTATGGGATGGTTGAGTATCAACCACAGCTGATTGTTGGGTATGCGATACCACAACAGATGGCCCTAGTGCAAGTGGGAGATTGTTAGTTATATGTATGCCCTAGAGGCCATTATTGTATATACGATGTATATTGTAGTGGATGCTTGGACAAATATAGGTAGGACTTTCTTGCTCGACATGATAGTATGCTATCTGGTTGCACTTTATCTTAACATGTACTCTGATTGTCTCTATGTTACATGTTGATAAAGCCCTTAGGATGAGTACTTGACTACTAGGACTATGATGCAGATCATACTAGTGGGGACAGAGTAGTCGTTAAGTACATCCTTCAAATGTTCCTAGTCGTAGGAGTACCGAGACAGGGCATTGATACTCCAGAGTAAACTATCGTAGGCACTTCTTGACCCATATGATGGGCGATGGATGATCCCATATCCATTGGTGTTTGACATCAGAGAAGGTATACGGGTGCTCAGTGAAGACTGGGTATACTGGACGGACTCGCCGAGAACTCCCAGATAGTATTATACCTCACGTCAGATGGCAGTTCTCTGGTGACACTGGTACAGGTTAGTCTGTAGACCCGAGATCATCATAGATTCTTGTGTGATTCCCACTGTGCTTTGATTTCCACCTTACCATGTCCATTAGGATGTGCAAAACGGTGGCTTTTGGGTACAGTCCCGAATCACATGGAGGCAATGAGCGATAGGAGGGGTTTCGTCTCTCCCGGTATAGGGAGTTGATGTTGCGCTGTGTTCGATTGGCTATAACTGGAAATCCCTGGCCAGGGTTGCTGAGATTTACTAGTAAGTGTTATCAGTAGTTTCTTGAACTGTTATGGACCTCATATTGACACGACTTATCAAGCTTCTGGGGTCTGACGTTTACCACCCCTAGGCGAGATATGCGACATATCAGACGAAGAGACCGGACTGTACGAGAGTGTTACTGGCTGGATTCACGGGAGAAAGTACAGGATTGCTTGTTGATCTTCTAACTGCTTAATACCTGGGTGGCTGTTACGTTTAGCTGACCGCTTGCAACTTGTGGGTGTTTGATATGATCATCACCTACTGCCGGCGTATTGACGATTCTTTAGAGTCCTTCACAGAGATTTCTTGGCTCAGGAAAAACCGAGTAGGTGCACATATGTGATATGTGCGGGACCGAGAACAATACGTGTATGTGATACCGTATTATATTCTCGCGATATGTGATATCGGCCGGGTATATGTGATATAGCCGGATCATCGGATCAAGTGTTGATTCGATGAACTGATACAGATTATATTAGTCGGTTATTTGTGAAATAGCCGAATTATCGGATCAAGTGTTGATTCGATAATTTAATGTATAATTATATATTTGATATATTAAATTACATTAACTAGTATAAGCTCACTAAAAGATTCTTTTTCTCACTTGGGTAATACATTGATATATATACGATATATGTTAATTGTATTATTTTATTTTGTTACAAAATATATTATATATGTGATATATAATATTGTAACAAGTTAATGTTACAAATGCAACATGTTTTGTGGAGTTTCAACATGGTTAGGGTTTGGATTAGGGTTAAACCTTCTTGAAGCTTCTAGAAGCTTTGCTTTTGTTTTTAACTAAAGATATTTTCTAAAGATATTTTAGTTGATATTTGTTAATCCAACCCAACCCTTCACCATGGTTAAGTTATCATACTTAACCCATGGTTGCATTTCTAACCTCACTAGATTTCATTATTCATCACAAAAGGATTTGATCATTTTCTTCTTTCTTCTTCCTTGCATGAAAAGCTTTCTAGCTTTTTGTGAAGTGATGATAATGAGTGAGATTAAGAAAACAAATGAGTGCTGAATTCCTACTTCATCATCCTCATCTATTCTTTCTACTTAGATTAGGGTGTTTGCTTTGCTAATACTTAATTAGCAAAGCAAGAGCTTGGGTTTGAGTTTCTTCAACGTAGATCATGTTTGTTATCGAATATCGGAAGCAAGCTTACATCTTTCTCTTCGTGGAGCCTCTCTAGAGTCCGGGAACATGATGATCGCAGCGAAGGGACCTTAACACGGAGCTTATGAAGCGAAGGAGCAGACTACAAAGGTTGTAATCCCAAACTCTTAGAAGTAAAGTTGTTTACTTGCTTTGTTTCGCCTAATTTCTAGTCTAAGATCTTGGTTAGGGTTGTTCGGCACGTCTAAATTTTGAATCGGGCATGGTTGATGCCTTGTAGAACCTTGTGAGAGTGCCTAGTAACCCTACAAACTTGTCCGTGTCCGTGCACATCCACAGTTATTTGATCATATCCGTGAGGCATAGTCCGATGGCATTCATTTGTCAGAGATCTTGGAGCAAGTTCAACAGGTCAGAGATTCTGTGTTCGTGATCAATGATCAGGAAGTACTACGATTTGGGATTCGACTATGTGTGCCAAATTCTGAGGGACTAAGATACGAGATCTTAGAGGAGGCACATCAGTCAGCATATAGTGTTCATCCGGTTTCCACCAAGATGTATTATGATTTGAGAGAAGTCTACTAGGCTGAAGGGATGAATAGAGATGTCACAAATTTTGTTTCGGGATGCTGACTTGTCAGCAAAGTCAAGGCTGAGCGTCAGAGGCCAGTGATTGATCTCAAAAACTTATCTATTAACCGCAATCAAGAACGGCGTCGCTTTGCAGCTAGCCGGTGAATACGGGTCGATCCACAGGGATGTTGTGAATTTCCTAGTCGCTCAAACGAGTTAATTCCGATGGGTGTTCGGATTTCTTATTAAATCTAAAAACTAAATCTATCATTTATCTAGGGCAAAGAATTAAATTTAACTAGGGCAAGGAATTAAAGATCTAACTATCTAACTAGGGCAAGGAATTAAAATTAATCTAGGGCAGAGAATGAAAAATTACCTAGGGTAAGAATTGAAATTAATTACTTACTTTACAGATGGCTCTCTCCAAACATCAACACAAGACTTGTCAGATCTGAATTTCTGAAATGAAAAGAGGTATCGATGCTCTCCTAAAGAAATCTAAATTTTATTGATAAAAAGAGGCACAGGGAGGCATAGCCTTTATAATGATTTAGAGTTTCTATTTATAGAAGATAGGAAACCCTAGGTTACAATTGATTCGCACGTCTACATTTACAAGAATACCCCTAGGTTGACCAGTCAAACCCTCCACCAAATTATGGTAAAATTTCCAACTCATAAATTCTTGTGTAGCATCTGGTAATTTTGGGCTTTGGTTCTTTTCTTCATTTGGCTTCTAGATATTCTCCAGATCTTCCAGTGAATACTTGTAATGGACTTTAACCGTTCGCTTTGCAATCTTGGACCTTGCATTGCCTTGTATTTTGTGAATTTTATCTTTGATGTAGGCTTGATCATGAGTCTTCTGTTTTTTAGTCAAAGTCCACTTTTGCATCGTCTTTTCATCGTTTTCACTGTTTTCTGTCCAAGAACCTATAACCTGTAATATGTAGCAGACATGCGTCAAAAGCACCTGTTTATTTATAAAACGAATAAGGATGGGGAATATAATAATGCAATATTATGGTGTGAACAAATACCCCCAAACTTAATTTTTGCTCGTCCTTGAGCAAACTTATTTTTTTATTCTCGACAAAAAACCTAACCTCACTTTCGCAGGGAAACGCGATTGCACTGAGCTCGTGCAACAAGCCGTTAAATCTCTAGGTGTCCCTAGTAGGAGGAGTGTTGTCTCCTGAGAGTTTTCAGCGGATACTACCCACAAAATCCTATCAATTTGGCATTTTCGACTTTAATTCTCCAATTAGGTTTTCTAACAAGGAATTCTATTATCGTCGACTCGTAAATTATCCACCTATATTTTTCACACTTCCTCATTATTTAACTTAAAATTATATATGTTCTATAGACTTACTTAGCTTTCGGCATTTCTTAAGTTTTCCTTCTAGGGTTCCATCTCCACTTAGGAATTTCTATCAACTTTACTAAAGATACAAGTTCTATTCTTCACTCCTTTCTCTCATCTAAACTCCAATCACATATCCCCACGTGTGTGTATATATCACCCCTACACTCGGAAATTCAAATCAAGCAATCATACTCTTGTCCGTTGTCCAAAGTACTTATTAGTTGATGAATTTTTAATTGAATTTTTGCTTACACATCTTTCATGCGATCATTAATACTTCTTGAGGTACCAACGACCGATTACAAAATGCGTTTGCACTTTAAAGCGTACTTCCTAGTCTTGCAACACCCAAGGCTTTAGCAGTGACTCCCAAACCAGTTGGTCTAAGGCACTAGGTGATGAAGCACCCTCGCTAAATATTTTTTCTATTTTTGCAGCCTTAAGTAATCACAAAAACCAGTGTTCATTTTTTTTCTTTATTCACATTTTTTTCCATTTTTCATTGTACTAAGGACTTTAGACAAGAGCATTTCAAGGTCTCTTCTACTATTCCAAGTTTCAAGGTGCGTGATTATGCAAATTGTAGGGTATATATTTTCAGAATCTAGACTTAAGTTAGGAATTATTTTTCAAACTTATACTCTAATAAAAACATCAATACTTTTCCATTGTTTCGACTTAGCCCAAGAAGTGAACTTAAAATTTGCCTATTTCTAAATAAACTACAAAGACATATATTTTCTACCGTTAAACTTTAAGGAAGGTTATTTTTAGGCTTTTTAATTTACTAAATCTAAGATCTAGTTGTTCCTAACCAGTTAACCTATTTGTCAAACTCTAGTCAAATAAGCCAAAATTGAATACAATAATTTTATAATTTTTCAAAAATTTTCAATTTTTATGGGTTTTCAAATAAATATGCAAATGCAAAAATATGTACAAATGAGTGCGAAGGAAGAAGACGTACCGAGCATACCCCCAAACTTAAACTTGACAGTGTCCTCACTGTCATGCTACACCAAGAGGGTTGAGAATGTTGGCACTCCCCTGTTTATTTATTTATAATTTTTTTTTTTTTGAAAATTTTTTTTTTATTTTTTTATAGAAAAAGAAAACAAAAAATATATATACATATTTACAACAAGGTTCCCCCCAAACTTAAGCTTGGCCTTACACAAGCCAAAGGTTAGCACCAACCATTCAAAAATCTTATCGTGGTAATGGTCGAGTTGGTGAAAGAATGGAGTGGAAAGGAAAGAAATGAGAAACACACGAGACCGCGTGGGAAGAAGGGTAGAATAAAGTCTCGGTGGAGGAGAAGAATGGCGGAAAAGAGAAAGAAGGGTCGTGCGATCTTGAGGGTGTAAATCGAGTGAATAAATTAGCACAATTTGTGATGACCGATGTGTTAAAAGCGACTGTGCTAACCTATCAACCCGTCGAGAAATGGGGTCAAATCCCTCAAGATTCGCAAGAAAACATGGGTACGCCGAACTTGGTATTGGAGATGAAAACGTAACGGTCTCTTGTACGGTCGGAACGATAGGACAGACGAAAGGGAGTGAATTAGGGATAGGCTCATTCTCACCGTAGTGAACTGTCTCGAACTTGAAGGATTCCATCAATGGTTCGAAACAACTGTAAGCAACCGAGTCTGATGGTTCGACTAACTCATCTGAAAATGTAAAGGACTCAAATTCGGGCGGTGAGTCATCAACATTGTCCGAAAAAGTGAAACACTCGTAGGTGTTATCGTCTGTGAGAACTGTGTTAGATTCAAAAAGAAATTTTTCAAACTCACAGTCTTCAAGCGTGATCTTGTGCGTAGTCAGAACGATGGAAAGGAGGGAGGGTGATTTAGGTGAAGGTTCAAGAGGATGAATTGGAAAATCCGACACATCAAACAAAAATGGTTCAACCTCAATATTATCCTCAAGACTCTCCTCAATACTATCCTCATAATTTTCCTCAATATTTATCTCATCCATGCCATTATCATCAAAATCAAGATGCATATGAGGTTCGGGAGAAACATTTAATGACTCGGGATGATGAATTGGACATAAAATTTCAATCAAATCGACAGGTTCATCATCCGAAATATTCCCGGCGTCTATATCCTCAATCAAGTGAAAATCAATTTTTTCTGACACCTCATCAAAAGCATGGATATTTATCAATTCAGGTTCTAGATTGGAGGTGTAAAGATCGAAAGGATTAAGTGTGGTTTCACTCGAAAGGGGTTCTTCACAATTTGGCAAATCAAACACTACAAAGTCGCACAACTCATCATTTTGGACACATGTTTGAAAATTGGAGTTGTTGGATTCAATTGGGTATGGGTAGGTTTGATTTGGAAATCCACTCACATTCTCACTCTGTCCAACCGCCTCCTCATACATTGAAAAATTTGAAGCTAGTTGGAAACTAGCTACCGGTTCAGCAGGTTGCATAAGGGCGGCTATGGACGCTTCCACATTCCTAGTCATTTTGTTTGTTGCTGCAATATAAGCTTCCAACGACTGTTCCAAACTAGACTTGGGTGGTAAGGGGGTTTCGGTAAAAGATTCGAAATTGTGTGGATATATGAAACTCCCAAACGCTGTGTAGAAACAGGGTCTAGTGAAGGTGGGAAAGTCGGGTAGGACTGGTAGGAAGTGGATAGTTGGACAGGATTAGGATCAATATGTGGATAAAAAGATGGATGGACTTGTTGATTCCTAGAACTAGATGAGGGGAGAGGGGTGAAAGATCGGCTGCGAGATTGAGCGATATGCTCAGCAATGGACATCGGTTTAGGAGTCACGGCAGGACTTGAAAAAGTGGTATCAACATATGAAGGTGGTAAAGGTTGACATGGTTGACACAAAGTGGGTTGCAAAGTCAAACTGTTTCTCCTAGACGCTTCTATTTGATCTTTCAAAGATATTTTTAGCATGGAGGGATCTTCTTTAAATCGACCGAAACAATTGACGTACGACGCAAAGTTAGGTTCGGGATACCAAAGTTCGGCAAAAGATTTATGATGTGGGGTCCCCATGATAGAAGAAAGAGAAGAAAAAGAAGATTAGGGTGCACGGATTTCTTAGCGACAAAAGTTGCAAGTCTTTTTATAAAAATAATTTCCTCTTATTTTTATTTTATTTGTTTTGCAAAAATTTTCGATAAAGGGCTTAGACACAAATGCAATCAACCAGAAATGCACAATCAGGCCTAGATCTAGGGTCACCTAGGTCAGCTAGACAGCTCCTAACTGTTCCAAAGGGCTAAAAATAGGATCTCAAACCGCCTCTTCACCGCCAATTGCGGCCAGGTAAGTGCCAGGTAAGTGGGAGGCTCCCCGCTACAAGTAGCGGTCCTAATTAAGTAACCACTTGCCTTGACACACTTGCCTAGACACCGCAAAGTCAGGTTAGGATAAACGGCTGATGTCTATAACTAGTCCTCTGTCCTATTGAGCTCGAAGTCCTTAGGGCTGAGTTTAGTATTTTTTAATTAATAGATGGTCAATGCATATGCCTTATGTGATTTCTGGGGTCCTGGGAAGGGTGATGAAATCCCCACCCAATCTGAATTGGTCAAAAGCCCCTTAAAGTCAGTTTTAAAGATATGCAAAACAGAAAAAATCACTTGCAATTAAAGATTTTTATTTTATACGGCGCAAAGAATCCTGCAAAAGATTGTTATTTGGAAGGGGAAGATTTTTAAGCGCAAAGAATCCTGCAGGAGATTTTTCAGAGGAGATATCAGAGATTTGCAGAGGAGGAGATCAGAAGACTTACAGATTTTTTTTTTTACCGCGCTTCTGCCCTCTTTTTTTTCGACCAAAACGCGGCGGTTCCGCGGTCGAAGGTAGGCTCCCGCGGCAGTTCCGCGGCCGGAATGAGGTCGCGAGGCGGTTTTTTTTTTTGGGGGGACCAGTTCACCGCGATTCTTCTTGTTTGACTCGGTCCTCCAAATTTCTTCTGTTGTCTATTGTGATATTCCTCTATTTGTTCGGATTTGATATTTGCTGTTTTGATCTCTGTAGATTTCAAGATCCGAATTTATTCGTAGATCCTGCAAAATTCACACAAAAATACCCTTCCCAAAAATAACAGATGATATATTTTTATATTTTTTTGATTTTTCAGATTTTTATGACTTTTTGAATTTTGATTAACCTGAAATTGCAAAAAGGAAATACTACGCCATCCCCGGCAACGGCGCCATTTGATTGATCTCAAAAACTTATCTATTAACCGCAATCAAGAACGGCGTCGCTTTGCAGCTAGCCGGTGAATACGGGTCGATCCACAGGGATGTTGTGAATTTCCTAGTCGCTCAAACGAGTTAATTCCGATGGGTGTTCGGATTTCTTATTAAATCTAAAAACTAAATCTATCATTTATCTAGGGCAAAGAATTAAATTTAATTAGGGCAAGGAATTAAAGATCTAACTATCTAACTAGGGCAAGGAATTAAAATTAATCTAGGGCAGAGAATGAAAAATTACCTAGGGCAAGAATTGAAATTAATTACTTACTTTACAGATGGCTCTCTCCAAACATCAACACAAGACTTATCAGATCTGAATTTCTGAAATGAAAAGAGGCATCGATGCTCTCCAAAAGAAATCTAAATTTTATTGATAAAAATAGGCACAGGGAGGCATAACCTTTACAATGATTTAGAGTTCCTATTTATAGAAGATAGGAAACCCTAGGTTACAATTGATTCGCACGTCTACATTTACAAGAATACCCCTAGGTTGACCAGTCAAACCCTCCACCAAATTATGGTAAAATTTCCAACTCATAAATTCTTGTGTAGCATCTGGTAATTTTGGGCTTTGGTTATTTTCTTCATTTGGCTTCTAGATATTCTCCAGATCTTCCAGTGAATACTTGTAGTGGACTTTAACCGTTCGCTTTGTAATCTTGGACCTTGCATTGCCTTGTATTTTGTGAATTTTATCTTTGATGTAGGCTTGATCAAGAGTCTTCTGTTTGTTGGTCAAAGTCCACTTTTGCATCGTCTTTTCATCGTTTTCACTGTTTTCTGTCCAAGAACCTGTAACCTGTAATATGTAGCAGACATGCGTCAAAAGCACCTGTTTATTTATAAAACGAATAAGGATGGGGAATATAATAATGCAATATTATGGTGTGAACAGCCAGCAGGAGAGTTACAACGTTTGCCCATTCCGGAGTTGAAATGCGGGGCAGATCTCTATGGAAATTATTGTGGGACTACCTAGGACCAGTCGAGAGTATGGCTCTATTTGAGTGATCGTAGACCGAATGACGAAAGCAGCTTACTTTCTACGAGTAGGACCATTTTCGGATCGTTCAGTATGCTCAGATGTATGTTGATGAGATTGTGCGATGATTGGTAGATTTTCCGTTGTGTTTGTAGAAAATTGTAAAGAAATCACAACCAAAAATTATTTTGACCGCAATCAAACTACGGTGTCAATTGGAGTTCATGAATGAGTGCGGATCGTCCACAGGGATTGCACGATTCATTTATATTTTTTTTAATATGTTTGAATTGAAAAGTTAAGTAACGATAAAAGAAAACATGATTCAAGAATGATTCATATCAAGTGTCACTATTCTTATTCAAGAATCAAGAAAATGTTAAACAATCAAGAATCGGTGTATTTGATGATATTTCCAATCAACAGTCAAGAATCTAAAAGAGGCTCGTAGGAATCGATCGGATCTATAGACGTGATGTAATCTAAAGATAACGTGTTCTTGTCCTTCGAAGGATTGATACTAGATCGATGATGATCGACGAGAGTTAGGGCTTTCTTGATGAAACTAGGGTTTCATCTTTTAACCCTTGTTCTTTCGTCGATATCATTCACACTCTAGCCTCTAGCAATTTCCAAGAAATGATCGTAACTTCCCAATTTCGAGCGATATCAATCAAGAAAGCATCGCAACAAAATGGGTCGTCGATTTTTGAACTTGCTAGGGTTTACAAAACTCGTAGGAATCAAGAATCGTTTTCAGATATATTACAACATCATTCTATTGATCGTCTCGACTCCTCGACCAGCGGAGTATTACTCAAACATCACAACAAGAATTATAACTAGAATTTTAGATTGATTCATGATGCAAGAATTTAAAGAAAACAAGATAAAAGAATATCACCTTTTATTTATATCAACACTTTGATTACAATCGCTCAAGAACTACAAGAGGAAGAATCTAAGTTGTTGAATTGGCGTCGCTCGGCTCCGTGAGTCGCGGATCGGCTTTGACCACTTGCTCCGTTGAAGATCGGCTCGGCTCATAAAAGGTTGCAAGGCTTCTTGCTTGATGGGTACTCGGGATCTTGGCTTTTTGATTGGAATTTAGGGTTAGGGTTTCACACAAGCCTTGTCACTAGACTTGTGGAAGAAGATGAAGAAAGAGATAGAATGGCTCTAGTTTGATACTAGATTGCGGATCAAAAGATTATTTTACAAGTGAGCCTAGGGTCTTATTTATAGAGCTCCCAAACCCTAGGTTTAGGTTTGAAATGGTAGTTCCCTCCAAAAGTTTGTTGAGTCTTCTAGAAGATAGTTTGTTAGGCTTAGCTTAGGGTTTAAGCTAGGGTTTAGGAGAAGTTTCTAGAATACAAGGCTTAGTTTAGTGTTGATCAAAGTGTTTGCTGATCTGGTAGAAATCCCTGGAGTCTTCTAGAAAATGTCATGCTTTTCTGAACTGTAGCCACTGAGAGAAGCAACTTGGGCCAAATTTGAGGAGATAACTTCATCAATAGGCCGCGGATCCGTGGCACAAGGAGGCTATGGCCGCGGATCCGCGGCTCCTTGAGGGGCTTGGGTCTTGTGCTTTCTGGAGTGGTCTTGTACTGCTATTTGGGGCTTTGTATGATATGTTGATTTGTGATTGCTCCTTTGGATTGATACCAGATTTGGATTCAGTGAGTTGACGAAATATTTGAGCGGTGTAAATTTGAGCGAGCTTCTCCTTTTCCTGCACAGACTTCGAAATACGGGTTGCGACATATAGAAATATTGCGATGCCATGCAATGCAGTCAATTTCCCTAGAAATGCCGGTTTTAAGGTCGAATACAAGTAATCTGATATTTTGCGACCGGTTTGCTAATATGTGAATTATGAATATCGTACACTTCTATATGTATGCAGATGATAGGGAAATTGCTGGTTAAAATATGCAATATTTTCGACTGATCAAATACCCCCAAACTTAATTTCGATCGTCTCGAGCGAATGTTTTATTAAAAAGAGAAGGAGAAAATAAAGAAAGAGAAAAACTAACTAGCACACTTTCGTAGGCAACACGATTGCACTGAGCACGTGCAACAAGCCTTTAAACCTCTAGGTGTCGCTAGTAGGAGGAGTGTTGTCTCCTGAGGGTTTTCAGCGGATTGCACCCACAAAATCCCAATAATAAAAGAAAGATCATGAATATTACATTTAAAGACAAGAATTGTAAAAGAAAAGCCTTGAAAATTAGGGTTTTCAACTAAGCTAGCTTTTCGGTTGTCATGAGCCCTATCTTAATGGTCATGAAAAGATGTCAGAAATCACGTCCTCCCTCAATAAAACATCGTCTTATTCTTCATTCCTATCTTTATTCCAAACATCGATCATATAACCCTGCGTGTGTGTAAAGACATCCCTACACCCGGAGAATTCAATTCAAGTTATCATACTCTTGCCCATCAGCCTTAGTACTTTTTAATTAATGAATATTTAGATGAGATTGCTCACACACTTTCATGCGACCGTTAATACTTCTTGAGGTACTAACCGACCGATTACTCATGTGCTTGCTTACTTGGTGTATTTTCCTCGTCTTGCACCACCTTAGGCATAGCAGTGACTCCCAGACCAGTTGGCCTTAGGGCACTAGGTGAAGAAGCACCCTTGCTATACATTTTTTTATTACCCTCGGTGATAACAAAACCAGTGTCCATTTTTCTCACCACTTTATATTTTTTTTATTCATTTTTTTTTTATTTCCTTCATACTTTTGGCTTTAAGACAAGAGTATTTCAAGGTATCCTCTACTATCCCAGGCTTCAAGACGTGTGTAAGTGCGAATAGCAGGGTAGCAACGTTCAAAATGTTTGGCTTCCAGAATAGAAACTATTTTTCAGACTTATTTTTATCCTCAGATTAGTGACGTCCTTCATCTTACTAACCCTTGGGACAACGGCTCATAACTACTTATTACTAGTTCGTATCAGAAAACTTCTAATTTTCTTAGTTTTCTCAAATTTTTCTAATCTCATGGATATAACTTTTCACTATCTAAACTTTCATTATCTTATTTATATACAAAAAAGTGTAAATATTAAACTTATTTTTATACTTGAAAATTTTTAAATTTTTTTATGGGTTTTGAAAATTTTTCAATTTTTATAGATTTTTAAAGAAATGTTTTGTGCTTATGCAGATGATATGCAAATAATGCAAAAATAAGCACAAACCTCCCCCAAACTTGTTTTCAACAGTGTCCTCACTGTTGCCAAATGCTATACCTACAAAACTGTAAGCCTGGGGGGAATTATTAGTGGGGGCAAAATATATAAGTGAAGAACTTCCCCCAAACTTACTCTTTTCACTCACCTTCATTCAAAAAAAAATGCAGTGATATACTGGACATGAAGGTGAGACGGAGGAATTTTAATCCAAATAAACTGGCTCTTGTAAGAACAAGAGCTCCTCCGTGGGGTCAGTGGAAAAATACGGCTTTAGCCTATGTCCATTTACTTTGAAAAAGGTGCCGTTTTTAACATTTTCTACTTCTACTGCCCCATGCGGGTATACATACCGCACAACAAAAGGTCCCTTCCATCGAGATCGGAGCTTACCCGCGTGAAGGTGTAATCGTGAATCATAAAGAAGGACTTGTTGACCAGGTGAAAATGTTTTCCTCAAAATGTTTTTATCGTGAAAAACCTTAGTCCTATTCTTTGTGATTACAGCGTTATCATAAGCTTCATCGCGGAGTTCGCTTAGCTCGTTTATTTGCAGCTTCCGAAAGTTGCAAGCAAGGTTTAGATCAAAATTTATTTCTTTTATAGCCCACAATGCTTTATGCTCTATCTCGACGGGTAAATGACATGCTTTCCCGAACACTATCCTATATGGAGACATTCCTAGGTCGGTTTTATATGCAGTTCGAAATGCCCAAAGTGCATCCGTCAGTTTGGTCGACCAGTCTTTTCTATTCTTAGCAACCGTCTTCTCCAGGATAAGTTTGATTTGTCTGTTTGAGATTTCAGCCTGCCCGCTTGTTTGGGGATGATAGGGTGTAGAAAGTCGGTGGTTGATTGAGTATTTTCGCATCAGAGTCTCGAAAGATCTGTTGCAGAAATGTGTCCCATTATCGCTAATGATAGCGCGTGGGTGTCCAAATCGCGAAAAGATATTCTCTTTCAAGAACTTAATGACAACTTTCTTGTCATTAGTGCGACATGGAATGGCTTCTATCCACTTGGAGACATAATCAACCGCCAGCAAAATATACAAATTCCCAAAGGAGTTGGGAAAAGGACCCATAAAATCAATGCCTCAAACATCAAATATTTCAACAACCAAGATGGGTTGCTGAGGCATTTCATTCCTCTGGGATATTCTACCCGTATACTGACATTGTGTACAGGTTTTGCAATACTCAAATGCGTCCTTGAATAAGGTCGGCCAATAAAATCCACATTGCAAAACCTTTTCTGCTGTCTTTCTAGGACCAAAGTGACCCCCACAAGCCTGATCATGACAAAATGAAAGAACACTCTTGAACTCTTCATTCGGGACACACCGGCGAATGATCTGATCAGGACAATATTTAAACAAATAGGGTTCATCCCAGTAAAAGTGTTTTACTTGGGAAAGAAAACGATATTTGTCCTGTTTTGACCAATCGCTCGGTATTAGTCCCGTGGCATGATAGTTCACAATATCCCTGAACCATGGTTCAGCGGATATGCTCAAGAGTTGTTCATCAGGGAATGAATCATTGATCGGCAGGGTCACAGGGGAAGAAATGATGCGTGAAAGATGGTCAGCTACTACGTTTTCACATCCTTTCTTATCTTTGATAACAAGATCGAATTCTTGTAAAAGAAGGATCCAACGTATTAGTCGACCTTTTGCATCTTTCTTCGCCAGAAGATGTTTTAAAGCGGAATGGTCAGTATACACAACTATAGGTGAGCCAATTAAGTAAGGCCTGAATTTTTCTAATGCAAATACAACCGCTAAGAGTTCTTTTTCTGTGGTTGTATAATTGATTTGCGCATCATTCAGGGTCTTACTTGCATAGTAAATCACGTGTGGCATCTTTTCGATGTGCTGTCCTAAGACTGCACCTACTGCAAAATCAGATGCGTCACACATCAGCTCAAAGGGGTAGTCCCAATTTGGTGATGATAGCACGGGGGCTGAAGTGAGTGAGTGTTTAAGTGAGTCGAAAGCTGTCTCGCAATCCGAGTCAAAATGGAAGGTCGTATCCTTGGCCAGGAGAAGAGTTAAAGGTCTAGCAATTTTGCTAAAGTCCTTAATGAATCTCCTATAAAAGCCCGCATGGCCAAGGAAAGAGCGAATATCTTTGACGCTTTTGGGATGAGGTAGGTTTTGAATGACATCTACTTTAGCTCTGTCTACCTCAATGCCTTTCTGTGAAATGACATGTCCAAGTACTATTCCTTCTTGGACCATAAAATGGCATTTTTCCCAGTTCAAAGTCAAGTTCTTCTCTTTGCAACGAGTAAGAACAGCGTCAAGATTCGCTAGGCAATCAGAAAAAGAGTCTCCAAAAATCGAGAAATCGTCCATAAAGATCTCCAGAAAATTCTCTACCATATCAGAGAATATCCCCATCATACACCGCTAAAAGGTAGCGGGAGCATTGCATAGCCCAAAGAGCATGCGACTGTAAGCAAAGGTACCAAAAGGACAAGTAAAAGTGGTTTTACCTTGATCCTTTTTGGCGATGGGTGTTAGTTATATGTATGCCCTAGAGGCCATTACTGTACATTGGATGTATATTGTAGTGGATGCTGGGACATATATAGGGAGGACTTTCTTGCTCGACATGATAGTATGCTATCTGGTTACCCTTTACCTTAACATGTATGCTGATTGTCTCTCTGTTACATGTTGGTAAAGCCCTTAGGATCTGTACTTGACTACCTGGACTATGATGCGGATCATACTAGTGGGGACATGGTAGTCCATAAGTACATCCTTCAAAGTCCCTAGTCGTGGGTGTATCGAGACGGGGCATCGATATACCAGAGTAGACTAGCGTATACCTTCTCGACCCATACAGATGGGCGATGGATGATCCCATATCCATTGGTGTTTGACATCAGAGATGATATACGGGTGCTCAGTAGAGACTGGGTACACTGGACGGACTCGCCGAGAACTCCCAGATGGTATTATACCTCACGTCAGATGGCAGTTCTCTGGTGACACTGGTACAGAGTAGTCTGTTGACCCGAGATCGTCATAGAGTCTTGTGTGGTTCCCACTGTGCTTTGATTTCCATCTTACCACGTCCAAGAGGGCGTGCAAAACGGTGGTTTTTGGGTACAGTCCCGAGTCACATGGAGGCAATGAGCGATAGGAGGGGATTCGTCTCTCCCGGTATAGGTAGTTGATGTTGCGCTGTGTTCGATTGGCTATAACAGGAAATCCCTGGCCAGGGTTGCTGAGATTTACTGGTAAGTGTTACCAGTAGTTTCTCGAAGTGTTATAGACCTCATATCGACACGACTTATCGAGCTATTGGGGTCTGACGTTTACCACCCCTAGGCGAGATATGCGACATATCAGACGATCAGAACGGACTGTACGGTAGTGTTACTGGTTGGATTCACTGGAGTGTGAGCGGGCTTGCTCGTCGATCTTCAGATCGCTCAATACCCGGGTGGCCGTTACGTTTGGCAGACCGCTTGCGGCTTGTGGATGTTTGATATGATCATCATCCGCTGCCGGCGTATTGACGAGTCTTTAGAGTCCTACACAGAGGTTTCCTGGCTCAAGCGAAACGAAATAGGAGCGCATATGAGATATGTGCGGGACCGAGAATCATGCGTGTATGTGATACCGTATTTCATTCTCGCGATGAATGTGTCGAATGGTTATATGCGATATAACCTAGTTATCGAATCGAGGGTTGATTCGATAAGCCGATACATTGGATACTAGTCGGTTATATGAGATATGACCGGATCGTTAAATCAAGTGTTGATTTAATGATTTAATGCATAATTATATATTTGATATATTACTTTGCATTAACTAGTATCGGTTCACTTTAAATGGATTTTCTCACTCGGATGTACGCATTGTATATGCGATATACTTTTGTGCACTTGTATGTATCATGTTTGATGATGCATGGTAACTTGTGTTTTGTGTAAAGTTTAAACCATGGTTATGTAATGGTTAGGGTTTTCATTTTCATATCTATTTATTTATTTGTTTATTCATTATTGGAAAATGATAAGCATAATGCAAAATGGTGGCTTTATTTGGAAGCTTGTTGAAGCTTCAAGAAGACTTTGACTTTAGCAACCATTTTGTCTCATGCTTAACCCTAACCATCCCATTTAACCATGATTGATTCTCTACACATTACCATGGTTAGTGTTATGATAAGAATGGATTATTCTTTTCTTTTTTAATTATTCTTATCATATCATTTCTTCTTCTTCTTCCTTCAACTCAAGAAGAAAAACCTAGACGACATCAATGGTGGATTGATGATATGAGTGAGAAATCCAAATCTAAAGTCTACCCACTTCCTATTTCTTCATCCTCTACCTCTTGCCAAGTAGTAGAGTGTGTTTCCTTCACAAGTTTCTTGACTTGGTGAAGTAAGAGCTTGATCTTGCGATGCTTCGACGTAGATCATCTTCGGCATGGACATCGATGACCTAGCTCGCCTATTCTCCGATGAAGCCGACGCTAGAGCCCGGATTTGATTTGGACAGCGGAGACGACTTCATTGCGGAGCTATGGAGGTGGAGCACCGGATCTACAAAGGTTGTATTTCCGATTCTCATAGTTAAGTGTTAACTAGTTAGCTTTTTCGCCTAGTTTTCTAGCAAACGATCCGTACACTAGGGTTTCTCGGCACTAGATTTTTTTGAAATTGGCATGTTCGATGCCTTGTGAGACCTCCTTGGGGTGCCTAGGGACCCTACAGTGGTATCAGAGCCTAGCTAGAGCCTTAGGCGAAGTCTAGACGGAATTTGAAACCCGATCGAACCGAAACCCTACCCGGAATATGCTCTCTGGACTTTTTCCGAAAATGCGGATTTTTGTGTATTAAAAATGCCTAAAAAATTCAATAAATAATTATAAGAATTACTGTGCAAACTCAGGCAAAAGATTCATCTAAACGGCGGCGGAACCGCGGCAGAAGCCCAGCTTCTGCGGCGGTTCCGCGGTCCCCTGGTGACGTCATCACATCTTTTCTGCACAGTAATTCCTATTTAATTATTCTGGATTTTCTGGGAATATTTAAAATTTATTCCAGAGTTGAATGTTCTGGGTTGTTTTGGGGATTCGATTGTTCGATCGGATTATCAGATTTTGTCTATGTGGCTTTCCGGATATTTTACAATATGTTAAAAAGTTCGACCGGATATAAATACCCAATTTTTCCCCTGTCGGGAAATTTCCAAGTGTTGGATTTTTCCGTAGTTTAACGACGTTCTAAGTAGTGCAAGTAACGCGATGGTCCCTCTAGAAGACAACAAACCTTAACTCGATTATGTGACCGTCTTGAACTGCCCTTTGAACCTTCGGGTTTGGGGCAGTACGGCGTGCTACATGTGAGGCGTTGGCTTGACCCTTCTACGGCTGGACCGTTGGTACTGAGGCACGAACTGAATGTGGTTAGACTTATTTTCATGTGTTGATCTATATCGGGAAAACTTGGGTGTTCTATTGTTCGATCGAAAAGTTTGACATTTTCTATTTATCTGGAATGGGATACAATAATTGGAATTCACAAAAGTTATGAGATAACTGAATGAATGTTATAAACATAGCACTTTAGTCTCACTTGATCGGTTGCCACGGAATTTTGATGTGATCAAAAGTCCGTCGCAATCACGTAGCGTACGCGGATACTCGCCGGGTAAACTTAATAGACAGCCTCACCCCATAGCCCCGACCAAGTGACTGTAGGAGAACCCCGTCGCCGAAAGCATCCGTTCGGGTGCTCGCGGTAGCGGTGTTCCGCCTTGGTGCACTTCGTCGACGGTATCGGGGGTGCAGCCGCCTACTAAAGTTTGCGACGAGCATTTGATCAGAATGTCGGGAATCTTGTTGAATTACCCGACTTGATATTGAAAAGAGTTTTCGATTTTGAGACTAAAATGCGGGGTTTATAATTGTTAGGCATGTGATGTCTAAGTAATTTATTTGGTCAGGCATGCGATGTCTGAGGTGGTTGCGGATTCCAACTGTTGTAGTTTTACACTTTCTTTTCTGTGACCGTAAGTGTAATATGTGATATCGCCGGTTTCGTTGCTATATGTCAACGACAATTGGGATGCGCATATTTACTTACGTTGATGACATGTGATGTTATGTGTTGCTGGATATGTTATATTGGATCGTCGTGTTTGAATAGCCGGGGGGTTTTTATGTGAGATGAGTGTTTTTCATTTTCATTCATGTAAAAACTTGTATGTAATATTCTTTTATTGGGGCGCATCCAGGTAGCGGAAGTTGTCACCTTTTGTATATTATTTACTTTTCCGCACTAGGATAGACCCAAGGAGGGGAGCACAAGTAACCGGGTTCTGGAGTCCAGTGGGAGACCAACTCGAGGAGTCGAGTCCGGGTCTCCTAACTCTAGAATTGGTAGGGTTGCTTGCCGCTCTCGTAGGGGTCTAGGGGTGTGGGTTTGGCTATTCATCACGACCGTGGAATCCGTGTTTTATACTGGCTCGTATTGAAAACACGGACGTCCTAGTATATCCAATATTTCATATGATTCTTCTGCTGCGATATCTGTGATGTGATCATGTGATGTTCTGTGATAGATACAGTATATAGTATATATGATATATTATATAGACGTTACTTATGTTTTACACCCGTGCTAGCCCTGCCCCGTTCTGCCGTTAGTTACCTAACCTAACGGTGCACGAGGGGACATCGAGGCGAATGCGGATGGCATAAGTGTACGTCGTATTTATCTGTGATGTTTAGGTATTTAAATGATGGGACTTCATTAATGTGATTAATGAATTAAAAGAAACCTAAGATGTTGTAGAATCGAATTTCAAAATGAAACAGGTAGCTACAGTTCTTGCTTTGGACAGCGGTATATGTGATATATCCTGCACCTTATTCGATAAGGAAAGGACCGAGATCCCTTCACCGGGAGTGACTCCTTTAGCAATAACTGGCAGATGCTACACACTCGGTTTGTCTTTGGATTGCTTTTAAGTGTTTTTGCTTTGCACAGTGATATATATGATATATCCCGCACCTCATTCGACGAGGAAAGGACCGACGATCCCTTCACCAGGAGTGACTCCTTTAACAAAACTAGAAAAGCCTCAAAAGCACTCCATTTTAAAATCATTTGATTCTATAACGATATCAAGTTCATTACGCAATAGGTTTTCAGAAAAACCTGTCGTAGCCCTCCGTCATTTCAGATAAGTAGTAGTTAGTATTCGTGCTGCGTTTGTTGGCCTTTGTCAAGGCGCAGTGTGCGGTAGCTAACTGGTGCTTATCTGCTTATGCATATGATGCAGATTGAGTTAGGGTAGTCGTGCGACCATGTTGGCCTTTGTCAAGGGCCGTGCGGGTGGGTTTAATTCAATCAGGAAATGACAGATTGAACTTGACTAGCATCCTATGGTTTGTTGGCCTTTGTCAAGGTCATAGGAGGTTAGGGGCAAAATATTATCGGGAATTTCAAGTGTTGAAATTTGCAATGAGATTGCATACCTTCTATGAGATAGTTGGATCCCGATACCCGCTGCGAGTAAGAGTTACTCCTGGGAGAGTTTTACACATTACAATTAGCCGATCAAGTAGGTGTCTAGAAAGGTGTTAACGAGGTTACGCCTCTGGGAAAACGAGGTTTACATTAATTAGGTTCGTGCGAAAGCACGGGGGACCTCCCTCAAAGTACCGACACTGGCCTGGCTGAAAGATTGGCGAACTTGTAGTGTGTAATTAATCCCGGCTATTCTTTCCTTTTAGGGTTTGAAGGAAGATTTGATAAAAAGCAGTGGGAGCCATCCTGATTAGATAAAATAAAAACCAATCTATTCTTGCAAGAGCGCACGCTGAGTGTTTTCTTCTCTCTCTCTCCAGGTAGCGACCATATCATGCCTTAATCAAGATAATAATACGGAATATTGACCGAACCCGCTTGTTATACTGAGCTGGGGAACGTTGGTCCCGCTCCAACTTATAATTGTTATAAGACAGAGCAGGAAATTGGGGAATACCAGATTTCCCGTGCCGCCCAAACGAAGAAAGTGCATATGATGCATCATCTTCGGGTGTGTTCGTTATACAGAACTGTTTCTCAGTATTCTTTACGTCCTGGGTATATGATACCGGATCAGGATCCCAGATATGTAATCTGTTACATAGGGCTACGGATAGGTAGAGAACTGAGAACGGGTGATAAGTTTCATGAGGCAGAAAACGGGGCAAGAGTTGCAGCCAAGTCTGTTGGTCACTGTCACCCTGTATTACAATACATTGATTCTGAACGAATGTTATTAGATACCGAACCTGATATACAAAATCATATCTGTCTCTTTATTAGTAAAGAAACGGTAAAATTTTGTATTGTTGGATAATGTTTTGAACATTTCCTATATCAAAAGTTGATCGGTTCAGGCACGTTATCTAAAAGCATTGATGTTCTAAATCAGACTACAGTTCTTAGTATATGGAACACACACAAGAGGAAGAGTTCAGAAATGAACGGACTCTTCTTGAGGTATTGTAGACTAGGTCAGATCAATGTGACCCGACTAGCTGAAGTTACATTTAGATGCATATTTAAATCAGTTTGAATTTACATCTTCTGAAACTTGCCAGTCATGTCACAAAGATAAGATGACCATAGCTCCGTTTACTGGAAACAGAGAAAGAGTTAGTGAACTCTTGGGATGATACATGTTGATGTATGTAGGTCCCCTGTCTACACATACCAGGACCGGTTCTTTGTACTTCGTTACATTCTCTGATAATCTCTCAAGATTCAGACCTATGTTCCTGCTGAAACACAAGTCCGAACCTTTTGAGATATTCACAGAATATAAGTTAGAAGTAGAGAACCAAAATACGGGTATAAGTATTATGTCCTTTGATGTAATCAAGGAAGAGAATACTTGAGCACGGAAATACTGGACTATTCTAAAGGAGAATGAGATTCTCTCTCAGCATTACTCATCCGCATACACCATAGCACGATGGTATATCGAGGCGGAGCAATCACACCCTATATGATATGGTGTGCTCTATGATGAGTATTACTGAGTTACCTATTTCCTTTTGGGAGTTATGCACTTGATAAGCTGCATACCTATTGAATAGGGTTCCAATCAAATCAGTTGCCTACCATTTCATATGTGATATGGAAAGGGAAGAGCCCATGTCTTAAGCTAGTTAAGATTTTGGGTTGTCTGGCTAATGTCTAAAAGCAAAATCCGGACAAGCTCGAGGCAAAGTCTGTAATGTAGAACTGGAAAGGTTCCAGCTATACAAACTACAGCAGATGATTTGATAGAACCAAAGGATTCAATAGTTACCAATGAACCTCAGCCTCTCCGCCGACCTAGTAGGGTTCCTCACCCACCTGAGAGAAACTTCGGTTTCTCTATGACAGTGGGAGCGAGGATTGCATCATGAGATGATGACCCAACTAGGTTCGAGCAGGCCATCGAGAGTGAGACTCTGTAAGAATGGCTGGATGCTTAGCGATCTGAGATGGAATCCTTATACACCAACAAAGTATGGACTTTAGTTGCTATATCTGAAGGGTTAAATCCCCATCAGGAGCAAGTATATCTTGAGAAGATTACTAGGTGTAGATGGAAAAGTTGAGACTTTCAAAGCTAGACTTGTTAAAGGTTTTAGTCATTAACCAGGTGTGGATTATGATGAAACCTTTTCAAGTAGCTATGCTTAAGTCCATCCAGATCCTACTTGTCACGGCTACATACCATGACTACGATATCTGGTGGTTGGGTGTCATGACTGCTTTTCTAAATGATGTTTTAGAAGAGTGCGTCTATAAGTACACAGCCAGAGGGCTTCGTAGACAGTGGGAGCAGCGGAAACGTGTGCAAGATGCTTTATTTGACAAAGCAGGCATCGCGGAGATGGAACATCTGTTTTGATGAATTAGTCAAAGAAGTTGACATCATCAAAATGGTAGATGAACCTTGTATAAACAAGAAGGTAGTAGGGAGTATGGTGACGATCCTCGTAGAGTACGTGGATGACATACTCTTGATAGGGAAGGAGTTTCCTATGCTACGCTCGATCAATCTCCGCTTATCACAATGATTCTCCATATAGGATCAAAATGATACCTCCTAAATCCTGGGTTTTGGATCTATGAGATAGATCTAATTGGATGTTAGGATTCTCACTAGTTGTAGTGAGACAGTATCAACCGATCCTGGGGAGAATCACTGGAAGGGTTCCAGGGTGATAAAGACGACTGAGTGTCAGTCACAGGCATTGTCTTTACCCTCAGTAAAGGGACGGTATGTTGGAAGAGTTCCAAGCTAGATACCGTGACATACTAGACGATAAAGGCTGGATATATCGCTACTTACGATGCTACCAAAGAGGCGGTCTGGATGTATATTTGTTCATGAGATGAACTTAGTTCCTCCCATTGTGTGACAATGGAGTTGTGGCTTATGCCAAGGAACGCCGGTCCCATCAGTAATCCAGACATATTCTAAGGCAGTATCACTTGATCATGGAGATGGATGATCTCCAGGGTGATCTAGGTTTGGAGAGTAGACTCAGAGGACAACGCAGCGGATCCACTCACAAAGGCCTGTTCCCAGAGAGAGATTTTTATGGGATGGTTGAGTATGAGATACTGCAACCACTGCTACAGATGGCCCTAGTGCAAGTGGGAGATTGTTAGTTATATGTATGCCCTAGAGGCCATTACTGTACATTGGATGTATATTGTAGTGGATGCTGGGACATATATAGGGAGGACTTTCTTGCTCGACATGATAGTATGCTATCTGGTTACCCTTTACCTTAACGTGTATGCTGATTGTCTCTCTGTTACATGTTGGTAAAGACCTTAGGATCTGTACTTGACTACCTCGACTATGATGCGGATCATACTAGTGGGGACATGGTAGTCCATAAGTACATCCTTCAAAGTCCCTAGTCGTGGGTGTATCGAGACGGGGCATCGATATACCAGAGTAGACTAGCGTATACCTTCTCGACCCATACAGATGGGCGATGGATGATCCCATATCCATTGGTGTTTGACATCATAGATGATATACGGGTGCTCAGTAGAGACTGGGTACACTGGACGGACTCGCCGAGAACTCCCAGATGGTATTATACCTCACGTCAGATGGCAGTTCTCTGGTGACACTGGTACAGAGTAGTCTGTTGACCCGAGATCGTCATAGAGTCTTGTGTGGTTCCCACTGTGCTTTGATTTCCATCTTACCACATCCAAGAGGGCGTGCAAAACGGTGGTTTTTGGGTACAGTCCCGAGTCACATGGAGGCAATGAGCGATAGGAGGGGATTCGTCTCTCCCGGTATAGGGAGTTGATGTTGCGCTGTGTTCGATTGGCTATAACAGGAAATCCCTGGCCAAGGTTGCTGAGATTTACTGGTAAGTGTTACCAGTAGTTTCTCGAAGTGTTATAGACCTCATATCGACACGACTTATCGAGCTATTGGGGTCTGACGTTTACCACCCCTAGGCGAGATATGCGACATATCAGACGATCAGACCGGACTGTACGGTAGTGTTACTGGTTGGATTCACTGGAGTGTGAGCGGGCTTGCTCGTCGATCTTCAGATCGCTCAATACCCGGGTGGCCGTTACGTTTGGCAGACCGCTTGCGGCTTGTGGATGTTTGATATGATCATCATCCGCTGCCGGCGTATTGACGAGTCTTTAGAGTCCTACACAGAGGTTTCCTGGCTCAAGCGAAACGAAATAGGAGCGCATATGAGATATGTGCGGGACCGAGAATCATGCGTGTATGTGATACCGTATTTCATTCTCGCGATGAATGTGTCGAATGGTTATATGCGATATAACCTAGTTATCGAATTGAGGGTTGATTCGATAAGCCGATACATTGGATACTAGTCGGTTATATGCGATATGACCGGATCGTTAAATCAAGTGTTGATTTAATGATTTAATGCATAATTATATATTTGATATATTACTTTGCATTAACTAGTATCGGTTCACTTTAAATGGATTTTCTCACTCGGATGTACGCATTGTATATGCGATATACTTTTGTGCACTTGTATGTATCATGTTTGATGATGCATGCTAACTTGTGTTTTGTGTAAAGTTTAAACCATGGTTATGTAATGGTTAGGGTTTTCATTTTCATATCTATTTATTTATTTGTTTATTCATTATTGGAAAATGATAAGCATAATGCAAAATGGTGGCTTTATTTGGAAGCTTGTTGAAGCTTCAAGAAGACTTTGACTTTAGCAACCATTTTGTCTCATGCTTAACCCTAACCATCCCATTTAACCATGATTGATTCTCTACACATTACCATGGTTAGTGTTATGATAAGAATGGATTATTCTTTTCTTTTTTAATCATTCTTATCATATCATTTCTTCTTCTTCTTCCTTCAACTCAAGAAGAAAAACCTAGACTACATCAATGGTGGATTGATGATATGAGTGAGAAATCCAAATCTAAAGTCTACCCACTTCCTATTTCTTCATCCTCTACCTCTTGCCAAGTAGTAGAGTGTGTTTCCTTCACAAGTTTCTTGACTTGGTGAAGTGAGAGCTTGATCTTGCGATGCTTCGACGTAGATCATCTTCGGCATGGACATCGACGACCTAGCTCGCCTATTCTCCGATGAAGCCGACGCTAGAGCCCGGATTTGATTTGGACAGCGGAGACGACTTCATTGCGGAGCTATGGAGGTGGATCACCTGATCTATAAAGGATGTATTTCCGATTCTCATAGTTAAGTGTTAACTAGTTAGCTTTTTCGCCTAGTTTTCTAGCAAACGATCCGTACACTGGGGTTTCTCGGCACTAGATTTTTTTGAAATTGGCATGTTCGATGCCTTGTGAGACCTCCTTGGGGTGCCTAGGGACCCTACAATGGGGACCTGATTGTAGCCTGAGTATCCGTCCATAAAGCAATAATACTCTCGTCCCGCTAAGCGTTCCAGCATCTGATCAATGAATGGTAGAGGAAAGTGGTCTTTCCTCGTGGCGGCATTGAGTTTTCTATAATCAATACATACACGCCACCCAGTTTGGGCGCGTGTCTGAATCAACTCATTTGCCTCATTGGTTATAACTGTAATGCCGGATTTCTTAGGAACGATATGTATAGGACTCACCCACTGGCTATCGGAGATGGGGTATATGATACAATTATCTAAGCATTTGACGATCTCTTTCATGACAGCTTCCTTCATGACGGGATTTAACCGTCTCTGTGGTTCTCGGGACGGTCTGGCATCATCCATCACATGTATATGATGTTCAACTATCAAGGGACTAATCCCTTTGATGTCCGCCATACTCCAACCAAACGCCTCTTTGTTAGATCTCAATACCGATAAAAGTGCATTCTCTTGCTCTGATGAAAGAGAAGCGGATATGATAACCGGTAAAGACTCATTCTCACCTAGATATGCATATTTCAGGTGAGAAGGTAAAATTTTGAGATCTAACTCAGGCGGAGAAATGATAGAAGGAGGGATCATTGAGTGATTTTTGGATTTACAAAAAAGCTCAGAGCCTGTGAAAGATACAGACTCGGGTGGAGAAAAGTCAGAAGTGCAGGACTCAAGTGTAGAGAAAGTGTCCTCACTAAGATCTTGTGTGAAATCAAACAGAGATGTGTTAATGTCGTCGAGATCAGTAAAGAAAAGTTCCTCGGCTCCACAACTATCGGGAGCAATCTCATGGACAGAGCACACATCTAAAATATGAGCAGAGGATTCTGATGGCTGACTTCCAACTCTATAGATGTTTAGTTCAATGGTCATATTTCCAAATGATAAGTTCATTGAACCATTTCTACAGTTTATAACAGCGTTGGAAGTGGCAAGGAAAGGACGACCCAGAATCACCGGAATTTGGCCCCGGGGGTTTGCTACAGGATGTGTGTCGAGCACAATGAAGTCTACAGGGAAAACAAATTCCCCGACCTTTATCAACACATCCTCTAATTCACCCCTTGGTTTGGTGATAGATCGGTCTGCCATCTGGAGAGTGCAATGAGCAGGTTTCAGCTCTCCAATCCCTAATTGCTCATAGACAGAATAAAGGAGCAGGTTAACACTTGCGCCAAGGTCTAAAAGAGCACGATTTATGTTTTTACCCCCAATCGAAATCGATATTGTAGGACATCCTGGGTCCTTTCTTTTCTTTGGAAGCTGGGGTATAAAAGCAGTGATGATATTATTAAACATGAAGACCTTCTTCGGCACTTGAGTCTTCCTCTTCCTAGTGCACAAGTCCTTAAGAATTTTCGCATAAGCGGGGACTTGTTGAATCGCATCTAGGAGAGGGATATTGATGTTAACCTGTTTGAACATTTCTATTATTTTCTCCATATGAGGACTCGTTCTATTTGCCCTTAACCGGTTCGGGTAAGGTGCTTTCGCAATAAGCGCTGGGTCCATCACAGGAGAAGGAAGAGGGGGTAGACGTGGTCCCAAAAGAGGTGTGGGGACCGTCTGTGGAGAACTATAAGGGTTGGGAGAAGGTGTCGAGCCTAGTGGGAAATGGAGAATAGGCTCGCGAGAAAGTGGTGTGGTAGAAGAAGAAGGATCAGAAGGAGAAGTGTGTGTGTGTGGAAAGGTCTCAGCCGGGATGTTGATATGATTTTCAGTATCATCAATACCTTCCCCGACATGATTGTTCAGCACTCTTCCCGATCTCAACGTTGTGACGGCATTTACATTGTAATGCCCAGGATTCTGTAGGGGTTGAGAGGGAAGTTTCCCTTTTTCTCTCGCACTCATTTCGGCTTTTAGGAGTGCGATTTCAGCTTCCATCGATTTGATACTCTCAGCTTGGGACGCTGAGTTTTTCTTTATTTCACCGACGGAAGATCTAACCTCAGCCGAAACCTCTATGAAATTTGACAAAAGTGATTTCATGGTTTGAGTGAATTGAGAGAACTCGTCAGAACAGGACTGCCTAGGATTAGACTGTGCAGGAGTGTTGCCCTGGTTTTGGAAATTTTGTGACTGATAGGGGTGCTGAGTGAGTTGAAGGGGTTGCTGTTGTGGTGCAGGAAGAACCCTTTGAAAGTTATTCGTGTTTGGAACCGTGTTTTGAGATTGGTTTTGGTTCCAAGCAAAATTCGGGTGGTTCCTCCAACCCTGATTGTACGTGGAAGAATATGGATCGTTTCGAGGTCTTTGAAATGCGGCATTAGAATGCTCGTGACCTTGAAACGCAGAGTTTAATGGACATTCTTCCGTTAAATGAGACGGATCAGAACAGCACCCACAAACAGTTTTGGGGAGTGACACTGGGTTTAGGGAGGCTGCTGCAAATTTGTGTTCCATAGCGTCGAGCTTCTTTTGCATTGCTGCCATTTCAGCTCGAACACCTATGGACACATCTATTTGGTGTACGCCATCCCTATTCAATGGTTGGGTTCCACTCTCCCACTGTAGTGATTTTTCAGCAAACTCTTCTAAGTACTTCCAAGCTTCCCCATCATCTTTGGTCATAAAAGTACCTTGACACATATTTTCAAGGCTCTGTTTAGTGTTTGAGTTAATGCCCTCATAAATGATTCGGCATAATTCCCATCTCGGGATGCCGTGATGAGGACACTGAACCAATAGATCCTTGAAACGTTCAAATCATTTTGAAAATGGTTCAGCAGGGAGCTGGGCAAATTGATTCAGTTCGCTACGGATTCGAGCTGTCTTTTGGATTGGGTAAAATTTCTTAAGGAATGCAGCGACGAATTCTTCCCAATTCGTAATAGAGTGTGCGGTAGTGTTATATAGCCACTTCTCGGCTATATCGCACAAAGTAAATGGAAGAAGTCGTAAACGCATCGCATCCACTGAAAGTTGTGACGTACCCATCATTGCGCATACGTTTTCAAATTTGGTGATGAAAACGTAAGCGTCCTCAGTCTCGAGTCCGTGGAATTTGGGTAAAAGATTGATATACTAGGGCTTAATCTCAAAGTTATCCCCATTGGCTGGTGGTGTGGATAAGCAGGTCGAAAGAGGACCTCGAATAGGGTAGCACCTCTCCTGGAGAGAGATGCGGGGTGGATTCTGCGCACCAACGGACGGTGGCAGATTAGGGTTAAAAAAGTTTGATGGATTCGGGTCCATCGGTGTGGGTGTGGTAGTAGGTAAAGAAAAGGTAAATGGAGAAATATCGACTTCGGAGTCGATAAAGGGTACGCGGACTAAACGGGCACTAGAATCCCGTGTCCAGCCTATCTTGCACTAAAATGGGTTAGTACAAGTGGCAGCGTTGACTTATAATTAGGGGAAAATGAATAAATGCGGTGTTTGCTTTGAAAAAGGGACAGATTTTTGAAAAAATGATGCGACAAAACAAATGCAGCACACAACCCTAGAATCTAGTGGTCACCTAGGTCCGGCTCTAGACCGCTCCTAACTGCCAAAAGACAAGTCGCAGGATAGAATCCTTCACTGCCTCTTTGTCTCCCTTTGGCCGGATAAGTGCCAGGTAAGTGGGAAGGTACTCCACTACGTAAGTAGTGGGCCTAATTAAAAACCACTAGCCTTAGACACACTCGCCTTAGGCACCATAAGAAAACGCGGATAAGCAATGAAATACCCACGGCCTTCTCTTGTCCTAATTGAGCGCGACAGTCCTTAGAGTCTTCTCTAGATTTCTTTTAGTTAATGAGGGTAATGCGGATGCAAGTTTTGCGATTTTCGGGGCCTAGGAAGGGTAATGAAATCCCCACCTAATTTGGATTTGGTCGTGCCCCTTAAATTCCGTATTAGAATGCAAACAACCAAGAAATCAAAATCACGCACAAATTTAATTTTGCTTTTGCGGCGCTGCGATTATTTGCAAACAATCCTGCAGCAAAGTGTTAGTTGGAGCTAAAAAGGGGAGAGAGGATAGAGCAAGAAGTCACCTGCACTAAAAATTTTGCAGAGAACCCCCAAATGCGCGGCGGTTCCGCCGCAAATGGTGGGCAATGGCCGCGGAAACGCAGTCCTCTAGTGTGATCTCTGCACATTGGATGTATATTGTAGTGGATGCTTGGACATATATAGGGAGGACTTTCTTGCTCGACATGATAGTATGCTATCTGGTTGATCTTTACCTTAACGTGTATACTGTTTGTCTCTCTGTTACATGTTGGTAAAGCCCTTAGGATGTGTACTTGACTACCTGGACTATGATGCGGATCATACTAGTGGGGACATGGTAGTCCATAAGTACATCCTTCAAAGTCCCTAGTCGTGGGTGTATCGAGACGGGGCATCGATATACCAGAGTAGACTAGCGTATACCTTCTCGACCCATACAGATGGGCGATGGATGATCCCATATCCATTGGTGTTTGACATCAGAGATGATATACGGGTGCTCAGTAGAGACTGGGTACACTGGACGGACTCGCCGAGAACTCCCAGATGGTATTATACCTTACGTCAGATGGCAGTTCTCTGGTGACACTGGTACAGAGTAGTCTGTTGACCCGAGATCGTCATAGAGTCTTGTGTGGTTCCCACTGTGCTTTGATTTCCATCTTACCACGTCCAAGAGGGCGTGCAAAACGGTGGTTTTTGGGTACAGTCCCGAGTCACATGGAGGCAATGAGCGATAGGAGGGGATTCGTCTCTTCCGGTATAGGGGGTTGATGTTGCGCTGTGTTCGATTGGCTATAACGGGAAATCCCTGGCCAGGGTTGCTGAGATTTACTGGTAAGTGTTACCAGTAGTTTCTCGAATTGTTATAGACCTCATATCGACACGACTTATCGAGCTATTGGGGTCTGACGTTTACCACCCCTAGGCGAGATATGCGACATATCAGACGATCAGACCGGACTGTACGGTAGTGTTACTGGTTGGATTCACTGGAGTGTGAGCGGGCTTGCTCGTCGATCTTCTGATCGCTCAATACCCGGGTGGCCGTTACGTTTAACAGACCGCTTGCGGCTTGTGGGTGTTTGATATGATCATCACCTGCTGCCGGCGTATTGACGAGTCTTTAGAGTCCTACACAGAGGTTTCCTGGCTCAAGCAAAACGAAATAGGAGCGCATATGAGATATGTGCGGGACCGAGAATAATGCGTGTATGTGATACCGTATTTCATTCTCGCGAACAATGTGTCGAATGGTTGTATGCGATATAACCTAGTTATCGAATCGAAGATTAATTCGATAAATCGATACATTGGATATTAGTCGGTTATATGCGATATGACCGGATCGTTAAATCAAGTGTTGATTTAATGATTTAATGCATAATTATATACTTGATATATTACTTTGCATTAACTAGTATCGGTTCACTTTAAATGGATTTTCTCGCTCGGCTGTGCGCATTATATATGTGATATGATTTTGTGCACATGCTTGTATCATGTTTGATGGTGCATGTAAAAATTGGTTAGGTATAAAGAATTAAACATTGGTTAATGAAATGGTTAGGGTTTATTATTTGCTTATTTATTTATTCATTCATTTATCTATTTCTTTTTGGATGAAAAGAATGAGAAAAGAAAACAAATGGTTGCTTTCTTAGAAGCTTCTTCAAGCTTCATGCAACTTTGACCAAAGCAACCATTCTTGTCTTCTTCTCTAACCCTAACCATTCCACCTAACTAAAGTTAATTATCTACACTTTACCATGGTTAAAGTTATGATAAGTATTATATTTCTTTTCTATTTTTATTAACTTATGATAATCATCATCATCTTCTTCTTCATCTTCTAAAATGAAGAAACCTTCACTTCATCAATGGTGATTGATGAAAATGAGTGAGAAATCCAATTCTAAAGTGAACCCACTTCCTATTTCTTCATCCTCTACCTCTTCCCAAGTAGTATAGGGTGTTTTCTTCACAAGTTTCATGACTTGGTGAAGTGGGAGCTTGATTTAGCGATGCCTCGACGTAGATCATCTTCGGCATGGACATCGACGACCTAGCTCGCCATTTCTCCGACGAAGCCGACGCTAGAGCCCGAGAATTCATTTGGACAGCAATGGGACTTCGTTGCGGAGCTATGGAGGTGGAGCACCGGATCTACAAAGGTTGTATTTCCGTTTAAACTTTAGTTAAGTTGTTAACTAGTTTCATTTTCGCCTAGAAATCTAGCCAACGATCCGTTCTAGGGTTTCTCGGCACCGTTTAAATTTGAAATTGGCATGGTTGATGCCTTGTGAGACCTCATTAGGGTGCCTAGGAACCCTACAGTGGTATCAGAGCCTAGCTAGAGCCTTAGGCGAAGTCTAGACGGAATTTGAAACCCGAACGAACCCGAAACCCAACTCAAAAATAGCTCTCTGTCCTTTTTTCAAAAACTGGGATTTTTCCATATTAAAAATATGCAGTAAAATCAGCAGGAAATTCTAAGGGATACTGTAAAATTCGTGTGCCTAATTCCATCAATGCGCCGCGTTTCCGCGGCACGAGCATGGCTCGTGCGGCGGAACCGCGTCCGTTTTGTCTTTTGTGGCATCCAAATTTGCACAGTAATTCATAATATGCAGTGCTAGTTTTCCTGGGAATTTTTAATATTTTTTCAAGAGTTGAATTTTCTGAGTTGTTTTGGGGATTCGAATGTTCGATCGGAGTATCAGATTTTGTCTATGTGGCTTTCCGGATAATTTTTAGAATATGTTAAAAAGTTCGACCGGATATAAATACCCAATTTTTCCCCTGTCGGGAAATTTCCAAGTGTTGGATTTTTCCGTAGTTTAAAGACATTCTAAGTAGTGCAAGTAACTCAATGGACCCTCTAGAAGACAACAAACCTTAACTCGATTATGTGACCGTCTTGAACTACCCTTTGAACCTTCGGGTTTGGGGCAGTACGGCGTGCCACATGTGAGGCGTTGGCTTGACCCTTCTACGGCTGGACCGTTGGTACTGAGGCACGAACTGAATGTTTTTAGACTTGTTTCATGTGTTGATCTGTATCGGGAAAACTTGGGTGTTCGATTGTTCGATCGGAAAGTTTGACATTTTCAATTTATCCGGAATGGGATACAATACTTGGAATTCACAATAAGTTATGAGATAACTGAATGAATGTTATAAACATAGCACTTTAGTCTCACTTGATCGGTTGCCACGGAATTTTGATGTGATCAAAAGTCCGTCGCAATCACGTAGCGTATGCGGATACTCGCCGGGTAAACTTAATAGACAGCCTCACTCCATAGCCCCGACCAAGTGACTGTAGGAGAACCCCGTCGCCGAAAGCATCCGTTCGGGTGCTCGCGGCAGCGGTGTTCCGCCTTGGTGCACTTCGTCGACGGCATCGGGGGTGCGGCCGTCTACTGAAGTTTGCGACGAGCATTCGATCAGGATGTCGGGAATCCTGTTGAATTGCCCGACTTGGTATTGAAAAGTGTTTTCGATTTTGAGACTAAAATGCGGGGTTTATAATTGTTAGGCATGCGATGTCTAAGCAATTCATTTAGTCAGGCATGCGATGTCTGAGGATGTTGCGGATTCCAACTGTTGTAGTTTTACACTTTCTTTTCTGTGACCGTAAGTGTAATATGTGATATCGCCAGTTTCGTTGCTATATGTCAACGACAATTGGGATGCGCATATTTACTTACGTTGATGACATGTGATGTTATGTGTTGCTGGATATGTTATATTGGATCGTCGTGTTTGAATAGCCGGGGGTTCTTATGTGAGATGAGTGTTTTTCATTTTCATTCATGTAAAAACTTGTATGTAATATTCTTTTATTGGGGCGCTTCCAGGTTGCGGAAGATGTCACCGTTTGTATATTATTTACTTTTCCGCACTAGGATAGACCCAAGGAGGAGGGCACAAGTAACCGGGTTCTGGAGTCCAGTGGGAGACCAACTCGAGGAGTCGAGTCCGGGTCTCCTAACTCTAGAATTGGTAGGGTTGCTTGCCGCTCTCGTAGGGGTCTAGGGGTGTGGGCTTGGCTATTCATCATGACCGTGGAATCCTTGTTTTATACTGGCTCGTATTGAAAACACGGACGTCCTAGTATATCCAATATTTCATATATGTTTCTTCTGCTGCGATATCTGTGATGTGATCATGTGATGTTCTGTGATAGATACAGTATATAGTATATATGATATATTATATAGACGTTACTTATGTTTTACACCCGCGCTAGCCCTGCCCCGCTCTGCCGTTAGTTACCTAACCTAACGGTGCACGAGGGGACATCGAGGCGAATGCGGATGGCATAAGTGTACGTCGTATTTATCTGTGATGTTTAGGTACTTAAATGATGGGACTTCATTAATGTGATTAATGAAATAAAAGAAACCTAATGATGTTGTAGAATTGAATTTCAAAATAAAACAGGTAGCTACAGTTCTTGCTTTGCACAGCGGTATATATGATATATCCTGCACCTTATTCGATGAGGAAAGGACCGAGATCCCTTTACCGGGAGTGACTCCTTTAGCAATAACTGGCAGATGCTACACACTCGGTTTGTCATTTGATTGCTTTTAAGTGTTTTTGCTTTGCACAGTGATATATGTGATATATCCCGCACCTCATTCGACGAGGAAAGGACCGACGATCCCTTCACCGGGAGTGACTCCTTTAGCAAAACTAGAAAAGCCTCAAAAGCACTCCATTTTAAAATCATTTGATTCTACAACGATATCAAGTTCATTACGCAATAGGTTTTCAGAAAAACCTGTCGTAGCCCTCCGTCATTTCAGATAAATCCTGTTTAGTATTCGTGCTGCGTTTGTTGACCTTGTCAAGGCGCAGTGTGCGGTAGCTAACCAGTATTTATCTGCTTATGCATATGATGCAGATTGGGTTAGGGTAGTCATGCGGCCTTGTTGACCTTGTCAAGGGTCGTGCGGGTGGGTTTGATTCAATCAAGAAATGACGGGTAGAACTTGACTTGCGGTCTATGGTTTGTTGACCTTGTCAAGGTCATAGATCGTTCGGGGCAAAATATTATCGGGAATTTCAAGTGTTGAAATTTGCAATGAGATTGCATACCTTCTATGAGATAGTTGGATCCCGATACCCACTGCGAGTAATTGTTACTCCTGGGAGAGTTTTACGCATTACAATTAGCCGATCAAGTAGTTGTCTAGAAAGGTGTCAACGGGGTTACGCCTCTGGGAAAACGAGGTTTACATTAATTAGGTTCGTGCGAAAGCACGGGGGACTTCCCTCAAAGTACCGACACTGGCCTGGCTGAAAGATTGGCGAACTTGTAGTGTGTAATTAATCCCGGCTAGTCTTTCCTTTTAGGGTTTGAAGGAAGATTTGATAAAAAGCAGTGGGAGCCATCCTGATTAGATAAAATAATAACCAATCTATTCTTGCAAGAGCGCACGCTGAGTGTTTTCTTCTCTCTCTCTCCAGGTAGCGACCATATCACGCCTTAATCAAGATAATAATACGGATTATTGACCGAACCCGCTTGTTATACTGAGCTGGGGAACGTTGGTCCCGCTCCAACTTATAATTGTTATAAAACAGAGCAGGAAATTGGGGAATACCAGATTTCCCGTGCCGCCCAAACGAAGAGAGTGCATGCTGATGCATCATCTTCGGGTGTGTTCATTTCAAAGAACTGTTTCTCAAATGTCCTTTACGTCCTGGGTATGTAATACCAGATCAGGATCCCAGATATGTAATATGTTACATAGGGCTACAGAATGGTAGAGAACTGAGAACGGGTGATAAGTTTCATGAGGAAGAAAACGGGACAAGTGTTGCAGCCAAGTCTGTTGGTCACTGTCACCCTGTATTCCAAATACATTGATTCTGAACGAATGTTATTAGATACCGAACCTGACATACAAAATCATATCAGTCTCTTTATTAGTAAAGAAATGATAAAATTTTGTATTGTTGGATAATGTTTTGAACATTTCCTATATCAAAAGTTGATCGGTTCAGGCACGTTATCTAAAAGCATTAATGTTCTAAATCAAACTACAGTTCTTAGTATACGGAACACATAAAAGAGGAAGAGTTCAGAAATGAACGAATCCTTCTTGAGGCATTGTAGACTAGGTCATATCAATGCGACCCGACTAGCTGAAGTTACATATAGATGCATATGTAAATCAGTTTGAACTTACATCTTGTGAAACTTGCCAGTCATGTCACAAAGATAAAATGACCATAGCTCCGTTTATTGGAAACAGAGAAAGAGTTATGTAAACTCTTGGGATGATACATGTTGATGTATGTAGGTCCCCTGTCTACACATGCCAAGACCGGTTCTTTGTACTTTATTACATTCTCTGATGATCTCTCAAGATTCAGACCTATGTTCCTGTTGAAACACAAGTCCGAACCTTTTGAGATATTCACAGAATATAAATTAGAAGTAGAGAACCAATATACGGGTATAAGTATTATGTCCATTGATGTGATCAAGGAGGAGAATACTTGAGCACGGAAATCCTGGACTATTCTAAAGGAGAATGAGATTCTCTCTCAGCATTACTCCTCCATATACACCATTGCACGATGGTATATCGGGGCGGAGCAATCACACCCTATTTGATAAGGTGTTCTCTATGATGAGTACTACTGAGTTACCTATTTCCTTTTTGGGAGTTATGCGCTTGAGAAGCTGCATACCTATTGAATTAGGTTCGAATCAAATCAGTGCCTACCACTCCATATGAGATATGGTATGGGAAGAACCCATCTCTTAAGCGAGTTAAGATTTGGGGTTGTCCGGCCTATGTTTAAAGCAAAATCCGGACAAGATCGAGGCAGGATCAGTTCTGTAGAACTGGAAAGGTTCCAGCTATACAAAACTGCAGTTGATGATTTGACAGAACCATAAGATTCTATAGTTCCCGACGAACCTCAGCCTCTCCGCCGATCTAGTAGGGTTCTTCGTCCACCTCAGAGATACCTTGGTTTCTCGGTGACAGTGGGAGCAAGGAATGCATCATGAGATGATGACCCAACTAGTTTCGAGCAGGCCATCAGGAGTGGGACTCTGTAAGAATGGCTGGATGCTTAGCGATCTGAGATGGAATCCTTATACACCAACAAAGTATGGACTTTGGTTGCTATATCTGAAGGGTTAAATCTGTTAGGTCCACGTTACCTCTCCCGGTACTTACGGGGTTGCGGAAACGGTAAATCAAAATTTTTTCTAAACTTTGTAACATGGACCGTAAAAGCCGGATCTTTGCTAAACTAAACTAGCATACTTGCTAAAGAGAGTTAGCTACTATGTTGATGGTTATACCTAAACTTGAACTCCTTCTCTTCTTGTTGTTGTTCTTCTTTCTTGTTCTTTGTAGAAGCTTGAATGGTTCTCTTCTCGTCGCCTTCTTCTTGCCGAAGATAGATCCACCTTGAAGGTTTGACCTTTGGGCTCTTCCTCGATCTTTGAGTGAACTAGGGTTTCCGGCTTGCTAAACCTTGAACCCTAGAGAGAGTAGAGAGTGTCTAGGGGTTGTTTTCTTTTCAAGGTGAAGGAATCTCAACATATGAGAAGGAATCACCTTGAGCTTGAGGAGGAAGAAGATGAAGAGAGGAGAGAGAATAGATATGAAAGAATGAGCTCTCTTTTTCTTTTTGCAACCATAATGCAAAAGAAAAATATTATCTAAATGATAATAATTGAAATAAGAATAGTTGATGGTAATTTTGGAATGACCACTATCATACTTCTTTAAATGAAGTGTAAGCATGAATCAAGGAAGACTTTCAAGGCATGAAAGTGGTCAATGGTCAACAAGTCAACCAAGGTCAACAAGTCAACAAAAATCAACCATAACATAATTCTCATTTAATTACTATTATTAATAGATAATATATAAATCCATTAGGGTTTGGAAAATGAAGACTGTCAACTGTGCATACGCACCCGTTCCGAAACCCTAATGAAAAACCTCATCCTCCGCCTCAAGCAACTGTGCATACACACCTGTATTCTCGTTCCGAGGAACAAGAATACCAAGAGATAAAAGCAACCCCCAAAACATATACCAGTATCTGGCTCAAACCAGAGCCTGCCAGTATAATCTGTCCGGACTCCAAACGTGCACAAGTGCGCGGATGAGAACGAACCCTGTCGCAAAACCATGCGACCTCTACTCTGTTTTGCCCAGAGGCGAAAACCCTCTGTGTGGGACTCTAAAGACTCGACACTACGCTGGCAGTGGGTTTAACCACAGACCGCAAGCGGCACTAGCTGTGCGTAACGGTCCCCAGGTAGATGCCGACAAGAAGGCTGACGAGGTGAAACCCCATCTAAACTCCTACTGAGTCTGAATGTGACATTCTCCGTACAGTCCGGTCTGTTCGTCTGATACATCGCATGGCGGGCCTAGGGGGGCGGTAAACGTCAGTCCCCTAATAGCGGTACAAGTCGTGTCGGAGTGAAGCCCAATACACCCTGAGATAACACTGGAACCTACCAGTACATCTCGCTTGCCCTGGCCAGGGACTACTTGTGTAATGGCTCTCCTAGACACAGCGCGATGTCAACCCCCAATACCGGGAGAGACGAATCCTGTCTAACCGTCACTGCCTCCAAGTGCTTCGGGACTGCTCCCAACTACTACCTGTTTGCACGACTCAGTAGAGCCGTGGTAGGGTAGTAATCAAAGAACAGTGGGAACACACTCGAGGCGAAGTGACAGTGTCAAGTCAGCGGACTAAGCTGTACTCATGTCACCTGGGAACTGATAACTGACGATAGGTATAATACCAACCATCAGTTCCCGACGAGTCCTGTCCAGTGTACTCGTAACCCAACGAGCACCCGCATACTATCTCAAGTACGACGTACTGACGGCTGTGGGACAGACCGTCTCCCGTGCTGGGATGAGAAGCGCATACGCTAGTCTACTCCGGAGTATCGATGCCCTATCTCGGTACTCCCACGACTAGGGACGTGTATAAGGATGTGCTTGTAGATTACCCAGCCCCCACTAGTGTGATCGCCATCACAACGCCGGTAATCAAGCAAAGATCCTAAGGGCTCTACTAATGCGTATAGGTGATATAATAAATAAACACACATGTACACATTAAAGCAGAGGCAAACCAAGTAGCATACTACTATATTGAGCAAGATTGTCTGTACAACTGTGAATATCCCAAGCTTCCATCAAGTAATATACATACTAGTATGATACAGTAATGGCCTCTAGGGCATATACACTAACAATCTCCCACTTGCACTAAGGCCATGTACTGGCGTATCGAAGACCTATCATCTCGATCAGCCGCTCGAACTGAGTCTGGGGTAAAGCCTTCGTGAATGGGTCCGCAGTGTTGTCCTTTGTGTCCACTCTCCGCACCTCGATCTCCTGTCGATCAATGATCTCCCTGATCAGGTGATACCGCCTTAAGATGTGCCTGGATTTCTGATGGGACCTTGGTTCCTTCGCTAAAGCTATAGCCCCATTGTTATCGCAATACAAAGGTATTGGGTCAACAATGGACGGAACCACCTGAAGTTCACTAATGAACTTCTTAATCCAGACCGCCTCTTTTGCGGCATCGCTTGCAGCAATGTATTCAGCCTCCATCGTCGAGTCTGCGACGGTATCCTGCTTGGAACTCCTCCAACATACCGCCCCTCCGTTGAGGGTAAACACAAAACCCGAGACAGACTTGCTGTCATCTTTGTCACTCTGGAAGCTTGAATCGGTAAAGGACTCGACCCTGAGGTCTCCATTACCGTAAACCAGGAACATCTCCTTAGTCCTCCTCAGGTACTTGAGAATGTTCTTCACTGCTATCCAGTGGTCCTCCCCTGGGTCTGACTGATACCGGCTTACCGTGCTCAACGCGTAAGCTACATCTGGTCTTGTACATAGCATCGCATACATTATAGATCCTACCGCCGAAGCGTAGGGTATAGTGCTCATGCGAACCCTCTCCTCGTCAGTCTTAGGAGACATCTTCTTAGAGAGGGTAATTCCGTGCAATGCGGGTATGTTACCGCGCTTGGAACCCTCCATACTAAATCTCTTTAGTACGGTCTCTATGTACCTGGACTGTGAAAGTCCCAATAGTTTCTTGGATCTATCTCTATAGATCTTGATCCCCAGAATGTACGAGGCATCACCCAGGTCCTTCATGGAGAACCTTTGTGACAAAAACAGCTTGACCGATTGTAGCATAGGAACATCATTTCCTATCAAAAGAATGTCGTCCACGTACAAGACTAGGAACACGACAGTTCGTCCTACAATCTTTTTATACACACAGGGTTCATCTTCGTTCTTGATGAAATCAAATTCCTTGATTGCCTCATCAAAACAGATGTTCCAGCTCCGCGATGCTTGCTTTAATCCATAAATGGATTTAAGCAACTTGCACACCTTTCCGCTGCTCCCACTGTCTACGAAACCTTCTGGTTGATCCATGTAAACGCACTCTTCCAAACAACCGTTTAGGAAAGCCGTTTTAACATCCATCTGCCAGATTTCATAGTCATGGAACGCAGCAATGGCAAGTAGGATCCGAATGGATTTGAGCATAGCCACCGGAGAAAAAGTTTCATCATAGTCCAAACCAGGTCTTTGACGAAAACCTTTTGCAACGAGTCTAGCTTTATAGGTTTCCACCTGCCCATCTACACCAAGTTTCCTTTTGTAGATCCATTTGCATCCAACGGGTTTTACCCCTGGTGGAGCAATATCCATGGTCCACACTTTATTGGCGTACATGGACTCCATTTCAGATTGCATTGCTTCCTGCCACTTATCAGAGTCCCTACTGATAATGGCCTGCCTGAAACTGGTAGGGTCATCTTCTTCCAAGATGCAATCCTCTCGATCCCCGTCAATGAGAAAACCGTAGTATCTCTCGGGCGGATGAGAAACCCTACCAGATCTGCGGAGTGGCTGAGGTTCGTCTGGGGTTATTGAATCCTGAGGTTCTGTCAAACTTTCAGTTTCAGTTTGTGGTCGCTGAATTTCTTCCAATTCTACCGTGCTCCCACTAATTTCTTTTGCAAGAAACTCCGTTTCCAAGAAAACGGCATGCTGAGCAACAAACACCTTCTGTTCCTCGGTGTGGTAGAATAGATATCCATAACCATTCTTTGGATATCCCACAAACTTACATAAAACTGACCGTGCCTCCAGTTTATCCGGTTTATGCTTTTTAACATAAGCCGGACAACCCCATATCTTAGATCTTTTAAGATATGGCCTCTTTCCATTCCATATCTCGAACGGAGTCTTAGGCACAGATTTAGACGGAACATCATTCAATAGGTATGCGGCTGTCAATAGTGCATGTCCCCAAAATGAAAAAGGCAACTCGGCATTACTCATCATGGAGCGAACCATATCCAGTAGGGTACGATTCCTTCGCTCCGAAACACCGTTGTGCTGTGGTGTATAAGGAGGAGTAAGCTGAGAGAGAATACCATTCTCTTTTAAGTAATCTAGGAATTCCGTGCTTAAGTACTCCCCTCCCCTGTCAGACCGGAGGATCTTGATACTTTTGCCTGTCTGGTTCTCTACTTCGTTTCTGAATTCCTTGAATTTCTCAAAAGCTTCAGATTTGTGTTTCATCAGATACACATATCCGAACCTAGAGAGATCGTCAGTGAATGTGATGAAGTACGAGAACCCACCCCTTGCATGTATAGACATCGGACCACATACATCACTATGTACGAGTCCCAAGAGCTCTGCTGCTCTTTCTCCATGTCCGGTGAACGGAGATTTGGTCATCTTTCCTTTCAGACAAGACTGACAAGTTCCATAAGATGAAAACTCGAACGCATTCAAGAGTCCATCTTTATGCAACTTACTCAGTCTTTTCTCTCCGATATGACCAAGTCTACAATGCCACAAGTAGGATTCATTCGTATCTGAATTCTTCCTCTTGCGTGTGTTTTGTATGTTGAGAACTGTATTCTGATTTAGAACGTAGATACCATTAAACAGTGTACCCTCTGCAACCAGTACCTTATCAAGGTAAATGTTCATGATATTCTTTTCAAGAACAAACTTATATCTATCTTTATCGAGTAAAGAAACTGATATGATGTTGCAAACCATAGAGGGTACATAGTAGCAATCGTTCAAAATCATAGTCTTGCCATTTGGCAATACTAGGTGATATTCACCGACGGCTGCCGCATAAACTTGTGCTCCGTTCGCTACTCTGAGCGACATATCACCCGGTGCAACTTTCTTACTTTTTCTCAGTCCTTGCAATAAATTACAAATATGAGATCCTGATCCGGTATCAAGTACCCAGGAGGTAGGGCTGACCGTAAAACAGTTCTCAATTACAAGAACACCTGAAGTAGATGCAAAACCATGCTTCTTCTTCAACTGGGTATCTTGGAAATCCATACTTTCCTCTTTCCCATTCTCATACTCATGACGGTTGTCACAAGTTAGAGCTGAACCAACTTTCCCCAGTCCCGAATAAGAATTCGGTTCGGTCAAGCGATACATTTTATTATCTTGATTAGGGCGTGAAAAGGTTGCTGCCTGGAGAGAGAGAAAAGAAACACTCAGCGTATGCTCGTGCAAGATTAGATTGGTTTATTAATTTATCTAACCAGGGTGTCTCCCACTGTTTCCTCAAATCCTTCTTAAAACCTTTTAAAAGAAGAACTAGCCGGGTTTTAATTCACGTCACAATACTTGCTTAACCTTTCAGCCAGGCTAGTGTCGGTACTTCGAGGGAGGTTTTCCAACGCTTTCGCGAAGTTCCTTAATTAAAGAACCTCTTTTCCCTGTGGGCGTAACCCCGCTAACACCTTTCTAGACACCTACTAGGTTTATAGCATTGATCGTTAAGTGAAATAATCTCCCGAGAGTAAACCAACTCATCAGTGGGATCGGGATCCAACTGTCATTGTGTGATAACCTAGATGGAATCCACTCTAGTCACCACACTCCAGAAGGTATGCTAAATCTGCAAGTTTCAGTTCTTTTGAAACTCCCGATGTGGTTTTTGCCCCTAACTGTTCATGACCTTGACTAGGTCAACAAGCCACAAACTGTTAGACAAGTTCTACCCGTCATAATCCTGATTGCATTAGACCCACCCGTACGTGCCCTTGACTAGGTCAACAAGGCCGCACGACTGTCCTAACCAATCACATTTGCAATCCACAGAAAAATATTATTTAGCTACCGTTCACTACGCCTTGACTAGGTCAACAAACGCAGCACGAATACTGAATAATATTAATCCGAAACGACGGAGGGCTACGGCTGGGTTTTTGGCGAAAAACCCGTTAACGTAATGAACTTGATATCGTTGAAGGAACCTGATTGCACCCTTTTGAAAATCATAGTGGCGAAAACTTTTGCTAAAGAGGTCACTCCCTGCGAAGGGATCTCGGCTCTTTCCTCGTCGAGTGAGGTGCTGGGTATTCATAAGATGAATACCTCGATGCAAAGCAAGAATAATCGACTATGGTGAAGTTATTACCCTGACGCAAACTTTTGTCCAAGGGGTCACTCCCGGTGAAGGGATCTCGGCCCTTGCCTCGTCGACTGAGGTGCTGGGTATTCATAACTGAATACCTCGATGCAAAACAAAAATGAGCGTCCTTGCAATAACAGCTTTTTGAAAAACTTGTTCCAACAACGTCTTATAGGTTTATTTTCTTGCATTAGTTCTTTTAATGCGTGATATTCTTGCATTAGTTCTTTTAATGCGTCCCATCAGTTAATCCTACCATTGCAGAAAACAACCAAAATATGACGTACGCTTATGCCATTCGCATTCGCCACGGGGTCCCGTCATCACTCGTTAGGTTACTTAACTAACGACAGAGCGGGGGCTGGGCTAGCGCGGCTGTAAAACATAAGCAACGCCTAAATAGTAAAGCAATGATAGACATTACAGATCACAGATGAATACATTGGATATACTAGCAATCCGCAATCCTTTCGAGCCTGGAACGAAAAGCGGATAACACGGTCGCGGTGAATAGCCAAATACCCCACCCAAGACCCCTACGGGTGCGGCAAACTACCCGCCAAGTACTCGGTAGTTTGTGCACCCCCTCCATGGGTCTATCCTAGGAGCAAAAACAGTAAAAAGAATTATACAATGACGGCTACAACCCCGACCCGGTTGTGCGGCCAAACAAATAATATTATTACATCAATTTACATTTACAATGAATGAAAGAAAAACAAAAGCTCATCTCACATCCACCCCGGCTATTCACCCGCGACAGTCCAACACATTCATATACACATTCCAATATCAAACACAGATCATGTATAACCCCGACTAATCGTCTTATAGCGATTAGCCGACGTTCAATACATGCAAACATCACAGATATAACCAACATAGCCAAAGTGTAGCGAAGTTCGAAAAAAATACGGAATTATAGGACCCCAAAAGTGAATTTCAGTTCTGGAAAATCTGGGCACATATAATATATCTGAAAAATCCCAAAATCCCACCAGAAGAACACTGCACGAAAAACGATGCAGCAAGGAAACCAACCTGCGGCGCTTCCGAATGACGTCATCGTTTTTCTTCTGTGTTCAAACAAAACCCTGAGACGATTTTACAAGTATAAAGTTTTTCATTTAGAGCAGAAAAATTTTCAACAGAAACTTAGGGTTTTGTTTTTCCGGTTTTGCGATTTTTCGGTTTCGAACTTCCATACACTTCGCTACCAAGCTAGTTTAAGTTTAGTTAGGCTCTGATACCAGTGTTAGGTCCACGTTACCTCTCCCGGTACTTACGGGGTTGCGGAAACGGTAAATCAAAATTTTTTCTAAACTTTGTAACATGGACCGTAAAAGCCGGATCTTTGCTAAACTAAACTAGCATACTTGCTAAAGAGAGTTAGCTACTATGTTGATGGTTATACCTAAACTTGAACTCCTTCTCTTCTTGTTGTTGTTCTTCTTTCTTGTTCTTTGTAGAAGCTTGAATGGTTCTCTTCTCGTCGCCTTCTTCTTGCCGAAGATAGATCCACCTTGAAGGTTCGACCTTTGGGCTCTTCCTCGATCTTTGAGTGAACTAGGGTTTCCGGCTTGCTAAACCTTGAACCCTAGAGAGAGTAGAGAGTGTCTAGGGGTTGTTTTCTTTTCAAGGTGAAGGAATCTCAACACATGAGAAGGAATCACCTTGAGCTTGAGGAGGAAGAAGATGAAGAGAGGAGAGAGAATAGATATGAAAGAATGAGCTCTCTTTTTCTTTTTGCAACCATAATGCAAAAGAAAAATATTATCTAAATGATAATAATTGAAATAAGAATAGTTGATGGTAATTTTGGAATGACCACTATCATACTTCTTTAAATGAAGTGTAAGCATGAATCAAGGAAGACTTTCAAGGCATGAAAGTGGTCAATGGTCAACAAGTCAACCAAGGTCAACAAGTCAACAAAAATCAACCATAACATAATTCTCATTTAATTACTATTATTAATAGATAATATATAAATCCATTAGGGTTTGGAAAATGAAGACTGTCAACTGTGCATACGCACCCGTTCCGAAACCCTAATGAAAAACCTCATCCTCCGCCTCAAGCAACTGTGCATACACACCTGTATTCTCGTTCCGAGGAACAAGAATACCAAGAGATAAAAGCAACCCCCAAAACATATACCAGTATCTGGCTCAAACCAGAGCCTGCCAGTATAATCTGTCCGGACTCCAAACGTGCACAAGTGCGCGGATGAGAACGAACCCTGTCGCAAAACCATGCGACCTCTACTCTGTTTTGCCCAGAGGCGAAAACCCTCTGTGTGGGACTCTAAAGACTCGACACTACGCTGGCAGTGGGTTTAACCACAGACCGCAAGCGGCACTAGCTGTGCGTAACGGTCCCCAGGTAGATGCCGACAAGAAGGCTGACGAGGTGAAACCCCATCTAAACTCCTACTGAGTCTGAATGTGACATTCTCCGTACAGTCCGGTCTGTTCGTCTGATACATCGCATGGCGGGCCTAGGGGGGCGGTAAACGTCAGTCCCCTAATAGCGGTACAAGTCGTGTCGGAGTGAAGCCCAATACACCCTGAGATAACACTGGAACCTACCAGTACATCTCGCTTGCCCTGGCCAGGGACTACTTGTGTAATGGCTCTCCTAGACACAGCGCGATGTCAACCCCCAATACCGGGAGAGACGAATCCTGTCTAACCGTCACTGCCTCCAAGTGCTTCGGGACTGCTCCCAACTACTACCTGTTTGCACGACTCAGTAGAGCCGTGGTAGGGTAGTAATCAAAGAACAGTGGGAACACACTCGAGGCGAAGTGACAGTGTCAAGTCAGTGGACTAAGCTGTACTCATGTCACCTGGGAACTGATAACTGACGATAGGTATAATACCAACCATCAGTTCCCGACGAGTCCTGTCCAGTGTACTCGTAACCCAACGAGCACCCGCATACTATCTCAAGTACGACGTACTGACGGCTGTGGGACAGACCGTCTCCCGTGCTGGGATGAGAAGCGCATACGCTAGTCTACTCCGGAGTATCGATGCCCTATCTCGGTACTCCCACGACTAGGGACGTGTATAAGGATATGCTTGTAGATTACCCAGCCCCCACTAGTGTGATCGCCATCACAACGCCGGTAATCAAGCAAAGATCCTAAGGGCTCTACTAATGCGTATAGGTGATATAATAAATAAACACACATGTACACATTAAAGCAGAGGCAAACCAAGTAGCATACTACTATATTGAGCAAGATTGTCTGTACAACTGTGAATATCCCAAGCTTCCATCAAGTAATATACATACTAGTATGATACAGTAATGGCCTCTAGGGCATATACACTAACAAAATCCCCATCAGGAGCAAGTATATCTTGAGAAGATTACTTGGTGTAGATGGAAAAGTTGAGACTTTCAAAGCTAGACTTGTTAAAGTTTGCATCATTGACCAGGTGTGGATAATGATGAAACCTTTTCAAGCAACTATGCTTAAGTCCATCCAGATCCTATTTGCCACGGCTACATACCATGACTACGATATCTGGCGGTTGGGTGCCATGACTGCTTTTCTAAATGATGTTTTAGAAGAGAACGTCTATAAGTACACAGCCAGAGGGCTTCGTAGACAGTGGGAGCAGCGGAAACGTGTGCAAGATGCTTTATTTGATAAAGCAGGCATCGCGGAGTTGGAACGTCTGTTTTGATGAAGTAGTCAAAGAAGTTGACATCATCAAAATGGTAGATGAACCTTGTATAAACAAAAAGGTAGTAGAGAGTATGGTGACGATCCTCGTAGAGTACGTGGATGACATACTCTTGATAAGAAAAGAGTTTCTTATGCTACGCTCGGTCAATCTCCGCTTATCACTAGGATTCTCCATATAGGATCAAAGTGATACCTACTAAATCCTGGATTTTGGATCTATGAGATAGATTTAATTGGATGTTAGGAATCTCACTAGAAGTAGTGAGATGGTATCAATTGATTCTGGGGAGAATCACTGGGTTCCATGGTGATAAAGACGACTGAATGTCAATCACAGGCATTGTCTTTACCCTCAGTAAAGGGACGGTATGTTGGAAGAGTTCCAAGCTAGATACCTAGACGATAAAGGCAGGATACATCGCTACTTAAGATGCTACCAAGGAGGATGTTTGAGTGAATATTGGTTCATGAGATGAACTATGTTCCTACCATTGTGAGACAATGGAGTTGTGGCTTATGCCAAGGAACGCCGGTCCCATCAGTGATCCAGACTTATTCTAAGGCAGTATCACCTGATCATGGAGATGGTTGATCTCCAGGGTGATCGAGGTTTGGAGAGTAGACTCAGAGGACAACACAGCGGATCCACTCACAAAGGCCTGTTCCCAGAGAGAGACTTTTATGGGATGGTTGAGTATGAGATACTACAACCACTGCTACAGATGGCCCTAGTGTAAGTGGAAGATTGTTAGTTATATGTATGCCCTAGAGGCCATTACTGTACATTGGATGTATATTGTAGTGGATGCTTGGACATATATAGGGATGACTTTCTTGCTCGACATGATAGTATGCTATCTGGTTGATCTTTACCTTAACGTGTATACTGTTTGTCTCTCTGTTACATGTTGGTAAAGCCCTTAGGATGTGTACTTGACTACCTGGACTATGATGCGGATCATACTAGTGGGGACATGGTAGTCCATAAGTACATCCTTCAAAGTCCCTAGTCGTGGGTGTATCGAGACGGGGCATCGATATACCAGAGTAGACTAGCGTATACCTTCTCGACCCATACAGATGGGCGATGGATGATCCCATATCCATTGGTGTTTGACATCAGAGATGATATACGGGTGCTCAGTAGAGACTTGGTACACTGGACGGACTCACCGAGAACTCCCAGATGGTATTATACCTTACGTCAGATGGCAGTTCTCTGGTGACACTGGTACAGAGTAGTCTGTTGACCCGAGATCGTCATAGAATCTTGTGTGGTTCCCACTGTGCTTTGATTTCCATCTTACCACGTCCAAGAGGGCGTGCAAAACGGTGGTTTTTGGGTACAGTCCCGAGTCACATGGAGGCAATGAGCGATAGGAGGGGATTCGTCTCTCCCGGTATAGGGGGTTGATGTTGCGCTGTGTTCGATTGGCTATAACAGGAAATCCCTGGCCAGGGTTGCTGAGATTTACTGGTAAGTGTTACCAGTAGTTTCTCGAATTGTTATAGACCTCATATCGACACGACTTATCGAGCTATTGGGGTCTGACGTTTACCACCCCTAGGCGAGATATGCGACATATCAGACGATCAGACCGGACTGTACGGTAGTGTTACTGGTTGGATTCACTGGAGTGTGAGCGGGCTTGCTCGTCGATTTTCTGATCGCTCAATACCCGGGTGGCCGTTACGTTTAGCAGACCGCTTGCGGCTTATGGGTGTTTGATATGATCATCACCTGCTGCCGGCGTATTGACGAGTCTTTAGAGTCCTACACAGAGGTTTCCTGGCTCAAGCGAAACGAAATAGGAGCGCATATGAGATATGTGCGGGACCGAGAATAATGCGTGTATGTGATACCGTATTTCATTCTCGCGAACAATGTGTCGAATGGTTGTATGCGATATAACCTAGTTATCGAATCGAAGATTGATTCGATAAATCGATACATTGGATATTAGTCGGTTATATGCGATATGACCGGATCGTTAAATCAAGTATTGATTTAATGATTTAATGCATAATTATATACTTGATATATTACTTTGCATTAACTAGTATCGGTTCACTTTAAATGGATTTTCTCGCTCGGCTGTGCGCATTATATATGTGATATGATTTTGTGCACATGCTTGTATCATGTTTGATGGTGCATGTAAAAATTGGTTAAGTATAAAGAATTAAACCTTGGTTAATGAAATGGTTAGGGTTTATTATTTTCTTATTTATTTATTCATTCATTTATCTATTTCTTTTTGGATGAAAAGAATGAGAAAAGAAAACAAATGGTTGCTTTCTTAGAAGCTTCTTCAAGCTTCATGCAACTTTGACCAAAGCAACCATTCTTGTCTTCTTCTCTAACCCTAACCATTCCACCTAACTAAAGTTAATTCTCTACACTTTACCATGGTTAAAGTTATGATAAGTATTATATTTCTTTTCTATTTTTATTAACTTATGATAATCATCATCATCTTCTTCTTCATCTTCTAAAATGAAGAAACCTTCACTTCATCAATGGTGATTGATGAAAATGAGTGAGAAATCCAATTCTAAAGTGAACCCACTTCCTATTTCTTCATCCTCTACCTCTTGCCAAGTAGTATAGGGTGTTTTCTTCACAAGTTTCATGACTTGGTGAAGTGGGAGCTTGATTTAGCGATGCCTCGACGTAGATCATCTTCGGCATGGACATCGACGACCTAGCTCGCCATTTCTCCGACGAAGCCGACGCTAGAGCCCGGGAATTCATTTGGACAGCGAGGGGACTTCGTTGCGGAGCTATGGAGGTGGAGCACCGGATCTACAAAGGTTGTATTTCCGTTTAAACTTTAGTTAAGTTGTTAACTAGTTTCATTTTCGCCTAGAAATCTAGCCAACGATCCGTTCTAGGGTTTCTCGGCACCGTTTAAATTTGAAATTGGCATGGTTGATGCCTTGTGAGACCTCATTAGGGTGCCTAGGAACCCTACAAATGTGGATGCAAGTTTTGCGATTTTCGGGGCCTAGGAAGGGTAATGAAATCCCCACCTAATTTGGATTTGGCCGTGCCCCTTAAATTCCGTATTAGAATGCAAACAACCAAGAAATCAAAATCACGCACAAATTTAATTTTTCTTTTGCGGCGCTGCGATTATTTGCAAAGAATCCTGCAGCAAAGTGTTAGTTGGAGCTAAAAAGGGGAGAGAGGAGAGAGCAAGAAGTCACCTGCACTAAAAATTTTGCAGAGAACCCCCAAATGCGCGGCGATTCCGCCGCAAATGGTGGGCAATGGCCGCGGAAACGCGGTCCTCTGGTGTGATCTCTGCACCAAAATTCACTAGGAAGCTCCTGTTGCTTCCCTCTGTTCTCTGGTATATTCCAAAAAAAATTTCCACAGCACAGAATGCTCCAGATCACCTTGCAATCAATCACAACACACGTATAAGAGTTTGTACGAATTTTGATTTCAAGAAGTAGAATGTAATAATTCTTTCACTTCAAACTAAAAATGTAAATGAATTAGCGCGCGATCCCCGGCAACGGCGCCATTTTGATTGGTAGATTTTCCGTTGTGTTTGTAGAAAATTGTAAAGAAATCACAACCAAAAATTATTTTGACCGCAATCAAACTACGGTGTCAATTGTAGTTCATGAATGAGTGCGGATCGTCCACAGGGATTGCACGATTCATTTATATTTTTTTTAATATGTTTGAATTGAAAAGTTAAGTAACGATAAAAGAAAACATGATTCAAGAATGATTCATATCAAGTGTCACTATTCTTATTCAAGAATCAAGAAAATGTTAAACAATCAAGAATCGGTGTATTTGATGATATTTCCAATCAACAGTCAAGAATCTAAAAGAGGCTCGTAGGAATCGATCGGATCTATAGACGTGATGTAATCTAAAGATAACGTGTTCTTGTCCTTCGAAGGATTGATACTAGATCGATGATGATCGACGAGAGTTAGGGCTTTCTTGATGAAAATAGGGTTTCATCTTTTAACCCTTGTTCTTTCGTCGATATCATTCACACTCTAGCCTCTAGCAATTTCCAAGAAACGATCGTAACTTCCCAATTTCGAGCGATATCAATCAAGAAAGCATCGCAACAAAATGGGTCGTCGATTCTTGAACTTGCTAGGGTTTACAAAACTCGTAGGAATCAAGAATCGTTTTCAGATATATTACAACATCATTCTATTGATCGTCTCGACTCCTCGACGAGCGGAGTATTACTCAAACATCACAACAAGAATTATAACTAGAATTTTAGATTGATTCATGATGCAAGAATTTAAAGAAAACAAGATAAAAGAATATCACCTTTTATTTATATCAACACTTTGATTACAATCGCTCAAGAACTACAAGAGGAAGAATCTAAGTTATTGAATTGGCGTCGCTCGGCTCCGTGAGTCGCGGATCGGCTTTGACCACTTGCTCCGTTGAAGATCGGCTCGGCTCATAAAAGGTTGCAAGGCTTCTTGCTTGATGGGTACTCGGGATCTTGGCTTTTTGATTGGAATTTAGGGTTAGGGTTTCACACAAGCCTTGTCACTAGACTTGTGGAAGAAGATGAAGAAAGAGATAGAATGGCTCTAGTTTGATACTAGATTGGGGATCAAAAGATTATTTTACAAGTGAGCCTAGGGTCTTATTTATAGAGCTCCCAAACCCTAGGTTTAGGTTTGAAATGGTAGTTCCCTCCAAAAGTTTGTTGAGTCTTCTAGAAGATAGTTTGTTAGGCTTAGCTTATGGTTTAAGCTAGGGTTTAGGAGAAGTTTCTAGAATACAAGGCTTAGTTTAGTGTTGATCAAAGTGTTTGCTGATCTGGTAGAAGTCCTTGGAGTCTTCTAGAAAATGTCATGCTTTTCTGAACTGTAGCCACTGAGAGAAGCAACTTGGGCCAAATTTGAGGAGATAACTTCATCAATAGGCCGCGGATCCGCGGCACAAGGAGGCTATGGCCGCGGATCCGTGGCTCCTTGAGGGGCTTGGGTCTTGTGCTTTCTGGAGTGGTCTTGTACTGCTATTTGGGGCTTTGTATGATATGTTGATTTGTGATTGCTCCTTTGGATTGATACTAGATTTGGATTCAGTGAGTTGACGATATATTTGAGCGGTGTAAATTTGAGCGAGCTTCTCCTTTTCCTGCACAGACTTCGAAATACGGGTTGCGACATATAGAAATATTGTGATGCCATGCAATGCAGTCAATTTCCCTAGAAATGCCGGTTTTAAGGTCGAATACATGTAATCTGATATTTTGCGACCGGTTTGCTAATATGTGAATTATGAATATCGTACACTTCTATATGTATGCAGATGATAGGGAAATTGCTGGTTAAAATATGCAATATTTTCGACTGATCATGCGACTACATGGAGTTCCGACTTGTTTTGTGTCCGACCGGGACACCCAGTTCACCATCCTACTATGGCAGAAACTTCGGGAGGCTTTGGACACCAATTGAGTTTCAGTACAGTTTTCTATCCGCAGACCGACGGTCAATCAGAGAGGACCATTCAGATTCTTTAGGACATGCTCCGAGTTTGCGTTCTAGATTTCGTGACAGTTGAGATCGCCACTTGCCCTTGATAAAGTTTTCCTAATAAACAGCTTCCAGGAAGCGATTCAGATGGCACCCTTCGAGATATTATATAGGAGGAAATGTCGATCACCAGTTTGTTGGACAGAGCTCAGTGAGAGCAGTATTTTGGGGCCACAGATTGTGCAGGAGATGACCGAAAAGATTCAGTTGATTTGGGATAGGATGAGAGCGGCCCAGAGTAGGCAGAAATTTTATGCAGACCGATGTCGGCCCAGACTTGAGTTTACAGTAGGCGATCATGTTTTCTTGAAGGTCTCTCCGATGAAGGGCGTGTTGAGATTTGGAAAGAAGGGAAGCTTAGTCCCAGATATGTGAGTCCCTTTGTGATTCTCGAGCGTGTCGGCGCAGTTGCTTATCGTTTGGCTTTTCCACCCAGCTTTCCAGATGTTCACCCCGTGTTCCATGTATCGATGCTCCGCAAGTACCTTCATGACCCCTCTCGCGTGATACAGCATCAGGCTGGAGCGTGATCTTTCTTTCACCAAGCAGCCGATAGTCATTCTAGATCGGCAGGTGAAGAAACTGAGGTCCGAAGACATACCGTCCGTAAAGGGTTCTTGGCGTGGCCCGAACGGCGAAAAGGTCACGTGGGAAACCGAAGGCGAGATGTGGAAGAAATATTCGCATCTCTTCGAGGGTACACGTAGTTAGATTTTAAATTCGGGAACCGAATTTCTTTAAGGGGGGGAGATTGTAACGTTTTAAAAATCGTTTAGGTGAAATTTCCGATAATCGGTAAAATAATTGGCGTTTTCCGTAAAAACCAAGATATAATTATTTTTCAATATAGACTTAAATATACCTATTCTAACTATATAATTGCTAGTATTTGGTATTTAATTGGTCACTTATAAATTGCTAGTTTAATTAAATATTTTTCCAAATTAATTATTTTAAATATTATTTCAAGCTTTCACTTATACATTTAATTAGTGATAATTACAAATGAGAATGAGTTAATTACATAATTGTGAACCTTGACAACTTCATAACAAGTTTATTATGTGTTCTCTTTTCTACACTTGTCTTCAAGTTTCTAGTTAATTCTAAATTGAAAATAAATAAGAAAATGATGAGATAAGAAGTATGGGCTTATTGACTTGAGGTATGGGATTTTCTTGACTTGGAAAATTCAACACACATACACACACACACCTCACCTCTCCTCTTCCAATTCTGGCCGAGCCGGAAGCCCCTCTCCCCATTTTCTCATCTCATTTCAAACCCCAAATTCTCATCAAAAGAAAATAATTAAGTAACATGAAGCATGGTGCATTGTTTATTGAGGTATGGGTGCTTGTTGCTTTGACTTTCAATCACTCACTCACTCTTTCCTCTCCCCTTGGCTGGCCGAGCTTTCTCCGGCAGCTCCCCTATATTTCCCCACCTCATTTCTCTTCAAAAAATTCTCCATTTTTGCATCAAAATCAATACAAAGTCTTTCTAATTCATCACTTAACCTTTACCCAATTTTCCTTGGCCCAAACTAGCTTGAATCTTAGAGCAAGAAACTATTTTGGGAGGCTAAGTTTGCATGCTAGATCTCAAAATTTGTTGAGGTAAAATCTTAACTCAAGGGTTACCTGTTGATTAATTACTTCAATTTAATTTATTTGGTGTTTAAATATGGCTCTATTTGCAAATTTGAAATTTCAAGAAAAGGGTTTGAGATCAAATTAGGGTTTTTATCATTTGATTATGGTTGTGATGAGTAGTTTAACATGTTAAGACATGTAAAATCTAGTTTAGTTGATAATTTGTAAATTGTTATTTTTTAAATTGTCCTAATTAAACTTTCTTGCAAACTAAAATTTTAGGATTAATGTAAATAGGTGAGATTAAAATCTAGTTAATATTTGTCCTCCCTCAATCATTACAATCACGTGCCTACGATCCAATAATTGACAACAACAAAAACCGGCGGCGCCGGGCACTATAGCCAACAACAAAAACTGGCGGCGTCGGGCAAACGTGATTCTCGCCGGGCAAACAATAAAGCGTGGGGTCCGGGTTTCTAGGGTACACTCAGGGCTCTTGTATCAATATACTGTATTGTTAGATTTTATTAGAGATCACCCTAACAACAGCAAATTCACAGAGTCACAAACTTAACACAAAATATGATATTTAGCAGAAAACTATAAATTTAAGGTATTAAACTGAAACTAATTATCAAAACAACTTCCTTATGGCCTAATTAACAGTTTGAGATCATTACCTCACTAAAACTTGAATGAAACCCTAGCCATCAAGCTCCAAGTCATCACAAGAGGGCTTAAGCATGAAAATTGAAGGGTTTAGTGAGATTTGATGAAGGTTTAGACTTAAGATTTGTGGGGAAAATCTTTCAAGAGATGAGTTTTGGGTGAAGGAGAAGAAGAACAAGAAAATGAGAGAGGGTGTGAGTTGTGAGGAAATGAGAGAGTGAAAAGGGGAGATGAGAATAAGCCATGTTCTCTCTCTCTCTCTCTTCATTAATTGCCTCCCATGTCTTGTCCCATGCCATGCCTCAATATTCAACTCTTCTCTCTTTCTTTCATATTTTTAAAATAAAAACTCTTTTATTTAAAAACTAAATATATACATGACATAACCTAATAATGGTTAGGGTGCCATGGCTAACAAAACACGGTTAACACATCCCTAACCCTAGATTAGCATGCACATGTATATGCAAGTACAAAAATAATTTAATAAAATATTAATTAATTATAATAAATGTGAAAACAATTATTGGTTAAATTTTATTAAAAACCTGCATTAAAATGCTTAATTAACTCTAATCGCATTCTAAAGTGTTACATTTTCGATCAGACGGTTGATGATACTAGCGGATTTAGAATTAAGCCAGTTTGTTGAATCAGATATTGATTTATTGCTAGTGTTATATTAGTAGTATTATTCTATCTCTTGGGTATTCGTATTTTGGTACAAATACGGGTATATATATACGGTAGAGTGTATTCCTTATTTATACGGAAAACATTCTATAAGGTGGACACCTCATTTTTTATTTATCCATTTATTCTTTTAAATGGAAATGAGGTGAAAAAGTAGTGAGGTGAGAATGGTGAGAACCATGCTTTAATAGTATTGACAAATGAATTGAAAATTCATTTGTGCAAACTATTCAAGCATGCTTGTGATTTTATGTTGGAAAATTGAGATATATAAAACTGTGGTTCATTATTTTTCCATACAAGTTTGATCTCATTCTCACCATGAGCTTCTCTCTCCTCACATGCCTTTCTTGAGTTTCTCCTTCTTCTTCATCTTCCTCTCTACCATCTCATGTGTTGAGAATTAAGGAAGGAAGAGAGATAGAAATACACTAGAAAACTCATTACATCTCCTTATTAATCTAAATTAGCAAACCAGATTACTAAATTGCTTCATTAGTGAAGCTTACATTGGATCAGGAACGATTAGATGGATCATCTAGGACCAAGGAGGCCGGCCATCAAGGTTGATCTGGGAGACATTACGGAGCTTAAGAAGATTAGAGAAGATCCGAAGGACATGTGTTATTAGGTATAACCTCTTATTACAGTAGCTAGATCTCTCTGGTTTGCTAGTTTCGATATTTGGTTAGATTCTAGGAAGTGTTTTCTAATGCCAGTTTTTATTTTTTTTTAAAAAGTCAAAGTTTTTCGTTCCACAAAGTCCGCGGCCAACGGCCAGGGTGCGGGGAAACCAAACAAGAACTGCCAATAATTTGTTGGTAAATTTCTTGGTTATTTGGATTTGGATTTTTATTTTATTTATTTATTTATTTATTTTGAGCCTTTTGCCTAAGATCTCCGTCCTAAGTTTATTAGGAAGGCAAGTTGTGATCTATTGTGGCTTGATCAAGTGTAGTTTTTGAATAACTCGTCAACAATTATTCAAGTTTTTCCCTTTGTTGGTGGGCGCCTTTCTTGATGAACTTACAGTTAATGCAAAAACTTCCACTTAATATGTGGGATTTTCTCTCTACTCGTTTATTACTATGAAAATCTAGGAGTACATCTTAAAATTATTTTTCAAAAATAAACAAAGATCAAATTGTAAAAGCACTGCTAAATTAAATCGATGTTAGAGTCGAGTTAGGTTTTGACAACTTAGAATTGTTGCCAAGTGTTTTTGGCTTTCTAATTTAAATTGAATCTATATTTGAGTTGGCGAAACAACCAGTTACTGTTTGAATTGATATTTAGATCTAACAAGAATAAACATATCCACGACATCAACTGCTGTGGTTTGAAACCATATGAAAACCCTAAATGTTCTTTCACACTTAGGTTACTTTCAAACACTTGCCATACCAAAACAGGAAATGACAAATGCAATCCAACAAAACAACATTATCATGCAAGCATGCATATGTATCGAAATTTTAATAAGGAAATGAGAGTTTTCATTATAATATTAGAGCTAAGAGACGCTGCACAACAAAAGTTGCGGAAAATGGATGGAGCGGTGGGCCCCTCCTACACAAGCCTGATCTCCACGCCCTTGTTCTCTCTTTTGCACCGGAGGATACACATGCAGATGTCCGTGCAAGCCCCTTTTCTCATAATATTATATACCAACACAGGTATTTAAGATAAGACTCTTTCAAAGGGTGAATCATGAAACATAATACAAAAAATGTATCTTCTGAATCAATAAAATTATCGTTTATTCATCTAATTTTGGATGCATGGTATTAGAATAAGACCATAACAATTCATGCACAACAAGCTAAAGTGGGAAAAGACAGATATAAACATATAACACAATGCAGTAAATATCAAACTATTTTGGGTGGGGTGGGGTGGGGGGATGTCTCTATGTTTCTCATCATAATCCTGTACACAATCAATAAGCACATTAGAAAAAAACGAAAAATTTTGAAGAAGAAAATTTTTAAAATGGGAGGAAAAATTATATTTCGGCGATCCATGCCTGCCTCCATACTCAACTTTAAATAACAGGAATTCTCGTCTTAGAACTAGCCGAAGTCTTTTTCTTTTCTTGTTTTTTTTCCTCATATATATCATATAATTTCAGCTCTAAAGTTGTGGATGAGCTCGGAGCCTTTGATTTCCGATCGGAGTCAACTCTCCAGAGAAAACGTCGTCGCTGCTCGAGCTACGGTGATGCCCATAGTCGCCCATGGGCCCGCTATATTCACCGCTATATTCAGGGCTAGCGATTGGGGCCTTTCTCATGTTGTTTCTCCTCTTGTTATTTGCGTAGATATCAGAATCATAGTCTGAACCTGAGCTGAAGAGCATGCTTTGCCCGGGCCTCATCCCTTCGTTTAAGTCTTCAAGAGATACATCGCCATCCAAGGCACGGACAATCTATGTTATCAGAAACCAAGTAGGTGTTGAAATTTAATATTATATTTCTCAAACCTTCATAAAAACTTCAGCATTTTGATGCAATGACAGGGACATTTAAAATGATATCGGAGCGTCCTGGATTTAAATCCCACCTAACGTACCCATTTAAAGAGGAATAATTTAAAAAATATCACTGCATGTACATACATTTAAAGAAGGATAATTTTAAAAATATCATGGCACAAAAGAGCAGTTTTTGGCGCATAAATGGGCGCCGAACTTATGAAGGTGTAGTAGAATTTAAAATTGTATTTCTCAACTCTCATAACTTCAAAGCTTTTGTAAAGTATAGTCAGGGACATTTAAAAGTAGTTACTTCACATCTGGAATAGGGCATGCACATGAATTAAAAATGGGTCTTTCTTATATGCGACTCCACAAATTCTCCCTTTATTATTATTATTATTTTTTAAATGTTCACCTTGTTTATGTTTCAACAAGGGCAGATGCAGAAATTTTGGTTAGTGGGGTCAAAATAAAGACAATGATGATCTATTGAAAATTCCTACTAAATAATATATAAAAAAACATTACATAATTTAAAAGGTGAAGAATAATTTTTGAAATAATTAAATATTTGTGAATTTTCATATTATAAAAACATATTGGAATCCATTCCATTAACATGAAGTAGGTTTACTATTATATCTAGAACCCACGTGCAAACTTCACATTTCTATAAAAATAAAATCCAAAGAAGAAAGATTAGAAAAAATCTCTCTATAAATTTGTGCTTTGCATTTATTTCTTAGTGTCTCCCTCTTTCCTCTCCCTCTCTAAATTTGTGATTTACATTCATTTTGCACAAGCCTCCATCCATAGCAAAAAATCTAGTAAAAATAAATAATGCGAAAACACTAGGAAATGAAGCCATGACCTTCAACGGGATAATTGTGTAACTTTCCATCTAGGCTAGACTCCAATATTGATATTTATAACACACGTATGTATAAAATATATTCCAAAATATAAATACTTTCTTTCTACCGAATAAATCTTTTGTTTTTTGGGCAAAAATTTAATGATCATTTTGCACAAGCCTCCATACATAGCAAAAAATCTAGTATAAATAAATAATGCAAAAATACTAGGAATTGAACCCATGGACCTTCAATTGGATAATTGTGTAACTTACCATTTAGGCTAGACTTCAATATTGATATTTATAGCATATGAATGTATAAAATATATTTCAAAATATAAATACTTTCTTTCTACCGACATAAATCTTTTGTTTTTTTGGCAAAAATGCAGTGGGGTCAATTGCCCCCGCTGGGCCCCATATAGATCCGCTCCAGTGTTTCACAATCATATACTACATTTGAGATTCTAGTATGTTTTCGAGCAGCTTTTAATAATCTACAATGAAAGATCTCCAGCCTATTAAATGTTATATTGTAAAAATTGATGTCACGTTTTATTGTTAGAAAGATGCTAAAAGTGATAATGTGGAGTAAATAAAGAGGCTTCAAGGTGAAATATAAAAAAAAATAAAGGCTTATTTATTGAAAACTCCCAAAAAGTTTAGGCTAGAATCAGAAAACTACTAATACCTTTTAGACTATCAAAAATCTACCATGATTTGATGATCAACGTTGGTCAACATTAATGTTCATATCAAATGACCATTCTTCCATTTTTATAATATAATTAAGTAATTATAAATTACATTTTAAATAATTTAATAATTATTAAATATTAATTAAATGATTAATATATTTTTTGGGGGAGCCACAGCTACGCATGGCGACGGCGGCGGCGGAGTACGATGAGATAGAGAGAGAGAGGGATAAGGTTTAGAGTTAATGGAGAAGGAGAAGAAGAGAAAGGAGAAGAGAAGAGAGGGGTTTTGAGAGTGGTGTGGAAGATGATGGTGGTGGTAGTGGTAAGGATGATGGTGGTGGGTTGAAGAAGAAGAGGTTGATGTTGATGATGATGATAATGATAAGATGGTGATGGTGGTGGTAGGGGTGATGATAAAGATGAGATGAGGATGACGAAGATGATGATGGTGGTGGAGGTCGGGGGGAAGGTAGCGGGTAGGGGCGGTCAGGGGGATGGGAAGGGCAGGGATGAGGAGGGGCAGAGATGGGAGGGGCCGCCGGCAGGGAGATGCTGATGATGATTGGAGGGGTTGCCGGATGATGATGATGAAGGAAGGGTTGCTCCTACTGATGATGATGGAAGGGTTGCCGGAGGGGAAGGGAGGGGCTGCCGGCGGGGACAACAGGAATAATAATAATAATAAAAGATTAGGTTAATTAAGAGGGGAAATTTTAGGAATCTTATATTTTTTGCCGACGTAGCAACTTGGTTGACGTGGCGCTAAGGTGGCACAGACAGTGCTGACATGTCACCGTTAAATTTGATAGGTTTTTGATAGTTTCAAACGTATTGGTAGTTTTCTGATTTTGGTCTAAACTTGTCGTGAGTTTTCAGTAAATAAGTCAAGAATAAACTTTATAACACAAAATTAAAGGACTGTCTTTTTAAAATGGAAGGACTTTTGGGTGCAAAAGAAATAGAATAAATGTAGTATATGTAATGATAGAGTGATTTTGTATATGGTTTAATTCTATTAGGGTTCTATACGGAAAAAGCATAAAAAAAAGTTGACTATGAGCCAGGATCCACATGCAAAACTGAAACATATAGAATTTTGTTGGCACAGTATAAGATGTTAGTCTTTCCAGTAGATAATTGAATTGAAATCATTCTTCGAAAAGTAATTAAAAAGTTTAGAAAGAGGTGGTCACACAAAATGTACAAGATGAAACCTTGGATACCTAACATAGCCTCTCTTTTTTCACCAAATTTTCATAAAAATCAACTCGTAAGTTTCCGTATTTCCTATTCATAACTAATGAGTAAGTTATCTCTCAATGAGGGACAGTTAGATTGGCTTATTTTATTCTAAACTGATTAAAAATCGAACATGCACAAAAACAAGATAATTAAAAATCTAGGACAAAACACAATGATTTTGTGAGCTCGTACCTGGCTCATTTTAGGTCGTCTCCTTGCAGAATGGCGCACGGATGCAGCAGCGCAAGCCACCATGCGTGCCATCTCCATTGGATCATAGTTACCCTCGAGCTTTGGATCAACTAATTCGTCGTAATTTCCATCAGATAATGCATGTGACAGAACTGGTCTTGCCTGTTTATAAAAATCAATTCAGTTACAACTTTGTTCTTGATTGATTATATAATTGGCTAAACTACACTAAAGTACCATGACCTTTCAGAGATTTTTAGATACGTATCATATACTTTATATGTTACATATCAATAGTATGCAAGGTCGTCCCAAAAAAAGGCAAACACTGCCGTTGACAGATGTTACCAGAATATTTTTTATTTAATTTATTAAATTCTTAATATCTTATTTTTTGTAATTTCAATTCCTTAAAAATCATTTTGTCATGTTTGCCTTCCATTCTTGATGGCTCTTCTTTCCATACAATTGTATAATGTAAATCAGTTCTTGAAAGACGAACTAACAAACAAATAAGCGTGACGATGAGAAGTAATTAGAAGTGTTTTAATAAAACATAAAAAGGGTGATTGTAAATAATTTGGCGAAGTGACAGTCACATCATCAGTAGTAAATGTAACATTTGAGCATGAAAAACCAGCCGATGGTACTTATATGCAACTGCCATGTAAAGATTGTCGTGTGTGTTGTGTGTGTGTGTTCAAGAACGAGGGGGCGGTTATATATTTATGAGTGTAAACGGGTTTTGATATAAGTGGGTTCCATCAATAAGACTCAAGCCTTGTTGATGTTTGTCATATCTTATATTGGTGCTTGTAAACTGCTTCTCACAGAGATATTGAGATATTGTTGAGGTCCCGATCGATCGATCTGGGCTATATGTGTGTGTGTGTTCAAGAAAGAAGGGGCGGTTATATATTTATATTTATGAGCATACATGGGGTTTGATATAAGTGGGTTCCATCAATAAGACTCAAGGCTTGATGATATTTTTCTTATTTTATATCTTATATCCATATACTTCTCATAGTTTTTCCAATGTTGGACTATTTTAATCCACACATCTCAACAATATGTAAGGTTTCTATCCAAAAAACTATCAAAAACTTTGGCCTAATTACGAAAAACTACCAAATTCTCGTTAAATACACAAGAAACTATCACAAAATTTTCAAAAACTACATGTAACTATCACAACAATTGGGTTAGCTAAGTCGGTACCAATTTCTCTCCAATGTGAGAATTCGCAAGTTCGATCCCAGAAGGAGGTTGATTTCCCAAAAAAAAAATACATGTAACTATCACAAACTTTCAAAACTACGAAAAACTACCAATGAATAAGATGCCGCGTCATCAATAATTGCAAGAAACTATTACAAAAATTTCAAAGTATGCCAGTTTCTCGTAATTTTGAGAGAATTTGGTAGTTCTCAAGAATTTGGTAGTTTTTTTTGGAATTAAGCCAATATGTAATAAATGAATATGCAGTACTTATCTGAAGATGTCAAGAGGTCATGGTATAATATTGTAACTTAGCGCATATTATTTCCTGCTCATAATTAAAACATAAAACTAACCCAGTCAACCAAGCTATCTTCCATAAATGTGTGTGAACTATCACAGGGCCTTCGTCCCGTTATGAGCTCCAAAAGCATCACACCATAGGAGAAAACATCGGACTTCTCAGTAAGCTTGCCACTCGATGCGTATTCTGGAGCCAGATACCTGCAAAAATTGGAGAATTATTCATCGAATTAAATTTTAGGTCTCGATATAAAAAAAGTTAATTTGTAAAAAATAATTGCTAACCCGAAAGTTCCCATTACACGAGTCGAGACATGGGTATGGTTATCTGAAGAAAGTTTGGCCAATCCAAAATCTGCAACCTGGTTTAGGCATACAATGAATCAGTGCATGCAGCAATCCAACGGTCTATACAATGGGAATACACATAGGTAATTATCTAGTGATGAAAAGTCGGATTTGATCGGAGTATCTTACGCACTGATTTCATCAATGCAGAGAAACGTTTGATTGGAAACATTGGTATAGATTCGTGTGAATGGACATAGTTCACCTCAAAATTTTCAATTAAATGCCACAACAGAAGAAATGAAGAATTTTAAGCATAATAAGAAAAAATATGTCCCGGCCTTCTTTTATTTATTCACAAAATACCTAGCAATCAGTTATAGATGAATTCAATTGTAAATTTTCTGGTATCATCATTTCATCAGCATAGCCTCCTTGCATGAAAAAATAAAGGGCTATCTAACTCTTGATTAGAGTCAAACTGGATATGGGTCGATGTAATGTTTGTAAAAACAGTTTCATGTAAGAAATTTTAAAATTCTTTCAACTGTTCGCAAGGGTGAACTTTATTGTGAAATTGTCATTAGTTGCTGTTTTGAAATAATTTACTCAAACTTTTAGAACCGCCTGCAATAAATGTAAGCAAACTTTTTTTTTAGATAATAGGTGGCATAAATTAGCCAACCCCTCATTAATGGGGGAACCCGGGCTTGATCCCGGGTCTCCCCCATAGGCTACTCCAAGCCGCTACTCCAAACCTTTCAATGTCAGCAAATTTTGATTGTCAAGAGACAGATTTACTGAATTTTTAGAATCATTCTCGATAAGTAAACTCTGAGCGTCATGACAGAACTGAAACATATTACATTTGGCTATCAAAATAAGTTACTCCCAACAATATAATTTTTCATTTAAAACAAATTCAAAGAAATAATTTTATGTACTGCCTATGACCTTACCATAGCTTCAAACTTGAAATCCAGAAGAATATTGGCAGTTTTGATATCCCGATGAATAATACGTGGGTGACCTTCATGCAAACAAACACAAATTAGACAATCACAGGGAGGGGGGGAGGGGGGGGGGGGGAGGAGAAGAAGAAGAAGAATGTTAGCAAAAGTTAAGTGAAAAGAAGAAAGAGAATGGATCCTCACAATCTTCATGCAGGTATGCAAGGCCTTTTGCTGACCCTAGTGCAATCTTAAGCCTTGTAGGCCAGTTCATTGGTGGGAGCCCCTTTCCTGCAATAGGAAACTATGAGTTCTGTTAATAATTAACCTTCTAAAACTGATTCATTTGCACAAAAAAGAGAGGCTAAAGTGAAATTGCTAACTGTATTTTGATTTTATATATGTTCAATAACCAAAAGCTCCTTTTTCCGGAATGAAACTAAAATTCACTGAAATACCAAGAGCTTTTACCAAATTTCCTAATAGATAAGATTTTGTAAATTGAAAATAATCATGAACTAGTAAATTGCAAATGAACAACAGGATCTTCTGGAGTACATTTTTTTTTGAGATAAAAGGATAGGATCAAGGAGATCCAAGCCCTAAAAAACATTATTAATCAAGACCACAAAATGAAAATGAAAATGAAAGTTGTTGTGGAAACACTCTAATCTCTAATAGCATATGGTATTAACTTGAAAAATGCTAAAAGTTCATGATATTTATTAGCAATGTACAAAGTTCATGGCATTTATATCAGAACCATCAAAATTAGCTTCATCCTTGAGATTTTAGGTCGATCAACTTTTACCAAAAAAATTGCAATGGAAGCTCACCATGGAGGTGGTACTCAAGAGTCTTATTTGGAACAAAATCGTAGACCAACATCCTCTGAGCCCCTGAAATGCAATACCCAACAAGCGAAACCAAGTGCCGATGATGAACCCTACTAATGATATCAACCTCAGCTTGAAACTCTCTCTCCCCTTGCCCACTCCCTGCTTTAAGCGATTTCACCGCGATCTCTTTCCCATTTGGTAGCACTCCTTTATGCACGTACCCGAACCCGCCTTGACCTAACAAGTTGTTTTGAGTGAATCCACTTGTAGCGGCAGCAAGCTCTTCATAGGTGAAGGTGCTTTTATTGAATCCTAAGGCGAGGGTTGGAGATGGAGGGGGTAGAGGAGGAGCATGGGGCCCGGAGAAGGTGTTGCCCAGGTCTTCAGTGTTTAGCATCGGAGGCGGCTTTGCGTGCCAACCGCCGCCTTGAGGCGATGGAAGATCTTGATTTCCCCATTTCGGAGGTTGAGTGCTTACATAGTAGTCGTTTCCTGTAGTCACAGAAACAAAAAGAATTGAATTTTTTACCAAGGGTCAGATAAAACATTTTGATTAAAAGTCTTGTTTCAAGGGCATCAAATCATTGTTTGTTCAAGAAAGATGGATATTCTCATTAAATATAGCAAGAATGGAGGTGAGCTCTCCACAAAATATAGGTATCAATTTTATTATAAATTCAAAAAAAATCATGCCATATCAAGGACCAAGAAGATATCAAAGCCTGTTAAGGTCATGTTAACTTAATATGAATTGTTATCTAACAACACAACTGCTTAAACATTTGGATAAAGTGGTTCTTGACATGCTATGAGAGCAATAGGTCATTCAAGAGGCATTGGATTTAAACCTCATTATTTTCAATTTAAAAATATATATTTTAGTCCGCTCTTACAAGCAAATATATCCATTGGAGGCCTTTCCATGTGGCCAAAAAGGCCGGTATGAGGGGAATAAGATTATATTAGCTAAATATAATTGTTATTCATTACCTGACAGCTTAAGGTTTTGGGTTAAGTAGTTCTCGACAAAGCCAAAACCAGAAAGAAGTGCAACCATACACACACACACACACACACACACATACACACACACACACACAACTAATTGATTTCATGGTCTGCAATATCATTACCCGCTTTTGTTTTGTCATCACGAAAGATAACACTACTTACATATATCATACGTTGAATAGAAAGAGATTCTACAACTGTAGTCATAGCTAGCCTTCTTTGTATGGTTAACTATTGTAACACAGGAACAGTTTTAGCCTTTGACACGTCTTGAGATGCTGATTAATATTGCGTGTATAGAATATGCATTCATAAATTGAGGTTAATCTCTTCTATTTAAAGATTTTAGATCATACAAGTAAGTTTTTCTTCGTTTAAACTTCTAACTTCAAGACATGAACTATAGTCAAATGCAGCAATCAATTATCATAAGGATTAATTTTGTATTCAAAGATGATTATATACATAACCTTGTAAGACAATAATAATAAATGGGGTTATTGATTGTTCTGCTAGAAACTTACGGCCATTAAAAAATTAAATTTTTCTTGAAAAAAAATTTATTTTCCGTATTTTATAAATAAAAATAACTTTTGGCCCTTAAAACAATAATAACATGGTATATCTGCTAGTTATAAAGATGCATATTTTCCAAATAATTACTAAATTGGGCCCAATCATACTTCAGAAAGTGAGCATTAATTTGCTAAAGATTTTGCAAACTCATTATCCAAATGTATGAATATTGTACTGTATCTTAAAATATTTTCCATTCATCTATCCTAAAAAGAACAAAAGTTGACCCTTTTCTCCCTTATCCATTAGATTACTATCTAATACATTCAAATTTATAATTAGTGCAAAGCTGATATCGGTGAAAAAGTACATGTAGTGCTTATTATTCATCCCAAGGCCAGAAGAACAAAATCAATGTAAAAATCAATTTATCAACACTAGAAATAGAATTTAAATAGCGTAGAATAATACCTTTTCGACCTGAAGGATCCACATAGTATTGCATTGGGTTATGAGGCTTCCTCCTCCTCTTCTTCTTAGAAACACAAGAAATGATAACCATAATTACGATAAGCGCTAGAATCCCCCCAACAACCCCCAAAGCAACAAGCACGTTCAACTTATTATGTTGATTGCTGGATGATGAGTCACCACCGTTCGAGCCCGGCAAGGCAGGCGGCGATGGCTGTTGAGAGCCAGGAGGAGAGGGCATCTGCGGCGGAGATGATTTGGCATGTCGTGCTGGAGGGGACGGAGAAGAATCATTTCCATTTCCATTGTTGTTTCCACTTCTTTTACTGTTCCCATTGCCATCGCCATTTCCACTATTGTCGTCAGAGGGAGTAGAAGATGGAGATCGGGAGCTCTTGGGAGATGGAGAATTCGAGGGTGGGGATTCATTGGGAGGTGCTGGTGATGATTGTGATGGTGGTGGTTGTGGTGAGGATTTAGTGAGAGAAGGCAACGATGATGAATTGGACGAGGAATTAGATGAAGGCGGTGAAGGAGGAGAAGGAGCCTTCGGAGGTGAAGAGTCCGGTGACTGAGCAGTGGTTTGGGAGGTTGGAGGAACCATTTTGAAAAGAATGAAATTGGGTCTCCGCCAGCTTCACCTCCCCGTAACCGCCAGCCGGGGGAGGAGCAAGCTTCGAATATCCCTACAAACAATCTCATGAGCCAAAAGATTTACGTAAACTAAAACGATATCACGAGCTAAAAGATGTGCGATATCTATATGAAAAACAATCTCATGAGGTAAACGATACACAGAAATTATATAACAAACAATTTCATGGGCCAAACCTGTGCTTAATCCATATGAACAACAATCTCATGAGACAAAAGATGCATGTAAACGATAAGCAGAACAATCTCATGAGCCAACAAAAATCACGTAATGACCCAAGAGATGCATGTAAACTATATGGTAAAATGTCGTCATGAGCAAAAGTTACATGTAAAAACCACAAGAAAGCAATCTAATGATGCATTTACCTTCTTGTTTGCTTCTTTTTTTCCTCTTTTATTTATGTTAATTGTTAAAAGAGGGAAGAAGGGCGAGAGGAGAAGGGATTATCGGCATTAAAGGTTGGTTTCGTCCTTCTTCAACCACAACCTCTGCAATGTGAGGGACTTCAATCAAGATTTACTATTTTTAATCACCGAATTTTACAATTCATTTTCCATTTCTAAATAAAGCAAGTGAGCAAGAGTGTTTTTCTCTGTATTTTATTCAATGGATGTTAACTGCCCAACAACATTCAGTAAATGTGGTTAAAATAAACTTTCAAATATTAAAATTAGGTAAATAGAAGTGAATTAATTGTATACCTCTCTAATATGGTAACAGGCCATTGAGCTTTGAATCAGAAGGGAGACAGCTTCAGCTTAGCAATTTAACAAACATCTACAAGCCCCTTTGGATCTTTTCATAGTTCGCTTCGGATGCTTTTGGGGTTTTGGAGAAGAATTTAGGAGTGAAGAGATGAAAGGATCGAAAGGAGATTTTTGTAACATGGTTGTTAATTTATTAAAGATGGGGAAAATTCAAGAGGTCAAAGGATAAGATCTGTAAATTTCAGCTTGAAACTCGATGATTCGAGGAGGGGTGAGTAGAACCGACCAGGTCCGACTAAACCGACCGACCAGGTCCAGCCCGAATTCGTCGATTTTGCCTTTGGACCGGTTCGGTTCGGTTTCAAAACATAAAAGTTCGGTCAAACGAACCGACTGATCTCGGTCGTCATTTTAATGCACACCCAAACGATCACTTCCGATTCGAGGGTTCATGAAAATTCCATGCCCGCCTCTTTATTAAAACCCTAACCCTCATTCTTTCATTCCATCTCTCAAATATAAATCCCAAAAAAGACATGACTTTTTTTTCCGCTTGTTGCTTAGATCTCGATCAAAGCTTACACGTGATTCAACGATGAACATGGTCGGATTCAACGTCGGGAACGAGAGCAGCATTGTCGCCGTCGCTCGCCAATGAGGCACCGACATCATCCTCAACGATGAGTTGAAGCGCGAGCCCCTCACCATCGTCTGCTTAGCGCTTCATTATTGGAACTGCAGGTGCTGCTTCCTTGATGATGAACCCTAAGAACTCGATCTCTTAGATCAAGCGCTTGGTCGGGCGAAGATTCTTCGATCCCGAGCTCCAACACGACATTCAATCGCTTTCTGATGATGCTCGATATCGGTGACTCCCCGCTTATATGACACGTGGCAGATGACGTGTCCCAGAGGATCAAGAAAATTACGTTGGAAGCATACCCCGGGCCTCCGACCCGAGGATGTTCCCGACCTTCGGTGGCCTGCCAGACCACCCCCAGCTCGCCTCCGAGCTATTACAGAACCTAGATGCCTCGGCCTCCCGCTTGTTCCCGAGCCACCCGTCGAGCTCATCTTCCACGGTCTCACCGACCGACCTATAGCACCGATCACAGGCGCCTCCGCCACGGCTCCGCGAATCTCGCCATACGCGAGATATCCGCCGCCCATGATCCCGCGTTCCACGTCATCACGATCCCCCATTAACGAGCATATCTCGTCATTAATGGGGGATCCCGCCTATTACGTGGGCGTGACGCCAGGGGCGTAACGGCCGGCGTGAGTCTCGCGCCCGCCTGCCTATGGCTGCCGCTATATAAACCCCTCTCTCAAACGACTCAGGTAAACCAATTTCACCCCAATACGCCGTTACTCTGCCAAAATACCCCGTCTAACTTGATCGTCGGAGGGTCCTCGATGGCACAACTACCCCGAGACTTATTTGCAGGTAGCTCGGCCTCAACCACACAAAACCCATTGAGACCCACACGCTCCAGGAGGCAACCCTCCAACTCAATTTCAGCCATTCATCAGCGCTCGTAGCAGATCAATGGGAGATAACATCTGAAGGAGATCCAGAGATCCATCAATTGGCGCCGTCTATGGGAAACCAGTTCCATCACTCAATGAAAGTTCATCTTCCGATCTCGATTTCATGGCGAGCAGTCACCGCAACGATCCAAGCACCAGCCGTCGGCCTCCCCGTAGTGGAGACGAGGGAGAATCCCCTCCTCCCTCGAACGCCATTCACGCCCTATCCACTCGGATAGATCGACTCGCGTCTGTCATGGATGCACTCGTCCGTGTCCAGACAGTCAGGCAAGCTCCCCAGGTCACCGCTCCCCCACCGCGGGCCCGGGCCCCCTATAGGTGTCACAACCCAAAGTTCGGCCCGTGATCGGCACTTAACCACGTAACGTCTACAGGCGTAACGCGACTAAGTAAACCGAAACCCAGAAATAAAAACCATTTAAAATATAGAGTGTTAAAACATTTTAGTAGAAGCATTTGCAAAATGTTTAGAAAACCTTAAGTAATTTAGTAGAAATCCTTTTTAGTTCAAGAGTTATATTTTAATAATTTTGGCAACATTTCCTTTATAAAAAATTGTCCCGGGAATCGGGTAAAAGGCAAGGTGTAGTCGAAGTAACATGTGAAATGAATAGAGCATCACAATGGGAGAATCGCGCCCAACGGCGGAACAATCACCACCATATGATATAAGACGCCGTAGCGAAGAATGAGCAGTAAAGTAAAGACAAATATCATAAAAGATAAGACTGCATAAATAAAGTCGGCTCACAGCGAGCTCGACACCAGAGTACAAAATAACATACATCGCCCTCACAACTGTCTCTAAGTCAATACATGAAGGTAGATGGAGAATAATAGATACATCAATGTATAACTGAAAAGTAAACAGATACCGCACAAAACCCACCTAATAGCAAAAGGCTAGCACGCCTCCGTAGTGGTATCTGTGTCAAAAGATGCGATGAACAGCCAGCCGCGACTACTCCAAAGGGCAACCTGCAAGCACTGTGGCACAACGGGGGTGAGTTGCCAACTTGTGAATAGTAGATAACATATAAAGGTAATCGCGAGTATGCACGCGCTGCGATACTCTAACCTATGCCAACAGATAATATCTATATGATGAACTGGATGCTCAATATCATGCAACAAGTGCGATCTAATGACATCTCCATGTGATGAGCAAGATATGTGATAATCAGGTATGGCAATGCAATCTAACAACCCTATATAGAATAGGCAGGGTATGCAATGAGCGTACAAGCATGTGTACAATATCAGTATAATAGATACAGGATGAGATATCATATACTAATGTTGAGCATGGGGAAATATAACATCTACACGGAATGTCATCGTGGAAAATATAATCGGTGCCCATCAATGCACCCAATCCCAATACAACTCAGGCGCCGTCATCTTCCGGCCCTCAAATCCTGTAAATCCCATGAAATCGTGAGTGCTCAACACCGGCACTCAAAATATCAAGAAACACTCGTGTCCAGCATCGACACGCAAATCATCATATATCGGGCATCCGTCAGTCCGGGTCAGCCCATGGGCTCCGTCTGCGGTATCGGCCCTCGGCCCCGGCAGTACGAGTCGTCCCGTATCCATCTATCGACTCTAGTCAGTATCCTCCGGATAACCGCCAGGTCCAACCAATCACCGGTAGGTAGTGGTCCTACTGCCAGGTTCACCGTCTAGCTACACAGCAGATCCGTTCTCGCCCCGGGGTACCATACCGGGTCCATCATGTACCCGCAATCGGCCTCGTCCGCTCCTCGAATCGGGTTACATACATCACTCTAGCACCGAGAAAACACATGGTGGACGCACTGAAATATCATGTCAAGGGAAACCGGGTTTTTAAACAGTGCGTATTTTCTTAAAATAGTACTCCGGTTCCCAAATCCAGAAATCACATAAATCAAATCTAATGCGTAAATCCATGCAATGCGTCGTATGACACTAAGAGTAAAAGAAAGGGAAAACCGCTCTTTTAAAAGATCCAGTTTTGAAATATCGCTTGCGGTCCCTTAGTTTTAAATCAAGTCAATATCATCCATGTATATAACATATGAATATGGGTATAGCTATGGATGTGCAAATGGATAAGTACGCAAAGTGAATATAGCAATGTACATGTGCACTAATGTAGACATAGGATGTATATGTGCCCAAGGATGAATATATGTGATGCATGTGGCACAAGTATAGATATGTGATGTATATGTGCCCAAGTATGAATATATGTGATGTATGGTATGAATATACATATGATAGTATGCGGCAAATCATGAAAACATCAAATAAGCAGGATCAATATGATATGCGGTTTATAGCAATCCTATAATGTGAGTGTCATGGCAATCACTAACGGTGTGAGTGTAGCATATAAATTGTGCTCGTGCAACTTGGACCGTTAGTGACAGTGCAGTGTTCTATATTACCAGTATATCTATATGGACATACACATGACTACAAATCCTATTACGCCCTGACGCTTAACGCCATACGGGCGATTTCCCCGTAGATGTTAAATCTACTCACCTGGTCGCGTGCTAAGTATAGCCGACCACCTGCTTCCCTTTCCTGGCGGCGTCTGACGTACCCGCCTGTAAACCTGGGATTTACACAAGAAACCAAATATAATCAAAATCTCGCAAAACGCGATATCGAATCAAAACGGGAACTCGCGTCGCGAATTAACGCGCGTGTGTGCGATACGCTGAAATGTGTGTGTACGCGTCTACGACTCATCCCGACACGCCGCGATACGCTGAATCACAGAACCCACTCGCGTATCGCGTGTATCGCGCAAACTAAAAACACCAGAAAACGATATATCGTCCCAGATTCTACTCAGGTTAAATTATTACAAAACTATATATACCATGGACCTAAAAAATATAGGAGACACCCAACCTAAGAACTCTAGCTCCTACCTCTCAAGTCTGGCCGCAAATTGCGGCCAGAACGATTTTTCCGGCGGCCTGGGATTGGGGTGGTGGGGTCGGGCTCTTGTGGAGTGGTCAGGGCATCTCCAGTAGGCTACAGTCCACTCAATTTCATTCTGCACTTACTGGGGTAACAGCAGATTTCAAAAAGCTAAGTTTTGCTTAAAAACGTCAACTTTTGCACAATTTTGAAAACTCAGGGTATTTTTGTATAATCTGGGGTTTACCTAGGTTCACTTGGCCTTAACAACACCTAACTAACCTTGTCCAACCAAAACTAATCTTACCTAAGCAAAGTTTACACTAAACACCACAAATATCACTAAAAACACACAATCTAGCACTAACAACCACCAATTTACACTAATTAAGCTAAACCGACACACAAGTCTAGCATACAAGCAAGTGGAGCTCAGAGGTTATACCTCACTTGACCCTACGAGGCTGGGTCAGGGGAAGAATAGAAGAAGAAGAAGCTGCTACTGCTGTTGCTGCTCCAGATACTGTTGCTGTTGCTGTTGTTACTGCTACTGCTGATGCTGCTGCTTGTTGTTGCTGTTGATGATGTTGCTGATGCTGTGCTGAAGCTGTTGGGCTGAAGCTGCTGCTGCTGGGGCTGCTGCTACGTGTGTTGTTGCTGCTTCATGGAGCTGCTGGTACTGGATGTTGCTGCTGCTGGCAACTACTGCTGAGGCTGAAGCTGGAACTGCTGATGTTGTTGTTGTTGCAGCTGCTGCTTGTTCTGCTGGGGCTGAGTGTGTATGTGTGTGAGATAGTGAGAGAGTGAGAAATGAGAGTGTGTTGCAACCAAAAGCAAATAATAACATAAGAGAGTCAAGCCCCCATTCTCTCTCTCTCTTGCCACATTAAATGCAAGCATGGGCTTGCCATGATGCACTCCCTCTCTCTCTCATTTAATGCAAGCATGGCTTAGCCTTGATGCACCCTCTCAAGTCAACCAAATAAATTTTAAATCCCTTTTCATTTTTAACACAAAAAAAATGACCTTAATTAAAATCATTTAACTTAACAAGGTGGGTTTAATCTACCATGGTTGTTAAACATGGTTTAGCCCAAATTTTAACCCTAGTTTACATGCACAAGTTTGTGCAAGCTTAGGAAAATTATAGAAAAATATTTATTAAATTTGAAAAATTATTTGAAACCCAATTTGGTAAACTTTTTATTAAAATTCTCATATTAAAATATAGTTAGTTACTAAATACATTCTCAGGTGTTACAATCTTCCCCCCTTAGAGAAATTCGTCCCCGAATTTAAAAATATAAAGCAACGCATACCTTCAAAGAGATGAGGGAACTTCTTCCGCATCTCGCCCTCGGCCTCCCAAGTGATCTCTTTACCATTCGGGCTGCGCCAAAGCACCTTCACTGATGGCAAGACCTTCGATCTGAGTTTCTTCACCTGCCGGTCCAATATCACGACTGGCTGCTCGGTGAACGTAAGATTGCGCTCGAGCTGAACGGTCTGATGCTGAGTCATGTGCGAAGGGTCATGTAGGTATCTGCGAAGTATCGACACGTGGAATACGGGGTGAACATATGGGAAGTCGGGTGGAAGAGCCAAACGATAAGCTACTGCGCCCGCACGCTCGAGGATCTCGAAGTGACCTATGAACCTGGGGCTAAGCTTCCCCTTCCGTCCAAACCTCATCACTCCCTTCATCGGAGAGCCTTCAGAAACACGTGATCGCCAACTGCGAACTCTAATCTGCGGCGGCGCCTGTCAGCATACGATCTCTGCCTGCTCTGAGCTGTCCTCATCCTGTCTCGAATCAGCTGTATCTTCTCAGTCGTCTCCTGTACGATCTGTGGGCCCAAAATATTGCCCTCGCTGAGCTCTGTCCAACAGACGGGCGATCTACATCTCCTCCCATACAAAGCCTCGAAAGGTGCCATCTGAATAGTATCCTGGAAACTATTATTGTAGGAGAACTCCACCAAGGGTAAATGATGATCCCAGCTACCACCAAAGTCTAAAACGCACGCTCAGAGCATGTCCTCGAGAGTCTGAATAGTCCGCTCTGACTGGCCGTCGGTCTGCGGATGAAATGCGGTGCTGAAACTCAAGCGCGTGCCCAAAGCCTCCTGAAGCCTCTGCCATAGTTGGCTGGTAAACTGGGTGCCTCTGTCGGACACAATACACCTTGGGACTCCATGCAGTCGTACAATCTCGTCGATGTAAATCTTGGCATACTGAGCAAATCCGAAAGTCGTCTTCACTGGCAGGAAGTGAGCCGCTTTCGTCAGACGATCCACGATCACCCAAATGGAGTCATACCCTCACATAGTCCTGGGTATACCCACAACGAAATCCATCAAAATCTGTTCCTATTTCCACTCCGGAATGGGTAACGGCTGTAGCTCTCCCGCCGGCCTCTGGTGCTCGGCCTTGACTTGCTGACAAGTCAGGCATCTAGACACGAAATCTGCAATGTCCCTCTTCATTCCGTCCCACCAGTAAACATCTCTCATATCATGGTACATCTTGGTGGAACCGGGATGGACGCTGTACACCGATCGATGTGCCTCCTCAAGAATCTCACGCTGCAGTCCCTCAGCATCTGGTACGCACAGTCTAGTCCCAAATCGCAGTATCCCCTGATCATCGATCACGAACTCGGAAAATCTGCCATCTCCAATCTGTGTCATGATCTCTGAACATCGGTCATCACTGTGTTGTGCCTCATATATACGGTCAAGCAACTGTGGGCGTACACGAACATGCGCAAGCTGTCCCCCGATCGGCGTGAACTCGAACTGCACTCGGCTGTCGCATAATATCTGCCAATCTGCTGAAGACTGCCTCTGCACTGTGCTCAAACAAGATAGACTACCTCCGGGCCTCCTGCTCAAAGCATCTGCCACTACATTAGCCTTGCCCGGGTGATACAAGATCTCACAATCGTAGTCCTTCACTTGTAGGGTTCCTAGGCACCCTAATGAGGTCTCACAAGGCATCAACCATGCCAATTTCAAAAATACGGTGCCGAGAAAACCTAGACTACGGATCGTTAGCTAGATGTCTAGGCGAAACAGTGAACTAGTTAACACTTAACTAAGAGATACGGAAATACAACCTTTGTAGATCCGGTTCTCCACCTCCACGGCTCCAAGATGAGGTCCTCTCCGCTGTCCAAATCAAATCCGGGCTCTAGCGTCGGCTTCATCGGAGAATGGACGGGCTAGGTCATCGATGTCCATGCCGAAGATGATCTACGTCGAAGCATCGCAAGATCAAGCTCTCACTTCACCAAGTCATGAAACTTGTGAAGAAAACACACTCTACTACTTGGCAAGAGGTAGAGGATGAAGAAATAGGAAGTGGGTAGACTTTAGATTTGGATTTCTCACTCATATCATCAATCCACCATTGATGTAGTCTAGGTTTTTCCTCTTGAGTTGAAGGAAGATGAAGAAGAAGAAGAAAGAATTATGATAAGTTATTTTAAAAAAGAAAAGAATATCCAAACTTATCATAATCCTAACTATGGTTATGTGTAGAGAATTGACCATGGTTAAATCATTGGTTAGGGTTAAGGATGAGATAAGAATGGTGGTCAAGGTCAAAGCTTCATGAAGCTTCAACTAAACAACAAATTAAGCCACCATTCTTTTCTCTTTTCCATTTATTTTCCAAAATATATAAACAAATAAATAAATGAATAAATAAGTAATGGAAAATAAAACCCTAATTATATGTTTAACCATGGTTTAATTCTTTATACTTAACCAAGTAAACATGCATCATCAAATATGATACAATCATGTGTACAAAAGTATATCACATATACAATGTGCACAAACCGAGTGAGAAAATCCATTTAAAGTGAACCAATACTAGTTAATGCAAAGTAATATATCAAATATATAATTATGCATTAAATCATTAAATCAATGCTTGATTTAACGATCCGGTCATGACGCACATAACCGACTGGTACCATTAGTAACATCTTATCGAATCAACACTTGATCCGATAACCCGGCTATATCGCATATAACCGATCAATGTCACATCGCGAGAATCGAATACAGTATCACATACTCGTATTATTCTCGGTCCCGCACATATCTCATTTGCGCTCCTATTTCGTTTCGCTTGAGCCAGGAAACCTCTGTGTAGGACTCTAAAGACTCGTCAATACGCCGGCAGCAGATGATGATCATATCAAGCATCCACAAGCCGCAAGCGGTCTGCCAAACGTAACGGCCACCCGGGTATTGAGCGATCTGAAGATCGACGAGCAAGCCCGCTCACACTCCAGTGAATCCGACCAGTAACACTACCGTACAGTCCGGTCTGATCGTCTGATCTGTCGCATATCTCGCCTAGGGGTGGTATACGTCAGACCCCAATAGCTCGATAAGTCGTGTCGATATGAGGTCTATAACTGTTCGAGAAACTACTGGTAACACTTACCAGTAAATCTCAGCAACCCTGGCCAGGGATTTCCTGTTATAGCCAATCGAACACAGCGCAACATCAACTCCCTATACCGGGAGAGACGAATCCCCTCCTATCGCTCATTGCCTCCATGTGACTCGGGACTGTACCCAAAAACCACCGTTTTGCACGCCCTCTTGGACGTGGTAAGATGGAAATCAAAGCACAGTGGGAACCACACAAGACTCTATGACGATCTCGGGTCAACAGACTACTCTGTACCAGTGTCACCAGAGAACTGCCATCTGACGTGAGGTATAATACCATCTGGGAGTTCTCGGCGAGTCCGTCCAGTGTACCCAGTCTCTACTGAGCACCCGTATATCATCTCCGATGTCAAACACCAATGGATATGGGATTATCCATCGCCCATCTGTATGGGTCGAGAAGGTATACGCTAGTCTACTCTGGTATATCGATGCCCCGTCTCGATACACCCACGACTAGGGACTTTGAAGGATGTACTTATAGACTACCATGTCCCCACTAGTATGATCCGCATCATAGTCCAGGTAGTCAAGTACAGATCCTAAGGGCTTTACCAACATGTAACAGAGAGACAATCAGTATACACGTTAAGGTAAAGATCAACCAGATAGCATACTATCATGTCGAGCAAGAAAGTCCTCCCTATATATGTCCCAGCATCCACTACAATATACATCCTATGTACAGTAATGGCCTCTAGGGCATACATATAACTAACAATCTCCCATTTGCACTAGGGCCATCTGTAGCAGTGGTTGTAGTATCTCATACTCAACCATCCCATAGAAGTCTCTCTCTGGGAACAGGCCTTTGTGAGTGGATCCACTGTGTTGTCCTCTGAGTCTACTCTCCAAACCTTGATCCCTTAGAGATCAACCATCTCCATGATCAAGTGATACTGCCTTAGAATATGTCTGGATCACTGATGGGACCTGCGTTCCTTGGCATAAGCCACAACTCCCTTGTCACACAATGGGAGGAACATAGTTCATCTCATGAACCAATATACACCCAAACAGCCTCTTTGGTAGCATCTTAAGTAGCGATGTATCCAGCCTTTATCGTCTAGTATGTCACGGTATCTAGCTTGGAACTCTTCCAACATACCGTCCCTTTACTGAGGGTAAAGACAATGCCTGCGACTGACATTCAGTCGTCTTTATCACCCTGGAACACTTCCAGTGATTCTCCCTAGGATCGATTGATACCATCTCACTACAACTAGTGAGAATCCTAACATCCAATTAAATCTATCTCATAGATCCAAAACTCAGGATTTAGGAGGTATCATCTTGATCCTATATGGAGAATCATAGTGATAAGCGGAGATTGATCGAGCGTAGCATAGGAAACTCCTTCCCTATCAAGAGTATGCCATCCACGTACTCTATGAGAATCGTCACAATACTCCCTACTACCTTTTTTTTGTTTATACAAGGTTCATCTACCATTTTGATGATGTCAAACTCTTTGACTAATTCATCAAAACAGATGTTCCATCTCCGCGATGCCTGCTTTATCCTATAAAGTATCTTGCACACGTTTCCGCTGCTCCCACTGTCTACGAAGCCCTCTGGCCGTGTACTTATAGACGCTCTCTTCCAAAATATCATTTAGAAAGGCAGTCATGACACCCAACCACCAGATATCGTAGTCATGGTATGTAGCCGTGGTAAGTAGGATCTGTATGGACTTAAGCTTAGATACTTGAAAAGGTTTTATCATTATCCATACCTGGTCAATGATGCAAACTTTTAACAAGTCTAGCTTTGAAAGTCTCAACTTTTCCATGTACACCAAGTAATCTTCTCAAGATATACCTGCTCCTGATGGGGATTTAACCCTTCAGATATAGCAACCAAAGTCCATACTTTGTCGGTGTATAAGGATTCCATCTCAGATCGATAAACATCCAGCCATTCTTACAGAGTCTTACTCTTGATGGCCAGCTCGAAACTAGTTAGGTCATCATCTCATGATGCAATCCTCGCTCCCACTGTCATAGAGAAACAGAAGTATCTCTCAGGTGGGTGAGAAACCCTACTAGATCGGCGGAGAGGCCGAGGTTCATTGGCAACTATTGAACTCTTTGGTTCTTTCAAATTATCAGCTGCAGTTTGTATAGCTGGAACATTTCCAGTTCTACATAACAGATCTTGCCTCGAGTTTGTCCGGATTTTTCTTTTAGACATAAGCCGGACAACCCCAAATCTTAACTAACTTAAGATATGGGCTCTTCCCTTTCCATATCACATATGAAGCGGTAGGATTGGAACCCTATTCAATAGGTATGCAGTTTCTCAAGTGCATAACTCCCAAAAAGGAAATAGGTAACTCAGTAGTACTCATCATAGAGCACACCTTATCATATAGGGTGTTATTGCTCCACCCCGATATACCATCGTGCTATGGCGTATACGGAGGAGTAATGCTGAGAGAGAATCTCATTCTCCTTTAGAAAAGTCCAGTATTTCTGTGCTCAAGTATTCTCCTCCTTGATCTCATCATAGGACATAATACTTATACCCGTATTTTGGTTCTCTACTTCTAACTTATATTCTGTGAATATCTCAAAAGGTTCGGACTTGTGTTTCAACAGGAACATAGGTCTGAAACTCGAAAGATCATCAGAGAACGTAATGAAGTATAAAGAACCGGTCTTGGCATGTGTAGACAGGGGACCTACATACATCAACATGTATCATCCCAAGAGTTCACTAACTCTTTCTCTGTTTCCAGTAAACGGAGCTATGGTCATCTTATCTTTGTGACATGACTGGCGAGTTTCACAAGATGTAAGTTCAAACTAATTTAAATATGCATCTTTATGTAACTCTAGCCAGTCGGGTCGCATTGATCTGACACAGTCTACAATACCTCAAGAAGGATTCGTTCATTTCTGAACTCTTCCTCTTGTGTGTGTTCTGTATACTAAGAACTGTAGTTTGATTTAGAACATCAATGCTTTTAGACAACGTGCCTGAACCGATCAACTTTTGATATAGGAAATGTTCAAAACATTATCCAACAATACAAAATTTTATCATTTCTTTACAAACAAAGAGAGTGATATGATTTTGTATATCAGGTTCGGTATCTAATAACATTCGTTCAGAATCAATGTATTGGTAATACAGGGTGACAGTGACCAACAGATTTGGCTGCAACTCTTGCCTCGTTTTCTGCCTCATGAAACTTATCACCCGTTCTCAGTTCTCTACCTTTCTGTAGCCCTATGTAACAGATTACATATCTGGGATCCTGATCTGGTATCACATACCCAGGACGTAAAGGATACTGAGAAACAGTTCTCTGTATAATGAACACACCCGAAGATGATGCATCAGCATGCACTCTCTTCGTTTGGGCGGCACGGGAATTCTGGTAATCCCCAATTTCCTGCTCTGTCTTATAACAATTATAAGTTGGAGCGGGACCAACGTTCCCCAGCTCAGTATAACAAGCGGGTTCGGTCAAATATCCGTATTATTATCTTGATTAAGGCGTGACATGGTCGCTACCTGGAGAGAGAGAGAAGAAAACACTCAGCGTGCGCTCTGTCAAGAATAGATTGGTTTTTATTTTATCTAATCAGGATGGCTCCCACTGCTTTTTATCAAATCTTCCTTCAAACCCTAAAAGGAAAGACTAGCCGGGATTAATTACACACTACAAGTTCGCCAATCTTTCAGCCAGGCCAGTGTCGGTACTTTGAGGGAGGTCCCCCGTGCTTTCACACGAACCTAATTACTGTAAACCTCGTTTTCCCAGAGGCGTAACCCCGTTGACACCTTTCTAGACACGTACTTGATCGGCTAATTGTAATGTATAAAACTCTCCCAGGAGTAACTCTTACTCGCAGCGGGTATCGGGATCCAACTATCTCATAGAAGGTATGCAATCTCATTGCAAATTTCAACACTTGAAATTCCCGATAATATTTTGCCCCTAGCTCGCTATGACCTTGACGGAGGCCAAACAACCCATAGTCCGCTAGTCAAGTTCAACCCGTCATTTCCTGATTGAATTAAACCCACCCGCACGACCCTTGACGGAGGCCAAACAACGCCGTACGAATACCCTAATCCAATCGCATCATATGCTAGCAGATAAGCACTAGTTAGCTACCGTACACTACGCCTTGACGGAGGCCAAACAACCGCAGCACGAATACTAACTAGTACGTATCTGAAATGACGGAGGGCTACGTCAGGTTTTTCTGAAAACCTATTGCGTAATGAACTTGATATCGTTGTAGAATCAAATGATTTTAAAATGGAGTGCTTTTGAGGCTTTTCTAGTTTCGCTAAAGGAGTCACTCCCGGTGAAGGGATCGTCGGTCCTTTCCTCGTCGAATGAGGTGCAGGATATATCATATATATCACTGTGCAAAGCAAAAACTCTTAAAAGCAATCAAAAAACAAACCGAGTGTGTAGCATCTGCCAGTTATTGCTAAAGGAGTCACTCCCGGTGAAGGGATCTCGGTCCTTTCCTCATCGAATAAGGTGCAGGATATATCACATATACCGCTGTGCAAAGCAAGAACTGTAGCTACCTGTTTTATTTTGAAATTCGATTCTACAACATCTTAGGTTTCTTTTATTTCATTAATCACATTAATGAAGTCCCATCATTTAAATACCTAATCATCACAGATAAATACGACGTACACTTATGCCATCCGCATTCGCCTCGATGTCCCCTCGTGCACCGTTAGGTTAGGTAACTAACGGCAGAGCAGGGCAGGGCTAGCACGGGTGTAAAACATAAGTAACGTCTATATAATATATCATATATACTATATACTGTATCTATCAAAGAACATCACATGATCACATCACAGATATCGCAGCATAAGAATCATATGAAATATTGGATATACTAGGACGTCCGTATTTTCAATACGAGCCAGTATAAAACACGGATTCCACGGTCGTGATGAATAGCCAATCCCACACCCCTAGACCCCTACGAGAGCGGCAAGTAACCCTACCAATTCTAGGGTTAGGAGACCCGGATTCGACTCCTCGAGTTGGTCTCCCACTGGACCCCAGAACCCGGTTACTTGTGCTCCCCTCCTTGGGTCTATCCTAGTGCAGAAAAGTAAATAATATACAAACGGTGACAACTTCCGCAACCTGGAAGCGCCCCAATAAAAGAATATTACATACAAGTTTTTACATGAATGAAAATGAAAAACACTCATCTCACATAAAAACCCCCGACTATTCAAACACGACGATCCAATATAACATATCCAGCAACACATAACATCATATGTCATCAACGTAAGTAAATATGTCCATCCCAATTGTCGTTGACATATAGCAACGAAACCGGCGATATCACATATTACACTTACGGTCACAGAAAAGAAAGTGTAAAACTACAACAGTTGGAATCCGCAACCACCTCAGACATCGCATGCCTGACCAAATGAATTCCTTAGACATTACATGCCTAACAATTATAAACCCCGCATTTTAGTCTCAAAATCGAAAACACTTTTCAATATCAAGTCGGGCAATTCAACAAGATTCCCGACATCCTGATCGAATACTCGTCGCAAACTTCAGTAGGCGGCCGCACCTTCGACGCCGTCGACAAAGTGCACCAAGGCGGAACACCGCTGCCGCGAGCACCCGAACGGATGCTTTCGGCGACGGGGTTCTCCTACAGTCACTTGGTCGGGGCTATGGGGTGTAGCTGTCTATTAAGTTTACCCGACGAGTATCCGCGTACGCTACGTGATTGCGACGGACTTTTGATCACATCAAAATTCCGTGGCAACCGATCAAGTGAGACTAAACTGCTATGTTTATAACATTCATTTAGTTATCTCATAACTATTGTGAATTCCAATTATTGTATCCCATTCCAGATAAATAGAAAATGTTAAACTTTCCGATCGAACAATCGAACACCCAAGTTTTCCCGGTACAGATCAACACATGAAACAAGTCTAACAACATTCAGTTCGTGCCTCAGTACCAACGGTCCAGCCGTAGAAGGGTCAAGCCAACGCCTCACATGTGGCACGCCGTACTGCCCCAAACCCGAAGGTTCAAAGGGCAGTTCAAGACGGTCACATAATCGAGTTAAGGTTTGTTGTCTTCTAGAGGGTCCATCGCGTTACTTGCACTACTTAGAACGTCGTTAAACTACGGAAAGATCCAACACTTGGAAATTTCCCGACAGGAGAAAAGTTGGGTATTTATATCCGGTCGAACTTTTTAACATATTCTAAAATTATCTGGAAAGCCACACAGATAAAATTTGATACTCCGATCGATACACCGAATCCCCAAAACAACCCAGAACATTCAACTCTGGAATCTATTTTAAAAATTCCCATAAAATCCAGAATAATTAAATAGGAATTACTGTGCAGAAAATATGTGATGACGTCACTACCTAGCCGCGGAACCGCCGCAGAAGCTGGGCTTCTGCCGCGGTTCCGCGCTCTGTTGGATGAATCTTTCTCCTGAGTTTGCACAGTAATTCTTATAATTATTTATTGAATTTTTTAGGCATTTTTAATACACAAAAATCCGCATTTTCGGAAAAAGTCCAGAGAGCATATTCCGGTTTGGGTTTTCGGGTCGTTCGGACTTCAAATTCCGTCTAGACTTCGCCTAAGGCTCTAGCTAGGCTCTGATACCACTGTAGGGTTCCTAGGCACCCTAATGAGGTCTCATAAGGCATCAACCATGCCAATTTCAAAAATACGGTGCCGAGAAACCCTAGACTACGGATCGTTAGCTAGATGTCTAGGCGAAACAGTGAACTAGTTAACACTTAACTAAGAGATACGGAAATACAACCTTTGTAGATCCGGTTCTCCACCTCCACGGCTCCGAGATGAGGTCCTCTCCGCTGTCCAAATCAAATCCGGGCTCTAGCGTCGGCTTCATCGGAGAATGGACGGGCTAGGTCATCGATGTCCATGCCGAAGATGATCTACGTCGAAGCATCGCAAGATCAAGCTCTCACTTCACCAAGTCATGAAACTTGTGAAGAAAACACACTCTACTACTTGGCAAGAGGTAGAGGATGAAGAAATAGGAAGTGGGTAGACTTTAGATTTGGATTTCTCACTCATATCATCAATCCACCATTGATGTAGTCTAGGTTTTTCCTCTTGAGTTGAAGGAAGATGAAGAAGAAGAAGAAAGAATTATGATAAGTTATTTTAAAAAAGAAAAGAATATCCAAACTTATCATAATCCTAACTATGGTTATGTGTAGAGAATTGACCATGGTTAAATCATTGGTTAGGGTTAAGGATGAGATAAGAATGGTGGTCAAGGTCAAAGCTTCATGAAGCTTCAACTAAACAACAAATTAAGCCACCATTCTTTTCTCTTTTCCATTTATTTTCCAAAATATATAAACAAATAAATAAATGAATAAATAAGTAATGGAAAATAAAACCCTAATTATATGTTTAACCATGGTTTAATTCTTTATACTTAACCAAGTAAACATGCATCATCAAACATGATATAATCATGTGTACAAAAGTATATCACATATACAATGTGCACAAACCGAGTGAGAAAATCCATTTAAAGTGAACCAATACTAGTTAATGCAAAGTAATATATCAAATATATAATTATGCATTAAATCATTAAATCAACGCTTGATTTAACGATCCGGTCATGACGCACATAACCGACTGGTACCATTAGTAACATCTTATCGAATCAACACTTGATCCGATAACCCGGCTATATCGCATATAACCGATCAATGTCACATCGCGAGAATCGAATACAGTATCACATACTCGTATTATTCTCGGTCCCGCACATATCTCATATGCGCTCCTATTTCGTTTCGCTTGAGCCAGGAAACCTCTGTGTAGGACTCTAAAGACTCGTCAATACGCCGGCAGCAGATGATGATCATATCAAGCATCCACAAGCCGCAAGCGGTCTGCCAAACGTAACGGCCACCCGGGTATTGAGCGATCTGAAGATCGACGAGCAAGCCCGCTCACACTCTAGTGAATCCGACCAGTAACACTACCGTACAGTCCGGTCTGATCGTCTGATCTGTCGCATATCTCACCTAGGGGTGGTATACGTCAGACCCCAATAGCTCGATAAGTCGTGTCGATATGAGGTCTATAACTGTTCGAGAAACTACTGGTAACACTTACCAGTAAATCTCAGCAACCCTGGCCAGGGATTTCCTGTTATAGCCAATCGAACACAGCGCAACATCAACTCCCTATACCGGGAGAGACGAATCCCCTCCTATCGCTCATTGCCTCCATGTGACTCGGGACTGTATCCAAAAACCACCGTTTTGCACGCCCTCTTGGACGTGGTAAGATGGAAATCAAAGCACAGTGGGAACCACACAAGACTCTATGACGATCTCGGGTCAACAGACTACTCTGTACCAGTGTCACCAGAGAACTGCCATCTGACGTGAGGTATAATACCATCTGGGAGTTCTCGGCGAGTCCGTCCAGTGTACCCAGTCTCCACTGAGCACCCGTATATCATCTCCGATGTCAAACACCAATGGATATGGGATCATCCATCGCCCATCTGTATGGGTCGAGAAGGTATACGCTGGTCTACTCTGGTATATCGATGCCCCGTCTCGATACACCCACGACTAGGGACTTTGAAGGATGTACTTATGGACTACCATGTCCCCACTAGTATGATCCGCATCATAGTCCAGGTAGTCAAGTACAGATCCTAAGGGCTTTACCAACATGTAACAGAGAGACAATCAGTATACACGTTAAGGTAAAGATCAACCAGATAGCATACTATCATGTCGAGCAAGAAAGTCCTCCCTATATATGTCCCAGCATCCACTACAATATACATCCTATGTACAGTAATGGCCTCTAGGGCATACATATAACTAACATCACTAAGTCCATCCATCGGCGCTGTCAGAGATTCAGGTCCCGCTGCTGAAATATATACTTTAAGCTCTTGTGATCGGTGAATATCTGGCACAACTCGCCATAGAGGTAATGTCGCCAGATTTTAAGTGCAAAGACCACTGCGGCCATCTCCAAATCGTGAGTAAGGTAGTTCTGTTCATGTCTCTTCAACTGCCGCGAAGCATACGCGATCACCCTGTCATGCTGCATCAATACGCACCTTAGCCCTACTCGTGAAGTGTCACAATAGACTGCAAATCCTCCTAATCCTGAAGGCAATGATAACACTGGCGCTGTAGTCAAACAAGTCCGTAGCTGCTGGAAACTGTGCTCGCACTCCTCCGTCCAATCGAAAGGAACTCCCTTCCGGGTCAATCCGGTCAAGGGTGCAGCAAAGCGGGAGAAATCCTGTACAAATCGCCTGTAGTAGCCGGCTAATCCTAGAAAACTGCGTATCTCAGTAACGGATGTAGGCCTGGGCCAACTCTGAACGGCCTCGATCTTTCTCGGGTCTACACATATACCATCCCGTGTAATCACGTGACCCAAGAAGTCTACACTGTCCAGCCAGAACGCGCACTTAGAGAAATTTGCATAAAGCTGGTGCTCCCTCAAAGTCTGCAGTGTGATCCGCAGGTGCTGCTCGTGCTCCTCTCTGCTCCGGGAATACACCAATATATCATCAATAAATACGATGATGAACAAGTCAAGGTACGGACTAAATATACGGTTCATCAAGTCTATGAATGCTGCTGGGGCGTTGGTGAGTCCGAACGACATCACCAAAAACTCATAATGGCTGTAGCACGTGCGGAAAGTTGTCCTCGGTATATCCTCCTGTCGAACCCGCAGCTGATGGTATCCTGATCGCAAATCGATCATCGAAAAATATCCTGCCCCCTGAAGCTGGTCGAACAAGTCGTCGATGCGTGGCAACGGATATCTGTTCCGCACGGTCACCCGGTTCAGCTGACGGTAGTCGATACACAGACGCAAACTGCCGTCCTTCTTCTTAACAAACAGGACCGGAGCACCCCAAGGAGAAACACTAGGTCGAATAAGCCCCCTATCTAGCAAATCCTGCAACTGACTCTTCAACTCACAAAGCTCCGCCGGGGCCATCTGATAAGGCGGTATAGAAATAGGCCCCGTGCCGGGAATCAGATCAATACAGAAGGCAATATCGCGCTCAGGGGATAGCCCAGGAAGCTCGTCAGGGAACACATCAGGAAACTCACATACAATCGGAACCTGGTCTAACGGAACATCCGTAGCTCTAGTGTCACAAACATAGGCTAGGAATCCCTGACATCCCTTCCTCAATAGCTGTCCAGCACGAAGAGAAGAAATCAGAATGTGAGGGGTGGCACCACGGTCACCCTGCACAACAAAAGTCGACTCGCCGGGAAAACAAAATCTTATTGTCTTCTCGCGGCAGTCCACAGACGCATAGCACGTGGCTAACCAATCCATGCCCAAAAGAACGTCGAAGTCTAACATCTCAAGAAGGATCAAGTCGACAGGTAGCTCTCTCTCGCCAATACGGACAACACAGGATCGGAACACGTGCCTAACAACAAACGACTCTCCCACGGGAGTGGTCACAACAAGCGGCTGATCAAGCAGACCGGACTCTCTACCCAAACTTGGCACGAAGTGTGCGGAAACGTACGAGTGCGTGGATCCGGGATCGAACAATACGTGTGCATCAATAGAACATATTGATAAGGCACCTGAGACCACCGCATTGGACACCTGCGCATCCTGATGCGTCGACACGAAAACCCGTGCCTATCCTCCACCTGCAACTGGCGGTCCCCCACTAGCAACTGGCTGCACTCTGCCGGTAGCTGACTGTCCTCTGCCTCGACCACCTCTCCATCTAGGAACAAACCCTCTGCGACCATGGCCTCTCTGTGCATGGGTCTGACGCGGAGTAACTGTGGGTACAATAGGCAACGCCCTCTGGGGTGGTGAAGGTGGTAGTGTGACATGCGGTACGGCTGCCTCCCTCCGGGGTATCTCAGGACAATCTCTAACACGATGATAAGAACTCCCACAGCGGTAACATCCCGATGATGACCGCTGACCCTTCTGGGGATAGGAGCTGAACAACCGGCCTCGCCCTGAATCTCTGCCACCTGCAAGACGTCTATCACGACGCCGGAAAGGCTGTCTCTGTGCTGATGCATCCGCACGAACTCTCTTCGGCTCTGGAACTACTGAAGTCTCAGCAAGGCGCTCCTCAACCAATAAGGCTGCATCTACAGCTGCAGCATAGGTCTCGTAATGTTGTGCGCTGATCGCAAGAAATAACAGGGTAAGCAAGCCTCGAACGAACCTCTTGACTCGCATCTCCTCAGTAGTCACTAAATACGGGGCATAGATAGATAGCTCTGTGAACAACACGTCATATTTTGCCACTGTCATCTCCGGAGTCTGACGTAAGGACTCGAACCTGCGTGCTCTAGCATCTCTGACACTCAGTGGGAGGAAGCGGGCAAGGAATATCGTCACAAACTCTGTCCAAGTCATAGGAGGAAGACCTGCTGCTCTACCCTTCTCGACTGATTCGCACCATTTCTGCACGAGACCTTCCAGGCGAAAGCTCGCGAACTCTACCCATCTCGCATCTACGCATCTAAGGGAACGGCATATCCGGGCCATCCTATCAATGAAAGATTGTGGGTCCTCGGCTGCATCAGTGCCTGTGAAGACCGGAGGCTTCAGCCTCATGAATTCTGCCAACGACACTGTAATCACCTCCGTGGCTGCAGGGGTAGCGGGCTGTACGGTAGTACCATCGCGGTCCCTATGACTGGTGGAGCTACCTCTGGTCGCTGCGCTCGAAGCGTCTCAACTAGCGATCCTATCATCTGACGTATCTCCTGCATGCTGGATCCCACCGTCTGGTGCATCTCCTGCATACCAGCCCTTAGCGTGGCAATCTGATCTTTCACAGGAGGAACAGTCTGCTCGGGCACAACGAGTGCACTGCCCGGATCAGTCCTCGTCTCGGACGAGTCAACACGAATCTCGGCCCTCGCGGCCGCTCTCTGCGCCCTCGTAGTCTTTGGCGGCATAGTGTCTGAAACGGAAAATAGGATTCGATAAGGATACGGAAATCGAATCGCAAGAATGTATACAATCATGAAGGAATTTCAATCAATAAGTCCTAAGGAGGCTTAGGCGGAGTACCGTGTCATGAGTATGCCGCGGAACATACACATGCTACGCTACCCTGCTGCAGCTACCTACTTCATCATACCAGGGTCATCCTACACTCCGAAGGTAAAATCTACGCTCTGATACCAACTTTGTCATGACCCAAAGTTCGGCCCGTGACCGGCACTTAACCACGTAACGTCTACAGGCGTAACGCGACTAAGTAAGCCGAAACCCAGAAATCAAAACCATTTAAAATATAGAGTGTTAAAACATTTTAGTAGAAGCATTTGCAAAATGTTTAGAAAACCTTAAGTAATTTAGTAGAAATCCTTTTTAGTTCAAGAGTTATATTTTAATAATTTTGGCAACATTTCCTTTATAAAAATTTGTCCCGGGAATCGGGTAAAAGGCAAGGTGTAGTCGAAGTAACATGTGAAATGAATAGAGCAGCACAATGGGAGAATCGCGCCCAACGGGGAACAATCACCACCATATGATATACGACGCCGTATCGAAGAATGAGCGGTAAAGTAAAGACAAATATCATAAAAGATAAGACTGCATAAATAAAATCGGCTCACAGCGAGCTCGACACCAGAGTACAAAATAACATACATCGCCCTCACAACTGTCTCTAAGTCAATACATGAAGGTAAATGGAGAATACTAGATACATCAATGTACAACTGAAAAGTAAACAGATACCGCACAAAACCCACCTAATAGCAAAAGGCTAGCACGCCTCCGCAGTGGTATCTGTGTCAAAAGATGCGATGAACAGCCAGCCGCGACTACTCCAAAGGGCAACCTGCAAGCACTGTGGCACAACGGGGGTGAGTTGCCAACTCGTGAATAGTAGATAACATATAAAAATAATTGCGAGTATGCACGCGCTGCGATACTCTAACCTATGCCAACAGATAATATCTATATGATGAACTGGATGCTCAATATCATGCAACAAGTGCGATCTAATGACATCTCCATGTGATGAGCAAGATATGTGATAATCAGGTATGGCAATGCAATCTAACAACCCTATATAGAATAAGCAGGGTATGCAATGAGCGTACAAGCATGTGTACTATATCAGTATAATAGATACAGGATGAGATATCATATACTAATGCTGAGCATGGGGAAATATAACATCTACACGGAATGTCATCGTGGAAAATATAATCGGTGCCCATCAATGCACCCAATCCCAATACAACTCAGGCGCCGTCATCCTCCGGCTCTCAAATCCTGTAAATCCCATGAAATCGTGAGCGCCCAACACCGGCACTCAAAATATCAAGAAACGCTCGTGTCCAGCATCGACATGCAAATCCTCATATATCGGGCATCCGTCAGTCCGGGTCAGCCCACGGGCTCCGTCTGCGGTATCGGCCCTCGGCCCCTGCAGTACGAGTCGTCCCGTATCCATCTATCGATTCTAGTCAGTATCCTCCGGATAACCGCCAGGTCCAACCAATCACCGGTAGGTAGTGGTCCTACTGCCAGGCTCACCGTCTAGCTACACAGCAGATCCGTTCTCGCCCAGGGATACCATACCGGGTCCACCATGTACCCGCAATCGGCCTCGTCCGCTCCTCGAATCGGGTTACATACATCACTCTAGCACCGAGAAAACACATGGTGGACGCACTGAAATATCATGTCAAGGGAAATCGGGTTTTTAAACAGTGCGTATTTTCTTAAAATAGTACTCCGGTTCCCAAATCCAGAAATCACATAAATCAAATCTAATGCGTAAATCCATGCAATGCGTCGTATGACACTAAGAGTAAAAGAAAGGGAAAACCGCTCTTTTAAAAGATCCAGTTTTGAAATATCGCTTGCGGTCCCTTAGTTTTAAATCAAGTCAATATCATCCATGTATATAACATATGAATATGGGTATAGCTATGGATGTGCGAATGGATAAGTACGCAAAGTGAATATAGCAATGTACATGTGCACTAATGTAGACATAGGATGTATACGTGTCCAAGTATGAATATATGTGATGTATGTGGCACAAGTATAGATATGTGATGTATATGTGCCCAAGTATGAATATATGTGATGTATGTTATAAATATACATATGATAGTATGCGGCAAATCATGACAACATCAAATAAGCAGGATCAATATGATATGCGGTTTATAGCAATTCTATAATGTGAGTGTCATGACAATCACTAACGGTGTGAGTGTAGCATATAAATTGTGCTCGTGCAATTTGGACCGTTAGTGACAGTGCAGTGTTCTATACTACCAGTATATCTATATGGACACACACATGACTACAAATTCTATTACGCCCTGACACTTAACGCCATACGGACGATTTCTCCGTAGATGTTAAATCTACTCACCTGGTCGCATGCTAAGTATAGCCGACCACCTGCTTCCCTTTCCTGGCGGCGTCTGACGTACCCGCCTGCGAACCTGGGATTTGCACAAGAAACCAAATATAATCAAAATCTCGCAAAACGCGTTATCGAATCAAAACGGGAACTCGCGTCGCGAATTAACGCGCGTGTGTGCGATACGCTGAAACGTGTGTGTACGCGTCTACGATTCATCCTGACACGCCGCGATACGCTGAATCACAGAACCCACTCGCGTATCGCGCGTATCGCGCAAACTAAAAACACCAGAAAACGATATATCGTCCCAGATTCTACCCAGGTTAAAATATTACAAAACTATATATACCATGGACCTAAAAAATATAGGAGACACCCACCCTAAAAACCCTAGCTCCTACCTCTCAAGTCTGGCCGCAAATTATGGCCAGAACGATTTTTCCGGCGGCCTGGGATTGGGGTGGTGGGGTCGGGCTCTTGTGGTGTGGTCAGGGCATCTCCAGTAGGCTACAGTCCACTCAATTTCATTCTGCACTTACTGGGGTAACAGCAGATTTCAAAAAGCTAAGCTTTGCTTAAAAACGTCAACTTTTGCACAATTTTGAAAACTCAGGGTATTTTTGTGTAATCTGGGGTTTACCTAGGTTCACTTGGCCTTAACAACACCTAACTAACCTTGTCCAACCAAAACTAACCTTACCTAAGCAAAGTTTACACTAAACACCACAAATATCACTAAAAACACACAATCTAGCACTAACAACCACCAATTTACACTAATTAAGCTAAACCGACACACAAGTCTAGCATACAAGTAAGTGGAGCTCAGAGGTTATACCTCACTTGACCCTATGAGGCTGGGTCAGGGGAAGAAGAGAAGAAGAAGAAGCTGCTACTGCTGTTGCTGCTCCAGATGCTGTTGCTGTTGCTGTTGTTACTGCTACTGCTGATGCTGCTGCTTGTTGTTGCTGTTGATGATGTTGCTGATGTTGTGCTGAAGCTGTTGGGCTGAAGCTGATGCTGCTGGGGCTGCTGCTACGTGTGTTGCTGCTGCTTCATGGAGCTGCTGCTACTGGATGTTGCTGCTGAGGCTGAAGCTGGAACTGCTGATGTTGTTGCAGCTGCTGCTTGTTCTGCTGGGGCTGAGTGTGTGTGTGTGTGTGAGTGAGAGAGTGAGAAATGAGAGTGTGTTGCAACCAAAAGCAAATAATAACACAAGAGAGTCAAGCCCCCCATTCTCTCTCTCTCTTTCCACATTAAATGCAAGCATGGGCTTGCCATGATCCACTCCTTCTCTCTCTCATTTAATGCAAGCATGGCTTAGCCATGATGCACTCTCTCCAGTCAACCAAATAAATTTTAAATCCCTTTTCATTTTTAACACAAAAAAAATGACCTTAATTAAAATCATTTAACTTAATAAGGAGGGTTTAATCCACCATGGTTGTTAAACATGGTTTAGCCCAAATTTTAACCCTAGTTTACATGCACAAGTTTAGGAAAATTCTAGAAAAATATTTATTAAATTTGAAAAATTATTTGAAACCCAATTTGGTAAACTTTTTATTAAAATTCTCATATTAAAATATAGTTAGTTACTAAACACATTCTCAGGTGTTACAATAGGGGGAGAGAAGACTCTGTCCGCGTTGGCACGACCGAACACCGCCTCTGTAAGTGCACGGCAGCGCCCCGGCCGTCTGTCCGAGGCCAAAATGTGGAAACGAAACTTTTCCTTAACTTTAAAAACGACGCTACCGCGGACTTAAAAACCCGGATCGGGCCATTAACCTAATGCTAGCTAACTAGGGAAAAGGAAGAAAGCTATACCGAGCGATCCGTGTCCTTCGGTCTTCGGCCTCCATCCTGATCTCCTCGCGGAATCTCCGGTCTTCATCTCCTCGTCGGAAAGGGCACCACATCGCCGGGTTCTTTTACGGGCTCCCTCCTCTGGACCGAGGCAACTCGGGCACGAAGTTGGCGAGCCGACGTGTCCAAGAATGCTGTAGGCTAAGTGTAGAATGGTTTTGTCTCATGGGGTTATAAGAAGTTGCCATTTGGAAGGAGGAAGGAGATATACTTTTTTTTGAGATGAACAAAGGGAATTTTTGTGCAAGCTAATGAGAGTCATTTTCCACTCTCAAAAATGGACAGCCCCACTTACCAGCTTGGTCGGCCATGTATGTGAATGAGAGGGAGGAAAAGTCAAGGGGGGTGAGGACAAGCTAGTGCAAGGTAGCCATAAGAAAAGGTGGGTAATGATAATAAACAATGATCACAATCAAGTCAAAACAATAACCCATCTCCATAAGCAAGTGATGATGCACAAACTAATCATCACAAAAAAAATGTCTTCACCATGATGAATTGCACATTTGCAAATAAACCCTCCTCCACCAATTTTTCAGTCAAAGAAGGAACAAAAGAAAAATAGCCGAAACGGAATGCAAACTGGCAACTTCCAAAAACTGATCCCGTAATAAATTACAGGAAAACCCCGCGACTGTATATACATACCCGCATTTGTATTCCGACCGAATACAAATGCAATGAGACAAAATCTATACTGTATAATACTAGGATCCGGCTTAAACCAAAGCCCGCTAGTATTATCCGCCCGATCATGATCCGTGCAATACCGCACGTATATGATTGAACCCTGCCATATATCCATACGGCCTCTACAGCGTTTCGCCCGAAACTTGAGAAACTTTCTGTGGGGGACTCTAAAGACTTGTCAATACTTTGGCTGTGGATTTAACCACTAGCACGTCAGAGGTATTAGCCATATGTAACGGTCTACCAGGTATTGACCAAAAGGGACGTTGATGAGCGAACTCATCCTGACACTCTACTGAGCCTGTCAGTGACAATATCCGTACAGTCCGGTCCGTTCGTCTATGAGCATCGCATGGCGGGCCTAGGGGGTTGGTAAAAGTCAGACCCCCAAAAGTGGTACAAGTCGTGTCGGAGTGTAGCTCAGAACACCCTGAGATACTACTGGAATACCTACCAGTAAATCTCCTGCCTTGGCCAAGGACTTCGTGTAATGGCTCTCCTAGACACAGCGCGACCTCACCCCCAATACTGGGAGAGACGAACCCCTGCAGATCCGCTCACTGCCTCCATGTGGCTCGGGACTGTACCCAACTAAAACCTGTTTGCACAACTCTTTTGAGCCGTGGTAGGGTAGTAATCAAAGTACAGTGGGAACTCATATGAGACAAATGACGATCTCAGGTCGATGAACTAACCTGTACACATGTCACCAGGGAACTGCTATCTGGCGTCAGGTATATGACCAACTAGCAGGTTCCCGGCGAGTCCTGTCCGGTCTACTCATAACCCAATGAGCACCTGTATACATCTTAGGTGAACCAATTGACACCAATGGCTTGTGAGACCAGCCACCGCCCCTCGTTGGGGTCTCGACTGTATACACTAGTCTACTCTGGAGTATCGATGCCCTGTCTCGAAACTCCCTCGACTTGGGACCTTTTAAGGATGTGCTTATAGACCCCAGCTCCCACGTATATGACCGCCATCATACTGCTGGCCGTCAAGCAAGAATCCTAAGGGCTCTATCAACACGCAATAGTGACCTGTAAGGTCACCTAAAGCAGTACACGATGATAAAAATAAACCAGATAGCATACTATCATCTTGAGTAAGACTGTCCTACCGGTATAGGTCATCCCTCAATCATTGCAATCACGTGCCTGTGATCCAATAATTAACTCTGAGGGCACTATATCCAACAATCTCCCACTTGCACTCAAGGCTAATTATTGCGATGTCGCATACTCACAGCCCGTGCGATACCGAACACCCAACTCCTCTACTAATCAGTCTCACAAAATCCGTTTGCGAAACTAATGCGTTCGAGGAATAGCCTCAGTGAGTGGATCCGCTCTAATGTTTCTTTCTATGTCTCTCTTTATCTCAAGTTCGCGGAGAAAGCCATCTCCCGAAATGAGCAATAACTGTCTTAGAATATATTCAGATGTCTGATGGGACCTAGTTCATGAGTGAACTCCAAATCCAAACTTCTTAGACTGTATCGTCAACTGAACTTAATTAGTATCCTGCGCCATGCCTCCCTCAGTATCCGCCTGGACCACCTGTCCAAAATACTGCCCCTCGTCAGAGGGAAAACTATAACTCTGACAGTCACTCTGTCATTCAGGTCACCTTGGAAACCTGGAATGACAACTGTCTCCTAAAAGAGGATGTTGTTATCATATCCCCAGAACATCCACTTATGTTCTAAAACTTCTTCCGAATGTTTCTCCAGGGTTGGATCAATATCAACTTATTGCATCTACTGCAAAAACAACATCTGATGTGGTACTTGACATCTCATGATCAACTCAATTGCCTAAGCAAGTGATCTGCCGATCATGCACATCCCTCTCCCCTTTAGTCTATAAGACACCTTTAGAGAGGGTGACTCCATCACCTGCAGGTATACTACCGTGCCTGGAGTCGTCCATTCTAAAACACCTTTAGAATACTGTCTAAGTATCCTGATTGGGACACTTCCCAAATCTAGATCTAAAACCATAGATCTAGTAACCAGAATGTCTGATATAATACCCAATTCCTATGTGGAGAAACCACTGTGTGATAACCAAAGTATAACCGATCGTAGTATAGGAATATCACTTCCTACTCTGTGTATGTCATCCAGATACCAGGACATCACACCCTACTACCTTCTTAACAGATCCATCCCCTATTCTGATGAAGTCAAACCTATGACTGTCACATCAGAAATAGATGATCTATCTCCGCTATATCTGCTTTAGTCCATAAATAGACATAAGCTACCTGTCCACTATACTTCCGCTGCTCCCACTGGCTACGACAACCCTCTGGCAGAATAATATACACGTACACTTCTAAAGCTAGTTTAGATTGACGCTATACTCATCCTCCCGCCGGGTCTCATAGCCGGGAACAACAGTAGTGTCAAGTCCCCACTTAGCTTCCGCTGCTCCCACTGACCACGACAACCCTCTGGCAGAGTCATATAGACGTACACTTCTAAAGCTTGTTTAGAACGACGCTATATTCATCCTCCTGCCGGGTCTCACAGTTTGGAACAACAGCAATGGAATGTCTGGGTAAACAAGAACCTCCCTGTCACCGTCCTTGAGGCTACCGGAGTACCTTTCGGGTGTCTGAGGTTACCCATAATGTCTGCGGAGTGGCCAATGGAATGTCAAACCAGATTGAATCTTTAGGTTCTTATCAAATCTTCAGTAATCGTTTGCGGTTCTGGAATCACTTCCAGTTCTGCCATACTCCCACTACTGTTTTTTGAAAAAATCCATTTTTGTTAAAACTGTGGCGAGTCTAGAACAGTATCACTATTGATCTTCCAGATGGTAGAATGTCAACCCACGTCATAGCCCGGGTCAACCCACAAACAGCCATTACGGAAACGTGCCTTGAGTTATCCAGAGTCTGGTTTTAAGCATAAGCTGGACAACTCCCCGTACCTTAACATCGTTAAGATATGAACTGTTCTATATCCAATACAGAAACAAAGACACTGATTTAATTAGAACCAGATTCAAATCATGCAGCTGTCTCTAGTGCATGTCAACTAAATGGAGAGAGGTCAATCAGCATTACTCAACTTAGGAGTGCTTCCAATTATGAGTAACCTGAAAGAGAAGCAAGTTCTCTTAATCATTACTATTAACTGAACACCATACACAAGTATCCACATCTTCGATCACCTTGAAGAATCCCGATACTTGCAATATCTGGTTCTCTACTTTATTCATATATCCATAACTTCTCAAAACTTAGACCTTGTGTTTCTACGAAACACTTGTCTAAGAACTAAAGAAGTCATAAGTAAACAGAATATAGTACGAGTACCAACCCCTCTGTCATAATGGATACTGGACAATATACAATACTCTATATAAGTCCCCTGAGTCTAATAACTCATTCCCTGTGTGTCGTAGGTTGAAAACTGTACTTATGGCTAAGAAGAATTACACCGCTGTTTAATGCTCCTTACCTAACCATCCACTGATATAGGTAAATATCATGGACATAATTTCAAAAAGGTATATCTCACTCTATTAAAATAGACGTACAGATATATCAATTTGAAATTGGTGCATAACAACGGATATTCAAAACCAAATATTTGCCGTCCGGCAAACAACCCAGGTGACTTTCTCAAATATCACCAATTACAACGAATCCCGATATAATGAAGATGATCACCCAATTCCCAATAACTTACTCCCACTCATCATCTGTAAAACCATACAGATGTGAGAATCATACCTGGTAAATACATACCCTGGAGCAAGTGTCTAATTGGGAAATCAGTTTTCCTTTAACAGTACACAGTGAAACTGAAACATTGAAAAGTTTTATAGAGGTATCATGGTATTCCTAGTAATGCCTCTTCCATTATCCATATTCACAACTGTAACCGTATATTTCTATGCCATCTCTCTACATCCCTTCATATGTCTTTAGTCATTACCTTCTGTACACCCCTTTAGGCCAAATGGTTTTCTTCCTTCCTTACCGTTCGGCACCAGCCTATGGTTTGGAAGAAAACTATCCAATAAGCATAATAGGTGTACTGTCCTAGTCCTAGGAGCACTCGCAACGCGAGAGAAGGTAAAGATAAAAGACAACTGAATAAACCTTATTCCTATTTCTCCTGAACCAGAATCCATCCCCGAACTGGAACAAGTTCTTTTCGAGTTCGTATATAACCATACGATGGAGTATCCAATAAACTGTGGATCTTCGTAGTGATATGGAGTGTTCTGGAGAAATACAAAGGTGAAGTAGGATTGGCGAAGAAATACTTGGTTTGGTCGTGAATAGCAGTCGTAGTTTACTTTGCCCTCCTTCTAATCCCTTTATTTGTCTTTACTTAATACCTTCTGTACACCATAGTTAGGCTAATTGGTTTTCTTCATTCCCTAACGTAGGGCACCAGCCTAAGGTTTGGAAGAAAACTATCCAATAGGCGTAACGGGTGTACTATCCCCTAATCCAAGGAGCACTCGCAACCTGAGAGAAGGTAAAAGGAAAAGACAACTGAATAGTCATATTCGTTTTCTCCAGAACCAGAAACCATCCTCGAATCTGGAACAAGTTCCTTCGAGTTCGTATATAACCATACGATGGTTTTATCCAATGGAAGTGGACATCCGTAGTAATACGGGGTGTCCTGGAGAAAAGGGTAAAAGTAGGAGTGGCAATGAGGTTTGCAACTCTGACAATCCAAAAGCCAGTGTTTAAGAAGGTTCGGTTAATTTTGGTCACTGAGTCATAGTCTAGGGTTGGGTCATGGTCACTGCTAAAGAGAGAGAGAAAAGAAACACTCAGCGTGAACTCTAACCTAGATCAGAATGGTTATCACTTTATCTAATCAGGAAACCTCCCACTGTAACGTCAAATTCTCCTCCAAACCTGAAAGAAGAATTAGTCGGGATCACCCGAGGAGTAAACCAACTCATCAGTGGGAATCGGGATCCAACTATCATCGCATGATAACATGATGGAATCCACTCACGTTATCACACTCCAGAAGGTATGCGCATATCTGGCAAGTTTCAGTTTCTTTAGAAACTCCCGATGTGATTTTTGCCCCATGCTCTTATGACCTTGACTAAGGCCAACAAATCATAAGTCACATGTCAAGTTCTATCCGTCATTGTCCAGGTTAATTTAAACCCACACGTACAAGCCCTTGACTTTGGCCAACAAGGCTATACGACTGTCCCAAACCAACGCATCTATCTATGCAGCAGAAAGGTAACAAGCAGCTACCATACACCATGCCTTGACGAAGGCCAACAAATATAGCATGAATACTACGTGCTACCCGTCTGAAATGACGGAGGGCTACGAATGGTTATTGGCGAAAAACCTTTAACGTAACGAACTTGATATCATTGAAGGAACTGGATAGCTTTTTATAAAAATATAGTGACGAAAACCTTTGCTAAAGAGGTCACTCCAGGTGAAGGGATCTCAGCTCTTTCCCTGTAGAATGAGGTGCAGGATATTCCAACTGAATACCACGATGCAAAGCAAAAATAATTGACTATAGTGAAGTTATTGCCCTGATGCAAACTTCTGTCCAAGGGGTCACTCCCGGTGAAGGGATCTCGGCCCTTGCCTCGTCGACTGAGGTGCTGGATATTCATAAGCGAATACCACTGTGCAAAACAAAAGAGAACGTCCTTGTAATAACAGCTTTTTGAAAAATGTTCCAATAACATCAGAATAGGTTTTTTTATCTTGCATTGATCCGAATCAATGCAGTCCCATCAATTGATCACACTAATAAAGAACGAAAATAATGATGTACGTATATGCCGTCCGCATTCGCCACTGGGTCCCGTCATCACCCGTTAGGTTACTTAACTAACGACAGAGCGGGGACTGGACTAGCGCGGATGCAAAACATATACAACATCTACTAGTATATATATCAATATTTAATATTCGCTCAAGACATGATAAAATGCAACATCACAGAAATGTAATAAGTATCACAGAACAATAAAGATATCTGGGATCCCCGGGTTTCATAGAGCCGCTACTGAAACCCGACGTTCCCCTGGTCGTGTGGATAGCCTGTGCAATGAAATCCTAGACCCCTACGGGCGCGGCAAGTTACCTGCCAAAACCTGAAGCGAGGCAGCCCCCTTCAGCAACGTGAATGGACCACCCAGCACTCCATAGAAATCCGGTAACTTGGGCACCCCTCCTTGGGTCAACCTATACCCCCTACGAGTGCGGCGAATAGCCCGCCAATTCTAGAGTAAAGCGCCCTCCGTCTCAACGCCATGAGATGCGGGCCCGTTGCCCTCTAGAACCCGGCTATACGTGCACCCCACCTTGGGGTAATCCTAGTACAAAAAGTAAAATATACATACAACGGGTACACCGACCTCAGCCCGGTCGTGCCCCAAAAGAATAATATACAAACAGGCAGTGACGGTAGTCCACATGTCGGACGCTCGCCCCGCAATATCAAATGTACATAATAATACCAAAACTGTACTGCCATTGCATCCAGGCTATCCCCCACGACCAATCCGCAACATCACAGCACAACACAGAACATCAACGTGAATATCACGTTCGCAAATCCGTCTAAAAGGGCTATAGCAGTTAGATAGGATATACCGACCAAATGACATTCACGGTTGCAGATATAATGTAAATACTGTGAACTGACATGTTTAAAATTTTCGATCGACTAAATTTCCCGAAGTGGGCCCCAAGCACAACTGTAGCACTCAAAATAAATCTGGGCCCAAACAGAACATACTAAAAACCCCAATTTCAACTCAGAAAGCCACTGTAGAAATTTGGTACAGCGATGACCTTTTTCAGCCGCGGAACTGCGGCCAGAAGAGAGGTTTGGCCGCGTTTCCGCGGTCGCACTGTAGCATCACCTAATCAAATTTTTACAGAATACTTAAAAAACCCTGCACGATTTTTTGACATGCTCAGAAAAATTTTTGGAGCACAAAATAAAATCGACAGAAATTGTGCTTGAAAATACGGTTTTTGGAAAATCCGTTCGATCGAAGTTTTAAACACACTAGAGCAAGCTAGACTAGGTTAATGGCGTGGCTCTGATACCAGTGTAAGTGCACGGCAGCGCCCCGGCCGTCTGTCCGAGGCCAAAATGCAGAAACGAAACTTTTCTTTAACTTTAAAAACGGTGCTACCGCGGACTTAAAAACCCGGATCGGGCCATTAACCTAATGCTAGATAACTAGGGAAAGGGAAGAAAGCTATACCGAGCGATCCGTGTCCTTCGGTCTTCGGCCTCCATCCCGATCTTCTCGCGGAATCTCCTCGTCGGAAAGGGCACCACATCGCCGGGTTCTTTTATGGGCTCCCACCTCTGGACCGAGGCAACTCGGGCACGAAGTTGGCGAGCCGACATGTCCAAAAATGATGTAGGCTAAGTGTAGAATGGTTTTTTCTCATGGGGTTATAAGAAGTTGCCATTTGGAAGGAGGAAGGAGATATACTTTTTTTTGAGATGAACAAAGGGAATTTTTGTGCAAGCTAATGAGAGTCATTTTCCACTCTAAAAAATGGACAGCCCCACTTACCAGCTTAGCCGGCCATGCTTGTGAATGAGAGGGGGAAAAAGTCAAGGGGGTGAGCACAAGCTAGTGCAAGGTGACCATAAGAAAAGGTGGGTAATGATGATAAACAATGATCACAATCAAGTCAAAACAATAACCCATCTCCATAAGCAAGTGATGATGCACAAACTAATCATCACAAAAAAAAAGTCTTCACCATGATGAATTGCACATTTGCAAATAAACCCTCCTCCACCAATTTTTCAGCCAAAGAAGGAACAAAAGAAAAATGGCCGAAATGGAATGCAAACTGGCAACTTCCAAAAACTGATCCCGTAATAAATTACAGGAAAACCCCGCGACTGTATATACATACCCGCATTTGTATTCCGACCGAATACAAATGCAATGAGACAAAATCTATACTGTATAATACTAGGATCCGGCTTAAACCAAAGCCCGCTAGTATTATTCGTCCGATCATGATCCGTGCAATACCGCACGTATATGATCGAACCCTGCCATATATCCATACGGCCTCTACAGCGTTTCGCCCGAAACTTGAGAAACTGTCTGTGGGGGACTCTAAAGACTCGTCAATACTTTGGCTGTGGATTTAACCACTAGCACGTCAGAGGTATTAGCCATACGTAACGGGCTACCAGGTATTGACCAAAAGGGACGTCGATGAGCGAACTCATCCTGACACCCTACTGAGCCTGTCAGTGACAATATCCGTACAGTCCGGTCCGTTCGTCTATGACCATCGCATGGCGGGACTAGGGGGTTGGTAAAAGTCAGACCCCCAAAAGCGGTACAAGTCGTGTCGGAGTGTAGCTCAGAACACCCTGAGATACTACTAGAATACCTACCAGTAAATCTCCTGCCTTGGCCAAGGACTTCGAGTAATGGCTCTCCTACACACAGCGCGACCTCACTCCCAATACCAGGAGAGACGAACCACTGCAGATCCGCTCACTGCCTTCATGTGGCTCGGGACTGTACCCAACTAAAACCTGTTTGCACGACTCTTTTGAGCCGTGGTAGGGTAGTAATCAAAGTATAGTGGGAACTCACACGAGACAAATGACGATCTCAGGTCGATGAACTAAACTGTACACATGTCACCAGGGAACTGCTATCTGACGTCAGGTATAAGACCAATTAGCAGGTTCCCGACGAGTCCTGTCCGGTGTACTCATAACCCAATGAGCACATGTATACATCTTAGGTGAACCAACTGACACCAGTGGCTTGTGAGACCGGCCACCGCCCCTCGTCGGGGTCTCGACTGTATACACTAGTCTACTCCGGAGTATCGATGCCCTGTCTCGAAACTCCCTCGACTAGGGACCTTTTAAGGATGTGCTTATAGACCCCAGCTCCCACGTATATGATCGCCATCATACTGCTGGCCGTCAAGCAAGAATCCAAAGGGCTCTATCAACGCGCAATAGTGACCTGTAAGATCACCTAAAGCAGTACACGATGATAAAGATAAACCAGATAGCATACTATCATCTTGAGTAAGACTGTCCTATCGGTATAGGTCCTCCCTCAATCATTGCAATCACGTTCCTGTGATCCAATAATCGACTCTGAGGGCACTATATCCAACAGCCTCACTGTCTTCGGCGGCCGAAGATCCCCCGGGCAAACGTATTCAATGACCCGGTGGGCGCCGCACAACTCAACACCGAGGTCTTTCGCCAGAGCGCATCGCCCCGAGCCCCATCGGGCCCCTGTCCCTCCCGAGGAGGTGTCGGTCAACTCGCCTACGCCCAGGCATGACCAGCGCCTCCTCCCTCGACGGGGCCACGCGGACGGGACTCGCCACGGATGCTCGAAGACGACCTCACCAGGGGACCTGAGGAACCTCATCGAATGGAACCAGGGCCGTGGCCAGGTACACGTCTCCGGCGGCAGAGGCCAAAAATCAGAATGTGTCGAATCGTCGGGATGCCACGACCGACTCGACGCCCTCGAAAAAAAGATCGAAGGCATGCATCGGGAAAATCGTCATTCGAGCGATGGGGCTAAATATATTGCCGACTCGCTCATGAAGCCCTTCACCAAAGAACTGCTCGCCATCCACGTCTCCTCCCGGAACAAACCCCCAAAGGTCTCCCTCTTCGGCAGGAAGTCCGACCCGAAGGACCATTTGGACCCGTTCATGACCGGGATGAGTTTCCAGGACTGTTCCGACGCCGCACAATGCCGCGCTTTCCCTGCCACTTGTTGGATATAGTGCCCTCAGAGTCAATTATTGGATCACAGGTACGTGATTGCAATGATTGAGAGAGAACCTATGCCGGTAGGACAGTCTTACTCAAGATGATAGTATGCTATCTGGTTTATCTTTATCATTGTGTACTGCTTTAGGTGACCTTACAGGTCGCTATTACACATTGATAGAGCCCTTAGGATTCTTGCTTGACTACCAGAAGTATGATGGCGATCATATACGTGGGAGTTGGGGTCTATAAGCACATCCTTAAAAGGTCCCTAGTCGTGGGAGTCTCGAGACAGGGCATCGATACTCCGGAGTAGACTTGTGTATACAGTCGAGACCCCGACGAGGGGTGGTAGCCGGTCTCACAAGCCATTGGTGTCAGTTGGTTCACCTAAGATATATACAGGTGCTCATTGGGTTATGAGTACACCGGACAGGACTCGCCGGGAACATGCTAGTTGGTATTATACCAGACGTCAGATAGCAGTTCCCTGGTGACATGTGTACAGGTTAGTTCATCGACGTGAGATCGTCATTTGTCTCGTGTGAGTTCCCACTGTACTTTGATTACTACCCTACCACGGCTCAAAGGAGTAATGCAAACAGGTTTTAGTTGGGTACAGTCCCGAGCCACATGGAGGCAGTGAACGGATCGGCAGGGGTATCGTCTCTCCCGGTATTGGGGGTAAGATCGCGCTGTGTCTAGGAGAGCCATTACATAAAGCCCTCGGCCGAGGCAGGAGATTTACGGGAAGGTATTCCAGTAGTATCTCAGGGTGTTCTGGGTTACACTCCGACATGGCTTGTACCGCTTTGGGGGGTCTGACTTTTACCAATCCCGTAGGCCCGCCATGCGATGCTCATAGATGAACGGACAGGACTGTACGGATATTGTCACTGACAGGCTCAGTAGGGTGTCAGGATGAGTTCGCTCATCGACCTCCATTTTGGTCAATACCTGGTAGCCCGTTACGTACGGCTAATAACTCTGACGTGCTAGTGGTTAAATCCACAGCCAAAGTATTAACGAGTCTTTAGAGTCACCCATAGACAGTTTCTCAAGTTTCGGGCGAAACATTGTAGAGGTCGTATGATATATGGCAGGGTCCGATCATATACGTGCAGTAGTGCACGGATCATGATCGGGCGGATCATACTAGTGGGCTTTGGTTTAAGCCGGATCCTAGTATTAGATTTGTTGGATAACTTTAGTCTCGTCGCAATCGCATTCAGTCGTAATGCGGATGCAGGTATGTATATACAGGTAAGGGGTATCCTTGTGATCCGCACGAGTTTACTTTAGATGTTGCTGTATCTTTTTATTGTTGCAAACATTTGGATTAATGTTTGTTAATGGAAATTATGAGCTAAATATCATCATTTGGAGCATTAATTGTGACACATGCACAAGTGGTGACTCATGGTCTCTTTCTTTGTGCATGTGTCACATTATTTGATAGATTTGTGATGATATGATAAGAAGAGAGAGAGTGGGGCTGCCATGAGGGAGTGAGCTCTCATATTATTGTTTCAACACACTCTCATTTTATCATTCCATCATAAAAGGAAAAGAAAGAGAAAACTTCTTCTTCCTCCTCTTTCTTCTCTAGCTCCTAATCTCCATCAATGGCAACACCTTCAACCTCCATCCATCTCATGGATGCAAGAGACAAAGTGATCACAAACATTCTCTGCATCACCTTGGATATGTCGGCTAGCACACTTCATGCCCGAGTTGCTTCGGATGAAGCGGGAGCCCGTAAAAAGAATCGATGATGTGGTGCCCTTTCCGACGAGGAGATCGAGACCGGAGATGCCGCGAGGAGCTTGGGATGGTGGCCAAAGACCGAAGGACACGGATCGATCGGTATAGCCTTTCTATTCCTTCTCATGATAGCTAGTTGTAGGTTAATAGTTCGATCCGGGTTTTAAGCATACGATAGCGTCGGTTTCTAGTTTAGAAAAATTTTCGTTTCCACATTTTGGCCTCGGAAAGACGGCCGGGGCGCTACCGTAGTCTTACATGGTATCAGAGCCAGGCCATTAACCTTTACTAGCTTGCTCTAACGTGTTTAGAACTTCGATCGAACAAAATTTTCAAAAACTGCATTTCCAAGTCATCAGTTTCTGTCGAAATTTTTCCGTTGTCAAAAAATTATTTGGTGTATTGCAGAAAATCAGGCAGGGTTTTTAGAGAACACTGCAGAAAAATGGTTGCATGAGGTCACTGTAGCGCCGCGGAACCGCGGCCATAACCCCCTTTTGGCCGCAGTTCTGCCGCTGAACAGTAACATCTCTGCACCATTTTTCCTACAGTGATTCCTGACTTGAAAAAGGGGTTTCTGGTAATTTTAATTTTGGGCCCAGATTTGTTTGAGTACTAGGTATTGTGCTTGGGGCCCACTTCGGAGAAATTTTGTCGATCGAAAATTTTAAACATGTTAGTTCATAGTATTTACATTATATCTGCGACCGTGAATGTCATTCGAGTGGTAAATCTTGTCTAATTGCTATAGCCCTTTTAGACGGATTTGCGAACATGACATTCATGTTGATGTTCTGTGTTGTGCTGTGATGTTGCGGATTTTTCGTGGTGGATATCCTGGATGCAATGGTAGTACAGTTTTGTTGTATTTGTACATTTGATATTGCGGGGCGAGCGTCCGACATGTGGATTGCCGTCACTGCCTATTTGTATATTATTCTTTTGGGGCACGACCGGGCTGAGGTCGATGTACCCGTTGTATATTTTTACTTTCTGTACTAGGATTACCCCGCGGAGGGGTGCACGGATAGCCGGGTTCTAGAGGGCAACGGGCCCGTATCTCATGGCTTTGAGACGGAGGGGGCTTCACTCTAGAATTGACGGGCTATTCGCCGCACTTGTAGGGGGTACAGGTTGACCCAAGGAGGGGTGCTCAAGTTACAGGATTCCGTGAAGTGCTGGGTGGTCCATTCACTTTGTTGAAGGGGGCTGCCTCGCTTCAGATTTTGGCGGGTAACTTTCCGCACCTGTAGGGGTCTAGGATTTCATCGCACAGGCTATCCACACGACCAGGGGAACGTCGGGTTTCAGTAGCGGCTCTATGAAACCCGGGGATCCCAGATACTTATTACATTTCTGTGATACTTATTACATTTCTGTGATGTTGCATTTTATCACGCCTTGAGCGAATATTATATATTGATATATATACTAGTAGATGTTGTATATGTTTTACACCCATGCTAGTCCAGTCCCCGCTCTGTCGTTAGTTAAGTAACCTAACGGGTGATGACGGGACCCAGTGGCGAATGCGGATGGCATATACGTACATCGTAATTTCGTTCTTTATTGGTGTGATCAATTGATGGGACTGCATTGATTCGGATCAATGCAAGCTAAACAAACCTATTCTGATGTTGTTGGAACAATTTTCAAAAATCTGTTATTGCAAGGATGTTCTCTTTTATTTTGCACAGTGGTATTCAGTTATGAATATCCAGCTCCTCAGTCGACGAGGCAAGGGCCGAGATCCCTTCACCGGGAGTGACCCCTTGGACAGAAGTTTGCGTCAGGGTAATAACTTCACTATAGCCGATTTCCTTTTTTGCTTTGCATCGTGGTATTCAGTTGGAATATCCTGCACCTCATTCTACGGGGAAAGAGCCGAGATCCTTTCACCGAGAGTGGCCTCTTTAGCAAAGGGTTTTCGCCACTATATTTTTATAAAAAGATATCCGGTTCCTTCAACGATATCAAGTTCATTACATTAAAGGTTTTTCGCCAAAAATCATTCGTAGCCCTCCATCATTTCAGATGGGTAGCACTTAGTATTCATGCTATGTTTGTTGACCTTCGTCAAGGCATAGTGAATGGTAGCTGCTTGTTACCTTTCTGCTGCATAGATAGATGCGTTGGTTTGGGACAGTCGTATAGCCTTGTTGACCTTCGTCAAGGGCATATACGGGTGGGTTCAAATTAACCTGGACAATGATGGGTAGAACTTGACATGTGACTTATGATTTGTTGACCTTCGTCAAGGTCATAAGAGCATGGGGTAAAAATCACATCGGGAGTTTCTTAAGAAACTGAAACTTGCCAGATATGCGCATACCTTCTGGAGTGTGATAACGTGATTGGATTCCATCACGTTATCATGCGATGATAGTTGGATCCCGATTCCCACTGATGAGTTGGTTTACTCCTCGGGTGATCCCGACCAATTCTTCTTTCAGGTTTGGAGGAGAATTTGACGATACAGTGGGAGGTTTCCTGATTAGATAAATTGATAACCATTCTGATCTAGATTAGAGTGCACGCAGAGTGTTTCTTTTCTCTCTCTCTTTGGCAGCGACCATGACCTGACCCGTGACTATGATTCAGTGACCAAGTTGACCGAAACTTCTTATAACACTGGCTTTTGGATTGTCAGAGTTGCATACCTGATTGCCACTGCTTCTTTTACCCTTTTCTCCAGAACACCCCGTATTACTACGAACGTCCACTTCCATTGGATAAAACCATCGTATGGTTATATACGAACTCGAAGGAACTTGTTCCGTATTCGAGGATGGTTTCCGGTTCTGGAGAAAATGAATAGGACTATTCAGTTGTCTTTTCCTTTTACCTTTTCTCAGGTTGCGAGTGTTCCTTGGTTGAGGACGGTACACCTATTACGCAAATTGGATAGTCTTCTTCCAAACTATACGCAGGCGCCGAACGGTGGGGAATGAAGAAAACCAATTAGCCTAAAGATGGTGTACAGAAGGTATTAAGTAAAGACAAATAAAGGGATTAGAAAGAGGGCAAAGTAAACCGCGACTGCTATTCACGACCAAACCAAGTATTTCATCACCACTCCTACTTCACCTTTGTATTTCTCCAGGACACTCCGTATCACTACGAAGATCCACAGTTATTTGGATACTCCATCGTATGGTTATATACGAACTCGAAGGAACTTGTTCCAGTTCTGTCACGACCCGAAAGAGCACGTGACTGGCCCTTGAACCATATGAAGTCTATAGGACTCCATCTGACCCAAGTAAGCCAAAAGCCCAGAAATCTAAAACCATTTTAAGGAGTAAAGAAACATGTTTTGAAGTCAAGCTTTTGAAATAACTAAGCCGAATATGCATTTTTAAAATGTGTAGTCTTTTCTGAAAAATTCGGCAGAGTTTCCTTTGTAAAAACTGGCCCCGAACGGGGTACAACAAGAATAATATATAAATGCAGTGATAAAAGGCATCCCCAAGCGGGATCTAGCTCTTCGTCAATCGACGGTTACAACCACGCAAGCAATAGAATATACAACGCCGAAGGGTGAGGATCAAAACTCAAAAGAAACTCAACAGCCTGAAAACCGTAATACTACAAGCGCGACTTTAAGGTCGAAATAATACAACACTGTTTTCTAAGTCTGAAACAATATACAAGTTTTGGTTGATGGAATCTCTAGATACAATAAATAGTACAAGTACAATGGCGGTTCTGATACAAAAGAACCCACCTACCCAAGCAAGTCACCCGTATGAAAGCAGTGTGCCAGAAAAGCCGCTACGAAACCTGCATGGCAAAACCTGCAAGAACTGTGGCACAACGGGGGTGAGTTGCCAACTCGTGAATAGAAAATATCTACAAGCAGAGATCAAATATATGACCCATCCTAGGTCAATATGATCAGATATATATAAACCTCAATATGAATAAGTCTGAAGCATGCTAAAGTGGCAATGTAATCTCTATACATGAGTGTAGTGCCAAGTGCTCGTGCCAGTGCCTCAGGTAATAGCATATCATAAACATGAGGTATGATCAATATAATCAAATCTGCATGTACGTGGATCCCATCCACTCGTCACCCAATGACAATAAGCATTACGCATGTAAATGTCATAAAGCATATGCATGGAAAATATGAGGATATAACCAAAAGCATGGAACCTGAGTGCCTGGCATCGACACTAGAAAACATCATGAAAATCTGTGCCTAGCATCGGCATTTAAATCCTTATATATCGGGCATCCGTCAGTCTGGGTCAGCCCACTCTCTCATATATCGGGCATCCGTCAGTCCGGGTCAGCCCTCTCTCAATATATCGGGCATCCGTCAGTCCGGGTCAGCCCTCTCTCAATATATCGGGCATCTGTCAGTCCGGGTCAGCCCTCTCTCAATATATCGGGCATCCGTCAGTCCGGGTCAGCCCTCTCTCAATATATTGGGCATCCGTTAGTCCTGGTCAGCCCTCTCTCTATATATCGGGCATCCGTCAGTCCGGGTCAGCCCTCTCTCTCAAAACCAGAAATATCATAGAAACAACATATCTCAATGCGCAAAACAGATAGCATGATGCATGCGACATATAAATGAAATGCAAGTAACAATTTATCCTGCAGCATGGAATAATAGTATGCGCATATAAGGTCATGTCCTGATGCAACAGTACTACAGTGTAGTGACATGGCAATTATCGATGATGAAGTGTGTGATGCCGGCGAGCAGTGTACGTGAAACATATGCATCATCGATAATGGTGCTGGTGTCCTAGCAGTATGATAATAATATATCAATAAACACAAGCAATGCAATGCAAATAGCATGAATATGCGGAATCGAATGATCAACGCAACAATAAAGAATCTACCTCAATAACTATATCATGCAGCCTTGCCTTTTGAAATAAGACGAATCAGGGTTTTTGGTAAAATAAGGGCTACGGTGTTTTAAGAGAAGATGCGTCGTTTGAAGATATCCGTAGAATCCCTTTTTCCTATCCTTAAAATATCCCCGATTCGTTAGTTTCGAAATAGGTATGACTCGGGTCTAGTCTAACGCCTACTATGCGAACTACGGACCCAACTATCAAGCCAAACAGGAGGGGTATGGAAACCACGCAAATCTGAGTCAATATATACATATAAAGATAATAGTCGGTGACCCTGCCTCAATAGTATCACAACGATATAATATCCTCGAGTCATGAGCGCGGATCTATCATCAATATAGGCTCGTACGGTAAATCGTCGTACGGCATCCCAATAGCGGGGTACGGTCAATATCACATTATCTCATCACATATCAGGTATCACTATCATAATATCATATAATCTGGGGTACAGATCTAAGTCTAGTACAATCGATACCATCTACACAAGTATAAATGCGGGGTAAAACACATGCCTAAAGGCCCGCTAAACCATTGTGTTGTATCTCGAATACGAAACCTGCCATATCGCCGATCTCACAGCCTCAAATTGAATCTCATCGACTCAACTCACATCCCAAGTACTATCCTCAAATCCCGTATATGAACACATAGTCCCATACCCATGTGTAGACATACAGACCTCCAAACGTGCACAGATAAAAGAAAGAATGTATGCAAGTATATGTGTACGTGTATGTGTGGGTGCAACCACTACTCTAGGGTTTCGCACTATACTACACCAATACATTCTTATCATCACTAATCCATTATTACCATCAATAATCTTAAACAACACATAATAAATATACGTGTGTATACGTATCCGTATACATCACCACAGACTGCGGGGGTGCTATACGCCATCCACCCGACTTCCCTCGTAGATATAATCTACTCACCTGGTCTTCGCTCGCCGAAATCGATGATGCCGCGTTTCTTCGCCTCGGAATCCTTGCGAGGGTACCTACAATAATAAACCGTCGCAATACGTATTAAAATCGAGGCAGAAAACCAATACAGCGCACAGTGTGCTCATAGGTTGGAACCTATGGCCTAAATGTGCAAATCAATCCAACAATCCCTGTTGTCGATGTACGAACACCCGACAACCGAATACAAATCCAAATATCAAGAAAGTGCATTTTAAAATACGGAAAACATCGCCTAAAACACACTAAAATGCTCCCAGATTTTCCCCAGGTGACAATTAGCCAAAACTGCATATAGGAGGGGTCTAATTTAGTGCAAAATAAGCCCTGGAACAAAAATCAACCCATTCCCCTCTACTCTGGCCGTAAATTGCGGCCAGAATGATTAAATCTGTGGCCTGGGGTTTGAATTAGGGACTTGGGTCTTGGTAGTAGCTTCCTAGGTGCCTGCACGACCCACTGTCAACTCAATTTTATTTTAGGGGTCTCGGGGTGATAGCAGATTCCTAAAACCTTCCCAGATTTCACAATATCTCCGATATCGGTTTTCTAAATCCGTATTCCGGATTTCAAATCTCAATTTTGGGTCTCAATTCCATCACTAGGGTGTTTGTGCAGCCTCCACTAAGCTCAATTCACACAACAACTCACAATTTTCCTTAAACCCTAACTAGGTTTCCTTTAAGTCCACAACACCACCCGATATCGATTCAATTTAAACATGGGGGTATAAGTAATGCAAAAACTAATCTAATGATCCAGAAATTACCTCATTTGGAAACTCAAGAATTTTCTTGAGTTGCCTCAAGTTGCCAAAATCCTTGCTTTTTTGGTCCAATATGTAGATCTTGGGCTTGTGCATCTTTTTAATGAAATGGAGATTGGGTTTTGGAATTGTTTTTGAGGTGATTTAGGACTTGAAGAGGGGAGGTGAGGTGAGGTGCAGGAGCAGCAGCAGCAACAAGAGGGAGAGGGAGAGAAATGAGAGAAGGTTGAAGAGGAATGACTAAGTCTTTTGGTCAAAGATGCCCATACCTCTCTCTCTCACACCATACCTCATATGATAATCCCTTTTCCATTTCTTTTCTTTTTTTCTCTAATTCCTTCTCACTCAAATAGTGATCACAAAATAAAACCATGGCAAGAAAAATGTAACACAGGTGTAGAAAAAGATATGTGCATGTTTTGCACAAAATTGCATAAAAGCCGATTAGCGATTTTTAATCGCGATTAGCATTAAATTAGTATATAATTAATCATAAAAACTTTAAAATGGCATAATTCCCTAAAATACCCTATTTTAGAATTTTCCATAATTTTTCCACAATTTTTCCCATTTATTTGTATTTAATTATACCGAAATATTAAAATATTCATTAAAATAATATTAATTTATAAAAATTCCCAAAAATACTATTTTGTTATTTTGAAATGTTACAAGTTCGGGGATGGATTCTGGTTCAGGAGAAATAGGAATAAGGTTTTATTCAGTTGTCTTTTATCTTTACCTTCTCTCGGGTTGCGAGCGCTCTAGGTTTAGGACAGTACACCCATTATGCTTATTGGATAGTCTTCTTTCAAACCATAGGCTGGTGCCGAACAGTAGGGAAGGAAGAAAACCATTTAGCCTAAGAGAGTGTACAGAAGGTAATGACTAAAGACATATAAAGGGATTTGGAGAGATGGCAAAGAAATATACGGTTACAGTTGTGAATCTGGATAATGGAAGAGGCATTGCTATGAATACCCAGATACCCCCACGAAACATTTCAATGTTTCAGTTTCACTGTGTACTATTAAAAGAAAACTAATTTCCCAATTAGTACTTACTCTAGGGTATGTATTTACCAGGTTTGATTCTCACATCTGTATGGTTTTACAGATGATGACTGGGAGTAAGTTGTTGGGAATTGGGTGATTATCCTCATTATATCGGGATTCGTTGTAATTGGTGATATTTGAGGAAATCACCTGGGTTGTTTGCCGGATGGCGAATATTTGGTTTTGAATATTCGTTGTTATGCACCAATTTCAAATTGATATATCTGTATGTTTATTTTAATAAAGTGAGATATAACTTTTTGAAATTATGTCGATGACATTTACCTATATCAGTTGATGGTTAGGTAAGGAGTATTAAACAGCGATGTAATTCTTCATAACCATAGTACAGTTTTCAGCCTACGACGCACATGGTTTGAGTTATTCAACTCAGGGGACTTATACAGAGTATTGTATGTTGTCCAGTATCCATTAGGACAGAGGGGTTGGTCCTCGTACTATATTCTGTTTATTTATGACTTCTCTAGTTCTCAGACAAGTGTTTCGTAGAAACACAAGGTCTTAGTTTTGAGAAGTTATAGGTATAAAAGTAAAGTAGAGAACCAGATGTTGCAAGTTTTGGGATTCTTCAAGGTAATCGAAGATATAGATACTTGTGTATAGTATTCAGTTCAAAGTAATGGTTTTATGAGAAACTTGTTTTCTCTTTCAGGTTACTCATATTTGGATGCACTCCCAAGTTGAGTAATGCTGATCGGCCTCTCTCCATTTAGTGAACATGCACTGGAGACAGCTGCATGATTTGGATCTGGTTCCAATTAAATCAGTGCCTCTGTTTCTATATTGGATATAGAATAGTTCATATCTTAACAATGTTAAGGTACGGGGAGTTGTCTGGCTTATGCTTAAAACCAGACTCTGGATAACTCAAGGTACGTTTCTGTAATGGCTGTTTGTGGGTTGACCCGGGCTATGACGAGGGTTGACTTTCTACCATCTGGAAGATCAATAGTGATATTGTTCTTGACTCGCCACAGTTTTAGTAAAATGGATTTTTTCAGAAAACAGTAGTGGGAGTATGGTAGAACTGGAAGTGATTCCAGAACCACAAACGGTTACTGAAAATTTGATAAGAACCTAAAGATTCAATCTGGTTTGACACTCTTTTAGTCACTCCGCAGATATGGTGGGTAACCTCAGGCACTCAAGAGGTATTTCGGTATTCTCAAAGACGGTGACAGGGAGGTTCTTATTTATCCAGACTTACCATTGCTGTTGTTCTAGACTGTGAGACCCGGCAGGAGGGTGAGTATAGCGTCGTTCTAAACTAGATTTAGAATTGTACGTATATATGACTCTGCCAAAGGGTTGTCGTAGTCAGTGGGAGCAGCGGAAGCATAATGGACAAGTAGCTTATGTCTATTTATGGACTAAAGCAGATATAGCGGAGATATATCTTCTATTTCTGATATGACAGTCATAGGTTTGACTTCATCAGAATAGGGGATGGATCTGTTAAGAAGGTAGTAGGGTGTGATGTCCTAGTATTTGGATGACATACACAGAGTAGGAAGTGAAATTCCTATACTACGATCGGTGATACTTTGGTTGTCACACAGTGGTTTCTCCACATAGGACATTGATATTATATCAGATACTCTGGTTACTAGATCTATAGTTTTAGATATAGATTTGGGTAGTTTTCCAATATAGGTACTTAGACAGCATTCTAAAGGTGTTTTAGAATGGACGACTCCTGGCACGGTAGTGTACCTGCAGGTGATGGAGTCACCCTCTCTAAAGGTGTCTTACAGACTAAAAGGAAGAGGGATGTGCATGATTGGCAAATCACTTGCTTAGGCAATTGAGTCAATCATGAGATGTCAAGTACCACACCAGATATTGTTTTTGCACGAGATGCAATAAGTTGATATTAATCCTATATTGGAGAGATATTCGGAAGCAGTTTTAGAACATAAGTGAATGTTCTAGGGATATGATAACGACAGCCTCTTTCCGGGGACGGTTATCATTCCAGGCTTCCAAGCTGACTTGGATGACAGAGTGACTGTCAGAGTTATAGTTTTCTCTCTGACGAGGGGCAGTATTTTGGACAGGTGGTCCAAGCGGATACTAAGGGAGGTGTGGCGCAGGATACTGATTAAGTTCAGTTGACAATACAGTCTAAAAAGTTTGGATTTGGAGTTCATTTATGAACTGGGTCCCATCAGATATCCAGACATATTCTAAGACAGGTATTGCTCATTTCCGGAGATGGTTTTCTCCGCGAACTTGAGATAAAGAGAGACATAGAAAGAAACATTAGGGCGAATCCACTCACTGAGGCTATTCCTCGAACGCAATAGTTTCATAAATGGGCTTTGTGAAACTGATCAGTAGAGGAGTTGGATGTTCGGTATCACACGGGCTGTGAGTATGCGACATCGCAATAATTAGCCTTGAGTGCAAGTGGGAGATTATTGGATATAGTGCCCTCAGAGTCAATTATTGGATCACAGGCACGTGATTGCAATGATTGAGGGGGGATATATGCCGGTAGGACAGTCTTACTCAAGATGATAGTATGCTATCTTGTTTATCTTTATCATCGTATATTGCTTTAGGTGACCTTACAGGTCGCTATTACACATTGATAGAGCCCTTAGGATTCTTGCTTGACTACCAGCAGTATGATGGCGATCATATATGTGGGAGCTGGGGTCTATAAGCACATCCTTAAAAGGTCCCTAGTCGTGGGAGTTTCGAGAGAGGGCATCGATACTCCAGAGTAGACTAGTGTATACAGTCGAGATTCCGACGAGGGGCGGTGGCTAGTCTCACAAGCCATTGGTGTCAGTTGGTTCACCTAAGATGTATACAGGTGCTCATTGGGTTATGAGTACACCAGACAGGACTCGCCGGGAACATGCTAGTTGGTATTATACCAGACGTCAGATAGCAGTTCCCTGGTGACATGTGTACAGGTTAGTTCATCGACCTGAGATCGTCATTTGTCTCATGTGAGTTCCCACTGTGCTTTGATTACTACCCTACCACGGGTCAAAGGAGTCGTGAAAACAGGTTTTAGTTGGGTACAGTCCCGAGCCACATGGAGGCAGTGAACGGATCGGCAGGGGTTTCGTCTCTCCCGGTATTGGGGGTGAGATCGCGCTGTGTCTAGGAGAGCCATTACACAAAGCCCTCGGCCGAGGCTGGAGATTTACTGGTCGGTATTCCAGTAGTATCTCAGGGTGTTCTGGGATACACTCCGACACGACTTGTACCGCTTTTGGGGGTCTGACTTTTACCAACCCCTAGGCCCACCATGCGATGCTCATAGACGAACAGACCGGACTGTACGGATATTGTCACTGACAGGCTCAGTAGGGTGTTAGGATGAGTTCGCTCATCGACCTCCCTTTTGGTCAATACCTGGTAGCCCGTTATGTACGGCTAATAACTCTGACATGCAAGTGATTAAATCCATAGCCAAAGTATTGACGAATCTTTAGAGTCCCCCACAGACAGTTTCTTAAGTTTCGGGCGAAACGTTGTAGAGGCCGTATGATATATGGCAGGGTCCGATCATATACGTGTAGTAGTGCACGGATCATGATCGGTCGGATCATAGTAGTGGGCTTTGGTTTAAGCCGGATCCTAGTATTAGATTTGTTGGATTACTTTCGTCTCGTCGCATTCGCATTCAGTCGGAATGCGGATGCAGGTATGTATATACAGGTGAGGGGTATCCATGTGATCCGTCATGAGTTTACTTTAGATGTTGCCGTATCATTTTATTGTTGCAAACATTTGGATTAATGTTTGTTAATGGAAATTGTGAGCTAAATATCATCATTAGGAGCATTAATTGTGATACATGCACAAGTGCTGACTCATGGTCTCTTTCTTTGTGCATGTGTCACATTATTTGATAGATTTGTGATGATATGATAAGAAGAGAGAGAGTGGGGCTGCCATAAGGGAGTGAGCTCTCATATTATTGTTTCAACACACTCACATTTTATCATTCCATCACAAAAGGAAAAGAAAGAGAAAACTTCTTCTTCCTCTTTCTTCTCTAGCTCCTAATCTCCATCAATGGCAACACCTTCAACCACCATCCATCTCATGGATATAAGAGAAAAAGTGATCACAAATATTCTCTACATCACCTTGGACACGTCGGCTAGCACAGTTCATGCCCTAGTTGCTTCAGATGAAGCGGGAGCCCGTAAAAAGAATCGATGATGTGGTGCCCTTTCCGACGAGGAGATCGAGACCGGAGATGCCGCAAGGAGGTTGGGATGGTGGCCAAAGACCGAAGGACACGGATCGATCGGTATAGCCTTCCTATCCCTTCTCACGATATCTAGTTGTAGGTTAATGGTTCGATCCGAGTTTTAAGCCTACGATAGCGCCGGTTTCTAGTTTAGAAAGATTTTTGTTTCCGCATTTTCGCATCGGAAAGACGGCCGGGGCGCTACCGTAGTCTTACACCACTCTCATCCGCTCCGGACGAGACTGGTTCCGAGGACTCACACCGTGCTCGATCTCTACCTTCGATGAGCTGGCCACCCAATTCCTCGGCCACTTCATCGGGAACAGACGGCAGAAGCGGACCGTCGACCATCTCTTCACCATAAAGAGCGGGGACAAAGAATCCTTCAAAGGGTATGTCACCCGCTTCTATAATGCCCTCCTTGAGGTCCCAGAACACCGGGACGAGACGGTCATTACGGCCCTTAGGTCGGGTCTTAGGCACAAGGAGTGGCTACGATCCTTTGCATTAGTGCAACCTATGACAATGGTCGAGGTAAAGGCCTGGACCGAACGTGAGATCCAGCTTGAGTCCGAGGTGAATGCCAACCTGCCCCGGACAGAACAAGCTGATCAGAAGAAAAGAGCCTGGGAGGAGAAAAAGAAGATTGAGCGGCCGAAGCCCTATTCCCCGAAGTTTCAAGAGTACCCCCCGCTCAACATCTCCCAGACGGTACTGTCAGAGGAGGCTAAGGGCGAGCGGTTCTTCAAACTCCGCCCGGTCTCGAATACGGCGGTAAAACGTACCCGGGGCCCCTACTGCGGTTTCCACAGGTCGCAGGGCCACTCCACTGAGAATTCCAAGCAGCTCCGTGACTACATCGAGGAGCTAATCCGCTCGGGGCACCTCGCAACGTACTTACACGACAAGCGGCAAGCCGACCGTGATCAAGAGCAACGTCCCCCTCCCAGCGAATTGACAATCGGCCAAATCATGGCCATATCAGCGGGGGGTACGATGAAGACCGACGAGACTCAGCGTCCCTCACCGATCGAGGGGACTGGCAGCCACCCGAGGAAGAAGGCCAAAGCAACCGAGCCGATCATATTTACCGACGAGGACCTCCACGGTATATCCTTGCCTCACAACGACCCGCTGGTGATCACAGCTCGGGTCCACTGCTACGAAATGCAGAGGATACTGGTCGACTCGGGAAGCTCGGCGGACATTCTTTTCTATGACTGCTTTCTGCATATGGGACTCACCCTATCAGATTTAAGGCCGACCGCCCACGTCCTGTCAGGGTTCACTAACCACTCCATCCCGGCGGAAGGGGTAATCACTCACCAATTTAACATCGGAGAGGCGGGCCGTACGCGCACCGTGCCGTGGAATTTATCTTCGTGAGAATCCCATCGGCCTACAATGTTCTCCTCGGTCTCCTGACACTGAACTCCCTCCGGGCCCAGATATTGACCTACCACCTGGCGATGAAATTCCCGCTCGACCAAGGCGGGATAGGTCTGGCCTACGGGGACCAACGGACCGCAAAGGTTTTCTTCACCGCAACATCTACGTCTGAGCGGCCAAACAACGATGTTGAGGGTGAGGGTGACATCAAGGGTTCTATGTACACTTGGGACGAGCAAAAAGAGGTCCGAAGGACCCCGGTAGAGCCACTAACAGAGGTCCCCCTCGTAGAGGGGGACGACGAAAGAACCGTTCAGATCGGGTCACTTTTGATGGGGACTCAGCGAGACGATCTAGTCCACTTCCTTAGAAACAATTTTGACGTATTCGCCTGGGCACCTGCCGACATGCCTGGGATCGACCCCAAAATTATATCTCACAAGCTCGGGGTGGACCCTACGGTCTGACCCGTCAGGCAGAAAAAATGAAGCTTCGCCCCGATCAAGCAAAAGGCAATCGAGGACGAGGTAGATAGGCTCCTCGCTGCCAACTTCATTCGAAATGTACCTTACTCGGAATGGCTGGCAAACGTAGTCATGGTTAAGAAGTCAAGCGGGAAGTGGCGCATGTACGTCGACTTTACCGACCTCAACAAGGCATGCCCGAAAGACAACTATCCCCTCCCTCAGATAGACCAGCTCATCGACAGCTCGGCAGGCCACGAGCTACTGAGTTTCATGGATGCCTTCTCCGGCTACAACCAGATCCGTATGAATCCAGCAGACGAGGATCTCACCGCATTCACAACGGACCGGTGGGTATACTGCTACAAGGTGATGCCTTTCGGCCTCAAAAATGCCAGAGCTATGTACCAACGCTTCGTCAATAGCATGTTCAAGCCGCAGATCGGAAGGAACATGGAAGTTTACGTCGATGACATGCTCGTCAAATCGGTCTCATCAGACAAACATGCCAAAGATCTGGGCAAGGCCTTCGACATCCTCTGCAAATACAAGATGAAACTGAACCCCGCCAAATGCGCATTTGGGGTCACCGACGGAAAGTTCCTCTCTTTCATGGTCACCCACCGTGGAATCGAAGTTAACCCGGAGAAAATCAGCGCCATCCTTAACATGGTCGCGCCCAAGACTAACGTCGAAATCATGCGGCTGACATGGCGGGTAGCCACCCTGAGTCATTTCATGTCGAGGTATGGGGAAAAGTGCCTCCCGTTCTTCAAAGCTCTAAGGAAGATACCAAGATTCGAGTGGTCGGAGGAGTGCCAGACCGCCTTCGAGCAATTAAAGAGGCACCTTGCGACTACCCCGCTGCTCACCCAACCAGTTGAAGGGGACGAGCTATCACTATATCTAGCGGTATCTGACCAAGCTGCAGGCTCAGTGCTCGTCCGAGAGGTCGACGGAGTCCAGAAGCCGGTATACTATGTGAGCCGCATCTTCAAGGACGCAAAAATGAGGTACCCTGCCATAGAGAAGATCGTCTTGGCACTCGTCGTGGCCTCAAGAAAACTAGGACACTATTTCCAGGCACACACCATCCTCGTTCTTACCGAGCGGCCTTTGGGAGCTATCCTCGCCTCCCCCGAGTCTTCTGGCTGCTTGGAGAAATGGAGGTGGGAGTTGCCCCAGTTCGACATAAAATACCGCCCGAGGCAGGCTATCAAAGCACAAGCCCTGGTCGATTTTATCGTCGAGTGCACCATCCCCAGCAAAGAGCCGGAGTCCACGCCGGCCCCTGCAGCTCAACCCTCAGTCGAGGGGAAACCCGACTCCATCCCTGATTGGATCCTCTACGTCGACGGGTCCTCGACCGAGGAAGGCTGTAGTGCCGGCCTCATCATTCGTGGCCCGAACGAAGCAGAAATGGAGTACTCTATGAAGCTCGGGTTCAAAGCCTTCAATAATGCGGCGGAATACGAGGCCTTGCTGGCCGGACTGCGTATAGCTTTCGGACTGAGGCTGAAAACGATCCGAATCCGCAGCGACTCCGTCTTAGTCGTTGGCCAGGTTACCGATCGATTCGAGGCACGAGAGCCTATGATGGTGAAGTACCTAGCCGAGGTAAGAAGACTGCGAAAGGACTTCCACGAAGTCCAGGTGGAGCAGATCCCTAGACAGCTAAATGCCCAGGCCGATGCCTTGTGTAAGCTGGCTTCATCTTATATGGCCAACAACAAGAGGAACATCCTCTTCAAGGTCTTGCCACGGCCCAACATGGAAGACAGGGCAACGCCACTTCAAGTGTACACAACCCGGGAAGAAGATCGGGATTGGAGAAAGCTCCTCATAGAATTCCTGAGGGAAGGTACACTCCTAGAAGATCGGGGAGAAGCCCGCCGTATCCGAGCCAAAGCTCGCCACTTCGTCTGGAGTAATGGGAACCTCTACAAGAAGTCCTTCACTCAGCCCCTGCTCTGGTGCGTCGACCCCCACGAAGCCGACTATGTCCTCCGTGAGATCCATGAAGGGGTCGGCGGCGCACACCAAGGGGCCCGCACCTTAATCCAGAAGGCATTGCTCCAGGGGTACTACTGGCCGACAATTCATCAGGACGCCCAGAAGCTCGTCAGGAGATGCAAGAGCTTCCAACTCCATAGAAGCATACTTCGCCTTCCGGCAAACGATCTAACCGCCCTAACCTCCCCGTAGCCGTTTGCCCAGTGGGGAATGGACATGAGAGGCCAGTTCCCTACCGGCACGGGCGGGCACAAGTACGTCCTTGTCACAGTGGACTACTTCACGAAGTGGATCGAGGCCATTCCTATCAGGAAACCGGACGCCACCACGACTATTAAGTTCCTACAGAACAACGTGATACTCCAGTTCGGCATCCCTAGGTGCATCATCACCGACCATGGGGCAACTTTCGAAAACGAAAAGGTTAAGGAATTCTGCAGCGAATATCATATCCTCATGAAGTTTGCCGCTGTCGCACATCCCAAATGAAACAGGCAAGCCGAGGTCGCTAATCGGGATGTCCTCCGAGGTCTTCGGACACGCCTAGAAGGATGCCAAGGCAGTTGGGTCGAGGAATTACCCCGGGTCTTATGGGCCCTACGCACGTCGAAGAAAACCCCCACCGGGGAGACACCTTTCGGCCTCTGCTACGGTACCGAGGCAATAGTCCCAGCGGAGATCGGGCTCCCCAGTCATCGGGTCGAGCATTTCGACGACGAAGCGAACACCTCAGCCCTCCGAACTAACCTGGACATCTTGTTAGAGAAACGGGACCGGGCTCAGATCAGAGCTGCCGCCTATCAACAGTAAACCGCTCGCTACTACAATGCGCGAGTCAAGCGTCACTTCTTCAAGACCGGAGATTTAGTCCTAAGGCGGAACGAGTTCGTCGATCAAGGCAAGCTGCATAAGTTTTCCCTAAAATGGGATGGTCCTTTCCTCGTCTCCGAGGTCCTGCCCAGCGGAGCCTACCGCTTACAAGACGCGGATGGTCGCAAGTTTCCATGGCCTTACAACGCTGAGAAGCTCAAGCTGTACCTCTGAAAAGAATATCCACGCATGTATATTTCTTCTTTCGCAAAGATGATGTAAACTTTTCTAAATTTCTTTTTGTTTAAATAATAAGAAGGGAACAATGGGCATCACAAAAAGGAGAATTTCATTTATTCAAAAGGTATTATAGGCTCCTCAGCCTTACAGAAAAATAAAAGGGAAAAATTTACAACAGAGGGGGAACGGGATCGAGGAAATACTCCTGGTGATACTCAGAGTGGATTTCCGCTAGCCGGGCCCTAGCCTTCGCAGCCCGCTCCTACCGATGCTGCACATGAACCAGGGACGCTACGGAAGCACCCGGCGCACCGCCCTCTGCGCCTTGGCTCACGATGTACCTCTTTTTGAAGCACTCCAAAATGATGGCCAAGGATTGGTCGTGCCTGGCCTTCGAGATGAGGCCGAGCAGGAAGATCGAGCGTGCCTTGTCAAGCGCCTCGTCCAGCAACTCCTCGGAGAAGGGGTTGTGCAACCCCGGGGACCTCCTTCAAATTGTGTATATCAGCAACTGCAGGAGGGACGACCGCCGAGGGAGAAGCCGGCCGATGTGACCCTCGAGGTGCTGAACCACTCCCCGGTACCCATTCTCAGTCAGGGATTGGTCATACACAAAGACGTCGTCGAAGGTGATAATCTCTTTGATCGAATACATGCGCCCAGTCATCTCAAAAAGCGATGCCGAAGAAGTTGTCGTCTCCTTCTCTATTTATACCCTCAAACAGAATCCTTAAGGACCCAGATTTGCGTGCGCATGGGCGCGGATCCTAGGATCTACCAAGATTACTCCAATACCGCGCCGCCACGTGGAAGAACTGACAAAGCTTCCCGAAACGTTATGCCTCCCCAAAGCATTCCTGACACGTGCCGCCTGCAACGATTGCTCCTCGGAAAACCGAGCAACTACCCTGCTCGGTCCGTCCTTGGCTGGTAATCTCTTACCCCACGACGCTGAGGATCAACGCCCTCATCAAGAGGTCACCGAGCAGCTACCTTGCTCGGGCCGTCCTTGGCAGGCCACTACTTGGGTTCTTTAACAAAGTGATGTAAATTCTTCTAAGTTCTTTTTACTTAAATAATAAGGAGGAGACAATGGAGCATTGCAAAAGGGAGATTTTTATTCATTCAAAGGTATTGTAGTCTCCTCAGCCGTACACTACATAAAAAAAAGAGAAAAAAGAAAAATTACAGCAGCGGGGGAAGGGCTGTTGGGTTTCCCTTGCACCTAGTCTAGGGTTTGGAAGCATCACACATGCCACTTTAAAATTTAGAGAGGTGCAAAGTAAACAAACCATGAATCTTAACTAGAATAGTTAGGGTAACAACTAAATTGTATCACATACAAAGAACTCTTGTAACACTAAGTGAAGAAATTACAACCTTTGTAGTCTTCCCTTGGTGACTCCTTGGACCTTTGAGAGTTTGGAACGGATCGCTAGCAACCTTCCTTGTCCACGATGATCCACCCGAAGTCCCTTTGCCCAAAGATCCTTGCTTTACTTGGTCTTTCAAAGAAGTATAGCAAAACACCCTACACAAATGGGCTAGAGAGGTGTAGAATGATGAGGTGGTTTGTATTCTCTAATCAAAACCCTTTCTTTTTATCAACCTCACTCTAAAGAAAACTCAAAAGAGCTTGGAGGAAGAAGAAGATAATGGTGGCTAAGTTTTGAGCTTAAGAGATAAAGATAATGATGAATCAATTAAGTGAGAATGAATAATCAATATTAATCCTTCTCACATCAACCATGGTTAACTAATTTCTAGATATTATTGTGTTGAGTTAAAGTCCAAATGAAATTTAAACCATGATTTGAATTAGGTCAAAGAATAGACAAGTTTGGATAATTATCAACCATCATTTAATTTTCATTTCCTTTTAATCCAAAAACAATATATATATATATATATATATATATATATATATATATATATATATATTATTGAACCATGTAAGTCTTGCATTATGTCACGACCCAAAATATTAGCTCGCGACCAGCACTTAAATCACGCGACGTCTACAGGCGTAACGTAATTAAAGTAAGCTGAAACTCAGAAATCTAAGCCATTTTAAGAAATAAAGATATAGTAAATCATGTTTTGTCTTTTGAAAATTTGGGCAGCACCTCCTTTGTAAAAACTAACCTCGAAAACGGGTATAACACAGGAAATAATAAAGCATCCCCAAGTGGGAGCAAATCACGCCCAATGGCGGAAACAACAACCACAAGTATAAAAACAAGTATACGACGCCCAACGGTGAAGATCCACATAAGGAAACAAGTAAAGCAAGACAACAACCTCAAAAGCGAACATAAAACTCATCGCTCAAGTCTCGCAACTATAAGTCTTCTAAGTCTGCAACATATACAATTACTAGTTTCTGATTTGATGGAGTGACTAGATACAATATGAAAAATGAATACAAGAAGGGCACGATCCAACATTTACCACCTACCACAAGCAAGTCACCCGAAAACAACTGTGTCCCGGCGATGCCGCTACTGATCCATGTGGACAACCTGCAAGAACCGTGGCACAACGGTGGTGAGTTGCCAACTCGTGAATAGAAAAAACATCACCAGGTAGAAATTAAAATAAACAACGATTCCTAGGTCAACTATATCATAAAGGTAATACTATGATATCTAGGGTGACCGTATCTGTATATGTGCAAACACATAAATAACTGCCTATCAGCAAGTGGATATCATCCAACAATATAATCAATGCATGTATGCAGGTGGATCCCGTCCAACAATATAATCAATGCATATATGCAAGTGGATCTCGTCCACCTGTCAACCACTGACACAACAACTCCTGCATGTAAATATCATAAAAGTATATGCAGGTAAATATGAGGATATGAAGCAACGTTTGTCCCTCGCGACACAACAAAATCATGGAACCGGAGTGTCCACATCGACACTCAAAACATCATGAAACCCGTGTCTAGCATCAACACGTAAATCCTTATCTGCCAGGCGCCGTCACCATGACCGGCCCTGATGTCAGTACATCTCATGGAACCTGAGTGTCCACATCGACAACCGCAATCCACGTAGCATGTCTGAACATGACTCCGGTCGGCATCCCCAAGATATCCTCTGAGTCCAAATATTGTCACTGGTAGGTAGTGGTCCCTCTGTCAGGCTCATCGTCTACACCACGAAATCACCTCTCGCCCCGGGTACCATACCGGGTCCACCATGTACCCGCAGACGGTGCCTCCCGCTCCTCAAATCGGGTATCACATGCCAATCTCAGAACCGATAAATCACATGGTGGACGCACTGAAATATCATATCAAGAGAAACCGGGTTTTCAAACAACACAAAATTTCTTGAAACATCCCGCATTTCTCAAATCCAGAAATCACATGAAAACCATATCTCAATGCGTAAATCCATGTAAATATGATATATGCAACATAAAACAGCAATATGAGCATATTAAGGGAAAACCGCTCTTTTAAATGAATTCAGATTTAAAATATATCATGCGGTTCCCAAATCCTCCGAAATCAAGTGCAGCATCATATGAGGTGTACATGTAACTGTAGCAAGGTATAAGTATCTACATGTAAGCAAGTATGTATGATGCATTTCATAAGCGCAATAGCACAATAATCAACGTCTCAAATCACATGTCAATACAATACCACTTATGGGTATATGCAGCTATAGCAAGATATATGGGTGTACATGTCAGTATGTATGCAACATTTAACAGGATGCAAGCATGTCCGTATATCTCATGCAACGTGGAACAGTGATATGAACATAGCAAATATATCATGGCATAATGTAGCAGTTCTACTGTGTAGTGACATGGCAATTATCGATGATGAAGGTGTGTGAACCGACAAATCTGTGTATGTGTAACATACGCATCATCGATAATGGTGTAGGTGTACTAGCACAGGTATATGAAATGCAATGAGAATAATCATGAATGCAGCATAATGTACATCGTGACTCTAAATGCTATAAGGTATACGTATCTAACATGACCGAGTCGATGAATCTATCAATCGGCATCCAGCCTCACAACACCACGTAAGGTACAATCCATCGTACGGCATCCTCTTGTAGGGATGCTAGGCACACGCACAAGGGTCTACGAGGCATCAACCATGCCCGATTTAAATTTTAGCCATGCCGAACAACCCAAAGCCGGATCTTTAAACTAGAGTTTAGGTGAAAACTAGCATGTTAAACATTTTAACACTAAGTGAGAGGGATTACAACCTTTGTAGATCCGGTCCTTCACTTCTTAAGCTCCGTGTTGAGGTCCCTTCGCTGCGATCATCGTGTTCTGGACTCTCGAGAGGCTCCACGAATAGAAAGATGCAAGCTTGCTTCCGATCTTCGATAACAACGATGATCTACCTTGAAGTTTCATTAACACAAGCTCTCACTCACTAAATGATGTGAACACTCTCATCTAAAGGGCAAGGGTAGATGAGGATGATGAAGTAGGATTTTTACTCTCATTTGTTATCTTTTTCTCACACTCATTCATCACTTAGAAAAAGCTAGAAAAGCTTTTCCATGAAAGAAAAGAAGAAGGAAGAAGAGGATGAATAATGATTGTTAAATCCTTTTGTGATGAATAATCAAAGGATAATGATGAATAATGCAACCATGGTTGCTAAACCTTTATAGAGAATTAACCAAGGGTGTAGGGTTTGGGTTAGGTTAAAGATGAGTCATTTGTAAATATCTTTTTCATGACAAAATAAAAACCTTCTAGAAACTTCTAGAAAGCATTAACCCAAATCAAACCCTAATCTTGTTTAATCTCCACTAATCATGTTGCATTAGTTATCATATCATGTTACAATATTATATATCACATATATAATATTTATTGTAACAAAATAAAATAATACAATTAACATATATCGTATATATATCAATGTATTACTCGAGTGAGAAAAAGAATCTTTAGTGAGCTAACATTAGTTAATGTAATTTAATATATCATATGTATTATTATACATTAAATTATCGAATCAACACTTGATCCGACAATCTGGCTATATCACATATAACCGACTAATATCTCATTTACCGATTCATCGAATCAACACTTGATCCGATGACCCGGCTGACATCATATATCGCGAGAATAGAATACGATATCTCATATCGCATTATTCTCAGTCCCGCACATATCACATATGTGCTCCTACTCCGTTTTGCCTGAGCCAAGAAACCTCTGTGTAAGACTTTAAAGAATCGTCAATACGCCGGCAGTAGATGATGATCATATCAAACACCCACAAGCTGCAAGCGGTCAGCTAAACGTAACAGCCACCCAGGTATTGAGTGCTCAGAAGATCAACAAACAAGCATGTACATTCTCCTGTGAATCCAATCAGTAACACTCCCGTACAGTCCGGTCTCGTCGTCTGATATGTCGCATATCTCGCCTAGGGGTGGTAAACATCAGACCCCAGTAGCTTGATAAGTCGTGTCGATATGAGGTCTATAACAGTTCGAGAAACTACTGATAACACTTACCAGTAAATCTCAGCAACCCTGGCCAGGGATTTCCAGTTATAGCCAATCGAACACAGCACAACATCAACTCCCTATACCGGGAGAGACGAATCCCCTCCTATCGCTCATTGCCTCCATGTGATTCGGGACTGTACCTAAAAGCCACCTTTTTGCACGCCCTCTTGGACGTGGTATGATGGAAATCAAAGCATAGTGGGAATCACACAAGACTCTATGACGATCTCGGGTCAACAGACTACTCTGTACCAGTGTCACCGGAGAACTGCCATCTGACGTGAGGTATAATGCCATCTGGGAGTTCTCGGCGAGTCCGTCCAGTGTACCCAGTCTCTACTGAGCACCCATACGCCATCCTTGATGTCAAACACCAATGGATATGGGATCATCCATCATCCATCATATGGGTCAAGATGCGTATACGCTAGTCTACTCTGGTGTGTCGATGCCCTGTCTCGATACACCCTCGACTAGGAACAGTTATAGGATGTACTCGTCGACTACCGTGGCCCCACTAGTATGATCTCATCATAGTCCCAGTAGTCAAGTACATATCCTAAGGGCTTTTTCAACATGTAACATAGAGCCAATCAAAGTACATGTTAAGATAAAGTACAACCAGATAGCATACTATCATGTCGAGCAAGAAAGTCCTCCCTATATATGTCCAAGCATCCATTACAATATACATCATATGTACAGTAATGGCCTCTAGGGTATACATATAACTAACAATCTCCTACTTGCACTAGGGCCATCTGTTGTGGTATCACATACCCAACAATTAGCTGTGGTTGAAGTATCTCATACTCAACCATCCCATAAAAGTCTCTACTGGGAAAAAGGCCTTTGTGAATGGATCCGCGCTGTTGTCCTCTGTGTCTGCTCTCCTAACCTCGATCTGTCTTGAGATCAACCATCTCCATGATTAGGTGATACTGCCTGAGAATTATATCTGGATTTCTGATGGGACGGGGGTTCCTTGGCATAAGCCACAACTCCATTGTCAGACAATGGTAGGAACGAAGTTCATTTCAAGAACTTATATATCCAGACTGCCTCTTTGGTAGCATCCTTGGTAACGATGTATCTTGCCTTTAATCGTCTAGTAAGTCACGGTATCTAGCTTGGAACTCTTCCAACATACCGTCCCTCCACTGAGGGTAAATACAATGCCTGCGACTGACATTCAGTCATCATTATCACCCTAGAACCTTTCCAGTGATTCTCCCTAGGATCGATTGATACCATCTCACTACAACTAGTGAGTATCCTAACATCCAATTAGATATATCTCATAGATCCAAAACCCAGGATTTAGTAGGTATCACTTTGATCCTATATAGAGAATCTTTGTGATAAGCGGAGATTGACCGAGCGCAGCATAGGAAACTCCTTCCCTAACAAGAGTATGTCATCCACGTACTCTACGAGGATTATCACCATACTCCCTACTACCTTTTTGTATATACTAGGTTCATCTACCATTTTGATGAAGTCAAACTCTTTGATTACCATATCAAAACAGACGTTCCAACTCCGCGATGCCTGCTTTATAACATAAAGCATCTTGCACACGTTTCCGCTGCTCCCATTGTCTACGAAGCCCTCTGGCTGTGTACTTATAGATGCTCTCTTCTAAAATATCATTTAGAAAAGCAGTCATGACACTCAACCACCAGATATCGTAGTCATGGTATGCAGCCGTGGCAAGTAGGATCTGGATGGACTTAAGCATAGCTTTGAAAGTCTCAACTTTTCCATGTACACCAAGTAATCTTCTTAAGATATACTTGCTCCTGATGGGGATTTAACCCTTCAGATAAAGCAACCAAAGTCCATACTTTGTTTGTATATAAGGATTCCATCTCAGATCGCTAAGCATCCAGCCATTCTTACAGAGTCCCACTCCTGATGGCCAGCTCGAAACTAGTTGGTTTATCATCTCATGATGTAATCTTCGTTCCCGCTGTCATAGAGAAACCGAAGTATCTCTCAAGTGGATGAGGAACCCTACTAGATCGGCAGAGAGGCTGAGGTTCGTTGGAAACTATTGAATCCACATTCAATAGGTATGCTGCTTCTCAAGTGCATAACTCCCAAAAGGAAATAGGAAACTCAGTAGTACTCATCATAGAGCGCACCATATCACATAGGGTGTGATTGCTCCGCCCCGATACATCGAGGTACTGTGGTGTATACGGAGGAGTAATGCTGAGAGAGAATCTCATTCTCCTTTAGAATAGTCCAGGATTTCCGTGCTCTAGTATTCTTCTCCTTGATCTCATCAAAGGACATAATACTTATACCCATTTTTGGTTCTCTACTTCTAACTTATATTCTGTGAATATCTCAAAAGGTTCGGGCTTGTATTTCAACAGGAACACATGTGCGAGTCTTGAGAGATCATCAGTGAATATAATAAAGTACAAAGAACTAGTCTTGGCATGCGTAGACAGGGGACCTTCATACATCAGCATGTATCAATCCCAAGAGTTCATTAACTCTTTCTCTATTTCCAACAAACAGAGTTGTGGTCATCTTATCTTTGTGACATGACCGGCAAGTTTCACAAGATGTAAATTCAAACAATTTAAATATGTATCTATATGTAACTTCAGCTAGTCGGGTCGCATTAATATGACCTAGTCTACAATGCCTCAAGAAGGATTCGTTCATTTCTGAACTCTTCCTCTTGTGTATGTTCTGTATACTAAGAACTGTAGTTTGATTTAGAACGTCAATGCTTTTAGATAACGTACCTGAACTGATCAACTCTTGATATAGGAAATGTTCAAAACATTATCCAACAATACAAAATTATATCCTTCTTTACTAATAAAGAGACTGATATGATGTTGTACATCAGGTTCGGTATCTAATAACATTCGTTCAGAATCAATGTATTTTGATAATACAGGGTGATAGTGACCAACAGACTTGGCTGCAACGCTTGCACCATTTCTATCTCATGAAACTTATTACCCGTTCTCAGTTCTCTACCTATCTATAGCCCATGTAACAGATTACATATGCGGGATCCTGATCCGGTATCTCATACCCAGGACGTAAAGGATAATGAGAAACAGTTCTATATAATGAACACACCCGAAGATGATGCATCAACATGCACTTTCTTCGTTTGGGCGGCACGGGAAATCTGGTTTTCCCCAATTTCTTGCTCTGTCTTATAACAATTATAAGTTGGAGCGGGACCAACGTTCCCCAGCTCAGTATAACAAGCGGGTTCAGTCAATATATCCATTTTATTATCTTAATTAAGGCGTGATATGGTCGCTACCAGGAGAGAGAGAGAAGAAAACACTCAGCGTGCGCTTTTACAAGATTAGATTGGTTATCAATTTATCTAATTAGGATGTCTCCTACTGTTTTAGTCAAATCTTCCTTCAAACCCTAAAAGGAAAGACTAGCCGGGATTAGTTACACCCTACACGTTCGCCAATCTTTCAGCCAGGCCAGTGCCGGTATTTTGAGGGAGGTTCCCCGGCTTTCGCATGGACCTAATTAAAATAAACCTCGTTTTCCCAGGGGCATAACCCCGTTAACACCTTTCTAGACACCTACTTGATCGGCTAATTGTAAAGTGTAAAACTCTCCCAGGAGTAACCCTTACTCGCAGCGGGTATCGGGATCCAACTATCTCATAGAAGATATGCAATCTCATTGCAAATTTCAGCACTTGAAATTCCCAATAATATTTTACCCCTAGCGTCCTATGACCTTGATGCAGGCCAACACATCATAGTCCGCTAGTCAAGTTCAACCCGTCATTTCTTGATTGAATTAAACCCACCCGCACAACCCTTGACGCAGGCCAATAAAGTCGCATGACTGCCCTAATCCAATCTGCATCATATGCATAAACAGATAAATACTAGTTAGCTACCGCACACTACGCCTTGATGCAGGCCAACAAACGTAGCACGAATACTAAGTAGGACTTATCTGAAATGACGGAGGGCTACGACAGGTTTTTATGAAAACCCTTTGCGTAATGAACTTGATATCGTTGTAGAATCGAGTGATTTTTAAATGGAATGTTTTTGAGGTCTTTTCTAGTTTTGCTAAAGAGGTCACTCCCGGTGAAGGGATCGTCGGCTCTTTCCTCATCGAATAAGGTGCAGGGTATATCATATATACCACCATGTAAAGCAAGAACTATAGAAGCGATCAAAAGACAAATCGAGTTTGTAGCATCTGCTAGTTTCACTAAAGAGGTCACTCCCGGTGAAGGGATCTCGGCTCTTTCCTTATCGAATAAGGTGCTGGATGTTCTACAAGGAACACCGCTATGCAAAGCAAGAACTAGAGCTACCAGTTTTTAAACAAGTTTCTACAACATTAGGTTTCTTTTATTTCATTAATCTTATTAATGAAGTCCCATTTTATTATGCTTCACAAGCATCACTTTTGAAACGAAATCTGCAATATAACATATATCTCATATATATAATATAATCATTCGTCTCATGCAGTAATATGATCTCATCATAGAATATTGCAGCAGAAGAACATATATGAAATATTGGATATACTAAGACGTCCGTGTTTTAATACGAGCCTGTATAAAACACGGATTCCACGATCGCGATGAATAGCCAAACCTACATCCCTAGACCCCTACGAGAGCGGCAAGAAACACTGCCAATTCTAGGGTTAGGAGACCCGGTCTCGACTCCTCGAGGTGGTCTCCTACTGGACCCTAGAACCCGGTTACTTGTGCTCACCGCCTTGGGTCTACCTAATGCGGAAAAGTAAATAATATACAATGGTGACATCATCCTCAGCCCGGAAGTGCCCCAATAAAAGAATATTACATATAAATGAATTTTACATGAATGAAAAAGAAAAAACTCTCATCTCACATAAAACCCCCGGCTATTCAAACACGGCGATCCAATATAACATATCACAGCAACACATAATATCTCATATCATCAACGTAAGCAAGTATGTGTATCCCGATTATCGTTGATGTATATCAACGAAGCCGGCGATACACCACATACTACGCTTACGGTCACAGAAAAGAAAGTGTAAAACTACAACAGTTGGAATCCACAACCTTCTTAGACATCGCATGCCTAACCAAATGAATTCCTTAGAAATCGCATGCCTAACAATTATAAACCCCGCATTTTAGTCTCATTATCGAAAACTCTTTTCAATATCAAGTCGGGCAATTCAACAAGATTCCTGACATCCGGATCGAATGCTCGTCGCAAACTTTAGTAGACGGCCGCACCCCCGATGCCGTCGACGAAGTGCACTAAGGCGGAACACCGCTGCCATGAGCACCCGAACGGATGCTTTTGGCGACGGGGTTCTCCTACAGTCACTTGGTCGGGGCTATGGGGCGTGGCTATCTGTTAAGTTTACCCGGCGAGTATCCGCGTACGCTACGTGATTGCGACGGACTTTTGATCACATCAAAATTCTATGGCAACCGATCATCTGAGACTGAACTGCTAGATTTATAACATTCAAATTAGTTATCTCATAACTACTTGTGGATTCCAAATATTGTATCACATTCCAGATAAATAGACAGTGTTAAACTTTCCGATCGAATAAACAAACACCCAAGATTTCCCAAATAGCTCAACACTTGAGCGGAGTTCAAAAAATATCCATCACATGCAACAGTACCAATGGTCCAGCCGTAGAAGGGTCAAGCCAACGCCTCATATGTGGCACGCCGTACTGCCCCAAACCCTAAGGTTTAGAGGCAGTTCAAGACGGTCACATAATCGAGTTAAGATTTGTGTTCTTCTAGAGGGTCCACCGCGTTACTTGCACGACTTAGAAAATTTCAAACTCGAGAAAAAATCCAACTTTTGAAAAATTTTCCGACTGGGGAAAAAGTGAGTTATTGATATCCGTTCGAACCTTTTAACAGTTTCTAAAATTATCCGGAAAAAACTTAAACGAAGTTAAATTATCCGATCGAATCAACGAGTCCCCAATACAACCCAGAAAACTCAACACTTGAGCAAATTAAAAATTTCACAGAAGAATCAAGAATCACCTACGGAGGTAACTGTAGAAAAACGAGTCCCTAATCTCCACATACGGCCGCGGAACCGCCGCCAAAACCAGGGTACGGCCGCGGTTCCTCGGCGCTACAGTAGAGTTAGGAAGTCGTATTCTACAGTTATTCTTAGATTTCCCTGCTCTATTTTCTGAGCATTTTTAATACGAAAAAATCAACATTTTTAAAAAATAACCAGAGAAGGGTTCGTGTCGGGGTTTCCGGATTCGATCGGACTTTAAACTTTGCCTAAAGCTCTAGCTTGGCTCTGATACCACTGTAGGGATGCTAGGCATACACACAAGGGTCTACGAGGCATCAACCATGCCCGATTTAAATTTTATCCATTTCGAACAACCCAAAGCCGGATCTTTAAACTAGAGTTTAGGTGAAAACTAGCATGTTAAAAATTTTAACACTAAGTGAGAGAGATTACAACCTTTGTAGATCCGGTCCTTCACTTCTTAAGCTCCGTGTTGAGTTCCCTTCGCTGCGATCATCGTGTTCCGGACTCTCGAGAGGCTCTACGAAGAGAAAGACGCAAACTTGCTTCCGATCTTCGATAACAAAGATGATCTACCTTGAAGTTTCATTAACACAAGCTCTCACTCACTATATGATGTGAACACTCTCATCTAAAGGGTAAGGGTAGATGAGGATGATGAAGTAGGATTTTTGCTCTCATTTGTTATCTTTTTCTCACACTCATTCATCACTTAGAAAAAGCTGGAAAAGCTTTTCCATGAAAGAAAAGAAGAAGGAAGAAGAGGATGAATAATAATTGTTAAATCCTTTTGTGATGAATAATCAAAGGATAATGATGAATAATGCAACCATGGTTGCTAAACCTTTGTAGAGAATTAACCAAGGGTGTAGGGTTTGGGTTAGGTTAAAGATGAGTCATTTGTAAATATCTTTTTCATGAAAAAATAAAAACCTTATAGAAATTTCTAGAAAGCATTAACCCAAATCAAACCCTAATCTTGTTTAATCTCCACTAATCATGTTGCATTAGTTATCATATGATGTTACAATATTATATATCATATATATAATATTTATTGTAACAAAATAAAATAATACAATTAACATATATCGCACATATATCAATGTATTACCCGAGTGAGAAAAAGAATGTTTTAGTGATGTAACATTAGTTAATGTCATTTAATATATCATAAATATTATTATACATTAAATTATCGAATCAACACTTGATCCGACAATCCGGCTATATCACATATAACCAACTTATATCTCATTTACCGATTCATCGAATCAACACTTGATCCGATTACCCGGATGATATCATATATCGCGAGAATTGTAACGTTTCAGAAATCGTTTTGCGAATTTTTCCGTTTTAGGGCAAAATTGTCGGTTTTTCCCGTTTTAACCCGATTTCGATCAAACATCCGTATAAGCTTACCGGCACCTATTTTAGCTAAAATAAAGCTTGTGCGCGAACTTTAGGGGTATTTGGGAGGTTTTGGTTCAGATAGATTTTTTCCCAAATAAAATATTATTTTAGCCGGTAAAATATGCACGTAAATCGGGAAATTTCTTTTAAATGAAAATTTTTGTAAATCATCACTACAATTATTTTTAGAAGCTTCTTTTCTAAATATCTAGATATTTTTTTTGAGTGCAAAAAGGTTTTGTTTTAAAAAAGAAAAGAAAATGAAAGAAAGGTGGTATTTTGCATTTAATGTGCATTAATTGTTTTTTCCTAGATATTGCTTCATTTTTATTCACAAAACCCCCTCCACCTCTTTCTTTGGCAGGCCCTCCCTCATTCCTTGCTGCCCTTGTTCTTCCTCACTCATTTTTCATCATTTCTTGCTCAAATAAATCATGAAAAATCCAATTTAATTCATAGAAATTCAAATAAAATCCAAAACCTTCATTCTTCTTCACAAAAGTTGCTTGGATCTTCATTCTAGTGAGGATTTTGGAGGCTAAAGTTTGGTTTTATCCTTGATTCAAGTGGTGTTCTTGAGGGTATAAAACCTTAATTCTAATCTCTTTTTTTGTTGCTTAATACTTTATGCTAGCTTAATTAGATGTTAGTTTAAGCTTTAAATTTCATGTTTCAAAATTATAGAAATGGTTTTAGAAATTCAAGTTAAGGTTAAACCTTAATTTAAGTGTTTAATATTTAATTTCACATATATACTTGATGATTGTACATTCGATATATGTGAGATATACTTGAGGTTGTACATTCGATATATGTGAGATATACTTGAGATTGTACATTCGATATATATGAGATATACTTGATATTGTGCAATTGAGGAGAGGTGATACTTAGATAATATGAGGGCCAATTTGGGGGCTGATTTGAGGAATTGGTAATTAAATTGTCTTGCTGGATTGTGATCCTACCACGATATCAGGATTCCGTGGAAATGACATACTTCACACCATACCTCACCTTATCTGTTTGTGCATTGCTTCATGTACTAGTAGTACCTGTTAGTGTACCTTTCATGATTGTTGCACATTTACATTCTCATATCCCTATCGTATGATTATTGCATACTGTTGTCATATAATTATTGCTTTATATATATTGGTCGTACCTGCTAGTGTACTTTCCATTATTCTGCATTCATATGACATGTTATTACTGTTAATTGCATATCTTAGATTCACGCTTTACGCGCATACTTGCGATTACCTGCATATGTTATTTACTACTGACGAGTTGGCAACTCACCTCCGTTGTGCCACAGTGTTTGCAGGTGTTCCTCAGGATAGTCAGAGGCAGGCTATTATCACACATCTTATCATCTTTTGCGACGGATACCGTATCAGCTCACAGTGTGCAGTTTGCTTAGGTGGGTTTGTGGTTATTCGTTGCATTGTATATTCGTTGTATCCCTGTACTCTCCATCTACTATTTTCATATTGACTTAGAGACTTGGTGAGGACGATGTTGTATATTATGTTGGATTTGTTGTCTTTTATACGGTTTCCTTTCTATCGTCTTCTATTTCTTCGCTACGGCGTCGTATATTTGTTGTGGTGGTTGTTTTCCGCCTTTGGGCGTGGATTTGCTCCCGATGGGGATGCTTTACTTTATATTTATGTTGTACCCAATTTTGGGGTTGGTTTTTATAAAGGAGATGCTGCCGAAATTTTCAAGAAAGAAAATTAGACTTAAGGGATTTATACTTTAGATTTTTTTTAAAGGTTTAAACAATGTTTCTTATCTTTTCTTGTCTTTTAATGGTTTAGATTTCTGGGTTTTGGCTTTCTTTTACTACGTTACGCCAGTAGACGTTGCGTAGTATTAGGGCCGTCACGTGCCAATTTCGGGTCGTGACAAGAATAGAATACGATATCTTATATCGCATTATCCTCGGTCCCGCATATATCACATATGTGCTCCTACTCCGTTTTGCCTGAGCCAGGAAACCTCTGTGTAGGACTCTAAAGAATCGTCAATACGCCGGCAGTAGATGATGATCATATCAAACATGCACAAGCTGCAAGCGGTCAGCCAAACGTAACAGCCACCCAGGTATTGAGCGCTCAGAAGATCAACAAGCAAGTCTGTACATTCTCCTGTGAATCAATCAGTAACACTCCCGTACAGTCCGGTCTCGTCGTCTGATATGTCGCATATCTCGCCTAAGGGTGGTAAACGTCAGACCCCAGTAGCTTGATAAGTCGTGTCGATATGAGGTCTATAACAGTTCGAGAAACTACTGATAACACTTACCAGTAAATCTCAGCAACCCTGGCCAGGGATTTCCAGTTATAGCCAATCGAACACAGCACAACATCAACTCCCTATACCGGGAGAGACGAATCCCCTCCTATCGCTCATTGCCTCCATGTAATTCGGGACTGTACCCAAAAGCTACCTTTTTGCACGCCCTCTTGGACGTGGTATGAAGGAAATCAAAGCACAGTGGGAATCACACAAGACTCTATGACGATCTCGGGTCAACAGACTACTCTGTACCAGTGTCACCGGAGAACTGCCATCTGACGTGAGGTATAATACCATCTAGAAGTTCTCGGCGAGTCCGTCCAGTGTACCCAGTCTCTACTGAGCACCCGTACACCATCCTTGATATCAAACACCGATGGATATGGGATCATCCATCACCCATCATATGGGTCAAGATGCGTATATGCTAGTCTACTCTGGTGTATCGATGCCCTGTCTCGATACACCCTCGACTAGGAACAGTTATAGGATGTACTCGTCGACTACAGTGGCCCCACTAGTATGATCTCATCATAGTCCCAGTAGTCGAGTACATATCCTAAGAGCTTTATCAACATGTAACATAGAGACAATCAGAGTACATGTTAAGATAAAGTACAACCAGATAGCATACTATCATGTCGGGCAAGAAAGTCCTCCCTATATATGTCCAAGCATCCATTACAATATACATCATATGTACAGTAATGGCCTCTAGGACATACATATAACTAACACCTCTAACCAAGGGTATGGATAAATCAACAAGTAAAACTTATCACGTACGGTAATCCACGTACGGCGGCAATAAACAAATAGGGATTCTATCAACCTATACAACATCGGGGTACGGATTTAAGTCTCGTACGGCAAATCACTCAAAATGCAACACATTATCCATATAAAAATATACCTATCTCTCAGGTCACATCAATGTCCATCTCGTATCAGGGGACCTACAAAGGTATCAACAATCTCATATCGACTCGAATCCATAAAATGACATATCACACTAAGTCATCATATCACATCGTATACTCGTTCATCACATTAATATCTCGCAATCACATTATATAAACATCACACTTATTCTCTTTAAATTTGTAGCCATCATGATTCACTTATCATTTCATATTCTTATAAGTCAATATGTCAATTAGCATCAACTTCTATCATATTATCGTTTGTAAATCCTACAATCATGTCCGTCGCATATCATTTTTCAAGATATAATAATCAAACGATAATCCATATCAATGGTTGCGGGGGTGCTATATGCTATCCACCTGACTTCCCCCGTAGATATAAATCTACTCACCTGCCAAACTCCCCACTTAGCCATCGTCGATGCGCTTCGTCGTCTTGGATGTTAGTGTATATGCCCTAGGGGCCATTATTGTATCATACTAGATTGTATATTACTTAATGGAAGCTTAGGATATTCACAGTTATATATACAGTCTTGCTAAAAATGGTAGTATGCTACTTGGTTTGTGTCTACTTTAATATGTGCATATGTTTCTTGTAACGTATCATTTATACATATTAGTAGAGCCCATAGGATCCTTGATTGATTACCAGTGTTGTGATGGCAGTCACACTAGTGGGGGCTGGGTAGTCTGTAAGCAACATCCTATACAGGTCCCTGGTCGTTGGATTATCGAGATAGGGCATCGATATTCCGGAGTAGACTAAGTGTGTACGCTTCTCATCCCAGTTGGGGAAATGGTCTGTCCCACGGCCATCAGTACGTCATACTGGAGATAGTATGCAGGTGCTCGTTAGGTTACGGGTACACCGGACAGGACTCGCAGGGGAACTGATTGGTTGGTATTATACCCATCGTCAGTTAACAGTTCCCAGATGACATGAGTACAGCATAGTCCGCAGACTTGACACTGATACTTCGCCTCGAGTGTGTCCCACTGTTCTTAGATTGCTACCCTACCACGGCTCAAAGGAGTCGTGCAAACAGGTAGCAGTTGGGTGCAGTCCCGAGCTCTAGGAGGCAGTAGTGGTTAGACAGGATTCGTCTCTCCCGGTATTGGGAGATGATATCGCGCTGTATCAGAGAGCCATTACGCAAAGTCCCTGGCCAGGGCAAGCAAGATATACTGGTAGGTTCCAGTAGCTTCTCAGGGTGTAATGGGCTTCGCTCCGATATGACTAATACAGCTATTAGGGGACTGACGCTTGCCGCCCCCTAGGCTTGATATGCGATAGTCTTAGACGAACAGACCGGACTGTATGGAGATTGTCACATCAGGCTCAGTAGGAGTTCGGATGGGTTTCCTCATCGTCTTTCTTATCGACATCTACCTGGGGACCGTTACGTACAGCTAGTGCCGCTTGCGGTCTGTGGTTAAAACCACTTCCATCGTAGTGTCGAGTCTTTAGAGTCCCACACAGAGAGTTTCCCTGCTCCAGGCGAAACGATATAGAGGTCGTATGGTTTTACGACAAGGGTTCGGACGCGTACGTGTGTTTACGCACGTACGAGTTTTTGGACAGTTTTTACCAGCCGGCTTTGGTTTAAGCCAGATTATAGTATCGGGTTATTGGATTTAAACAGTCTAAAGTTTTTCCGTGTTTTCACGGATTGGAGGGGCGTTCTCGTAATTTGTCGGGAAGCTTCTAGAAGCATGGTGACTTGGGGGGTAAGGTGGCATTGCATTAAATGAGATTAGTGACTCATTTGTGTGATTCATCCATGTCATTAATGTATCATAAATGCTTAATGACTCATGGAGATGAATCACTCAAATGCATTTATGAAGTATGGTTGATTAATCATTTATTTATTTATTTGATAAATAATAATGCTTCATAAATATTATGATACATCATTATCTCATTTCATTCTCATCTTCACCTTCTCTCTCCTCAAGCTCTCTCATTCTTCAAACCCTAACCCTAACCTCTCATGAGTTGAGATCAAGGGTTAGCTAGACTAATACATCCATAACCTCACTCTATATCCCCTAGGTAGCTTAGATTAGCACTTTAAGCAACCTAGTTATCTCAAGTTTGAGATTAAACTTGGCATAGGAGCTTTCAGGTGGATCGTCTTTGATTCGAGGAGGCCGTTGAGGTGCCGATGTTCCAAGGAGCCTACGAGGAGTGGAGGACAGCGATGAAGACCCGAAGGACTTGTAACGTGAGGTATAACTTCGAATCCGAGTAGTTAAACCTCTTGTAGATAGTTAGCAATGGTTTAGATAACGATTCATGCGCTCAAGTCCGTGTTACGAAGCTTTGATAATTGTTTTTCATATATTCCGCCTCCCCGCAAGTTGGTGGGGTGCGTGACATGGACTTACAGTGGTATCAGAGCCAACTAAACCATTACTAGCTTGTTAGCAACTGATTAGAAGTTCGATCGACGAAAAATACGAAAAACGAAAAACCAAAACCCTTAGTTTCTGTTAATTTTAAAACTGTCTGAAAAAATATTTGACATACCTTAAAATTCACAGCAGGGAATTTAATGAAAACTGAGAAAATACGAGACCCTAACTCGGCAACTCGGCCGCGGAACCACGGCACAAAGGTGCTTTTGGCCGCGGATCTACTGCCGAGTCAACTCCGAGTTGACTCGGATTTCCTCTGTAATTCATATTTTGTGGTTTTCTGTTTTCCAGTATGTTCTGTTGTGTACCCAGGTTTCTTCAGTACAAGTTTGCTTTTGGGGTAGACACGGAATTTGGTATTCGATCGATGTTCTAAGATATTTGCTGATTGGGTCTTGATCTGTAATGTTTTATGTGTTCGTAAACCTCCCCTAACTACTAGTATGTCGATTGGCAGGAGGTTACACATATCTGTGATGTTTTTTAACTGTTTGTGGATATGAACTGTGTTGGACTGTTGTGGTGATTAGCCGGGGTTTTGTGATGGGTTATTGTATTAATTCATTCGATGTAATTGTAATAAGTTGTAATATTATTTCGCGGGGCACATCTAGGTTGCGGTTGTAGCCACCGTTGTATTATTTCTTTTTACTGTTTTTGCTCCTAGGATTGACCTAAGGTGGGGTGCACAAACTACCGGGTATTTTGAAGTGTTGAGGTAGACCGCTTCACTTCTGGTACTTGGCGGGTAGTTTGCCGTACCCGTAGGGGTCTGGGGTGGGGTAAATGGCTATTCATCACAACTGTGTAATCCGTCTTTTATTGCAGGCTCAAAGAAAATGCGGATTGCTAATAAATCCAATAAAGTTCATCTGTGATCTGGAATGCTTATTATTGCGTCTGACGAATGTACAATATCTATATATAATAGCTATTAGACGTCACTTATGTTTTACACCCGCACTAGCCCAGCCCCCGCTCTGTCGTTAGTTAAGTAACCTAACGGGTGATGACGGGACCCAGTGGCGAATGCAGATGGCATAAGAGGACGTGGTATTTTCGTTGTTTTCTGCAATGATAAGATTAATGATGGGACGCATTATTATAATGCAAAGAAAATAAACCAAAGTTTAATCGTTGGAACAAATTTAAAAGAAACCACTCGGTTATTTTAAAAGAGAAGAATTTTTAATTGCGGAGCTTTAACCACTCCTTTTAAAAAAGTATCAGGTTCCTTCAATTACATCAAGTTCATTACGTTCACGGTTTTGCCAAAACTAGTCGTAGCCCTCCGTCATTTCATACGGATATTCAATAGTATTCAAGCTATGTTTGTTGACCTTCGTCAAGGCATAGTGATTGGTAGCTGTTGGGTGTTCATATGTAGCATAGATAGATGCGTTGGTTTGGGACAATCGAATTACCTTGTTGACCTTCGTCAAGGGTATGTACGGGTGGGTTCAAATTAACCTGGACAATGACGGGTAGAACTTGACATGTGACTTATGATTTGTTGACCTTCGTCAAGGTCATAAGAGCATGGGGCAAAAATCCACATCGGGAGTTTCTAAAGAAACTGAAACTTGCTAGAGTTGCATACCATTTTGGAGTTTGATGAATGTTGGTAGGATTCCTTCAACATTATCATACGATGATATTTTGGATCCTGATCCTACTGTGAGTATATACTACTTATCAGGAGATTCGTCACTTAACGATCAATGCTATAAACCAAGTAGGTGCCTAGAAAAGTGTCAGCGGGGTTACGCCCCCAGAGAAAAGAGGTTATTTAATTAAGGAACTTCGCGAAAGTGTTGGAAAACCTCCCTCGAAGTATCGACACTGGCCTGGCTGAACGGTTAAGCAAGTATTTTACGGTGAGAATAGTCCTGGCTAATTCTTCTTTTATGGTTTGAGAAAGGATTCGAAAAACAGTGGGAGCCATCCTGTTTAGATAAACTTAAAACCAATCTAAATTTACAACAACATCATGCTAAAATGTTTTCTTCTCTCTCTTTTAATTGCAGCGACCTTGTGACCACACATAGGTTACATCTAGATAACAAATTGACTGAATCTGACTTATATGACTAGCAAAGATCTGTCCAGATGTCTATTGCCTGTGACAAGCTGGACCACCCTATTACTACTCAAGATCCCGCCGTCCCAGGTCCAGTTTCCACTGTCACGGATATGGATATCCATCAGACAAAGGAAAGAGATAAAGCGAAAGCTAAGTGCCTCGTGTCAGCTTCAGTTGATGGTATATACCAGAAGCAGCACGAGAAGATGGACTTAGTTTCCATCTTTCTCCATAACAAAGATTTATATGGAGAGCAATCTCATATCACTAGATATGAAACCTCGAACGAATTAATTCAAGCGAGGTTGGCTGACGGGTCATCTGTAGGGGACAACGTCCTTACAATGACTAGCTGTATTGATGAGCTTCAGGACCTGGAGACCACGTTGGGAAATAGGTCAGAATCTGACTTGTTTCTACAGTCTCTACCTTCTACCCTGAAGGAAACCAGGGAATCAGAAGAAAAGAGAAGGGCAAAAGTTTCGGGACTTAATGTAGTAAAAGAGGGTAGTTCCTATTATTATGGGATTGGACATTTGCAGAAAGATTGCAGGGCTTTAGAAACCAGTAACCAGGAAACGAAGCATGTTGTGGCTTCAGCCTCAAGTGTGTTTGTTATTGAGAACTGTATGTCAGTTAACCCTACTTCCTGGGTATTGGATACCGGGTCAGGAACTCACATCTGTAATTCATTACAGGATCTGAGAAACCGTAGGGTTATCGGGGTAGGTGATATGATCCTCCCAGTTGCTAACGGAATGAGCATGAACGCTGAATCGGTAGGGGAATATCATCTTAGACTGACAACTGGGCAGACATTGATTCTGCGTAACTGTTTTTATGTACCAGGTACGACTTGTAATATCATATCTGTACCCTTACTATCTAAGGAAGGATATGATTTTACTTTTACAAGAGATGTGGTTCACATCCACCTAAATCAAGTTATGATTGGGTCAGGTACATTAGAAAACGGAATATACGTATTAAATCAAGCTCAGATTTTCAGTGTCCAGAACACACTAAAAAGAAAGTCTCCGGAAACAAATCAGGCTTTCTTATGGTATTGTAGACTAGGTCACATCAATGAGAGAAGATTGAGTAAGTTACATAGAGAAGGATATTTGAATCCGTTCAAATATCAATCTTATGCTACTTGTGAGTCTTGTCTCATGGGAAAGATGACAACGACTCCGTTTTCTGGACACGGAGTAAGAGCGAGCGAGCTCTTAGGACTCATACACAGTGATGTGTGCGGTCCAATGTCTACACATACGTAAGGTGGTTATTCCTACTTCATTACTTTTACGGATGACTTCTCTAGGTATGGATATATCTTCTTGATGAAGCATAAATCCGAGGCCTTTAGGAAATTCCAAGAATACAAGAATGAAGTGGAAAAACAAACTGGCAAAAGTATCAAAACACTGAGATCTGATCGAGGTGGTGCATACTTAAGTGCCGAGTTCCTGGGTTACTTAAAAGAGAATGGAATTCTCTCTCAGCTTACTCCTCCATACACACCACAACACAACGGTGTATCAGAAAGGAGGAATCGAACCCTATTGGATATGGTTCGTTCCATGATGAGTAAGGCTGAGTTACCGCGATCATTCTGGGGTTATGCACTAGAAACAGCTGCATATCTCTTGAATAAAGCTCCAACCAAGACTGTGCCTACCACCCCATATCAGATGTGGAGTGGGAAGAAACCTTGTCTTAAGTATCTTAAGACATGTGGATGTCCAGCTTTTGTAAAGAAGCAGCATACGGATAAGCTAGAGGCACGCTCAGTATTATGTAAGTTTGTGGGATACCCAAAGAACTCCAGGGGGTATCTTTTCTATTCCGCAGAGGAACAAAAGGTTTTTGTTTCTCAGCATCCCCACTTCTTGGAAACTGAATTTTTAGAAAATCAGAAGAGTGGGAGCGCAGTAGAACTGGAAGAAATTCCAGAACCACAAGCTATTGCTGAAACCTTGGTAGAACAAGAAGGTTCAGGAGAACCGGACATCCCAGCGCCACTCCGCAGGAGTAGTAGGCCATCTCATCCGCCTGAGAGATACTACGGTTTTCTCATAGATGGGGATAGAGAGGATTGCGTCATTGATGATGATGACCCTACTAGCTTCCAGCAAGCCATTCAGAGCGGCGACTCGGTAAAATGGCTGGATGCAATGCGGACCGAAATGGAGTCCATGTACACTGACAAAGTATGGACTTTGGACATTGCTCCAGATGGGGTAAAACCCGTAGGATGCAAATGGATCTTCAAAAAGAAGATTGGTGTAGATAGACAGGTTGAAACCTATAAGGATAGACTTGTTGCAAAGGGTTTCCGTCAAAGACCTGGTTTGGACTATGACGAAACCTTTTCTCCAGTGGCTATGCTTAAATCTATTCGGGTCCTTCTTGCTATTGCTGCCTTCCACGATTATGAAATCTGGCAGATGGACGTAAAGACGGCCTTTCTAAATGGTAATTTGGAAGAGAGCGTCTATATGAATCAGCCAGAGGGATTCATTCAGAGTGGGAGCAGCGGTAAAGTATGCAAGCTGCTTAAGTCCATTTATGGACTAAAGCAGGCATCGCAGAGTTGGAACATCTGTTTTGATGATGCTGTCAAAGAATTTGACTTTATCAAAAATCCAGATGAACCATGCATATACAGTAAGATTGTAGGGAGAGCTATAGTATTCCTCGTCTTGTACGTAGATGACATTCTCCTAATAGGAAATGATATTCTTATGTTACAGTCAGTCAAAGGATTCTTATCACAGAAATTCTCCATGAAAGACCTGGGTGATGCCACCTACATTCTGGGGATCCGGATCTATCGTGATAGATCAAAGAGGATGTTGGGACTTTCGCAGTCCAGGTACATAGACACCATAGTGAAGAGATTCAGTATGGATGATTCTAAACGCGGTAATCTACCGGCTTGTCACGGAATCATCCTCTTCAAAGAGATGTCTCCCAAGACTGATTTGGAAAGGGATCGCATGTCGATTATACCCTACGCTTCTGCGGTAGGCTCTATAATGTATGCGATGTTATGTACCAGACCAGATATAGCATACGCATTGAGCGTTGTAAACCGGTATCAGGCAAACCCAGGAGAGAAGCACTGGATAGAAGTAAAGAACATTCTCAAGTACCTAAGGAGGACTAAGGAGATGTTCTTGGTGTATGGCGGAAAAAACCTCCAGATGGAGGCCTTTGCCGACTCCGGCTTCCAGAGTGACAAAGATGACTCTAAGTCCATATCGGGTTATGTCTTTACCCTCAATGGAGGGCCGGTCTGTTGGAAGAGTTCCAAGCAGGAGACCGTTGCTGACTCAATAATGGAAGCGGAGTACATAGCTGCTTGCGATGCCGCAAAAGAAGCTGTCTGGATAAAGAAGTTCCTCACAGAACTTTAGGTGGTTCCTTCCAGTGTTGGTCCAATACCTCTGTATTGTGATAGCAATGGCGCTATAGCTTTAGCAAAGGAACCCGGGTCCCATCAGAAGTCCAGACACATCTTAAGGCGGTATCACCTGATCAGGGAGATCGTAGATTGCCGGGAGATCGAGGTGAAGAGAGTAGAGACGGAGAATAACATTGCTGATCCATTCACAAAGGCCCTTCCTCAGACACAGTTCGAGAGGCTATTCGAGATGATAGATCTACGATATGCCAGCTCATGGCCCTAGTGCAAGTGGGAGATTGTTAGTGTATATGCCCTAGGGGCCATTATTGTATCATACTAGATTGTATATTACTTAATGGAAGCTTGGGATATTCACAGTTATATATGCAGTCTTGCTAAAAATGGTAGTATGCTACTTGGTTTGTGTCTACTTTAATATGTGCATATGTTTCTTGTAACGTATCACTTATACATATTAGTAGAGCCCATAGGATCTTTGCTTGATTACCAGTGTTGTGATGGCAGTCACACTAGTGGAGGCTGGGTAGTCTGTAATCAACATCTTATACAGGTCCCTGGTCGTTGGATTATCGAGATAGGGCATCGATATTCCGGAGTAGACTAAGTGTGTACGCTTCGCATCCCAGTTGGGGAAATGGTCTGTCCCACAGCCATCAGTACGTCGTACTGGAGATAGTATGCAGGTGATCGTTAGGTTACAGGTACACCGGACAGGACTCGCAGGGGAACTGATTGGTTGGTATTATACCCATCGTCAGTTAACAGTTCCCAGATGACATGAGTACAGCATAGTCCGCAGACTTGACACTGCTACTTCGCCTCGAGTGTGTCCTACTGTTCTTAGATTGCTACCCTACCACGGCTCAAAGGAGTCGTGCAAACAGGTAGCAGTTGGGTGCAGTCCCGCGCACTTGGAGGCAGTAGTGGTTAGACAGGATTCGTCTCTCCAGGTATTGGGAGATGATATCGCGCTGTGTCAGAGAGCCATTACTCAAAGACCCTGGCCAGGGCAAGCGAGATATACTGGTAGGTTCTAGTAGCTTCTCAGGGTGTAATGGGCTTCGATCCGACACGACTTATACAGCTATTAGGGGACTGACGCTTGCCGCTCCCTAGGCTTGATATGCGATAGTCTTAGACGAACAGACCGGACTGTACGGAGATTGTCACATCAGGCTCAGTGGGAGTTCGGATGGGTTTCCTCATCGTCCTTCTTATCGACATCTACCTGGGGACCGTTATGTACAGCTAGTGCCGGTTGCGGTCTGTGGTTAAAACCACTGCCAGCATAGTGTCGAGTCTTTAGAGTCCCACACAGAGAGTTTCCCTGCTCCATGCGAAACGATATAGAGGTCGTATGGTTTTACGACAAGGGTTCGGATGCGTACGTGTATTTGCGCACGTACGAGTTTTCGGACAGTTTTTACCAGCCGGCTTTGGTTTAAGCCAGATTATAGTATCGGGTTATTGGATTTAAACAGTCTAAAGTTTTTCCGTGTTTTCACGGATTTTAGGGACGTTCTCGTAATTTGTCGGGAAGCTTCTAGAAGCATGGTGACTTGGAGGGGTTAAGATGGCATTGCATTAAATAAGATTAGTGACTCATTTGTGTGATTCATCCATGTCATTAATGCATCATAAATACTTAATGACTCATGGAGATGAATCACTAAAATGCATTTATGAAGCATGGTTGATTAATCATTTATTTATTTATTTGATAAATAATAATGCTTCATAAATATTATGATACATCATTATCTCATTTCATTCTCATCTTCACCTTCTCTCTCCTCAAGCTCTCTCATTCTTCAAACCCTAACCCTAACCTCTCATGAGTTGAGATCAAGGGTTAGATAGACTAATACATCCATAACCTCACTCTATATCCCCTAGGTAGCTTAGATTAGCACTTTAAGCAACCTAGTTATCTCAAGTTTGAGATTAAGCTTGGCATAGGAGCTTTCAGGTGGATCGTTTTTGATTCGAGGAGGCCGTTGAGGTGCCGATGTGTTGCGCCACGGCAGCGCCCCGGCCTCTTACTCGAGGCCAAAATGCGGAATCAAAAATTTTCCTTACTCGGAAACCGGCGCTACCGCGGACAATAACCCGGATCGTTAACCATTAACCTAATGCTAGCAATCAAGAGATAGGGAAGAGATGTATACCGAGTGATCCGAGTCCTCCGGTCTTCTCTTCATCATCCCGATCTCCCGCGGAAAGTCTTGGCTCCACATCGTCGCCTCCTCGCCGGAAAGGGCACCACATCGCCTTCGTCTTTTACGGGCTCCCGCCTCAATACCGAGGCAACTCGAGCATGAAGCCGGCAACTCGACATGCTCAAGATTTGCTGTAGAAAGTGTAGTGTAGAATACGCTTTGTCTCAATGGGGTTTTTGTTGCCATGATGGAGGAATCAAGGTGATATGAACTTGGGGATTTTTGAGGCAATGAAAAATGATATGAAACAATAATTTTCCCACACCCTCACCAAAAATGAAATGATCCATCATCCCAAATGAAGTGGCCGGCCAAGACTTTTTATGGTGGAGGAAAATCCAAAAGCAAAACAAGAAGGGAGGTTATTGTAGGATAAAGTAAGGAGGTGACCATATCAAAAACATACACCATGCTTTTTCTTACAAACCCATACCCTTTCTCATCTCACATAAATGCAAGCATGGATGAAAGAAAAGATGCTTATCATAATCAATACTTTATGCAAGAAACCCCCCCACAAAGTGTAATTTGCAAAACTGCAAATTACCCCCTCCATCAGAAAAGTCCGGCCGGGAAAGAACAAAGGAAAACCGGCCGGAACGGAATGCAAACCGGCAACTCCAGAAAACTGGTCCCGTAATAAATTACAGGAAAAACCCCGACACTGTGCATACACACCCGCATCTGTATTCCGACCGGATACAAATGCAAAGAGACAAAATCTACACTGTACTAAACTAGGACCGGCTTAAACCAAAGCCGGCTAGTAAAAACCGTTCGATCCTGATCCGTGCAATACCGCACGTATCTGATCGAACCCTGCCATATGTCCATACGGCTACTAGTACAAACCGTCTGATCCTGATCCATGCAATACCGCACGTATCTGATCGGACCCTGCCATATCTCCATACGGCCTCTACAGCGTTTCGCCCGAAAGCTGAGTAACTGAAAGTGTGGTGGACTCTAAAGACTCGTCAATACTATGGCTGTGGATTTAACCACTGGCACGTCAGAGGTATAAGCCAATACATGACGGGCCACCAGCTATTGACTAAAAAGGGACGTCGATGAGCGAACTCATCCTGACACCCTACTGAGCCTGTCAGTGACAATATCCGTACAGTCCGGTCCGTTCGTCTATGAGCATCGCATGGCGGGCCTAGGGGGTTGGTAAAAGTCAGACCCCCAAAAGCGGTACAAGTCGTGTCGGAGCGTAGCCCAGAACGCCCTGAGATACTACTGGAATACCTACCAGTAAATCTCCTGCCTCGGCCGAGGGCTTTGCGTAATGGCTCTCCTAGACACAGCGCGACCTCACCCCCAATACCGGGAGAGACGAACCCCTGCAGATCCGCTCACTGCCTCCATGTGGCTCGGGACTGTACCCAACTAAAACCTGTTTGCACGACTCCTTTGAGCCGTGGTAGGGTAGTAATCAAAGCACAGTGGGAACTCACACGAGACAAATGACGATCTCAGGTCGATGAACTAACCTGTACACATGTCACCAGGGAACTGCTATCTGACATCTGGTACAAGACCAACTAGCAGGTTCCCGGCGAGTCCTGTCCGGTGTACTCATAACCCAATGAGCACCTGTATACATCTTAGGTGAACCAACTGACACCAGTGGCTTGTGAGACCGGCCACCGCCCCTCGTCGGGGTCTCGACTGTATACACTAGTCTACTAATGGAGTATCGATGCCCTGTCTCGAAACTCCCACGACTAGGGACCTTTTAAGGATGTGCTTATAGACCCCAGCTCCCACGTATATGATCGCCATCATACTGCTGGTCGTCAAGCAAGAATCCCAGGGGCTCTATCAACGTGCAATAGCGACATGTCAGGTCACCTAAAGCAGTACACGATGATAAAGATAAACCAGATAGCATACTATCATCTCGAGCAAGACTGTCCTACCGGGATAGGTCCTCCCTCAATCATTGCAATCACGTGCCTGTGATCCAATAATTGACTCTGAGGGCACTATCTCCAACAATCTCCCACTTGCACTCAAGGCTAATTATTGCGATGTCGCATACTCACAGCCCGTGTGATACCGAACACCCAACTCCTCTACTAGTCTGTCTCACAAAGCTCGTTTGTGAAACTATTGCGTTCGAGGAATAGCCTCAGTGAGTGGATCCGCTGTGATGTTTCTTTCTATGTCTCTCTATATCTCAAGTTCGCAGAGAAAGCCATCTCCCGAAATGAGCAATACCTGTCTTAGAATGTCTGGATGTCTGATGGGACCTAGCTCATAAATGAACTCCAAATCCAAACTTCTTAGACTGTATCAACAACTGAAACTAATCAGTATCCTGCGCCATGCCTCCCTCAGTATTGCCTTGGACCACCTGTCCAAAATACTGTCCCTCGTCAGAGGGAGAACTATAACTCTGACAACCTCCTTGTCGTCCATGTCACCTTGGAAGCCTGGAGTGATAACCGTCTCCTAAAAGAGGCAGCCGTTATCATATCCCTAGAACATTCACTTATGTTCTAAAACTGCTTCCGACTGTTTTTCCAGGATTGGATCAATATCAACTTATTGCATCTAGTGCAAGAACAACATCTGGTGTGGTACTTGACATCTCATGATTGACTCAATTGCCTAAGCAAGTGATCTGTCAATCATGCGTATCCCTCTCCCCTTTAGTCTGTAAGACACCTTTAGAGAGGGTGACTCCATTACCTGCAGGTACACTACCGTGCCAGGAGTCGTCCATTCTAAATACTCTTAGAATGCTGTCAAAGTACCCTGATTGTGAAACCACCCAAATCTAGATCTAAAACCATAGATCTAGTAACCAGTATGTCTGATATAATGTCCAAGTCCCTTGTGGAGAAAACACTGTGTGACGACCAAAGTATAACCGATCGTAGTATAGGAATATCACTTCCTTCTACCTTCTCAACAGATCCATCCCCTATTCTGATGACGTCAAACCGATGACTGTCACATCAGAAACAGATGATCTTACTCCGCTATATCTGCTTTAGTCTATAAATAGACATAAGCACAAAGTCCACCAATGCTTCCGCTGCTCCCACTGACTACGACAACCCTCTGCCAGAGTCATATAGACGTGCACTTCTAAAGCTAGTTTAGAACGACGCTATACTCATCCTCCTGCCGGGTCTCGCAGCCTGGAACAACAACAATGGCAAGTGTGGGTAAACAAGAACTTCCCTGTCACCGTCCTTGAGGCTACCGGAGTACCTCTCGGGTGCCTGAAGTTACCCACCGTATCTGCGGAGTGGCCAATGGAATGTCAAATCAGATTGAATCTTTAGGTTCCTTATTAAATCTTCAGTAATCGTTTGCGGTTCTGGAATTACTTCCAGTTCTACCATACTCCCACTACTGTTTTTTTTGAAAAAATCCATTTTTAATAAAACTGTGGCGAGTCTAGAACAATATTTCTACTGTTCATCCAGATGGTAGAAAATCAACCCTCGTCATAGCCTGGGTCAACCCACAAACAGCCATTACAGAAACGTGCCTTGAGTTATCCGGAGTCTGGTTTTAAGCATAAGCCGGACAACTCCCCGTACCTTAACATCGTTAAGATATGAACTGTTCTATATCCAATATAGAACCAGAGGCACTGATTTAATTTAACCAGATTCAAATCATGCAGCTGTCTCCAGTGCATGTCAACTAAATGGAAGGAGGCCGATCAGCGTTACTCAACTTAGGAATGCTTCCAATTATGAGTAACCTGAAAGAGAAGCAATCTGTCTTCATCATTACTATCAACTGAATACCATACACAAGTATCTACATCTTCGATCTCTTTGAAGAATCCCGATACTTGCTACACCTGGTACTCTACTCTATTCAAATACCTATAACTCCTCAAAACTTAGACCCTGTGTTTCCACGAAACAGCTGTCTAAAATCGAGAGAAGTCATAAGTAAACCGAATATAGTACGAGGACCAACCCCTCTGTCCTGATGGACACTGGACAACATACAATACTCTGTATAAGTCCACTGAGTCTAACAACTCTTTCACTGCGTGTCGTAGGTTGAAAACTGTACTTATGGTTAAGAAGAATTACACCGCTGTTTAATGCTCCTTACCTAACCATCCACTGATATAGGTAAATGTCATCGACATAATATCAAAAGGTATATCTCACTCTATGAAAATAGACGTACAGATATATGAATTTGAAATTGGTGCACAACAGCGGATATTCATAACCAAATATTTGCCGACCGGCAAACAACCCAGGTGACTTCCTCAAATATCACCGATTACAACGAATCCCGATATAATGAGGATGATCACCCAATTCCCAATAACTTACTCCCACTCCTCATCTGTAAAACCATACAGATGTGAGAATCATACCTGGTAAATACATACCCTGGAGTAAGTGTCTAATCGGGAAATCAGTTTTTCTTTTAACATTACACAGTGAAACTGAAACATTGAAATGTTTCTGTGGGGTATCCTGGTATTCCTAGTAATGCCTCTACCATTATCCAGATTCACAACTGTAACCGTATATCTCTTTGCCATCTGTCCAAATCCCTTTATATGTCTTTAGTCATTACCGTCTGCACACCCCTTTAGGCCAATTGGTTTTCTTCCTTCCCTACCGTTCGGCACCAGCCTATGGTTTGGAAGAAGACTATCCAAAAAGCATAAAGGGTGTACTGTCCTAATCCTAGGAGCACTCGCAACGCGAGAGAAGGTGAAGATAAAAGACACCTGAATGTACTTTATTCCTATTTCTCCTGAACCAGAATCCATCCCCGAACTGGAACTAGTTCCTTTCGAGTTCGTATATAACCATACGATGGAGTATCCAATAAACTGTGGATCTTCGTAGTGATACGGAGTGTCCTGGAGAAATACAAAGGTGATTTAGGGTTGGCGAAGAAATACTTGGTTTGGTCGTGAATAGCAGTCGCAACTTACTTTGCCCTCTTACTAATCCCTTGCTTTGTCTAAACTTAATACCTTCTGTACACCATCGTTATGCTAATTGGTTTTCTTCATTCCCCACCGTTCGGCACCAGCCTAAGGTTTGGAAGAAGACTATCCAATTTGCGTAATAGGTGTACTACTCCTAAACCAAGGAGTACTCGCAACCTGAGAGAAGGTGAAAAGAAAAGACAACTGAATAATCCTATCCGTTTTCTCCAGAACCAGAAACCATCCTCGAAGTCCTTCGAGTTCGTATATAACCATACGATGGTTTTGTCCAATGGAAGTGGACGTTCGTAGTAATACGGGGTGTCCTGGAGAAAAGGGTAAAAGTAGGAGTGGCAATGAGGTCTGCAACTCTGACAATCCAAAAAGCCAGTGTTAAGAAGGTTCGGTCAACTTGGTCACTGAGTCATAGTCCAGGGTCGGGTCAATGGTCGCTGCCAAAGAGAGAGAGAAGAAACACTCAGCGTGCACTCTAACCTAGATCAGAATGGTTACCAATTTATCTAATCAGGAAACCTCCCACTGTACCTCAAATTCTCCTCCAAACCTGAAAGAAGAATTAGTCGGGATCACCCGAGGAGTAAACCAACTCATCAGTGGGAATCGGGATCCAACTCTCATCGCATGATAACGTGACGGAATCCACTCACGTCACCATACTCCAGAAGGTATGCGCATGCTTGGCAAGTTTCAGTTCTTTTGAAACTCCCGATGTTTGTTTTTACCCCTAGGACCCAAGTGACCTTGACGAATAATCAACAAATCAAAAGGTCCTAGTCAAGTTCAACCCGTCATTATCTTGATTGCGTTAAACCCACCCGCACGACCCTTGACGAATAATCAACAAAGTCGCACGACTGTCCTAACCAATCCACATATCCATGCGACAGAAAGCATTACAGAGCTACCGCACACTACGCCTCGGCGAATAGCAACGACAAACGTTGCGCGAATACTAAGCAATACTAATCCGAAATGACGGAGGGCTACGAATGGTTTTTGGCGAAAAACCTTTAACGTAATGAACTTGATATCGTTGAAGGAACTGCATAACTTTTTAGAAAATATAGTGACGAAAACCTTTACTAAAGAGGTCACTCCCGGTGAAGGGATCTCGGCTCTTTCCCCGTAGAATGAGGTGCAGGATATTCCAACTGAATACCACGATGCAAAGCAAAAGTAATCGGCTATAGTGAAGTTAATGCCCTGACGCAAACTTCTGTCCAAGGGGTCACTCCCGGTGAAGGGATCTCGGCCCTTGCCTCGTCGACTGAGGAGCAGGATATTCCAAATGAATACCACGATGCAAAACAAAAGTGAACGTCCTTGCAATAACAGCTTTTTGAAAAGTGTCCCAACAACATCAGAATAGGTTTGTTTAAACTTGCAATGATCCGAATCAATGCAGTCCCATCAATTGATCACACCACAAAGAACGAAAATATACTGACGTACGTATATGCCATCCGCATTCGCCACTGGGTCCCGTCATCACCCGTTAGGTTAGCTAACTAACGGCAGGGCGGGGACTGGACTAGCGCGGATGTAAAACATATACAACATCTACTAATATATATACCAATATATAGTATTTCGCTCAAGGCGTGAATAAAAAGCAACATCACAGAAAAGTACAGCATCACAGAACAATACAGATATCTGGAAGCCCCGGGTTTCACAGAGCCGCTGCTGAAACCCGACGTTCCCCTGGTCGTGTGGATAGCCTGTGCAATGAAATCCTAGACCCCTACGGGCGCGGCAAGTCACCCGCCAAAACCTGAAGCGAGGCAGCCCCCTTCAGTACCGTGAATGGACCACCCAGCACTTCACGGAATCCGGTAACTTGGGCACCCCTCCTGGGTCAACCTGTACCCCCTACGAGTGCGGCGAATAGCCCGCCAATCCTGGACTGAAGCCCCCTCCGTCTCAATGCCCTGAGATGCGGGCCCGTTGCCCTCCAGAACCCGGCTATCCGTGCACCCCACCGCGGGGCAACCCTAGTACAGAAAGTAAAATATACATACACCGGGTACATCGACCGCAACCAGGTCGTGCCCCAAAAGAATAATACAAACAGGCAGTGACGGCAGTCCACATGTCGGACGCTCGCCCCGCAATATCAAATGTACATAATACAACAAAACTGTACTAGCATTGCATCCAGGCTATCCCCCACGACCGATCCGCAACATCACAGCATAAACATAGAACATCAACGTGAAAATCACGTTCGCAAATCCGTCTAACCGGGCTATAGCAGTTAGACCGGATTTACCGATCGAGTGACATTCACGGTCGCAGATATAATGTAAATACCGTGAAATAATGTGTTTAAAATATTTTCCGATTGGCCAAAAATTAACAAGTGGGCCCCCAATCAAAACTGTAGCACTCACAGAAAACCTGGGCCCAATTTTAATATTCCAAATACCCCATTTTCATGTACAAGACAATCTGGAAAAATTTGGTACAGTGACAAATTTAAAGCGCGGCGGAAGAGCGGCCAAAGCAAGGCTTTGGCCGCGCTTCCGCGGCGAAAAGAATGAATGAGGCTACCAATTTTTACCAGATATCTTATATTTCCCTGCATATCATTCTGCAACCACCTGAAAAATTTTTGGACTTCAAAAAATTTCGACAGAAACTGATGTGCAATAAAAATACGGTTTTTGGAAATATCGGTCGATCGGAAACGCAAACACATCAAACGAAGCTAGGTAAGGTTAATGGCGTGGCTCTGATACCATGTTGCGCCACGGCAGCGCCCCGGCCTCTTACTCGAGGCCAAAATGCGGAATCAAAAATTTTCCTTACTCGGAAACCGGCGCTACCGCGGACAATAACCCGGATCGTTAACCATTAACCTAATGCTAGCAATCAAGAGATAGGGAAGAGATGTATACCGAGTGATCCGAGTCCTCCGGTCTTCTCTTCATCATCCCGATCTCCCGCGGAAAGTCTTGGCTCCACATCGTCGCCTCCTCGCCGGAAAGGGTACCACATCGCCTTCGTCTTTTACGGGCTCCCGCCTCAATACCGAGGCAACTCGAGCATGAAGCCGGCAACTCGACATGCTCAAGATTTGCTGTAGAAAGTGTAGTGTAGAATACGCTTTGTCTCAATGGGGTTTTTGTTGCCATGATGGAGGAATCAAGGTGATATGAACTTGGGGATTTTTGAGGCAATGAAAAATGATATGAAACAATAATTTTCCCACACCCTCACCAAAAATGAAATGATCCATCATCCCAAATGAAGTGGCCGGCCAAGACTTTTTATGGTGGAGGAAAATCCAAAAGCAAAACAAGAAGGGAGGTTATTGTAGGATAAAGTAAGGAGGTGACCATATCAAAAACATACACCATGCTTTTTCTTACAAACCCATACCCTTTCTCATCTCACATAAATGCAAGCATGGATGAAAGAAAAGATGCTTATCATAATCAATACTTTATGCAAGAAACCCCCCCACAAAGTGTAATTTGCAAAACTGCAAATTACCCCCTCCATCAGAAAAGTCCGGCCGGGAAAGAACAAAGGAAAACCGGCCGGAACGGAATGCAAACCGGCAACTCCAGAAAACTGGTCCCGTAATAAATTACAGGAAAAACCCTGACACTGTGCATACACACCCGCATCTGTATTCCGACCGGATACAAATGCAAAGAGACAAAATCTACACTGTACTAAACTAGGACCGGCTTAAACCAAAGCCGGCTAGTAAAAACCGTTCGATCCTGATCCGTGCAATACCGCACGTATCTGATCGAACCCTGCCATATGTCCATACGGCTACTAGTACAAACCGTCTGATCCTGATCCATGCAATACCGCACGTATCTGATCGGACCCTGCCATATCTCCATACGGCCTCTACAGCGTTTCGCCCGAAAGCTGAGTAACTGAAAGTGTGGTGGACTCTAAAGACTCGTCAATACTATGGCTGTGGATTTAACCACTGGCACGTCAGAGGTATAAGCCAATACATGACGGGCCACCAGCTATTGACTAAAAAGGGACGTCGATGAGCGAACTCATCCTGACACCCTACTGAGCCTGTCAGTGACAATATCCGTACAGTCCGGTCCGTTCGTCTATGAGCATCGCATGGCGGGCCTAGGGGGTTGGTAAAAGTCAGACCCCCAAAAGCGGTACAAGTCGTGTCGGAGCGTAGCCCAGAACGCCCTGAGATACTACTGGAATACCTACCAGTAAATCTCCTGCCTCGGCCGAGGGCTTTGCGTAATGGCTCTCCTAGACACAGCGCGACCTCACCCCCAATACCGGGAGAGACGAACCCCTGCAGATCCGCTCACTGCCTCCATGTGGCTCGGGACTGTACCCAACTAAAACCTGTTTGCACGACTCCTTTGAGCCGTGGTAGGGTAGTAATCAAAGCACAGTGGGAACTCACACGAGACAAATGACGATCTCAGGTCGATGAACTAACCTGTACACATGTCACCAGGGAACTGCTATCTGACATCTGGTACAAGACCAACTAGCAGGTTCCCGGCGAGTCCTGTCCGGTGTACTCATAACCCAATGAGCACCTGTATACATCTTAGGTGAACCAACTGACACCAGTGGCTTGTGAGACCGGCCACCGCCCCTCGTCGGGGTCTCGACTGTATACACTAGTCTACTAATGGAGTATCGATGCCCTGTCTCGAAACTCCCACGACTAGGGACCTTTTAAGGATGTGCTTATAGACCCCAGCTCCCACGTATATGATCGCCATCATACTGCTGGTCGTCAAGCAAGAATCCCAGGGGCTCTATCAACGTGCAATAGCGACATGTCAGGTCACCTAAAGCAGTACACGATGATAAAGATAAACCAGATAGCATACTATCATCTCGAGCAAGACTGTCCTACCGGGATAGGTCCTCCCTCAATCATTGCAATCACGTGCCTGTGATCCAATAATTGACTCTGAGGGCACTATCTCCAACACGATGTTCCAAGGAGCCTACGAGGAGTGGAGGACAGCGATGAAGACCCGAAGGACTTGTAACGTGAGGTATAACTTCGAATCTGAGTAGTTAAACCTCTTGTAGATAGTTAGCAATGGTTTAGATAACGATTCATGCGCTCAAGTCCGTGTTACGAAGCTTTGATAATTGTTTTTCATATATTCCGCCTCCCCGCAAGTTGGTGGGGTGCGTGACATGGACTTACATCGGAATCAACACGAATGTACCTACAATCAATATGAAATCGCAAAGCTATTAACATCAAGTTCCGAAATCCAAATACGGCACGCGGTGGGCTCATAGGTTAGAACCTATAGCCTATACATGCAAAACAACCAAGCAACCCTTGTCGTTGACGTACAAACATCTAACGACCAATTACCATATCAAGTCTCAAAAACCAAGAATCCTTATACCGGTAAATATAGCTAAAAATCCTTACTAGTGTCGCTACTTGTTCATATCATAATATTGCATTATTATATTCCCCAGTCCTAGTTATTTTACAAATAAACAGGTGCTTTTGACCTATGTCTGCTAGTTAGTTGCAGGTTACAGGTTCTTGGAATAAAAACAGTGAAAAAGACAAAAGACGATGCAAAAGTGAGATTTCGACCAACAAACAGAGAATCTTGATAAAGCCTACACGAAGAACAGTTCACAAAGTACAAGGCAGTGCAAGGTTCAAGACTTCATCACGAAGTAACGGTAAAAGTCTACTACAATGTTCACTGAAAGATCTGGAAGAAAACCAGAAGTCAATTTTAAGAAAGAACTGAAGAAAACGGAGGAAAACTGCAAGAAGACAAACCCCAGAAAAAATGAAGCATTGATCTCCCCAGATGCTATTGGCCGCGGAACCGCGGCCGGATATGACCCGTGTCGGCGCAGAAAATTTTGGCGGTGTGCGGATCGTTGACTAGGTCTTTTCTTAGGGGGGATTTTTGTAAAAGCAGATATGCGAGTCAATTGTAACCCTAGGGTTCCTATCCTGTATAAATAGGAACTCTAAATCTTGTATGAGAGCATGCCTCTTTTCATTTCATAAATTCAGATCTGTACTATGTTGATGTTTGGAGAGAGCCATCAATAAAAATTAGTAAGTTTTTTTATTTTCATTGCCTTAGTTTACTTTTAATTTAGAATGTTCTTAAATTTCCTAATGAGCAAGTAGTCTCCTCGCTTGTTAGGATTAGCTTTAGGGAAAGGTTTGAGAGATGAGATCTCTCACCCCTTTCTTGCCCCATCATACATAATAATTAGAACTCCATGCATACACGCACACACCGCTCCCTGCGGTACCTTACCCCTCGAGGTAACGGTGATACCGTAGTATAAAGGACCGGTTGAGCGTGTTTTCTATGGAGGTTAGGGTAAGGATCGATAAAGGAAGGACAAGAACCTAGAGGAAGAAACATCGTTTCTTCCCGATGGTACTAATCCCTTTTATTGATAATTACCATAACAACTAATAGATCTAAAATAGGGCATTGAAAGCGGTGAGGAAACCTTCAATCTCCCAACTTACCCTAGACCTAACCCTAGCAAGACTTAGATCTAGATAATCTTAGTATAAATCAATTTAGGTTTTAGAAATAAATCAATCCGACACCCATCGGAATTAGCTCGTTAGAGCGATTAGGAAAACACAAAATCCCTATGGACCGACCCGTACTCACAGGTTAGCTACCAAGCGACGCCGTTCTTGATTGCGGTTAACAAATATTTTTGATCATAAAATCTTTTAAATCAAATGGCGCCGTTGTCGGGGATAGCGTAGTATTTCCTTTTTGCAATTTCGGGTTAATCTAAATTAAAAAAAATCATAAAAACAGAAAAAGAAAAGTTATAAAATTTTTATCATTTATTGTTTGAAAGGTATTTTTGTGTGAATCTTTGCAGGATTGACGGATCGGGAAAAATCCAGAGAGAGAAACAGAAAAATTTAAATCTTGACAACAGCGGAACGTCAAACCAAAGGGGCACAGAAAATTTTTGGAACCATGTCTGACAACAGACTGCGGAACCGCGGTCGTAGGGCACATCTGGCCGCAGAAATGCGGCGGGTCTGTAACTTCAGCGCGTGAAAAAAATTCTCGGGATCCGTGCAGCCTGCTCCACCGCGAAACCGCCGCCGCACACCCCTCTCGACCGTGGATCCGCCGCAGGTTGGCCTCTTTGGCGCGTGAAATTTGCACTGTAAGATCTTTTCTCTCTCCTCTGAATCTCCCGATATATCTTTTGCCAAATCTCCTGCAGGATTCTTTGCGGTTAAAAAATCTTCCCCCCTTCCAATAACAAATCTTGTGCAGGATTCTTTGCGCCGCGCTTAAAATAAAAAAATCTTTGATTGCAAGTGATTTTTTCTGTTTTGCATATTTTTAATCGGACTTTAAGGGGCTTGAGACCAATTCAGATTGGGTGGGGATTTCATCACCCTTCCCAGGACCCCAGAAATCACATAAGTCATTTGCATTGACCATATTTAATTAAAAAATACTAGACTCAGTCCTAAGGACGTCGCGCTCAATAGGACAGAGGACTAGTTATAGGCATCGACCATTTATCCTAACCTGACTTTGTGGTGTCTAGGCAAGTGTGCCTAAGGCGAGTGGTTACTTAATTTGGACCACTACTTATAGTGGGGAGCCTCCCACTCACCTGGCACTTACCTGGCCGCAATTGGCGGTGAAGAGGCGGTTTGAGGTCCTATTTCTAGCCCTTTGGAACAGTTAGGAGCTGTCTAGCTGACTTAGGTGACCCTAGATCTAGGCCTGATTGTGCATTTTTGGTTGATCGAAAGTGTGTCTTAGCCCTTTACCGAAAAATCTTTTTTTGCAAGAAGTTCCAAATAAAAAAAAGGAAAAAGGAAAAATTTTATAAAAACTTGCAACTTGTCGCTCAAAATCCTTGCACCCCACCACCACCCACTTTCTTCTCATTGACATTTTCTTACCCCCACATTCTATTTTTCACCTTTTTGACTACACTACCTTTTTAGTGTATGTCACTTTGGACTAGGGACACTAGCACCCGATTAGTCCGTGTTTCGTTGGTACCGACCGACGAACCTTTCGACTCCGAAGTCGAAATTCCGTCCACCTCCTTACCTCCACCTTCAAATTCTTCTTCCGAAGGTATGTCGGGATATAATCCCAACAACACCTTACCCACGGGACTGATTTCACCTCCGTTAGGTGCGAATAACTCGAATCACCCGCCTGTTGTAGCGCCCCAACGAATCGCGCTCCAGGATCTCTTCTACCCTGTCCGCACCTCCTTACCTACCTGTCTTTCACCCCTACCGGCAAATGGGGAAAATTTTGAGATAAAACCCCACTTCATTAATATGCTGCCAAAATTTCACGGATTGGAATCCGAAGATGCCTATATCTTTATTAATAAATTCCAAAACATTTGCGCCATGATGAAAACAACCCAATTATCAGATGATGCTATAAGGCTAAGGGTCATTCCTTTCACCTTATGTGGCTTAGCCGAGAAGTGGTTATACAGCACAGCATCACATTCAATTAGAAATTAGGACGAGTTTGTTAAAGCTTTTCTTAAAAAGTTTTATCCTCATCACAAGACCGCGAGAATTCGTAATGAGATAATACAATTTTCCCAGCTTCCTTCCGAACTATTTTGGAAGTGTTTTGAAAGATTCAAAGACCTACTTATTCAATGCCATCACCATGGGATCGAAAATTGGCAACTTTGCCAAACATTATACGGGAGATTGAACCCGGCAACGAAGCAGTTGGTAGAAACCATTTTTCAAGGTCACTTTCTAACCAAATCTAGTGAGGAAGCATAGCAGTTTCTCGAGGATCTTAGTGAACAAACAATTCAGTGGGAGAGCACAAAGACCACCTCATTTTCTTCTATTGGTCAATCTAGGGCAGGCATACATCAATTAGATATGTCGATTGTTATGAAGGCTGATATGGCCGCACTTACGAAAAAGCTAGAAGCCATTGAGACCAAAATTTCATCGTCTTCTCCTACCCCTGCTTTACCCCCACAAACTGTTTGCGCTTGTTGTTCGGATCCATCACACCTTACCGAAGAGTGTCCTTACAATCCACCTGTTCAAGGACCAGATCAGGTCAATGCTGCCTTTCAGCAATGACAAAGAAATGATCCTTACTTTTCAACTTACAATCCGGGTTGGAGGAGTCACCCAAATTTTGCTTGGAATCAAAATCAACAACTCCAAGGAAACAACAACTTTCAAAGGCCTCCTCCTCTACAACAACAAGCACCCCAACAAATTCAATACCAGCAACCTTTCCAACCACAACCTTATCCAAATCAAACGAACAATTTTGTTCAACCAAATGATGATAAGATTATCTCGCTAGAAAAAAGTCTAGATGCGTTTCTCAAACAATCTACAGAATCCGCAGTAAGGTTGGAAAATTCTATCCAGTCTTTGGTGCACAACAATGCTTCATACGATCAAAGTATCAAATCTATTGTGGCACAAATTGCACAACTAACTGCTGCATTGAGCGAGAGAGAAAAGGGAAAGCTTCCATCTCAACCATTACCAAATCTCGGTCACACACACAATGCACATGTCGCATATGATTATCAAAATCATAATATAAATGCGGTGACCACGTTGAGATCTGGAAAAGTGTTGCAAAATAATGTGGGTATTAGTGATGACACCCCCGCCGGTAGTTCTTCTTCTTCTCCATCCTCTTCTTCTTCACCTTCATCTTCTTCGCTAGAGCCTATTCTTCATTCTTCAAAAGGCTCTTCTTCTTCTAATCCAAACGGACCCACTTCTCACTTCATGAACACACCCACACTGGGATCCGTTCCAACTCCACATTCTACTCCACAGACATTGGACTCAACAGATTTTCAAAATGCTCCATTTCCAAACAGGTTGAGTCCCAATAAACCAACTCCACAAATGGAGAAGATTGTGGAGTTATTTAAACAGGTTAGAATAAATATACCTCTCTTAGATGCAATCTAACAAGTCCCTTCGTACACGAAAATCTTAAAGGGCTTATGCTCCTCAAAGAGAAAATCTCAAATACCCAAGAAAGTGTTAGTGGCTAGTGCAGTGAGCAATGCTATTAACCAACCTTAACCCTTACCCTAAAAACGAAAGGACCCCGGTTGTCCTACGATTTCAATAACAATTGGGGATAAGAAAATCAATCGAGCACTTTTAGATCTTGGGTCTAGTGTTAACCTACTTCCCCACTCCGTGTACGAGCAATTAGGGGTTGGAGAGTTGAAACACACTCGTTGTACTCTCCAAATGGCTGATCGATCAATCACCCATCCTAGGGGTGAGCTAGAGAATGTGTTGATCAAAGTTGGGGACTCATATTCCCCGTTGATTTTATTGTTATGGACACACAACCTGTTGCTAACCCACGGAACCAAATTCCGGTGATCCTCGGTCGACCATTTTTGGCCACTTCCAATGCCGTAATAAATTGTTGCAATGGCTCCATGACTCTATCCTTCGGGAAGATATCTAGTGAGTTCAATATTTACAAGTTAGGAAGTTTGCCCCCCGTGCCTAAAACTAGTACACGAGAAGTTTGCTCTATTCACGAAATCACACAGGAGGACTGCGAGCTTGAAAGATTTCTGTTTGATGATAACAGTTTTGACGCCACTAGTGCGTCCCTCCTTGAATCTACCACAGTTGACACAACCGATATTGATTATGAATGCTTCATTTTTTCGGATGATTTTGACGACTCACAGCCCGAATATAAGTCTTTTGAATTTTTGGATGAGTTAGTTGAACCATCCGAATCGGTTGTTTGTAGTGATTTCGAACCTATGTTGGAGTCCTTTGAGTTCGAGGTAGATTTTCCAATTTTGCCTATGATTGTTTTGCCTCCGAAACTCGAACTCACGCCCTTGCCGTCTCACCTTAAATATGCTTACTTAGGTGAGAATGAGACCTTTCCCGTTATCATATCGGCCTCTCTAGCCCTCAAGCAAGAGAACGCCCTTTTAATGGTCTTACAAGATAGGCGGCAAGCTTTCGGCTGGACTATGGCGGACATCGAGGTGATTAGTTCCCTCATAATTGAATATCATATGTATATGATGGATGATGCCAAGTCGATAAAGGATCCACAGAAATATCTTGGGGATAGTGTGGATAGTCAACCTCCTCCTTTAGAAGTTGAACCACCCCCTTTTCTTTTAATAAGCTATGAGAATGCCAATACTCCACTGATTGCTGATCATTCACATTCTCATTTTTATTCATCACCACCTCCTATCTATTCACTTCCACACTTTCCATCCTACCACTTCTATCTTCCTCAATTCTTTTTGGATTGGTACAACATATTCTTCTACCAACCGATACTCTATACAGATAAATTTTTCGAATGGTTGGTGTTGACGTTTGGTCTTTGCAAAGTTTGGCAATGACGTTTAACATTGTTTCAATGAAGTTTGGGGGGGCCTTTCTGTATATATATTTTTGTTTTTCTTTTAACAATAATTTTTTTTTTATAAATAAATAAACAGGGGAGTGCCGACATTCTCAACCCTCTTGGTGTAGCATGACAGTGAGGACATTGTCAAGTTTAAGTTTGGGGGTATGCCCGGTAAGCCTTCTTCCTTCTTACTCATTTGTACATTTTTTTTTTGCATTTGCATACTTATTTTAAAACCCATAAAAATTAAAAAATTTCAAAAATTATAAAAATTAAAGTATTCAATTTTGGCCATAATTGACTTGAGTTTGACAAAAAGGTTAACTAGCTATGAACAACTAGATCTAGACTTAGTAAATTAAAAACCCTAAAAATAATATTTCTTAAAGTTTAATGGTAGAAAGTATATGTCTTTGTAGTTTATTTAGAAATAGGCAAATTTCGAGTTGACTTCTTGAGCTAAATTAAAACAAGGGAAGAGTTGTGATGTTTTTATTAAAGTATAAGTTTGAAAAATAATTCCTAGCTTAAGTCTAAATTCTGAAAATGTATACTCTACAACTTGCATAAATACGAACCTTGAAACTTGGAATAGTAGAAGAGACCTTGAAATGCTCTTGTCTAAAGTCCTTAGTACGATGAAAATAAAAAAAAATACAAGTGTGAATAAAAAGATAATAAAAAAATGAACACTAGTTTTTGTGATTACTTAAGGCTGCAAAAATAGAAAAATATTTAGCAAGGGTGCTTCATCACCTAGTGCCTTAGACCAACTGGTATGGGAGTCACTGCTAAAACCTTAGGTGCTGCAAGGCTAGGAATTACGCTTTAATATGCAAACACATCTTGTAATCGGTTGTTGGTACCTCAAGAAGTATTAACGATCGCATGAAGGATATATGAGCGAAATTTACCAATTATGAAGTGCTTTGGACAACGGACAATAGTATGATTGCTTGATTTGAATTTCCAAGTGTAGGGGTGATATATACACACACGTAGGGGTATGTGATTGGGGTTTAGATAAGAGATATGAATGAAGAATAAGACTTAAATTTTTAATAGAGATGATAAAAATTCCTAAGTTAAGATAGAATCCTAGAAGGAAAACTTAAGAAATGCCGAAAGCTAAGTAAGTCTACAGAATATATATAATCTTAAGTTAAATTATAAGGAAGCGTGAAGAATATGGATGGATAATTTATGAGTCGAAGATAATAGAATTGTAACGTTTTGAAAATCGTTTCGGTGGAATTTCGAAAAAACGGTAAAATAAGGGGGTTTTCTGTAAAAAGTCAAAATACAAATATCTTATTATAAAAATTAAATATACATATTCTAGCTATGTAATTGCTATTATTTGGTGTTTATTGAGCCGCTGGTGAAATTTCAAATTTTCTGAAAAAAATATTATTTTATTATTATTTTAAGCCGTCACTAATACATTTAATTAAGGAAAATTACAAATTGGAATGAGTTGAAACAAATTTTGTGCATCATAAAACATTAAATAAAAATTTATCTTGTGGTTTTTGGAACGAAATCATTTGCCAAAACGGTTTGGAAATTATTGAAGAAAAAAGGCTTTTTTTTAGCGTAATTGGATGTTTGGGGTATTGTATTTATCATTTTTCATCACCCCACACCCGTGCCCACACCCACACACCCCCACACCCCCACTTACCCCTCCCCTTATCCAAATTCAGCAGCCCTCACTTTTTCCCCACTTGGTTTGCAAAGGAAAGAAATGGAAAAGAAAAGAAAAGAAAAGAGTAAAAAATGATATATTTTGAGTTGACTTTGACTTGAAACAACTTTCCCCACCTCACTCTCTCTCCTCACTCACCCACCCCCCCTCAAATCTGGCCGAAATCTGATCCTAGACCAGCAGCCCCCCTCCCCCAAGTTCTCACTCAATTTTGCATCAAAAAACTCCACAAAATGCTTCAAAATCAACACAAATTCAAAGCAAAATTCAAATCCAACTCCTACCCATTATTTCTTTGCCTTGGCTAGCATGAATCAAGGAGCAAGATGATGATTTGGGAGGCTAAGATTTCATGCTAAATCTCAAGATTCTAGAAGGTATAAATCATAACCCTATAATGAAATTGTTAGTTTTTGCTTAAAGCAAATTGATTTAAGTATTAATTATAGTTTAATTTCATGTTTTGGAAATTTAAGAGAAGGGTTTAGGTCAATTGATCATGATCTAATTGTGTGGTTAATATCTAGTGGGCTTGCTAAAGCAAAGCTAACTACTAGGTTACTAATTGTTTTATTAAATTGTTCTAATTATGCTAATTTGCTAACTAGGTTTTAATGAAATACTTATATAATGGAGATTAAAATCTAATTAGGTTTTGCATGGTATTAATAACATTTTAAAGTGTAGTTTAATACCTTATTTCATGCAAATCCAAACTAGTTTGTTGTATGTGCATTTTTCTAAAAAATGGTCGAAATTGGTTAATATTGCAAACTAGTTTTTGTAAATATTGTGTTAAATCGAGAATTAAAATATGGTTAGGGTTTCTTCATATCTTAAAAATTACATTGAGTGGTTTAACCATTTAAAATATGCAAAACCAAGTTTAATTGTAAAATTATGAATTTTACATTAAAAAGTGTTAAAATTGATATTTTTGCAAACTAGGATTTTGGAAATTATGCAAATTTATGTGATTAAATTATGGAAATGGTTTTATTGACTTATTTAAGATATATAATAAATATATTGGCCGCTACATTCATTTAAACATCGAGTTTTGTACTAAAACGGGTAATTTTGCTTGCTAGTTTTTCGGAAAAACGGCTTTTAGAGTGAATTTGGGGTTTTCGTGAGTTTTAACCTATTTTATATTAAAATTAGTGTTCGTGAATGTGCAAATGAGTGTGATTGGATTTTCTCGATGGTTTGACGTTCGTACATCGACATCGAGGGTTGGTTTGACTATTCTTGCATGTGTAGGCGATAGGTTTTGACCTATGCATGATACGCGTGCCGATTTAGTTTTCGTATGCCGTTTCGATTTTGAATTGGGTTTTTATGCGATACGATACGTTGTGATATGTAGGTACCCCATATGGACTTCGAGACGACAAGCAAGCGCGTGGCGACGTCGGCACCGGCTAGCGAGGACCAGGTGAGTAGATTTATATCTACGGGGAGAAGTCGGGTGGATGGCGTATAGCACCCCCGCAGTCCGTAATTAGTACTATGTAGTATATTTTTATGTGTGATAGTTAGTGTGTTATGGTTAGTTAAGGGTAGAAATAACTAGCGTAGTTCCTAGTTGCGAACCATAGGATAGATTTGCACCCACACGCATACACTTGTATGTTTCTTATACTTGCACGGTGTTTGATGATATGGGATGACTTTGGAGTTGAGTCGATGATGTGGGCTTTGTGCCGCGAGATCGGTGATTTGATATGATTCGTATTGGGGATACGAAATGTGATTCTTGCGGGTTCGGGATGTGTGTTTACCCCCGCATTCATACTTTGAAGATGATATCAGTTGTACTAGACTTAGATCAGTACCCCAGATTATATGATATGATAAGTGATATCTGAAATGTGATGAGATAGTGTGATATTGAACCGTACCCAGCTTTTGGGATGCCGTACGACGATTTACCGTACGGGCCTATATTGATGATAGATCCGCGCTCATGACTCGAGGATGTCAGATGATATACTGTATCGTACGCGATACTATTGAGGCGGGATCACCGACTTATATATATTTATATATCGACTCAGATGTTAGGCGGTTTCCTTACCTGTAGTTCAGCTTGTTAGTTCGGCCGTATAGTTTAGTGTAGTTGTTAGAGTAGATTAGACTTCTTACCTATTTCAAAAACTAACGAATCGTGGGCATTTTTAAAGACAGCTCAAGGGAATCTACGGACATTTCAAAAACGACGTATCTTTTCATAAAAACACCGTAGCCCTATTTTCAAAACCCCATGATTCGTGTTATTTCAAAAGGCACCATTCGTAGGACTTATATTAGATTAATGCAGATTAGTTTTGGTTACGTCTAGTTTCAGCTCCCACTTTTTTGTGGTTCGCTTTGCATCGCATTCTTATATTATGTTTCATACACCCTTTTAATATCATGCTGATAGGACACCAGCACCATTACCGATGATGCGTATGTACCACGTACACTTACTTGCCGGCTCACACACATCTTCATCGGAAATTGCCATGTCACGTACACCTTAGAAAATATATTATTGCTTGACATAGCCTATTAGCGAATAGTTTAGACATTGTAGTTATTACCTGCTACTTCATGCATACTGTTATTCATTGTTATGCCGCATTCATGGATTCTCATGCATATATTCACCATTTTGCATGCTATTGAGGTTTGGATTTGGATTTCTATGAGATTTTCTGGATTTGGAGGAAAACCGCAAAAACACAAATAAACATATTCTCTCTTTTAAAATAAAAAGTGCGGTTTTCCCATGATGTATGAGTCGTCCACCATGAGTTTGCTGATGGATTTGGAAACCCGATTCGAGGAGACGGATGAACCGTTTCGGGTACATGGTGGACCCGGTGCGGTACCCCGGGGCAAGAGGAATGTGGTGATGACGTTGAGCCTGGCAGGGGAGTACTACCTACCGGTGATTTTACCCGACGCGTCGGATATCCGGAGGATACCGTCGTGGTCTTGAGATTTATGGTAGGGGCCGGTCTGGACTGACGGCGCCCTAGATATTGAGATTGAGACATTGATATTTCGAGACAGTGAGATTTATGTTTTGTGTCGATGCTAGACACTGTTGATGCCGATTTCATTTATGATACCTCAGTTTAAAAATACGAAGGAAATCTCACTAATTTATGAAAACAGTTTCTTCATTTACATGTATTCTGTTTCATGCATTCATACCTCATTCGTAGGATATATTGCTACTTGAGGCACTGGCACGGGCACATGAGTTTACACTCGGGTTAGATATTTACCCTAGCCTTGTTATAGGCTGCATGTTATATACTTATTTTGAGGATATATTATGATCATTGACCTAGGATTGCGTTATTTATGCGATTTCTGTGCGTAGATGTTTTTCTATTCACGAGTTGGCAACTCACCCCCGTTGTGCCCCAGTTTCTTGCAGATTTGCCGTACAGGTTTCATTACGGCTTGCGGGCTCAGTTTCATTCGGGTGATTTGCTAGTAGGTGGGTTTACTTGTATCATACCCCCATTATATACTTTGTATATCATTATTCTGTTGTATCTAGAAGTTCCATCAACCAAACATGTATTTTGAGATAGAGACCAGTGTTGTTTATTCTTTCGACTTTAGAGTCGCTCGTTATATTTCTGGTGGTTTTGAGTTTTGATCCTCGCCGTTGGCGTTGTATATTATATTGCTTGTGTGGTTGTGGCCGTCGTTTGACGAAGAGCTAGCTCCCGCTTGGGGATGCCTTTTTTCTTGATTTCGTATACTATTCATGTTGTATCCCGTTTGGGGGCCAGTATTTACAAAGGAGACTCTGCCGAAATTTTCAGTAAAATTTTGATGTTTTAAAAAAAAAACTGCATAATTCGGCTTATGCTATTGAAATTACTTGCTTAAGTTGGTTTTCCTGCACTCTACTACTTTTCTTGGTTTGGATTTCTGGGTTTTCGGTTTACTTAGATTACTTACGTCTCGAGACGTTCGTAGTTTAAGTGCCGGTCACGTTCCGTACTTTCGGGTCGTGACAAAGTTGGTATCAGAGCGTTAGGTTTTACCTTCGGAGCGTAGGATGAACCTTGGTTGATGGAATAGGTGACTAAAGTAGAGTGACGTACCGTTGATATGTTCCGCGGCATATTTACGACACGCCACTCCACTTATGAAGCCTTAGGATGTACATTTCCTTGTTCAGTATTATATTCCTTCCTGATCTAGCCTCATCGGTACCAGTTTGGTTGTGCTGCTACGGTTACGGCAGGGAGAGCTACGGCTAGAGTTGTGGTCAGCATGAGCTCGTTATGAACGAGGACTGACCATGGCGTGATTCCGGCGACACACGATTGCATAGATGTGTCTTTTTACTGTGTTTCTGCGCCATGAGCGTTTGGCGGATCGCCTTTATGAGACTTCTCGGACGTGCCGATCAGTATCAGAGGATTGAGCCAATGATAGAGGCCAGCCAGATCTTGATGACCGTTGGTGTGTTGCTTATTCATGATGATTGATGCACGGTTCAGCGTGCAGACGAGTGAGCCCGTTATTGCTGCGAACGACGAGATATCGCCCCAGATGTTGGAGCTATTGCAGTACGAGTTGTACTAAGAGATGATTGAAGGTCGCTAGTCACCGAGGATGAATGACTAGGACATGTGGTTCGTTCGCTACCCCGATGCGAGGTCATCAGACAGATTGATTCCAGCTAGAGACGACTTCACGCGGAGACGTTGGGAGTCGACAGAGACGATCGAATGTCAGAAACCTATTATTCCAAGTTTAAAGTAGTCGGAAAGACATGCAGGCAATTCTATGGTCCCTCTAGAAGAATGAAACCCTAACTCGACTTAATGACCGTGTGAAAGCCTTTGAACCTTCGGGTTTGCGGCAGTTCTGCGGCGCCATTAGTGAGGCTTGGGTTTGCCCTTCTACGGCTGGACCACCGATGCTGTGGTATGTACTCGATACTATTAAACTGTGCCCAAGATGTTGAGCTCTTGGGGGATTATGAGGTTTTGACGACTCGATCAGATGGCTCGACTTAATTCAGATGCTAGGTGGTGAGATGCATTTCTTGGGAGACTCCAGATATGAGGATAGCCGTTGGAGCTTAGTCCATGCAGCCGCGACGAGACGAGTCCAAAGCAGACGACATTAGAGAAAAGTGAAGTAAGAGGTTCATACCAGATCTTGATGAGATGACGTTCCACTCCGCCGACATCAGAGATGCGATGCGCATGCCGAGGCAGAGTACTAGATATACCTTCCAGAAGGAGTCGCGATGGGTATGCAGCCGTTACAGAGCAAAGATGCAGATATAGGAAAGGACAATGACTTCCGGACAGTTGGCAGAAGGTGAGACATGGAAGAGACCGTGAGCAGGATTCCTTCCAGGACACTGCTGCAATGATACTTGCACCCAGGATCAGATGTGTCACGTACATTCAGAGAGCCAGAGGCCGACGCCAGTGATATGCTGCCTCACGAGTGGTCGCGATGATTGACCAAGAGATGACCAGAGGAGTGCCAGAACGGAATCGTCCCCGTTAGCACACCTGACAGGGCCGATGAGCCGATGGACCGAAAGATTGGTAATTCACAGTGAAAACTTTGACCCAGGAGTGGTCATGGTTACGCACCCCAGCAGGACAAAGTTCATGATCAACGACGAGACGTCCTACTAGTGACCGCGACAGTTGGCCGAGATTCTTAGAGGATGCGCTGGAGCGGTACTATTCCGCCATTATTGATTCCGATGTTTTGGGTGATTTATTCGTATGATTTGATTTTGATGATTGAGGATTTACGATCTTTGCATAGTGTTGCACTTGATATCGTTTTCGTTCTTTAGTTTCACATGTTTGTGATTTTACGGTTTTAGACATTTGAGTTGATTTTGTGCATATGCACGCACACGATTTGGTTCCTGCACTCTGTATAGTTTATATATGCTTGCAGTGCAGTGATACGCCTTTTGTGCATTTAGATGCATTGGACTTTGATTTCGATTGTGATACTCGATATTTGTTTTGTGCACCTTGTGCACCTGAGTGATTTTGCGCACGTTCGGCGCTTGATATTGGATTTCATGATTTCGTGCACGATGGATGCACCTGATTTAGATTTTCGCGCATGTTGAGCGCATGTCTTGAGATGCGATTTTGGTGCACACCAGATGCACTAAATCGAGATTTTTCGTGCATGTCAGATGCACCTGATTTTGCTGTCAGGCACACCCGTTGCCTACGACAGATGTTTCGTGCACACCCGATGCACTTAGATGTTGTTTCTGTGCGTTTGTATGGCACATTCATGGATTTTGATTTCCGTGCGCACCAGACGCACGTAGTATTCATGTGCATATTTTGGGATTGATTTCTTATAGAGCAGTACGTTTTTATGATATTGCTATGTGTTTTCGTACTGGGCAGGACTAGTCAGAGGACAGTACCTGAATACATTTTGCATGCATTGATAGTTATTGAAGGGATTCCCCAAAAAAAAAAAAAGGCGAGCTATAGCCGCAGTATTTACCTACGTGTCTGATATGACACGAAATGTTTAAAACAAGGAGACCCTTCTAAATTGTTTCCAAAACGGCGGAACGTACATTTCAAATAAAAGTATATATGTATATAGTTATTTTCTTATGGTAGACGTCCGCCACTGTGCAGTGTTATACGCGTTGCACAGCGACTTAAAGAGATTTGGCATGCATTTCCTTCAGATGCTTACAGATATAGATTCGATATTTACATTTATAGTTTCGAGTTATATCATATTGGTTTTGATTTGGATTTGGCATTGATGTCTTCTCCACGACTCCGATGATCGCGGGATGCCTGGAGGAGTTTTGATTTGAGTTATATACTCATTTTTCAAGCGCATGCGCTGCGCTACGAATTGTTTTATGTATTTACAATTTCGGAGCCCCGACGACTTGATGGGTTTTCTTAGATGTTTTAGTATTTGGGGGAGTTTGAATTTAAATTCGGGGACCGAATTTCTTTAAGGGGGGAAGATTGTAACGTTTTGAAAATCGTTTCGGTGGAATTTCGAAAAAACGGTAAAATAAGGGGGTTTTCTGTAAAAAGTCAAAATACAAATATCTTATTATAAAAATTAAATATACATATTCTAGCTATGTAACTGCTATTATTTGGTGTTTATTGAGCCGCTGGTGAAATTTCAAATTTTCTGAAAAAAATATTATTTTATTATTATTTTAAGCCGTCACTAATACATTTAATTAAGGAAAATTACAAATTGGAATGAGTTGAAACAAATTTTGTGCATCATAAAACATTAAATAAAAATTTATCATGTGGTTTTTGGAACGAAATCATTTGCCAAAACGGTTTGGAAATTATTGAAGAAAAAAGGCTTTTTTTTAGCGTAATTGGATGTTTGGGGTATTGTATTTATCATTTTTCATCACCCCACAACCGTGCCCACACCCACACACCCCCACTTACCCCTCCCCTTATCCAAATTCAGCAGCCCTCACTTTTTCCCCACTTGGTTTGCGAAGGAAAGAAATGGAAAAGAAAAGAAAAGAAAAGAGTAGAAAATGATATATTTTGAGTTGACTTTGACTTGAAACAACTTTCCCCACCTCACTCTCTCTCCTCACTCACCCACCCCCCCTCAAATCTGGCCGAAATCTGATCCTAGACCAGCAGCCCCCCTCCCCCAAGTTCTCACTCAATTTTGCATCAAAAAACTCCACAAAATGCTTCAAAATCAACACAAATTCAAAGCAAAATTCAAATCCAACTCCTACCCATTATTTCTTTGCCTTGGCTAGCATGAATCAAGGAGCAAGATGATGATTTGGGAGGCTAAGATTTCATGCTAAATCTCAAGATTCTAGGAGGTATAAATCATAACCCTATAATGAAATTGTTAGTTTTTGCTTAAAGCAAATTGATTTAAGTGTTAATTATAGTTTAATTTCATGTTTTGGAAATTTAAGAGAAGGGTTTAGGTCAATTGATCATGATCTAATTGTGTGGTTAATATCTAGTGGGCTTGCTAAAGCAAAGCTAACTACTAGGTTACTAATTGTTTTATTAAATTGTTCTAATTATGCTAATTTGCTAACTAGGTTTTAATGAAATACTTATATAATGGAGATTAAAATCTAATTAGGTTTTGCATGGTATTAATAACATTTTAAAGTGTAGTTTAATACCTTATTTCATGCAAATCCAAACTAGTTTGTTGTATGTGCATTTTGCTAAAAAATGGTCGAAATTGGTTAATATTGCAAACTAGTTTTTGTAAATATTGTGTTAAATCGAGAATTAAAATATGGTTAGGGTTTCTTCATATCTTAAAAATTACATTGAGTGGTTTAACCATTTAAAATATGCAAAACCAAGTTTAATTGTAAAATTATGAATTTTACATTAAAAAGTGTTAAAATTGATATTTTTGCAAACTAGGATTTTGGAAATTATGCAAATTTATGTGATTAAATTATGGAAATGGTTTTATTGACTTATTTAAGATATATAATAAATATATTGGCCGCTACATTCATTTAAACATCGAGTTTTGTACTAAAACGGGTAATTTTGCTTGCTAGTTTTTCGGAAAAACGGCTTTTAGAGTGAATTTGGGGTTTTCGTGAGTTTTAACCTATTTTATATTAAAATTAGTGTTCGTGAATGTGCAAATGAGTGTGATTGGATTTTCTCGATGGTTTGACGTTCGTACATCGACATCGAGGGTTGGTTTGACTATTCTTGCATGTGTAGGCGATAGGTTTTGACCTATGCATGATACGCGTGCCGATTTAGTTTTCGTATGCCGTTTCGATTTTGAATTGGGTTTTTATGCGATACGATACGTTGTGATATGTAGGTACCCCATATGGACTTCGAGACGACAAGCAAGCGCGTGGCGACGTCGGCACCGGCTAGCGAGGACCAGGTGAGTAGATTTATATCTACGGGGAGAAGTCGGGTGGATGGCGTATAGCACCCCCGCAGTCCGTAATTAGTACTATGTAGTATATTTTTATGTGTGATAGTTAGTGTGTTATGGTTAGTTAAGGGTAGAAATAACTAGCGTAGTTCCTAGTTGCGAACCATAGGATAGATTTGCACCCACACGCATACACTTGTATGTTTCTTATACTTGCACGGTGTTTGATGATATGGGATGACTTTGGAGTTGAGTCGATGATGTGGGCTTTGTGCCGCGAGATCGGTGATTTGATATGATTCGTATTGGGGATACGAAATGTGATTCTTGCGGGTTCGGGATGTGTGTTTACCCCCGCATTCATACTTTGAAGATGATATCAGTTGTACTAGACTTAGATCAGTACCCCAGATTATATGATATGATAAGTGATATCTGAAATGTGATGAGATAGTGTGATATTGAACCGTACCCAACTTTTGGGATGCCGTACGACGATTTACCGTACGGGCCTATATTGATGATAGATCCGCGCTCATGACTCGAGGATGTCAGATGATATACTGTATCGTACGCGATACTATTGAGGCGGGATCACCGACTTATATATATTTATATATCGACTCAGATGTTAGGCGGTTTCCTTACCTGTAGTTCAGCTTGTTAGTTCGGCCGTATAGTTTAGTGTAGTTGTTAGAGTAGATTAGACTTCTTACCTATTTCAAAAACTAACGAATCGTGGGCATTTTTAAAGACAGCTCAAGGGAATCTACGGACATTTCAAAAACGACGTATCTTTTCATAAAAACACCGTAGCCCTATTTTCAAAACCCCATGATTCGTGTTATTTCAAAAGGCACCATTCGTAGGACTTATATTAGATTAATGCAGATTAGTTTTGGTTACGTCTAGTTTCAGCTCCCACTTTTTTGTGGTTCGCTTTGCATCGCATTCTTATATTATGTTTCATACACCCTTTTAATATCATGCTGATAGGACACCAGCACCATTACCGATGATGCGTATGTACCACGTACACTTACTTGCCGGCTCACACACATCTTCATCGGAAATTGCCATGTCACGTACACCTTAGAAAATATATTATTGCTTGACATAGCCTATTAGCGAATAGTTTAGACATTGTAGTTATTACCTGCTACTTCATGCATACTGTTATTCATTGTTATGCCGCATTCATGGATTCTCATGCATATATTCACCATTTTGCATGCTATTGAGGTTTGGATTTGGATTTCTATGAGATTTTCTGGATTTGGAGGAAAACCGCAAAAACACAAATAAACATATTCTCTCTTTTAAAATAAAAAGTGCGGTTTTCCCATGATGTATGAGTCGTCCACCATGAGTTTGCTGATGGATTTGGAAACCCGATTCGAGGAGACGGATGAACCGTTTCGGGTACATGGTGGACCCGGTGCGGTACCCCGGGGCAAGAGGAATGTGGTGATGACGTTGAGCCTGGCAGGGGAGTACTACCTACCGGTGATTTTACCCGACGCGTCGGATATCCGGAGGATACCGTCGTGGTCTTGAGATTTATGGTAGGGGCCGGTCTGGACTGACGGCGCCCTAGATATTGAGATTGAGACATTGATATTTCGAGACAGTGAGATTTATGTTTTGTGTCGATGCTAGACACTGTTGATGCCGATTTCATTTATGATACCTCAGTTTAAAAATACGAAGGAAATCTCACTAATTTATGAAAACAGTTTCTTCATTTACATGTATTCTGTTTCATGCATTCATACCTCATTCGTAGGATATATTGCTACTTGAGGCACTGGCACGGGCACATGAGTTTACACTCGGGTTAGATATTTACCCTAGCCTTGTTATAGGCTGCATGTTATATACTTATTTTGAGGATATATTATGATCATTGACCTAGGATTGCGTTATTTATGCGATTTCTGTGCGTAGATGTTTTTCTATTCACGAGTTGGCAACTCACCCCCGTTGTGCCCCAGTTTCTTGCAGATTTGCCGTACAGGTTTCATTACGGCTTGCGGGCTCAGTTTCATTCGGGTGATTTGCTAGTAGGTGGGTTTACTTGTATCATACCCCCATTATATACTTTGTATATCATTATTCTGTTGTATCTAGAAGTTCCATCAACCAAACATGTATTTTGAGATAGAGACCAGTGTTGTTTATTCTTTCGACTTTAGAGTCGCTCGTTATATTTCTGGTGGTTTTGAGTTTTGATCCTCGCCGTTGGCGTTGTATATTATATTGCTTGTGTGGTTGTGGCCGTCGTTTGACGAAGAGCTAGCTCCCGCTTGGGGATGCCTTTTTTCTTGATTTCGTATACTATTCATGTTGTATCCCGTTTGGGGGCCAGTATTTACAAAGGAGACTCTGCCGAAATTTTCAGTAAAATTTTGATGTTTTAAAAAAAAACCGCATAATTCGGCTTATGCTATTGAAATTACTTGCTTAAGTTGGTTTTCCTGCACTCTACTACTTTTCTTGGTTTGGATTTCTGGGTTTTCGGTTTACTTAGATTACTTACGTCTCGAGACGTTCGTAGTTTAAGTGCCGGTCACGTTCCGTACTTTCGGGTCGTGACAAGAATTCCTTGTTAGAAAACCTAATTGGAGAATAAGAGTTAATGGGCCGAATTGATAGGATTTTGTGGGTAGTATCCGCTGAAAACCCTCAGGAGACAACACTCCTCCTACTAGGGACACCTAGAGGTTTAACGGCTTGTTGCACGAGCTCAGTGCAATCGCGTTTCCCTGCGAAAGTGAGGTTAGGTTTTTATTAAGAATAAAAACTAGGTTTGCTCGAGGACGAGCAAAAGATAAGTTTGGGGGTATTTGTTCATATCATAATATTGCATTATTATATTCCCCAGTCCTAGTTATTTTACAAAAAAACAGGTGATTTTGACCCATGTCTGCTACTTAGTTGCAGGTTACAGGTTCTTGGAATAAAAACAGTGAAAAAGACAAAAGACGATGCAAAAGTGAGACTTCGACCAACAAACAGAGAATCTTGATAAAGCCTACACGAAGAACAGTTTACAAAGTACAAGGTAGTGCAAGGTTCAAGATTTCGTCACGAAACAACGGTAAAAATCCACTACAATGTTCACTGAAAGATCTGGAAGAAAACCAGAAGTCATTTTTAAGAAAGAATTGAAGAAAACAGAGGAAAACTGCAAGAAGACAAACCCCAGAAAAAATGAAGCATTGATCTCCCCACTTGGCCGCGGAACCACGGCCAAGGCATGCTATTGGCCGCGGAACCGCGGCCGGGTATGACCCATATCGGCGCAGAAAATTTTGGCGGTGTGCGGATCGTTGACTAGGTCTTTTCTTAGGGGGTATTTTTGTAAAAGCATATGCGAGTCAATTGTAATCCTAGGGTTCCTATCCTCTATAAATAGAAACTCTAAATCTTGTATGAGAGCATGCCTCTTTTCATTTCATAAATTCAGATCTATACTGTGTTGATATTTGGAGAGAGCCATCAATAAAAATTAGTAAGTTTCTTTATTTTCATTGCCTTAGTTTACTTTTAATTTAGAATGTTCTTAAATTCCCTAATGAGTGAGTAGTCTCCTCGCTTGTTAGGGTTAGCTTTAGGGAAAAGTTTGAGAGATGAGATCTCTCACCCCTTTATTGCCCCATCACACATAATAATTAGAACTCCATGCATACACGCACACACCGCTCCCTGCGGCACCTTACCCCTCGAGGTAATGGTGATACCGTAGTATAAAGGACCGGTTGAGCGTGTTTTCCATGGAGGTTAGGGTCAGAATCGATAAAGGAAGGATAAGAACATAGAGGAAAAAATATCGTTTCTTCCCGATGGTACTAATCCCTTTTATTGATAATTACCATAACAACTAATAGATCTAAAATAGGACATTGAAAGCGGTGAGGAAACCTTCATTCTCCCAACTTACCCTAGACCTAACCCTAACAAGACTTAGATCTAGATAATCTTAGTATAAATCAATTTAGATTTTAGAAATAAATCAATCCGACACCCATCGGAATTAACTCGTTAGAGCGATTAGGAAAACACAAAATCCCTGTGGACCGACCCGTACTCACCGGCTAGCTACCAAGCGACGCCGTTCTTGATTGCGGTTAACAAATATTTTTAATCATAAAATCTCTTAAATCACCACTCATGAAAACCGCCAAGCCTAAAACTCCAACGTACCAGTAACCCTATACTAGTAAACTGTAAAAGTGGTTTAAGAAATTATACCGATCGATCCGTGTCCTTCGGTCTTCAATCTCAGTCCTTAGCATGTTGCGGCTGCCTCGACGAAATTCTCTCCTCGGTCAAGCTCGTCAAAGAGGACGCACGTCGAGGATTCTTAATACGGATTCCCGCCTCAAAACCGAGGCAACTCGGACATCAAGTTTGCTAGCCGAGATGTCCAAGGAAGAAGTAGAGAGAGTGTAGAATATTTTGTCTCAAGGCACCCAATGATTTGGATGGAGGTAAAAAAAGTTGCTATGGTGAAATTGTGAGCAAAAGGATTTCTTTGCATGGAAAACAAATGAGCTCACACCAAATTTTGGGCTCTGCTAAATATAGTGCTCGACCAATGTTGAGGGAAAATGTTCACAGGCAATATATTAGTGGGTTTCTTTGATTAATGAAGAGTATCTCGAATTATATCTTTACCCACTCTAACAAATATCCCAATGAAAACAAAAGCCATCAATACCAATGCCACCTCCCAAAAGACCCATGCCTCATTAATTGCCCAAGCAATGACACACCCAAAAAATGAGGCTCGGCCACTCTAAAAAAAGCTCACTGTGAAATCATGAAGAGGTGAGATGAAGGTTTCAACACATCAAATTAATCCCCACACCCACCAAAAATCCACAGCACTCACAATAAAATCCTAAACCAAATATCCTCACAAATACAAAAACCATTAAACCTAAAGTGAAGAGTCACCAACAAAGCCCATGCCTTTAATTAATGCAACACAAGAATAATAATAATCACCCCATATTAAATCCTTGCACACCCCAAATTGGCAGCCACCTCACCCTCCCCTCAAATAGTGCTCGGCCACAGTGAAAAATAATGTTCACAGGAAAATTGAAATGGGAGTGGTGATCATAAGGAATTATCCTTAACAAAATATCTAAGCTTGGACAAAAAAAAACAATAAAAGCAAACCATGACTCACAACAAGTAGGGCCGGTAACAATGAGAGCACACTGTGGATAAGTGATGGGAGAGGTGACCACAAGCTAGTAGTGGTGATCATAATACACAAATATCCATAAGAATTCCAAAACCAATTAAAGCACAAGCCACCACATAAAAATAGTTCGGCCACAATGAGAAAGAAATGGCCAAAATGAATGCTAACAAATTCCATCACCACAATATTTTTAAAATTAAAAAATTATATTAATCTCCTAATTATATTATAAATATTGGTATTTATTTATACCATATTACGAAACCCCAAATTCGCAAATCGGTAGTTTTTTGCGGAATATATTATTTTAATATTAAATTCCAAAAATAATATTTTATATTTTCTAAAATGTTACAATCTTTCCCCTTAAAGAAATTCGGTCCCCGAATTTAAATTTAAACCCCCAATACTAAAACATTTCAAACTCCAACTAAAATAGTAGAGATCTGAAATCACGGAAGCAACAGAAATAACATAGCGTGTCGCATGCGCCTGAAGCCGTGAATGAAACTCAAAACCGAACTCCGTCAAGCGTCACGCAAATTATCGGACTCGCACGTATATCATCGGAGTTACAATGGAGATACGGATCTCAAAATCCACTACTGAAATCCAATATACACTAAGCAAATGCTATAATATGTATATAGTACACATCCTTTTTAAAAAATCTCCAAAAACTGAAATAACATATGCATAAACTTTTTCTAAATCGCCTTGTGATGTGTAACTCATGGCCCAAATGACGGACGCTCATTTATAAAGTAATAATATACTTTCATATAAGTTTTGCTCAAAATATATGTTCCGTCCCTTTTAAAAATATTCCAAAAGGTTTTCTTTTGTAAATGCTCGTTTCACTCGCAGACACGTAATAAATAGCGAGACTATAGCTCCTTTTTGAAAGACCTCTTGGTAACTTTTTATGCATGCAAAGTACACAGGTGCTGTCCTCGGATCAGTCCTGCTAGGGTACTACAAAGTATAGGGTCTCATCATAAAAGCAAAATGCTCAAAAGCAATATCAGTCTCAAAAGGCGAATCCAACAATCACGTGCGTCTGGTGTGCACGGAAAACAAATCCAAGTACAGATGACATAATATGCACAAAAGTAAGACTAAGTGCAACGGGTGTGCACGAAAGCATCTGTCCAATGCAACTGGCGTGCACGACAACAACAACTAGTGCATCAAAAGTGCCCAAAAATCTCAAACCAGTGCAACTAACATGCACGAATGAAAACCCTAATCGAGTGCATCAGGTGTGCACAAAATCATATCACGCGCCTGACATGCGCGAAAGTCCAAATCAAGTGCATCTGTCATGCACAAACGAAATCGAAATCAAGTGCATCCCATATGCACGAATAAAAATTTAAATCAAGTGCATCCCACATGCACGAATAAAATCACATCTAATATGCACAGATAAAAATCTAAATCAAGGGCATCCAATATGCACGAGTAAAATCTCACTCAAGTGCATTCGATACGCACAAAATCCAATACCAAGCGCCTAATATGCGCAAAAATCCAACCCAAGCGCGTCGGGTTCGTAAAAAGCATCTAGTGCATGAAATATCAAATCCTGTGCATCCACTGCACGAAATATCAAATCCTGTGCATCTAGTGCACGAAATATCAATCATGTGCATCCACTGCACGAAATATCAATCCTGTGCATCCACTGCACGAAATATCATAACCACTGTAGGAAATCCAGGAAATCATAAACATGTGCAGCTAAGGCACAAAATCGACATCAACACCACGACGTATAAATATATCAAGTGCAATAACTATGCACAAAAATGTAAATACCCTGTAGGTGCAGCCACGGTGTACGAAAACAATATCCTGAAACTCAAATCTAAGCGATATAAGCGTGATACTCGGATCACAAACGCAAATCACAACAAATGACATTGAGGTACACCTCCTACAATGTCAAAAGAAAGACAAAAAAAAAGTTGGTGCGCCCAAACTGGAAGAGCAAGAACATCCGCTTGCCTCCTGCTCACAGTCTGGAGTCTTCTGTCTCTGGGTCCTCATTTCCCTGTGGATTACCAATCTCACACTATCGGCTCATCAATCCGGTCAGGTGTGCTAACGGAAACGATTTCGCTCTGGCACTCCTCAGGTCAACTCTCGGCCAATTAGTATGATCACTCGTAAAGCAGCACGTCACTGGCGTCGGCCCCTGGCCCTCTGAATACACGTGACACAACTGATCCTCGGTGCAATCTCATCGCAGCAGTGTCCTGGAAGGAACTGGCTCAAGGCCTCTTCCGATCTCGCATATACCGGACTATACGGAGGCTGGTACACTTAAAAATCTTTTCTCACTTTCTGGACATCTGCGTTCTCAGCATAACATTTTCTCGGGAACTGGCCGTATCCCAACGCCTCTGCATACATATCGGATCTCCAATCTCGACGGGGAGTAATAACAGCTCGTCAGCATCAGGCACGAACCTCTTGTTCCACTTGTCTTTATTATCGTCCACTTTGACATCATGTCATGCTATCTGCGTACTGTACATGTTCTCGGCCACAATCAATCCGGAATCTCTCGCACGGACTCGAAATCATAAACTCGGTATCTTCATCACTCTGTAGAAGATCTTTAGCCGAACACATCCTCGGGAACCCGTCCCAACCATCGGAGGAATACTCAAAACTCATCCGTTTCTCAATCAACTCACAACACATCTGGGTGAGGTCCTCTATCAAAAACTGGTCAGCTTACCGATCTCACATCGGAGCATACGACGAACAACGTCATCTCTGGATCGATCTACTCTAGATCTGAGTAAGACTCTCCACACTGGAAATCTTCAACTCAACAGGGCCTGCATCGGCGCATCAAATCCGACGAATCACCTCCGTCTCTCTACTCAAGATAGACTAGCTATCACTTGTCGCCTCTCTGCCTGGAAGCTCCAGCGATCTCAGCTCGTAAGCTCTGGAAGCGACACCATACCAATCTCAGCAACAGCTGAGTCATCTGTCTGCACGGTCGATGCCATCACAATCTCTGGGGTATGTTGTACATCAACAGTCATCTCCCAACAGGCAGCCTCTAACAATGGCCCGATCATCCGGTACAAAACTGTATACTCGTCTCAAATGAGAGATCACAACACCACACTACATCGATACGTCCCCATGTCACCAGAAAACACGATGGTCAGTCCTCGTCCACGACGAGCTCGTCTTGACCGCATGACCAGCAGTAGCTCAAGCTGCGTTCAAAACATGGTGACAGGAACCTCAAACAAGTATCGACGAAAATAGATCAAGTGATGAAATGAATCAACATATCCAGAATGAATATATGATCATATGGAGGAACGGAATCAGTGAGAGTATGATCATGTAAACGAATAGAATCAAGGATCTCAAATGGATGTATAATCAAGAAAAACAAAGAGAATCACCAGTCTCAAGATATGTACATCCTAAGGTTTCTTAAGTAGAGTATCGTATCGTAAATATGCCGCGGAACATACGTACGGTACGTCACTCTACTCAAGCTACCTACTCCATCAATCAGGGTCAGCCTATGAAACGAAAGTTCGGGTCTAATACCCCCTTGTTCAAGTCTAAGTTCCGTAAGGTCAAGCCTAGGTTCCAAAATATAAACGCCCTAGACCCCACATAGTCAAACCTAGACTCGAACTAAGGTTAAACCTAGAGCTTTGATACCAACTTTGTCACGAACCAAAATATTAGTTCACGACCATCACTTAAATCATGCGACGTCTACAGGCGTAACGTAATTCAAGTAAGCTGAAACCCAGAAATCTAAACCTTTTTAAGAAATAAAGATATAGTAAATCATGTTTTGTCTTTTGAAAATTTAGGCAGCACCTCCTTTGTAAAAACTAACCCCGAAAACGGGTACAACACAGGAAATAATAAAGCATCCCCAAGCGGGAGCAAATCACGCCCAACGGCGGAAACAACCACCACAAGTATAAAAACAAGTATACGATGCCCAACGGGGAAGATCCACATAAGGAAACAAGTAAAGCAAGAAAACAACCCCAAAAGCGAACATAAAACCCATCGCTCAAGTCTAGCAACTACAAGTCTTCTAAGTCTGCAACATATACAATTACTATTTTCTGATTTGATGGAATGACTAGATACAATATGAAAAATGAATACAAGAGGAGCACGATCCAACATGTACCATCTACCATAAGCAAGTCACCCGAAAACAGCTGTGTGCCAGCGATGCCGCTACTGATCCATGCGGACAACCTGCAAGAACTGTGGCACAACGTGGGTGAGTTGCCAACTCGTGAATAGAAAAAACATCACCAGGTAGAAATCGAAATAAATAACGATTCCTAGGTCAACTATATCATAAAGGTAATACTATGATATCTAGGGTGACCGTATCTGCATATGTGCCAACACATAAATAACTGCCTATAAGCAAGTGGATATCATCCAACAATATAATCAATGCATGTATGCAGGTGGATCCCGTCCAACAATATAATCAATGCATGTATGCAAGTGGATCTTGTCCACGTGTCAACCACTGACACAACAACTCCTGCATGTAAATATCATAAAAGCATATGCAGGTAAATATGAGGATATGAAGCAACGTGTGTCCCTCGCGACACAACAAAATCATGGAACCGGAGTGTCCACATCGACACTCGAAACATCATGAAACCCGTGTCTAGCATCGACACGTAAATCCTCATCTGCCAGGCGCCGTCACCATGACCGGCCCTGATGTCAGTACATCTCATGGAACCTGAGTGTCCACATCGACACCTACAATCCACGTAGCATATCTGAACATGACTTCGGTCGGTATCCCCAAGATATCCGCCGAGTCTAAATACTGTCACCGGTAGGTAGTGGTCCCTCTTTCAGGCTCATCGTCTACACCACGAAATCACCTCTCGCTCCGTGGCACCATACCGGGTCCACCACTGTAACCCTTCGAAAATCGTTTAGGCAGTTTTTCGGTAATCGGCTAATTTTTCGGCTTTTTCCGTAAAAAGTCAAAATAGATATTTTTCATTGTAGACCTAATTATACAAGATTTAGATAAGATATTACTATAATTTTGTCACTAAAATGTCACTTATAATTTTCTAGTTAAATAAAAAAAAATCGTAATTAATTATTTTTTTTATTATTTTAAGCTTTTTTAAATACATTAAATTAGTGATAAATACAAATTTAATTAGGTAAATTTCATACTTAGGAGTCTTTATAAGCTAAAATATGGTGTTAATAAAATTATATCATGACTTGCAAACTTTTGGTTTTAGGGTGGGAAATTTAATGGAAAAATGGTGTAAAATGAGGTTTTTTTTGTAAATTGTTGATGTGAAAGCATTAAATGATAACATGGGGTGTTTATTGACCTAGAAACTTCTCCAAATTTCCCCACCTCCTCACCCTTACCTGCTGGCCGACCCCAAACCTGCAGAATTCCCCATTTCCCCACTTCATTTTTGCTTCTTTTTCTTGCTAAAAAATTCAATAAATCCACAATTTCACTCTCCCATTCAAAGCCAAATCCTAATCCATTCTCTCTTCAACCCAAATTAGTTCAAAAACTTGATGAAAGGAGGCTTTCTTGGTGACTTGATCATGCTAGGTTTCCACTTGTGAGGTAAAATCCTAAACTAGTTGCTAACTTGTAGTTTATATATGCTAGAATTTAATTTTGAAGTATTAATTTAGTTGTAAATTCTTGTTCATGAAAATCAAGAGAAGGATTTGATTTTAAATTAGGGTTGGTAGCATGGTGGTTGGATTTAAGTTAGGGTTTGGTTATCTAATTGATTGGAGTGGTTAATTGTGTAATGATACGCTCGCTAAATCGACAAAATTTCGATGTTTGCATCGAATCGGTATTAAATTTGCTTACTAGATTTTTACAAAAATTAGAATGCGATCAAATTGCGTTATGTTAGCGATATTATTAGCTTCGTATAGGACTATTAGAGTGTCCGAATGCGGGGTTTCGTCTAGTCGGGTTGTAGTTTTGTCGATTTCCCCGAAATGACGATTCTAGTTAAAGGTTAGCGATTTTCGTGCGTTTTCCCGCGCACCGAGTGCGTGTTATGTTTAATTCGAGAGCGTCGATATTTGTATAATGTGACTTGCATCGTTTTAGGTTATGTAATCTTATGCTTGGTGTTGTGCAAATATAGGATCGGTCGGGGAAATATCGGACACGGCGCGTAAAGGCAAGGCGGTGGTCGGATCGGATTAGCGGGGATTTCAGGTGAGTAGATATATTCATCTATGGGGGAATCTTCTGAATGGCGCGAGGCGCCCCCCCTAGTTAGGATTACCCTACTTTTTGCAAGATTCATATTGTTAGCTAGCTTATCCATTCATGTACACTGCATACCCTTATAGCGAACAGTATATTAGATTGCATGGACATTCATCTATACTTATGCGATATCACTTTGTAGGACACGAACACCATTACCATTGGCATCTGTTGCACGCGCAACATTCATGTGACACACACGCCTTTGGTAATTGCCATGCCACGTGCACTATAGAACCTGTTTATCATAATATCGCCACTTGCATTCATACTTGATATATGAAATTGCATAGCATACGTGTACCTCGCATCATCATCATATTTATATAGATTTCTAGCAAAATTCACATCGTATGCATTGATATCATATACATTTATCATATATAACATGTGGACATTATGATTTTCTTGAGGATTTCAGTATTGCTGCGATTTCTGGGTTTTTGGGGAAAACCGCAAGAATTTAACAAAACCTTATATTTATCATTTTCAAAACAAAGTTGCGGTTTTCTCATGATGTATGTGTCGTCCACCATGAGTTTTCATGTTTTCTATTGGATTTCGAGACCCGATTCGAGGAGTGGATGAACCATTTCGGGTACATGGTGGGCCCGGTATGGTACCCCGGGGCAAGAAGATCGAGTTGTAGACGATGAGCCTGGTAGGGGAAGACTACCTACCGATGATGTTTGGCGCGGCGGATATCCGGAGGATACCGACCGTTGTCGTGAGATTTATGATATGGGCCGATCCGGACTGACGGAGCCCGATATTGAGACAGATATGATTCCTATTTGGTGTCGATGCTTAACACGGGTTTTCAGATGATTTCTTGATGGTACTTAGCTATTATACAGATATTCATTTTTTAAAGTTAAGAATTCAATACCCTTAGCATTTAAAACACTTAAAGACTTAATAATGACATTACATACCGGTGCATGCATACTAGAGATATTATATCACATATGGACATGCATGTTGTGGTGCATTACGTGCATTCTTACGATTGCCTTATTAGATATTATATTTACTCACGAGCTGACAACTCACCCCCGTTGTGCCACAGTGTCTTGCAGGTCGGACTCATCAGTCTTGTAGCGGCGGCTATCTTATCATAGGCTCCTTTTGCTCAGGCTCGCCACATCGCCCGTAGGTGGGTTGCGAGCACACTTTATTTCTTTTTGCTTTATCATTGTATCTAGTATTCTCTATCTACCACTTTATATTGTATATGCGACCTAGTGATGAGACTGAGAGATTTGTATATTTATGGTTTCTTTTGGGTCGAGCTCACTTGAGCCGACGTGTGTTTTCTGGTATTTTGCATTTCTTTTATGCTCTTTTTCTTGATATTACTATTATATTGAATGTGGTTGTGATCCGCCTTGGGCGAAGAGCTAGCTCCCGCTTGGGGATGCCATTTTATGATTACAGGTTTATTATCTTGTTGTACCCATTTTGGGGGATAGAAAATACAGGGGAGACTCTGCCGAAATTTTTGGAAATTTTTGATGTTTTTAAAAAGGGATTCTATGCAACTTAAATGATTTTAAAAGCCGTTTTCATTAAAGGTTTTCCTTCACTCGCTTTTGATTTTGGTTTAGATTTTTCTGGGCTTTGGCTGACTTAGGTTACGTTACGCCTTTAGACGTCTCGTAATCTAAGTGCCAGTCACGTTCCGTACCTTCGGGTCGTGACAACCACGTATACGCAGACGGTGCCTCCCGCTCCTCGAATCAGGTATCACATGCCAAACTCAGAACCGAGAAATCACATGGTGGACGCACTGAAATATTGTTAGTTATATGTATGCCCTAGAGGCCATTACTGTACATAGGATGTATATTGTAGTGGATGCTGGGACATATATAGGGAGGACTTTCTTGCTCGACATGATAGTATGCTATCTGGTTGCTCTTTACCTTAACGTGTATACTGATTGTCTCTCTGTTACATGTTGGTAAAGCCCTTAGGATGTGTACTTGACTACCTGGACTATGATGCGGATCATACTAGTGGGGACATGGTAGTCCATAAGTACATCCTTCAAAGTCCTTAGTCGTGTATCGAGACGGGGCATCGATATACCAGAGTAGACTAGCGTGTACCTTCTCGACCCATACAGATGGGCGATGGATGATCCCATATCCATTGGTGTTTGACATCAGAGATGATATACGGGTGCTCAGTAGAGACTGGGTACACTGGACGGACTCGCCGAGAACTCCCAGATGGTATTATACCTCACGTCAGATGGCAGTTCTCTGGTGACACTGGTACAGAGTAGTCTGTTGACCCGAGATCGTCATAGAGTCTTGTGTGGTTCCCACTGTGCTTTGATTTCCATCTTACCACGTCCAAGAGGGCATGCAAAACGGTGGTTTTTGGGTACAGTCCCGAGTCACATGGAGGCAATGAGCGATAGGAGGGGATTCGTCTCTCCCGGTATAGGGGGTTGATGTTGTGCTGTGTTCGATTGGTTATAACAGGAAATCCCTGGCCAGGGTTGCTGAGATTTACTGGTAAGTGTTACGAGTAGTTTCTCGAACAGTTATAGACCTCATATCGACACGACTTATCGAGCTATTGGGGTCTGACGTTTACCACCCCTAGGCGAGATATGCGACATATCAGACGATCAGACCGGACTGTACGGTAGTGTTACTGGTTGGATTCACTGGAGTGTGAGCGGTCTTGCTCGTCGATCTTCAGATCGCTCAATACCCGAGTGGCCGTTACGTTTAGCAGACCGCTTGCGGCTTGTGGATGTTTGATATGATCATCATCTGTTGCCGGCGTATTGACGAGTCTTTAGAGTCCTACACAGAGGTTTCCTGGCTCAAGCGAAACGAAATAGGAGCGCGTATGAGATATGTGCGGGACCGAGAATAATACCAGTATGTGATACTGTATTCGATTCTCGCGATGTGACATTGATCGGTTATATCCGATATAGCCGGGTTATCGGATCAAGTGTTGATTCGATAAGTTGTTACTAATGATACTAGTCGGTTATATGCGATATGACCGGATCGTTAAATCAAGTGTTGATTTAATGATTTAATGCATAATTATATATTTGATATATTACTTTGCATTAACTAGTATCGGTACACTTTAAATGGATTTTCTCGCTCGGGTGTGCGCATTCCATATGCGATATGATTTTGTGCACTTGATTGTATCATGTTTGATGATACATACTTTTTGGTTAAGTGTAAAGTATCAAACCTTGGTTAATGAAATGGTTAGGGTTTACTATTTCCTTATTCATTTATTCATTTATTTATTCTTTTTGGAAATTGATAAGCATTAAGAGAAAATGGTGGCTTAATTTGTTTTCTAGCAAAAGCTTCTTGAAGCTTTGACCAAAGTCACCCTTTTTGTCTCATGCTTAACCCTATCCACTTCACTAACCCTAGTTCACACTCTACAACTAACCATGGTTCACTTATGATAAGAATGGATTATTCTTATCATAACTCTTTTATCTTCTTCTTCATCTTCTTCTTTGAAGAAGCTTGAGGTCATCAATGGTGATTGATGCAAATGAGTGAGAAATCCAATTCTAAAGTCTACCCACTTCCTATTTCTTCATCCTCTACCTCTTGCCAAGTAGTAGAGTGTGTTTACTTCACAAGTTTCATGACTTGGTGAAGTTGTGAGCTTGATCTAGCGATGCCTCGACGTAGATCATCTTCGGCATGGACATCGACGACCTAGCTTGCCCATTCTCCGATGAAGCCGACGCTAGAGCCCGGATTAGATTTGGACAGCGGAGAGGACCTCATCTCGGAGCCGTGGAGGTGGAGGACCGGATCTACAAAGGTTGTATTTCCGTATCTCTTAGTTAAGTGTTAACTAGTTATGTTTTTCGCCTAGTTTTCTAGCCGACGATCCGTAGTCGGGTCTCTCGGCACCCGTAAAATTTGAAATTGGCATGGTCGATACCTTGTGAGACCTCATTAGGGTGCCTAGGAACCCTACAGTGGTATCAGAGCCTAGCTAGAGCCTTAGGCGAAGTCCAGACGAAGTTTGAAACCCGAACGAACCCGAAACCCCAACTCAAATGTGCTCTCTGTACTTTTTATAAAAATAGGGATTTTTCAGTATTAAAAATATGTAGAAATATCAGCAGGAAAATATAAGAGTAACTGTGCAATTCGTAACCCTAATTCCATCAAAGTGCCGCGCTTCCGCGGCACGAGCATGGCTCGTGCGGCGGAACCGCGGCCTGTTTGTCGTTTTGTGTGGTGATGTTTGCACAGTAACTCCTATTTAACAGTGCTGGTTTTCCTGGGTATTTTTAATATTTTTTCAAGAGTTGAATTTTCTGCAGTTGTTTTGGGGAATCGGTGTTTCGATCGGGGTATCAAATTTTGTCTGTTTGGCTTTCCGGATAAATTTTAGAATATGTTAAAAAGTTCGACCGGATATAAATACCCAATTTTTCCCTTGTCGGGAAATTTCCAAGTGTTGGATTTTTCCGTAGTTTAACGACGTTCTAAGTAGTACAAGTAACGCGATGGTCTCTCTAGAAGACAACAAACCTTAACTCGATTATGTGACCGTCTTGAACTGCCCTTTGAACCTTCGGGTTTGGGGCAGTACGGCGTGCCACATGTGAGGCGTTGGCTTGACCCTTCTACGGCTGGACCGTTGGTACTGAGGTACGAACTGAATGCTGTTAGACTTATTTCATGTGTTGATTTGTATCGGGAAAACTTGGGTGTTCGATTGTTCGATCGGAAAGTTTAACATTTTCTATTTATCCGGAATGTGATACAATAGTTGGAATTCACAATAAGTTATGAGATAACTGAATGAATGTTATAAACATAGCAGTTTAGTCTCACTTGATCGGTTGCCACGGAATTTTGATGTGATCAAAAGTCCGTCGCAATCACGTAGTGTACGCGGATACTCGCCGGGTAAACTTAATAGACAGCCTCACTCCATAGCCCCGACCAAGTGACTGTAGGAGAACCCCGTCGCCGAAAGCATCCGTTCGGGTGCTCGCGATAGCGGTGTTCCGCCTTGGTGCACTTCGTCGACGGCGTCGGGGGTGCGGCCGCCTACTGAAGTTTGCGACGAGCCTTCGATCAGGATGTCGGGAATCTTGTTGAATTGCCCAACTTGATATTGAAAAGAGTTTTCGATTTTGAGACTAAAATGTGGGGTTTATAAATGTTAGGCATGCGATGTCTAAGGAATTCATTTGATTAGGCATGCGATGTCTATGCAGGTTGCGGATTCCAACTGTTGTAGTTTTACACTTTCTTTTCTATGACCGTAAGTGTAATATGTGATATCGCCGGTTTCGTTGCTATATGTCAACGACAATTGGGATGCGCATATTTACTTACGTTGATGACATGTGATGTTATGTGTTGCTGGATATGTTATATTGGATCGTCGTGTTTGAATAGCCGGGGTTTTTTTATGTGAGATGAGTGTTTTTCATTTTCATTCATGTAAAAACTTGTATGTAATATTCTTTTATTGGGGCGCTTCCAGGTTGCGGAAGTTGTCACCGTTTGTATATTATTTACTTTTCCGCACTAGGATAGACCCAAGGAGGAGGGCACAAGTAACCGGGTTCTGGAGTCCAGTGGGAGACCAACTCGAGGAGTCGAGTCCGGGTCTCCTAACTCTAGAATTGGTAGGGTTGCTTGCCGCTCTCGTAGGGGTCTAGGGGTGTGGGTTTGGTTATTCATCACGACCGTGGAATCCGTGTTTTATACTGGCTCGTATTGAAAACACGGACGTCCTAGTATATCCAATATTTCATATGTTTCTTCTGCTGTGTTTTTATCTGTGATGTGATCATGTGATGTTCTTTGATGGATACATTATATAGTATATATGATATATTATATAGACGTTACTTATGTTTTACACCCGCGCTAGCCCTGCCCCGCTCTGCCGTTAGTTACCTAACCTAACGGTGCACGAGGGGACATCAAGGCGAATGCGGATGGCATAAGTGTACGTCGTATTTATCTGTGATATTTAGGTATTTTAATTGATGGGACTTCATTAATGTGATTAATGAAATAAAAGAAACCTAAGATGTTGCAGAATCGAATTTCAAAAATAAAACAGGTAGCTACAGTTCTTGCTTTGCACAGCGGTATATGTGATATATCCTGCACCTTATTCGATAAGGAAAGGACCGAGATCCCTTCACCGGGAGTGACTCCTTTAGCAATAACTGGCAGATGCTACACACTCGGTTTGTCTTTTGATTGCTTTTAAGTGTTTTTGCTTTGCACAGCGATATATATGATATATCCCGCACCTCATTCGACGAGGAAAGGACCGACGATCCCTTCACCGGGAGTGACTCCTTTAGCAAAACTAGAAAAGCCTCAAAAACACTCCATTTTAAAATTATTTGATTCTACAACGATATCAAGTTCATTACGCAATAGGTTTTCAGAAAAACCTGTCGTAGCCCTCCGTCATTTCAGATAAGTCCTATTTAGTATTCGTGCTACGTTTGTTGACCTCCGTCAAGGCGTAGTGTGCGGTAGCTAACTAGTATTTATCTGTTTATGCATATGATGCAGATTGAGTTAGGGTAGTCGTGCGGCCTTGTTGACCTCCGTCAAGGGTCGTGCGGGTGGGTTTAATTCGATCAAGAAATGACGGGTTGAACTTGACTAGTAGCCTATGGTTTGTTGACCTCCGTCAAGGTTATAGGGTGCTAGGGGCAAAATATTATCGGGAATTTCAAGTGTTGAAATTTGCAATGAGATTGCATACCTTCTATGAGATAGTTAGATCCCGATACCCGCTGCGAGTAAGAGTTACTCCTGGGAGAGTTTTATACATTACAATTAGCCGATCAAGTAGGTGTCTAGAAAGGTGTCAACGGGGTTACGCCTCTGGGAAAACGAGGTTTACAGTAATTAAGTTCGTGCGAAAGCACGGGGGACCTCCCTCAAAGTACCGACACTGGCCTAGCTAAAAGATTGGCGAACTTGTAGTGTGTAATTAATCCCGGCTAGTCTTTCCTTTTAGGGTTTGAAGGAAGATTTGATAAAAAGCAGTGGGAGCCATCCTGATTAGATAAAATAATAACCAATCTATTCTTGACAGAGTGCACGCTGAGTGTTTTCTTCTCTCTCTCTCCTGGTAGCGACCATATCACGCCTTAATCAAGATAATAATACGGATTATTGACCGAACCCGCTTGTTATACTGAGCTGGGGAACGTTGGTCCCGCTCCAACTTATAATTGTTATAATACAGAGCAGGAAATTGGGGAATACCAGATTTCCCGTGCCGCCCAAACGAAGAGAGTGCATGCTGATGCATCATCTTCGGGTGTGTTCGTTACAAAGAACTGTTTCTCTGTATCCTCTACGTCCTGGGTATGTGATACCAGATCAGGATCGCAGATATGTAATCTGTTACATAGGGCTACAGATAGGTAGAGAACTGAGAACGGGTGATAGGTTTCATGAGGCAGAAAACGGGGCATGAGTTGCAGCCAAGTCTGTTGGTCACTGTCACCCTGTATTACCAATACATTGATTCTGAACGAATGTTATTAGATACCGAACCTGATATACAAAATCATATCAGTCTCTTTGTTAGAAAAGAAAGGATATAATTTTGTATTGTTGGATAATGTTTTGAACATTTCCTATATCAAAAGTTGATCGGTTCAGGCACGTTATCTAAAAGCATTAATGTTCTAAATCAAACTACAGTTCTTAGTATATGGAACACACACAAGAGGAAGAGTTCAGAAATGAACGAATCCTTCTTGAGGTATTGTAGACTAGGTCAGATCAATGCGACCCGACTGGCTAGAGTTATATAAAGATGTATATTTAAATTAGTTTGAACTTACATCTTGTAAAACTCGCCAGTCATGTCACAAAGATAAGATGACCATAGCTCTGTTTACTGGAAACAGAGAAAGAGTTAGTAAACTCTTGGGATGATACATGTTGATGTATGTAGGTCCTGATCAGTCGAAAATATTGCATATTTTAACCGGCAATTTCCTTATCATCTGCATACATATAGAAGTGTTCGGCATCAGTATTCTACATATTAGCAAATCTATCACAGATTATCAAATTACATGTACTAGACCTTAAAACCGGAATTTCTAGGGAAATTGACTGCATTGCATTACATAGCATATTTTCTATATCTTGCAACCCGTGTTTCGAAGTCTGTGCAGGAAAAGAGAAGCTTGCTCGATCATTACATTGCTCGACCATTACAATTGCTCGTAAACTCACTAAATGCAAATCTGGTACTAATCCAAAGGAGTAATCACAATTCAGCATATCAGAGAAAAGCCCAAACTCCAGTACAAAGCTTCACCAGAAAGAACAGAGCCCAAGCCTCCTCCATGGCCGTGGATCCGCGGCATGGGCTTGCTTAGGCCGCGGATCCACGATGGGCCCAGGGAATTAGTTCCCCATCTTCAGTGCACAACTCCTGTTTCAGTGGCTACAGTTCAAAAATGCATGACATCTTCCAGAAGACTCCAGATATTTCTACCAGATCAGCAAACACTTTGAGCTTCACTAAACTAGCCTATTATTCTAGAACTTTCCCTAAACCCTAGCTTAAACTCTAAGCTAGCTCCTAACAAACTCCTTCTAGAAACTCTTCAACAAACTTTGGGAGGGAAAGTTCTAATTCAAACCTAAACCTAGGGTTTGGGATCTCTATAAATAAGACCCTAGGCTCATTATTCCACATTATTCAACCTTGGGAATTATTCATCCAATTAGTGAATCTATCCCCAATCTATCTCCTCTCTTCATCTTCTTCCTTCTCAAGTTTAGTGAGAGAGCTTGTAGGAAACCCTAACCCTAATTCCAAGCCAACATCAAGAAACCCGAGTACCCATTAAGCAAGAAGCCTCACAACCTTTAGGAGCGGAGCCGATTTCAACGGAGCAAGCGATCCGAAGCCGATCCACGACTCACGAAGCCGAGCGACGCCCGATCAACAATCTAGATTCTTCTTCTTGTAGTTCTTGAAGCAAATGTAATCAAAATTGTTGAGATCAATAAAGGTGATATTCTTTTATCTTGTTTTCTTTAAATTCCGCATCATGTTATCTTTACAAATCTTTAATATTGTCTTTGTGGTGATGTGTGAATAAAACTCCGCTCGTCGAGGAGTCGAGACGGATAATAGAATGATGATGTAACATAGCTTTAATCGATTCTTGAGTCCCACGAGTTTTGTAAACCCTAGCAAGTTCAAGAAACGACGACCCATTTCGTTTCGATGCTTTCTTGATTGACATCGATCGAAATTGGGGAGTTACGATCGTTTCTTGAATTTGGTAGAGGCTAGAAAAGGAATGATATCGACGAAAGAACAAGGGTTATAGGATGAAACCCTAGTTTCACGAGAAAGCCCCAACTCTCGTCGATCATCATCAATCTAGTATCAATCCTTCGAAGGACAAGAACACGATATCTTTAGATTACATCACGTCTATTGATCCTATCAATTCCTACGAGCCTCTCTTATATTCTTGATTGTTGATTGGAAATATTATCGAAACACCGATTCTTGATTGTTTATAGTTTCTTGATTCTTGAATTAAGAATAGTGACACTCGAATACAAATCATTCTTGAATCATGTTTTCTTTTATCGTTGCTTAACTTTTCAATTCAAACATATAAAAGATATAAATGAATCGTGCAATCCCTGTGGACGATCCGCACTCACTACAAACTACATCCGACACCGTAGTTTGATTGCGGTCAAAATAATTTTTGGTTGTGATTTCTTTACCATTCTTTACAAACACAACGGAAAATCTATCAATCAAAATGGCGCCGTTGCCGGGGACATTTTGATTAGATACTCTTTTAAATAATAACCAAGAATTTCGATCAATCAAAATGGCGCCGTTGCCGGGGACATTTTGATTAGATACTCTTTTAAATAATAACCAAGAAATTGTTACAATCAAAATGGCGCCGTTGCCGGGGATCGCGCTAATTCATTTACATTTTTAGTTTGAAGTGAAAGAATTATTACATTTTACTTCTTGAAATCAAAATTCGTACAAACTCTTATACGTGTGTTGTGAATTGATTGCAAGGTGATCTGGAGCTTACTGGGAGTCTGGAAAATTATTTGGGATATACCAGAGAGCTGGAGATAGCAACAGAAAGCATCTGTTGAAAAATTGTTCACTGTTCTCACAACCTGAGCGCGGAAGCGCTGCATTAGGAGACTTACGCGGCGGAAGCGCGGCTAGGTTGGGGGTTCTCTGCAAATTCTTTGCAGCAGGTAACTTCTTGCTCTCTCCCCTCTCCTCTTTTAGCTCCAACTAACACTTTTCTGCAGGATTCTTTGCAAATAAATCGCAGCGCCGCAAAAGCAAAAATAAAATTGTGTGTGATTTTGATTTCTTGGTTGTTTGTATTCTAATACGGAAATTTAAGGGGCACGGCCAAATCCAAATTAGGTGGGGATTTCATTACCCTTCCCAGGCCCCGAAAATCGCAAAACTTGCATCCGCATTACCCTCATTAATTAAAAGAAATCTAGAGAAGACTCTAAGGACTGTCGCGCTCAATTAGGACAAGAGAAGGTCGTGGGTAATTCATTGCTTATCCGCGTTTTCTTATGGTGCCTAAGGCGAGTGTGTCTAAGGCTAGTGGTTTTTAATTAGGCCCACTACTTACGTAGTGGAGTACCTTCCCACTTACCTGGCACTTATCCGGCCACAGGGGGACAAAGAGGCAGTGGAGGATTCTATCCCGCGGCTTATCTTTTGGCAGTTAGGAGCGGTCTAGAGCCGGACCTAGGTGACCATTAGATTCTAGGGTTTGTGTGCTGCATTTGTTTTGTCGCATCATTTTTTCAAAAATCCGTCCCTTTTTCAAAAGCAAACACCGCATTCATTTCACCCCTAATTATAAGTCAACGCTGCCACTTGTACTAACCCTTTTTAGTGCAAGATAGGCTGGACACGGGATTCTAGTGCCCGTTTAGTCCGCGTACCCTTTATCGACTCCGAAGTCGATATTTCTCCATTTACCTTTTCTTTACCCACTACCACACCCACACCGATGGATCCGAATCCATCGAACTTTTTTAACCCTAATCTGCCGCCGTCCGTTGGTGCGCAGAATCCTCCCCACATTTCTCTCCAGGAAAGATGCTATCCACATAGAGGTCCTCTTTCGACCTGCTTATCCACACCACCAGCCAATGGGGATAACTTTGAGATTAAGCCCCAGTATATCAATCTTTTACCCAAATACCACGGACTCGAGACCGAGGACGCTTACGTTTTCATTACCAAATTTGAAAACGTATGTGCAATGATGGGTACGTCACAACTTTCAGTGGATGCGATGCGTCTACGACTTCTTCCATTTACTTTGTGCGATATAGCCGAGAAGTGGCTATATAACACTACCGCACATTCTATTACGAATTGGGAAGAATTCGTCGCTGCATTCCTTAAGAAATTTTACCCAATCCAAAAGACGGCTCGAATCCGTAGCGAACTGAACCAATTTGCCCAGCTCCCTGCCGAACCATTTTCAAAATACTTTGAACGTTTCAAGGATCTATTGGTTCAATGTCCTCATCACGGCATCCCGAGATGGGAGCTTTGCCGAATCATATATGAGGGCAGTAACCCTAGCACTAAACAGAGCCTTGAAAACATGTGTCAAGGTACTTTTATGACCAAAGATGATAGGGAAGCTTGGCGATACTTAGAAGAGTTCGCTGAAAAATCACTAATTTGGGAGAGTGGAACCCAACCATTGAATAGGGGTGGCGTACACCAAATAGATGTGTCCATAGGTGTTCGAGCTGAAATGGCAGCAATGCAAAAGAAGCTCGACGCTGTGGAACACAAATTTGCAGCAGCCTCCCTAAATCCAGTGTCACTCCCCAAAACTGTTTGTGGGTGCTGTTCTGATCCGTCACATTTAACGGAAGAATGTCCATTAAACTCTGCGTTTCAAGGTTACGAGCATTCTAATGCCGCATTTCAAAGACCTAGAAACGATCCATATTCTTCCACGTACAATCAGGGTTGGAGGAACCACCCGAATTTTGCTTGGAACCAAAACCAATCTCAAAACACGGTTCCAAACACGAATCAATTTCAAAGGGCTCTTCCTCCACCACAACAGCAACCCCTTCAACTCACTCAGCACCCCTATCAGTCACAAAATTTCCAAAATCAGGGCAACACTCCTGCACAGTCTAATCCTATGCAGCCCTGTGCTGACGATTTCTCTCAATTCACTCAAACCATGAAATCACTTTTATCAAATTTCATGGAGGTTTCGACTGAGGTTAGATCTTCCGTCAATGAGATAAAGAAAAACTCAGCGTCCCAAGCTGAGAGTATCAAATCGATGGAAGCTGAAATCGCACGCTTAAAAGCCGAAATGAATGCGAGAGAAAAAGGGAAACTTCCCTCTCAACCCCTACAGAATCCTGGGCATTACAATGTAAATGCCATTACAACGTTGAGATCGGGAAGAGTGCTGAACAATCATGTCGGGGAAGGTATTGATGATACTGAAAATCATATCAACACCCCGGCTGAGTCTTTTCCACATACACACACTTCACCTTCTGATCCTTCTTCTTCTACCAAACCACCTTCGCACGAGCCTATTCTCCATTTCCCTTTAGGCTCGACACCTTCACCCAATCCTTATAGTTCTCCACAGACGGTCCCCACACCTCCTTTGGGACCTCGTCTACCCCCCTTTCCTTCTCCTATGATGGACCCTGCGCTTATTGCGAAAGCTCCTTACCCGAACCGGCTAAGGGCAAATAGAACGAGTCCTCATATGGAGAAAATTTTAGAGATGTTCAAACAGGTTAACATCAATATCCCTCTCCTAGATGCGATTCAGCAAGTCCCCGCTTATGCGAAAATTCTTAAGGACTTGTGCACTAGGAAGAGGAAGACTCAAGTGCCGAAGAAGGTCTTTATGTCTAATAACATCAGCACTGCTTTTATACCCCAGCTTCCAAAGAAAAGAAAGGACCCAGGTTGTCCTACAATATCGATTTCGATTGGGGGTAAAAACATAAATCGTGCTCTGTTAGACCTTGGCGCAAGTGTTAACCTGCTCCCTTATTCTGTCTATGAGCAATTAGGAATTGGAGAGCTGAAACCTGCTCATTGCACTCTCCAGATGGCAGACCGATCTATCACCAAACCAAGGGGTGAATTAGAGGATGTACTGATAAAGGTCGGGGAATTTGTTTTCCCTGTAGACTTCATTGTGCTCGACACACATCCTGTAGCAAACCCCCGGGGCCAAATACCGGTGATTCTAGGTCGTCCTTTCCTTGCCACTTCCAACGCTGTTATAACTGTAGAAATGGTTCAATGAACTTATCATTTGGAAATATGACCATTGAACTAAATATCTATAAAGTTGGAAGTCAGCCATCAGAACCCTCGGCTCATATTTTAGATGTGTGCTCTGTCCATGAGATCGCTCCCGATAGTTGTGGAGCTGAGGATCTTTGCTTTACTGATCTCGATGACATTAGCACATCTCTGTTTGACTTTGCACAAGATCTTAGTGAGGACACTTTAGCTACACATGAGTCCTGCACTTCTGACTTTTCTCCACCCGAGTCTGTATCTTTCACAGGCTCTGAGCTTCTTTGTAGATCCAAAAATCAATCTATGACCCTTCCTTCTATCATTTCTCCGCCTGAGTTAGATCTCAAAATTTTACCTTCTCACCTGAAATATGCATATCTAGGTGAGAACGAGTCATTACCGGTTATCATTTCCGCTTCTCTTGCATCAGAGCAAGAGAATGCCCTTTTATCGGTATTGAGATCTAACAAAGAGGCATTTGGTTGGAGTATGGCGGACATCAAAGGGATTAGTCCCTTGATAGTTGAACATCATATACATGTGATGGATGATGCCAGACCGACCCGAGAACCACAGAGACGGTTGAATCCCGTTATGAAGGAAGCTGTCATGAAAGAGATCGTCAAATGCTTAGATAATGGTATTATATACCCCATCTCCGACAGCCAGTGGGTGAGTCCTATACATGTCGTTCCTAAGAAATCCGGCATCACAGTTATCACAAATGAGGCGAATGAGTTGATTCAGACACGCGCCCAAACTGGGTGGCGTGTATGCATCGATTATAGAAAACTCAACGCTGCTACGAGGAAAGACCATTTTCCTCTACCATTTATTGATCAGATGCTGGAACGCTTAGCGGGACGACAATATTATTGTTTTATGGACGGATACTCAGGCTACAATCAGGTCCCCATCGCCAAAAAGGATCAAGATAAAAACCACTTTTACTTGTCCTTTTGGTACCTTTGCTTACAGTCGCATGCCCTTTGGGTTATGCAATGCTCCCGCTACCTTTCAGCGGTGTATGATGGGGATATTCTCTGATATGGTAGAGAATTTTTTGGAGATCTTTATGGACGATTTCTCGATTTTTGGAGACTCTTTTTCTGATTGCCTTGCGAATCTGGACGCTGTTCTTACTCGTTGCAAAGAGAAGAACTTGACATTAAACTGGGAAAAATGCCATTTTATGGTCCAAGAAGGAATAGTCCTTGGACATGTCATTTCACAGAAAGGCATTGAGGTTGACAGAGCTAAAGTAGATGTCATTCAAAACCTGCCTCATCCCAAAAGCGTCAAAGATATTCGCTCTTTCCTTGGCCATGCGGGCTTTTATAGGAGATTCATTAAGGATTTTAGCAAAATTGCTAGACCTTTAACACTACTCCTGGCCAAGGATACGACCTTCCATTTTGACTCGGATTGCGAGACAGCTTTCGACTCACTTAAACACTCACTCACTTCAGCCCCCGTTTTATCATCACCAAATTGGGACTACCCCTTTGAGCTGATGTGTGACGCATCTGATTTTGCAGTAGGTGCAGTCTTAGGACAGCACATCGAAAAGATGCCACACGTGATTTACTATGCTAGTAAGACCCTGAATGATGCGCAAATCAATTATACAACCACCGAGAAAGAGCTTTTAGCGGTTGTATTTGCATTAGAAAAATTCAGGCCTTACTTAATCGGCTCACCTATAGTTGTGTATACTGACCATTCCGCTTTAAAACATCTTCTGGCGAAGAAAGATGCAAAAGGTCGACTAATACGTTGGATCCTTCTTTTACAAGAATTCGATCTTGTTATCAAAGATAAGAAAGGATGTGAAAACGTAGTAGCTGACCACCTTTCACGCATCGTTTCTTCCCCTGTGACCTTGCCGATCAATGATTCATTCCGTGACGAACAACTCTTGAGCATATCAGCTGAACCATGGTTCAGGGATATTGTGAACTATCATGCCACGGGACTTATACCGAGCGATTGGTCAAAACAGGACAAATACCGTTTTCTTTCCCAAGTAAAACACTTTTACTGGGACGAGCCCTATTTATTTAAATATTGTCCTGATCAGATCATTCGCCGGTGTGTCCCAAATGAAGAGTTCAAGAGTGTTCTTTCTTTTTGTCATGATCAGGCCTGTGGGGGTCACTTTGGTCCTAAAAAGACAGCGGAAAAGGTTTTGCAATGTGGATTTTATTGGCCGACCTTATTCAAGGACGCATTTGAGTATTGCAAAACCTGTACACAATGTCAGTATACGGGTAGAATATCCCAGAGGAATGAAATGCCTCAGCAACCCATTCTGGTTGTTGAAATGTTTGATGTTTGGGGCATAGATTTTATGGGTCCTTTTCCCAACTCCTTTGGGAATCTGTACATATTACTGGCAGTTGATTATGTCTCCAAGTGGGTAGAAGCCATTCCATGTCGCACTAATGACAGGAAAGTTGTCATTAAGTTCTTAAAAGAGAATATCTTTTCGCGATTTGGACACCCACGCGCTATCATTAGCGATAATGGGACACACTTCTGCAACAGGTCTTTCGAGACTCTGATGCGAAAATACTCAATCAACCACCATCTTTCTACACCCTATCATCCCCAAACAAGCGGGCAGGCTGAAATTTCAAACAGACAAATCAAACTTATCCTGGAGAAAACTGTTGCTAAAAATAGAAAAGACTGGTCGACCAAATTGACGGATGCTCTTTGGGCATTCAGGACTGCATATAAGACCGACCTAGGAATGTCTCCATATAGGATAGTGTTTGGAAAAGCATGTCATTTACCTGTCGAGATAGAGCATAAAGCATTGTGGGCTATAAAAGAAATAAATTTTGATCTAAACCTTGCTTGCAACTTTCGGAAGCTGCAACTTAACGAGCTAAGCGAACTCCGCGATGAAGCTTATGATAATGCTGTAATCACAAAGAATAGGACTAAGGTTTTTCACGATAAAAGCATTTTAAGGAAAACATTTTTACCTGGTCAACAAGTCCTTCTTTATGATTCACGATTACACCTTCACGCGGGTAAGCTCCGATCTCGTTGGAAGGGACCTTTTGTTGTGCGGTCTGTATTCCCGCACGGGGCAGTAGAAGTTGAAAATGTTAAAAACGGCACTGTTTTCAAAGTAAATGGACATAGACTTAAGCCGTATTTTTCCACTGACCCCACGGAGGAGCTCTTGTTCTTACAAGAGCCAGTTTATTTGGAATAAAATTCCTCCGTCTCACCTTCATATCCTGTATATCATTGCATCATCTTTTGAATGAAGGTGAGTGAAAGATAAGTTTGGGGGAATTTCTTCACTTATATATTTTGCCCCCACTAATAATTCCCCCCAGATTTACAGTTTTGTAGGTATAGCATTCGGCAACAGTGAGGACACTGTTGAAAACAAGTTGGGGGAGGTTTGTGCTTATTTCTGCATCATTTGCATATCATCTGCATAAGCACAAAACATTTCTTTTAAAAATCTATAAAAATTGAAAAAATTTCAAAACCCATAAAAATTTAAAAATTTTCAAATATAAAAATAATTTTAATATTTACACCTTTTTGTATATAAATAAGATAATGAAAGTTTAGATAGTGAACAATTACATCCATGAGATTAGAAAAATTTTAGAAAACTAAGAAAATTAGAAGTTTTCTTATACGAACTAGTAATAAGTAGTTATGAGCCGTTGTCCCAAGGGTTAGTAAGATGAAGGACGTCACTAATCTGAGGATAAAAATAAGTCTGAAAAATAGTTTATATTCTGGAAGCCAAACATTTTGAACGTTGCTACCCTGCTATTCGCACTTACACACGTCTTGAAGCCTGGGATAGTAGAGGATACCTTGAAATGCTCTTGTCTTAAAGCCAAAAGTATGAAGGAAATAAAAAGAAAAAAAATGAATAAAGAAAATATAAAGTGGTGAGAAAAATGAACACTGGTTTTGTTATCACCGAAGGCAAGAAAAATGTATAGCGAGGGTGCTTCTTCACCTAGTGCCCTAAGGCCAACTGGTCTGGGAGTCACTGCTATGCCTGAGGTGGTGCAGGACGAGGAAAATACACCAAGTAAGCAAGCACAGGAGTAATCGGTCGGTTAGTACCTCAAGAAGTATTAACGGTCGCATGAAAGTGTGTGAGCAGTCTCATCTAAATATTCATTAATTAAAAAGTACTGAGGCTGATGGGCAAGAGTATGATAGCTTGAATTGAATTCTCCGGGTGTAGGGATGTCTTTACACACACGCAGGGTTATATGATCGATGTTTGGAAGAAAGATAGGAATGAAGAATAAGACGATGTTTTATTGAGGGAGGACGTGATTTCTGACATCTTTTCATGACCATTAAGATAGGGCTCATGACAACCGAAAAGCTAGCTTAGTTGGAAACCCTAATTTTCAAGGTCTTTCTTTTACAATTCTTTTCTTTAAATGTAATATTCATGATCTTGCTTTTATTATTGGATTTTGTGGGTGCAATCCGCTGAAAACCCTCAGGAGACAACACTCCTCCTACTAGGGACACCTGGAGGTTTAAAGGCTTGTTGCACGTGCTCAGTGCAATCGTGTTACCTACGAAAGTGTGCTAGTTAGTTTTTCTCTTTCTTTATTTTCTCCTTCTCTTTTTAATAAAACATTCGCTCGAGACGATCGAAATTAAGTTTGGGGGTATTTGATCAGTCGAAAATATTGCATATTTTAACCGGCAATTTCCTTATCATCTGCATACATATAGAAGTGTTCGGCATCAGTATTCTACATATTAGCAAATCTATCACAGATTATCAAATTACATGTACTAGACCTTAAAACCGGCATTTCTAGGGAAATTGACTGCATTGCATTACATAGCATATTTTCTATATCTTGCAACCCGTGTTTCGAAGTCTGTGCAGGAAAAGAGAAGCTTGCTCGATCATTACATTGCTCGACTATTACAATTGCTCGTAAACTCACTAAATGCAAATCTGGTACTAATCCAAAGGAGTAATCACAATTCAGCATATCAGAGAAAAGCCCAAACTCCAGTACAAAGCTTCACCAGAAAGAACAGAGCCCAAGCCTCCTCCATGGCCGCGGATCCGCGGCATGGGCTTGCTTAGGCCGCGGATCCGCGGTGGGCCCAGGGAATTAGTTCCCCATCTTCAGTGCACAACTCCTGTTTCAGTGGCTACAGTTCAAAAATGCATGACATCTTCCAGAAGACTCTAGATATTTCTACCAGATCAGCAAACACTTTGAGCTTCACTAAACTAGCCTATTATTCTAGAACTTTCCCTAAACCCTAGCTTAAACCCTAAGCTAGCTCCTAACAAACTCCTTCAAGAAACTCTTCAACAAACTTTGGGAGGGAAAGTTCTAATTCAAACCTAAACCTAGGGTTTGGGAGCTCTATAAATAAGACCCTAGGCTCATTATTCCACATTAGTCAACCTTGGGAATTATTCATCCAATTAGTGAATCTATCCCCAATCTATCTCCTCTCTTCATCTTCTTCCTCCTCAAGTTTAGTGAGAGAGCTTGTAGGAAACCCTAACCCTAATTCCAAGCCAACATCAAGAAACCCGAGTACCCATTAAGCAAGAAGCCTCACAACCTTTAGGAGCGGAGCCGATTTCAACGGAGCAAGCGATCCGAAGCCGATCCACGACTCACGAAGCCGAGCGACGCCCGATCAACAATCTAGATTCTTCTTCTTGTAGTTCTTGAAGCAAATGTAATCAAAATTGTTGAGATCAATAAAGGTGATATTCTTTTATCTTGTTTTCTTTAAATTCCGCATCATGTTATCTTTACAAATCTTTAATATTGTCTTTGTGGTGATGTGTGAATAAAACTCCGCTCGTCGAGGAGTCGAGACGGATAATAGAATGATGATGTAACATAGCTTTAATCGATTCTTGAGTCCCACGAGTTTTGTAAACCCTAGCAAGTTCAAGAAACGACGACCCATTTCGTTTCGATGCTTTCTTGATTGACATCGATCGAAATTGGGGAGTTACGATCGTTTCTTGAATTTGGTAGAGGCTAGAAAAGGAATGATATCGACGAAAGAACAAGGGTTATAGGATGAAACCCTAGTTTCACGAGAAAGCCCCAACTCTCGTCGATCATCATCAATCTAGTATCAATCCTTCGAAGGACAAGAACACGATATCTTTAGATTACATCACGTCTATTGATCCTATCAATTCCTACGAGCCTCTCTTATATTCTTGATTGTTGATTGGAAATATTATCGAAACACCGATTCTTGATTGTTTATAGTTTCTTGATTCTTGAATTAAGAATAGTGACACTCGAATACAAATCATTCTTGAATCATGTTTTCTTTTATCGTTGCTTAACTTTTCAATTCAAACATATAAAAGATATAAATGAATCGTGCAATCCCTGTGGACGATCCGCACTCACTACAAACTACATCCGACACCGTAGTTTGATTGCGGTCAAAATAATTTTTGGTTGTGATTTCTTTACCATTCTTTACAAACACAACGGAAAATCTATCAATCAAAATGGCGCCGTTGCCGGGGACATTTTGATTAGATACTCTTTTAAATAATAACCAAGAATTTCGATCAATCAAAATGGCGCCGTTGCCGGGGACATTTTGATTAGATACTCTTTTAAATAATAACCAAGAAATTGTTACAATCAAAATGGCGCCGTTGCCGGGGACATTTAGATTAGATACTCTTTTAAATAATAACCAAGAAATTGTTACAATCAGGTCCCCTGTCTACACATGCCAAGACTGGTTCTTTGTACTTCATTACATTCTCTGATGATCTTTCGAGTTTCAGACCTATGTTCCTGTTGAAACACAAGTCCGAACCTTTTGAGATATTCACAGAATATAAGTTAGAAGTAGAGAACCAAAATACGGGTAAAAGTATTATGTCCTTTGATGTGATCAAGGAGGAGAATACTTGAGCACGGAATTCCTGGATTATTCTAAAGGAGAATGAGATTCTCTCTCAGCATTACTCCTCCGTATACACCATAGCACGATGGTATATCGGGGCGGAGCAATCGCACCCTATTTGATATGGTGTGCTCTATGATGAGTAATACTGAGTAACCCGTTTCCTTTTTGGGAGTTATGCGCTTGAGAAGCTGCATACCTATTGAATAGGTTCGAATCAAATCAGTTGCCTACCATTTCATATGTGATATAGGGAAGAGCCCATATCTTAAGTTGGTTAAGATTTAGGGTTGTCCGGCCTATGTCTAAAACCATAATCCGGACAAGTTCGAGGCAAGGTCTGTTATGTAGAACTGGAATAGTTCCAGCTATACAAGCTACAGCAGATGATTTGGTACAACCAAAGGATTCAGTAGATACCAACGAACCTCAGCCTCTCCGCCGATCTAGTAGGGTTCCTCACCCACCTGAGAGATACTTCGGTTTCTCTATGACAGTGGGAGCGAGGATTGCATCATGAGATGATGACCCAACTAGTTTCGAGCTGGCCATCAGGAGTAAGACTCTATAAGAATGGCTGGATGCTTAGTGATCTGAGATGGAATCCTTATACACCGACAAAGTATGGACTTTAGTTGCTATATCTGAAGGGTTAAATCCCCATCAGGAGCAAGTATATCTTGAGAAGATTACTTGGTGTACATGGAAAAGTTGAGACTTTCAAAGCTAGAATTGTTAAAGGTTTTCGTCATCGACCAGGCGTGGATAATGATGAAACCTTTTCCAGTAGCTATGCTTAAGTCCATCCAGATCCTACTTGCCACGGCTACATACCATAACTACGATATCTGGCGGTTGGGTGCCATGACTGCTTTTCTAAATGATGTTTTAGAATAGTGCGTCTATAAGTACACAGCCAGAGGGTCTCGTAGACAGTGGGAGCAGCGGAAACGTGTGCAAGATGCTTTATAGGATAAAGCAGGCATCGCGGAGTTGGAACATCTGTTTTGATGGATTAGTCAAAGAAGTTGACATCATCAAAATAGTAGATGAACCTTGTATAAACAAAAAGGTAGTAGGGAGTATTGTGACGATTCTCGTAGAGTACGTGGATGACATACTCTTGATAGGGAAGGAGTTTCCTATGCTACGCTCGATCAATCTCCGCTTATCACTATGATTCTCCATATAGGATCAATATGATATCTCCTAAATCCTGAGTTTTGGATCTATGAGATAGATTTAATTGGATGTTAGGATTCTCACTAGTTGTAGTGAGATGGTATCAATTGATCCTAGGGAGAATCACTGGAAGTGTTCCAGGGTGATAAAGACGACTGAATGTCAGTCGCAGGCATTGTCTTTACCCTCAGTAAAGGGACGGTATGTTGGAAGAGTTCCAAGCTAGATACCGTGACATACTAGACGATGAAGGCAGGATACATCGCTACTTAAGATGCTACCAAAGAGGCTGTTTGGGTGTATATTGGTTCATGAAATGAACTACGTTCCTACAATTGTGAGACAATGGAGTTGTGGCTTATGCCAAGGAACGCCGGTCCCATCAGTGATCCAGACATATTCTAAGGTAGTATCACTTGATCATGGAGATGGTTGATCTCCAGGGAGATCGAGGTTAGGAGAGTAGACTCAGAGGACAACACAGCGGATCCACTCACAAAGGCCTGTTCCCAGAGAGAGACTTTTATGGGATGGTTGAGTATGAGATACTACAACCACTGCTACAGATGGCCCTAGTGCAAGTGGGAGATTGTTAGTTATATGTATGCCCTAGAGGCCATTACTGTACATAGGATGTATATTGTAGTGGATGCTGGGACATATATAGGGAGGACTTTCTTGCTCGACATGATAGTATGCTATATGGTTGCTCTTTATCTTAACGTGTATACTGATTGTCTCTCTGTTACATGTCGGTAAAGCCCTTAGGATGTGTACTTGACTACCTGGACTATGATGCGGATCATACTAGTGGGGACATGGTAGTCCATAAGTACATCCTTCAAAGTCCCTAGTCGTGGGTGTATCGAGACGGGGCATCGATATACCAGAGTAGACTAGCGTGTACCTTCTCGACCCATACAGATGGACGATGGATGATCCCATATCCATTGGTGTTTGACATCAGAGATGATATACGGGTGCTCAGTAGAGACTGGGTACACTGGACGGACTCGCCGAGAACTCCCAGATGGTATTATACCTCACGTCAGATGGCAGTTCTCTGGTGACACTGGTACAGAGTAGTCTGTTGACCCGAGATCGTCATAGAGTCTTGTGTGGTTCCCACTGTGCTTTGATTTCCATCTTACCACGTCCAAGAGGGCGTGCAAAACGGTGGTTTTTGGGTACAGTCCCGAGTCACATGGAGGCAATGAGCGATAGGAGGGGATTCGTCTCTCCCGGTATAGGGGGTTGATGTTGTGCTGTGTTCGATTGGCTATAACAGGAAATCCCTGGCCAGGGTTGCTGAGATTTACTGGTAAGTGTTACCAGTAGTTTCTCGAACAGTTATAGACCTCATATCGACACGACTTATCGAGCTATTGGGGTCTGACGTTTACCACCCCTAGGCGAGATATGCGACATATCAGACGATCAGACCGGACTGTACGGTAGTGTTACTGGTTGGATTCACTGGAGTGTGAGCAGGCTTGCTCGTCGATCTTCAGATCGCTCAATACCCGGGTGGCCGTTACGTTTAGCAGACCGCTTGCGGCTTGTGGATGTTTGATATGATCATCATCTGCTGCCGGCGTATTGACGAGTCTTTAGAGTCCTATACAGAGGTTTCCTGGCTCAAGCGAAACGAAATAGGAGCGCGTATGAGATATGTACGGGACCGAGAATAATACCAGTATGTGATACTGTATTCGATTCTCGCGATGTGACATTGATCGGTTATATTCGATATAGCCGGGTTATCGGATCAAGTGTTGATTCGATAAGTTGTTACTAATGATACTAGTCGGTTATATGCGATATGACCGGATCGTTAAATCAAGTGTTGATTTAATGATTTAATGCATAATTATATATTTGATATATTACTTTGCATTAACTAGTATCGGTACACTTTAAATGGATTTTCTCGCTCGGGTGTGCGCATTCCATATGCGATATGATTTTGTGCACTTGATTGTATCATGTTTGATGATACATACTTTTTGGTTAAGTGTAAAGTATCAAACCTTGGTTAATGAAATGGTTAGGGTTTACTATTTCCTTATTCATTTATTCATTTATTTATTCTTTTTGGAAATTGATAAGCATTAAGAGAAAATGGTGGCTTAATTTGTTTTCTAGCAAGAGCTTCTTGAAGCTTTGACCAAAGTCACCCTTTTTGTCTCATGCTTAACCCTATCCACTTCACTAACCCTAGTTCACTCTCTACAACTAACCATGATTCACTTATGATAAGAATGGATTATTCTTATCATAACTCTTTTATCTTCTTCTTCATCTTCTTCTTTGAAGAAGCTTGAGGTCATCAATGGTGATTGATGCAAATGAGTGAGAAATCCAATTCTAAAGTCTACCCACTTCCTATTTCTTCATCCTCTACCTCTTGCCAAGTAGTAGAGTGTGTTTACTTCACAAGTTTCATGACTTGGTGAAGTTGTGAGCTTGATCTAGCGATGCCTCGACGTAGATCATCTTCGGCATGGACATCGACGACCTAGCTTGCCCATTCTCCGATGAAGCCGACGCTAGAGCCCGGATTTGATTTGGACAGCGGAGAGGACCTCATCTCGGAGCCGTGGAGGTGGAGGACCGGATCTACAAAAGTTGTATTTCCGTATCTCTTAGTTAAGTGTTAACTAGTTATGTTTTTCGCCTAGTTTTCTAGCCGACGATCCGTAGTCGGGTCTCTCGGCACCCGTAAAATTTGAAATTGGCATGGTCGATGCCTTGTGAGACCTCATTAGGGTGCCTAGGAACCCTACAAATATCATATCAAGAGAAACCGGGTTTTCAAACAACTCAAAATTTCTTGAAACATCCCGCGTTTCTCAAATCCAGAAATCACATGAAAACCATATCTCAATGGATAAATCTATGTAAATATGATATATGAAACATAAAACAGCAATATGAGCATATTAAGGGAAAACCGCTCTTTTAAATGAATTCAGATTTAAAATATATCATGCGGTTCCCAAATCCTCCGAAATCAAGTGCAACATCATATGAGGTGTACATATAACTGTAGCAAGGTATAAGTATCTACATGTAAGCAAGTGTGTATGATGCATTTCATAAGCGCAATAGCACAATAATCAACGTCTCAAATCACATGTCAATACAATACCACTTAGGGGTATATGCAGCTATAGCAAGATATATGGGTGTACATGTCAGTATGTATGCAACATTTAACAGGATGCAAGCATGTCCGTATATCTCATGCAACGTGGAACAGTGATATGAACATAGCAAATATATCATGGCATGATGTAGCAGTTCTACTGTGTAGTGACATGGCAATTATCGATGATGAAGGTGTGTGAACCCGACAAATCTGTGTAAGTGTAACATACGCATCATCGATAATGGTGTAGGTGTACTAGCATAGGTATATGAAATGCAATGAGAATAATCATGAATGCAGCATAGTGTACATCGTGACTCTAAATGCTATAAGGTATACGTATCTAACATGACCGAGTCGATGAATCTATCAATCGGCATCCAGCCTCACAACACCATGTACGGTACAATCCATCGTACGACATCCTCTAACCAAGGGTATGGATAAATCAACAAGTAAAACTCATTGCGTACGGTAATCCACGTACGGCGGCAATAAACAAATAGGGATTCTATCAACCTATACAATATCGGGGTACGGATCTAAGTCTCGTACGGCAAATCACTCAAAATGCAACACATTATCCATATAAAAATATACCTATCTCTCAGGTCACATCAATGTCCATCTCGTATAAGAGGACCTACAAAGGTATCAAAAATCTCATATCGACTCGAATCCATAAAATGACATATCACACTAAGTCATCATATCATATCGTATACTCGTTCATCACATTAATATCTCGTAATCACATTATATAAACGTCACACTTATTCTCTTTAAATTTGTAGCCATCATGATTCACTTATCATTTCATATTCTCATAAGTCAATATGTCAATTAGCATCAACTTCTATCATATTATCGTTTGTAAATCCTACAATCATGTCCGTCGCATATCATTTATAAAGATATAATAATCAAACGATAATCCATATCAATGGTTGCGGGGGTGCTATACGCCATCCACCCGACTTCCCCCGTAGATATAAATCTACTCACCTGCCAAACTCCTCGTTTAGCCATCATCGATGCGCTTCGTCGTCTCGGAATCAACAAGAATGTACCTACAATCAATATAAAATCGCAAAGCTATTAACATCAAGTTCCGAAATCCAAATACGGCACGCAGTGCGCTCATAGGTTAGAACCTATAACCTACACATGCAAAACAACCAAGCAACCCTTGTCGTTGACGTACAAATATCTAACGACCAATTACCACATCAAGTCTCAAAAACCAAGAATCCCTATACCGGTAAATATAGCTAAAAAACCTAACTAGGGTCGCTACTCATGAAAACCGCCAAGCTTAAAACCCCAACGTACCAGTAACCCTATTCTAGTAAACTGTAAAAGTGGTTTAAGAAATTATACCGATCGATCCGTGTCCTTCGGTCTTTAATCTCAGTCCTTAGCATGTTGCGGCTGCCTCGACGAAGTTCGCTCCTCGGTCAAGCTCGTCAAAGAGGACGCACGTCGAGGATTCTTAATACGGGCTCCCGCCTCAAAACCGAGGCAACTCGGACATCAAGTTTGCTAGCCGAGATGTACAAGGAAGAAGCAGAGAGAGTGTAGAATTCTTTGTCGTAAGACACCCAATGATTTGGGTGGAGGTAAAAGAAGTTGCCATGGTGAAATTGTGAGCAAAAGGATTTCTTTGCATGGAAAACAAATGAGCTCACACCAAATTTTAGGCTCTGCCAAATATAGTGCTCGGCCAATGTTGAGGGAAAATGTTCACAGGCAATATATTGGTGGGTTTCTTTGATTAATGAAGAGCATCTCAAATAATATCTCTACCCACTTCAACAAATATCCCAATGAAAACAAAAGCCATCAATACCAATGCCACCTCCCAAAAGACCCACGCCTCATTAATTGCCCAAGCAATCACACACCAAAAAAATGAGGCTCGGCCACTCTCAAAAAACCTCACTGTGAAATCATGAAGAGGTGAGATGAAGGTTTCAACATATTAAATTAATCTCCACACCCACCAAAAATCCACAGCACTCACAATAAAATCCTACACCAAATATCCTCACAAATACAAAAAACCATTAAAGCTAAAGTGAAGAGTCACCAACAAAGCCCATGCCTTTAATTAATGCAACACAAGAAGAATAATAATCACCCCATATTTAATCCTTGCACACCCCAAATTGGCAGCCACCTCACCCTCCCCTCAAATAGTGCTCGGTCACAGTGAAAAATAATGTTCACAGGAAAATTGAAATGGGAGTGATCACAAGGAATTATCCTTAACAAAATATCTAAGCTTGGACCAAAAAAACAATAAAAGCAAACCATGACTCACAACAAATGGGGCCGGCCACAATGAGAGCACACTGCGGATAAGTGATGGGAGAGGTGACCACAAGCTAGTAGTGGTGATCATAACACACAAATATCCATAGGAATTCCAAAACCGATTAAAGCACAAGCCACCACATAAAAATAGTTCGGCCACAATGAGGAAGAAATGGCCAAAAAGAATGCTAACAAATTCCATCACCACAATATTTTTAAAATTAAAAAATTATATTAATCTCCCAATTATATCATAAATATTGGTATTTATTTATACCATATTACGAAATCCCAAATTCGCAAATCGGTAGTCTTTTGCGAAATATATTATTTTAATATTAAATTCCAAAAATAATATTTTATATTTTCTGAAATGTTACACATTGCCATCATTTAGTGTATCATCAACCATGATACAATGTATGTATGTATGTGTCCATACACATCAACATGTGCATACATGCATGCATACATTTTCAACAAAGAAAAGGGTTTAAATAAAAAATTAAACGAAAAGTCAAATGTTAAATCAACACTTGATTTAACAAACCGGTCATATCACATACGACCCGACCAATAGAAAAACGCCCGATTAACATACGGTATCACATACTCGCATTCAATCGGGTCCCCGCACATATCTTATATACACACCACATCGTTTTGCCTGAGCTAGAAAACTCCTATGTGGGACTCTAAGACTCGTCAATACGCCGGCAGTAGGTGATGATCATATCAAACACCTACAAGCTGCAAGCGGTCAGCTAAACGTAACGGCCACCCGGATATTGAGCGATCAGAAGAAAACCAGCGAAGCTGTCAAAACTCCCGTCGAGCCAATCAGTAGCACTACCGTACAGTCCGGTCTCTTCGTCTCATATGTCGCATATCCAGTCAAGGGGTGGTAAACGTCAGACCCCAGTAACCGATAAGTCGTGTCGGTGTGAGGCTCATAACAGGTCGAGAAACTACTGATAACACTTATTAGTAGATCTCCATATCAGCCCTGCCCAGGGACTTCCAGTTATAGCCAATCGAACACAGCGCAACATCAACCCCCAATACCGGGAGAGACGAAACCCCTCCTATCGCTTATTTTCTCCATATGATTCGGGACTGTACCCAAAAGCCACTGTTTTGCACGTTCTCTTGAACGTGGTATGGTGGAAATCAAAGCACAGTGGGAATCACACATGACTCTATGACGATCTCGGGTCTACAGACTAACCTGTACCAGTGTCACCAGAGAACTGCTATCTGATGATAGGTATAATACCATCTAGGAGTTCTCGGCGAGTCCGTTCTGTGTACCCAGTCTCCACTGAGCACCCGTACACCATCTTTGATATCAAACACTGATGGATATGGGATCATCCATCACCCATCATATGGGTCAAGATGCATATACGCTAGTTTACTCTGGTGTATCGATGCCCTGTCTCGATATACCCTCGACTAGGAACAATTATAGGATGTACTCGTTGACTACCATGTGTTGGGTCCACGTTACCCACCCCGGTCCTTTCGGGGAGGCGGAATAGGTAAAACGAAAATTTTTCCTAACTAGGTAACATGGACCGTACATAAAGGATCGTTGCTAAACAAGAACTAACAAATATTCTACAAGTTCTAACTACTGTGTAGAATGGCTATACCTTGGTCTTGAACTCCTTCTCCTCTTGCTGTGGTTCTTCCTCTTGCTTTCTCCTTATAGTTGCTTGAACGGATCCTCCTTGTCGTCCTCTTTGCCATAGATGGATCCACTCGAGGGTCTCGAAATTGGGCTCCTATCTCAACCTAGAGATGACTAAGGTGTTTGGTTTGCAAAACCTAATACCTTAGATTGAGTAGAGAAGAGTGGTGGTGGTTTTGTCTCAAAGGTTCATGATTTCCAACTCATGGAACACTTGAACCTTGAGAAAGGAAGAGGAAGAGGGAGAGCTTTCTTTCTAGGAGAGAGAAAGAGAATGATAGAATGAGCTCTCATAATCCCACCCCTTCTGACAAAAGTGAGAATAATGATAATAATAATAATAATTAAGTATATGGTGATGGTTAGTTTCAATGAGCATTATCATTTCATGCTATAATTGCATTTTGCAAACAACAAGCAAGCAAAAGTCATACCCATGAAATGATAGCCATGAAATGATGATGGTCAATAAGTCCAAAATGGTCAACCGGTCAACAAAGTCAACAGGTCAACAAAAGTCAAACTTTCAACTCAACCATAGCACAATAATACTTAATTAATGTTATTAATCATATATCCTATTCTCATTAGGGTTTAAAGAAAAGTCAACGGTCAACAAGTCAACCAAAGCCAAATGGTCAACAACCCTAATGAGAATCCTCTGCCTCTGCCTCTGTCAACTGTGCATACACACCCGCATCCGTGCTCCAAGGAACACGAATACATTGAGACAAAACCAATCCCAATTACTAGGATCTGGCTTAAACCAATACCCGCTAGTAACTACTGTCCGGACACCAAACGTGCACTAGTGCGCGGATGTGAACGAACTGTAGGGTTCCTAGGCACTGTAATGAGGTCTCACAAGGCATCAACCATGCCAATTTCAAATTTTACGGGTGCTGAGAAACCCTAATACGGATCGTTAACTAGAATTTTAGGCAACAAAACAAACTAGTTTACAACTAAACTAAAAGAACGGAAATACAACCTTTGTAGATCCATTTCTCCACCTCCATAGCTCCATGATGAAGTTCTCTCCGCTGTCCAAATCGAACAATGATTCTAGCATCGGCTTCATCGGAGAAAAAGCGGGCTAGGTCATCGACGACGATGCCGAAGATGATCTACGTCGAGGTATCACTAGATCAAGCTCCACCTTCACCAAGCCATGAAAACTTGTGAAGGAAACACCCTATACTACTTGGCAAGAGATAGAGAATGAAGAAATAGGAAGTGGGTTCACTTTAGAATTGGATTTCTCACTCATTTTCCCAAGTTGCCATTGATGGAGGCAAGCTTCTTCTTGAAGAAGAAGAAGAAGAAGATGAAGTATATTATGATAAGTTAATTAAAATAGAAAAGAAAAAGAATACTTATCATAACATTAACTATAGTTAGGTGTAGAGAAATGACTAAGGTTAAAAGAATGGTTAGGGTTAAGCTTGAAGACAAAATGGTCATATGGTCAAAGCTTCATGAAGCTTCATCAAGCTTCATGAAAGAAAGAAAGAAAGAATGAAACCATTTTGTTTTCTTTTGTCATTTCATTTTAATCCAAAATAGAAAGATAAATGAATGGACAAATAAATAGAAACCTTAACCATTTACTTAACCTAGGTTTAATTCTTTACACAAACCAATTTTGAATGCATCATCAAACATGATACAATCAAGTGCACAAAAATATATCGCATATACAATGCGCACAAGCGAGTGAGAAAATCCATCTTAAGTGAACCGATACTAGTTAATGCAAAGTAATATATCAAATATATAATTATGCATTAAATCATTAAATCAACACTTGATTTAATGATCCGGTCATATCGCATATAACCGACTAATATCAACAGTAACAACTTATCGAATCAACACTTGATCCGATAACCCGGCTATATCGCATATAACCGATCAATGTCACATATCGCGAGAATCGAATACAGTATCACATACTGGTATCATTCTCGGTCCCGCACATATCTCATATGCGCTCCTATTTCGTTTCGCTTGAGCCAGGAAACCTCTGTGTAGGACTCTAAAGACTCGTCAATACGCCGGCAGCAGGTGATGATCATATCAAACACCCACAAGCCGCAAGCGGTCTGCTAAACGTAACGGCCACCCGGGTATTGAGCGATCAGAAGATCGACGAGCAAGCCCGCTCACACTCCTGTGAATCCAACCAGTAACACTTACCGTACAGTCCGGTCTGATCGTCTGATATGTCGCATATCTCGCCTATGGGTGGTAAACGTCAGACCCCAATAGCTCGATAAGTCGTGTCGATATGAGGTCTATAACAATTCGAGAAACTACTGGTAATACTTACCAGTAAATCTCAGCAACCCTGGCCAGGGATTTCCTGTTATAGCCAATCGAACACAGCGCAACATCTACTCCCTATACCGGGAGAGACGAATCCCCTCCTATCGCTCATTGCCTCCATGTGATTCAGGACTGTACCCAAAAGCCACCATTTTGCACGCCCTCTTGGATGTGGTAAGGTGGAAATCAAAGCACAGTGGGAACCACACAAGACTCTATGATGATCTCGGGTCAACAGACTACTCTGTACCAGTGTCACCAGAGAACTGCCATATGACGTAAGGTATAATACCATCTGGGAGTTCTCGGCGAGTCCGTCCAGTGTACCCAGTCTCTACTGAGCACCCGTATATCATCTCTGATGTCAAACACCAATGGATATGGGATCATCCATCGCCCATCTGTATGGGTCGAGAAGGTATACGCTAGTCTACTCTGGTATATCGATGCCCCGTCTCGATACACCCACGACTAGGGACTTTGAAGGATGTACTTATGGACTACCATGTCCTCACTAGTATGATCCGCATCATAGTCCAGGTAGTCAAGTACACATCCTATGGGCTTTACCAACATGTAACAGAGAGACAATTTGTATACACGTTAAGGTAAAGAGCAACCAGATAGCATACTATCATGTCGAGCAAGAAAGTCCTCCCTATATATGTCCAAGCATCCACTACAATATACATCCTATGTATAGTAATGGCCTCAAGGGCATACATATAACTAATAATCTCCCACTTGCACTAGGGCCATCTGATAGCAGTGGTTGTAGTATCTCATACTCAACCATCCCATAAAAATCTCTCTCTGGGAACAGGCCTTTGTGAGTGGATCCGCTGTGTTGTCCTCAGAGTCTACTCTCTAAACCTCGATCATCCTGGAGATCAACCATCTCCATGATCAGGTGACACTTCCTTATAATATGTCTGGATCACTGATGGGACCGGCGTTCCTTGGCATAAGCCACAACTCCATTGTCTCACAATGGTTGGAACGTAGTTCATCTCATGAACCAATATATACCCAAACAGCCTCTTTGGTAGCATCTTAAGTAGCGATGTATCCTGCCTTTATCGTCTAGTATGTCACGGTATCTAGCTTGGAACTCTTCCAACATACCGTCCCTTTACTGAGGGTAAAGACAATGCCTGTGACTGACATTCAGTCGTCCTTATCACCCTGGAACCTTTCCAGTGATTTTCCCCTGGATCAATTGATACCGTCTCACTACAACTAGCGAGAATCCTAACATCCATTTAGATCTATCTCATAGATCCAAAATCGAGGATTTAGGAGGTATCATTTTGATCCTATGTGGAGAATCATTGTGATAAGCGGAGATTGACCGAGCGTAGCATAGGAAACTCCTTCCCTATCAAGAGCATGTCATCCACGTACTCTACGAGGATCGTCACTATACTCCCTACTACCTTTATTGTTTATACAAGGTTCATCTACCATTGATGATGTCAAACTCTTTGACTAACTCATCAAAACAGATGTTCCAACTCCGCGATGTCTGTTTTATCCTATAAAGCATCTTGTACACGTTTCCGCTGCTCCCACTGTCTACGAAGCCCTCTGGCTGTGTACTTATAGACGCTCTCTTCTAAAACTTCATTTAGAAAAGCTGTCATGACACCCAACCACCAGATATCGTAGTCATGGTATGTAGCCGTGGCAAGTATGATCTGGATGGACTTAAGCATAGCCACTTGAAAAGGTTTCATCATTATCCACGCCTGGTCGATGACAAAAAGCTTTAACAAGTCTAGCTTTGAAAGTCTCAACTTTTCCATCTACACCAAGTAATCTTCTCAAGATATACTTGCTCCTGATGGGGATTTAACCCTTCAGATATTGCAACTAAAGTCCATACTTTGTTGGTGTACATGGATTCCATCTCAGATCACTAAACATCCAGCCATTCTTACAGAGTCTCACTCCTGATGGCCAGCTCGAAACTAGTTGGGTCATCATCTCATGATGCAGTCCTCGCTCCCACTGTCATAGAGAAACCGAAGTATTTCTCAGGCGGGTGAGGAACCTTACTAGATCGGCGGAGAGGCTGAGGTTCGTTGGTAACTATTGAATCCTTTGGTTCTGTCAAATCATCAGCTGCAGTTTTGTATAGCTGGAACCTTTCCAGTTCTACATAACAGATCTTGCCTCGAGCTTGTCCGGATTTTGCTTTTCAGACATAGGATGGACAACCCCAAATCTTAACCAACTTAAGATATGGGCTCTTCCCTTATCATATCACATATGAAATGGTAGGCAACTGATTTGATTTGAACCCTATTCAATAGGTATGCAGCTTCTCAAGTGTATAACTCTCAAAAGGAAATAGGTAACTCAGTAGTACTCATCATAGAGCACACCTTATCATATAGGGTGTTATTGCTCCACCCCGATACACCATCGTGCTATGGTGTATACAGAGGAGTAATGCTGAGAGAGAATCTCCTTTAGAATAATCCAGGAATTTCGTGCTCAAGTATTCTCCTCCTTGATCACATCAAAGGACATAATACTTATACCCGTATTTTGGTTCTCTATTCATAACTTATATTCTGTGAATATCTCAAAAGGTTCGGACTTGTGTTTCAACAGGAACATATGTCTGAATCTAAAGAGATCATCAGAGAATGTAATGAAGTACAAAGGACCAGTCTTGGCATGTGTAGACTGGGGACCTACATACATCAACATGTATCATCCCAAGAGTTCACTAACTCTTTCTCTGTTTCCAATAAACAGAGCTATGGTCATCTTATCTTTGTGACATGACTGGCAAGTTTCACAAGATGTAAATTCAAACTGATTTAAATATGCATCTATATGTAACTTCAGCTAGTCGGGTCGCATTGATATGACCTAGTCTACAATACCTCAAGAAGGATTCGTTCATTTCTGAACTCTTCCTCTTGTGTGTGTTCCGTATACTAAAGAACTGTAGTTTGATTTAGAACATCAACGCTTTTAGATAACGTGCCTGAACCGATCAACTTTTGATATAGGAAATGTTCAAAACATTATCCAACAATACAAAATTTTATCATTTCTTTGCTGATAAAGAGACTGATATGATTTTGTATATCAGGTTCGGTATCTAATAACATTCGTTCAGAATCAATGTATTTGGAATACAGGGTGACAGTGACCAACAGACTTGGCTGCAACTCTTGCCCCGTTTTCTGCCTCATGAAACTTATCACCCGTTCTAAGTTCTCTACCTTTCTGTAGCCCTATGTAACAAATTACATATCTGGGATCCTGATCTGGTATCACATACCTAGGACGTAAAGGATACTGAGAAACAGTTCTCTATAATGAACACACCCGAAGATGATGCATCAGCATGCACTCTCTTCGTTTGGGCGGCAAGGGAATTCTGGTAATCCCCAATTTCCTGCTCTGTCTTATAACAATTATAAGTTGGAGCGGGACCAACGTTCCCCAGCTCAGTATAACAAGCGGGTTCGGTCAATAACCGTATTATTATCTTGATTAAGGCGTGATATGGTCGCTACCTGGAGAGAGAGAGAAGAAAACACTCAGCGTATGCCCTTGCAAGAATAGATTGGTTTTTATTTTATCTAATCAGGATGGCTCCCACTGCTTCTTGTCAAATCTTCCTTCAAACCCTAAAAGGAAAGACTAGCCGGGATTAATTACACACTACAAGTTCGCCAATCTTTCAGCCAGGCCAGTGTCGGTACTTTGAGGGAGGTCCCCCGTGCTTTCGCACGAACCTAATTAATGTAAACCTCGTTTTCCCAGAGGCGTAACCTCGTTAACACCTTTCTAGACACCTACTTGATCGGCTAATTGTAATGTGTAAAACTCTCCCAGGAGTAACAATTACTCGCAGTGGGTATCGGGATCCAACTATCTCATAGAAGGTATGCAATCTCATTGCAAATTTCAACACTTGAAATTCCCGATAATATTTTGCCCCTAGCATCTATATGACCTTAACATAGTCAACAAATCATAAGTGCTAGTCAAGTTCAACCCGTCATTTCCTGATTGAATTAAACCCACCCGCACGACCCTTAACATAGTCAACAAAGTCGCACGACTACCCTAATCCAATCGCATCATATGCTTATGCAGATAAGCACTAATTAGCTACCGCACACTACGCCTAAACATAGTCAACAAACGTAGCACGAATACTAACTAGTATTTATCTGAAATGACGGAGGGCTACGACAGGTTTTTCTGAAAACCTATTGCGTAATGAACTTGATATCGTTGTAGAATCAAATGATTTTAAAATGGAGTGTTTTTGAGGCTTTTCTAGTTTTGCTAAAGGAGTCACTCCCGATGAAGGGATCGTCGGTCCTTTCCTCGTCGAATGAGGTGCGGGATATATCACATATATCACTGTGCAAAGCAAAAACTCTTAAAAGCAATCAAAAGACAAACCGAGTATGTAGCATCTGCCAGTTATTGCTAAAGGAGTCACTCCCGGTGAAGGGATCTCGGTCCTTTCCTCATCGAATAAGGTGCTGGATATATCACATATACCTCTGTGCAAAGCAAGAACTGTAGCTACCCTTTTTATTTTGAAATTCGATACTACAACATCTTAGGTTTCTTTTCTTTCATTAATCACATTAATGAAGTCCCATCATTTAAGTACCTAAACATCACAGATAAATACGACGTACACTTATGCCATCCGCATTCGTCTCGATGTCCCCTCGTGCACCGTTAGGTTAGGTAACTAACGGCAGAGCGGGACAGGGCTAGCGCGGGTGTAAAACATAAGTAACGTCTATATAATATATCATATATACTATATACAGTATTTATCACAGAACATCACATGATCACATCACAGATAACGCAGCAGAAAATATCATATGAAATATTGGATATACTAGGACATCCGTGTTTTCAATACGAGCCAGTATAAAACACGGATTCCACGGTCACGATGAATAGCCAAACCCACACCCCTAGACCCCTACGAGAGCGGCAAGCAACCCTACCAATTCTGGAGTTAGGAGACCCGGACTCGACTCCTCGAGTTGGTCTCCCACTGGACTCCAGAACCCGGTTACTTGTGCTCCCCTCCTTGGGTCTATCCTAGTGCGGAAAAGTAAATAATATACAAAGGGTGACATCTTTCGCAACCTGGAAGTGCCCCAATAAAAGAATATTACATACAAGTTTTTACATGAATGAAAATGAAAAACACTCATCTCACATAAAAAAAACCCGGCTATTCAAACACGACGATTCAATATAACATATCCAGCAACACATAACATCACATGTCATCAATGTAAGTAAATATGCGCATCCCAATTGTCGTTGACATATAGCAACGAAACCGGCGATATCACATATTACACTTACGGTCACAGAAAAGAAAGTGTAAAACTACAACAGTTGGAATCCGCAATCTGCATAGACATCGCATGCCTAATCAAATGAATTCCTTAGACATCGCATGCCTAACAATTATAAACCCCGCATTTTAGTCTCAAAATCGAAAACTCTTTTCAATATCAAGTCGGGCAATTCAACAAGATTCCCAACATCCTGATCGAATGCTCGTCGCAAACTTCAGTAGGCGGCCGCACCACCGACGCCGTCGACGAAGTGCACCAAGGCGGAACACCGCTACCGCGAGCACCCGAACGGATGCTTTCGGCGACGGGGTTTTCCTACAGTCACTTGGTTGGGGCTATGGAGTGAGGCTGTCTATTAAGTTTACCCGGTGAGTATCCGCATACGCTACGTGATTGCGACGAACTTTTGATCGCATCAAAATTCCGTGGCAACCGATCAAGAGAGACTAAACTGCTATGTTTATAACATTCATTCAGTTATCTCATAACTACTTGTGAATTCCAATTATTGTATCCCATTCCAGATAAATAGAAAATGTTAAACTCTCCGATCGAACAATCAAACACCCAAGTTTTCCCGAAACAGATCAACACATGAAATAAGTCTAAAAACATTCAGTTCGTGCTTCAGTACCAACGGTCCAGCCGTGGAAGGGTCAAGCCAACGCCTCACATGTGGCACGCCGTACTGCCCCAAACCCGAAGGTTCAAAGGGCAGTTCAAGACGGTCACATAATCGAGTTAAGGTTTGTTGTCTTCTAGAGGGACCATCGCGTTACTTGCACTACTTAGAACGTCTTTAAACCTCGGAAAAATCCAACACTTGGAAATTTTCCGGCAGGAGAAAAGTTGGGTATTTATATCCGGTCGAACTTTTTAACATATTCTAAAATTATCCGGAAAAGCACACAGACAAAATTAGACAATCCGATCGAAATATCGAGTCCCTAATACAACCCAGAAAATTCAACTCTTGAAAAAATATTAAAAATTCCCAGGAAAACCAGCACTTGAAACTAAGAATTACTGTGCAAAATACATTATATAATGAGGCCGTATGGCCGCGGAACCGCCGCACGAGCCATGCTCGTGCCGCGGAACCGCGGCGACTTTGTGGAATTGGGCTGTCGAATTTCACAGTAATTCTTAGATATTCCTGCTGATTTTTCTGCATATTTTTAATAACGTAAAACTCCAGATTTTGGAAAAAGTCCGAGAGCATGTTTGTGTTAGGGTTTCGGGTTCGTTCGGGTTTCAAACTTCGTCTACGCATCGCCTAAGGCTCTAGCTAGGCTCTGATACCACTATAGGGTTCCTAGGCACTGTAATAAGGTCTCACAAGGCATCAACCATGCCAATTTCAAATTTTACGGGTGCCGAGAAACCCTAATATGGATCGTTAACTAGAATTTTAAGCGACAAAACAAACTAGTTTACAACTAAACTAAAAGAACGGAAATACAACCTTTGTAGATCCGTTTCTCCACCTCCATAGCTCCATGATGAAGTCCTCTCCGCTGTCCAAATCGAACCATGACTCTAGCATCGGCTTCATCGGAGAAAAAGCGGGCTGGGTCATCGACGACGATGCCGAAGATGATCTACGTCGAGGCATCACTAGATCAAGCTCCAACTTCACCAAGCCATGAAAACTTGTGAAGGAAACACCCTATACTACTTGGCAAGAGATAGAGGATGAAGAAATAGGAAGTGGGTTCACTTTAGAATTGGATTTCTCACTCATTTTACCAAGTTGCCATTGATGGAGGCAAGCTTCTTCTTGAAGAAGAAGAAGAAGAAGATGAAGTATATTATGATAAGTTAATTAAAATAGAAAAGAAAAAGAATACTTATCATAACATTAACTATAGTTAAGTGTAGAGAAATGACTAAGGTTAAAAGAATGGTTAGGGTTAAGCTTGAAGACAAAATGGTCATATGGTCAAAGCTTCATGAAGCTTCATCAAGCTTCATGAAAGAAAGAAAGAAAGAATGAAACCATTTTGTTTTCTTTTGTCATTTCATTTTAATCCAAAATAAAAAGATAAATGAATGGACAAAGAAATAGAAACCTTAACCATTTACTTAACCTAGGTTTAATTCTTTACACAAACCAATTTTGAATGCATCATCAAACATGATACAATCAAGTGCACAAAAATATATCGCATATACAATGCGCACAAGCGAGTGAGAAAATCCATCTTAAGTGAACCGATACTAGTTAATGAAAAGTAATATATCAAATATATAATTATGCATTAAATCATTAAATCAACACTTGATTTAATGATCCGGTCATATCGCATATAACCGACTAATATCAACAGTAACAACTTATCGAATCAACACTTGATCCGATAACCCGGCTATATCGCATATAACCGATCAATGTCACATATCGCGAGAATCGAATACAGTATCACATACTGGTATCATTCTCGGTCCCGCACATATCTCATATGCGCTCCTATTTCGTTTCGCTTGAGCCAGGAAACCTCTGTGTAGGACTCTAAAGACTCGTCAATACGCCGGCAGCAGGTGATGATCATATCAAACACCCACAAGCCGCAAGCGGTCTGCTAAACGTAATGGCCACCCGGGTATTGAGCGATCAGAAGATCGACGAGCAAGCCCGCTCACACTCCTGTGAATCCAACCAGTAACACTTACCGTACAGTCCGGTCTGATCGTCTGATATGTCGCATATCTCGCCTATGGTGGTAAACGTCAGACCCCAATAGCTCGATAAGTCGTGTCGATATGAGGTCTATAACAATTCGAGAAACTACTGGTAACACTTACCAGTAAATCTCAGCAACCCTGGCCAGGGATTTCCTGTTATAGCTAATCGAACACAGCGCAACATCTACTCCCTATACCGGGAGAGACGAATCCCCTCCTATCGCTCATTGCCTCCATGTGATTCGGGACTGTACCCAAAATCCACCGTTTTGCACGCCCTCTTGGACGTGGTAAGGTGGAAATCAAAGCACAGTGGGAACCACACAAGACTCTATGATGATCTCGGGTCAACAGACTACTCTGTACCAGTGTCACCAGAGAACTGCCATCTGACGTAAGGTATAATACCATCTGGGAGTTCTCGGCGAGTCCGTCCAGTGTACCCAGTCTCTACTGAGCACCCGTATATCATCTCTGATGTCAAACACCAATGGATATGGGATCATCCATCGCCCATCTGTATGGGTCGAGAAGGTATACGCTAGTCTACTCTGGTATATCGATGCCCCGTCTCGATACACCCACGACTAGGGACCTTGAAGGATGTACTTATGGACTACCATGTCCCCACTAGTATGATCCGCATCATAGTCCAGGTAGTCAAGTACACATCCTAGGGGCTTTACCAACATGTAACAGAGAGACAATTTGTATACACGTTAAGGTAAAGAGCAACCAGATAGCATACTATCATGTCGAGCAAGAAAGTCCTCCCTATATATGTCCAAGCATCCACTACAATATACATCCTATGTATAGTAATGGCCTCTAGGGCATACATATAACTAACACGAACCCCGTCGCAAAACCATGCAACCTCTACTCTGTTTTGCCCAAAGGCGAGTAACCTTCTGTGTGGGACTCTAAAAGCTCGACACTACGCTGGCAGTGGGTTTAACCACAGGCCGCAAGCGATACTATCTGTACGTAACGGTCCCCAGGTAGATGCCGATAAGAAGACTAATGAGGTGAACCCATCGAACTCCTACTGAGCCTGAATGTGACAATCTCCGTACAGTCCGGTCTGTTTGTCTGAGAATATCGCATGGCGGGCCTAGGGGGGCGGTAAACGTCAGTCCCCTAATAGCGGTACAAGTCGTGTCGGAGTGTAGCCCAAAACACCCTGAGAATCTACTGGAAAACCTACCAGCAATTCTCGCTTGCCCTGGCCAGGGACGACAATGTGTAATAGCTCTCCTAGACACAGCGCGATTTCAACTCCCAATACCGGGAGAGACGAATCCTATCTAACCGTCAGTGCCTCCAAGTGCTTCGGGACTGCACCCAACTACTACCTGTTTGCACGACTCAGTAGAGCCGTGGTAGGGTAGTAATCAAAGAACAGTGGGAACACACTCGAGGCGAAGTGACAGTGTCAAGTCAGCGGACTAAGCTGTACTCATGTCACCTGGGAACTGTTAACTGACGATAGGTATAATACTAACCAACAGTTCCCGACGAGTCCTGTCCAGTGTACTCGTAACCTAACGAGCACCTGCATATTATCTCCAGTACGACGTACTGATGGCTGTGGGACAGACCATCTTCCCTGCTGGGAAGAGAAGCGTATGCACTAGTCTACTCTGGAGTATGGATGCCATGTCTCGATAATCCTACGACTAGGGACCAAAATAAGGATGTGCTTATAGACTACCCAGCCCCTACTAGTGTGATCGCCATCACAACGCCGGTAGTCAAGCAAAGATCCTAAGGGCTCCATCAATATGTATCAGCGATATGTTAAAAGAAACATATACACATATTAAGATAGAAACAAACCAAGTAGCATACTACTATGTCGAGCAAGACTGTCGTAAACCCGTATATATATCCCAAGCCTCCAAAATGTATTATACAAACTAGTACTATACAATAATGGCCACTAGGGCATACATATCTAACAATCTCCCACTTGCACTAAATGCCAGTAATTGGTGTACCGTATACCCAACGTCTGCACTAAGGCCAGCTGCTGGCGTACAGCATACCCAATAGCTCAAAAAGTCGCTCGAACGGTGTTTGAGGGAGGGCCTTTGTGAATGGATCCGCCGTGTTGTCTTTTGTGTCCACTTTCCGTACCTCGATCTCCTGGCGATCAATGATCTCCCTGATCAGGTGATACCACCTTAAGATGTGTCTGGATTTCTGATGGGATCTTGGTTCCTTTGCTAAAGCTATAGCCCCATTGTTATCGCAATACAAAGGTATTAGGTCAACAATGGACGGAACCACCTGAAGTTCACTAATGAACTTCTTCATCCAGACCGCCTCTTTTGCGGCATCGCTTGCAGCAATGTATTCAGCCTCCATCGTCGAGTCTACGATGATATCCTGTTTGGAACTCCTCCAACACACCGCCCGTCCGTTGACGGTAAACACAAAACCCGAGACAGACTTGCTGTCATCTTTGTCACTCTGGAAGCTTGAATCGGTAAAGGACTCGACCCTGAGGTCTCCATTACCGTAAACCAGGAACATCTCCTTAGTCCTTCTCAGGTACTTGAGAATGTTCTTCACTGCCGTCCAGTGGTCATCACCAGGGTCTGACTGATACCGGCTCACCACGCTCAGCGCGTAAGCTACATCTGGTCTTGTACATAGCATCGCATACATTATAGATCCTACCGCCGAAGCGTAGGGTATAGTGCTCATGCGAACCCTCTCCTCGTCATTCTTAGGAGACATCTTCTTGGAGAGGGTAATTCCGTGTAATGCGGGTATGTTACAGCGCTTGGAATCCTCCATACTAAATCTCTTTAGTACGGTCTCTATGTACCTGAACTGCGAAAGTCCCAGTAGTCTCTTGGATCTATCTCAGTAGATCTTGATCCCCAGAATGTATGAGGCATCACCCAGCTCCTTCATGGAGAACCGTTGTGACAAAAATAGCTTGACCGATTGTAGCATAGGAATGTCATTTCCTATCAAAAGAATGTCGTCCACGTACAAGACTAGGAACACGACAGTTCATCCTACAATCTTCTTATAAACACAAGGTTCATCTTCGTTCTTGATGAAATCAAATTCTTTGATTGCCTCATCAAAACAGATGTTCCAGCTCCGCGATGCCTGCTTTAATCCATAAATGGATTTAAGCAACTTGCACACCTTCCCGCTGCTCCCACTGTCTACGAAACCTTCTGGCTAATCCATGTAAACGCACTCTTCCAAACAGCCGTTCAGAAAAGCTATTTTAACGTCCATCTGCCAGATTTCATAGTCATGGAAGGCAGCAATGGCAAGTAGGATCCGAATGGATTTAAGCATAGCCACTGGAGAAAAAGTTTCGTCATAGTCCACACCAGGTCTTTGACGAAAACCTTTTGCAACGAGTCTAGCTTTATAGGTTTCCACCTGCCCATCTACACCAAGTTTCCTTTTGTAGATCCATTTGCATCCAACGGGTTTTACCCCAGGTGGAGCAATATCCAAGGTCCACACTTTATTGGTGTACATGGACTCCATTTCGGATTGCATTGCTTCCTGCCACTTATCAGAGTCTCTACTGATAATGGCCTGCCTGAAACTGGTAGGGTCATCTTCTTCCAAGATGCAATCCTCTCGATCCCCGTCTAAGAGAAAACCATAGTATCTCCCGGGCGGATGGGAAATCCTACCAGATCTGCGGAGTGGCTGAAGTTCGTCTGGGGTTATTGAATTCTGAGGTTCTGTCAAATCTTCAGTTTCATTTTGTGGTCGTCGAATTTCTTCCAGATCTACCGAACTCCCACTTGTTTCTTTTGCAAGAAATTGCCACTCTAAAAAGGTGGCGTGGCGAGATACAAACACCTTCCGTTCCTCGGTGTGGTAGAACAGATATCCTGTGGAGTTTTTAGGATATCCCATAAATTTACATAGAACTGAACGTGCCTGAAGTTTGTCCGGATTTTGTACTTTTACATAGGCCGGACAACCCCATATCTTAATACTTTTAAGATACGGCCTTTTACCATTCCATATCTCAAACGGTGTCTTAGGCACAGATTTAGACGGAACATCGTTCAATAGATATGCCGCTGTCAATAGCGCATGTCCCCAAAATGAAAGAAGCAACTCGGCATTACTCATCATGGAGCGAACCATATACGATTCCTCCGTTCCGATACACCGTTGTGCTGTGGTGTATAAGGGGGAGTAAGCTGAGAGAGAATATCATTCTCTTTTAAGTAATCTAGGAATTCCGTGCTTAAGTACTCCCCTCCTCTATCCGACCGGAGGATCTTGATACTTTTTCGAGTTTGGTTCTCTACTTCGTTTCTGAATTCCTTGAATTTCTCAAAAGCTTCAGATTTGTGTTTCATAAGATACACATATCCGAATCTAGAGAGATCGTCAGTGAATGTGATGAAGTACGAGAACCCACCCCTTGCATCTATAGACATCGGACCATATACATCACTGTGTATGAGTCCCAAGAGCTCTGTTGCTTTTTCTCCATGTCCGGTGAACGAAGATTTGGTCATCTTCCCTTTGAGACAAGACTGACAAGTTTCATAAGATGAAAACTCGAACGCATTCAAGAGTCCATCTTTATGCAACTTACTTAGTCTTTTCTCTCCGATATGACCAAGTCTACAATGCCACAAGTAGGATTCATTCGTATATGAATTCTTCCTCTTGCGTGTATTTTGTACATTGAGAACTGTATTCTGATTTGGAACGTAGATACCATTACACAGTGTACCTTCTGCAACCAGTACCTTATGAAGGTAAATGTTCATGATATTTCTATCAAGAACAAAGTTATATCCATCTTTAACGAGTAAAGAAACTGATATGATGTTGCAAACCATGGAAGGTACATAGTAGCAATCGTTCAAAATCATAGTATTGCCATTTGGCAATACTAGGTGATATTCACCGACGGCTGCAGCATTAACTTGTGCTCCGTTCGCTACTCTGAGTGACATATCACCAGGTGCAACTTTCCTACTTTTTCTCAGTCCCTGCAATAAATTACAGATATGAGATCCTGATCCGGTATCAAGTACCCAGGAGGTAGGGCTGACCGTAAAGCAGTTCTCAATTACAAGAACACCTGAAGTAGATGCAAAACCATGCTTCTTCTTCAACTGGGTATCCTTGGAATCCATACAATCCTCTTTCCCTTGCTCATACTTATGACTGTTGTCACAAGTTAGAGCCGAACCAACGTTCCCCAGCCCCAAATAAGAATTCGGATCGGTCAAGCGATACATTTTATTATCTTGATTAGGGCGTGAAATGGTTGCTACCTAGAGAGAGAGAAAAGAAACACTCATCGTGCGCTCTTGCAAGATTAGATTGGTTTATTAGTTTATCTAACCAGGATGGCTCCCACCGTTTCCTCGAATTCTTCTTAAAAACCTTTAACAGAAGAACTAGTCGGGATTAATTGCACGTCATAATTCTTGCTTAACCTTTCAGCCAGGCTAGTGTTGGTACTTCGAGAGAGGTTTTCCAACGCTTTCGCGAAGTTCCTTAATTAAGTAACCTATTTTCCCTGGAGGCGTAGCCCCGCTAACACCGTTCTAGACACCTACTTGGTTTATAGCATTGATTGTTAAGTAAAATAATCTCCCGAGAGTAATCCAACTCATCAGTGGGATCGGGATCCAACTATCATTGTGTGATGACCTAGATGGTATCAACTCTAGTCACCACACTCCAGAAGGTATGCTAAATCTGCAAGTTTCAGTTTCTTTAGAAACTCCCGATATGGTTTTTGCCCCTAAGACCCAAGTGACCTTGACTGAACCAACATATCAAAGGATCTTAGTCAAGTTCAACTCGTCATTATCTTGATTGCATTAGACCCACCCGTACGAGTCCTTGACTGAGCCAAAATGAACGCACGACTGTCCCAACCAATCATATTATATCCTATGGAAAAATGTTACATAGCTACCGTACACTACGCCTCGGCTGAGCATGAAATACGTAGCACGAATACTAAGCAATACCAATCCGAAACGACGGAGGACTACGGCTGGGTTTTGGCGAAAACCCGTTAACGTAATGAACTTGATATCATTGAAGGAACGTGATACCCTTTTGAAATTATAGTGGAGAAAACTTTTACTAAAGAGGTCACTCCCCGTGAAGGGATCTCGGCTCTTTCCTCGTCGAATGAGGTGCAGGATATTCCAAACTGAATACCTCGATGCAAAGCAAGAATAATTGACTATAATGAAGTTATTACTCTGACGCAAACTTTTTGTCCAAGGGGTCACTCCCGATGAAGGGATCTCGGCCCTTACCTCGTCGACTGAGGTGCTGGGCATTCATAACCGAATACCTCTATGTAAAACAAAAGAGATCGTCTTTGCAATAACAGCTTTCTGAAAAATTGTTCCAACAACGTTCTTTTTAGGTTTGTTTTCTTGCATTAAATTAATGCGTCCCATCAGTTAATCCTACCATTGCAGAAAACAACAAAAATATGACGTACACTTATGCCATCCGCATTCGCCACGGGGCCCCGTCATTACCCGTTAGGTTACTTAACTAACGACAGAGCGGGGGCTCGACTAGCGCGGATGCAAAACATAAGCAACGCCTAAATAGATATCATATAGATATATAAACATTCGTCAGATGCAATGATAGACATTCCAGATCATTGATGAACACATTGGATATACTAGGAATCCGCATTCCGTACGAGCCTGTAACGAAGAGCGGATTACACGGTCGCGATGAATAGCCAAGACCCCACCTTAGACCCCTACGGGTGCGGCAAACTACCCGCCAAGTACCCGAAGCGAAGCAACCTCCCTCAACACCGTGAGTAGGCCACTCGGCACTTTGAGGTACCCGGTAGTTTGTGCACCCCATCTTGGGTCTTGTTAGTTATATGTATGCCCTAGAGGCTATTACTGTACATTGGATGTATATTGTAATGGATGCTGGGACATATATAGGTAGGACTTTCTTGCTCGACATGATAGTACGCTATCTGGTTGCTCTTTATCTTAACATGTATACTTTCTGTCTCTCTGTTACATATTGATAAAGCCCTTAGGATGTGTACTCGACTTCCAGGACTATGATGCAGATCATACTAGTGGGGCCTGGTGTTAGTGTATATGCCCTAGAGGCCATTACTGTATCATACTAGTATGTATATTACTTGATGGAAGCTTGGGATATTCACAGTTGTACAGACAATCTTGCTCAATATAGTAGTATGCTCTTTGGTTTGCCTCTGCTTTAATGTGTACACGTGTGTTTATTTATTATATCACCTATACGCATTAGTAGAGCCCTTAGGATCTTTGCTTGATTACCGGCGTTGTGATGGCGATCACACTCGTGGGGGCTGGGTAATCTACAAGCACATCCTTATACACGTCCCTAGTCGTGGGAGTACCGAGATAGGGCATCGATACTCCGGAGTAGACTAGCGTATGCGCTTCTCATCCCAGCATGGGAGACGGTCTGTCCCACAGCCGTCGGTACGTCGTACTTGAGATAGTATGCGGGTGCTCGTTAGGTTACGAGTACACTGGACAGGACTCGTCGGGAACTGATGGTTGGTATTATACCTATCGTCAGTTATCAGTTCCCAGGTGACATGAGTACAGCTTAGTCCGCTGACTTGACACTGTCACTTCGCCTCGAGTGTGTTCCCACTGTTATTTGATTACTACTCTACCACGGCTCTACTGAGTCGTGCAAACAGCTAGTAGTTGGGAGCAGTCCCGAAGCACTTGGAGGCAGTGACGGTTAGACAGGATTCGTCTCTCCCGGTATTGGGGTTGACATCGCGCTGTGTCTAGGAGAGCCATTACACGAGTAGTCCCTGGCCAGGGCAAGCGAGATATACTGGTAGGTTCCAGTGTTATCTCAGGGTGTTCTGGGCTTCACTCCGACACGACTTGTACCGCTATTAGGGGTCTGACGCTTGCCGCCCCCTAGGCCCGACATGCGATGTATCAGACGAACAAACCGGACTGTATGGAGATTGTCACATACAGACTCAGTAGGAGTTCGGATGGGTTTACCTCATCGTCCTTCTTATCGACATCTACCTGGGGACCGTTACGTACAGCTAGTGCCGCTTGCGGTCTGTGGTTAAACCCACTGCCAGCGTAGTGTCGAGTCTTTAGAGTCCCACACAGAGAGTTTCCCTGCACTGAGCGAAACGTGTAGAGGCCGTATGGTTTTACGGCAGGGCTGCGATCACTTACGTACACTTGTGTGCGTGTGGTGTTCGGGCAGGCAATACTAGTGGGCTTTGGTTTAAGCCGGATCCTAGTATTGCATGGATGGATTTGTTTTGTCTTCTGCGCATCCGCATTCTACGGAATACGGATGCAGGTGTGTATGCACAGTTTTCTGGAGCGATGAAGGAGGAGGTGCCTCATTAGGGTTTTTGGCAGTTGGTTCGGCCAAAACCACTATGTGGCAGGCTCATTAGGGTTTTGACAGTTGATTCGGTCAAAACCATTTTGAGGCGGACTCATTAGGGTTTCGACAGTTCGTTTGGTCAAAACCATAATGAGCCGGGGACATTATTTACTAATCCTTTCATTGATAATTTTGTTATGGCTAATTACATTGACCATTTGACCATCTTGACTTTGTTGACCTTTTGACCAAAGTTGACTTGGATCTTCTTAGAAGATCTAAAGTATTCTTTGGTTTTCTTTTTATTTAGTTATGATAATGGTCATGTCATTTGTAGCCATCACCTTTATCTTGATTGGATTTGTAATGATAATGTTTGTGCAATATTGCAACCATGGTTAGCTTTTCTCTTTGTTAAGCTTTTTATTTGCTTATTCTCATTCTCTCTCTTGAAATGAGAAGCTCCATGGTTGCTAGAAAATCTCCTTCTTCTTCCTCCTCTTGATTTCTCCTTTGATCTCATGTGTTGAGAGAAAAAGGATTCTACTTGACAAACACATCCATACATCTTCTCTACACTACCTAGGGCTTCTAGATTAGCAATCTCCTTGCCCTAGTTACCTCGGCTTGAGGTGGAGCTCGGTGTACATCTCTCGGGTGGATCGTCTTCGACTCAAGGAGGCCGCGGAGGTGACTGAAGTCCGGATCAACCATTGAGCAAGCAATGAGAAGAACAACAAGAAGAGAAGAACATCAAAGAAGAACAACAACAAGAAGAGAAGGAGTTCAAGTTGAGATATAACCACTTTGCCGAGTAGTTAACTCTTCTTTGCAAGTATGCTAGTTTAGTTTAGCAAAGATCCGGCTTTTACGGTCCATGTTACAAAGTTTAGAAAAATTTTGATTTACCGTTTCCGCAACCCCGAAAGTACCGGGAGAGGTAACGTGGACCTAACAGTGGTATCAGAGCCTAACTAAACTTAAACTAGCTAGGTAGTGAAGTGTAACGAAGTTTCGAAACCGGAAAATCCAAAAACCAAACTTTGCAAAACCCAAGTTTCTGTTAATTTGTTTTCTGGTCAAAATGAGATTTGTTATACACCAAAAATTATCTCAGGCTTTTGTATAGAAAACCACCAAATACGAACCAGAGAGGCGATTAGAGGAGCGCGGATCCGCGGCAAGAGGGAGCTCTTGCCGCGGAAGCGCGGCCGTCTGGTCCCCTCTCTGCTTCGAATTTGGTGCAGAGTGTTTCTGTGTTGGTTTTGGGATTTTTAGGATATGTTATATGTGCCCAGATTTTCCAGAACTAAAATTTACTTTTGGGGGCCTATAAATCCGTATTTTTTCGGAACTTCACTACACTTTAACTATATCGGTTATATCTGTAATGTTTGAATGTATTGAACGTCGGCTAATCGCTATAAGTCGATTAGTCGGGGTTATACATCTCTGTGATCTGTGTTTGATATTGGAATGTGTATATGAATGTGTTGGACTGTCGCGGGTGAATAGCCGGGGTGGATGTGAGATGAGCTTTTGTTTTTCTTTCATTCATTGTAAATGTAAATTGATGTAATATTATTATTTGTTTGGCCGCACAACCGGGTCGGGGTTGTAGCCGTCATTGTATAATTCTTTTTACTGTTTTTGCTCCTAGGATAGACCCATGGAGGGGTGCACAAACTGCCGAGTACTTGGCGGGTAGTTTGCCGCACCCGTAGGGGTCTTGGGTGGGGTATTGGCTATTCACCGCGACCGTGTAATCCGCTTTTCGTTGCAGGCTCGAACGGATTGCGGATTCCTAGTATATCCAATGTATTCATCTGTGATCTGTAATGTCTATCATTGCTTTCTATTTAGGCGTTGCTTATGTTTTACAGCCGCGCTAGCCCAGCCCCCGCTCTGTCGTTAGTTAAGTAACCTAACGGGTGATGACGGGGCCCCGTGGCTAATGCATATGGCATAAGCGTACGTCATATTTTGGTTGTTTTCTGCAATGGTAGGATTTAATTGATGGGACGCATTAAAAGAACTAATGCAAGAAAATAAACCTAAAAGACGTTGTTGGAACAATTTTTCAAAAAGCTGTTATTGCAAGGACGTTCAGTTTTGTTTTGCATCGCGGTATTCGGTTATGAATACCCAGCACCTCAGTCGACGAGGCAAGGGCCAAGATCCCTTCACCGGGAGTGACCCCTTGGACAAAAGTTTGCGTCAGGGTAATAACTTCACTATAGTCGATTATTCTTGCTTTGCATCGAGGTATTCAATTTGGAATATCCTGCACCTCATTCGACGAGGAAAGAGCCGAGATCCCTTCATAAGGAGTGACCTCTTTAGCAAAAAGTTTTCGCCACTATATTTTCAAAAAAAAAAACTGTATCATGTTCCTTCAACGACATCAAGTTGATTACGTTAACGGGTTTTTCGCCAAAAACCCAGCCGTATCCCTCCGTCGTTTCTTATAAGTTATACTTAGTATTCGTGCTGCGTTTGTTGACTGTGTCAAGGCGCAGTGAACGGTAGCTAAGTGTTGCTTATTTGCTGGATACAATGTGATTGGTTAGGACATTTGTGTAACCTTGTTGACTGTGTCAAGGGTTATGCAGGTGGGTTTAATGCAATCAAGACAACGACGGGATGAACTTGACTAGGACTCTTTGATTTGTTGACTGTGTCAAGATCGCTTGGGTCCTAGGGGCAAAAACAACATCGGGAGTTTCAAAAGAACTGAAACTTGCAGATTTAGCATACCTTCTGGAGTGTGGTGACTAGAGTGGATTCCATCTAGGTTATCACACAATGACAGTTGGATCCCGATCCCACTGATGAGTTGGTTTACTCTCGGGAGATTATTTCACTTAACGATCAATGCTATAAACCTAGTAGGTGTCTAGAAAGGTGTTAGCGGGGTTACACCCCCAGGGAAAAGAGGTTCTTTAATTAAGGAACTTCGCGAAAGCGTTGGAAAACCTCCCTCGAAGTACCGACACTAGCCTGGCTGAAAGGTTAAGCAAGTATTGTGACGTGAATTAAAACCCGGCTAGTTCTTCTTTTAAAAAAAAAGGTTTTAAGAAGAATTTGAGGAAACAGTGGGAGACATCCTGGTTAGATAAATTAATAAACCAATCTAATCTTGCAAGAGCATACGCTGAGTGTTTCTTTTCTCTCTCTCCAGGCAGCAACCTTTTCACGCCCTAATCAAGATAATAAAATGTATCGCTTGACCGATCCGAATTCTTATTCGGGACTGGGGAAAGTTGGTTCAGCTCTAACTTGTGACAACAGTCATGAGTATGAGAATGGGAAAGAGGAAAGTATGGACTTCCAGGATACCCAGTTGAAGAAGAAGCATGGTTTTGCATCTACTTCAGGTGTTCTTGTAATTGAGAACTGTTTTACGGTCAGCCCTACCTCCTGGGTACTTGATACCGGATCAGGATCTCATATCTGTAATTTATTGCAAGGACTGAGAAAAAGTAGGAAAGTTGCACCGGGTGATATGTCGCTCAGAGTAGTGAACGGAGCACAAGTTAATGCGGCAGCCGTCGGTGAATATCACCTAGTATTGCCAAATGGCAAGACTATGATTTTGAACGATTGCTACTATGTACCCTCCATGGTTTGCAACATCATATCAGTTTCTTTACTCGATAAAGATGGATATAACTTTGTTCTTGAAAAGAATATCATGAACATTTACCTTCATAAGGTACTGGTTGCAGAGGGTACACTGTGTAATGGTATCTACGTTCTAAATCAGAATACAGTTCTCAATATACAAAGCACACGCAAGAGGAAGAATTCAGATACGAATGAATCCTACTTGTGGCATTGTAGACTTGGTCATGTCGGAGAGAAAAGACTGAGTAAGTTGCATAAAGATGGACTGTTGGATGCGTTCGAGTTTTCATCTTATGAAACTTGTCAGTCTTGTCTCAAAGGGAAGATGACCAAATTTCCGTTCACCGGACATGGAGAAAGAGCAGCAGAGCTCTTGGGACTCGTACATAGTGATGTATGTGGTCCGATGTCTATACATGCAAGGGGTGGGTTCTCGTACTTCATCACATTCACTGACGATCTCTCTAGGTTTGGATATGTGTATCTGATGAAACACAAATCTGAAGCTTTTGAGAAATTCAAGGAATTTAGAAACGAAGTAGAGAACCAGACAGGCAAAAGTATCAAGATCCTCCGGTCTGACAGGAGAGGGGAGTACTTAAGCACGGAATTCCTAGATTACTTAAAAGAGAAAGGTATTCTCTCTCAGCTTACTCCTCCTTATACACCACAGCACAACGGTGTATCGGAGCGGAGGAATCGTACCCTATTGGATATGGTTCGCTCCATGATGAGTAGTGCTGAGTTACCTCTTTCATTCTGGGGATATGCACTTCAAACTGCAGCACATCTATTGAATCAAGTTCCATCCAAATCCGTGCCTAGGACTCCGTATGAAATATAGAGTGGTAAGAGTTTGTATCTTAAACGTGTTAAGATTTGGGGTTGCCCAGCTTATGTCAAAAAGCAGAACCCAGACAGACTTGAGGCACGGGCAGTTTTGTGTAAGTTTGTGGGATACCCAAAAGATTCAAGTGGGTATCTGTTCTACCATGCAGAGGAACAGAAGATAATTGTTTCAAGAAATGCCACATTTTTAGAAAAAGAATTTCTTGTTAAAAACAGTAGTGGCAGCACGGTAGAACTGGATGAAATTCCAGAAACACAAACCTTAATAAAAGATTTGGTGGAACCGCTAGATTCAATAACCCCAAACGAACCTCAGCCACTCCGCAGATCTGGTAGGATTTCTCATCCGCCCGAGAGATACTACGGTTTTCTCATTGACGGGGATCGAGAGGATTGCATCTTGGAAGAAGATGACCCTACCAGTTTCAGGCAGGCCATTATCAGTAGGGACTCTGATAAGTGGCAGGAAGCAATGCAATCCGAAATGGAGTCCATGTACGCCAATAAAGTGTGGACCTTGGATATTACTCCACCTGGGGTAAAACCCGTTGGATGCAAATGGATCTACAAAAGGAAACTTGGTGTAGATGGGCAGGTGGAAACCTATAAAGCTAGACTCGTTGCAAAAGGTTTTCGTCAAAGACCTGGTTTGGACTATGACGAGACTTTTTCTCCGGTGGCTATGCTCAAATCCATTCGGATCTTACTTGCCATTGCTGCCTTCCATGACTATGAAATCTGGCAGATGGATGTGAAGACGGCTTTCCTAAACGGTTGTTTGGAAGAGTGCGTTTATATGGATCAACCAGAAGGTTTCGTAGACAGTGGGAGCAGCGGAAAGGTGTGCAAGTTGCTTAAATCCATTTATGGATTAAAGCAGGCATCGCGGAGCTGGAACATCTGTTTTGATGAGGCAATCAAGGAATTTGATTTCATCAAGAACGAAGATGAACCCTGTGTTTATAAGAAGATTGTAGGACGAACTGTCGTGTTCCTAGTCTTGTACGTGGACGACATTCTTTTGATGGGAAATGATATTCCTATGCTACAATCGGTCAAGCTGTTTTTGTCACAAAGGTTCTCCATGAAGGACCTGGGTGATGCCTCGTACATTCTGGGGATCAAGATCTATAGAGATAGATCCAAGAAACTATTGGGACTTTCACAGTCCAGGTACATAGAGACCGTACTAAAGAGATTTAGTATGGAGGGTTCCAAGCGCGGTAACACACCCGCATTGCACGGAATTACCCTCTCCAAGAAGATGTCTCCTAAGACTGACGAGGAGAGGGTTCGCATGAGCACTATACCCTACGCTTCGGCGGTAGGATCTATAATGTATGCGATGCTATGTACAAGACCAGATGTAGCTTACGCGTTGAGCGCGGTAAGCCGGTATCAGTCAGACCCAGGGGAGGACCACTGGACAGCAGTGAAGAACATTCTCAAGTACCTGAGAAGGACTATGGAGATGTTCCTGGTTTACGGTAATGGAGACCTCAGGGTCGAGTCCTTTACCGATTCAAGCTTCCAGAGTGACAAAGATGACAGCAAGTCTGTCTCGGGTTTTGTGTTTACCCTCAACGGAGGGGCGGTGTGTTGGAGGAGTTCCAAGCAGGATACCGTCGCAGACTCGACGATGGAGGCTGAATACATTGCTGCAAGCGATGCCGCAAAAGAGGCGGTCTGGATAAAGAAGTTCATTAGTGAACTTCAGGTGGTTCCGTCCATTGTTGACCCAATACCTCTGTATTGCGATAACAATGGGGCTATAGCTTTAGCGAAGGAACCAAGGTCCCATCAGAAGTCCAGGCACATCTTAAGGCGGTATCACCTGATCAGGGAGATCATTGATCGACAGGAGATCGAGGTGCGGAGAGTGGACACAAAGGACAACACTGCGGACCCATTCACGAAGGCTTTACCCCAGACTCAGTTCGAGCGGCTGATCGAGATGATAGGTCTTCGATACGCCAGTACATGGCCTTAGTGCAAGTGGGAGATTGTTAGTGTATATGCCCTAGAGGCCATTACTGTATCATACTAGTATGTATATTACTTGATGGAAGCTTGGGATATTCACAGTTGTACAGACAATCTTGCTCAATATAGTAGTATGCTACTTGGTTTGCCTCTGCTTTAATGTGTACATGTGTGTTTATTTATTATATCACCTATACGCATTAGTAGAGCCCTTAGGATCTTTGCTTGATTACCGGCGTTGTGATAGCGATCACACTCGTGGGGGCTGGGTAATCTACAAGCACATCCTTATACACGTCCCTAGTCGTGGGAGTACCGAGATAGGGCATCGATACTCCGGAGTAGACTAGCGTATGCGCTTCTCATCCCAGCACGGGAGACGGTCTGTCCCACAGCCGTCGGTACGTCGTACTTGAGATAGTATGCGGGTGCTCGTTAGGTTACGAGTACACTGGACAGGACTCGTCGGGAACTGATGGTTGGTATTATACCTATCGTCAGTTATCAGTTCCCAGGTGACATGAGTACAGCTTAGTCCGCTGACTTGACACTGTCACTTCGCCTCGAGTGTGTTCCCACTGTTCTTTGATTACTACCCTACCACGGCTCTACTGAGTCGTGCAAACAGGTAGTAGTTGGGAGCAGTCCCGAAGCACTTGGAGGCAGTGACGGTTAGACAGGATTCGTCTCTCCCGGTATTGGGGTTGACATCGCGCTGTGTCTAGGAGAGCCATTACACGAGTAGTCCCTGGCCAGGGCAAGCGAGATATACTGGTAGGTTCCAGTGTTATCTCAGGGTGTTCTCGGCTTCACTCCGACACGACTTGTACCGCTATTAGGGGTCTGACGCTTGCCGCCCCCTTAGGCCCGACATGCGATGTATCAGACGAACAGACCGGACTGTACGGAGATTGTCACATACAGACTCAGTAGGAGTTCGGATGGGTTTACCTCATTGGCCTTCTTATCGACATCTACCTGGGGACCGTTACGTACAGCTAGTGCCGCTTGCGGTCTGTGGTTAAACCCACTGCCAGCGTAGTGTCGAGTCTTTAGAGTCCCACACAGAGAGTTTCCCTGCACTGAGCGAAACGTGTAGAGGCCGTATGGTTTTACGGCAGGGCTGCGATCACTTACGTACACTTGTGTGCGTGTGGTGTTCGGGCAGGCAATACTAGTGGGCTTTGGTTTAAGCCGGATCCTAGTATTGCATGGATGGATTTGTTTTGTCTTCTGCGCATCCGCATTCTACGGAATACGGATGCAGGTGTGTATGCACAGTTTTCTGGAGCGATGAAGGAGGAGGTGCCTCATTAGGGTTTTTGGCAGTTGGTTCGGCCAAAACCACTATGTGGCAGGCTCATTAGGGTTTTGACAGTTGATTCGGTCAAAACCATTTTGAGGCGGACTCATTAGGGTTTCGACAGTTCGTTTGGTCAAAACCATAATGAGCCGGGGACATTATTTACTAATCCTTTCATTGATAATTTTGTTATGGCTAATTACATTGACCATTTGACCATCTTGACTTTGTTGACCTTTTGACCAAAGTTGACTTGGATCTTCTTAGAAGATCTAAAGTATTCTTTGGTTTTCTTTTTATTTAGTTATGATAATGGTCATGTCATTTGTAGCCACCTTTATCTTGATTGGATTTGTAATGATAATGTTTGTGCATTATTGCAACCATGGTTAGCTTTTCTCTTTGTTAAGCTTTTCATTTGCTTATTCTCATTCTCTCTCTTGAAATGAGAAGCTCCATGGTTGCTAGAAAATCTCCTTCTTCTTCCTCCTCTTGATTTCTCCTTTGATCTCATGTGTTGAGAGAAAAAGGATTCTACTTGACAAACACATCCATACATCTTCTCTACACTACCTAGGGCTTCTAGATTAGCAATCTCCTTGCCCTAGTTACCTCGGCTTGAGGTGGAGCTCGGTGTACATCTCTCGGGTGGATCGTCTTCGACTCAAGGAGGCCGCGGAGGTGACCGAAGTCCGGATCAACCATTGAGCAAGCAATGAGAAGAACAACAAGAAGAGAAGAACATCAAAGAAGAACAACAACAAGAAGAGAAGGAGTTCAAGTTGAGTTATAACCACTTTGCCGAGTAGTTAACTCTTCTTTGCAAGTATGCTAGTTTAGTTTAGCAAAGATCCGGCTTTTACGGTCCATGTTACAAAGTTTAGAAAAATTTTGATTTACCGTTTCCGCAACCCCGAAAGTACCGGGAGAGGTAACGTGGACCTAACACCTGGGTAGTCCATGAGTACATCCTTCAATGTTCCTAGTCGTGGGAATATCGAGACGGGGCATCGATATTCCAGAGTAGAGTAGCGTATATCTTCTCGACCCATGTGATGGGCGATGGATGATCCCATATCCATTGGTGTTTGACATCAGAGATGGTATGCGGGTGCTCAGTGGAGACTGGGTATACTGAACGGACTCGCCGAGAACTCCCAGATGGTATTATACCTCACGTCAGATGGCAGTTCTCTGGTGACACTGGTACAGCTTAGTCTGTTGACCCGAGATCGTCATAGTGTCTTGTGTATCTCCCACTGTGCTTTGATTTCCACCCTACCACGGCTCTACTGAGGCGTGCAAACATGTGGTTTTTGGGTACAGTCCCGATTCATATGGAGGCAATGAGCGATAGGAGGGGATTCGTCTCTCCCGGTATTGGGGGTTGATGTTGCGCTATGCACGACTGGCCATAACAGGAAATCCCTGGCCAGGGTTGCAGTGATATACTGGTAAGAGTTATCAGTAGTTTCACGAATGTTATGGACCCTACGTCGGCATGACTTATCAAGCTATTGGGGTCTGACGTTTACCACCCCTAGGCGAGATATGCGACATATCAGACGAACAGACCGGACTGTACGGTAAGTGTTACTGGTTGGATTCACAGGAGTGTGAGCGGACTTGCTCGTCGATCTTTTGATCGCTCAATACCCGGGTGGCCGTTACATTTAGCAGACCGCTTGCGGCTTGTGGGTGTTTGATATGATCATCATCTGCTGCCGGCGTATTGACGAGTCTTTAGAGTCCTACACAGAGGTTTCCTGGCTCAAGCGAAACGAAATAGGAGCGCATATGAGATATGTGCAGGACCGAGAATAATGCGTGTATGTGATACCGTATTCCATTATCGCGATGAATGTATCGATTGGTTGTATGCGATATAACCTAGTTATCGAATCGAAGATTGATTCGATAAGCCGATACATTGGATACTAGTCGGTTATATGCGACATGACCGGATCATCGAATCAAGTGTTGATTTAATGATTTAATGTATAATTATATATATTTGATATATTACTTTGAATTAACTAGTATTGGTTCACTTTAAAAGGATTTTCTCACTTGATGTGTGCATTGTATATGTGATATATTTTTGTACACTTGATTGTATCATGTTTGATGATACATGAATGTTTGTGTGTATGATTAAACCATGGTTATGTAATGGTTAGGGTTTTCATTTTCTTATCTATTTATTTATTTATTTATTTTGGCAAAAGATAAAGAGAAAATGGTGGCTTTCTTTATTTGTTGTTGAAGCTTCATGAAGCTTTGACTAAGTGACCATTTTGTCTTCATGCTTAACCCTAACCATTCAAACTAACCATAGTTCATTCTCTACACTTGACCATGGTTGATATATGATACGTATTCATTTTATTTTCTTTTTGAAGAAAAGTTATCATATATTATCTTCTTCTTCTCCTTCTTCAACATGAAGAAAGCTTACCTTCATCAATGGCAACTAGTGAAAAAGAGTGAGAAATCCAATTCTAAAGTGAACCCACTTCCTATTCTTCATCCTCTACCTCTTCTTCATCCTCTACCTCTTGCCAAGTAGTATAGGGTGTTTTCTTCACAAGTTTCATGACTTGGTGAAGTGGGAGCTTGATCTTGTGATGCCTCGACGTAGATCATCTTCGGTATCGAAGCCGTCGACCTAGCCCGCCCATTTCTTCGATGAAGCCGATGCTAGAGTCCTGGATTCGATTTGGACAGCGGAGGGACGTCATCACGGAGCCAAGGAGGTGGTGGACCAGATCTACAAAGGTTGTAGCTTCTTTCCTTTAAGTTAAAGTTGTTTACTTGCATCGCATCACCTATAAATCTAGTTAACGATCCGTATTAGGGTTTGTAGGCACATGAAATTTTTGAATTGGGCATGCTTGATCACTTGTGAGACCTCATTAGTGTGCCTAGGAACCCTACAGTGGTATCAGAGCCTAGCTAGAGCCTTAGGCGATGCACAGACGGAGTTAGAAGTCCGATCGAACCGAAACCCTAACATAAAAACGGCTCTCTGTACATTTTTTAAAAACTGGGTTTTTTTACAGATTAAAAATATGCAGAAAAATCAGTAGGAGTTTGTAAGAGTTACAGTGAAATTCGAGCTGCTAAATCACTCGAACTGCCGCGGTTCCGCGGCACGAGCATGGCTCATGCGGCGGTTCCGTGGCCGTACGCTCTCCTTGTTCAATGAAATTTACACAGTAATTCTTATTTTACAGTGCTGGTTTTCGTGGGAATTTTTAATCTGAACTCAAGAGTTGAGTTTTCTGGGTTGTATTAGGAGTTCGTAGATTCGATCGGATTGTCAAACTTTGTCTATGTGTTTTTCCGGGTAATTTTAGAGTATGTTAAAAAGTTCGACCGGATATAAATACCCACTTTTTCCCCTGACGGGAAATTTCCAATTGTTGGATTTTTCCGTAGTTTAATGACGTTCTAAGTAGTGCAAGTAACGCGATGGTCCCTCTAGAAGACAACAAACCTTAACTCGATTATGTGACCGTCTTGAACTGCCCTTTGAACCTTAGGGTTTGGGGCAGTATGGCGTGCCACATGTGAGGCGTTGGCTTGACCCTTCTACGGCTGGACCGTTGGTACTGAGGCATGAAGTGAATGTCTTTGAACTTATTTCATGTGTTGAGCTGTTTCGGGAAAACTTGGGTGTTCGATTGTTCGATCGGAAAGTTTAACATTTTCTATTTATCCGGAATATGATACAACATTTGGAATTCACAAGTAGTTATGAGATAATTGAATGAATGTTATAAACATAGCAGTTTAGTCTCACTTGATCGGTTGCCACGGAATTTTGATGCGATCAAAAGTCCGTCGCAATCACGTAGTGTACGCGGATATTTGCCGGGTAAACTTAATAGACAACCTCACTCCATAGCCCCGACCAAGTGACTGTAGGAGAACCCCGTCGCCGAAAGCATCCGTTTGGGTGCTCGCGGCAGCGGTGTTCCACCTTGGTGCACTTCGTCGTCGGCGTCGGGGGTGCGGCCGCCTGCTAAAGTTTGCGACGAGCATTCGATCAGGATGTCAGGAATCTTGTTGAATTGCCCGACTTGATATTGAAAAGAGTTTTCGATAATGAGACTAAAATGCGGGGTTTATAATTGTTAGGCATGTGATGTCTAAGGAATTCATTGGTCTAGGCATGCGATGTCTAAAGAGTTTGCGGATTCCAACTGTTGTAGTTTTACACTTTCTTTTCTGTGACCGTAAGTGTAATATGTGATATCGCCGGTTTCGTTGCTATATGTCAACGACAATTGGGATGCGCATATTTACTTACGTGGATGACATGTGATGTTATGTGTTGCTGGATATGTTATATTGGATCGTCGTGTTTGAATAGCCGGGAGTTTTTATGTGAGATGAGTGTTTTTCATTTTCATTCATGTAAAAACTTGTATGTAATATTCTTTTATTGGGGCACTTCCAGGTTGCGGATGATGTCACCATTTGTATATTATTTACTTTTCTGCACTAGGATAGACCCAAGGAGGAAGGCACAAGTAACCGGGTTCTAGGGTCCAGTGGGAGACCGTCTCGAGGAGTCGAGTCCGGGTCTCCTAACCCTAGAATTGGTAGGGTTGCTTGCCGCTCTCGTAGGGGTCTAGGGGTGTGGGATTGGCTATTCATCACGACCATGGAATCCGTGTTTTATACTGGCTCGTATTGAAAACACGGACGTCCTAGTATATCCAACATTTCATATGATATTTTCTGCTGCGTTATCTGTGATGTGATCATGTGATTTGTTCAGATAGATATAGTATATAGTATATATGATATATTATATAGACGTTGCTTATGTTTTACACCCATGCTAGCCCTGCCTCGCTCTGCCGTTAGTTACCTAACCTAACGGTGCAGACGGGACATCAAGGCGAATGCGGATGGCATAGGCGTACGTTATATTTATCTGTGATGTTTAGGTGGACTTAAATGATGGGATATTCATTAATGAGATTAATGAAAGAAAATAAACCTAATTGATGTTGTGGAATCGAATTTCAAAATGAAACAGGTAGCTACAGTTCTTGCTTTGCATCGCGGTGTTCATTATAGAACATCCTGCACCTTATTCGATGAGGAAAGGACCGAGATCCCTTCACCGGGAGTGACTCCTTTAGCAATAACTGGAAGATGCTACAACCCTCGGTTTGTCTTTTGATCGCTTCTATAGTTTCTTCTTTGCACAGTGATATATATGATATATCCCGCACCTCATTCGACGAGGAAAGGGCCGACGATCCCTTCACCGGGAGTGACCCCTTTAGCAAAACTAGAAAAGCCTCAAAAACATTCCATTTAAAAACCATTTGATTCCGCAACGAGATCAAGTTCAAAGCGTTAAAGGTTTTCATAAAAAACCATTCGCAACCCTCCGTCATTTTAGGAAGTAGAGTACTTAGTATTCGTGCTGTGTTTGTTGACCTTAGTTAAGGCACAGTGTACGGTAGCTATGTGATGTCTTCCTACACCGCATATGATGCGATTAGTTAGGACAGTCGCGTGACTTTGTTGACCTTAGTTAAGGGTCATGTGGGTGGGTCTAATTAATCACGAAATGACGGGTAGAACTTGACTAGTACTTATGATTTGTTGACCATAGTTAAGGTCATAAGTGCTAGGGGTAAAAATCTTTATCGGGAGTTTCAAGTGTTGAAATTTGCAATGAGATTGCATACCTTCTATGTGATAGTTGGATCCCGATACCCACTGCGAGTAATTGTTACTCCTGGGAGAGTTTTGCACTTTGCAATTAGCCGATAAAGTAGGTGTCTAGAAAGGTGTCAACGGGGTTACGCCTCTGGGAAAACGAGGTTTACTGTAATTAGGTCCGTGCGAAAGCACGGGGAACCTCCCTCAAAGTACCGACACTGGCCTGGCTGAAAGATTGGTGAACTTGTAGAGTGTAATTAATCCCGGCTAGTCTTTCCTTTTAAGGTTTGAAGGAAGATTTGATAAAAACAGTGGGAGCCATCCTGATTAGATAAAATATATAACCAATCTAATCTTGCAAGAGCGCACACAGAGTGTTTTCTTCTCTCTCTCTCCAGGTAGCGATCATATCACGCCTTAATCAAGATAATAATACGGATGTATTGACCGAACCCGCTTGTTATACTGAGCTGGGGAACGTTGGTCCCGCTCCAACTTATAATTGTTATAAGACAGAGCAAGAATTAGGGGAATACCAGGATTCTCATGCCGCCCAAACGAAGAAAGTGCATGAGATGCATCTTCTTCGGGTGTGTTCATTACAAAGAACTGTTTCTCAGTATCCTCTGCATCCTGGGTATTTGATACAGGATCAGGATCCCAGATATGTAATCTGTTACATAGGGCTACAAAAGGGTAGAAAACTGAGAACGGGTGATAAGTTTCATGAGACAGAAAACGGGGCAAGTGTTGAAGTCAAGTCTGTTGGTCACTGTCACCCTGTATTACCAATACATTGATTCTGAACAAATGCTATTAGATACCGAACCTGATATACAAAATCATATCAATCTCTTTATTTATTAAAGTAATGATAAAATTTTGTATTGATGGATAATGTTTTGAACATTTCCTATATCAAAAGTTGATCGGTTCAGGCACGTTATCTAAAAGCATTGACGTTCTAAATCAAACTACAGTTCCTAGTATACAGAACACACACAAGAGGAAGAGTTCAGAAATGAACGAATCCTTCTTGAGGCATTGTAGACTAAGTCATATCAATGCGACCCGACTGGCTGAAGTTACATTTTAGATGCATATTTAAATCAGTTTGAATTTATATCTTGTGAAACTTGCCAGTCATGTCACAAAGATTAGATGACCATAGCCCTGTTTATTGGAAACAGAGAAAGAGTTAATGAACTCTTGGGACTGACACATGATGATGTATGTAAGGTCTCCTGTCTACACATGCCAGGACTGGTTCTTTATACTTCATTACGTTCTCTGATAATCTCTCAAGATTCAGACATATGTTCCTGTTGAAACACAAGTCCGAACCTTTTGAGATATTCACAGAATATAAGCTAGAAGTAGAGAACCAATACAGGTATAAGTATTATGTCCTATAATAAGATCAGGGAGGAGAATACTTATGCATGGAATTCTTGGATATTCTAAAAGAAGATGAGATTCTCTCTCAGTATTACTCCTCTGAATGCACCACAGCACAACGGTGTATCGGGGTGGAGCAATCGCACCATATTGGATATAGCGTGCTCTATGATGAGTACTACTGAGTTACCTATTTCCTTTTGGGGTTGTACACTTGAAAAGCTGCATACCTATTGAATTAGGTTCGAATCAAATCAATGCCTACCACTCCATATGAGATATGGTATGGGAAGAGCCCATCTCTTAAGTAAGTTAAGATTTGGGATTGTCCGGCCTATGTCAAAAGCAAAATCCGGATAAGATCGAGGCAAGGTCAGTTCTGTAGAACTGGAAAGGTTCCAGCTATACAAAACTGCAGCTGATGATTTGACAGAACCAAGGGATTCAATAGTTTCCGACGAACCTCAGCCTCTCCGCCGATTTGGTAGGGTTTCTCATCCGCCTGAGAGATACCTCGGTTTCTCGATGACAGTGGGAGCGAGGATTGCATCATGAGATGATGACCCAACTAGTTTCGAGCAGGCCATCGAGAGTAGGGACTCTGTAAGAATGGCTGGATGCTTAGCGATCTGAGATGGAATCCATGTACACCAACAAAGTATGGACTTTGGGTGCTATATCTGAAGGGTTAAATTCCCATCAGGAGCAAGTAAATCTTGAGAAGATTACTTGGTGTAGATGGAAAAGTTGAGACTTTCGAAGCTAGACTTGTTAAAGGTTTTAGTCATCAACCAGGTGTGGATAATGATGAAACCTTTTCTTAGGGACTATGCTTAAGTCCATCCAGATCCTACTTGCCATTGCTACATACCATGACTACGATATCTGGTGGTTGGGTGCCATGACTACTTTTCTAAATAGTGATTTAGAAGAGAACGTCTATAAGAACACAGCCAGAGGGCTTCGTAAACAGTGGGAGCAGCGGAAACGTGTGCAAGTTGCTTTACAAGATGAAGCAGGCATCGCGAAGTTAGAACATCTGTTTTGATGTGATAGTCAAAGTGTTTGACTTCATCAAAATGGTAGATGAACCTTGTATGTACAAAAAGGTAGTATGGAGTATGGTGATGATCCTCGTAGAGTACGTGGATGACATACTCTTGATAGGAAAAGAGTTTCCTATACTACGCTCGGTCAATCTCCACTTATCACAAGGATTCTCCAATAGGATCAAAGTGATACCTCTTAAATCCTGAGTTTTCATCTATGAGATAGATCTAAATGGATGTTGGGATTCTCACTAGATGTAGTGAGATGGTATCAATCGATCCTGGGGAGAATCACTGGTAGGGTTCCAGGGTGATAAAGACGACTGAATGTCAGTCACAGGCATTGTCTTCACCCTTAGTAAAGGGATGGTATGTTGGAAGAGTTCCAAGCTAGATACCGTGGCAAACTAGACGATAAAGGCTGGTAACATCGCTATTAAAGATACTACCAAAGAGGCAGTTTGGGTGTATATTGGTTCATGAGATGAACCAGGTTCCTGCCATTGTATGACAATGGAAGTGTGGCTTTGGCCAAGGAACCCCGATCCCATCAGTGACCCAGACATATTCTGAGGCAGCATCACCTAATCATGGAGATAGATGATCTCCAGGGTGATCGAGGTTAGGAGAGTAGACTCAGAGGACAACACGGCAGATCCACTCACAAAGGCTTCTTCCCAGAGAGAGACTTATATGGGATGGTTGAGTATGAGATACTGCAACCACTGCTACAGATGGCCCTAGTGCAAGTGGGAGATTGTTAGTTATATGTATGCCCTAGAGGCCATTACTGTACATTGGATGTATATTATAATGGATGCTGGGACATATATAGGTAGGACTTTCTTGCTCGACATGATAGTACGCTATCTGGTTGCTCTTTATCTTAACATGTATACTTTCTGTCTCTCTGTTACATGTTGATAAAGCCCTTAGGATGTGTACTCGACTTCCAGAACTATGATGCAGATCATACTAGTGGGGCCTGGGTAGTCCATGAGTACATCCTTCAATGTTCCTAGTCGTGGGAATATCGAGACGGGGCATCGATATTCCAGAGTAGACTAGCGTATATCTTCTCGACCCATGTGATGGGCGATGGATGATCCCATATCCATTGGTGTTTGACATCAGAGATGGTATGCGGGTGCTCAGTGGAGACTGGGTACACTGAACGGACTCGTCGAGAACTCCCAGATGGTATTATACCTCACGTCAGATGGAAGTTCTCTGGTGACACTGGTACAGCTTAGTCTGTTGACCCGAGATCGTCATAGAGTTTTGTGTGTCTCCCACTGTGCTTTGATTTCCACCCTACCATGGCTCTACTGAGTCGTGCAAACAGGTGGTTTTTGGGTACAGTCCCGATTCACATGGAGGCAATGAGCGATAGGAGGGGATTCGTCTCTCCCGGTATTGGGGGTTGATGTTGCGCAATGCACGACTGGCCATAACAGGAAATCCCTGGCCAGGGTTGCAGTGATATACTGGTAAGAGTTATCAGTAGTTTCACGAATGTTATGGACCCTACGTCGGCATAGCTTATCAAGCTATTGGGGTCTGACGTTTACCACCCCTAGGCGAGATATGCGACATATCAGACGAACAGACCGGACTGTACGGTAAGTGTTACTGGTTGGATTCACAGGAGTGTGAGCGGGCTTGCTCGTCGATCTTCTGATCGCTCAATACCCGGGTGGCCGTTATGTTTAGCAGACCGCTTGCGGCTTGTGGGTGTTTGATATGATCATCATCTGCTGCCGGCGTATTGACGAGTCTTTAGAGTCCTACACAGAGGTTTCCTGGCTCAAGCGAAACGAAATAGGAGCGCATATGAGATATGTGCAGGACCGAGAATAATGCGTGTATGTGATACCGTATTCCATTCTCGCGATGAATGTATCGATTGGTTGTATGCGATATAACCTAGTTATCGAATCGAAGATTGATTCGATAAGCCGATACATTGGATACTAGTCGGTTATATGCGACATGACCGGATCATCGAATCAAGTGTTGATTTAATGATTTAATGTATAATTATATATATTTGATATATTACTTTGCATTAACTAGTATTGGTTCACTTTAAAAGGATTTTCTCACTTGATGTGCGCATTGTATATGTGATATATTTTTGTACACTTGATTGTATCATGTTTGATGATACATGAATGTTTGTGTGTATGATTAAACCATGGTTATGTAATGGTTAGGGTTTTCATTTTCTTATCTATTTATTTATTTATTTATTTTGGCAAAAGATAAAGAGAAAATGGTGGCTTTCTTTGTTTGTTGTTGAAGCTTCATGAAGTTTTGACTAAGTGACCATTTTGTCTTCATGCTTAACCCTAACCATTCAAACTAACCATAGTTCATTCTCTACACTTGACCATGGTTGATATATGATAAGTATTCATTTTATTTTCTTTTTGAAGAAAACTTATCATATATTATCTTCTTCTTCTCCTTCTTCAACATGAAGAAAGCTTGCCTTCATCAATGGCAACTAGTGGAAAAGAGTGAGAAATCCAATTCTAAAGTGAACCCACTTCCTATTTCTTCATCCTCTACCTCTTGCCAAGTAGTATAGGGTGTTTTCTTCACAAGTTTCATGACTTGGTGAAGTGGGAGCTTGATCTTGTGATGCCTCGACATAGATCATCTTCGGCATCGAAGCCGTCGACCTCGCCCGCCCATTTCTTTGATGAAGCCGATGCTAGAGTCCTGGATTCGATTTGGACAGCGGAGGGACATCATCACGGAGCCAAGGAGGTGGTGGACCAGATCTACAAAGGTTGTAGCTTCTTTCCTTTAAGTTAAAGTTGTTTACTTGCATCGCATCACCTATAAATCTAGTTAACGATCCGTATTAGGGTTTGTAGGCACATGAAATTTTTGAATTGGGCATGCTTGATCACTTGTGAGACCTCATTAGTGTGCCTAGAAACCCTACAGGTCTATCCTAGGAGCAAAAACAGTAAAAGAAATTATACAATGACGGCTACAACCCCATCCCGGTTCTGCGGCCATATAAATAATATTACATCAATTACAAATTACATGAATTGAAAGAAAAAGAAAACTCACATCTCACAACCCCCGGCTATCCATCCGCGATAATCCAATGAATTCGTATACACATACCACCAACATTACAGATCACAGATATGTATAACCCCCACTAATCGACGTATAGCGATTAGAAGACGTTCAATACATATATCACATCACAGATATAACCCGTTAGCTTAAGTCTTTAGAAGTTCGATCAAAATACTGATTTTTAAACCCCAAAAACAAATTTTGCTTTCTGGAAAATCTGGACAGAAAAATCATATTCCAAAAATCCTAAAACACCCCCAGAAATACACTGCAGCAAAACCGATCCACGGCCGAGTCAACTCGGCCGCGGATCCGCGGCAAGAACCTCTTCTTGCCGCGTTTCCGCGGTGAGTTGGTCGGTTCAGTCGATCGTTTTTCTGCACTATTCACTAAAAACCCTGAGCCAATTTTTGGTACATGTCAAATAATTTTTAGAGAAGTTTAAAAATCGACAGAAAGTTCATGTTCCGGGCATGTTTTGTGACCTTTTCTCCGATCGAACTTCTAGTTAATTTGCTAATATGTTAGATAGTGTTTAGCTAGGCTCTGATACCAATGTTGGGTCTACGTTACCCACCCCGGTCCTTTCGGGGAGGCGGAATAGGTAAAACGAAAATTTTTCCTAACTAGGTAACATGGACCGTACATGAAGGATCGTTGCTAAACAAGAACTAACAAATATTCTACAAGTTCTAACTACTATGTAGAATGGCTATACCTTGGTCTTGAACTCCTTCTCCTCTTGCTGTGGTTCTTCCTCTTGCTTGCTCCTTGTAGTTGCTTGAACGGATCCTCCTTGTCGTCTCCTCTTTGCCATAGATGGGTCCACCCGAGGGTCTCGAAATTGGGCTCCTATCTCAACCTAGAGATGACTAAGATGTTTGGTTTGCTAAACCTAATACCTTAGATTGAGTAGAGAAGAGTGATGGTGGTTTTGTCTCAAAGGTTCATGATTTCCAACTCATGGAACACTTGAACCTTGAGAGAGGAAGAGGAAGAGGAAGAGGGAGAGCTTTCTTTCTAGGAGAGAGAAAGAGAATGATAGAATGAGCTCTCATAATCCCACCCCTTCTCACAAAAGTAAGAATGCTGATAATAATAATAATTAAGTATACGGTGATGGTTAGTTTCAATGACCATTATCATTTCATGCAATAATTGCATTTTGCAAACAACAAGCAAGCAAAAGTCATACCCATGAAATGATAGCCATGAAATGATGATGGTCAACATGTCCAAAATGGTCAACCGGTCAACAAAGTCAACAAAAGTCAAACTTTCAACTCAACCATAGCACAATAATACTTAATTAATGTTATTAATCATATATCCTATTCTCATTAGGGTTTAAAGAAAAGTCAACGGTTACAAGTCAACCAAAGCCAAATGGTCAACAACCCTAATGAGAATCCTCTGCCTCTGCCTCTGTCAACTGTGCATACACACCCGCATCCGTGCTCCAAGGAACACGAATATACTGAGACAAAACCAATCCCAATTACTAGGATCTGGCTTAAACCAAAGCCCGCTAGTAACTACTGTCCGGACACCAAACGTGCACAAGTGCGCGGATGTGAACGAACCCCGTTGCAAAACCATGCAACCTCTACTCTGTTTTGCCCAAAGGCGAGTAACCCTCTGTGTGGGACTCTAAAGGCTCGACACTACGCTGGCAGTGGGTTTAACCACAGGCCGCAAGCGGTACTAGCTGTACGTAACGGTCCCCAGGTAGATGCCGATAAGAAGACTAATGAGGTGAACCCATCGAACTCCTACTGAGCCTGAACGTGACAATCTCCGTACAGTCCGGTCTGTTCGTCTGAGAATATCGTATGGCGGGCCTAGGGAGGCGGTAAACATCAGTCCCCTAATAGCGGTACAAGTCGTGTCGGAGTGTAGCCCAAAACACCCTGAGAATCTATTGGAAAACCTACCAGCAATTCTCGCTTGTCCTGGCCAGGGACGACAATGTGTAATAGCTCTCCTAGACACAGCGCGATATCAACTCCCAATACCGGGAGAGACGAATCCTATCTAACCGTCACTGCCTCCAAGTGCTTCGGGACTGCACCCAACTACTACCTGTTTGTATGACTCAGTAGAGCCGTGGTAGGGTAGTAATCAAAGAACAGTGGGAACACACTCGAGGCTAACTGACAGTGTCAAGTCAGCGAACTAAGATGTACTCATGTCACCTGGGAACTGTTAACTGACGATAGGTATAATACCAACCAACAGTTCCCGACGAGTCCTGTCCAATGTACTCGTAACCTAACGAGCACCTTCATACTATCTCCAGTACGACGTACTGATGGCTGTGGGACAGACCATCTCCCCTGCTGGGAAGAGAAGCGTATGCACCAGTCTACTCTGGAGTATCGATGCCCTGTCTTGATAATCCTACGACTAGGGACCAAAATAAGGATGTGCTTATAGACTACCCAGCCCCCACTAGTGTGATTGCCATCACAACGCCGGTAGTCAAGCAAAGATCCTAAGGGCTCCATCAATATATATCAGCGATATGTTAAAAGAAACATATACACATATTAAGATAGAAACAAACCAAGTAGCATACTACTATGTCGAGCAAGACTGTCGTAAAGCCTCACTAGTATGATCTGCATCATAGTCCTAGTAGTCAAGTACATTTCCCAAGGGCTTTATCAATATATGAGAGTAAGACAGTAAACCAATACATGTCAACATGTTAAGACAAAGTAAAACCAGATAGCATACTATCATATCGAGCAAGAAAGTCCTCTCTATATATATCCAAGCATCCACTATAATATACATCATATGTACAACAATGGCCTCTAGGGCATATATATAACTAAGAATCTCCCACTTGCACTAAGGCCAGCTGTTGTAGTATCTCATACCCAACATCCCGAAGAGTCTCTCAAATTGTATCTGGGGTATGACCTTTGTGAGTGAATCCGCAGTGTTGTCCTTCGTGTCAACTCTCTTGATCTCGATCTCGCGGCGATCAATTATCTCCCGGATCAGGTGATACCGCTTCAGAATATGTCTGGACTTCTGTTGGTGTAACATTTCAGAAAATATAAAATATTATTTTTGGAATTTAATATTAAAATAATATATTTCCCGAAAACTGTCCGATTTGCGGAATTGGGGTTTTCGAAAAAAGGGTATAAATATATACCAATAATTTTGAAATAAGTGGAATTAAAATGATTTATTCATTTAAAAATATATTTAAACGATTTGGCATTTTTAAAATTGTTTATATGCAGTTTAAATGAAAACCCGATTAGTGCACTGCTAATCGCGATTAGGCCAAATCCGTGTTTCTACAGTTTTCCATGGTTAGTGCACCATGACATGTTACGTGTTGTTTCATTTGTGTTGTTTTATTGGGTTATGTGTTTATTGGTGAGAATAGAAAAGAAAAAGAAAAGTGGAATGATTGAGGAGAGAGAGAGGGGGGACATAATGATGATATGAGACCATGCTAGGAGAGAGAATGAGAGTGAGAAAGAGAGAGAGAGGGAGAGTGCTGCCCCCTTTCATTTCCCCCCCACCATTTTCTTCTCCTTCTTCACCTTCAAGCTCCCTCATTCTACCCTCATGACCTATCTCAATTCCCTCACCAAAACCCTATACTTCCTTCACAAAAGATAATCCCCACTTCATCCTCTACACATTGGACCAAGAAAAGTTAGATTTTGAAGACTTGGGACTTCTAGGGTTTTGCTTGGTGGCATTAATGAGGTATAATCTCTACCAATTAGTTTAGTTTTTAGTTTGTTATATTCTAGTTAAGTTTAGAATCGATTTAGTGTGGATATGTGAACTTTGGAAATTTCTAGAAGAGGTTAGGGTTGGAATTGAATCCAAAGATGAAATTGAGGTTAGTGGAGACCTTATAACCCCTCTAGATTAGTTTCTTGTACCAAAACCTGAGATAGAACCTTAAACCCTAAACCTAGAAATCCCGATATCGGGAAATTGTGGATTTTGTGAAGGGAATTGATATCTGCTAACACCCGGGGACTCTAAAATTTATTTAGCAAACACAGTGAGACAAGCAGGCACTCAGGAAGCTAACCCCAAGACCCGAGCCCCATCCACCAAGCAGTGGCCATAGATTTAATCTTCCTGGAAGCAATTTGCGGCCAGGCTAGGGATTTGCCTCAGTGTTTGGTTCATGGCTCCAGTACCTGTAAATTAGACCCTTCCAATGTGCAAAATCTCTTAGTTTGGCCTAGGGTGAAATCTGGGAGTGGTTTTCCTAAGTTGCTGTTTTCGTGTTTTCCGTATTCTGAAATTTGGATTTTAGTATTTGATATTGTATTTGGTTGTTGGATGTTTGTACATCAACAACCAGGGATAATTGGTTGGTTTTGCATGCGTGGGCTATAGGTTCTAACCTATAGGCGATCCGTGTGCCGTATCGGTTTTCCGAACTCGATTCTATTAGCATTTGTGATTATGTTGATATTGTAGGTACCTTCGCGTGGATTCCGAGGCGACGGAGCGTGGCGTCATCGACTTCTGCAAGCAAGGAGCAAGGTGAGTAGATCTATATCTACGGGGGAAGTCGGGTGGATGGCGTATAGCACCCCCGCAAAGTTTTATGGAAACCGATTTGTATATATAGTTTATGGTTACGGGAACCTTTAATAGGAACTATAGATAGAGTTAATATATAGTTAGAGAAAGCATATTAGAAACTAAAGGATAGTTAGGAGTGATATGATATGGCTAATATGTGATGACGGGATTTGAGGATGATATATGATGATATTGCCGTTTAGGGTACTATAGGACTAGATAGCCGATGTAGACGTGTCATCCGAACCATACCTATTTCCAAACTGAAGAATCGTAATGCATCTTTTAAACATATACCTTGAGGGACGTTACGGATTTTCAAATGATATCTTTTCTTAAAAACACCGTTGCCCCTACTTTCAAAACTACGATTAGCATCTTTTAAAACTGATTGTATGGTTCGGGTGTGTATGTTAGATTAGATAAGTATGCTTATAGTAAAGGTAAATGTATATAACATTTTATTCGATGTGAGATATAAATGTGATGAAAAGAATGTAAGATGCGATATGATGACTTGGTGATATATTGGTACACGGATGCGAGTCGATTGAGATGATTGATACCTTGCCGGTCCCCTAATAGGAGATTGTTATGGATGTGACTTGGGATATACGTATATAGATATATATAGAATATCATGAATTATGAATGAGAGGCAGTACATGACATTAGGCCGTACCCTCATTGTCTTATAGGTTGATAGGATCCCTATTGGTTTAATGCCGCCGTACGATGATTTACTGTACGTGATGAGTTGACTTGATGTGTAACGTTTTAAAAATAATTAAATAAATAATTAAATGAATAAAATTGTTTAAGTGAATTTTATGAATTTCGGTAAAGTAAAATGTATTTTTCGTAAAATTAAACCGTGATTGTTTTTCATTATAATTTCAAAAATACATATTTTAATTATGTAATTACTAGTAAATGGTGTTTATTTAGCCACTTATAAATTTTTATTTTAATTAAATATTTTTCCTAAATTAAATATTTTAAATATTAACATAAGCTTTATTTTTTACACTAAATTAGTGTAAATTACAAATTTGAATGGTTTTAATTTGTAAAAATGAGCCATGGTATATTAGAATCAAGTGTGTAATATGCAAAATCTTTTCCAAAATCTCTCCATGGTTCTAGAAATTTCTAGGAAAAGGGTTAAATTGAAAAAGTTAGATAATAAAGGGTTTAAGTGAAAAAATGCATTATTTATGAACTTTCTATACAATACCACACATTTTTTCTCTCTCTCCACCCTCCTCCCTCTCCATGGCCGGCCACCCCTCCATGGGTAGCCCCAAAATTTTCCCCCCATCATTTTTGCATTAAAAATCATCAAAATTCATCAAAAATTCCAAAAATAAATCTCAAAAATCAACATTCAACCTCTACCATTTTCCTTTGACCTATTTAGCATGGATTTTGGAGATGGAAAGCATGCATTTTGGAGGCTTATTTCATGTTTGGGTTTCATATTTTGGAGGTATAAATTTCCTTCTTTTGATTTATTGTTATTAGATGTTCATTTAAGCATAATTAGATTTAATATATTAATTCTATTTGCTACTTTTAAAATTCAAGTTAGGGTTTGAAAAATCAAGTTGTGATTTTTATTGATTAAATAAGGTTATAATAGCTAGTTTAACATTTTTAGAGTGGAAAAATCTTGCATGTTTGTTGAATTGTAAATTTTTTCATTTAAAATTGTTTAAATGAAGCTATTTAGCTAACTAGTTTTTGTAAAATATATATGTGGGTGATATAAAATTCCAATTAAGGTGGCTATTATTAGATTGTAGTTTTAGTGAGAACTTTAGCATGTTAATGGAAAGAAAAACTTAGTTTGATTGCTAGTTTCTATTGATAATTGATAAATTATGATAAAAATTGCTATTTTGTAAACTAGATTTTAGAAATTTCTAAATAAATGTGATTAAAAATATAATTTATGGTTTCATTAAATCATTATCATTATGAATTATGGTTTAATACATTAATTCATGAAAAATCACGTTTTGTGGTGGAATTGTGGTATTTTGCTTGAAAAATGTTAAAAAATTGTTAAAAGTTGCAAACTAGAAATTTCGAATAAATGCAAAATTGTGTAATAAAAATAAAGTAAGGGGTTGTATAGTCTAGTTATGCTATTTAATGAGTTTTATAACCATTGGTTTCATTTAAATGTCAAGTTTTGACGAAAAACGGTAAATTGGCATTTTCGGGTTTTACGAAATCGGGTGATTTGGTGGATTTTAGGGTTTCGATGGATTTAATCATGTTTTATAATATAAGTAATGTGTTTTAAAACTATGAGTTATTTGTTAACGTTTATCTCGATCCATCGGAGTTTGTACGCCGATATCGAGCGATATTTGGTGCTTTTGCGTGGACGGGACATAGTTTTTAACCTATGCTTGTTTCTTGTATCGTTTGACTTTCATATGTGATTCAGTTTACGATGCTATTTATATGTTTGCGTCTAGGTACCCTCACGTGGACTGCGGGCGATGAAGAGGAGGATGGCGACACTGTCTTCGGCAGACATGGACCAGGTGAGTAGATGCATATCTACGGGGGGAAGTCGGGTGGATGGCGTTTAGCACCCCCGCAACGTAGAATAGGAATAGTACTTATTGACATTAGGAAACAAGATGTGACCCTAGTAGGACCTTAGTATTGACCCTAGGCTGGACTAGACCGATTTAGGAAAACCATATCAAAGGATGAGTACCTTGGAAGAGATTCGTAGGTTTCAGATAGAAATACACCCACGCACACACTGAAACTCGACATGGGGTATACGTGTATGTGTATATATATAGAACTAGGTATAGGTATATACATATATATACAATACGTATATGTGATTCATTGATGTGATATGATATCCGAGGTATGATGAAATAGTGTAACTGGGCTTGATGCCGTGATTCTTGGCTATACAGTCGTATTAAGTGTTAGCGGATCATTAGAGAATGAGATAATGAACATGTATATTTAAATAAAAAGGGGTAGTGATGATATTGAGGTACATGGGACTCTAAAATAGTACCCGGACTATAACTTGTGATTGATCACGATATGGGATATGTATGACTTGATTACGATATGATACATATGACATGATATTTCTGAGGATAAACTAATGATGCATATTATGAGGGCAATGATATATGATTGATGTAGGCGATTACAGTTTAGTACCTTGATCATGAGATGTGTTGGTGATGACATTATACGAATGATGAAACACCTAGGAGATACTTGACCCGTACTCCGATATTGGGATGCCGTACGATTGATTTTACCGTACGAGGCATAAATATGATGATTGATCCGCACTCTTGATTCGAGGAAGCCGTACTACGTACGTGACGCTATTGAGGCCGGATCGCCGACTATTCGAGATATTGATTCAGACCTTAGGTAAACTCTTGTTTCTTATTGACTAGTTTCTTAGGTTAAGTTCTTTAGGAGGTTAGATGGACACTAGTTTAGGTTCGATTCATATAGTGGTAGTGATAATTGTATATCAAATGAGTGGATATTGCACATCTGTCTTTGCATTCATACTGTAATCATCATGGTGCATGTTCTTTCATATGTTGCTATAATCAGTATAAACTTTACCTGTTAGGACACCAGCACCATTACCGATGATGCGCATATTCCACGCACACTTATTTGCCGGCTCACATACATCATCATCGGTAATTGCTATGTCACGTACACTTTAGATCATATTGTCTTTTATGGATAGAATCAGTTAACAACTAGACCGATATAATATTGTGATTATTCTCTGATGTTAGTATAGACATGATATTTATTACTTAGACATTCATGCATTCATATTTTCATGTTATCATGCAGTATTATGGGCATATGCCGACACTTATCATATAGTTACTTATGATTTTAAGATTTGGATTTCTATGAGATTTCTGGATTTTGGGGAAAACCGCAAGAATATATAAACAAACTTCTCTCTCTCTCTCCTTTTCTCTTTTTTTTAAAATAAGATGCGGTTTTCTCGTGATGTATGTGTCGTCCACCATGAGATTTCATGTTTTCTGATGGATTTCGAGACCCGATTCGAGGAGTGGATGAACCGTCTCGGGTACATGGTGGGCCCGGTATGGTACCCTGGGGCAAGAAGATCGAGTTGTAGACGATGAGCCTGGCAGAGGAAGGCTACCTACCGTTGATGTCTGGCGCGGCGGATATCCGGAGGATACCGACCGTTGTCGTGAGATTTGATGATATGGGCCGATCCGGACTGACGGAGCCCGAGATATTGAGACTTGAGATTACATGTGTTGTGTCGATACTTGACACGGATTTCCATGGATTTCATTGTTGAGATTTCAGATTCTTATACACATTTTACTATGATAACAGCTAAAGATTTCTTATACAGATATTTCTGGATTTCAGGATTGGTTATTTTATATTCATGATGCATGCATATCCATTCATATGACATAGTATTATATGAGGCACTGACACGAGCACGGAGTATCTGCATTTACACGTAGTTTTACCCTGCTATTACTAGATGATTGGGATTTAATAGTGTAATATTATTGTAGGGTTCCTGGGCACCCTATGAAGGTCTCACAAGGCATCGAACATGCCAATATAAAAATTTACGGGTGCCGAGAGACCCGACTACGGATCGTTTGCTAGAAAACTAGGCGAAAAAGCTAACTAGTTAACACTTAACTAAGAGATACGGAAATACAACCTTTGTAGATCCGGTGCTCCACCTCCATAGCTTCGCAACGAAGTCCTCTCCGCTGTCCAAAAAGAATCCGGGCTCTAGAGTCGGCTTCGTCGGAGAAAAAGCGAGCTAGGTCGTCGATGTCCATGCCGAAGATGATCTACGTCGAAGCATCACTAGATCGAGCTCCTCCTTCACCAAGTCTTGAAAACTTGTGAAGGAAACACACTCTACTACTTGGCAAGAGGTAGAGGATGAAGAAATAGGAAGTGGGTAGACTTTAGATTTGGATTTCTCACTCTTTTTCATCACTTGCCATTGATGGAGGCAAGCTTTCTTCACTTGAAGAAATGAAGAAGAAGAAGGAAATTGTTATGATAAGAATGATTAAAAAAGAAAAGAAAATCCATTCTTATCATAAGCAAACCATGGTTAGGTGTAGAGATTAAACCAAGGTTAGTTTGAATGGTTAGGGTTAAGGATGAGATAAGAATGGTTGACTAAAGTCAATGCTTCATGAAGGTTCAAAGAATAAAACAAAACTAGCAACCATTCTTCTCATTATTATTTCCATAATAAATAAATAAATAAATAGATATGAAAATGTAAACCCTAATCATTTAAATAACCATGGTTCAATCTTTACACAAACACAAGCATACATGTATCATCAAACATGATACAATCAAGTGCACAAAACTATATCGAATATACAATGTGCACATCCGAGTGAGAAAATCCATTTAAAGTGAACCGATACTAGTTAATGCAAAGTAATATATCAAATATATAATTATGCATTAAATCATTAAATCAATACTTGATTTAACGATCCGGTCATGACGCACATAACCGACTGGTATCATTAGTAACATCTTATCGAATCAACACTTGATCCGATAACCCGGCTATATCGCATATAACCGATCAATGTCACATCGCGAGAATCGAATACAGTATCACATACTCGTATTATTCTCGGTCCCGCACATATCTCATATGCGCTCCTATTTCGTTTCGCTTGAGCCAGGAAACCTCTGTGTAGGACTCTAAAGACTCGTCAATACGCCGGCAACAGATGATGATCATATCAAGCATCCACAAGCCGCAAGCGGTCTGCTAAACGTAACGGCCACCCGGGTATTGAGCGATCTGAATATCGACGAGCAAGCCCACTCACACTCTAGTGAATCCGACCAGTAACACTACCGTACAGTCCGGTCTGATCGTCTGATATGTCGCATATCTCGCCTAGGGGTGGTAAACGTCAGACCCCAATAGCTCGATAAGTCGTGTCGATATGAGGTCTATAACACTTCGAGAAACTACTGGTAACACTTACTAGTAAATCTCAGCAACCCTGGCCAGGGATTTCCTGTTATAGCCAATCGAACACAGCGCAACATCAACTCCCTATACCGGGAGAGACGAATCCCCTCCTATCGCTCATTGCCTCCATGTGACTCGGGACTGTACCCAAAAACCACCGTTTTGCACGCCCTCTTGGACGTGGTAAGATGGAAATCAAAGCACAGTGGGAACCACACAAGACTCTATGACGATCTCGGGTCAACAGACTACTCTGTACCAGTGTCACCAGAGAACTGCCATCTGACGTGAGGTATAATACCATCTGGGAGTTCTCGGCGAGTCCGTCCAGTGTACCCAGTCTCTACTGAGCACCCGTATATCATCTCTGATGTCAAACACCAATGGATATGGGATCATCCATCGCCCATCTGTATGGGTCGAGAAGGTATACGCTAGTCTACTCTGGTATATCGATGCCCCGTCTCGATACACCCTCGACTAGGGACTTTGAAGGATGTACTTATGGACTACCATGTCCCCACTAGTATGATCCGCATCATAGTCCAGATAGTCAAGTACAGATCCTAAGGGCTTTACCAACATGTAACAGAGAGACAATCAGTATACACGTTAAGGTAAAGATCAACCAGATAGCATACTATTATGTCGAGCAAGAAAGTCCTCCCTATATACGTCCCAGCATCCACTACAATATACATCCTATGTATAGTAATGGCCTCTAGGGCATACATATAACTAACAATCTCCCACTTGCACTAGGGCCATCTGTAGCAGTGGTTGCAGTATCTCATACCCAACCATCCCATAAAAAAATCTCTCTTTGGGAACAGGCCTTTGTGAGTGGATCCGCTGTGTTGTCCTCAGAATCTACTCTCCTAACCTCGATCACCCTGGAGATCAACTATCTCCATGATCAGGTGACACTGCCTTAGAATATGTCTGGATCACTGATGGGACCGGCGTTCCTTGGCATGAGCCACAACTCCATTGTCACACAATGGTAGGAACAAAGTTCATCTTATGAACTTTTATACACCCAGACTTCCTCTTTGGTAGTATCTTAAGTAGCGATGTATCCGGCCTTTATCTTCTAGTATGCCACGGTATCTAGCTTGGAACTCTTCCAACATACCGTCCCTCTACTGAGGGTAAAGACAATGCCTGTGACTGACATTCAGTCGTCTTTATCACCCTGGAACCCTTCCAGTGATTCTCCCCAGGATCGATTGATACCATCTCATTACAACTAGTGAGTATCCTAACATCCATTTAGATCTATCTCATAGATCCAAAAACCCAGGATTTAGGAGGTATCACTTTGATCCTACACGGAGAATCTTTGTGATAAATGGAGATTGATCGAGCGTAGCATAAGAAACTCCTTTCTTATCAAGAGTTTGTCATCCACGTACTTTACGAGGATCGTCACCATACTCCATACTACCTTTTTGTTTATACAAGGTTCATCTACCATTTTGATGATGTCAAACTCTTTGACTAATTCATCAAAACAGATGTTCCAACTCCGCGATGCCTTCTTTATCCTATAAAGCATCTTGCACACGTTTCCGCTGCTCCCACTGTCTACGAAGCCCTCTGGCTGTGTACTTATAGACGCACTCTTCTAAAACATCATTTAGAAAAGCAGTCATGACACCCAACCACCAGATATCGTAGTCATGGTATGTAGCCGTGGTAAGTAGGATCTGGATGGACTTAAGCATAGCTACTGGAAAAGGTTTCATCATTATCCACGCCTGGTCGATGACGAAAACCTTTAACAAGTCTAGCTTTGAAAGTCTCAACTTTTCCATGTACACCAAGTAATCTTCTCAAGATATACTTGCTCCTGATGGGGATTTAACCCTTCAGATATAGCAACCAAAGAACATACTTTGTTGGTGTATATGGATTCCATCTCAGATCACTAAGCATCCAGCCATTCTTACAGAGTCGTCACTCTCGATGGCCTGCTGGAAACTAGTTGGGTCATCATCTCATGATGCAATCCTTGCTCCCACTGTCATAGAGAAACCAAAGTATCTCTCAGGTGGGTGAGGAACCCTACTAGATCGGCGGAGAGGCTGAGGTTCGTTGGAATCTATTGAATCCTTCGGTTCTACCAAATCATCTGCTGTAGTTTGTATAGCTGGAACCTTTCCAGTTCTACATAACAGACATTGTCTCGAGCTTGTCCGGATTTTGCTTTTAGACATAGGCCGGACAACCCCAAATCTTAACTAACTTAAGATATGGGCTCTTCCCTTTCCATATCATATATGGAGTGGTAGGCAACTGATTTGATTCGAACCTATTCAATAGGTATGTAGCTTCTCAAGCGCATAACTCCCAAAAGGAAACATGTAACTCAGTATTACTCATCATAGAGCACACCTAATCACATAGGGTGTAATTGCTCCACCCCGATATACCATCGTGCTATGGTGTATATGGAGGAGTAATGCTGAGAGAGAATCTCATTCTCCTTTAGAATAATCCAGGATTTCCGTGCTCAAGTATTCTCCTCCTCGATCTTATCAAAGGACATAATACTTATACCCGTATTTTGGTTCTCTACTTCTAACTTATATTCTGTGAATATCTCAAAAGGTTCAGACTTGTGTTTCAACAGGAACATAGGTCTGAAACTCGAAAGATCATCAGGGAACGTAATGAAGTACAAAGAACCGGTCTTGGCATGTATAGACAGGGGACCTACATACATCAACATGTATCATCCCAAGAGTTCACTAACTCTTTCTCTGTTTCCAGTAAACGGAGCTATGGTCATGTTATCTTTGTGACATGACTGGCAAGTTTCATAAGATGTAAATTCAAACTAATTTAAATATGCATCTACATGTAACTTCAGCTAGTCGGGTCGCATTGATATGACCTAGTCTACAATGCCTCAAGAAGGATTCGTTCATTTCTGAACTCTTCCTCTTGTGTGTGTTCCATATACTAAGAACTGTAGTTTGATTTAGAACATGAATGCTTTTAGATAACGTGCCTGAACCGATCAACCTTTGATATAGGAAATGTTCAAAACATTATCCAACAATACAAAATTTTATCATTTCTTTACTAATAAAGAGACTGATATGATTTTGTATATCAGGTTCGGTATCTAATAACATTCGTTCAGAATCAATGTATTGGGATACAGGGTGACAGTGACCAACAGACTTGGCTGCAACTCTTGCCCCGTTTTCTGCCTCATGAAACTTATCACCCGTTCTCAGTTCTCTACCTATCTGTAGCCCTATGTAACAGATTACATATCTGGGATCCTGATCTGGTATCACATACCCAGGACGTAAAGGATACTGAGAAACAGTTCTTTGTAATGAACACACCCGAAGATGATGCATCATCATGCACTTTCTTCGTTTGGGCGGCACGGGAATTCTGGTAATCCCCAATTTCCTGCTCTGTCTTATAACAATTATAAGTTGGAGCGGGACCAACGTTCCCCAGCTCAGTATAACAAGCGGGTTCGGTCAAATATCCGTATTATTATCTTGATTAAGGCGTGATATGGTCGCTACCTGGAGAGAGAGAAGAAAACACTCAGCGTGCGCTCTGTCAAGAATAGATTGGTTATTATTTTATCTAATCAGGATGGCTCCCACTGCTTTTTATCAAATCTTCCTTCAAACCCTAAAAGGAAAGACCAGCCGGGATTAATTACACACTACAAGTTCTCCAATCTTTCAGCCAGGCCAGTGTCGGTACTTTGAGGGAGGTCCCCCGTGCTTTCGCACGAACCTAATTAATGTAAACCTCGTTTGCCCAGAGGCGTAACCTCGTTAACACCTTTCTAGACACCTACTTGATCGGCTAATTGTAATATGTAAAACTCTCCCAGGAGTAACTCTTACTCGCAGCGGGTATCGGGATCCAACTATCTCATAGAAGGTATGCAATCTCATTGCAAATTTCAACACTTGAAATTCCCGATAATATTTTTCCCCTAGCACCCTATGACCTTGACGGAGGTCAACAAACCATAGGCTACTAGTCAAGTTCAACCCGTCATTTCTTGATCGAATTAAACCCACCCGCACGACCCTTGACGGAGGTCAACAAGGCCGCACGACTACCCTAACTCAATCTGCATCATATGCATAAACAGATAAATACTAGTTAGCTACCGCACACTACGCCTTGACGGAGGTCAACAAACGTAGCACGAATACTAAATAGGACTTATCTGAAATGACGGAGGGCTACGACAGGTTTTTCTCAAAACCTATTGCGTAATGAACTTGATATCGTTGTAGGATCGAATGAATTTTGAAATGGAGTGTTTTTGAGGCTTTTCTAGTTTTGCTAAAGGAGTCACTCCCGGTGAAGGGATCGTCGGTCCTTTCCTCGTCGAATGAGGTGCGGGATATATCATATATATCGCTGTGCAAAGCAAAAACACTTAAAAGCAATCAAAAGACAAACCGAGTGTGTAGCATCTGCCAGTTATTGCTACAGGAGTCACTCCCGGTGAAGGGATCTCGGTCCTTTCCTTATCGAATAAGGTGCAGGATATATCACATATACCGCTGTGCAAAGCAAGAACTGTAGCTACCTGTTTTATTTTTGAAATTCGATTCTGCAACATCTTAGGTTTCTTTTATTTCATTAATCACATTAATGAAGTCCCATCAATTAAAATACCTAAACATCACAGATAAATACGACGTACACTTATGCCATCCGCATTCGCCTCGATGTCCTCTCGTGCACCGTTAGGTTAGGTAACTAACGGCAGAGCAGGGCAGGGCTAGCGCGGGTGTAAAACATAAGTAACGTCTATATAATATATCATATATACTATATACTGTATCTATCACAGAACATCACATGATCACATCACAGATATGGCAGCAGAAGAATCATATGAAATATTGGATATACTAGGACGTCCGTGTTTTCAATACGAGCCAGTATAAAACACGGATTCCACGGTCGTGATGAATAGCCAAACCCACACCCCTAGACCCCTACGAGAGCGGCAAGTAACCCTACCAATTCTGGAGTTAGGAGACCCGGACTCGACTCCTCGAGTTGGTCTCCCACTGGACTCCAGAACCCGGTTACTTGTGCCCTCCTCCTTGGGTCTATCCTAGTACGGAAAAGTAAATAATATACAAGAGGTGACAACTTCCGCAACCTGGAAGCACCCCAATAAAAGAATATTACATACAAGTTTTTACATGAAAGAAAATGAAAAACACTCATCTCACATAAAAACCCCCAGCTATTCAAACACGACGATCCAATATAACATATCCAGCAACACATAACATCACATGTCATCAACGTAAGTAAATATGCGCATCCCAATTGTCGTTGACATATAGCAACGAAACCGGCGATATCACACATTACACTTACGGTCACAGAAAAGAAAGTGTAAAACTACAACAGTTGGAATCCGTAACCACCTCAGACATCGCATGCCTGACCAAATGAATTCCTTAGACATCACATGCCTAACAATTATAAACCCCGCATTTTAGTCTCAAAATCGAAAACACTTTTCAATATCAAGTCGGGTAATTCAACAAGATTCCCGACATCCTGATCGAATGCTCGTCGCAAACTTCAGTAGACGGCCGCACCCCCGATACCGTCGACGAAGTGCACCAAGGCGGAACACCGCTGCCGCGAGCACCCGGACGGATGCTTTCGGCGACGGGGTTCTCCTACAGTCACTTGGTCGGGGCTATGGAGCGAGGCTGTCTATGAAGTTTACCCGGCGAGTATCCGCGTACGCTACGTGATTGTGACGGACTTTTGATCACATCAAAATTCCGTGGCAACCGATCAAGTGAGATTAAAGTACTATGTTTATAACATTCATTCAGTTATCTCATAACTGTTGTGAATTCCAATTATTGTATCCCATTCCGGATAAACAGAAAATGTTAAACTTTCCGATCGAACAATCGAACACCCAAGTTTTCCCGAAACAGATCAACACATGAAATAAGTCTAACAACATTCAGTTCGTGCCTCAGTAGCAACGGTCCAGCCGTAGAAGGGTCAAGCCAACGCCTCACATGTGGCACGCCGTACTGCCCCAAACCCGAAGGTTCAAAGGGCAGTTCAAGACGGTCACATAATCGAGTTAAGGTTTGTTGTCTTCTAGAGGGACCATCGCGTTACTTGCACTACTTAGAACGTCGTTAAACTACGGAAAAATCCAACTCTTGGAAATTTCACGACAGGGGAAAAATTGGGTATTTATATCCGGTCGAACTTTTTAACATATTCTAAAATTTATCCGGAAAGCCACATAGACAAAATCTGATAACCTGATCGAATCAACGAACCCCCAAAACAACCCTAAAATACTCAACTGTTTACTGCATATTAAAAATTCCCAGAAAACACAGCATATTAAAATAGGAATTACTGTGCAAAAAGGAGTCAACGAGTCAACAATATGGACGCGGAACCTCCGCGCCACGTGGGATTAGGCCGCGGTTCCGCGGCGTTATGACGGAGTTAAGTCTCCGTTTTTCACAGTAATTCATAAAAATCCCTGCTCAATTTTCTGCATATTTTTAATGTTGAAAAATCTCAGATTTTAGAAAAAGGACAGAGAGCATTTTTGAGGTTAGGTTTTCGGTTCGTCCGGCTTTCAAATTCCGTCTAGACTTCGCCTAAGGCTCTAGCTAGGCTCTGATACCACTGTAGGGTTCCTGGACACCCTATGAAGGTCTCACAAGGCATCGAACATGCCAATATAAAAATTTACGGGTGCCGAGAGACCCGACTACGGATCGTTTGCTAGAAAACTAGGCGAAAAAGCTAACTAGTTAACACTTAACTAAGAGATACGGAAATACAACCTTTGTAGATCCGGTGCTCCACCTCCATAGCTCCGTAACGAAGTCCTCTCCGCTGTCCAAAAAGAATCCGGGCTCTAGAGTCGGCTTCGTCGGAGAAAAAGCGAGCTAGGTCGTCGATGTCCATGCCGAAGATGATCTACGTCGAAGCATCACTAGATCGAGCTCCTCCTTCACCAAGTCTTGAAAACTTGTGAAGGAAACACACTCTACTACTTGGCAAGAGGTAGAGGATGAAGAAATAGGAAGTTGGTAGACTTTAGATTTGGATTTCTCACTCTTTTTCATCACTTGCGATTGATGGAGGCAAGCTTTCTTCACTTGAAGAAATGAAGAAGAAGAAGGAAATTGTTATGATAAGAATGATTAAAAAAGAAAAGAAAATCCATTCTTATCATAAGCAAACCATGGTTAGGTGTAGAGATTAAACCAAGGTTAGTTTGAATGGTTAGGGTTAAGGATGAGATAAGAATGGTTGACTAAAGTCAATGCTTCATGAAGGTTCAAAGAATAAAACAAAACTAGCAACCATTCTTCTCATTATTATTTCCATAATAAATAAATAAATAAATAGATATGAAAATGTAAACCCTAATCATTTAAATAACCATGGTTCAATCTTTACACAAACACAAGCATACATGTATCATCAAACATGATACAATCAAGTGCACAAAACTATATCGAATATACAATGTGCACATCCGAGTGAGAAAATCCATTTAAAGTGAACCGATACTAGTTAATGCAAAGTAATATATCAAATATATAATTATGCATTAAATCATTAAATCAACACTTGATTTAACGATCCGGTCATGACGCACATACCCGACTGGTATCATTAGTAACATCTTATCGAATCAACACTTGATCCGATAACCCGGCTATATCGCATATAACCGATCAATGTCACATCGCGAGAATCGAATACAGTATCACATACTCGTATTATTCTCGGTCCCGCACATATCTCATATGCGCTCCTATTTCGTTTCGCTTGAGCCAGGAAACCTCTGTGTAGGACTCTAAAGACTCGTCAATACGCCGGCAGCAGATGATGATCATATCAAGCATCCACAAGCCGCAAGCGGTCTGCTAAACGTAACGGCCACCCGGGTATTGAGCGATCTGAAGATCGACGAGCAAGCCTGCTCACACTCCAGTGAATCCGACCAGTAACACTACCGTACAGTCCGGTCTGATCGTCTGATATGTCGCATATCTCGCCTAGGGGTGGTAAACATCAGACCCCAATAGCTCGATAAGTCGTGTCAATATGAGGTCTATAACACTTCGAGAAACTACTGGTAACACTTACCAGTAAATCTCAGCAACCCTGGCCAGGGATTTCCTGTTATAGCCAATCGAACACAGCGCAACATCAACTCCCTATACCGGGAGAGACGAATCCCCTCCTATCGCTCATTGCCTCCATGTGACTCGGGACTGTACCCAAAAACCACCGTTTTGCACGCCCTCTTGGACGTGGTAAGATGGAAATTAAAGCACAGTGGGAACCACACAAGACTCTATGACGATCTCGGGTCAACAGACTACTCTGTACCAGTGTCACCAGAGAACTGCCATCTGACGTGATGTATAATACCATCTGGGAGTTCTCGGCGAGTCCGTCCAGTGTACCCAGTCTCTACTGAGCACCCGTATATCATCTCTGATGTCAAACACCAATGGAAATGGGATCATCCATCGCCCATCTGTATGGGTCGAGAAGGTATACGCTAGTCTACTCTGGTATATCGATGCCCCGTCTCGATACACCCTCGACTAGGGACTTTGAAGGATGTACTTATGGACTACCATGTCCCCACTAGTATGATCCGCATCATAGTCCAGGTAGTCAAGTACAGATCCTAAGGGCTTTACCAACATGTAACAGAGAGACAATCAGTATACACGTTAAGGTAAAGATCAACCAGATAGCATACTATCATGTCGAGCAAGAAAGTCCTCCCTATATACGTCCCAGCATCCACTACAATATACATCCTATGTATAGTAATGGCCTCTAGGGCATACATATAACTAACAATTATGACCTAGGATAGCGTCGTGCATTCGATTTCTTTTCGTAGATGTCTTCTACTCACGAGTTGGCAACTCACCCCCGTTGTGCCAAATTTTATTACAGGTTCGATGTACAGGTTTCCCTGGCAGCTTGCTGGCACATCTTTTCTTCAGGGTGATTTGCACGGTAGGTTGGTTCACTTGTATCTGAACCACCATTGTATTTTTTTTTCTTTCATTTGTATCTAGTAAGCTCCATCAACCATACTTGTATTACTTGATAAGTTTATTGGACCGGTCTTTTATTTCGACCTTAGAGTCGCGCATGTTTTATTCTGATATGGTGGTTTTGTTTTCTCTGAGTTTTGAGCCTCGCCCTTTGGCGTTGTATATTATTGTGCTTGTTGTGGTTGTTTCCGCCTGTTGGCGTTGATGCTAGCACCCGTTTGGGGATGCTTTTTATTGTTTATTTATATTATACTTGTTGTACCCGTCTGGGGGCCAGTTTTTACAGAGGAGACTCTGCCGAAATTTTTTGGGAAAAATTGCTGATATTTTTAAACTTGTTTTTCTTCATGTTCTTTTACTTCTTCTTCTTCTTTATGGTTTAGATTTCTGGGCTTCGGCTTACTTAGGTTACGTTGCGCCTCTAGACGCTTCGTAATCTAAGTGCCGATCACGTTCCGTACTTTCGGGTCGTGACAAACTTGGTATCAGAGCGCTAGGTTTAACCTTGTATAAGTCTAGGTGACCCTTGGTTGATGGAGTAGGCGATTTAGGTAGAGTAACGTACCGTGGGTATGGTCCGCGGCATACTTACGATACGCTACTCTGCTTAAGGAGCCCTAGGATGTACATTGTTTGCACCGTATTTCATTCGTTCCCTTGATCTATCTTCGTCGATATCGGATGGTAGTTTCTGTTAACCACGGGCACACTGGCAGAAGGAGCTGCGGCTCGAATGCGATAACCATTAGAGTATTGGTTATTCTTGAGGATTGAAGCATTGCGTAGCGTGCGGATAAAGGGTATTCACATGCCGTCCGGATGAAGTTAAAGGGTTCGAACGATTATCAGAAAACCATTTTCCCAAGTTTAAAGTATTCGGAAGAACATGCAGGTATTTCGATGGACCCTCTAGAAGAATGAAACCCTAACTCGACATAATGACCACGAGAACGCCCTTGAACCTTAGGGTTTACGGCAGTTCCGCGGTGCCATTAGTGAGGCTTGGGTTTGCCCTTCTACGGCTGGATCATCGATGCTGGGGTATGTACCGGATATTTTAAACTGTACTTGAGTGTTGAGCTCTCGGGGAATTATGGGATTTTGATGGATCGATCGAAAGGTTTAATGTAGTCCGGATATCAAGTGAAGGGATCGACTACGTGGGAGACTCTAGATATGAGTATTGCCGTTGGTAGCGCAGTCAGCACAGCTACGAAGAGACGAGTTCGAAGCAATCGACATCAGAGGAAAGAGGCGCACATTGACGATAGTGTTTACGATGAGACTTGGTGATTTGAATTTCATATTTCTGTTATTGGATTTTGGTATTTTGAGGATTTTGTTCTACGATTGGTATTTCTTATGTGTACCTTCATTGCATTCTATCCGTGTTTCACATATCAGCTGTATTGATGTTGCTTGGTATACACCCAGTACACTTGATTGGTTTTATATATTTTGAGATTTTTTTATTTGATTTCGTGCATATGGGTTACACATGATTTTGATATATGCTTCGACCTAGTTTTTATCCATTTTCGTATTGTGATTTCGATTCTGATATTCGATGTATGTTTTCGTGCACCATGTGCACCTGATTAGGATTCTTGCACATACTTGGCGCACTTGATGCGATTTTGTGCACACCAGATGCACTAAATCGGGGTTTTGTGCAGATTAGATGCACCTGATAGTGAGTCGTGCACGCTCGTTGCACTTGACAGATGTTTTGGTGCACACCTGTTGCACTTATTTTGTTTTTGTGTGTATTCATGGTATCTGTATTTGGTTTCGATTTCAGTGCGCACCGGACGCACATGATATTTTATTGATGTGATTGGGATTGATTTCAGTTTGAGCAGTATGTTTCATAGTCATTATTATTTGATTTAGTAACTAGGCGGGACGTGTATGTTAAATAAAAGATATATATATATATATATATATAGTTATTTTTTTTTTAAAATAAACGTCCGCTACTTATGCCGTGACACGTGTATTGCACGGCGATTTTCAAGAGGGGTTTTCGTATGCTTCTTTATTATGATATTTAGGTGATTTCACTATGATGCACACTATATATAAGTTGTAGATTGATGTATATTATGTTGGTTTTCATATTGGGTTTTGATATTTTATTCTCGCCATAACTCCGATGATTGCGTTATGCTTGACGGAGTTGATTTTTGTTATGTATTGATGATTTCGGAGCCCCGACGATTTGAGTGTTTTGCTAAATGTTTTAGTATTTGGAGGGGGAGTTTTAATTTAAATTCGGGGACCGAATTTCTTAAAGGGGGGAAGATTTTAACGTTTCAAAAATAATTAAATAAATAATTAAATGAATAAAATTGTTTAAGTGAATTTTATGAATTTCGGTAAAGTAAAATGTATTTTTCGTAAAATTAAACCGTGATTGTTTTTCATTATAATTTCAAAAATACATATTTTAATTATGTAATTACTAGTAAATGGTGTTTATTTAGCCACTTATAAATTTTTATTTTAATTAAATATTTTTCCTAAATTAAATATTTTAAATATTAACATAAGCTTTATTTTTTACACTAAATTAGTGTAAATTACAAATTTGAATGGTTTTAATTTGTAAAAATGAGCCATGGTATATTAGAATCAAGTGTGTAATATGCAAAATCTTTTCCAAAATCTCTCCATGGTTCTAGAAATTTCTAGGAAAAGGGTTAAATTGAAAAAGTTAGATAATAAAGGGTTTAAGTGAAAAAATGCATTATTTATGAACTTTCTACACAATACCATACATTTTTTCTCTCTCTCCACCCTCCTCCCTCTCCATGGCCGGCCTCCCCTCCATGGGTAGCCCCAAAATTTTCCCCCCATCATTTTTGCATTAAAAATCATCAAAATTCATCAAAAATTCCAAAAATAAATCTCAAAAATCAACATTCAACCTCTACCATTTTCCTTTGACCTATTTAGCATGGATTTTGGAGATGGAAAGCATGCATTTTGGAGGCTTATTTCATGTTTGGGTTTCATATTTTGGAGGTATAAATTTCCTTTTTTTGATTTATTTTTATTAGATGTTCATTTAAGCATAATTAGATTTAATATATTAATTCTATTTGCTACTTTTAAAATTCAAGTTAGGGTTTGAAAAATCAAGTTGTGATTTTTATTGATTAAATAAGGTTATAATAGCTAGTTTAACATTTTTAGAGTGGAAAAATCTTGCATGTTTGTTGAATTGTAAATTTTTTCATTTAAAATTGTTTAAATGAAGCTATTTAGCTAACTAGTTTTTGTAAAATATATATGTGGGTGATATAAAATTCCAATTAAGGTGGCTATTATTAGATTGTATTTTTAGTGAGAACTTTAGCATGTTAATGGAAAGAAAAACTTAGTTTGATTGCTAGTTTCTATTGATAATTGATAAATTGTGATAAAAATTGCTATTTTGTAAACTAGATTTTAGAAATTTCTAAATAAATGTGATTAAAAATATAATTTATGGTTTCATTAAATCATTATCATTATGAATTATGGTTTAATACATTAATTCATGAAAAATCACGTTTTGTGGTGGAATTGTGGTATTTTGCTTGAAAAATGTTAAAAAATTGTTAAAGTTGCAAACTAGAAATTTCGAATAAATGCAAAATTGTGTAATAAAAATAAAGTAAGGGGTTGTATAGTCTAGTTATGCTATTTAATGAGTTTTATAACCATTGGTTTCATTTAAATGTCAAGTTTTGATGAAAAACGGTAAATTGGCATTTTCGGGTTTTACGAAATCGGGTGATTTGGTGGATTTTAGGGTTTCGATGGATTTAATCATGTTTTATAATATAAGTAATGTGTTTTAAGACTATGAGTTATTTGTTAACATTTATCTCGATCCATCGGAGTTTGTACGCCGATATCGAGCGATATTTGGTGCTTTTGCGTGGACGGGACATAGTTTTTAACCTATGCTTGTTCCTTATATTGTTTGACTTTCGTATGTGATTCAGTTTACGATGCTATTTATATGTTTGCGTCTAGGTACCCTCACATGGACTGCGGGCGATGAAGAGGAGGATGGCGACACTGTCTTCGGCAGACATGGACCAGGTGAGTTGATGCATATCTACGGGGGGAAGTCGGGTGGATGGCGTTTAGCACCCCCGCAACGTAGAATAGGAATAGTACTTATTGACATTAGGAAACAAGATGTGACCCTAGTAGGACCCTAGTATTGACCCTAGGCTGGACTAGACTGATTTAGGAAAACCATATCAAAGGATGAGTACCTTGGAAGAGATTCGTAGGTTTCAGATAGAAATACACCCACGCACACATTGAAACTCGACATGGGGTATACGTGTATGTGTATATATATAGAACTAGGTATAGGTATATACATATATATACAACACGTATATGTGATTCATTGATGTGATATGATATCTGAGGTATGATGAAATAGTGTAACTGGGCTTGATGCCGTGATTCTTGGCTATACAGTCGTATTAAGTGTTAGCGGATCATTAGAGAATGAGATAATGAACATGTATATTTAAATAAAAAGGGGTAGTGATGATATTGAGGTACATGGGACTCTAAAATAGTACCCGGACTATAACTTGTGATTGATCACGATATGGGATATGTATGACTTGATTACGATATGATACATATGACATGATATTTCTGAGGATAAACTAATGATGCATATTATGAGGGCAATGATATATGATTGATGTAGGCGATTACAGTTTAGTACCTTGATCATGAGATGTGTTGGTGATGACATTATACGAATGATGAAACACCTAGGAGATACTTGACCCGTACTCCGATATTGGGATGCCGTACGATTGATTTTACCGTACGAGGCATAAATATGATGATTGATCCGCACTCTTGATTCGAGGAAGCCGTACTACGTACGTGACGCTATTGAGGCCGGATCTCCGACTATTCGAGATATTGATTCAGACCTTAGGTAAACTCTTGTTTCTTATTGACTAGTTTCGTAGGTTAAGTTCTTTAGGAGGTTAGATGGACACTAGTTTAGGTTCGATTCATATAGTGGTAGTGATAATTTTATATCAAATGAGTGGATAATGCACATCTGTCTTTGCATTCATACTGTAATCATCATGGTGCATGTTCTTTCATATGTTGCTATAATCAGTATAAACTTTACCTGTTAGGACACCAGCACCATTACCGATGATGCGCATATTCCACGCACACTTATTTGCCGGCTCACACACATCATCATCGGTAATTGCTATGTCACGTACACTTTAGATCATATTGTCTTTTATGGATAGAATCAGTTAACAACTAGACCGATATAATATTGTGATTATTCTCTGATGTTAGTATAGACATGATATTTATTACTTAGACATTCATGCATTCATATTTTCATGTTATCATGCAGTATTATGGGCATATGCCGACACTTATCATATAGTTACTTATGATTTTAAGATTTGGATTTCTATGAGATTTCTGGATTTTGGGGAAAACCGCAAGAATATATAAACAAACTTCTCTCTCTCTCTCCTTTTCTCTTTTTTTTAAAATAAGATGCGGTTTTCTCGTGATGTATGTGTCGTCCACCATGAGATTTCATGTTTTCTGATGGATTTCGAGACCCGATTCGAGGAGTGGATGAACCGTCTCGGGTACATGGTGGGCCCGGTATGGTACCCCGGGGCAAGAAGATCGAGTTGTAGACGATGAGCCTGGCAGGGGAAGGCTACCTACCGGTGATGTCTGGCGCGGCGGATATCCGGAGGATACCGACCGTTGTCGTGAGATTTGATGATATGGGCCGATCCGGACTGACGGAGCCCGAGATATTGAGACTTGAGATTACATGTGTTGTGTCGATACTTGACACGGATTTCCATGGATTTCATTGTTGAGATTTCAGATTCTTATACACATTTTACTATGATAACAGCTAAAGATTTCTTATACAGATATTTCTGGATTTCAGGATTGGTTATTTTATATTCATGATGCATGCATATCCATTCATATGACATAGTATTATATGAGGCACTGACACGAGCACGGAGTATCTGCATTTACACGTAGTTTTACCCTGCTATTACTAGATGATTGGGATTTAATAGTGTAATATTATGACCTAGGATAGCGTCGTGCATTCGATTTCTTTTCGTAGATGTCTTCTACTCACGAGTTGGCAACTCACCCCCGTTGTGCCAAATTTTATTACAGGTTCGATGTACAGGTTTCCCTGGCAGCTTGCTGGCACATCTTTTCTTCAGGGTGATTTGCACGGTAGGTTGGTTCACTTGTATCTGTACCACCATTGTATTTTTTTTCCTTTCATTTTTATCTAGTAAGCTCCATCAACCATACTTGTGTTACTTGATAAGTTTATTGGACCGGTCTTTTATTTCGACCTTAGAGTCGCGCATGTTTTATTCTGATATGGTGGTTTTGTTTTCTTTGAGTTTTGAGCCTCGCCCTTTGGCGTTGTATATTATTGTGCTTGTTGTGGTTGTTTCCGCCTGTTGGCGTTGATGCTAGCACCCATTTGGGGATGCCTTTTATTGTTTATTTATATTATACTTGTTGTACCCGTCTGGGGGCCAGTTTTTACAGAGGAGACTCTGCCGAAATTTTTGGGAAAAATTGCTGATATTTTTAAACTTGTTTTTCTTCATGTTCTTTTACTTCTTCTTCTTCTTTATGGTTTAGATTTCTGGGCTTCGGCTTACTTAGGTTACGTTGCGCCTCTAGACGCTTCGTAATCTAAGTGCCGATCACGTTCCGTACTTTCGGGTCGTGACATGATGTTTGGTCCATACCCTTGACTAGAGGCTGCCGTATGATGTATTGTACCGTGCGTGTTGTTGTGAGGCTATATGCCGATTGATAGATTCACCGACTCGGTCTTGTAGACACGTATACCTTATAGCTTGTAGCTGATAATTTACCTTATGCCGCCTTCATGTTATTCGCATTGCATTACTTACACCTGTGCTAGTACACCTGCACCATTATCGATGATGCGTATGTTACACTTACACAGATTAGCCGGCTCACACACTTCATCATCGATAATTTCCATGTCACTACACAGTAGCATTGCTGCATCATGATATGGCTCTTCGCATAACTTACTTACGTATATACCCACTTGTACATCCATATTGGCGCACATACATATTGTACACTCATACTTGCGTATATACCCACTTGTACATCCATATTGGCTCACATACATATTGTAAACTCATACTTACGTATATACCCACTTATACATCCATATTGGCGTACATACATATTGTACCCTCATACTTGCGTATATACCCACTTTTACACCCATACTTGTGTGGATAAATATATATATCTTGTGCATCCATGCCTACATACATACACATTTGTACATACATAGATGATGCTGGCTTTGATTTTGGAGAATTGGGGACCGTATGTTATATTTTAAAAACTGGATCCATTTAAAAGAGCGGTTTTCCCTTAATATGTCATATCACTGTTCCATGTTGCATGATATTTGGATATGCTTACATTTTTATCATATGTCGCATACATCACACTTTATGATTTTACGCATTGAGATATGCTGTTTCATGAGATTTCTGGATTTGAGAACCGTGGCTATTTCAAAAGAAAGTATGTACTGTTTTAAAAACCCGGTTTCTTTTGATATGATATTTCAGTGCGTCCACCATGTGTTTTCTCGGTTCTGAGACATGTGACATGTGGAACCCGATTTGAAGAGCTGGACGAGGCCGATTGCGGGTACATGGTGGACCCGATATGGTACTCCGAGGCGAGAACGGATTGCTGTGCAGTAGATGGTGAGCCTGGCAAAGGGACTACTATCTACCGGTGATAGTATTTGGGCTCGGCGGATATCCGGAGGATACCGACCGGAGTCGAGAGATGATATGGGCCGATCCAGACTGACGGAGCCCGAGGGCCGATCCGGACTGACGGAGCCCAAGATATGAGGATTTACGTGTCGATGCTGGACACGTGTTTCATGATGTTTTCGAGTGTCGATGTTGGATACTCAGGTTCCATGATTTTGATGTGTCGCGAGGGACACCCGTTGATTTATATCCTCATAATTTCATGCATATGCTTATATGATATTTACATGCATGATATTGCTGTGTCATTGCTTGACACGTGGACGAGATCCACATGCATACATACATTGATTATATGGTTGGGAGAGATCCACATGCATACAGACATTGATTATATGGTTGGACGAGATCCACATGCATACATGCATTGATTATATTGTTGGATTATATCCGAATACATATAGGTATTGATTACATTGTTGGTACATATACAGATACGGTCACCCTAGATATCATAGTATTACCCTTATGATATAGTTGACCTAGGAATCGTTGTTTATTCGATTTCTACTTATAGATGTTTTTCTACTCATGAGTTGGCAACTCACCCCCGTTATGCCACAGTTCTTACAGGTTGACCGCATGGATCAGTAGCGGTATCACTGGCACACAGTTGCATTCGGGTGTGTGACTTTGGTAGGTGGGACATTTGTATCGTGCCCCCTCTTGTATTTATATTTCATATTGTATCTAATCAATTCCATCAGATCAAATCAAACTAGTATTTGTATAAGTAATGAGACTTAGCAAGACTTGTAGTTGCGAGACTTGAGCGATGGGTTTATGTTCGCTTTTGGGGATTTATGTCTTGCTTTTCTTTTATCTTTTGTGGTGATCTTCACCGTTGGGCATCGTATACTTATTTTTACTATCTTGCGTGGTTGTGATCCGCCGGTTGGCGAAGAGCTAGCTCTTGCTTGGGGATGCCTTTATATCATCATGTATTGTGGTTTTGGATCAAAATATACAAAGGAGGTGCTGCCTAAATTTTTAAAAGACGAAACACGTTTTCAAACTAGTAAATTTCATTTGCATTTTCATGTTCCTTTTCTATGCATTAAGAAAACTTGATTTCATTTTACCTTTATTTCAAAACTTCACCTTCTTTATTTTCTTAAAAAGGTTTAGATTTCTGGGTTTCAACTTACTTGAATTACGTTACGCCTTTAGACGTTGCGTGATTTAAGTGCTGGTCACGAGCTAATATTTCGGGTCATGACAGTTGGGATCTTGGTTCCTTGGCCAAAGCTACAGATCCATTGTTATCACAATACAAAGGTATTGGATACTCAATGGACAGAACCATACCAAGTTCAGTTATGAACTTCTTCATCCAGACAGCCTCTTTGGTAGCATCGTTGGCAGCGATATATTCAGCCTCCATCGTCGAGTCTGCCACGGTTTCTTGCTTGGAACTCTTCCAACAAACCGCCCCTCTATTTAGGGTAAAGACAAATCCCGAGTGCGACTTAGAGTCGTCCTTATCACTTTGGAAGCTCGAATCGGTAAAGGACTCCACCTGGAGTTCTCCGTTACCATACACCAAGAACATTTCCTTAGTCCTTCTTAAGTACTTGAGAATGTTCTTCACAGCTGTCCAGTGACTCTCTCTAGGATCTACTTGATACCTACTCACTACACTTAGTGAGTATGCAACATCGAGTCTGGTACATAGCATCGCGTAGATGATAGAGCCTACTGCCGAAGCATAGGGTATCCCTTGCATACGAGCTCTCTCCAAATCAGTCTTAGGAGACATCTCTTTGGAGAGAGTGAGTCCAGAGATCGTGGGTTGGTTCCTACGCTTGGATTCTTCCATACTAAACCTCTTTAGTATGGTGTCAATATACCTGGATTGAGACAATCCCAGTATTCGTTTAGATCTATCTCTATAGATCTTAATCCCCAAAATGCAGGAGGCATCACCTAGATCTTTCATTGAGAATCTATGTGATAAGAAGAGCTTGACCGGGTGCAGCATAGGAACATCATTTCCTATCAAGAGTATGTCATCCACGTACAATACGAGGAAGACAACCTTACTCTTTGCAACCTTCTTGTAGATACAAGGTTCATCTACGTTCTTGATGAAGTCAAACTCTTTGACTACTACATCAAAACAGATGTTCCAACTCCGTGATGCCTGCTTTAACCTGTAGATGGATTTAAGCAGCTTGCACACCTTTCGGCTGCTCCCACTATTTACGAAGCCCTCTGGCCGAGTCATGTACACGCACTCCTCTAAATCATCATTTAGAAAGGTGGTCTTAACATCCATCTGCCAGATTTCGTAGTCATAGTATGCAGCAATGGCAAGTAAGATCCGGATGGACTTAAGCATAGCCACTGGAGAAAAGGTTTCGTCATAATCCACACCTGGTCGTTGACGAAAACCCTTTGCAACAAGTCTAGCTTTGAAAGCCTCAACTTTTCCATCTACACCAAGTTTCTTTTTAAAGATCCATTTGCTCCCAATGGGTTTTACCCCTTCAGGAGCAACTTCCAAAGTCTATACTTTGTTGGTGTACATGGATTCCATCTCAGATCGCATTGCATCCAACCATTTCACAGAGTCACCACTCGTGATGGCTTACTCGAAGCTAGTCGAGTCATCATCTTCCATGATACAATCCTCGCTTCCACCATCAATGAGAAAACCGTAGTATCTCTCAGGTGGATGAGGAACCCTACTAGATCGGCAGAGAGGCTGGGGTTCGTTGGGAACTACTGAATCCTCTAGTTCCACCAATTCTTCAGCTGCAGTTTGTGCTGCTGGAACTTCTTCCAGTTCTACCTCATTTCCACTAATTTCTTTTTCAAGAAATTCCTTTTCTAAAAAGGTGGCATGCTGAGCAACAAACACCTTTTGTTCCTCAGGGTGGTAGAAGATATGTCCCTGTGAATGCTTGGGATATTCTACAAACTTGCACAGAACTGATCTTGCCTCGAGCTTGTCCGGATTTTGCTTTTTGACATAGGCCGGGCAACCCCATATCTTAACAAAATTAAGACACGGTCTCTTCCCCTCCCATATCTCATATGGAGTGGTAGGCACTGATTTGGTTGGAACTCTATTCAATAGGTATATGGCTGTCTCAAGCGCATACCCCCAAAAGGAAATAAGCAACTCAGCAGTGCTCATCATAGAGCGCACCATATCTAACAGGGTACGATTCTTCCGTTCCGATACACCGTTGTGCTGTGGTGTATACAGTGGAGTAAGCTGAGAGAGAATCCCATTCCCTTTTAGATAATCCCAAAACTCATTGCTCAAGTATTCTCCTCCACGATCAGATCGAAGGATTTTAATACTTTTACCCTTTCGGTTCTCTACTTCGTTCTTATATTCTCTGAATTTCTCAAAAGCTTCAGACTTGCGTTTCAACAGGAACACATGTCCGTATCTTGAGAGATCGTCAGTGAATGTAATGAAGTACGAGGAACTATCCCTGGCATGTGTAGACATGGAACCACATACATCACTATGTATCAGTCCCAAGAGTTCCGTAGCTCTTTCTCCGTGTCCACTAAACGGAGATTTGGTCATTTTGCCTTTGAGACATGAATGGTAAGTTTCATAAGATGAAAATTCGAACGGATTCAAATATCCATCCTTATGTAACTTAGCTAGTCGTGTCACATTGATATGACCTAGTCTACAATGCCACAAGAAGAATTCATTCATTTCTGAACTCTTCCTTTTTTGTGTGTTTTGCACATTAAGTACTGTAGTTTGATTGAGAACATATATGCCATTATTTAACGAGCCTGATCCAGTCAACTTTTGATTCAGGAAGATGTTCATAACAGCATGAATATACAGAAAAGATGTAGCAACCGCAACATTTAAGAATATACCTTTCCAAATACCAGTCATACAGTTCTTGGTGTTTGAAATAGCACGAATCGTGGTTTTAGAAAAATAGGGGCTACGCGGTCTTTGAGAAAAAATACGTCTTTGGAAAAATCCGTAGTATCCCTCGGCCTGTCTTTAAAATATTCACGATTCATTAGTTTTGAAAATAAGTATGACTCGAGCCCAGTCGGAAGGGTAAGGAAAATCCACCTAAAGTCCGAGTCGATATATCTAATAATCGGCGATCCCGCCTCAATAGCGTTACGTACGGTAAAATGTATAGTATGACATTCTTGAGTCCAGAGTGCGGATCAATCATCATATCTATATCTCGTACGGTAAAATCCATCGTACGGCATCCCAAAATCGGGGTACGGGTCAAATATCACATATACCTCATTATCCATATAGTATCATTATTGATAAATCAAGAATTGGGGGTACCGTTCTAAAATCTAGTACATTCCCATACCATCAAACATATATCCTTGTGTGTATGAAAACACATCGCCCAACGATCCGTTATAAAATCATGTCGTATATCATATCACGACCCAATCGTATATCACAATCTCACGGCATCAAGCCCGATCATATCGGCTCATCTCCAAGTATCATATACTGGGCTCATCATCTATGTATACGTATATGAAGCATATACACCCAATATCAAATCACGTGTGTGCATGTGTGTGTGTGTCCACTTTTACTCTAGGGTTTCGCGACTAAGAAACTAAACTAAAAGCTCTTTCATCCAATTACACAAATCCAACCCATGGTCTCCTAAGGCCTTTCTTACTAAATATTCATATCTCGCAATAACGCATACGTATATATATCATATCACATCATATCCTACGAAATTGCGGGGGTGCTATACGCCATCCACCCGACTTCCTCAGTAGATATACATCTACTCACCTGGATGCCTCAGCTAATCTGATCAGATTTCAGCTCTGTCATTTCCGCGCCACATCCGACGCCTCTGCACCCGATCCTAGAAACGTACACAAGGAAATAAGAGAATAAATATAAAATTAGTCGCGGACACAACCAATACAAATCAACCACGCGCACTAACTAAACGCGTACGCACTTGGTGCACAAAACGCGCTTGCGACAACGCCACAAACCACAACTAGGGTCGCTAAACGTGGCAACTACCAAGTCTAAACCCAAACGCACTAATCGCGCATCCACAACACATCAAATATTATATAAAATAGGTTATAATTCACCAAAACCTCAAACTTAAATAAAATCGATTTAACCCAAAAACCTAGTAAGCATCTTTTAACCATTTTAATACCAATCTAGATGTTTTAGAAATCTAGTGGCCACAATGCTCACATAATGTCATAATTAGGCCACACAACTACTAACTAGATTTTAATCTCATCTAATTACACATTAATTAAAAACCTAGTTTGCAAAGTTATATAATTAGGACAAATTAAATGTAACAATTAACAAATTAGCAACTAGACTAAGTTTTTCAAGTCTTTAGATACTAATCTACACATTGCAAGCTTAATCAAGTAATAAAAACCCTAGCTTGATCCAAACCCTTCTCTTGAAATTTTCAACTTTCAATTAAAGTTATATTAACATCTAATTAAAATTATATCTAAGCATATAATTAACAAGTAACACTTTGGATGAAGTTTTATACCTCAAGATCAAGAAACCAAACATGCAAACATAGCCTCCCAATTTGCTTCCTTGCTCTTAGATCCATGCTAGAATGGCCAAGGAATAAAGGGTAAATGTTTGATTAGGGATTTGTAAGGTTTTTGTATTGATTTTTGAAGGAATTTTTGATGAATTTGGAGATTAGATGAGGTGGTGAAATGAGGGAGGGCTGCTGCCTTATGGCTCGGCCAAGGCAAGGGAGAGGGGGGGGGAGTGAGGTGGTGTTTATAAAGTCAAGAAAATATACCCCATACCTCAATATAATAAGCCCAAGCCTCTTTGTTTATTCTTTTCTTTTTATTTCTTTGTTTTATTTTCTTTTTAAGTAGGGAAATGAGTGAGGAATTTGGGGCTGCTCATGGGGAAGTTTTGGCCAAGGGAGAAAAGAGGGTGTGTGGGTGTATGTAGTAATTTCCATGTCAAGAAAACACCCCCATCAATCATACATTAACTCATTTCCTTAATTAATTTATTTTATTTTATTTCCAACCCTAGACTTCTCTAGAATTATGGAGATAGGTGAGAGAGGATTAACATGCTACATACTTGATTCTAAGTGGTCATGGTTCACTAAACTTGTTTTAACCCATTCAAATTTGTAATTATCACTAATTAAATGTATTAGTGAAAGGTTATAATAATATTTAAAATAATGAATTAAGGAAAATATAATTTTTTTTTTGTGAACTAGCAAATTAATAAGTGACCAACTAAAAATCAAATACTAGCAATTTCATAGCTAGAATAGGTATATTTATGTTTATGTGGAAAAATAATTATTTCCTGGTTTTTACGGAAAACACCAGTTATTTTACCGATAATCGGAAATTTCACCTCAACGATTTTCAAAACGTTACAGTATTCCCCCCTAAAGAAATTCGGTCCCCGAATTTAAATTTAATCCCCCCAAATACTAAAATATTTCTGCATAGCAATCAAGTCGGCGGGGCTCCGAAATCTTAAATACTTAAGACGCATCTTAGCGCAATGCATGCGCATGAAAAAACGAGTATAAAACTCAAAGTCAAAACTCCGTCAAGCATCACGCAATCATCGGAGTCATGGTGAAGATACCAATGTCAAGATCCAATATGAAAACCAACATGATATACATCAAAACCATAACATGTACATAGTACGCATCGTTGTAAACTCGTCAAAACATCTGAAAGAAATGCATGCCAAACCTTTTCAAGTCGCTGTGCGATGCGCATATCACAGCACAAGTAGTGGACGTTTATTGTAGAAAATAACTATATATATACATATATATCCTTTGTTTATCACACACGTCCCGCCGTTTTAAAATAATTTAGAAGGGTTTCCTTTGTAACATGTTTCGTGTCATCTCGGACACAGGAAAATACTGAGACTATAGCTCCTTTTTGGAAATTCCTTCAGTAACTATCGATGCATGCAAAAACATATTCAGGTACTGTCCTCGGAATAGTCCCGCTCAGCAACTATACCAAATAGTAAATATCATAAAACATACTGCTCCAAAAGAAATCAATCCCAAACTGTGTACAAGAATGCCACGTGCGTCTGGTGCGCACGGAATTCGAAATCAAATCCAAGTGCCATGCATAAGCACAGAACAAAATCTAAGTGCAACGGGTGTGCACGAAAAACACCTGTCAGAGGCAACGGGTGTGCCTGACAACAATATCAGGTGCATCTGATATGCATGAAAAATCCCGATTTAGTGCATCTGGTGGGCACCAAAATCGCATCAAGCGCGCCAAGTATGCGCAAGAATCCAAATCAAGTGCACAAGGTGCACGACAACAAATATCGAATATCACAATCGAAATCGATAGTATACAACATACATCAATCCAAATCAGGTATACCGTGGTATATAATCCCACAACTACGTGCATCAGCGTGCACATAATCGAATTGAAGTACAAAAAGTGCATGAAAACTACACCGAAAGCACAAGTCAAATCACCTACATACCATTGGCATGAAATCAAAATCAAACATCTCGAACGACATCAAATCGATGTCGAGTGCAACTGTGGTACACAAAATCTCAATCATGCAAATAAATCGCCCAAAATACTGAATTCCGAAATGACGGACACGTGATATTCGAATCACCAAATCGCAAATCGTAAACACTGTCGTCGATACGTCCTTCCTTCAAGTCGAGAAGGTGTCGGTGCATCCAAAGCTAGCAGAGCAAGATATCTACTTGCCTCCTGTTCATGGTCTGGCACCTTGTGCCTTTAGGCCCTCGTCTCTCACTGTGGATTGCCAGCTACATAGCTCCTCGGTTTAATGGCCCAATATGGAATGATGACGGAAACAGTTTCGCTCTGGCACATCCTCTAAAATCTCTGGCCAACTATCATGGTCACTCTTAACATGTCCCGTCGATGATGCCGAACTCTGGCCTACTGGGTGTGTGTGATACGACCGATCCTGGGTCCAAGTCTTCTCGTGTAGTATTCCAGAAAGATTCTGTCGGGGTCTCTCCCAAATCTCGTTCTCGCCGAACTGCCCGGATGTTATCACCCTTTACTAAATCTATTTCTTGTTCCGGAACAGCTGCATACTCATCATGAATTCTTCTAAAAGGTATATCCATATTTAACGCCTCTGCATGCGTATCGCATCTCTGATGTCAACGGAGTGTAGCTGTATGGACTGCGCTACAAACGGCTATACTCATATCTAGAGTTTCCCTTCCGAAACTACGAACTCGACATCTCAATACCTTGTGGTAGGTATCTGGCCAACTACGCCCTCAGAAACTCTTCCAAATCGTCGGAGGAATACTCTTCATTCGTCCGTTTTTCATCGACTCTCAACGTGCCTGTGTGAAGTCTTCTCTAGCTGAAATCAATCAATCTGATGACCTCGCATCGGGGTATGCAAACGAACCACGTGTCCTAGTCATTCATCCATGCGTGACTAGCGATCTTCTATCAAATCCCTAAGTATAAACTCATGCTGCAATAGCTTCAAACATCTGGCGCGATATCTTGTCAGTTCCAGCAACAACTGGCTCATTCGTCCGCACGCTAAACAATGCCTCAATCCTCAAGAATAGACGATACATTAACGGTCATCACATTCTAGCCGGTCTCTAGCAGTGGCCCAATCCTCTAGTGCTGATCTGAACGTTCAAGAAATCTTAGTAAAAACAATCCATCAAAACGCTCGTGTCATGAAAAACACAATAAAACGACACATCTATGCAATCATGTCACCGCAAATACGCCATGGTCAGTTCTCGACCAAGACGAGCTCATGCTGACCACAACTCTAGCCGCAGCTCTCTCTGCCCATGCAACCATGGTAACAGAAACCACCATCCAACATCGATGAAGATAGATCAAAGGAACGAATAGTATACGGTGCAAAGAAATGTACATCATAAGGCTTCATAAGCGGAGTAGCGTATCGTAAGTATGCCTCGGAACATACACACGGTACGTCACTCTACTTAAGTTACCTACTCTATCAACCAAGGTCAACCTACACGACGAAAGTTCGGGTCTAATAGCCCATCAACCAAGTCTAAGTTCCGTAAGGTCAAGCCTAGGTTTCGAATATATATATACGCCCTAGACTCCGCATAGTCAAACCTAGACCCGAACTAAGATTAAACCTAGCGCTCTTATACAAACTTTGTCACGACCTGAAGGTATGGAACGCGACTGGCACTTAAATTATGAAACGTCTAGAGGCGTAACGTAATCTAAGTAAGCCAAAGCCCAGAAATCTAAACCATTTTTAATGAAAAAAGTGAAGGAAACTTGTTTTAAAGCAAATGGTTTTAACAAAATAAGTGTCATTAAACATTTAAAAGCAACATCATATTTTCCCGAAAATTTCGTCAGAGTCTCCTTTGTAAATACAGGCCCCCAAACGGGTACAAACATGCATATACATAAGTAGTGAATAAATACATCCCCAAGCGGGAGCTAGCTCTTCGTCAATTGACGGAAACAACCACGCAAGCAATATAATATACAACGCCGAAGGGCGAGGATCAAAACTCAGAAAAGAAACCAACATCCTTAAGAAAACTAGAGAAGACCCATAACAATACAAGCGCGTAACTCTAATGTCGAAAGAATTTACAACTGGTCTTCTAAGCCTACCAAATAATACAAGTCTGGTTGATGGAGTTTTACTAGATACACTGAAATAAATAAAGTGTACAACGGTGGTCACGATGCAAGTGAACCCACCTACCAAAGCAATTACCCGGAAGGAAGCAGTGTGCCAGCAAGCCGCAATGAAACCTGTATGGCCAAACCTGCAAGAAACTGTGGCACAACGGGGGTGAGTTGCCAACTCGTGAGTAGAAAACATTACCGAGAAGAAATCGCATGTATGACTCTCTCCTAGGTCATACAATAAAATATACAATGCTACAACAAGGGTGACAGTATATCATAAGTGTGATATCAAAGTACTCGTGTCCGTGTCATGCGTAATAATATATCGATGCATGACATGTACTAATGCACCATCCAACGTGTGGCCAGCAACGACACACAAATCATGATAAAACCCGAGTGCCTAGCATCGGCACTCAAAACATCTCGAAATCCGTATCCGACAGCGACACATAATACTCAAATCTCGGGCTCCGCATAGTCAGGATCGTCCCATGGGCTCCTGTAACGCCTTAGGATTTCGATTAGTGTTAATTAAGAGGTAATGCGAGTTTACTGTAAAAAGTTTACCAATTCAGGTTCCTCACATTTTATAACATTTAATTAATAATTTATTATTATTTATTATGGCATGCACACACATGTGCATGTTTATGTGAGGGTTTGTTTGTGCTAATGTAGTTTAGTGACCATGAGATTTAACCCTAATACTAATCCTTTACTTTAATCCAATCCTTTGCTTAACCCTTAACTTAAACCTCTAGACAATTGAGGGAGATATTTTCTTTTTGTGTTTTGGATGTGAGAAGAGGTGGCATGTGAGTCATGGTTAGCATTAATGGAGAGTTAATGCATTTGGTGCACTCACCCCTTACACTCACCTCTCTCTCTCTTTATCTTTTCTTCTCTATTTCTCTCTCACTTCATCTCTTCACATTATTTTCTCATTCCTCTCACCCTCAACTGAACACTTGCTTCACTAATCCTTCACAAACATCATAAAATCTCACCAAAATCACTTCTTTTGTCTTGTTTTGCCTCTTGGATGCCTTGGAGCTTGGAAAACTAGGATCTTTGTGCTTGTGGGAGTAGGTAATGATCTCTATCTGTTAGTTAAGTCGTTTTAGTGTTGTGTAGCCTTATAGTTTCAGTTTAGATCGTTTAAAGTTAAGTTTTGTGCAAATATCAAATTTTTAGTGTCGTCTTGTGATATCTGTGATCTGCTGTGACCCCGAGAGTATACTAGAAAATCAAACAATGTAGTTGTGTTGTACCTGAGACCATAGAACATCACCTGGAGCACGAACCCCCTTGCTCGGATCTCGGCCGACGACGAGAAGGCAATTTCCGGCGATCTCGGATTTTCGTGGGAGTTTGGGTGTGGGTTTTTGTGGGTAGCTGTCTGCAGTGGTTTAAGTATGTTTGGTCTAGTTTGATTGTTGGGTTTTCTCTGTATACAAAATCTTGGATCACATAGGTAGTTTCTATTGTTACGACTACGCGATACGTTATCCGACACGGTACGTGTACTTTGTATGGTTTTGCTCTTTGGTTGGTTTCGTAGTGTTACTACGCACGTTAGCCACAATACGAGCACTTGAGAGTATGTTTGTAGTTGGTATGTCGGTAAAACGTAGTTTGTTCATGTTATTGGTCGTTTGCTAATATATGCACTTGCTTTGTTATATTATTTTGTGTTTAGGTTCGCAGGCGGAGACTTCGGACGCTGCGAAGGAGGGGAAGCAGGTGGTTGGCTTTACTTAGCCAGGAGCGTGGGTGAGTAGATTTAACATCTACAGGGGAATCGTCCGCATGGCATTATGCGTCTGGGCTAGATTAAATGATATGACCATTGGTTAGATGTATACGGATATTGATTGTGCATGTGTACCTTTGTTGCATATCTCATTACCTATTAGGTATGGACTTAGTATTAATGAGACACAACACCATTATTGACGGTTCATGTTTCACGAGCACTAATTATATGCTACACACACACCGTCGATAGTTGCCTTGACATGAACAACTTATATACATACGAGATGTAGTTGACACCTATACATACGTGATACTGTATGGTTAGGGACATTGAGACATTAATTCATATTTCTTTGTGCATATGACATTTAGCATACCTGTATACCTACATGCTTACACATATGCCTTGACATGCTTACATGTTAGTTACCTATATACCTATATGGTATTGTACCATTAGTGATAGGTATATTCATACATGAGACATAGCTACATGTACCTCTTGCATACATACTTATACATATACCTGGAGGGTATTACATCATTTTGATAGGTTGATACACATATCTTGCTATACCTACATGTTTACATATATATCTGGCTATAGCTACATGTTCACCTTTATTTGATATTATATGGATTTGGAGAACTTAGCAACCGCATGATATATATATTAACTTGTTGCAGTTAAATAGCGGCTTTTCTTTTATATGCTCACATTACAGTTTTATGTTGCATATATTATATTCATGGATTTTCGCATTGGGATATGGATTTTTCATGATATTTTCTGGATTTGAGGACCGTGATAGTTTCATGAAATTATGCATTATTTGAAAAACCCGGTTTCTCTTGATATGATATTTCAGCAGCCACCATGAGATTTATCGGTTCTGATATATATATATACCCCATGCGAGGAGGCGTCGTGGGCCGTGTGCGGGTACATGGTGGGGCCCGGAGGTACCCCGGGGCAAGAAAGGTATTTCGATGGACCACGCCGATGAGCCTGACAGGGGAACCATACCTACCGGTGACAGTACCTATGACTCGGCGGTTATCGTGGAGATACCGACCGGAGTCATGTACGTATGGATACGTCGAATTTCGAGTGTCAGAGGTAGGCACTCGAGTTTTCGGGATAGCGTATGATACGTACCTATCAGGAGGGCCAGTCGTGGTGACAGTGCCTGATAGATCAGTATTTATGTGTCTATGTGAGACATTTGTTTTCATGATATTTTTACTCCTAAGTATATATAACAGTAGAATGGGATGCTGTTATATATGCATATATATATATATATATATATTAGTGGAGTGGGACGCTAATATATATGTATATATATCTAATTTATATACATCATCGTAAATAACCTTGCAAATAGACTCACTCAGGATATATGAGATTCACTTGATATTTGATACAGGATATATGAGATTCACTTGATATTTGATATAGGATATATGAGATTCACTTGATATTGGATACAGGATACATGAGATTTACTTGATATTGGATACTGGATATATGAGTTTTACTTAATATTGGACACTCAGGATTTATGAGACTTACAGGATATGAGAGCCAATTTGGGGGCTGATTTATGGAAATTTGGGATTTAGATTATCTTGATGGACTTTGGTCCTGCCACGAGTTCAGGATTCTGTGGGAATGGCATGTTTTATCCTATACTCCGCATTTATTGTATATGTATTGCTTCATGTATTAGTAGTACCGGATAGAGTATCTTTCATGACTGTTGCATTTACATACTGTTATTTTATATGCATTGCTTCATGTATTAGTAGTACCTGATAGAGTACCTTACAAGACTGTTGCATATATATTGCCATTTATTGTTCATGTAGTAGTAGTACCTGATAGAGTATCTTACATGACTGTTGCATACATATTGCCATTTATTGCTATCAGCTTGCATGCATTAGATTCGCGCTGTACGTGCATACTTGCGATTACCTGCATATATTATTTACTATTCACGAGTTGGCAACTCACCCCCGTTGTGCCACAGGGTTTTGCAGGTTGTCCCTCAGAGTAGTCGTTGGCTGGGCTTTTCTATCTATCGCATCATCTTTTGCAGCGGATACCGCTTCGGTTGACTGTATACAGTTTTGCTTAGGTGGGTTTTGCAGTTATCCGATGTTGTTTATTGTATATTCGTTGTATCCTGTACTCTCCATTTACCATTTTCATGTATGACTTAGAGACTTGATGTGAGAACGATATTGTATGTTATTTTGTGACTTGGAGGTCTTTTATATAGTTTTATTTATATCGTCTTTTTCTTCGCTACGGCGTCGTATATCTGTTGCTGTGGTTGTTTTCCGCCTTTGGGCGTGGATTTGCTCCCGTTTGGGGATGCTTTATTTATATCTTTGTTGTACCCTTTTTGGGGGCTTGTTTTTACAAAGGAGGTGCTGCCAAAATTTTAAAGGAATTAAATTGGACTTTAATGAATTTGTATTTGAGGTTTCAAAAGCTTAAACAATGTTCTTATCTTTTACTACTTTTGATGGTTTAGATTGCTGGGTTTTCGGATTACTTAGATTGCATTACGCCTGTGGACGTTGCGTAGTTTAAGGGCCGTCATGTGCCATTTTCGGGTCGTGATAGCTCCGTCAGTCCGGATCGGCCCATATCCATCTCTCTCATAACTCCGAACGGTATCCTCCGGATATCCGTCGAGTTTCCAATACAATCACCGGTAGGTAGTGCTCCCCTGACAGGCTCATCGTCATCCCCACAAAATCACTCTCGCCCTGGGGTACCTCACCGGGTCCACCATGTACCCACAGACGGTTCATCCTCCTCCTCGAAGCGGGTCTTAAAAACCAACTCAAAACCGAGAAAACATCATGGTGGACGCTACTCATCATATCAAGGAAAACCACATCTTTCTCTTTTAAAATTATCATAAGTTTATAAACATTCACATGCGGTTTCCCAAAACCAGAAATCTCATGAAAGATCCAAAATCTCAAAATCACTAGTCAGTGAACAGTGAATATCGGCATAAAGCCCCACGATATTGCATAACAGAATGAATGCATAAATGCATGAAGTATCTGAGTAAGAAATGCAATATCAAAACTAGCATATGAAGGCAAGCGTACTAGTACTATGTTAAAACTACCAGCTAGCAATTTATACAAATGAAGTAATGTTTTCTAATGTGTACGTGACATGGAAATTACCGATAATGATGTGTGTGAGACGGCAAGCAAGTGTACGTAGAGCATATGCATCATCGGCAATGGTGCTGGTGTCCTGACAACAAGGGTTCATAATAACTAAAGAAACACATTTATAAGCATGCAATGCGATGAGAACAGCATGAATATACAGAAAAGATGTGGTAACCGCAACATTTAAGAATATACCTTTCCAAATACGAGTCATATAGTTCTTGGTGTTTGAAATAGCACGAATCATGGTTTTAGAAAAATAGGGGCTATGGGGTCTTTGAGAAAAGATACGTCTTTTGAAAAATCCATAGTATCTCTCGGCCTGTCTTTAACATATTCACGCTTCGTTAGTTTTGAAAATAAATATGACTCGAGCCCAGTCGGAAGGGTAAGGAAAATCCACCTAAAGTCCGAATTGATATATCTAGTAGTTGGCGATCCCGCCTCAATAGCGTCACGTACGGTAAAATATATAGTATGACATCCTCGAGTCCAAAGTGCGCATAAATCATCATATCTATATCTCGTACGGCAAAATCAATCATTCGGCATCCCAAAATCGGGGTACGGGTCAAATATCACATATACCTCATTATCCATATAGTATCATTATCGATAAATCAAGAATTGGGGGTACCGTTCTAAAATCTAGTACATTCCTATATCATCAAACATATATCCTCGTGTGTATGAAAACACATCACCCAACGATCTGTTATAAAGTCTTGTCGTATATCATATCACGACCCAATCGTATATCACAATCTCACGGCATTAAGCCCAATCATATTGGCTCATCTCCAAGTATCATATACTGGGCTCATCATCCGTGTATATGTATATGTATATATGTATATACCAACGCATCAACATATATATATATATATATATATATATATATATATACACACACATATAAGCATATACACCCAATATCAAATCATGTGTGCACATGTGTGTGTGTCCACCTTTACTCTAGGGTTTCGCGACTAAGAAACTGAACTAAAAGCACTTTCATCCAATTGCACAAATCCAACCCATAGTCTCCTAAGGCCTTTCTTACTAAATATTCATATCTCGCAATAACACATACGTATATATATCATATCACATCATATCCTATGAAATTACGGGTGTGCTATTCGCCATCCACCCGTCTTCCCCCGTAGATATACATCTACTCACCTGGACGCCTCGGCTAATCTGATCTGATTTCAGCTCTGTTATTTCCGCGCCACATCCGACGCCTCTGCACCCGATCCTAGAAACGTACACAAGGAAATAAGAGAATAAATATAAAATAATTCGCGGACACAACCAATACAAGTCAACCGCGCGCACTAACTAAACGCGCACGCACTTGTTGCACAAAATGCGCTCGCGACAACGCCACAAATCACAACTAGGGTCGCTAAACGTGGCAACTACCAAGCCTAAACCCAAACGCACCAATCGCGCATCCACGACACATCAAATATTATATGAAATAGGTTATAATTCACCAAAACCTCAAACTTAAATAAAATCGATTTAACCCAAAAACCTAGTAAGCATTTTTTAACCATTTTAGTACCAATCTAGATGTTTTAGAAATCTAGTGGCCACAATGCTCACATAATGTCATAATTAGGCCACACAACTACTAACTAGATTTTAATCTCATCTAATTACACATTAATTAAAAACCTAGTTTATAAAGTTATATAATTAGGACAAATTAAATATAACAATTAACAAATTAGCAATTAGACTAGGTTTTTCATGTCTTTAGATACTAATCTACACATTGCAACCTTAATCAAGTAATAAAAACCCTAGCTCTTGAAATTTTCAACTTTCAATTAAAGTTATGTTAACATCTAATTAAAATTAGATCTAAGCATATTATTAACAAGTAACACTTTGGATGAAGTTTTATACCTCAAAATCAATAAACCAAACATGCAAACATAGCCTCCCAATTTGCTTCCTTGCTCTTAGATCGATGCTAGAATGGCCAAGGAATAAAGGGTAAAGGTTTGATTAGGGATTTGTGAGTTTTTTGTATTGATTTTTGAATGAATTTTTGATGAATTTGGAGATGAGATGAGGTGGTGAAATGAGGGGGGCTGCTGCCTCATGGCTCGGCCAAGGCAAGGGAGAGGGGAGAGAGAGTGAGGTGGTGTTTGTAAAGTCAAGAAAATATACCCCATACCTCAATATAATAAGCCCATGTCTCTTTGTTTATTATTTTCTTTGTTTTCTTTTCTTTTGAAGTGGGGAAATGAGTGAGGAATTTGGGGCTGCTCATGGGGAAGTTTCGGCCAAGGGAGAAAAGAGGGTGTGTGGGTGTATGTAGAAATTTCCATGTCAAGAAAACACCCCCATCAATCATACATAATTCATTTCCTTAATTAATTCATTTTATTTTATTTCCAACCCTAGACTTCTCTAGAATTATGGAGACAAGTGAGAGAGAATTAGCATGCTACTTACTTGATTCTAAGTGGTCATGGTTCACTAAACTTGTATTAATCCATTCAAATTTGTAATTATCACTAATTAAATGTATTAGTGAAACCTTATAATAATATTTAAAATAATTAATTAAGGAAATATATATTTTTTTGTAAACTAGCAAATTAATAAGTGACCAACTAAAAATCAAATACTAGCAATTTCATAGCTAGAATAGTTATATTTAAGTTTATGCGGAAAAATAATTATTTCCTGTTTTTACGGAAAACACCAGTTATTTTACCGATAATCGGAAATTTCACCTAAACGATTTTCAAAACGTTACATATGATGTTCTCTCCGGACTTCTTTTGGGTTATGGTGTTGAGTTTTTGCCTGTAGCTCACTTACCCTATAACCTATCCCTTGTACTTGTTTGTTTAATTCCAATTGACCTGAGCCAAAATCTGGGAGTTGTTTGCGAGTGTTTTGGCTATGTTTTTAAGATATTTGAATTTGTGGTTTTGGTATTTGAGATTTGATTTCCGTCGTTGGTCGTTTATACGTCAACGGACGAGGGTTATTTGGTTGATCTTGCAAGCGTAAGCTATAGGTTCTAACTTATAAGCAATTCGTGTGCCGTATCGGTTTTCGGATATTGGTTTTAATAGTATTGCGATTGTGTATTGATTGTAAGTACCTTCGCGTGGACTTCCAAGACGACGAAGCACATTAATTTCGGCTAAGCGAGGAGTTTAGCAGGTGAGTAGATTTATATCTATGGGGGAAGTAAGGTGGTTGGCGTATAGCACCCCCGCAACCATTGATATGGAAAGATTGTTATATAACTTATAATTTTGATAAAGGACATGATTATAGGATTTAGCAAAAGATAATATGATAGAAGTTGACACTAATGGATAGATTGATATATTGACTTCAGAATATGAAATGAGAAAGCGAATCATGATAAGTATGAATTGGAAGAAAACAAGTGTAAGTTGATAATGATATAATATGAGATCGAGATTGACACGACTTAAGATTAATAAGATATGACGTATATAAAAGATATCATTATATGAGATTGATACAAATGTGATTTGAGATATATGTGTATATATATTTATTTATGCGGATAAAGAGTGATATGCCGTGCGAGATTTTAGATCCGTACCCTTATTGATGAATAGGACGATAGAATCCCTATTCTGTTTAATGTCACCGCACGATAGATTACAGTACGCAATGTACCGGATGATTGATCCGCGCTAGTGATTTGAGGATGATGATTGAGGATGATTGTCATATCAGATGTTATGCGGCGGGATCGCCGATATAAAGATTGCCACCTGAACTATACCTAATTTCAAAGCGACGATTTGTATCTTTTAAAAGTGACCGTATGGTTCATGTGTAGATAGATTTACCCATTAATTGTCCATGTTGTGTAGGATATTACCCCTCGTGATGTACATACCACGTGCCGGTATTTAATGCTAGATGATATCATTTGCTAGTACACCTGCATAATTACCGTTGATGCGCATGTTACACATACATAGATTTGCCGGCTCACACACATTCTTCATCGGTAATTGCCATGTCACTTACACAGTAGAATTGTCATGCCACTTATACAGTAGAATTGCCATGCCACTTACATAGTAGAATTGCCATGCCACTTACACAGTAGAACTGCCATATTATGAGATTAATCTTAAACGTAAAAGTACATTCATTGTTCAGTACTATCACTTGACATGCTTGCATGATATACTCGATATGCTCATATTACTACTCTATGTTGCATACATCGTACTTTATGGTTATGTGCTTGAGATGCTGTTTTCATGAGATCTCTGGATTTGAGAACCGTGGTATATTTCAAAGGAAATGGTGTATTGTTTTAAAAACCCAGTTTCTCTTGATATGATATTTCGAGACGTCCACCATGAGTTTTCTTAGTTCTGAGCTTGTTTTCGAGACCCGATTCGAGGAGTTGGCGGATGCCGTTTGCGGGTATATGGTGGACCCGGTATGGTATCCCGGGGCAAGAAGTGATTTTTGTGGTGTAGACGATGAGCCTGGCAGAGGAACTGCTACCTACCGGTGATTGTATAGAGCTCGGCGGATATCCGGAGGATACTGTTTTGGAGTTATGATATGAGATGGATATGAGGGCCGATCTGAGTATGCGGCGTCTGAGATGAGATAGATATGATGGTCGATCTGAGTATGCGGCGCCTGAGATATGAGGATTTACGTGTCGACGTTAGACACGGGTTTTCATGATGTTTCGAGTGTCGGTGTTGTACACTCAAGTTCCATGATTTTGATGTGTCATTGATGGATACACGTGGTTGATATCCTCATACATACAGACTTATGTTTTCATGATATTTCAAGTGTCGGTGTTGGACACTCAAGTTCTATGATTTTAGTGTGTCGTTGATGGACACACGTGGTTGATATTCTCATATATATATAGGCTTATGTTTTCATGATGTTCGAGTGTTGATGTGGGACACTCAGGTTCCATGATATTGTTTGTGTCGTTGATGGACACGTGGATGATATCCACATGCATACAGGCATATGATGCCAGATGTTTAATTATATATGTCATTGCATTGACTCGATTGTTGACATATATGCGCACATGGTCATCCTAGATATCATAGTATTACCTTCAGGATATAGTGACCTAGGAAATCATTGTTTATTCTATTTCTACTTGCTGATGTTTTCTACTCACGAGTTGGAAACTCACCCCCGTTGTGTTACAGTTCTTGCAGGTTTGACCGTTTGGGATCAGTTGCGGTATCGCTGGCACACAGCTTCATCCAGAGTGTTTTGCTTTGGTAGGTGGGACACATGTTGGATCATGCCCACTCTCGTACTTTATATTCCTTTGTATCTAGAGAAACTCCATCAAATCAAATCAGGGACTAGAAATTGTATATTGGTAGACCTAGTCAGACTTGGGTATTGTGCGAGACTTAGAGCGATGGGTTTATGCTCGCTTTCTTGATTTTGATGTCTTGCTTCTTTATTGTTCTTTCTGGGTTGATTCTTTGGCGTTGGGCGTCGTATATATTTTATTGTGTGGTTGTGATTCCGCCGGTTGGCGAAGAGCTAGCTCCCGCTTGGGGATGACTATATATATATATATTGTTGTGTATATGTTTTTGGATCAAAATACACAAGGGAGGTACTGCCCAAATTTTTAAAGACGAAACATGTTTTAAATTGTAGTATAATCCACTTGCATTTTCATATTTCATTAGCTATGCATTCAAAGAAAAACATGATTCATTATACCTTTATTCCAAAACTGCACCCCCACTATTTTCCGCAAAAATGTTTAGATTTTCTGGGCTTCAGCTTACTTGATTTACGTTACGCCTTTAGATGTTGCATAATTTAAGTGCCGCTCACGTGCTAAATTCGGATCGTGAAAAAGTTGGTATCAGAGCGTTAGGTTAAACCTTGGTTTGAGTCTGGGTTTGACTATGCGGAGTCTAGGGCGTATGTATTTCGGAACCTAGGCTTGACCTTACGGAACTTAGACTTGACGGGGGGTATTAGACCCGAACATTCATTTCATAGGTTGACCTTGATTGATGGAGTAGGTAGCTTGAGTAGAGTGACGTACCGTACGTATGTTCCACGGCATATTTACGATATGATACTCCACCTAAGAAACCTTAGGATGTACATATCTTGAGATCTGTGATACTACTCGTTTCTAAGATCATATATCCATTTGGTATCTGTTAATTTCTTTTGTTCATTTGATCTATCATCATCGATACCTGCTTGAGGTTCCTGTCACTATGGTTTGAGCGTAAATTGAGCTGCTGCTAGTGTTGCGGTCAGAGCGAGCTCGTCACGGACGAGGGCTGACCATAATGTTTTCTGGTGACATAGGGACGTGTAGGTATACTGTTGTGTTGTGATCTCTCATTGAGGTGAGTGTTCGTTTTTGCACCGGATGATTAGGCTTCTGATAGAGGCTGCCAGATTGAGAGGAATGTCGATGTACAACCTACCTCAGAGATCATGATGTTGTCTACCGTGCAAACAGATAACCCAGCTGTTGCTGAGATTGATGGGATGTCGATTCTAGAGTTTATGAGCTGAAACCGCTGGAGCTTCCAGGTAGAGATGTGATAGGAGATAGCTAGTCTATCTTGAGTTGAGCGACTGATATGATTTGTCAGATTTGATGTGCAGATGCAGGCTCAGTTGAGTCAAAGAATTCCAGTTGAAAGATCTTACTTAGATCTAGAGTAGATCGATCAAGAGAGGACGTTGTTCGTCGGATGCTCCGATGTGAGATTGGTAAGTTGACCAGTTTTAGATAGAAGGACCTTACCCAGATGCGTTGTGAGTTGATTGAGAACGGACGAATAAAGTGTATTCCTCCGATTATTTGGATGAGTTCCCGAGGACGTGTTCAGCTAGATATCTTCTACGGAGTGATGAAGATACCAAGTTCTTAATTTCGAGTCTGTGTGAGAGACTCCAGATTGACTGTAGCCGAGAATGAATTGCAATACGCAGACAACAAGAGATAACATCGAAGTGGACGATAATAAAGACGAGTGGAACAAGAGGTTCGTGCGTGATGTTAATGAGCGGTCGTTACTCTCCGTTGATGCCATAGGATTGATATGTGTTCAGAGGCGTTAGATACTGCCAAATTTCAGATGAAAGTCGTGCTGAGAACGCAGCTGTCCGGTTATGAGAAAAGAGTTAAGCAAGAGTGCCAACCTTCGAATAGTTTGGTATAGGTGAGATCGGAAGAATCCATGAGCAGGTTCTTTCCAGGAAACCGCAGCAATAGAGATTTGCACCCAGGGTCAGTTATATCATGCATATTCAGAGGGCCAGATGCCGCCGTCAGTAATGTGCCGTTGAGAGTGGTCATGTTGATTGGCCAAACGGTGATCAGAGGAGTTCCAGAGCGGGACTGTTCCGTTTGTACACCTGACCAGGCCGACGAGCCAAAGGATCGTGTGATTGGTAATCCACAGAGAAAATGAGGACCTAGAGACTGAGGACGCTATATCGTGAGCAGGAGGCAAGTAGATGATCTTGCTCTGCCATCTTGGGGGTATCGGCATTTTTTCGACATTGTAGGAGGCATACCTCAATGTATGTTATTGCGATTTGCGTTTTTTGATCTGAGTATCACACTTTTATCGCTTGGACTTGAGTTTCGATGATTGGGTTTCGTGATTTATGTTTTTGTGCACCATGGCTGCACCTACTGTTTTTCTACTTCAAGTTTATACTCCTTGAATTTCTCGAAAGCTTCGAATTTGTGCTTTATCAAAAACATGTGTCCGAATCTTGAGAAATCATCAGTAAAAGTAATGAAGTAAGAAAAACCGCTTCTAGCATGTGTATACATTGGTCCGCATACATCACTATGTATGAGGCTTAAGAGTTCAACAGCTCTTTCTTCGTGTCCAGTAAACGGAGTTTTGGTTATTTTACCTTTGATACAAGACTGGCAAGTCGCATAAGATTTATATTCAAAAGGATTTAAATATCCATTTTTATATAGCTTGTTTAGTCTTGTTTCATTAATATGACCAAGTCTACAATGCCAAAGAAAAGGTTCATTTCTATTTAAAAACTTTCTTTTATTAGTATGTTGTATATTGAAAACTGTGTGTTGGTTCAGGACGTAAATACCGTTATTTAGTGTACCATACCCAATCAACTCTTGATTCAAGTTAATGTTCATAACATTATTTTGCAATACAAAATGATATCCTTCATCGTCCAACAAAGAAATGGATATTATATTACATAGCATACTAGATACAAAATAACACGAGTTCAAAACCAAAATACAACCCGAAGGCAACCCAAGATGATACTCTCCTACGGATACAGCATGTACATTGGAATCATTTCCAACCCGCAGAGTATGGTCACCCGTCTTTAAAACTCTACTGTTTCTCAACCCCTGCACAAAATTGCAGATATGAGAACCAGAACCGGTATCTAATACCCAAGATGCAGAGTTTAAAGAAAAACAGTTTTCAGTTACAAACACACCTGAAGTGGAAGCATCGGCATGCTTCTTTTTCTTAAGATCAGCAAGATACACAGCACAGTTGCGTTTCCAATGTCCCGACTTGTGGCAGTAAAAACATTCTCCTTTCCCGCTTCCCGCAGCCCCGGATTTGTCTTTCCCCTTTTCCTTTTTAACTCCACCTTTCGGTTTGATGGACTTCTTCTTCTTCTTTTCCTTGGCCTTGGCTTTTGGGACGAAAGAGGAAGATGGCCCATATAACAGAGCAGAAGTTTTCGCTGTCTTAAGCGTGCTCTCTGCACTTCTTAACATATTGAGAAGTTCAGGCAATGATTTCTCCAAATCGTTCATATTGAAATTCACTATGAACAGAGCAAAGGCAGGGGGGAGACTGTAGAACAATATCCGTATATTGCTCATTATCCATGGTCCATCCCAGTTCCTCAAGTTCTTTTATAAGACCAATCATTTTCAAAACATGGTCTCCTACTGATGCACCAGGGGCCACTCGCATTTGAAATAGCTTTCGAGATGCCTCGTATCTCAAAGTACGAGATTGCTCTTCATACAAGTCCTTTGTGTGAAGAAAGATGGATTGCACATCTATATTCTCGTGTTGCTTCTGATGAATATTGTCCATAGAAGCAAGCGCGAGGCACTTGGCCGTGTTACAATCAATATCCCATGTTTTTTGGATTTCCCTGTCCGAAACAGATGATTCAGGTCCTGGGACGGGTGAGGCTTTGGTTGTGAGGACATATGATACTTTATCATATGTGAGTGCAATGTTCAATTTCCTCAACCATTCTTTATAATTTGGCCCTGTCAGTTTGTTTTTCTCTAGTAGAAGCTTAAGTCCCGTCATCGGTATCTGCCATTAGGAGAGAGAAAAGAATACACTCAGCGAAATGCTCTTGCAAAGATTTAGATTGGTTATTATCTTATCTAATCGATGTCTCCCACTGCTTTTATCAAATTTTCTTTCAAAACCTGAAAAGAAAACTAGCCAGGATTAATTACATTCTATATTTTCGCTAACCGGTCAGCCAGGCCAGTGTCGGTAGTTTGAGGGAGGTTCCCCATGCTTTCGCACGGACCTAATTAAAATAAACCTCGTTTTCCCAGAGGTCAAACCCCGTTAACACCTTTTTAGACACCTACTGGATTAGCTAATTGTAAAGTGCAAAATTCTCCTGGAAGTAACACTTACTCACAGTGGGATCGGGATCCAAATATCAAATAGATGGTATGCAATCTCATTGCAAATTTCAACTCTTGAACCCGATATGGTTTTTACCCCTAGTTACTTATGACCTTAGCTATGGTCAAAATATCATAAACATTAGTCAAGTTCTACCCGTCATTTCGAGATTAACTAGACCCACCCATATGACCCTTGACTATGATCAACATAATCACATGAATGTCCTAACTGATCGCATCATAAGCTTTGTAGGAAGACATCACTTAGCTACCGTACACTACGCCTTGACTATGATCAAAATACGTAGCACGAATACTAAGTACTCTTCTTCCTAAAATGACGGAGGGTTGCAGATGGTTTTTATGAAAACCTTTAACGCTTTAAACTTGATCTCGTTGTAGAATCAAAATAGTTTAGAAAAGGAGTGGCTTAAGCTCCGCATCTTTTGAAACTTGCATTTTTCATAAAAAGGACGAGTGGGTTTCAAATCTGATTCTACAACATCTTTTAGGTTTCTTTTACTTTACATTAATCTTATTAATGTAATCCCATCATTTAAGTTCCTAAGACATCACAGAAAAGAAACGAAAATAGAACATATACTTATACCATCCGCATTCGCCACAGTGTCCCGTTATGCACCATTAGGTTACTTAACTAACGGCATAGCAGGGCGGGACTAGTGCGGGTGTAAAACATAAGTAACATTTACTATATATAATATATATAATAATAATCCATTCGTCTCAGATACTAAGTAATCACATTACAGAATATCAACAGCAGAAGCATATATGAAAATAAAAGGATATCTAGGATGTCCGTATTTTATATTTAGTCAACAATAGAAAATACGGATTCCACGGTCGCGATGAATAGCAAAGCCCACACCCCTAGACCCTACGAGAGCGGCAAGTAATCCTGCCAATTCTAGAGTTTAGGAGACCCGGTCTCGACTCCTCGAGATGGCCTCCCACTGAACCCTAGAACCCGATCACTTGTGCTCCCCTCCTTAGGTCTATCCTAATGCGGACAAGTAATATACAATAATGGTGACATCATCCTCAACCCGGAAGTACCACAAATAAAAGAATATTATATACAATTAATTTATACATGAATGAAAATAAAACTCTCATCTTAAATAAAACCCCCGGCTATGCAATCGCGACAATCCTGCACATCATATCTCAGCAACATATAATATCTCATATCATCAACGTAAGCAAGTATCCGTATCCCTATTGTCGTTGATGTATAGCAACAAAATTGGCGATACACCACATACTACACTTACGGTCGCAGAAAATAAAGTGAAAAACTACAACATTTGTAATCCACAATCACTTTAGACATCGTAAATCCGAAATATCACATACTTCGCATTTCATGCCTAACTTTATGAATTCCACATATTGTATCACATTCCAGATAAATAGAAAATGTTAAACTTTTCGATCGAATAACCAAACACCCAAGATTTCCCAAATAGCACAACACTTGAGCCGAGTTCAAAAATTTCCTGAACATGTCACAGCCCCTATGAACCAGCCATAAAAGGGTCAAACCAACGCCTCACATATGGCAACGCTAAACTACCACAAACACTAGGGTTCAGTGACAGTTTTGACGGTCATATAATCGAGTTAAGGTTACGTTCTTCTAGAGGGTCTACAAATACGCTTGCATGTTTTTCCGAAAGTTTCAAACTCGTGAAAAATCCAACACTTGAAAGTTTTCCAATACGGGAAAAAGTGAGTTATTGATATTCGTTCGAACATTTTAACACGTTCTAAATTACTTGAAAAACTAAACGATGTTAAACATTTCGATCGAATCAACGAATACAAAAGATCTCCAGAAAACTCAGCACCTGAGTAATATTAAAAATTCCCAGAAGCATGTAGTAATATATATGGATGAACCCTAGAAATAACTATCCCTGACACCCAAGTACGGCCGTGGAACCGCCGCAAAAAGCATGGTTTGGCCACAGTTCCGTGGCGACTTAAAGGCTACAGTGACTCATATTTCACAGTAATCCATACAATTACCTGCTTGATTTTCTAAGTATTTTTAATATGGAAAAAATCAACTTTTTAGAAAATTTCCAGAGAGGGGTCCAAAGAGGTGTTTCGTGGTTCGATCGGACTTTTAACTTCACCTACGCATCGCCTAAAGCTCTAGCTTAGCTCTGATACCATTGTTGGGTTTACCTAGCACCTCATCTAGGGTTTGGAAGTATCACATATGCCACGATCAAATTTTTAAAGGTGCTAAGTGAACATAACAAGAATCATAACTAGAAATTTAGGGTTTCATGCAACTAAGCATCACATGCAAATAAAAAACTATCACTAAGGGTAGAGATTACAACCTTTGTAGATCTCCCTTGGTGACTCCTTGGCACTATGAGAGTTTGGAACGGATCGATGGAAGCCTTCCTAGTCCACGAAGATCCACCCGAAGTCCCTTTGCCCAAAACTCCTTGCTTTACTTGATTTGTGAATGAAGTAGAGCAAACACCCTACACAAATGGGCTAGATGTGTGTAGTATGATGATGTGGTTTGTATTCTATATTCAAAACCCTTTCCTTTTTTCAACGTCACTCAAGGGAAAAATCAAGAGAGCTTGGAGGAAGAAGAAGATAATAGTGGCTAAGCTTGAGCTCAAAGGATAATGATATGATGAATGAATTAAGTGAGAATGAATAATCAATATTAATCCTTCTCTCTTCAAACCATGGTTAACTAATATGTAGATATTATTGTGTTGAGTTAAAGTCCAAATGAAATTTAAATCATGGTTTGAATTAGGTCAAAGAATAGTCAAGTTTGGATAATTATCAACCATGATTTTCATTTCCTTTTTCTTTTTCTCAAAACAAATATATATCTGTATATAAATGAACCATGTGAGTCTTGCATTGCCACCATTTGTGTATCAACAACCATGATACAATGTATGCATGTATGTGTCCATGCACATCATCATGTGCTTACATGCATGCATACAAAATAGAAAAGGGTTTAATTAAAAAATTAATCTAAAAGTCATTTGTTAAATCAACACTTGATTAAGCAAACTGGTCATATCACATACGACTTGACCAATAGAAAACGCCCGATTAATATACGGTATCATATATCCGTATTTAATCGTGTCCCCACGCATATTTCATACGCACACCACATCTTTTCGCCTGAGCTAGGAAACTCCTGTGTGGGACTCTAAGACTCATCAATACGCCGGCAGTAGGTGATGATCATATCAAATACCTACAAGCCGCAAGTTGTCAGCTAAACGTAATAGCCACCCGGGTATTGAGCGATCAGAAGAAAACCAGCGAAGCTGTCAAAACTCCCGTCGAGCTAACTGGCAACACTTTCCGTACAGTCCGGTCTCTTCGTCAAATATGTTGCATATCGAGTCTAGGGATGGAATCGTCGACCCAAATCACTTAATAAGTCATGCTGGTGTATGGCTCATAACAGATCGAGAAACTACTAATAACGCTTATCAGTAAATCTCAGCAGCCCTGGCCAGGGACTTCCTGTTATAGCCAATCGAGCATAGCATAACATCAACTCCCAATACCGGGAGAGACGAAACCCCTCCTATCGCTCATCGCCTCCATGTGCCTCGAGACTGTACCCAAAGACCACCTGTTTACACGACTCAGTAGAGCCGTGGTAGGGTGGAGATCAAAGTACAGTAGGAGGACACACAAGTCTCTATGACGATCTTGGGTCTACAGACTAACCTATACCAGTGTCACCTGAGAACTGCTATCCGACGATAGATATAATATCACATAGGAGTTCTCGATGAGTCCGTTCAGTGTACCCAGTCTCCACTGAGCACCCGCATACAATCTTTGGTGTCACCTCACCAGATGGATATGGGATCATCCATCACCCATCATATGGGATAAGAATGGTATATGCTAGTATACTCTGGAATATCGATGCCCTGTCTCGATACACACACGACTAGGAACAGTTCAAGGATATGCTTATAAACTACACATGCCCCACTAGTATGATCTGCATCATAGTCACAGTAGTCAAGCAAATATCCTGAGGGCTTTATCAACATGTGCAAATGAATAAAAACATGATCAAATCAACATGTCATGATAAAGTAAACCAGATAGCATACTATCATGTTAAGCAAGAAAGTCATCTATATTCATATATACATGTCCAAGCATCCACTATACATATAATGGCCTCTAGGGCGTACTTATATCTAACATAAACATGTTAAACTACTTAACACAACCATAATCAAATGATCAAAACCCTAACTTGATCTCAACCCTTTTCTTAAAATTTCAAATTTGCAAATAGATCCATATTTAAACACCAAATAAATTAAATTGAAGTAATTAATCAACAAGTAACCCTTGGGTTAAGATTTTACCTCAACAAATTTTGAGATCTAGCATGCAAACTTAGCCTCCCAAAAAGGTTTCATTGCTCCAAGATCCATGCTAGAGTGGCCAAGGAAAATGGGTGAGGGTTTAATGAAGAATTTGTGAGACTTTATAAGGATTTTTGATGGATTTTTTTGAAGAGTTTTGATATGGAATGAGATGGAGAATTGGGGAAGATGGGGCTGCAGTTTTCGGCCAGGATGAGGGAGAGGGAAAAGTGAATGAGTGTATGTGAGGCAAGTCAATAAATCCCCCTCCATACCTTATTTAATAAACACCATACCTCATTATTCAATTCTTTATTCTTTTCTTTTCATTTCTCTTTCTTTTTGGGAGGAAAATGAAATGGGGAATATGGGTAGAGCTGCAGTCTTAGGCTCGGCCAAGAGAGGGAGAGAGAAGTGAGGGTGTGTGTGTGTCTTTGGTCAAGTCAAGAAAATCCCCATTTTCACTTCTATTAATTAATATCTTAATTAAATTATTTTCTACTTAACCCTAGAATAGTCTAGAACCATGGAGACAACTAGAGAAGAAAGGAGCATGTTACAAACAAAATTTTGTGTTGTCATGGTGCACTAATGTTTGTTTAACCCATTCCAATTTGTAATTATCATTAATTAAATGTATAAGTGAAAGCTTAAAATAATATTAAAAACAATTAATTAGGGAAAAATATTTATGTAAACTAACAATTTATAAGTGACTAAATAAACACCAAATACTAGCTATTACATAGCTAGAATAGGTTTATTTAAAGTCTTTGTGGAAAAATAATTATATCTTGGTTTTTACGGAAAACACCAGTTATTTTACCGATTATCGGAAATTTCACCTAAACGATTTTTTTCAGAACGTTACAATCTTCCCCTCTTAAAGAAATTCGGTCCCCGAATTTAAAATTTAACTATGCGTACCCTCGAAGAGATAGGAATATTTCTTCCGCATCTCGTCATCAGTTTCCCATATGACTCTTTTCGCCGTTCGGGCCATGTCAAAGAACCTATACGGACGGTATGACCTCGGACCTCAGTTCCTTCACCTGCCGATCTAGAATGACTATTGGCTGCTTGGTGAAAGAAAGATCGTGCTCCAGCTGGATCGTTTGATGCTGTATCACGCGAGAGGGGTCATGAAGGTACTTGCGGAGCATTGATACATGAAACACATGGTGAATATCTGGAAAGTTGGGTGGAAGAGCCAAATGATAAGCAACCGTGCCGACACGCTTGAGAATCTCGAAGGGACCCACATATCGGGGACTAAGCTTCCCTTTCTTTCAGAATCTCGACACGCCCTTCATCGGAGAAACCTTCAAGAAAACATGATCTACAACGACAAACTCAAGTATGTGCCGATGTCGGTCTGCATAAGATTTCTGCCTGCTCTGTGCCGCTCTCATCCTATCCCAAATCAATTGAATCTTTTCGGTCGTCTCCTGTACAACCTGTTATTAGGAAAACTCTATCAAGGGCAAGTGGCGATCCCAACTACCACGAAATCTAAGATGCAAGCTCGGAGCATGTCCTTACGAGTCTGAAAGGTCCGCTCTGATCGACCGTCGGTCAGCGGATAGAAAACTGCATTGAAACTCAATCGGGTGTTCAAAGTCTCTTAATGTTTCTACAGTAGTCGCCTGGTGAACTGGGTGCCTCTGTCGGACAAAATACAAGTCGGAACTCCATGTAGTCACACAATCTTATCAACATATATCTGAGCATACTGAACGAATCCGAAAATGGTCCTTACTGGCAGAAAGTAACCTGCCTTCGTCAATCGGTCTACGATCACCCAAATAGAGTCATACTCTCGACTGGTCCTAGGTAGACCCACAATAAATTCCATAGAGATCTGCTCCGATTTCCACTCCGGAGTGGGCAAAGATTGTAATTCTCCTACTGGCCTCTGATGCTCAGCTTTGACTTGCTGACACGCCAGCATCCCGAAAAAAAATCCGTGACATCTCTAATCATCCCTTCACACTAGTAGACTTCTCTCAAATCATAATACATCTTGGTGGAAACCGGATGAACACTGTATGCTGACTGATGTGACTCCTCTATGATCTCGTGTCTCAGTCCCTCGAAATATGGCACACATAGTCGAGTCCCAAATCATAGTACTCCCTGATCATCAATCGCGAACCCTGAATCTCTGCCCTGTCAAACCTGCTCTAAGATCTCTGACAAACGAACCTCATCGGACTATGCCTCACGGATACGATCAAGTAACTGGGGACGTGTACGGACATGGACAAGTTGTCCCCCGGTCGACGTAAACTCGAACTGCACTCAGCTGTCACAAGGAATCTGCTAATCTGCCGTCGACAGTCTCTGAACTGTGCTTATGAAGAAAAGCTATCTCTGGGCCTCCGACTCAAACCATCTGCCACAACATTCGCCTTGCCCGGACGATAAAGAATCTCGCAATCATAGTCTTTCACTGGCTCCATCCATCGGCGCTGCCTTAAATTCAAATCTCGCTGCTGAAATTTATAATGTCTCCAGATCTTAAGTGTAAAGTCCACTGTAGCCACTTCTAAGTCATGCGTGGAATAGTTCTGCTTGCTCTTCTTCAACTGCCGAGAAGTATAGAAATAACGAACAAAACCTCCTGATCCTAAAGACAAGATAATACTAGCGCCGTAATCAAACGAGTCTTCAACTGCTGAAAGCTCTGCTCGCATACCTTAGTCCAACGAAAAGAAACTCCTTTCCGGGTCACCCGGTCAAAGTTGCACCTATATGCGAAAAATCCTGTACGAAATATCAATAGTATTCGTCCAAACCCAAAATGCTGCGAACCTCCGTCACTGATACAGGTCTGGACCAATGCTGAACGGCCTCGATCTCATTCGGTTCCATACATATACTATCTCTCGTAACTACGTGACCCAAGGAGTCAACACCATCCAACCAGAAAACACATTTAGTTAAATTAGCGAATAGTTGGCGCTCCCTCAAGGTCTGTAACGAAATCCTCAATTACTGCCCAGGCTCTTCTTGGTTCCAAAAGTATACTAAAATGCCATCAACGAACACGATAATAAATGATCAAGAAACGACCTGAATATGCGGTTCATCAAGTCCATAAATGCTGCTGGGGCATTGGTGAGCTCGAACGACATCACCAAGAACTCATAATGCCCTTAACGTGTGCGAAAAGCAGTCTTCGGAATATCATCCTTTCGAACCCGCAACTATTGGTAACCTGTGTTTGTTATATGTATGCCCTAGAGGCCATTACTGTACATGTGATGTATATTATAGTGGATGCTTGGACATATATAAGGAAGACATTCTTGCTCGACATGATAGTATGCTATCTGGTTTCACTTTATCTTAACATGTACACTTATTGTCTCTCTATTACATGTTGATAAAGCCCTCAGGATAAGTACTTGACTACCAGGATTATGATGCAGATCATACTAGTGTGGACAGGGTAGTCGGTAAGTACATCCTTCAAACGTTTCTAGTCGTGGGAGTATCGAGACAGGGCATCGATACTCCAGAGTAGACTATCGTATACGCTTCTCGACCCATTTGATGGTCGATGGATGATCCCATATCCATTGGTGTTTGACATCAGAGAAGGTATATGGGTGCTTAGTGGAGACTGGGTACACTGAACGGACTCACTGAGAACTCCTAGATGGTATTATACCTATCGTCGGATAGCAGTTCTCTGGTGACACTGGTACAGGTTAGTCTATAGACCCGAGATCGTCATAGAGTCTAGTGTGATTCCCACCGTGCTTTGATTTCCACCATACCACGGTCAAGTGATCGTGCAAAAAGGTGGTTTTGGGTACAGTCCCGAGTCACATGGAGGCAATGAGCGATAGGAGGGGTTTTCGTCTCTTCCAGTATTGAGAGTTGATGTTGCGGTATGCTCGATTGGCCACAACAGGAAATCCTTGGCAAGGGTTGCTGAGATTTACTGGTAAGTGTTATCAGTAGTTTCTCGAACCGTTATAGACCTTGTATCGGCAGGACTTATCAGGCTATTGGGGTCTGACGTTATACCACCCCCATGCTATGTTATACGACATATCAGACGAAAAGACTGGACTGTACGGTAGTGTTACTGATTGGATTAGCAGGAGTACAAGAAGGCTTTCTTGTTGATCTTCTGATCGCTCAATGCCCGGGTGGCCGTTACGTTTAGCAGACCGCTTGCGGCTTATGGGAGTTTGATATGATTATCACCTACTGTCGGCATATTGACGAGTCTTTAGAGTCCAACATAGAGGTTTCCTGGTTCATGAGAAACGGTGTAGGAGCACATATGTGATATGTGCGGGACCGAGATTAATGCGTGTATGTGATACCGCATTCTATTATCATGATATGTGATATCGGTCTGTTATATATGATATAGCCGGGTTATCGGATCTAGTGTTGATTCGATAAGTTGATTCATATGATATTAGTCGGTGTATATAATATAGCCGGATTATTAAATCAAGTGTTGATTTAATAATTTAATGTATAATTATATTTTGATATATTACATTACATTAACTAAAATTAGCTCACTTAATTATTCATTTTTCTCACTTATGATACACTTAACATATATGTGATATATGTTAATTGTATTGTTTTCTTTTTGCACAAAATATATATGTGATATATATTTATGTTTCATGCTAGGTTACACTTGCAACATGGATGTATGAGCTAGGTTTAATGTTAAGGTTTATATATATTTATTAAGTAATTCAAAATGGTGGAAATTGTCATGGCTTGTGGCTTGGATGAAGCTTGTAGAATATTGATTTAGTCCACTCCTTTGTCTTGCTTAAGATATTTACTAACCTAACCATTAACCTTACACCATGGTTAACTCTCTACAAGAGTTAGTGTATGACACTAACTACCATGGTTGCAATTCTAACCTCACTCTCTCATTCATCTCTTCATCATTTCTTCTTCTTCCTCAAGAGAAAAAGCTTGCTATCTTTTTCTATATGATAAAATATTGTGAGGAAAATAAAAGTAAAGTGAGCCCACTTCTTACTTCATCATCCTCTACTATTAGCCATTTAGTTTAGGGTGTTTGCTTCACTAATTTCACCATCAGTGAAGAGGTAGCATGAGCTCGAGTCTCCTCGACGTAGATCATCTTCGGCCTCGAAGACATTGAGCAAGCTTGTTCGTTTCTTCATGTGAACCCTTGCTAGAGTCTGGGTCTTCACAACTTTCAGCGAAGGGACTACGACATGGAGCTTTAGAAGTGAAGGACCGGTCTACAAAGGTTGTATTCCCTCATTCACTTAGATGTAAAGTGTTTACATTTTGTATCGTCGGATTTTTTTATAACGATTCTAGGGTTAGGGTTAGCTAATACGACATTTAATTTAAAATTGGCTTGGATGATGCCTCTCGAAAACTTGCTGCCATAATAGGAAACCCTACAGTGGTATCAGAGCCATGCTAGAAAATTAGACGATGTTTGCTAGGATTACGAAACTGAAACTACTCCGAAACACCCGATACGATGACCTAGTTTCTGTCGAATTTTTAAAGGGCTCTAAAATTTTTTTATACAACTGCAGAGTGTTGTATGAGATATAACATGAACACAGTATAAAATTTAGCCCCGCTCGACGGTTTTTGGTCGGCCAGATAGCCAAGAAAACCGTCCTTCTCGGTTTGAATAGGTTAGAATGGATTGAAATTTGTACTGTGTTCCAGTCTCTAGGTTTTACTGTTTCAGGTGTTGTTTTTTTTTGCTAAATTTTCATGTGATGTTAACTTTCTGCAAAAGCAATTCGGAGTGTTTCGTAATCATAATTCTAACATGTGTTTGTGTTATTTAGACGACGTTAAATGGTCGTACGGATATTAATAACCCAATTTTTCCCCCGTTGAAATTTTCCAAGAGTTGTATTTTTCCGAGTTTAAAATTTTCAGAAAATCTTGCAAGCGATTCTGTGGACCCTCTAGAAGAACGAAAGCCTAACTCGATTCTGTGACCGTCAGAACCGCCATCAAACCCTAGGGTTTATGGTAGCTCAGCGGTGCCACAGGTGAGGCATTGGTTGACCCTTCTACGGCTGGTTCATAGGAGTTGTGGCATGTTCTGGGTACTTTTTGAACTCCACTCAAGTGTTGAGCTTGTTGGGAAATTTTGGGTCCTTGCTTATTCGATCGAAAAGTTTAACATTGTCTAGCTATCTATGATTGTGATACAATATTTGGAATCCACATAATTGGTTATGTGATAACTAGTTTGAATTTTATAAATCTCGCAGTTTAGTCTCATTTGATCGGTTGCCACGGAATTTTGATGTGGATCTAAAGTCCGTAGCAATTACGTAGTGTACGCGGATACTCGCCGGGTAACCTTACTAGATAGCCATGCCCCATAGCCCCGACTAAGTGACTGTAGGAGAACCCCGTCGCCAAAAGCATCCGTTCGGGTGCTCGCGGCTGCGGTGTTCCGCCTTAGTGCACATCGTCGATGGTATCGGGGGTGCGGCCGTCTTCAAAAGTTTCCGACGAGCATTCGATCAGGTTATCAGGAATCTTGTTGAATTACCCGACAGGTTATTGGAAAGTGTTTTCAATATCGAGACTAAAATGCGGGATTTATAATTGTTAGGTATGTGATGTCTAAGGAATTCATTTGGTTAGGCATGAAATCCAAAGTATGTGATACATCAGGTTTATGATGTCTAAGGTGGTTGCGGATTCCAATTGTTGTAGTTTTTCACTTTCTTTTCTACGACCGTAAGTGTAATATGTGGTGTATCGCCGGTTTCGGTGCTATATGTCAACGATAATTGAGATACGTATATTTACTTACGTTGATGACATGTGATGTTATGTGTTGCTGTGATATGTTATATTGGATCGTCGTGTTTTGAATAGCCGGGGGTTTTATGCGAGATGAGGGTTTTTATTTTCATTCATGTAAAATTCATTATATGTAATATTCATTTATTGGGGCACTTCCGGGTTGAGGATGATGTCACCATTGATGTATATTATTTACTTTTCCGCATTAGGATAGACCCAAGGCGGGGAACACAAGTAACCGGGTTCTAGGGTCCAGTGGGAGACCATCTCGACGAGTCAAGATCGGGTCTCCTAACTCTAGAATTGGGAGGGTTGCTTGCCGCTCTCGTAGGGGTCTAAGGATATGGGTTTGGCTATTCATCGCGACCGTGGAATCCGTGTTTTATACTGGCTTGATCTAAAACACGGAATTCCTAGTATATCCAATATTTCATATGTGATTCTTCTGCTGCTGATATTCTGTGATGTGATCACTTTATATATTGAGACGAATGCTTATATTATATATATGATGATATATGGTAAATATTGATGCTTTCGTTTCTTATGTGATGCTTAGGAAGCATAATTGATAGGACTTCATTAATGAGATTAATGAAAGAAAAACAAACCTAAAGATGTTGTAGAAACTTGTTTTAAAATCTGGTAGCTCTAATTCTTGCTTTGCATAGCGGTATTCCTTGTAGAATATCCAGCACCTTATTCGATAAGGAAAGAGCGGAGATCCCTTCACCGGGAGTGATCTCTTAGCAAAACTAGCAGATGCTACAACCCACTCGGTTTGTCTTTTGATTGCTTCTATAGTTTTTGCTTTGCATAATGGTATTTGTTAAATATCCTGCACCTTATTCGATAAGGAAAGAGCCGAGATCCCTTCACCGGGAGTTACCTCTTTAGCAAAACTAGTAAAAGCCTAAAAGACACACCTTTTCAAAATCACTCGATTCTACAACGATATCAAATTCATTACGCAAAAAGTTTTCATAAAAACCTGTCGTCGCCCTCCGTCATTTCAGATAAGTAGTACTTAGTATTCGTGCAACGTTTGTTGGCCTGCGTCAAGGCGTAGTGTGCGGTAGCTAACTAGAGCTTATCTATTGCATACGATGCGATTAGATTAGGGTAGTCATGCGACTTTGTTGGCCTGCGTCAAGGGTCGTGCGGGTGGGTTTAATTCAATCATGAAATGTACGGGCTGAACTTGACTAGCGGACTATGGTTTGTTGGCCTGCGTCAAGGTCATAGGATGCTGGGGGCAGAATATTATCGGGAATTTCAAGTGTTGAAATTTGCAATAAGATTGCATACCTTCTATGAGATAGTTGGATCCCGATACCCACTGCGAGTAAGAGTTACTCCTGGGAGAGTTTTACACATTACAAATAGCCGATCAAGTAGGTGTATAGAAAGTTGTTAACGGGGTTACGCCCTTGGGAAAAAGAGGTTTATTTTTATTTGGTCTGTGCGAAAGCACAGGGAACCTCCCTCAAAGTCTCGACACTGGCCTGGCTGAAAGATTGACAAACTTGTAAGGTGTAATTAATCCTGGCTAGTCTTACCTTTTAGGATTTGAAGGTAGATTTTACTAAAACAGTGGGAGCCATCCTGATTAGATAAACTAAAAACCAATCTAATCCTGCAAGAGCGCACGCTGAGTGTTTTCTTCTCTCTCTCTCCTGGTAGCGACCATGTCATGCCTTAATCAAGATAATAATATGGATGACCAAACCTGCTTATTATACTGAGCTAGAGAACGTTGGTTCCATTCTTTCTTATAAGTGTTATAAGTCTGAGCAGGAAATAGGGGAATATCCGGATTCCCATGCGACCCAATCGAGGAATAAGCTTGCTGATGCATATTCTTCGGGTGTGTTCAATACCAAGAACTGTTTCTCAGTATTCTTTACGTCCTAGGTATGAGATACCGGATTAGGATCCCATATATGTAATCTGTTACATGGGCTACAGATAGGTAGAGAACTGGGAATGGGAGATATGTCTCTAAGTGTTAGAGAATGGTGCAATTGTTGCAGCCAAGTCTATTGGCAGATATCACCTTGTATTAATACATTGATTCTGAACAAATGTTATTACATACCGAACCTGATATACAACATTACATCATGTTCTTTACTGAGTTAAAGAAGGATATAATTCTGTATTGGAGGATAATGTTGTGAACATTTTCCTGAATCAAGAGTTGATTCGATCAGGCACGTTAGATAATAACATATACGTTCTAAATCAAACCACAGTTCAAAATATGTAGAACAAACACAAGAGGAGTAGTTCAAAAATGATCGAATCCTTCTTGTGGCATTGTAGACTATGTCATATCAATGCGACACGACCAACTAACTTACATAAGAATGAATATGAGAATCTGTTTGAATTTTCTTCTTATGATACTTGCCAGTCTTGTCTCAAAGGTAAAAGGACCGATACTCCATTTACTGGAAACAGAGAAAGAGTTAGTGAACTCTTGGGATGCACACATGATGATGTATACGGTCCTATGTCTACAAATGCTAAGCTTGGTTCTTCGTACTTCATTATATTCACTAATTTTCTCTCAGGATTCGGACATATGTTCCTGTTAAAACACAAGTCTGAAACTTTTGAGAAATTCAAGGAATATAAGCTTGAAGTTAAAGAACCAGACGAGTAGAAGTATTAAGTCCTTCGATGTGATCGAGGAGGATAATACTTGCGCATGGAGTTCCTGGAGTTTCTAAAAGGAGAATGTGACTCTCTCTCAGCTTACTCCTTTATATACACCACATAATAGCGGTGTATCGGGGCGGAGGTATCGCACCCTATGAGATATGGCGCGCTCTATGATAAGTACTGTTGCGTTACCTGTTTTCTTTTGGTGTTATGCACTTGAGAAGCTGCATACCTATTGAATGGGGTTCCATCCAAATCAGGGCCTACCATTACATATGAGATATGGAATGGGAAGAGACCATGTCTTAAACGAGTTAAGATATGGGGTTGTCCAGCCTATGCTAAAAAGAAAAATCCGGACAAGCTCGAGGCAAGGTTAGTTCTGTGTAAGTTTGTTAGGATATCCCAAACATTTGTGAGGGAATATCTTCTACCACTCCGAGGAGCAAAAGGTGTTTTGTTCCTCAGCATGCTACCTTTTTAGAAAAGGAATTTCTTATGAAGAAATTTGTGGCCATGAGGTAGAACCGGAAGGAGTTCCAGCTAGACAAACTAACAGATGATGATTTACTGGAACCAAAGTATTCAATAGTCTCCAACGAATCTCAGCCTCTCCGCAAATCTGGTAGGGTTCCTCATCCACTTGAGAGATACTACGGTCTTCTTGGTGACAGTGGGAGCGATGATTGGATCATGGTAGATGATGGCCCAACCAGGTTCAGGCAGGCCATCACGAGTGGAGACTCTGTAATATGGCTGGATGCTATGCGATCAATGATGGAATCCATGTACACCAACAAAGTATGACTTTGATCGTTGCACCTGAAGGGGTAAAACCCATTAGGAGCAAACGGATCTTGAGAAGATTCTTGGTGTAAATGGAAAAGTTGAGACTTTCAAAGCTATGCTTAAGTCCATCAGGATCAATACACGCATCGCGGAGATGGAACATCTGTTTTGATATGACAGTCAAAAAGTTTGACTTCATCAAAAAGATAGATGAACCTTGTATATACAAGAAGGTTGTAGAGAGTATGATTTTCTTCCACGTATTGTACGTACATGACATACTCTTGATAGGAAAGGGTTTCCTATGCTACACTCGGTCAAGCTCTTCTTATCACGAGGATTCTCCATGGATGATCTGGATGATACCTGCTACATCTTGTGGATTATGATCTATAGTGATAGATCTAAGTGGATGTTAGGAGTGTCCCAAATCCAGGTACAATAACACCATACTAAAGGGGTTTAGTATGGAAGATTCTAAACGTGGTGGTTTGCCCATTTACTCAGGAATCACTCTCTCCAAAAAGACGTCTTCCAAGACTGATTTGGAGAAAGCTCGCGTGTAAGGGATACCCTATGCTTCGGCAGTAGGCTCTATCATGTATGCGATGTTATGTACCAGACTAGATGTAGATGATTCACTAGGTGTAGTGATCAGGAATCAATCGGATCTTGGGAGAATCACTGGACAGCTGTGGAGGACATTCTTAAGTACTTGAGATGCACTAAAAGAAAGTTCTTGGTTCCAGCTTCCAGAGTGATAAGTTTGACTGAAAGTCAGTCACAGGCATTGTCTTTACCCTTAGTGGAGGGACGGTATGTTGGAAGAGTTCCAAGATAGATACCGTGACATACTGGATGATAAAAGCTGAATACAATGCTACCAATGATGCTGCCAAAGTGATTGTCTGGGCATTTCTTGTTCATGAGATGAACAAGGTTCCTATCATTGAGCGTCCAATAATTGTTATTGTGACAACAATGGAGTTGTGGCTTTGGCCTAGGAACGCAGATCCCATCAGCGTTCCAGACATATTCTGAGGCAAGCATCACCTAATCAGGGATATAGTTGATCTCCAAGGGATCGAGGTAAGGAGAGTAGATATTGAGGTTAACACGGCGGATCCACTCACCAAGGCCTTCTTCCCTAAATAATATTTAAGAAATTTTGGGATGGTTGAGTATGGGATACTACAACCACTGCTAACTGTTGAGTATGAGATACTGCAACAAATGACCTTAGTGCAAGTGGGGGATTGTTAGTTATATGTATGCCATAGAGGCCATTACTGTACATGTGATGTATATTGTAGTGGATGCTTGGACATATATAGGGAGGACTTTCTTGCTCGACATGATAGTATGCTATCTGGTTGCACTTATCTTAACATGTACACTTATTGTCTCTCTATTATATGTTGATAAAGCCCTTAGGATGAGTACTTGACTACCAAGATTATGATGCAGATCATACTAGTGGGGACAGGGTGGTCGGTAAGTACATCCTTCAAACATTCCTAGTCGTGGGAGTATCGAGAAGGGCATCGATACTCCAGAGTAGACTAGCGTATACGCTTCTCGACCCATATGATGGGCGATGGATGATCCCATATCCATTGGTGTTTAACATCAGAGAAGGTATACGGGTGCTCAGTAAAGACTGGGTACACTGAACGGACTCGCCGAGAACTCCTAGATGGTATTATACCTATCGTCGGATAGCAGTTCTCTGGTGACACTGGTACAGGTTAGTCTGTAGACCCGAGATCGTTATAGAGTCTTGTGTGATTCCCACCGTGCTTTGATTTCCACCACACCACGGACAAGAGATCATGCAAAAAGGTGGTTTTTGGGTACAGTCCCGAGTCACATGGAGGCAATGAGCGATATGAGGGATTTTCGTCTCTCCCGGTATTGGGAGTTGATGTTGCGCTATGCTCGATTGGCCATAACAGGAAATCCCTGGCCTGGGTTGCTGAGATTTACTGTAAGTGTTATCAGTAGTTTCTCGAACTGTTATGGACCTTGTATCGGCATGACTTATCAGGCTATTGGGGTCTGACGTTATACCACCCCCAGGCTGTGATATGCGACATATCAGACGAAGAGACCGGACTGTACGGTAGTGTTACTGATTGGATTCGCAGGAGTATAAGAAGGCTTGCTTGTTGATCTTCTGATCGCTCAATACCCGGGTGGCCGTTACATTTAGCAGACCGCTTGCGGCTTGTGGGTCTTTGATATGATCATCACCTACTGCCGGCATATTGACGAGTCTTTAGAGTTCTACACAGAGGTTTCCTGGTTCATGCGAAACAGAGTAGGAGCACATATGTGATATGTGCGGGACTGAGATTAATGCGTGTATGTGATACCGCATTCTATTCTCGCGATATGTGATATCGGTCGGTTATATATGATATAGCCGGGTTATCGGATCAAGTGTTGATTCGATATGTTGATTCATATGATATTAGTCGGTTGTATATAATATACCTGGATTATTAAATCAAGTGTTGATTTAATAATTTAATGTATAATTATATATTTGATATATTATATTACATTAACTAATATTAGCTCACTCATGTTGTCACGACCCGAAATATTAGCTTGTGACCAGCACTTGAATCACGCAACGTCTAAAGGCGTAACGGAATTCAAGTAAGCTGAAACCCAGAAATCTAAACCTTTTTAAGAAAATAAAGGAGGTAGAGTTTTTGAAATAAAGGTATAATGAAATCAAGTGTACTTAATTTCATGGAAAAGAAACATGAATGATGCAAGTGAAATTTACTAGTTTAAAAACATGTTTCGTCTTTTAAAAATTTTGGAAGCACCTCCTTTGTATATTTTGATCCAAAACCACAAATACATAATAAGAATAATGGCAATCCTAAGCGGGAGCTAGCTCTTCGCCAAACGGCGGATCACAACCATGCAAAACAGTATAAATAAGTATACGACGCCCAACGGCGAAGTTCACCACAAAAAGATAAAGAAATGGGGAAAATATAACCCCAAAGTGAATATAAAACCCATCGCTCAAATCTCGCAACTACAAGTCTCGCTAAGTCTCATCACTTATACAATTACAACTTTTGATTGATGGAGTTAACTAGATACAATAAGAATATAGATACAAGAGTGGGTACGATACAAGTGTCCCATCTACCAATGCAAAACACCCGAATGCAACTGTGTGCCAGTGAAACCGCTACTGATCCAAGCGGTCAACCTGCAAGAACCGTGGCACAACGGGGGTGAGTTGCCAACTCATGAGTAGAAAAATATCAACAGATAGAAATCGAATAAACAACGACTCCTAGGTCAACTATATCATAAAGGTAATACTATGATATCTTGGGTGACCGGGTTTGTAAATGTGCCAACAAGGTAGTCAATACCTATATGCATGTGGATAACATCCAACAGTAGTAATCAATGCATGTATGCATGTGGATCTCGTCCACCCATATAATCAATGTATGTATGCATGTGGATCTCGTCCACTCACATAATCAATGTATGTATGCATGTGGATCTCGTCCACTCATATAATCAATGTATGTATGCATGTGTCCACTCATATAATCAATGTATGTATGCATGTGGATCCCGTCCACTCATATAATCAATGTATGTATGCATGTAAATATCATAAAGGAGTGTTCATGAAAGTATGAGGATATGTATATCAACGGTGTCCCTCCCGACACATTAAATCATAGAACCTGAGTGCCTAGCATCGACACTCGAAAACATCATGAAAACAGTGCCCAGCATCGGCACGTAAATCCTCATATATCGGGCTCAGTCAGTCTGGATCGGCCCACAGGCTCCGTCAGTCCAGATCGGCCCCTATCATCTCTCGACTCCGGTCGGTATCCTCCGGATATCCGCCGAGCCCAAATACTATCACAGGTAGGTAGTAGTCCCTCTGCCAGGCTCACCGTCTACTACACAGTGATCCGTTCTCACCCCGGGGTACCATACCGGGTCCACTATGTACCCGCAATCGGCCTCATCTGCCTCCTCGAATCGGGTTTCACATGTCGCTCTCAGAACCGAGAAAACACATAGTGGACGCACTGAAATATCATATCAAGAGAAACCGGGTTTTCTTTAAACAACACATAATCTCTTTTAAAATGTCTACGGTTCTCAAATCCAGAAAGCTCATGAAAACAGCATATTTCAATGCGTACCATAATAGAGCATGATGTGTGCGACATGTAATAGAAATGTAAGCATATCGTGTATCATGCAATGCGGAATAGTGATATGACATATTAAAGGAAAACCGCTCTTTTAAAATGATTCCAGATTTTAAAATATTACACGCGGTTCCCAATTTTACAATAAAACCAGTTATCTATGTAGGTACAATATGTATATGCGCAAGTATAGATGTACCAATGTATGTGTGCACAAATATGGATATACAAATGTGTATATCCGCAAGTATGAATGTATCAATATATATGTGCACGAATATGGATATACCAATGTGTATATCCGCAAGTATGAATGTATCAATGTATATGTGCACGAATATGGATATACCAATGTGTATATCCGCAAGTATGAATGCATCAATGTATATGTGCACGAATATGGATATACCAATGTCTATATCCGTAAGTATGAATGTATCAATGTATATGTGCACGAATATGGATATACCAATGTGTATATCCACAAGTATGAATGTATCAATGTATATGTGCACGCAGGTTATGCGAAGAGTCATATCATGATGCAGCAATCCTACTGTGTAGTGACATGGCAATTATTGATGATGAAGTGTGTGAGCCTACAATCAATGTACGTGTAACATACGCATCATCGATAATGGTGCAGGTGTACTATCACAGGTATATGCAATGCAATAATAATATCATGAATGCAGCACAAGGTAAATCATCAGCTAATAGCTATAAGGTATACGTAGCTATCATAAGTCTGAGTCGGTGAATCTATCAATCGGCACCTAGCCTCATAGCATCACGCACGGTATAATCCATCGTATGGCATCCTCTAGTCAAGGGTATAGATCAACATCAAGTTAAACTCATCACGCACGGAAAATCATCGTGCGGCGGCGTTAAGCTAATAGGGATCCTAACATCCTATACGACAAATGAGGGTACGGCCAAATATCACATACGACCTATCATCCATGATTCACAACATTCTATATATGGATATATATCTTTGTACCTATATCCCGGTTCACATCCGCAATAATCTCATATCAGGGGACCGGCAGGGTATAAATCATCTCGATCGACTCGCATCCGTATACCAACATATCATCATATCATCATATCCGTCTTATATTCTTTTCATCGCATTTATAACTCATATCAAGCCGAGTTTACCTAAACCTTCTATCTCTACTATAAGTATAGGTATCTAATCTAGCATACACACCCGAACCATACAAGCAGATTTTAAAAGAAGCGAATCGTAGTTTTGAAAATAGGGGTTACGGTGTTTTAAGGAAAAGATATCATTTGAAAATCCATACCATCCCTTAAGGTACATATTTAAAAGATACATACGATTCTTCGGTTTAGAAAAAGGTATGGTTCGGATGACGCATCTACATCGACTATCTAATCCTTCAGTACCCTAAACGGCAATATCGCTAAACGCAATCCTATGATAGTCATAGCATAGCACTTCTAACTATCCTCTAGTTTCTAATATGGTTTCATAGCTATCTTCATTCTAACCCTAGTTTCCTAATCTAGGTTTTCTTAACCATATTCTATAATCAGTTTTCCATCAATACATTGCGGGGGTGCTATACGCCATCCACCCGACTTCCCCTGTGGATATAGATCCACTCACCTTGCTTCTTGCTTGCAGAAATCGATGACGCTACGCTTCGTCGCCTCGGAATCCACGCGAAGGTACCTACAATAATCAACAGTCGCAATGCGTATTAAAATCGAATCCGGAAAACCGATATGGTGCACGGTGCGGTCATAGGTTAGAACCTATGGCCGACACGTGCAAAAACAATCAAACAACCCCTGTTGTCGATGTACAAACATCCAACAACCAAATACAAATCCAAATGTCAAGAAATTGTATTTCAAAATACGGAAAACATAGCCTAAAACGCACCAAAATGCTCCTAGATTTTCCCCAGGTGACAATTAGCCAAAACTGCATATAGGAGGGGTCTAATTTACTAAAGATAAAGCCCTGGAACCAAAATGAACCAATTCCATTCTAATCTGACCGCAAATTGCGGCCAGGATGATTAAATCTGCAGCCTGGGGTTTGAGTTAGGGTCCCGGGTCTCAGTAGTAGCTTCCTAGGTGCCTGCACGACTCCCAGTAGTTCCAAAATCATTTCTAGTGTCCCCGGGTTGCTCCAGATTCCAAAATAGCCTCTAAAATCACACATTTATCTGATGTCGGGGTTTCTAAATCCGTGTTTTGGGTTTTCTCCGCTCTGGTCCAGGTCAATAAACAACACCCAAGTCTAGTTAACCGCCTCTAACATCACCAATTTCAATCAACACTCAAACCATCACTAGGGTTTCCCAATGTTCACTAATCTTCACAATATCACATCTAAACACATATGAATACTAAAGCAAATGAAAAACCACCCAATTAGTGAAGGGATTACCTCATATATCACCCATGAATCCCCAAGATCATCGAAAACTGAAATTTCTTGGTCCCATTTGTAGAGATTGAAGAGGGGATTAATTTTTGTGAAGGATGTGTAGGGTTTTGGGGACTGTTAGGAGATGGATCTAGGGATGGAAGGGGAGGGTTGTGGGGTTGAGGAGATGAAGAGGGAGATGAAAAAAAAGATGGGGGATTCAAAGTGGCAGCAGCCCCCTCCCTCTCTCTCATATAATCACACAATCTCTCTCTCACACATAATCTACCTAACCTAATCATTATGTCCCCTTTGACTTTGACTTTTTCTTTTTCTTTTCTCTCCACCAATAAACCATAATATATAGCCCAAATGAAATGAAATATGTAACAAAATGAAACATGTCATGGTGCACTAACCATGGAAACTGTAAAAACGCGGATTTGGCTTAATCGCGATTAGCAGTGCTCTAATCGGGTTTTTATCAAAATTGCATATAATAAATTTTAAAAATGCCAAATCCTTTAATTATATATTTAAATTAATAAATAATTTTAATTTCTATTTATTTCATAATTATTGGTATATATTTATACCCCTTTTCGAAAACCCCAATTTCGCAAATCGGGCAGTTTTCGGGAAAAATATTATTTTAATATTAAATTCCAGAAATAATATTTTATATTTCCTGAAATGTTACATAAGTATTCATTTTTCTCACTTATGATACACTTAACATATATGTGATATATGTTAATTGTATTGTTTTCTTTTTGCACAAAATATATATGTGATATATATTTATGTGTCATGCTAGGTTACACTTGCAACATGGATGTATGAGACTCACACCATGCTAGGTTTTGTTAGTTGTATGTGTGCCCTAGAGGCCAGTATTGTACAGATGATGTATATTATATTGGATGCTTGGACATATATAGAGATGACTTTCTTGCTCGACATGATAGTATGCTATCTGGTTGCACTTTATCTTAACATGTAAACTAGTCTCTTTATACTGTCTTATAGTTACATGTTGGTAAAGCCCTTAGGATTTGTACTTGACTACCTGGACTATGATGCAGATCATACTAGTGGGGACATGGTAGTCCATAAGTACATCCTTCAAGGTCCCTAGTCGTGGGTGTATCGAGACGGGGCATCGATATACCAGAGTAGACTAGCGTATACGCTTCTCGACCCATGTGATGGGCGATGGATGATCCCATATCCATTGGTGTTTGACATCAGAGATGGTATACGGGTGCTCAGTGGAGACTGAGTACACTGGACGGACTCACCGAGAACTCCCAGATGGTATTATACCTCACGCCAGATGGCAGTTCTCAGGTGACACTTGTACAGGTTAGTCTGTAGACCCGAGATCGTCATAGAGTCTTGTGTGATTCCCACTGTGCTTTGATCTCCACCTTACCACGTCCATTAGGGCGTGCAAAACGGTGGTCTTTGGGTACAGTCCCGAGTCACATGGAGGCAATGAGCGATAGGAGGGGTTTCGTCTCTCCCGGTATTGGGGGTAGATGTTGCGCTGTGCTCGATTGGCCGTAACAGGGAAGTCCCTGGCCAGGGCTGATCAGAGATTTGCTGGTAAGTGTTACCAGTAGTTTCTCGACCCGTTACGAGCCTCACATCAGCACGACTTATCGGGTTATTGGGGTCTGACGTTTACCACCCCTAGACTTGATATGCGACGTATCAGACGAAGAGACCGGACTGTACGGTAAGTGTTACTGGTCGGATTCGCAGGAGTGTGAGCGGGCTAGCTCGTCGATCTTCTGATCGCTCAATACCCGGGTGGCCGTTACGTTTAGCAGACCGCTTGCGGCTTGTGGGTGCTTGATATGATCATCATCTGCTACCGGCGTATTGACGAGTCTTTAGAGTCCTACACAGAGGTTTCCTGGTTCAAGCGAAACGAAATAGGAGTGCATATGAGATATGTGCGGGACCGAGAATAATGCATGCATGTGATACCGTATTTGATTCTCGCGATTAATGTTTCGATTGGTTATATGAGATATGACCTAGTTATCGAATCATTGATTCGATAAGTCGATGCATTGCATACTAGTCGGTTATGTGCGACATGACCGGATCATTGAATCAAGTGTTGATTTAATGATTTAATGTATAATTATATATTTGATATATTACTTTGCGTTAACTAGTATAGGTTCACTTTAAACGGATTTTTCTCACTTGATTTGCACATTATATATGTGATATATTTTTGTGCACTTTTTGTATCATGTTTGATGATACTTGATCATATGGTTAAGTGAATAGGATTAAACCATGGTTATTATGATAATTAGGGTTTTGCATATTTATTTATTCATTTATTTGTTCATTTATTCATTTGGATAAGTATAAATGATAATGGTGGCAAGTTTTGTTTCTTATGAGATGCTTCATGAACATTTGACTTTATGCAACCATTCTTGTCATTTTGCTTAACTCTAACCCACTCTAATCACCATGGTTAATTCTCTACACTTAACCTTAGTTAAGTTATGATAAATATTGAGTTTATTTTCATTTTAACTTAAGTTATCATAACTAGCTTCATCATCTTCTTCTTCTTCTTCAAGTGAGCAACCTTGATGCCATTAATGGCAACTTGAGTTTTAGTGAGTAAAATCCAATTCTAAAGTGAACCCACTTCCTATTTCTTCACCCTCTACCTCTTGCCAAGTAGTTTTGGGTGTTTACTTCACAAGTTTCACAAGTTTGTGAAGTCGGAGCTCGAACTAGTGATGCCTCGACGTAGATCATCTTCGGCACGAAGCCGACGACCTAGCTCGCCCGTTTCTCCAACGAAGACGAAGCTTGAGTTCAAAATTCATGATGGACAGCGAGGGAATGACCACGAGGAGCTAAGGAGGAGGATATCCGGATCTACAAAGGTTGTAGCTTCTCACTTCTGGTTAAGTTGTTAACTAGGTTTTCGTTTTCGCCTAAATATCTAGTACACGATCCGTGTTAGGATTTCTCGGCACCAATTTTTTTTGAAATCGGCATGTTCGATACCTTGTGACACTCCATTAGGATGCCTAGGAACCTTACAGTGGTATCAGAGCCAAGCTAGAGCACTAGGCGAAGTCTAGACGGATTTTGAAGTCCGATCGAACCCGAATGTCTAAAATTTCCATGCTCTCTGTACTTTTTTGAAAACAGTGAGTTTTTCAACATTAAAAATATTCAGAAAATCAAGCAGGGTTTTATATGAATTACTGTAAAATTCGGGGTCCTAATTCAACTAATCCACCGCGGAACCGCGGCACGAGCTAGGCATGTGCGGCGGTTCCACGGCCGTTTGGTCTCCCCTTGAGTTGACTTTTGCACAGTAATTTATATTTAACAGTGGTGTGTTCTCTGGATAGTTTTAATATTTATTCAAGTGTTGAATAATCTGGGATGTTTTGGAGCTTCGGTATTTCGATCGGATTATCAAATTTCGTCTTTTGTGTTTTTCCGGATAATTTCCAGAATATGTTAAAAAGTTCGACCGGATATAAATACCCAATTTTTCCCTTGTCGGGAAATTTCCAAGTGTTGGATTTTTCCGAAGTTTAACGACGTTCTAAGTAGTGTAAGTAACGCGATGGACCCTCTAGAAGACAACAAACCTTAACTCGATTATGTGACCGTCTTGAACTGCCCTTTGAACCTTCGGGTTTGGGGCAGTACGGCGTGCCACATGTGAGGCGTTGGCTTGACCCTTCTACGGCTGGACCGTCGGTACTGAGGCACGAACTGAATGTTGTTAGACTTATTTCATGTGTTGAGCTGTATCGGGAAAACTTGGGTATTCGACTGTTCGATCGGAAAGTTTAACATTTTCTGTTTATCTGGAATGTGATACAATAATTGGAATTCACAAACAGTTATGTGATAACTGAATGAATGTTATAAATCTAGCGGTTTAGTTTCATTTTATATTGAAAAGTGTTTTCGATAATGAGACAAAAATGCGGGGTTTATATCTGTTAGGCATGTGATGTCTAAGTATTTCATTTGTTTAGGCATGTGATGTCTAAAGAAGTTGCGGATTCCAATTGTTGTAGTTTTACACTTTCTTTTCTGTGACCGTAAGCGTAGTATGTTCATATCGCCGGTTTCGTTGCTATACGTCAACGACAATTGGGGTATGCATACTTACTTACGTTGATGACATGTGATGTTATGTGTTGCTGGATATGTTATATTGGATCGTCGTGTTCGAATAGCCGGGGGTTTTTATGTGAGATGAGTGTTTTTCATTTTCATTCATGTAAAAACTTGTATGTAATATTCTTTTATTTGGGGCGCTTCCAGGTAGCGGAAGTTGTCACCCGTTGTATATTATTTACTTTTCCGCATTAGGATAGACCCAAGGAGGGGAGCACAAGTAACCGGGTTCTGGGGTCCAGTGGGAGACCAACTCGAGGAGTCGAGTCCGGGTCTCCTAACCTTAGAATTGGCAGGGTTGCTTGCCGCTCTCGTAGGGGTCTAGGGGTGTGGGATTGGCTATTCATCACGACCGTGGAATCCGTGTTTTATACTGGCTCGTATTGAAAACACGGACGTCCTAGTATATCCAATATTTCATATGTTTATTCTGCTGCGATATCTGTGTTGTGACTCTGTGATGGATATAGTATATAGTATATATGATATATTATATAGACTTACTTATGTTTTACACCCGCGCTAGCCCTGCCCTGCTCTGTCGTTAGTTACCTAACCTAACGGTGCACGAGGGGACATCGAGGCGAATGCGGATGGCATAAGTGTACGTCATATCTATCTGTGATGTTTAGGTATTTAAATGATGGGACTTCATTAATGTGATTAATGAAAGATAAGAAACCTAAGATGTTGTAGAATCGAATTTTAAAATAAAACAGGTAGCTACAGTTCTTGCTTTGCACAGCGGTATATATGATATACCCCGCACCTTATTCGATGAGGAAAGGACCGAGATCCCTTCACCGGGAGTGACTCCTTTAGCAATAACTGGCAGATGCTACACACTCGGTTTGCTTTTGACTGCTTTTGGGTTTTTGCTTTGCACAGCGGTATATATGATATACCCCGCACCTTATTCGATGAGGAAAGGACCGAGATCCCTTCACCGGGAGTGACTCCTTTAGCAATAACTGGCAGATGCTACACACTCGGTTTGCTTTTGACTGCTTTTGGGTTTTTGCTTTGCACAGCGATATATATGATATATCCCGCACCTCATTCGACGAGGAAAGGACCGAGATCCTTTCACCGGGAGTGACTCCTTTAGCAAAACTAGAAAAGCCTCAAAATCACTCCATTTTAAAACATCATTTGATTCTACAACGATATCAAGTTCTTTACGCTCATGGTTTTTATGAAAAACCTGCGTAGCCCTCCGTCATTTCTGTTGCGCCACGGCAGCGCCCCGGCCGTCTTACTCGAGGCCAAATTGCGGAATCAAAATTTTTCCTTGCTCGGAAACCGGCGCTACCGCGGACAAAGAAAACCCGGATCGTTTACCATTAACCTACGCTAGCTAACTAGAGATGGGGTGAGAAGTATACCGAGTGATCCGAGTCCTTCGGTCTTCTCGTCATCGTCCCGATCTCCCGCGGAAAGTGTAGTCTCCATATCGTCGCCTCCTCGCCGGAAAGGGCACCACATCGCCTTCGTCTTTTACGGGCTCCCGCCTCAATACCGAGGCAACTCGAGCATGAAGCCGGCAACTCGACATGCCCAAGAATTGCTGTAGAATATAGTATAGATGATATGTCTCATTTGGGGTTATGTTGTTGCCATTGAGGAGGTGAAGGAAGAATGAAACTTTGAGAGAAATGATGCTATCAATTTTAGCAAGCAAAAATGAGATGATCAAAAAGCAACACTCTCATTTTTTCTCTCCTCCAAAAGAGTGGCCGGCCAAAAAGGAGATGAGAATGAATGGTGGGGAAAAAGAAATCAACCATACTAAAAACTATGAAGGAGAGTGAGTGTAGGATCAAATGAAGAGGTGACCACATCCAAGGTCAACAAAACAACAACCATGCTTTTCCTCCATACCCTTTCCCATCACATAAAAGCAAGCATGGAGCAAAGAAAAAGAAGCCATCATAATCAATCTTTATGCAAAGAAACCCCTCCACAAAGTGTTATTTGCAAAACTGCAAATAACCCCCTCCATCGGAAAAGTCCGGCCGGGAAAGAACAAAGGAAAACCGGCCGGAACGGAATGCAAACTGGCAACTCCAGAAAACTGGTCCCGTAATAAATTACAGGAAAAACCCCGACACTGTGCATACACACCTGCATCTGTATTCCGACCGGATACAAATGCAATGAGACAAAATCTACACTGTACTAGACTAGGACCGGCTTAAGCCAAAGCCGGCTAGTAAAATCCGTTCGATCCTGATCCGTGCAATACCGCACGTATCTGATCGAACCCTGCCATATAACTATACGGAAACTAGTACAAAACTGTCCGATCCTGATCCGTGCAGTACCGCACGTATCTGATCGGACCCTGCCATATCTCCATACGGCCTCTACAGCGTTTCGCCCGAAAGCTGAGTAACTGAAAGTGTGGTGGACTCTAAAGACTCGTCAATACTATGGCTGTGGATTTAACCACTGGCACGTCAGAGGTATAAGCCAATACGTGACGGGCCACCAGCTATTGACCAAAAGGGACGTCGATGAGGAAGCTCACCCCGACACCCTACTGAGCCTGTCAGTGACAATATCCGTACAGTCCGGTCCGTTCATCTATGAGTATCGCATGGCGGGCCTAGGGGGTTGGTGAAAGTCAGACCCCCAAAAGCGGTACAAGTCGTGTCGGAGTGTAGCCCAGAACGCCCTGAGATACTACTGGAATACCTACCAGTAAATCTCCTGCCTCGGCCGAGGGCTTTGCGTAATGGCTCTCCTAGACACAGCGCGACCTCACCCCCAATACCGGGAGAGACGAACCCCTGCAGATCCGCTCACTGCCTCCATGTGGCTCGGGACTGTACCCAACTAAAACCTGTTTGCACGACTCCTTTGAGCCGTGGTAGGGTAGTAATCAAAGTACAGTGGGAACTCACACGAGACAAATGACGATCTCAGGTCGATGAACTAACCTGTACACATGTCACCTGGGAACTGCTATCTGACATCTGGTATAAGACCAACTAGCAGGTTCCCGGCGAGTCCTGTCCGGTGTACTCATAACCCAATAAGCACCTGTATACATCTTAGGTGAACCAACTGACACCAGTGGCTTGTGAGACCGGCCACCGCCCCTCGTCGGGGTCTCGACTGTATACACTAGTCTACTAATGGAGTATCGATGCCCAGTCTCGAAACTCCCACGACTAGGGACCTTTTAAGGATGTGCTTATGGACCCCAGCTCCCACGTATATGATCGCCATCATACTGCTGGTCGTCAAGCAAGAATCCTAGGGCCTCTATCAACGTGCAATAGCGACATGTCAGGTCACCTAAAGCAGTACACGATGATAAAGATAAACCAGATAGCATACTATCATCTCGAGTAAGACTGTCCTACCGGGATAGGTCCTCCCTCAATCATTGCAATCACGTGCCTGTGATCCAATAATTGACTCTGAGGGCACTAACTCCAACAATCTCCCACTTGCACTCAAGGCTAATTATTGCGATGTCGCATACTCACAGCCCGTGTGATACCGAACACCCAACTCCTCTACTAGTCAGTCTCACAAAACCCGTTTGCGAAACTATTGCGTTCGAGGAATAGCCTCAGTGAGTGGATCCGCTATGAAGTTTCTTTCTATGTCTCTCTATATCTCAAGTTCGCGGAGAAAGCCATCTCCCGAAATGAGCAATACCTGTCTTAGAATGTCTGGATGTCTGATGGGACCTAGTTCATAAATGAACTCCAAATCCAAACTTCTTAGACTGTATCGTTAACTGAACTTAATCAGTATCCTGCGCCATGCCTCCCTCAGTATTGCCTTGGACCACCTGTCCAAAATACTGCCCCTCGTCAGAGGGAGAACTATAACTCTGACAACCTCCTTGTCGTCCATGTCACCTTGGAAGCCTGGAGTGATAACCGTCTCCTAAAGGAGACAGCCGTTATCATATCCCTAGAACATTCACTTATGTTCTATAACTGCTTCCCACTGTTCCTCCAGGATTGGATCAATATCAACTTATTGCACCTACTGCAAGAACAACATCTGGTGTGGTACTTGACATCTCATGATTGATTCAATTGCCTAAGCAAGTGATCTGTCAATCATGCGTATCCCTCTCCCCTTTAGTCTGTAAGACACCTTTAGAGAGGGTGACTCCATTACCTGCAGGTACACTACCGTGCCAGGAGTCGTCCATTCTAAATACTCTTAGAATGCTGTCAAAGTACCCTGATTGGGAAACCACCCAAATCTAGATCTAAAACCATAGATCTAGTAACCAGTATGTCTGATATAATGTCCAAGTCCCTTGTGGAGAAAACACTGTGTGACGACCAAAGTATAACCGATCGTAGTATAGGAATATCACTTCCTACTACCTTCTCAACAGATCCATCCCCTATTCTGATGACGTCAAACCCATGACTGTCACATCAGAAACAGATGATCTTACTCCGCTATATCTGCTTTAGTCTATAAATAGACATAAGCACAAAGTCCACCAATGCTTCCGCTGCTCCCACTGACTACGACAACCCTCTGCCAGAGTCATATAGACGTGCACTTCTAAAGCTAGTTTAGAACGACGCTATACTCATCCTCCTGCCGGGTCTCGCAGCCTGGAACAACAACAATGGCAAGTGTGGGTAAACAAGAACTTCCCTGTCACCGTCATTGAGGCTACCGGAGTACCTCTCGGGTGCCTGAAGTTACCCACCTTATCTGCGGAGTGGCCAATGGAATGTCAAATCAGATTGAATCTTTAGGTTCCTTATTAAATCTTCAGTAATCGTTTGCGGTTCTGGAATCACTTCCAGTTCTACCATACTCCCACTGCTGTTTTTGAAAAAATCCATTTTTAATAAAACTGTGGCGAGTCTAGAACAATATTTCTATTGATCTGCCAGATGGTAGAAAGTCAACCCTCGTCATAGCCTGGGTCAACCCACAAACAGCCATTACAGAAACGTGCCTTGAGTTGTCCAGTGTCTGGTTTTAATCATAAGCTGGACAACTCCCCGTACCTTAACATCGTTAAGATATGAACTGTTCTATATCCAATATAGAACCAGAGGCACTGATTCAATTGAACCAGATTCAAATCATGCAACTATCTCCAGTGCATGTCAACTAAATGGAAGGAGGCCGATCAGCGTTACTCAACTTAGGAATGCTTCCAATTATGAGTAACCTGAAAGAGAAGCAAGTTCTCATTACTATCAACTGAATACCATACATAAGTATCTACATCTTCGATCACCTTGAAGAATCCCGATACTTGCTACACCTGGTTCTCTACTCTATTCAAATACCTATAACTCCTCAAAACTTAGACCCTGTGTTTCCACGAAACAGCTGTCTAAAATCTAGAGAAGTCATAAGTAAACCGAATATAGTACGAGCACCAACCCCTCTGTCCTAATGGACACTGGACAACATACAATACTCTGTATAAGTCCGCTGAGTCTAACAACTCTTTCACTGTGTGTCGTAGGTTGAAAACTGTACTTATAGTTAAGAAGAATTACACCGCTGTTTAATGCTCCTTACCTAACCATCCACTGATATAGGTAAATGTCATCGACATAATATCAAAAAGTATATCTCACTCTATAAAAATAGACGTACAGATATATCAATTTGAAATTGGTGCACAACAGCGGATATTCAAAACCAAATATTTGCCGACCGGCAAACAGCCTAGGTGATCTCCTCAAATATCACCGATTACAACGAATCCCGATATAATGAGGATGATCACCCAATTCCCAATAACTTACTCCCACTCATCATCTGTAAAATCATACAGATGTGAGAATCCAACCTGGTAAATACATACCCTGGAGTAAGTGTATAATCGGGAAATCAGTTTTCTATTAACAGTACACAGTGAAACTGAAACATTGAAATGTTTCGTCGGGGTATCCTGGTATTCCTAGTAATGCCTCTTCCATTATCCAGATTCACAACTGTAACCGTATATCTCTTTGTCATCTGTCCAAATCCCTTTATATGTCTTTAGTCATTACCGTCTGCACACCCCCTTAGGCCAAAATGGTTTTCTTCCTTCCCTACCGTTCGGCACCAGCCTATGGTTTGGAAGAAGACTATCCAATAAGCATAAAAGGTGTACTGTCCTAATCTTAGGAGCACTCGCAAAGCGAGAGAAGGTGAAGATAAAAGACAACTGAATGTACTTTATTCCTATTTCTCCTGAACCAGAATCCATCCCCGAACTGGAACTAGTTCCTTTCGAGTTCGTATATAACCATACGATGGAGTATCCAATAAAATGGGATCTTCGTAGTGATACGGAGTGTCCTGGAGAAATACAAAGGTGATTTAGGATTGGCGAAGAAATACTTGGTTTGGTCGTGAATATCAGTCGCAATTTACTTTGCCCTCTTACTAATCCCTTGCTTTGTCTGAACTTAATACCTTCTGTACACCGTTTTAGGCTAACTGGTTTTCTTCATTCCCTACTGGTCGGCACCAGCCTATGGTTTGGAAGAAGACTATCCAATTTGCGTAATAGGTGTACTACTCCTAAACCAAGGAGTACTCGCATCCTGAGAGAAGGTGAAAAGAAAAGACAACTGAATAGTCCTATCCGTTTTCTCCAGAACCAGAAACCATCCTCGAAGTCCTTCGAGTTCGTATATAACCATACGATGGTTTTGTCCAATGGAAGTGGACGTTCGTAGTAATACGGGGTGTCCTGGAGAAAAGGGTAAAAGTAGGAGTGGCAATGAGGTCTGCAACTCTGACAATCCAAAAGCCAGTGTAAAGAAGGTTCGGTCAACTTGGTCACTGAGTCATAGTCTTAGGGTCGGGTCAATGGTCGCTGCCAGAGAGAGAGAAAAGAAACACTCAGCGTGCACTCTAACCTAGATCAGAATGGTTACCAATTTATCTAATCAGGAAACCTCCCACTGTACCTAAAATTCTCCTCCAAACCTGAAAGAAGAATTAGTCGGGATCACCCGAGGAGTAAACTAACTCATCAGTGGAAATCGGGATCCAACTATCATCGCATGATAACTTGACGGAATCCACTCAAGTCACCACACTCCAGAAGGTATACGCATGCCTGGCAAGTTTCAGTTCTTTTGAAACTCCCGATGATTGTTTTTACCCCTAGGACCCAAGTGACCTTGACAATGCCAACAAATCAAAGAGTCCTAGTCAAGTTCTACCCGTCATTATCTTGATTGCATTAAACCCACCCGTACGAGTCCTTGACAATGCCAACAAGACCGCACGACTGTCCTAACCAATCCACTTATCCATGTGACAGAAAAGCATTACATAGCTACCGAACACTACGCCACGGCAATGCACGACAAACGCAGCACGAATACTAAGTAATACTAATCTGAAATGACGGAGGGCTACGACTGGTTTTTGGCGAAAAACCTTTAACGTAATGAACTTGATATCGTTGAAGGAACTGGATAACCTTTTATAAAATATAGTGACGAAAACCTTTACTAAAGAGGTCACTCCCGGTGAAGGGATCTCGGCTCTTTCCCCGTAGAATGAGGTGCAGGATATTCCAACTGAATACCACGATGCAAAGCAAAAGTAATCGGCTATAGTGAAGTTAATGCCCTGACGCAAACTTTTGTCCAAGGGGTCACTCCCGGTGAGGGGATCTCGGCCCTTGCCTCGTCGACTGAGGAGCAGGATATTCCAAATGAATACCACGATGCAAAACAAAAGTGAACGTCCTTGCAATAACAGCTTTTTGAAAAATGTTCCAACAACATCAGATTAGGTTTGTTTATCTTGCATTGATCCGAATCAATGCAGTCTCATCAATTGATCACACCACAAAGAACGAAAATATACTGACGTACGTATATGCCATCCGCATTCGCCACTGGGTCCCGTCATCACCCGTTAGGTTAGCTAACTAACGGCAGAGCGGGGACTGGACTAGCGCGGATGTAAAACATATACAACATCTACTAATATATATACCAATATATAGTATTTCGCTCAAGGCGTGAATAAAATGCAACATCACAGAAATGTACAGCATCACAGAACAATACAGATATCTGGAAGCCCCGGGTTTCACAGAGCCGCTGCTAAAACCCGACGTTCCCCTGGTCGTGTGGATAGCCTGTGCAATGAAATCCTAGACCCCTACGGGCGCGGCAAGTCACCCGCCAAAACCTGAAGCGAGGCAGCCCCCTTCAGTACCGTGAATGGACCACCCAGCACTTCACGGAATCCGGTAACTTGGGCACCCCTCCTGGGTCAACCTGTACCCCCTACGAGTGCGGCGAATAGCCCGCCAATCCTGGACTGAAGCCCCCTCCGTCTCAATGCCCTGAGATGCGGGCCCGTTGCCCTCCAGAACCCGGCTATCCGTGCACCCCACCGCGGGGTAACCCTAGTACAGAAAGTAAAATATACATACACCGGGTACATCGACCGCAACCAGGTCGTGCCCCAAAAGAATAATACAAACAGGCAGTGATGGCAGTCCACATGTCGGACGCTCGCCCCGCAATATCAAATGTACATAATACACCAAAACTGTACTAGCATTGCATCCAGGCTGTCCCCCACGACCGATCCGCAACATCACAGCATAAACATAGAACATCAACGTGAAAGTCACGTTCGCAAATCCGTCTAACCGGGCTATAGCAGTTAGACCGGATTTACCGATCGAGTGACATTCACGGTCGCAGATATAATGTAAATACTGTGAAATAATGTGTTTAAAAATATCCGATCGATCAAATAATTAACAAGCGGGCCCCAAAAGAAAACTGTAGCACTTACAGAAATAAATGGCCCAATATTAATATCCCAAAAGCCCTATTTCTAGCCCATAAAGAAACTGAAAAAAAATGATAAAGTGGGCCCACCAACTTGCCGCGGAAGAGCGGCAGAAATGAGGTTATTGCCGCGCTTCCGCGGTTATACTAAGTGATCACTGTATCGTTTTTCACCAGAGTTCTTAAAACTCCCTGTACATCTTTCTGAGACCACCTGAAAAATTTTTTAGACACCAAAAAATTTCAACAGAAACTGATGTGAACTAAAATACGGTTTTTGAGATTTTGGTCGATTGGATAAGTAAAACGCATTAGAACAAGCTAGATAAGGTTAATGGCGTGGCTTTGATACCATGTTGCGCCACGGCAGCGCCCCGGCCGTCTTACTCGAGGCCAAATTGCGGAATCAAAATTTTTCCTTGCTCGGAAACCGGCGCTACCGCGGACAAAGAAAACCCGGATCGTTTACCATTAACCTACGCTAGCTAACTAGAGATGGGGTGAGAAGTATACCGAGTGATCCGAGTCCTTCGGTCTTCTCGTCATCGTCCCGATCTCCCGCGGAAAGTGTAGTCTCCATATCGTCGCCTCCTCGCCGGAAAGGGCACCACATCGCCTTCGTCTTTTACGGGCTCCCGCCTCAATACCGAGGCAACTCGAGCATGAAGCCGGCAACTCGACATGCCCAAGAATTGCTGTAGAATATAGTATAGATGATATGTCTCATTTGGGGTTATGTTGTTGCCATTGAGGAGGTGAAGGAAGAATGAAACTTTGAGAGAAATGATGCTATCAATTTTAGCAAGCAAAAATGAGATGATCAAAAAGCAACACTCTCATTTTTTCTCTCCTCCAAAAGAGTGGCCGGCCAAAAAGGAGATGAGAATGAATGGTGGGGAAAAAGAAATCAACCATACTAAAAACTATGAAGGAGAGTGAGTGTAGGATCAAATGAAGAGGTGACCACATCCAAGGTCAACAAAACAACAACCATGCTTTTCCTCCATACCCTTTCCCATCACATAAAAGCAAGCATGGAGCAAAGAAAAAGAAGCCATCATAATCAATCTTTATGCAAAGAAACCCCTCCACAAAGTGTTATTTGCAAAACTGCAAATAACCCCCTCCATCGGAAAAGTCCGGCCGGGAAAGAACAAAGGAAAACCGGCCGGAACGGAATGCAAACTGGCAACTCCAGAAAACTGGTCCCGTAATAAATTACAGGAAAAACCCCGACACTGTGCATACACACCTGCATCTGTATTCCGACCGGATACAAATGCAATGAGACAAAATCTACACTGTACTAGACTAGGACCGGCTTAAGCCAAAGCCGGCTAGTAAAATCCGTTCGATCCTGATCCGTGCAATACCGCACGTATCTGATCGAACCCTGCCATATAACTATACGGCAACTAGAACAAAACTGTCCGATCCTGATCCGTGCAGTACCGCACGTATCTGATCGGACCCTGCCATATCTCCATACGGCCTCTACAGCGTTTCGCCCGAAAGCTGAGTAACTGAAAGTGTGGTGGACTCTAAAGACTCGTCAATACTATGGCTGTGGATTTAACCACTGGCACGTCAGAGGTATAAGCCAATACGTGACGGGCCACCAGCTATTGACCAAAAGGGACGTCGATGAGGAAGCTCACCCCGACACCCTACTGAGCCTGTCAGTGACAATATCCGTACAGTCCGGTCCGTTCGTCTATGAGTATCGCATGGCGGGCCTAGGGGGTTGGTGAAAGTCAGACCCCCAAAAGCGGTACAAGTCGTGTCGGAGTGTAGCCCAGAACGCCCTGAGATACTACTGGAATACCTACCAGTAAATCTCCTGCCTCGGCCGAGGGCTTTGCGTAATGGCTCTCCTAGACACAGCGCGACCTCACCCCCAATACCGGGAGAGACGAACCCCTGCAGATCCGCTCACTGCCTCCATGTGGCTCGGGACTGTACCCAACTAAAACCTGTTTGCACGACTCCTTTGAGCCGTGGTAGGGTAGTAATCAAAGTACAGTGGGAACTCACACGAGACAAATGACGATCTCAGGTCGATGAACTAACCTGTACACATGTCACCTGGGAACTGCTATCTGACATCTGGTATAAGACCAACTAGCAGGTTCCCGGCGAGTCCTGTCCGGTGTACTCATAACCCAATAAGCACCTGTATACATCTTAGGTGAACCAACTGACACCAGTGGCTTGTGAGACCGGCCACCGCCCCTCGTCGGGGTCTCGACTGTATACACTAGTCTACTAATGGAGTATCGATGCCCAGTCTCGAAACTCCCACGACTAGGGACCTTTTAAGGATGTGCTTATGGACCCCAGCTCCCACGTATATGATCGCCATCATACTGCTGGTCGTCAAGCAAGAATCCTAGGGCCTCTATCAACGTGCAATAGCGACATGTCAGGTCACCTAAAGCAGTACACGATGATAAAGATAAACCAGATAGCATACTATCATCTCGAGTAAGACTGTCCTACCGGGATAGGTCCTCCCTCAATCATTGCAATCACGTGCCTGTGATCCAATAATTGACTCTGAGGGCACTAACTCCAACAATTTCAGATAAAGACTGTTTAGTATTCGTGCTGCGTTTGTTGGCCTTTGTCAAGGCGTAGTGTGCGGTAGCTGAATATTGCTTATCTGTTTATGCATATGATGCAGATTGTTTCAGGGTAGTCGTACGACCTTGTTGGCCTTTGTCAAGGGTCGTGCGGGTGGGTTTGATTCAATCAAGAAATGACGGGTTGAACTTGACTAGCATCCTGTGATTTGTTGGCCTTTGTCAAGGTCATAGGTCACTAGGGGAAAAATATTATCGGGAATTTCAAGTGTTGAAATTTGCAATGAGATTGCATACCTTCTATGAGATAGTTGGATCCCGATACCCGCTGCGAGTAAGAGTTACTCCTGGGAGAGTTTTACACAGTGCAATTAGCCGATCAAGTAGGTGTCTAGAAAGGTGTCAACGGGGTTACGCCTCTGGGAAAACGAGGTTTACATTAATTAGGTTCGTGCGAAAGCACGGGGGATCTCCCTCAAAGTACCGACACTGGCCTGGCTGAAAGATTGGCGAACCTGTAGTGTGTAATTAATCCCGGCTAGTCTTTCCTTTTAGGGTTTGGAGGAAGATTTGATAAAAGGCAGTGGGAGCCATCCTGATTAGATAAGATAATAACCAATCTGATCTTGCACGAGCATACGCTAAAGTGTTTTCTTCTCTCTCTCTCCAGGTAGCGACCATTTCATGCCTTAATAAAGATAATAATATGGATGTATTGACCGAACCCGCATGTTATACTGTGCTGGGGAACGTTGGTTCCGCTCTTTCCTGTAAGAGTTATAGGAATGAACAGGATACAGGGGAATACCAGGATTCCCATACCACCCGAATGAAGAAAGTACATGTTGATGCATTTTCTTCGGGTGTGTTTGTTACAGAGAACTGTTTCTCCATTTGCTCTACGTCCTGGGTATTAGATACCGGGTCAGGATCCCATATATGTAATCAGGTACATGGGCTTAGGAAAGGTAGAGAACTTGGAGAAGGTGATAAAGACATTAGAGTTGGAAATGGTGCAATTGTTGCAGCTAAGACTGTCGAAGAATATCACCTTGTATTACCAACTGGAAATACATTGGTTCTGAACGAATGCTATTACATGCCGAACCTGATATGCAACATTATATCGGTTTCTTTATTAAGTAAAGAGGGATATAATTTTGTATTACAGGACAATGTTATGAACATTTTCCATAACCAAAAGTTGGTTGGATCAGGCACGTTATGCAATGGCATTTATGTTCTAAATCAATCAACAGTTCTGAGCATAACAAACACACACAAGAGGAAGAGTTCTGAACTCAATGAATCCTTCTTGTGGCATTGTAGACTGGGTCACATCAATGCGACACGACTAGCTAAGTTGCATAAAGATGGATATTTAAATCCGTTTGAATTTTCATCTTATGACACTTGCCAGTCATGTCTCAAAGGCAAGATGACCAAAACTCCGTTTACGGGACACGGAGAAAGAGTTACCGAACTCTTGGGACTGATACATAGTGATGTATGCGGTCCCATGTCTACACATGCCAGGGATGGTTCTTCATACTTCATTACATTCACTGACGATCTCTCTAGGTTCGGGTATGTGTTCCTGATGAAACACAAATCAGAAGCTTTTGAGAAATTTAGGGAATATAAGAAAGAAGTTGAGAACCAAACCGGAAAAAGTATTAAAATCCTACGATCTGATCGAGGAGGAGAATACTTAAGCAATGAATTCCTGGACTTCCTAAAAGAGAATGGGATTCTCTCTCAGCTGACTCCTCCATATACACCACAGCACAACGGTGTATCTGAACGGAGGAACCGCACCCTATTAGATATGGTGCGCTCTATGATGAGCACAGCTGAGTTACCTATTTCCTTCTGGGGTTATGCGCTGGAGACAGCAGCATACCTATTGAATCAAGTTCCATCTAAATCTGTACCTACCACACCATATGAGATATGGAGTGGGAAGAGACCATGTCTTAAACGAGTTAAGATATGGGGTTGCCCGGCCTATGTCAAAAGGCAAAATCCGGACAAACTCGAGGCACGGTCAGTTCTATGCAAGTTTGTGGGATATCCCAAACATTCACATGGATATCTTTTCTACCATACAGAGGAACAAAAAGTGTTTGTTTCTCGCCATGCCACCTTTTTGGAAAAGGAATTTCTTGCAAAAGAAATTAGTGGCGATGAGGTAGAACTGGAAGAAATTCCGGCTACACAAACTCAAACTGAAGATTTAGTGGAACCAGAGGATTCAGTAGCTCCCGACGAACCCCAGCCTCTCCGCCGATCTAGTAGGGTTCCTTGCCAACCTGAGAGATACTATGGTTTTCTCATGGACGGTGGAAGCGAGGATTGCATCATGGATGATGATGACCCAACTAGCTTCGAGCAGGCCATCACGAGTAGGGACTCAGTGAAATGGCTGGATGCTATGCGGTCCGAGATGGAATCCATGTACACCAACAAAGTATGGACTTTAGAAATTGCTCCTGAAGGGGTAAAACCCATTGGGAGCAAGTGGATCTTCAAGAAGAAACTTGGTGTAGATGGGAAAGTGGAGACTTTCAAAGCTAGACTTGTAGCAAAGGGTTTTCGTCAAAGACCAGGTGTGGACTATGACGAAACCTTTTCTCCAGTGGCTATGCTTAAATCCATCCGAATCATGCTTGCCATTGCTTCCTTTCATGACTACGAAATCTGGCAAATGGATGTTAAGACCGCCTTTCTAAATGGTGATTTAGAAGAGTGCGTGTACATGACTCAGCCGGAGGGCTTCGTAGACAGTGGGAGCAGCGGGAAGGTGTGCAAGCTGCTTAAATCCATTTATGGATTAAAGCAAGCATCGCGGAGTTGGAACATCTGCTTTGACGTCGTTATCAAAGAGTTTGATTTCGTCAAAAATTCAGATGAACCTTGTATCTACAAGAAGGTGGCAGAGAGTAAGGTTGTCTTCCTCGTATTGTACGTGGACGACATACTCTTGATAAGAAATGATATTCCTATGCTGCAATCGGTCAAGCTCTTCTTATCACAAAGATTCTCAATGAAAGATCTTGGTGATGCCTCCTGTATATTGGGAATTAGGATCTATAGAGATAGATCCAAACGGATTTTGGGATTGTCCCAATCCAGGTATATTGACACCATACTAAAGTGGTTTAGTATGGAAGAGTCCAAGCGTGGGAACTTGCCCACGATCTCTGGAGTCACTCTCTCCAAAGAGATGTCTCCCAAGACTGATTTGGAGAGAGCTCGCATGCAAGGGATACCCTATGCTTCGGCAGTAGGCTCTATCATGTATGCGATGCTATGTACCAGACCCGATGTAGCATACTCACTAAGTATAGTGAGCAGGTATCAAGCTGATCCTGGAGAGAGTCACTGGACAGCTGTGAAGAGCATTCTCAAGTACTTGCGAAGGACTAGAGATATGTTCTTGGTGTATGGTAACGGAGAACTCCAAGTGGAGTCCTTTACCGATTCGAGCTTCCAGAGTGATAAGGACGACTCTAAGTCGCAGTCGGGTTTTGTCTTTACCCTTTACGGAGGGGCGGTTAGATGGAAGAGTTCCAAGCAGGAAACCGTGGCAGACTCGACGATGGAGGCTGAATACATCGCTGCCAACGATGCTGCTAAAGAAGCTGTCTGGATCAAGAAGTTCATTACTGAACTTGGTGTGGTTCCATCCATTGAGCATCCAATACCTTTGTATTGCGATAACAATGGAGCAGTGGCTTTGGCCAAGGAACCCAGGTCCCATCAGCGATCCAGGCATATTCTGAGGCGGTATCACCTGATCCGGAAGATAGTTGATCGCCGGGAGATCGAGGTCAGGAGGGTTGACACGAAGGACAACACTGCGGATCCACTCACGAAGGCCATTCCCCAGATACAGTTTGAGAGACTCTTTGGGATGCTCGGTATGCGATACTACAGCAGCTGGCCCTAGTGCAAGTGGGAGATTGTTAGTTGTATGTGTGCCCTAGAGGCCAGTATTGTACAGATGATGTATATTATATTGGATGCTTGGACATATATAGAGATGACTTTCTTGCTCGATATGATAGTATGCTATCTGGTTGCACTTTATCTTAACATGTAAACTAGTCTCTTTATACTGTCTTATAGTTACATGTTGGTAAAGCCCTTGGGATTTGTACTTGACTACCTGGACTATGATGCAGATCATACTAGTGGGGACATGGTAGTCCATAAGTATATCCTTCAAGGTCCCTAGTCAAGGGTGTATCGAGACGGGGCATCGATATACCAGAGTAGACTAGCGTATACGCTTCTCGACCCATGTGATGGGCGATGGATGATCCCATATCCATTGGTGTTTGACATCAGAGATGGTATACGGGTGCTCAGTGGAGACTGAGTACACTGGACGGACTCGCCGAGAACTCCCAGATGGTATTATACCTCACGTCAGATGGCAGTTCTCAGGTGACACTTGTACAGGTTAGTCTGTAGACCCGAGATCGTCATAGAGTCTTGTGTGATTCCCACTGTACTTTGATCTCCACCTTACCACATCCATTAGGGCGTGCAAAACGGTGGTCTTTGGGTACAGTCCCGAGTCACATGGAGGCAATGAGCGATAGGAGGGGTTTCGTCTCTCCCGGTATTGGGGGTAGATGTTGCGCTGTGCTCGATTGGCCGTAACAGGGAAGTCCCTAGCCAGGGCTGATCAGAGATTTGCTGGTAAGTGTTACCAGTAGTTTCTCGACCCGTTACGAGCCTCACATCAGCACGACTTATCGGGTTATTGGGGTCTGACGTTTACCACCCCTAGACTTGATATGCGACGTATCAGACGAAGAGACCGGACTGTACGGTAAGTGTTACTGGTCGGATTCGCAGGAGTGTGAGCGGGCTAGCTCGTCGATCTTCTGATCGCTCAATACCCGGGTGGCCGTTACGTTTAGCAGACCGCTTGCGGCTTGTGGGTGCTTGATATGATCATCATCTGCTACCGGCGTATTGACGAGTCTTTAGAGTCCTACACAGAGGTTTCCTGGTTCAAGCGAAACGAAATAGGAGTGCATATGAGATATGTGCGGGACCGAGAATAATGCGTGTATGTGATACCGTATTTGATTCTCGCGATTAATGTTTCGATTGGTTATATGAGATATGACCTAGTTATCGAATCATTGATTCGATAAGTCGATGCATTGCATACTAGTCGGTTATGTGCGACATGACCGGATCATTGAATCAAGTGTTGATTTAATGAATTAATGTATAATTATATATTTGATATATTACTTTGCGTTAACTAGTATAGGTTCACTTTAAACGGATTTTTCTCACTTGATTTGCACATTATATATGTGATATATTTTTGTGCACTTTTTGTATCATGTTTGATGATACTTGATCATATGGTTAAGTGAATAGGATTAAACCATGGTTATTATGATAATTAGGGTTTTGCATATTTATTTATTCATTTATTTGTTCATTTATTCATTTGGATAAGTATAAATGATAATGGTGGCAAGTTTTGTTTCTTATGAGATGCTTTATGAACATTTGACTTTATGCAACCATTCTTGTCATTTTGCTTAACCCTAACCCACTCTAATCACCATGGTTAATTCTCTACACTTAACCTTAGTTAAGTTATGATAAATATTGAGTTTATTTTCATTTTAACTTAAGTTATCATAACTAGCTTCATCATCTTCTTCTTCTTCTTCAAGTGAGCAACCTTGATGCCATTAATGGCAACTTGAGTTTTAGTGAGTAAAATCCAATTCTAAAGTGAACCCACTTCCTATTTCTTCACCCTCTACCTCTTGCCAAGTAGTTTTGTGTGTTTACTTCACAAGTTTCACAAGTTTGTGAAGTCGGAGCTCGAACTAGTGATGCCTCGACGTAGATCATCTTCGGCAGGAAGCCGACGACCTAGCTCGCCCGTTTCTCCGACGAAGACGAAGCTTGAGTTCAAAATTCATGATGGACAGCGAGGGAATGACCACGAGGAGCTAAGGAGGAGGATATCCGGATCTACAAAGGTTGTAGCTTCTCACTTCTGGTTAAGTTGTTAACTAGGTTTTCGTTTTCGCCTAAATATCTAGTACACGATCCGTGTTAGGGTTTCTCGGCACCAATTTTTTTTGAAATCGGCATGTTCGATACCTTGTGACACTCCATTAGGATGCCTAGGAACCTTACAGTGGTATCAGAGCCAAGCTAGAGCACTAAGCGAAATCTAGACGGATTTTGAAGTCCGATCGAACCCGAATGTCTAAAATTTCCATGCTCTCTGTACTTTTTTGAAAACAGTGAGTTTTTCAACATTAAAAATATTCAGAAAATCAAGCAGGGTTTTATATGAATTACTGTAAAATCCGGGGTCCTAATTCAACTAATCCACCGCGGAACCGCGGCACGAGCTAGGCATGTGCGGCGGTTCCGCGGCCGTTTGGTCTCCCCTTGAGTTGACTTTTGCACAGTAATTTATATTTAACAGTGGTGTGTTCTTTGGATAGTTTTAATATTTATTCAAGTGTTGAATAATCTGGGATGTTTTGGAGCTTCGGTCTTTCGATCGGATTATCAAATTTCGTCTTTTGTGTTTTTCCGGATAATTTCCAGAATATGTTAAAAAGTTCGACCGGATATAAATACCCAATTTTTCCCCTGTCGGGAAATTTCCAAGTGTTGGATTTTTCCGAAGTTTAACGACGTTCTAAATAGTGCAAGTAACGCGATGGACCCTCTAGAAGACAACAAACCTTAACTCGATTATGTGACCGTCTTGAACTGCCCTTTGAACCTTCGGGTTTGGGGCAGTACGGCGTGCCACATGTGAGGCGTTGGCTTGACCCTTCTACGGCTGGACCGTCGGTACTGAGGCACGAACTGAATGTTGTTAAACTTATTTCATGTGTTGAGCTGTATCGGGAAAACTTGGGTATTCGACTGTTCGATCGGAAAGTTTAACATTTTCTGTTTATCTGGAATGTGATACAATAATTGGAATTCACAAACAGTTATGTGATAACTGAATGAATGTTATAAATCTAGCGGTTTAGTTTCATTTTATATTGAAAAGTGTTTTCGATAATGAGACTAAAATGCGGGGTTTATATCTGTTAGGCATGTGATGTCTAAGTATTTCATTTGTTTAGGCATGTGATGTCTAAAGAAGTTGCGGATTCCAATTGTTGTAGTTTTACACTTTCTTTTCTGTGACCGTAAGTGTAGTATGTTCATATCGCCGGTTTCGTTGCTATACGTCAACGACAATTGGGGTATGCATACTTACTTACGTTGATGACATGTGATGTTATGTGTTGCTGGATATGTTATATTGGATCGTCGTGTTCGAATAGCCGGGGTTTTTTATGTGAGATGAGTGTTTTTCATTTTCATTCATGTAAAAACTTGTATGTAATATTCTTTTATTTAGGGCGCTTCCAGGTAGCGGAAGTTGTCACCCGTTGTATATTATTTACTTTTCCGCATTAGGATAGACCCAAGGAGGGGAGCACAAGTAACCGGGTTCTGGGGTCCAGTGGGAGACCAACTCGAGGAGTCGAGTCCGGGTCTCCTAACCCTAGAATTGGCAGGGTTGCTTGCCGCTCTCGTAGGGGTCTAGGGGTGTGGGATTGGCTATTCATCACGACCGTGGAATCCGTGTTTTATACTGGCTCGTATTGAAAACACGGACGTCCTAGTATATCCAATATTTCATATGTTTATTCTGCTGCGATATCTGTGTTGTGACTCTGTGATGGATATAGTGTATAGTATATATGATATATTATATAGACGTTACTTATGTTTTACACCCGCGCTAGCCCTGCCCTGCTCTGTCGTTAGTTACCTAACCTAACGGTGCACGAGGGGACATCGAGGCGAATGCGGATGGCATAAGTGTACGTCATATCTATCTGTGATGTTTAGGTATTTAAATGATGGGACTTCATTAATGTGATTAATGAAAGATAAGAAATCTAAGATGTTGTAGAATCGAATTTTAAAATAAAACAGGTAGCTACAGTTCATCATCCTCTACTATTAGCCATTTAGTTTTGGGTGTTTGCTTTACTAATTTCACCATTAGTGAAGTGGTAGCATGATCTCTAGTCTCCTCGACGTAGATCATCTTCAGCCTCAAAGACATTGAGCAAGCTCGTTCGTTTCTTCATGTAAACCCTTGCTAGAGTCCGGGTCTTCACAACTTGCAGAGAAAGGACCACGACATAGAGCTTTAGAAGTGAAGGACCGGGCTATAAAGGTTTTATTCCCTCATTCACTTAGATGTAAAGTGTTTACATTTTGTATCGTCATATTTTCTAGTAACGATTCTATGGTTAGGGTTAGCTAATACGGCATTTAATTTAATATTAGTACGGACGATGCCTTCCGAAAATTTGCTGCCGTGCTAGGCAACCCTACAACCTGATCACTAGTCAATCTTCTTGAAATGTCCCGCACCTTGGAGCTAATCGAACAAATCTTCAGTACGAGGTAAGGGATATCTGTTCCGCGCAGTAACCCGATTCTGTTAGTTATATGTATGCCCTAGAGGCCATTACTGTACATTGGATGTATATTGTAGTGGATGCTGGGACATATATAGATAGGACTTTCTTGCTCGACATGATAGTATGCTATCTGGTTGCTCTTTATCTTAACATGTATACTTGCAGTCTCTCTATTACATGTTGATAAAGTCCTTAGGATGTGTGCTTGACTTCCAGGACTATGATGTAGATCATACTAGTGGGGCCTGGGTAGTCCATGAGTACATCCTTCAATGTTCCTAGTCGTGGGAATATCGAGACGGGGCATCGATATTCCAGTGTAGACTAGCGTATATCTTCTCGACCCATGTGATGGGCGATGGATGATCCCATATCCATTGGTGTTTGACATCAGAGATGGTATGCGGGTGCTCAGTGGAGACTGGGTACACTGAACGGACTCACCGAGAACTCCCAGATGGTATTATACCTCACGTCAGATGGCAGTTCTCTGGTGACACTGGTACAGCTTAGTCTGTTGACCCGAGATCGTTATAGAGTCTTGTGTGTCTCCTACTGTGCTTTAATTTCCCCCTACCACGGCTCTACTGAGTCGTGCAAACAGGTGGTTTTTGGGTACAGTTCCGATTCACATGGAGGCAATGAGCGATAGGAGGGGATTCGTCTCTCCCGGTATTGGGGGTTGATGTTGCGCTATGCTCGACTGGCCATAACAGGAAATCCCTGGCCAGGGTTGCAGTGATATACTGGTAAGAGTTATCAGTAGTTTCACGAATGTTATGGACCTTACGTCGGCAAGACTTATCGACCTACTGGGGTCTGACGTTTACCACCCCTAGGCGAGATATGCGACATATCAGACGAACAGACCGGACTATACGGTAAGTGTTACTGGTTGGATTCACAGGAGTGTGAGCGGGCTTGCTCGTCAATCTTCTGATCGCTCAATACCCGGGTGGCCGTTACGTTTAGAAGACCGCTTGCGGCTTGTGGGTGTTTGATATGATCATCACCTGCTGCCGGCGTATTGACGAGTCTTTAGAGTCCTACACAGAGGTTTCCTGGCTCAAGCGAAACGAAATAGGAGCGCATATGAGATATGTGCGGGACCAAGAATAATGCGTGTATGTGATACCTTATTCTATTCTTGCGATGAATGTATCGATTGGTTGTATGTGATATAACCTAGTTATCGAATCGTGGATTGATTCGATAAGTTGATACATTGGATATTAGTCGGTCATATGCGATATGACCGGATCGTTAAATCAAGTGTTGATTTAATGATTTAATGTATAATTATATATTTGATATATTACTTTGCATTAACTAATATTTGTTCACTTAAAATGGATTTTCTCACTTGATGTTCACATTGTATATGTGATATATTTTTGTGCACTTGATTGTATCATGTTTGATGATACATGCAAACTTGGGTGTATGTTTGAATTAAACCATGTTTAGTAAATGGTTAGTGTTTCATTTCATGTGCTTTATTTACTTATTCATTTATTTATTTATTCTTTTTGGTGAGAAATAAAATGGTGACTTTATTTGGATTTCACTTGAAACTTCATGAAGCTTTGAAAGTCAAAGCCATTTTGTTTCTTTCCTAAACCCTAACCCTTTAACTAAACCCTAGTTCATTCTCTACACTTAACCATGGTTGCTATTATGATAAGAATGAATGGGATTTTCTTTTTAAAAAAATTCATTTTTATTCTTTCATCTTCATCATCTTCATGAAGCTTCATGAAAGCTTGCTAGCTTCAATGGTGAAATGAGAAAAAGAGTGAGAAATCCAATTCTAAAGTGAACCCACTTCCTATTTCTTCATCCTCTACCACTTGCCATGTAGTATAGGGTGTTTTCTTCACAAGTTTCATGACTTGGTGAAGTTGGAGCTTGATCTTGAGTTGCCTCGACGTAGATCATCTTCGGCATCGAAGTCGACGACCTAGCCCGATCTTTTCTCCGATGAAACCACCGCAAGAGTCTAGGATTCCGATGCGTACAGCGGAGGGACATCAACACGGAGCTATGGAGGTGGAGGACCGGATCTACAAAGGTTATATTTTCGGTTTACTCTTAGTTATATTGTTAACATATATTGTTTCGCCTATACCTCTAGTTACGATCTTGCTTAGGGTCACTTGGCACATAGAAATTTTTTGAATTGGCCATGTTTGATCACTTGTAGAACCTCATGGGTGTGCCTAGGAACCCTACAGTGGTATCAGAGCCTAGCTAGAGCCTTAGGCGATGCGTAGACCGAGTTAGAAGTCCGATCGAACCGAAACCCTAATGCAAATTCCTTCTCTGTACATTTTTTGAAATCGGGGATTTTGGAGAATTAAAAATATGCAGAAAAATCAGCAGGCGTTTCTAAGAATTACTGTGAAGCCCGTGCGCCTGATTCAATCATAGCGCGGCCGAACCGCGGCATTAGCATGGCTAATGCGGCAGTTCCGCGGCCACTTAGTCTCTTTTTCAATTGATTTTTGCACAGTAATTCCTATATTTTGGTGCTGTATTTTCTGGGAATTTTTAAATCTTACTCAAGAGTTGAGTTTTCTGGGTTGTATTAGGTGTTCGGAGATTCGATCGGATTGTCTAATTTTGTCCGTGTTTTTTCTGGGTATTTTTACAGCATGTTAAAAAGTTCGACCGGAGATAAATACCCACTTTTTCCCCTGCCGGGAAATTTTCAATTGTTGGAATTTTCCGTAGTTTAATGACGTTCTAAGTAGTGCAAGTAACGCGATGGTCCCTCTAGAAGACAACAAACCTTAACTCGATTATGTGACCGTCTTGAACTACCCTTTGAACCTTAGGGTTTGGGGCAGTACGGCGTGCCACATGTGAGGCGTTGGCTTGACCCTTCTACGGCTGGACCGTTGGTACTGAGGCACTAAGTGAATGTTTTTTAAACTTATTTCATGTGTTGAGTTGTTTCGGGAAAAACTTGGGTGTTTGATTGTTCGATCGGAAAGTTTAACATTTTCTATTTATCCGGAATGTGATACAATACTTGGAATCCATAAGTTGTTATGAGATAACTGATTTGGATGTTATAAACATAGCACTTTAGTCTCACTTGATCGATTGCCACGGGATTTTGATGTGATCAAAAGTCCGTCGCAATCGCGTAGCGTACGCGGATACTCGCCGGATAAACTTAATAGACAGCTAAACCCCATAGCCCCGACCAAGTGACTTTAGGAGAACCCCGTCGCCGAAAGCATTCGTTCGAGTGCTCGCGGCAGCGGTGTTCCGCCTTGGTGCACTTCGTCGACGTTATCGGGGGTGCGACCGTCTACTAAAGTTTGCGACGAGCATTCGTTCAGGATGTCGGGAATCTTGTTGAATTGCCCGACCTGATATTGAAAAGTGTTTTCGATAATGAGACTAAAATGCGGGGTTTATAATTGTTAGGCATGCGATGTCTAAGGAATTCATTTGGTTAGGCATGCGATGTCTAAAGAGTTAGCGGATTCCAACTGTTGTAGTTTTACACTTTCTTTTCTGTGACCGTAAGTGTAATATGTGATATCGCCGGTTTCGTTGCTATATGTCAACGACAATAAGGATGCGTATATTTACTTACGTTGATGACATGTGATGTTATGTGTTACTGGATTTGTTATATTGGATCGTCGTGTTTGAATAGCCGGGGTTTTTTATGTGAGATGAGTGTTTTTCATTTTCATTCATGTAAAAACTTGTATGTAATATTCTTTTATTTGGGCACTTCCAGGTTGCGGAAGATGTCACCGTTGATGTATATTGTTTACTTTTCCGCATTAGGATAGACCCAAGGAGGGGAGCACAAGTAACCGGGTTCTAGGGTCCAGTGGGAGACCATCTAGAGGAGTCGAGTCAGGGTCTCCTAACCCTAGAATTGGTAGGGTTGCTTGCCGCTCTCGTAGGGGTCTTGGGGTTTGGGATTGGCTATTCATCACGACCGTGGAATCCTTGTTTTATACTGGCTCGTATTGAAAACACGGACATCCTAGTATATCCAATATTTCATATGATATTTTCTGCTGCGTTATCTGTGATGTGATCATGTGATTTGTTCAGATAGATATTGTATATAGTATATATGATATATTATATAGACGTTGCTTATGTTTTACACCCGCGCTAGCCCTGCCTCGCTCTGGCGTTAGTTACCTAACCTAACGGTGCAGACGGGACATCGAGGCGAATGCGGATGGCATAAGCGTACGTTATATTTATCTGTGATGTTTAGGTGGACTTAAATGATGGGACATTCATTAATGAGATTAATGAAAGAAAATAAACCTAATTGATGTTGTGGAATCGAATTTCAAAATAAAAACAGGTAGCTACAATTCTTGCTTTGCATCGCGGTGTTCCTTGTAGAACATCCTGCACCTTATTCGATGAGGAAAGGACCGAGATCCCTTCACCGGGAGTGTCTCCTTTAGCAATAAATGGCAGATGCTACACACTCGGTTTGTATTTTGATTGCTTCTATAGTTTCTGCTTTGCACAGTGATATATATGATATATCCCGCACCTCATTCGACGAGGAAAGGGCCGACGATCCCTTTACCGGGAGTGACCCCTTTAGCAAAACTAGAAAAGCCTCAAAAACATTCCATTTAAAAACCATTTGATTCCGCAACGAGATCAAGTTCAAAGCGTTAAAGGTTTTCTTAAAAACCATTCGCAACCCTCCATCATTTTAGGAAGTAGAGTACTTAGTATTCGTGCTACGTTTGTCGACCATAGCCGAGGCGTAGTGTGCGGTAGCTAAGTGATGTCTTCCTACACAGCATATGATGCAATTAGTTAGGACAGTTATGTGGCTTTGTTGACCTTAGCCAAGGGTCATGTGGGTGGGTCTAATTAATCACGAAATGACGGGTAGAACTTGACTAGTACCTATGATTTGTTGACCTTAGCTAAGGTCATAGGTGCTAGGGGTAAAAACCATTATCGGGAGTTTCAAGTGTTGAAATTTGCAATGAGATTGCATACCTTCTATGTGATAGTTGGATCCCGATACCCACTGCGAGTAATTGTTACTCCTGGGAGAGTTTTGCACTTTACAATTAGCCGATCAAGTATGTGTCTAGAAAGGTGTCAACGGGGTTACGCCTCTGGGAAAACGAGGTTTACTGTAATTAGGTCCGTGCTAAAGCACGGGGAACCTCCCTCAAAGTACCGACACTGGCCTGGCTGAAAGATTGGCGAACTTGTAGAGTGTAATTAATCCTGGCTAGTCTTTCCTTTTAGGGTTTGAAGGAAGATTTGATAAAAACAGTGGGAGACAACCTGATTAGATAAAATAAATAACCAATCTAATCTTGCAAGAGCGCACGCAAAGTGTTTTCTTCTCTCTCTCTCCAGGTAGCGACCATATCACGCCTTAATCAAGATAATAATATGGATGAATTGACCGAACCCGCTTGTTATACTGAGCTGGGGAACGTTGGTCCCGCTCCAACTTATAATTGTTATAAGACAGAGAAGGAAATTGGGTAATACCAGATTTCCCGTGCCGCCCAAACGAAGAAAGTGTATGATGATGCATCTTCTTCGGGTGTGTTCATTACAAAGGACTGTTTCTCAGTATCCTCTGCGTCCTGGGTATCTGACACCGGATCAGTGTCACGACCCGAAAGTACGGAACATGACCGGCACTTAAACTACGAACGTCTCGAGACGTACGTAATCTAAGTAAACCGAAAACCCAGAAATCCAAACCAAGAAAAGTAGTATAGTGCAGGAAAAACGAACTTAAAGCAAGTAATTTCAATAGCATAAGCCGAATTATGCGGTTTTTAAAAACTTCAAAAATTTACTGAAAATTTCGGCAGAGTCTCCTTTGTAAATACAGGCCCCCAAACGGGATACAACATGAATAGTATACGAAATCAATAAAAAGGCATCCCCAAGCGGGAGCTAGCTCTTCGTCAATCGACGGTCACAACCACACAAGAAATATAATATACAACGCCAACGGCGAGGATCAAAACTCAAAAGGAAACTCAAAACCACCAGAAATATAACGAGCGACTCTAAGGTCGAAAGAATAAACAACACTGATCTCTAACTCAAAATAAATACATGATTGGTTGATGGAACTTCTAGATACAACAGAATAATAATATACAAGATAAATAATGGGGGTACGATACAAGTAAACCCACCTACTAGCAAAACACCCGAAGGAAACTATGCCCGCAAGCCGTAAAGAAACCTGTACGGCAAACCTGCAAGAAACTGGGGCACAACGGGGGTGAGTTGCCAACTCGTGAATAGAAAAACATCAACGCACAGAAATCGCATAAATAACGCAATCCTAGGTCAATGATCATAATATATCCTCAAAAATGTATAAAACATGCAGCCTATAACAATGGCTAGGGTAAATATCTAACCCGAGTGTAAACTCATGTGCCCGTGTCAGTGCCTCAGGTAGCAATATATCATATGAATGAGGTATGAATGCATGAAAACAGAATACATGTAAATGAAGAAACTGTTTTCATAAATTAGTGAGATTTCCTTCGTATTTTTAAACTGAGGTATCATAAATGAAATCAGTATCAACAGTGTCTAGCATCGACACAAAACATAAATCTCAATGTCTCGAAATATCAATGTCTCAATCTCAATATCTAGGGCGCCGTCAGTCCAGACCGGCCCCTACCATCCATCTCAAGACCACGACGGTATCCTCCGGATATCCGACGCGTCGGGTAATATCACCGGTCGGTAGTGCTCCCCTGCCGGGCTCAACGTCAACACCACATTCCTCTTGCCCCGGGGTACCGCACCGGGCCCACCATGTACCCGAAACGGTTCCTCCACTCCTCGAATCGGGTCTCGAAATCCATCAGCAAACTCATGGTGGACGACTCATACATCATGGGAAAACCGCACTTTTATTTAAAAAGAGAGAAATCAGTTTATATATGTTTTGCGGTTTTCCTCCAAATCCAGAAAATATCATGGAAATCCGAATCATCAATAGCATGTAAAACCATGAATATAAGCATGAGAATGAATAACGGTATGCATGAAGAGACAAGTAATCATTACAATATCTAAGCTGGCATATAAGGTATGTACACTAATATTATGTCAAACTACTGGCTATCAAGCTAAGTTAAGCAACAATATTTTCTAAGGTGTACGTGACATGGCAATTACCGATGAAGATGTGTGTGAGCCGGCAAGTAAGTGTACGTGGTACATACGCATCATCGGTAATGGTGCTGGTGTCCTAACAATATGATATCAACAATGCATTAAGAAATTATAACATAAGTATGCGATGTGGAGCGAACAGCAATAATGAACAGAATACTAGACACAACGATAACTAAACTGCATTACCCTAATATAAATCCTACAAATGGTGCCTTTTGAAATAACACGAATCATGGGGTTTTGAAAATATGGGCTACGGTGTTTTTATGAAAAGATACGTCTTTTGAAATATCCGTAAGATCCCTTGGGCAGTCTTTTAAAATACCCATGATTCGTTAGTTTTGAAATAGGTAGGAGTCTAATCTAATCTAACAATTACACTAAACTATACGGCTGAACTAACAAGCTGAACTACAGGTAAGGAAACCGCCTATCATCTGAGTCGATACATATACCTACCTGTATATGTATAGTCGGTGATCCCGCCTCAATAATATCATAGCCGATACCATATCTATAATCAGGCATCCCAAGTCAAGAGTGCGGATCAATCATCAATATAGCTCGTACGTAAATCCGTCGTACGGCATCCCAATCTGGGTACGGGTCAATATCATATTCATCATACTATTCACCTGGTATCCTCTTTATCAAATATCATGATCGCGGTACTGATCTACGTCTAGTACCATACTGATACCGCCTACGTATGCATGGACGTGTGTGAAACACTACGTCAAGGACCCGCTACAACGTCATGTCGTATCTAAGATACGAACCCTGCTATATCACCGATCTCACGGCCTCAATCAAATCTCATCGACTCAGCTCAACCCCAAGTATCATCCTCAATCCGTATGTGAACACATAGTCCCATACCCATGTGAACACATAACTAAAAAGAATCCCATGAGCACATATCCATAGGAATGTATGCAAGTATGTATGTGTGTATGTGTGTGTGTATGTGTAGTGCAACACTACCCTAGGGTTCGCAACGCTAAAATAATCCAACACACCAATATCCATCCTAAGCATCGTTATTATTCCCAAATAACATATAACATTTATAGGTGTGTATACGCATCCGTATACATCACCTCGGACTGCGGGGGTGCTATACGCCATCCACCCGACTTCTCCCCGTAGATATAAATCTACTCACCTGGTCCTCGTTCGCCGGTGCCGACGTCGCCACGCGCTTGCTTGTCGTCTCGAAGTCCACATGGGGTACCTACATATCATAACGCACCATACCGCATTAAAATCCGACTCATGACCAAAATGACGCACGAATCCCACATAGGTCAAAACCTATGGTTGCTTTCGCAAATCGACCCAAAAACCCTCGACGTCGGCGTACAAATGCCAACCTATCGAGAAAACTCCCAACACACTTATTTGTACAATTACAAGCACTAATTATAATATAAAATAGCTTCAAATTCACAAAAACCCCAATTTCACTTAAAAAGTCATTTTTCCGAAAATCTAGCAAGCACAAATCACCGTTTTAGTACAAAACTCGATGTATAAATGAACCTAGCACCCACAATATTCACTAAATATCATAACAAAGTCATATAAACCATTACAATAATTTATTCTCCACAAAATATATATATTTACAAAACCTAGTTAACAAAATTAGCACAATTCCATTTTAGCTCAAAACTTGGTGTTTTAATCAACTTAAATATTTTAGCAATTCTAGTGGCCGTAATTCTCATTAAAATATATTAACTAAGCCACACAACCATTATCTATATTTTAATCTCACTCTTAAATTTAATTACAAAAATCTAGTTTGCAAAACAATCATAATTAGGACAATTTAAATTTAACAATCTAGTAATAAGCAACAAGGTTTAGTTTTGCATAGAATTAACATGTTAACCACTCACTAGAACCATAATCTAATGCTAGAAACCCTCACTTGAATTTTACAAACCCTAATCCCAAAATCAAAACCTTTTCTAAAATATCCTAAACTAGCAATTACACCCAAATCAACACTTGAATAAGATAGCTTATCATAATTAATCAACAATTAGCCATAAGGTTAAGAATTTACCCCACAATTATCTTGAGATCTAGCACAAATCTAGCCTTCCAAACATGCTTCCCTTCACCAAGATCCATACAAGAATAGCTAAGGAAAAATGGGTAAGGTTTGTATTTGGAAAATTGTGAGGTTTTACTTGATTTTTCTTGGAATTTTGGAGAGAAATGAGATGAGAAGGAGGGTTGCTGCTGTTAATGCATGAATGGGGCTCGGCCAGAAATTTTAGGGGGGAGGAAAGAGAGAGGGGTGATGTTATGAGGTCAAGAATTGACCAAAGTCAACAAAGCCCATACTTACATATACTTATTCTTTCATTCTTTTGTTTTATTTTCTTTTGCAAAACAAGTGGGGACAAGAGAGGGGGGCTGCTGAATTCAGCCAAGGGGGAGGGAAAATAGGGGTGTGTGAGTGTGGGTATGGGTGTGGGGTGATGAAAAATGATAAATACTATACCCCAAACATCCATTTACACTAAAAAAAAGCCTTTTTTTCTTCAATAATTTCTAAACCGTTTTGGCAAATAATTTCATTCCAAAAACCACATGATAAAATTTTATTTAATGTTTTATGATGCACAAAATTTGTTTCAACTCATTCCAATTTGTAATTTTCCTTAATTAAATGTATTAGTGACGGCTTAAAATAATAATAAAATAATATTTTTTTCAGAAAATTTGAAATTTCACCAGCGGCTCAATAAACACCAAATAATAGCAATTACATAGCTAGAATATGTATATTTAATTTTTATAATAAGATATTTATATTTTGACTTTTTACAGAAAACCCCCCTATTTTACCGTTTTTTCGAAATTTCACCGAAACGATTTTCAAAACGTTACAATCAGGATCCCAGATATGTAATCTGTTACATAGGGCTACAGAAAGGTAGAGAACTGAGAACGGGTGATAAGTTTCATGAGGCAGAAAACGGGGCAAGTGTTGCAGCCAAGTCTGTTGGTCACTGTCACCCTGTATTACCTATACATTGATTCTGAACAAATGCTATTAGATACCGAACCTAATATACAAAATCATATCAGTCTCTTTATTAGTAAAGAAACGATAAAATTTTGTATTGTTGGATAATGTTTTGAACATTTCCTATCTCAAAAGTTAATCGGTTCAGGCACGTTATCTAAAAGCATTGATGTTCTAAATCAAACTACGGTTCTTTAGTATACGGAACACACACAAGAGGAAGAGTTTAGAAATGAATGGATCCTTCTTGAGGCATTGTAGACTAGGTCATATTAATGCGACCCGACTAGCTGAAGTTACATTTAGATGCATATTTAAATCAGTTTGAATTTACATCTTGTGAAACTTGCCAGTCATGTTATAAAGATTAGATGACCATAGCTCTGTTTATTGGAAACAGAGAAAGAGTTAGTAAACCCTTGGGATTGATACATGATGATGTATGTAAGGTCCCCTGTCTACACATACCAAGACCGGTTCTTTGTATTTCATTACATTCTCTGATAATCTCTCAAGATTCAGACATATGTTCTTGTTGAAACACAAGTCCGAACCTTTTGAGATATTCACAGAATATAAGTTGGAAATAGAGAACCAAAAACTGGGTATAAGTATTATGTCCTATGATAAGATCAGGGAGGAGAATACTTGTGCATAGAATTCCTGGATTATTCTAAAGGGGAATGAGATTCTCTCTCGGTATTACTCCTCTGATTATACCACAGCACAACGATATTTCAGGGCGGAGCAATATCACAGCATATTAGATATGGTGTGCTCTATGATGAGTACTACTGAGTTACCTATTTCCTTTTGGGGTTGTGCACTTGAGAAGCTGCATACCTATTGAATTAGGTTCGAATCAGATCACTGCCTGCCACTCCATATAAGATATGGTATGGGAAGAACCCATCTCTTAAGCAAGTTAAGATTTGGGATTGTCCGGTCTATGTCAAAAGCAAAATCCGGACAAGATCGAGGCAAGGTCAGTTCTGTAGAATTGGAAAGGTTCCAGCTATACAAAACTGCTGATGATTTGACAGAACCAAAGGATTCAAAAGTTCCCGACGAACCTCAGCCTCTCCGCCGATCTGGTAGGGTTCCTAACCTGCCTGAGAGATACTTCGGTTTCTCGATGACAGTGGGAGCGAGGATTGCATCATGAGATGATGACCCAACTAGATTCGAGCAGGTCATCGAGAGTAGGGACTCTGTAAGAATGGCTGGATGCTTAGCGATCTGAGATGGAATCCATATACACCAACAAAGTATGGACTTTGGTTGCGATATCTGAAGGGTTAAATCCCCATCAGGAGCAAGTATATCTTGAGAAGATTACTTGGTGTAGATGGAAAAGTTGTGACTTTCAAAGCTAGACTTGTTAAAGGATTTATTCATCAACCAAGCGTGGATAATGATGAAACCTTTTCCAGGGACTATGCTTAAGTCCATCCAGATCCTACTTACCATTGCTACATACCATGACTATGATATCTGGTGGTTGGGTGCCATGACTGCTTTTCTAAAAATGATAATTTAGAAGAGAACGTCTATAAGTACACAGCCAGAGGGCTTCGTAAACAGTGGGACCAGCGGAAACATGTGCAAGATGCTTTACAGGATAAAGCAGGCATCGCGGAGTTGGAATATCTGTTTTGATGTGGTAGTCAAAGAGTTTGACTTCATCAAAATGGTAGATGAACCTTGTATATACAAAAGGTAGTAGAGAGTAAGGTGGTCATCCTCGTATTATACGTGGACAACATACTCTTGATAAGAAAAGAGTTTCCTATGCTACGCACGGTCAATCTCCGCTTATCACATGGATTCTCCATATAGGATAAAGTTGATACCTCCTAAATCCTGAGATTTGGGTCTATGAGATAGATCTAAATGGATGTTAGGATTCTCACTGGTTGTAGTGAGATAATATCAGTTGATCCTAGGGAGAATCACTGGAAAGGTTCCAGGGTGATAAGGACGACTGAATGTCAGTCGCAGGCATTGTCTTTACCCTCAGTGGAGGGACGGTATGTTGGAAGAGTTCCAAGCTAGATACCGTGGCAAACTAGACGATAAAAGCTGGTAACATCGCTATTAAAGATGCTACCAAAGAGGCAGTTTGGGTGTATAGTGGTTCATGAGATGAACTAGGTTCTTACCAATGTGTGACAATGGAAGAGAGGCTTTGGCCCAGGAACCCTGGTCCCATCAGTGACCCAGACATATTCTGAGGCAGCATCACCTGATCATGGAGATAGTTGATCTCTAGGGTGATCGAGGTTAGGAGTGTAGACTCAGAGGACAACACGGTGGATCCACTCACGAAGGCCTTTTCCCAGAGAGAGGCTTATATGGGATGGTTGAGTATTAGATACTACAACCACTGCTACAGATGGCCCTAGTGCAAGTGGGAGATTGTTAGTTATATGTATGCCCTAGAGGCCATTATTGTACATTGGATGTATATTGTAGTGGATGCTGGGACATATATAGATAAGACTTTCTTGCTCGACATGATAGTATGCTATCTGGTTGCTCTTTATCTTAACATGTATACTTGCAGTCTCTCTATTACATGTTGATAAAGTCCTTAGGATGTGTGCTCGACTTCCAGGACTATGATGTAGATCATACTAGTGGGGCCTGGGTAGTCCATGAGTACATCCTTCAATGTTCCTAGTCGTGGGAATATCGAGACGGGGCATCGATATTCCAGTGTAGACTAGCGTATATCTTCTCGACCCATGTGATGGGCGATGGATGATCCCATATCCATTGGTGTTTGACATCAGAGATGGTATGCGGGTGCTCAGTGGAGACTGGGTACACTAAACGGACTCGCCGAGAACTCCCAGATGGTATTATACCTCACGTCAGATGGCAGTTCTCTGGTGACACTGGTACAGCTTAGTCTGTTGACCCGAGATCGTCATAGAGTCTTGTGTGTCTCCCACTGTGCTTTGATTTTCACCCTACCACGGCTCTACCGAGGCGTGCAAATAGGTGGTTTTTGGGTACAGTCCCGATTCACATGGAGGCAATGAGCGATAGGAGGGGATTCGTCTCTCCTGGTATTGGGGGTTGATGTTGCGCTATACTCGACTGGCCATAACAGGAAATCCCTGGCCAGGGTTGCAGTGATATACTGGTAAGAGTTATCAGTAGTTTCACGAATGTTATGGACCTTACATCGGCATGACTTATCAAGCTACTAGGGTCTGACATTTACCACCCCTCGACGAGATATGCGACATATCAGACGAACATACCGGACTGTACGGTAAGTGTTACTGGTTAGATTCACAGGAGTGTGAGCGGGCTTGCTCGTCGATCTTCTGATCGCTCAATACCCGGGTGGCCGTTACGTTTAGCAGACCGCTTGCGGCTTATGGGTGTTTGATATGATCATCACCTGCTGCCGGTGTATTGACGAGTCTTCAGAGTCCTACACAGAGGTTTCCTGGCTCAAGCGAAACGAAATAAGAGCGCATATGAGATATGTGTGGGACCAAGAATAATGCGTGTATGTGATACTGTATTCTATTCTTGCGATGAATGTATCGATTGGTTGTATGTGATATAACCTAGTTATCGAATCGTGGATTGATTCGATAAGTCGATACATTGGATATTAGTCGGTCATATGCGATATGACCGGATCGTTAAATCAAGTGTTGATTTAATGATTTAATGTATAATTATATATTTTATATATTACTTTGCATTAACTAATATTTGTTTACTTAAAATGGATTTTCTCACTTGATGTGCACATTGTATATGTGATATATTTTTGTGCACTTGATTGTATCATGTTTGATGATACATGCAAACTTGGGTGTATGTTTGAATTAAACCAAGTTTAGTAAATGGTTAGGGTTTCATTTCATTTTCTTTATTTACTTATTCATTTATTTATTTATTCTTTTTGGTGAGAAATAAAATGGTGACTTTATTTGGATTTCACTTGAAACTTCATGAAGCTTTGAAAGTCAAAGCCATTTTGTTTCTTTCCTAAACCCTAACCCTTTAACTAAACCCTAGTTCATTCTCTACACTTAACCATGGTTGCTATTATGATAAGAATGAATGGGATTTTCTTTTTAAAAAAATTCATTTTTATTCTTTCATCTTCATTAAGCTTCATGAAAGCTTGCTAGCTTCAATGGTGAAATGAGAAAAAGAGTGAGAAATCCAATTCTAAAATGAACCCACTTCCTATTTCTTCATCCTCTACCACTTGCCATATAGTATAGGGTGTTTTCTTCACAAGTTTCATGACTTGGTGAAGTTGGAGCTTGATCTTGAGTTGACTCGACGTAGATCATCTTCGGCATCGAAGTCGACGACCTAGCCCGATCTTTTCTCCGATGAAACGACTGCAAGAGTCTAGGATTCTGATGGGTACAACGGAGGGACATCAACACGGAGCTATGGAGGTGGAGGACCGGATCTACAAAGGTTGTATTTTCAGTTTACTCTTAGTTATGTTGTTAACATATATTGTTTCGCTTATATCTCTAGTTACGATCTTGCTTAGGGTCATTTGGCACATAGAAATTTTTTGAATTGGCCATATTTGATCACTTGTAGAACCTCATGGGTGTGCCTAGGAACCCTACAGATTCAACTGACAAAAATCGATGCACAAAGACAACTGACGTCCTTCTTTTTGACGAACAGAACATGAGCTCCCCAAGGTGACGCACTCGGACGAACAAGCCCTTTATCCAACAAATCTTACAACTGATCCATCAGTTCTTTAAGCTCCACCGGGTCCATCCGATATGGCGGTACAGAAAAAGGCACCGTGCCGGAAATCAAGTCAAAGAAGAACTCAATATCGCACGCTGGCGACAAACCAAGCAACTCGTCAGGAAAAAATTTGGAAACTTTCTCCCAATCGGGACCTGGTCCAACGGGACCTCTGTGGCTCTAACATCACAACCTAAACCAAGAATTCCCGACATCATTTTCTCAAAAGCTGACTAGCGCGACAAGAAAAAATCAAACTGGGAAAGGCGACGCTACGGTCTCCCCAAAAACAAACAAGAACTGGCTTACCCGGAAAACTAAATCTGACTGCCTTCTCACGGCAGTCCACGGATGCATAACACATGGCTAACCGATCCATGCCCAGAAAAACTTCGAAGTCAAACATATCGAGAAAATCAAATTGACAGAAGAATCCCTATCTCTGATATGAATAAAACAAACATGACTGAAAAACATTTCGAGCGACAAAAGACTCGCCTACTGGAATAATAACAATCAGCGACAGATCAAACAAGGACGACTCTCGGTCCAAACTCGATACAAAGCGCGTAGATACAAGTTCAAACAACAAAAGGAATACGCACATCGAAAGAAAACACTGAAATGACACCTGACATGACGTCTACCTAACCGCCTCTGAGCTGGCATACCGGTACAAATCCGCTTCGATCCAAAAACGACCGAAATTTTAGAAATGCGCTCCTCCAACAGTAAGGTTGCATTCATAGCAGCGACGTAAGTGTTAAAAGGTTAGGCACCAATAGCAAGAAATAACTGCATGCCCAATCTCCACACGAACCCCTTTATCCGTTTCTCTTCGGTATCCACCAGGCAAGGAGCATAACGGACTGCTGAGTAAACTAAATGTCGTACTCGGATACCGTCATCGCTGAAGTCTTACGCAAAGGCTCAAAACTACGAGCTCGGCATCTCGAATGTTCTCCAGAAGAAAACGAGCAAGAACTATAGCTATGAACTCATCCCAAGTCGTAGGAAGTAGATCTGCAGCTCGACCTCTCTCAACCAACTCGCACCGTGTCTGAGCAAGACCTCTCTAGATAAAAACTCGCAAGCTCAATCCTTATTTTGTCAGAATATCTCTGTGAATGACAAATCATAGTCATCCTGTCGAGGATTGTCTATGGATCCTTCCCTGCATCCGTGCCTGTAAAAAATAGAGGCTTCAGCCTCAAAACTCCTATAAGGATACGGAAAAATCTCAGAAAAAACAGAAACAGCTGCCTGAGCAGCAGGTACAATCATAGTCCCTGCAATAGGAGGGAAATCATCGGCTCTTAGATCTCGGCTAGCCTCAACTAACAATCCAACCATCTGTCACAAGTCCTGAATACTCGACTCCTGCCTAGCTATCCATCCTGGAGAAGGCAGATCACTCTGTCCCTGAGGGGTAGGTGTACCGCCTGTAAGTGCACGGCAGCGCCCCTGCCGTCTGTCCGAGGCCAAAATGCGGAAACAAAAACTTTTCTTAACTTGTAAACCGGCGCTACCGCAGAATTTAAACCCGGATCGGACCATTAACCTACTACTAGCTAATTGAAGAAAGGGTAGAGAGCTATACCGAGCGATCCGTGTCCTTCGGTCTTCGGCCACCATCCCGATCTCCCTGCAGAATCTCCGGTCTCGATCTTCTCGTCGGAAAGGCACCACATCACCGAGTCTTTTTACGGGCTCCCACCTCTGGACCGAGGCAACTCGGACACGAAGTTGGCAAGCCGACGTTTCTAAGATTGCTGTAGACTGAGTGTATAACTCTATGTCTCAATGGTTAATGAAGTTGCCATAATGGAGATGGAGGAATGAACTTTGGAGATGAACTTTCAAAAATGGTGCTAAAGAATTTTGTGTGAATCAAAATGAGATCAATTCCCCACCACAAAATGAATTCCCCTTCTCACCAAAAATGTGGCCGGCCCCATCAAAGAGAAGAGGGAGGTAGAATAATGTAAGAAAGAGAATGGGTGCTAATCATGAAGAATAATGTCACACCACCATCCAACTCAATCCTCCCACAAATCCCATCATAAAAAGCAAGTCATGATGGACAAAGGAAGTCAAAGTCAATCTAGAACCATCATGAAGAAACCACTTACAAAAAACACCCTCCACTTTGCTAATTTGCACAATTGCAAATAACCCCCTCCACACCAATTTTCAGCCAATGAAAGATAGAAAGGAAAATGGCCGAAACGAAATGTAAACTGGCAACTTCAAAAAGTGATCCAATAATAAATTACAGGAAAACCCCGAGACTGTATATACATACCCGCATTTGTATTGCGACCGAATACAAATGCAATGAGACAAAATCTACACTGTATAATACTAGGATCCGGCTTAAACCAAAGCCCGCTAGTATTATCCGCCCGATCATGATCCGTGCAATACCGCACGTATATGATCGAACCCTGCCATATATCCATACGGACTCTACAGCGTTTCGCCCGAAACTTGAGAAACTGTCTGTGGGGGACTCTAAAGAATCGTCAATACTTTGGCTGTAGATTTAACCACTAGCACGTCAGAGGTATTAGCCGTATGTAACGGGCTATCAGGTATTGACCAAAAGGGAAGTCGATGAAGGAACTCATCCTGACACCTTACTGAGCCTGTCAGTGACAATATCCGTACAGTTCGGTCCGTTCGTCTATGAGCATCACATGGCAGGCCTAGGGGGTTGGTAAAAGTCAGACCCCCAAAAGCGGTACAAGTCGTGTCGGAGCATAGCCCAGAACACCCTGAGATATTACTGGAATACCTACCAGTAAATCTCCTGCCTTGGCCAAGGACTTCATGTAATGGCTCTCCTAGACACAGCGCGACCTCACCCCAATACCGGGAGAGATGAACCCCTGCAGATCCGCTCACTGCCTCCATGTGGTTCGGGACTGTACCCAACTAAAACCTGTTTGCACGACTCCTTTGAGCCGTGGTAGGGTAGTAATCAAAGTACAGTGGGAACTCACACGAGACAAATGACGATCTCAGGTCGATGAACTTACCTGTACACATGTCACCAGTGAACTGCTATCTGACATCAGGTATAAAACCAACTAGCATGTTCCCGGTGAGTCCTGTCCGGTGTACTCATAACCTAATGAGCACCTGTATACATCTTAGGTGAACCAACTGGCTTGTGAGACCGGCCACCGCCCCTCGTCAGGGTCTCGACTGTATACACTAGTCTACTGTGGAGTATCGATGCCCTGTCTCGAAAACTCCCACGACTATGGACCTTTTAAGGATGTGCTTATAGACCCCAGCTCCCACGTATATGATCGCCATCATACTGCTGGCCGTCAAGCAAGAATTCTAAGGTCTCTATCAATGTGTAATAGTGACCTGTAAAGTCACCTAAAGCAATAAACGATGATAAAGATAAACCAGATAGCATACTATCATCTTGAGTAAGACTGTCCTACCGGTATAGGTCCTCCCTCAATCATTGCAATCAGGTGCCTGTGATCCAATAATTGACTCTGAAGGTACTATATCAAACAATCTCCTACTTGCACTCAAGGCTAATTATTGCGATGTCGCATACACACAGCCCGTGTGATACCGAACTCCCAACTCCTCTACTAATCAGTCTCACAAAACCCGTTTGCGAAACTATTGCGTTCGAGGAATAGCCTCAGTGAGTGGATCCGCTCTGATGTTTCCTTTTATGTCTCTCTTTATCTCAAGTTCGCGGAGAAAGCCATCTCCCAAAATGAGCAATACTTGTCTTAGAATATGTCTGGATATCTGATGGGATCTAGTTCATAAATGAACTCTAAATCCAAACTTCTTAGACTGTATCGTCAACTGAACTTAATCAGTATCCTGCGCCATGCCTCCCTCAGTATCCGCCTGGACCACCTGTCCAAAATACTGCCCCTCGTCAGAGGGAAAACTATAACTCTGACAGCCACCCTGTCATCCATGTCACCTTGGAAGCCTGGAATGATAACTGTCTCCCGAAGGAGGATGCCATTATCATATCCCTAGAACATCCACTTATGTTCTAAAACTGCTTCCGAACGTTTCTCCAGGATAGGATTAATATTTTATTGCATCTACTACAAAAACAACATCTGGTGTGGTACTTGACATCTCATGATCAATTCAATTGCCTAAGCAAGTGATCTGCCAATCATGCATATCCCTCTCCCCTTTAGTCTGTAAGACACCTTTATAGAGGGTGATTCCATCACCTGCAGGTACACTACCGTGCCAGGAGTCGTCCATTCTAAAATACCTGTAGAATGTTGTCTAAGTACCCAGATTGGGAAACAACCTAAATCTAGATCTAATACCATAGATCTAGTAACCAGAATGTCTGATATTATTTCTGTAACCTTTTTGGAGAAACCACTGTGTGACAACCAAAGTATAACCGATCTTAGTATAGGAATTTCACTTCCTACTCTGTGTATGTCATCCAAATACCAGGACATCACACCCTACTACCTTCTTAACAGATCCATTCCCTATTCTGATGAAGTCAAATCTATGACTGTCACATCAGAAATAGATGATCTATCTCCGCTATATCTGCTTTAGTCTATAAATAGACATAAGCTACTTGTCAACTATGCTTCCGCTGCTCCCACTGACTACGACAACCCTCTGGCAGAGTCATATATACGTACACTTCTAAATCTAGCTTAGAACGACGCTATATTCATCCTCCTGCCGGTTCTCACAGTCTGGAACAACAGCAATGGCAAGTCTGGGTAAACAAGAACCTCCCTGTCACCGTTTTTGAGCATACCGAAGTACCTCTCGAGTGCTTGAGGTTACCCACCATATCTGCGGAGTGGCTAATGGAATGTCAAGTCAGATTGAACCTTTAGGTTCTTATCAAATTTTTAGTAATCGTTTGTGGTTCTGGAATCACTTCCAGTTCTACCATACTCCCACTACTGTTTTCTGAAAAAATCCATTTTACTAAAACTGTGGCGAGTTAAGAACAATATCACTATTGATCTTCCAGATGGTAGAAAGTCAACCCACGTCATAGCCCTGGTCAACCCACAAACAGCCATTACGGAAACGTGCCTTGAGTTATCCAGAGTCTGGTTTTAAGCATAAGTCGGATAACTCCCCGTACCTTAACAATGTTAAGATATGAACTGTTCTATATCCAATATAGAAACAGAGGCACTGATTTAATTGGAACTAGATTCAAATTATGCAACTGTCTCCAGTGCCTGTCAACTAAATGGAAGGAGGCCGATCAGCGTTACTCAACTTAGGAATGCATCCAGATATGAATAACGTGAAAGAGAAACAAGTTTCTCAAAACCATTACTATCAACTGAATACCATACACAAGTATCTACATCTTCGATCATCTTGAAGAATCCCGATACTTGCAACTTCTGGTTCTCTACTTTATTCATATACCTACAACTTCTCAAAACTTAGACCTTGCATTTCTACAAAACACTTATCTAAGAACTAGAGAAGTCATAAGTAAACAGAATATAGTACGAGTAACAACCCATCTGTCCTAATGGACACTGGATAACATACAATACTCTGTATAAGTCCCTTGAGTCTAATAACTCATTCCTTGTGTGTCGTAGGTTGAAAACTGTACTTATGATTAAGAAGAATTACACCGCTGTTTAAAGCTCCTTACCTAACCATCAACTGATATAGGTAAATGTCATCGACATAATTTCAAAAAGTTATATCTCATTCTATAAAAATAGACGTACAGATATATTAATTTGAAATTGGTGCATAACAACGGATATTCAAAACCAAATGTTTGCCGTCCGGCAAACAGCCCAGGCGATTTCCTCAAATATCACCAATTACAACGAATTCCGATATAATGAGGATGATCACCTAATTCCCAATAACTTACTCCCACTCATCATCTGTAAAACCATACAGATGTGAGAATCATACCTGGTAAATACATACCCTGGAGCAAGGGCAAATTGGGAAATAAGTTTTCTTTTAACAGTACACAGTGAAACTGAAATATTGAAATGTTTCGATGGAGTATCCGGGCATTCCTAGTAATGCCTCTTCCATTATCATATTCACAACTAAAACCGTATATTTCTTTGCCATCTCTGCAAATCCCTTTATATGTCTTTAGTCATTACCTCCTGTACACCCTCTTAGGCTTAAATGGTTTTCTTCCTTTCCTACCGTTCGGTACCAGCCTATGGTTTGGAAGAAGACTATCCAATAAGCATAATGGGTGTACTGTCCTAATCCTAGGAGCACTCGCAATGTGAGAGAAGGTGTAGATAAAATACAACTGAATAAACCTTATTCCTATTTCTCCTGAACCAGAATCCATCCCCGAACTGGAACAAGTTCCTTTCGAGTTCGTATATAACCATACGATGGAATATCCAAACAACTGTGGATCTTCGTAGTGATACGGAGTGTTCTGGAGAAATACAAAGGTGAAGTAGGAGTGGCGATGAAATACTTGGTTTGGTCATGAATAGCAGTCGCATTTTACTTTGCCCTCTTTGTAATCTCTTTATTTATCTTTACTTAATACCTTCTGTACACCATACTTAGGCTAATCGGCTTTCTTCATTCCCAACCGTTTGGCACCAGCCTAAGGTTTGGAAGAAGACTATCCAATAAGCGTAACAGGTGTACTATCCCCTAATCCAAGGAGCACTCGCAACCTGAGAGAAGGTAAAAGGAAAAGACAACTGAATAGTCCTATTCGTTTTCTCCAGAACCGGAAACCATTCTCGAATCTGGAACAAGTTCCTTCGAGTTCGTATATAACCATACGATGGTTTTATCCAATGGAAGTGGATGTTCCTAGTAATACGAGGTGTTCTAGAGAAAAGGGTAAAAGAAGGAGTGGTAATGAGGTATGCAACTTTGACAATCGAAAAACCATTGTTATAAGAAGGTTCGGTTAATCTTGGTCATAGAGTCATAGTCATGGGTCGGGTCATGGTCGCTGCTAAAGAGAAAGAGAAAAGAAACACTCAGCGTGCACTCTAACTTAGATCAGAATGGTTACCAATTTATCTAATTAGGAAACCTCCCACTGTATTCTCAAATTCTCCTCCAAACCTAAAAGAAGAATTAGTCGGGATCACCCGAGGAGTAAACCAACTCATCAGTGAGAATCGGGATCCAACTATCATCGCATGATAACGTGACGGAATCCACTCACGTTATCACACTCCAGACGGTATGCGCATGCCTGGCAAGTTTCAGTTTCTTTAGAAACCCCAGATGTGATTTTGACCCCATGCTCTTATGACCTTGACTTTGGCCAACAAATCATAAATCACATGTCAAGTTCTACCCGTCATTATCCAGGTTAATTTGAACCCACCCATACCCACCCTTGACTTTGGCCAACAAGGCAGTACGACTGTCCCAAACCAACGCATCTATCTATACAACAGAAAAGTAAAAAATAGCTACCATACACTATGCCTTGACTTTGGCCAACAAACATAGCATGAATATTAAGTTCTACCTGTCTGAAATGACGGAGGGCTACGAATGGTTTTTGGCGAAAACCTTTAACGTAATGAAATTGATATTGTTGAAGGAACCGTATAGCTTTTTATAAAAATATAGTGGCGAAAACCTTTGCTAAAGAGGTCACTCCCGGTGAAGGGATTTCGGCTCTTTCCCCGTAGAATGAGGTGCAGGATATTCCAAATGAATACCTCGATGCAAAGCAAAAGTAATCGACTATAGTGAAGTTATTGCCCTGACGCAGACTTCTGTCCAAGGGGTCACTCCCGGTGAAGGAATCTCGGCCCTTGCCTCGTCGACTGAGATGCTGGATATTCATAACCGAATACCACTGTGCAAAACAAAAGAGAACGACCTTGCAATAACAGCTTTTTGAAAATTGTTCCAATAACATCAGAACAGGTTTGTTTAGCTTGCATTGATCCGAATCAACGCAGTCCCATCAATTGATCACACCACAAAAGAACGAAAATACGATGTACGTATATGCCATCCGCATTCGCCACTAGGTCCCGTCATCACCCGTTAGGTTACTTAACTAACGACAGAGCGGGGACTGCACTAGCGCGGATGTAAAACATATACAACATCTAGTAATATATATATCAATATATAATAATCGCTCAAGGCGTGATAAAATAAAACATCACAGAAATGTAATAAGCATCACAGAACAATACAGATATCTGGGATCCCCAAGTTTCATAGAGCCGTTACCGAAACCCGACGTTCCCTTGGTCGTGTGGATAGCCTGTGCAATGAAATCCTAGAACCCTACTGGCGCGGCATGTTACCCGCCAAAACCTGAAGTGAGGCAGCCCCCTTCAGCAACGTGAATGGATCACCCAGCACTTCACGGAATCCGGTAACTTGGGCAGCCCTCCTTGGGTCAACCTGTACCCCCTACGAGTACGGCGAATAGCCCGCCAATTCTAGAGTGAAGCCCCCTCCGTCTCAAAGCTATAAGATGCAGGCTCGTTGCCCTCTAGAACCCGGCTATCCGTGCACCCTACCGCGGGGTAATCCTAGTACAGAAAGTAAAATATACATACAACGGGTACATCGACCTCAGCCCGGTCGTGCCCCAAAAAAATAATATACAAACAGGCAATGACGGCAGTCCACATGTCGGGCGCTCGCCCCGCAATATCAAATATACATATACAACCAAACTGTACTGCCATTGCATCCAGGCTATCCACCACGACAAATCCGCAACATCATAGCACAATACAGAACATCAAATAAATGTCACGTTCGCAAAAACGTCTAAAAGAGCTATAGCAGTTAGACAGGATTTACCGATCAAATGACATTCACGGTCGCAGATATAATGTAAATACTGTGAACTAACATGTTTAAAATTTTCGATCGACTAAATTTCCCGAAGTGGGCCCCAAGCACAACTGTAGCACTCAAAAATAATCTGGGCCCAAACAAAATATTCCAGAAACCCCTTTTTCAAGTCATGAACCCCTGTAGGAAAAATGGTGAACTGTTGCTACAGTTAGGCCGCGGAACCACGGCCAAAATGGTGGTACGGCCGCGGTTCCGCCGCGCTACAGTAACAACAGAATACCAAATTTTCACAGATTTCATAGAAAACCCTGCCTGAATTTATGCAATGCACCAAATATTTTTTTGACAACAAACAAAATTCGACAAAAACTGTTACTTTTGAAAACGCGGTTTTGGAATTTTTGTTCGATCGAAGTTCTAAACACGTTAGAGCAAGCTAGTAAAGGTTAATGGTGCGGCTCTGATACCATGTAAGTGCACGGCAACGCCCCGGCCGTCTGTTCAAGGCCAAAATGCGGAAACAAAAACTTTTCTTAACTTGTAAACCGGCGCTACCGCGGACTTTAAACCCGGATCGGACCATTAACATACTACTAGCTAATTGAAGAAAGGGTAGAGAGCTATACTGAGCGATCCGTGTCCTTCGGTCTTCAGCCACCATCTCGATCTCCCCGCGGAATCTCTGGTCTCGATCTCCTCGTCAGAAAGGCACCACATCACCGAGTCTTTTTACGGGCTCCCACCTCTGGACCAAGGCAACTCGGACATGAAGTTGGCAAGCCGACGTGTCCAAGATTGCTGTAGACTGAGTGTAGAACGCTATGTCTCAATGGTTAATGATGTTGCCATAATGGAGATGGAGGAATGAACTTTGGAGATGAACTTTGAAAAATGGTGCTAAAGAATTTTGTGTGAATCAAAAAGAGATCAATTCCCTACCACAAAATGAATTCCCCTTCTCACCAAAAATGTGGCCGGTCCCCATCAAAGAGAGGAGGGAGGTAGAATAATGTAAGAAAGAGAATGGGTGCTAATCATGAAGAATAATGTCACACCACCATCCAACTCAATCCTCCTACAAATCCCATCACAAAAAGCAAGTCATGATGAACAAAGGAAGTCAAAGTCAATCTAGAACCATCATGAAGCAACCACTTACAAAAAACACCCTCCACTTTGCTAATTTGCACATTTGCAAATAACCCCCTCCACACCAATTTTCAGCCAAAGAAAGATAGAAAGGAAAATGGCCGAAACGAAATGCAAACTGGCAACTTCAAAAAGTGATCCGGTAATAAATTACAGGAAAACCCCATGACTATATATACATACCCGGATTTGTATTGCGACCGAATACAAATGCAATGAGACAAAATCTACACTGTATAATACTAGGATCCGGCTTAAACCAAAGCCCGCTAGTATTATCCGTCCGATCATGATCCGTGCAATACCGCACGTATATGATCGAACCCTGCCATATATCCATACGGCCTCTACAGCGTTTCGCCCGAAACTTGAGAAACTGTCTGTGGGAGACTCTAAAGACTCGTCAATACTTTGGCTGTGAATTTAACCACTAGCACGTCAGAGGTATTAGCCGTACGTAACGGGCTACCAGGTATTGACCAAAAGGGAAGTCGATGAGCGAACTCATCCTGACACTCTACTGAGCCTGTCAGTGACAATATCCGTACAGTCCGGTCCGTTCGTTTATGAGCATCACTTGGCGGGTCTAGGGGGTTGGTAAAAGTCAGACCCCCAAAAGCGGTACAAGTCGTGTCGGAGCGTAGCCCAGAACACCCTGAGATATTACTGGAATACCTACCAGTAAATCTCCTGCCTTGGCCAAGGACTTCGTGTAATGGCTCTCCTAGATACAGCGCGACCTCACCCCCAATACCGGGAGAGACAAACCCCAGCAGATCCGCTCACTGCCTCCATATGGCTCGAGACTGTACCCAACTAAAACCTGTTTGCACGACTCCTTTGAGTCGTGGTAGGATAGTAATCAAAGTACAGTGGGAACTCACACGAGACAAATGAAGATCTCGGGTCGATGAACTAACCTGTACACATGTCACCAGGGAACTGTTATCTGACATCAGGTATAAAACCAACTAGCATGTTCCCGGCGAGTCCTGTCCGGTGTACTCATAACCCAATGAGCACCTGTATACATCTTAGGTGAACCAACTAACACCAGTGGCTTGTGAGACCGGCCACCAACCCTCGTCGGGGTCTCGACTGTATACACTAGTCTACTCTGGAGTATCGATGCCCTGTCTCGAAAACTCCCACGACTAGAGACCTTTTAAGGATGTGCTTATTGACCCCAGCTCCCACGTATATGATCGCCATCATACTGCTGGCCGTCAAGTAAGAATCCTAAGGGCTCTATCAATGTGTAATAGTGACCTGTAAGGTCACCTTAAGCAATACACGATGATAAAGATAAACCAGATAGCATACTATCATCTTGAGTAAGACTGTCCTACCGGTATAGGTCCTCCCTCAATCATTGCAATCGTGTGCTTGTGATCCAATAATTGACTCTGAGGGCACTATATCCAACACTGCCCTGATCGGTTCTCGCCTCAAACGAGCCTGCTCTAATCTCATCTCTAGTGGCAGCCTTCTGGCTCTCGATATCTCCGGCGGCATAGTGGCTGGAATAAGAAACAGGATCGATAGAAACATTGCGATCGAATCAAAGGGTTTTCGGAATCAAGGAAGGAAAAACAAGCAAATATATATATCCTAAGGTCACTTAGGCAGAGTATCGTATCGTAAATGTAGAGTTCCTAGGCACACCTATGAGGATCTACAACAGATCAACCATGCCAAAATTAAATTTTTTCATGTGCCAAAGAACCCTATACTAGATCGTTAACTAGAGGTAAGGCGAAACAAGCAAGTAAACTACTTTAGCTACAAGTGAAAGTGACTACAACCTTTGTTGATCCGGTCCTCCACTTCTCTAGCTCCGTGTTGACGTCCCTCCACTGCGATCATCGGAATCCCGGACTCTAGCGTCGGTTTCATCGGAAAAATGGGCGGGCTAGGTCGTTGACTTCGATGCCGAAGATGATCTACGTCGAGGCGACTCAAACTCAAGCTCCACCTTCACTAGGTCATGAAACTTGTGAAGATTACACACTCTACTACATGGCAAGTAGAAGAGGATGAAGAACTAGGAAGTGGGTTCACTTTGTATTTGGATTTCTCACTTGGAATCATCACTTAAAAATTTCTAGCAATGGTTTCTTCTCTTCATGAAGAAGAAGAAGAAGAAAGAAAATGAATAAAATGAATTATCTCGAAAAAGAAAATCAAGTGATGGTTATCATAATGCAACCATGGGTGAGTTTAACTAGTGTAGAGACTAAACTAGGGTTTAGGTGAATGGTTAGGTTTAGGAAAGAAACAAAATGGTCAAAGCTTCATGAAGCTTCAAGTAAAATACAAAAGAATTGACCATTTTATTTCTTGCCCAAAAATAAATGAATAAAATAAATAATTAAGAAAAGATAATAAAACCCTAACCATAAACCAAAACAAGGTTTAAATCAAATATACACCCAAGTTAGCATGTATCATCAAACATGATACAATCAAGTGCACAAAAATATATCACATATACTACTTGTGCACATCAAGTGAGAAAATCAATCTTAAGTGAACAAATACTAGTTAATGTAAAGTAATAAATCAAATATATAATTATACATTAAATCATTAAATCAACACTTGATTTAATGATCCGGTCATATTGCATATAACCGACTAATATCAAGTGTATCAATGTATCGAATCAACACTTGATTCGGTAACCCGGCTATATCTTATATAACCGTCCGATGATATAAATCATGAGAATAGAATTCAGTATCACATACTGGTATTATTCTCGGTCCCGCACATATCTCATATGCGCTCCTATTTCGTTTCGCTTGAGCCAGGAAACCTCTGTGTAGGACACTAAAGACTCGTCAATACGCCGGCAGCAGGTGATGATCATATCAAACACCCATAAGCCACAAGCGGTCTGCTAAACGTAACGGCCACCCGGGTATTGAGCGATCAGAAGATCAACGAGCAAGCCCGCTCACACTCCTGTGAATCCAACCAGTAACACTTACCGTACAGTCCGGTCTGTTCGTCTGATATGTCCCATATCTCGCCTAGGGGTGGTAAAAGTCAGATCCCAGTAGCTCGATAAGTCATGCCGATATAAGGTCTATAACAAGTATGAAACTACTGATAACTCTTACCAGTATATCACAGCAACCCTGGCCAGGGATTTCCAGTTATGGCCAGTTGAGCATAGCGCAACATCAACCCCCAATACCGGGAGAGACGAATCCCCTACTATCGCTAATTGCCTCCATGTGAATCGGGACTGTACCCAAAAACCACCTGTTTGCACGCCTCAGTAGAGCCGTGGTAGGGTGGAAATCAAAGCACAGTGGGAGACACACAAGACTCTATGACGATCTCGGGTCAACAGACTAAGCTGTACCAGTGTCACCAGAGAACTGCCATCTGACGTGAGGTATAATACCATCTGGGAGTTCTCGGCGAGTCCGTTCAGTGTACCCAGTCTCCACTGAGCACCCGCATACCATCTTTGATGTCAAACACCAATAGATATGGGATCATCCATCGCCCATCACATGGGTCGAGAAGATATACGCTAGTCTACTCTGGAATATCGATGCCCCGTCTCGATATTCCCACGACTAGGAACATTGAAGGATGTAGTCATGGACTATCCAGGCCCCACTAGTATGATCTACATCATAGTCCTGGAAGTCGAGTACACATCCTAAGGGCTTTATCAACATGTAACAGAGAGACAGAAAGTATACATGTTAAGATAAAGAGCAACCAGATAGCGTACTATCATGTCGAGCAAGAAAGTCCTACCTATATATGTCCCAGCATCCACTACAATATACATCCTATGTATAGTAATGGCCTCTAGGGCATACATATAACTAACAGTAAATATGCTGTGGAACATACACACGCTACGTCATTCTGCTTAAGTCACCTACTCCATCTACCAAGGGTCATCCTACACTCAGAAAGGTAAAACCTATCGCTCTGATACCAACTTTGCCATGACCCGAAGGTACGGAACGTGACTGGCACTTAAACTACGAAACGTGTCAAGGCGCAACGTAATCTAAGTAAGCCAAAGACTAGAAAACTAAACCGTTTAACAATTGGAGTGAAGAAAAACTTATTTTAAAGCAAATGGTTTTAACAAAATAAGTGGCATTAAACATTTAAAAGCAACATCATAATTTCCCGAAAATTTCGGCAGAGTCTCCTTTGTAAATACTGGCCCCCAAACGGGTACAACACATGAAAATACATATAAATGATGAATAAGGCATCCCCAAGCGGGAGCTAGCTCTTCGCCATTGGTGGAATCACAACCACAAGCAATATGTATATCAAAAGTGCACAATAAGCATTTCAAAGCAAGAAATAAGAAGATACCAAGTCGGCTCAAGTGAGCATCGACACCAAACACCACAAATACAAGTCTCACGAGTCTCACTGTCTAGTCAAATATACAAGGGTAGATGGAGTATACTAGATACGAAATAATATACAAGATGGAACAAAATATTCTCGCAACCCACCTACGTGCAAGCCGCAAGTCAAGCAAAAGAAGCTAAATGAGGATGTACGCCCGCCGCTACTGTGCTGACGGGTCAAACCTGCAAGATACTGTGGCACAACGGGGGTGAGTTGCCAACTCGTGAGTAGTAAGTAACATCTAATAAGGCTATCGTAAGCATGCACACAAATGCGTCTCAATCTACGCATATCGATATAATACGATGTACTAATATGGATGCAACATGAATGCATAATCAAACACGAAACCTGAACAAGTCTGGTATGAGAAAAATCTTTCTTCTTATCTTAGAAAAACCTCTATGTAATAAACTAAAGTATCATCAATGAAATCAACAGAAAATCCGTGTCAAGCATCGACACAATATATACATATCCCAATATCTCGATGTGTCAACATCTTAATATCTCAATGTCTCAATATCTCAATATCTCGGGCTCCGTCAGTCCGGATCGGCCCATATCATCAAATCTCACAACTACGTCGGTATCCTCCGGATATCCACCGCGTTAGGCATCACAGGTAAGTTGTCCGCCCCTGCCAGGCTCATCGTCATCCCCACAAAAACACTCTCGCCCTGAGGTACCATACCGGGTCCACCATGTACCTGAGACGGTTCATCCTCCTCCTCGAATCGGGTCTCGATGACCAACAGAAATCAGGAAAACTCATGGTGGACGACATATACATCATATCATGAGAAAACCGTAACTTGCATTTTTAAAGGATAATAAGTTTATTAAATTCTTACGGTTCTCCCCAAAATCCATAAATCTCATAAACACGGAAATCTCTAAGAAAATCACCATATGTACACTTGTCGGCGATGATGAATGCTTATGGTATCAAAAATATGAAATACGATGTGTGACTAGAAAACCATGCATGAACGATGATGCAATGAGGTATATACATATGACTAGCAATCCTACGTATCCATCCTGATGAATTGAATATACAAGTATGTAACATTTCAGAAAAATAAAATATTATTTTTGGGAATTTAAAACCATGCATGAACGATGATGCAATGAGATACATGCATATGACTAGCAATCCTACGTATCCATCCTGATGAATTGAATATACAAGTATGTAACATTTCAGAAAAATAAAATATTATTTTTGGGAATTTAAATAATTAAATAATAAATATTAGGAATATTTTGATAATGCGGTATAATTAAATACCGATAAATCGAAATATATTTGGAAAATTGTAGGAATTTCTAAAATGAGTGTACTTTATGTGATTTATGCAAATTACAATTTCTATAATTAATTATATTTCATTTTTATGTTAATCGCAATTAAATATCGCTAATCTTTCATTAATCCGGTTTTGTGCACATGGCATGCACCATATCACATTTTAGCACTTGTTACATTTTGTTATGGCTTTTCTTCATTTTTATGCAAGGTTTTGTTTTAAAATGAGAAGAAGTGAAAAGAAAAACAAAGAAAAGAAAAGAAAAGAAAAAGAAAATGGGATTAGAATATTGGGTATGGGCAAGAGAGAGAAGTGAGAGAGAGAGGTGAGGGGGTCAACCTTGGACTATAGCTTCTCCCCTTCATTATTTTCTTCCCCATTTTTCCTCTCCCCTCTCTTCATGGCTGCTTCCCTCCTTCATCCCCCTCCTCTAAACCCTCAACACACCACCAAAAACTCATCCAAAGTTCATCCCCAGTTCATTAAAAATGTGCACAAGCTCCACACAAACACTTTGGACCAAAAAAGCAAGGATTTTGGAAACTTGGGGCAACTCAAGAAAATTCTTGAGTTGCCAAATGAGGTAATTCTTTCACCATTTGTATTGTATTTCATTCACCTTAGCACCTATACATGTTTAGAATCGATATAGTGTTGTTTAGTGAGCTTTGAAAATTCCTAGTTAGGGTTTGAGGGACTTTTGAGTTGTGATTGTGAAATTGAGATTAGTAGAGGTTATACAACCCCCTTTAGTGTTAAATTCTGGACAAAACCTGAGACTTAAACCCCAATTACCGAACATAGAAATCCCCGATATTCGTATTTTATGGAAATTGTGTAGGGAAATTGAAATCTGCTAACACTCGGGGCCCTGGAAAATTATTTAGCAAACACTGAGATACATGCAGGCAACCTAGGATCCCCCACTGAAACCCTAGCCCCTATGCCCTCACCATGGCCACAGAAATATTCCTTCTGGCCGCAATTTGCAGCCAGACCTGGGGCAAATTGGTTCGTGCTTGTTCTGTAGCTCCATCTCCAGTAAACTAGACCCTTTACATATGCAAAATTGGATAATTTGACCTAGGGTAAAATCTGGGACCATTTTCATGAGTTGCTGCCTTGTATTTCATGACGTTTTTGAATTGATGTTTTGATATTCGTGTTTTTATCGGTCGATTCACATTTATACGTCAATCGTCGAGAGTTGTTAGTTATTCTTGCATGCATAGATCATGGGTTTTAACCCATGTGTAATACGCGTGCCGATTTGGTTTTCGTATGCGATTTTGAATTACAATGTCATGTGATATACATGTAGGTACCATCGAGTGGGCTCGGAGCAACAGGGATGGGCGTGGCGATATCGACTCCAGCAAGCGAGGATCAAGGTGAGTAGATATATATCTACGGCGGAATTCGGGTGGATGGCATATAGCACCCCCGCAGTTTCGTAGAATAGAACGTGAATGCTTTATGATATATATATAGATATATACTTTTATAGTATTATATGATGTGATACTTAGCTAGAATGCTTTAGAGGTCTTTGATTGATAGCGTCATTAGTTAGTTGTAGTCGCGGACCCTAGAATAAGGTTTACACCTACACGTACACACACACATGCATTCATTTTATACTTGTACGTATATGGGGATATGTATACACACACACACACACACACATAGGTATAGGACTATGTGTGTGTGTGTGTGTATACACACACACACACGTATACGTATACATGGATTATGAGGATAGTATATGGATTTGGAGATGAGTCGATGAGATTGGACATGATGACATGAGATCGGTGATGAGACATGGTTCATATTATTAGATACAACATGATATTATAGCGGGTCCTTGGGCGATGTGTTTCCATACACATGCATATATTTATATAGATGGTATCAGTATGTACTAGACTTAGATCAGTACCCCCAGATCATGATACATGATGAGAACGATACCAGATGAATAATGAGATAAATGTGATATTTGACCCGTACCCAGATTTGGGATGCCGTACGATGGATTTACCGTACGAGCTATATTGATGATAAATCCGCACTCTTGACTCGAGGATGTCATATGATGTATTGTATCGTACGTGATACTATTGAGGCAGGATTACCGACTATTATATATATATATCGACTCAGATTTAGGTGGTTTCCTTACCTTTTCGATTAGCCTGTTAGTTTAGTCCAGTAGTTTACTTGTAGATGTTAGACTAGACTCGGGTCATACTTATTTCAAAACTAACGAATAGTGAGTATTTTAAAGACAAGCCAAGGGATTCTACGGATATTTCAAAGGACGTATCTTTTCTAAAAGACATCGTAGCCCTATTTTCTAAACACCACGATTCGTGTTATTTCAAACGGCAAAACTGTATGACCCATATATATTAATGTAGATTAATTATTGTTGTGTTTATTATTCAGCTCCCGCATATTCTTGCTGTTCGCATCGCATTGCATGCTTATATTGTGTTTTTATATGCTATTATCGAAACCATGCTGTTAGGACACCAGCACCATTACCGATGATGCGTATGCTCCATGTACACCTGCTTGCCGGCTCACACACACCATCATCGGTAATTTCCATGTCATATACACATTAGAAAATACTATTCATTAGTACAAATCGTTAGTTGATAGTTTCGATATGGTATTAGTGTACTTGCTTTATATGATAGCTTAAACATTGCATTTATTACCGTATTTTGCATGCATATTTACATATTCATTGTCATGCATATTTAGAGCCAGTTCGGATTGCCGGAGCCCAATACATTTTAAATTCATTGTTTATTTATTCTCGAGATTCAGATTTTCCATGAGATTTATGGATTTGGAGAAACTGCAAGATTTTATAAACTTATTATCATTTTAAACGAAAGTTGCGGTTTTCTCATGATATGATTTGAGATATGTCCACCATGAGTTTTCTCGGCTATTGAGCGATATCAAACACCCGATTCGAGGAGGAGGAGGAACCGTCTGTGGTTGCATGGTGGACCTGGTGCGGTACCCCGGGGCGAGAAGGTCGCAGATGATGGCGTTGAGCCTGGCAAGGGAACACTACCGACCGGTGACTTCATTATGACTCGTCGGATATCCGGAGGATACCGATCGGAGTTTGAGCCAGTCCGGATAGCCGGAGTCCAGGGGCAAGTCCGGATAGCCGGAGTCCCAGATACTGAGATATTAAGATTTTGTGTCGATGCTAGACACTGATTACTGTTGATTTTATTGATGATATTTCGATTTATATACAGATATCTCCCTGAGATAAGAAAACCGTTTCTCATTTATATGTATTCTGTTTTCATGCATTCATACATCATATTATGATATGTTGCTACCTGAGGCACTGACACGAGCACTTGGTATTCCACTTATGTATAGATGTTTACCCTTGCCACCTTATCATGCTTCAGACTTTATCATATTGAGGATATATATATTACTGATCGTATTGACCTAGGATTGAGTCATACATACGATTTCTGCTATGTGATGTTTTCTACTCATGAGTTGGCAACTCACCCCCGTTGTGCCACAATTTCTTGCAGGTTTTGCCGTACAGCTTTCGTGCGGCTTTGCTGGCACACTGCTTCATTCCGGGTGTTTTGCTTTGGTAGGTGGGTTCACTTGCATCGTGACCACCATTGTACTTTATTTTATTCAGTTGTATCAAGTAACTCCATCAACCAGACTGTATTATTTATCAGACTTTGAGACCAGAGTTGTATATTATTTCGACCTTAGAGTCGCGCTTGTATTATTATGGGTTTTCTTGATGATTTTGAGTTTACTTTCAGTTTTGATCCTCGCCCTTCGGCTTTGTATATTATATTGCTTGCGTGGTTGTGACCGTCGATTGACGAAGAGCTAGCTCCCGCTTGGGGATGCCTTTTATCATTATGTGTAGGGTTCCTAGGCACACACATGAGGTTCTACAAGTGATCAAACATGGCCAATTCAAAATTTTTCTATGTGCCAAATGACCCTAAGCAAGATCGTAACTAGAGGTATAGGCGATGCAATGCAAGTAATCAACTTTACACTAAAGTGAACGAAAATACAACCTTTGTAGATCCGGTCCTCCACCTCCACAGCTCCGTGTTGACGACCCTCCGCTGCAATCATCGGATCCCGGACTCTGGCTATGGCTTCGTCGGAGAAATGATCGGGCTAGGTCGTCGACTTCGATGCCGAAGATGATCTACGTCGAGGCAACTCAAGATCAAGCTCTAACTTCACCAAGTCATGAAACTTGTGAAGAAAACACCCTATACTACATGGCAAGTGGTAGAGGATGAAGAAATAGGAAGTGGGTTCACTTTGGATTTGGATTTCTCACTCTTTTTCTCAAGTCACCATTGAAGGTAGCAAAGGTTTTCTTCATCTTGAAGAAGAAGAAGAAGAAAAGAATATGATAAGAATATTGAAAATAGAAAATAAAGTGATTCTTATCATATAGCAACCATGGTTAAGTGTAGAGAATAAACTAGGGTTAGGTTTAATGGTTAGGTTAACGCTAAGTAACAAAATGGTCAAAGCTTCATGAAGTTTCAAGAAAGAAACAAAGTTAGCCACCATTTTATTCTTACCAAAATAAATGAATAAAAGAATAAATAAATAAGTAAATCAAAACCGTAACCATTAACATAACCATAGTTTAATCATACACACCCAAGTTTGCATGTATCATCAAACATGATACAAACTAGTGCACAAAACTATATCATATACACAATGTGCACATCAAGTGAGAAAATCCATCTTAAGTGAACAAATACTAGTTAATGCAAAGTAATATATCAAATATATAATTATGCATTAAATCGTTAAATCAACACTTGATTTAACAATCCGGTCATATCGCATATGACCGGCTAATATCCGATGTATCGACTTATCGAATCAATCCTCAATTCGATAACTAGGTTATATCACATACAACCATTCGATATGCTCATCGCGAGAATAGAATACGGTATCACATACATGCATTATTCTTGGTCCCGCACATATCTCATATGCGCTCCTATTTCGTTTCGCTTGAGCCAGGAAACCTCTGTGTAGGACTCTAAAGACTCGTCAATACGGCGGCAGCAGATGATGATCATATCAAACACCTACAAGCCGCAAGCGGTCTGCTAAACGTAACGGCCACCCGGGTATTGAGCGATCAGAAGATCGACGAGCAAGCCCGCTGACACTCCTGTGAATCCAACCAGTAACACTTACCGTACAGTCCGGTCTGTTCGTCTGATATGTAGCATATCTCGCCTAGGGGTGGTAAACGTCAGACCCCAATAGCTCGATAAGTCATGCCGATGTGAGGTCCATAACAATCGTGAAACTACTGATAACTCTTACCAGTATATCACAGCAACCCTGGCCAGGGATTTCCTGTTATGGCCAGTGAGCATAGCGCAACATCAACCCCCAATATCGGGAGAGACGAATCCCCTCCTATCGCTCATTGCCTCCATGTGAATCGGGACTGTACCGAAAAACCACCTGTTTGCACGACTCAGTAGAGCCGTGGTAGGGTGGAAATCAAAGCACAGTGGGAGACACACAAGACTCTATGACGATCTCGGGTCAACAGACTAAGCTGTACCAGTGTCACCAGAGAACTGCCATCTGACGTGAGGTATAATACCATCTGGGAGTTCTCGGCGAGTCCGTTCAGTGTACCCAGTTTCCACTGAGCACCCGCATACCATCTCTGATGTCAAACACCAATGGATATGGGATCATCCATCGCCCATCACATGGGTCGAGAAGATATACGCTAGTCTACTCTGGAATATCGATGCCCCGTCTCGATATTCCCACGACTAGGAACATTGAAAGATGTACTCATGGACTACCCAGGCCCCACTAGTATGATCTACATCATAGTCCTGGAAGTCGAGTACACATCCTAAGGGCTTTATCAACATATAACAGAGAGACAGAAAATATACATGTTAAGATAAAGAGCAACCAGATAGCGTACTATTATGTCGAGCAAGAAAGTCCTACCTATATATGTCCTAGCATCCACTACAATATACATCCAATGTACAGTAATGGCCTCTAGGGCATACATATAACTAACAATCTCCCACTTGCACTAGGGCCATCTGTAGCAGTGGTTGTAGTATTGAATACTCAACCATCCCATATAAGTCTCTCTCTGGGAAAAAGCCTTTGTGAGTGGATCCACCGTGTTGTCCTCTGAGTCTACTCTCCTAACCTCAATCACCCTGGAGATCATCTATCTCCATGATCAGGTGATGCTGCCTCAGAATATGTCTGGGTCACTGATGGGACCAGGGTTCCTGGGCCAAAGCCACACTTTCATTGTCATACAATGATAGGAACCTAGTTCATCTCATGAACCACTATACACCCAAACCGCCTCTTTGGTAGCATCTTTAATTGCGATGTTACCAGCTTTTATCGTCTAGTTTGCCACGGTATCTAGCTTGGAACTCTTCCAACATACCGTCCCTCCACTGAGGGTAAAGACAATGCCTGCGACTGACACTCAGTCGTGCTTATCAGTCTGGAACTTTTCCAGTGATTCTCCCTAGGATCGATTGATACAATCTCACTATACCTAGTGAGAATCCTAACATCCCTTTAGATTTATCTCATAGATCCAAATCTCAGGATTTAGGAGGTATCACCTTTATCCTATTGGAGAATCCATGTGATAAGAGGAGATCGACCGATCGTAGTATAGGAAACTCTTTTCCTATCATGAGTATGTTGTCCACGTACAATACGAGGATGACCACCTTACTCTCTACTACCTTTTTGTACATACAAGGTTCATCTACCATTTTGATGAAGTCAAACACTTCGACTACCACATCAAAACAGACGTTCCAACTCCGCGATACCTGCTTTATTCTGTAAAGCAACTTGCACACGTTTCCGCTGCTCCCACTGTTTACGAAGCTCTCTGGCTGTGTTCTTATAAACGTTCTCTTCTAAATCATCATTTTAGAAAAACAGTCATGGCACCCAACCACCAGATATCGTAGTCATGGTATGTAGCAATGGCAAGTAGGATCTGGATGGACTTAAGCATAGTCCCTGGAAAAGGTTTCATCATTATCCATGCCTGGTTGATGACGAAAACCTTTAACAAGTCTATCTTTGAAAGTCTCCACTTTTCCATCTACACCAAGTAATCTTCTCAAGATATACTTGCTCCTGATGGGGATTTAACCCTTCAGATATAGCAGCCAAAGTCCATACTTTGCTGGTGTACATGGATTCCATCTCAGATCGCTAAGCATCCAGCCATTCTTACAGGGTCCCCACTCTCGATGGCCTGCTCGAAACTAGTTGGGTCATCATCTCATGATGCATTCCTCGCTCCCACTGTCATCGAGAAACCGAAGTGTTAGTTATATGTATGCCCTAGAGGCCATTACTGTACATAGGATGTATATTGTAGTGGATGCTGGGACATATATAGGGAGGACTTTCTTGCTCGACATGATAGTATGCTATCTGGTTGAACTTTACCTTAACGTGTATACTGATTGTCTCTCTGTTACATGTTCGTAAAGCCCTTAGGATGTGTGCTTGACTACTTGGACTATGATGCGGATCATACTAGTGGGGACATGGTAGTCCATAAGTACATCCTTCAAAGTCCCTAGTCGTGGGTGTATCGAGACGGGGCATCGATATACCAGAGTAGACTAGCGTGTACCTTCTCGACCCATACAGATGGGCGATGGATGATCCCATATCCATTGGTGTTTGACATCAGAGATGATATACGGGTGCTCAGTAGAGACTGGGTACACTGGACGGACTCGCCGAGAACTCCCAGATGGTATTATACCTCACGTCAGATGGCAGTTCTCTGGTGACACTGGTACAGAGTAGTCTGTTGACCCGAGATCGTCATAGAGTCTTGTGTGGTTCCCACTGTGCTTTGATTTCCATCTTACCACGTCCAAGAGGGCATGCAAAACGGTGGTTTTTGGGTACAGTCCCGAGTAACATGGAGGCAATGAGCGATAGGAGGGGATTCGTCTCTCCCGGTATAGGGGGTTGATGTTGCGCTGTGTTCGATTGGCTATAACAGGAAATCCCTGGCCAGGGTTGCTGAGATTTACTGGTAAGTGTTACCAGTAGTTTCTCGAACAGTTATAGACCTCATATCGACACGACTTATTGAGCTATTAGGGTCTGACGTTTACCACCCCTAGGCGAGATATGCGACATATCAGACGATCAGACCGGACTGTACGGTAAGTGTTACTGGTTGAATTCGCAGGAGTGTGAGCGGGCTTGCTCGTCGATCTTCTGATCGCTCAATACCCGGGTGGCCGTTACGTTTAGCAGACCGCTTGCGGCTTGTGGATGCTTGATATGATCATCATCTGCTGCCGGCGTATTGACGAGTCTTTAGAGTCCTACACAGAGGTTTCCTGGCTCAAGCGAAACGAAATAGGAGCGCATATGAGATATGTGCGGGACCGAGAATAATTCGAGTATGTGATACCGTATTCCATTCTCGCGATCAATGTATCGATTGGTTATATGCGATATAACCTAGTTATCGAATCAAGCATTGATTCGATAAGCCGATACATAGGATACTAGTCGGTTATATGCGATATGACCAGATCATTAAATCAAGTGTTGATTTAATGATTTAATGTATAATTTTATATTCGATATATCACTTTGCATTAACTAGTATTGGTTGACTTTAAAAGGATTTTCTCACTTGAATTGTGCAAGTTGTATATGTGATATATTTCTTTGTGCACATGATTGTATCATGTTTGATGATACATTCTTGTTTGGTTTTGTGTAAAGTATTAAACCATGGTTAGTTAGTGATTAGGGTTTCATCTTATTCATTTATCTTTTTATTTTATTTATTTCAAAAGAAAAAGATAAAGAGAAATGAATGGTGGCTACGTTTGTTTTTAGTTGAAGATTTATGAAGCATTGACTTAGTCACCATTCTTGTCTCATGCCTAACCCTAACCACTCATCTAACCTAAGTTAAGTCTCTACACTAAACCATGGTTGATGAGATGATAAGTATTGTATTTTCTTTTCTATTTTAATTAACTTATCGTATCATCTTCTTCTTTCTTCATCTTCTTCTTCAATGAAGAAAGCTTGCTACTCCAATGGCAAGTCATGAAATCTAGTGAGAAATCCAAAACTAAAGTTTACCCACTTCCTATTTCTTCATCCTCTACCTCTTGCCAAGTAGTATAGGGTGTTTCCTTCACAATTTTTTCCGACTAGGTGAAGGTGGAGCTTGATCTAGCAATGCCTCGACGTAGATCATCTTCGGCATGGACATCGACGACCTAGCTCGCTTATTCTTCGACGAAGCCGACGCTAGAGCCCGGGAGTTCACCTGGACAGTGAAGGCACTTCGTTGCGGAGCTATGGAGGTGGACAAACGGATCTACAAAGGTTGTATTTCCGTATCTCTTAGTTAATTGTTAACTAGTTAGCTTTTTCGCCTAGTTTTCTAGCAAACGATCCGTAGTCGGGTCTCTCGGCACCGTTAAATTTTAAATTGGCATGGTTGATACCTTGTGAGACCTCATTACGGTGCCTAGGAACCCTACAGTGGTATCAGAGCCTAGCTAGAGCCTTAGGCGAAGTCCCGACGGAGTTAGAAGTCCGATCGAACCAAAACCCCGACCCGAATATTGCTCTCTGGACATTTCTGTAAAATGTGATTTTTTCGAAATTAAAAATATGCAGAAAAATCAGCAGGTAATCCTAAGACTTACTGTGAAATTCGAGAGCACGATTCCTCTAAAGCGCGGCGGAACCGCGGCACGAGCAGGGCTCGTGCGGTGGTTCCGCGGCTAACTTGTCACATCAGCATGATTCTTTTTCACAGTAACTCCTAGTTTTTAATGCTGGTTTTCCTGGGGATATTTTAATATTTATTCCAGAGTTGTTTTTTCTGAGTGGTATTGGGGACTCGGTGTATTCGATCGGACCATCTAATTTTGTCGGTGTGCGTCTCCGGATAAATTTTAGAATATGTTAAAAAGTTCGACCGGATATAAATACCCACTTTTTCCCCTGCCGGGAAATTTCCAATTGTTGGATTTTTCCGTAGTTTAACGACGTTCTAAGTAGTGCAAGTAACGCGATGGACCCTCTAGAAGACAACAAACCTTAACTCGATTATGTGACCGTCTTGAACTGCCCTTTGAACCTTCGGGTTTGGGGCAGTACGGCGTGCCACATGTGAGGCGTTGGCTTGACCCTTCTACGGCTGGACCGTTGGTACTGAGGCACGAACTGAATGTTGTTAGACTTATTTCATGTGTTGAGCTGTATCGGGAAAACTTGGGTGTTCGATTGTTCGATCGAAAAGTTTAGCATTTTCTATTTATTTGGAATGTGATACAATAATTGGAATTCACAAGTAGTTATGTGATAACTAAATGAATGTTATAAACGTAGCAGTTTAGTCTCACTTGATCGGTTGCCACGGAATTTTGATGTGATCAAAAGTCCGTTGCAATCACGTAGCGTACGCGGATACTCGCCGGATAAACTTAATAGACAGCCTCACTCCATAGCCCCGACCAAGTGACTGTAGGAGAACCCCGTCGCCGAAAGCATCCGTTCTGGTGCTCGCGGCAGCGGTGTTCCGCCTTGGTGCACTTCGTCGACGGTATCGGGGGTGCGGCCGTCTACTGAAGTTTGCGACGAGCATTCGATCAGTATGTCGGGAATCCTGTTGAATTGCCCGACTTGATATTGAAAAGGGTTTTCGATAATGAGACTAAAATGCAGGGTTTATAATTGTTAGGCATGCGATGTCTTAAGAATTCATTTGGTCAGGCATGCGATGTCTGAGATGATCGCGGATTCCAACTGTTGTAGTTTTACACTTTCTTTTCTGTGACCGTAAGTGTAATATGTGATGTCGCCGGTTTCGTTGCTATATGTCAACGACAATTGGGATGCGCATATTTACTTACGTTGATGATATGTGATGTTATGTGTTGCTGGATATGTTATATTGGATCGTCGTATTTGAATAGCCGGGGGTTTTTATGTGAGATGAGTGTTTTTCATTTTCATTCATGTAAAAACTTGTATGTAATATTCTTTTATTGGGGCACTTCCAGGTTGTGGAAGTAGTCACCGTTTGTATATTATTTACTTTTCTGCACTAGGATAGACCCAAGGAGGGGAGCACAAGTAACCGGGTTCTGGGGTCCAGTGGGAGACCAACTCGAAGAGTCGAGTCCGGGTCTCCTAACCCTAGAATTGTCAGGGTTGCTTGCCGCTCTCGTAGGGGTCTAGGGGTGTGGGATTGGCTATTCATCACGACCGTGGAATCCGTGTTTTATACTGGCTCGTATTGAAAACACGGACGTCCTAGTATATCCAATATTTCATATGTTTCTTCTGCTGTGTTTTATCTATGATCATGTGATGTTCTGTGACAGATATTATATATAGTGTATATGATATATTATATAGACGTTACTTATGTTTTACACCCGCGCTAGCCCTGCCCCGCTCTGCCGTTAGTTACCTAACCTAACGGTGCACGAGGGGACATCGAGGCGAATGCGGATGGCATAAGTGTACGTCATATCTATCTGTGATGTTTAGGTAATTTAAATGATGGGATATTCATTAATGAGATTAATGAAAGAAAATAAACCTAATTGATGTTGTGGAATCGAATTTCAAAATAAAACAGGTAGCTACAGTTCTTGCTTTGCATCGCGGTGTTCATTATAGAACATCCTGCACCTTATTCGATGAGGAAAGGACCGAGATCCCTTCACCGGGAGTGACTCCTTTAGCAATAACTGGCAGATGCTACACACTCGGTTTGTATTTGATCGCTTCTATAGTTTCTGCTTTGCGCAGTGATATATATGATATATCCCGCACCTCATTCGACGAGGAAAGGGCCGACGATCCCTTCACCGGGAGTGACCCCTTTAGCAAAACTAGAAAAGCTTCAAAAACATTCCATTTAAAAAAACCATTTGATTCCGCAACGAGATCAAGTTCAAAGCGTTAAAGGTTTTCACAAAAACCAGCCGCAACCCTCCGTCATTTTAGGAAGTAGAGTACTTAGTATTCGTGCTGTGTTTGTTGACCATAGTCAAGGCACAGTGTACGGTAGCTAAGTGATGTCTTCCTACACCGCATATGATGCGATTAGTTAGGACAGTCATGTGGCTTTGTTGACCTTAGCCAAGGGTCATGTGGGTGGGTCTAATTAATCACGAAATGACGGGTAGAACTTGACTAGTACCTATGATTTGTTGACCTTAGCCAAGGTCATAGGTGCTAGGGGTAAAAACCTTTATCGGGAGTTTCAAGTGTTGAAATTTGCAATGAGATTGCATACCTTCTATATGATAGTTGGATCCCGATACCCACTGCGAGTAATTGTTACTCCTGGGAGAGTTTTGCACTTTGCAATTAGCCGATCAAGTAGGTGTCTAGAAAGGTGTCAACGGGGTTACGCCTCTGGGAAAACGAGGTTTACAGTAATTAGGTCCGTGCGAAAGCACGGGGAACCTCCCTCAAAGTACCGACACTGGCCTGGCTGAAAGATTGGCGAACTTGTAGAGTGTAATTAATCCCGGCTAGTCTTTCCTTTTAAGGTTTGAAGGAAGATTTGATAAAAACAGTGGGAGCCATCCTGATTAGATAAAATACATAACCAATCTGATCTTGCAAGAGCGCACGCAGAGTGTTTTCTTCTCTCTCTCTCCTGGTAGCGACCATATCACGCCTTAATCAAGATAATAATATGGATGTATTGACCGAACCAGCTTGTTATACTGAGCTGGGGAACGTTGGTCCCGCTCCAACTTATAATTGTTATAAGACAGAGCAGGAAATAGGGGATTACCAGAATTCCCGTGCCGCCCAAACGAAGAGAGTGCATGCTGATGCATCATCTTCGGGTGTGTTCATTACAGAGAACTGTTTCTCAGTATCCTTTACGTCCTGGGTATGTGATACCAGATCAGGATCCCAGATATGTAATCTGTTACATAGGGCTACAGAAAGGTAGAGAACTGATAAAGGGTGATAAGTTTCATGAGGCAGAAAACGGGGCAAGTGTTGCAGCCAAGTCTGTTGGTCACTGTCACCCTGTATTACCAATACATTGATTCTGAACGAATGTTATTAGATACCGAACCTGATATACAAAATCATATCAGTCTCTTTATTAGTAAAAAAAGGATATAATTTTGTATTGATGGATAATGTTTTGAACATTTCCTATATCAAAAGTTGATCGGTTCAGGCACGTTATCTAAAAGCATTGATGTTCTAAATCAAACTACAGTTCTTAGTATACGGATCACACACAAGAGGAAGAGTTCAGAAATGAACGAATTCTTCTTGTGGCATTGTAGACTAGGTGAGATCAATGTGACCCGACTAGCTAGAGTTACATATAGATGCATATTTAAATTAGTTTGAATTTACATCTTGTGAAACTCGCCAGTCATGTCACAAAGATATAATGACACAAGCTCTGTTTATTGGAAACAGAGAAAGAGTTAGTAAACTCTTGGGACTGATACATGTTGATGTATGTAGGTCCCCTGTCTACACATGCCAGGACAGGTTCTTTATACTTCATTACGTTCTCTGATAATCTCTCAAGATTCAGTCATATGTTCCTGCTGAGACACAAGTCCGAACCTTTTGAGATATTCAAAGAATATAAGTTAGAAGTATAGAACCAATACGGGTATAAGTATTATGTCCTTTGATGAGATTAAGGAGGAGAATACTTGAGCACGGAATTCCTGGACTATTCTAAAGGAGAATGAGATTCTCTCTCAGCATTACTCCTCCGTATACACCTTTGCACGATGGTATGTCGGGGCGGAGCAGATACACCCTATGTGATATGGTGTGCTCTATGATGAGTACTACTGAGTTACCTATTTTCTTTTGGGAGTTATGCACTTGAGAAGATGCATACCTATTGAATTAGGTTCGAATCAAATCAATGCCTACTACTTCATATGTGATATGGAAAGGGAAGAGCCCATATCTTAAGTTAGTTAAGATTTGGGGTTGACCGGCCTATGTCTAAAAGAAAAATCCGGACAAGCTCGAGGCAAGGTCTGTTATGTAGAACTGGAAATGTTCCAGCCATACAAACTACAGCTGATGATTTGATAGAACCAATGGATTCAATAGTTACTAACGAACCTCAGCCTCTCCGCCGATCTAGTAGGGTTCCTCACCCACCTGAGAAATACTTCTGTTTCTCTATGACAGTGGGAGCGAGGAATGCATCATGAGATGATGACCCTACTATTTTCGAGCTGGCCATCAGGAGTAAGACTCTGTAAGAATGGCTGGATGCTTAGTGATCTGAGATGGAATCCTTATACACCAACAAAGTATGGACTTTAGTTGCTATATCTGAAGGCTTAAATCCCCATCAGGAGCAAGTATATCTTGAGAAGATTACTTGGTGTACATGGAAAAGTTGAGACTTTCAAAGCTAGACTTGTTAAAGGTTTTCGTCATCGACCAGGCGTGGATAATGATGAAACCTTTTCAAGTGGCTATGCTTAAGTCCATCCAGATCCTACTTGCCACGGCTACATACCATGACTGCGATATCTGGTGGTTGGGTGTCTTGACTGCTTTTCTAAATGATGATTTAGAAGAGAGCGTCTATAAGTACACAGCCAGAGGGCCTCGTGGACAGTGGGAGCAGCGGAAACGTGTGCAAGATGCTTTATAGGATAAAGCAGGCATCGCGGAGTTGGAACATCTGTTTTGATGTGTTAGTCAAAGAGTTTGACATCATCAAAATGGTAGATGAACCTTGTATAAACAAAAAGGTAGTAGAGAGTATGGTGACGATCCTCGTAGAGTACGTGGATGACATACTCTTGATAGGGAAGGAGTTTCCTATGCTACGCTCGATCAATCTCCGCTTATCACAATGATTCTCCATATAGGATCAAAATGATACCTCCTAAATCCTGGGTTTTGGATCTATGAGATAGATCTAAATGGATGTTAGGATTCTCACTAGATGTAGTGAGAAGGTATCAATCGACCCTGGGGAGAATCACTGGAATGGTTCCAGGGTGATAGAGACGACTGAATGTCAGTCACAGGCATTGTCTTTACCCTCAGTGGAGGGACGGTATGTTGGAAGAGTTCCAAGCTAGATACCGTGGCATACTAGAAGATAAAGGCAGAATACATCGCTACTTAAGATGCTACCAAAGAGGCTGTTTAGGTGTATATTAGTTCATGAGATGAACTACGTTCTTACCATTGTGAGACAATGGAGTTGTGGCTCATGCTGAGGAACGCCGGTCCCATCAGTGATCCAGACTTATTCTAAGGCAGCATCGCCTGATCATGGAGATAGTTGATCTCCAGGGTGATCCAGGTTAGGAGAGTAGATTCAGAGGACAACACAGCGGATCCACTCACAAAGGCCTGTTCCCAGAGAGAGATTTTTATGGGATGGTTGAGTATGAGATACTACAACCACTGCTACAGATGGCCCTAGTGCAAGTGGGAGATTGTTAGTTATATGTATGCCCTAGAGGCCATTACTGTACATAGGATGTATATTGTAGTGGATGCTGGGACATATATAGGGAGGACTTTCTTGCTCGACATGATAGTATGCTATCTGGTTGAACTTTACCTTAACGTGTATACTGATTGTCTCTCTGTTACATGTTCGTAAAGCCCTTAGGATGTGTGCTTGACTACCTGGACTATGATGCGGATCATACTAGTGGGGACATGGTAGTCCATAAGTACATCCTTTAAAGTCCCTAGTCGTGGGTGTATCGAGACGGGGCATCGATATACCAGAGTAGACTAGCGTGTACCTTCTCGACCCATACAGATGGGCGATGGATGATCCCATATCCATTGGTGTTTGACATCAGAGATGATATACGGGTGCTCAGTAGAGACTGAGTACACTGGACGGACTCGCCGAGAACTCCCAGATGGTATTATACCTCACGTCAGATGGCAGTTCTCTGGTGACACTGGTACAGAGTAGTCTGTTGACCCGAGATCGTTATAGAGTCTTGTGTGGTTCCCACTGTGCTTTGATTTCCATCTTACCACGTCCAAGAGGGCGTGGAAAACGGTGGTTTTTGGGTACAGTCCCGAGTCACATGGAGGCAATGAGCGATAGGAGGGGATTCGTCTCTCCCGGTATAGGGGGTTGATGTTGCGCTGTGTTCGATTGGCTATAACAGGAAATCCCTGGCCAGGGTTGCTGAGATTTACTGGTAAGTGTTACCAGTAGTTTCTCGAACAGTTATAGACCTCATATCGACACGACTTATTGAGCTATTGGGGTCTGACGTTTACCACCCCTAGGCGAGATATGCGACATATCAGACGATCAGACCGGACTGTACGGTAAGTGTTACTGGTTGGATTCGCAGGAGTGTGAGCGGGCTTGCTCGTCGATCTTCTGATCGCTCAATACCCGGGTGGCCGTTACGTTTAGCAGACCGCTTGCGGCTTGTGGATGCTTGATATGATCATCATCTGCTGCCGGCGTATTGACGAGTCTTTAGAGTCCTACACAGAGGTTTCCTGGCTCAAGCGAAACAAAATAGCAGCGCATATGAGATATGTGCGGGACCGAGAATAATTCGAGTATGTGATACCGTATTCCATTCTCGCGATCAATGTATCGATTGGTTATATGCGATATAACCTAGTTATCGAATCAAGCATTGATTCGATAAGCCGATACATAGGATACTAGTCGGTTATATGCGATATGACCGGATCATTAAATCAAGTGTTGATTTAATGATTTAATGTATAATTTTATATTCGATATATCACTTTGCATTAACTAGTATTGGTCGACTTGAAAAGGATTTTCTCACTTGAATTGTGCAAGTTGTATATATGATATATTTCTTTGTGCACATGATTGTATCATGTTTGATGATACATTCTTGTTTGGTTTTGTGTAAAGTATTAAACCATGGTTAGTTAGTGATTAGGGTTTCATCTGATTCATTTATCTTTTTACTTTATTTATTTCAAAAGAAAAAGATAAAGAGAAATGAATGGTGGCTACTTTTGTTTTTAGTTGAAGATTCATGAAGCATTGACTTAGTCACCATTCTTGTCTCATGCCTAACCCTAACCACTCATCTAACCTAAGTTAAGTCTCTACACTAAACCATGGTTGATGAGATGATAAGTATTGTATTTTCTTTTCTATTTTAATTAACTTATCGTATCATCTTCTTCTTTCTTCATCTTCTTCTTCAATGAAGAAAGCTTGCTACTCCAATGGCAAGTCATGAAATCTAGTGAGAAATCCAAAACTAAAGTTTACCCACTTCCTATTTCTTCGTCCTCTACCTCTTGCCAAGTAGTATAGGGTGTTTCCTTCATAAGTTTTTCCGACTAGGTGAAGGTGGAGCTTGATCTAGCGATGCCTCGACGTAGATCATCTTCGGCCTGGACATCAACGACCTAGCTCGCTTATTCTTCGACGAAGCCGACGCTAGAGCCCGGGAGTTCACTTGGACAGCGAAGGCACTTCGTTGCGGAGCTATGGAGGTGGACAAACGGATCTACAAAGGTTGTATTTCCGTATCTCTTAGTTAATTGTTAACTAGTTAGCTTTTTCGCCTAGTTTTCTAGCAAACGATCCGTAGTCGAGTGTCTCGGCACCGTTAAATTTTAAATTGGCATGGTTGATGCCTTGTGAGACCTTATTAGGGTGCCTAGGAACCCTACACGAAGTATCTCTCAAGCAGGTGAGGAACCCTGGTAGATCGGCGGAGAGGCTGAGGTTCGTTGGGGACTATTAAATCCTTTGGTTCTGTCAAATCATTAGCTACAGTTTTGTACAGCTGGAGCCTTTCCAGTTCTACAGAACCGACCTTGCCTCGATCTTGTCCGGATTTTGCTTTGGACATAGGCCGGACAATCCTAAATCTTAACTTACTTAAGAGATAGGCTCTTCCCATACCATATCTCATATGGAGTGGTAGGCAGTGATCTGATTCGAACCTAATTCAATAGGTATGCAGCTTCTCAAGTGCACAACCCCAAAAGGAAATAGGTAACTCAGTAGTACTCATCATAGAGCACACCATATCTAATACGGTGCGATTGCTCCGCCCTGATACGCCGTTGTACTGTGGTGTATTCAGAGGAGTAATACTGAGAGAGAATCTCATTTTCTTTTAGAATTGTCCAAGAATTCCATGCACAAGTATTCTCCTCCCTGATCTTATCATAGGACATAATACTTACACCTGGTTTTTGGTTCTCTACTTCTAACTTATATTCTGTGAATATCTCAAAAGCTTCGAACTTATGTTTCAACAGGAACATATGGCTGAATCTTGAGAGATTATCAGAGAATGTAATGAAGTACAAAGAACCGGTCCTGGCATGTGTAGACAGGGGACCTTCCATACATCATCATGTATCAGTCCCAAGAGTTTACTAACTCTTTCTCTGTTTCCAATAAACAGAGCTATGGTCATATAATCTTTGCGACATGACTGGCAAGTTTCACAAGATGTAAATTCAAACTGATTTAAATATGCATCTAAATATAACTTCAGCTAGTCGGGTCGCATTGATATGACCTAGTCTACAATACCTCAAGAAGAATTCGTTCATTTCTGAACTCTTCTTCTTGTGTGTGTTCTGTATACTAGGGACTGTAGTTTGATTTAGAACGTCAATGCTTTTAGATAACGTGCCTGAACCGATCAACTTTTGATATAGGAAATGTTCAAAACATTATCCAACAATACAAAATTTTATCATTTCTTTAATAAATAAAGAGATTGATATGATTTTGTATATCAGGTTCGGTATCTAATAGCATTTGTTCAGAATCAATGTATTGGTAATACAGGGTGACAGTGACCAACAGACTTGGCTGCAACACTTGCCCCGTTTTCTGTCTCATGAAACTTATCACCCGTTCTCAGTTTTCTACCTTTCTGTAGCCCTATGTAACAAATTACATATCTGGGATCCTGATCCGGTATCAAATACCCAGGATGCAGAGGATACTGAGAAACAGTTCTTTGTAATGAACACACCCGAAGGAGATGCATCATATGCACTTTCTTCATTTGGGCGGCATAGGAATTCTGGTATTCCCCTATTTCCTGCTCTATCTTATAACAATTATAAGTTGGAGCGGGACCAACGTTCCCCAGCTCAGTATAACAAGCGGGTTTGGTCAATACATCCATATTATTATCTTGATTAAGGCGTGATATGGTCGCTACCTAGAGAAAGAGAGAGAAGAAAACACTCTGCGTGCGCTCTTGCAAGATTAGATTGGTTATTTATTTTATCTAATCAGGATGGCTCCCACTGTTTTTATCAAATCTTCCTTCAAACCCTAAAAGGAAAGACTAGCCGGGATTAATTACACTATACAAGTTCGCCAATCTTTCAGCCAGGCCAGTGTCGGTACTTTGAGGGAGGTTCCCCGTGCTTTCGCATGGACCTAATTACTGTAAACCTCGTTTTCCCTAGAGGCGTAACCCCGTTGACACCTTTCTAGACACCTACTTGATCGGCTAATTGTAAAGTGCAAAACTCTCCCAGGAGTAATAATTACTCGCAGTGGATATCGGGATCCAACTATCACATAGAAGGTATGCAATCTCATTGCAAATTTCAACACTTGAAACTCCCGATAAAGATTTTTACCCCTAGCGCTTATGACCTTGGCTAAGGTCAACAAATCATAAGCACTAGTCAAGTTCTACCCGTCATTTCATGATTAATTAGACCCACCCACATGACCCTTGGCTAAGGTCAACAAAGCCATATGACTGTCTTAACTAATCGCATCATATGCGGTGTAGGAAGACATCACTTAGCTACCGTACACTGTGCCTTGACTATGGTCAACAAACACAGCACGAATACTAAGTACTCTACTTCCTAAAATGACGGAGGGTTGCAGATGGTTTTTAAGAAAACCTTTAATGCTTTGAACTTGATCTCGTTGCGGAATCAAATGGTTTTAAATGGAGTGTTTTTGAGGCTTTTCTAGTTTTGCTAAAGGGGTCACTCCCGGTGAAGGGATCGTCGGCCCTTTCCTCGTCAAATGAGGTGCGGGATATATCATATATATCACTGTGCAAAGCAGAAACTATAGAAGCAATCAAAAGACAAACCGAGAGTTGTAGCATCTGCCAGTTATTGCTAAAAGAGTCACTCCCGGTGAAGGGATCTCAGTCCTTTTCTTATCGAATAAGGTGCAGGATGTTCTACAAGGAACACCTCGATGCAAAGCAAGAACTGTAGCTACCTGTTTTATTTTTGAAATTCGATTCCACAACATCTTTTAGGTTTATTTTCTTTCATTAATCTCATTAATGAATGTCCCATCATTTAAGTCCACCTAAACATCACAGATAAATATAACGTACGCTTATGCCATCCGCATTCGCCTCGATGTCCCGTCTGCACCGTTAGGTTAGGTAACTAACGGCAGAGCGGGGCAGGGCTAGCACGGGTGTAAAACATACGCAACGTCTATATAACATATCACATATACTATATACCATATCTATCTGAATAAATCACATGATCACATCACAGATAACGCAGAAGAAAATATCATATGAAATATTGGATATACTAGGACGTCCGTGTTTTTAATACGAACCAGTATAAAACACGGATTCCACGGTCGTGATGAATAGCCAATCCCACACCCTTAGACCCTTACGAGAGCGGCAAGCAACCCTACCAATTCTAGGGTTAGGAGACCCGGACTCGACTCCTCGAGATGGTCTCCCACTGGACCCTAGAACCCGGTTACTCGTGCTCCCCTCCTTGGGTCTATCCTAATGCGGAAAAGTAAATAATATACAAATGGTGACATCATCCGCAACCTGGAAGTGCCCCAATAAAAGAATATTACATACAAGTTTTTTTACATGAATGAAAATGAAAAACACTCATCTCACATAAAAAAAACCCGGCTATTCAAACACGACGATCCAATATAACATATCCAACAACACATAACATCACATGTCATCAACGTAAGTAAATATGCCCATCCCAATTGTCGTTGACATATAGCAACGAAACCGGCGATATCACATATTACACTTACGGTCGCAGAAAAGAAAGTGTAAAACTACAACAGTTGGAATCCGCAAACTCTTTAGACATCGCATGCCTAACCAAATGAATTCCTTAGACATCGCATGCCTAACAATTATAAACCCCGCATTTTAGTCTCATTATTGAAAACTCTTTTCAATATCAAGTCGGGCAATTCAACAAGATTCTCGACATCATGATCGAATGCTCGTCGCAAACATTAGTAGGCGACCGCACCCCCGATGCCGTTGACGAAGTGCTCCAAGGAGGAACACCGATGCCGCGAGCACCCGTACGGATGCTTTCGGCGACGGGGTTCTCCTACAGTCACTTGGTCGGGGCTATGGGGTGAGGCTGTCTATTAAGTTTACCCGGCGAGTATCTGCGTACGCTACGTGATTGCGACGGACTTTTGATCACATCAAAATTCCGTGGCAACCGATCAAGTGAGACTAAACTGCTATATTTATAACATTCATTCAGTTATCTCATAACTACTTGTGGATTCCAAATATTGTATCACATTCCGGATAAATAGAAAAGGTTAAACTTTCCGATCGAACAATCGAACACCCAAGTTTTCCCGAAACAGCTCAACACATGAAATAAGTTTAAAAACATTCACTTCATGCCTCAGTACCAACGGTCCAGCCGTAGAAGGGTCAAGCCAACGCCTCACATGTGGCACGCCGTACTGCCCCAAACCCTAAGGTTCAAAGGGCAGTTTAAGACGGTCATATAATCGAGTTAAGGTTTGTTGTCTTCTAGAGGGACCATCGCGTTACTTGCACTACTTAGAACGTCGTTAAACTACGGAAAAATCCAACAATTGGAAATTTCCCGGTAGGGGAAAAAGTGGGTATTTATATCCGGTCGAACTTTTAACATATTCTAAAATTACCCGGAAAAACAGATAGACAAAATTAGGCAATCCGATCGAATCTACGAAGTCCCACTACAACCCAGAAAACTCAACTCTTGAGTGCAGATTAAAAATTCCCAGAAAACTCAGCACAACAATATAGGAATTACTGTGCAAAAATAATGACAAGATGCCCTTTTATTGCCGCGGAACCGCCGCACATGCCATGCTCGTGCCGCGGTTCCGCGTCCACTTGGTCGATTCATGCTCACGTGCTTCACAGTAATTCTTACAAAAGCCTTCTTATTTTTCTGCAAATTTTTAATTCATAAAAATCCACAATTTTCAAAAATGTACAGAGAGTGGATTTTGCATTAGGGTTTCGGTTCGATCGGACTTCTAACTCCGTCTACACATCGCCTAAGGCTCTAGCTAGGCTCTGATACCACTGTAGGGTTCCTAGGCACACACATGAGGTTCCACAAGTGATCAAACATGGCCAATTCAAAAAATTTCTATGTGCCTAGTGACCCTAAGCAAAATCGTAACTAGAGGTATAGGCGATGCAATGCAAGTAATCAACTTTACACTAAAGTGAATGAAAATACAACCCTTGTAGATCCGGTCCTCCACCTCCAAAGCTCCGTGTTGACGACCCTCCGCTGCAATCATCGGATCGCGGACTCTGGCTATGGCTTCGTCGGAGAAATGATCGGGCTAGGTCGTCGACTTCGATGCCGAAGATGATCTATGTCGAGGCAACTCAAGATCAAGCTCCAACTTCACCAAGTCATGAAACTTATGAAGAAAACACCCTATACTACATGGCAAGTGGTAGAGGATGAAGAAATAGGAAGTGGGTTCACTTTGGATTTGGATTTCTCACTCTTTTTCTCAAGTCACCATTGAAGGAAGCAAAGGTTTTCTTCATCTTGAAGAAGAAGAAGAAGAAGAAAAGAATATGATAAGAATATTGAAAATAGAAAATAAAGTGATTCTTATCATATAGCAACCATGGTTAAGTGTAGAGAATAAACTAGGGTTAGGTTTAATGGTTAGGTTAAGGCTAAGAAACAAAATGGTCAAACCTTCAAAGCTTCATGAAGTTTCAAGAAAGAAACAAAGATAGCCACCATTTTATTCTTGCCAAAATAAATGAATAAAAGAATAAATAAATAAGTAAATCAAAGCCCTAACCATTAACATAACCATGGTTTAATCATACACACCCAAGTTTGCATGTATCATCAAACATGATACAAACTAGTGCACAAAACTATATCATATACACAATGTGCACATCAAGTGAGAAAATCCATCTTAAGTGAACAAATACTAGTTAATGCAAAGTAATATATCAAATATATAATTATGCATTAAATCAACACTTGATTTAACGATCCGGTCATATCGCATATGACCGGCTAATATCCGATGTATCGACTTATCGAATCAATCCTCGATTCGATAACTAGGTTATGTCACATACAACCATTCGATACATTCATCGTGAGAATAGAATACGGTATCACATACACGCATTATTCTCGGTCCCGCACATATCTCATATGCGCTCCTATTTCGTTTCGCTTGAGCCAGGAAACCTCTGTGTAGGACTCTAAAGACTCGTCAATACGCCGGCAGCAGATGATGATCATATCAAACACCCACAAGCCGCAAGCGGTCTGCTAAACGTAACGGCCACCCGAGTATTGAGCGATCAGAAGATCGATGAGCAAGCCCGCTCACACTCCTATGAATCCAACCAGTAACACTTACCGTACAGTCCGATCTGTTCGTCTGATATGTCGCATATCTCGCCTAGGGGTGGTAAACGTCAGACCCCAATAGCTCGATAAGTCATGCCGACGTGAGGTCCATAACAATCGTGAAACTACTGATAACTCTTACCAGTATATCACTGCAACCCTGGCCAGGGATTTCCTGTTATGGCCAGTCGAGTATAGCGCAACATCAACCCCCAATACCGGAAGAGAAGAATCCCCTCCTATTGCTCATTGCCTCCATGTGAATCGGGACTGTACCCAAAAACCACCTGTTTGCACGACTCTGTAGAGCCGTGGTAGGGTGGAAATCAAAGCACAGTGGGAGACACACAAGACTCTATGACGATCTCGGGTCAACAGACTAAGTTGTACCAGTGTCACCAGAGAACTGCCATTTGACGTGAGGTATAATACCATCTGGGAGTTCTCGGCGAGTCCGTTCAGTGTACCCAGTCTCCACTGAGCACCCGCATACCATCTCTGATGTCAAACACCAATGGATATGGGATCATCCATCGCCCATCACATAGGTCGAGAAGATATACGCTAGTCTACTCTGGAATATCGATGCCCCGTCTCGATATTCCCACGACTAGGAACATTGAAGGATGTACTCATGGACTACCCAGGCCCCACTAGTATGATCTACATCATAGTCCTGGAAGTCGAGTACACATCCTAAGGGCTTTATCAATATGTAACAGAGAGACAGAAAGTATACATGTTAAGATAAAGAGCAACCAGATAGCGTACTATCATGTCGAGCAAGAAAGTCCTACCTATATATGTCCCAGCATCCACTACAATATACATCCAATGTACAGTAATGGCCTCTAGGGAATACATATAACTAACATTATGTATATATTATTCATGTTGTACCCCGTTTGGGGCCAGTATTTACAAAGGAAACTCTGCCGAAATTTACAGAAAAGACTTGATGTTTTTGAAACGCATACTTTGGTTTATGCTATTAAAACCACTTTCTTTTGAACAAGTTTTCCTTCACTTATTATTTAAAATGATTTTAGATTTCTGGGTTTTTGGCATGAATTAGATGGGGTCCTATAGACCTCATATGATTTAAGGGCTAGTCACGTGCCATTTCGGGTCGTGACAAAGTACAAGTTTACATGTCATATATGGTGCAATTGTTTTAGATTCTGATTTAAACAAGTTCTATAGTGTTCGTGGCATAGCAATTACCAAGGCGTGTGTGTTCACATGAATAGTGCCCGTGCAGCATAAACCAATGGTAATGGTGCAAGTGTCCTATGAGATAATATCACACACATATATATAAAAGATGATGCGATGCAACGAGACGAATAACTAGGAACTACGCATATAAATGCAAGTACTAATAGATATTCTAACTATCGGGCGCCTTGCGCCATCCAGACGATTCCCCCGTAGATGTGTACATCTACTCACCTGGACGCCTCGGCTAATCTCATCCGATTTCAGCTCTGCCATTTCCGCGCCATATCCGACGCCTCTGCACCCGATCCTAGAAATGCACAAAAGTAAATAAGAGAATAAATATATAAATAATCGCGGATACAAACAATACAAATCAACCACTTGCACTAACTAAACGCGCACGCACTTGGTGCACAAAACGCGCTCGCGACAACGCCACAAACCACAACTAGGGTCGCTATACGTGACAAACCCAAAACCTAAAACCCAATCGCACCAGTCATGCGTTCACAACACACTAAATATTATATGAAATAGGTAGCAAACCATCAAAACCTCAAACTTAATTCAAATCGATTTATTCCAAAACCTAGTAAGCAACCATTAACCGTTTTAATACTAATCTAGATGTTTTAGTAATTCTAACGGCCACATAGCTCACTTAATATCTTAATTAGGTCACACCAATATTTACTAAAATTTAATCTTACCACTTTACATTAATCCTAAAAATCTAGTTTGCAAAAAAGTTTAAGTAGGACAATTTAGAAAATAACAATTTAGAAATTAACAATTAGACTAGATTTTGCATGACTAAACATGTTAAACTACTCAACACAACCATAATCAAATGATCAAAACCCTTACTTGATCTCAACCCTTTTCTTGAAATTTCAAATTTGCAAATAGAACCATATTTAAACACCAAATAAATTAAATTGAAGTAATTTATCAACAAGTAACCCTTGAGTGAAGATTTTACCTCAACAAATTTTGAGATCTAGCATGCAAACTTAGCCTCCCAAAAAGGTTTCCTTGCTCCAAGATCCATGCTAGAGTGGCCAAGGAAAATGGGTAAGGGTTTAATGAAGAATTTGTGAGACTTTATATGGATTTTTGAGGATTTTTTTGAAGAGTTTTGATGTGGAATGAGATGGGGAATTGGGGAAGATGGGGGCTGCAGTTTTTGGCCAGGATGAGGGAGAGGGAAAAGTGAATGAGTGTATGTGAGCCAAGTCAATAAAACCCCCTCCATACCTTATTTAATAAACACCATACCTCATTATTCAATTCTTTATTCTTTTCTTTTCATTTCTCTTTCTTTTTGTGAGGAAAATGAAGTGGGGAATATGGGTGGAGCTGCAGCCTTAGGCTCGGCTAAGAGAGGGAGAGAGAAGTGAGGGTGTGTGTGTTTGTCTTTGGTCAAGTCAAGAAAAGCCCCATTTTCACTTCTATTAATTAATATCTTAATTAAATTATTTTCTGCTTAACCCTAGAATAGTCTAAAACCATAGAGATAACTAGAGAAGAAAGGAGCATGTTACAAACTAAATTTTGTGTTGTCATGGTGCACTAATGTGTGTTTAACACATTCCAATTTTTAATTATCACTAATTAAATGTATAAGTGAAAGCTTAAAATAATATTAAAAATAATTAATTAGGGAAAAATATTTAAGTAAATAAACAATTTATAAGTGACTAAATAAATAACAAATACTAGCAATTACATAGCTAAAATAGGTATATTTAAGTCTATGTGGAAAAATAATTATATCTTGGTTTTTACGGAAAACACAAGTTATTTTACCGATGATCGGAAATTTCACCTAAACGATTTTTTTCAGAACGTTACACCTTGTTTGAGATTAAGATCAACTTAAATATTCGTTAAGGATACGTTAATCCGATATTAGACTATGATCTACTTAACGGGGGTCCAGGATCATTTTTGATCCAACGAAAGAGCATTTGGGCCCTATCGTCTTAGTTTAAGGACGTTACGGTCCGTTGTTAGTTTAAGGACGTTGCGGTCCATAGATCACCGTTTTTGGTGTGAGGGTTTAGTTTAAGGACCTTTCGGTCCACAGCTAGTTTAAGGACATTACGGTCTAGAGCTAGTTTAAGGATGTTGTGGTCCGCAGCTAGTTTAAGGACATTACGGTCCAGAGCTAGTTTAAGGACATTGCGGTCCAAAGCTAGTTTAAGGACGTTGTGGTCCGTATTGGGATGTGCCCGTCAATTTGGGAGTACAATACAGAGTTGTTGGTTATCGGGACCCACCACCTCTCTGATGACGCTGAAGAATTACAACGACATTTATCAGAGGTGTGAGGAGATGTATCCTTGAACCAATGTCCGTTGGAAAATCAATAGTCGTGTTTAGGACTGAGACCGATTTGGAAAATGGTTAGCACATGGGCTCGGTTGATTTGAATTAGGGACTTTTGGTCAACTTGGACTCAGCCCACTTAGTCTTTGAATAAAGTGTTAAACACTTGTTTGGGCTTAATCCCTTCTTTGTGCAAACAATGCTGAGCATTGATATGGGCTCTGACGCTCACCCTTTATTTTATCCTCCTTTTTTTTGTTTTTTATGGAGTGTTAAACACTTTTTATGGCGCCCACGTGCGGAACATGTGAGGCGCCTGGCGCTAGACGTGAGGCACTGTTTGATGAGTGCAGAGCATTTCACGTTAAGCAGCGCCCACGTGATGGGCACATGAGGCGCTTGGCGCTGAGTGCCACTCATTGAGTGCTAAGCACTCTTTATTTAGACAACACCCACGTGATGGGCACGTGAGGTGCTTGTCGCTGAGCGCCAACTATTGAGTGCTAAGCACTCTTTATTTGAGCCGTGCCCACGTGAGGGGCAGGTGAGGCGCTTGGCGCTGTTTCTTTCTTTGTGCATTTTTCTGAAGATATTCAATTCTCTGTTCTCCCCTGGATCTTCGATCCCCAAGAACTAAATTCGTCCACACGAGAATTAAATTCTCATTTGTGGGAGACTTGCCACATGGATCTCGGATCCAGGGGAAAGAATTATGTTCTTTATGAGGGTTAAATCCTCGGATATGCAGATGAGATACTATGATCTCTATTATCTTCATTTAGCTTGAAGAAAGTTCTTCTTCCTTCTTCTCTCTTAAAGATTTTTTTTTGCTTGCTTTTATTTTTTGAACTTGAAGTTTATGGGGGGGGTTCTTCTGTACAAGACTCGAAGTTTTGGGGCCTTTATATAGTGGAGGCAAGTTTGTTGATTTAGTTGAAGAAATCTCTCATTGAGAGATCCTTAATTGATTTAGGGATTTTATCCACCGTTGGATCTTTGATCCAAGGACTTCTATTTTACAGAAGATATTTTTTTTTTGTTTTTAACAAAATTGGGAAAATATTTTCCATACAGAACTTATTCTGTAGTTTCATGATTTTTAATCACCATTGGATCTTTAATCCAACGGTGCTCTGTTTTACAGAGCGTAATCTTTCTTGTTTAGAAAGATTGGGGAAATATTTTCCCATACAGAGCTTATTCTGTACCTTGCTGATATTTTAATCACCATTGGATCTTTAATCCAACGGTGCTCTGTTTTACATAGCGTAATCTTTCTCGTTTAGAAGGATTTGAGGAATATTTTCTCAACAGAATTTAATTCTGTATTTTGATGATTTATCATCTCCGTTGGATCTTTGATCCAACGGCAGAGAACTTTTAGTTCTGACGCCAGCGCCCTCGTGCGGGGCACGTGAGGCGCTTCCTCAGAGTTTTTAACTCTGGGCGCTGGCGCCCTCGTGCAAGGCACGTGAGGCGCTGCCTCAGAGTCTTTAACTCTCGGCGCTGGCGCCCTCGTGCAAGGCACGTAAGGCGCTGCCTCACCCTCTTTACTGAAGTGTCTTTTCGCCTTCTTTCTTTTCTTTTCCTAAGTCAAATGCTTAGAAATAGTTCCATCATGCACAATATTTTCTGTGCCTAGACTTAAATGTCTCCCTTCATAATCTGAAGCAATGCTTCTCTTCTCTTTCACTTTCAGAGAATTATTTTAACAGAGAAGTGCTATGGCTTTTAATCGTTCACATGCTCGCCGGTAGCCATGGGAGGTGCCTATTGAGGAAATTGTTCCTCGTTTTGCTGCCCGTCTGGTGAACCCTGCTCTTACGGATGACCAATGCTATACGGTGCTGCACGAGTTATTGACTCGTAGAGGATCTCCTCTCCCCATCGGCTCCATTTGGCTCCGGATAGTCTTCTTGTCCGTGCTCAATGATATTCCCCCTCATCAAGCAGAGATGACTCCGACGATACTCGACGCAGCGGAGGACAAGATCGAGTGCTTTCATGAGGCACTTTTGATCACCACGGCTCTGAGGGATCGCTCTGTTCAGCTGCTAAGCCAGATACGGGCTCAGCAGGCCATCATGTCTGCCTTCGCTGATGGGCATGGTGCTGACTGATGGGGAGCGACTCTTCGTGAAGATCGCCGCTTTGCCATGGTGGAGAAGGCATAGAGGGAGTTAGAGAATTTTATCCATAGTTTTGTGAATCCCTGTACTTTTGATCCCATGTATAGTGATCTATTTCCTATAGAATAAAATGTTCAATTAAATGCTTTCTTTTTGTCGTTGAACACCTGTTCTTCATCTGATGTGTGCGTATATGAATGAGCCCGATTTCACTCATATCTATAAACGAAACATAAACCGGTGTAAGCAGAAACAAATAGCTCTTGGCCGATGATTTTGGCGAGAACAAATTCCCCCCACTACTTTGCCTACGTAAGTATGTACGTGGGTGAAGTAGTGCAGAGTTATGCATGGCCATGGAATTGAGGGCTTAGGAGACAAGTTTAGGGTCCTTGTAGCCTAAGAATTTTTTTTTTCATGAGCCGTAAGGGTCTCAAGAAGGTTATTTCTCCCTACGATTCGAGAGGATCCCGTAGGTGTATTTTGTCCTTAAGGGTCATGAGGACTCCTAAGTGCGTTCCCTCTTGAGAGTCGTAAGGATCTCACGAAAGAATTTCCCCCTTTACAAGTCGAGAGGACTCGTAAGTGGTTTTTTCCCTCCTTGTTGATATTCAACTTAGGAGAATGTGGCCCGTGGATAGTCCATCTTGATCTCCTTGTAGGGCAGCGATGGCTTAGGAAACAGTTTTAGATCTGCCGCCTAAGAATTTTCAACTTTATGAGCCATGAGGGTCTCAGAAAGACTTTTCTCCCTACGAGTCGAGAGGATCCCGTAGGTGTATTTTCTCCTTAGGAGTCGTGAGGACTCCTAAGTGTGTGTTTTCTCTTGAGAGTCGTAAGGATCTCACAATAGAATTTTTCCCCTTACATGTCGAGAGGACTTGCAAGTGGTTGCCTCCCTCCTTGTCGATATTCGACTTTGGAGAGTGTGGCCCGTGAATAGTATGCAATAGTCCATTTTGGACCGACTTGCAGGGCCCAGTGCTTAGGAAACAGGTCCTTATCCCTATTGCCTAAGGCTTTTCCCTACGAGTCGAGACGAATCGAGAAGTTCTCGTAAGGACACTAATTTCTTCACGAGTCGAGACGAATCGAGAAGTTCTCGCAAGGGTGTCCTAACGTCACAGCTAACTCCTGCTAATAGAAGTCCGTTAGGTTCTGTGGTACTAGGGTTTTTTACCCGTCGCACCGTCGCGTTGGCTGATATATTCCCCGATATGCAATTTTGCTGTTCGGGTAGCCCCGCGACTGTCGTGTCTCTGATCCCTTTGGGGGCTGGACAAGACGTCTTCAAGTAATCTTCTAGGTGATATTACCGTCGAAAGAGCAAGCGTTAGGGATATTCCATGCCGCTTTTTACTTGAGGTTGGGCTCGGTTTGGGAGCCCCAATGAGTCATGACCACTCCATGCTGGAGTAGGATGATCTCCGATGGTCTTTTAAGTCTCATTTGAGTTGCCGTCAAGACCCTGAAGCTAGGAATCTTCCTTTGCTTCGTTTGTTGACATTGTGTCTGCAATATTGCAACGAATGTCGAGGTTGTCTCCGGGTTATCTGTAAACCGTCGAGATTTGGAACTAGGGGACATTGCCATGGCTCTGTTTGTTGATGTCGTGTCTGTATCCTGCTGGAGGGAGAAAGAACGCTGTTGTTGATCTCTAGGCTGTAGATGCTGCTGTCGAGACTTAGAACTAGGGACTCTGCCATAGCTCCGAGGTAGTCTCTAGGTTGTCCGTGAACCGTCGAGATTTGGAACTAGGGGACTTTTCCTTGGCTCCGTTTTTCTGACGTCGTATCTGTTTCTGGTTGGAACGAGAAGGAACGTCATTGTTGATTTCTAGGTGGCAGGTGTAGCCATCGAGATCTAGCTTCCCTTTGACGAAGCCTGGTGGGACAATATGGTTCCTTTTTTGTTTGTGCCCATAGATTGTATACAGGGGTCAATATGATCTCACCTGCAGGGAAGAAATTTCATTTTATTTTTTATTTCTTTCCGCGATACTCTATCATTTCATCTTTTTATATCGCGAAAGTCGCGATTGCCTAATCATTTCGGCTATTTTTCGCGGTGCCCAATCATTTAGGCTATTTTTCTTTTTCTTTACTCACTGCTTTTTATTGCGAGTTGCCCAATCATTTCGGCTATTTTTATATGCATATATTTTACTCGCCGATTTTTGTTGCGAGTTGCCCTATCATTTCGGCTATTTCATATGCATTTTTGCTCGCTGATTTTTATTGCGAGTATGGGACTTGAAATCTGACACCAATTTTGGCATCAGCATCGCTGCGACTGGAATATTGCCAGGAGCGAATCATCATTTGCCGTAAAAGGGCTCGGAATTTGATACCAATCTTGGGCATCAGCATCGCTACCACTGGAATGTTGCCAGGAGCGAATTATCATTTGCCTTTGTCGATTCGAACAAAGGTGGCTTAGCAAACATGGTTAGGATTTTGTCGACTAAGGTTTTTTGACTTCATGAGCCGTAAGGGTCTCATAAAGGTGTTCCTCCCTACGAGTCGTGAGGATCTCGTAGGAGTGTTTTCTCCTTAGGAGTCGTGAGGATTCCTAAGTGTGTGTTCTCTTATAAGTCGTAAGGATCTTATAAGAGTGTTTTCTCCTTATAAGTCGAGAGGATTTACAAGTGTCGTTCACCACATGAGAACATTCCTCGTCGTTGGTGGGACTTGGTGGGGGAAACGTTTATTTGTGCCTGTGGATTCTATACAAGGGCCGATATCGGACCGCCTGTAGGGCAACTTGGGGAATGTGATGGCTTAAGAACAGGTTCAGGTCCCTGTATCTCAAGGCTTTTGAATCCTATGAACCGTGAGGGTCTCATAAAGGGGGTTCTCCTTACGAGTCATGAGGATCTCGTAAGTGTAATTTCTCCTTAGGGATTGTTTGGATCTCTAAGTGTGTTGCTCCCTTGTGAGTCGTAAGGATCTCACACAGGTATTTTCTCCTTCCAAGGCCGAGAGGACCTTGCAAGTGTGCATGAAATTTTTTTTTACGAGTCTACGCCTTTTCGGGTTTTCATGAACTCACCGGCAGTCCTACTGTTATTACTCACGGAGCCCTTTCGGGTTTTCATCCGTGCCCATTTCGCTTGTGGACGTACCGTTTTTTTTACATCACGAGATTGCGCCTTTTCAGGTTTTCACAAGCTCGCCGGTAGCCCTGCTGTTTTTACTCACGGCGCCCTTTCGGGTTTTCATCCATGCCCTTTTTGCTTGTGGACGTACCGCATTTTATTCTTTTTTTTTCTAACTCCGCCGTTTGCCAATGGCACTTAGGCGGAGTTTTGCCTCCAGGGCGATTGTGCAGCCAGCGGGACTTAAGTTGCAATCCTCGCCGCTGGGACCTGTGGACCTGGATTCCACTGTCGCCGTGTTTGAGGCGGCGTATTTAGTTTAAAGACATTGCGGTCCATTGTTAGTTTAAAGACATCTCGGTCCATTGTTAGTTTAAGGGCATCTCGGTCCAATGTTTGTTTAAGGACATCTCGGTCCAATGCAGCTTCGAGGCGAAGTTTTGCCGGATACTACTTATAGAGTTTGGACTCGGGAGGACAGCGAGCGGACACGAGCGTCGTCATCCATCCTTAACCTGAGCTGTAACCTGTTAAGCGTAGTATTTCTTAAGGAACCGGACGTTTATTGGCTGCATATCTATGAGAATGTAGGCCCCACCTTGGTAGACCTTGTCTATGATGTACGGACCTTCGTAGTTTGGCTCGAATTTCCCCATTTAGCACGATTGGGGATCATAGATCTTTTTATGACTAGCACGAGTTGGCCTTGGCGGAATGTTCTCGGCCTAGTCAATCTTTCGTATGAGCGCGTCATTCTTGCTTTGTAAGCTTCTAGGTTTTCCTGCCCCATGAGACGAGTTTCATCAAGGGCGTCTAGCTCCTCAAGCCTAAGATAAGCATTTTCTTTATCCGTCGGTTCATACCGAACCGCCGCTCATAGAGAGGATAGCTCTATCTCCAATGGAAGTACCGCTTCCATACCGAATACTAACGCAAATGGCGTTGTGTTCGTGGCCATCTTGAACGTGGTCCGATAGGCCTAGAGAGCTTCATGCAATCTCTCGTGCCGGTCTTTTTTTATTTCTGGACACCGTTTTCTTTATGATCTTTGTCAAGGTCCTGTTGAAAGCCTCAGCTAGACCGTTAGCTCGGGGATTATAAATTGAAGAAATGGAGTGATCTTATGCTGTTGAGCGAAGCGACTGATCATATGGCTTCTGTAGGCCGACCCATTACCCGAGATGATCCGTCTCGGAGTGCCGAATCGGCAGATGACATGTGTCCTGAAGAAATGGAGGATGTTCTCCGTCTTTAACTCTCTTAGCGGTATTGCTTCTTCCCACTTGGAGAAGTAATCGGTTGTTGCTAGTATGAACCAATGTCCCTTGGATGATGCCGGTTCTAAGGGCCCAATTATATCGGTTCCCCACATTTCGAATGGCCAGCTAGCCAGTGTTGGATGTAGCGGATTCGGATGCTGGTGGATGAAGTCCCCATGAATTTGGCATGACTGACACTGCTTCACATATTCGAGACAGTCCTGAATCATCGTGGGCCGGTAATAACCCATTCTCTTGATCTTCAACTTCATCTTGGGCCCAGCCTAATGAGAACCGCAGAGTCCGTCGTGAGTTTCTTGGACGACTCTCCTTGCTTCTTCTGGCCCCAGACACCTTAACCACAAACAATCGAATGATCTCTTATATAGAGTATCATCGACGAAGGAAAAAGACAGAGCTCGCTTCATGAGCTGATGTCTCGACGATGCATTATTGGGCGTTCGATGGGATTTGAAGTAGTCTATGAAGACTTCTCTCCATTCCTCAGCCTTTTCTTCGTCCACTACTTGAAAAGTCGCTTGTTTGGAGGCTTCCCCTCCTTTAGACATCTTCGGAGATATCTCTGCTGGCACGAGAATCCGGCGGCTTTGCACAATGATCCTTACGTCATCGACGTTTTCGTTGGCCAGTTCTTTAGCGATCTTGGCTAACGCATCCGGTTTGCTATTTTCCGCACACGGTATGCTTTCCAAGGTGTAGGAGGGGATTTGCGTTAGCAGTTGCTGCACTCTTTCACCATACCTGATAAGTTCTAGTTTGCACGTCTGGTAGTTGTCATTTACTTGGTTAACGACCAGCTGGGAGTCTCCATATATGAGGAGGTTTTCGATGCCCATGTCGACAGCAATCTCAAGACCTGCTATCAAATCTTCATACTCAGCCTCATTGTTTGTTCTCGGCTCCATTAAAGAAAGGGCAAAATGCATTATCCCTCCTTGTGGAGTCGCAAAGATAAGGTCCACCCCGGCTTTAATCATGGGGGTGTTTTGCGTTCGCTTCTTCAAGGAGGATGCTCCATCGAAGTAGAGTTTCCATCGGGTGTCATTCCCTTCTTTCTCTACGTCAATTGCGTCAAATGCGTGTTCATCCGGTAACTCGCAGTTCAAGGGAGAGTCGGCAGGTATCGGATGTTCAGCGAGAAAGTTGGCGATGGCTTGGCCTTTTATTGCCTTGAGGAATCGATATACTATCGAGAACTCCATCAAGAGGAGGGCCCATTTGGCAAGCCTTCCTGTTAGCATGGCTCTTGACATCAAATACTTGAGAGGATCCACCTTTGATATGAGTTGGACCTCATGTGCCAATGCATAATGTCCAAGCTTTGTTACCGCGAAGATCAGTGCCAGGCAATGCTTTTCGATGGGGGAGTAGTTATTTTCTGCCCCTAAGAGAACTCGACTCAAATAGTAGAGATCTCTCTCCTTCCCCTGGTCGTTCTCTTATGACCATAGCGCGCCTAAAGAACCTTCAAGGGCTGTTGTGTACAGGATGATGGGTTTTCCCTTTACCGGAGCGGTCAGTACCGGCGGTTTTTGCAGATATTGCTTGATTTCGTCCAGCGTGTTTTGGCATTTACGATCCCAAAAGAACGGGTTCCCCTTCTTCATTAGATGACTGTAGGGGTGGCATTTACCGGAGAGGTTAGCTATAAACTGTCGAATATACACGAGCTTTCCTTGAAGAGACCGCGGTTGCTTGAGAGTTCTTGGCAAAGGCATTTCCATAATCGCCTTGATCTTTGACGGGTCTATTTCGTTGCCCCGGTGTCGTACTATGAATCCTAAGAGTTTGCCTGAGGAAACTCCAAATGCACATTTCAGGGGGTTCATCTTCAGGTTGTACTTCCGAAGGCGCTAGAACACTATCTTCAGATGCTCCCAGTGCTCCTCGTATGATTTGCTCTTCACCATGAGATCGTCGATATAGCATTCGACAATCTCATGTACAAGGTCATCGAAGATCTTTGTCATGGCCCTCTGGTAGGTGGCTCCAGTGTTCTTCAGACCAAAAGGCGTCACCTTGTAGCAGAACATGCCCAGCGGAGTTCGGAAAGCAGTGTGCTTTTGGTCTTCAGGATGCATCTTGATTTGGTTGTCCGTGAGGATCCGTCCATGATGGAGAAGACTTCATGGGTGGATGTCACGACCTGAAAATATTAGCTTATGATCGGCACATAAATCACACCACGTCTACAGGCATAACGTAATTCAAGTAAGCCGAAGCACAGAAATCTAAACCCTTTTTAAATAAAATAAAGATGTGAAGTTTTGAAATAAAGGTATGGTGAAATCAAACGTTTTCTTAATGCATAAATAGTGGAACATGAAAAATGCAAGTGGAATTTGTTAGTTGAAAAATATGTTTCGTCTTTTAAAAATTTGGGCACCTACTTTGTATATTTTGATCCGAAACCACATTTACATAATAATGATAAAGGCATTCCCAAGCGGGAGCTAGCTCTTCGCCAATCGGCCGAATAACAACCACGCAAGACAGTATAATAAGTATATGACGCCCAACGGCGAAGATCCACACAAAGGATAAAGAATAAAGCAAGACATCAACCCACCAAGCGAACATATAACCCATCGCTCAAGTCTCGCAACTACAAGTCTTGGTAAGTCTTACCACTTATACAAATACTAGTTTCTGATTTGATGGAGTTAAATAGATACAACAGGAATAATAAATACAAGAGGGGTACGATCCAACATGTACTACCTACCGAGGCAAAACACCCGAATGCAGCTATGTGCCAGCGATGCCGCTACTGATCTATACGGTCAACCTGCAAGAACTGTGGCACAACGGGGGTGAGTTTCCAACTCATGAGTAGAAAACATTATCAGGTAGAAATCGAATAAAATAACGATTTCCTAGGTCAACTATATCATAAAGGTAATACTATGATATCTAGGGTGACCATATGTAAATACGTGCCAACGATATACTCAATGCCTATATGCAAGTGGATCCAATCCATGTGTCAACCAATGACACAACAATATCATGCATGTAAATATCATGAAAGCATATGCATGTAAATATGAGGATATAAATCAACGTGTGTCCATCAGTGACACATCAAGATCATGGAACCTGAGTGTCCAACATCGACGCTCAAAACATCATGAAACCCGTGTCTAGCATCGATACGTAAATCCTTATATATCTCAGACGTCGCATCCTCAGATCGGCCCTCAGGCGCCGCACGCTCTGGTCGGCCTTCATATCCATCTCAATACTCCCTCTGCCAGGCTCATCGTCTACACCACGAAAATCACCTCTTGCCCCGGGGAACCATACCGGGTCTACCATATACCCGCAGACGGTGCCTCCCGCTCCTCGAATCGGGTCTTACAAACCACTCTCAGAACCGAGAAAACACATGGTGGATGTCTCAAAATATCATATCAAGAGAAACCGGGTTTTTAAAACAATACATAATTTCCTTTGAAATTTGACCACGGTTCTCAAATCCAGAATCTCATGAAATCAGCAAATCTCAATGCGTATAATCATAAAGCATGATGTATGCAACATATAAAAGAATGTAAGCATATCTATATATCATGCAATATGGAACAGTGATGTGAGCATGGGCATATCAGCATAATGTGAGCATAGCAATATAATAACATGACGTAGAAATTCTACTGTGTGAGTGACATAGAAATTATCGATGATGAAGTGTGTGAGCCGGCCAATCTGTGTAAGTGTAACATACGCATCATCAATAATGGTGTAGGTGTACTAGCACAGGTATATGTAATGCAATGAGTGTTGGCTATAGTGCCCTCAAGACAATTATCATAGTCACGGACAGGTGATTATGATGATTGAGTGAGGACCTATATCGATAGAACGGTCTTACATGAGATGATCGTATGCTATCTGGTTTGTCTTTATCATCATGTACATGTTGATAGAGCCTATAGGATTCTTTCTTGACTGCCAACATTATGATGGCGATCGTATATGTAGGAGCTGGGGTCTATAAGCACATCCTTAAATGTCCATAGTCGTAGGAGTATCGAGATCGGGCATCGATACTCCAGTGTAGACTAGTGTATACTGATCGAGACCCCGACGAGGGGCGGTGGCCAGGTCTCACAAGCCTTTGGTGTTAGTTTGTTCACCTAAGATAGTATACAGGTGCTCATTGGGTTATGAGTACACTGGATGGACTCGCCGGGAACCTGCTAGTTGGTATTATACCTATTGTCAGATAGCAGTTCCCAGGTGACATGTGTACAGGTTAGTCTGTCGACCTGAGATCATCATTTGTCTCGTGTGAGTTCCCACTATGCTTTGATTACTACCCTACCACGGCTCAAAGGAGTTGTGCAAACAGGTTTTAGTTGGGTACAGTCCCGAGCCACATGGAGGCAGTGATCGGATCGTCGGGGATTCGTCTCTCTCGGTATTGGGGGTTGATGTCGCGTTGTGCATGGGTGACCATCACCAGAAATCCATGGCCATGGTGAACGAGAATTATCGATCCATGATCGATAGTTTCTCAGGTGGTGATGGGTATCATGCCGATACTAAATATCGTGTTGTTAGGGATCTGACTTTTTCCACCCCTAGACAAGATATGCGAAACTCTTAGACAAATAGACCGGACTTTACGGATATTGTCACTGTCAGGCTCAGTAAGGGTTCTGGATGAGTTTGCTCGTCGGCCTCCCTTTCGCTCAATACCCGGGTAGCCGTTACGTACAGCTAGTGCCGCTGACGTACTTGTGGTTAAACCCACTGCCAGCGTATTGACGAGTCTTTAGAGTCCCACACAGAGGGTTTTCACGGTTCAGGCAATATGGTGTACATGACGTATGTTGGTACATACAGGTGTCCGATTAAATATGTGCACTTACTGCGCAGACTTTAATCGAACGGTTGATAATACTAGCGGCTTAGGATTAAGGCGGATTGTTAAATCAGGTTTTGATTTAATAATTTACATATGTATTTATATATATGTATTCTAGTATTATTGTTCGCTATTTATTTTCTCTCTTGGTTATTCGTATTTTTGTACAAATACGCATATATATATTTCGATACATGTACCGGGAAGTATTCCTTATTTTATACGGAATAGCTTCTAGAAGTTTTTGCCACCTCATTATTGATTTTCCTTTTTAGAAAAATCATTTGTTTTAATAATGAGGTGGAGGGTGTGAGGTGGCATGAATATGGACATGGTATGGTGTTTGGGTATGGTTCATTTGTTTATTGCATTTTGACTTTGGATAAGATTTCTTTTTTTGGAAATGAGAGAGGGAGAGGGGCCGGCCACTATTGAGTGGGGTGGGGGTTCATTTCATTTGGGGATTAGATGAAACATCACACTAGCTCTCTCTCTCACTCTCATTCACACAAAAGAGTTAGCCATTTTCATTGTTGTTCATGCCAAGATTTCCTCACCTCCTCATTCATCTTCTATGCTTGCTCATTGAGCAAAAAGAAAAGAGAGAAAATTATAGTGACACTTTCCTATACCTCGACTCTCCATCGCTAGCAACTTTGGAGCGTCGGTTGCTTCGTTCGACGAAACTGGAGCTTGCGCCGTTTCCCTCAGGTGGATCATCGGAGATGGAGGAAGACCGGCAACCAACCATCATCCTGGAATCACTAGGAGCTTGGAATGAATACTGAAGGACTCGGATCATCTCGGTATAACCATTCTAACCTCTCTTTCAGCTTGCTAGTATCGGGTTTAAGGTCGATCCGGGAATCGGGTAACGGTAGCGCCGGTTTTATAAATTTTTGTTCCGCATTTGGCCACGTTTCGATGGCCGGGGTGCTACCGTAACCCAGCATGGTATCAGAGCCACCCTTTAAACCCCTTACTAGCTTGTTTAAACATTCTTTAAAGATCGATCGACGGAAATTGCCAAAATCACGATTTCATTTTTGTGTTTGCTGTCGATTTTCAAAAGTGTTCAAAAATTATTTCCAGAGGCTTAAAAATCCGTGCAGGCATTTTTAAGGGTACAGAAAAAATTTGGGCTTCTGATGCCTCCAAATCGCCGCGGAACAGCCGCACTTACCCCCTATTGGCGGCGGTTCTGCGGCCATTTAGTGGCGACGAGCTTCGAAATTTTTGCTGTAGCCCCCTGACTTGGAATTGTGATTTTTGACATATACTGTCTTGGCCCAGGTTTCAGTGAAGTGTTGTTTTTGCTATTAGGGCCAAATTGGAATTTAGTCGATCGATATTTTAAGTGTGCATTTAATAGTACATACATTTCTATCTGCGACCGTGAATGTCATTTGATCGGTAAACCCATCTAACTGCTATATGTTCTTTTAGACGGGTTTGCGAACGTGACATTCATGTTGATGTTCTGTGTTGTGCTGTGATGTTGGTTGGATCGTCGTGGTGGATAGCCAGTGGTGCAATGATAGTACAGTTTTAGTTTCACTTGTACATTTGATATTGCGGGGCGAGCGTCCGACATGTGGACTGCCGTTACTGCCAGTTTGTATATTATTCTTTTGGGGCACGACCGGGTGGAGGTCGATGTCACCCTTGTATATTATTTTCTTTTCTGTACTAGGATTGCCCCGCGGTGGAGTGCACGAATAGCCGGGTCCTAGAGGGCAACGGGTCTGCATCTCATGGCGTTGAGACGGAGGAGACCTTACTCTAGAATTGGCGGGCTATTCGCCGCACTCGTAGGCGGTATAGGTTGACCCACGGAGGGGTGCCCAAGTTACCGGATTCCGTGAAGTGCTGGGTGGCCCATTCACGTTGTTGAAGGGGGTTGCCTCACTTCTGGTTTTGGCGGGTAGCTTTCCGCGCTCGTAGGGGTCTAGGTTTCATTGCACAGGCTATCCACATGACAGGGAAGGTCGGGTCTTATTTGCGGCTCAAGTGAAACCCGGGGCTCCAAGATTATCCACCATTCTGTGTTGCTTCTGTGATGTTTTCTGTGATGTTGCTTATATCATGCCTGTGATGAATGTTATATATATATTAGTAGATGTTGTATAGTTTTGCACCCACGCTGGCCCAGTCCCCGCTCTGTCGTTAGTTAAGTAACCTAACGGGTGATGACGGGACCCAGTGGCGAATGCAGATGGCATATACGTACATTTTTATTTTCGTTCTTTTCTGGTGTGATTAATTGATGAGACTGCATTGATTCTTATCAATGCAAGGATAAAACAAACCTATAAATGATGTTGGAACCAAGTTTTTAAAACTGACATTACAGACGTTCTCTTTTGCTTTGCACAGAGATATTCGGTTATGAATATCCAGCACCTCATTCGACGAGGCAAGGGCCGAGATCCCTTCATCGGGAGTGACCCCAAGAGTAAAAGTTTGCGTCAACGTAATAAATTCACTATAGTCATTTTCTTTTACTTTGCATCGTGGTATTCAGTTTGGAATATCGTGCACCTCATTCTACGGGGAAAGAGCCGAGATCCCTTCACCGAGAGTGACCTCTTTAGCAAAAGTTTTCGCCACTATATATTTATAAAAACCACTTGGATTCCTTCAACAACATCAAGTTCATTACGTTAAAGGTTTTTCTCCAAAAACCAGCCGTAGCCCTCCGTCATTTCAGATTAGTATTGCTTAGTATTCGTGCTACGTTTGTCGTGCTTTGCCGAGGCGTAGTGTGCGGTAGCTCTGTAATACTTTTATGTTGTATTTAGTTGCGATTATCTAGGACAGTCGTATAACCTTGTTGGCCTTTGTCAAGGGTTGGTACGGGTGGGTCTAGAGTAATCCAGGAGAATGACGGGTTGAACTTGACTTGTGGTTTATGATTTCTTAGCCTTTGTCAAGGTCATGAACCGCTTGGGGGTAAAAACACACATCGGGAGTTTCAAACATACAGGAAACTTGCCAGGCATGCTCATACCTTCTGGAGTGTGGTCACTTGAGTGGCTTCCATCAAGTTATCATGCGATGAGAGTTGGATCCCGATTCCCACTGATGAGTAGGATTACTCCTCGGGTGATTCCGACTAATTCTCCTTTTAGGTTTGGAGGAGAATTCGAGGAAACAGTGGGAGCCATCCTGATTAGATAAATAAATAACCATTCTGATTTAGGTTAGAGTGCACGCTGAGTGTTTCTTTTCTCTCTCTTTTTGACTGCTACTATTACCCGACCCTTGACTAAAACTCATGAACCAAGTTAACCGAACCTTCTTAAAACACTTTGGCTTTTGGAATGTCACGGTTTCGCATATATCATTGCCACTTCTTTATCACCTTTGCATTTCTCCAGAACACCCCGTATTACTACGAACATCCACTTCCATTGGATAAATCCATCGTATAGTTACATACGAACTCGAAGAAACTTCTTCGAGGATGGATTCTGGTTCTGGAGAGATTGAATAGGATTATTCGGTTGTCTTTTCCCTTTACCTTCTCTCAGGTTGTGAGGACTACTAGGATTAGGAGATGGTATACCTATTGAGCTTATTGGATAGTCCTCTTCCAAATCTTAGGCTGGTGCCGAAGGGTAGGGAAGGAAGAAAACTAATTAAGCCTAAGTGCGGTGTAAAAAAGGTAATAAGTAAAGACAAACAAAGGGATTAGAATAACGGCAAAGACAATTGCGACTGCTATCATTCATGACAAAACTGTATATACCCCTGCCACTCCCACATCCACTTTGGATTTCTCCGAAACACTCCGTATCTCTACGGATATCCACTTCCATTGGATATGCCATCGTATAGTTACAAACGAACTCAAAGGAATTCGTTCCAGAATCGAGGATGGTTTCCGGTTCGGGAGAAAATGAATAGGATTATTCAGATGTCTTTTCCAATTACTTTCTCTCAGGTTGCGAGGGCTCCTAGGATTAGGAGAGTACACCTATTACGCTTATTGGATAGTCTTCTTCCAAACTTTAGGCCGGTGCCGAAAGGTAGGGAAGGAAAAAAACCAATTAGACTAAAGAAGGTGTACAGAAGGTAATAAGTAAAGACATAATAAAGGGATTGGAGTGAAGGCAGGTGAGTATATGGTTACTGTCATGAATCAGGATAGTAGAAGAGGCATTACTAGGAATACCAGTTAATCCCTTTTGAAACATTTTCATGTTTCAGTTTCACTGTGCGATGTGAATTGAAAAACTGTTTTCCCAATTGGAATCTAACTCCAGGGTATGTATTTACCAGATCAGTTTCTCACATCTGTATGCTATTACGGATGGTTAGTGGTAGTAAGATATTGGGAATTAGGTGATTAGATCCTCATTATATCGGAATTCGTTGTAATTGGTGCTATTTGAGAAAATCATCTGGTTTTTGCCGGACGGACAAATATTTGGTTTTGAATATCCGTTGTCATGCACTAATTTCAAACTGATATATCTGTACGTTTATTTTATAAAGTGAGATATAACCTTTTGAAATTATGTCTATGACATTTACCTATATCAGTTGGTGATTAGGTATGGTACATTCAACAGCGGTGTAATTCTTCTTAACCATAGTACAGTTTTTCAACCTACGACGCACAGGGTTTGAGTTATTGAACTCAGGGGACTTATACAAAGTATTGTATATTGTCCAATGTCCATTAGGACAATAGGGTTGGTACTCATACTATATTCTATTTACTTATGACTTCTCCAGTTCTAGACAAGTATTTCGTTGAAATGCAAGGTCCAGATATTGAGAAGTTATAGGTATAGGAATAAAGTAGAGAACCATTTGTTGGAAGTATCAGGATTCTTCGAGATAGTCGAAAATGTAGATACTTGAGTTTGGTATTCTGTTGATAGTAATGGTTTTTGAGAACTAGCTTCTCTTTCAGGTTACTCATATATGGATGCACTCCTAGTTGAGTAACGTTGAATGGCCTCCTTCCATTTAGTTGATATGCGCTGGAGACAGCTGCATGATTTTGAATCTGGTTCCAAATTAAATTAGCGCTTTTGTTTCTATATTGTATATATATAGATTCAATTTATATCTTAACGGTGTTAAGGTATAGGGAGTTGTCCGGATATTGCTTAAAACCAGAATCCAGAAAAACTCAAGGCACGTTTCAGTAATGGCTGTTTGTGGGTTATCCCGGGCTTTGACGATGGTTAACTTTCTACCATCAGGAAGATCAATATTTATATTGTTCTTGACTCACCACAGTTTTAATAAAATAGATTTTTCAGAAAACAAAAGTGGGAGTATGGTAGAACTGGAAGTGATTCCAGAACCACAAACGATTACTGAAGATTTAATAGAACCTGAATATTCAATTGGTTTTGACGTTTCATTAGCCACTCCGCAGTTTTGGTGGGTAACTTCAGGCACCGGAGAGGTACAACAGTCTTCTCAGTGACGGTGACAGGGAGGTTCTTGTTTATCCAGACTTGCCATTGCTGTTGTTCTAGACTATAAGACCCGGCAGGAGGGGAAGTATAGCGTCGTTCTAAACTAGCTTTAGAAGTGCACGCGTGTATGACTCTGCCAGAGGGTTGTTGTAGTCAGTGGAAGCAGCGGAAGCATAGTGGGCAAGTAGCTTATGTCTATTTATAGACTAAAGCAAGTATAGCGGAAATAGACTATCTATTTTTGATGTGACAGTCATAGGCTTTGACTTCATCAGAATAGGAGATGGATCTGGTAAGAAGGTAGTAGGGTGTGATGTCCTGGTATTCGGGATGACATGCATTCTATAGGAAGTGAAATTCGTATACTATGATCGGTTATACGGTGGTTGTCACAAAGTTGTTTCTCCATATAGGATATAGATATAATATCAGGTTTTCTGGTTACTAGATCTATTATTTTAGATCTAGATTTGGGAAATATCCCAATCTGGGTACTTTGACATTAAATGGACGACTCCTGGCATGGTGGTGAACCTGCAGGTGATGGAGTCACCCTCTCTAAAGGTGTCTTACAGACTAAAGGAGAGAGGGGTCTGCATGATTAGCTTATCACTTGCTTAGGCAATTGAGTTAATCATGAAATGTGAAGTACCACACCAGATGTTGTTTTTGCACTAGTTGCAATAAGCAGATATTAATCCAATCCTGGAGAAACATTGGAAAGCAGTTTATGAACATAAATGGATGTTCTTGGGAAATGATTGCGACGGCCTTCTTCAGGAGACGGTTATCATTTCAAGCTTCCAAGGTGACCTTGATGACAGAGTGACTGTCAGAGTTATAGTTTTCTATCTTTTGAGGGACAGTATGTTGGACAGGTGGTCCAAGCGGATACTGAGAAAAGGCATGGCGCAGGATACTGATTAAACTCAGTAGACAATACAGTCTAAGAAGTTTGCTGGATTTGGAGTTCATTTGCGAACTGAGTCCCATCAGATATCCAGACAAATTCTAAGACATGTATTACTCATTTTGGGAGATAGTTTTCTTCGTGAAGTTAAGATATAGAGAGATACAGAAAGAAACATTGGAGCGGATCCACTCACTAAATATCGCGTTGTTAGGGATATGACTTTTTCCACCCCCTAGACTCGATATGCGATATGTTAGTTATATGTATGCCCTAGAGGCCATTACTGTACATAGGATGTATATTGTAGTGGATGCTGGGACATATATAGGGAGGACTTTCTTGCTCGACATGATAGTATGCTATCTGGTTACTCTTTACCTTAACGTGTACACTGATTGTCTCTCTGTTACATGTTGGTAAAGCCCTTAGGATGTGTACTTGACTACCTGGACTATGATGCAGATCATACTAGTGGGGACATGGTAGTCCATAAGTACATCCTTCAAGGTCCCTAGTCGTGGGTGTATCGAGACGGGGCATCGATATACCAGAGTAGACTAGCGTATACCTTCTCGACCCATACAGATGGGCGATGGATGATCCCATATCCATTGGTGTTTGACATCAGAGATGATATACGGGTGCTCAGTGGAGACTGGGTACACTGGACGGGCTTACCGAGAACTCCCAGATGGTATTATACCTTACGTCGGATGGCAGTTCTCTGGTGACACTGGTACAGGTTAGTCTGTAGACCCGAGACCGTCATAGAGTCTTGTGTGATTTCCACTGTGCTTTGATTTCCACCTTACCACGTCCAAGAGGGCGTGCAAAACGGTGGTTTTTGGGTACAGTCCCGAATCATATGGAGGCAATGAGCGATAGGAGGGGATTCGTCTCTCCCGGTACAGGGAGTTGATGTTGCGCTGTGATCGATTGGTTATAACCGGAAATCCCTGGCCAGGGTTGCTGAGACTTACTGGTAAGTGTTACCAGTAGTTTCTCGAACTGTTTTAAACCTCATATCGACACGACATATCGAGCTACTGGGGTCTGACGTTTACCACCTCTAGGCGAGATATGCGATATATCAGACGATCAGACCGGACTGTACGGTAAGTGTTACTGGTTGGATTCACAGGAGTGTGAGCGGGCTTCCGCGTCGATCTTCTGATCGCTCAATACCTGGGTGGCCGTTATGTTTGGCAGACCGCTTGCAGCTTGTGGGTGTTTGATATGATCATCACCTGCTGCCAGCGTATTGACGAGTCTTTAGAGTCCTACATAGAGGTTTCCTGGCTCAAGCGAAATGAAATAGGAGCGCATATGAGATATATGCGGGACCGAGAATAATGCGTGTATGTGATACCGTATTCTATTCTCGCGATGAATGTATCGATTGGTTGTATGCGATATAACCTAGTTATTGAATCAAGGATTGATTCGATAAGACGATACATTGGATATTAGTCGGTCATATGCGATATGACCGGATCGTTAAATCAACTGTTGATTTAATGATTTAATGTATAATTATATATTTGATATATTACTTTACATTAACTAATATTGGTTCACTTAAGATGTTTTTCTCACATTGTATATGTGATATATTTTTGTGCACAAGTCTGTATCATGTTTGATGATACATCCAAACTTGGGTGTATGTTTGTATAAAACCATGGTTAGTTAATGGTTAGGGTTTCATTTGCTTTATTTGCTTATTCATTTATTTATTTATTCATTTGAGAAAGAAATAAAATGGTGGCTAACTTTGGATTTTCTATGAAGCTTCATGAAGCTTTGAATAGTTTGACCATTTTGTTTCTTTCCTTAATCCTAACCATTCACTTGAACCATAGTTTATTCTCTACAGTTGTTTACTTAACCATGGTTGCTAATATGATAAGAATGACTTTATTTTTCCATTTGTGAATTATTCTTATCATATGCTTTTTCTTCTTCTTCTTCTTCTTCAACAAGAAGAAAGCTTGCTACCATTAATGGCAACATGAGAAAAAGAGTGAGAAATCCAATTTTAAAGTGAACCCACTTCCTATTTCTTCATCCTCTACCACTTGCCAAGTAGTATAGGGTGTTTTCTTCACAAGTTTCATGACTTAATGAAGTTGGAGCTTGATCTTGAGTTGCCTCGACGTAGATCATCTTCGGCATTGAAGTCGATGACCTAGCCCGATCATTTCTCCGACGAAACCAACGCCAGTGTCCGGATTCCGATAGGTACAGCGGAGGGACGTCATCACGGAGCTATGGAGGTGGAGGACTGGATCTACAAAGGTTGTAGTCTCTCTCACTTAGCAGTAAAGTTGTTTACTTGCATTTGTTTTCGCCTAATCTCTAGTTAACGATCTAGTTTAGGGTTTCTCGGCACAGGAAAAATTTGAAATTGGCATGGTTGATGCCTTGTGAGACCTCCTTAGAGTGCCTAGGAACCCTACAGTGGTATCAGAGCCTAGCTAGAGCCTTAGGCGAAGTGTAGACGATGTTAGAAACCCGAACGAACCTGAAACCCTAACCCGAGACCACTCTCTGTACATTTTCTGAAAATGTGGATTTTTCCAGATTAAAAATATCCAAAAATTTCAGCAGGGATTTCTAGGGGTTTCTGTGAAGCACGTTTCCCCAATTCGACTAAACTGCCGCGGAACCGCGGCCCCACCCTGGCAGTTGCGGCGGTTCCGTGGCCGTATAAGTGAATCTTGTCACTTGCTTTGCACAGTAATCTCTATCTTCAGTTGCTGTATTTTATGGGAATTTTTAATTGATACTCAACAGTTGGGTTTTCTGGGGTGTATTGGGGACTCGGTGTTTCGATCGGAAAGTTTAACTCCGTCTATGTGTTTTCCGGATAATTTTTGAATATGTTAAAAAGTTTGACCGGATATAAATACCCACTTTTTCCCCTGCCGGGAAATTTCCAAGTGTTGGATCTTTCCGTAGTTTAATGACGTTCTAAGTAGTGCAAGTAATGCGATGGTCCCTCTAGAAGACAACAAACCTTAACTCGATTATGTGACCGTCTTGAACTGCCCTTTGAACCTTAGGGTTTGGGGCAGTACGGCGTGCCACATGTGAGGCGTTGGCTTGACCCTTCTACGGCTGGACCGTTGGTACTGAGGCATGAAGTGAATGTTTTTAAACTTGTTTCATGTGTTGAGCTATTTCGGGAAAACTTGGGTGTTCGATTGTTCGATCGGAAAGTTTGACATTTTCTATTTATCCGGAATGTGATACAATATTTGGAATTCACAAGTAGTTATGAGATAACTTAATGAATGTTATAAATCTAGCGGTTTAGTCTCACTTGATCGGTTGCCACGGAATTTTGATGTGATCAAAAGTCCATCGCAATCACGTAGTGTACGCGGATACTCGCCGGATAAACTTAATAGACAGTTACACCCCTTAGCCCCGACCAAGTGACTGTAGGAGAACCCCGTCGCCAAAGCATCCGTTCGGGTGCTCGTGGTAGCGGTGTTCCGCCTTGGTGCACTTCGTCGACGGTATCAGGGGTGCGGCCGTCTACTAAAGTTTGCGACGAATATTCGGTCAGGATGCCGGGAATCCCGTTGAATTGCCCGACTTTACATTGAAAAGTGTTTTCGATAATGAGACTAAAATGCGGGGTTTATAATTGTTAGGCATGCGATGTCTAAGGAATTCATTTGATTAGGCATGCGATGTCTAAAGAGGTTGCGGATTCCAACTGTTGTAGTTTTACACTTTCTTTTCTGCGACCGTAAGTGTAATATGTGATATCGCCGATTTCGTTGCTATATGTCAACGACAATTGGGATGGGCATATTTACTTACGTTAATGACATGTGATGTTATGTGTTGCTGGATATGTTATATTGGATCGTCGTGTTTGAATAGCCAGGGGGTTTTATGTGAGATAAGTGTTTTTCTTTTTCATTCATGTAAAAACTTGTATGTAATATTCTTTTATTGGGGCACTTCCAGGTTGCGGAAGATGTCACCGTTTGTATATTATTTACTTTTCCGCACTAGGATAGACCCAAGGAGGGGAGCACAAGTAACCGGGTTCTAGAGTCCAGTGGGAGACCATCTCGAGGAGTCGAGTCCGGGTCTCCTAACCCTAGAATTGGTAGGGTTGCTTGCCGCTCTCCTAGGGGTCTAGGGGTGTGGGTTTGGCTATTCATCGCGACCGTGGAATCCGTGTTTTATACTGGCTCGTATTAAAAACACGGACGTCCTAGTATATCCAATATTTCATATGATATTTTCTGCTGCGATATCTGTGATGTGATCATTTGATATGTTGTGATATATACTATATATAGTATATATGATATATTATATAGACGTTACTTATGTTTTACATTCGCGCTAGCCCTGCCCCGCTCTGCCGTTAGTCACCTAACCTAACGGTGCATGAGGGGACATCGAGGCGAACACGGATGGCATAAGTGTACGTCGTATTTATCTGTGATGTTTAGGTGACTTAAATGATGGGACTTCATTAATATGATTAATGAAAGTAAAAGAAAACTAAAGATGTTGTAGAATCGAATTTCAAAAATAAAACAGGTAGCTACAGTTCTTGCTTTGTACAGCGGTATATATGATATATCCTGCACCTTATTCGATGAGGAAAGGGCCGACGATCCCTTCACCGGGAGTGACCCCTTTAGCAATAACTGGCAGATGCTACACACTCGGTTTGTCTTTTGATTGCTTCTATAGTTCTTGCTTTGCACAGTGATATATATGATATATCCCGCACCTCATTCGACGAGGAAAAGGCCGACGATCCCTTCACCGGGAGTGACTCCTTTAGCAAAACTAGAAAAGCCTAAAAAACACTCCATTTTAAAAATCATTTGATTCTACAACGATATAAAGTTCATTACGCAAAAGGTTTTCTTAAAAACCTGTCGTAGCCCTCCGCCATTTCAGATAGGTAATAGTTAGTATTCGTGCTGCGTTTGTTGACTCAGTCAAGGCGTATTGTGCGGTAGCTGATTACTGCTTATTTGCAAAGCATATGATGCGATTGGATTAGGGTAGTCGTGCGGCCTTGTTGACTCAGTCAAGGGTCATGCGGGTGGGTTTAATTCAATCGAGAAATGACGGGTTGAACTTTACTTGCGGTCTATAGTTTGTTGACTCAGTCAAGGTCATAGATCGCATGGGGCAAAATATTATCGGGAATTTCAAGTGTTGAGATTTGCAATGAGATTGCATACCTTCTATGAGATAGTTGGATCCCGATACCCGCTGCGAGTAATTGTTACTCCTGGGAGATTTTTACACATTACAATTAGCCGATCAAGTAGGTGTCTAGAAAGGTGTCAACGGGGTTACGCCTCTGGGAAAATGAGGTTTACATTAATTAGGTCCGTGCGAAAGCACGGGGAACCTCCCTCAAAGTACCGACACTGGCCTGGCTGAAAGATTGGCGAACTTGTAGCGTGTAATTAATCCCGGCTAGTCTTTCCTTTTAGGGTTTGAAGGAAGATTTGATAAAAACAGTGGGAGCCATCCTGATTAGATAAAATAATAACCATTCAAATCTTTCAAGAGCGCACGCAGAGTGTTTTCTTCTCTCTCTCTCCAGGTAGCGACCATATCACGCCTTAATCAAGATAATAATACGGATGTATTGACCGAACCCGCTTGTTATACTGAGCTGGGGAACGTTGGTCCCGCTCCAACTTATAATTGTTATAAGACAGAGCAGGAAATTGGGGAATACCAGATTTTCCGTGCCGCCCAAACGATGAAAGTGCATACCGATGCATCATCTTCGGGTGTGTTCATTACAAAGAACTGTTTCTCAGTATCCTCTACGTCCTGGGTATTAGATACCGGATCAGGATCCCGTAAATGTAATCCGTTACATGGGCTACAGAAAGGTAGAGAACTGAGAACGGGTGATAAGTTTCATGAGACAGAAAACGGGGCAAGTGTTGCAGCCAAGTCTGTTGGTCACTGTCACCCTGTATTATCAATACATTGATTCTGAACAAATGCTATTAGATACCGAACCTGATATACAAAATCATATCAGTCTCTTTATTAGTAAAGAAAGGATATAATTTTGTATTGTTGGATAATATTTTGAACATTTCCTATATCAAAAGTTGATCGGTTCAGGCACGTTGTCTAAAAACATTGACGTTCTAAATAAAACTACAGTTCTTAGTATACGGAACACACACAAGAGGAAGAGTTCAGAAATGAACGAATCCTTCTTGAGGTATTGTAGACTAGGTCATATCAATGCGACCCGACTAGCTAAAGTTACATTAATATGCATATTTAAATCAGTTTGAGTTTACATCTAGTGAAACTTGCCAGTCATGTCACAAAGATAAGATGACCATAGCTGTGTTTATAAGAAACAGAGAAAGAGTTAGTGAACTCTTGGGATGATACATATTGATGTGTGAGGGTCCCCTGTCTACACATACCAAGACCGGTTTTTTGTATTTCATTACATTCTCTGATAATCTCTTAAGATTCAGACATATGTTCCTGTTGAAACACAAGTCCGAACCTTTTGAGATATTCACAGAATATAAGTTAGAAGTAGAGAACCAAAATACGGGTATAAGTATTATGTCCTATGATAAGATCAGGGAGGAGAATACTTGTGCACAGAAATCCTGGACTATTCTAAAGGAGAATGAGATTCTCTCTCAGCATTACTCCTCCGAATACACCACAGCACAACGTTGTATCGGGGTGGAGCAATAGCACCCTATGTGATATGGTGTGCTCTATGATGAGTACTACTGAGTTTCCTATTTCCTTTTGGGAGTTATGCGCTTGAGAAGCTGCATACCTATTGAATAGGGTTCCAATCAAATCAGTTGCCTACCACTTCATATGTGATATGGAAAGGGAAGAGTCCATATCTTAAGTTTGTTAAGATTTAGGGTTGTCCGGCCTTTGTCTCAAAGCAAAATCCGGACAACATCGAGGCAGGGTCAGTTCTGTAGAACTGGAAAGGTTCCAGCTATACAAACTGCAGCTGATGATTTGGTAGAACCAAAGGATTCAATAGTTTCCAACGAACCTCAGCCTCTCTGTCGATCTAGTAGGGTTCCTCACCCACCAGAGAGTTACTTCAGTTTCTCTATGACAGTGGGAGCGAGGATTGCATCATAAGATGATGACCTAACTAGTTTCGAGCCGGCCATCAGGAGTGGGGACTCTGTAAGAATGGCTGGATGCTTAGCGATCTGAGATGGAATCCTTATACACCAACAAAGTATGGACTTTGTTTGCTATATCTGAAGGATTAAATCCCCATCAGGAGCAAGTATATCTTGAGAAGATTACTTGGTGTACATGGAAAAGTTAAGACTTTCAAAGCTAGACTTGTTAAAGGTTAGCATCATTGACCAGGTATGGATTATAATGAAACCTTTTCTAAGTAACTATGCTTAAGTCCATCCAGATCCTACTTATCACGGCTACATACCATGACTACGATATCTGGCGGTTGGGTGTCATGACTGCTTTTCTGAAATGATGTTTTAGAAGACAACGTCTATAAGTACACAGCCAGAGGGCTTCGTAGACAGTGGGAGCAGCGGAAACGTGTGCAAGATGCTTTATAGGATAAAGCAGGCATCGCGGAGTTGGAATCTGTTTTGATGTGGTAGTCAAAGAGTTTGACTTCATCAAAATGGTAGATGAACCTTGTATATACAAAAAGGTAGTAGGGAGTATGGTGATCCTCGTAGAGTACGTGGATGTCATACTCTTGATAGGGAAGGAGTTTCCTATGCTACGCTCGGTCAATCTCCGCTTATCACAATGATTCTCCATATAGGATCAAAGTGATACCTCCTAAATCCTGAGTTTTGATCTATGAGATAGAAGTAACCGGATATTAGGAAACTCACTAGCTGTAGTGAGATGGTATCAGTTGATCCTGGGGAGAATCACTGGAGAGGTTCCAGGGTGATAAGGACGAGTGAAAGTCAGTCACAGGCATTGTCTTTACCCTCAGTAAAGGGATAGTATGTTGGAAGAGTTCCAAGCAAGATACCGTGGCAAACTAGACGATAAAGGTTGGAGACATCGCTACATAAGATGCTACCAAAGAGGCAGTCTGGATGTATATTTGTTCATGAGATGAACTTAGTTCCTCCCATTGTGTGACAATGGAATTGTGGCTTATGCCAAGGAACGCCCGTCCCGTCAGTGATCCAGACATATTCTAAGGCAGTATCACCTGATCATGGAGATGGTTGATCTCCAGGGAATCGAGGTTAGGAGAGTAGACTCAGAGGACAACACGGCGGATCCACTCACAAAGGCCTTTTCCCAGAGAGAGACTATTATGGGATGGTTGAGTATGAGATACTACTACCACTGCTACAGATGGCCCTAGTGCAAGTAGGAGATTGTTAGTTATATGTATGCCCTAGAGGCCATTACTGTATATAGGATGTATATTGTAGTGGATGCTGGGACATATATAGGGAGGACTTTCTTGCTCGACATGATAGTATGCTATCTGGTTACTCTTTACCTTAACGTGTATAATGATTGTCTCTCTGTTATATGTTGGTAAAGCCCTTAGGATGTGTACTTGACTACCTGGACTATGATGCAGATCATACTAGTGGGGACATGGTAGTCCATAAGTACATCATTCAAGGTCCCTAGTCGTGGGTGTATCGAGACGGGGCATCGATATACCAGAGTAGACTAGCGTATACCTTCTCGACCCATACAGATGAGCGATGGATGATCCCATATCCATTGGTGTTTGACATCAGAGATGATATACGGGTGCTCAGTGGAGACTGGGTACACTGGACGGACTCGCCGAGAACTCCCAGATGGTATTATACCTTACGTCAGATGGCAGTTCTCTGGTGACACTGATACAGGTTAGTCTGTAGACCCGAGATCGTCATAGAGTCTTGTGTGATTCCCACTGTGCTTTGATTTCCACCTTACCACGTCCAAGAAGGCATGCAAAACGGTGGTTTTTGGGTACAGTCCCGAATCACATGGAGCCAATGAGCGATAGGAGGGGATTCGTCTCTCCCGGTATAGGGAGTTGATGTTGCGCTGTGATCGATTGGTTATAACCGAAAATCCCTGGCCAGGGTTGCTGAGATTTACTGGTAAGTGTTACCAGTAGTTTCTCGAACTGTTATAGACCTCATATCGACACGACTTATCGAGCTACTGGGGTCTGACGTTTACCACCCCTAGGCGAGATATGCGACATATCAAACAATCAGACCGGACTGTACGGTAAGTGTTATTGGTTGGATTCACAGGAGTGTGAACGGGATTGCTCGTCGATCTTCTGATCGCTCAATACCCGGGTGGCCTTTACGTTTGGCAGACCGCTTGCGGCTTGTGGGTGTTTGATATGATCTTCACCTGCTGCCGGCGTATTGACGAGTCTTTAGAGTCCTACACAGAGGTTTCCTGGCTCAAGCGAAACGAAATAGGAGCGCATATGAGATATGTGCGGGACTGAGAATAATGCGTGTATGTGATACCGTATTCTATTCTCACGATGAATGTATCGATTGGTTGTATGCGATATAACCTAGTTATCGAATCAAGGATTGATTCGATAAGACGATACATTGGATATTAGTCGGTCATATGCGATATGACCGGATCGTTAAATCAACTGTTGATTTAATGATTTAATGTATAATTATATATTTGATATATTACTTTACATTAACTAATATTGGTTCACTTAAGATATTTTTCTCACTTGTTTGTGCACATTGTATATGTGATATTTTTTGTGCATAAGTTTGTATCATGTTTGATGATACATGCAAACTTGGGTGTTTGTTTGTATTAAACCATGGTTAGTTAATGGTTAGGGTTTCATTTTCTTTATTTGCTTATTCATTTATTTATTTATTCATTTGAGAAAGAAATAAAATGGTGGCTAACTTTGGATTTTCTATGAAGCTTCATGAAGCTTTGAATAGTTTGACCATTTTGTTTCTTTCCTTAACCCTAACCATTCACTTGAACCATAGTTTATTCTCTACAGTTGTTTACTTAACCATGTTGCTAATATGATAAGAATGACTTTATTTTTCCATTTATGAATTATTCTAATCATATGCTTTTTCTTCTTCTTCTTCTTCTTCTTCAACAAGAAGAAAGCTTGCTACCATTAATGGCAACATGAGAAAAAGAGTGAGAAATCCAATTCTAAAGTGAACCCACTTCCTATTTCTTCATCCTCTACCACTTGCCAAGTAGTATAGGGTGTTTTCTTCACAAGTTTCATGACTTGGTGAAGTTGGAGCTTGATCTTGAGTTGCCTCGACGTAGATCAACTTCGGCATCGAAGTCGACGACCTAGCCCGATCATTTCTCCGACGAAACCAACGCCAGAGTCCGGATTCCGATAGGTACAGTGGAGGGACGTCATCACGGAGCTATGGAGGTGGAGGACCGGATCTACAAAGGTTGTAGTTGTAGGGTTCCTAGGCACTCTTGTGAAGGTTCAAAAAGCATCAAACATGCCCGGATAAAAATTTAGACGTGCCGAACAACCCAAAGCCGGGATCTTTGCTAGATTATTAGGGTTTAACATGCAAGAAGATAACTTTTATCTAAGTGTGAGGGATTACAACCTTTGTAGTCTGCTCCTTCACTTCACAAGCTCCGAGTAGAAGTCCCTTTGCCGCGATCCACGATCTCCCGGACTCATGAGAGGCTCCACGACTCGAACGATCTATGCTAGCTCGAAGTATTCCAAATCTCCGATGATCTACCTCGAAGTTGCAAAGACTCAAGCTTTCTCACTCAAAAGAGATGAACACACTAATCCCATGGGCTAGATGAGATGAGGATGAGAGAGTAGTATTTTTGCTTTCTTTTTAAATCATTTTCTCATATTATTTCATCACATAAAGAAAATCAAGTGAGCTTTCTTCAAGAGAGAAGAAGATGATAATGGAATGGATTATGAATTATTTTCTTTTGTGATGAATAGAATAAAAGCTATATGATTGAATTGTAAACCATGGTCAAGGATGAGTGGCTAGGATTTAGTAGAGAAATAACTAGAGTTAGGGTTTAGTTGGGTTAAGAATGTGTCATCCTAAAATATCCTAAGAATGACAAAAGAATAAAGCTTCTAGAAGATGCATGAAGTATCCAACCCTAATCAAACCCTAACCTCAATTAATCATCCTTAAACATGTTTAACAATTAATCATATCATGTCACAATAATATATATCACATATATATTATATATTTGCAACAAAAGAAAATAATACAATTAACATATATCGCATATATATCAATGTATCATCCAGTGAGAAAATGAAATAATAAAGCGAGTCAATATTAGATAATGTAATACAATATATCATATATATTGTTATACATTAAATCATCGAATCAACACTTGATCCGACGATCCGGCTATATCGAATATTACCGACTAATATATCATGTACCGATTCATCGAATCAACACTTGATCCGATGACCCGGTTCATTTCTAAATATCGCGAGAATATAATACGGTATCCCATATCGCATTATTCTCGGTCCTGCACATATCACATATGTGCCTCTACTCCGTTTCGCCTGAGCCAAGAAACCTCTGTGTAGGACTCTAAAGAATCGTCAATACGCCGGTAGCAGGTGATGATCATATCAAACACCCACAAGCTGCAAGCGGTCAGCTAAACGTAACAGCCACCCAGGTATTGAGCGATCAGAAGATCAACAAGCTAGCATGTGCGTTCTCCTGTGAATCCAACCAGTAACACTCCCGTACAGTCCGGTCTGTTCGTCTGATATATCGCATATCAAGTCTAGGGGTGGTATACGTCAGACCCTAGTAACCGATAAGTCGTGTCGATGTATGGCTCATAACGGGTCGAGAAACTACTAGTAACACTTACCAGTAAATCTCTATATCAGCCCTGGCCAGGGACTTCCAGTTATAGCCAATCGAACACAGCACAACATCAACTCCCTATACCGGGAGAGACGAATCCCCTCCTATCGCTCATTGCCTCCATGTGATTCGGGACTGTACCCAAAAGCCACCGTTTTGCACGCCCTCTTGGACATGGTAAGGTGGAAATCAAAGCACAGTGGGAATCATACAAGACTCTATGATGATCTCGGGTCTACAGACTACCCTGTACCAGTGTCACCGGAGAACTGCCATCTGACGTGTGGTATATCACCATCTGGGAGTTCTCGGCGAGTCCGTCCAGTGTACCCAGTCTCTACTGAGCACCCGTACACCATCTCTGATGTCAAACACCGATGGATATGGGATCATCCATCACCCATCATATGGGTCAAGATGCGTATACGCTAGTCTACTCTGGTGTATCGATGCCCTGTCTCGATATACCCTCGACTAGGAACAGTTATAGGATGTACTCATCGACTACCGCGGCCCCACTAGTATGATCTCATCATAGTCCCAGTAGTCGAGTACAGATCCTAAGGGCTTTATCAACATGTGAGAGTAAAACAGTAAACCAATACAAGTCAACATGTTAAGATAAAGTGAAACCAAATAGCATACTATCATGACGAGCAAGAAAGTCATCTCTATATATATCCAAGCATCCATTATAATATACATCATATGTACAACAATGGCCTCTAGGGCATATACATAACTAACAATCTCCCACTTGCACTAAGGCCAGCTGCTGTAGTATCTCATACCTAGCATCCCGAATAATCTCTCAAACTGTATCTGGGGAATAGCCTTCGTGAATGGATCCGCAGTGTTGTCCTTCGTATCTACTCTCCTGACCTCGATCTCCCGGCGATCAACTATCTCCCTGATCAGGTGATACCGCCTCAGAATATGTCTGGACTTTTGATGGGATCTGGGTTCCTTGGCTAAAGCCACAGCTCCATTGTTATCACAATACAGAGGTATTGGATGCTCAATGGATGGAACCACACCAAGTTCACTAATGAACTTCTTTATCCAGACAGCCTCCTTGGCAGCATCGTTGGCAGCGATGTATTCAGCCTCCATCGTCGAGTCAGCAACGGTATCCTGTTTGGAACTTTTCCAACATACCGCCCCTCCATTAAGGGTAAAGACAAAACCCGAATGCGACTTAGAGTCGTCCTTATCACTTTGGAAGCTGGAATCGGTAAAGGACTCCACCTAGAGTTCTCCATTACCATACACCAAGAACATCTCCTTATTCCTTCGTAAGTACTTGAGAATGTTCTTCACAGCTGTCCAGTGACTCTCTTCAGGATCTGCTTGATACCGACTCACTACACTTAGTGAGTATGCTACATCGGGTCTGGTACATAGCATCGCATATATGATAGAGCCTACTGCCGAAGCATAGGGTATCCCTTGCATGCGAGCTCTCTCCAAATCAGTCTTGGGAGACATCTCTTTGGAGAGAGTGAGTCCAGAGATCGTGGGTTGGTTCCCACGCTTGGATTCTTCCATACTAAACCTCTTTAGTATGGTGTCAATGTACCTGGATTGAGACAATCCCAGTATCCGTTTAAATCTATCTCTATAGATCATGATTCCCAATATGCCGGAGGCATCACCTAGATCTTTCATTAAGAATCTCTGTGATAAGAAGAGCTTGACTGATTGCAGCATAGGAATATCATTTCCTATCAAGAGTATGTCATCCACGTACAATACAAGGAAGACAACCTTACCCTCTGCTACCTTCTTATAGATACAAGGTTCATCTATATTTTTGATGAAGTCAAACTCTTTGACTAAAACATCAAAACGGATGTTCCAACTCCGCGATGCTTGCTTTAACCCTTAAATGGATTTAAGCAACTTGCACACCTTTCCGCTGCTCCCACTATCTACTAAGCCCTCTGGCTGAGTCATGTACAAGCACTCTTCTAAATCACCGTTCAGAAAGGCTGTCTTAACATCCATTTGCCAGATTTCGTAGTCATGGTATGCAGCAATGGCAAGTAAGATCCGGATGGACTTAAGCATAGCCACTGGAGAAAAGGTTTCGACATAATCCACACCTGGTCATTGACGAAAACCCTTTGCTACAAGTCTAGCTTTGAAAGTCTCAACTTTTCCATCTCCACCAAATTTCTTTTTAAAAATCCACTTGCTCCCAATGGGTTTTACCCCTTCAGGAGCATTTTCCAAAATCCACACTTTATTGGTGTACATGGATTCCATCTCAGATCGCATTGCATCCAGCCATTTCACTGAGTCACCACTCGTGATGGCCTGCTCGAAACTAGTCGGGTCATCATCATCCATGATGCAATCCTCGCTTCCACCATCAATGAGAAAACCAAAGTATCTCTCAGGTGGACGAGAAACCCTACTAGATCGGCGGAGAGGTTGGGGTTCGTCGGGTACTACTGAATCCTCTGGTTCCACTAATTTATCTGTTGTAGTTTGTTCTGCTGGAACCTCTTCCAGTTCTACCTCAATGCTACTGTTCTGTTTCATAAGAAAACCTTTTTCTAAGAAAGTGACATGTCGAGAAACAAACACCTTTTGTTCCTCGGGGTGGTAGAAGATATACCCTTGTGAGTTTTTGGGATATCCTACAAACTTACATAAGACAGATCTTGCCTCGAGTTTGTCCGGATTTTGTCTTTTGACATAGGCCGGACAACCCCATATCTTAATGTAATTAAGATGTGGTCTCTTCCCTTTCCATATCTCATATGGAGTGGTAGGCACAGATTTGGTAGGAACTCTATTCAATAGGTCTATGGCTGTCTCAAGCGCATACCCCTAAAAAGAAATAGGTAACTCAGCTGTACTCATCATCGAGCGCACCATATCTAATAGGGTGCGATTCCTTCGTTCCGATACACCGTTGTGCTGTGGTGTATAAGGAGGAGTAAGCTGAGAGAGAATCCCATTCTCTTTTAGATAATCTAAAAACTCACCGCTTAAGTATTCACCTCCTCGATCAGATCGAAGAATCTTAATACTTTTGCCCGTTTGATTCTCTACTTCGTGCTTATATTCTCTGAATTTCTCAAAAGCTTCAGACTTGTGTTTCATCAGGAACACATGTCCAAATCTAGAGAGATCGTCAGTGAATGTAATGAAGTAGGAAGAACCGTTCCTAGAATGCGTAGACATGGGACCTCATACATCACTATGTATTAGTCCTGAGAGTTCAGTAACTCTTTCTCCGTGTCTACTAAACGGAGCTTTGGTCATTTTTTCTTTGAGACATGAATGGCAAGTATCATAAGATGATAATTCGAACGGATTCAAATAACCATCTCTATGTAACTTAGCCAGTCGTGTCGCATTGATATGACCAAGTCTACAATGCCACAAGTAGGATTCGTTCATATCTGAACTTTTCCTCTTGTGTGTGTTTTGTATATTCAGCACTGTATTCTGATTTAGAATGAATATGCCATTATGTAACGAGCCTGATGCAATCAACTTTTGATCTAGGAATATGTTCATAACATTATCCTGTACTACAAAATTATATCCCTCTTTACTCAATAAAGAAACTGATATAATGTTGCACATCATGTTCGGTATATAATAGCACTCATTTAGAATCAGTGTATTACGACTTGGCAATACAAGGTGATATTCGCCAACTGCTTTGGCTACAATACTTGCACCGTTCCCTACTTGAACGGAATGATCACCTTTTCCTAGTTCTCTACCTTTTCGTAGCCCATGTAACAGTTTACATATGTGGGATCCTGATCCGGTATCTAATACCCAGGACGTAGGGTGAACTGAGAAACAGTTCTCAATAACTAACACACCCGAAGAAGATGTATCAACATGCATGTTCTTTTGGGCGGCGTGAGAATCCAGATATTCTTCTATTTCCTGTTCAGTCTTATAACTCTTATAAGAAAGAACGGGTCCAACATTCCCTAGCTCAGTACAATAATTGGGTTCAATCAATACATCCATATTATTATCTTGATTATGGCATGACATGGTCGCTACCTGGAGAGAGAGAGAAGAAAACACTTTAGCGTATGCTCTTGCAAGATTAGATTGGTTATTATCTTATCTAACCAGGATGTCTCCCATTGGTTTTATCAAATCTACCTTAAAACCCTAAAAGGTAAGATTAGCCGGGATTAATTATACCTTACAATTTCGTCAATCTTTCAGCCAGATCAGTGTCGGTACTTTGAGGGAGGTTCCCCGTGCTTTCGCACGGACCTAATTAAAGTAAACCTCGTTTTCCCAGAGGCGTAACCTCGTTAACACTTTTCTAGACACCTACTTGAATGACTAATTGTCCTGTGTAAAACTCTCCCAGGAGTAACTCTTACTCGTAGTGGGTATCGGGATCCAACTATCTCATAGAAGGTATGCAATCTCATTGCAAATTTCAACGCTTGAAATTCCTGATAAAGCTTTTACCCCTAGTGTGCTATGACCTTGACACATGCCAAACAACCCATAGTCCACTAGTCAAGTTCAACCCGTACATTTCGTGATTGAATTAAACCCACCCGTACGACCCTTCACCCATGCCAAACAACGCCGTACGAATACCCTAATCCAATCGCATCTCATGCTGCAGATAAATAATAATCAGCTACCGTACACTACGCCTTGACGCATGCCAAACTACCGTAGCACGAATACTAAATATTACTTATCTGAAATGACGGAGGGCTACGCAGGTTTTTCAGAAAACCCTGAGCGTAATGAACTTGATATCGTCGTAGAATCGAGTGAAGTTTTGAAAAAGGAGTGTTTTTGAGGCTTTTCTTAGTTTCGCTAAAGGGGTCACTCCCTGTGAAGGGATCGTCGGCCCTTTCCTCTGTTAGTTATATGTATGCCCTAGAGGCCATTACTGTACATTGGATGTATATTGTAGTGGATGCTAGGACATATATAGGTACTGTAGGGTTCCTAGGCACTCCCAAGAGGTCTCACAAGGCATCAACCATGCCAATTTCAAATTTTAACGGTGCCGAGAAACCCTAGAACGGATCGTTGGCTAGATATCTAGGCGAAACAAGAATCTAGTTAACAACTTAACTAAAAGGAAACGGAAATACTACCTTTTTAGATCCGGTGCTCCACCTCCATCGCTCCGCAACGAAGTCCTCTCGCTGTCCAAAACAAATCCCGGGCTCTAGCGTCGGCTTCATCGGAGAATAGGCGAGCTAGGTCGTCGATGTCCATGCCGAAGATGATCTACGTCGAGGCATCGCAAGATCAAGCTCCCACTTCACCAAGTCATGAAACTTGTGAAGAAAACACCCTATACTACTTGGCAAGAGGTATAGGATGAAGAAATAGGAAGTGGGTTCACTTTAGAAATGGATTTCTCACTCATATTCATCAATCACCATTGATGAAGCTTGGTATTCTTCTTGAAGGAGAAGAAGAAGAAGATGATAATTATTATGATAAGTTGTTTTTCAAAAAGAAAATTAAAAGAATACTTATCATCATGAAACCATGGTTTAGTGTAGAGTATTAATCATGGTTGAAAGGAATGGTTAGGGTTAAGCATGAGACAAAATGGTCACAAGGTCAATACTTCATGAACCTTCATGAATAAAACAAAGAAGGCCACCATTTCATCTTATGTTAATATTTTTCCAAAAAAAATAAACAAATGAATAAATGAATAAGCAAATAAAAACCCTAACCATTTCTTTAACCAAGGTTTAATTCTTTACACAAACCCTAATGAGCATGTATCATTAAACATGATACAAACAAGTGCACAAAATCATATCGCATATGTAATGCGCACATCCGAGTGAGAAAATCCATCTTAAGTGAACCAATACTAGTTAATGAAAAGTAATATATCAAATATATAATTATGCATTAAATCATTAAATCAACACTTGATTTAACGATCCAGTCATGACGCACACAACCGACTGGTATCATTAGTAACAACTTATCGAATCAACACTTGACCCGATAACCCGGCTATATCGCATATAACCGATCAATGTCACATCACGAGAATCGAATACAGTATCACATACTGGTATTATTCTCGGTCCCACACATATCTCATATGCGCTCCTATTTCGTTTCGCTTGAGCCAGGAAACCTCTGTGTAGGACTCTAAAGACTCGTCAATACGCCGGCAGCAGATGATGATCATATCAAACATCTACAAGCCGCAAGCGGTCTGCTAAACGTAACGGCCACCCGGGTATTGAGCGATCAGAAGATCGACGAGCAAGCCCGCTCACACTCCTGTGAATCCAACCAGTAACACTTACCGTACAGTCCGGTCTGTTCGTCAGATATGTCGCATATCTCGCCTAGGGGTGGTAAACGTCAGACCCCAATAGCTCGATAAGTCGTGTCGATATGAGGTCTATAACAATTCGAGATACTACTGGTAACACTTACCAGTAAATCTCAGCAACCCTGGCCAGGGATTTCCTGTTATAGCCAATCGAACACAGCGCAACATCAACTCCCTATACCGGGACAGACGAATCCCATCCTATCGCTCATTGCCTCCATGTGATTCGGGACTGTACCCAAAAACCACCGTTTTGCACGCCCTCTTGGACGTGGTAAGGTGGAAATCAAAGCACAGTGGGAACCACACAAGACTCTATGACGATCTCGGGTCTACAGACTAACCTGTACCAGTGTCACCAGAGAACTGCCATCTGACATGAGGTATAATACCATCTGGGAGTTCTCGGCGAGTCCGTCCAGTGTACCCAGTCTCCACTGAGCACCCGTATATCATCTCTTATGTCAAACACCAATGGATATGGGATCATCCATCGCCCATCTGTATGGGTCGAGAAGGTATATGCTAGTCTACACTGGCGTATCGATGCCCCGTCTCGATATACCCAAGACTAGGGACCTTGAAGGATGTACTTATGGACCACCATGTCCCCACTAGTATGATCCGCATCATAGTCCAGGTAGTCAAGTACACATCCTAAGGGCTTTACCAACATTTAACAGAGAGACAATCAGTATACACGTTAAGGTAAAGAGTAACCAGATAGCATACTATCATGTCGAGCAAGAAAGTCCTCCCTATATATGTCCTAGCATCCACTACAATATACATCCTATGTACAGTAATGGCCTCTAGGGCATACATATAACGAACAATCTCCCACTTGCACTAGGGCCATCTGTAGCAGTGGTTGTAGTATTTCATACTCAACCATCCCATAAATGTCTCTCTCTGGGAAAAGGCCTTTGTGAGTGGATCCGCCCGTGTTGTCCTCTGAGTCTACTCTCCTAACCTCGATCACCCTAGAGATCAACTATCTCCATGATCAGGTGGTACTGCCTTAGAATATGTCTGGATCACCGATGGGACGGGCGTTCCTTGGCATAAGCCACAACTCCATTGTCTCACAATGGTTGGAACTTAGTTCATCTCATGAACCACTATACACCCAAACAGCATCTTTGGTAGCATCTTAAGTAGCGATGTATCCTGCCTTTATCGTCTAGTATGCCACGGTATTTAGCTTGGAACCCTTCCAACATACCGTCCCTTTACTGAGGGTAAAGACAATGCCTGTGACTGACATTCAGTCGTCATTATCATCCTGGAACCCTTCCAGTGATTCTCCCCAGGATCGGTTGATACCATCTCACTACAACTAGTGAGAATACTAACATCCAATTAGATCTATCTCATAGATCCAAAACCCAGGATTTAGGAGGTATCATTATGATCCTTTATGGAGAATCATTGTGATAAGCGGAGACTGACCGAGCGTAGCATAGGAAACTTCTTTCTTATCAAGAGTATGTCATCCATGTACTCTACGAGGATCGCCACCATACTCCCTACTACCTTTTTGTTTATACAAGGTTCATCTACCATTTTGATGATGTCAAACTCTTTGACACATCAAAACAGATGTTCCAACTCCGCGATGCCTGCTTTATCCTATAAAGCATCTTGCACACGTTTCCGCTGCTCCCACTGTCTACGAAGCCCTCTGGCTGTGTACTTATAGACGCTCTCTTCTAAAACATCATTTAGAAAAGCAGTCATGACACCCAACCACCAGATATCGTAGTCATGGTATGTAGCCGTGGTAAGTAGGATCTGGATGGACTTAAGCATAGATACTTGAAAAGGTTTCATCATTATCCACGCCTGGTTGATGACGAAAACCTTTAACAAGTCTAGCTTTGAAAGTCTCAACTTTTCCATCTACACCAAGTAATCTTCTCAAGATATACTTGCTCCTGATGGGGATTTAACCCTTCAGATATAGCAACCAAAGTCCATACTTTGTTGGTGTATAAGGGTTCCATCTTAGATCGATAAACATCCAGCCATTCTTACAGCGTCTTACTCTCGATGGCCAGTTCGAAACTAGTTGGGTCATCATCTCATGATGCAATCCTCGCTCCCACTGTCATAGAGAAACCGAAATATCTCTCAGGTGGGTGAGGAACCCTACTAGATCGGCGGAGAGGCTGAGGTTCGTTGGTAACTATTGAATCCTTTGGTTCATTCAAATCATCAGCCGTAGTTTGTATAGCTGGAACATTTCCAGTTCTACATCACAGACCTTGCCTCGAGCTTTTCCGGATTTTGCTTTTAGACATAGGCCGGACAACCCCAAATCTTAACTAGCTTAAGACATGGGCTCTTTCCATACCATATCTCATATGGAGTGGTAGGCAATTGATTTGATTCGAACCCTATTCAATAGGTATGCAGCTTCTCAAGTGCATAACTCCCAAAAGGAAATAGGAAACTCAGTAGTACTCATCATAGAGCACACCATATCACATAGGGTGCTATTGCTCTGCCCCGATATACCATCGTGCTATGGTGTATACGGAGGAGTAATGCTGAGAGAGAATCTCATTCTCCTTTATAAAAGTCCAGGAATTCCGTGCTCAAGTATTCTTCTCCTTGATCACATCAAAGGACATAATACTTATACCCGTATTTTGGTTCTCTATTTCTAACTTATATTCTGTGAATATCTCAAAAGGTTCGGACTTGTGTTTCAACAGGAACATACGTCTGAATCAAAAGAGATCATCAGAGAATTTAATGAAGTACAAAGAACCGGTCTTGGCATTTGTAGACAGGGGACCTTACATACATCAACATGTATCTTCCCAAGAGTTCACTAACTCTTTCTCTGTTTCCAATAAACAGAGCTGGTGTCATTATATCTTTGTGACATGACTGGCAAGTTTCACAAGATGTAAATTTAAACTGATTTAAATATGCATCTACATGTAACTTTAGCTAGTCGGGTCGCATTGATATAACCTAGTCTACAATGCCTCAAGAAGGATTCGTTCATTTCTGAACTCTCCCTCTTTTGTGTGTTCCGTATACTAAGAACTGTAGTTTGATTTAGAACATTAATGCTTTTAGATAACGTGCCTGAACCGATCAACTTTTGATATAGGAAATGTTCAAAACATTATCCAACAATACAAAATTATATCCTTTCTTTACTATTAAAGAGAGTGATATGATTTTGTATATCAGGTTCGGTATCTAATAACATTCGTTCAGAATCAATGTATTTGGAATACAGGGTGACAGTGACCAATAGACTTGGCTGCAACACTTGCCCCGTTTTCTGCCTCATGAAACTTATCACCCGTTCTCAGTTCTCTACCTATCTGTAGCCCTATGTAACAGATTATATATCTGGGATCCTGATCCGGTATCATATACCCAGGATGCGGAGGATACTGAGAAACAGTTCTTTGTAACGAATACATCCGAAGATGATGCATCAGCATGCACTCTCTTCGTTTGGGCGGCACGGGAATTCTGGTAATCCCCAATTTCCTGCTCTGTCTTATAACAATTATAAGTTGGAGCGAGACCAACGTTCCCCAGCTCAGTATAACAAGCGGGTTCGGTCAATACATCCATATTATTATCTTGATTAAGGCGTGATATGGTCGCTACCTGGAGAGAGAGAGAAGAAAACACTCAGCGTGCGCTCTTGCAAGAATAGATTGGTTATTATTTTATCTAATCAGGATGGCTCCCACTGCTTTTTATCAAATCTTCCTTCAAACCCTAAAAGGAAAGACTAGCCGGGATTAATTACACACTACAAGTTCGCCAATCTTTCAGCCAGGCCAGTGTCTGTACTTTGAGGGAGGTCCCCCGTGCTTTCGCACGAACCTAATTAATGTACACCTCGTTTTCCCAGAGGCGTAACCTCTTTAACTCCTTTCTAGACACCTACTTGATTGGCTAATTGTAACGTGTAAAACTCTCCCAGGAGTAACAATTACTCGCAGCGGGTATCGGGATCCAACTATCTCATAGAAGGTATGCAATCTCATTGCAAATTTCAACACTTGAAATTCCTGATAATATTTTGCCCCAAGCGATCTATGACCTTGACTGAGTCAACAATTCAAAGACCACAAGTAAAGTTCAACCCGTCATTTCTCGATTGAATTAAACCCACCCACACGACCCTTGACTGAGTCAACAAGGCCGCACGACTACCCTAATCCAATCGCATCATATGCTTTGCAGATACGCACTAATCAGCTACCGCACACTACGCCTTGACTGAGTCAACAAACGCAGCACGAATACTAACTAGGACTTATCTGAAATGTCGGAGGGCTACGTCAGGTTTTTAAGAAAACCTTTTGCGTAATCAACTTTATATCGTTGTAGAATCAAATGATTTTAAATTGGAGTGTTTTTGAGGCTTTTCTAGTTTTGCTAAAGGAGTCACTCCCGGTGAAGGGATCGTCGGTCCTTTCCTCATCGAATAAGGAGCAGGATATATCATATATACCGCTGTGCAAAGCAAAAACTCTTAAAAGCTATCAAAAGACAAACCGAGTGTGTAGCATCTGCCAGTTATTGCTAAAGGAGTCACTCCCGGTGAAGGGATCTCGGTCCTTTCCTCATCGAATAAGGTGCAGGATATATCACATATACCGCTGTGCAAAGCAAGAACCGTAGCTACCTGTTTTATTTTTGAAATTCGATTCTACAACATCTTAGGTTTATTTTATTTCATTAATCACATTAATGAAGTCCCATCATATAAGTTACCTAAACATCACAGATAAATACGACGTACACTTATGCCATCCGCATTCGCCTCGATGTCCCCTCATGCACCGTTAGGTTAGGTAACTAACGGCAGAGCGGGGCAGGGCTAGCGCGGGTGTAAAAAATAAGTAACGCCTATATAATATATCATATATACTATATATAGTATCCATCACAGAACATCACATGATCACATCACAGAAATCGCAGCAAAAGAAACATATGAAATATTGGATATACTAGGACGTCCGTGTTTTCAATACGAGCCAGTATAAAACACGGATTCCACGGTCGTGATGAATAGCCAAACCCACACCCCTAGACCGCTATGAGAGCGGCAAGCAACCCTACCAATTCTAGAGTTAGGAGACCCGGACTCGACTCCTCGAGATGGTCTCCCACTGGACCCTAGAACCCGGTTACTTGTGCTCCCCTCTTTGGGTCTATCCTAGTGCGGAAAAGTAAATAATATACAAACAGTGACAACTTCCGCAACCTGGAAGTGCCCCAATAAAAGAATATTACATATATGTTTTTACATGAATGAAAATGAAAAACACTCATCTCACAGAAAAACCCCCGGCTATTCAAACACGACGATCCAATATAACATATCCAGCAACACATAACATCGCATGTCATCAACGTAAGTAAACATGCGTATCCCAATTGTCGTTGACATATAGCAACGAAACCGGCGATATCACATATTACACTTACGGTCACAGAAAAGAAAGTGTAAAACTACAACAGTTGGAATCCGCAATCTGCATAGACATCGCATGCCTAATCAAATGAATTCCTTAGACATCGCATGCCTAACAATTATAAACCCCGCATTTTAGTCCCATTATCGAAAACACTTTTCAATATCAAGTCGGGCAATTCAACAAGATTCCCGACATCCTGATCGAATGCTCGTCTTAAACTTTAGTAGGCGGACGCACCCCCTGATGCCGTCGACGAAGTGCACCAAGGCAGAACACCGCTGCCGCGAGCACCCGAACGGATGCTTTCGGCGACGGGGTTCTCCTACAGTCACTTGGTCGGGGCTATGGAGCGAGGCTGTCTATTAAGTTTACCCGGCGAGTATCCGCGTACGCTACGTGATTGCGACGGACTTTTGATCACATCAAAATTCCGTGGCAACTGATCAAGTGAGACTAAACTGCTATATTTATAACATTCATTCAGTTATCTCATAACTTATTGTGAATTCCAATTATTGTATCACATTCCAGATAATTAGAAAATGTTAAACTTTCCGATCGAACATTCAAACACCCAAGTTTTCCCGATACAGATCAACACATGAAAAAAGTATAACAACATTCAGTTCGTGCCTCAGTACCAACGGTCCAGCCGTAGAAGGGTCAAGCCAACGCCTCACATGTGGCACGCCGTACTGCCCCAAACCCGAAGGTTCAAAGGGCAGTTCAAGACGGTCACATAATCAAGTTAAGGTTTGTTGTCTTCTAGAGGGACCATCGCGTTACTTGCACTACTTAGAACGTCGTTAAACTACGGAAAAATCCAACAATTGGAAATTTTTCGGCAGGGGAAAAAGTGGGTATTTATATCCGGTCGAACTTTTTAACATATTCTAAAATATCCGGAAAGCCACATAGACAAAGTCTGATAATCCGATCGAATCATGTACGCTCCAAAACACCCCAGAAAATTCAACTCTTGAATTCAAATTAAAAATTCCCATAAAATCCAGCACTAAAATATAGGAGTTACTGTGCAAGAATTAATGACAGATAAGACAAAAGGTGCGCGGAACCGCCTCATTAGCACGCTAATGCCGCGGTTCCGCCGCACTTTTATGGAATCATGTGATAATTTTTGCACCGTAATTCTTAGTTTTTCCTACTGAATTTTTTAGCAATTTTTAATTCACAAAAATCCCAGTTTTTGGAAAAAGTCCAGAAAGCATTTTGGAATCGGGGTTTCGGTTCGATCGGATTTCAAACTCCGTCTACGCATCGCCTAAGGCTCTAGCTAGGCTCTGATACCACTGTAGGGGTCCTAGGCACTCCCAAGAGGTCTCACAAGGCATCAACCATGCCAATTTCAAATTTTAACGGTGCCGAGAAACCCTAGAACGGATCGTTGGCTAGATATCTAGGCGAAACAAGAATCTAGTTAACAACTTAACTAAAAGGAAACGGAAATACTACCTTTGTAGATCCGGTGCTCCACCTCCATCGCTCCGCAACGAAGTCCTCTCGCTGTCCAAAACAAATCCCGGGCTCTAGCATCGGCTTCATCGGAGAATAGGCGAGCTAGGTCGTCGATGTCCATGCCGAAGATGATCTACGTCGAGGCATCGCAAGATCAAGCTCCCACTTCACCAAGTCATGAAACTTGTGAAGAAAACACCCTATACTACTTGGCAAGAGGTATAGGATGATGAAATAGTAAGTGGGTTCACTTTAGAAATGGATTTCTCACTCATATTCATCAATCACCATTGATGAAGCTTGGTATTCTTCTTGAAGGAGAAGAAGAAGAAGATGATAATTATTATGATAAGTTGTTTTTCAAAAAGAAAATTAAAAGAATACTTATCATCATGAAACCATGGTTTAGTGTAGAGTATTAATCATGGTTGAAAGGAATGGTTAGGGTTAAGCATGAGACAAAATGGTCACAAGGTCAATACTTCATGAACCTTCATGAGTAAAACAAAGAAGGCCACCATTTCATCTTATGTTAATATTTTTCCAAAAAAAAACAAACAAATGAATAAATGAATAAGCAAATAAAAACCCTAACCATTTCTTTAACCAAGTTTTAATTCTTTACACAAACCCTAATGAGCATGTATCATTAAACATGATACAAACAAGTGCACAAAATCATATCGCATATGTAATGCGCACATCCGAGTGAGAAAATCCATCTTAGGTGAACCAATACTAGTTAATGCAAAGTAATATATCAAATATATAATTATGCATTAAATCATTAAATCAACACTTGATTTAACGATCCAGTCATGACGCACACAACCGACTGGTATCATTAGTAACAACGTATCGAATCAACACTTGATCCGATAACCCGGCTATATTGCATATAACCGATCAATGTCACATCGCGAGAATCGAATACAGTATCACATACTGGTATTATTCTCGGTCCCGCACATATCTCATATGCGCTCCTATTTCGTTTCGCTTGAGCCAGGAAACCTCTGTGTAGGACTCTAAAGACTCGTCAATATGCCGACAGCAGATGATGATCATATCAAACATCCACAAGCCGCAAGCGGTCTGCTAAACGTAACGGCCACCCGGGTATTGAGCGATCAGAAGATCGACAAGCAAGCCCGCTCACACTCCTGTGAATCCAACCAGTAACACTTACCGTACAGTCCGGTCTGTTCGTCTGATATGTCGCATATCTCGCCTAGGGGTGGTAAACGTCAGACCCCAATAGCTCGATAAGTCGTGTCGATATGAGGTCTATAACAATTCGAGATACTACTGGTAACACTTACCAGTAAATCTCAGCAACCCTGGCCAGGGATTTCCTGTTATAGCCAATTGAACACAGCGCAACATCAACTCCCTATACCGGGACAGACGAATCCCCTCCTATCGCTCATTCCCTCCATGTGATTCGGGACTGTACCCAAAAACCACCATTTTGCACGCCCTCTTGGATGTGGTAAGGTGGAAATCAAAGCACAGTGGGAACCACACAAGACTCTATGACGATCTCGGGTCTATAGACTAACCTGTACCAGTGTCACCAGAGAACTGCCATCTGACATGAGGTATAATACCATCTGGGAGTTCTCGGCGAGTCCGTCCAGTGTACCCAGTCTCCACTGAGCACCCGTATATCATCTCTGATGTCAAACACCAATGGATATGGGATCATCCATCGCCCATCTGTATGGGTCGAGAAGGTATACGCTAGTCTACACTGGCATATCGATGCCCCGTCTCGATATACCCACGACTAGGGACCTTGAAGGATGTACTTATGGACCACCATGTCCCCACTAGTATGATCCGCATCATAGTCCAGGTAGTCAAGTACACATCCTAAGGGCTTTACCAACATGTAACAGAGAGACAATCAGTATACACGTTAAGGTAAAGAGTAACCAGATAGCATACTATCATGTCGAGCAAGAAAGTCCTCCCTATATATGTCTTAGCATCCACTACAATATACATCCTATGTACAGTAATGGCCTCTAGGGCATACATATAACTAACAGGTAGGACTTTCTTGCTCGACATGATAGTACGCTATCTGGTTGCTCTTTATCTTAACATGTATACTTTCTGTCTCTCTGATTACATGTTGATAAAGCCCTTAGGATGTGTACTCGACTTCCAGGACTATGATGTAGATCATACTAGTGGGGCCTGGGTAGTCCATGAGTACATCCTTGAAATGTTCCTAGTCGTGGGAATATCGAGACGGTGCATCGATATTCCAGAGTAGACTAGCGCATATCTTCTCGACCCATGCGATGGGCGATGGATGATCCCATATCCATTGGTGTTTGACATCGAAGATGGTATGCGGGTGCTCAGTGGAGACTGGGTACACTGAACGGACTTGCCGAGAACTCCCAGATGGTATTATACCTCACGTCAGATGGCAGTTCTCTGGTGACACTGGTACAGCTTAGTCTGTTGACCCGAGATCGTCATAGAGTCTTGTGTGTCTCCCACTGTGCTTTGATTTCCACCCTACCACGGCTCTACTGAGTTGTGCAAACAGGTGGTTTTTGGGTACAGTCCCGATTCACATGGAGGCAATGAGCGATAGGAGGGGATTCGTCTCTCCCGGTATTGGGGGTTGATGTTGTGCTATGCTCGACTGGCCATAACAGGAAATCCCTGGCCAGGGTTGCAGTGATATACTGGTAAGAGTTATCAGTAGTTTCACGAATGTTATGGACCCTACGTCGGCATGACTTATCGAGCTATTAGGGTCTCACGTTTACCACCACTAGGCGAGATATGCGACATATCAGACGAACAGACCGGACTGTACGGTAAGTGTTACTGGTTGGATTCACAGGAGTGTGAGCGGGCTTGCTCGTCGATCTTCTGATCGCTCAATACCCGGGTGGCCGTTACGTTTAGCAGACCGCTTGCGGCTTGTGGATGTTTGATATGATCATCATCCGCTGCCGGCGTATTGACGAGTCTTTAGAGTCCTACACAGAGGTTTCCTGGCTCAAGCGAAACGAAATAGGAGCGCATATGAGATATGTGCGGGACCGAGAATAATGCGTGTATGTGATACCGTATTTCATTCTCGCGATGAATGTGTCGAATGGTTGTATGTGATATAACCTAGTTATCGAATCAAGGATTTATTCGATAAGCCGATACATTGGATACTAGTCGGTTATATACGATATGACCGGATCGTTAAATCAAGTGTTGATTTAATGATTTAATGTATAATTATGTATTTGATATATTACTTTGCATTAACTAGTATTGGTTCACTTTGAATGGATTTTCTCACTTGAATTGTGCAAGTTGTATATGTGATATACTTTTGTGCACATGATTGTATCATGTTTGATGATGCATGCTTATTTGGTTAAGCGTAAAGAATTTAACTATGGTTAAGTTAATGATTAGGGTTTTGTTTACTTAATTACTTATTCATTTATCTTATTCATTTATTCATTTTGGAAATGAAAAGGATAAATGAATGGTTGCTTGTTTTGTTTTTAGTTGAACTTTCTTGAAGTTTTGACTTTGTCTCCATTCTTGTCTTATACTTAACCATAACCATTTAACTAACCCAAGTTAATTCTCTACACTTAACTATAGTTGAAGTCAAGATAAGTATTGATTTAATTATCTCATTTTTAATTAACTTATCATATCTTCTTCTTCTTCTTCATCTTCTTCAACATGAAGAAAGCTAGTGGCCATTAATGGCAACTAGTGAAATTGAGTGAGAAATCCAAATATAAAGTCTACCCACTTCCTATTTCTTCATCCTCTACCTCTTGCCAAGTTGTATAGGGTGTTCACTTCACAAGTTTGCAAAGCTTGGTGAAGTTGGAGCTTGTTCTTATGATGCTTCGACGTAGATCATCTTCGGCATCGAACCGACGAACAAGCCCGCCCATTCTTCGATGATGCCAATGCTAGAGTCGTGAGTTCGATTTGGACAGCGGAGGGAGATCATCGTGGAGCTCACGAAGTGGTAGACCGGATCTACAAAGGTTGTAGCCCCTTCCCTATTTCTATATTTCCGTTTACTTGCTTGCTTTGCCTAAATATCTAGTTAACGATCCGTTCTAGGTTTTCTCGGCACCGTAATTTTTAGAAATTTGCATGTTTGATCACTTGTAAGACTCCACTAGTGTGCCTAGGAACCCTACATCCTCATCGAATAAGGTGCAGGATATATCATATATACCGTTGTGCAAAGCAAAACACTAAAAGCAATTAAAAGACAAACCGAGTTTCGTAGCATCTGCTAGTTTTGCTAAAGGAGTCACTCCCGGTGAAGGGGTCTCGGTCCTTTCCTCATCGAATAAGGTGCAGGATATATCGTATATATCACTGTGCAAAGGAAAACTGTAGCTACCCCTTTTATAAAGTTTTGATTCTACAACATCTTTAGGTTTCTTTTCTTTTTATTAATCTCATTAATAAATATCCCATCAGCTTATGCTTCCTAAGTATCACAGAAGAAACGAAAGCAGTAATATTTATATATCAGCATATATATAGTATAAGCATTCGTCTCAGGCAGTAATATGATCTCATCACAGAACATTGCAGCAGAAGAACATATATGAAATATTGGATATACTAGGACGTCCGTGTTTTCAATACGAGCCTGTATAAAACACGGATTCCACGGTCGCGACGAATAGCCAAACCCATATCCCAAGACCCCTACGAGAGCGGCAAGTAACACTGCCAATTCTAGGGTTAGGAGACCCGGTCTCGACTCCTCGAGATGGCCTCCCACTGGACCCTAGAACCCGGTTACTTGTGCTCCCCTCCTTGGGTCTACCTAATGCGGAAAAGTAAATAATATACACTGGTGACAGCAACCGCAACCTGAAAGTGCCCCAAATAAAAGAATATTACATTACAAATGAATTTTACATGAATGAAAATAAAAACCCTCATCTCACATAAAACCCCCCGGCTATTCTGAACGCGACGATCCAATATAACATATCACAGCAACACATAATATCACATATCATCAACGTAAGTAAATATGCGCATCCCAATTGTCGTTGACATATAGCAACGAAACCGGCGATATCACATATTACACTTACGGTCACAGAAAAGAAAGTGTAAAACTACATACAACATTTGGAATCCACAATCACTTTAGACATCGTAAATCCGAAATATCACATACTTCGCATTTCATGCCTAACTGTATGAATTCCACATATTGTATCACATTCCAGATAAATTGACAGTATTAAACTTTTCGAACAGATAATCAAATACCCAAAATTTCCTAAACTGCTCAACACTTGAGCGGAGTTCAAATAATCCCAGAATATGTCACAGTACCGGTGATCCAGCCGTAGAAGGGTCAAGCCAACGCCTCACATGTGGCACGCCGTACTGCCCCAAACCCGAAAGTTCAAAAGGCAGTTCAAGATGGTCACATAATCGAGTTAAGGTTTGTTGTCTTCTAGAGGGTCCACCGCTTAACTTGTACAATTTTTCCGAAAGATTTAAACCCGAAGAAATTTCAACACTTGAAAGTTTGCCGTACCGGGAAACAGTGAGTTAATGATATCCGTTCAAATAGTTTAACAGTTTCTAAATATCCGGAAAGAAATACGAATTTAAAATTTCCGATCGAGTCTACTATTACAAAACAAACCCCAGAATTTTCAACACCTGAAACAGATTAAAAATACCCAGAAGCATCAACAAGCACCTACGGACATTACCATAAAAGCCACGTGTCACAATCCTATCAATCCGCCGCGGAACCGCCGCGCAAGGCATGCTTGCGCCGCGGTTCCGCCGCCGTTTGATCGAATTGGGGGCTCGGGTTTTATGGTAATTCTTAGAATTCCCAGCTGATTTTTTTACATATTTTTAATTCAGAAAAATCCCAAAATTTAAAAAATTTCCAGAGAGGGGTCCAATTTTGTCGTTTCGGGTTTGATCGGAGTTTTAACTTCGTAAACACATCGCCTAATGCTCTAGCTAGGCTCTGATACCACTGTAGGGTTCCTAGGCACTCTTGTGAAGGTTCAAAAAGCATCAAACATGCCCGGATAAAAATTTAGACGTGCCGAACAACCCAAAGCCGGGATCTTTGCTAGATTATTAGGGTTTAACATGCAAGAAGATAACTTTTATCTAAGTGTGAGGGATTACAACCTTTGTAGTCCGCTCCTTCACTTCACAAGCTCCGAGTAGAAGTCCCTTTACCGCGATCCACGATCTCCCGGACTCATGAGAGGCTCCACGACTCGAACGATCCATGCTAGCTCGAAGTATTCCAAATCTCCGATGATCTACCTCGAAGTTGCAAAGACTCAAGCTTTCTCACTCAAAAGAGATGAACACACTAATCCCATGGGCTAGATGAGATGAGGATGAGAGAGTAGTATTTTTGCTTTCTTTTTAAATCATTTTCTCATATTATTTCATAACATAAAGAAAATCTAGTGAGCTTTCTTCAAGAGAGAAGAAGATGATAATGGAAAAGATTATGAATTATTTTCTTTTGTGATGAATATAATAAAAGCTATATGATTGAATTGTAAACCATGGTCAAGGATGAGTGGCTAGGATTTAGTAGAGAAATAACTAGAGTTAGGGTTTGGTTGGGTTAAGAATGTGTCATCCTAAAATATCCTAAGAATGACAAAAGAATAAAGCTTCTAGAAGATGCATGAAGTATCCAACCCTAATCAAACCCTAACCTCAATTAATCATCCTTAAACATGTTTAACAATTAATCATATCATGTCACAATAATATATATCACATATATATTATATATTTGCAACAAAAGAAAATAATACAATTAACATATATCGCATATATATCAATGTATCATCCAGTGAGAAAATGGAATAATAAAGCGAGCCAATATTAGATAATGTAATACAATATATCATATATATTATTATACATTAAATCATCGAATCAACACTTGATCCGACGATCCGGCTATATCGAATATTACCGACTAATATATTATGTACCGATTCATCGAATCAACACTTGATCCGATGACCCGGTTCATTTCTAAATATCGCGAGAATATAATACGGTATCCCATATCGCATTATTCTCGGTCCTGCACATATCACATATGTGCCTCTACTCCGTTTCGCCTGAGCCAAGAAACCTCTGTGTAGGACTCTAAAGAATCGTCAATACGCCGGTAGAAGGTGATGATCATATCAAACACCCACAAGCTGCAAGCGGTCAGCTAAACGTAACAGCCACCCAGGTATTGAGCGATCAGAAGATCAACAAGCTAGCCTGTGCGTTCTCCTATGAATCCAACCAGTAACACTCCCGTACAGTCCGGTATGTTCGTCTGATATGTCGCATATCAAGTTTAGGGGTGGTATACGTCAGACCCCAGTAACCGATAAGTCGTGTCGATGTATGGCTCATAACGGGTCGAGAAACTACTAGTAACACTTACCAGTAAATCTCTATATCAGCCCTGGCCAGGGACTTCTAGTTATAGCCAATCGAACACAGCACAACATCAACTCCCTATACCGGGAGAGACGAATCCCCTCCTATCGCTCATTGCCTCCATGTGATTCGGGACTGTACCCAAAAGCCACCGTTTTGCACGCCCTCTTGGACGTGGTAAGTTGGAAATCAAAGCACAGTGGGAATCACACAAGACTCTATGACGATCTCGGGTCTACAAACTACGCTGTACCAGTGTCACCGGAGAACTGCCATCTGACGTGTGGTATATCACCATCTGGGAGTTCTCGGCGAGTCCGTCCAGTGTACCCAGTCTCTACTGAGCACCCGTACACCATCTCTGATGTCAAACACCGATGGATATGGGATCATCCATCACCCATCATATGGGTCAAGATGCGTATACGCTAGTCTACTCTGGTGTATCGATGCCCTGTCTCGATATACCCTCGACTAGGAACAGTTATAGGATGTACTCATCGACTACCGCGGCCCCACTAGTATGATCTCATCATAGTCCCAGTAGTCGAGTACAGATCCTAAGGGATTTATCAACATGTGAGAGTAAAACAGTAAACCAATACAAGTCAACATGTTAAGATAAAGTGAAACCAAATAGCATACTATCATGACGAGCAAGAAAGTCATCTCTATATATATCCAAGCATCCATTATAATATACATCATATGTACAACAATGGCCTCTAGGGCATATACATAACTAATAGTAGTCTCTCTCACTTAGCAGTAAAGTTGTTTACTTGCATTTGTTTTCGCCTAATCTCTAGTTAACGATCCAGTTTAGGGTTTCTCGGCACAGGAAAAATTTGAAATTGGCATGGTTGATGCCTTGTGAGACCTCCTTAGAGTGCCTAGGAACCCTACACGATACTCTTAGATAAACAGACCGGATAGTACGGATATTGTCACTGTCAGGCTCAGTAGGGGTTCAGGATGAGTTTGCTCGTCGGCCTCCCTTTCGCTCAATACCTGGGTAGCCGTTACGTACAGCTAGTGCCGCTGACGTGCTTGTGGTTAAACCCACTGCCAGAGTATTGACGAGTCTTTAGAGTCCCACACAGAGGGTTTTTACGGTTCAGGCGATATGGTGTACATGACGTATGTTGGTACATACAGGTGTCCGATTAAATATGTGCACTTGCTGCGCAGACATTAATCAAACGGTTGATAATACTAGCGGCTTAGGATTAAGCCGGATTATTAAATCAGGTTTTGATTTAATAATTTACATATGTATTTATATATATGTATTCTAGTATTATTGTTCGCTATTTATTTTATCTCTTAGCTATACGTATTTTTGTACGAATACGTGTATATGTATTTCGATACATGTACCGGGAAGTATTCCGTATTTTATATGGAATAGCTTCTCGAAGTTTTTTCCACCTCATTATTGATTTTCCTTTTTAGAAAAATCATTTGTTTTAATAATGAAGTGGAGGGTGTGAGGTGGCATGAACATGGACATGGTATGGTGTTTGGGTATGGTTCATTTGTTTATTCCATTTTGACTTTGGTTAAGATTTCTTTTTTGGGAATGAGAGAGGGAGAGGGGCCGACCACTATTGGGTGGGGTGGGGGTTCATTTCATTTGGGGATTAGATGAAACATTACACTAGCTCTCTCTCTCACTCTCATTCACACAAAAGAGTTAGCCATTTTCATTATGGTTCATGCTAAGATTTCCTCACCTCCTCATTCATCTTCTATGTTTGCTCATTGAGCAAAAAGAAAAGAGAGAAAATTATAGTGACACTTTTCTACACCTCGACTCTCCATCGCTAGCAACTTTGGAGCGTCGGTTTCTTCGTTCGACGAAGCTGGAGCTTGCGCCGTTTCCCTCAGGTGGATCATCGAAGATGGAGGAAGACCGGCAACCAACCATCATCATGGAATCACTAGGAGCTCGGAATGAAGACCGAAGGACTCGGATCATCTCGGTATAACCATTCTAACCTCTCTTTCAGCTTGCTAGTATCGGGTTTATGGTCGATCTGGGAATCGGGCAACGGTAGCGCCGGTTTTAGAAATTATTATTCCGCATTTGGCCACGTTTCGATGGCCGGGGCGCTGCCGTAACCCAGCAATGAGAATGGCATGAACGTGGCATAAGGTACATCGTACGCGAAATGCTATCAGGTATACGTATCTACAATATATCCGAGTCGTGAATCTATCCATTGGCATCTTGCCTCACAACATCATGTACGGTATAATCCATCATATGACATCCTCTAGTCAAGGGTACGGATCAATCATCATAAAACTCATCACGTACGGTAAATCATCGTACGGTGGCATTAAACCATTAGGGAACCTATCAACCTATATGACAACGAGGGTACTGATCTAACGTCTCGTACGGCATATCACTCATGATTCGCAATATTATATATATCTATATGCCTATATCCCAGGTCACATCCATAACAATCTCATATCAGGGGACCGGCAAAGGTGTCAATCATCTCTTATCGACTCGCATCCGTATACCGACATATCAATCAAGTCATCATATATTATTTTCATCACATTAAGTCAATTTTATATATACATTTTACCTTATTAATCTCGGATCATGCTACTCTAAATCTCCTACTTATTCTCGTGCACTACCTATCTATATATCGTGATTCACGTTCACTTATCATATCCTTCTTGCTTTCATCTCATATCTCGATATATATATATTCAATCATTCCTATCATCTCTAACTATCTTATTAACCATATCCATAGTTTTCTAATCTAGGTTTCCTTAACCATATTCTATATATCGGTTTCCATCAAAACTTGCAGGGTGCTATACGCCATCCACCCGACTTCCCCCGTAGATATAGATCTACTCACCTTGATCCTTACATGCCGAAGTTGATGATGCCATGCTCCGTCGCCTCGGAATCCACACGAAGGAACCTACAATAATAAACAATCGCAATCGCTATTAACATCAAGTCCGGAAAACCAATACGGCACACGGTGCGCTCATAGGTTAGAACCTATAACCTACGCATGCAAAAAAAACCAAACAACCCTCGTCGTTGACGTACAAACATCCAACGACCCAATACAATATCAAATACTAAAACCAACAATTCCAAAATACGGAAAACATAGCTAAAAACACCCCAATGTGCTCCCAAATTTTGGTTCAGGTCAATTGGAACAAATCTAGCAAGTATAGGGGATAGTATATGAGATAAGTGAGCTACAGAACTAATTTCAGCACCAAACACTACAATGGGGCCGACCACATTCCCTAAAAATCCGGCCACCTCGGCCCATTCTGCTCCGTTTGGGTTCGTCTTCTCAGGGTGGTCTCCTAGTGTCTTAAATAGGTCTCTGGTATTGTTTTTTTTTCTCTGAAACTTCTCGGGTTGCTCCAGATTCCCTGAAGAAACACAATACCTCACAAAACCGACACGGGACTATATCTAAGTTCGTATTTTGGTTTCTATTCTCATTTCCAGGTTAGGGAATCGATCTCTAAGGCCTTAGAACAGCCACTAAATAACCCAAGTCCACACAATCACCTAAACCCTTCTCTAGAATTTTCCAAACATCACATACCTTAACTAAAACAACTTCTAACTAAACTAGGATACAAAGAAACTTAAACTAACCTAAATGAAAGAAGATATACCTCATTTGGGCAACTCAAGAAAAACCCTAGCTTCCCAAAGTCTTCAAAATTCAACTTTGATTGGTCCAAAGTGTTGAGGAGGAGGAGGGGATCATCTTTAATGAAAGGAGTTTAGGGTTTTGATGAAGATTTTGAGATGGTTTCATGGGGTAGAGGTGGAGGGAGATGAGGAGGAAGAAGATGAAGTATAATAATGGGGAGGGAATGAAATGGCAGCCCCCCTCTCTTATTCTCACCCTCACCCTCACTTAAGCTATGCCCCACTCCCTCTCTCTCCAATAATTCACTTTTTCTTTTCTTTCTCTTTTCTTCTCACAATAACCAAACCAAATATCACAAATGCAAATGAAACAACATGTAATATGTCATGGTGCACCAGCCATGGAAAACTGTAGAAACACGAATTTGGCTTAATCGCGATTAGTAGTGCACTAATCGGGTTTAATTTTAAACTTGCGTATAATTAATTATAAAAATGCCAAATCCAATAAATATATTTTTAAATGAGTAAATAATTTTAAATCCCCAATTATTTCATAATTATTGGTATATATTTATACCATTTTACGAAAACCCCAATTTCGCAAATCGAGTAGTTTTCGCGAAATATATTATTTTAATATTAAATTCCAAAAATAATATTTTTTATTTTCTAAAATGTTACAATCTTCCCCCCTTAAATAAATTCGTTCCCCGAATTTAAATTTAAACCCCCAAATGCTAAAACATTTCAATAATCAACTCAAATCAACGGGGCTTCGAAATCACGGAAGATATAGAAATACTACAGCGCATCGCGTGCGCCTGAAAACGAGTATGAAACTCAAAATCGAACTCCGTCAAGCGTCACGCAAATCATCAGATTTGCACGCATATCATCGGAGTTACAATAGAGATACAGATCTCGAAATCCACTAGTCAAATACTATAATACGTGTATAGTACGCATCCTTGGAAAAACCTTCAAAAACTGAATAAAACACATGCAAAATCTTTTCTGAATCGCTGTGTGATGCGTAACTCACGGCTGAAGTTACGGACTCTCATTTGTAAAGTAATAAACATATGTTCATATAGGTTTTGCTAAAATATACGTCCCGCCCTTTTTAAAATATTCCAAAAGGTTTTCCTTTGTAAAAGTTCGTGTCGCTCGCAGACACGTAGGAAATAGCGAGACTATAACTCCTTTTCGAAAACCTCTTGGTAAACTTTTATGCATGCAAAGTACTCAGGTACTGTCCTCAGATCAGTCTTGTTCGGCTATTACATAATATAGTACCCATCATGAAAACAAGGTGCTCAAAAGCAAAATCACCCTCGAAAGGCGTATCCAACAATCACGTACGTCTGGTGCGCACGGAAATCAAATCTAAATACAAGTGCCACAATATGCACGAAAGCAAAACAAAGTGCAACGGGTGTGCACGACAACATCTAGTGCTTCTATTGTACACGAAAATCTCAATCCGGTGACACTAACATGCATGAATGAAAATCCTAATTGAGTGCATCCGGTGTGCATAGAATCACATCTCATATCATGCACCCAACAAGCACGAAATCCAAATCAAGTGCATCTGCCATGCACAAATGAAATCTAAATCAATGGCATCCAACATGCAGGAATAAAATCTAACTCAAGTGCATCCAATGCGTACAAAATCCAATACCAAGCGCCTAATATGCGCAAAAATCCAAATCAAGCGCGTCAGATCCATATAAATGCCCAGTGCGGTAAAGCGCACGAAAAACGAACGTCAAGTGCAAACGCGCATAAAAACACATACCTGGTAGCACAAATGCTCAAAGACATAAATCAGGTGCAACCAAGGTACGGAGTATAAATCCGGTGCAACCAATGCACGAAATACTAAACTGGTGCAACAAATGCACGAAATAACAATCTAGTGCAACAAATGCATGAAATACGAATCCGGTGCATCTAGTGCACGAAATACAAATCCGGCACATCTAGTGCACGAAATACAAATCCGGTACATCTAGTGCACGAAATACAAATCCGGTGCATCTAGTGCACGAAATACAAATCCAGCACATCTAGTGCACGAAATACAAATCCGGTGCATCCAGTGCACGAAATACCAATACAGTGCATCCAGTGCACGAAATACAAATCTAGTGCAACAAATGCATGGAAACTCTTCAATCACTCAAATGCGTATAAAAAGCAACACTGAGTGTACCAAGGTGTATAAAATCATAAACGCGTGCAACTGCTTGCACAAAACACGTATTAATGCACTGCAAGCACATGTAAGCTATACCGAGTGCAAAAATCAAATCGAGTGCATATCACATGCACAAAATCAATCAACCATATGAAATCCACGATATCATAAACACATGCAGCCAAGGCACAAAATCGACATCAAGTGCAATAAATATGCACAAATCGCAATTCAACACAACGGTGTATAAAATATATATCAAGTGCAATAACTATGCACAAAATGTAAATACCCGGTAGGTGCAGCCATGGTGCACGAAAACCATATCATGAAACCCAATCATCAAAACTCAAATCCAAACGATATAAGCGTGATACTCGAATTACAAACACCAATCACAACAAATGACATTGAGGTACACCTCCTACAATGTCGAAAAAATATCGGTGCGCCCAAAACTGGCAGAGCAAGAACAACCGCTTGCCTCCTGCTCATAGTCTGGCGTCCTCTTCTCTCTGTGGATTACCAATCTCACAATCCATCGGCTCGTCGGCCCGGTCCGGTGTACTAACACAAAAGATCCACTCTAGTACTCCTCTGGTCAACCCTCAGCCAATTAGCATGACCACTCGTAAAGCAGCACGTCACTGGCGTCGGCCTCTGGCCCTCTGAATACACATGACACAACTGATCCTCGGTGCAAATCATATCACAGCAGTGTCCTGGAAGGAACCTACTCAGGGTCTCTTTCGATCTCTCCTATGCCGAACTATACGGAGGCTGGTACTCTTGCATAATCTTTTCTCGTTTTCTGGACATCTGCGCTCTCAGCACATCATTTCTTCGGGAACTGGTCATATCCCAATGCTTCTGTATAGATGTCAGATCTCTAATCTCAACGGGGAGTAACAACAGCTCATTAACATCTCGCACGAAGCTCTTGTTCCACTCGTCTTTATTATCATCCGCTTCGACGTCACGTTATGCTATCTGCGTACTGCAATTGTTCTCGGCTAAAGTCAATCCAGAATCTCTCACATAGACTCAAAATCGCAAACTCGGTATCTTCATCACTCTTGTAGAAGATCTCTAGCCGAACATGTCCTCGGGAACTCGTCCCAACCATCAGAGGAATACTCAATACTCGTCCGTTCTCGATCAACTCATAACACATCTGGGTGAGGTTCTCTATCCGAAGCTGGTCTACTTACTGATCTCTTATCGGATTATCCAATGAACAACGTCATCTCTGGATCGATCTATACTAGATCTGAGTAAGACTCTCCATACTGGAAATCTTCAACTCAACTGGGCCTGCGTCGGCGCATCAAATCTGACGAATCACCTTCGTCTCTCAACTCAAGATAGACTAACTATCTTCTATCGCAACTCTACCTGAAGATCCAGTGATATCAGCTCGTAAGCTCTGGAAGCGACATCCCATCAATCTCAGCAATAGCTGGGTCCTCTATCTGCACGGTAGACAACATTACGATCTCTATGGTAGGCTTCACATCAACAGTCATCTCACAATCTGGTAGCCTCTATCAGTGGCCCGATCATCCGGCGCAAAACCGAACACTCGCCTCAACAAGAGGTCACAACACAAATACTACATCGAGACGTTCCCATGTCACCAAAAAATACGATGGTCATTCCTCATCCATGATGAGCTCGCCCTGACCGCATCACTAGCAGCAGCTCAAACTGCGCTCAAACCATGGTGACAGGAACCTCAAGTATGTATCGATGAAAACAGATTAATAGAATCAAAAGAATCAAAAGATCCAGAATGGATACATGATCATAAGGAGGAACGGAATCAGTGAGAGTATGATCATAGAAACGAATAGAATCATGGATCTCAAATAGATGTATGATCAAGGGGACGAAGAGAATCACAGATCTTAAGATATGTGCATCCTAAGTATTCTTAAGTGGAGTATCGTATCATAAATATGCCGCGGAACATACGTACGGTACTGTTAGTGTATATGCCCTAGAGGCCATTACTGTATCATACTAGCTTGTATATTACTTAATGGAAGCTTGGGATATTCACAGTTGTATATACAATCTTGCTCGAAATGGTAGTATGCTACTTGGTTTGTCTCTGCTTTAATATGTGCATGTGTTTCTTTTAGCATATTGCTGGTATACATATTAGTAGAGCCCTTAGGATCTTTGCTTGATTACCAGCGTTGTGATGGCGCTCGCACTCGTGGGAGCTGGGTAATCTATAAGCACATCCTTATACAGGTCCCTGGTCGTTGGACTATCGAGACAGGGCATCGATACTCCGGAGTAGACTAGCGTGTGCGCTTCTCATCCCAGTGTGGGAGACGGTCTGTCCCACAGCCGTTAGTACGTCGTACTTGGGATAGTATGCGGGTGCTCGTTAGGTTACGAGTACACTGGACAGGACTCGTCGGGAACTGTTGGTTGGTAATATACCTATCGTCAGTTATCAGTTCCCAGGTGACATGAGTACAGCTTAGTCCGCTGACTTGACACTGTCACTTCGCCTCGAGTGTGTTCCCACTGCACTTTGATTACTACCCTACCACGGCTCAAAGGAGCTGTGCAAACAGGTAGTTTTTGGGTGCAGTCCCGAAGCACTTGGAGGCAGTGACGGTTAGACAGGATTCGTCTCTCCCGGTATTGGGGGTTGACATCGCGCTGTGTCTAGGAGAGCCATTACACGAGTAGTCCCTGGCCAGGGCAAGCGAGATATACTGGTAGGTTTCCAGTGTTATCTCAGGGTGTTCTGGGCTACACTCCGACACGACTTGTACCGCTATTAGGGGACTGACGTTCACCGCCCCCCTAGGCCCGCCATGCGATGTATCAGACGAACAGACCGGACTGTACGGAGACTGTCACATACAGGCTCAGTAGGAGTGCAGATGGGGTTCACCTCGTCAGTCTTCTTATCGACATCTACCTGGGGACCGTTACGTACAGCTAGTGCCGCTTGCGGTCTGTGGTTAAACCCACTGCCAGCGTAGTGTCGAGTCTTTAGAGTCCCACACAGAGAGCTATTCGCCTTTAGGCAAAACGAGTAGAGGTCGCATGGTTTTGCGACAGGGTTCGTTCGCATCCGCGCACTTGTGCACGTTTGCTGTCCGGACAGTTTATACTAGCGGGCTTTGGTTTAAGCCGGATCCTAGTATATGATTTGAGATTGGTTTTTCTCGTTGTGTTCGTGTTCCTCGGATCACGAATGCGGGTGCGTATGCACAGTTGCTTGAGATTGGGGGAGAGGACCTTGTTTAGGGTTAATGGCTTTTGTCATTTTATTAACCCTATTGTTTTTGTGTGGATTATTGTTAATTGATAATTAGCTTAATTATTGTGCATGGTTGTTGTTGACAATTTGACTTCATTGACTTGTTGACCATGTTGACAACTTGACCATAATCATTTCATTTGGAAGATGCTCTTTGATCTTTGCAAAAATTGAAATGATAATGGTCAAGTCATGATTTATCATGACAATTTTCAAGCTAATTATCTAATTAAAATTATCCTCACATATTAGTGAGAATGGCTCACTATTATTTCATTCTATCATATCTTTTCTCTCTCTTGCTCATCCTCTCCCTCAAGCTCTCTCCCTCTCATGTGTTGAGAAACAAAAAGCTTGAGAAAAACCCTCTCTTGATCTTCTCTTCTCACTTCTAGGGTTCAAGTCTTAGCATTTCTTGCACTCTAGTTACTCCTAGCTTGGAGTTGAAGCTAAAGGTGGTGGCTTTCAAGTGGATCTTTCTTTGACGGGAGAAGACAAGCAAGGTGAACTCTTTCTACCATACCTAGGAGCAAGGAGAGAAGGACTAAAGACCAAAGGTATAACCTTTCATCACTTAGCTACTTTGTAGTTAGGGTTAGCTAGTTTATGTTTAGTAAAGATCCTCACAAGCTTAGTCCATGTTGCCTAAGTCATTAAAAATCCGTTTTTTATTATGTTTTCCGCCTCCCCGTAAGCACCGGGGTGGGCAACGTGGACTTACAGTGGTATCAGAGCCTAACTAAACTCAAACTAGCTAGGTAGTAAAGTGTAGCGAAGTTTCGAAACCGAAAAATCCAAAAACCGAACTTTGAAAAACCCTAGTTTCTGTTGAAATTTTTTCTGCTCAAAATAGAAAACTTTATATTTGTAAATTCGTCTCAGGGTTTTTTAAAAACACCCACGAAAAACGAGACAGAGAATCATCCAAACCGCCGCGCTTCCGCCGCACGAGGTAGGCTCCTGCCGCGGAAGCGCCGCGGTTTGATGTCTTCACTGCATCGTTTTTCGTGCAGTGTCTTTCTGTATTGTTTTTGGGATTTTTAGGATATATATTATATGCCCAGATTTTCCAGAACTAAAATTTGCTTTTGCGGGCCTATAAATCCGTATTTTTCGGAACTTCACTACGCTTTAACTACATCGGTTATATCTGTAATGCTTGCATGTATTGAACGTCGGCTAATCGCTATAAGACGATTAGTCGGGGTTATACATGATCTGTGTTTGTTGTTGGTTTGTGGATATGAATGGATTGGATTGTCGCGGGTGAATAGCCGGGTTGGATGTGAGATGAGCGTTGTTTTTCTTTCATTCATTTGTAACATGTAAATTGATGTAATAATATTCTTTGTATGGCCGCACAACCGGGTCGGGGTTGTAGCCGTCATTGTATAATTCTTTTTACTGTTTTTGCTCCTAGGATAGACCCATGGAGGGGGTGCACAAACTACCGGGTACTCGAAGTGCCGAGTGGCCTACTCACGGTGGTGAGGGAGGTTGCTTCGCTTCGGGTGCTTGGCGGGTAGTTTGCCGCACCCGTAGGGGTCTTGGGTGGGGTATTGGCTATTCACCGCGACCGTGTAATCCGCTTTGCGTTGCAGGCTCGAACGCATTGCGGATTCCTAGTATATCCAATGTATTCATCTGTGATCTGTAATGTCTATCATTGCTATATATTTATATATAATAACTATTTAGGCGTTGCTTATGTTTTACAGCCGCGCTAGCCCAGCCCCCGCTCTGTCGTTAGTTAAGTAACCTAACGGGTGATGACGGGGCCCCGTGGCGAATGCGAATGGCATAAGCGTACGTCATATTTTGGTTGTTTTCTGCAATGGTAGGATTAAATGATGGGACGCATTAAAAGAACTAATGCAAGAAATAAACCAAGTAAAAGTCGATTGGAACACTTTGAAAACCACTCGGTTCTTTTCAAAACTAAAACTTTTAAACGCGGAGCTTGAACCACTCCTTTTAAAAGCTATCTCGTTCCATCGATTATATCAAGTTCACTACGTTCACGGTTTCGCCAAAACCATCCGTAGCCCTCCATCATTTCGGTTAAATATTCGGTAGTATTCAAGCTATGTATTTTGACCTCACGCCAAGGCATAGTGATTGGTAGCTGCCGGATATTTATCCGTTGCATAGATAGAATGCGTTGATTTGAGACAGTCGTACTGCCGTTTTGGCCTACGTCAAGGGTAGGTACGGGTGGGTTCAAATTAACCAGGATAATGATGGGAAGAACTTGACATGTGACTTATGACATTTTGACCTCACGCCAAGGTCATAAGAGCATGGGGCAAAAATCCACATCGGGAGTTTCATAAGTACTGAAACTTGCTAGCGTTGCATACCATTTGGAGTGTGATAATTCTGGTAGGATTCCTTCGGTTTTATCACGCGATGATATTTGGATCCCGATCCTACTGTGAGTATATGCTACTCCTCGGGAAAACTCTCACTTAACGATCAATGCTATAAACCTAGTAGGTGCCTAGAAAGGTGTTAGCGGGGCTACGCCCACAGGGAAAAGAGGTTACTTAATTAAGGAACTTCGCGAAAGCGTTGGAAAACCTCCCTCGAAGTACCGACACTGGCCTGGCTGAACGGTTAAGCAAGTATTGTACGGTGAGAATGATCCCGGCTAATCCTTTTCTTTATGGTTTGAGAAGGGATTCGAGAGACAGTGGGAGCCATCCAGTTTAGACAAACTAAAAACCACTCTAAACTTGCAAGAGCATCATGCTAAAGTGTTTCTTTTCTCTCTCCTAATTGCAGCGACCATTCAAGATGACCGGACTTAAGTTACTATTAGATAAAAACATATTGACAGGGCCAAACTACAAAGATTGGCTCAGGAATGTCAAGATGGCTATCACTTATGACAAGCTGGGGTATATACTTACCACCAAAGCTCCCCCTGTCCCAGGTCCCACCTCCAGCGTCGCGGATGTAGAAATCCGTAAGACATGGGAGATAGATTGCGCGAGGGCCAGATGCCTCGTACTAGCCTCGATGGACAACGACCATCAGAGGAGGCACGAGAATATGGACCTAGAGTCCATATTTCTCCATACAAAAGAACTGTATGGAGAGCAGTCTCGTATCGCAAGATACGAAGTGTCGAAGAAGCTCTTTTCGGCAAGGTTGGCCGTCGGATCATCGGTAGCGGACCACGTGCTTAAGATGATCGGCTACATAGAGGAGCTCGCGGACCTTGGGACCACGTTGGAGAATGAACTCTATACCGATTTGATTCTCCAGTCCCTTCCTTCCACTTACGCCCAGTTCATTCTTAACTTCAACATGCAAGGAAAGGAGGTTGAACTTGCCGAGCTTCTGAACATGTTGAGGACTGCTGAGGGCACCCTACAGAAGGGTAGGGAGACATCCACTTTGTTTGTAGGAGGATCTTCCTCTTCTAGGTCCAGGGCGAAAGCCAAGGGCAAGAAGAAGAAAGCCCCCGCCAAACCAAGAGGCGGTGTCGGTAAAGTGGATACGAAGGGAAAGGGTAAAGCAACAAAGGTAGCGGGGAAGCTGGTGGGGAAGGAAGAATGCTTCTATTGTCACAAAAGTGGCCACTGGAAACAAGATTGCAAGGCTTGGAAAGCCAGAACACAGGATTTGAAGCGAGTTGCAGCTTCAGCTTCAGGTGTGTATGTTATTGAAAACTGTCTATCAATAAACTCTACATCCTGGGTATTGGATACCGGATCAGGATCTCATATCTGTAATTCTTTGCAGGCGTTGAGAAAGCGTAGAGTTTTGAAGGCAGGTGACATGACCCTCAGAGTTGCGAACGGTGCTAGCATGGATGCAGAGGCCGTGGGGGACTATCACCTGGGATTATCAGATGGACACTTTTTGGTTTTGCGTAGTTGTTATTATGTACCAAATGCAACCTGTAATATCATTTCTGTATCTTTATTATCTAAAGAAGGTTATGAATTTGCATTTGTAAGTAATGTAGTGAACATTCACCTTAATCAAGTGTTGATTGGGTCAGGTACATTGAACAACGGTATTTACGTTTTAAACCAACCACAGGTTTTCAATATCCAGAATACACACAAAAGAAAGTCTCCAGAAATTAATAAAACTTTCTTATGGCATTGTAGACTGGGTCACATCAACGAGAGAAGATTGACTAAGTTACATACTGAAGGATATTTAGATTCGTTCGAATATCAATCGTATGCAACTTGTCAATCCTGTCTCAAAGGAAAGATGACAAAGGCTCCGTTTTCTGGACACGGAGAAAGAGCGAGCGAGCTCTTGGGACTCGTACACAGCGACGTGTGCGGTCCAATGTCTACACATGCGCGAAGCGGTTTTTCTTACTTCATAACTTTTACGGATGATTTCTCAAGATTCGGACATGTCTTCTTAATAAAGCATAAATCCGAAGCTTTTGATAAGTTCCAGGAATATAAGAATGAAGTAGAAAAACAGACCGGCAAAAGTATCAAGATCCTAAGATCGGATCGAGGAGGAGAATACTTAAGTGCCGAATTCCTGAATTACTTAAAAGAGAATGGAATTCTCTCTCAGCTTACTCCTCCATACACCCCGCAACATAACGGTGTATCGGAGAGACGGAACCGAACCCTATTGGATATGGTACGGTCCATGATGAGTAATGCTGAGTTACCGCGATCTTTCTGGGGATATGCGCTAGAAACAGCTGCATATCTTTTGAACCGTGTTCCCACTAAGACTGTGCCTACCACACCATATGAGTTATGGAGTGGGAAGAAACCCTATCTTCAATACTTGAAGATTTGGGGATGTCCAGCTTATGTCAAAAAGCAGCATGTGGACAAGCTCGAGGCACGCTCAGTACTGTGCAAGTTTGTGGGATACCCAAAGAACTCCAGGGGGTATCTTTTCTATTACGCAGAGGAACAAAAAGTCCTTGTTTCTCGCAATGCCCACTTTCTAGAACATCAGTTCATAGAAAAAGAAATAAGTGGGAGCGCAATAGAACTGGAAGAAATTCCAGAACCACAAACTACTACTGAAAGTTTAGTGGAACCAGAAGGTTCAAAAGAACAGGACATTCCTATGCCACTCCGCAGGAGTAGTAGGCAGTCTCATCCGCCCGAGAGATACTACGGTTTTCTCATTGACGGGGATAGAGAAGACTGCATCCTGGATTGTGATGAGCCTACTAGCTTCCAGCAAGCCATTCAGAGCGTCGACTCGGTAAAATGGCTGGATGCAATGCGGACCGAAATGGAGTCCATGTACACCAACAAGGTATGGACGTTGGACATTGCTCCAGACGGGGTAAAACCCGTAGGATGCAAGTGGATCTTCAAAAGGAAGATTGGTGTAGATGGACAGGTTGAGACCTATAAAGCTAGACTGGTAGCAAAGGGTTTTCGTCAGCGACCTGGTTTGGACTATGACGAAACCTTTTCTCCAGTAGCTATGCTGAAATCCATTCGGATCCTTCTTGCCATTGCTGCTTTCCACGATTATGAGATTTGGCAGATGGACGTAAAGACAGCTTTTCTAAATGGTCATTTAGAGGAGTGTGTCTATATGGACCAGCCAGAGGGTTTCAATCAGAGTGGGAGCAGCGGAAAGGTGTGCAAGTTGCTCAAGTCCATTTATGGACTCAAGCAGGCATCGCGGAGTTGGAACATCTGTTTTGATGAGACGGTCAAAGAATTTGGCTTTATCAAAAATCCAGATGAACCATGCATCTATTGTAGATTTGTAGCGAGAACTGTAGTATTCCTCGTTTTATACGTGGATGACATTCTCTTAATAGGAAATGACATTCCTATGCTACAATCTGTCAAGGGGTTCTTGTCACACAGGTTCTCCATGAAAGACCTGGGTGATGCCTCATACATTCTGGGTATCCGGATCTACCGTGACAGATCCAAGAGGATATTAGGACTCTCGCAGTCCAGGTACATCGACACCATACTGAAGAGATTCAGTATGGAAGATTCCAAGCGCGGTAATCTACCGGCTTGTCACGGGATCACCCTCTCCAAAGAGATGTCTCCCAAGACTGATTTGGAGAGGGATCGCATGTCTATTATACCCTACGCTTCTGCGGTAGGCTCTATAATGTATGCGATGTTGTGTACCAGACCGGATGTGGCTTATGCACTGAGTGTGGTAAGCAGGTATCAGTCAAACCCTGGGGAGAAACATTGGATAGCAGTAAAGAACATTCTCAAGTACCTGAGAAGGACTAAGGAGATGTTCTTGGTGTATGGCGGAAAAGACCTGCAGGTTGAGGCCTTTGCTGACTCCAGCTTCCAGAATGACAAGGATGATTCCAAGTCCATGTCGGGTTTTGTCTTTACCCTCAATGGAGGGGCGGTGTGTTGGAAGAGCTCCAAACAGGAAACCGTTGCTGACTCGACTATGGAAGCGGAATACATCGCTGCATCTGATGCCGCAAAAGAAGCTGTCTGGATGAGGAAGTTCTTGAAAGAACTTCAGGTGGTTCCGTCCATTGTTGACCCAATACCTCTGTATTGCGACAACAACGGGGCTATAGCTTTAGCGAAGGAACCCAGGTCCCATCAGAAATCCAGACACATCTTAAGGCGGTATCACCTGATCAGGGAGATCGTGGATCGCCAGGAGATCGAGGTCCGGAGAGTTGCATCAGAGGATAACACAGCAGATCCATTCACCAAGGCCTTGCCCCAGACTCAGTTCGAGCGGCTGATCGAGATGATAGGTCTTCGATACGCCAGTACATGGCCTTAGTGCAAGTGGGAGATTGTTAGTGTATATGCCCTAGAGGCCATTACTGTATCATACTAGCTTGTATATTACTTAATGGAAGCTTGGGATATTCACAGTTGTATATACAATCTTGCTCGAAATGGTAGTATGCTACTTGGTTTGTCTCTGCTTTAATATGTGCATGTGTTTCTTTTAGCATATTGCTGGTATACATATTAGTAGAGCCCTTAGGATCTTTGCTTGATTACCAGCGTTGTGATGGCGCTCGCACTCGTGGGAGCTGGGTAATCTATAAGCACATCCTTATACAGGTCCCTGGTCGTTGGACTATCGAGACAGGGCATCGATACTCCGGAGTAGACTAGCGTGTGCGCTTCTCATCCCAGTGTGGGAGACGGTCTGTCCCACAGCCGTTAGTACGTCGTACTTGGGATAGTATGCGGGTGCTCGTTAGGTTACGAGTACACTGGACAGGACTCGTCGGGAACTGTTGGTTGGTAATATACCTATCGTCAGTTATCAGTTCCCAGGTGACATGAGTACAGCTTAGTCCGCTGACTTGACACTGTCACTTCGCCTCGAGTGTGTTCCCACTGCACTTTGATTACTACCCTACCACGGCTCAAAGGAGCTGTGCAAACAGGTAGTTTTTGGGTGCAGTCCCGAAGCACTTGGAGGCAGTGACGGTTAGACAGGATTCGTCTCTCCCGGTATTGGGGGTTGACATCGCGCTGTGTCTAGGAGAGCCATTACACGAGTAGTCCCTGGCCAGGGCAAGCGAGATATACTGGTAGGTTTCCAGTGTTATCTCAGGGTGTTCTGGGCTACACTCCGACACGACTTGTACCGCTATTAGGGGACTGACGTTCACCGCCCCCCTAGGCCCGCCATGCGATGTATCAGACGAACAGACCGGACTGTACGGAGACTGTCACATACAGGCTCAGTAGGAGTGCAGATGGGGTTCACCTCGTCAGTCTTCTTATCGACATCTACCTGGGGACCGTTACGTACAGCTAGTGCCGCTTGCGGTCTGTGGTTAAACCCACTGCCAGCGTAGTGTCGAGTCTTTAGAGTCCCACACAGAGAGCTATTCGCCTTTAGGCAAAACGAGTAGAGGTCGCATGGTTTTGCGACAGGGTTCGTTCGCATCCGCGCACTTGTGCACGTTTGCTGTCCGGACAGTTTATACTAGCGGGCTTTGGTTTAAGCCGGATCCTAGTATATGATTTGAGATTGGTTTTTCTCGTTGTGTTCGTGTTCCTCGGATCACGAATGCGGGTGCGTATGCACAGTTGCTTGAGATTGGGGGAGAGGACCTTGTTTAGGGTTAATGGCTTTTGTCATTTTATTAACCCTATTGTTTTTGTGTGGATTATTGTTAATTGATAATTAGCTTAATTATTGTGCATGGTTGTTGTTGACAATTTGACTTCATTGACTTGTTGACCATGTTGACAACTTGACCATAATCATTTCATTTGGAAGATGCTCTTTGATCTTTGCAAAAATTGAAATGATAATGGTCAAGTCATGATTTATCATGACAATTTTCAAGCTAATTATCTAATTAAAATTATCCTCACATATTAGTGAGAATGGCTCACTATTATTTCATTCTATCATATCTTTTCTCTCTCTTGCTCATCCTCTCCCTCAAGCTCTCTCCCTCTCATGTGTTGAGAAACAAAAAGCTTGAGAAAAACCCTCTCTTGATCTTCTCTTCTCACTTCTAGGGTTCAAGTCTTAGCATTTCTTGCACTCTAGTTACTCCTAGCTTGGAGTTGAAGCTAAAGGTGGTGGCTTTCAAGTGGATCTTTCTTTGACGGGAGAAGACAAGCAAGGTGAACTCTTTCTACCATACCTAGGAGCAAGGAGAGAAGGACTAAAGACCAAAGGTATAACCTTTCATCACTTAGCTACTTTGTAGTTAGGGTTAGCTAGTTTATGTTTAGTAAAGATCCTCACAAGCTTAGTCCATGTTGCCTAAGTCATTAAAAATCCGTTTTTTATTATGTTTTCCGCCTCCCCGTAAGCACCGGGGTGGGCAACGTGGACTTACAGGTACGTCACTCTACTCAAATTACCTATTCCATCAATCAGGGTCATCCTATGTAATGAAAGTTCAGGTCTAATACCCCATGTTCAAGTCTAAGTTCCGTAAGGTCAAGCCCAGTTTCCGAAATAATTTACGCCCCAGACTCCATATAGTCAAACCTAAACTCGAACCAAGGTAAACCTAGCGCTCTGATACCAACTTTGTCACGACCCAAAAATATTAGCTCGTTACCGGCACTTAAATCACGCCACGTCTACAGACGTAACGTAATTCAAGTAAGCCGAAGCCTAGAAATCTAAACCCTTTTTACATAAAATAAAGAGGTGAAGTTTTGAAATAAAGGTATGGTGAAATCAAACGTTTTCTTAATGCATAAATAGTGGAACATGAAAAATGCAAGTGGAATTTGTTAGTTGTAAAACATGTTTCGTCTTTTAAAAATTTGGGCGGCACCTCCTTTGTATATTTTGATCCAAAACCACATTTACATAATAATGATAAAGGCATCCCCAAGCATGAGCTAGCTCTTCACCAATCAGCGGAGTCACAACCACGCAAGACAGTATAATAAGTATACGATGCCCAACGGCGAAGATCCACACAAAGGTTAACGAATAAAGCAAGACATCAACCCACCAAGCGAACATATAACCAATCGTTCAAGTCCCGCAACTATAAGTCTTGGTAAGTCTTACCACTTATACAAATACTAGTTTCTGATTTGATGGAGTTAACTAGATACAACAGGAATAATAAATACAAGAGAGGTACGATCCAACATGTACCACCTACCGAGGCAAAACACCCGAATGCAGCTATGTGCCAGCTATGCCGCTACTGATCCATGCGGTCAACCTGCAAGAACTGTGGCACAACGGGGGTGAGTTTCCAACTCGTGAGTAGAAAACATCATCAGGTAGAAATCGAATAAAATAACGATTTCCTAGGTCAACTATATCATAAAGGTAATACTATGATATGTAGGGTGACCGTATGTAAATATGTGCCAACAATATACTTAATGCCTATATGCATGTGGATCTCATCCACGTGTCAACCAATGACACAACAACATCATGCATGTAAATATCATGAAAGCATATCCATGTAAATATGACGATATAAATCAGTGTATGTTGATTGATCGATTCTTTGTGTGTCGGTTTAGAAAATGAATAGAAATCACAATCAAAGAATTATTTGACCGCAATCAATAACGGTGTCGAATTGTAGCGCGTTAGTAAGTGCGGATCGTCTACAGGGATTGTGCGATTCGTTCGTGTTTGTTTTGTTTTGAATTGAAAATTAATGAGAAGAGAAAAGAAAACTTGATTATATGATTTATATCAATGAATTTCAAGAATCATCTAAATATCATCAAAAATCAAGAAAACATTAAAAAATCAAGAAACAAGAATTTATAGAATTCCAATCGATTAAAGTTTCAAGAATTGAAATGTGGCTCGTAGGAGTCGATTAGATCATAGATGTGAAGAAGACTAGAAATTACTTTTTCTTATCCATTAACGAATTGAGCTAAATCGATGTCGATTTATCGAGGATTAAGGATCTTGCGAAGAATTAGGGTTTCCTCGTCTTATCCTTTGTCCTTTCGATGAATCACATTCACAAGATAGCTTCTAGGAAATCGAATAATCGATCGTTGATCTCTAGTTCCGTGCCAAAATAATCAAGAACTCATTTCGCATCGAAACTAGATCATCGATCATTCAATTTTCAAGAATTTACAATCGTTATAGGACTTAAGAAAATGTTTAAAGATTCGTCAACATCATCATTCTACCGATCGTCTCGACTCCTCAACGAGCGGAGTTTTACTCAAGCATCATCACAAAGAATACATTCAAGAATCGAAATTGAATCATAATTCTTATATTGAAAGATAAGCAAGTTAAAAGAATCTCACCTTTATTTATTCAACAATTTGTTACACTTTGCTCAAAGAACTACAAGAATTTGAGAAGGGAACAAAATCGTCGAATTTAGCGTTGCATCGGCTCCTTGAGTCGCGGATCGGCTTAGATCTCATGCTCCGATGAAGTCCGGCTTCGCTTCTAAAGGATGGTTGAAGGCTTGCTTTGCTTGAACTCAAAGAACTTGAACTTTGGCTTTTTTTGGATTTAGGGTTAGGGTTTGGAGGTTGCAAGTGTTGGGTTGAAGAGATGATAGAATTTCAACAACAATCAACAACCTTTTCAAGTGAGGCCTAGGGTCCCTTTTATAGGCTTAGGAATGATTAGCTTCCTTAAGAAGCTTGGATTAGGTTAGCTTCCCTTGTAAGCTTTAGATTAGCTTAGCTTCTTTCATAAGCTTGGTAGTTAGGGAGAAGCTTCTAGGCTTTTAATGTAGTTAAAGTGAAGCTTGCTCTGGAAGCTAGGACATCATTAGCTTAGATCAAAGGGCTTGCTGATCTGGCAGAATGTTCTGGAGTTCTCTGGAAATTCAGTGGCTGGAATGAGTTGTAGGACTTGAGTTAAGAGTTCTGTAGTGAAGCAGAGGTGATGACGTGACTTGTTGACCGCGGATCCACGGCACAAGCTGGCTCCTGCCGCGGATCCGCGGCCCAATGGGAACCTCAGGGCTTGAAACTTCATGTTCTGTCTTCCTCTGTCTTTAGATGTACTTTCTGATATGTTTATTCCCTGAATTCCGTCTATATTACTTCCAGATCTCAAGTCATTGAGTTGGCGTATTTTTTTTCCAGCAATGTTATACAAATTTGACCATTCTTCTTGAATTTCCTGCACAGACTTCGAAACACGTGTTGCGCTACACAAGAATGATGCAATGCTATGATAAACAGTCAATTTCCCTAAAAATTCCGGTTTTAGTATACAGTACAGGTAATTCAGTATTTAACAGGTGTTTTGCTAATATGTGTAATATGAATACCGAACACCTCTACATGAATGCAAAAGATAGGGAAATTGCCATGTTAAAAATGCAGTATTTTCGAGTGATCATGTGTCGATCAGAGACACATCAAGATCATGGAACCTGAGTGTCCAACATCGACACTCGAAATATCATGAAAGCCGCGTTCTGCATCGACACGAAAATTCTCATATATCTCAGGCGCCGCATCCTCAGATCGGCCCTCAGGCGCCGCACGCTCTGGTCGGCCTTCATATCCATCTCACTACTCCAGTCGGTATCCTCCGGATAACCGCCGAGTCCAAATACTATCACCGGTAGATAATACTCCTTCTGCCAGGCTCATCGTCTACACCACGAAAATCACCTCTTGCCCCGGGGAACCATACCGGGTCCACCATGTACCCGCAGACGGTGCCTCCCGCTCCTCGAATCGGATCTTACAAGCCACTCTCAGAACCGACAAAACACATGGTGGACGTCTCAAAATATCATATCAAGAGAAACCGGGTTTTTAAAATAATACATAATTTCCTTTGAAATTTGACCACGGTTCTCAAATCCAGAATCTCATGAAATCAGCAAATCTCAATGCGTATAATCATAAAGCATGATGTATGCAACATATAACAGAATATAAGCATATCCGTATATCATGCAACATGGAACAGTGATGTGAGCATGGGCATATCAGCATAATGTAGCATAGCAATATAATAACATGTCGTAGAAATTCTACTGTGTGAGTGACATAGCAATTATCGATGATGAAGTGTGTGAGCCGGCCAATCTGTGTAAATGTAATATACGCATCATCGATAATGGTGTAGGTGTACTAGCACAGGTATATATAATGCAATGAGAATGACATGAACGTGGCATAAGATACATCGTACGCGAAATGCTAACAGGTATACGTATCTACAATATATCCGAGTCGGGAATCTATCCATCGGCATCCAGCCTCACAACATCACATACGATATAATCCAACGTATGGCATCCTCTAGTCAAGGGTACGGATCAATCATCATAAAACTCATCGCGTACGGTAAATCATCGTACGGCGGCATTAAACCATTATGGATCCTATCAACCTATATGAAAATGAGGGTACGGACCTAACATCTCGTACGACATATCACTCATGATGTGCAACATTACATATATCTATATGCCTATATCCTAGGTCATATCCATAGCAATCTCATATCAGGGGACCAACAAAGGTGTCAATCATCTCTTATCGACTCGCATCCGTATACCGACATATCAATCAAGTCATCATATATTCTTTTCATCACATTAAGTCAATTTTATGTATACATTCTATCTTAATAATCTTGTGTCATGCTATTCTAAATCTCCTACTTTTTCTCGTGCACTACCTATCTATATATCGTAATTCACGTTCACTTATCAAATCCTTCTTGCTTTCATCTCATACCTCGATATATATATATTCAATCATTCCTATCATCTCTAACTATCTTATTAACCATATCTAGGGGCACACTCAAGTGGTTCCACAAGGCATCAACCATGCCAAATTAAAATTTTCCGGTGCCGAGAAACCCTAAACTAGATTGTTAACTAGAGTTTAGGCAAAACGAAATGAAAGTAAATCACATTTACACTAAGTGAACGGAAATACAACCTTTGTAGATCCGGTCCTCCACCTCCATAGCACCGTGACGATGTCCCTTCGCTGTGATCATCAGATCCTAGACTCTCACGGTGGTTTCATCGGAGAAAAGATCAGGCTAGGTCGTTGACTTTGATGCCGAAGATGATCTACGTCGAGGTAACTCAAGATCAAGCTCCAACTTCACTAAGTCATGAAACTTGTGAAGAAAACACCCTATACTACATGGAAAGTGGTAGAGGATGAAGAAATAGGAAGTGGGTTCACTTCGGATTTGGATTTCTCACTTGGAATCATCACTTGGAAATTTTCAAGCAAGCTTTTCTTTTTCATCATGAAGAAGACGAAGAAGACGAAAGAAAAAGAATTATGAATGAATTATCTCAAAATCAAAATGAAGTGATGGTTATCATAATGCAACCATGGTTGAGTGTAGAGAATAAACTAGGGTTTAGTTAAATGGTTAGGTTAAGCATAAAACAAAATGGTAGACTTTGTTTCAAAGATGCATGAAGCATCATGAAGCTTCTTGCATAAAGAAAAAGAAAGCAACCATTCTATTTTACCAAAATGAATAAGTAAATGAATAAATCAGGTAATGGAAACCCTAACCATTAACTAAACATGGTTTAAAGTAAACACACACCCAAGTTTGCATGTATCATCAAACATGATACAAACTAGCGCACAAACATATATCATATGTACAGTGTGCACATCAAGTGAGAAAAATCCATATTAAGTGAACCAATACTAGTTAATGCAAAGTAATATATCAAATATATAATTATGCATTAAATCATTAAATCAACACTTGATTTAATGATCCGGTCATACTGCATATAACCGACTAATATCAATAGTAACAACTTATCGAATCAACACTTGATCCGATAACCCGGCTATATCGCATATAACCGATCAATGTCACAAATCGCGAGAATCGAATACAGTATCATATACTGGTATTATTCTCGGTCCCGTACATATCTCATATGCGCTCCTATTTCGTTTCGCTTGAGCCAGGAAACCTCTGTGTAGGACTCTAAAGACTCGTCAATACGCCGGCAGCAGATGATGATCATATCAAGCACCCACAAGCCGCAAGCGGTCTGCTAAATGTAACGGCCACCCGGGTATTGAGCGATCAGAAGATCGACGAGCAAGCCCGCTCACACTCCTGTGAATCCAACCAGTAACACTTACCGTACAGTCCGGTCTCGTCGTCTGATATGTCGCATATCTCGCCTAGGGGTGGTAAACGTTAGACCCCAATAGCTCGATAAGTCGTGTCGATATGAGGTCTATAACAGTTCGAGAAACTACTGGTAACACTTACCACTAAATCTCAGCAACCCTGGCCAGGGATTTCCGGTTATAGCCAATCGAACACAGCGCAACATCAACCCCCTATACCGGGAGAGACGAATCCCCTCCTATCGCTCATTGCCTCCATGTGATTCGGGACTGTACCTAAAAACCACCGTTTTGTACGCCCTCTTGGACGTGGTAAGGTGGAAATCAAAGCACAGTGGGAATCATACAAGACTCTATGACGATCTCGGGTCAACAGACTACTCTGTACCAGTGTCACCAGAGAACTGCCATCTGACGTAAGGTATAATACCATCCGAGAGTTCTCGGCGAGTCCGTCCAGTGTACCCAGTCTCCACTGAGCACCCGTATATCATCTCTGATGTCAAACACCAATGGATATGGGATCATCCATCGCCCATCTGTATGGGTCGAGAAGGTATACGCTAGTCTACTCTGGTATATCGATGCCCTGTCTCGATACACCCACGACTAGGGACCTTGAAGGATGTACTTATGGACTACCATGTCCCCACTAGTATGATCCGCATCATAGTCCAAGTAGTCAAGTACACATCCTAAGGGCTTTACCAACATGTAACAGAGAGACAATCAGTGTACACGTTAAGGTAAAGAGCAACCAGATAGCATACTATCATGTCGAGCAAGAAAGTCCTCCCTATATATGTCCAAGCATCCACTACAATATACATCCTCTGTATAGTAATGGCTTCTAGGGCATACATATAACTAACAATCTCCCACTTGCACTAGGGCCATCTGATAGCAGTGATTGTAGTATCTCATACTCAACCATCCCATAAAAGTCTCTCTCTGGGAAAAGGCCTTTGTGAGTGGATTCGCCGTGTTGTCCTCTGAGTCTACTCTCCAAACCTCGATCTCCTTGGAGATCAACCATCTCCATGATCAGGTGATCCTGCCTTAGAATATGTCTGGATCATTGATGGGACGGACGTTCCTTGGCATATGCCACAACTCCATTGTCACACAATGGGAGGAACTAAGTTCATCTCATGAACTAATATACACCTAGACAGCCTCTTTGGAAGCATCTTAAGTAGCGATGCATCTTGCCTTTTATCATCTAGTATGTCACGGTATCTAGCTTGGAACTCTTCTAACATACCGTCCCTCTATAGAGGGTGAAGACAATGCCTGTGACTGACATTCAGTCGTCCTTATCACCCTGGAACACTTCCAGTGATTCTCTCCAGGATCGATTGATACCATTTCACCACATCTAGTGAGTATCCTAACATCCAATTTAGATCTATCTCATAGATCCAAAACATAGGATTTAGTAGGTATCACATTAATCCTATATGGATAATCCTTGTGATAAGCGGAGATTGACTGAGCGTAGCATAGGAAACTCTTTCCCTATCAAGAGTATGTCATCCACGTACTCTACGAGGATCACCACCATACTCCCTACTACCCTTTTGTTTATACAAGGTTCATCTACCATTTTGATGATGTCAAACTCTTTGACTACTACATCAAAACAGACGTTCCAACTCTGCGATGCCTGCTTTATCCTATAAAGCAACTTGTGCACGTTTCCGCTGCTCCCACTGTCTACGAAGCCCTCTGGCTGTGTACTTATAGACGCCCTCTTCTAAAACATTATTTAGAAAAGCAGTCATGACACCCAACCACCAGATATCGTAGTCATGGTATTTAGCCGTGGCAAGTAGGATCTGGATGGACTTAAGCATAGATCCTTAGAAAAGGTTTCAACATAATCCATACCTGGTCAATGATGCAAACCTTTAACAAGTCTAACTTTGAAAGTCTCAACTTTTCCATGTACACCAAGTAATCTTCTCAAGATATACTTGCTCCTGATGGGGATTTAACCCTTCAGATATAGCAACCAAAGTCCATACTTTGTTGGTGTATATGGATTCCATCTCAGATCACTAAGTATCCAGCCATTCTTACAGAGTCCCACTCCTGATGGCCAGCTCGAAACTAGTTGGGTCATCAACTCATGATGCAATCCTCGCTCCCACTGTCATAGAGAAACCAAAGTATTTCTCAGGTGGGTGAGGAACCCTAGTAGATGGGCGGAGAGGCTGAGGTTCGTTGGTTACTATTGAATCCTTCGGTTCTACCAAATCATCTGCTGTAGTTTGTATAGCTGGAACCTTTCCAGTTCTACATAACAGACCTGGCCTCGAGCTTGTCCGAATTTTGCTTTTAGACATAGGCCGGTCAACCCCAAATCTTAACTAACTTAAGATATGGGCTCTTTCCTTTCCATATCACATATGAAGTGGTAGGCAACTGATTTGATCGGAACCCTATTCAATAGGTATGCAACTTCATAAGTGCATAACTCCCAAAAGGAAATAGGAAACTCAGTAGTACTCATCATAGAGCACACCATATCATATAGGGTATGATTGCTCCGCCCCGATACAACGTTGTGCTGTGGTGTATTCGGAGGAGTAATGCTGAGAGAGAATCTCATTCTCCTTTAGAATAGTCCAGGAATTCCATGCACAAGTATTCTCCTCCCTGATCTCATCATAGGACATAATACTTATACCCGTATTTTGGTTCTCTACTTCTAACTTATATTCTGTGAATATCTCAAAAGGTTCGGACTTGTGTTTCAACAGGAACATAGGTCTGAATCTCGAAAGATCATCAGTGAATTTAATGAAGTACAAAGAACCGGTCCTGGCATGTGTAGACGGGGGACCTTACATACATCAACATATATCAATCCTAAGAGTTCACTAACTCTTTCTCTGTTTCCAGTAAACGGAGCTGTGGTCATCTTATCTTTGTGACATGACCGGCAAGTTTTCACAAGATGTAAATTCAAACAGATTTAAATATGCATCTATATATAGCTTCAGCTAGTCGGGTCGCATTGATATGACCTAGTCTACAATGCCTCAAGAAGGATTCGTTCATTTCTGAACTCTTCCTCTTGTGTGTGTTCTGTGTACTAAGAACTGTAGTTTGATTTAGAACATCAATGCTTTTAGATAACGTGCCTGAACCGATCAACTTTTGATATAGGAAATGTTCAAAACATTATCCAACAATACAAAATTTTATCATTTCTTTACTAATAAAGAGACTGATATGATTTTATATATCAGGTTCGGTATCTAATAACATTCGTTCAGAATCAATGTATTTGGAATACAGGGTGACAGTGACCAACAGACTTGGCTGCAACACTTGCACCGTTTTCTGTTTCATGAAACTTATCACCCGTTCTTAGTTCTCTACCTTTCTGTAGCCCTATGTAACAGATTACATATCTGGGATCCTGATCCGGTATCAAATACCCAGGACGTAGAGGATACAGAGAAACAGTTCTTTGTAATGAACACACCCGAAGATGATGTATCAGTATGCACTTTCTTCGTTTGGGCGGCACGGGAATTCTGGTAATCCCCAATTTCCTGCTCTGTCTTATAACAATTATAAGTTGGAGCGGGACCAACGTTCCCCAGCTCAGTATAACAAGCGGGTTCGGTCAATATATCCATTTTATTATCTTGATTAAGGCGTGATATGGTCGCTACCTGGAGAGAGAGAGAAGAAAACACTCAGCGTGCGCTCTTGTAAGATTAGATTGGTTATATATTTTATCTAATCAGGATGGCTCCCACTGTTTTTATCAAATCTTCCTTCAAACCCTAAAAGGAAAGACTAGCCGGGATTAATTACACGCTACAAGTTCGCCAATCTTTCAGCCAGGCCAGTGTCGGTACTTTGAGGGAGGTCCCCCGTGCTTTCGCACGAACCTAATTAATGTAAAGCTCGTTTTCCCAGAGGCGTAACCCCGTTGACACCTTTCTTGACACCTACTTTATCGGCTAATTGTAATGTGTAAAACTCTCCCAGGAGTAACTCTTACTCGCAGTGGGTATCGGGATCCAACTATCTCATAGAAGGTATGCAATCTCATTGCAAATTTCAACACTTGAAATTCCCGATAATATTTTGCCCCTAGCGTGCTATGACCTTGACGCATGCCAAACAACCCATAGTCCGCTAGTCAAGTTCAACCCGTACATTTCTTGATTGAATTAAACCCACCCGCACGACCCTTGACGCATGCCAAACAACGCCGTACGAATACCCTAATCCAATCGCATCGTATGCTAGCAGATAAGCACTAGTTAGCTACCGTACACTACGCCTTGACGCATGCCAAACTACCGCAGCACGAATACTAACTAGTACTTATCTGAAATGACGGAGGGCTACGACAGGTTTTTCTGAAAACCTATTCCGTAATGATCTTGATATCGTTGTAGAATCAAATGATTTTAAAATGGAGTGCTTTTGAGGCTTTTCTAGTTTTGCTAAAGGGGTCACTCCCGGTGAAGGGATCGTCGGCCCTTTCCTCGTCGAAAGAGGTGCAGGATATATCATATATACCTCTTTGCAAAGCAAAAACTATAGAAGTAATCAAAAGACAAACCGAGGGGTGTAGCATCTGCCAGTTATTGCTAAAGGAGTCACTCCCGGTGAAGGGATCTCGGTCCTTTCCTTATAGAATAAGGTGCAGGATATTCTACAAGGAACACCGCGATGCAAAGCAAGAACTGTAGCTACCTATTTTATTTTTGAAATTCGATTCCACAACATATTAGGTTTCTTTTATTTCATTAATCATATTAATGAAGTCCCAAATCAATATATAACACGTTCACTTATCATATCCTTCTTGCTTTCATCTCATACCTCGATATATATATTCAATCATTCCTATCATCTCTAACTATCTTATTAACCATATCTAGGGTTCCTAGGAACACTCAAGTGGTTCCACAAGGCATCAACCATGCCAAATTAAAATTTTCCGGTGCCGAGAAACCCTAAACTAGATCGTTAACAAGAGTTTAGGCGAAACGAAATGAAAGTAAATCACATTTACACTAAGTGAACGGAAATACAACCTTTGTAGATCCGGTCCTCCACCTCCATAGCTCCTTGACAATGTCCCTTCGCTGCGATCATCGGATCCTAGACTCTCACGGTGGTTTCATCGGAGAAAAGATCGGGCTAGGTCGTTGACTTCGATGCCGAAGATGATCTACGTCGAGGCAACTCAAGATCAAGCTCCAACTTCACCAAGTCATGAAACTTGTGAAGAAAATATCCTATACTACATGGCAAGTGGTAGAGGATGAAGAAATAGGAAGTGAGTTCACTATGGATTTGGATTTCTCACTTGGAAATTTTCAAGCAAGCTTTTCTTTTTCTTCATAAAGAAGATGAAGAAGAAGAAAGAAAAAGAATTATGAATGAATTATCTCAAAAACAAAATGAAGTGATGGTTATCATAATGCAACCATGGTTGAGTGTAGAGAATAAACTAGGGTTTAGTTAAATGGTTAGGTTAAGCATAAAACAAAATGGTAGACTTTGTTTCAAAGATGCATGAAGCATCATGAAGCTTCTTGCATAAAGACAAAGAAAGCAACCATTCTATTTTACCAAAATGAATAAGTAAATGAATAAATAAGGTAATGGAAACCCTAACCATTAACTAAACATGGTTAAAAGTAAACACACACCCAAGTTTGCATGTATCATCAAACATGATACAAACCAGTGCACAAACATATATCATATATACAATGTGCATATCAAGTGAGAAAAATCCATATTAAGTGAACCAATACTAGTTAATGCAAAGTAATATATCAAATATATAATTATGCATTAAATCATTAAATCAACACTTGATTTAATGATCCGGTCATACTGTATATAACCGACTAATATCAATAGTAACAACTTATCGAATCAACACTTGATCCGATAACCCGGCTATATCGCATATAACCGATCAATGTCACAAATCGCGAGAATCGAATACAGTATCACATATTGGTATTATTCTCGGCTACGAATGGTTTTGGTAAAACCGTGAACGTAGTGAACTTGATATAATCGATGGAACGAGATAGCTTTTAGAAGGAGTGGCTCAAGCTCCGCATTTAAAAGTTAGTTTTGAAAAGAACCGAGTGGTTTTTCGAAAGTGTTCCAACGACTTTAACTTGGTTTATTATCTTGCATTAGTTCTTTTAATGCGTGATATTCTTGCATTAGTTCTTTTAATGCGTCCCATCATTTAATCCTACTATTGCAGAAAACAACCAAAATATGACGTACGCTTATGCCATTCGCATTCGCCACGGGGTCCCGTCATCACCCGTTAGGTTACTTAACTAACGACAGAGCGGGGGCTGGGCTAGCGCGGCTGTAAAACATAAGCAACGCCTAAATAGTTATAAATATAGCAATGATAGACATTACAGATCACAGATGAATACATTGGATATACTAGGAATCCGCAATTCGTTCGAGCCTGCAACGAAAAGCGGATTACACGGTCGCGGTGAATAGCAAATACCCCACCCAAGACCCCTACGGGTGCGGCAAACTACCCGCCAAGTACCCGGTAGTTTGTGCACCCCTCCATGGGTCTATCCTAGGAGCAAAAACAGTAAAAAGAATTATACAATGACGGCTACAACCCCGACCCGGTTGTGCGGCCATACAAATAATAATATTACATCAATTTACATATTACAAATGAATGAAAGAAAAACAAAAGCTCATCTCACATCCACCCCGGCTATTCACCCGCGACAGTCCAACACATTCATATACACATTCCAATATCAAACACAGATCACAGAGATGTATAACCCCGACTAATCGACCTATAGCGATTAGCCGACGTTCAATACATACAAACATCACAGATATAACCAATATAGTCAAAGTGTAGTGAAGTTCGGAAAAAATACGGAATTATAGGCCCCCAAAAACAAATTTCTATTCTGGAAAATCTGGGCACATATAATATATCTCAAAAATCCTAAAACCAATCCAGAGATACACTGCACCAAAATCGAGGCAGAGAGGAGACAAGACGGCCGTGGATCCGCGGCAACATAGCTTGCTGTTGCCGCGGAAACGCGGTCGTTTGGTCAGATCTCTGGCTCGTTTTTGGTGGTTATCTTTAAAAAACCCTGAGATGATTTTAGGTGCATAACAAATTTTGTTTTGATTAGAAAAAAATTTAACAGAAACTAGGGTTTTTGAAAAGTTTGGTTTTTGGATTTTTTTCGGTTCCGAACTTCGTTACACTTCACTACTTAGCTAGTTTATGTTTAGTTAGGCTCTGATACCACTGTAAGTCCACGTTGCGACCCCCGGTTCTTACGGGGAGGCGGAAACGGTATAAAAAACAAATTTTTAGCGCATGGGGCAACATGGACTAACAAAGTCGGGATCTTTTCTAAACTAAACTAGCAAACATGCAAAGGAGAGTTAACTACTCGGCAAAGTGGTTATACCTAACTTGAACTCCTTCTTCTTGAAACCTAGTAAAGGTTGATGGTTCTTTCCTCGTAGCCTTCTTCTGTCAAAGATGGATCCACCTGAGGGTTCAACCTTCGGGCTCTTTCTTGAACTTAGAGTGAACTAGGATCTCCGGCTTGCTAAACCTTGAACCCTAGAGAGAGTAGAGAGTATCTATGGGGTGTTTTCTTTTCAAGGAGAGGGATTCTCAACACATGAGAGGGATTCTCCTTGAGCTTGAGGAAGAAGAAGATGAAGTGAGGAGAGAGAATGAATATGATAGAATGAGCTCATTTTCCTTTTGCAACCATAACAAAAGGAAAAAGAATTATCTAATTAATAATAATAATTCAAAATGAAATAGTTGATGGTTGTTTTTGGAATGACCACTATCATCACTTCATTAAATGAATGTAAGCTAGAATCAAGGAGTATCCTTGCAAAGTAATGATGATGGTTAAACATTCAACCATGGTCAACAAGTCAACCATGGTCAACAAGTCAACAAAACCAACCATGACACAATTTCATTTAATTACTATTATTAATTGATATTTCATAAATCCATTAGGGTTTGGAAAAAGACGACTGTCAACTGTGCATACGCACCCGTTCCGAAACCCTAATGAAAGACATCTTCCTCTGCCTCAAACAACTGTGCATACACACCTGCATTCTCATTCCGAGGAACAAGAATACTGAGAGATAAAAGCAACCCCAAAACATATACCAGTATCTGGCTCAAACCAGAGCCTGCTAGTATAATCCGTCCGGACTCCAAAAGTGCACAAGTGCGCGGATGAGAACGAACCCTGCCGCAAAACCATGCGACCTCTACTCAGTTTTGCCCAGAGGCGAATAGCCCTCTGTGTGGGACTCTAAAGACTCGACGCTACGCTGGCAGTGGGTTTAACCACAGACCGCAAGCGGCACTAGCTGTGCGTAACGGTCCCCAGGTAGATGCCGATAAGAAGACTGACGAGGTAAAACCCATCTGAACTCTTACTGAGTCTGAATGTGACATTCTCCGTACAGTCCGGTCTGTTCGTCTGATACATCGCATGTCGGGCCTAGGGGGCGGTAAACGTCAGTCCCCTAATAGCGGTACAAGTCGTGTCGGAGTGAAGCCCAAAACACCCTGAGATAACACTGGAAGCCTACCAGTATATCTCGCTTGCCCTGGCCAGGGACTACTCATGTAATGGCTCTCCTAGACACAGCGCGATGTCAACCCCCAATACCGGGAGAGACGAATCCTGTCTAACCGTCACTGCCTCCAAGTGCTTCGGGACTGCACCCAACCATTACCTGTTTGCACGACTCCTTTGAGCCGTGGTAGGGTAGTGATCAAAATGCAGTGGGAACACACTCGAGGCGAAGTGCCAGTGTCAAGTCAGCGGACTAAGCTGTACTCATGTCACCTGGGAACTGATAACTGACGACAGGTATAATACCAACCTGTCAGTTCCCGACGAGTCCTGTCCAGTGTACTCGTAACCCAACGAGCACCCGTATACTATCTCCAGTACGACGTACTGATGGCTGTGGGACAGACCATCTCCCACACTGGGATGAGAAGCGCATACGCTAGTCTACTCCGGAGTATCGATGCCCTGACTCGATAGTCCTGCGACTAGGGACCTGTATAAGGACGTGCTTACAGATTACCCAGCCCCCACTAGTGTGATTGCCATCACAACGCTGGTAATCAAGCAAAGATCCTAAGGGCTCCACTAATGCGTATAGGTGATATACTAAAATAAACACATGTACACATTGAAGTAGAAACAAACCAAGTAGCATACTACTATATTGAGCAAGATTGTTTATACAAGGTGAATATCCCAAGCTTTCATTAAGTAATATACAAACTAGTATGATACAGTAATGGCCTCTAGGGCATATACACTAACACCATGTCCCCACTAGTATGATCCGCATCATAGTCCAGGTAGTCAAGTACATATCCTAAGGGCTTTACCAACATGTAACAGAGAGACAATCAGTGTACACGTTAAGGTAAAGAGCAACCAGATAGCATACTATCATGTCGAGCAAGAAAGTCCTCCCTATATATGTCCAAGCATCCTCTACAATATACATCCTATGTATAGTAATGGCCTCTAGGGCATACATATAACTAACACCATATCCATAGTTTTCAAATCTAGGTTTGCTTAACCATATTCTATATATCGGTTTCTATCAAAACTTGCAAGGGTGCTATACGCCATCTACCGGACTTCCCTCGTAGATATAGATCTACTCACCTTGATCCTTGCTTGCCAAAGTCGATGACGCCATGCTCTATCGCCTCGGAATCCACGCAAAGGTACCTACAATAATACACAATCGCTATCACTATTAACATCAAGTCTGGAAAACCAATACGGCACACGGTGCGCTCATTGGTTAGAACCTATAGCCTACGCATGCAAAAAAATCCAAACTACCCTCGTCGTTGACGTACAAACATCCAACAACCCAATACAATATCAAATACTAAAACCAAGAATTCCAAAATACGGAAAACATAGCCAAAAACACCTCAATGTGCTCCCAGATTTTGGTTCAGGTCAATTGGAACAAATCTAGCAAATATATGAGATAAGTGAGCTACAGAACCAATTTCAGCACTAAACACTACAATGGGGCCGACCACATTCCCTAAAAATCCGGCCACCTCGGCCCATTCTGCTCCGTTTGGGTTCATCTTCTCAGGGTGGTCTTCTAGTGTCTTAAATAGGTCTCTGGTATTGTTTGTTTTTCTCCGAAACTTCCCGGGTTGCACCAGATTCCTGTAGGCACACAATACCTCACAAAACCGACACGGGACTATATCTATGTTCATATTTTGGTTTCTATTCTCATTTCCAGGTTAGGGAATTGATCTCTAAGGCCTTAGAGCAGCCACTAAATAACCCAAGTCCACACAATCACCTAAACCCTTCTCTAGAATTTTCCAAACATCACATACCCTAACCAAAACAACTTCTAACTAAACTAGGATACAAAGAAACTTAAACTAACCTAAATGAAAGAAGATATACCTCATTTGGGCAACTCAAGAAAAACCCTAGCTTCCCAAAGTCTTCAAAATTCAACTTTGATTGGTCCAAAGTTGTAACGTTTCAGAAATCGTTTTGCGAATTTTTCCGTTTTAGGGCAAAATTGTCGGTTTTTCCCGTTTCAACCCGATTTCGATCAAACGTCCGTATAAACTTGCTGGCACCTAGTTTAGCTAAAATAAAGCTTGTGCGCGAACTTTGCGAGTATTTGGGAGGTTTTGGTTCAGATAGAATTTTTCCTAAATAAAATATTATTTTAAGCGATATTTTGTGCATGTAAATCGGAAATTTTTTCTCTTGTGAATAAATTTATTTTTTGTCACTAGAATTATTTTAGAAGCTTCCTTTTAAATATTTAGATATTTTAAGGAGTGATAAGGAATTATTTAAAATAGAAAAGAAAAGAGTGAAAGGTGGCAAAGTGCATTTATTAGCATTTATTACACATTTTCCAAGCATTTCTTCACCCAAAATTCCCAAAAATACCCCCCTCACCCCCTTGGCCAGCCCTTCCCTTCCCCTTGCTGCCCTCCATCATTCACACTCTTTTTCAACTCATTTTGCATCAAATAAATCATGAAAAATCCAAATAAAATCACAAAAATTCAAATATAATCATTTTCCTTCATTTCCTTCACTAATTCTTCTTGGATCTTCAACAAAGCATGGTTTTTTTGATATTATGATGAGAGATTAAATTCATTTTGGTGTTCTTGGGGAGGTATAATTCTTACCTTAATCCTTTTATATTTTCTTTAATCTTATTCTAGCTAATTTAGTTAGCTAATTATGTGTTTAGTTTAGTTTTTAAATTATGATTAATTCATTTATATTTGATTTAAGAAATTCATGTTAGGGTTAAATTTTTTGTTTAAGTGTTTAGTGTTCATTTGAAGTGTTAATTTGTGTTTTGGAGATGATTAACTTAGTAGAAAATGTTAATTTTTTCTAATAAACACTTTGTTTAATTATGCAATTAGCTTACTAGGTTTTACTAAAACATAATTAGCGAGTGTTAAAAATATAGGAATGGTTTTGATAGCCTAGTTAAGCTATTATAAGGTGTTTGTAATTGCTAGTTATGCATTAGCTTGAAACTAGTGCGAAATATTGCGATAGGTTGCTTACTAGATTTCGGGGGTTTTCCGACGTGGGTTCGATTGGTCCTTGCGAGGTTATATCTATTGTATTCCTCGTAATTTTTGTGTTGTGTTGCGCGATCGGGACGATCGGGGTCTAGACTTGTGTTTTGTAGTTTAGCGACCCCAATTAGGGTTTTTGGCCGATGTCGTGCGCGATAGATGCGCTAAGCGCGCAGTGTAATTTTCAGGGCGTTATTCTTGCGTTTCGATGTCTTTTCGTCGATGTAGGATTTTTGCTTATGTGATGTGTTTGTGAAATTTTAGGTTTGCAAGTGGGGACTTCGGTCGCTACGACAAGGGAAAACAGGTGGTAGGCTTCACTTAGCCAGGAGCGTTGGTGAGTAGATTTAACATCTACAGGGGAATCACCCACATGGCGTTATACGTCTGTGCTAGAGATGTTATTTTTGTCGCATATTCTATGTCATATTTAGAACTGCGCATTTACCCTATTACTTAGATATTGTTGTGCTTGGACTAGTATTCTTAGGACACTGCACATATTATTGACGATTCATGTTGCACGAGCACTGATTGTATGCTACACACACCGTCAATAATTGCCATGTCACGCACAACCCACTTATAGATATGATATTGCTTGGTTAGGGACATTGAGACTTTGATTCATATTTCTTTACGTATTGACTTATAGCATACATGTATACCTACATGCTTACACATATGCTCTGACATACTTACATGCTAGTTACCTGTATACCTATAGAGTATTGTACCATTAGTGATACGTGCATGCACACTTTATGACATAGCTACAGGTATACCTTGCCCACCTATTTCACTTATACCCAGGGGGTATACTACATCATTACTTATAGGTAGATACATATATCTTGCTATACCTTTATGTTTTCACATACATCTGGTTATAGCTACATGTTTACCTTTACCTGATGTTATTTTAGAATTGGAGAAAATTAGGAAACGCATGATATTTATATTAACTAGTTGCAGTTAATTAGCGGCTTTTCCTTTATATGCTTACATTTCCGTTTATGTTGTATATATTATATTCATGGATTTTCGCATTGGGATATGGATTTTTCATGATGTTTTCTGGATTTAGGGACTGTGGGAGTTCATGAAATTATGCATTATTTGAAAAACCAGGTTTCCCTTGATATGATATTACAGCATCCACCATGAGATTTATCGGTTCTGATTATATACCCGATTCGAGGAGCGGGAGGCACCGTCTGTGGGTACATGGTGGGGCCCGGAAGGTACCCCGGGGCAAGAATCGTGGAGTAGACAATGAGTTAGTGGGGGAACCATACCATCCGGTGACATTACCAATGACTCAGCGGTTATGATGTGGATACCGACGGGAGTCATGTACGTGTAGATATGTCGAGAGGCGAGGGTCAGAGCTAGGCACTCGAGCTTTCGGGATAGCGTTTGATACGTACCAATCAGGGTGCCAGTCGTGGTGACAGCACCTGATAGACCTGCATTTCTGTGTCGATACTTGACACATTGGTTTCATGATATTTCTTTTTACTCCTTTGTATATATAACAGGGGTTTAGGCCGCTGTTATATATGCCCTTACACCAATATTAGTGGAATGGGACGCTAATATATGTGTATTGACATTAAATTATATACATCATTGTATTTATTCATGCAAATATACCAAGAATGTAAAGGACTCATTGACATTGGATTTAGGACATTTGAGAATTTCTTCGATATTGATTACAGGATATATGTGAGATCTACTTGATATTGTACATTCGGGGTATGTGAGATATACTTGATATTGTACATACGGGATATGTGAGATCTACTTGATATTGTATATTAAGGATATGTGAGACTTACTTGACATGATAGCCAAATTGGTGGCTGATTTGAGGAAATTGGGATTTGGATTGTCTTGATGGATTTTGATCCTACCACGATGTCAGGATTCCGTGGAAATGGCATATTTCATTCCATACTCTATATTTACTGTTTATGCACTGCTTCATGCATTAGTATACCGGTTAGAGTACCTTCCATGACTGTTGCGTTTACATACTTTCATTCATATCATTTCATCATGTATTAGTAATACCTGTTAGAGTACCTTTCATGACTGTTGCATTTACATACCTTTATTTATATGCAATGCTTCATGTATTAGTTGTACCTGCTAGTGTACCTTTCATGATTATTGCATTCATATGACTTTTTTTATTGCTATTAATTGCACATGTTAGATTCACGCTGTACGTGCATACTCACGATTACCTGCATATGTTATTTACTATTCACGAGTTGGCAACTCACCCCCGTTATGCCACAGTGTTTGCAGGTGTTCCTCAGGATAGTCAGAGGCAGGCTATTATCACACATCTTATCATCTTTTGCTACGGATACCGTATCAGCTCATAGTGTGCAGTTTGCTTAGGTGGGTTTTGTGGTTATTCGTTGTATTGTATATTCGTTGTATCCCTGTACTCTCCATCTACTATTTTCATATTGACTTAGAGACTTGGTGAGGACGATGTTGTATATTATTTGTGATTTATTGTCTTTTATACAGTTTCCTTTCTATCGTCTTCTATTTCTTCGCTACGGCGTTGTATATTTGTTGTGGTGGTTGTTGTAGGGTTCCTAGGCACTCTCAAGAGGTCTCACAAGACATCAACCATGCCAGTTACAAAAATTACGGTGCCGAGAAACTCTATTACGGATCGTTAACTAGAATTCTAGGCGAAAACAATAAGTAGTTAACAACTTAACTACGAGTAGACGGAAAATACAACCTTTGTAGATCCGGTCCACCACCTCCATAGCTCCTCAATGAAGTCTCCTCGCTGTCCATATCAAAATCCGGGCTCTGGCGTCGGCTTCATCGGAGAAATGGGCGGGCAAAGTTGTCGGCTTCGTGCCGAAGATGATCTACGTCGAGGCATCACAAGATCAAGCTCTCACTTCACCAAGTCATGAAACTTGTGAAGAAAACACACTCTACTACTTGGCAAGAGGTAGAGGATGAAGAAATAGGAAGTGGGTTCACTTTAGAATTGGATTTCTCACTCTTTTCATCAAGTTGCCATTGATGAGGCAAGCTATTTCTTCAAGTAGAAGATGAAGAAGAAGAAGAAGATTATATGATAAGTATTTTGAAAAGAATAATAAAAATGATTCTTATCATAAAATTAACCATGGTAATATGTAGAGAAATAACTAAGGTTAAATGAATGGTTAGGGTTTTGGAGATGAAGACAAAAGAGTCACTTTGGTCAAAGCTTCATGAAGCTTCAACAAGCTTCATGTTGAAAGCAACCCTATTGTTTTTCTTTTCTCATTTCTTTTAATCCAAATTAAAAGATAAATGAATAAATAAAAAAAAATAAAACCCTAACCATTTACTTAACCAAGGTTTAACTCTTTACACAAAACGTAGCAATCTTGCATCATCAAACATGATACAATCAAGTGCACAAAAATATATCACATATACGATGTGCACATCCAAGTGAGAAAATCCATTTAAAGTGAACCAATACTAGTTAATGCAAAGTAATATATCAAATATATAATTATATATTAAATCATTAAATCAACACTTGATTTAACGATCCGGTCATATCACATATAACTGACTAGTATCAAATGTATCGGCTTATCGAATCAATCCTTGATTCGATAACTAGGTTATATCGCATACAACCATTCGATACATTCATCGCGAGAATAGAATACGGTATCACATACACGCATTATTCTCGGTCCCGCACATATCTCATACGCGCTCCTATTTCGTTTCGCTTGAGCCAGGAAACCTCTGTGTAGGACTCTAAAGACTCGTCAATACGCCGGCAGCAGGTGATGATCATATCAAGCCCCCACAAGCCGCAAGCGGTCTGCTAAACATAACGGCCACCCGGGTATTGAGCGATCAGAAGATCGACGAGCAAGCCCGCTCATACTCCTGTGAATCCAACCAGTAACACTTACCGTACAGTCCGGTTTGATCGTCTGATATGTCGCATATCTCGCCTAGGGGTGGTAAACGTCAGACCCCAATAGCTCGATAAGTCGTGTCGATATGAGGTCTATAACAATTCGAGATACTACCGGTAACACTTACCAGTAAATCTCAGCAACCCTGGCCAGGGATTTCCGGTTATGGCCAATCGAACACAGCGCAACATCAAGTCCCTATACCGGGAGAGACGAATCCCCTCCTATCGCTCATTGCCTCCATGTGATTCGGGACTGTACCCAAAAACCACCGTTTTGCACGCCCTCTTGGACGTGGTAAGATGGAAATCAAAGCACAGTGGGAACCACACAAGACTCTATGACGATCTCGGGTCAACAGACTACTCTGTACCAGTGTCACCAGAGAACTGCCATCTGACGTAAGGTATAATACCATCTGGGAGTTCTCGGCGAGTCCGTCCAGTGTACCCAGTCTCCACTGAGCACCCGTATATCATCTCTGATGTTAAACACCAATGGATATGGGATCATCCATCGCCCATCTGTATGGGTCGAGAAGGTATACGCTAGTCTACTCTGGTATATCGATGTCCCGTCTCGATACACCCACGACTAGGGACTTTGAAGGATGTACTTATGGACTACCATGTCCCCACTAGTATGATCCGCGTCATAGTCCAGGTAGTCAAGTACACATCCTAAGGGCTTTACCAACATGTAACAGAGAGACAATCAGTGTACACGTTAAGGTAAAGAGCAACCAGATAGCATACTATCATGTCGAGCAAGAAAGTCCTCCCTATATTTGTCCAAGCATCCACTACAATATACATCCTATGTATAGTAATGGCCTCTAGGGCATACATATAACTAACAATCTCCCACTTGCACTAGGGCCATCTGATAGCAGTGGTTGTAGTATCTCATACTCAACCATCCCATAAAAATCTCTCTCTAGGAACAGGCCTTTGTGAGTGGATCCGCTGTGTTGTCCTCTGAGTCTACTCTCCTAACCTTGATCACCCTGGAGATCAACCATCTCCATGATCAGGTGATACTGCCTTAGAATATGTCTGGATCACTGATGGGACCGGCGTTCCTTGGCATAAGCCACAACTCCATTGTCACACAATGGGAGGAACTAAGTTCATCTCATGAACTAATATACACCCAGACAGCCTCTTTGGTAGCATCTTAAGTAGCGATGTATCCTGCCTTTATCGTCTAGTATGTCACGGTATCTAGCTTGGAATTCTTCCAACATACTGTCCCTTTACTGAGGGCAAAGACAATGCCTGCGACTGACATTCAGTCATCTTTATCACCCTGGAACCCTTCCAGTGATTCTCCCCCGGATCGATTGATACCATCTCACTGCAACTAGTGAGTGTCCTAATATCCAACTAGATCTATCTCATAGATCCAAATTCCAGGATTTAGTAGGTATCACTTTGATCTTATGTGGAGAATCAGTGTGATAAGCGGAGATTGATCGAGCGTAGCATAGGAAACTCCTTCCCTATCAAGAGTATGTCATCCACGTACTCTACGAGAATCGTCACTATACTCCCTACTACCTTTTTTTTATACAAGGTTCATCTACCATTTTGATGATGTCAAACTCTTTGACTAACACATCAAAACAGATGTTCAAACTCCGCGATACCTGCTTTATCTTATAAAGCATCTTGTGCACGTTTCCGCTGCTCCCACTGTCTACGAAGCCCTCTGGCTGTGTACTTATAGACTCTCTCTTCTAAAATATCATTTAGAAAAGCAGTCATGACACCCAACCACCAGATATCGTAGTCATGGTATGTAGCCGTGGTAAGTAGGATTTGGATGGACTTAAGCATAGCCACTTGAAAAGGTTTCATCATAATCCACGCCTGGTCGATGACGAAAAGCTTTATCAAGTCTAGCTTTGAAAGTCTCAACTTTTCCATCTACACCAAGTAATCTTCTCAAGATATACTTGCTCCTGATGGGGATTTAACCCTTCAGATGTAGCAACCAAAGTCCATACTTTGTTGGTGTATAAGGATTCCATCTCAGATCGCTAAGCATCCAGCCATTCTTACAGAGTCCCACTCCTGATGGCCAGCTCGAAACTAGTTGGGTCATCATCTCATGATGCAATCCTCGTTCCCACTGTCATAGAGAAACAGAAGTATCTCTCAGGTGGGTGAGGAACCCTACTAGATCGGCGGAGAGGCTGAGGTTCGTTGGATTCTACTGAATCCTTTGGTTCTACCAAATCATCAGCTGCAGTTTGTATAGTTGGAACCTTTCCAGTTCTACATAACTTACATTGCCTCTAGCTTTTCCGGATTTTGCTTTCAGACATAGGCCGGACAACCCCAAATCTTAACCAACTTAAGATATGGGCTCTTCCCTTTCCATATCACATATGAAATGGTAGGCGACTGATTTGATTTGAACCCTATTCAATAGGTATGCAGTTTCTCAAGTGCATAACTCCCAAAAAAGGAAATAGGTAACTCAGTAGTACTCATCATAGAGCACACCTTATCATATAGGGTGTATCTGCTCCGTCCCGATATACCATCGTGCTATGGTGTATACAGAGGAGTAATGCTGAGAGAGAATCTCATTCTCCTTTAGAATAGTTCAGGAATTCCGTGCTCAAGTATTCTCCTCCTTGATCTCATCAAAGGACATAATGCTTATACCCGTATTGGTTCTCTACTTCTAACTTATATTCTGTGAATATCTCAAAAGGTTCGGACTTGTGTTTCAACAGGAACATAGGTCTGAATCTTGAAAGATCATCAGAGAATGTAATGAAGTACAAAGAACCGGTCTTGGCATATGTAGACAGGGGACCTTACATACATCAACATGTATCATCCCAAGAGTTTACTAACTCTTTCTCTGTTTCCAATAAACAGAGCTGGTGTCATTATATCTTTGTGACATGACTGGCAAGTTTCATAAGATGTAAATTCAAACTGATTTAAATATGCATCTAATATGTAACTTCAGCCAGTCGGATCGCATTGATATGACCTAGTCTACAATGCCTGAAGAAGGATCCGTTCATTTCTGAACTCTTCCTCTTCTGTGTGTTCCGTGTACTAAGAACTGTAGTTTGATTTAGAATATTAATGCTTTTAGATAACGTGCCTGAACCGATCAACTTTTGATATAGGAAATGTTCAAAACATTATCCAACAATACAAAATTTTATCGTTTCTTTACTAATAAAGAGACAGATATGATTTTGCATAACAGGTTCGGTATCTAATAACATTCGTTCAGAATCAATGTATTGGTAATACAGGGTGACAGTGACCAACAGACTTGGCTGCAACACTTGCCCCGTTTTCTGTCTCATGAAACTTATCACCCGTTCTCAGTTCTCTACCTTTCTGTAGCCCTATGTAACAGATTACATATCTGGGATCCTGATCTGGTATCACATACCCAGGACGTAAAGGATACTGAGAAACAGTTCTCTGTAATGAACACACCCGAAGATGATGCATCATCATGCACTCTCCTCGTTTGGGCGGCACGGGAATTCTGGTAATCCCCAATTTCCTGCTCTGTCTTATAACAATTATAAGTTGGAGCGGGACCAACGTTCCCCAGCTCAGTATAACAAGCGGGTTCGGTCAAATATCCGTATTATTATCTTGATTAAGGCGTGATATGGTCGCTACCTAGAGAGAGAGAAGAAAACACTCAGAGTGCGCTCTTGCAAGAACAGATTGGTTATTATTTTATCTAATCAGGATGGCTCCCACTGCTTTTTATCAAATCTTCCTTCAAACCCTAAAAGGAAAGATTAGCCGGGATTAATTACATACTACAAGTTCGCCAATCTTTCAGCCAGGCCAGTGTCGGTACTTTGAGGGAGGTCCCCCGTGCTTTCGCACGAACCTAATTAATGTAAACCTCATTTTCCCAGAGGCGTAACCTCGTTAACACCTTTCTAGACACCTACTTGATCGGCTAATTGTAATGTGTAAAACTCTCCCAAGAGTAACAATTACTCGCAGCGGGTATCGGGATCCAACTATCTTATAGAAGGTATGTAATCTCATTGCAAATTTCAACACTTGAAATTCCCGATAATATTTTGCCCCTAGCGTCCTATGACCTTGACAGAGGTCAACAAACCATAGGCTGCTAGTCAAGTTGAACCCGTCATTTCCTGATTGAAGTAAACCCACCCGCACGACCCTTGACAGAGGTCAACAAGGTCGCACGACTACCCTAAATCAATCACATCATATACTTATACAGATAAGCACTAATCAGCTACCGCACACTACGCCTTGACGGAGGTCAACAAACGCAGCACGAATACTAACCAGTACATATCTGAAATGACGGAGGGCTACGACAGGTTTTTCTGAAAACCTATTGCGTAATGAACTTGATATCGTTGTAGAATCAAATGATTTCAAAATGGAGTGCTTTTGAGGCTTTTCTAGTTTTGCTAAAGGAGTCACTCCCGGTGAAGGGATTGTCGGTCCTTTCCTCGTCGAATGAGGTGCGGGATATATCATATATATCACTGTGCAAAGCAAAAACACTTAAAAGAAATCAAAAGACAAACCGAGTGTGTAGCATCTGCCAGTTATTGCTAAAGGAGTCACTCCCGGTGAAGGGATCTCGGTCCTTTTCTCATCGAATAAGGTGCAGGATATATCATATATACCGCTGTGCAAAGCAAGAACTGTAGCTACCTGTTTTATTTTGAAATTCGATCCTACAACATCTTAGGTTTCTTTTACTTTCATTAATCACATTAATGAAGTCCCATCATTTAAATACCTAAACATCACAGATAAATACGACGTACACTTATGCCATCCGCATTCGCCTCGATGTCCCCTCGTGTACTGTTAGGTTAGGTAACTAACGGCAGAGCGGGGCAGGGCTAGCGCGGATGTAAAACATAAGTAACGTCTATATAATATATCATATATACTATATGCTGTATCCATCACAGAACATCACATGATCACATCACAGATATCGCAGCAGAAGAATCATATGAAATATTGGATATACTAGGACGTCTGTGTTTTCAATACGAGCCAGTATAAAACACGGATTCCACGGTCGTGATGAATAGCCAAACCCACACCCCTAGACCCCTACGAGAGCGGCAAGCAACCCTACCAATTCTAGAGTTAGGAGACCCGGACTCGACTCCTCGAGTTGGTCTCCCACTGGATTCCAGAACCCGGTTACTTGTGCTCCCCTCCTTGGGTCTATCCTAGTGCGGAAAAGTAAATAATACACAAAAGGTGACATCTTCCGCTACCTGGAAGTTCCCCAATAAAAGAATATTACATACAAGTTTTTACATGAATGAAAATGAAAAACAATCATCTCACATAAAAACCCCCGGCTATTCAATCACGACGATCCAATATAACATATCCAGCAACACATAACATCACATGTCATCAACGTAAGTAAATATGTCCATCCCAATTGTCGTTGACATATAGCAACGAAACCGGCGATATCACATATTACACTTACAGTCACAGAAAAGAAAGAGAAAAACTACAACAGCAGACATCGCATGCCTGACCAAATGAATTCCTTAGACATCGCATGCCTGACAATTATAAACCCCGCATTTTAGTCTCATTATCGAAAACACTTTTCAATATCAAGTCGGGCAATTCAACAGGATTCCCGACATTTTGATCGAATGCTCGTCGCAAACTTTAGTAGATGGCCGCACCCCCGATACCGTCGAGGAAGTGCACCAAGGCGGAACACCGCTGCCGCGAGCACCCGAACGGATGCTTTCGGCGACGGGGTTCTCCTACAGTCACTTGGTCGGGGCTATGGAGTGAGGCTGTCTATTAAGTTTACCCGGCGAGTATCCGCGTACACTACGTGATTGCGACGGACTTTTGATCACATCAAAATCCCGTGGCAACCGATCAAATGAGACTAAAGTGCTATGTTTATAACACTCATTCAGTTATCACATAACTGTTTGCGAATTCCAAGTATTGTATCACATTCCGGATAAATAGAAAATGTTAAACTTTCCGATCGAACAATCGAACACCCAAGTTTTTCCGAAACAGATCAACACTTGAAATAAGTTTAAAAACATTCACTTCGTGCCTCAGTACCAACGGTCCAGCCGTAGAAGGGTTAAGCCAACGCCTCACATGTGGCACGCCGTACTGCCCCAAACCCGAAGGTTCAAAGGGCAGTTCAAGACGGTCACATAATCGAGTTAAGGTTTGTTGTCTTCTAGAGGGACCATCGCATTACTTGCACTACTTTGAACGTCATTAAACTACGGAAAGATCCAACACTTGGAAATTTCCCGACAGGGAAAAAGGTGGGTATTCATATCCGGTCGAACTTTTTAACAGTTTCTAAAATATCCGGAAAAACATAAACGAAGTTAAATTATCCGATCAAATTAACGAATCCCCAATAAAACCCTAGAAAACTTAACACTTGAGTGGAATTAAAAAATTCAAATAAAAAATTGCCAAGAAAGGACCTAAGAATAAATATATGAAATTTGAGGGACTAAATCCAAATTTGGGCCGCGGAAGCGCCACCAAACCACTGGTTTGACCGCGGTTCCGCGGTCGAATTATAGAATTAGGGGCCCAAACTTCACAGTAATTCTTAGTTTTTCCTGCTTACTTTTCTGCATATTTTTAATTCACAAAATTCAACAGTTTTGAAAAATGTACAGAGAGGCATTTTGATTGGGGTTTCGGGGTTCGATCGGATCTCTAACTTCGTCTACCCATCGCCTAAGGCTCTAGCTAGGCTCTGATACCACTGTAGGGTTCCTAGACACTCTCAAGAGGTCTCACAAGGCATCAACCATGCCAATTACAAAAGTTACGGTGCCGAGAAACTCTAATACGGATCGTTAACTAGAATTCTAGGCGAAAACAATAAGTAGTTAACAACTTAACTACGAGTAGACGGAAAATACAACCTTTGTAGATCCGGTCCCCCACCTCCATAGCTCCGCAATGAAGTCTCCTCGCTGTCCATATCAAAATCCGGGCTCTGGCGTCGGCTTCATCGGAGAAATGGGCGGGCAAGGTCGTCGGCTTCGTGCCGAAGATGATCTACGTCGAGGCATCACAAGATCAAGCTCTCACTTCACCAAGTTATGAAACTTGTGAAGAAAACACACTCTACTACTTGGCAAGAGGTAGAGGATGAAGAAATAGGAAGTGGGTTCACTTTAGAATTGGATTTCTCACTCTTTTCATCAAGTTGCCATTGATGAGGCAAGCTATTTCTTCATGTAGAAGATGATGAAGAAGAAGAAGATTATATGATAAGTATTTTGAAAAGAATAATAAAAATGATTCTTATCATAAAATTAACCATGGTAATGTGTAGAGAAATAACTAAGGTTAAATGAATGGTTAGGGTTTTGGAGATGAAGACAAAAGAGTCACTTTGGTCAAAGCTTCATAAAGCTTCAACAAGCTTCATGTCGAAAGCAACCCTTTTGTTTTTCTTTTCTCATTTCTTTTAATCCAAATTAAAAGATAAATGAATAAATAAAAGAAAATAAAACCCTAACCATTTACTTAACCAAGGTTTAACTCTTTACACAAAACCTACCAATCTTGCATCATCAAACATGATACAATCAAGTGCACAAAAATATATCACATATACGATGTGCACATCCAAGTGAGAAAATCCATTTAAAGTGAACCAATACTAGTTAATGCAAAGTAATATATCAAATATATAATTATACATTAAATCATTAAATCAACACTTGATTTAACGATCCGGTCATATTTCATATAATCCTATGTATCGGCTTATCGAATCAATCCTTGATTCGATATCTAGGTTATATTGCATACAACCATTCGATACATTCATCGCGAGAATAGAATACGGTATCACATACTTTCATTATTCTCGGTCCCCCACATATCTCATATGCGCTCCTATTTCGTTTCGCTTGAGCCAGGAAACCTCTGTATAGGACTCTAAAGACTTGTCAATACGCCGGCAGCAGGTGATGATCATATCAAGCCCCCACAAGCCGCAAGCGGTCTGCTAAACGTAACGGCCACCCGGGTATTGAGCGATCAGAAGATCGACGAGCAAGCCCGCTCATACTCCTGTGAATCCAACCAGTAACACTTACCGTACAGTCCGGTCTGATCGTCTGATATGTCGCATATCTCGCCTAGGGGTGGTAAACGTCAGACCCCAATAGCTCGATAAGTCGTGTCGATATGAGGTCTATAACAATTCGAGATACTACCGGTAACACTTACCAGTAAATCTCAGCAACCCTGGCCAGGGATTTCCGGTTATGGCCAATCGAACACAGCGCAACATCAAGTCCCTATACCGGGAGAGACGAATCCCCTCCTATCGCTCATTGCCTCCATGTGATTCGGGACTGTACCCAAAAACCACCGTTTTGCACGCCCTCTTGGACGTGGTAAGATGGAAATCAAAGCACAGTGGGAACCACACAAGACTCTATGACGATCTCGGGTCAACAGACTACTCTGTACCAGTGTCACCAGAGAACTGCCATCTGACGTAAGGTATAATACCATCTGGGAGTTCTCGGCGAGTCCGTCCAGTGTACCCAGTCTCCACTGAGCACCCGTATATCATCTCTGATGTCAAACACCAATGGATATGGGATCATCCATCGCCCATCTGTATGGGTTGAGAAGGTATACGCTAGTCTACTCTGGTATATCGATGCCCCGTCTCGATACACCCACGACTAGGGACTTTGAAGGATGTACTTATGGACTACCATGTCCCCACTAGTATGATCCGCATCATAGTCCAAGTAGTCAAGTACACATCCTAAGGGCTTTACCAACATGTAACAGAGAGACAATCAGTGTACATGTTAAGGTAAAGAGCAACCAGATAGCATACTATCATGTCGAGCAAGAAAGTCCTCCCTATATATGTCCAAGCATCCACTACAATATACATCCTATGTATAGTAATGGCCTCTAGGGCATACATATAACTAACAGTTGTTTTCCGCCTTTGGGCGTGGATTTGCTCCTGTTGGGGATGCTTTACTTTTTATTTATGTTGTACCCACTTTTGGGGTTGGCTTTTATAAATGAGGTGCTGCCGAAATTTTCAAGAAAGAAAATTGGACTTAAAGAATTTACCCTTGAGATTTTTTTTAAGGGTTTAAACAATATTTCTTATCTTTTCTTGTCTTTTAATGGTTTAGATTTCTAGGTTTTGGCTTTCATTTTCTGCGTTATGCCTGTAGACGTTGCGTAGTATTAGGGCCGTCACGTGCCAATTTCTGGTCGTGACAAAGTTGGTATCAGAGCGCTAGGTTTTTACCTTACGGAGTGTAGGATGACCTTGAAATGACGGAGTAGGTAGCTTAAGCAGAGTAGCGTAGTGTGTGTATGTCTGCAGCATACTCATGATGCAGTACTCCGCCTAAAGTGACCTAAGTACAATTACTTGAAATTCCTTCCTTGATGATTCTTATCCTTGTGATTTGATTTCCGTGTTCATATCGAATCATAACCCTATTTATAGCCTTTGCCGCCGACGACTATGGGAACTCAGAGAGGTGCAGCGAGAGCCGAGGTCAGAGTTGACTCAGGTGGGTTAAAGACTGACCAGGATGGCACGCTCGTTGCACAGGTGTAGACGGATCCGCCTTCGACAGATAGTATTGCTAGGCTTGTGGCAGAGATGCAGGACATGCGCCAGACGATGAGTTCTTTGGTGGAGACCATTCGAGCGCAGCGACAGGAGGTTGTCACCCTGTTACCCAGTTGTTCTTTGCGATCAGCACACAGCTTTCCGTCACTTACATAGCACCAGTGGATGCAGCCCTAGTTGACGAGACATGTATTCCAGAGACTTTGGGAGTTCCGGGACCGTAGAGGACTCGTACCGAGGTATCAGCTCAGTGACAGAGGCTTAGTCGTCGAGACAGCTTTCGTGACCGTTGCGGGAGTAGCAGAGGTTTGGGACGAGGGGATTCGTGTTAGCTAGATCAGCCGTTTATTTTGTTAACTTCTGTCAGCGATTCTTTTATTGCGCGACACGTATTTCAGTCGTATGCCAATCGGTTAGGAGATTCATCCGTCACTTGATCCTTCTAGTGATGTTGGATTTGACGTTCTCCTGGGCACAGACTGGTTAGTTACGTGCTAGGCGTCTGTGGACTACCGTGAGGAAACAGTCAGGTTTTTTTTTCCCGGCAAGTCAGTTCTTGTTGTGCAGGGAGGCAGTGGTGTCGCCTCTCACAGCTCGAATTCAGCCTTTTTCGCTAGTCGGCTTTTGAGGAGAGGATGTCGTGGATTCTTGGCGTTCATTCGTGATACCGTAGCCACAGAGGGTTGTTGGACCGGTTTTCTGTCGTGCAAGAGTTTTCCGACGATATTCCAGAGGAGCTGGCGAAGCTTAGGAAGCTTAAGGATCAGCTGCAGAGTTGTTTGTTGGGGAGTTTTGTGCGTCTGAGCGTTTCGCTTTTGGAAGCTCTTATTTCTGTTCGTCAAGGAGAAAGACGACAGATTGCGGTTGTGGATTGATAGATCGTCAATTGAACCGTCTTACGGTGCGGATAGGTATCCTTTACCTCGTCTTGACGATTTCTTCGATCAGCTCCACATTGCGAGACATTTTCTAAGTTGTTTGGGATCAGGTCATCATTGTTGCGGGTTCGGAGTGAGGACATTCCGAAGGCTGCCTTGTGCGTGCTATGGGCTTTATGTGTTTTGGTGTGTCATTGGACTCACCAATGCCCTAGCAGCATTAGTAGATGTGATGAACTGGATCCCTTCAGGCCGTTCCTCGACCAGTTATTGTTGTGTTGTTCACGACATTCTGGTCTATTTTAATGTGTCTTGAGGGACAGGAGTAGCACTTGAGGATTTGTTATGCAGATGCTGGGAGAGTGCCAGCTGTTTGTTAGATTCTTGGAGTGTTCCTTCAGGCTTGTTTGTGTTGATTACTAGGTCTTGTAGTCACGGGAGACGGTTTTGTATGGTTCCGAGGGAGATCATGGCCATACAGCTGAGGCCCAGACTTGTGTGCTGGAAGGAGGTCCATAGATTTTGGGCTTAGCAGGTTTCTACCGCCGTTTTGTGCAGGATTGTTAGTGTAGTGCTGCACCGTCGACTGAATTGACCGGAGTGGAGGTTTCTTTCTTTGGACTGAGGCATGTGTGCGGAGTTTTCGGCAGTCGAAGATTTGGTTAACAATTGCATCAGTTCTTTCTTTGCTTTTGGTTCGGGCGACTTTGTGGTTTAACTATAATGTTTCTTGAGTGGGCTTGATTGTTTGCTGAGGTAGCACTATAGAGTTATCGCTTTTGCTTCCCGACAATTGGAGGAAGTACTAGCAGGATATTCCACTCATGATCTGGAGATGGCCGTGGTGGTTTTGCGTTGGAGATTTGGAGACACTACTGGTTTGAGAGTCGTGTCAGATTTTTCACGGATCACCAGAGCTTAATGTGCATCTTCCTACAGCGGATTTGATTGTTGTGATAGTCCTCCACAGATTTACAGTTCTTGTGTGATCGTTGAGTACAGCTTAAGTTCGTCTCTACGGAGGGGACAACTTGCTCATGTCCACGCCCGACCACTTGTCTTCAATCTTTTTCGCGAGACACTGCCTACCGACGCTCGTTCGTTAGAGATACTTGAGCATACTCGGCTGGGTAATGATTCGAAGTCCGTGATTTGTGACAATAGTGTGCTAAGTTAGGGACGCGTTTGTGTACCTGATATTATCGGGTAGAGACGTGAAATCCTAGAGCTGGCACATCTGTCAATTCTCTGTATTCATTCAAGTTCCACCAACATTGATATGACTTGTGAGATAGTTACGGGTGGGCAGGAATGTAAAGAGAAATTTCAGGTTTCGTTTCAAGGTGTTTGCCTTGTTGTGTGTTTTGGGTTGAGCATCTGAGACCGGCTGGAGAGTTGCAACCTTTAATCGTTCCTGTAAGTCCATGTTGCCCACCCCGGTGCTTATGGGGAGGCGGAAAACGGAATAAAAAACTAATTTTTATGAGCTTAGGCAACATGCACTACACTATGAAGGATCTTTGCTAAACAAAAACTTGCTAAAGCTAACTAGAAACTAGCTAAGTTCTAGAAAGGTTATACCTTTGGTCTTTATGTCCTTCTCTCCTTGCTCCTTGGAGTAGTGGAAGGAGGTCACATTGTCGTCTTCTCCCGTCAAAGAAAGATCCACCCGAAAGCCTCAACCTTTGGCTTCAACTCCAAGCTAGAAGTAACTAGGGTTCAAGAAGTGCTAGTCCTTCAACCCTAGATGAGAGTAGAGATGATCAAGAGAGGGTTTTTCTCAAGCTCAAGTGTTTCTCAACACATGAGAGGGGAGAGCTTGAGGGAGAGGAAGAACAAGAGAGAGAAATGAAAAGATAGAATGAGAGTATAATAACCATTCTCACATATATGTGTGAGTTATTTTAATTAGATAATTAGTGAGATAATTGTCATGGCTTAATCAAGACATGACCATTATCATTTCATTTTTAATGCAATTTGTAAGGATCAAAGAGCATCTTCCAAATGAAATGATGATGGTCAAAGTGTCAACCTAGGTCAACAAGTCAAGGAGGTCAAATGGTCAACAACCATAACCATGCACAATTATATAAACTAATTATCAATTAACAATAATTCACACATAAGCATTAGGGTTAGTAAAAATGACAATAGTCATTAACCCTAATCAAGGTCCTCTCCCTCTGCCTCAAACAACTGTGCATACGCACCCGTATTCGTGATCCGAGGAACACGAATACAATGAGAAAAACCAATCTCAAATCATATACTAGGATCTGGCTTAAACCAAAGCCCGCTTGTATAAGCTGTCTGGACAGCAAACGTGCACAAATGTGCGGATGTGAACGAACCCTGTCGCAAAGCCATGCGACCTCTACTCATTTTGCCTAAAGGCGAATAGCTCTCTGTGTGGGACTCTAAAGACTCGACACTACGCTGGCAGTGGGTTTAACCAGAGACCGCAAGCGGCACTAGCTGTACGTAACGGTCCCCAGGTAGATGTCGATAAGAAGACTGACGAGGTGAACCCCATCTGAACTCCTACTGAGCCTGTATGTGACAATCTCCGTACAGTCCGGTCTGTTCGTCCGATACATCACATGGCGGGCCTAGGGGGCGGTGAACGTCAGTCCCCTAATAGCGGTACAAGTCGTGTTGGAGTGTAGCCCAGAACACCCTGAGATAACACTGGAAACCTACCAGTATATCTCGCTTACCCTGGCCAGGGACTACTCGTGTAATGGCTCTCCTGGACACAGCGCGATGTCAACCCCCAATACCGGGAGAGACGAATCCTGTCTAACCGTCACTGCCTCCAAGTGCTTCGGGACTGCACCCAAAAACTACCTGTTTGCACGACTCCTTTGAGTCGTGGTAGGGTAGTAATCAAAGTGCAGTGGGAACACACTCGAGGCGAAGTGACAGTGTCAAGTCAGCGGACTAAGCTGTACTCATGTCACCTGGGAACTGATAACTGACGATAGGTATAATACCAACCAACAGTTCCTGACGAGTCCTGTTCAGTGTACTCGTAACCTAACGAGCACCCGCATACTATCTCAAGTACGACGTACTGACGGCTGTAGGACAGACCGTCTCCTACACTGGGATGAGAAGCGCATACGCTAGTCTACTCCGGAGTATCGATGCCCTGTCTCGATAGTCCAACGACTAGGGACCTGTATAAGGATGTGCTTATAGATCACCCAGCTCCCACGAGTGTGAGCGCCATCACAACGCTGGTAATCAAGCAAAGATCCTAAGGGCTCTACTAATATGTATATCAGCGATATGCTAAAAGAAACACATGCACATATTGAAGTAGAGACAAACCAAGTAGCATACTACCATTTCGAGCAAGATTGTATATACAACTGTGAATATCCCAAGCTTCCATCAAGTAATATACAAACTAGTATGATACAGTAATGGCCTCTAGGGCATATACACTAATAATCTCCCACTTGCACTAAGGCCATGTACTGGCGTATCGAAGACCTATCATCTCGATCAGCCGCTCGAACTGAGTCTGGGGCAAGGCCTTGGTGAATGGATCTGCTGTGTTATCTTCTGAAGCAACCCTCCGAACCTCGATCTCCTGGCGATCCACGATCTCCCTGATCAGGTGATACCGCCTTAAGATGTGTCTGGATTTCTGATGGGACCTGGGTTCCTTCGCTAAAGCTATAGCTCCGTTGTTGTCGCAATACAGCGGTATTGGTTCAACAATAGTAGGAACCACCTGAAGTTCCGTGAGGAACTTCTTCATCCAGACAGCTTCCTTTGCGGCATCGCAAGCAGCTATGTACTCCGCTTCCATAGTTGAGTCAGCAATGGTCTCCTGCTTGGAACTCTTCCAGCAAACCGCCCCTCCATTGAGGGTAAAGACATAACCCGACATGGACTTGGAGTCATCCTTGTCACTCTGGAAGCTGGAGTCAGCAAAGGCCTCAAGCTGGAGGTCTTTTCCGCCATACACCAAGAACATCTCCTTAGTCCTTCTCAGGTACTTGAGAATGTTCTTTACCGCTATCCAGTGTTTCTCCCCTGGGTTTGACTGATACCGGCTTACAATGCTCAATGCGTATGCTACATCTGGTCCGGTACACAACATCGCATACATTATAGAGCCTACCGCAGAAGCGTAGGGTATAATAGACATGCGATCCCTCTCCAAATCAGTCTTGGAAGACATCTCTTTGGAGAGGGTGATCCCGTGACAAGCCGGTAAATTACCGCGCTTGGAATCTTCCATACTGAATCTTTTCAGTATGGTGTCGATGTACCTTGACTGTGAAAGTCCCAACATCCTCTTAGATCTATCACGATAGATCTGGATCCCCAGAATGTAGTTGGCATCGCCCAGGTCCTTCATGGAGGACCTCTACGACAAGAATCCTTTGACTGACTGTAACATAGGAATATCATTTCCTATTAGGAGAATGTCATCCACGTACAAGACGAGGAATACCACAGTTCTCCCTACAATCTTACTGTAAATGCATGGTTCATCTGGGTTTTTGATAAAGTCGAATTCTTTGACAGTATCATCAAAGCAGATGTTCCAACTCCGCGATGCCTGCTTAAGTCCATAGATGGACTTTAGCAACTTGCACACTCTACCGCTGCTCCCACTCTGAATGAATCCCTCTGGCTGGTCCATATAGACACACTCTTCCAAATTTCCATTTAGGAAAGCCGTCTTTACGTCCATCTGCCAGATTTCATAATCGTGGAAGGCAGCAATGGCAAGAAGGATCCGAATGGATTTCAGCATAGCCACTGGAGAAAAGGTCTCGTCATAGTCCAAGCCAGGTCTTTGACGAAAACCCTTTGCAACAAGTCTAGCTTTATAGGTCTCAACCTGCCCATCTACACCAATCTTCTTTCTGAAGATCCATTTGCAGCCTACGGGTTTTACCCCTTCTGGAGCAAAGTCCAAAGTCCAAACTTTGTTGGTGTACATAGACTCCATCTCGGCCCGCATTGCATCCAGCCATTTTACCGAGTCACCGCTCTGAATGGCTTGCTGGAAGCTAGTAGGCTCACCATAATCCATGGTGCAATCCTCTCTATCCCCGTCTATGAGAAAACCGTAGTATCTCTCGGGCGGATGAGACTGCCTACTACTCCTGCGGAGTGGCGCTAGGATGTCCGGTTCTCTTGAAACCTCTGGTTCTTCCAAGCTTTCAGTAATAGCTTGTGGTTCTGGAATCTCTTCCAGTTCTACTACGCTCCCACTTGCTTCTTTTTCTAAAAACTGATGTTCTAGAAAGTGGGCATGACGAGAAACAAAAACCTTTTGTTCCTCTGCATAATAGAAAAAATACCCCCTGGAGTTCTTTGGGTATCCCACAAACTTACACAGTACTGAGCGTGCCTCGAGCTTGTCCGCATACTGCTTTTTTACAAAAGCTGGACATCCCCATATCTTCAGATACTTAAGACAGGGTTTCTTCCCACACCACATCTGATATGGTGTGGTAGGCACAGTCTTGGAGGGAACCTTGTTCAAAAGATATGCAGCTGATTCTAGTGCATAACCCCAGAAGGATCGCGGCAACTCAGCCTTACTCATCATGGATCGAACCATATCCAATAGGGTTCGATTCCGCCTTTCCGATACACCGTTGTGTTGTGGTGTGCATGGAGGAGTAAGCTGAGAGAGAATTCCATTCTCTTTTAAGTAGCCCAGAAACTCGGCACTCAAGTATTCACCACCTCGATCAGATCTCAGTGTCTTGATACTTTTGCCTGTTTGTTTTTCAACTTCATTCTTGTATTCTTGAAATTTCTCAAAGGCCTCGGATTTATGCTTCATCAAGAAGACATGCCCATACCTAGAGAAATCATCTGTGAAAGTAATGAAGTATGAATAACCACTTCGCGCATGTGTAGACATTGGACCACACACATCACTGTGTATGAGTCCCAAGAGCTCGCTCGCTCTTTCTCCATGTCCAGTGAACGGAGTCTTTGTCATCTTTCCCATGAGACAAGATTCACAAGTGGCATAAGACTGGTACTCGAACGGATCCAAGTATCCTTCATTATGTAACTTTGTCAACCGTGTCTCATTAATGTGACCCAGTCTACAATGCCATAAGAAAGCCTGATTTAATTCCGGAGACTTTCTTTTAAGCATGTTCTGGACACTGAAGACCTGAGCTTGATTCAAAACGTATATACCGTATTTCAATGTACCTGACCCAATCAGCACTTGATTTAGGTGGATGTTTACTACATCGCTTACAAAAGTAAAATCATATCCTTCCTTAGAAAGTAAGGATACAGATATGATGTTACAAGTCGCACCTGGTACATAAAAACAGTCACGCGGAATCAATATCTGCCCAGTTGTCAGTCCTAGATGATATTCCCCTACGGATTCAGCATACATGCTCATTCCGTTAGCAACCCTGAGAGTTATATCACCTTTCCTGATAACCCTACGGTTTCTCAAAGCCTGTAACGAATTACAGATATGAGATCCTGATCCGGTATCCAATACCCAGGAAGTAGGGTTAACTGACATACAGTTCTCTATCACAAACACACCCGAAGCCGAAGCCACAACATGCTTCGAATTCTGGCTACTGGCTTTACAAGCCCTGCAATCCTTCTGCCTATGTTCATTCCCGTAACAATAGGAACATCCCTCTTTTACTACATCTGTTCCTGAAACTTCTGCCCTTCCCTTTCTTTCTACTTCCCTAGTTTCCTTTAGGGTAGTAGGTAGAGACTGTTGAACTGAGTCAGCATCTGACACGTTCTTCAACGTGGTCTTCAGGTCCGAGAGCTCAAAAGAGCTGGTCTCTGTAAGGACGTTGCCCCCTACAGATGACCCGATAGCCAACCTCGCTGGAAGCAATTCGTTCGAGGTCTCATATCTTGCGATACGAGATTGCTCTCCATATAAAACTTTGTTATGGAGGAAGATAGAAGCTGAGTCCATCTTCTCGTGCTGCCTCTGGTATATACCATCAACTGAGGCTAACACGAGGCACTTGGCTTTCGCACAGTCTTCTTCCGATGTCCTACGAATATCAATATCCGTGACAGGGGAAACTGGACCTGAGACGGCAGGGGTTGGATCAGTCAAGAGGTGTCCCAGCTTGTCCTGGGCAATGGACATCTGGACAGACCTTTGCCAGTCATGACAGTCAGATTCAGTCATTTTATTATCTAGATGTAACCTAGGTGCGGTCATTGGGTCGCTGCAATTAAGAGAGAGAGAAGAAAACACTTAGCATGATGCTCTTGCAAGTTTAGATTGGTTTTTAATTTATCTAAACAGGATGGCTCCCACTATATCTCGAATTCCTTCTCAAACCGTAAAGGAAGAATTAGTCGGGATCAATCTCACCGTACAATACTTGCTTAACCGTTCAGCCAGGCCAGTGTCGGTACTTCGAGGGAGGTTTTCCAACACTTTCGCGAAGTTCCTTAATTAAGTAACCTCTTTTCCCTGTGGGCGTAGCCCCGCTAACACCTTTCTAGACACCTACTAGGTTTATAGCATTGATCGTTAAGTGAGAGTTTTCCTGAGGAGTAGCATATACTCACAGTAGGATCGGGATCCAAATATCATCGCATGATAAAACCGAAGGAATCCTACCAGAATTATCACACTCCAAATGGTATGCAGCGCTAGAAAGTTTCAATACTTATGAAACTCCCGATGTGGATTTTTGCCCCATGCTCTTATGACCTTGACGAAGGCTAACATATCATAACTCACATGTCAAGTTCTACCCGTCATCGTCCAGGTTAATTTGAACCCACCCGTACATACCCTTGACGAAGGCCAAAATAGTAGTACGACTGTCCCAAACCAACGCATCTATCTATGCTACAGATAAATATTCAGCAACTACCAATCACTATGCCTTGGCGAAAGTCAAAATACATAGCTTGAATACTACTGAATATTTAACCGAGATGACGGAGGGCTACGAATGGTTTTGGCGAAACCGTGAACGTAGTGAACTTGATATAATCGATGGAACGAGATAGCTTTTAAAAGGAGTGGTTCAAGCTCCACATTTAAAATGCTGGTTTTTGAAAAGAACCGAGTGGTTTTCAAAGTGTTCCAATGACTTTTACTTGGTTTATTTTCTTGCATTAGTTCTTTTAATGCGTCCCATCATTTAACCCTACCATTGCAGAAAACAACCAAAATATGACGTACGCTTATGCCATTCGCATTCGCCACGGGCCCCGTCATCACCCGTTAGGTTACTTAACTAACGACAGAGCGGGGGCTGGGCTAGCGCGGCTGCAAAACATAAGCAACGCCTAAATAGTTATCATATATAAATATATAGCAATGATAGACATTACAGATCACAGATGAATACATTGGATATACTAGGAATCCGCAATCCGTTCGAGCCTTCAACGAAAAGCGGATTACACGATCGCGATGAATAGCCAATACCCCACCCAAGACCCCTACGGGTGCGGCAAACTACCCGCCAAGTACCCGAAGCGAAGCAACCTCCCTCACCACCGTGAGTAGGCCACTCGGCACTTCAAGATACCCGGTAGTTTGTGCACCCCCTCCATGGGTCTATCCTAGGAGCAAAAACAGTAAAAAGAATTATACAATGACGGCTACAACCCCGACCCGGTTGTGCGGCCAAACAAATAATAATATTGCATCAATTTACATATTACAATGAATGACAGAAAAAGCAACACTCATCTCACGTCCACCCCGGCTATTCACCCGCGACAATCCAACCCATTCATATACACAAACCATCATCAATCACAAATCACAGATATGTATAAACCCGACTAATCGACATATAGCGATTAGCCGACGTTCAATACATACAAACATCACAGATATAACCGTCATAGTCAAAGTGTAGTGAAGTTCGGAAAAAATACGGATTTATAGGCCCCCAAAAAATAAATTTCTATTCTGGAAAATCTGGGCACATATAACATATCTTAAAAATCCTAAAACCAAGCCAGAGATACACTGCACCAAACTCGACCCAGTGAAGAGCCAACTTAGCCGCGGTTGCGCGGCAATAGCTTTCTATTGCCGCGGAACCGCGGCTCCTTGGTCGAGTCACTGGACCGGGTTTGGTGGTTATCTTTAAAAAACCCTGAGACAATTTTTGGAGTATAACAAATTTTGTTTTGACCAGAAATTTTTTTAACAGAAACTAGTGTTTTTGAAAACTCGGTTTTGTGATTTTTCGGTTTCGAACTTCGTTACACTTCACTACCTAGCTAGTTTATGTTTAGTTAGGCTTTGATACCACTGTAAGTCCACGTTGCCCATCCCGGTGCTTATGGGGAGGCCGAAAACGGAATAAAAAACGAATTTTTATGAGCTTAGGCAACATGGACTACACTATGAAGGATCTTTGCTAAACGAAAACTTGCTAAAGCTAACTAGAAACTAGCTAAGTGCTAGAAAGGTTATACCTTTGGTCTTTATGTCCTTCTCTCCTTGCTCCTTGGAGTAGTGGAAGGAGGTCACCTTGTCGTCTTCTCCCGTCAAAGAAAGATCCACCCGAAAGCCTCAACCTTTGGCTTCAACTCCAAGCTAGAAGTAACTAGGGTTCAAGAAGTGCTAGTCCTTCAACCCTAGATGAGAGTAGAGATGATCAAGAGAGGGTTTTTCTCAAGCTCAAGTGTTTCTCAACACATTAGATGGGAGAGCTTGAGGGAGAGGAAGAACAAGAGAGAGAAATGAAAAGATAGAATGAGAGAATAATAACCATTCTCACATATATGTGTGAGTTATTTTAATTAGATAATTAGTAAGATAATTGTCATGGCTTAATCAAGACATGTCCATTATCATTTCATTTTTAATGCAATTTGCAAGGATCAAAGAGCATCTTCCAAATGAAATGATGATGGTCAAAGTGTCAACCTAGGTCAACAAGTCAAAGGAGGTCAAATGGTCAACAACCATAACCATGCACAATTATATAAACTAATTATCAATTAACAATAATTCACACATAAGCATTAGGGTTAGTAAAAATGACAATAGTCATTAACCCTAATCAAGGTCCTCTCCCTCTGCCTCAAACAACTGTGCATACGCACCCGTATTCGTGATCCGAGGAACACGAATACAATGAGAAAAACCAATCTCAAATTATATACTAGGATCTGGTTTAAACCAAAGCACGCTAGTATAAGCTGTCCGGACAGCAAACGTGCACAAATGCGCGGATGTGAACGAACCCTGTCGCAAAGCCATGCGACCTCTACTCATTTTGCCTAAAGGCGAATAGCTCTCTATGTGGGACTCTAAAGACTCGACACTACGCTGGCAGTACGTTTAACCACAGACCGCAAGCGGCACTAGCTGTACGTAACGGTCCCCAGGTAGATGTCGATAAGAAGACTGACGAGGTGAACCCCATCTGAACTCCTACTGAGCCTGTATGTGACAATCTCCGTACAGTCCGGTCTGTTCGTCTGATACATCGCATGGCGGGCCTAGGGGGGAGGTGAACGTCAGTCCCCTAATAGCGGTACAAGTCGTGTAGGAGTGTAGCCCAGAACACCCTGAGATAACACTGGAAACCTACCAGTATATCTCGCTTGCCCTGGCCAGGGACTACTCGTGTAATGGCTCTCCTGGACACAGCGCGATGTCAACCCCCAATACCGGGAGAGACGAATCCTGTCTAACCGTCACTGCCTCCAAGTGCTTCGGGACTGCACCCAAAAACTACCTGTTTGCACGACTCCTTTGAGTCGTGGTAGGGTAGTAATCAAAGTGCAGTGGGAACACACTCGAGGCGAAGTGACAGTGTCAAGTCAGCGGACTAAGCTGTACTCATGTCACCTAGGAACTGATAACTAACGATAGGTATAATACCAACCAACAGTTCCCGACGAGTCCTGTTCAGTGTACTCGTAACCTAACGAGCACCCGCATACTATCTCAAGTACGACGTACTGACGGCTGTGGGACAGACCGTCTCCCACACTGGGATGAGAAGCGCATACGCTAGTCTACTCTGGAGTATCGATGCCCTGTCTCGATAGTCCAACGACTAGGGACCTGTATAAGGATGTGCTTATAGATCACCCAGCTCCCACGAGTGTGAGCGCCATCACAACGCTGGTAATCAAGCAAAGATCCTAAGGGCTCTACTAATATGTATATCAGCGATATGCTAAAAGAAACACATGCACATATTGAAGTAGAGACAAACCAAGTAGCATACTACCATTTCGAGCAAGATTGTATATACAACTGTGAATATCCCAAGCTTCCATCAAGTAATATACAAACTAGTATGATACAGTAATGGCCTCTAGGGCATATACACTAACAGTTCCGAAGTAGGAATGGGGGCAGATTTCCATGAATTTCGTTATGGGTCTACCCAGGTTTAGTCAAGGTGTGACTCTATTCGGATGCTTGTTGTCCGGTTTTACTCGGTTTGCTCAGTTGTTCTTTGTTAAGTTGTGCGTTTCACGGAGTTCCTTCAAGGGTCGTATCCAATGAAGGCACCCTGTTCACTTGCCGTCTTGGGCAGAAGCTTCAGGAAGCCTTGGGTACTGGTTAAGCTCTAGCTCCTTCTTTCCATCCACAGGATGATGGGTTTATGAGAGCGGGCTATACCGACCTCTGGAGGATATGTTTATGCGTTCGTGTTGCTGTTGTCGGCAGTTGGGATCGTCACTCGCCATTGTTAGGATTCTCCTTCGATAGTTATTATCAGGAGACACTCCAATTGGCAACCTTTAGGTTTAGGGGTTAGGTCGTGTCGATCGCCAATCTGTTTTTCTGACTCTGTGTTGTTGGATTTTTGGACCCCATCTAGTCTAGAGATTTCGGAGACGATCCGGTTGTTTAGGTCAAGATGATGACAGTCCTGTGCGGACAGAGATCTTATGCCGACCAGGGTGGTCGCAGGCCTGAGTTCGCAGTGGGAGATCATGTATTCCTATAGATTTTCCTATAAATGACTTGTGGAGTTTTGGGAATCTTATCCCAGGATTGTAAGTCCTTTTGAGATCCTTTAAGAGAGTTAGTTCGTTGCCTTTAATTTGTCACTTCCGCCCAGATTATTGAGTTTTCACCCCGCATTCTTTGTGTTGATACTTTGCAATTACCTTCATGACTTTTTTCACATGATTCAGCATTAGACCATTTGCTTTGACGCGATCTTTTCGCTCACCGGCAGCCATTGGTGTTAATGGCCCGGCAGGTGGAGAAACTTCGGTCAAGGGTCTTGCTATCTGTGGAGAGTTTTCTTGGACGTAGCCGTATAGTGAGATGATCACTTGGGAGGCTGCGAGCGAGAATTGGGAGTTTTGTACTCTTCTCTTTGAAGGTACGCTTAGTAAAAATTTTAAATTCGGGGAAGAATTTTTATAAGGGGGGAGATTGTAACGTTTCAGAAATCGTTTTGCGAATTTTTCCGTTTTAGGGCAAAATTGTCGGTTTTTCCCGTTTCAACCCGATTTCGATCAAACGTCCGTATAAGCTTACTGGCACCTAGTTTAGCTAAAATAAAGCTTGTGCGTGAACTTTGGGAGTATTTGGGAGGTTTTGATTCAGATAGAATTTTTCCCAAATAAAATATTATTTTAAGCGGTATTTTGTGCACGTAAATCGGAAAATTTTTCTCTTGTGAATAAATTTATTTTTTGTCACTAGAATTATTATAGAAGCTTCTTTTTAAATATCTAGATATTTTAAGGAGTGATAAGGAATTATTTAAAATAGAAAAGAAAAGAGTGAAAAGTGGCAAAGTGCATTTATTAGCATTTATTACACATTTTCCTAGCATTTCTTCACCTAAAATTCACAAAAATGCCCCCCCTCACCCCCTTGGCCGGCCCTTCCCTTCCCATTGCTGCCCTCCATCATTCCCACTCTTTTTCAACTCATTTTGCATCAAATAATTCATGAAAAATCCAAATAAAATCACAAAAATTCAAATATAATCATTTTCCTTCATTTCCTTCACTAATTCTTCTTGGATTTTCAACAAAGCATGGTTTTTTTGATGCTATGATGAGAGATTAAATTTATTTTGGTGTTCTTGGGGAGGTATAATTCTTACCTTAATCCTTTTATATTTGCTTTAATCTTATTCTAGCTAATTTAGTTAGCTAATTATGTGTTTAGTTTAGTTTTTAAATTATGATTAATTCATTTATATTTGATTTAAGAAATTCATGTTAGGGTTAAATTTTTTGTTTAAGTGTTTAGTGTTCATTTGAAGTGTTAATTTGTGTTTTGGAGATGATTAACCTAGTAGAAAATGTTAATTTTTGCTAATGAACACTTTGTTTAATTATGCAATTAGCTTACTAGGTTTTTACTAAAACATAATTAGCGAGTGTTAAAAATATAGGTATGGTTTTGATAGCCTAGTTAAGCTATTATAAGGTGTTTGTAATCGCTAGTTATGCATTAGCTTGAAACTAGTGCGAAATATTGCGATAGGTTGCTTACTAGATTTCGGGGTTTTTCCGACGTGGGTTCGATTGGTCGTTGCGAGGTTATATCTATTGTATTCCTCATAATTTTTGTGTTGTGTTGCGCGATCGGGACGATCGGGGTCTAGAGTTGTGTTTTGTAGTTTAGCGACCCCAATTAGGGTTTTTGGCCGATGTCGTGCGCGATAGATGCGCTAAACGCGCAGTGTAATTTTCAGGGCGTTATTCTTGCATTTCGATGTCCTTTCGTCGATTTAGGATTTTTGCTTATGTGATGTGTTTGTGAAATTTTAGGTTCGCAAGCGGGGACTTCGGACGCTACAATAAAGGAAAACAGGTGGTAGGCTTCACTTAGCCAGGAGCGTTGGTGAGTAGATTTAACATCTACAGGGGAATCGCCCGCATGGCGTTATGTGTCTGGGCTAGAGATGTTATTTCTGTCGCATATTCTATGTCATATTTAGAATTGCGCATTTACCCTATTACTTAGATATTGTTGTGTTTGGACTAGTATCCTTAGGACACTGCACATATTATTGACGATTCATGTTGCACGAGCACTGATTGTACGCTACACACACCGTCAATAATTGCCATGTCACGCACAACCCACTTATAGATATGATATTGCTTGGTTAGGGACATTGAGACTTTGATTCATATTTCTTTACACATTGACTTATAGCATACCTGTATACCTACATGCTTACACATATGCTCTGACATACTTACATGCTAGTTACCTGTATACCTATAGAGTATTGTACCATTAGTGATACGTACATGCACACTTTATGACATAGCTACAGGTATACCTTGCCCACCTATTTCACTTATACCCAGGGGGTATACTACATCATTACTTATAGGTAGATACATATATCTTGCTATACCTTTATGTTTTCACATACATCTGGTTATAGCTACATGTTTACCTTTACCTGATATTATTTTAGAATTGGAGAAAATTAGGAACCGCATGATATTTATATTAACTTGTTGCAGTTAATTAGCGGCTTTTCCTTTATATGCTTACATTTCCGTTTATGTTGTATATATTATATTCATGGATTTTCGCATTGGGATATGGATTTTTCATGATGTTTTCTGGATTTGTGGACCGTGGGAGTTCATGAAATTATGCATTATTTGAAAACCCGGGTTTCCCTTGATATGATATTACAGCATCTGTAGGGTTCCTAGGCACTCTCAAGAGGTCTCACAAGGCATCAACCATGCCAATTTCAAAAAATCTAGGTGCCGAGAAACCCGACTACGGATCGTTGGCTAGAAAACTAGGCGAAAACATAAACTAGTTAACACTTAACTAAGAGATACGGAAATACAACCTTTGTAGATCCGGTTCTCCACCTCCATAGCTCCGCAATGAAGTCTCCTCGCTGTCCATAACAAGTCCCGGGCTCTAGCGTTGGCTTCATCGGAGAATGGACGGGCTAGGTCATCGATGTCCATGCCGAAGATGATCTACGTCGAGGCATCACTAAATCAAGCTCCAACTTCACCAAGTCCAAAAACTTGTGAAGAGAACACACTCTACTACTTGGCAAGAGGTAGAGGATGAAGAAATAGGAAGTGGGTTCAATTTAGAATTGGATTTCTCACTCTTTATCATCAATCACCATTGATGACCTCAAGGTTTTCTTCTTGAGTTCAAGGAAGAAGAAGAAGAAATGATATGATAAGTTAATTAAAAAAGAAAAGAATAATCCATTCTTATCATAACAATAACCATGGTAATGTGTAGAGAATCAATCATGGTTAAAGGAATGGTTAGGGTCATGCTAGAGACAAAATGGTCACTTAGTCAAAGTGTTCATGAAGCTTCATGAAAACAACAAATGAAAGCCACCATTTCATTTCATTTTCTTTTATTCATTTATCATAAATAAATGGATAATTAAATAAGATAAATGAATAACAAATAATAAACCCTAACCTATTCATTAACCAAGGTTTAATACTTTACACTTAACCAAAAAGCATGTATCATCAAACATGATACAAGCTAGTGCACAAAATCATATCACATATATAATGCGCACAAGCCGAGTGAGAAAATCCATTTAAAGTGAACCAATACTAGTTAACGCAAAGTAATATATCAAATATATAATTATGCATTAAATCATTAAATCAACACTTGATTCAATGATCCGGTCATGTCGCACACAACCGACTAGTATTCAATGTATCGGTTTATCGAATCAACCTTTGATTCGATAACTAGGGTATATCGCATATAACCTAATCGATACATTCATCGCGAGAATGGAATACGGTATCACATACACGCATTATTCTCGGTCCCGCACATATCTCATATGCGCTCCTATTTCGTTTCGCTTGAGCCAGGAAACCTATGTGTAGGACTCTAAAGACTCGTCAATACGCCGGCAGCAGGTGATGATCATATCAAACACCCGCAAGCCGCCAGCGGTCTGCTAAACGTAACGGCCACCCGGGTATTGAGCGATCTGAAGATCGATGAGCAAGCCCGCTCACACTCCAGTGAATCCAACCAGTAACACTACCGTACAGTCCGGTCTGATCGTCTGATATGTCGCATATCTCGCCTAGGGGTGGTAAACGTCAGACCCCAATAGCTCGATAAGTCGTGTCGATATGAGGTCTATAACACTTCGAGAAACTACTGATAACACTTACCAGTAAATCTCAGCAACCCTGGCCAGGGATTTCCTGTTATAGCCAATCGAACACAGCGCAACATCTACCCCCTATACCGGGAGAGACGAATCCCCTCCTATCGCTCATTGCCTCCATGTGACTCGGGACTGTACCCAAAAACCACCGTTTTGCACGCCCTCTTGGACGTGGTAAGGTGGAAATCAAAGCACAGTGGGAACCACACAAGACTCTATGACGATCTCGGGTCAACAGACTACTCTGTACCAGTGTCACCTGAGAACTGCCATCTGACGTGAGGTATAATACCATCTGGGAGTTCTCGGCGAGTCCGTCCAGTGTACCCAGTCTCTACTGAGCACCCGTATATCATCTCTGATGTCAAACACCAATGGATATGGGATCATCCATCGCCCATCTGTATGGGTCGAGAAGGTACACGCTAGTCTACTCTGGTATATCGATGCCCCGTCTCGATACACCCTCGACTAGGGACTTTGAAGGATGTACTTATGGACTACCATGTCCCCACTAGTATGATCCGCATCATAGTCCAGGTAGTCAAGTACAGATCCTAAGGGCTTTACCAACATGTAACAGGGAGACAATCAGTGTACACGTTAAGGTAAAGATCAACCAGATAGCATACTATCATGTCGAGCAAGAAAGTCCTCCCTATATATGTCCCAGCATCCACTACAATATACATCCTATGTATAGTAATGGCCTCTAGGGCATACATATAACTAACAATCTCCCACTTGCACTAGGGCCATCTGATAGCAGTGGTTGTAGTATCTCATACTCAACCAACCCATAAAAGTCTCTCTCTGGGAATAGGCCTTCGTGAGTGGATCCGCTGTGTTTGTCCTCTGAGTCTACTCTCCTAACCTCGATCCCTTGGAGATCAACCATCTCCATGATCAAGTGATACTGCCTTAGAATATGTCTGGATCACTGATGGGACGGACGTTCCTTGGCATAAGCCACAACTCCATTGTCACACAATGGAAGGAACATGGTTCATCTTATGAACCAATATACACCCAAACAGCCTCTAGGGTAGCATCTTAAGTAGCGATGTATCCTGTCTTTATTGTCTAGTAAGTCACGGTATCTAGCTTGGAACTCTTCCAACACACCGTCCCTTTACTGAGGGTAAAGACAATGCCTGTGACTGACATTCAGTCGTCTTTATCACCCTGGAACACTTCCAGTGATTCTCCCCAGGATCGTTTGATACCTTCTCACTACAACTAGTGAGAATCCTAACATCCAATTAAATCTATCTCATAGATCTAAAACTCAGAATTTAGGAGGTATCACTTTGATCCTATATGGAGAATCATTGTGATAAACGGAGATTGATCGAGCGTAGCATAGGAAACACCTTCCCTATCAAGAGTATGTCATCCACGTACTCTACGAGGATCGTCACCATACTCCCTACTACCTTCTTGTTTATACAAGGTTCATCTACCATTATTGTTAGTGTATATGCCCTAGAGGCCATTACTGTATCATACTAGTTTGTATATTACTTAATGGATGCTTGGGATATTCACCTTGTATATACAATCTTGCTCAAAATAGTAGTATGCTACTTGGTTTGTTTCTACTTCAATGTGTACATGTGTTTATTTTTGTATATCGCCTATACACATTAGTAGAGCCCTTAGGATCTTTGCTTGATTACCAGCGATGTGATGGCCGTCACACTAGTGGGGCTGGGTAATCTATAAGCACATCCTTATGCAGGTCCCTGGTCGCAGGACTATCGAGACAGGACATCGATACTCCGGAGTAGACCAGCGCATGCGCTTCTCATCCCAGTGTGGGAGACGGTCTGTCCCACAGCCGTCAGTACGTCGTACTTGAGATAGTATGCGGGTGCTCGTTAGGTTACGGGTACACTGGACAGGACTCGTCGGGAACTGACTAGTTGGTGTTATACCTATCGTCAGTTATCAGTTCCCAGGTGACATGAGTACAGCTTAGTCCGCTGACTTGACACTGTCACTCCGCCTCGAGTGTGTTCCCACTGTACTTTGATCACTACCCTACCACGGCTCAAAGGAGTCGTGCAAACAGGTAGTGGTTGGGTGCAGTCCCGAAGCATTTGGAGGCAGTGACGGTTAGACAGGATTCGTCTCTCCCGGTATTGGGGGTTGACATCGCGCTGTGTCTAGGAGAGCCATTACACGAGTAGTCCCTGGCCAGGGCAAACGAGATATACTGGTAGGTTTCCAGTGTTATCTCAGGGTGTTTTGGGCTTCGCTCCGGCACGACTTGTACCGCTATTGGGGGACTGACGTTGACCGCCCCCTAGGCCCGCCATGCGATGTATCAGACGAACAGACCGGACTGTACGGAGAATGTCACACTCAGGCTCAGTAGGAGTTCAGATGGGTTTCGCCTCGTCGGTCTTCTTGTCGGCATTACCTGGGGACCGTTACGCACAGCTAGTGCCGCTTGCGGTCTGTGGTTAAACCCACTGCCAGCGTAGTGTCGAGTCTTTAGAGTCCCACACAGAAAGCTTTTCGCCTTTAGGCAAAAGAGTAGAGGTCGCATGGTATTGCGACAGGTCGCATGGTTTTGCGACAGGGTTCGGTCACATCCGTGCACTTGTGCACGTACAGTGTCCGGACAGTTTACACTAGCGGGCTTTGGTTTAAGCCAGATCCTAGTGTACCTTATGGGATTGGATTTATCCAGTTTGCATTCGTGTTCCTCGGAACGCGGATGCGGGTGTGTATGCACAGTTGACAGGGAGGCAGAGGCAGCGGATTCTCATTAGGGTTGTTGACAGTTGACCATTGACTTTTGACTTTTTGCTCAACCCTAATGAGAATATGATTTGTGATTAACTATTATATTAGTTAAGTATTATGGTGATATGGTTGTTGACTTGTTGACTTTTGTTGACTTGTTGACTTTGTTGACTTGTTGACTTTTGTTGACTTGTTGACCGGTTGACTAGGCTTGACTAGTTGACCATCATGATAACCATGGTTATCATTTCATGCCAAAGACTTTTTCTTGCTTGCTCATTTGAGTAAAATGAGTGCATGACATGATAAGGTTATGGTTGCTTCTAACCATCACATAAGACTTTTTTGATATGATGAGTTATGATCACTTTGGATTATGAGAGGGTGAAAGACAAAAGAGTTGCTCATTCTTTCTTGCTCATTCTCTCTCTTGTTCTTGAGCTCTCCTCTTGCTCTCACCCTCAACCTCTTGCTCCCTCTCTTGATCTATGGTTCTCTTGTCTCATGAGTTGAGAATCAAGAACCATAGATAAAATCCCATTCTATTTCCTCTCTACTCATTCTAGTTCACTAGGTTTAGCAAACCAAGTGAACTAGTTTCTTCAAAGAACGAAGAAGGAGCTAAAGGTTGGAGCTTTCAAGTGGATCTATCTTCGGCGTACGGAGACAACGAGAAGGAGCCATCGAACCACCATCGGAGCTTGAAGAGAAGGAGTTCAAGTTTAGGTATAACCATCTTCATCCGAGTAGCTAAATATCTTTAGCTTAGTATGCTAGTTTTAGTTTAGGTAAAGATCCCGACCTAGCTTAGTCCATGTTGCCTCTTGCGTTAAAATTTTGATTTTATACCGTTTCCGCCTCCCCGTAAGAACCGGGGGTCGCAACGTGGACTTACAGTGGTATCAGAGCCTAACTAAACTTAAACTAGCTTGGTAGTGAAGTGTAACGAAGTTCGGAACCGAAAAAAAATCCAAAAACCAAACTTTTACAAAATCTGAGTTTCTGTTGAAATTTTTTCTGGTCAAAATGAAAAACTTTATACTCCTAAATTCGGCTCAGGGTTTTGTGTGAACACCCAAGAAAAACGATACAGTAATTCGTCCAAACCGCCGCCCTTCCGCCGCGCGAGCTAGGCATCCGCCGCGGAAACGCCGCTCTTTGTCGTCTTCTGTGCATCGTTTTTCGTGCAGTGTGTGTCTGTGTTGGTTTTGGGATTTTTGAAATATATTATATGTGCCCAGATTTTCCAGAAAAGAAATTTCCTTTTGGGGTCCTATAATTCCGTATTTTTCCGAACTTCACTGCACTTTGACTATGATGGTTATATCTGTGATGTTTGCATGTATTGAACGTCGGCCAATCGCTATAAGTCGATTGGTCGGGGTTATACATGATCTGTAATGTGCAGGAATGTGTATATAAATATGTTGGATTGTCGCGGGTGAAAAGCCGGGGGTTGTGAGACGAGAGTTTTCTTTTCTTGCAATTTCATGTAAATTTGTAAATTGATGTAATAATTATTTGTATGGCCGCACAACCGGGTCGGGGTTGTAGCCGTCATTGTATAATTTCTTTTTACTGTTTTTGCTCCTAGGATAGACCCATGGAGGGGTGCACAAACTACCGGGTATGACGAAGTGTCGAGTGGCCTACTCATGGAGATGAGGGAGGTTGCTACGCTTCGGGTACTTGGCGGGTAGTTTGCCGCACCCGTAGGGGTCTTGGGTGGGGTTTTGGCTATTCACCGCGACCGTGTTATCTGTTTTTGTTACAGGCTCGTACAAATTACAGATTGCTAGTATATCCAATGTATTTATCTGTGATCTGAAATGTTTATCATTGCAGTATATCTATATATGATATTATTTAGGCGTTGCTTATGTTTTACAGACGCGCTAGCCCAGCCCCCGCTCTGTCGTTAGTTAAGTAACCTAACGCGTAATGACGGGGCCCCGTGGCGAATGCGAATGGCATAAGCGTACGTCATATTTTGGTTGTTTTCTGCAATGGTAGGATTAAATGATGGGACGCATTAAAAGAACTAATGCAAGAATATCACGCATTAAAAGAACTAATGCAAGATAATAAACCAAGTTAAAGTCGTTGGAACACTTTCGAAAAACCACTCGGTTCTTTTCAGAACAAACTTTTAAAATACGGAGTTTAAGCCACTCCATTTAAAAGCTATCTCGTTCCATCGACCAAATCAAGTTCACTACGTTCACGGTTTTGCCAAAACCATCCGTAGCCCTCCATCATTTCAGTTAAATATTCGGTAGTATTCAAGCTATGTATTTTGACCTCACGCCAAGGCATAGTGATTGGTAGCTGCCGGATATTTATCTGTTGCATAGATAGAATGCGTTGGTTTGAGACAGTCGTACTGCCATTTTGGCCTACGTCAAGGGTATGTACGGGTGGGTTCAAATTAACCTGGATAATGATGGGACGAATTTGACATGTGACTTATGATATTTTGACCTCACGCCAAGGTCATAAGAGCATGGGGCAAAAATCCACATTGGGAGTTTCATAAGTACTGAAACTTGCTAGATTTGCATACCATTTGGAGTGTGATGATTCTGGTAGGATTCCTTCAGTTTCGTCACGCGATGATATTTGGATCCCGATCCTACTGTGAGTATATGCTACTCCTCGGGAAATTTCTCACTTAACGATCAATGCTATAAACCTAGTAGGTGCCTAGAAAGGTGTTAACGGGGCTACGCCCCCAGGGAAAAGAGGTTCTTTAATTAAGGAACTTCGCGAAAGCGTTGGAAAACCTCCCTCGAAGTACCGACACCGGCCTGGCTGAACGGTTAAGCAAGTATTGTACGGTGGGATTGATCCTGACTAATTCTTCCTTTATGGTTTGAGGAGGGATTCGAGAAACAGTGGGAGCCATCCTGTTTAGACAAACTAAAAACCACTCTAAACTTGCAAGAGCATCATGCTGAGTGTTTCTTCTTCTCTCTCCTAATTGCAGCGACCAATCAACATGACTGGACTTAAGTTACTCCTAGATAAAAACAAACTGACAGGGCCAAACTACAAAGATTGGCTCAGGAATGTCAAGATAGCAATCACTTATGACAAGCTGGGGTATCTTCTTACCACCAAAGCTCCCCCTGTCCCTGGTCCAACTTCCAGTGTCGCGAATAAGGAAATCCGCAAGACTTGGGAGATTGATAGCGCGAAGGCCAAGTGCCTCCTGCTTGCCTCGATGGACAACGAACATCAGAGGAGGCATGAGAATATGGACATGGAGTCCATATTGCTCCATACAAAAGAACTGTATGGAGAGCAATCACGTATCGCAGGATACGAAGCGTCGAAAAAGTTATTTTCGACAAGAATGGCCGTCGGATCATCAGTAGCCGAGCACGTGCTAAAGATGATCGGCTACATTGAGGAGCTCGCTGACCTAGGGATCACATTGGAGAGTGAGCTATATACGGATATAGTTCTCCAGTCCCTTCCTTCCACTTACGCCCAGTTTATACTGAACTTCAACCTACAAGAAAAAGAGGTTGAACTATCAGAGCTCCTCAACATGCTGAGGAGCGCAGAGGGCACCCTACAGAAAGGTAGGGAAACATCCACTTTGTTTATAGGAGGATCATCTTCTTCTAGGTCCAAGGCGAAAGCCAAGGGAAAGAAGAAGAAGGCCCCCGCCAAACCAAGGGGCGGTGTTAGTAAAGTGGATACGAAGGGAAAAGCAAAAGCAACAAAGATAGCGGGGAAGCTTGTGGATAAGGAAGAATGCTTCTATTGTCATAAGAAAGGACACTGGAAGAATGATTGCAGGGCCTGGAAGGCCAGAACACAGGAATTGAAGCAAGTTGCAGCTTCAGCTTCAGGTGTGTATGTTATTGAAAACTGTCTTTCAATAAACTCTACTTCCTGGGTATTGGATACCGGATCAGGATCTCATATCTGTAATTCTTTGCAGGCGTTGAGAAACCGTAGGGTTTTGAAGGCAGGTGACATGACCCTCAAAGTTGCGAACGGAGCTAGCATGGATGCTAAAGCCGTGGGGGACTATCACCTGGGAATGTCAGATGGACATGTTTTGGTTTTGCGTAATTGCTTTTTTGTACCCAACGCAACTTGTAATATCATTTCTGTATCTTTAGTTTCTAAAGAAGGTTATGAATTTGCGTTTGTAAGTAATGTTGTAAACATTCACCTTAATCAGGTTTTGATTGGGTCAGGTACATTGAGTAATGGTATATACGTGTTAAACCAACCACAGATTTTTAATGTCCAGAATACACACAAAAGAAAGTCTCCAGAAATAAATCAGACTTTCTTATGGCATTGTAGATTGGGTCACATCAATGAGAGAAGGTTGACTAAGTTGCATACAGAAGGATATTTGAATGCGTTCGAATATCAATCATATGCCACTTGTCAATCTTGTCTCAAAGGAAAGATGACAAAGACTCCGTTTACTGGACATGGAGTAAGAGCGAGCGAGCTCTTGGGACTCGTACACAGTGACGTGTGCGGTCCAATGTCTACACATGCCCGAAGCGGACATTCTTACTTCATTACTTTTACGGATGACTTCTCAAGGTACGGTTATGTCTTCTTAATGAAACATAAGTCCGAGGCCTTTGGAAAATTCCAGGAGTATAAGAATGAAGTAGAGAAACAGACCGGCAAAAGTATTAAGATTCTAAGATCAGATCGAGGTGGAGAATACTTAAGTGCCGAGTTCCTGGACTATCTAAAAGAGAACGGAATTCTCTCTCAGCTTACTCCTCCATACACCCCGCAACATAACGGTGTATCGGAGAGACGGAACCGCACCCTATTGGATATGGTGCGGTCCATGATGAGTAACGCTGAGTTACCGCGATCATTCTGGGGGTATGCGCTAGAATCAGCTGCGTACCTTTTGAACCGAGTTCCGACTAAGACTGTGTCTACCACCCCATATGAAATGTAGAGTGGGAAGAAACCCTATCTTCAATATCTGAAGATCTGGGGATGTCCAGCTTTTGTCAAAAAGCAGCATGCGGACAAACTCGAGGCACGCTCAGTACTGTGCAAGTTTGTAGGATACCCAAAGAACACCAGGGGGTATCTTTTCTACTACGCAGAGGAACAAAAAGTCCTTGTTTCTCGTAATGCCCACTTTCTGGAACACCAGTTCTTGGAAAAGGAGATTAGTGGGAGCGCAGTAGAACTGGAAGAAATTCCAGAACCACAGACTATTACTGAAAGGTTAGTGGAACCAGAGGGTTCAACAGAACAGGACATTCCTACGCCGCTCCGCAGAAGTAGTAGGCAGTCTCATCCGCCCGAGAGATACTACGGTTTTCTCATAGACGGGGATAGAGAGGATTGCATCATAGATTATGATGAGCCTACTAGCTTCCAGCAGGCCGTTCAGAGCGTTGACTCAGTGAAATGGCTGGATGCAATGCGGACCGAAATGGAGTCCATGTACACCAACAAGGTATGGACGTTGGACATTGCTCCAGACGGGGTAAAACCCGTAGGATGCAAGTGGATCTTCAAAAGGAAGATTGGTGTAGATGGACAGGTTGAGACCTATAAAGCTAGGCTGGTAGCAAAGGGTTTTTGTCAAAGACCTGGCTTGGACTACGACGAAACCTTTTCTCCAGTAGCCATGCTGAAATCCATTCGGATCCTTCTTGCCATTGCTGCCTTCCACGATTATGAGATCTGGCAAATGGACGTAAAGACAGCTTTTCTAAATGGAAATTTAGAGGAGTGTGTCTATATGGACCAGCCAGAGGGCTTCATTCAGAGTGGGAGCAACGGAAAGGTGTGCAAGTTGCTTAAGTCCATCTATGGACTAAAGCAGGCATCGCGGAGTTGGAACATCTGCTTTGATGAGACGGTCAAAGAATTTGGCTTTATCAAAAATCCAGATGAACCATGCATCTATAGTAGATTTGTAGCGAGAACTGTAGTATTCCTCGTTTTATACGTAGATGACATTCTCTTAATAGGAAATGACATTCCTATGCTACAATCTGTCAAGGGGTTCTTGTCACACAGGTTCTCCATGAAAGACCTGGGTGATGCCTCATACATTCTGGGTATCCGGATCTACCGTGACAGATCCAAGAGGATATTAGGACTTTCACAGTCCAGGTACATCGACACCATACTGAAAAGATTCAGTATGGAAGATTCAAAGCGCGGTAACCTACCGGCTTGTCACGGGATCACCCTCTCTAAAGAGATGTCTCCCAAGACTGATTTGGAGAGGGATCGCATGTCTATTATACCCTACGCTTCTGCAGTAGGCTCTATAATGTATGCGATGTTGTGTACCAGACCGGATGTAGCTTATGCACTGAGTGTGGTAAGACGGTATCAGTCTAACCCTGGGGAGAAACACTGGATAGCGGTAAAGAACATTCTCAAGTACCTGAGAAGGACTAAGGAGATGTTCTTGGTGTATGGCGGAAAAGACCTCCAGATCGAGGCCTTTGCTGACTCCAGCTTCCAGAGTGACAAGGATGATTCGAAGTCCATGTCGGGTTTTGTCTTTACCCTCAATGGAGGGGCGGTGTGTTGGAAGAGTTCCAAACAGGAAACCGTTGCAGACTCGACGATGGAAGCGGAATACATCGCTGCATCTGATGCCGCAAAAGAAGCTGTCTGGGTGAGGAAGTTCTTGAAAGAACTTCAGGTGGTTCCGTCCATTGTTGATCCGATACCTCTGTATTGCGACAACAACGGGGCTATAGCTTTAGCGAAGGAACCAAGGTCCCATCAGAAATCCAGGCACATCTTGAGGCGGTATCACCTGATCAGTGAGATCGTGGATCGCCAGGAGATCGAGGTTCGGAGAGTCGCTTCAGAAGACAACACTGCTGATCCATTCACCAAGGCCTTGCCCCAGACTCAGTTCGAGCGGCTGATCGAGATGATAGGTCTTCGATACGCCAGTACATGGCCTTAGTGCAAGTGGGAGATTGTTAGTGTATATGCCCTAGAGGCCATTACTGTATCATACTAGTTTGTATATTACTTAATGGATGCTTGGGATATTCACCTTGTATATACAATCTTGCTCAAAATAGTAGTATGCTACTTGGTTTGTTTCTACTTCAATGTGTACATGTGTTTATTTTTGTATATCGCCTATACACATTAGTAGAGCCCTTAGGATCTTTGCTTGATTACCAGCGATGTGATGGCCGTCACACTAGTGGGGCTGGGTAATCTATAAGCACATCCTTATGCAGGTCCCTGGTCGCAGGACTATCGAGACAGGGCATCGATACTCCGGAGTAGACCAGCGCATGCGCTTCTCATCCCAGTGTGGGAGACGGTCTGTCCCACAGCCGTCAGTACGTCGTACTTGAGATAGTATGCGGGTGCTCGTTAGGTTACGGGTACACTGGACAGGACTCGTCGGGAACTGACTAGTTGGTATTATACCTATCGTCAGTTATCAGTTCCCAGGTGACATGAGTACAGCTTAGTCCGCTGACTTGACACTGTCACTCCGCCTCGAGTGTGTTCCCACTGTACTTTGATCACTACCCTACCACGGCTCAAAGGAGTCATGCAAACAGGTAGTGGTTGGGTGCAGTCCCGAAGCATTTGGAGGCAGTGACGGTTAAACAGGATTCGTCTCTCCCGGTATTGGGGGTTGACATCGCGCTGTGTCTAGGAGAGCCATTACACGAGTAGTCCCTGGCCAGGGCAAACGAGATATACTGGTAGGTTTCCAGTGTTATCTCAGGGTGTTTTGGGCTTCGCTCCGGCACGACTTGTACCGCTATTGGGGGACTGACGTTTACCGCCCCCTAGGCCCGCCATGCGATGTATCAGACGAACAGACCGGACTGTACGGAGAATGTCACACTCAGGCTCAGTAGGAGTTCAGATGGGTTTCGCCTCGTCGGTCTTCTTGTCGGCATTACCTGGGGACCGTTACGCACAGCTAGTGCCGCTTGCGGTCTGTGGTTAAACCCACTGCCAGCGTAGTGTCGAGTCTTTAGAGTCCCACACAGAAAGCTTTTCGCCTTTAGGCAAAAGAGTAGAGGTCGCATGGTATTGCGACAGGTCGCATGGTTTTGCGACAGGGTTCGGTCACATCCGTGCACTTGTGCACGTACAGTGTCCGGACAGTTTACACTAGCGGGCTTTGGTTTAAGCCAGATCCTAGTGTACCTTATGGGATTGGATTTATCCAGTTTGCATTCGTGTTCCACGGAACGCGGATGCGGGTGTGTATGCACAGTTGACAGGGAGGCAGAGGCAGCGGATTCTCATTAGGGTTGTTGACAGTTGACCGTTGACTTTTGACTTTTTGCTCAACCCTAATGAGAATATGATTTGTGATTAACTATTTTATTAGTTAAGTATTATGGTGATATGGTTGTTGACTTGTTGACTTTTGTTGACTTGTTGACTTTGTTGACTTGTTGACTTTTGTTGACTTGTTGACCGGTTGACTAGGCTTGACTAGTTGACCATCATGATAACCATGGTTATCATTTCATGCCAAAGACTTTTTCTTGCTTGCTCATTTGAGTAAAATGAGTGCATGACATGATAAGGTTATGGTTGCTTCTAACCATCACATAAGACTTTTTTGATATGATGAGTTATGATCACTTTGGATTATGAGAGGGTGAAAGACAAAAGAGTTGCTCATTCTTTCTTGCTCATTCTCTCTCTTGTTCTTGAGCTCTCCTCTTGCTCTCACCCTCAACCTCTTGCTCCCTCTCTTGATCTATGGTTCTCTTGTCTCATGAGTTGAGAATCAAGAACCATAGATAAAATCCCATTCTATTTCCTCTCTACTCATTCTAGTTCACTAGGTTTAGCAAACCAAGTGAACTAGTTTCTTCAAAGAACGAAGAAGGAGCTAAAGGTTGGAGCTTTTAAGTGGATCTATCTTCGGCGTACGGAGACAACGAGAAGGAGCCATCGAACCACCATCGGAGCTTGAAGAGAAGGAGTTCAAGTTTAGGTATAACCATCTTCATCCGAGTAGCTAAATATCTTTAGCTTAGTATGCTAGTTTTAGTTTAGGTAAAGATCCCGACCTAGCTTAGTCCATGTTGCCTCTTGCGTTAAAATTTTGATTTTATACCGTTTCCGCCTCCCCGTAAGAACCGGGGGTCGCAATGTGGACTTACAATTTTGATGATGTCAACTTCTTTGACTAACCCATCAAAACAGACGTTTCAACTCCGCGATGCCTGCTTTATCCTATAAAGCATCTTGCACACGTTTCCACTGTTCCCACTGTCTACGAAGCCCTCTGGATGTGTACTTATAGTCGCTCTCTTCCAAATCATTATTTAGAAAAGCAGTCAAGACACCCAACCACCAGAGATCGTAGTCATGGTATGCAGCCGTGGTAAGTAGGATCTGGATGGACTTAAGCATAGCCACTGGAAAAAGGTTTCGTCATTATCCACGCCTGGTCAATGAAGAAAACCTTTAACAAGTTTAGCTTTGAAAGTCTCAACTTTTCCATCTACACCAAGTAATCTTCTCAAGATATACTTGCACCTGATGGGGATTTAACCCTTCAGATATAGCAACCAAAGTCCATACTTTGTTAGTGTACATGGATTCCATATCAGATCGCTAAGTATCCAGCCATTCTTACAGAGTCCCACTCCTGATGGCCAGCTCGAAAGTAGTTGGGTCATCATCTCATAATGCAATCCTCGCTCCCACTGTCATAGAGAAACCGAAGTATCTCTCAGGTGGGTGAGGAACCCAACTAGATCGGCGGAGAGGCCGAGGTTTGTTGGAATCTACTGAATCCTTTGGTTCTATCAAATCATCAGCTGTAGTTTGTATAGCTGAAACCTTTCCAGTTGTACATAACTGACCTTACCTCGAGCTTGTCCGGATTATGCTTTTAGACATAGGCCGGACAACCCCAAATCTTAACTATCTTAAGAGATGGGCTCTTCCCTTATCATATCAAATATGAAGTGGTAGGCAACTGATTTGATTTGAACCCTATTCAATAGGTATGCAGCTTCTCAAGTGCATAACCCCCTAAGGAAAAAGGTAACTCAGTAGTACTCATCATAAAGCACACCATATCAAATAGGGTGTATCTGCTCCGCCCCGACATACCATCGTGCAATGGTGTATACGGAGGAGTAATGCTGAGAGAGAATCTAATTCTCCTTTAGAATAGTCCAGGAATTCCATGCACAAGTATTCTCCTCCTTGATCACATCAAAGAACATAAAACTTATACCCTCATTTTGGTTCTCTACTTCTAATTTATATTCCGTGAATATCTCAAAAGGTTCGGACTTGTGTTTCAACAGGAACATATGTCTGAATCTTGAGAGATTATCAGAGAATGTAATGAAGTATAAAGAACCGGTCTTGGCATGTATAGATAGGGGACCTTTATACATCAACATGTATCATCCCAAGAGTTCACAAACTCTTTCTCTGTTTCCAATAAACAGAGCTGTGGTTATCTTATCAATGTGACATGACTGGCGAGTTTCATAAGATGTAAATTCAAACTAATTTAAATATGCATCTTTATGTAACTCTAGCTAGTCGGGTCGCATTGATATGACCTAGTCTACAAAACCTCAAGAAGAATTCGTTCATTTCTGAACTCTTCCTCTTGTGTGTGTTCCGTATACTAAGAACTGTAGTTTGATTTAGAACATCAACGCTTTTAGATAACGTGCCTGAACCGATCAACTTTTGATATAGGAAATGTTCCAAACATTATCCAACAATACAAAATTATATCCTTTCTTTACTAATAAAGAGACTGATATGATTTTGTATATCAGATTCGGTATCTAATAACATTCGTTCAGAATCAATATATTGGTAATACAGGGTGACAGTGACCAACAGACTTGGCTGCAACACTTGCCCCGTTTTCTGACTCATGAAACTTATCACCCGTTCTCAGTTCTCTACCTTTCTGTAGCCCTATGTAACATATTACATATCTGGGATCCTGATCCGGTATCAAATACCCAGGACGTAAAGAATACTGAGAAACAGTTCTGTATAATGAACACACCCGAAGATGATGCATCATCATGCACTCTCTTCGTTTGGGCGGCACGGGAATTCTGGTAATCCCCAATTTCCTGCTCTGTCTTATAACAATTATAAGTTGGAGCGGGACCAACGTTCCCCAGCTCAGTATAACAAGCGGGTTCGGTCAATAATCCGTATTATTATCTTGATCAAGGCCTGATATGGTCGCTACCTGGAGAGAGAGAGAAGAAAACACTTAGCGTGCGCTCTTGCAAGAATAGATTGGTTATTATTTTATCTAATCAGGATGGCTCCCACTGCTTTTTATCAAATCTTCCTTCAAACCCTAAAAGGAAAGACTAGCCGGGATTAATTACACACTGCAAGTTCGCCAATCTTTCAGCCAGGCCAGTGTCGGTACTTTGAGGGAGGTCCCCCGTGCTTTCGCACGAACCTAATTAATGTAAACCTCGTTTTCCCAGAGGCGTAACCTCGTTGACACCTTTCTAGACACCTACTTGATCGGCTAATTGTAATGTATAAAACTCTCCCAGGAGTAACAATTACTCGCAGCGGGTATCGGGATCCAACTATCTCATAGAAGGTATGCAATCTCATTGCAAATTTCAATACTTAAAATTCCCGATAATTTTGCCCCTAGCGTCCTATGACCTTGACGCAGGCCAACAAACTATAGTCCGCTAGTCAAGTTCAACCCGTCATTTCCTGATTGAATTAAACCCACCCGCACGACCCTTGACGCAGGCCAACAAAGTCGCACGACTACCTTAATCCAATCACATCATATGCTTATGCAGATAAGCACCAGTTAGCTACCGCACACTACGCCTTGACGCAGGCCAACAAACGTAGCACGAATACTAACTACTACTTATCTGAAATGACGGAGGGCTACGACAGGTTTTTCTGAAAACCTATTGCGTAATGAACTTGATATCGTTGTAGAATCAAATGAATTTTGAAATGGAATGTTTTTGAGGCTTTTCTAGTTTTGCTAAAGGAGTCACTCCCGGTGAAGGGATCGTCGGTCCTTTCCTCGTCGAATAAGGTGCGGGATATATCATATATATCGCTGTGCAAAGCAAAAACACTTAAAAGCAATCAAAAGACAAACCGAGTGTGTAGCATCTGCCAGTTATTGCTAAAGGAGTCACTCCCGGTGAAGGGATCTCGGTCCTTTCCCTATCGAATAAGGTGCAGGATATATCGTATATACCGCTGTGCAAAGCAAGAACTGTAGCTACCTGTTTTATTTTGAAATTCGATTCTACAACATCTTAGGTTTCTTTTTATTTCATTAATCACATTAATGAAGTCCCATCATTTAAGTACCTAAACATCACAGATAAATACGACGTACACTTATGCCATCCGCATTCGCCTCGATGTCCCCTCGTGCACCGTTAGGTTAGGTAACTAACGGCAGAGCGGGGCAGGGCTAGCGCGGGTGTAAAACATAAGTAACGCCTATATAATATATCATATATACTATATACTGTATCTATCACAGAACATCACATGATCACATCACAGATATCGCAGCAGAAGAATCATATGAAATATTGGATATACTAGGACGTCCGTGTTTTCAATACGAGCCAGTATAAAACACGGATTCCACGGTCGTGATGAATAGCCATACCCACACCCCAAGACCCCTACGAGAGCGGCAAGCAACCCTACCAATTCTAGAGTTAGGAGACCCGGACTCGACTCCTCGAGTTGGTCTCCCACTGGACTCCAGAACCCGGTTACTTGTGCCCTCCTCCTTGGGTCTATCCTAGTGCGGAAAAGTAAATAATATATAAACGGTGACATCTTCCGCAACCTGGAAGTGCCCCAATAAAAGAATATTACATACAAGTTTTTACATGAATGAAAATGAAAAACACTCATCTCACATAAAAACCCCCGGCTATTCAAACACGACGATCCAATATAACATATCCAGCAACACATAACATCACATGTCATCAACGTAAGTAAATATGTCCATCCCAATTGTCGTTGACATATAGCAACGAAACCGGCGATATCACATATTACACTTACGGTCACAGAAAAGAAAGTGTAAAACTACAACAGTTGGAATCCGCAACCACCTCAGACATCACATGCCTGACCAAATGAATTCCTTAGACATCGCATGCCTAACAATTATAAACCCCGCATTTTAGTCTCAAAATCGAAAACACTTTTCAATATCAAGTCGGGCAATTCAACAAGATTCCCAACATCCTGATCGAATGCTCGTCGCAAACTTTAGTAGGCGGCCGCACCCCCGATACCGTCGACGAAGTGCACCAAGGCGGAACACCGTTACCGCGAGCACCCGAACAGATGCTTTCGGCGACGGGGTTCTCCTACAGTCACCTGGTCGGGGCTAAGGAGTGAGGCTGTCTATTAAGTTTACCCGGCGAGTATCCGCGTACACTATGTGATTGCGACGGACTTTTGATCACATCAAAATTCCGTGGCAACCGATCAAGTGAGACTAAACTGCTATGTTTATAACATTCATTCAGTTATCTCATAACTTCTTGTGAATTCCAATTATTGTATCCCATTCCGGATAAATAGAAAATGTCAAACTTTCCGATCGAACAATCGAACACCCAATTTTTCCCGATACAGATCAACACATGAAATAAGTCTAACAACATTCCGTTCGTGCCTCGGTACCAACGGTCCAGCCGTAGAAGGGTCAAGCCAACGCCTCACATGTGGCACGCCGTACTCCCCCAAACCCGAAGGTTCAAAGGGCAGTTCAAGACGGTCACATAATCGAGTTAAGGTTTGTTGTCTTCTAGAGGGATCATCGCGTTACTTGCACTACTTAGAACGTCGTTAAACTACGGAAAAATCCAACACTTGGAAATTTCCCGACAGGGGAAAAGTTGGGTATTTATATCCGGTTGAACTTTTTAACATATTCTAAAATTTATCCGGAAAGCCACACAGACAAAATTTGATAATCCGATCGAACATACGAATCCCCAAAACAACCCCAGAAAATTCAACTCTTGAAAAAATATCATAAATACCCAGGAAAACCAGCACTGCATATTATGAATTACTGTGCAAATTTGGATGCCACAAACGACAAAACGGCCGCGGTTCCGCCGCACGAGCCATGCTCGTGCCGCGGAAACGCGGCGCATTGATGGATTCAGGCACACGAATTTTACAGTATCCCTTAGAATTTCCTGCTGATTTTACTGAATATTTTTAATATGGAAAAATCCCAATTTTCAGAAAAAGTACAGAGAGCAATTTGTATTAGGGATTCGGGTTCGTTCGGAATTCAAAATCCGTCTGGACTTCGCCTAAGGCTCTAGCTAGGCTCTGATACCACTGTAGGGTTCCTAGGCACTCTCAAGAGGTCTCACAAGGCATCAACCATGCCAATTTCAAAAAATCTAGGTGCCGAGAAACCCGACTACGGATCGTTGGCTAGAAAACTAGGCGAAAACATAAACTAGTTAACACTTAACTAAGAGATACGGAAATACAACCTTTGTAGATCCGGTTCTCCACCTCCATAGCTCTGCAATGAAGTCTCCTTGCTGTCCATAACAAGTCCCGGGCTCTAGCGTTGGCTTCATCGGAGAATGGACGGGCTAGGTCATCGATGTCCATGCCGAAGATGATCTACGTCGAGGCATCGCTAAATCAAGCTCCAACTTCACCAAGTCCAAAAACTTGTGAAGAGAACACACTCTACTACTTGGCAAGAGGTAGAAGATGAAGAAATAGGAAGTGGGTTCAATTTAGAATTGGATTTCTCACTCTTTATCATCAATCACCATTGATGACCTCAAGGTTTTCTTCTTGAGTTCAAGGAAGAAGAAGAAGAAATGATATGATAAGTTAATTAAAAAAGAAAAGAATAATCCATTCTTATCATAACAATAACCATGGTAATGTGTAGAGAATCAATCATGGTTAAAGGAATGGTTAGGGTCATGCTAGAGACAAAATGGTCACTTAGTCAAAGTGTTCATGAAGCTTCATGAAAACAACAAATGAAAGCCACCATTTCATTTCATTTTCTTTTATTCATTTATCATAAATAAATGGATAATTAAATAAGATAAATGAATAACAAATAATAAACCCTAACCTATTCATTAACCAAGGTTTAATACTTTACACTTAACCAAAAAGCATGTATCATCAAACATGATACAAGCTAGTGCACAAAATCATATCACATATATAATGCGCACAAGCCGAGTGAGAAAATCCATTTAAAGTGAACCAATACTAGTTAACGCAAAGTAATATATCAAATATATAATTATGCATTAAATCATTAAATAAACACTTGATTCAATGATCCGGTCATGTCGCACACAACCGACTAGTATTCAATGTATCGGTTTATCGAATCAACCTTTGATTCGATAACTAGGGTATATCGCATATAACCTAATCGATACATTCATCGCGAGAATGGAATACGGTATCACATACACGCATTATTCTCGGTCCCGCACATATCTCATATGCGCTCCAATTTCGTTTCGCTTGAGCCAGGAAACCTCTGTGTAGGACTCTAAAGACTCGTCAATACGCCGGCAGCAGGTGATGATCATATCAAACACCCGCAAGCCGCCAGCGGTCTGCTAAACGTAACGGCCACCCGGGTATTGAGCGATCTGAAGATCGACGAGCAAGCCCGCTCACACTCCAGTGAATCCAACCAGTAACACTACCGTACAGTCCGGTCTGATCGTCTGATATGTCGCATATCTCGCCTAGGGGTGGTAAACGTCAGACCCCAATAGCTCGATAAGTCGTGTCGATATGAGGTCTATAACACTTCGAGAAACTACTTATAACACTTACCAGTAAATCTCAGCAACCCTGGCCAGGGATTTCCGGTTATAGCCAATCGAACACAGCGCAACATCTACCCCCTATACCGGGAGAGACGAATCCCCTCCTATCGCTCATTGCCTCCATGTGACTCGGGACTGTACCCAAAAACCACCGTTTTGCACGCCCTCTTGGACGTGGTAAGGTGGAAATCAAAGCACAGTGGGAACCACACAAGACTCTATGACGATCTCGGGTCAACAGACTACTCTGTACCAGTGTCACCTGAGAACTGCCATCTGACGTGAGGTATAATACCATCTGGGAGTTCTCGGCGAGTCCGTCCAGTGTACCCAGTCTCTACTGAGCACCCGTATATCATCTATGATGTCAAACACCAATGGATATGGGATCATCCATCGCCCATCTGTATGGGTCGAGAAGGTACACGCTAGTCTACTCTGGTATATCGATGCCCCGTCTCAATACACCCTCGACTAGGGACTTTGAAGGATGTACTTATGGACTACCATGTCCCCACTAGTATGATCCGCATCATAATCCAGGTAGTCAAGTACAGATCCTAAGGGCTTTACCAACATGTAACAGGGAGACAATCAGTGTACACGTTAAGGTAAAGATCAACCAGATAGCATACTATCATGTCGAGCAAGAAAGTCCTCCCTATATATGTCCCAGCATCCACTACAATATACATCCTATGTATAGTAATGGCCTCTATGGCATACATATAACTAACAGCATCCACCATGAGATTTATCGGTTCTGATTATATACCCGATTCGAGGAGCGGAAGGCACCGTCTGTGGGTACATGGTGGGGCCCGGGAGGTACCCCGGGGTAAGAATCGTGGAGTAGACGATGAGTTAGTGGGGGAACCATACCATCCGGTGACATTACCAATGACTCAGCGGTTATCATGTGGATACCGACGGGAGTCATGTACGTATAGATATGTCGAGAGGCGAGGGTCAGAGCTAGGCACTCGAGCTTTCGGGATAGCATATGATACGTACCTATCAGGGTGCCAGTCGTGTTGACAGCACCTGATAGACCTGCATTTCTGTGTCGATGATTGACACATTGGTTTCATGATATTTCTTTTTACTCCTTTGTATATATAACATGGATTTAGGCCGCTGTTATATATGCCCTTACACCAATATTAGTGGAATGGGACGCTAATATATGTGTATTGACATTAAATTATATACATCATCGTATTTATTCATGCAAATATACCTAGAATGTAAAGGACTCATTGACATTGGATTTAGGACATTTGAGAATTTATTCGATATTGATTACAGGATATATGTGAGATCTACTTGATATTGTACATTCGTGGTATGTGAGATCTACTTGATATTGTACATACGGGATATGTGAGATCTACTTGATATTGTACATTAAGGATATGTGAGACTTACTTGATATGATAGCCAAATTAGGGGCTGATGTGAAGAAATTGGGATTTGGATTGTCTTGATAGATTTTGATCCTATCACGATGTCAGGATTCCGTGGAAATGACATATTTCATTACATACTCTACATTTACTGTTTATGCACTGCTTCATGCATTAGTGTACCTATTAGAGTACCTTCCATGACTGTTGCGTTTATATACCTTCATTCATATCATTTCTTCATGTATTAGTAGTACCTGTTAGAGTACCTTTCATGACTGTTGCATTTACATACCTTTATTTATATGCAATGCTTCATGTATTAGTTGTACCTGCTAGTGTACCTTTCATGATTATTGCATTCATATGACTTTTTTTATTGCTATTAATTGCACATGTTAGATTCACGCTGTACGTGCATACTCGCGATTACCTGCATATGTTATTTACTATTCACGAGTTGGCAACTCACCCCCGTTGTGCCACAGTGTTTGCAGGTGTTCCTCAGGATAGTCAGAGGCAGGCTATTATCACACATCTTATCATCTTTTGCTACGGATACCGCATCAGCTCACAGTGTACAGTTTGTTTAGGTGGGTTTTGTGGTTATTCGTTGTATTGTATATTCGTTGTATCCCTGTACTCTCCATCTACTATTTTCATATTGACTTAGAGACTTGGTGAGGACGATGTTGTATATTATTTGTGACTTGTTATCTTTTATACAGTTTCTTTTCTATCGTCTTCTATTTCTTCGCTACGGCGTCGTGTATTTGTTGTGGTAGTTGTTTTCCGCCTTTGGGCGTGGATTTGCTCCCGTTGGGGATGCTTTACTTTTTATTTATGTTGTACCCACTTTTGGGGTTGGTTTTTATAAATGAGGTGCTGCCGAAATTTTCAAGAAAGAAAATTGGACTTAAAGAATTTACACTTGAGATTTTTTTTAAGGGTTTAAACAATGTTTCTTATCTTTTCTTGTCTTTTAATGGTTTAGATTTCTGGGTTTTAGCTTTCTTTTACTGTGTTACGCCTGTAGACGTTGCGTAGTATTAGGGCCGTTACATGCCAATTTCGGGTCGTGACAAAAGTGTTGAGGAGGAGGAGGGGATCATCTTTAATGAAAGGAGTTTAGGGTTTTGATGAAGATTTTGAGATGGTTTCATGGGGTAGAGGTGGAGGGAGATGAGAAGGAAGAAGATGAAGGAAAATAATGGGGATGGAATGAAATGGCAGCCCCCCCTCTCTTATTCTCACCCTCACTCTCACTTAAGCTATGCCCCACTCCCTCTCTCTCCAATAATTCACTTTTTCTTTTCTTTCTCTTTTCTTCTCACAATAATCAAACCAAATATCACAAATGTAAATGAAACAACATGTAACATGTCATAGTGCACTAACCATGGAAAACTGTAGAAACATGGATTTGGCTTAATCGCGATTAGTAGTGCACTAATTGGTTTTAATTTTAAACTTGCATATAATTAATTATAAAAATGCCAAATCCAATAAATATATTTTTAAATGAGTAAATCATTTTAAATCCCCAATTATTTCATAATTATTGGTATATATTTATACCATTTTACGAAAACCCCAATTTCGCAAATCGGGTAGTTTTCGCGAAATATATTATTTTAATATTAAATTCGAAAAATAATATTTTATATTTTATGAAATGTTACAGTGGATGTGTTATCGATCATCAGCTCGTTAACAGGAACTGGGAAGTCATCTTTCGGACAAGTTTTGTTGAGATCCCGAAAATCTACGCGGATGCGTACTGTCCCATTTTTCTTCATTACCGGAACGATATTGGCGATCCAGTCAGGGTATTGAACTTCTTGGATGAAGCCGGAGTCGATTAGCTTCTTGACTTCGGCATTGATACTCATATCAAGCTCGAGCCGTATTCTTCTTATCGCCTGTTTGACTAGCTTGACCTCCGGCGATATCGCCAGTTTATGCACAGCTATCTCTGGATCTAATCCCGGCATCTCGGAATAGTTCCATGCGAAACAGTCTTTATACTGCATAATCACGTCCTTTAACATGGCCACCTGTTTCTCAGACAGCAGCTCACTGACGAACGTTGGTCTTGGATCGTTTGCCGTCCCCACGTTGATTTTTCTCAAGTTGTCTGTTGTGGTGTGTATCCTATCTTCCAGCTCGTTTGGCGCTGGTGGAAATTCTGAGATCACCTTGTTCTCATCTTCATTTGCGAAGCACTGGGAGAGGTCATTCGTATTCTCGTGCTCTCCTTCCTTTGAGAATGTTATCATATGGCATGTACGAGCTCGTTTCCAAGCTCGATGCTGATCTAGACTTTCCCTTGTAGTGTAGGTTGCTCTCGGCTCATGCTTCCATGGCGGGGCTACCCTCTAACTGTCGGATAGAGCAAACTTGCCTTGCTGATACTGATCTTCAACCCAGTCATTGAAGGTGATGCGGTCTTAAAGAGAATGTCCGACTACTCGATGGTAGGAGCAATAATCCGGGTGATGGACCTAGTTTATCTGTTCGGGGTAGCGAGGCTCCAGGAGCGTCATCATTTGATGCTTCATGACAAGGTTGAATATTTTCCTTGTCTTGTCTTGAGGGAAAGAGTACTCCCGACCCATATTCTTCATAAAAGATGGGTTCCAGCTGAATTTTTCTCGCTCGCGTAGCTTCTTGGATCCGCTTCGCTGTCTTTGAGCACCGTCCCCTTTCTTGATCTTGTCATTGCTTCTGCGTCGGACTTTTTCCTTGCCGCGAGAGCGCACAGCAGGCTAAGGGTGAAGGGCATCGTTGTCTTCTCCTTCTATAGCCTGCTGAATGATACGCTGCGTCCTGCCTTTCTCGTAAATGGACATTTCGCGGCTATGGTCATCCCGAACCTTTTGACCTGCTTCTCTCATCAGCTTGTCAATCTGTTCTTCGAATGATGGGCTTGGTATTCTTATGGTGGGATCTCGCTTTGGTTCGACATCAACGCTGTCCGGAAACGTATTCGCTTCTCCACCAGAGTTATTTATGACATGGAAGCTATGGAACCGCTCCCGTTTCTTGGACCGAACGCATCTAAGGCCAGTCGTCTCCATTCTCCCGTTGGGCATCTTCCGCTGAGTACCGGGAACGTCCCAAATCTTGTTATAGAACTGGGCTTGTCGAGCAGTCTGTTTGAAGGGTGCGCCTTGGCGTCTCAATAGCCTTTTCAGTCCCTCTGCATAGTATTTGGGAAAACGGATTGGTTGAAGCCTGTCGAGCGCAGGTTCGGCACCGTTCCATACCTCTCTCTCCACTTTAGTCTCGGTGGATTGATAGAAAAGGATCGCCTTTTCACTTCTTTGGCGAGGAGGGACATAGAAGGTCTGGAGCTCTTTCACGCTGTACGTTTCAAGTGCATCAAGTTCTTTGTAATGTCGCTGCGGAACCAGGGTAATCTGTAAACTCTGGTCAGCTCTAGCAAAGGTCTGCATCGACGGGCGGACGGAGAACACTGTGTTAGACTCGTCTTTAGAGTCACTGCCAAAGACCAAAATAGGAGCAGATGTTCCTGGCCTGTTGCCTTGGGGTTGTCCCAAGTAGATCATCTCTTCATCCTCTTCGGTATCGCTCCCAAATATCGGGATAGTGGCGATGGCTTTTTGTTTGTTCTCCGGTTTGCGACATCTTTCAATGTCTTCGAAGTCTGGTAAGAAGTACTTGGCGTCTTCATATTTGCATACTTCATTTACAGAGAATGGGTTCAGCTCCCCTGTAACTGTGTACTCGAGGCCGTCCTTGAAGTACTTCATACACTGGTGTTGTGTAGAAGGAATGATGTTGTACTCATGTAACCAAGGCCTGCCGAGCAAAGCATTGTAACAAGTCTTGGCGTCAATAACATGGAACTTGATGTCAGTGACGAACAGCCCGAAGCATAATGTCAGTATTACAGACCCGAGCGTTTGTGATGATTGGGAGTCAAAACCAGAGATGGTAATTTTATCTCGAGCCAAGTGCTGCACATTCATGCAAATCTTCTTCAACACTCTTACATTGAGAAGGTTAACGGAGGACCCGTTGTCGACCAGGATCTTCCCTATCTTGATATCATGACAATACCCGGTTACATACAGTGGACAGTTGTGCTCACACGTTATGAGAAGGAGATATTCATTGCTGAAAGTGATATCAGCCGTGTGGACTTCTTCCAGCTCGTCCTTCATCTTTTCTTCCGCCAGGAAGGCTTGAAACTGGTCGGGCTCTTGTAACGCCTTGATCAGGGAATCTCGTGCCTCTTTAGATAGGAGAAGGGCATCCAAGATACTCAATTGTGAGGGTATCTTTCTCAGATGTGCCAGGACATTGTAATCCACCTTGTTTTTTTAGACAGTTCCTTGGCTGTGAGTTCTTCAACGACTCTATCATCGAGAGTAATCTCCTCACGGAGCTTTTCCTTCCCTTTGTCTCTTTTACCCGAACCTTTGTTTGAGGGTCCGAGATTCTTTTCAGGCAACGTACGGTTACGCAGCTGAATGTTCTCACAATTCCTCATCTCTTCTTCTTTTCCAGAGGTGGATTCCTTAAAGAGAGGGCCGAGGGCCATTTCCTCGTCCGAATCGCTCCCGAAGGTAAGAACTTGAGACTTTCTTATTGTTGCGATGGCATCAACCATATGACAGTTAACGGCTGTTCCTTCACGCTCGTCTGTCGCGCTTCTCTGTTCCCGACGAGCTTTACACTTCATTCGCTTGAAGTGTTGTTGATGGGCAACATATCCCTAACACCACTTCTTGAAGGCATTGCACTCTTCGGTAGGGTGCGTAACCTTCTGATGGTACAAGCAGTAATTCGGATGTACATTCTCTTCGTCGAGGCACGTACTTCCGGGAGTATTTCCTTCGAAAGGAGGCAGCTTCATTCCCATTGGCAGAGCTTTGGCGAACTGCTTCTCTACCTTGATTCTGCTTTTGCTAGTGGCAGGTGTGCTTTGATCCGGTTGGGGTACTTTATGACTTCTCATTACTGGGACTTCTCCAGCTTGACACCGATGCTTGGCCTTTTCGTATATGGCCGCCTTACGTCCTCGGTTAGTTTTGCTCTTTTGGAGGGCTTCGTCCAGCAGCTTGTCGATGAGGTCATCTGACGGTTCTATGGATTTTGGTTCTGGATCTGCCTCCAGTTTCTCTACGTCAGGAACTTCTTTACCATTTATCAACAAGTGAGAGATCATGTGGTAACTCGCCACATAATCCTCGGGTTCTTCTGAAGAATCGTCTCTTTCATCAATGTCATTGTTTCCATTCTCAAGAACATGCTTGAAGAATTCTTCCAATGTGACTGGGGTCCATGCCTCTTAGCTGTATTCCTCCAGTGCATCGATGTACTTTTGCAGACCCATACGATTTTCGTCGAGCTGCTCGGGCTTCTTGGCCTTCTTCTTTTTCTTTTAAAGATTTCGAAGGCTTGGCCTGGAGGTTTTGCCCATCGTTACCAATTTTCGGTGTTGGGCGCGGTTTCAGCATTCCGTCAATAATCTCAGGCTCCAGCGGGCTTTTCCACCTAATCGCCAGACATGCTTGAAGATCCTTCAGCTTTCTTTTAGTTTTAGCCGAAAGGATAACTTCCCACGGAGCTTCCTCTACAAATGAGCATGATGCCCCCGGCGTATCCACCTTTTTAGGAGCGTGCTGCTGTAGCGGGTTTACCTTCCAATTTTCGGACAACGCGAACTTGCCCTATTAGTACTGATCTTCAACCCAGTTTTCGAAGATGTAGCAATCTTTGATTTGGTGGCCCACTATTTGGTGGTAGGGACAGTAATTAGGGTTGTTGACGTCGCCTGGTTGCAGTGGGCATTTCGGATCTGGCAGAGTGATGAGCCTGTTGCGCATTGCCAGTTCGAATAGTCTCCTCGTTTTATCCCGGGGCACGAGTAAAGACGTCTCAACTTTTCTTCGACGGATCTTGGTTTGTTGTTTTGGCGAGCTACCGGTTTCAGGTCACTCGGTTGTTGTTGAGTGTTGGCGACGATGGTCGCTTTCCCTTTCCCCTTTTCATTCCGAAGATCCGTTTTTGAAGAGGACGGCCTATGGCCCATCTGGTCCAGCTTGTCAATCAAGGCCTGGAAGGTGGTCGGCTTGAAGAATATCATAAATTGGGATATAGTTGCCTGAGGATTAAGAGTCCCCACGAACATGTCCACAGCAGGAACTTCTTCTATGCACTGTTCACACTTTGACCATAGGTTATGCCACCGAATTGCGTATTGAACCCAGGTCTCTCCCGGCTTCACTCTAGCATTGATTAATGCCGTGATTGGGGTGCACTCGCTTGAGCCTGCGAACCGTTGTGTGAAAAGTAGTTCCATCTCCCTAAATGTCTTGATGGAGTCATTCGGAAGCTCCGAATACCATTCAAATGCTGTCTCCGCCAAGCTGCCGACAAATTGGCGAAGCAATAGTTTGTTGATTGATCATCTTTTTGTGTGTTTGGTAAAATGTTTCACAACTAAAGAAATTTATACCGCAATCAATTAATGGTGTCGATGTAGCGCGTTAATGAATACGAATCGTCCACTAAGATGTGTGTTTTGATCGATCTTGTTTTAGATGAGTCGAAATGAAAAGATAAAAGAAATTGCAAGAAAATTGATTCAAGATTTGTGAGTTTTGATTTTAAGAAAACATAAAGAATATAGATCTAGAATCAAGAATCAAGAAATGTCCCAATCACTTTGATTTATCAAGATAATGAAGAATAGCTTGTAGGATTCGATTGAGTTAATAGTTAATGATGAATCTAATAATTCCTAATCTTATCAATTGATAATTTGTAGCTAGATTGATTATGATGATGAAAATTAGGGATCAATTGGAGAAACTAGGGTTTCTCCTTCACTATCCCTTGTCTTTTCAATCATGATCATTCGGATCTAACCTCTAGCAAAGAAAATCATCAATCGTTTGATCCCTAATTTGCAATGAAATAATCAAGATGTCATTTCGCTCCAAATTAGGTCATCAACGATTCTTTTTGCTAAGATTCACAAATCACATAAGAATTAAGACTAGTATTAAGATTTGATCATCATTAGATCTATCAATTCTCTCGAATCCTCCACAAGCGGAGATTTACTCAAGCATCATGAAAATAAATGAATCAAAGATCAAGAAGTTTCATAACGCAAGAATGCAAAGAAAGCAAGAAGTACAATTATCACCTTATTAAATCGACGACTAATTACACATTCGCTCAATTCGAGGTTATAAGATGTTACTCTCGATCGCTCCTTTTGAAGAGGTAACTAGATCCGTCGAAGTTCGATCTCTGTGAGACTTAGATCGTCGTGGATCTCATGCTCTTGATGAAGATTGCCTTCACGGATAAAGGATCGATGGTTGCTTGCTTGATTTGCTTCTCAAAATGATCTTGATTTGGCTTTGGAAATGGATTTGGGTTAGGGTTGTGGTATCAAATTGTGTCACTCAACTTGAATGAAGTTTGGCTCAATATTCAACCCCCAATTAATGAACAACTTCATCACTAGATATAGCTCCCCTTTTATAAATTCAAATTCAAATTTCCCTCCAAAAGCTAGGTTGTTAGAGAGAGCCTTCTAGAAGATGTTTGTTAAAAAAAATATTCTAGAATAAGGTTGTTACAAGGAGCCTTCTAGAAGAAGTTTTTTTATCCAGAGCCTTCTGGAAGAAGCCACGTGCTAATTAAGAGTCTTCTAGAAGCCTGGTTGTTAGAAGGAATATTCTGTAGAATTTTTGAAGTGCCAACTCACCCACTCAGCCGCGGATCCGCGGCTGATCGGCCAACTCGGCCGCGGATCCACGGTCAAATGATGGATTCTCTGGGTAAAATCTTCATCGGTGTTTGGTGTTGTCTTTTTGGTGATCTAATGATGCCTGGAATCTTGTAATTCTCTCTTGGTTGCTGCCAGATCTTAAGTCTTTGACTTGCTGCACTTGCTGCATTTTATTGGCACTTTTGTGATTCCGGCTTTTTGACCTGAAGGATTTTCTGCACACAATCTCGATAAACAATGTTGAGATAGACAAAATCATGCATGCAGTAATAAATGCTCAATTTCCTTCCAGAGTGTCGATTATAACTATAACACGTGTTATTTGGTATTTTGCAGATGAATTCGTAATCCATGTTATATTTACAATAAACACCCTTATATGATTGATGAGAATAGGGAAATTGACGTGTTGAGAATGCAATATTTTCAACTGATCAAATTCCCCCAAACTTAAATTTGGTCGTCTCGAGCAAACATCTTTTATTTTTAAGAAAAGCAGAAAATATAAGAAAAAGAAAAACTAACTAGAACACTTTCGTAGGCAACACGATTGCACTGAGCAGGTGCAACAAGCCTTTAAATCTCTAGATGTCCCTAGTAGGAGGAGTGTTGTCTCCTGAGGGTTTTCAGCAGATTGCACCCACAAAATCCTATAATAAAAGGAAGACCGTGAAAGTTACATATAAAGATAAGAACTGTAAAAGAAAGACTTTGAAAATTAGTGTTTCCAACTACTACTAGCTTTTCGGTTGTCATGAGCCCTATCTTAATAGCATGAAAAGATGTTGGAAATCACATTACCCCTCAATAAAACATCGTCTTTATTCTTCATTCCTACCTTTCTTCCAAACATTGATCATATACCCCTACGTGTGTGTGAAGAACATCCCTACACTCGGAGAATTCAATTCAAGCTATCATACTCTTGTCCATCTACCTCAGTACTTAATTAATATTTAGATGGAATTTGCTCACACATTTTTCATGCGACCGTTAATACTTCTTGAGGTACTAACCGACCGATTACTCAACATGCTTGCTTATAAGTCGTGTTTAATATTTTCCTCGTCTTGCACCACCTAAGGCTTAGCAGTGACTCCCAAACCAGTTGGTCTAAGGCACTAGGTGATGAAGCACCCTTGCTATATTTTTTTAATGCCGCCTTGGTGATAACAAAACCAGTGTTCATTTTTCTATTCACTACTTTATCTTTTATTTTCCATTTATTATTTCATTCATACTTTGGCTTTTAGACAAGAGCATTTCAAGGTATGCTCTACTATCCCGAGTTTCAAGACGTGTGTAAGTGCGTATAGTAGGGTATTAATATTCAAATGTTTGGCTTCCAGAATAGGAACTATTTTTCAGATTTATTTTTATCCCCAGATTAGTAACTTCTTTCATCTTACTAACCCTTGGGACAACGGCTCATAACTACTTATTATGGGTAGCATTGGAGATCGTCTCCTCCCTGGCTGCTGATAAAGCCGGAGGAGGGTTGATGTCTCCCCTATGTCGTCTTCGATGATTATTGCAAGGTCTTCAGCTGGAGGATCCGGCCGGATCATCATCCCAACCATGTCTTGGAACAGAAGCGCCATTTGTTTTATATTAGCCACTTGTTCCGCGGCCTCTTTATCTTTCTTTTCAAGCACCCTTCGTAGGGATTTGGTGTTGGTCTCCTGCTCTTGACATTGTTCCGACGATGTTTCCGGGATTTCTTTCTGCCCAGTGAGTGCGGCCATCCTTGTCAACATCTCCTGGAGCTTTTGTTGTTACTCCTGAGCCTTTGTTACAAACCATGTAAGTGGTCGATGACCCGCGGAAGTACAACTTTCTTCTTTGCTGGAAGCCATGTACACCGTGTGCACTACCATGCCCCCAGACTTGGGGCGTTTGGGTCCACTGCTTTTGAAATTTACCGCAGGTATGGGAATCTTTTTCGGCTTTCTCCTCTTATGGGAGGTCGAAGTTGAGGTTGCCGTTGCGGAAGGCACCCACGTAGATGACACCTTCCATGGTACGGTGGAGAGATGGTCCTCCTCTTGCCGTGCTTTCATCTTCTTCAGCCGGTGAGAATAATCTTTATCAATTACAGAGTCTTGGACTTTTTGCCAAACTCTGTGAATCTTGGAGGACAACCGCTGAGAAGGCTGTTCCGGCTTCACCTGTGTTGTGTTTTCAACCGGCGGAGGAAACTTCTTCAGTATGGCAGTTGGAGAGTTCTTGCGCACCCTCCTAAGCAGCTCGAAGCTGTTTTCAGTTGGAACAACAGCATCAATTTCCACCATTGGAGCTAGTGGGGTAAGTCTAGAAGGGGAACTACCTCCCAGCCTTCCTTACTCGGTGCCAGTGGCGACGTCGAGCATGCCGTGTGGATAGGAATGGTTCAGTTACGGGAATGGCTTTGTCATGCCCCCTGCTCTGGTGGGGTGTTGTTGGTGTCAGCCTGTCGAAGACCGACGTCCGCTGAGAGGGAACGGTCAATCTTGTAATGGCCGATCATTCGATAGGGGAAGCAGCCTTGATGACTTCGCCCGAAGTGGGAGTTGGAACGGACTGTCTTGTGAAGAACGGTTGTTTAAAAGGAGAAGCCGCTTTGACGACTTCGTGTACCGGAGCTAGAATGGCTATCCGCTTCGGGATAACCCTTTCAGGTATCGTGGGCCTCATTGCGGGCCTGCTGGAGCTTTGGCTTAGCCTGTCGAAGACTGAGGCGGCAGACTTGGACGACCCATTGAGAGGGGCCGTGGTAGTTGCAAGTCGATCAAAGACCGACTTCTTTGGAGCCTCCTGTGATGGCATTGAAGCATTGAAGCTCATTGGCGGGAGCATGGTCCCGAAGAACAGTCCAGTGGTGGACTGAGTCACCCGTTCCACTGGCATTATGAAGATGGAGGCCGCTTGGGGCCCATAAGTCATTCCTCCAGCAGGGACGGAGTGGAAGTTGCTGTTGCAATTAGTGCAGTTGGAAGCCATCGATGTCATCTTCTCTTATGCACGGAGCAAGACACCAGATCTTAGTACCTCGAATCTAGGGGCAACCATATTAAACCACGATTCGTTCACGAACACGACACACGAAGTGTGGAGTGGAAAGAGGAAAAGATCCCACCGAGCGTGCCCGAATCTGTTTACCGCAGAAAAACGGGAGACGGAATCGCGTAGGTCGTCTTTCCTGAATTTGGGGGCATATGCTATTTGGATTTATCCATCCACCTCTCCGAAGATACCAAGTTGATTTATGGCACCGTGTATCAGAGACTTGGACGGATGCGACCGTTGTAGCGGACTTTATCAGATTCCCCCTCGTTGTGAAGGGTTTTTTATTGTGGGGACGCACTTCCCTGCAGGCGCAAGCCCCTGCAGTTAATTACGTTACTACGTAGCGATAACCACTTTCTCCTGCTCCAGATGTTCACTTTGTGCCGTGTGTGTTTGTTTTATTTTTGGTTGCCCGTGGATTGTATACAAAGACTAATTTGTGTTGTCGCCCGTAGGGCGTGGATTAATCCAAATCCGTATTTTCTTAGATTTGGGTTTGGTTTGTGTAACGCCTTAGGATTTTGATTAGTGTTAATTAGGAGATAATGCGGGTTTACTGTAAAAAGTTTACCAATTCGGGTTCCTCACATTTTATAACATTTAAGTAATAATTTATTTTTATTTGTTATGGGCATGCACGCATGTGTGCACATTAATGTGAAGGTTTGTTTGTGTTAGTCAAGTTCTTAGCAACCAAGACACTTAACCCTAATTCTAATCCTTTGCTTTAATCCATTCTTTGCTTTAACCTTAACCTAAATCCTTAGATATTTCTTTTAGGTTTTGTTTGTGAGAAGAGGTGGCATGGTGACTAATGGTGGGCATTAATGGTTGCATTAATGTGAAGTTAATGCAAAGGGTGCACACACCTCATTCTCACCCTACACTCACTTCCCTCTCTCTTTATCCTCACACTCTCTCATTTTATCTATCTCTTTTCATTTTCTCTTCATCTCCCTCAACTCAAACTGAACACTTGCTAATCCCTTCACTAATCCATCACAAACTTCACAAAATCTCACCAAAATCACTTCTTTTGCCTTGATTTGCCTCTTGGATGCCTTAGAGCTTGGAAAGCTAGGGTCTTTGAGTTCTTTTGGTTAGGTAATGATCTCTATCTGTTAGTTAAGTCTTTTTAGTGTTGTGTAGTCTTGTAGTTTCAGTTTAGATAGTGTAAAGTTAAGTTTTTATGCAAATATCGTATTTTTAGTGTCATTTTTGATATCTGTGTTCTGCTGTGACCCGGGGTGTTTACTAGAAAACTAAACAATGTAGTTGTGTTATACCTGAGACCATAGGACTTTACCTAGAGCACGACCCCTGGAGCTCAGACTCGGCCAGCGATGAACAGGAGGATTCCGGCGAGCTCGGCTTGGAGATGGAGTTAGTTTTCGGTTTTTATGGGTAGGTGTCTGCAGTGGTTTAGGTGTGTTTGGTCTTGTTTGGTTGTTGGGTTTTCTCTGTATACAAAATCTTGGATCATATAGCTAGTTTCTTGAGTTACGACTCCGCGCGATACGTTATCCGACACGGTCCATGCACTTTGTGCTGGTTTTGCTCATGGGTTGGTTTCGTAGTGTTGCTACGCACGTTAGCCACTAAACGAACATTTGGGAGTATGTTTGGAGTTGGTGTGTCGGTAAAACGTAGTTTGTTCGTGTTTTTGGTCGTTGCTAATATATACTTGTTTCATTGATTTATGTTTTAGGTTCGCGGGCGAGGACTTCGGACGCTGCGAAGAAGGGGAAGAAGGTGGTTGGCTTTACTTAGCCAGGAGCATTGGTGAGTAGATTTAACATCTATGGGGGAATCGCCCGCATGGCGTTATGCGTCTGGGCTAGAGATGACATGATTGTGTCGCATATTCTATTGCATATATAGAGTTGCGCATACACCTTATTGCTTAGTTACTAGTTATGCTTGGACTTGTACCCTTAGGACACTGCACTATTATTGACGGCTCTTGTTGCACGAGCACTGATTGTATGCCACACACACCGTCAATAATTGCCATGACACGCACAACACACATACATATATGATATTGTTTGGTTAGGGACAGTGAGACAATTATTCATATTCCTTATTTTCCTTCGTGCATATGACATATAGCATACCTGTATACCTACATGCTTACACATATGCCTTGACATACTTTTATGCTAGTTACCCATATACCTATATGGTATTTTACCATTAGTGATAGGTATATACACATATGAGACATAGCTACATGTATACCTCGCATACATACTTACACTTATACCCGGAGGGTATATTACATCTTTACTGATAGGTAGATACATATACCTTGCTATACCTACCTGTTTACACATATATCTGGTTATAGCTACATGTTCACCTTTATTTGATGATATATTAGACTTGGAGAAATTAGGAATCGCATGATTTATATATTAACTTGTTGCAGGTAAATAGCGGCTTTTCCTTTATATGCTCACATTACAGTTTTATATTGCATATATTTGTAACATTTCAGAAAATATAAAATATTATTTTTGGAGTTTAATATTAAAATAATATATTTCGCGAAAACTACCCGATTTGCGAAATTTGGGATTTTCGTAAAGTGGTATAAGTGTATACCAATAATTGGAAATTTATCGGAGAATAAAATGATTTATTTATTTTAATGATATTTATCGGATTTTTGGGCAAAATCCGTAAATTTACATTTTTCCGTGACTTGTGCACATGTCATGTGGATGTGTGCATGTGTGTGTTTGTGAGTTAGTGAGAAAAGTGAAAAGAAAAGATGCAAAGCGATTGAGAAAGAAAAGAAAGAGTTTGTATGTGAATGGAGTTATGAATGAAAAACAAAAGTGATAATTGAGAGAGTGGGTGTAGGGGGAGATAATTGTGAAAGAGAGTGAGGCTAAGAGAGAGAGAGGATTATACTAGGCTGCCCCATTTCTTCCTCCTCCATTGTTTCTTCATATATTTCTCCATCTCCTTCAACCCTCACTATCTCCATGCATCATCTCCATTCCCTTGCCAAAACCCCATGTCCCTTTCTTTAAAAAAACATTCACAAACCAATTCTAAGACTTTTGAACCATTCAAGTTTGGATTTTGAAGACTTGGGCAACTCAAGAAAGTTCTATGGTTGCAAATAAGGTGATCCATACACTTTAGTTTAGAGATTGTGCTTAATATCGTATTTTTTGTTTAGAATTGGAGCTATTGGGGATATGTGATCTTAGAAAGTAATAAGTTGCTGTTAAAAGATAAGATGAGGTGTAGTGATGTAAGTCCACGTTGCCCACCCCGGTACTTACGGGGAGGCGGAAAACGGAATAAAAATCAAATTTTTATCAAATTAGGCAACATGGACTTACAGTGGTATCAGAGCCTAACTAAACATAAACTAGCTAGATAGTAAAGTGTATGGAAGTTCGAATCGGAAAAATCGCAAAACCGAGTTTTCAAAACCCTAACTTTCTGTTAAAATTTTTTCTGTTCAAAATAAAATTTGTCATACTCCAAAAATCGTCTCAGGGTTTTGTGAAGAAAGCCACCAAACCCGGTCCAGTGACTCGACCAAGGCGCCGCGGTTCCGCGGCAATAGCACGCTATTGCCGCGCAAACGCGGCCGAGTTGGCTCGTCTCTGGGTCGAGTTTGGTGCAGTGTTCTTCTGGCATGGTTTTGGGATTTTTAAAATGGTTTATATGTGCCCAGATTTTCCAGAATAGAAATTTGTTTTTGGGGGCCTATAAATCAGTATTTTTATCGAACTTCACTACACTTTGACTATAAGGGTTATATCTGTGATGTTTATATGTATTGAACGTCGGCTAATCGCTATATGTCGATTAGTTGGGGTTATACATATCTGTGATCTGTGTTTGATGATGGTATGTGTATATGAATGCGTTGGATTGTCGCGGGTGAATAGCCGGGATGGGTGTGAGATGAGTGTTTCTTTTTCTTTCATTCATTGTAATATGTAAATTGATGTATTATTATTTGTTTAGCCGTGCAACCGGGTCGGGGTTGTAGCCATCTTTGTATAATTCTTTTTACTGTTTTTGCTCCTAGGATAGACCCATGGAGGGGGTGCACAAACTACCGTGTATCTCGAAGTGCCGAGTGGCCTACTCACGGTGGTGAGGGAGGTTGCTTCGCTTCGGGTACTTGGCGGGTAGTTTGCCGCACCTTTAGGGGTCTTGGGTGGGGTATTGGCTATTCACCGCGACCGTGTAATCCGCTTTTCGTTGCAGGCTCGAACGGATTGCGGATTCCTAGTATATCCAATGTATTCATCTGTGATCTGTAATGTCATCATTGCTATATATTTATATATGATAACTATTTAGGCGTTGCTTATGTTTTACAGCCGCGCTAGCCCAGCCCCCGCTCTGTCGTTAGTTAAGTAACCTAACGGGTGATGACGGGGCCCCGTGGTGAATGCGAATGGCATAAGTGTACGTCATATTTTGGTTGTTTTCTGCAATGGTAGGATTAAATGATGGGACGCATTAAAAGAACTAATGCAAGAAAATAAACCAAGTAAAAGTCGATTGGAACACTTTGAAAACCACTCGGTTCTTTTCAAAACTAAACTTTTAAACGCGGAGCTTGAACCACTCCTTTTAAAAGCTATCTCGTTCCATCGATTATATCAAGTTCACTACGTTCACGGTTTCGCCAAAACCATTCGTAGCCCTCCATCGTTTCGTATGGATATTCAATAGTATTCAAGCTATGTTTGTTGACCTTCGTCAAGGCATAGTGATTGGTAGCTGTTGGGTGTTCATATGTAGCATAGATAGATGCGTTGGTTTGGGAAAGTCGTACTACCTTGTTGACCTTCGTCAAGGGTATGTACGGGTGGGTTCAAATTAACTTGGATAATGACGGGTAGAACTTGACATGTGACTTATGATTTGTTGACCTTCGTCAAGGTCATAAGAGCATGGGGCAAAAATCCACATCGGGAGTTTCATAAGTACTGAAACTTGCTAGCACTGCATACCATTTGGAGTGTGATGATTCTGGTAGGATTCCTTCGGTTTTGTCACGCGATGATATTTGGATCCCGATCCTACTGTGAGCATATGCTACTCCTCGGGAAAACTCTCACTTAACGATCAATGCTATAAACCTAGTAGGTGTCTAGAAAGGTGTTAGCGGGGCTACGCCCACAAGGAAAAGAGGTTACTTAATTAAGGAACTTCGCGAAAGCATTGGAAAACCTCCCTCGAAGTACCGACACTGGCCTGGCTGAACGGTTAAGCAAGAATTATACGGTGAGATTGATCCTGACTAATCCTTTCTTTACGGTTTGAGAAGGGATTCGAGAGACAGTGGGAGCCATCCTGTTTAGATAAATTAAAAACCAATCTAAACTTGCAAGAGCGTCATGCTAAGTGTTTTCTTCTCTCTCTCTTAATTGCAGCGACCCAATGACCGCACCTAGGTTACATCTAGATAATAAAATGACTGAATCTGACTGTTTTGACCGGCAAGGGTCTGTCCAGATGTCCATTGCCCAGGACAAGCTGGGACACCTCTTGTCTGATCCTACCTCTGCCGTCTCAGGTCCAGTTTCCCCTGTCACGGATATTGATATCCGAAGGACATCAGAAGAAGACTGTGTGAAAGCCAAGTGCCTCGTGTTAGCCTTAGTTGATGGTATATACCAGAGGCAGCACGAGAAGATGGACTCAGCTTCTATCTTCCTCCATAACAAAGTTTTATATGGAGAGCAATCTCGTATCGCAAGATATGAGACCTCGAACGAATTGCTTCCAGCGAGGTTGGCTATCGAGTCATCTGTAGGGGGCAACGTCCTTACAGAGACCAGCTCTTTTGAGCTCTCGGACCTGAAGACCACGTTGAAGAACGGGTCAGATGCTGACTTAGTTCAACAGTCTCTACCTATTACCCTGAAGGAAACCAAGGAAGTAGAAAGAAAGAGAAGGGCAGAAGTTTCGGGAATGGATGCAGTAAAGGAGGGATGTTCCTATTGTTACGGGAATGAACATGGACAGAAGGATTGCAGGGCTTACAAAGCCAGTAGCCAGAATACGAAGCATGTTGTGGCTTTGGCTTCGGGTGTGTTTGTAATAGAGAACTGTATGTCAGTTAACCCTACTTCCTGGGTATTGGATACCGGATCAGGATCTCATATCTGTAATTCGTTACAGGCTCTGAGAAACCGTAGGGTTATCAGGAAAGGTGATATGACTCTCAGGGTTGCTAACGGAATGAGCATGTATGCTGAATCCGTAGGGGAATATCATCTAGGACTGACAACTGGGCAGATATTGATTCTGCGTAACTGTTTTTATGTACCAGGTGCGACTTGTAATATCATATCTGTATCCTTAATTTCTAAGGAAGGATATGATTTTACTTTTGTAAGCGATGTAGTTAACATCCACCTAAATCAAGTTCTGATTGGGTCAGGTACATTACAAAATGGGATATACGTATTGAATCAAGCTCAGATCTTCAGTGTCCAGAACACACTTAAAAGAAAGTCTCCGGAAACAAATCAGGCTTTCTTATGGCATTGTAGACTGGGTCACATTAATGAGACACAGTTAACAAAGTTACATAAAGAGGGGTACTTGAATCCGTTTGGGTATCAGTCTTATGCCACTTGTGAATCTTGTCTCATGGGAAAGATGACAAAGACTCCGTTCACTGGACACGGAGAAAGAGCAAACGAGCTCTTGGGACTCATACACAGTGATGTGTGTGGTCCAATGTCTACACATGCGCGAAGTGGTTATTCATACTTCATTACTTTCACAGTTGATTTCTCTAGATATGGGCATGTCTTCTTGATGAAGCACAAATCCGAGGCCTTTGAGAAATTTCAAGAATACAAGAATGAAGTTGAAAAACAAACAGGCAAAAGTATCAAGACACTGAGATCTGATCGAGGTGGTGAATACTTGAGTGCCGAGTTTCTGGGCTACTTAAAAGAGAATGGAATTCTCTCTCAGCTTACTCCTCCATACACACCACAACACAACGGTGTATCGGAAAGGCGGAATCGAACCCTATTGGATATGGTTCGTTCCATGATGAGTAAGGCTGAGTTGCCGCGATCCTTCTAGGGTTATGCACTAGAAACAGCTGCATATCTCTTGAACAAGGCTCCAACCAAGACTGTGCCTACCACCCCATATCAGATGTGGAGTGGGAAGAAACCCTGTCTCAAGTACCTTAAGACATGGGGATGTCCAGCTTTTGTAAAAAAGCAGCATGCGGATAAGCTCGAGGCACGTTCAGTACTGTGTAAGTTTGTGGGATACCTAAAGAACTCCAGGGGGTATCTTTTCTATTCCGCAGAGGAACAAAAGGTTTTTGTTTCTCAGCATGCCCACTTCTTGGAAACTGAATTTTTAGAAAATCAGATAAGTGGGAGCGCAATAGAACTGGAAGAAATTCCAGAACCACAAGCTATTACTGAAAGCTTGGAAGAACCAGAAGTCTCAAGAGAACCGGACATCCCAGCGCCACTCCGCAGGAGTATTCGGCAGTCTCATCCGCCCGAGAGATACTACGGTTTTCTCATAGACGGGGATAGAGAGGATTGCACCATGGATTATGGTGAGCCTACTAGCTTCCAGCAAGCCATCCAGAGCGGCGACTCGGTAAAATGGCTGGATGCAATGCGGGCCGAGATGGAGTCCATGTACACCAACAAAGTTTGGACTATGGACTTTGCTCCAGAAGGGATAAAACCCGTAGGCTGCAAATGGATCTTCAGAAAGAAGATTGGTGTAGATGGGCAGGTTGAGACCTATAAAGCTAGACTTGTTGCAAAGGGTTTTCGTCAAAGACCTGGCTTGGACTATGACGAGACCTTTTCTCCAGTGACTATGCTGAAATCCATTCGGATCCTTCTTGCCATTGCTGCCTTCCACGATTATGAAATCTGGCAGATGGACGTAAAGACGGCTTTCCTAAATGGAAATTTGGAAGAGTGCGTCTATATGGATCAGCCGGAGGGATTCATTCAGAGTGGGAGCAGCGGTAGAGTGTGCAAGTTGCTGAAGTCCATCTATGGAATTAAGCCGGCATCGCGGAGTTGGAACATCTACTTTGATGATACTGTCAAAGAATTCGACTTTATCAAAAACCCAGATGAACCATGCATTTACAGTAAGATTGTAGGGAGAACTGTAGTTTTCCTCGTCTTGTACGTGGATGACATTCTCCTAATAGGAAATGATATTCCTATGCTACAGTCAGTCAAAGGATTCTTGTCGCAGAGGTTCTCCATGAAGGACCTGGGCGATGCCAACTACATTCTGGGGATCCAGATCTATCATGATAGATCTAAGAGGATGTTGGGACTTTCACAGTCAAGGTACATCGACACCATACTGAAAAGATTCAGTATGGAAGATTCCAAGCGCGGTAATCTACCGGCTTGTCACGGGATCACCCTCTCCAAAGAGATGTCTCCCAAGACTGATTTGGAAAGGGATCGCATGTCTATTATACCCTACGCTTCTGTGGTAGGCTCTATAATGTATGCGATGTTGTGTACCAGACCAGATGTAGCATACGCATTGAGAGTTGTAAGCTGGTATCAGTCAAACCTAGGGGAGAAACACTGGATAGCGGTAAAGAACATTCTCAAGTACCTGAGAAGGACTAAGGAGATGTTCTTGGTGTATGGCGGAAAAGACCTCCAGCTTGAGGCCTTTGCTGACTCCAGCTTCCAGAGTGACAAGGATGACTCCAAGTCCATGTCGGGTTATGTCTTTACCCTCAATGGAGGGGCGGTTTGCTGGAAGAGTTCCAAGCAGGAGACCGTTGCTGACTCAACTATGGAAGCGGAGTACATAGCTGCTTGCGATGCCGCAAAGGAAGCTGTCTGGATGAAGAAGTTCCTCACGGAACTTCAGGTGGTTCCTACCATTGTTGATCCAATACCGCTGTATTGCGACAACAACGGAGCTATAGCTTTAGCGAAGGAACCCAGGTCCCATCAGAAGTCCAGGCACATTTTGAGGCGGTACCACCTGATCAGAGAGATCATAGATCGCCAGGAGATCGAGGTGAAGAGAGTAAATACTGAGAACAACATTGCAGATCCACTCACGAAGGCCCTACCCCAGACTCAGTTCGAGCGGCTGATCGAGATGATAGGTCTTCGATACGCCAGGACATGGCCTTAGTGCAAGTGGGAGATTGTTAGTGTATATGCCCTAGAGGCCATTACTGTATCATACTAGTATGTATATTACTTGATGGAAGCTTGGGATATTCACAGTTGTATATACAATCTTGCTCGAAATGGTAGTATACTACTTGGTTTGTCTCTACTTCAATTTGTGCATGTGTTTCTTTTAGCATATCGCTTACATACATATTAGTAGAGCCCTTAGGATCTTTGCTTGATTACCAGCGTTGTGATGGCGCTCACACTCGTGGGGGCTGGGTAATCCATAAGCACGTCCTTATACAGGTCCCTAGTCGTTGGACTATCGAGACAGGGCATCGATACTCCGAAGTAGACTAGCATATGCGCTTCTCATCCCAGCGTGGGAGACGGTCTGTCCTACAGCCGTCAGTACGTCGTACTTGAGATAGTATGCGGGTGCTCGTTAGGTTACGAGTACACTGGACAGGACTCGTCGGGAACTGTTGGTTGGTATTATACCTATCGTCAGTTATCAATTCCCAGGTGACATGAGTACAGCTTAGTCCGCTGACTTGACACTGTCACTTCGCCTCGAGTGTGTTCACACTGCACTTTGATTGCTACCCTACCACGGCTCAAAAGAGTCATGCAAACAGGTAGTTTTTGGGTGCAGTCTCGAAGCACTTGGAGGCAGTGACAGTTAGACAGGATTCGTCTCTCCCGGTATTGGGGGTTGACATCGCGCTGTGTCTAGGAGAGCCATTACACGAGTAGTCCCTGGCCAGGGCAAGCGAGATATACTGGTAGGTTTCCAGTGTTATCTCAGGGTGTTCTGGGCTACACTCCGACATGACTTGTACCGCTATTAAGGGACTGACGTTCACCGCCCCCCTAGGCCCGCCATGCGATGTATCAGACGAACAGACCGGACTGTATGGAGACTGTCACATACAGGCTCAGTAGGAGTTCAGATGGGGTTCACCTCGTCAGTCTTCTTATCGACATCTACCTGGGGACCGTTACGTACAGCTAGTGCCGCTTGCGGTCTGTGGTTAAACCCACTGCCAGCGTAGTGTCGAGTCTTTAGAGTCCCACACAGAGAGCTATTCGCCTTTAGGCAAAATGAGTAGAGGTCGAATGGTTTTGCGACAGGGTTCGTTCACATCCGCGCACTTGTGCACGTTTGCTGTCCGGACAGCTTATACTAGCGGGCTTTGGTTTAAGCCAGATCCTAGTATAAGATTTGGGATTGGTTTTTCTCATTGTATTCGTGTTCCTCGGATCATGAATACGGGTGCGTATGCACAGTTGCTTGAGACAGAGGGAGAGGACTTTGATTAGGGTTAATGACTATTGTCATTTTACTAACCCTAATGCTTATGTGTGTATTATGGTTAATTGATATTAGTTTAATATAATTGTGCATGGTTATGGTTGTTGACCATTTGACCTCCTTGACTTGTTGACCTAGGTTGACACTTTGACCATCATCATTTCATTTGGAAGATGCTCTTTGATCCTTGCAAATTGCATTAAAAATGAAATAATAATGGTCATGTCTTGATTAACCATGACAATTATCTCACTAATTATCTAATTACAATAATTCACACATATATGAGAGAATGCTTGATATTTTCTCTCATTCTATTATTTCCTTTCTCTCTCGTGTTCTTCCTCTCCCTCAAGCTCTCCCCTCTCATGTGTTGAGAAACACTTGAGCTTGAGAAAACCCCCTTCTTGATAATCTCTACTCTCATCTAAGGTTCAAGGATTAGCACTTCTTGCACCCTAGTTACTTCTAGCTTGGAGTTGAAGCCAAAGGTTGAGGCTTTCGGGTGGATCTTTCTTCGACGTGAGAAGAAGACAAAGGTGACCTCTTTCCACTACTCCAAGGAGCAAGGACAGAAGGACATAAAGCCCTAGGTATAACCTTTCTAACACTTAGCTAGTTTCTAGTTAGCTTTAGCTTGTTTTTGTTTAGCAAAGATCCTTCTTTGTCTAGTCCATGTTGCCTAAGTTGATAAAAATTTGATTTTTATTCCGTTTTCCGCCTCCCCGTAAGTACTGGGGTGGGCAACGTGGACTTACAAGTGAGTGTTTAAAAGACCTTATAGAGTGACTTAGAGTCCTGGAAGTGAGTTTAGAACCTGATACACGAAGTTAGAATTTGTTCCGCATCGGTTTTGTGAAACCTTAAGGCCTACAGGGAATCTGGGATGACCTGGAGTGTTTATGAGATAAGCAAACAATACCAGGGACTAAATTAGGGCACTAGGAGACCACCTAGACCAGACGAACACCAATGGAGCATCACGGGCCGAGCTCGCCGGAATTTGGGAGTATGTGGCCGGCCACTTGGTGGGATTTGGTGTCTAGGTTGGTCCAGTAGCTCATATACTTCATATACAACACCCTATACTTGTTTGTTTAGTTCTAGTTTACCTGAACCAAAATCTGGGAGCTATTGTGAGTGGTTTTGGTTATGGTTTTCAGTATTTTGGAATTCTTGGTTTTAGTAATTGGTATTGTATTTGGTTGTTGCGCGTTTATACGTCAACAAAAAGGGTTGTTTGGTTGTTTTTGCATGCGTAGGCTATAGGTTCTAACCTATGAGCGCACCGCTTGCCGTTTTGGATTTCGGAACTCGTTGTTAATGGTATTGCGATACGTGTTGATATTGTAGGTACCTTCACGTGGATTCTAAGACTACGAAGCACATCGACTACGGCTAAGCGAAGAGTTTAGCAGGTGAGTAGATTTATATCTACGGGGAAAGTCGGGTGGATGGCGTATAGCACCCCCGCAAATATTGATATAGAATATCATTTGATTATTTTAGCTTGATAAATGATATGCGACGGACTTGATTGTAGGGTTTACAAACGATAATATGATAAAAGTTGATGCTAATGAAAATATTGATATTTGAGAATATGAAATGGTAAGTGAACCATGATAGGTACGAATTAAAAGTGAACAAGTGTGGTATTTATAGTATTGTGATGCGAGATATTAATGTGATGAATGAGTATACAATGTGATATGATGACTTAGTGTGATATGTCGTTATATGGATTTCGAGTCGATATGAGATTGTTGATACCTTTGTAGGTCCTCTCATACGAGATGGACATTTATGTGACCTGACACATAGGTATATTTTTATATGGATAATGTGTTGCATTTAGAGTGATATGTCGTACGAGACTTAGATCCGTACCCCGATATTGTATAGGTTGATAGAATCCCTATTTGTTTATTGCCGCCGTACATGGATTACCGTACGTGATGAGTTTTACCTGTTGATTTATCCATACACTTGTTTAGAAGATGTCGTACGATAGTTTGTACCGTACGTATTGTTGTGAGGCTGGATGTCGATTGATAGATTCATCGACTCAGTCATGTTAAATAAGTATACCTTATAGCATTTAGAGTCACGATGTATATTATGTTGCATTCATGATTATTCTCATTACATTTCATATACCTGTGCTAGTACACCTACACCATTATCGATGATACGTAAGTTACACTTACACAGATTTGTCGGTTCACACACCTTCATCATCGATAATTGCGATATCACTACACAGTAGAATTGCCACATCATGCTATGATATATTTGCTATGTTCATATCAGTGTTCCACGTTGCATGAGATATACGGACATGCTTGCATCCTGTTAAATGTTGCATACATACTGACATGTACACCCACATACTTGGTTACAGCTACATGTACTTCATGCATACATACTGACATGTACACCGACATATCTTGCTATAGCTGCATATACCCCTAAGTGGTATTTGTATTAACATGTGATTTGAGACGTTGATTATTGCGGTTATAAAATGCATCATACATACTTGCTTACATGTAGATACTTATACCTTGCTACAGTTACGTGTACACCTCATATGATGCTGCACTTGATTTCGGAGGATTTGGGAACTGCATGATATATTTTAAAGCTGAATTCATTTAAAAGAGCGGTTTTCCCTTAATATGCTCATATTGCTATTTTATGTTGCATATATCATATTAACATGGATTACGCATTGAGATATGGTTTTAATGTGATTTCTGGATTTGAGAAACGTGGGATGTTTTAAGAAATTTTGTGTTGTTTGAAAACCCGGTTTCTCTTGATATGATATTTCAGTGCGTCCACCATGTGATTTCTCGGTTCTGAGATTGGCATGTGATACCCGATTCGAGGAGAGGGAGGCACCGTCTGCGGGTACATGGTGGACCCGGTATGGTACCCCGGGGCGAGTGGTGATTTCGTGGTATAGACGATAAGCCTTGCAGAGCTACCTACCGATGATTGTATTTGGACTCGACGGTTATCGTGGGGATACCGACCGGTGTGATGTACGGACATGCCATCAGGGCCAGTCGTGGTGACAGCTCCCGAGATATGAGGATTTACATGTCGATGCTAGACACGGGTTTCATGATGTTTTCAAGTGTCGATGTGGACACTCCGGTTCCATGATTTTGTTGTGTCGCGAGGGACACACGTTGATTTATATCCTCATTCTACCTGCATATGCTTTTATGATATTTACATGCAGGAGTTGTTTTGTCAGTGGGTGACACGTGGATGAGATCCACTGCATACATGCATTGATTATATTGTTGGAAGAGATCCACTGCATACATGCATTGATTATATTGTTGGATGATATCCACTTGCTGATAGACAGTTATTTATGTGTTGGCACATATGCAGATACGGTCACCATAGATATCATAGTATTACCTTTATGATATAGTTGACCTAGGAATCGTTGTTTATTTCGATTTCTACCTGGTGATGTTTTTCTATTCACGAGTTGGCAACTCACCCCCGTTGTGCCACAGTTCTTGCAAGTTGACCGCATGGATCAGTTGCGGCATCGCTGGCACACAGCTGTTTTCGGGTGACTTGCTTATGGTAGGTGGTACATGTTGGATCGTGCCCCTCTTGTATTCTGTATTCATATTGTATCTAGTCACTCCATCAAATCAGAAACTAGTAATTGTATATGTTGCAGACATAGAAGACTGGTAGTTACGAGACTTGAGCGATGGGTTTTATGTTCGCTTTTGGGGTCGTTGTCTTGCTTTACTTGTTTCCTTATGTGGATATTCGCCATTGGGCGTCGTATACTTGTTTTTATAGTTGTGGTGGTTGTTTCCGCCGTTGGGCGTGATTTGCTCCCGTTTGGGAATGCTTTATTATATTCTGTGTTGTACCCATTTTCGGGGTTAGTTTATACAAGGGAGGTGCTGCCCAAATTTTCAAAAGACAAAACATGATTTACTATACCTTTATTTCAAAGCTTCACCTCCTTATTTCTAAAAAAAATGTTTAGATTTCTGGGTTTCAGCTTACTTGAATTACGTTACGCTTGTAGACGTCGCGTGATTTAAGTGCTGGTCGCGAGCTAATATTTTGGGTCGTGACAAAGTTGGTATCAGAGCGCTAGGTTTAACCTTGGTTCGAGTTTAGGTTTTAGTATGTGGAGTCTAGGGCGTATATATTTTGGAACCTAGGTTTGACCTTACGGAACTTAGACTTGAATAAGGGGGTGTTAAACCCGAACTTTCGTTTCATAGGCTGACCCTGATTGATGGATTAGGTAGCTTGAGTAGAGTGACGTACCGTACGTATGTTCCGCGGCATATTTACGATACGATACTCCACTTAATTGACCTTAGGATGTACATATCTTGAGACTGGTGATTCTTTTTGTTTTCCTTGATTATACATCCATTTGAGATCCTTGATTCTAATCGTTTTCATGATCATACCCTCACTGATTTAGTTCCTCCTTATGATCATGTATCCATTCTGGATATGTGGATTCATTTCATTCCATTGGATCTTTTTCGTCGATACTTGATTGAGGTTCCTGTCACCATGGTTTGAGCACAGATTGAGCTGCTGTTGGTGATGCGGTCAGGGCGAACTCGTCGTGGACGAGGACTGACCATCGTGTTTTCTGGTGACATGGGAACGTATCGATGTCGTGTTGTGTTGTGACCTCTCGTTTGAGATGAGCGTACGGTTTCGTACCGGATGATCGGGGCCTTGTTAGAGGCTTCCTTTTGCGAGAGGACTGTTGATGTACAGCATATCTCAGAGATTGTGATGTCATCTACCGTGCAGACAGATGACCCAGCTGTTGCTGAGATTGATGTAATGTCACTTCCAGAGCTTACGAGCTGAGATCGCTGAAGCTTCCAGGCAGATATGCGACAAGTGATAGCTAGTCTATCTTGAGTTGAAAGACGGAGGTGATTCGTCAGATTTGATGCGCCGACGCAGGCCCAGTTGAGTTGAAGATTCCAGTGTGGAGTGTCTTACTCAGATCTAGAGTAGATCGATCCAGAGATGACGTTGTTCGTCGGATTTTCTGATGTGAGATCGGTAAGCTGACCAGTTTCAGATTGAGGACCTCACCCAGATGTGTTGTGAGTTGATGGAGAAACGAATGAGTTTTGAGTATTCCTCCAATGGTTAGGACGAGTTCCCGAGGACGTGTTCGGCTAAAGATCTTCTACAGAGTGATGAAGATACCGAGTTTATGATTTCAAGTCCGTGCGAGAGAATCCGGATTGATTGTCGCCGAGAACATGTGCAGTACGCAGATAGCATGACATGAAGTCAAAGTGGACGATAATGAGGACGAGTGGAACAAGAGGTTCGTGCGTGATGCTGACGAGTTGTTGTTACTCCCCGTCGAGATTAGAGATCTGATATGTATGCATAGACGTTGGGATACGGCCAGTTCCCGAGAAAATGTTGTGCTGATAACGCAGATGTCCAGAAAGCAAGAAAAGATTTGTAAGAGTACCAGCCTCCGTATAGTTCGGCGTAGGCGAGATCGGAAGAGACCCTGAGCAGGCTCCTTCCAGGACACTGCTACGACGAGATTGCACCGAGGATCAGATGTGTCACGTGTATTCAAAGGGCTCCGACCGACGCCAGTGACGTGCTGCTTTATGAGTGATCATACTAATTGGCCGAGAGTTGATCTGAGGAGTGCTAGAGCAGGATCGTCCCGTTAGCACACCTGACCGGGCAGATGAGCCGATAGAGTGCGAGATTGGTAATCCACGGGGAAATGAGAACCCAGAGACAGGAGATGCCAGACTGTGGGCAGGAGGCAAGCGGATGTTCTTGCTCTGCCAGTTTTGGGCGCACCGACTTTTCTTCGACATTGTAGGAGGTATACCTCAATGTTATTTGTTCCGATTTGCGTTTGTGATCCGAGTATCACGCTTATATCGCTTGGACTGGAGTTTGGATGATTGAGTTTCATGATATTATTTTAGTGCACCATGGCTGCACCTACTGGGTATTTGCATTTTGTGCATAGTTATTGCACTTGATATCGATTTTGTGCCTTGGCTGCACATGTTTATGATTTCATGGATTTCATACAGTTGATTTGATATGTGCGTGTGGTATGCACTCGATTTGTTTTTTGCACTCGGTATAGCTCATATGTGCTTGCAGTGCATTGATACGTGTTTTGTGCACGCAGTTGCACAGTTTTATAAGTTTTATAAACCTGGGTACGCTCATGTAGTTTTCATACGCATTTGAGTTATTGATGATATTTCGTGCACTGGATGCACAGGATTTGATATTTCGTGCGGTGGATGCACAGGATTTGATATTTCATGGACTGGATGCACCGGATTCGTATTCCGTGCATTTGTTGCACCCGATTTATGCCTTTGAGCATTCATTTTACCGGATTTGTGTTTTCGTGCGCGTGTGTACTTGAGGTTCGTTTTCGTGCACGCTACTGCACTTGATGCTTATTACGGACCTGACGCGCTTGGTATTGGATTCTGTGTGCATGACGGATGCACTGGATTTGGATTTTCGCACATGTTGGGCGCATGATGTGAGATATGATTTGTGCACACCAGATGCACTCAATTAGGATTGTCGTTCGTGCATGATAGTTGCACTGGATTGAGATTTTCGTGCACTATAGTTGCACTAGATGTTGTTGTCGTGCACATCCGTTGCATGGGACAGATGTTTTCGTGCACACCCATTGCACTTAGTCTTACTTTAGTGCATATTGGCACTGGTATTTGGATTTGATTTTTCCGTGCGCACCAGACGTACGTGATTGTTGGATAAGCCTTTTGAGGCTGATATTGCTTTTGAGCACATTGTTTTTATAATGAGGCCCTATACTTTGTAGTACCCTAGCAGGACTGATCGGAGGACAGTACCTGAGTACTTTGCATGCATGGAAAAGTTACCAAGTGGTTTTCAAAAAGGTGCTATAGTCTCGCTATTTATTACGTGTCTGCGAGTGACACGAACATTTACAAAAGAAAACCTTTTGGGATATTTTAAAAAGGGGCAAAACATATATGCTAGTATATTATTACTTTACAAATGAGCATCTGGCATTTGTGCCGTGAGTTACACATCACACGGAGATTCAGAAAAAGATTCCGCATATGTTATTTCAGTTTTTGGAGATTTTTAAAAAAGGATGTGTACAATATACATATTATTGCAGTTGCTTAGTGTATATTGGATTTCATTAGTGGGTTTGGAGATCTGTATCTTCATTGTGACTTCGATGATATGCGTGCAAGTCCGATGATTTGCGTAACGCTTGACGGAGTTCGGTTTTGAGTTTCGTACTCATTTTCCGGCGCACAGGATGCGCTGTGGTTTTATGTTTCTTCCGTGATTTCGGAGCCCCGTTGATTTAGCTGTTTATTGCAATGTTTTAGTATTTGGGGGTTAAATTTAAATTCGGGGACCGAATTTATTTAAGGGGGAAAAATTGTAACAATTCAGAAAATATAAAATATTATTTTTGGAATTTAATATTAAAATAATATATTTCGCAAAAACTACCCGATTTGCAAAATTTGGGATTTTCGTAAAGTGGTATAAGTGTATACCAATAATTGGAAATTTATCGGAGAATAAAATGATTTATTTATTTTAATGATATTTATCGGATTTTTGGGCAAAATCCGTAATTTTACATTTTTCCGTGACTTGTGCACATGTCATGTGCATGTATGCATGTGTGTGTTTGTGAGTTAGTGAGAAAATAGAAAAGAAAAGAATGGAAAGAGATTGAGAAAGAAAAGAAAGAGTTTGTGTGTGAATGGAGTTATGAATGGAAAACAAAAGTGATAATTGAGAGAGAGAGTGTAGGGGAGATAATTGTGAAAGAGAGTGAGGCTAAGAGAGAGAGAGGGTTATACTTGGCTACCTCATTTCTTCCTCCTCCATTGTTTCTTCATATATTTCTCCATCTCCTTCAACCCTCACTACCTCCATGCATCATCTCCATTCCCTTGCCAAAACCCCATGTCCCCATCATTAAAAAACATGCACAAACCCATTCTAAGACCTTTGAACCATTCAAGTTTGGATTTTGAAGACTTGGGCAACTCAAGAAAGTTCTATGGTTGCAAATAAGGTGATCCATACACTTTAGTTTAGAGTTTGTGCTTAATATCGTATTTTTTGTTTAGAATTGGAGTTATTGGGGTTATGTGATCTTAGAAAGTAATAAGTTGCTGCTAAAAGGTGTAGTTAGTGTTTAAAAGACCTTATAGAGTGATTTAGAGTCCTGGAAGTGAGTTTAGAACCCGATACACGAAATTAGAATTTGTTCCGCATTGGTTTTGCGAAACCGTAAGGCCTACAGGGAATCTGGGATGACCTGGAGTGTTTATGAGATAAGAAAACAATACCAGGGACTAAATTAGGGCACGAGGAGACCACCCCGACCAGACGAACACCAATGGAGCATCACGGGCCGAGCTCGCCGGAATTTAGGAGTATGTGGCCGGCCACTTGGTGGAATTTGGTGTCTAGGTTGGTCCAGTAGCTCATATACTTCATATACAACACCCTATACTTGTTTGTTTAGTTCCAGTTTACCTGAACCAAAATCTGGGAGCTATTGTGAGTGGTTTTGGTTATGGTTTTCCTTATTTTGGAATTCTTGGTTTTAGTAATTGGTATTGTATTTGGTTGTTGCGCGTTTGTACGTCAACAAAAAGGGTTGTTTGGTTGTTTTTGCATGCATAAGATATATGTTCTAACCTATGAGCGCACCGCGTGCCGTTTTGGATTTCGGAACTTGCTGTTAATGGTATTGCGATACGTGTTGATATTGTAGGTACCTTCGCGTGGATTCCGAGACTACGAAGCACATCGACTTCGGCTATGCGAGGAGTTTAGCAGGTGAGTAGATTTATATCTACGGGGGAAGTCGGATGGATGGCGTATAGCACCCCCGCAAACATTGATATGGAATATCGTTTGATTATTTTAGCTTTATAAATGATATGCGACAGACATGATTATAGGGTTTACAAACGATAATATGATAAAAGTTGATGCTAATGAAAATATTGATATTTGAGAATATGAAATGGTAAGTGAACCATGATAGGTACGAATTAAAAGTGAACAAGTGTGATGTTTATAGTATTGTGATGCGAGATATTAATGTGATGAACGAGTATACGATGTGATATGATGACTTAGTGTGATATGTCGTTATATGGATTTCGAGTCGATATGAGATTGTTGATACCTTTGTAGGTCCCCTCATACGAGATGGACATTTATATGACCTGAGAGATGGGTATATTTTTATATGGATGATGTGTTGCATTTGGAGTGATATGTCGTACGAGACTTAGATCCGTACCCTGATGTTGTATAGGTTGATATAATCCCTATATGTTTATTGCCGCCGTACGTGGATTACCGTACGCGATGAGTTTTACCTGTTGATTTATCCATACCCTTGTTTAGAGGATGCCGTACGATAGTTTGTACCATACGTGTTGTTGTGAGGCTGGATGCCGATTGATAAATTCATCGACTCGGCCATGTTAGATAAGTATACCTTATAGCATTTAGAGTCACGGTGTATATTATGCTGCATTCATGATTATTCTCATTGCATTTCATATACCTGTGCTAGTACACCTACACCATTATCGATGATGCGTATGTTACACTTACACAGATTTGCCGGTTCACACAACTTCATCATCGATAATTGCCATGTCACTACACAGTAGAATTGCCACATCATGCCATGATATATTTCCTGTGTTCATATCACTGTTCCACGTTGCATGAGATATACGGACATGCTTGCATCCTGTTAAATGTTGCATACATACTGACATGTACACCCACATACTTGGTTACAGCTACATGTACTTCATGCATACTTACTGACATGTACACCGACATATCTTCCTATAGCTGCATATACCCCTAAGTGGTATTGTATTGAAATGTGATTTGAGACGTTGATTATTGCGCTTATGGAATGCATTATACAGACTTGCTTACATGTAGATACTTATACCTTGCTACAGTTACATGTACACCTCTTATGATGCTGCACTTGATTTCGGAGGATTTGGGAACCGCATGATATATTTTAAAGCTGAATTCATTTAAAAGAGCGGTTTTCCCTTAATATGCTCATATTGCTATTTTATGTTGCATATATCATATTTACATGGATTACGCATTGAGATTTGGTTTTCATGTGATTTCTGAATTTGAGAAACGTGGGATGTTTCTGGAAATTTTGTGTTGTTTGAAAACCTGGTTTCTCTTGATATGATATTTCAGTGCGTCCACCATGTGATTTCTCGGTTCTGAGATTGGCATGTGATACCCGATTCGAGGAGCGGGAGGCACCGTCTACGGGTATATAGTGGACCCGGTATGGTACCCCGGGGCGAGTGTGATTTCGTGGTGTAGACTATAAGCCTGGCAGAAGGACTACTACCTACCGATGATTGTATTTAGACTCGGCGGTTATCGTGGGGATACCGACCGGAGTGATGTACGGACATGCCATCAGGGCCAGTCGTGGTGACGGCGCCTGAGACATGAGGATTTACGTGTGGATGTTAGACACGGGTTTTATGATGTTTTCGAGTGGCGATGTGGACACTCCGGTTCCCTGATTTTTTTGTGTCGCGAGGGACACACGTTGATTTATATCCTCATTCTACCTGCATATGCTTTTATGATATTTATATGCAGGAGTTGTTGTGTTAATGGGTGACACGTGGACGAGATCCACTCCATACATGCATTGATTATATTGTTGGACGAGATCCACTGCATACATGCATTGATTATATTATTGGATGAGATCCACTGCATACATGTATTAATTATATTGTTGGATGATATCCACTTGCTGATAGGCAGTTATTTATGTGTTGGCACATATGCAGATACAGTCACCCTAGATATCATAGTATTACCTTTATGATATAGTTGACGTAGGAATCGTTGTTTATTTCGATTTCTACCTGGTGATGTTTTTCTATTCACGAGTTGGCAACTCACCCCCATTGTGCCACAGATCTTGCAGGTTGACCGCATGGATCAGTTGCGGCATCGCTGGCACATAGCTGTTTTCGGCTGACTTGCTTATGGTAGGTGGTACATGTTGGATCGTGCCCCTCTTGTATTCTGTATTCATATTGTATTTAGTCACTCCATCAAATCAGAAACTAGTAATTGTATATGTTGCAGACTTAGAAAACTGGTAGTTGCGAGACTTGAGCGATGGGTTTTATGTTCGCTTTTGGGGTTGTTGTCTTGCTTTACTTGTTTCCTTATGTGGATCTTCGCCATTGGGCGCCGTATACTTGTTTTTATACTTGTGGTGGTTGTTTCTGCAGTTGGGCGTGATTTGCTCCCATTTGGGAATGCTTTATTATATTCTGTGTTGTACCCATTTTCGGGGTTAGTTTATACAAGGGAGGTGCTGCCCAAATTTTCAAAAGACAAAACATGATTTACTATACCTTTATTTCAAAGCTTCACCTCCTTATTTCTAAAAAAAAGGTTTAGATTTTTGGGTTTTAGCTTACTTGAATTACGTTACGCCTGTAGACGTCGCGTGATTTAAGTGCTGGTCGCGAGCTAATATTTTGGGTCGTGACAATATTATATTCATGGATTTTCGCATTGAGATATGGATTTTTCATGATGTTTTCTGGATTTGAGGACCGTGGGAGTTCATGAAATTATGCATTATTTGAAAAACCCGGTTTCTCTTAATTTGATATTTCAGCAACCACCATGAGTTTTATTGGTTCTGATATATATATATATATACCCCACGCGAGGAACGGAGGGAGCCATGTGAGGGTATATGTTGCGGCCCGGAGTTACCCCGGGGAAAGATTTTCGTGGATTTAGACGATGAGTTAGTGGGGGAACCATACCTACCGGTGACAGTACCTATGACTCGGCAGTTATCGTGGGGATACCGACGGGAGTCATGTACGTATCAATACGTCGAAAGATGAAGGTCGAAGCTGGGCACTCGAGTTTTCGGTATAGCGTATGATACGTACCTATCAGGGGGCCAGTCGTGGTGACAGCACCTGATAGATTAGTTTTTATGTGTCGATACTTGACACTTGGTTTCATGATATTTTTATTCCTAAGTATATATAAGAGTGGAGTGGGACGCTGTTATATATGCATATATATATATATATATATATATATATATTAGTGGAGTGGGATGCTAATATATATGTATACATATCAATTTATATACTTCATCATAATTATTCATGCAAATATACTTAGGATATAAGAGGTTGACTTGATGTTGGACATACATGATATATATGAGATTTACTTGATGTTAGACATTCAGGATATATGAGATTTACTTGATGTTGCACATTCAGGATATATGAGTTTTACTTGATGTTGTACATTCAGGATATATATGAGATTTACTTGATATTGTACATTCAGGATATATGAGACTTACATGGTATGAGAGCCAATTTGGGGGCTGATTTGAGAAAATTGGGATTTGGATTGTCTTGATGGACTTGGGTCATACCACGAGGTCATGAATCCGTGGGAATGACATGTTTTATCTCATACTCAGCATTTATTGTATTGCCATTTATTGTTCATGAATTAGTAGTACCTGATAGAGTACTTTACATAACTGTTGCATATTCATATTGTCATATTATTGTTCATGTATTAGTTGTATCTTCCAGTGTACCTTTCATGACTGTCGCATTCATATGACCTTTTATTGCTATTAGCTTGCCTATGTTAGATTCGCGCTGTACGTGCATACTCGCGATTACCCGCATATGTTATTCACTATTCACGAGTTGGCAACTCACCCCATTGTGCTACAGGGTTTTGCAGGTTGTTCATCAGAGTAGTCAGAGGCAGGGCTGTTCTCATCTATCGTATCATCTTTTGCTGCGGATACCGTTTTGGCTCAAAGTGTGCAGTTTTTGCTTAGGTGGGTTTTGTGGTTATCCGTTTATATTCGTTGTATATTCGTTGTATCATGCACTCTCCATCTACTACTTTCATGTATGACTTAGAGACTTATGTGAGGACGATATTGTATATTATTTTGTGACTTGAAGGTCTTTTATGCTGTTTTATTTATATCGTCTTTTTCTTCGCTACAGCGTCGTATATCTGTCATGGTGGTTGTTTTCCTCCTTTGGGCGTGTTTTTGCTCCCGTTTGGGGATGCTTTACTTTTATTTTTGTTGTACCCATTTTTGGGGTTGGTTTTTACAAAGGAGGTACTGTCAAAATTTTAAAGGAAGAAAAGTTGGACTTTAAAGAATTTGGTTTGAGATTTACAAAGTTTTAACAATGTTCTTATTTCTTACTACTTTTGATGGTTTAGATTGCTGGGTTTTCGGCTTACTTAAATTGTGTTATGCCTGTAGACGTTGCGTAGTTTAAGGGCCGTCGAGTACCATTTTCGGGTCGTGACAAAGTTGGTATCAAAGCGCGAGGTACTCTTGATAGGTACTCTTGAAATGATTGTTGCCCTAGAGTTTCTGTTGCCCTAAAATGGCACGTGATACCAAGGGGCCGCGGAACATTGTTAAACCTGAAGCATGCTTAGATCGCGGAACCGCGGCCGTACGGAGGCGGCAGTATGTGGGCTTTTAGGGTTATTTTGGTCTTTTTATGAAGAGGCAGATTGTTGCCCTAGAGTTTCTGTTGCCTGCCTATAAATAGTCCAGATCTTGCCAAAGCCAAGTATGCATAATCTTGTATTTAGAATTTTAGAATACATGTATTGTTCTTCTTCCTCCTCTCATCTCTTCTCCACTAAAAACTTGTAGTGAGCTTTTGTGAGTGAAGAATGAATAAAGGAGTTCTTGTTCTTACCAAGCTTGTCTTTTTATTTTGTTAACTATTATTGCTTGTAATTTTCATTCGCTAATTTAGTTGTTGTTATTTGTGTTTGTTTCTTTCTTATTCTCTTTTCCTTTATCCTTAAGCAACCATGATGCTTACACTTGATCCTTGCCGAGGTGAGGTCGCAAATAGCTAGTTGTAATCTTCTAATCTCTTTCTTTCTATCTTCCTCTTTTGTTTTATTTTCTTTTCCTTATAATGGGTGAGTAGTTTTCATACTTGTTAGGATAGGATTAGGAAAGTTTGAGAGAAGGAAATCTCTCTCACTCTTTCCTTGCCCAACATCTTAAATCGGACTCCCGTTAATTGAACCGCAATCTGCTCCCTACGGCACCCTATCCTACATGATAGCGGTGATTCCGTAGTGAGACCGGTTGTGGTTAAATTAACCGGAGGTTAAGGATAAGAGCCAAGAACTGACGGACAATCACCAAAAGGAAGAACTTATGCGTTGGAAAGCCTAGCTTATACTCGCAAGTTCCTTCCTAGTCGTGCTAATCCCCGTTGTTACCGATTACCGTAACACCGATATTAAGAGTGGCGACGAAAGAAGTGAGCGGCTCCTAACTCAAACTAACATAATCCTAACCCTAACAAGCTCTCTTTACATATCATTTTAGCATATAGTTAATCACAAAACAAATCTGGACATTTGGACTTAACTCGTTAAAGCACACAGAAAAAGATTCCCATCTCCCTGCGGACGACCCGTACCCAACCGGCTAGCTACAAGCGAAACCGTCTTGATTGCAGTAATAAACTTGAACACGCAAAATCTTACCAATCAAATGGCGCCGTTGCCGGGGAGACGGTAGTTTATTTCTTTGTGTAATTTCGGGTTAATTTGTGAATATAAATATAACCGAAAAATAAAACAAAAAAATATATACATTGTAAAAAACCATCTTGTTATTTTTAATTAGTTTTTGTGCAAGTGCGCTGGATAAAAAGACAGTCAAGTTCAGTGCCAAAGACGTGGGAAGTTAGACCCATATCTCGCGGTTACACCGCAATGGATCAAGACGAAGCAAACGTTCTACTGTAAGATTCTGGAGCAGATACAGTAATCAAATCAAGATTCAGGAAGTCCAGACGAGAATAGGACACCCAAAGCAACACCTACCAGAAAACTGAAGCTTCAAAGCCACCTTCAAGCCGCGGAACCGCGGCATAAGCTTGCTTAAGCCGCGGAACCGTGGCTCTTTGAAGGTATCAGGGTCTCAAATTTTCTGTGAGTCTTTATTTCTCTTTCCCCACTCCTCTGAACTCCACTGAACTGTGTTTTCTGCAGCATTCTTTGCGCAAACTCTCTTCCCCTTCCAATAAATTGTTCTTGTGCAGGATTCTTTGCGCCGCACTAAAAAAATAAAAATTGATTGCAGTTGATTTGTTACTGCTTTGCATTTATTAATACGGACTTAAGAGGCTTGAAACCAATCCAGATTGGGTGGGGATTTCATCACCCTTCTCAGGACCCCAGAAATCACAAAAAGCATATGCATTGACCACTGTTAATTAAAAAATACTAGACTCATCCCTAAGGACTTCGTGCTCAATAGGACAGAGGACTAGTTACAGGCATCGGCCGTTTATCCTATCCTGACTTTGCGGTGTCTAGGCAAGTGTGTCGAAGGCAAGTGGTTACTTAATTAGGACCACTACTTACGTAGTGGGGAGCCTCCCACTTACCTGGCACTTACCTGGCCGCAATTGGCGGAGAAGAGGCGGTTTGAGGTCCTGTTTCTAGCCCTTTGGAACAGTTAGGAGCTGTCTAGCTGACTTAGGTGACCCTAGATTTAGGTGTGATTGTGCATATCTGGTTTGTGATTGATTGAAGCCGTAAGTCCGTACATATTTCTGTAAAGCTATTTCTAAAAAAAAGGAAAAAAATCAAAAACTTTTATAAAAACTTGCCCTTTGTCGCCAAAATCCCATTTTCTCCCACCACCCATCGTATTTCTCCATTGACGTTTTCTTACCCTCACCTTCTCCGCTTTGACTATACTAAACTCATTTAGTGTGTGTCCGCTTGGACTCGGGACACTAGCGCCCGCCTAGTCCGTGTTACGTTAGTCGCTACCGACTACACGATCGACTCAGACGTCGAAACTCCGTCTACGCCTCTTTCACCCTTATCTCTGCCGGCCAACTCCGACGTTGACCGAAATTCTGTTCATACATCCTCACCTTCACCTTCACCAACCTCTTCTTCCGCGATGTCAGGATTTAATCCAAACATCCCTTTAACTCCCCCGGGATTGATTCGACCTCCTATGGATGCGAATAACCCACCACCACCGCCTGTTGTAGCGCCACAGCGAATCGCGCTCCAGGATCGTTTCTATCCCACCCGTTCTGCACTTCCCACCTGTCTTTCCCTTCCACCGGCAAATGGGGATAATTTTGAAATTAAGCCCCACTTCATTAACATGCTTCCGAAATTTCATGGGCTTGAATCTGAAGATGCCTATATCTTCATCAACAAATTTCAAAACGTTTGTGCCATGATGAAAACCACCCAGCTGTCGGACGATGCTATACGGCTACGGGTCATTCCGTTCACTTTGTACGATCTTGCTGAAAAATGGCTGTATAGCACCGCTTCCCACTCCATAACCAGTTGGGACGAGTTTGTGAAAGCGTTTCTCAAGAAATTCTATCCGAATCATAAAACCGCAAGGATCCGTAACGAAATCAACCAATTTTCTCAGCTTCCTACTGAACCCTTCTAGAAGTGCTTTGACCGGTATAAAGACCTTCTTGTTCAGTGCCCTCACCATGGTATCGAGAAATGGCAACTTTGCCAAACTTTCTACGAGGGCCTGAACCCAGCAACCAAGCAGTTGTTGGAAACCATTTGTCAGGGCCACATCCTATCGAAATCTAACGAGGAAGCGTGGCAATTCTTCGACGACCTTGCGGAACAAACGCTTCAATGGGAGAGCATCAGACCAACTTCTTCTTCTTCTTCCTCCACTTCTACTGGTCAGTCTAGGGTAGGAATTCACCAACTTGATGTCTCTATTGCGATGAAAGCTGAAATGGCTGCAATAAGGAGAAAACTTGAAGCGATAGAGAGCAAATTTTCATCTCCTGCTCCTTCCCCTGTTCTTCCCCTTCGTACCATTTGTGCTTGTTGTTCCGATCCTTCTCACTTGACCGAAGAGTGTCCTTACAATCCACCATCTCAAGGACAGGATCAGGTTAATACTGCATTTCAGCAAAGACCAAGAAATGATCCATACTCTTCCATCTACAATCCCGGTTGGAGGAACCACCCCAATTTCGCCTGGAATCAGAATCAGCATCAATTCCAAGGCAACAATTTCCAAAGGCCCCCTCCTCCGCAACAACAAGCACAACAACAAACTCAACATCAGTTTCAGCAGCCCTTCCAACCCCAACCTTTTCAAAATCAGATGAACAACTTTGCACCCAACAATTCTTTTCCTCAAAACAACTTTGTTCCGTCAAACAACGATAAGGTGTCCTCGCTAGAACGAAGTCTGGAGGCGTTCGTTAAACAATCGACACAATCCACCGCAAACATCTAATCTTCCATTCAGTCATTGGTGCAACACACTGCTGCACACGGGCAAAGCATCAAGACCATCGAAGCCCAGATAGCATAACTGAATGCGGCCTTAAGCGAGCGAGAGAAGGGGAAGCTTCCATCTCAACCACTCCCAAATCCCGGTCACCCACATAATGTGCATGTTGCTCTTGAACAACAGAACCATAATGTGAGTGTCGTGACTACGTTGAGATCGGGAAGGATGCTGCACAACAACATCGGCACAACAATTGAGGATAATGACACCCCGGCCACCGCTTCTTCTTCTTCTTCTCCTTCCTCATCTTCTGAACCTATTCTTCATTTTTCAAAAGGCTCTTCTTCTTCTTCTTCTGCTCTGAACGGACCCAATTCTCACTCCACGAAAACACCAGCTCTGGGATCCGTTCCAGCTCCACAATCTCCTCCACAAGCATTGGACTCAACCAATTTTAAAAACGCTCCATTTCCAAACCGGTTGAGGTCCAATAAACAAAATCCATAAATGGAGAAGATTCTGGAGTTGTTTAAGCAGGTTAACATCAACATTCCCCTTTTAGATGTTGTCCAACAAGTCCCGTCCTACGCGAAAATCTTAAAGGACTTATGCACGAAAAAGAGGAAGTCCCAGGTACCCAAGAAAGTTTTCTTGGCTAGTGCTGTGAGTGATGCTCTTACCCAATCTTTACCTCAAAAACGGAAGGACCCGGGCTGTCTTACGATTTCTATTACCATTGGGGATAAGAACATCAACCGCGCACTATTAGATCTTGGTGCCAGTGTTAACCTGCTTCCGTACTCAGTATATGAGCAACTAGGTGTAGGAGAGCTGAAACCCACACACTGCACTCTCCAAATGGCCGACCGATCGATCACCCATCCTAGGGATGAGCTAGAGGATGTGTTAATCAAGGTTGGGGACTTCATATTCCCCGTTGACTTCATTGTTTTAGACACACAGCCTGTAGCTAACCCTCGGAATCAAATTCCGGTGATACTCGGTCGCCCATTCCTTGCAACCTCAAATGCTGTGATCAATTGTCGAAATGGTTCGATGAACCTATCTTTTGGAAACATGACGATTGAATTCAACATTTTTAGGTTGGGGAATCAGCCCTCCGAACCTAATGCTCATATACTAGACGTTTGCTCGATCCAGGAGATCACCCCAGAAGAGTGTGAATTCGAGGAGTTTCTGTTTGATCACGATAACCTTAACGCCACTAGTGCGTTCCTCTTCGAACCTGCTGCTGTTTCTGCGCCCGACAATGACTACGAGTGTTTCACTTTCTCGAACGATCTTAGCCACTCACCACCCGAGTTTGAATCCTTCGAATTTCCAGATGAGTTACCTGAACCATCCAACTCGGTCGGTTACACTCGTTTTGAACCTTTGCTGGAATCCTTTGAGTTCGAGACATTTTCACCAATCTTGCCTTCAATCGTTTCACCTCCAACGCTCGAACTCAAGCCTTTGCCGTCTCACCTTAAGTACGCTTACTTGGGTGAGAACGAGACCCTCCCTGTTATCATCTCGGCTTCTCTAGCTCCAGAGCAAGAGAAAGCCCTTCTTGCGATCTTGCATAGCAATAGGCAAGCTTTTGGCTGGTCAATGGCAGACATCAAGGGGATTAGTCCCCTGATCGTTGAACATCATATTCATCTGATGGATGATGCCAAACCAGCCAGGGATCCATAAAGGCGGCTCAACCCAGTCATGAAGGAGGCTGTGAAAAAGGAAATCGTAAAGTGTCTGGATAGTGGTATCATTTACCCTATCTCTGATAGCCAGTGGGTTAGCCCCATTCACGTTGTCCCCAAGAAATCAGGCATAACGGTCATCACTAACGAGGCAAATGAGTTAATCCCTACTCGCACCCAAACTGGGTGGCGAGTATGCATCGATTACAGAAAACACAACGCCGCAACGTGGAAGGACCACTTTCCGCTACCTTTCATTGACCAAATGCTTGAACGATTGGTCGGACACGAGTACTACTGCTTTCTTGATGGCTACTCCGGCTATAATCAAATTCCCATCGCCGAAAAAGACCAGGACAAGACCACATTCACTTGTCCTTTTGGCACATTTGCATATCGTCGCATGCCCTTTGGGTTATGCAATGCGCCCGCTACCTTCCAGCGGTGTATGATGGGAATCTTCTCAGACATGGTGGAAAAATTCCTGGAGATCTTCATGGACGATTTCTTCATTTTCGGCGATTCCTTTAACGAGTGTTTGCTGCATCTCGACGCTGTCCTTACCCGATGTAAGGACAAGAACCTCACTTTGAATTGGGAGAAGTGCCACTTCATGGTGCGCGAAGGTATTGTCTTAGGACATATCATCTCGCAAAATGGCATAGAGGTTGACCAAGCGAAGATTGAGGTCATTTCCAATCTCCCTCCTCCCAGATGCGTCCGAGACATCCGAGCCTTCCTTGGCCATGCCGGTTTATATAGATGGTTCATCAAGGACTTTAGCAAGATTGCTAGGCCCTTGACTCTTTTGCTGGCTAAGGACACGCCATTCGACTTCAACTCGAGCTGTGTGACTGCGTTCGAGTCACTAAAAAGCTCACTCACTTCTGCTCCCGTTCTTTCTTCACCTGACTGGACGCACCCATTTGAGATTATGTGCGATGCATCCGACTTTGCCATTGATGCTGTCCTTGGACAACACATCAACAAGATGCCGCACGTAATCTATTATGCTAGCCGAACCCTGAACGACGCCCAACTTAATTATACAACAACTGAGAAGGAAATCTTAGCTGTTGTATTTGCTTTAGAAAAGTTCAGGCCCTACCTCATCGGCTCTCCAGTCATTGTCTACACAGACCATTCTGCTCTGCGCCATCTTTTTACGAAGAAAGATGCAAAATCTCGGCTGATACGTTGGATCCTCTTGCTTCAAGAGTTTGACCTTGTCATTAAGGACAAAAGAGGATGTGAAAATGTAGTCTCTGACCATCTCTCACGACTTCCTTCTTCGCCTTCGATTCATATTTCGATCAACGACGTTTTTCCGGATGAACAGCTCTTGACAGTATCTTGCGAACCCTGGTTCGCAGATATTGTGAACTATTTGGCCACAGGGCTACTACCGACTGAATGGTCAAGTCAGGACAGATTTCGATTCTTATCCCAAGTAAAACACTTTTACGGGACGAACCCTATCTGTTCAAGTACTGTCCTGACCAGATTATTCATCGGTGTGTCCCTGACGATGAATTCAAGAGTGTGCTGTCATTTTGCCACAATCAAGCATGTGGCGGGCATTTTGGCCCCAGAAAGACAGCTGAGAAGATCTTGCAATGTGGTTTCTACTGGCCACAACTCTTCAAAGACGCTCATGACTATTGCAAGACTTGCACCCGGTGCCAACACTTGGGCCGGATATCCCAGAGGAACAAGATGCCGCTCCAACCAATCTTGGTTGTGGAGATTTTCGACGTTTGGAGGATAGATTTCATGGGGCCGTTTCCCAGCTCTTTTGGGAACTTGTACATCCTTCTCGCTGTTGATTACGTCTCTAAGTGGGTCGAGGCTGTGCCCAGCCAGACTAACGACAACAAGGTTGTCGTTAGGTTTCTTAAAGAAAACATTTTCTCTCATTTTGGGCACCCCCGAGCGATCATTAGCGACAATGGAACTCATTTCTGCAACAAGACTTTTAAGGCCTTGATGCGGAAGTATTCCATTAATCATAAGCTATCTATGCCCTACCACCCCCAGACCTGTGGGCAGGCCAAAGTTTCGAATCGGCAAATCAAGTAGATACTGGAGAAGACAGTTTCCAAGAACCGTAAGGATTGGTTGCTGAAACTCACTGATGCCCTTTGGGCATTTCGAACCGCTTATAAGACCGATCTTGGCATGTCTCCATATCGGCTTGTGTACGGAAAGGCTTGCCACCTCCCTGTCGAAATAGAGCATCGAGCATTTTGGGCGATAAAAGAACTGAATCTGTCTCTCGAAGATGCAGGCAGCCATCGGAAGCTGCAGTTGAACGAATTGAGCGAGCTTAGGGATGAGGCTTACGATAACGCGGTTGTCGTTAAGAACCGAACGAAGGTGTTTCGCGATAAACACCTTTTGCGCAAAACTTTCGTACCTGGTCAACAGGTACTGCTTTACGACACTCGGCTACACTTCCATCCAGGAAAGCTCAGATCTCGCTGGAAAGGGCCATATTTTGTGCGGAATGTGTATCCGCATGGCGCTGTGGATTTGGAGAATCCAAAGGACGGTTCATTTTTCAAAGTAAATGGACACCGACTTAAACCTTACCTTAGCGCCGAACCAACAGAGGAGCTCCTGGTCTTACTGGAGCCGGTTTACCCTGCATAATCTTCCTCTGCCTACCACCAAACTTCGGTTATCCAGCCAAGAACAGTGGACACTGTTCCAAATAAGTTTGGGGGTATGTATATACCATTTTGTATATATTTGTGGATACTCTTTTCCATTTTTGCTATTCTTCTTTTCTTTAAAAACAAAAACAAAAAAAAATTGTGTATATCTAACCGACAATTTTGACCCTTCAAGGATCTCTTCATGCAATGACAGTGAGGACACTGTCCAGTTTAAGTTTGGGGGTACGCTCGGTACGCATTTCTAACCTTCGCATTCATATGTATATTTTGCATCTGCATACTAAAATCCATAAAATCCATAAAAATCAGAAAATTTTCTAAAAACATTAAAACTTTTCTGTCAAGTTAGCTAGTAGGAGAACTCTGATTCAACATTTCGACGGTTTTGTTTGATAAGATAAGAATAACTAAATCTTATTTTTAGATTTTGAAAACCTGAAAGATAACTCTCCTTTGAAGTTAACTATAGCTGATATACGTCTTTACATCACACTACACGTGTCGAGAGTTTTGGAAATTAGATGACAAGTCTTTTATGTCTAAAAACTTTTAAATGGATAAATGATTTTCTGAGGATCAAATAGGTTTGTTCTGAAATAAGTAATATCAAGAATAGTTTATGAAGTAAAGTGAATATGAAGGAATGTTATTAATGCCTTAATTGGAACTAAGTCTGAAAAATAACCCATCTGGAACTTGATTGGAATGATTACACACCGAACCCACTAAACACGTCTTTTATCCAAAAAAATAAATTGAACTGCCGGTTATATCTTCGTTCGTATTGAATCATCATGATTTTCATGCCAAATTGTGTTTTGTTTTTGGACCTAGGTAACTTGAGTAATTATGTCCGCTGGGGTGTTTCTACACCTAATGCCCTAAAGCCAACTGGTTTGGGTGCATTGGCCCAAAACTCGTTAAGAAGCCTAGAAAGTCCAGATTAAAACAAAGTCAAGCAAGTGTTCTCTCCGAGTTAAAATTCCTAACGGTTCTTTGTGTGAGAATAATCTTGATAAAAGACAGGCTTTTATAAAAAAATTTAGCAGAGGTATGAAGGTTTTACTCTATGATAAAGACTATTGCACGTTCACAGAGGTGCGTATGAAATGAAAACAAGAAAAAGGTGGAGTGAAAAATAAGACCTAGTTTCCTGTTAAGGAAGATAGAAATTCTGAAGTTGAAACCTTACTGGAAAACGGATCTTGAAAAATGCTTAACTCTTTATAAAACTTATGTGATCCTTTTAAAATTTTTATCTGGGCTTTATTGTGTGACATGATGACTTTAATCGATCCTTCTGGAACTTAACGACACTATTTGCACTGCACGTAAAGACATATAAAATCTTAAGTTAAATAAGAAGCGAGGTGTGAAAAATAAAGGTTCGATAGTCTAGACTTAGGATAATAGAATTGTTATTTTCTGAAACAAAACTTTAAGGTTTGAATCATAGTAATTTTGCAAAACTAGCTTGACCGGATTTTGTGGGTAGTATCCGCTGAAAACCCTCAGGAGATAACACTCCTCCTACTAAGGACACCTAGAGGTTTAACGGCTTGTTGCACATGCTCAGTGCAATCGCGTTCCCTGGGAAAGTGAGGTTAGGATTTTTTGTGAATAAATTGTCTTTGCTCGGGACGAGCAAATGATAAGTTTGGGGGTATTTGTTCATATCAGATTTTTGCATTTTTATACCGCCCAATTTTTATCACATTGCTTATCGGTAGGTACTCTTGAGCCGTGTTTGCTAGTCAATTGCAAGATGTAGGTTCTCGGCTCTAAACGGTGAAATTCATGGAAAAACACGACAAAATCCGGATTACTGCCAACCACAGATAAAACATGGGTCTCCGCTCTCTATCCGTATGTTGCCGCACACCAGTTTAAGGGATAAAAGGGCAAATCAATTGTCATCTTCATGCACAAAGCACAATGGCAACACAAAGTCCAAGAAATCTACGCGGAGCTCGAGGAAATCATGGCAAAAGGTCCACATCAAATCACCTTTTTGATCAACAGAAATTCAGGAAAAAACGTGAAGAAATTCTGAGAAAAAACATATACCAGACTGAAGGTCACTACAAAACAGGAAAAGCCACCAAAAATGAAGGCCTAACACCCTACTATGGCCGCGGAACCGCAGCCTAAGCATGCTTAGACCGCGGAACCGCGGCCGTACGGAGGCGGCAGTAGGTGGGCTTTTAGGGTTATTTTGGTCTTTTTATGAAGAGGCAGATTGTTGCCCTAGAGTTTCTGTTGCCTGCCTATAAATAGTCCAGATATTGCCAAAGCCAAGTGTGCATAATCTTGTATTTAGAATTTTAGAATACATGTATTGTTCTTCTTCCTCCTCTCATCTCTTCTCCATTAAAAAACTTGTAGTGAGCTTTTGTGAGTGAAGAATGAATAAAGGAGTTCTTGTTCTTACTATGCTTGTCTTTTTATTTTGTTAACTATTATTGCTTGTAATTTTCATTCGCTAATTTAGTTGTTGTTATTTGTGTTTGTTTCTTTCTTGTTCTCTTTTCCTTTATCCTTAAACAACCATGATGCTTACGCTTGATCCTTGCCGAGGTGAGGTCGCAAATAGCTAGTTGTAATCTTCTAATCTCTTTCTTTCTATCTTCCTCCATTGTTTTATTTTCTTTTCCTTATAATGGGTGAGTAGTTTTCATACTTGTTAGGATAGGATTAGGAAAGTTTGAGAGAAGGAAATCACTCTCACTCTTTCCTTGCCCAACATCTTAAATCGGACTCCCGTTAATTGAACCGCAATCCGCTCCCTACGGCACCCTATCCTACATGATAGCGGTGATTCCGTAGTGAGACCGGTTGTGGTTAAATTAACCGGAGGTTAAGGATAAGAGCCAAGAACGGACGGACAAGCACCAAAAGAAAGAACTTATGCGTTGGAAAGCCTAGCTTATACTCGCAAGTTCCTTCCTAGTCGAGCTAATCCCCGTTATTGCCGATTACCGTAACACCGATATTAAGAGTGGCAACGAAAGAAGTGAGCGGCTCCTAACTCAAACTAACATAATCCTAACCCTAACAAGCTCTCTTTACATATCATTTTAGCACATAGTTAATCACAAAACAAATCTGGACATTTTGACTTAACTCGTTAGAGCACATAGAAAAAGATTCCCATCTCCCTGCGGACGACCCGTACTCAACCGGCTAGCTACAAGCGAAACCGTCTTGATTGCGGTAATAAACTTGAACATGCAAAATCTTACTAATCAAGACTTTAGGAGTTCGAAGACCGAGGAGGGCTAGTACAGGTGTGTCAGCCCCGAGACAGAGGTTCAGTCGCCGAGACAGATTTCATGACCGTCACGAGAGTAGCAGAGGCTTAGGACGAGGACATTCGTTCAACTCTCATCCCCAGGAGGATCAACAGCCATCGCGTGAATGTTTCTGGTGCGGGAGCCTTCATCACCTCATCAGGAATTGTTCCTTAGCACTGTGTCAGGGTCGTATTCAGAGAAGTCGTGGATGCGGAAGGTTCGCTCAGAGGGGACAGCTTGGCAGAGGAGGAGTTCAGCCAGTTCCGGGTAGGGGGCAGAACGGGAGTTTGCTTCTACTCATCGAGACGCGCGGGCGTCCAATGCTGAGTTTTCGGGTATTCTTAATTTGTTTGTTCTTTTGATGCACTTGTTTGTTTTACACACTTTATGCCGTGGTTGGGCCGAGAGTCATGTTAGCTAAATCAACCGTTTGTTGTGTTAACTTCTGTCAGTGATTCTTTTGTTGCGCGACACGTGTTTCGGTCGTATGCCAATCGGATAGGAGATAGAGATTCGTCCGTCGTTTTGATCCTTCTAGTGATATTGGATTCGATGTTTTCCTGGGCACGGACTGGTTAGCTACGTGCTATGCGTCTGTGGACTACCGTGAGGAAATAGTCAGGATTTGTTTCCCGGCGAGTTAGTTCTCGTTATGCAGGGGGACAGTAGTGCCGCCTTTCACAGCTTGAATTCGTCTTTTTTCGCTAGTCGGCTTTTTAGAAGAGGATGTCGAGAATTCTTGGCTTTCATTCGTGATACCGGAGCCACAGTTGGTTTGTTGGACCAGCTTTCTATCGTGCAAGTGTTTTCCGACGTTGTTCCAGATGAGCCGGCGGAGCTTAGGGAGCTTTAGGATCAACTGCAGAGTTGTTTGTTGGGGGGCTTGTCCGTCCTTGTGTTTCGCTTTGGGGAGTTCCTATTCTGTTCGTCAAGAGGAAGACGGCAGTTTGAGGTTGTGTATTGATGGATCGTTAATTGAACCGGGCTACGGTGCGGATAGGTATCTTTTACCTCGCATTGACGATTTGTTCGACTTTCTCCAGAGTGCGAGACTTTTTCTAAGTTTGTTTGGGATCAGGTCATCATTGGTTGCGAGTTCGGAGTGATAGCATTCCAAAGACTGCTTTGTGCGCGCTACGGGCAGTATGAGTTTTGGTAGTGTCGTTGGACTCACCAATGCCCTAGCAGCATTCGTGGATGTGATGAACCAGATTTTTCAGGCCGTTCCTCGACCAGTTGATTGTTGTGTTATTGATGACATTCTGGTCTTTTCCAAGAGTCGTGAGGAACGTGAACGTCACTTGAGGATTTGCTTTGCAGACATTGGGAGAGCACCAGCTGTTTGCTAAATTCTCGGAGTGTTCCTTCAGGTTGATTGTGTTGACTCCTAGGTCTTGTAGTTATGGGAGACTGTATTCGTATGGACCCAAGGAAGATCGAGGCCGTATAGCTTGGCCCAGACTTGCATCAGGGACAGAGGTCTGCAGTTTTTTGGGCTTAGCCGTTTTTTACCGCCGTTTCGTGCAGGATTGCTTGTGTATCGCTGCACCGTTGACTGAACTGACCGGAAAGGAGGTTCATATTCTTTGGACTGAGGCATGGGTGCAGAGTTTTCAGCATTTGGAGACTCGATTGACAACTGCACCAGTTCTTTCTTTGCTTTCTGGTTCGGGCGACTTTGTTGTTTTACTGTGATGTTTCGCGGGTGGGGCTCGATTTTGCATTGATGTGGCATTATAGAGTTATCGATTTTGCTTCCCGATAGTTGGAGGAAGTACGAGCAGGATATCCCACTCATGATCTGGAGATGGCCGCGGTGGTCGTGTGTTGAAGATTTGGAGACACTACTTGTGCGGAGAGTCGTGTCAGATTTTCACGGACCGCTAGAGCTTAATGTACATCTTCCTGCAGCGGGTTTTTGATTGTTATGACAGTGCCGTTGGATGTAGCTTGTGAGGGATTGTGTTTATGAGATCTTTTATTACCCATGGCAAGGCGATTGTGGTAGCTGATGCTGGAGTCGTAGGCCCAGGGGTAGCTTGTTCCAGTTGTGCACAGTTCAGAGACAGTCTTCTAAAGATTTACAGTTCTTTTACGATCGTTGAGTACAGCTAGGTGTAACATTTCAAAAAAATAAAATATTATTTTTGGGAATTTTTATAATTTAATAATATTATATCGAATATTTTAATAGTGTGGTATAATTAAATACCGATAAATTGGGGAAAATTTTGAAAATTATGGAAAATACTAAAAAGAGGGTGTTTTTTGTGATTTAAGAAAATTATGAAAATTTATGATTTATTTGACACTATTTTAGTGCTAATCGCGATTAAATATCGCTAATCTGGTATTAAGCGTGTTTTGTGCACATGTCATTTTTGTTTTAACACTTGTTACATTTTAGCATGGTTTTCCTTCAAGATCATTTCATTTTGTGTGTTAATGAAAACTAAAGAGAGATGAAGAGAAAAGAAAAGGAAAAGAAAAGGAAAATGATTAAAGAATTGGGTATGGGCAGGAGAGGGAGAGAGGTGAGGGGGTCAACCTTGGACCATGGCCTTTGTCCCTTCATTATTTCCCCTTCATTCTCCTCTCCCCTCTCAAAGAGCTGCTGCCCTCCTCCCTCCACCATCTCAAACCCTCATTTCATCATGAAAAACACCTTAAAACTCCATCTACATTTCATTAAAATTGTGCACAAGCTCCCCATATACACTTTGGATCAAGAAAGCAAGGATTTTGGACACTTGAGGCAGCTCAAGAAATTTCTTGAGTTGCCAAATGAGGTAATCTCTTCACCATTAGAGTAGTAATCCTTTCCTTTTAACACTTATACATGTTTAGAAATGTTTAGGTGTAGTTTGTTGTGGTTTGAGAATTCCAAGTTAGGGTTTAGGAGTTTTTATGTGTTGTGATAGTGCAATTGAGGATTTGTAGAGACTACAAACCCCTTTAGGGTATGATTAAAGACCAAAACCTGAAACTTAAACCCAAAACCTTAAACTTAGAAACCCCGACATCGGCAGATTTTGGGATATTGTGATGGTATTTAGGAATCTGGAGTGACTCGGGGACCTGGAAAATTATTTAGCGAAGACTGAGAGTTGTGCAGGCAACCAGAAGACTGCCCTGAAGACCCAAGCCCCAAACCCCTTACTGAGGCCGCAAATTTATTGTTCTTGGCCGCAATTTGCGGCCAGGGTAGGGGCAAATGTGTCCATTTTTGGTTCAGGGCTCCTTTTGCTGTAAAATAAACCCTCCATATGTGCATAATTGGCTAATTTGACTTAGGGTAAAATCTGGAGCATGTTTTCCAAGTTTCTGCTTTCATTTTGCGGCTTTTTATGAATTTGATTTTGGTATTTGATATTAGGTTTCTGTCGTGTGGCGTTTGAACGCCAACGACTAGGGTTTTGGTCATGTTTTTCGTGCGAGGCTATAGGTTTTTACCTATGAGCGTAGCATGTACCGTTTTGGTTTTCCGATGTGATTTTAATACGCATTTCGATTGTGTTATATGTGTAGGTACCCCCATGATGATTTGAGATGATGAAGAAGATGATGGTGACATCGACATCGGCAAGCAAGATCAAGGTGAGTAGATATATATCTACGGGGGAAGTCGGATGGATGGCGTATAGCACCCTCGTAGTTCGTAATATAGCGTATGTTATATATATATATATATATATATATATAATATGGATATAATTATATGTTATTGTGAGGTTATGATTATCTAGATAGACTTTAGGAGTCATGGATAACCATAGTATAATTGGGTGATAGCGTCATTGGTTAGTTTAGTCGCGGACCCTAGAATAGGTTTATACTCACACGCACACACATGCTTACTGTTATACTTGTGCGCATATGGGGATAGATATATATAAACGCACACATAGGTATGGGACTGTGTATATATATATACACGTACACCTACACTTGGATGATGATGATAGTGGACGATATTTGGAGATGAGTCGATGAGTTTGGGCATGTTGTCACGAGATCAGTGATATGATGTGGTTCATATTAAAAGATATGACATGAGATTTGTAACATTTCATAAAAATAAAATATTATTTTTGGGGAATTTTTATAATTTAATATTAATTTTAATGAATATTTTAATATTTCGGTATAATTAAATACCGATAAACTGGGGAAAATTTGGACAATTATAGAAATTACTAGAAAGATGGTGTTTTATGTGAATTATGCAAATTTTAAGTTTTTATGATTAGTTTGACACTAATTTAGTGCTAATCGCGGTTAAAAATCGCTAATCGGATTTTTAGCATATTTGTGCAAAACATGCACCATATCTTTTTTTTTACACTTGTTACATATTTTTCCATGACTTTCCTACATGTTTTATCATAGTTGATGATTTTATGAGAAAAGAAAAGAAAAGAAAAGGAATATAGTATTGGGTATGGGTGAGAGAGAGAAAGGTGAGGGGTATCTTGACTTGGCCATTCCTTCTCCATTTCCTCACTCATTTCACTCCCTCTCTCTCATATTGCTGCTGCTGCTGCTGCCCCTCTCTCCCTCTTCACAAAATCCCCCAAAACACCATGGAAATCAACTCAAAACCCCACCCTCATTTCATAAAAATGATGCACAAGCTCAAGGGAAACACATTGGACCAAGAAAGGAAAGGTTTTGGACACTTGGGGCAACTCAAGAATTTTCTTGAGTTGCCAAATGAGGTATTTTCTGATTCACTAGCTTAGTTTTCCCATTGCTTTCACATCCATGTTAACTTTAAACCGATATAGTGATGTTTAGTGAGGGTATGGAAATTCTAGTTAGGGTAATTGGAAATTGAGAGTTGTGGTGAGCAATTAAGCTCAGTAGAGGCCATACAAACCCCCTAGTGCTAGGATTAAGACTCAAACCAGAGACTAGAACCCTGAAATCCAGATTTAGAAAAGCCGATATCGGAAATACTATGATTCTGTGAAGGTTAAATGGAATCTGCTATCACCCCGAAACTCTGAAAATTATTTTGCATGGACAGCGATACATGCAGGCACCTAGGAAGCTACCACCAAAACCCTAGCCCCTAACTCCCAACCATGGCCGCAGATTTATTCCTTCTGGACGCAATTTGCGGCCAGACCTAGAGCACTTTGGCCCGTTCTTGTTCTGTAGCTCCTACATGTTGGATATATGTATGCCCTAGAGGTCATTATATGATAGTGGATGTATTTATACATGTATATATATATTCAGTGTACATTCTTGCTCGACATGATAGTATGCTATCTGGTTCTTCTTTATCTGACATGTTGATTTGATCATTCTTTTATTCATTCACACATGTTGATAAAGCCCTGAGGATATAGGCTTGACTACTGTGATTATGATAGAGATCATACTAGTGGAACATCTGTAGTTTATAACCATATCCTGGAATGTCCCTTGTCGTAGCTGTATCGAGACGGGGCATCGATATACCAGAGTAGACTAGCGTATATGATACTAGACCCATATGATGGGCAATGGATGTTCCCACATTCATCGATGTTTGACATCGAGATCATATACGGGTGCTCAGTGATGACTGGGTACACTGGAGGGACTCACCGAGAACTCCTATATAGAATTATATCTATCGTCGGATAGCAGTTCTCAGGTGACACTGGTGCAGGTTAGTCTATAGACCCGAGATCGTCATAGAGTCTTGTATGTTCTCCCACTGTACTTTGATTACCACCCTACCACGGCCCTACTGAGTCGTGCAAACATGTGGTCATTGGGTACAGTCCCGAGACACACGAAGGCGATGAGCGATAGGAGGGGTTTCGTCTCTCCCGGTATTGGGAGTTGATGTTGTGCTGTGCTCGATTGGCTATATCAGTAAGTCCCTGGCCAGGGCTGTTGAGATTTACTGATAAGTGTTATCAGTAGTTTCTCAATCTGTTATAGACCATTCATCGGCATGACTTATTGAGTTATTGGGGTCGATGTTACCATCCCTAGACTCGATATGCAGCATATATGACGAAGAGACCGGACTGTACGGTAGTGTTGCCGGTTGGCTCGACGGGAGTTGTGATAGGTTCGCTTGTTTTCTTCTGATCGCTCAATACCCGGGTGGCCGTTACGTTTAGCTGACCGCTTGCGACTTGTAGGTATTTGATATGATCATTACCTAGTGCCGGCGTATTGACGAGTCTTAGAGTCCCACAATGAAGTTTCCTGGCTCAGGCGAAAAGATGTGGTATGCATATGAGATATGCGCGGGGACCCGATTAAATATGGATATGTGATACCGTATATTAATCGGGCATTTTCTATTGGTCAGGTCGTATGTGATATGACCGGTTTGCAAAATCAAGTGTTGAATTAACAAATGACTTTTAGATTAATTCTTAATTAAACTCTTTTTCTATTTTTGTATGCATGCATGTATGCACATGATGATGTGCATGGATACATACATACATACATTGTATCATGGTTGTTGATACATATTTGGTGGCAATGCAAGACTTATATTGTAGTGATTATCTATTTATTTATCATTTTGAATAAAGGAAAGGATAATTCACACAAGGTTAATGTTTATCATCTTTTGACCATGCTTCAACCACTTTTTAACCTTGAGTTAATTATCCTTTTGCCTTTTAACTCATTTGATAAACATCTAGATAATTCTAACCATGGTTGAAGTGAGAAGAATTAATATAGATTATTCTTTTCTCTTTCAATTATTCACACTCATAACATTTCCTTTTGTGAAAAAGCTTAGCCACCATCTTCTCCTTCCTCTCTTGATAATTTCTTTGAGTGAGGTTGATAAAAAGAAAGAGATTTGATTATAGAATAGAAACCACATCATCATACTACACACATCTAGCCCATTTGTGTAGGGTGTTTGCTTTACTTCATTCACATATCAAGTAAAGCAAGGGGCTTTGGGCAAAGGAGCTTCGGGTGAATCGTCGTGGACCTAGAGGATCTCAAGCGAACCTTTTTCCAACCCTCAAGTAGCAAAGGAGTCTAGCGTAGGGAGCTACAAAGGTTGTACTCTCAAAACCCTAACTTTTTCTACTTGTGATGATGTCAAAGTTATGAAACCCTAAATTTCTAGTTATAATTCTTAGTATGTTCACTTAGCACCTTAAAAATTTGATTTTGGCACATGTGATGCTTCCAAACCCTTCATGAGGTGCTAGGTAAACCTAACAATGGTATCAGAGCCAGGCTAGAGCATTAGGCGACGCTTTGGCGAAGTTAATACTCCGATCGAACCAAAAAATACGGATTTTGAACCTTCTCTGGACATTTTTTGAAACTGTGTTATTTTCTGAATTAAAAATACTTTAAAAATTCAGCAGGAAAATATAAGCATTTCTGTAAAAAACGATATCATATTCCGTACAAGCCGCCGTGGAACCGCGGCCATACCCTGCTTGGGCCGCGGATCCGCGGCCGTACTGAAGCAATATTTTATCATTTTTATACAGTAATGTCTAGAACTGCTTGTATATATTTTTGGGTAATTTTAATCTGATTCAAGTGTTGAATGTTCTGGGGATTATTTTGGATTCGTTGATTCGATCGGAAAATTTAATTTTGTGCTATTTTCGGATAATTTAGAAAGTATTAAAATGTTCGAACGAATATCATCAACTCATTTTTTCCCGGCACGAAAAACTTTCAAGTATTGATTTTTTCTCGGGTTTAAATCTTTCAAAAATACGTGCAAGTAACATGGTGGACCCTCTAGAAGAATACAAACCTTAACTCGATTATGTGACCGTGTGAACTGCCTTTAAATCTTAGGGTTTGGGGCAGTACGGCGTGCCACATGTGAGGCGTTGGCTTGACCCTTCTACGGCTGGACCACTGCTACCGTGTCACATTTTGGGATTTTTTAACTCCACTCAAGTGTTGAGCTATTTAGGAAATTTTGGGTATTTGATCATTCGATCGAAAACTTTAATACTGTCTATTTATCTGGAATGTGATACAATATGTGGAATTCATATAGTTAGGCATGAAATGCGAAGTATGTGATATTTCAGATTTACGATGTCTAAAGAGAATGTGGATTCCAAATGTTGTAATTTTACACTTTGTTTTCTGTGACCGCAAGTGTAGTATGTAGTTGTATTGCCGGTTTTCGTTGCTATACATCAACGACGATCGGTGTATGCATACTTACGTTGATGATATGAGATATTATGTGTTGCTGAGATATGATGTGCAGGATTGTCTCGATTGAATAGCCGGGGGTTTTTATGTGAGATGAGAGTTTTCTTTTCATTCATGTAAAATTCAAATGTAATATAATATTCTTCTATTTGGGGCACTTCCGGGTTTAGGTTAATGTCACCAGTGTTGTATATTATTTACTTTTCCGCATTAAGATAGACCCAAGGAGGGGAGCACAAGTGACCGGGTTCTGGGGTTCAGTGGGAGGCCATCTCGAGGAGTCGAGACCAGGTCTCCTAAACTCCAGAATTGGTAGGGTCGCTTGCCGCTCTCGTAGGGGTCTAGGGGTGTGGGCTTGGCTATTCATCGCGACTGTGGAATCCGTATTTTGTATTGATTGGCTAAATACTAAATACGGACGTCCTAGTATATCCTGTATTATCATTTGTGTGTTTCTGCTGCCTGTATTCTGTGATGTGATATCTGAGACGAATGATATATTATATATAAGATATATAGTAGACGTTGCTTATGTTTTTCACCCGCGCTAGTCCCGTCCCGGTATGCCGTTAGTTAAGTAACCTAACGGTGCATAACGGAACATTGCGGCGAATGCGGATGGCATAAGCGTACGTTGTATTTTCGTTTCTTTTCTGTGATTGGCATAAGGACTTAAATAATGGGACTACATTAATATGATTAATGTAAAGAAAATAAACCTAAAAAGATGTTGTAGAATCGGATTTGAAAACCACTCGGCTCTTTATGAAAAATCTACATTTCAAAACTGCGGAGCTCAAGCCACTCCTTTTGAAAACCATTTGATTCTACGACGATATCAAGTTCAAAGCGTTAAAGATTTTCTTAAAAATCATCCGCAACCCACCGTCATTTTTGGAAGTAGAGTACTTAGTATTCGTGCTACGTTTGTTGACTATAGTTAAGACATAGTGTACGGTAGCTAAGTGATGTCTTCCTACACTGCATATGATGCAGATTAATTAGAACATTCATGCGACTTTGTTGACCATTGTTAAGGGTCATATGAATAGGTCTAATTAATCAAGAAATGACGGGTAGAACTTGACTGATACTTATGATTTGTTGACCATAGTTAAGGTCATAGGTACTAGGGGTAAAAACCACATCGGGAATTTCAATAGTTGAAATTTGCAATGAGATTGCAAACCTTCCATATGATGGTTAGATCTTGATCCCACTATGGGCAATAGTTGCTCCCAGGAGAGTTTTGCAGTTTACAATTAGCTAACCCATTAGGTGTCTAGAAAGGTGTTAACGGGGCTACGCCTCTGGGAAAACGAGGTTTACTTTAATTAGGTCCGTGCGAAAGCACGGGGAACCTCCTTCAAGTACCGACACTGGCCTGGCTGAACGGTTGGCGAAGTTGTAGACTGTAATTAATCCTGGCTAGTTTTCTTTTTAAGGTTTGAAAGAAAAACTTGATTAAAGCAGTGGGAGACATCGATTAGACAAGATAATAACCAATCTGATCTTTGCAAGAGCTTCCGCTAAGTGTATTCTTTTTTCTCTCTTAATGGCAGATACCAATGACAGGACTCAAGCTTCTACTAGATAAAAATAAACTGAATGGCACCAATTATAAAGACTGGCTGAGGAATATGAACATTGCCTTGACTTATGATAAAGTATCATATGTCCTCACGGCTCCAGCCCCGCCCGTCCCAGGTCCAAAATCCTCAGTTGCGGATATTGAAGTCCGCAAGACATGGGACACTGACTGTGCCACGGCCAAATGCCTCGCGCTTGCATCGATGGAAAACACACATCAAAAGCAGCACGAGAATATGGACATTCACGACATATTCCTCCATACAAAGGAGTTGTATGGAGAGCAATCTCGCGTATTACGATATGAAGCATCAAAGAAATTGTTTCAGATGCGAATGGCCCCTGGCACACCAGTAGGAGACCATGTTCTGAAGATGATAGCTCTTATAGAAGAGCTTGAGGACCTTGGTTGGACGATGGACAATGAACAATATACGGATATTATTTTGCAGTCCCTCCCCTCCACCTTTGCTCAATTTATAGTTAATTTCAACATGCACAACATGGAGAAGGAACTACCTGAACTCCTTAATATGTTAAGGAGTGCAGAGATCACACTGAAATCAGTGAAAACTCCCGTTTTGAGTGTTGGGCAATCTTCCTTTTCTTGCCCAAAGGCTAAGGCCAAGGGAAAGATAAAGAAGAAGCCCACCAAGCCTAGGGGTGGAGATAAAAAGGTTAAGTGGAAGGACAAGTCCAAAGCTGGAGAATCGGGGAAGGGGGAATGTTTTCATTGCCACAAAACAGGACATTGGAAGCGCAACTGCACGGAGTACTTAAATCTCAAGAAGAAGCATGGGGATGCTTCCGCTTCAGGTGTGTTTGTGACAGAAAACTGTTTTTCAATAAACTCTGCTTCCTTGGTATTAGATACCGGTTTAGGTTCTCACATTTGCAATTCTATCCAGGGGCTGAGAAATAGCAAGGTTTTGAAGACAGGTGACCATACTTCCGTGTTGGAAATGGTTCCAATGTACATACAGTCGTAGTGGGAGAGTATCATTTGGGGTTGCCGTCTGGGTGTATATTGGTTTTGAACCCATGTTATTTTGTACCAAGTATGCTTTGTAATATAATATCTGTTTCTTTGTTAGATAATGAAGGATATAATTTTTTATTGTAGAACAATGTTATGAACATTCACCTGAATCAAATGTTGGTTAGGTATGGTACGCTTAATAACGGGATATACGTCTTAAATCAACACACAGATTTCAGCATACAACATACTAATAAAAGAAAACTTTCAGAAATAAATGAAGCTTTTCTTTGGCACTGTAGACTTGGTCATATTAACGAAACAAGACTAAACAAGTTACACAAACATGGATATTTAAACTCTTTTGAATATAAATCTTATGCGACTTGCCAGTCTTGTATCAAGGGTAAAATGACCAAAACTCCGTTTACCGGACACGGAGAAAGAGCTACTGAGCTCCTATGCCTCATACATAGTGATGTATGTGGGCCAATGTCTACACAGACTAGGGGCGGTTTTTCATACTTCATTATTTTCACTGACGATTTCTCAAGATTCGGTCATGTATTTTTATTAAAGCACAAATCCGAAGCTTTCGAGAAATTCACTGAATATAAACTCGAAGTAGAAAAACAAACTGGCTTGAGTATCAAAATACTTCGATCAGATCGAGGTAGGGAGTAACTCAGTACAGAGTTTGCAAACTTCCTAAAAGAGAATGGGATTCTCTCTCAGCTCACTCTCCTTATTGGAGATAGTGCCCTCAGAGTCAATTATTGGATCACGGCACGTGATTGCAATGATTGAGGGAGGACCTGTCCCAGTAGGACAGTCTTACTCAAGATAATAGTATGCTATCTGGTTTATCTTTATCATCGTGTACTGCTTTAGGTGACCTTACGAGTCGCTATTACACGTTGATAGAGCCCCTAGGATTCTTGCTTGACTACCAGCAGTATGAGGGTGATCATATACGTGAGAGCTGGAGTCTATAAGCACATCCTTAAAAGGTCCCTAGTCGTGGGAGTTTCGAGACAGGGCATCGATACTCCGGAGTAGACTAGTGTATACAGTCGAGAGCCCGACGAGGGGCGGTGGCCGGTCTCACATACCACTGGTGTCAGTTGGTTCACCTAAGATGTATACAGGTGCTCATTGGGTTATGAGTACACCGGACAGGACTCGTCGGGAACCTGCTAGTTGGGATTATACCTGATGTCAGATAGCAGTTCCCTGGTGACATGTGTACAGGTTAGTTCATCGACCTGAGATCGTCATTTGTCTCGTGTGAGTTCCCACTGTGCTTTGATTACTACCCTACCACGCTCAAAGGAGACGTGCAAACAGGTTTTAGTTGGGTACAGTCCCGAGCCACATGGAGGCAGTGAGCGGATCTGCAGGGGTTCGTCTCTCCCGGTATTGGGGGTGAGGTCGCGATGTGTCTAGGAGAGCCAGAACATGAGAAGTCCTCGGCCAAGATAGGAGATTTGCTGGTAGGTATTCCAGTAGTATCTCAGGGTGTTCTGGGCTACACTCCGACACGACTTGTACCGCTATTGGGGGTCTGACTTTTACCAACCCCCTAGGCCCGCCATGCGATACTCATAGACGAACGGACCGGACTGTACGGATATTATCACTGACAGGCTCAGTAGGGTGTCACGATGAGTGCGCTCATCGACGTCCCTTTTGGTCAATAGCTGGCGGCCCGTCACGTATGGCTAATACCTCTGACATGCTAGTGGTTAAATCCACAGCCATAGTATTGACGAGTCTTTAGAGTCCACCACACACACAGTTACTCAAGTTTCGGGCGAAACTCTGTAGAGGCCGTATGGAGATATGGCAGGGTTCGATCAGATACGTACGGTATTGCACGGATCGTGATCGAACAGATTTTACTAGCCGGCTTTGGCTTAAGCCGGATCCTAGTATTAGATAGTGTAGATTTTGTCTCTTTGCATTTGTGTTCAGTGGGAATACAAATGCGGGCATGTATTTGCAGTAGCGGAGTTTTCCTGTAATTTATTACGGGATCAATTTTCTGAAGTTACCAGTTTGCATTCCGTTCCGGCCGATTTTCCTTTGTTCCTTCACGGCCGGACTTTATCGTTGGAGGGGGTTATTTGCAAGTTTGCAAATAACTTATTGTGGAGGAGTTTCTTGCATATGTGAGGCATCATGAGTGTTCTTTCATGATGAGATTCTTTATTGGTCTTTTCCTTTGCTTTTTGAGAAAGGATTGATAAGTGAGTTTGGTGTGACCTTTTATCTTGGATTTATCTTTTCTTTTCTCCTTGGTTTATTTCATTCCATTATCTCCACCATGGGGGAGGGGGCCGGCCACACAAGAGAGAGGGAGAGAGATTATTGTTGTTCTCATTTTAGCTATCTCATTATTCATTCATGCAACAAAAGAAAAACCCTCTCCAAAGTTCTTCATTCCTCCATCAATGGAAACCTCTAAACCCCAAAGAGACATGGATTCTACACTTGTCTACAGCGAACCTTGGACGCGTCGGCTAGCCAACTTCGTGCCCGAGTTGCCTCGGTCCAGAGGTGGGAGCCCGTAAAAGAACCCGGCTATGTGGTGCCCGTTTCGACGAGGAGGCGACGACAGGAGAATCCGTGAGGAGATCGGAGTGGAAACGAAGACCGAAGGACACGGATCGCTTGGTATACTTCTCTTCTCATCTTTTAGTTTGCTAGTAGCTAGGTTAATGGCCTGATCTGGGTTAAAAGTGCGCGGTGGTGCCGGTTTGCTAGTTTGCAAAGTTTTTCGTTTCCGCATTTCCGGCGTCGGATCGACGGCCGGGGCGCGGCCGCGGACTTACATTGGTATTAGAGCCACGCCATTAACCATGCCTAGCTTGCTCTAGTATGTTTAAAACCCGATCGAACAAAAATCGCAAAAACCGTATTTTCAGTGCACTGGTTTCTGTCGAATTTTTTTTAGCTCCAAAAATTTTTCAGGTTGTTTCAGAATACTGTGCATGGAAATCTAAGCAATCTGTGAAAATTTGGTCGCGAGATCTCACCATCACGCCGCGGAACCGCGGCCAAACCCATGCTTGGGCCGCGATTCCTCCGCGCGTTTGATTGATCACTTGACCAAAATTTTGCAGATTGCTTCTGAGTAGGAAATAGGGGTTTTGGGATATTATTTTTGGGCCCAGATTTTCTGAAAGTGCTACAGTACTGCTTGGGGCCCGCTTCGGTAAATTTGTTCGATCGGATATTTTAAACATGCTAGTTCACAGTATTTACATTATATCTGCGACCGTGAATGTCACTTGATCGGCAAATCCTGTCTAACTGCTATAGCCCGGTTAGACGGATTTGCGAACGTGACATTCACGTTGATGTTCTGTGTTGTGCTGTGATGTTGCGGATCGGTCGTGGGGATAGCCTGGTTGCAGTATTAGTGCAGTTTTGTTTCATATGTACATTTGATATTGCGGGGCGAGCGTCCGACATGTGGACTGCCGTCACTGCCTATTTGTATTATTGTTTTGGGGCACGACCAGGTTGTGGTCGATGTACCCGTTGTATGTATATTTTACTTTCTGTACTAGGATTACCCCAAGGAGGGGTGCACGGATAGCCGGGTTCTAGAGGGCAACGAGCCCGCATCTTATGGCATTGAGACGGAGGGGGCTTTACTCTAGAATTGGCTGGCTATTCACCGCACTCGTAGGGGGTATAGGTTGACCCTGGAGGGGTGCCCAAGTTACCAGATTCCGTGAAGTGCTAGGTGGTCCATTCACGTTGCTGAAGGGGGCTGCCTCGCTTCAGGTTTTGGCGGGTAACTTGCCGCGCCCGTAGGGGTCTAGGATTTCATTGCACAGGCTATCCACACGACCAGGGGAACATCGGGTTTCAGCAGCGGCTCTGTGAAACCCGGGGATCCCAGATATCTGTATTGATCTGTGATGCTATACATTTCTGTGATGTTGCTTTTTATCACGCCTTGAGCGAAAATTATATATTATATATATACTAGTAGATGTTGTATATGTTTTGCATCCGCGCTAGTCCAGTCCCTGCTCTGTCGTTAGTTAGCTAACCTAACGGGTGATGACGGGACCCAGTGGCGAATGCGGATGGCATATACGTACATCATTATTTTTGTTCTTTTATGGTGTGATCAATTGATGGGATTGCGTTGATTCGGATGAATGCAAGATAAACAAACCTATTTTGATGTTGTTGGAACACTTTTCAAAAAGCTGTTATTGCAAGGGCGTTTTCTTTTGTTTTGCATCGTGGTATTCAGTTGGAATATACTGCTCCTCAGTCGACTAGGCAAGGGCCGAGATCCCTTCACCGGGAGTGACCCCTTGGACAAAAGTTTGCGTCAGGGAAATAACTTCACTATAGCCGATTACTTTTGCTTTGCATCGTGGTATTCAGTTGGAATATCCTGCACCTCATTCTATGGGGAAAGAGCCGAGATCCCTTCACCGGGAGTGACCTCTTTAGCGAAGGTTTTCGTCACTATATTTTTCTAAAAAGCTATCCGTTCCTTCAACGATATCAAGTTCATTACGTTAAAAGTTTTCGCCAGAAACCATTCGTAGCCCTCCGTCGTTTCAGACAGGTAGCACGTTGTATTCATGCTATGTTTGTTGGCCTTCGTCAAGGCATAGTGTATGGTAGCTGCTTGTTACCTTTCTGCTGCAGAGATAGATGCGTTGAGACAGTCGTATAGCCTTGTTGGCCTTCGTCAAGGGCTTGTACGGGTGGGTTCAAATCAACCTGGATAATGACGGGTAGTGTAGGGTTCCTGGGCACACAAATGAAGTCTTGCAAGTGATCAAACACGGCCAATTTAAATTTTACAAGTGCCGAGAAACCCTAATACGGATCGTTAACTAGATATATAGGCTATGCGATGCAAGTTAACGACTTTTAACTAAAGGAAAGAAGCTACAACCTTTGTAGATCCGGTCCTCCACGTCCTAGGCTCCGTGACGAGGTCCCTCCGCTGTCCAAATCAAATCCATGACTCTAGCATCGGCTTCATCGGAGAAATGGGCGGGCTTGGTCGTCGGTTCGATGCCGAAGATGATCTACGTCGAGGCATCACAAGATCAAGCTCCAACTTCACCAAGCCTTGAAAACTTGTGAAGGAAACACCCTATACTACTTGGCAAGAGGTAGAGGATGAAGAAATAGGAAGTGGGTTCACTTTAGAATTGGATTTCTCACTTGTTTTCATCACTTGCCATTGATGTAGCAAGCTTTTCTTCATTGCTCATGAAGAAGAAGAAGAAGAAAGAAAATGAATATGATAAGTCTTTTTAAAAAGAAAATAAAATGAATACATATCATGTATTCAACCATGGTTTAGTGTAGAGATTTAATTAAGGTTAGATGAATGGTTAGGGTTAAAGAAGAGACAAGAATGGTGGACTTGTTCAAAGCTTCAAGAAGCTTCAAATAAAAACAAAACTAGCAACCATTCTTTTCTCTTTATCTTTTCTAAATGAAATAAATAAAATAAATAAATAGATAAATGAATAAGTAAAAGAAATGAAACCCTAACCACTAACTAACCATGGTTTAATTCTTTACACAAAACCAAGCTAGAATGTATCATCAAACATGATACAATCATGTGCACAAAAAATATATCACATATACAATGTGCATTTCAAGTGAGTAAATCCATTTAAAGTGAACCAATACTAGTTAATGCAAAGTAATATATCAAATATATAATTATACATTAAATCATTAAACCAACACTTGATTCAATGATCCGGTCATATCGCATATAACCGGCTAGTATCCAATGTATCGGCTTATCGAATCGATCCTTGATTCGATAACTAGGTTATATCGCATATAACCAATCAATACATTCATCGCGAGAATGGAACACGGTATCACATACACGAATTATCCTCGGTCCCGCACATATCTCATATGCGCTCCTATTTCGTTTCGCTTGAGCTAGGAAACCTCTGTGTAGGACTCTAAAGACCCGTCAATACGCCGGCAGCAGATGATGATCATATCAAACACCCACAAGCCGCAAGCGGTCTGCTAAACGTAACGCCCACCCAGGGATTGAGCGATCAGAAGATCGACGAGCAAGCCCGCTCACACTCCTGTGAATCCAACCAGTAACACTTACCGTACAGTCCGGTCTGTTCGTCTGATATGTCGCATATCTAGCCTAGGGGTGGTAAACGTCAAACCCCAATAGCTCAATAAGTCATGCCGACGTGAGGTCCATAACTATCGTGAAACTACTGATAACTCTTACCAGTATATCACTGTAACCCTGGCCAGGGATTTCCTGTTATGGCCAGTCGAGCATAGCGCAACATCAACCCCCAATACCGGGAGAGACGAATCCCCTCCTATCACTCATTGCCTCCATGTGAATCGGGACTGTACCCAAAAACCACCTGTTTGCACGACTCAGTAGAGCCGTGGTAGGGTGGAAATCAAAGCACAGTGGGAGACACACAAGACTCTATGACGATCTCGGGTCAACAGACTAAGCTGTACCAGTGTCACCAGAGAACTGCCATCTGACGTGAGGTATAATACCATCTGGGAGTTCTCGGCGAGTCCGTTCAGTGTACCCAGTCTGCACTGAGCACCCGCATACCATCTCTGATGTCAAACACCAATGGATATGGGATCATCCATCGCCCATCACATGGGTCGAGAAGATATACGCTAGTCTACTCTGGAATATCGATGCCCCGTCTCGATATTCCCTCGACTAGGAACATTGAAGGATGTACTCATGGACTATCCAGGCCCCACTAGTATGATCTGCATCACAGTCCTGGAAGTCGAGTACACATCCTAAGGGCTTTATCAACATGTAACAGAAAGACAGAAAGTATACACGTTAAGATAAAGAGCAACCAGATAGCGTACTATCATGTCGAGCAAGAAAGTCCTACCTATATATGTCCCAGCATCCACTACAATATACATCCAATGTACAGTAATGGCCTCTAGGGCATACATATAACTAACAATCTCCCACTTGCACTAGGGCCATCTGTAGCAGTGGTTGCAGTATCACATACTCAACCATCCCATATAAGTCTCTCTCTGGGAAAAAGCCTTCGTGAGTGGATCTGCCGAGTTGTCCTCTTAGTCTACTCTCCTAACCTCGATCACCCCGGAGATCATCTATCTCCATGATCAGGTGATGCTGCCTTAGAATATGTCTGGGTCACTGATGGGACCAGGGTTCCTAGGCCAAAGCCACAGTTCTATTGTCATACAATGGTAGGAACCTAGTTCATCTTATGAACCAATATACACCCAAACTGCCTCTTTGGTAGTATCTTTAATAGCGATGTTACCAGCCTTTATTGTCTAGTTTGCCACGGTATCTAGGTTGGAACTCTTCCAACATACCGCCCCTTTACCGAGGGTAAAGACAATGCCTGCGACTGACATTCAGTCGTCCTTATCACTCTGGAACTTTTCCAGCGATTCTCCCCAGGATCGAGAAGGTATCACCTTTATCCTATTTGGAGAATCCATGTGATAATAGGAGATTGACCGATCGTAGTATAGGAAACTCTTTTCCTATCTAGAGTATGTTGTCTACGTACAATACGAAGATCACCACCATACTCCCTACTACTCTTTTTGTATATACAAGGTTCATATACCATTTTGATGAAGTCAAACACTTTGACTATCACATCAAAACAGACGTTCCAACTCCGCGATGCCTGCTTCATCACATAAAACATCTTGCACACGTTTCCGCTGCTCCCACTGTCTACGAAGCCCTCTGGCTGTGTACTTATAGACGTTCTCTTCTAAATCAATATTTAGAAAAGTAGTCATGGCACCCAACCACCAGATATCGTAGTCATGGTATGTAGCAATGGCAAGTAGGATCTGGATGGACTTAAGCATAGCCACTTGAAAAGGTTTCATCATTATCCACGCCTAGTCGATGATGAAAAGCTTTAACAAGTCTAGCTTTGAAAGTCTTAACTTTTCCATCTGCACCAAGTAATCTTCTCAAGATATACTTGCTCCTGATGGGGATTTAACCCTTCAGATATAGCACCAAAGTCCATACTTTGTTGGTGTACATGGATTCCATCTCAGATCGCTAAGCATCCAGCCATTCTTAAAGAGTCCCTACTCTCGATGGCCTGCTCGAATCTTAGTTGGGTCATCATCTCATGATGCAATCCTCGCTCCCACTGTCATCGAGAAACTGAGGTATCTCTCAGGCGGATGAGGAACCCTACCAGATCGGCGGAGAGGCTGAGGTTCGTTGGAATCTACTGAATCCTTTGGTTCTATCAAATCATCAGCTGCAGTTTGTATGGCTGGAACATTTCCAGTTCTACATAACAGACCTTGTCTCGAGCTTGTCCGGATTTTGCTTTTAGACATAGGCCGGACAACCCCAAATCTTAACTAGCTTAAGACATGGGCTCTTCCCTTTCCATATCACATATGAAGTGGTAGGTAACTGATTTGATTCGAACCTATTCAATAGGTATGCAGCTTCTCAAGTGCATAACCCCTAAAAAGGAAACAAATAACTCAGTAGTACTCATCATGGAGCACACCATATCTAATATTGTGCGATTGCTCCGCCCTGATACACCGTTGTGCTGTGGTGTATTCAGAGGAGTAATACGGGGCGAGAATCTCATTTTCTTTTAGAATAGTCCAGGAATGCCATGCACAAGTTTTCTCCTCCCTGATCTTATCATAGGACATAATACTTATACCCGGTTATTGGTTCTCGACTTCTAACTTATATTCTGTGAATATCTCAAAAGGTTCGGACTTGTGTTTCAACAGGAACATATGTCAGAATCTTGAGAGATCATTAGAGAACGTAATGAAGTATAAAGAACCAGTCCTGGCATGTGTAGACAGGAGACCTTACATACATCATAATGTATCAGTCCCAAGAGTTTACTAACTCCTTCTCTGTTTCCAACAAACAGAGCTATGGTCATCTTATCTTTGTGACATGACTGGCAAGTTTCACAAGATGTAAATTCAAACTGATTTAAATATGCATCTAAAATGTAACTTCAGCCAGTCGGGTCGCATTGATATGACCTAGTCTACAATGCCTCAAGAATGATTCGTTCATTTCTGAACTCTTCCTCTTGTGTGTATTCTGTATACAAGGAACTGTAGTTTGATTTAGAACGTCAATACTTTTAGATAACGTGCCTGAACCGATCAACTTTTGATATAGGAAATGTTCAAAACATTATCCAACAATACAAAATTTTATCATTTCTTTACTAATAAAGAGACTGATATGATTTTGTATATCAGATTCGGTATCTAATAACATTCGTTCAGAATCATTGTATTGGTAATACAGGGTGACAGTGACCAACAGACTTGGCTGCAACACTTGCCCCGTTTTCTGTCTCATGAAACTTATCACCCGTTCTCAGTTTTTCTACCTTTTTGCAGCCCTATGTAACAGATTACATATCTGGGATCCTGATCCGGTATCATATACTCAGGATGCAAAGGATACTGAGAAACAGTTCTTTGTAACGAACACACCCGAAGATGATGCATCAACATGCACTTTTCTTCGTTTGGGCGGCATGGGAATCCTGGTATTCCCCTATTTCCTGCTCTGTCTTATAACAATTATAAGTTGGAGCGGGACCAACGTTCCCCAGCTCAGTATAACAAGCGGGTTCGTTCAATAATCCGTATTATTATCTTGATTAAGGCATGATATGGTCGCTACCTGGAGAGAGAGAGAGAAGAAAACACTCTGCGTGCGCTCTTGCAAGATTAGATTGGTTATATATTTTATCTAATCAAGATGGCTCCCACTGTTTTTATCAAATCTTCCTTCAAACCCTAAAAGGAAAGACTAGCCGGGATTAATTGCACTCTACAAGTTCGCCAATCTTTCAGCCAGGCCAGTGTCGGTACTTTGAGGGAGGTTCCCCGTGCTTTCGCACGGACCTAATTACAATAAACCTCATTTTCCCAGAGGCGTAACCCCGTTGACACCTTTCTAGACACCTACTTGATCGGCTAATTGTAAAGTGCAAAACTCTTCCAGGAGTAACAATTACTCGCAGTGGGTATCGAGATCCAACTATCAGATAGAAGGTATGCAATCTCATTGCAAATTTCAACACTTGAAATTCCCGATAAAGGTTTTTACCCCTAGCACTTATGACCTTAACTATGGTCAACAAATCATAAGTACTAGTCAAGTTCTACCCGTCATTTCGTGATTAATTAGACCCAGCCACATGACCCTTAACTAAGGTCAACAAAGTCACGCGACTGTCCTAACTAATCGCATCATATCCGGTGTAGGAAGACATCACTTAGCTGCCGTACACTGTGCCTTAACTAAGGTCAACAAACACAGCACGAATACTAAGTACTCTACTTCCTAAAATGACGGAGGGTTGCGAATGGTTTTTGTGAAAACCTTTAACGCTTTGAACTTGATCTCGTTGCGGAATCAAATGGTTTTTAAATGGAATGTTTTTGAGGCTTTTCTAGTTTTGCTAAAGGGGTCACTCCCGGTGAAGGGATCGTCGGCCCTTTCCTCGTCGAATGAGGTGCGGGATATATCATATATATCACTGTGCAAAGCAGAAACTATAGAAGCAATCAAAACAAACCGAGGGTTGTAGCATCTGCCAGTTATTGCTAAAGGAGTCACTCCCGGTGAAGGGATCTCGGTCCTTTCCTCATCGAATAAGGTGCAGGATGTTCTATAATGAACACCGCGATGCAAAGCAAGAACTGTAGCTACCTGTTTTATTTTGAAATTCGATTCCACAACATCAATTAGGTTTATTTTCTTTCATTAATCTCATTAATGAATATCGCATTATTTAAGTCCACCTAATCATCACAGATAAATATAACGTACGCTTATGCCATCCGCATTCGCCTCGATGTCCCGTCTGCACCGTTAGGTTAGGTAACTAACGGCAGAGCGGGGTAGGGCTAGCACGGGTGTAAAACATAAGCAACGTTTATATAATATATCATATATACTATATACTATATCTATCATTGAACATCACATGATCACATCACAGATAACGCAGCAGAAAAAATCATATGAAATATTGGATGTACCAGGACGTCCGTGTTTTCAATATGAGCCAGTATAAAACACGGATTCTACGGTCGTGATGAATAGCCAATCCCACACCCCTAGACCCCTACGAGAGCGGCAAGCAACCTTACCAATTCTAGGGTTAGGAGACCCGGACTCGACTCCTCGAGTTGGTCTCCCATTGGACCCTAGAACCCGGTTACTTATGCTCCCCTCCTTGGGTCTATCCTAATGCGGAAAAGTAAATAATATACATCAACGGTGACAACATACGCAACCTGGAAGTGCCCCAATAAAAGAATATTACATACAAGTTTTTACATGAATGAAAATGAAAAACACTCATCTCACAAAAAAAAACCCGGCTATTCAAACACGACAATCCACTATAACATATCCAGCAACACATAACAACACATGTCATCAACGTAAGTAAACATGCGTATCCCAATTGTCGTTGACATATAGCAACGAAACCGGCGATATCACATATTACACTTACGGTCACAGAAAAGAAAGTGTAAAACTACAACAGTTGGAATCCGCAACCACCTCAGACATCGCATGCCTGACCAAATGAATTCTTTAGACATCGCATGCCTAACAATTATAAACCCCGCATTTTAGTCTCATTATCGAAAACTCTTTTCAATATCAAGTCGGGCAATTCAACAGGATTCCCGACATTCTGATCGAATGCTCGTCGCAAACTTTTAGTAGGCGGCCGCACCCCCGACGCCATCGACAAAGTGCACCAAGGCGGAACATCGCTGCCGCGAGCACCCGAACGGATGCTTTCGGCGACGGGGTTCTCCTACAGTCACTTGGTCGGGGCTATGGAGTGAGGCTGTCTATTAAGTTTACCCGGCGAGTATCCGCGTACGCTACGTGATTGCGACGGACTTTTGATCACATCAAAATTCCATGGCAACCGATCAAGTGAGACTAAACTGCTAGATTTATAACATTCTTTCAGTTATCTCATAACTACTTGTGAATTCCAATTATTGTATCACATTCCGTATAAATAGAAAATGCTAAACTTTTCGATCGAACAATCGAACACCCAAGTTTTCCCGATATTCTCAACACATGAAATAAGTCTAACAGCATTCAGTTCGTGCCTCAGTACCAACGGTCCAGCCGTAGAAGGGTCAAGCCAACGCCTCACATGTGGCACGCCGTACTGCCCCAAACCCGAAGGTTCAAAGGGCAGTTCAAGACGGTCACATAATCGAGTTAAGGCTTGTTGTCTTCTAGAGGGACCATCGTGTTACTTGCACTACTTAGAACGTCGTTAAACTACGGAAAAATCCAACAATTGGAAATTTCCCGGCAGGGGAAAAAGTGGGTATTTATATCCGGTCGAACTTTTTAACATATTCAAAATACCCGGAAAAACACACTGACAAAATTAGACAATCCGCTCTATACACCGAGTCCCCAATACAACCCAGAAAATTCAACTCTTGAATAAATATTAAAAATTCCCAGGAAAACCAGTACTGCAATCTAAGAATTACTGTATAAAATTCGATACACAACAAGAAAAAATGGCAGCGGAACCGCCGCACGAGCCATGCTCATGCCGCGGAACCGCGGTGCCTTTAAGGAATTAGGCCATCGAATTTTACAGTAACCCTTACAATCTCCTGATGATTTTTCTGCATATTTTTAATTCACAAAAATCCACGAATTTCAAAAATGTACAGAGAGCAATATTAGGGTTAGGGTTTCGGTTCGATCGGATTTCTAACTCCGTCTACGCATCGCCTAAGGCTCTAGCTAGGCTCTGATACCACTGTAGGGTTCCTAGGCACACAAATGAAGTCTTGCAAGTGATCAAACACGGCCAATTTAAATTTTACAAGTGCCGAGAAACCCTAATACGGACCGTTAACTACATATATAGGCTATGCGATGCAAGTTAACGACTTTTAACTAAAGGAAAGAAGCTACAACCTTTGTAGATCCGGTCCTCCACGTCCTAGGCTCCGTGATGAGGTCCCTCCGCTGTCCAAATCAAATCCATGACTCTAGCATCGGCTTCATCGGAGAAATGGGCGGGCTTGGTCGTCGGTTCGATGCCGAAGATGATCTACGTCGAGGCATCACAAGATCAAGCTCCAACTTCACCAAGCCTTGAAAACTTGTGAAGGAAACACCCTATACTACTTGGCAAGAGGTAGAGGATGAAGAAATAGGAAGTGGGTTCACTTTAGAATTGGATTTCTCACTTGTTTTCATCACTTGCCATTGATGTAGCAAGCTTTTCTTCATTGCTCATGAAGAAGAAGAAGAAAGAAAATGAATATGATAAGTCTTTTTAAAAAGAAAATAAAATGAATACTTATCATGTATTCAACCATGGTTTAGTGTAGAGATTTAACTAAGGTTAGATGAATGGTTAGGGTTAGAGAAGAGACAAGAATGGTGGACTTGTTCAAAGCTTCAAGAAGCTTCAAATAAAAACAAAACTAGCAACCATTCTTTTCTCTTTTTCTTTTCTAAATGAAATAAATAAAATAAATAAATAGATAAATGAATAAGTAAAAGAAATGAAACCCTAACCACTAACTAACCATGGTTTAATTCTTTACACAAAACCAAGCTAGAATGTATCATCAAACATGATACAATCATGTGCACAAAAAATATATCATATATACAATGTGCATTTCAAGTGAGTAAATCCATTTAAAGTGAACCAATACTAGTTAATGCAAAGTAATATATCAAATATATAATTATACATTAAATCATTAAATCAACACTTGATTCAATGATCCGGTCATATCGCATATAACCGGCTAGTATCCAATGTATCGGCTTATCGAATCGATCCTTGATTCGATAACTAGGTTATATCGCATATAACAAATCAATACATTCATCGCGAGAATGGAACACGGTATCACATACACGAATTATCCTCGGTCCCGCACATATCTCATATGCGCTCCTATTTCGTTTCGCTTGAGCTAGGAAACCTCTGTGTAGGACTCTAAAGACCCGTCAATACGCCGGCAGCAGATGATGATCATATCAAACACCCACAAGCCGCAAGCGGTCTGCTAAACGTAACGGCCACCCGGGTATTGAGCGATCAGAAGATCGACGAGCAAGCCCGCTCACACTCCTGTGAATCCAACCGGTAACACTTACCGTACAGTCCGGTCTGTTCGTCTGATATGTCGCATATCTCGCCTAGGGGTGGTAAACGTCAGACCCCAATAGCTCGATAAGTCATGCCGACGTGAGGTCCATAACTATTATGAAACTACTGATAACTCTTACCAGTATATCACTGCAACCCTGGCCAGGGATTTCCTGTTATGGCCAGTCGAGCATAGCGCAACATCAACCCCCAATACCGGGAGAGACGAATCCCCTCCTATCGCTCATTGCCTCCATGTGAATCGGGACTGTACCCAAAAACCACCTGTTTGCACGACTCAGTAGAGCCGTGGTAGGGTGGAAATCAAAGCACAGTGGGAGACACACAAGACTCTATGACGATCTCGGGTCAACAGACTAAGCTGTACCAGTGTCACCAGAGAACTGCCATCTGACGTGAGGTATAATACCATCTGGGAGTTCTCGGCGAGTCCGTTCAGTGTACCCAGTCTGCACTGAGCACCCGCATACCATCTCTGATGTCAAACACCAATGGATATGGGATCATCCATCGCCCATCACATGGGTCGAGAAGATATACGCTAGTCTACTCTGGAATATCGATGCCCCGTCTCTATATTCCCTCGACTGGGAACATTGAAGGATGTACTCATGGACTATCCAAGCCCCACTAGTATGATCTGCATCACAGTCCTGGAAGTCGAGTACACATCCTAAGGGCTTTATCAACATGTAACAGAGAGACATAAAGTATACACGTTAAGATAAAGAGCAACCAGATAGCGTACTATCATGTCGAGTAAGAAAGTCCTACCTATATATATCCCAGCATCCACTACAATATACATCCAATGTACAGTAATGGCCTCTAGGGCATATATATAACTAACAGGTAGAACTCGACATGTGACTTATGATTTGTTGGCCTTCGTCAAGGTCATAAGAGCATGGGGCAAAAATCCACATCGGGAGTTTCAAAAGAACTGAAACTTGCCAGATATGCGCATACCTTCTGGAGTGTGATAGCGTGAGTGGATTCCGTCACGTTATCATGCGATGAGAGTTGGATCCTGATTCCTACTGATGAGTTAGTTTACTCCTCAAGTGATCCCGGCTAATTCTTCTTTCGGGTTTGGAGAAGAATTTGACGTTACAGTGGGAGGTTTCCAGATTAGATAAAGTGATAACCATTTTGATCTAGGTTAGAGTGCACGCTGAGTGTTTCTTTTCTCTCTCTCTTTGGCAGAGACCATTGACCCGACCCTAGACTATGACTCATAGACCAAAATTAACCGAACCTTCTTAACACTGGCTTTTGGATTGTCAGAGTTGCAAACCTCATTGCCACTCCTACTTTTACCCTTTTCTCCAGGACACCCCGTATTACTACGAACGTCCACTTCCATTGCACAAAACCATCGTATGGTTATATACGAACTCAAAGGAATTCGAGGATGGTTTCTGGTTCTGGAGAAAACGAATAGGACTATTCAGTTGTCTTTTCCTTTTACCTTCTCTCAGGTTGCGAGTACTCCTTGGTTTAGGAGATAGTACACCTATTACGCAAATTGGATAGTCTTCTTCCAAACCTTAGGCTGGTGCCGACCGGTAGGGAATGAAGAAAACCAATTAGCCTAAACGGTGTACAGAAGGTATTAAGTTAAGACAAAGAAAGGGATTAGTAAGAGGGCAACTTAAATTGCGACTGCTATTCACGACCAAACCAAGTATTTCTTCGCCAATCCTAAATAACCTTTGTATTTCTCCAGGACACTCCGTATCATTACGAAGATCCCAGGTTTATTGGATAATCCATCGTATGGTTATATACGAACTCGAAAGGAACTTGTTCCAGTTCGGGGATGGATTCTGGTTCAGGAGAAATAGGAATAAAGTTCATTCAGGTGTCTTTTATCTTCACCTTCTCTCGCATTGCGAGTGCTCCTAAGATTAGGACAGTACACCCATTATGCTTATTGGATAGTCTTCTTCCAAACCATAGGCTGGTGCCGAACGGTAGGGAAGGAAGAAAACCATTTGGCCTAAAGGGGTGTGCAGAAGGTAATGACTAGAGACATATAAAGGGATTTGGAGAGGTGGCAAAGAGATATACAGTTATAGTTGTGAATCTGAATAATGGAAGAGGCATTACTAGGAATACCAGGATACCCCATCGAAACATTTCAATGTTTCAGTTTCATTGTGTACTGTTAAAAGAAACTGATTTCCCGATTAGACACTTACTCCAGGGTATGTATTTACCAGGTAGGATTCTCACATCTGTATGGTTTTACAGATGATGAGTGGGAGTAAGTTATTGGGAATTAGGTGACCATCCTCATTATATCGGGATTCGTTGTAATTGGTGATATTTGAGGAAGTCACCTGGGTTGTTTGCCGGTCGGCAAATATTTGGCTTTGAATATCCGTTGTTATGCACCAATTTCAAATTGATATATCTGTACGTCTATTTTTATAGAGTGAGATATACCTTTTTGAAATTATGTCTATGACATTTACCTATATCAGTGGATGGTTAAGTAAGGAGCATTGAACAGCGGTGTAATTCTTCTTAACCATAAGTACAGTTTTCAACCTACGACACACAGTGAATGAGTAATTAGACTCAAGGGACTTATACAAAGTATTGTATGTTGTCCAGTGTCCATTAGGACAGAGGGGTAGGTACTCATACTATATTCTGTTTACTTATGACTTCTCTAGTTATTAGACAGGTGTTTCGTAGAAACACAGGGTTTAAGTTTTGAGAAGTTATAGGTATATGATTAAAGTAGAGAACCGGGTATTGCAAGTATCGGGATTCTTCAAGGTGATCGAAGATGTAGATACTTGTGTATGGTATTCAGTTGATAGTAATGGTTAAGAGAACATGCTTCTCTTTCAGGTTACTCATAAGTGGAAGCATTCCTAAGTTGAGTAACGCTGATCGGCCTCTCTTCCATTTAGTCGACTTGCACTGGAGACAGCTGCATGATTTGAATCTGGTTCAATTAAATCAGTGCCTCTGTTTCTGTATTGGATATAAAACAGTTCATATCTTGACTTTGTTAAGATATGGGGAGTTGTCCGGCTTATGCATAAAACCAGACTCCGGATAACTCAAGGCACGTTTCTGTAATGGTTGTTTGTGGGTTGACCCGGGCTATGACGAGGGTTGACTTTCTAACATCTGGAAGATTAATAGTGATATTGTTCTTAACTCGCCACAGTTTTAATTAAAAATGTTTTTTTTTCAGAAAACAGTAGTGGGAGTATGGTAGAACTGGAAGTGATTCCAGAACCGCAAACGATTACTGAATATTTGATAAGAACTTAAAGATTCAATCTGGTTTGACATTCCATTGGCCACTCCGCAGATAAAGTGGGTAACCTCAGGCACTCGAGAGGTACTTCGGTATGCTCAAGGACAGTGGCAGGGAGGTTCTTGTTTACCCAGACTTGCCATTGCTATTGTTCCAGACTGTGAGACCCGGCAGGAGGATGAGTATAGCGTCGTTCTAAATTGACTTTAGAAGTGTACGTGTATATGACTCTGCCAGAGGGTTGTCGTAGTCAGTGGGAGCAGCGGAAGCATTGGTGGACAAGTGGCTTATGTCTATTTATAGACTAAAGCAGATATAGTGGAGATAGATCATCTATTTCTGATATGACAGTCATAGGTTTGACTTCATCAGAATAGGGGATGGATCTGTTGAGAAGGTAGTAGAGTGTGATGTCCTGGTATTTGATGACATACACAGACTAGGAAGTGATATTCCTATACTACGATCGGTTATACTTTGGTCGTCACACAGTAGTATCTCCACATAGGACTTCGATATTGTATCAGACATTCTGGTTACTAGATCTATGGTTTTAGATCTAGATTTGGGTGGTTTCCCAAACTGGGTACTTAGACAGCATTCTAAGAGTATTTAGAATGGACGACTCCTGGCACGGTAGTATACCTGCAGGTGATGGAGTCACCCTCTCTAAAGGTGTCTTACAGACTAAAGGGAAGAGGGATACGCATGATTGGCAGATCACTTTCTTAGGCAATTGAGTCAATCATGAGATGTCAAGTACCACACCAGATGTTGTTCTTGCAGTAGGTGCAATAAGATGATATTGATCCAATCCTGGAGAAACAGTCGGAAGCAGTTTTAGAACATAAGTTGATGTTCTAGGGATATGATAACAGCATTCTCCTTCGGGAGACAGTTTATCATTCCAAGCTTCCAAGGTGACCTGAATGACAGAGTGACTGTCAGAGTTATAGTTTGCTCTCTAACGAGGGGCAGTATTTTGGACAAATGGTCCAGGTGGATACTAAGGGAAGGTATGGCACAGGATACTGATTAAGTTCAGTTGACGATACAGTCTAAGAAGTTTGGATTTGGAGTTCATTTATGAGCTAGGTCCCATCAGACATCCAGACACATTCTAAGACAGGTATTGCTCATTTCGGGAGATGGCTTTCTCCGCGAACTTGAGATATAGAGAGACATAGAAAGAAACATCAGAGCGGATCCACTCACTGAGGCTATTCCTCGAACGCAATAGTTTCGCAAATGAGCTTTGTGAGACTGACTAGTAGAGGAGTTGGGTGTTCGGTATCACACGGGCTGTGAGTATGCGACATCGCAATAATTAGCCTTGAGTGCAAGTGGGAGATTGTTGGAGATAGTGCCCTCAGAGTCAATTATTGGATCACAGGCACGTGATTGCAATGATTGAGGGAGGACCTGTCCCAGTAGGACAGTCTTACTCAAGATGATAGTATGCTATCTGGTTTATCTTTATCATCGTGTACTGCTTTAGGTGACCTTACGAGTCGCTATTACACGTTGATAGATCCCCTAGGATTCTTGCTTGACTACCAGCAGTATGAGGGCGATCATATATATGAGAGCTGGAGTCTATAAGCACATCCTTAAAAGGTCCCTAGTCGTGGGAGTTTCGAGACAGGGCATCGATACTCCGGAGTAGACTAGTGTATACAGTCGAGACCCTGACGAGGGGCGGTGGCCGGTCTCACAAGCCACTGGTGTCAGTTGGTTCATCTAAGATGTATACAGGTGCTTATTGGATTATGAGTACACCGGACAGGACTCGCCGGGAACCTGCTAGTTGGGATTATACCTGATGTCAGATAACAGTTCCCTGGTGACATGTGTACAGGTTAGTTCATCGACCTGAGATCGTCATTTGTCTCGTGTGAGTTCCCACTGTGCTTTGATTACTACCCTACCACGCTCAAAGGAGACGTGCAAACAGGTTTTAGTTGGGTACAGTCCCGAGCCACATGGAGGCAGTGAGCAGATCTACAGGGGTTCGTCTCTCCCGGTATTGGGGGTGAGGTCGCGCTGTGTCTAGGAGAGCCAGAACATGAGAAGTCCTTGGCCAAGGCAGGAGATTTGCTGGTAGGTATTCCAGTAATATCTCAGGGTGTTCTAGGCTACACTCCGACACGACTTGTACCACTATTGGGGGTCTGACTTTTACCAACCCCTAGGCCCGCCATGCGATACTCATAGACGAACGGACCGGACTGTACGGATATTGTCACTGACAGGCTCAGTAGGGTGTCTGGATGAGTTCGTTCATCGACGTCCCTTTTGGTCAATAGCTGGCGGCCCGTCACGTATGGCTAATACCTCTGACGTGCTAGTGGTTAAATCCACAGCCATAGTATTGATGAGTCTTTAGAGTCCACCACACACACAGTTACTCAAGTTTCGGGCAAAATGCTGTAGAGGCCGTATGGAGATATGGCAGGGTTCGATCAGATACGTGCGGTATTGCACGGATCGTGATCGGACGTATTTTACTAGCCGACTTTGGCTTAAGCCGGATCCTAGTATTAGATAGTATAGATTTTGTCTCTTTGCATTTGCGTTCAGTAGGAATACAAATGCGGGCATGTATTTGCAGTAGCGGGGTTTTCCTGTAATTTATTAGGGGATCAGTTTTCTGAAGTTACCAGTTTGCATTCCGTTCCGGCCGGTTTTCCTTTGTTCCTTCACGGCCGGACTTTATCGTTGGAGGGGGTTATTTGCAAGTTTGCAAATAACTTATTGTGGAGGGGTTTCTTGCATATGTGAGGCATCATGAGTGTTCTTTCATGATGAGATTCTTTATTGGTCTTTTCCTTTGCTTTTTGAGAAAGGATTGATAAGTGAGTTTGGTGTGACCTTTTATCTTGGATTTATCTTTTCTTTTCTCATTGGTTTATTTCATTCCATTATCTCCACCATGGGGGAGGGGGCCGGCCACACAAGTGAGAGGGAGAGAGATTATTATTGTTCTCATTTTAGCTATCTCATTATTCATTCATGCAACAAAAGAAAAACCCTCTCCAAAGTTCTTCATTCCTCCATCAATGGCAACCTTTAAACCCCAAAGAGACATGGATTCTACACTTGTCTACAACAAACCTTGGATGCGTCGGCTAGCCAACTTCGTGCCTGAGTTGCCTCGGTCTAGAGGTGGGAGCCCGTAAAAGAACCCGGCTATGTGGTGCCCGTTTCGACGAGGAGGCGACGACCGGAGAATCCGCGAGGAGATCGGAGTGGAGACAAAGACCGAAGGACACGGATCGCTTGGTATACTTCTCTACTCATCTTTTAGTTTGCTTGTAGCTAGGTTAATGGCCCGATCCGGGTTAAAAGTGCACGGTGGTGCCAGTTTGCTAGTTTGCAAAGTTTTTCGTTTCCGCATTTCCGGCGTCGGATCGACGGCCGGGACGCCGCCGCGGACTTACACTCCTTACACACCACAGCACAATGGTGTGTCTGAACGACGGAATCAGACCCTATTAGATATGGTCCGATCCATGATGAGTGATGCTGAGTTACCCGTCTCATTTTGGGGGCATGCATTGGAGACTACAGCGTTTCTACTGAACAGGGTCCCAACCTAAACCGTGTCTACCACGCCATATGAGATATGGCATGGGAAGAGACCATCTCTTAAGAGAATTAAGATTTGGGATTGCCCAGCCTATGTTAAAAAGCAGAATCCGGACAAACTCGAGACACGGTCGGTCATGTGTAATTTTGTGGGGTATCCAAAGAATTCTTATGGATATCTATTCTACCATAAGGAGGAACAAAAGGTGTTTGTTTCTCAGTATGCCACATTCTTGGAAAAAGAGTTTTTCACAGATAAAGCTGATGGCAATGTGGTAGATCTAGAAGAGGTTCTAGAGACACAAACTACAAATGACTATTTGGTTGAACCGGCTGTTGCAATAGAAACTGAGGAGCCTCGGCCACTCCGTAGGTCTGGTAGGACTTCTCGCCTACCGGAGAGGTACTACAGTTTCCTCATTGATGGTGACGGAGAAGACTGCATCATGGAGGATGATGATCCTACCAGCTTCCAGCAAGCTATCATGAGTGGAAACTCTCTGAAGTGGCTGGATGCCATGAGATCCGAAATGGAGTTTATGTACACCAACAAAGTATGGACTTTGGACGTTGTACCACCTGGGGTAAAACCTGTGGGGGTGCAAATGAATCTTTAAAAGAAAGATTGGTGTAGATGGGCAGGTGGAGACCTATAAGGCAAGACTTGTGGCAAAGGGTTTTTGTCAAAGACTAGGTTTGGACTATGACGAGACTTTTTCTCCCGTAGCCATGCTTAAATCCATTCGGATCCTACTTGCTATTGCTGCTCACTACAACTATGAAATCTGGCAGATGGACGTTAAAACGGCATTTCTAAATGGAAATTTAGAAGAATGCGTTTATATGGATCAGCCAGAGGGCTTCATTGACAGTGAGGGCAGCGGGAAAGCATGTAAATTGCTTAAATCCATATATGGGTTAAAGCAGGCATCACAGAGTTGGAACATCTATTTCGATGATGTTATCAAAGAGTTTGATTTCATCAAAAATCCAGATGAATCTTGTGTTTATAAGAAGGCTGTAGGGAGAGCTGTCACATTCCTCGTATTGTACGTGGATGACATTCATCTGATAGGAAATGACATTCCTATGCTACAGTTGGTCAAATCTTTCTTATCACTAAGGTTCTCCATGAAGGACCTGGGTGATGCCACATACATTCTGGGCATAAGGATCTATAGGGATAGATCCAAGAGGTTATTGGGATTGTCCCAAACCAGGTACATTAACACTATCCTAAAAAGGTTTAGTATGGAAGACTCCAAGCGGGGTGCCTTGCTGTGAATGATGCCGCCAAGGAAGCCGTCTGGATGAAGAAGTTCGTCTTGGAGCTAGGAGTAGTTCCAACCATTATTGATCCAATACTATTGTATTGTGATAATAATGGGGCTATGGCGTTAGCCAAGGAGCCCAGGTCCCATCAGCGGTCCAGACACATCCTGAGGTGCTTTCATTTGATCCGGGAGATTGTAGATCGCCGCGAGATCGAGATTAGGAGAGTAGATACAAAGAATAACACCGTGGATCCACTCACCAAGGCCCTCCCTCAGCCGCAGCATGAGCGACTTTTTGAGATGTTGGGTATGAGATACGCCAATAACTGGCCTTAGTGCAAGTGGGAGATTGTTGGATATATGTATGCCCTAGAGGCTATTATATGATAGTGGATGTATTTATACATGTATATATATATATTCAGTGTACATTCTTGCTCGACATGATAGTGTGCTATCTGGTTCTTCTTTATCTGACATGTTGATTTGATCATACTTTTATTCATTCACACATGTTGATAAAGCCCTGAGGATATAGGCTTGACTACTGTGATTATGATAGAGATCATACTAGTGGGACATCTGTAGTTTATAAGCATATCCTGGAATGTCCCTAGTCGTAGGTGTATCGAAACGGGGCATCGATATACCAGAGTAGACTAGCGTATATGATACTAGACTCATATGATGGGCAATGGATGTTCCCACATTCATCGATGTTTGATATCGAGATCGTATGCGGGTGCTCAGTGGTGACTGGGTACACTGGACGGACTCACCGAGAACTCCTATATGGAATTATATCTATCGTCGGATAGCAGTTCTCAGGTGACACAGGTGCAGGTTAGTCTGTAGACCCGAGATCGTCATAGAGTCTTGTGTGTTCTCCCACTGTACTTTGATTACCACCCTACCACGGCTCTACTGAGTCGTGCAAACAGATGGTCGTTGGGTAAAGCCCCGAGACACACGAAGGCGATGAGCGATAGGAGGGGTTTCATCTCTCCCGGTATTGGGAGTTGATGCCGTGCTGTGCTCGATTGGCTATATCAGTAAGTCCCTGGCCAGGGCTGTTGAGATTTACTGATAAGTATTATCAGTAGTTTCTCGATCTGTTATAGACCATTCATCGGCATGACTTATTGAGTTATTGGGGTCGACGTTTCCATCCCTAGACTCGATATGCAGCATATCTGATGAAGAGACCGAACTGTACGGTAGTGTTGCCGGTTGGATCGACGGGAGTTGTGACAAGTTCGCTTGTTTTCTTCTGATCGCTCAATACCCGGGTGGCCGTTACGTTTAGCTGACCGCTTGCGACTTGTAGGTATTTGATATGATCATTACCTACTGTCGGCATATTGACGAGTCTTAGAGTCCCACAATGAAGTTTCCTGGCTCAGGCGAAAAGATGTGGTGTGCATATGAGATACGCGCGGGGACCCGATTAAATACGGATATGTGATACCGTATATTAATCGGGCATTTTCTATTGATCGAATCGTATGTGATACGACCGGTTTACAAAATCAAGTGTTTATTTAACTAATGAATTTTAGATTAATTCTTTAATTAAACTCTTTTTCTATTTTTGTATGCATGCATGTATGCACATGATGATGTGCATGGATACATATATACATACATTGTATCATGGTTGTTGATACATATTTGGTGGCAATGCAAGACTTATATTGTAGTGATTATCTATTTATTTATCATTTTGAATAAAGGAAAGGATAATTCACACAAGGTTAATGTTTATCATCTTTTGACCATGCTTCAACCACTTTTTAACCTTGAGTTAATTATCCTTTTGCCTTTTAACTCATTTGATAAACATCTAAATAATTCTAACCATGGTTGAAGTGAGAAGGATTAATATAGATTATTCTTTTCTCATTTCAATTATTCACACTCATAACATTTCCTTTTGTGAAAAAGCTTAGCCACCATCTTCTTCTTCCTCTCTTGATAATTTCATTGTGTGAGGTTGATAAAAATAAAGAGTTTTGATTATAGAATACAAACCACATCATCATACTACACACATCTAGCCCATTTGTGTAGGGTGTTTGCTCTACTTCATTCACATATCAAGTAAAGCAAGGAGCTTTGGGCAAAGGAGCTTCGGGTGGATCGTCGTGGACCTACAGGATCTCAAGCGAACCTTTTTCCAGCCCTCAAGTAGCCAAGGAGTCTAGCGTAGGGAGCTACAAAGGTTGTACTCTCAAAACCCTAGCTTTTTCTACTTGTGATGATGTCAAAGTTATGAAACCCTAAATTTCTAGTTATGATTCTTTGTATGTTCACTTAGAACCTTAAAAATTTGATTTTGGCACATGTGATGCTTCCAAACCCTTCATGAGGTGCTAGGTAAACCTAACACTACATCTATGAAATAGACCCATGGCATATGCAAAATTGTCCAATTTGACCTAGGCTAGAATCTGGAGCCTTTTTCCTGAGTTGCTGTTTTAATTCGTGTTTTCGTTTTGCGTATTTTAAAATCTGGATTTGTATAATTGCGTTTTACCTTGATTACTTGGCGTTTATATGACGATATCGAGGATTGTTTGATGGTTTTGAAAGCGTAGTCCATAGGTTCTAACCTATAAGCTTTTAAGCGTATCGTTTTGGTTTTCGCGTGTCGTTTTGGTTTCGGTTTGGTTTTAATGCGATGCGATACATGTGATATGTAGGTACCCCCACGATGATTCGAAACGATGAAGAAAATGAAGGCGATATCGACACCGACACGCAGGATTCAAGGTGAGTAGATTATATCTACTGGAGAAGTCGGGTGGATGGCGTATAGCACCCCCGCAGTTCGATATTTAGTATAGTATATATATACTATTTATGATAGCTTATTGTGTGTCGTGGATATTTGAGATGAGATTAGGTGTACTATGGTTAGATTAGGGAGTAGAAGTAAACTGGTATAGTTCTTAGTTGCGAACCCTAGAATAGGTTTACACCCATATGCACACACATGCTTACTTGCTATACTTATACTTGGATGATGAGGATAGTGGATGATATTTGGAGATGAGTCGATGAGATTGGGCATAGTGCCATGAGATCGGTGATAGGATGTGGTCGTATTTGGGATACGACATCAGATTTTAGCGGGCCTTTGGACGTGTGTTTTACACACGCATTTATATAGATGGTATCAGTTGTATTAGACTTAGATCAGTACCCCAGTTCATGAGATATGATGATAAGGATACCAGATAATTGATGAGATGAATGTGATATTGATCCGTACCCAGATTTGTGATGCCGTACAATGATTTACCATACGAGCTTTATTTGATGATAAGATCCGCACTCATGACTTGAGCACGTCATATGATATTGTATCGTACGCGGTACCTTGAAGCGGGATCACTGACTATTATATGTATACATGTATCGACTCAGATTTACGTGGTTTCCATACCCCTCCCAATTAGCTTGCTAGTTAGATCTGTAGTTGCTTAGTAGATGTTAGGCTAGACCGAGTCATACCTATTTCAAAACTAACGAATCGGGAGTATTTCAAAGATAGGCACAGGGATACTACGAATATTTCAAAAGACGCATCTTTTCTTAAAAACACCGTAGCCCTTATTTTACTAAAAACCCCGATTCGTCTTATTTCAAAAGGCAAACTGTATGGCATTTTATATTGGTACAGATGCGTTACTATTGCGTTTATTAGTTGATTCCTGCATATTCATGTGCAGATGGTTATTGTTATATTAAACTCATACTGTTAGGACACCAGCACCATTATCGATGATGCATATGTTCCACGTACACCTGCTTGCCGGCTCACACACTTCATCATCGATAATTGCCATGTCACTACACTGTAGTACTGTTGCATTCAAGATATGACCCTTGCATGGCATACTCGTGTACTTACAAATTGTACACTCATACTTGTGCACATACCTATTCTACATTCATACTCGTGTAATTATATATTGTACACTCATACTTGTGCACATACCTATTGTACATTCATACTCGTGTACTTACATATTGTACACCCATACTTGTACACATACTCATTTGCACATACATAGATGATTCTCGCTTGATTTGGAGATTTGGGAACCGCAAGATACTCTTTAAAACTGATTCATTTTAAAAGAGCGGTTTCCCTCAATATGTGCATATTACTATTCCATATTGCATGATATACTGATATGCTTACATTTCTTTTACATGTCGCATACATCATGCTTTTGATTATACGCATTGAGATATGTTGTTTCCATGATATTTCTGAATTTGGGAACCGTGGATATTTCCAAAGAGAGTATGTAATTGTTTTAAAAACCCGGTTACCCTTGATATGATATTTCAGTGCGTCTACCATGTGTTTTCTCGGTGCTGAGAGCGACATGTGAAACCCGATTCGAGGAGGCGGATAAGGCCGATTGCGGGTACATGGTGGGCCCGGTATGGTACCCCGGGGCGAGAACGGATCGCTGTGTTGCAGACGGTAAGCCTGGCAGAGGGACTACTACCTACCGGTGATAGTATTTGGGCTCGGCGGATATCCGAAGGATACCGACCGGAGTCGATAGATGATACGGGCCGATCCGGACTGACGGAGCCCGTGGGCCGATCCGGACTGACGGAGCCCGATATATGAGGATTTACGTGCCGATGCTGGGCACAACTTTCATGATATTTTCGAGTGTCGAGGCTGGACACTCCGGTTCCATGATTTTGATATGTCGCGAGCGACACATGTTGATTTACATCCTCATACTTCCATACATACGCTTATGATATTTACATGCATGATGCTTATTGTCATTGGGTGACATGTAGACGAGATCCACATACATATAGACTTCATGATATCGTCGACATTGATCATACCTCATATTTATGATATGTTATTACCTGAGGCACTGGCACGAGCACTTGGCACTACACTCATGTATAGGTGTTACATTGCTACCTTATCTTGCTTCAGACTTATTCATATTGAGGATATATTATTACCGATCGTATTGACCTCGGATTGTGTCATACATACAATTCTGCTCTGTGATGTTTTCTATTCACGAGTTGGCAACTCACCCCCGTTGTGCCACAGTTTCTTGCAGGTTTTTCCGTACATGTTTCATTGCGACTTTTCTAGAACACTGCTTCCTTTCTGGGTGATTGCTTCGGTAGGTGGGTTCACTCGCATCGTGACCACCCTTGTATTATTTTATTCAGTTGTATCTAGAAATTCCATCAACCAAACTTGTATATTTGTGTCGGACTTAGAAAACCAGTTGTGTATTATTTCGACCTTAGAGTCGCGCGTTGTAGTATTATGGTTTTCAGACTGATTTGAGTTTTCTTTTGAGTTTTGATCCTCGCTCTTTGGCGTTGTATATATATTGCTTACGTGGTTGTGACCGTCGATTAACGAAGAGCTAGCTCCCGCTTGGGGATGCCTTTTTATTGTGCATATATATATTATTCATGTTGTACCCCGTTTGGGACCAGTATTTACAAAGGAAACTCTACCGAAATTTTTAGAAAAGATATTGAGGATTTAAAATGCATATTGGCTTACCTATTTTAAAACTTTTGTTTTAAAAGCTTGTTTTCTTCACTTCTTAAAACTATTTCCTTTATTTATTACTTAAAAATGGTTTTAGATTTCTGGGCTTTTGGTTTCTTGGATTAGATGGGGTCCTATAGTCTTCATATGATTTAAGTGCCAGTCACGTGCTATTTCGGGTCGTGACAAGTTGGTATCAGAGCGCAAGGTTAATCTTGGTTCAAGTCTAAGTTTGACTATACGGAGCCTAAAGCGTTTATATATATACGGAAATTAGGCTTGACATTACGGAACTTTGACTTAGTCGAGGGGGTATTATACCCGAACTTTCGTCGCGTAGGATGACCCTTGGTTGATGGAGTAGGTGACTTAAGTAAAGTGACGTACCGTACGTATGTTCCGCGGCATATTTACGATACGCTATTTCGCTTAAGAAACCTTAGGATGTATATTTCCTTGCACAGTATTATATTCATTTCTATGATCTATCCTCATCGATACTGGTTATGATGCTGCTGCCACGATTACACGGGCGAGAGAGCTACGGCTAGAGTTGCGTCAGCTTGAGCTCATCACAGATGGGGACTGACCGAGGTGTGATTCTAGAGAGCTACGACTGCATAGAAGGCTTCGTTTTATTATATTTTTGCGCCAAGAGCGTTTGACTGATCGCTTTTACGAGATTTTCCGGATGTGCTGATCGGCACCAGAGGATTGAGCCACTGATAGAGGGCCAGCCAGGATGTGATGACATTGATGTATCGCTTATTCATGATGATTGAGACGCTGTTCAGCGTACAGACGAATGAGCCAGTTGTTGCCGCAATGACGAGATATCGCCCAGATGTTGGAGCTACTGCAGCTATGAGCATATACTTAGAGATATGATGGAAGGTTGCTAGTCACCTGAGGATGAACGACTAGGACATGTGGTTCGTTCGCTTACCCCGATGCGAGGTCATCAGATTGATTGATTCCAGCTAGAGACGACTTCACGCAGATTCGTTGAGAGTCGATAGAGACGATCGAATGTCAGGAACTCATTTCCAAGTTTAAAGTATTCGGAAGACAATGCCAGTAATGCTATGGACCCTCTAGAAGAATGAAACCCTAACTCGACGTAATGACCATGGAATGCCTCCGGACCTTAGGGTTTGTGGCAGTTTAGCGGTGCCATTTGTGAGGCTTGGTTTGCCCTTTTGTCACGTCCCGAAAGTACGGAACATGACCGGCACTTAAACTACGAAACGTCTCGAGGCGTACATAATCTAAGTAACCCGAAAACCTAGAAATCTAAACCAAGAAAAGTAGTAGAGTGAAGGAAAACCAACTAATGCAAGTAGTTTTAAGAGCATAAGCCGAATTATGCGTTTTAAAAACATCAAGAATTTTCTGAAAATTTCGGCAGAGTCTCCTTTGTAAATACTGGCCCCCAAACGAGATATAACATGAATAGTATACGAAATCAATAAAAAAGGCATCCCAAGCGGGAGCTAAATACTAAACACAACGATAACAAATCTGCATTAATGTAAATATAGTCTAACAACTACACTAAACTATAGGGCTGAGCTAACAGGCTAACTGAAGGTAAGGAAACCGCCTGACATCTGAGTCGATATATATATATATATATATATATATATATTAGTCAGTGATCCCACCTCGATAATGTAACATTCGATACCATATCTATAATCAGATATCCCCAAGTCAATAGTGCGGGATCAAACATCAATATATATAGCTCGTACGTAAATCCGTCGTACGGCATCCCCAAATCTAGGTATAGGTCAGTATCACATTCATCAAATTAATCATTTGGTATCCTCTTTATCAAAGATCATAACCCGGGGTACTGATCTACGGCCTCATACAAACCGATATCATCATCATATATCGTCATAAAAAGGTATACATCGCCTAATGCGACCTATTATGAATATCTTAACATATCTTATCTCATATCACGATCACATGTCAACCATTCAATGTATAACACTATTCACATGTATCGTCGTCCCAAGATCCGCTATAACATCAGGACGTATCTCAAGTACGAATCCTGCCATATCACCGTTCTCGCGGACTCAATCAAATTTTATCGACTCATCTCAAATCCCAAATACTATCCTCAAATCCAGTATGTGAACACATAGTCCCATACCCATGTGAACACATAACTATATAACCCCATATAAGCACATATGAAAGAAGAATGTATGCAAGTATGGGTGTGTGTGTGTATGAGTGGTGCAACCACTACTCTAGGGTTTCGCAACACTATGCTAATCCAATCACACCAAATATCCATCTTTATCACCAAAATCCATGCTAAAAGAGATAAGGGAAAATGGGTAAGGCTTTGATTTGAATTTTAGCTTTGATTTTTGATGGAAATTGGTGAATTTTTGATGGAAAATGATAGGAGAAGAGGGAAGGAGGGGCTGCTGTTAGGGGCTGGGAATTTTCAGCCAGGAATAAGGGGAGTGAGGAGAGAGAGGATGGGGTTGAAAGTGGGGAGAAAAGAAAAAGTCCACACCTCTTTGACTTTCATTCATTTTCTTTTCTTTTCATTGTTTAAGTGATGAAAAGTGAGGTGATTGGAGAGAGAGAGAGAGAGAAGGCTGTCAATGGGGGGCCGGCCACTTGGGGAGAAGACGAGAGGGTGAGGGTGGGTGTGTGGGTTAGAGAAAATGATAAATGTATTACCCCAATTCCATAACACAAATTTCACTATTTAAGCCCTTTTTCTACGACATTTTCTAAACCGTTTGACAAACCATTTCATTTCAGAATCAATATTTTACATGTTAGTTTAGTGTGTCATGAATTATAAAATTTTTATCAACCCATTCCAATTTGTAATTTTTCCTAATTAAATGTATTAGTGTCGGCTTAAAATAATATTAAAATAATTAATTTCGGAAAAATTTTCAGAAAATTTGAAATTTCACCAGTAGCTCAATAAACACCAAATACTAGTAATTATATCGCTATATAATTTTATCATAAAGATATTTGTATTTTGACTTTTTACAGAAAGCCCCTTTATTTTACCGATTTTTTCCGAAATTTCACCGAAACGATTTTTCAAAACGTTACAATCTTCCCCCCTTAAAGAAATTCGGTCCCCGAATTTAAATTAAAACTTCCCCCAAATACTAAAACATCTAAGCAAAGCCATCAAGTCGTCGGGGCTCCGAAATCATAAATACATAAAACAAATCGTAGCGCAGCGCATGCGCATGAAAAATGAGCATATAACACAAAATCAAAACTCCGTCAAGCATCCCGCAATCATCGAAGTCATGGTAAAGACACAAATGTCAAATCCAATACAATACCAATATGATATAACTCGAAACTATACATGTGAATATCAGATCTATATATGTAAATATCTGAAGGAAATGCATGCCAAATCTTTTAAAGTCGCTGTGCAATGCGCATAACACTGCACAGTGGCGGACGTCTATCATAAGAAAATAACCATATACATATATACCTTTTGTTTAATATGTACGTTTCGCCGTTTTGGAAACAATTTAGGAGGGTTCCTTGTTTTAAACGTTTCGTGTCATATCAGACACGTAGGTAAATACTAAGACTATAGCTCTTCTTTTTGGAAATCCCTTCGATAACTATCATTGCATGCAAAAATATACTCAGGTACTGTCCTGTGACTAGTCCTGCTGAGTACTAAACCAAATAACAAACATCATAAAATATACTACTCCAACATAAATCAGTCCCAAATATATATATGAATGCCATGTGCGTCTGGTGCGCACGAAAATCGAAATCCATGAATGTGCCATACAGATGCACAGAAACAACATCTAAGTGCATCGGGTGTGCATGAAACATCTGTTAAGGGCAACAGGTGTGCCTGAAGCAAAACAGGTGCATCTGACATGCACGAAGAATCTCGATTTAGTGCATCTGGTGTGCACCAAAATCGTATCTCATAATATGCGTCCAACATGCGCGAAAACCCAAATCAGGAGCATCCATCATGCACGAAATCATGAAATCCAATATCAAGCGCCGAACGTGCGCAAAATCCAATCAGGTGCACAAGGGCACAAAACAAATATCGAACATCACCATCGAAATCGAAGTCCAGTGCAACTGTAGTGCACAAAATGCGTATCACTGCACTGCAAGCATATGTGAACTATACCGAGTGCAAGAACCAAATCATGTGCGTACATATGCACAAAATCAACTCAACTGTATGAAACCCATAAAATCATAAACATGAGAAACCAAGGCACGGAAACGATATCAAGTGCAACAACTGTGCAAAAATCGTAAATACTCGGTAGTTGCAACTATGGTGCATGAAAACAAATAGCATGAAACTCTATCATCAAAATCAATCATGCGAACAGATCGTCTAAAATACTGAAATCAAATATGGCGGAATAGTCCCGCTCAAGCACATCCTCCAAGAATCTCTGGCCAACTGTCGTGGTCACTCATAGCATGTCTCGTCAATGATCATGAACTCTGGTCTGCTGGTGTGCGTAACATGACCACTCCTGGGTCCAAGTCTTCTCGTAATTTATTCCAGAAAGGTCCTATCGAGGTCTCTCCCAAATCTCGTCTCTGCCGAACTGTCCGGAAGTCATCGTCCTTTACTATATCTGTTTCTTATTCCGGAATGGCTGCATACTCATCGCGACTCCTTCTGGAAGATATATCCAAGTACAATTCCTCGGCATGCGTATCGCATCTCTGATGTTGGCGGAGTGGAACGTCATCTTATCTAGATCTTGCACGAACCTCTTACTCCACTTTTCTCTAATGTCGACTACTTCGGACTCGTCTCGTTGTGGCTGCATGGACTGAGCTCCAATGGCTATCCTCGTATCTGGAGTCTCCCAAGAAGTGCATCTCACCACCTAGCATCCGAATGAAGTCGAACCTTCCGATCGATTCGTCGAAATCTCATAATCCCCTAAGAGCTCAACATCTTGGGTACAGTTTAATAGTATCGAGTACGTACCACAGCATCGATGGTCCAGCCGTAGAAGGGCTAACCCAAGCCTCACTAATGGCGCCGTGGAACTGCCACAAACCCTCAGGTTCAAAGGCTTTCACACGGTCATTAAGTCGAGTTAGGGTTTCATTCTTCTAGAGGGTCCATAGAATTGCCTGCATGTCTTTCCGAATACTTTAAACTTGGAATAATAGGTTTCTGACATTCGATCGTCTCTGTCGACTCTCAACGTCTCCGCGTGAAGTCGTCTCTAGCTAGAATCAATTTATCTGATGACCTCGCATCGGGGTAGCGAACGAACCACATGTTCTAGTCATTCATCCTCGGTGACTAGCGATCTTCTATCATCTCTTAGTACAACTCATACTATAATAGCTCCAACATCTGGGGCGATATCTCGTCGTTCGCAGCAATAACTGGCTCACTCGTCTGCACGCTGAACCGTGCCTTAATCATCATGAATAAGCAATACCTCAACGGTCATCAAAATCCAGCTGGCCTCTATCAGTGGCTTGATCCTTTGGTGCTGATCTGCACGTCCGAGTAATCTCATACAGCGATCAATCAAACGCTCGTAGCGCGAAAACACAATAAAAAGATACGTCTCTGCAATCGTGTGTCGCCGGAATTACGCCCTGGTCAGTCCTCGTCCATAACGAGCTCGTGCTGAACGCAACTCTAGCCGTAGCTCACCCTGCCCGTAATCGTGGGCAGCAAAACCATAACTGGTACCGATGAGGCTAGATCAGGAATGAATATAATACTGAACAAATAAATGTACATCCTAAGGCTTCTTAAGTAGAGTAGCGTATCGTAAGTATGCCGCAGAACATATCCACGGTACGTCACCCTACTTTAGTCACCTATTCCATCAACCAAGTGTCATCCTACGCTCCGAAGGTAAAACCTAACGCTCTGATACCAACTTTGTCATGTCCCGAAAGTACGGAACATGACCGGCACTTAAACTACGAAACGTCTCGAGGCGTACGTAATCTAAGTAAGCCGAAAACCCAGAAATCCAAACCAAGAAAAATAGTAGAGTGAAGGAAAACCAACTAAAGCAAGTAGTTTTAATAGCATAAGCCGAATTATGCATTTTAAAAATATCAAGAATTTTCTGAAAATTTCGGCAGAGTCTCCTTTGTAAATACTGGCCCCCAAACGGGATATAACATGAATATACGAAATCAATAAAAAAGGCATCCCCAAGCGGGAGCTAAATACTAAACACAACGATAACAAATCTGCATTTAATGTAAATCTAGTCTAACAACTACACTAAACTATAGGGCTGAGCTAACAGGCTAACTGAAGGTAAGGAAACCGCCTAACATCTGAGTCGATACATACATACATATATATATATATATATATATTAGTCGGTGATCCCGCCTCGATAATGTCACATTCGATACCATATCTATAATCAGATATCCCCAAGTCAAGAGTGCGGATCAAACATCAATATATATAGCCCGTACGTAAATCCGTCATACGGCATCCCCGAATCTGGGTACAGGACAGTATCACATTCATCAAATTAACCATTTGGTATCCTCTTTATCAAAGATCATAACCCGGGGTACTGATCTACGGCCTCATACAAACCGATATCATCATCATATATCGTCATAAAGAGGTATACATCGCCTAATGCGACCTACTATGAATATCTTAACATATCTTATCTCATATCACGATCACATGTCAACCATTCAATGTATAACACTATTCACATGTATCGTCGTCCCAAGATCCGCTATAACATCAGGACGTATCTCAAGTACGAATCCTGCCATATCACCGTTCTCGCGGTCTCATTCAAATCTTATCGACTCATCTCAAATCCCAAATACTATCCTCAAATCCAATATGTGAACACATAGTCCCATACCCATGTGAACACATAACTATATAACCCCATATAAGCACATATGAAAGAAGAATGTATGCAAGTATGGGTGTGTGTGTATGAGTGGTGCAACCACTACTCTACGGTTTCGCAACACTACGCTAATCCAATCACACCAAATATCCATCTTTATCATCAATAAACTCAACAATATATAATCAATATATATGTGTGTATACGTATTCGTATACATCACCATGAACTGCGGGGGTGCTATACGCCATCCACCCGACTTCTCCCCATAAATATAAATCTACTTATCTGGTCCTTGCTCGCCGGTGCCGACGTCGCCACATGCTTGCTTGTCGTCTCGAAGTCCACATGGGGTACCTACATTCATAACGCACCATATCGCATTAAAATCCGACTCATGACCAAAACGACACACGAATCCCACATAGGTCAAAACCTATGGTTGCTTTCACAAATCAGCCCAAAAACCCTCGACGTCGGCGTACAAACGCCAAACCATCGAGAAAAACCCAAACACACTCATTTGCACATTCACAAGCACTAATTATAATATAAAATAGGTTAAAATTCACAAAAACCTCAAACTCACTTTAAAAGCTATTTTTTCCGAAAATCGAGCAAGCAAAATTAACCGTTTTTGTACAAAACTCGACGTTTAAACAAATCTAGCGGCCGCAATATCCACTCAATATCATAACCAAGTCATATAAACCATTCCAATAATTTATTCTCATCAAAATATATATATTTACAAAACCTAGTTAACAAAACAGCACAATTTTCCATTTTTGCTCAAAACTTGGTGTTTTAATCAACTTTAAATATTTTAACAATTCTAGTGGTCATAATTCTCATTAAAACATATTAAGTAAGCCACAAAACCATTAACTAGATTTTTATCTCACTACTTTATATAAATTACAAAAATCTAGTTTGCAAAACAAACATAATTAGGATAATTTAAATGTAGCAATCTAGCAATTGAGCAACTAGATTAGTTTTCTATGGCTTAGCATGATAACTAAACCATAAACATTTTAATAAAACCCTAACTTGATTTTAAAAACCCAATTCTAGAATTTCCAAACCCTAACTTTAAAATTTCTAACTAGCAATATCAACCAATTTAACACTTGAATACATTTGCTTTAAGCAATAACTAACAATTTAACAAAAAAATCAAGATTTTTATACCTCACAACCCATTGAACCAACTTGAAATCTACAAATTGAAATCCTAGCACCAAGATCCATGCTAAAAGAGATAAGGGAAAATGGGTAGGGCTTTGATTTGAATTTTAGCTTTGATTTTTGATGGAAATTGGTGAATTTTTGATGGAAAATGAGAGGAGAAGAGGGAAGGAGGGGCTGCTGTTAGGGGCTGGGAATTTTCGGCCAGGAATGAAGGGAGTGAAGAGAGAGATGGTAGGGTGGAAAGTGGGGAGAAAAGACAAAGTCCACACCTCTCTGACTTTCATTCATTTTCTTTTCTTTTCATTGTTTAAGTGATGAAAAGTGAGGTGATTGGAGAGAAAGAGAGAGGGCTGTCAAAGAGGGGCCGGCCACTTGGGGAGAGGAAGAGAGGGTGAGGTGTGGGTGTGTGGGTTAGGGAAAAAGATAAATGTATTACCCCAATTCCCATTAACACAAATTTTACTATTTAAGCCCTTTTTCTTCGACATTTTCTAAACCGTTTTGGCAAACAATTTCATTTCAGAAATAATATTTTACATATCAGTTTAGTGTGAATTATAAAATTTGTATCAACCCATTCCAATTTGTAATTTTCCCTAATTAAATGTATTAGTGACGGCTTAAAATAAAATTAATATAATTAATTTCGGAAAAATTTTCAGAAAATTTGAAATTTCACCAGTGGCTCAATAAACACCAAATACTAGTAATTATATCGCTAGAATATGTATATTTAATTTTATAATAAAGATATTTGTATTTTGACTTTTTACAGAAAGCCCCTTTATTTTACCGATTTTTCCGAAATTTCACCGAAACGATTTTTCAAAACGTTACACCTTTTACGGTTGGTCCACAGGTGCTGTGGTATGTACCGGAATACTATTAAACTGTACTCAAGATGTTGATCTCTTGGGGGATTATGAGGTTCTGACGAATCGATCGGATAGTTCGACATCATTCGGATATCATGTGATGGGACACATTGCTTGGGAGACTCCAGATACGAGTATAGCCGTTGGAGCGCAGTCCATGCAGCCACGAGAAGACAAGTCTGAATCAGTCGACATTGGAACAAAGTGGAGCAAAGAGTTCCCATGAGATTTCGACGAGATGACGTTCCACTCCGCTGACATCAGAGATGCAATACGCATACAGAGGCGACGATTATTGATATATCTTCCAGAAAGAGGCGCGATGAGTATGCAGCCGTTCCGAAACAAGAAAACAGATATAGTGAGGGATGGTAACTTCCGGGCAATTCGGCAGAAGCGAGAATTGAGAAGACCTCGACGGGACCTTTCTGGAATACTATACGAGAAGACTTGGACCCAGGAGTGATCATATTGCGCACACCCAGCAGGCCAGAGTTCGGCATCGTCGACGAGATAGTTGACCAGGTTAGGATAGAGGACCTTACCCAGATGGTTTGTGAATTGATCAAGAATGGACGAATATGGAGTATACCTCCGCAGGTTAGGACGAGTTTCCGATGACGCGTTCGGCCAGATATCTTCTGAAGAGTGATGAAGATACCGAGTTCATGATTTCGAGTCCTTGTGAAAGGCTTCGGATTGACCGTAGCCGAGAAAAATTGCAGTGCATAGATAAAGACGTGACGTCGAAATGAACGATGATACAGACAAGCGGGACAAGAAGTTCGTGCGAGATGCTGATGAGCTGCTTTACGAGTGGTCGTGAGGAATGACCGAGAGATGTCTCTAGAAGTGCCAGGACGGAATCGCTCCCGTTAGCACACCTGACCAGGCCGATGAGCCGACGGATTGCAAGATTGGTAATCCATAGAGAAGATAAGGGCCCGGAGACAGAGGACGCCAGACTGTGAGCAAGAGGAAAGTAGATATCTTGCGCTGCTAGCATTGGATGCACCGACACCTTCTCGACATTGAAGGAGGATATATCGATGGCGGCATTTATGACTTATGATTTTGTGATTCGATTATCACGTATCCGTCAGCTTGGATTTCTGTATTTTGGGCGATTTATTCGCATGATTTGGTCTTGATCGCTGAGTTCCATGATTTCTGTTTTCGTGCACCATGGTTGCACCTACTGGGTATTTATATTTTGCGCATAGTTATTACGCTTGAAGTATTGATTGTGATTTCATGCCTATTTTATGCCGGTGATTTGATTTATGCTTCCAACATAGTTTTCATGCACTTTTAGTGTTTTGATTTGATTCGTGCACGCCGATGCACATGGTTGTGAGATTATATACCGCGGTATACCTGATTTTGATTGAGCCGTATTATATACCATCGATTTTGATTCTGATACTGATGTTGATTTCTTGCACTCCGTGCATTTGATTTGGATTTTCGCGCGTGATGAGCGCATGTTTTGAGATACGATTTTGGCTTACGCCAGATGCACTAAATCGAGATTTTCGTGCAAGTCTGATCCACCTGATTTTGCTGTCAGGCACACACGTTGCCTATGACAGATGTTTCGTGCACACCCATTGCACCTAGATGTTGCTTCTGTGCACATGTATGGCACATATATGGATTTTGATTTCCGTACGCACCAGACGCACAGAGTATTCTTATATACATTTTTGGGATTGATTCCTTATGGAGCAGTACGTTTTTATGATATTTACTATTTGTTTTCGTACTGAGCAGGACTAGTCAGAGGATAGTACCTAGATGTATTTTGCATGCATTGATAGTTATCGAAAGGATTTCCAAAAAGCGAGTTATAGTCTCAGTATATACCTACGTGTCTGATATGACACGAAACGTTTAAGCAACGAAACCCTTCTAAATTGTTTTCAAAACGGCGGAACGAACATATTAAACAAAGGATATATACGTATATGGTTATTTTATTATATTAGACGTCCGCCACTGTGCAGTGTTATGCGCATTACACAACGACTTAAAAAGATTCGGCATGCATTTACATCAGCTATTTACATGTATAGATTTGATGTCTACATGTATAGTTCTGATTTATATCATATTGGTTTTATTTTGGATTTGACATTTGTGTCTTTACCATGACTCCGATTATTGCGGGATACTTGACGGAGATTTAATTTTGAGTTATCTGCTCATTGTTCATGCGCATGTATTGCGCTATGATGCGTTTTATGTATTGATGATTTCGGAGCCCCGACGACTTGTACTTTTTATTGAAATGTTTTAATATTTGAGGGGTTTAAATTTAAATTCGGGGACCAAATTTCTTTAAGGGGGGAAGATTGTAACATTTCAGAAAAATAAAATATTATTTGTGGGGAATTTTTATAATTTAATATTAATTTTAATGAATATTTTAATATTTTGGTATAATTAAATACCGATAAAATGGGGAAAAATTTGGAAAATTATAGAAATTACTAGAAAGAGGGTGTTTTATGTGAATTATGCAAATTTTAAGTTTTTATGATTAGTTTGACACTAATTTAGTGCTAATCGCGATTAAAAATCGCTAATCTGATTTTTAGCATATTTGTGCAAAACATGCACCATATCTTTTTTTTTACACTTGTTACATATTTTTCCATGGCTTTTCTACATGTTTTATCATGGTTGATGATTTTATGAGAAAAGAAAAGAAAAGAAAAGAAAAGAAAAGGAATATAGTATTGGGTATGGGTGAGAGAGAGAAAGGTGAGGGGTATCTTGACTTGGCTATTCCTTCTCCATTTCCTCACTCATTTCTCTCCCTCTCCCTCATATTGCTGCTGCTGCTGCTGCCCCTCTCTCCCTCTTCACAAAATCCCCCAAAACACCATGGAAATCAACTCAAAACCCCACCCTCATTTCATAAAAATGATACACAAGCTCAAGGGAAACACATTGGACCAAGAAAGGAAAGGTTTTGGACACTTGGGGCAACTCAAGAATTTTCTTGAGTTGCCAAATGAGGTATTTTCTGAACCACTAGCTTAGTTTTCCCATTGCTTTCACATCCATGTTAACTTTAAACCGATATAGTGATGTTTAGTGAGGGTATGGAAATTCTAGTTAGGGTAATTGGAAATTGAGAGTTGTGGTGAGCAATTAAGCTCAGTAGAGGCCATACAAACCCCCTAGTGCTAGGATTAAGACTCAAACCAGAGACTAGAACCCTGAAATCCAGATTTAGAAAAGCCGATATCGGAAATACTGTGATTCTGTGAAGGTTAAATGGAATCTGCTATCACCCCGAGACTCTGAAAATTATTTTGCATGGACAGTGATACATGCAGGCACCTAGGAAGCTACCACCAAAACCCTAGCCCCTAACTCCCAACCATGGCCGCAGATTTATTCCTTCTGGACGCAATTTGTGGCCAGACCTGGAGCACTTTAGCTCGTTCTTGTTCTGTAGCTCCTACATCTATGAATTAGATCCATGGCATATTCAAAATTGTCCAATTTGATCTAGGGTAGAATCTGGAGCCTTTTTCCTGAGTTGCTGTTTTAATTCGTGTTTTTGTTTTGCGTATTTTAAAATCTGGATTTGTATAATTGCGTTTTACCTCGATTACTTGGCGTTTATACGACGATATCGAGGATTGTTTGATGGTTTTGAAAGCGTAGTCCATAGGTTCTAACCTATAAGCTTTTAAGCGTATCGTTTTGGTTTTCGCGTGTCGTTTTGGTTTCGATTTGGTTTTAATGCGATGCGATACGTGTGATATTTAGGTACCCCCACGATGATTCGAGACGATGAAGAAGATGAAGGCGACATCGACACCGACACGCAGGATTCAAGGCGAGTAGATTATATCTACGGGGGAAGTCGGGTGGATGGCGTATAGCACCCCGCAGTTCGATATTTAGTATAGTATATATATACTATTTATGATAGCTTATTATGTGTCGTGGATATTTGAGATGAGATAAGGTGTACTATGGTGAGATTAAGGCGTAGAAGTAAACTAGTATAGTTCCTCGTTGCAAACCCTAGAATAGGTTTACACCCACACGCACGCACATGCTTACTTGCCATACTTATACTTGGATGATGAGGATAGTGGATGATATTTGGAGATAGGTCGATGAGATTGGGCATAGTGCCAAGAAATCGGTGATATGATATAGTTCGTATTTGGGATACGACATGAGATTTTAGCGGGCCTTTGGACGTGTGTTTTATATAAGCATTTATATAGATGGTATCAGTTGTACTAGACTTAAATCAGTACCCCAGTTCATGAGATATGATGATAAGGATACCAGATAATTGATGAGATGATTGTGATATTAACCCATACCCAGATTTGGGATGGCGTATAATGATTTACCGAACGAGCTTTATTTGATGATAAGATCCGCACTCATGACTTAAGGACGTCATATGATATTGTATCGTACGTGGTACCTTGAGGCCGGATCACCGACTATTATATGTATACATGTATCGACTCAGATTTAGGTTGTTTCCATACCCCTCCCGATTAGCTTGCTAGTTAGATCTGTAGTTGCTTAGTAGATGTTAGGCTAGACCGAGTCTTACCTATTTCAAAACTAACGAATTGGGAGTATTTCAAAGATAGGCACAGGGATACTACGGATATTTCAAAAGACGCATCTTTTCTTAAAAACACCGTAGCCCTTATTTTACTAAAAACCCCGATCCGTCTTATTTCAAAAGGCAAACTGTATGGCATTTTATATTGGTGCAGATGCGTCACTATTGCATTTATTAGTCGATTCCTGCATATTCTTGCCATTCGCATCGCATTTCATGTGCAGATGGTTATTGTTATATTAAGCTCATGCTGTTAGGACACCAGCACCATTATCGATAATGCATATGTTCCACGAATACCTGCTTGCCGGCTCACACACTTCATCATCGATAATTGCCATGTCACTACACTGTAATACTGTTGCATTCAGGATATGACCCTTGCATGGCATACTCGTGTACTTACATATTGTACACTCATACTTGTGCACATACCTATTGTACATTCATACTCGTGTACTTATATATTGTACACTCATACTTGTGCACATACTTATTGTACATTCATACTCGTGTACTTACATATTGTACACCCATACTTGTACACATACTCATTTGCACATGCATAGATGATTCTCGCTTGATTTGGAGATTTGAGAACGGCAAGATACTCTTTAAAACTGATTCATTTTAATAGAGCGGATTCCCTCAATATGTGCATATTACTATTCCATATTGCATGATATACTGATATGCTTACATTTCTTTTACATGTCGCATACATCATGCTTTTGATTATACACATTGAGATATGTTGTTTCCATGATATTTCTGGATTTGGGAACCGTGGATATTTCCAAAGAGAGTATGTAATTGTTTTAAAAACCCGGTTACCCTTGATATGATATTTCAGTGCGTCCACCATGTGTTTTCTCGGTGCTCAGAGTGACATGTGAAACCCGATTCGAGGAGGCGGATGAGGCCGATTGCGGGTACATGGTGGGCCGGTATGGTACCCGGGGCGAGAACGGATCGCTGTGTTGCAGACGGTGAGCCTGGCAGAGGGAATACTACCTACCGGTGATAGTATTTGGGTTCGGCGGATATCCGGAGGATACCGACCGGAGTCGAGAGATGATACGGGCCGATCCGGACTGACGGAGCCCGTGGGCCGATCCGGACTGACGGAGCCCGATATATGAGGATTTACGTGCCGATGCTGGGCACAGCTTTCATGATGTTTTCGAGTGTCGATGCTGGACACTCCGGTTCCATGATTTTGATATGTCGCGAGGGATACATGTTGATTTACATCCCCATACTTCCATGCATACGTTTACGATATTTACATGCATGATGCTTATTATCATTGGGTGACACGTGGACGAGATCCACATACATATAGACTTCATGATATCGTCGACATTGATCATACCTCATATTTATGATATGTTATTACCTGAGGCATTGGCACGTGCACTTGGCACTACACTCATGTATAGGTGTTACATTGCCACCTTATCTTGCTTCAGACTTATTCATATTGAGGATATATTATTACCGATCGTATTGAACTAGGATTGTGTCATACATACGATTTCTGCTCTGTGATGTTTTCTACTCACGAGTTGGCAACTCACCCCCGTTGTGCCACAGTTTCTTGCAGGTTTTGTCGTACAGGTTTCATTGCGGCTTTTCTGGCACACTGCTTCCTTTCTGGGTGATTGCTTCGGTAAGTGGGTTCACTCGCATCGTGACCACCCTTGTATTATTTTATTCAGTTGTATCTAGAAATTCCATCAACCAAACTTGTATATTGTTTAAGACTTAAAAAACCAGTTGTGTATTATTTCGACCTTAGAGTCGCGCATTGTAGTATTATAGTTTTCAGGCTGATTTGAGTTTTATTTTGAGTTTTGATCCTCGTCCTTTGGCGTTGTATATTATATTGCTTGTATGGTTGTGATCGTCGATTAACGAAGAACTAGCTCCCGTTTGGGGATCCCTTTTTATTGTGCATATATATATTATTCATGTTGTACCCTGTTTGGGGCCAGTATTTTCGAAGGAAACTCTGCCGAAATTTTTAGAAAAAATATTGAGGATTTAAAATGCATATTCGGCTTACCTATTTTAAAACCCTTGTTTTAAAAACTTGTTTTCTTCACTTCTTAAAACTATTTCATTTATTTATTACTTAAAAATGGTTTTAAATTTCTGGGCTTTTCGCTTACTTGGATTAGATGGGGTCCTATAGACTTCATATGATTCAAGTGCCAGTCACGTGCTATTTCGGGTCGTGACAAGATTATTGCGGGCCTTTAGGTGTGTGTTTTCATACACGCATATATATATATATATATATATATAGATAGTATCTGTTTGTACTAAACTTAGATCAGTACCCCGGTCCATGATATATGATGATAAGGATACCAGATAATTGATGAGATAAATGTAAGATTCGACCCGTACCCAGATTTGGGATGCCGTACGACGGATTTACGTACGAGCTATATATTAATGATAGATCCGCACTCTTGACTCGAGAATGTCATATTGTATATTGTATCGTATGTGATACTATTGAGGCGGGATCACCGACTATTATATTTATATTTTTATCGACTTAGATTTAGGTGGTTTCCCTTACCCTTTCAGTTAGACTTTTCGTTTAGTTCTGTAGTACTTAGTAGATGTTAGACTAGACCCGAGTCATACCTATTTCAAAACTAACGAATTGTGAGTATTTTAAAAGACAGGCTAAGGAATTCTACGGATATTTTCAAAAGACGCATCTTTTCTTAAAAACACCGTAGCCCTTATTTTTCTAAACACCACGATTCGTCTTATTTCAAATGGCAAAGCTGTATGACGTATATATATTGATGTAGATTCTGCACTGTTGCGTTTATTATTCATTTTTCCGCATATTCTTGCTATTCGCATTGCATTGCATGTGTAAATGTGTTTATTGTTATGTTAAAACCATGCTGTCAGGACACCAGCACCATTATCGATGATGCGTATGTTCCACATACACCTGCTTGCCGGCTCACACACTTCATCATCGATAATTACCATGTCACTACACAGTAGAATTGCTGCATTTTAATATGATACTTTGCATGAATTGTCTGCTATAGTTGCATGCACCTTTATATGATATTGCATTTGACTAGGAGGAAATTGGGAACCGCGGGATATATTTTTAAAACTGGATTCATTTAAAAGAGCGGTTTTCCCTTGATATGTGCATAGTATTATTCCATGATTATATGACATACGGATATGCTTACATTTCTGTTGTATGTAGCATACATCATGCTTTACGATTATACGCATTGAGATATGCTGTTTTCGTGAGATTTCTGGATGTAAGAACCGTGGCTATTTCAAAAGAAACTAAGTATTGTTTTAAAAACCCGTTTTCTCTTGATATGATATTTCAGTGCGTCCACCATATGTATTCTCGGTTCTGAGTGTGACACGTGAAACCCGATTCGAGGAGGCGGATGAGGCCGATTGCGGGTATAGTGGACCCGGTATGTTACCCCGGGGCAAGTAAAGGGATGCTGTGTATATAGACGGTGAGCCTGGCAGAGAGACTACTACCTACCGGTGATAGTATTTGAGCTCCGCGGATATCCGGAGGATACCGACCGAAGTCGAGAGATGATATGGGCCGATCCAGACTGACGGAGCCCGATATATATGAGGATTTACATGCCGATGCTGGGCATGGGTTTCATGACGTTTTCAAGTGTCGATGCTAGACACCCAGGTTCCATGATTTTTATGTGTTGCGAGGGACACACGTTGATTTATATCCTCATACATTCATGCATATGCCTTATGATATTTACATGCATGATGTTTGGTGTCATTGGTTGACCTGTGGACGAGATCCACAGGCATTCGGGCATTGATTACATAGTTAGATGATATCACATACTTATAGACTTGATGATATAGTGGACACTGATTTCATTGATGATACCTCATATTTATGATATGTCGCTACCTGACGCACTGACACGAGCACTTGGTATTACACTTGGTATAGATGTTTACCCTTACCACCTTTTCATGCTTCAGACCCTATCATATTGATGATATATATATAAATATATATATATATATATATATATATATATATTACTGATCGTTTGACCTAGGATTGAGTCATACATACGATTTCTATTCTGTGATGTTTTCTACTCACGAGTTGGCAACTCACCCCCGTTGTGCTCCAGTTTCTTGCAGGTTTTGCCGTACGGGTTTCATTGCGGCTTTCTGGCACACTGCTTCCATCCTGGGTGATTGCTTTGGTAGGTGGGTTCACTCGCATTGTGACCACCCTTGTATATTATTTTCACTGTTGTATCTAGAAACTCCATCAACCAGACTTGTATTATTCATTACAGACTTAGAGACCAGAGTTGTATATTCTTTCGACCTTAGAGTCGCGCGTTGTATTATTATTGTTTCATGCTGATTTGAGCTTCCTTTGAGTTTTGATCCTCGCCCTTCGGCGTTGTATATTATATTGCTTACGTGGTTGTGCCCGTCAATTGACGAAGAGCTAGCTCCTGCTTGGGGATGCCTTTTATCATTTCGTATACTATTCCTGTTGTACCCCATTCGGGGCCAGTATTTACAAAGGAAACTCTGCCGAAATTTTCAGAACAGACTTGATGTTTTAAAAATGCATAATTCAGCTTATGCTATTAAAACTACTTGCTTTTAAACAAGTTTTCCTTTATTTATTATATAAAATGGTTTTAGATTTCTGGGTTTTTGGCTTACTTTAATTAGATGGGGTCCTATAGACTTCATATGATTCAAGGGCCAGTCATGTGCCATTTCGGATCGTGACAAAGTTGGTATCAGAGCGCTAAGTTGACCTTGATTCGAGTCTAGGTTTGACTATGCGGAGCCTAGGGCGTTTGTTTATATACGGAATCTAGGCTTGACCTTACGGAACTTAGACTTAGTCGAGGGGGTATTACACCCGAACTTTCGTCGCATAGGTTGACCTTGGTTGTTGGAGTAGGTGACTTAAGGAGAGTGATGTACCGTATGTATGTTCCGCGGCATACTTACGATACGCCACTCCGCTTAAGGAGCCTTAGGATGTACATTTCCTTGCACAGTATTATATTCATTCCTATGATCTATCCTCATCGATATTGGTTATGATTTTGCTGCCACGATTACATGGGCAGAGAGAGCTACGGCTAGAGTTGCGTCTATTGCAATACGAGTTGTACTTGAGATGATAGAAGGTCGCTAGTCACCCGAGGATGAAAGACTAGGACACGTGGTTCGTTCGCTTACCCCGATGTGAGGTCATCAGATAGATTGATTCCAGCTAGAGACGACTTCACACGGATACGTTGAGAGTCGATAGAGACGATCGAATGTCAGAAACCCATTTTCCAAGTTTAAAGTATTTGAAGAAAACATGCAAGTAACTCTACGGACCCTCTAGAAGAATGAAACCCTAACTCGACATAATGACCATGTGAAAGCTTTTGAACCTTCGGGTTTGCGGCAGTTCCGCTGTGCCATTAATGAGGCTTGGGTTTGCCCTTCTACGGTAGGTCCATAGGTGCGGTGGCATGTACTCGATATTATTAAACTGTACCCAAGATGTTGATCTCTTGGGAGATTATGAGGTTTCGACGAGTCGATCGAATGGTTCGACATCTTTCGGATATCATGTGATGGGATGCATTGCTTGGGAGACTCCAGATACGAGTATAGCCGTTGGAGCACAGTCCATGCAGCCACGTGGAGATGAGTCCAAAGCAGTCGACATTAGAGAAAAGTGGAGTAAGAGGTTCGTACGAGATCTTGACGAGATAACGTTCCACTCCGCCGACATCAGAGATGTGACATGCATGCAGAGGAGTTATTTATGGATATATCTTCCAAAAGGAGTCGCGATGAGTATGCAGCAGTTCCGGAAACAAGGAATTGATTTAGTAAGGGTGGTAACTTACGGGCAGTTCGGCAGAAACGAGATTTGGGAGAGACCTCGACAGGAACTTTCTGGAATACTATACGAGGAGACTTGGACCCAGAAGTGGTCATATTGCGCACACCCAGCAGGCCAGAGTTCGGCACCGTCGACGAGATAGTTGGCCAGAGATCTTTAGAGGATGTGCCAGAGTGGGAATGTTTCCATCGTCATTCCATATTGGACCGTTAAGCTGAGGAGCTATGTATCTAGCAATCTGCAGCTAGAGACGAGAGCCTAAGGGCACCAGACGGCAGGCCACGAACAGTAGGCAAGTAGATATCTTGCTCTGCTAGCATTGGATGCACCGACAACTTTTCGACTTTGAAGGAGGAAATATCGACGACGGTAATTATGATTTGTGAGTTGGTGATTCGATTATCATGTATCCTTCACCTTGGATTTCGGTATTTTGGGCGATCTATTCGCATGATTTAATCTTGATGACTGAGTTTCATGATATTTGTTTTCGTGCACCATGGTTGGACCTAGTGGGTATTCATATTTTGTACATAGTTATTACCCTTGAGATATGCTTTATACACCGTTGTGTTGATTTATGATTTGTGCACATTTATTTCATTTGATATCGTTTTGTGCCTTAGCTGCACAGGTTTATGATTTTATGGATTTCATACGGTTGGGTTGATTTTGTGCATATGGTACGCACCCGATTTGGTTTTGCACTCGGTATAGATCACATATGCTTGCAGCGCAGTGAGACTTATTTTGTGCACTACAGTTGCACAGGACTTCGATTTGATGTTATTTGAGGTATTGATTTTGACTTCATGCCTAGGGTATGCATATGATTTGACTTTCATGATTTGACTTATGCTTTCGGCATAGTTTTCATGCACTTTTAGTATTTTGATTTGATTTGTGCACGTTGATGCACATGGTTGTGAGATTATATACCGCGGTATACCTGATTTGGATTGAGCTTTATTGTATACCGTCGATTTCGATTCTGATATTGATATTGGATTTCTTGATTTCGTGCATGTTGAATGCACATGATTTAGATTTTATTCGTGCATGATGGATGCACCTGATTTGGAGTTTCGCGCATGTTGGGCGCATGTTATGAGATGCACTAAATTGAGATTCTTCGTGCATATCAGATGCCCTTGATATTGCTGTCAGGCACACCCGTTGCCCTCGACAGATGTTTCGTGCACACCCGATGCACTCAGATGTTGTTTCTATGCACATGTATGGCACAATCATGGGTTTCGATTTCCATGCGCACCAGACGCACGTAGCATTCATATGCACATTTTGGGATTGATTTCTGATGGAGCAGTACGTTTTTATGATAGTCATCGAAGGGATTTCCAAAAGGGAGCTATAGTCTCAGTATTTACCTACGCGTCTGATATGACACGAAACGTTTAAAACAAGGAAACCCTTCTAAATTATTTTCAAAAACGGCGGGACGTACATGTTAAACAAAGGATAAATATATATATATATATATATATAGTTATTTTCTTACAATAGACGTCCGCCACTATGCCGCGATACGCGCATCGCACAGCAACATGAAAGGTTTGGCGTACATTTCCTTCAGATGTTTACATGTATAGTTTTGATTTATATCTTATTGGTTTTCGTATTGGATTTGATATTTGTGTCTTCGCCAAGACTCCGATGATTGCGAGATGCTTGACGGAGTTTTGATTTTGAGTTATCTGCTCATTGTTCATGCGCATGCATTGCGCTATGATGCATTTTATGTATTGATGATTTCGGAACCCCGACGACTTGGACTTTTTACTGAAATGTTTTAGTATTTGAGGGGTTTAAATTTAAATTTGAGGGCCGAATTTCTTTAAGGGGGGAAGATTGTAACATTTCAAAAAAATAAAATATTATTTTTAGGAATTTTTATAATTTAATAATATTATATTGAATATTTTAATAGTGCGGTATAATTAAATACCGATATATTGGGAAAATTTTTGAAAATTATAGAAAATACTAAAAAGAGGGTGTTTTATGTGATTTAAGCAAATTATGAAAATTTATGATTTATTTGATACTATTTTAGTGTTAATCGCGATTAACTAATCGGGTTTTAAGCGTATTTTGTGCACATGTCATTTTTGTTTTAACACTTGTTACATTTTAGCATGGTTTTCCTTCATGATCATTTCATTTTGGGTGTTAATGAAAACTAAAAAGAGATGAAGAGAAAAGAAAAGGAAAAGAAAAGGAAAATGATTAAAGAATTAGGTATGGGCATGAGAGAGAGAGAGAGAGGTGAGGGGGTCAACCTTAGACCATGGCCTTTGTCCCTTCATTATTTCCCCTTCATTCTCCTCTCCCCTCTCAAAGAGTTGCTGCCCTCCTCCCTCCACCACCTCAAACCCTCATTTCATCGTGAAAAACACCTTAAAACTCCATCTACATTTCATTAAAATTGTGCACAAGCTCCCCATATACACTTTGGATCAAGAAAGCAAGGATTTTGGACATTTGGGGCAACTCAAGAAATTTCTTGAGTTGCCAAATGAGGTAATCTCTTCAGCATTAGAGTAGCAATCCTTTCCTTTTAACACTTATACATGTTTAGAAATGTTTAGGTGTAGTTTGTTGAGGTTTGAGAATTCCAAGTTAGGGTTTAGGAGTTTTTATGTGTTGTGATGATGCAATAGAGGATTTGTAGAGACTACAAACCCCTTTAGGGTATGAATAAAGACCAAAACCTGAAACTTAAACCCAAAACCCAAAACTTAGAAACCCCGACATCGGCAGATTTTGGGATATTGTGATGGTATTTAGGAATCTAGAGTGACTCGGGGACCTGGAAAATTATTTAGCGAAGACTTAGAGTTTTGCAGGCGACCAGAAGACTACCCTGAAGACCTGAGCCCCAAACCCCTTACTGAAGCCACAAATTTATTGTTCCTGGCCGCAATTTGCGGCCAGGGTAGGGGCAAATGTGTCCATTTTTGGTTCAGGGCTCCTTTTGCTGTAAAATAGACCCTCCATACGTGCAAAATTGGCTAATTTGACGTAGGGTAAAATCTGGAGCATGTTTTCCAAGTTTCTGCTTTCATTTTGCGGCTTTTTATGAATTTAGTTTTGGTATTTGATATTGTGTTTCTGTCGTGTGGCGTTTTAACGCCAACGACTAGGGTTTTGGTCGTGTTTTTCGTACGAGGCTATAGGTTTTTAACTATGAGCGTAGCATGTACCGTTTTGGTTTTCCGGTGTGATTTTAATACGCATTTCGATTGTGTTATATGTGTAGGTACCCCCATGATGATTTGAGATGATGAAGAAGATGATGGCGACATCGACATCGGCAAGCAAGATCAAGGTTACTAGATATATATCTACGGGGAAGTCGGGTGGATGGCATATAGCACCCCCGCAGTTCGGAGTATAGTGTATGGTATATATATATTATATGGATATAATTATATGTTATTGTGAGGTTATGATTATCTAGATAGACTTTGGGAGTAATGGATAACCTTAGTATAATTGGGTGATAGCGTCATTAGTTAGTTTAGTCACGAACCCTAGAATAGGTTTACACTCACACGCACACACATGCTTACTGTTATACTTGTGCGCATATGGGGATAGATATACATATACACACACATAGGTATGGGACTGTGTATATATATATACACGTACACCTACACTTGGATGATGATAATAGTGGATGATATTTGGAGATGAGTCAATGAGTTTAGGCATGGTGCCACGAGATCGGTGATATGATGTTGTTCTTATTAGGAGATACGACATGAGATTATAGTGGGCCTTCAGGCGTGTGTTTTCATACACGCATATATATATATATATATATATATATATATATATATATATATATATATATATGGTATCTGTTTGTACTAGACTTGGATCAGTACCCCAGTCCATGAGATATGATGATAAGGATACCAGATAATTGATGAGATAAATGTGAGATTCAACCCGTACCCAGATTTGGGATGTCGTACGACGGATTTACGTACGAGCTATATATTGATGATAGATCCGCACTCTTGACTCGAGGATGTCATATTGTATATTGTATCGTATGTGATACTATTGAGGCGGGATTACCGACTATTATATTTATATGTTTATCGACTCAGATTTAGGTGGTTTCCCTTACCCTTTCGGTTAGACTGTTCGTTTAGTTCTGTAGTACTTAGTAGATGTTAGACTAGACCCGAGTCATACCTATTTCAAAACTAACGAATCGTGAGTATTTGAAAAGACAGGATAAGGAATTCTACGGATATTTTCAAAAGACGCATCTTTTCTTAAAAACACCTTAGCCCTTATTTTTCTAAACACCACGATTCGTCATATTTCAAAAGGAAAAGCTGTATGACGTATATATATTGATGTAGATTCTGCACTGTTGCGTTTATTATTCATTTTTCCGCATATTCTTGCTATTCGCATTATATTGCATGTGTAAATATGTTTATTGTTATGTTAAAACCATGCTGTCAGGACACCAGCACCATTATCGATAATGCGTATGTTCCACGTACACCTGCTTGCCGGCTCACACACTTCATCATCGATAATTGCCATGTCACTATACAGTAGAATTGATGCATTTTGATATGATACTTTGCATGAATTGTCTGCTATAGTTGCATGCACCTTTATTTGATATTGCATTTGACTTGGAGGAAATAGGGAACCGCAGGATATATTCTTAAAACTGGATTCATTTAAAAGAGCGGTTTTCCCTTGATATGTGCATAGTATTATTCCATGATTATATGATATACGGATATGCTTACATTTCTGTTATATGTAGCATACATCTTGCTTTACGATTATACGCATTGAGATATGCTGTTTTCATGAGATTTCTGGATTTGAGAACCGTGGCTATTTCAAAAAAAGTAAGTACTGTTTTAAAAACCCGGTTTCTCTTGATATGATATTTCAGTGTGTCCACCATATGTATTCTCGGTTCTGAGTGTGACACATGAAACCCGATTCGAGGAGGCGGATGAGGCCGATTGCGGGTACATAGTGGACCCGGTATGGTACCCCGGGGCAAGTAAAGGGATGCTGTGTATATAGACGGTGAGCCTAGCAGAGGGACTACTAGCTACCGGTGATAGTATTTAAGCTCGGCGAATATCCGGAGGATACCGACCGGAGTCGAGAGATGATATGGGCCGATCCGGACTGACGAAGCCCGATATATATGAGGATTTACGTGCCGATGCTGGGCACGGGTTTCATGATGTTTTTTAGTGTCGATGCTAGACACCCAGGTTCCAAGATTTGGATGTGTTGCGAGGGACACACGTTGATTTATATCCTCATACTTTCATGCATATGCTTTATGATATTTACATGCATGATGTTTGGTGTCATTGGTTGACCCGTGGACGAGATCCATATGCATTCGGGCATTGATTACATAATTGGATGATATCCACATACTTATAGACTTGATGATATTGTGGAAACTGATTTCATTGATGATACCTCATATTTATGATATGTCGCTACCTGAGGCACTGACACGAGCACTTGGTATTACACTTGGTATAGATGTTTACCCTTGCCACCATTTCATGCTTCAGACCCTATCATATTGTGGATATATATATATATATGTGTGTGTGTGTGTGTGTGTGTGTGTATGTGTGTGTATATGTATATATATATATTACTAATCGTTTGACCTAGGATTGAGTCATACATATGATTTCTGCTCTGTGATGTTTTCTACTCACGAGTTGGCAACTCACCCCCGTTGTGCCACAGTTTCTTGCAGGTTTTGCCGTACAGGTTTCATTGCGGCTTTCTGGCACACTGCTTCCATCCTGGGTGATTGCTTAGATAGGCGGGTTCACTCGCATCGTGACCACCCTTGTACATTATTTTCACTGTTGTATCTAGAAACTCCATCAACCAGACTTGTATTATTCATTACAGACTTAGAGACTAGAGTTGTATATTCTTTCAACCTTAGTGCCGCGCGTTGTATTATTATGGTTTTCATGCTTATTTGAGCTTCCTTTGAGTTTTGATCCTCGCCCTTCGACGTTGTATATTATATTGCTTGCGTGGTTGTGCCCGTCAATTGACGAAGAGCTAGCTCCCGCTTGGGAATGCATTTTATCATTTCGTATACTATTCGTGTTGTACCCCGTTCGAGGCCAGTATTTACAAAGGAAACTCTGCCAAATTAGTATGGGAACCATACCTACCGGTGACAGTACCTATGACTCGGCGGTTATCGTGAGGATACCGACGGGAGTCATGTACGTATGGATACGTCGAAAGGTGAGGGTAGAAGCTGGGCACTCGAGTTTTCGGTATAGCATATGATACGTGCCTATCAGGAGGCCAGTCGTGGTGATAGCACCTGATAGATCAGTATTTATGTGTCGATACTTGACACTTGGTTTCATGATATTTTTATTCCTAAGTATATATAACAGTGGAGTGGAGTGGGACGCTGTTATATATGTATATATATATATATATATATTAGTGGAGTGGGACACTAATATATATGTAAACATATCAATTTATATACTTCATCATAATTATTCATGCAAATATACTTAGGATATATGAGGTTGACTTGATGTTGGACATACAGGATATATATGAGATTTACTTGATGTTGGACATTCAGGATATATGAGATTTACTTGATGTTGCACATTCAGGATATATGAGTCTTACTTGATATTGTACATTCAGGATATATGAGATTTACTTGAGATTGTACATTCAGTATATATGAGACTTACATGGTATGAGAGCCAATTTGGGGGCTGATTTGAGGAAATTGGGATTTGGATTGTCTTGATGGACTTGGGTCTTACCACGAGGTCAGGATTCCGTGGGAATAACATGTTTTATCCCATACTCAGCATTTATTGTATTGCCATTTATTGTTCATGTATTAGTAGTATATGATAGAGTACTTTACATGACCGTTGCATATTCATATTGTCATATTATTGTTCATGTATTAGTTGTATTTGCTAGTGTACCTTTCATGACTGTCGCATTCATATGACCTTTTATTGATATTAGCTTGCCTATGTTAATTTGCGCTGTACGTGCATACTCGCGATTATCTGGATATGTTATTTTCTATTCACGAGTTGGCAACTCACCCCCGTTGTGCCACAGGGTTTTGCATGTTGTTCATCAGAATAGTCAGAGGCAGGGCTATTCTCATCTATCGTATCATCCTTTGCTGCGGATACCGCTTCGGCTAACAGTATACAGTTTTTGCTTAGGTTGGTTTTGTGGTTATCCGTTTATGTTCGTTGTATATTCGTTGTATCCTGTACTCTCCATCTACTACTTTCATGTATGACTTAGATACTTATGTGAGGACGATATTGTATATTATTTTGTGACTTGGAGGTCTTTTATGCAGTTTTATTTATATTGTCTTTTTCTTCGCTACGGCGTCGTATATCTGTTGTGGTGGTTGTTTTCTGCTTTTGGGTGTGTTTTTGCTTCCGTTTGGGGATGCTTTACTTTTATCTTTGTTGTACCCATTTTTGGGGTTGGTTTTTACAAAGGAGGTGCTGCCAAAATTTTAAAGGAAGAAAAGTTGGACTTTAAAGAATTTGGTTTGAGATTTACAAAGTTTTAACAATGTTCTTATTTCTTACTACTTTTGATGGTTTAGATTGCTGGGTTTTTGGCTTACTTAAATTGCGTTACGCCTGTAGACGTTGCGTAGTTTAAGGGCTGTCACGTGCCATTTTCGGGTCGTGACAATTTGATTTAAGGATCGTTAACCTTTTTTGAGATTAAGATCAACTTAAATATTTGTTAAGGATACGTTAATCCGATATTGGACTAAGATCTACTTAACGGAGGTCCAGGATCATTTTTGATCCAACGAAAGAGCATTTGAGCTCTATCGTTTTAGTTTAAGGACGTTACGGTCCGTTGTTAGTTTAAGGACGTTGCGGTCCATAGATCACCATTTTTTGTGTGAGGGTTTAGTTTAAGGACGTTTTGGTCCACAGCTAGTTTAAGGACATTACGGTCCAGAGCTAGTTTAAGGACGTTGCGGTCCGCAACTAGTTTAAGAACATTACGGTCCAGAGCTAGTTTAAGGACATTGCAGTCCACAGCTAGTTTAAGGACGTTGCGGTCCGTATTGGGATGTTCCCGTCAATTTGGGAGTACACTAAAGAGTTGTTGGTTATCGGGACCCACCACCTCTTTGATGACGCCGAAGAATTACAACGACATTTATCAGAGGTGTATGGAGATGTACCCTTGAACCAATGTCCGTTGTAAAATCAATAGTCGTGTTTGGGACTGAGACCAATTTGGAAAATGGTGAGCACATGGGCTCGGTTGATTTGAATTAGGGACTTTTGGTCAACTTGGACTCAACCCACTAAGTTTTTGAATAAAGTGTTAAACACTTGTTTGGGCTTAGTCCCTTCTCTGTGCAAACAATGTTGAGCATTGATATGGGCTCTGACGCTCACCCTTTACTTTATCCTCTCTTTTTTTGTTTTTTTATGGAGTGTTAAACACTCTTTATGGCGCCCACGTACGGAATACGTGAGGCGCCTGGCGCTAGGCACTGTTTGATGAGTGCAGAGCACTTCAAGTTAAGCAGTGCCCACGTGATGGGCACGTGAGGCGCTTGGCGCTGAGCGCCACTCATTGAGTGCTAAGAACTCTTTATTTGGGCAGCGCCCACGTGATGGACACGTGAGGCGCTTGTCGCTGAGCGCCAACTATTGAGTGCGAAGCACTCTTTATTTGAGCAGCGCCTACGTGAGGCGCTTGGCGCTGTTTCTTTCTTTGTGCATTTTCCTGAAGATGTTCAATTCTCTATTCTCCCCTGAATCTTCGAGCCCCAAGAACAAAATTCGTCCCCACGTGAATTAAATTCTCATTTGTGGGAGACTTGCCTCATGGATCTCGGATCCAGGGGAAAGAAATATGTTCTTTATGATGGTTAAATCCTCGGATATGCAGATGAGATACTATGATCTCTATTATCTTTATTTACCTTGAAAAAGTTCTTCTTCCTTCTTCCCTCTTAAAGCCTTTTTTTTTGCTTGTTCTTCTTTTTTTGAACTTGAAGTTTATGGAGGGGGTCATCTGTACAAGACTTGAAGTCTTGGGGCCTTTATATAGTGGAGGCAAGTTTGTTGATTTAATTAAAGAAATCTCTCATTGTGAGATCCTTAATTGATTTGGGGATTTTATCCACCGTTGGATCTTTGATCCAAGGAATTCTGTTTTACAGAAGATATTTTTCTTGTTTTTAAGAAGATTGAGAAAATATTTTTCATACAGAGCTTATTCTGTAGCTTCATGATTTTTAATCACCATTGAATTTTTAATAGAGCGTAATCTTTCTTGTTTAGAAAGATTGGGGAAATATTTTCCCATACAGTGCTTATTCTGTAGCTTGGTGATTTTTTAATCACCAATGGATCTTTAATCCAATGGTGCTCTGTTTTACAGAGCGTAATCTTTCTTGTTTAGAAAGATTTGAGGATTATTTCCTCAACAGAATTTAATTCTGTATTTTGATGATTTATCATCTTCGTTGGATCTTTGATCCAAAGGCAGAGAACTTTTAGTTCTGGTGCAGACACCCTCGTTAGGGGCACATGAGGCGCTGCCTCAGAGTTTTTAACTCTCGGCGCTGGCGCCCTCGTACAAGGCACGTGAGGCGTTGCCTCAGAGTTTTTAACTCTCAGCGCTGGCGCCCTCATGCAAAGCACGTGAGGCGCTGCCTCAGAGTCTTTAACTTTTGGCGCAGGCGCCGTCGTGCAAGGCACGTGAGGCTCCGGCACCGTTGTGCAAGGCATGTGAGGCGCTGGCACTTTACTGAAGGTGTATTTTCGCCTTCTTTCTTTGCTTTTCCTAAGTCAAATGCTTGGAAATAGTTCCATCATGCACAACATTTTCTGTGCCTAGACTTAAATGTCTCCCTTCATAATCTGAAGCAATGCTTCTCTTCTCTTTCACTTTCAGAGAATTATTTTAACAGAGAAGAGCTATGGCTTGTAATCATCTGCATGCTCGCCGGCAGCCATGGGAGGTGCCTATTGAGGAAATTGTTCCTCATTTTGCTTCCCGTCTGGTGAACCCTGCTCTTACGGATGACCAATGCGATTCGGTGTTGTACGAGCTCTTGACTCGTAGAGGATCTCCTCTCCCCATCGACTCCATTTGGCTCCGTATGGTCTTCTTGTCCGTGCTCGATGATATTCCCCCTCATCCAGCGGGGATGACTCCGGTGATACTCGACGCAGCGGAGGACAAGATTGAGTGCTTTCATGAGGCACTTTTGATCACCACGGCTCTGAGGGATCTCTCTGTTCAGCTGCTAAGCTAGATACGGGCTCAGCGGGCCATCATGTCTGCCTTCGCTGATTGGAATGGTGCTGATCGATGGGGAGAGACTCTTCGTGAAGATCGCTGCTTTGCCATGGTGGAGAAGGCAGAGAGGGAGTTAGAGAATTTTATCCATAGTTTTGTGAATCCCTGTACTTTTGATCCCATATATGGTGATCTATTTCCTGTAGAATAAAATGTTCAATTAAATGCTTTCTTTTTGTCGTTGAACACCTATTCTTCCTCTGATGTGTGCGTATATGAATGAGCCCGATTTCACACATATCTGTAAACAAAACTTAAACCGGTGTAAACAGAAACAAATAGCTCTTGGCCGAAGATTTTGGCAAGAACACCTACTATGACCAGCGAGGCCGGGAAATATGATGTTCTCGCCTGACTTCTTTTAGGTTCTGGTGTTGAGTTTTTTCCTGTAGCTCACTTACCCTATAACCTATCCCCTGTACTTGTTTGTTTAATTCCAATTGACCTGAGCCAAAATCTGGGAGTTGTTTGTGAATGTTTTGGCTATGTTTTTGTAAGTGCACGGCGGCGCCCCGGCCGTCAAACCGACGGCCAATTGCGGAAGCGGTGAATAACTTTAATTTTCTTGAATTGGCAAACCGCCGCGCACTAATACCCGGATCGAACCATTAACTAGTCCTAACTATCTACAAGAAAGGGAATAGAGATATACCGACGATCCAAGTCCTCCGGTCTTCTCGTCATGGTCCCGATCTCCTGCGGAAAAGTCCCGTCTCCTCCTTGTCGCCGGAAGTGCACCACATCGCCTACTTTGTTTACGGGCTCCCACCTCAATGCCGAGGCAACTCGGGCACGAAGCCGGCTACTCGACGTGCCCAAGGTTCGCTGTAGAATATGTAGTCCTCAAGTCTCACTTTGGGGTTCATGGAGATGCCATTTTAGGTGGAGGGATGATACAAGAACAATGTGGAGGAACTTGGGGATTTTTCTAACATCAAGAGAGCAAGAATCCCCACTACAAAAAATGGGCAACCCCTCCTCCAAGCTTGGCCGGCCATAACTAGAGGGGGAGGAGAGAATGAGAATGAGAGAGTCAAGTGTGTAACAAAAGAGGGAGCCATTCTCATCTAATACCCAAAAGAGAGAGAGAGGAAAGGTATCATGCAAAAGAAATGATAGCAACAAATCCAACACTCCAAGGCAACCATCATCTCAAGCATGATGGCTTTAAAAAGTCAAGCCATCATGAGAAGAAGAAGTCAAGGTAAGGTGCTCATCATGAAAACCATCATGATGTAACAAGATGCAAAGAACCCCCTCCACTAATGCCTATTTGCAACAATGCAAATAAACCCTCCTCCACCAAACTTCGGCCAATGAACGGAACAATGGAAATCGGCCGAAACGGAAAGCAAACTGGCAACTCCAGAAAACTGGTCCCGTAATAAATTACAGGAAAACCCCGATACTGTGCATACACACCCACATTTGTATTCCGACCGAAACACAAATGCAATGAGACAAAATCTACACTGTACTATACTAGGATCCGGCTTAAACCAAAGCCAGCTAGTAATATCCGTTCGATCCTGATCCGTGCAATACCGCACGTATCTGATCGAACCCTGCCATATAACCATACGGCCTATAGTACAGACTGTCCGATCCTGATCCGTGCAATACCGCACGTATCTGATCGGACCTTGCCATATCTCCATACGGCCTCTACAGCTTTTCGCCCGAAAGCTGAGTAACTGAAATGTGGGGGACTCTAAAGACTCATCAACACCTTGGTTGTGGATTTAACCACTAGCACGTCAGAGGTATAAGCCAATACGTAACGGGCTACCAGGTACTGACAAAAAGGGATGTCTGTGAGCGAACTCAGCCTGACAACCCTACTGAGCCTGTCAGTGACAATATCCGTACAGTCCGGTCCGTTCGTCTATGAGTATCGCATGGCGGGCCTAGGGGGTTGGTAAAAGTCAGACCCCCAAAAGCGGTACAAGTCGTGTCGGAGTGTAGCCCAGAACACCCTGAGATACTACTGGAATACCTACCAGTAAATCTCCTTGCCTTGGCCAAGGACTTTGTGTAATGGCTCTCCTAGACACAGCACGACCTCACCCCCAATACCGGGAGAGACGAACCCCTGAAGATACGCTCACTGCCTCCATGTGGCTCGGGACTTTACCCAACTAAAACCTGTTTGCACGACTCCTTTGAGCCGTGGTAGGGTAGTAATCAAAGTACAGTGGGAACTCACACGAGACAAATGACGATCCCCAGGTCGATGAACTAACCTGCACACATGTCACCAGGGAACTGCCATCTGACGTCTGGTATATGACCAACTAGCATGTTCCCGGCGAGTCCTGTCCGGTGTACTCATAACCCAATGAGCACCTGTATACATCTTAGGTGATCCAACTGACACCAGTGGCTTGTGAGACCGGCCACCGCCCCTCGTCGGGGTCTCGACTGTATACACTAGTCTACTATGGAGAATCGATGCCCTGTCTCGAAACTCTCACGACTAGGGACCTTTTAAGGATATGCTTATAAACCCCCAGCTCCCACTTATATGATCGCCCTCATACTGCTGGTGGTCAAGCAAGAATCCTAGGGGCTCTATCAACGTGTAATAGCGACGTGTCAGGTCACCTAAAGCAGTACACGATGATAAAGGTAAACCAGATAGCATACTATCATCTCGAGTAAGACTGTCCTACCGGGATAGGTCCTCCCTCAATCATTACAATCACGTACCTGTGACCTAATAATTGACTCTGAGGGCACTATCTCCAACAATCTCCCACTTGCACTCAAGGCTAATTATTGCGATGTCGCATACTCACAGCCCGTGTGATACCGAACATCCAACTCCTCTACTAGTCAGTCTCACAAAGCTCGTTTGCGGAACTATTGCGTTCGAGGAATAGCCTCAGTGAGTGGATCCGCTTAGTTGTTTCTTTCTATGTCTCTCTATATCTCAAGTTCGCGGAGAAAGCCATCTCCCGAAAAGAGCAATACCTGTCTCAGAATATGTCTGGATGTCTGATGGGACATAGCTCATAAATGAACTCCAAATCCAAAACTTCTTAGACTGTATCGACAACTGAACTTAATCAGTATCCTGCGCCATGCCACCCTCAGTATTGCCTTGGACCACCTGTCCAAAATACTGCCCCTCATCAGAAGGAAAACTATAACTCTGACAACCTCCTTGTCGTCCATGTCACCTTGGAAGCCTGGAATGATAACTGTCTCCTGAATGAGGCTGTCGTTATCATATCCCTAGAACATCCACTTATGTTCTAAAACTGCTTCCGACTGTTTCTCCAGGATTGGATTAATGTCAACTTATTGCATCTAGTGCAAGAACAACATCTGGTGTGGTACTTGACATCTCACGATTGACTCAATTGCCTGAGCAAGTGATCTGCCAATCATGCCCGTCCCTCTCCCCTTTAGTCTGTAAGACACCTTTGGAGAGGGTGACTCCATTACCTGCAGGTACACTACCGTGCCAGGAGTCGTCCATCCTAAATACTCTTAGAATGCTGTCAAGTACCCTGATTGGGAAACCACCCAAATCTAGATCTAAAACCATAGATCTAGTAACCAGTATGTCTGATATAAAATCCATTTCCTTTGTGGAGAAACAACTGTGTGACGACCAAAGTATAACCGATCGTAGTGTAGGAGTTTCTTTTCCTACTCTGTGTATATCATCCAAATACCAGGATATCACACCCTACTACCTTCTCAACAGATCCATCCCCTATTCTGACGAAGTCAAACCCATGACTGTCACATCAGAAATAGATGATCTATCTCCGCTACTTCTGCTCTAGTCTATAAACAGACATAAGCAACCTGTCCACCAATGCTTCCGCTGCTCCCACTGACTACGACAACCCTATGGCAGAGTCATATAGACGTACACTTCTAAAACTGGTTTAGAACGACGCTATACTCATCCTCCCGCCGGGTCTCGTAACCTGGAACAACAGCAATGGCAATTGTGGGTAAACAAGAACTTCCCTGTCACCGTCCTTGAGGCTACCGTAGTGCCTCTCGGGTGCCTGAAGTTACCCACCTTATCTGCGGAGTGGCCAATGGAATGTCAATCCAGATTGAATCTTTAGGTTCCTTATCAAATCTTCAGTAATCGTTTGTGGTTCTGGAATCACTTCCAGTTCTACCATACTCCCACTACTGTTTTCTGAAAAAATCCATTTTTAATAAAACTGTGGTGAGTCTAGAAAAATATCGCTATTGTTCATCCAGATGGTAGAAAGTCAACCCTCGTCATAGCCTGGGTCAACCCACAAACAGCCATTACAGAAACGTGCCTTGAGTTGTCCAGTGTCTGGTTTTAATCATAAACCGGACAACTCCCCGTACCTTAACATCGTTAAGATATGAACTGTTCTATATCCAATATAGAAACAGAGGCACTGATTTAATTGAACCGATTCAAATCATGCAGCTGTCCCCAGCGCATGTCAACTAAATGGAAGGAGGCCGATCAGCGTTACTCAACTTAGGAATACTTCCAATTATGAGTAACCTGAAAGAGAAGCAATTTCTCTTAATCACTACTATCAACTGAATACCATACACAAGTATCTACATCTTCGATCACTTTGAAGAATCCCGATACCTGCTACACCTGGTTCTCTACTCTATTCAAATACCTATAACTTCTCCAAATTCGGATCCTGTGTTTCCGCGAAACACCTGTCTAAAAACTAGAGAAGTCATAAGTAAACCGAATATAGTACGAGGACCAAGCCCTCTGTCCTGATGGACCCTGGACAACATACAATCCTTTGTATAAGTCCCTTGAGTCTAATAACTCATTCACTGTGTGTCGTAGGTTGAAAACTGTACTTATGGTTAAGAAGAATTACACCGCTGTTTAATGCTCCTTACCTAACCATCCACTGATATAGGTAAATGTCGTAGACATAATTTCAGAAAGGTACATCTCACTCTATGAAAATAGACGTACAGATATATCAATTTGAAATTGGTGCATAACAGCGGATATTCAAAACCAAATATTTGCCGACCGGCAAACAGCCCAGGTGATTTCCTCAAATATCACTGATTACAACGAATCCCGATATAATGAGGATAATCACCCAATTCCCAATAACTTACTCCCACTCATCATCTGTAAGACCATACAGATGTGAGAATCGTACCTGGTAAATACATACCCTGGAGTAAGGACTAATTGGGAAATCAGTTTTCCTTTAACAGTACACAGTGAAACTGAAACATCGAAATGTTTCGATGGGGTATCCTGGTATTCCTAGTAATGCCTCTCCCAGATTCACGACTGTAACCGTATAATTCTTTGCCACCTCTCCAAATCCCTTCATATGTCTTTAGTCTTTACCTTTTGCACACCCTTTTAGGCCAAATGGTTTTCTTCCTTCCCTACCGTTCGGCACCAGCCTATGGTTTGGAAGAAGACTATCCAATAAGCATAATGGGTGTACTGTCCCAATCCTAGGAACACTCACAATGAGAGAGGGTGAAGATAAAAGACAACCGAATAAACCTTATTCCTATTTCTCCTGAACCAGAATCCATCCCCGAACTGGAACAAGTTCCATTCGAATTCGTATATAACCATACGATGGAGTATCCAAATAAACTGTGGATCTTCGTAGTGATACGGAGTGTCCTGGAGAAATACAAAGGTGATGTGGGAGTGGTAACGAAATATTTGGTTTGGTCGTGAATATCTGTTGCAATTTACTTTGCCCTCTTACTAATCCCTTGCTTTTTCTGAACTTAATACCTTCTGCACACCATCGTTATGCTAATTGGTTTTCTTCATTCCCTACCGGTCGGCACCAGCCTAAGGTTTGGAAGAAGACAATCCAATTTGCGTAATAGGTGTACTACCCCTAAACCAAGGAGTACTCGTAACCTGAGAGAGGGTAAAAGGAAAAGACAACTGAATAATCCTATCCATTTTCTCCAGAACCGGAAACCATCCTCGAATAAATTCTTTCGAGTTCGTATCTAACCATACGATGGTTTTGTCCAATGGAAGTGGACGTTCGTAGTAATACGGGGTGTCCTGGAGAAAAGGGTAAAAGTAGGAGTGGCAATGAGGTTTGCAACTCTGACAATCCAAAAGCCGGTGTTTAAGAAGGTTTGGTCAACTTGGTCACTGAGTTATAGTCTTAGGATCGGGTCAATGGTCGCTGCCAAAGAGAGAGAGAAAAGAAACACTCAGCGTGCACTCTAACCTAGATCAGAATGGTTACCAATTTATCTAATCTGGAATCCTCCCACTGTACCTCAAATTCTCCTCCAAACCTGAAAGAAGAATTAGTCGGGGTTACCCAAGGAGTAAACTAACTCATCAGTGGAAATCGGGATCCAACTATCATCGCATGATAACGTGACGGAATCCGCTCACATCATCATACTCCAGATGGTATGCGCATATCTGGCAAGTTTCAGTTCTTTTGAAACTCCCGATGTGATTTCTGCCCCATGCTCTTATGACCTTGGCGTGAGGTCAAAATATCATAAGTCACATGTCAAGTTCTGCCCGTCATTATCCAGGTTAATCTGAACCCACCCGTACATACCCTTGACGTAGGCCAAAATAGTAGTACGACTGTCCCAAACCAACGCATCTATCTATGCAACAGATAAATACCCGGCAGCTACCAATCACTATGCCTTGGCGTGAGGTCAAAATACATAGCTTGAATACTACCGAATATTTAACTGAAATGACGGAGGGCTACGAATGGTTTCTGGCGAAAACCTTTAACGTAATGAACTTGATATCGTTGAAGGAACGGATAGCTTTTTGAAAATATAGTGACGAAAACCGTTGCTAAAGAGGTCACTCCCGGTGAAGGGATCTCGGCTCTTTCCCCGTAGAATGGGGTGCAGGATATTCCAAATGAATACCACGGTGCAAAGCAAAAGTAATCGGCTATAGTGAAGTTAATGCCCTGACGCAAACTTTTTGTCCAAAGGGTCACTCCCGGTGAAGGGATCTCGGCCCTTGCCTCGTCGACTGAGGAGCAGGATATTCTAAATGAATACCGCGATGCAAAACAAAAGTGAACGTCCTTGCAATAACAGCTTTTTGAAAAGTGTTCCAACAACATCAGATTAGGTTTGTTTTTAAACTTGCATTGATCCGAATCAATGCAGTCCCATCAATTGATCACACCAAAAAGAACGAAAATATACTGATGTACGTATATGCCATCCGCATTCGCCACTGGGTCCCGTCATTACCCGTTAGGTTAGCTAACTAACGACAGAGCGGGGACTGGACTAGCGCGGATGCAAAACATATACAACATCTACTAATATATATACCAATATATTATATTCGCTCAAAGCGTGAATAAAATGCAACATCACAGAAATGTACAGCATCACAGAAACAATACAGATATCTGGGATCCCCGGGTTTCACAGAGCCGCTGAAACCCGACGTTCCCCTGGTCGTGTGGATAGCCTGTGCAATGAAAACCTAGACCCCTACGGGCGCGGCAAGTTACCCGCCAAAACCTGAAGCGAGGCAGCCCCCTTCAGCAACGTGAATGGACCACCCAGCACTTCACGGAATCCGGTAACTTGGGCACCCCTCCTGGGTTAACCTGTACCCCCTACGAGTGCGGCGAACAGCCCGCCAATCCTAGAGTGAAGCCCCCTCCGTCCCAATGCCATGAGATGCGGGCTTGTTGCCCTCCAGAACCCGGCTATCCGTGCACCCCTCCGCGGGGCAATCCTAGTACAGAAAGTAAAATATACATACAACGGGTACATCGACCGCAACCAGGTCGTGCCCCAAAATAATAATACAAACAGGCAGTGACGGCAGTCCACATGTCGGACGCTCGCCCCGCAATATCAAATGTACATAATACAACAAAACTGTACTAGCATTGCATCCAGGCTATCCCCCACGACCGATCCGCAACATCACAGCAAAAACAAAACATCAACGTGAAAGTCACGTTCGCAAATCCGTCTAACCGGGCTATAGCAGTTAGACCAGATTTACCGATCAAGTGACATTCACGGTCGCAGATATAATGTAAATACTGTGAAAAATGTGTTTAAAATATCCGATCGATCAAAAAATTAACAAGTGGGCCCCCAATCAAAACTGTAGCACTCACAGAAATCCTGGGCCCAATTTTAATATTCCAAAACCCATATTTTAAGCCCAGAAGGCCTCTGTAAAAAATTGGTGAAGTGATCTCCACAGTGTGCGGCGGAAGGGCGGCGGGAAGGGGGTTTTCGCGGCGATTCCGCGCTCCCACTGTGGAGTTACTTCGTCGAATTTTTACAGAGCTCTTAGATTTTCCAGTACATCAATATTTTACAACCTGAAAAATTTTTCGAGACCAAAAATTTTCAACAGAAACTGATGCGAACTAAAATGCAGTTTTGGAACATTCGATCGATCGAAACAGAAAAACACATTACACCAAGCTAGACTATGTTAATGGCGAGGCTCTGATACCACTGTAAGTGCACGGCGGCGCCCCGGCCGTCAAACCGACGGCCAATTGCGGAAGCGGTGAATAACTTTAATTTTCTTGAATTGGCAAACCGCCGCGCACTAATACCCGGATCGAACCATTAACTAGTCCTAACTATCTACAAGAAAGGGAATAGAGATATACCGACGATCCAAGTCCTCCGGTCTTCTCGTCATGGTCCCGATCTCCTGCGGAAAAGTCCCGTCTCCTCCTTGTCGCCGGAAGTGCACCACATCGCCTACTTTGTTTACGGGCTCCCACCTCAATGCCGAGGCAACTCGGGCACGAAGCCGGCTACTCGACGTGCCCAAGGTTCGCTGTAGAATATGTAGTCCTCAAGTCTCACTTTGGGGTTCATGGAGATGCCATTTTAGGTGGAGGGATGATACAAGAACAATGTGGAGGAACTTGGGGATTTTTCTAACATCAAGAGAGCAAGAATCCCCACTACAAAAAATGGGCAACCCCTCCTCCAAGCTTGGCCGGCCATAACTAGAGGGGGAGGAGAGAATGAGAATGAGAGAGTCAAGTGTGTAACAAAAGAGGGAGCCATTCTCATCTAATACCCAAAAGAGAGAGAGAGGAAAGGTATCATGCAAAAGAAATGATAGCAACAAATCCAACACTCCAAGGCAACCATCATCTCAAGCATGATGGCTTTAAAAAGTCAAGCCATCATGAGAAGAAGAAGTCAAGGTAAGGTGCTCATCATGAAAACCATCATGATGTAACAAGATGCAAAGAACCCCCTCCACTAATGCCTATTTGCAACAATGCAAATAAACCCTCCTCCACCAAACTTCGGCCAATGAACGGAACAATGGAAATCGGCCGAAACGGAAAGCAAACTGGCAACTCCAGAAAACTGGTCCCGTAATAAATTACAGGAAAACCCCGATACTGTGCATACACACCCGCATTTGTATTCCGACCGAAACACAAATGCAATGAGACAAAATCTACACTGTACTATACTAGGATCCGGCTTAAACCAAAGCCGGCTAGTAATATCCGTTCGATCCTGATCCGTGCAATACCGCACGTATCTGATCGAACCCTGCCATATAACCATACGGCCTATAGTACAGACTGTCCGATCCTGATCCGTGCAATACCGCACGTATCTGATCGGACCTTGCCATATCTCCATACGGCCTCTACAGCTTTTCGCCCGAAAGCTGAGTAACTGAAATGTGGGGGACTCTAAAGACTCATCAACACCTTGGTTGTGGATTTAACCACTAGCACGTCAGAGGTATAAGCCAATACGTAACGGGCTACCAGGTACTGACAAAAAGGGATGTCTGTGAGCGAACTCAGCCTGACAACCCTACTGAGCCTGTCAGTGACAATATCCGTACAGTCCGGTCCGTTCGTCTATGAGTATCGCATGGCGGGCCTAGGGGGTTGGTAAAAGTCAGACCCCCAAAAGCAGTACAAGTCGTGTCGGAGTGTAGCCCAGAACACCCTGAGATACTACTGGAATACCTACCAGTAAATCTCCTTGCCTTGGCCAAGGACTTTGTGTAATGGCTCTCCTAGACACAGCACGACCTCACCCCCAATACCGGGAGAGACGAACCCCTGAAGATACGCTCACTGCCTCCATGTGGCTCGGGACTGTACCCAACTAAAACCTGTTTGCACGACTCCTTTGAGCCGTGGTAGGGTAGTAATCAAAGTACAGTGGGAACTCACACGAGACAAATGACGATCCCCAGGTCGATGAACTAACCTGCACACATGTCACCAGGGAACTGCCATCTGACGTCTGGTATATGACCAACTAGCATGTTCCCGGCGAGTCCTGTCCGGTGTACTCATAACCCAATGAGCACCTGTATACATCTTAGGTGATCCAACTGACACCAGTGGCTTGTGAGACCGGCCACCGCCCCTCGTCGGGGTCTCGACTGTATACACTAGTCTACTATGGAGAATCGATGCCCTGTCTCGAAACTCTCACGACTAGGGACCTTTTAAGGATATGCTTATAGACCCCCAGCTCCCACTTATATGATCGCCCTCATACTGCTGGTGGTCAAGCAAGAATCCTAGGGGCTCTATCAACGTGTAATAGCGACGTGTCAGGTCACCTAAAGCAGTACACGATGATAAAGGTAAACCAGATAGCATACTATCATCTCGAGTAAGACTGTCCTACCGGGATAGGTCCTCCCTCAATCATTACAATCACGTACCTGTGACCTAATAATTGACTCTGAGGGCACTATCTCCAACAGTTTTTAAGATATTTGAATTTGTGGTTTTGGCATTTGAGATTTGATTTCTGTCGTTGGACGTTTATACGTCAACGGATGAGGGTTATTTGGTTGATCTTGTAAGCGTAAGCTATAGGTTCTAACCTATAAGCAATTCGTGTGCCGTATCGGTTTTCGGATATTGGTTTTAATAGTATTGCGATTGTGTATTTATTTGGTACCTTCGCGTGGACTTCCGAGACGACGAAGCACATCGACTTCGGCTAAGCGAGGAGTTTAGCAGGTGAGTAGATTTATATCTATGGAGGAAGTCGGGTGGATGGCGTATAGTACCCCCGCAACCATTGATATGGAAAGATTGTTATATAACTTATAATTTTGATAAAGGACATGATTATAGGATTTAGTAAAAGATAATATGATAGAAGTTGACACTAATGGATAGATTGATATATTGGCTTGAGAATATGAAATGAGAAAGCGAATCATGATAAGTATGAATTGGAAGAGAACAAGTGTGAGCTGATAATGGTATAATATGAGATCGAGATCGACACGACTTGAGATTAATAAGATATGACGTATATGCAAGATATCATTATATGAGATTGATACAAATGTGATTTGAGATATATGTGTGTATATATTTATTTATGCGGATAAAGTGTGATATGCCGAGCGAGATTTAAGATCTATACCCTTATTGATGAATAGGACGATAAAATCCCTATTCTTTTTAATGTCACCATACAATAGATTACAGTATGAAATGTACCGGATGATTGATCCGCGCTAGTGATTTGAGTATGATGATTGAGGAAGATTGTCATATCGGATGTTATGAGGTGGGATCGCCGATATAAAGATTGCCACCTGAACTATACCTAATTTCAAAGCAACGATTCATATCTTTTAAAAGTGACCGTATGGTTTGTGTGTAGATAGATTTACCCATTAATTGTCCATGTTGTGTAGGATATTACCCCTCATGATGTACATACCACATGCCAGTATTTAACACTAGATGATATCATTTGCTAGTACACCTGCACAATAACCGTTGATACGCATATTACACATATACAGATTTGCCGGCTCACACGCATTCTTCATCGGTAATTACCATGCCACTTACACAGTAGAATTTCCATGCCACTTACACAGTAGAATTGCCATGCCACTTACACAGTAGAACTTCCATATTATGAGATTAATCTTAAACGTAAAAATACATTCATTGTTCAGTACTATCACTTGACATGCTTTCATGATATACTCAATATGCTCATAATACTACTCTATGTTGCATACATCGTACTTTATGGTTATATGCTTGAGATGTTGTCTTCATGAGATCTCTGGATTTAAAAACCGTGGTATATTTCAAAGAAAATGGTGTATGGTTTTAAAAACCCGGTTTTCTCTTGATATGATATTTCGAGACGTCCACCATTAGTTTTCTCAGTTCTGAGCTTGTGTAATATTTCAGAAAATATAAAATATTATTTTTGGAATTTAATATTAAAATAATATATTTCCCGAAAACTGCCTGATTTGCGAAATTGGGGTTTTCGAAAAAGGGTATAAATATATACCAATAATTGTGAAATAATTAGAAATTAAAATGATTTATGCGTCTAAAATATATATTTAAAGGATTTGGCATTTTTAAAATCAAATATATGCATTTTAAATGAAAACCCAGTTTTCCATGGCTAGTGCACCATGTCATATTGCATTTTGGTTACATGTTGTTTTATTGTGTTGTTTTGGGGTATTATATGGTTTGAGTTTTAAAAAGAAAAAGAATAGTAAGGGGATAAAGAAATGGGGTATGGGCATGAGAGAGAGTGTGACGGGTCTTCATTGACCATGGGCCTTTGATAATCATTCATCCTCTTCATCATTTCCCCTCTCCCTTCCCTCATGGCTGCCTCCTATTTCCCCCCTCCTCTTCATCCTCACAAACACCATAAAAAACAACTCAAAATCTCATATTGCCTTCACAAAAAACATGCACAAGCTTCTCACAAACACTTTGGGCCAAGAAAAATTAGATTTTGGAGACTTGGGAAAACTCAAGAATTTTCTTGAGTTGCCAAAAGAGGTAATCCCTTCACCATTAGTATAGTATTTCATTCCATTAGCTTCTACGTTTAGTTTAGAATCGATATATTGAGGTTCAGTGGACTTTGAAATTTCCAAGTTAGGGTTTTGATGAAAGCTTGAGTAGTGAAGTGTAATTGTTGTTAGTAGAGGCCATACAACCCCTGAAGTGATGGTATATTGGACTAAACCTGAGAGTAAACCCCCAATTCACAAACTTAGAAACCCCGATATCGTATTTTTGTGGAAATTGTGATGGAAATTGGAGATTTGCTAACACCCGGGTGACCTGAAATTTTTTTAGCGAAGCCTGAAAGATGTGCAGGCAACTTAGAAGCTACCCTAGAAACCCGGAACCATATGCTCATGTTTAGGCCACCATTTTTCTCATTTTGTCCGCAATTTACGGCCTTGGTACGTTGGAATCGTCCCGTGCTTGGTCCATGGCTTTATCATAGGCAAATTAGACCTACCCCATATGCAGAATTGGCTAATATCACCTGAAACAAAATTTGGGACCATTTCCTTGAGTTGCTGTTTTGAAATGTGACTTTTAAATGACTTGAACTTGTGATATTTCATTTTGTCTCGATCGATTGGCGTTTTTACGTTGACGTCGAGGGTTATTGGTTCTTCTTGCATGTATAGACCATAGGTTTAAACCTATGTGTGATGCGTGCACTGTTTTGGTTTTGTGCGAGATTTCTGTTTACGATGCTATATGTGTATATATATAGGTACCCTCAAGTGGACTTCAGACGATGAGTAAGAGCAAGGAGACATCGACTTCGGCAAGCGAAGATCAAGGTGAGTGGATCTACATCCACGGGAGAAGTCGGGTGGATGGCGTATAGCACCCCCGCAAATTTTTGATGGAAACCGATTCATAGTATATGGTTAAGAAAACCTTTAATAGAAACTATAGATAGAGTTAAAAGATAGTCAGAGAAACTATTTTAGAAACGAAAGGATAGTTAGAAGTGATATGATATGACTAATATGTGATGACGGGATTTGAGGATGATGTTTGATGATATTGCCGTTTAGGGTACTATAAGACTAGATAGCCGACGTAAATGTGTCATCCGAACCATACCTATTTCTAAACTGAAGAATTGTATGCATCTTTTAAACAGATACCTTGAAGGACGTTAAGGATTTTCAAATGACATATTTTCCTTAAAAACACCGTAGCCCCGACTTTCAAATCTACGATTCGCATCTTTTAAAAACTGATTGTATGGTTCGGGTGTGTATTTTAGATTAGATACGTATGCTTATAGTAAAGGAAGAATGTAATTGTAAATTGACCTTATGTGAGATATAGATGCGATGAAAAGAGAATACGATTTGGCATGTGATATGATGATATCTGGGTATACGGATGCGAGTCGATTGAGAGGATTGATACCTTGCCGGTCCCCTGATATGAGATTGTTATGGATGTGACTTAGGACATAGGTATATGGATATATATGTGTATACATGTTGTGAATCATGAATGATAGGCTGTACGTGACATTAGGCCGTACCCTCATTGTCATATAGGTTGATAGGATCCCTATTGGTTTAATGCCGCCGTACGATGATTTTCCGTACATGATGAGTTTGACTTGATGATTAATCCATACCCTTGACTAGAGGATGCCGTACGATGGATTATACCGTACGTGATGTCGTGAGGCTAGGTGCCGATGGTTAGATTCACCGACTCGGTCATGTTAGATACGTATACCCGTCAGCATTTGCATATGATTTACCTTATGCTGCATTCATATTATTCTCATTGCATTGCATATACCTGTGCTAGTACACTTACACCATTATCGATGATGCGTATGATACATGTACACAGATCTGCCGGCTCACACACTTCATCATCGATAATTGCCATATCACTACACAGTAGGATTTGCTGCATCATGATATGACTCCTTGCACGATTTACTTGCTATAGTTGCATATGCACCTTTATACGATGTTGCATTGGACTTTGGAGAATTTGGGAACCACGGGATATATTTTAAAATGGATTCATTTAAAAGAGTGGTTTTCCCTCGATATGTGCATATTACTGTTCCATGTTGCATGATATACGAATATGCTTACATTTCTGTTATATGTCGCATACATCATTCTTTACGCTTTTACGCATTGAGATATGCTGTTTTCATGAGATTTCTGGATTTGAGAACCGTGGGTATTTCAAAAGAATGTATGTACTGTTTTAAAAACTCGGTTTCTCATGATATGATATTTCAGTGCGTCCACCATGCGTTTTCTCAGTTCTGAGACGTGTGACAGTGATACCCGATTCGAGGAGCTGGATGAGGCCGATTGCGGGTACATGGTAGACCCGGTATGGTACCCCGGGGCGAGAACGGATTTGCTGTGCAGTAGAAAGTGAGCCTGGCAGAGGGACCACTACCTACCGGTGATAGTATTTGGGCTCGGCGGATATCCAGAGGATACCGACTGGAGTCGAGAGATGAGATGGGTCGATCCGGACTGACGGAGCCCGAGATATGAGGATTTACGTGTCGATGCTAGACACGGGTTTCATGATGTTTTCGAGTGTCGATGCTGGACACCCAGGTTCCATGATTTTGATGTGTCGCGAGGGACGCACGTTGATTTATATCCGCATACTTCCATGCATATGCTTTTATGATATTTACATGCATGATGTTGTTGCGTCATTGGCTGACACGTGGACGGGATCCACTTGCATACATACATTGATTATATTGTTGGATGATATTTACATGCTGATTGACATTAATTACATTGTTGGCACAGATGTAGATACGGTCACCCTAGATATCATAATATTACCTTTATGATATAGTTGACCTAGGAAATCGTTATTTTATTCGATTTTTACTTGTTGATGTTTTTCTACTCACGAGTTGGCAACTCACCCCCATTGTGCCACAGTTCTTGCAGGTTGACCGCATGGATCAGTAGCGGCATCGCTGGCACATAGTTGCTTTCGGGTGATTGCTTTGGTAGGTGGGACATTTGTATCATACCCACTCTTGTATTTATATTTCATATTGTATCTAGTTAACTCCATCAATCAAAACTAGTATTTGTATAAATAGTAAGACTTAGTGAGACTTGTAGTTGCGAGACTTGAGCGATGGGTTTTTATGTTCGCTTCTGGGTTGTGATCCGCCGTTTTGGGTGTCGTATACTTGTTTTATTACTTGCGTGGTTGTGATCCGCCGTTTGGCGAAGAGCTAGCTCCCGCTTGGGGATGCCTTTTATATTATCTTGTATTTGTGGTTTTAGATCAAAATATACAAAGGGTGTGCTGCCCAAATTTTTAAAAGACGAACATGTTTTACAACAAGTAGGATGAACTTGCATTTTTTATGTTCCCTTTTTCTTATACATTTAAGAAAACACTTTTCTTCATTTTACCTGATTTCAAAACTGCACATCTTTTCTTTCTTTAAAAGGTTTAGATTTCTGGGTTTCAGCTTACTTGGATTACATTACTGTAGGGTGTTTTTCGTCACCCCATTGAGATGGGAATACGCGCACGCTTGTCAGGCGTACTACAGATTCCCCCTGCCTAGGATAGGCTGGGATTTAATGATTGTGGGGATCCGAATCTCCGGCAGCCGCGGACTAAACTGCCGTTAATTACCCCTCGCCTTTGGAGCGAGGGAACCTCCGATTGACGGGTTAAACTGGTCATGCGAACTCGATGTGCAGTGTACGTGTGTTGTGTTTTGAAGGGGGGTTTTGGATATATCGGGAGCCACGCAGAGTTTTTACGGGGGTCCCGCTACCCGGATAGCGGGCTGGGGGTCAAGAGGGCTAGCAGCCTCCTTACGGGGTGCGGGGAAGCGCCCCGTTAGAAATTTTTTTCTAACAGGGACAGTGTCGTGGAGTATGTGTATGTGTACATATGTATACATATGTATATATATACATGTATATATAAGTAAACGAGGAAAAAGACATCCAAAGAATGCGTGGGGCCAGCGCCTAGGCGCTTGAGCGCAAGCGCGCCACGTGTCGGCACGTGGGCGGTTTGCGCTCGAGCGCAGAGTGCTGGAGCGCAAGCGCGCCACGTGTCGGCACGTGGGCGCTTTGCGCTCGGGCGCTGGGTGCTTGAGCGCAAGCGCGCCACTTGTCGGCACGTGGGCGCTTTGCGCTCGAGCGCAGGGCGCTGGAATGCAAGCGCGCCACGTGTCGGCACGTGGGCGCTTTGTGCTCGAGCGCAGGGCGCTGGAGCGCAAGCGCGCCACGTGTCGGCACGTGGGTGCTTTGTGCACGTGTCGGCACGTGGGCGCTTTGCGCTCGAGCGCAGGGCGCTGGAGCGCAAGCGCGCCACGTGTCGGTACGTGAGCGCTTTGCGCTCGAGCGCAGGGCGCTGGAGCGCAAGCGCGCCACGTGTCGGCACGTGAGCGCTTTGCGCTCGAGCGCTAGTGCGCCGGCGAGGAAAAAGGGGCTTTTAGCCTTAAAAATTCTCTAAAGAGAAAATAGGGTGGAGTTTAAACTCCTAAGATGCTTTGGGTTAATGAAGGGGGTTCTTCTTCTTCCTCTTCTGTTGGCTGGATCTTGAAGATCAAGAGATATGGGATTTTTAAAAATCTCTCCTTTTTGAGATCTACTGACAGATCCAAGTTCCCCTTTATGGATTTGGTGGTGAAAAACTATTTTGTTTTATAAAATGAAGAGTAAAACTCTTGATTTAATTCGAAAGAAAGAAGAAGATTTTTGGAACCTTGAAGAAGGAGAAAAGATCTCAGATCTAAATTTTTTTGGAGAGAGAAAAGTTGTGAGATATTTTTATTATCCTTGCCTTTATAGGCTATACACTTTATACATAGTCCTTTGGGCTTCACAAAATGGCATTTTGCCTATCACATGGCTCATGTGCCATTTCTTTTTGCACATAAGCCATGGGCTTTACAAAAATTTGGCTTTATGCCTATTTTTCTTACATTTGTCCATAAAATAAAATAAAAGAAATACAACAAAACTATTTATTACAAAAATTTTATCTTGGCATGGGGGAAGGCCGGCCGCTTCATGTTCGGGCTCGACCCGGGCATGGGCCTACTGGATTTGGGCTTAGGCCCACTTGGCTTGGGGGTTGATTTTGATTTTGACTTGGTCAACCGGGGTGTAAAATTTTACCCCAATAAATTGCCCCCATCAATAAATGCACACCACATATGTGGGTCGTGTGCATGAAATTGATGGATCTTTTTTTTCACATAGAGACGACTTGATTCGATTCCTACCTTTTGGGAAGCTGGCACTGCCCTTTTTACGACTTGGACGGTCGATGCTGCCCTTTTTGCGACTTCGACGGTCGGTTCTGCCCTTTTTACGACTTGGACGGTCGTTGCTGCCCTTTTAGCGACGTGGATGGTCGGTTCTGTCCTTTTTGCGACTTGGACGGTCGTTGCTGCCCTTTTAGCGACGTAGACGGTCGATGCTGCCCTTTTTGCGACTTGGACGGTCAGTTCTGCCCTTTTTGCGACTTGGACGGTCGGTGCTGCCCTTTTTATCACTTGGACGGTCGGTGCTGCCATTTTAGCGACGTGAACGGTCGATTCTGCCCTTTTTGCGACTTGGACGGTAGGTGCTGCCCTTTTAGCGACGTAGACGGTCGGTGCTGCCCTTTTTGCGACTTGGACGGTCGGTGCTGCCCTTTTACCGACGTGGACGGTCGGTTCTGCCCTTTTTGTGACTTGGACGGTCGGTGCTGCCCTTTTAGCGACGTGGACGGTCGGTTCTGCCCTTTTTGCGACTTGGACGGTCGGTGCTGGATTTGACTTGCTCCGCTTCTTGCGGTGTCAGGGATGAAGTTGACTTGTTTCCGAGGTGGAATTTGATTCTGCCAGGGAGGTCATTGGTTGTTTTGCTGACTTGATGTGATTTTGGTTGACATTAGTATCGCTACGCTGGAATATGGTACCAGGAGCGAATCATCATTTGTCATGAAAGGATTTGGGGATTTTGGTTTCGGTTTGGCATCAGCATCGCTGCACTGGAATATGGTACCAGGAGCGAATCATCATCTGCCATGAGGAGATTTCCCTCATTCCCAGTTTAACGACTTAGGGGTCATCTATTCCTAGTTTAACGACTTAGGGGTCATCTGTCCCTAGTTTAAAGACTTAGGGGTCTATTGGATTGGAATTTGGGATTTTGGGGTTAGGATAGGCATCAGCGTTGCTAACACTGAAGCACACGTGCCAGGAGCAATTCATCATTTGCCTATTCCTGTTGGGGGAGCGATGGCTTAGGAGACAGGTTTAGGTCCCTATCACCTAAGGCTTTTCAATTTTATGGGCCGTGAGGGTCCCATAATAGCATTTTCTCCCTACGAGTCGTAAGGATCCCGCAGGTATATTTTCTCCTTAGGAGTCGTGAGGACTCCTAAGTGTGTTTTCCTTTATGAGTCGTATGGATCCCACAATGGTTTGTTCTCCTCATGTATCGTGAGGACACATGAGTGGGTCTTCTCAATGGAGCATAATTCCAAAGGCGGAGACCAGCCGCGTAACTGGTAATTGTGGCGGGACATGGGTATGACGAGAATTATTTGAGCCCATGGATTGTATACGGTAGTCAACTTGGGGACCAACCGTAGGGCTGGGAGAATTTTGAGAAATTGGATTTTGGTTGGCGTCTGCATCGCTGCACCGGAATGTGGCACCAGGAGCGACTCATCATTTGCCGTTTGGGTACTTGGAATTTGGATCTTGTTTGGCATCAGCATTGCTGCACTGGAATAATGCCAGGAGCAACTCATCATTTGCCTTAGGAGGACTTGGGATTTGGGTTTTTGGTCGGCATCAGTACCGCTAACACTGAAGCGAAATGCCAGGAGTGACTCATCATTTGTCATTGCCCGTTGGGGAACGATGGCTTAGGAGACAGGTTTGGGTCCCTATCACCTAAGGCTTTTCAATTTTATGGGCCGTGAGGGTCCCATAAAAGCATTTTCTCCCTACGAGTCGTAATGATCCCGCAGGTGTATTTTCTCCTTAGGAGCCGTGAGGACTCCTAAGTGTGTTGCTCCTTTGTGAGTCGTAAGGATCTCACGCAAGGGTTTTCTCCTCACAAGGTCGAGAGGACTTTGCGAGTGTATTTCATCTCTTTTCACGAGTTTGCGCCATTTCGGGTTTTCACAGACTTGCCGGTAGTCCTGCTGTTTTTACTCACGAAGCCCTTTCGGGTTTTCATCCGTTCCCGTTTTACTTGTGGACATACCGTTTATTTTTTTATTTCTTTTATATTTTTTTAAATTTTTTTTCTCTTTTTCTCTTTCTTTTTTTTGCCGCTGGTGGGACTTTAAAAGTAGTCTCACCGGCAGGATTTGGGAGAGATAGGGATCATTTACGCCCGTGGATTGTATACGGTTTTGCAGGATGTATGATCCAGACCGTAGGGCTGATGTGCTCAATTCGCCTGCGACTTGGAGTATTCACGTGTAGTATTTCTTGAGATATTGACCATTGATGGGTGGCATGGGCCTTTCTCCCTCGGCACTTATTAGTTAGTAGGATCCTCCGTTGAACACTTTCTCGATGACGTATGGTCCTTCCCAGTTTGGCTCGAATTTTCCCTTGGCATGTCGATTGGGGATGATCGGTCTTTTGAGGACCAACACCAATTCACCTTTCTTGAAAGCGCGGAGACGGGTTATCTTGTCATAGGCCCGTGACATTTGGGCTCGGTATAGCTCCAGATTTTGCTGCACCGCGAGCCTCTTTTCTTCGAGGGCATCGAGCTCTTTAAGTCGAAGGAGCACGTTTTCCTCCTCCGTCAACTCGTGCTGAATGGCCATTCTTAAGCTTGGAACTTCGACTTCGAGGGGGAGGACCGCCTCCACTCCAAAGAGCAATGAGTATAGAGTGGACTGAGTTGGAGTACGGTGCGTGGTACGATATGCCCACAACGCCTCATAAAGTTTGAGATTCCAGTCTCTCTTGTTTGCTGAAACATTTTTCCTTAGGAGCTTGCATAGAGTCTTATTGAAGGCTTCGGCTAGCCCATTGGCTCTTGGATTATAGATGGAGGAATATCTCCAGTCTATCTTGTGCTGAGTAGCGAACCTTGAGACATTGAAGCTCTTGAAAGAGGGCCCGTTGTCAGAAATGATTCTTCTTGGTGTACCGAAGCGGTATAGAATATTATGCTGGAAGAATGTCAGAATATCTTTTGTCTTGACTTCTTTTAGCGGGATAGCTTCAGCCCATCTGGAGAAGTAGTCTGTCGCGGCCAATATGAACCAATGGCCTTTAGATGACGGAGGATCAATTGGGCCAACAATGTCGGTGTCCCAGACTTCAAAGGGCCACGACGCCACCGTAGGATGCAACGGATTGGGATGCTTGTGAATGAAATCACCATGGATTTGGCAGATCTGATATTTTTTTGCATGTTCTCTGCAATCCCGTATCATGGTGGGCCAGTAATACGCAAGCCGTTTGATTTGAAGTCGCATCTTGGGGCCAGATTGGTGAGCACCGCAAATGCCCGAGTGAACATCTTTCATGACCTTTTGGGCTTCGGCCAATGACAGACACCTGAGCCAGAGTTGGTCATATGACCTGTGGTATAACGTGTCATTTACAAACACGTATCGGAGAGCTCTTTTCTTCAGCTGAATCCTCGCAGATTTTTTTTCGGGCAGCTTGTCGTATCGGAGGTACTCTATGAAGGGTTCTCTCCAATCGGGCTCGTCTTGGATGATCGAAGCTTCTTCGGCGGGACTGCTCTTCTGTTCTACGCTTTCCTTTTCTCGTAGAGAGACTGGGGGTAGAATTTGCCGGCTCCTGACTGTGATCAGAATTTCGTCCATGTCAGGATCAGCCAGTTCCTTGGCTAAGCGAGCGAGTATGTCGGCCTTTCCGTTCAACGCTCTGGGGATTCTTATTAGTTCAATGTGAGTGAACCGTTTCATGAGTTCCACCACCCGGCCTCTGTACCGAGCTAACTCGGGTTTGTATATCTTATAGTCGCCGCTTACTTGGTTGACGACAAGCTGGGAGTCACCGTAAACCCGTAGCCGAAGGATTTCCATTTCTATGGCGAGTTCCAAACCAGCTATCAGAGCTTCATACTCAGCTTCATTGTTTGTCCGAGGCTCGGTGAGGGCAAAAGAACGCCGTAGGGTTCCCGTTGATGGCGTGATGAACACCAATCCTATCTCCGCTTTTACCTCCGGGACGCTTGATCTGCCGGAGCTCCTTATTGATGAGGCCCCATCGAAGTAGAGCTCCCAACATGGCTCATCTTTCTCGAGGTGCAGCACTTGTTCGTCGGGTAACTCACAATTTAGCGGCGACCCATCTGGTATGGGATGAGAAGCGAGAAAGTCTGCAAGAGCTTGCCCTTTTACTGCTTTCTGAGGGGTATAAACTATGTCAAACTCAAGTAGCATGACAGCCCATCTTGCCATTCTGCCGGCTAGGCTTGCTTTGGTCATCAAGTGTTTGAGCGGGTCGACCTTGGAGATCAGCATAACCCGATGAGCGAGCAAATAGTGCCTCAGCTTCTTCACAGCAAATATTAGAGCCAGGCATTGCTTTTCAATTGGGGAGTAGTTGTGTTCCGCCCCGACTAAAGTTCGACTGAGGTAGTAGAGGGCATTTTCTTTTCCCTCCTCGTTATTCTGGGCAAGGAGCGCACCGAGTGACTCATCCAGCGCGGCAATGTAGAGAATCAGCAGTTTATTTGGAATGGGAGCGGCCAGCACTGGAGGGTGCAACAAGTATTGTTTCATACTTTCGAACGCTGCTTGACATTCGGCATCCCAGATAAAAGGAGCTCCTTTCTTCATGAGCTTTGAGAAGGGCCTACACCTTCCCGATAAATTTGAGATAAACCTCCGTATATAAGAAAGCTTGCCTTGAAAAGATCTTAGCTGCGTCAGACTCTTCGGAGGGGGCATCTCCATGATGACCTTTATCTTTGATGGGTCAACTTCGATCCCTCGATGTCGGACTATAAAGCCAAGGAATTTTCCCGATGACACGCCAAAAGCGCACTTCAAAGGATTCATCTTCAGATTGTATTCCCTCAGTCTGGTGAGAACGGTCCTACGATCTTGGATGTAGTCGGCCTTGGCTTTAGTTTTGACCACCAGATCATCAACATAGCATTCGACGACTTTATGGATCAGGTCATCAAAGATATTAGTCATTGCCCTTTGATATGTAGCGCCTGTGTTCTTCAGTCCGAATGGCATCACTTTGTAGCAGTATATTCCGATCGGGGTTCGAAATGCTGTGTGTTTCTGATCCTCGGGCGACATCTTGATCTGATTATATCCAGACGAGCCATCCATAAAGGTGAACAGTTCGTAATTTGAGGTGTCATCGACCATCATTTCCATGACCGGTAGCGGGAAGTCGTCTTTAGGACATGCCTTGTTGAGGTCCCTGAAATCGACACAAACTCGGATCTGCCCATTTTTCTTCTTCACTGGGACTATGCATGCGATCCAGTCCGCATATTTCTCTTCCCTGATGAAGCCGGCATCGATGGGTTTCTTGGTTTCCTCGATAACCTTTTCTTCCAACTCCCTTCTCATTCTTCGAGGAGCTTGTTTGACTGGCTTAGCATCAGGAGATATAGCAAGCTTATGCACGGCTACTTCAGGGGAAATGCCAGGCATTTCTTTGTACGTCCACGCGAAGCGGTCGACGAACTCATGCAGCAGGGCAATTATCTGCTCTTTCATTTCCTCCGACAAGAGTGAGCTGATGTAGGTCGACCTTGGATTATCGGGCGTTCCTAAGTCAATCTCGGTTAGCTCATCAAAGGTTGCTTGTCCTCCATCTTCGAGCTCTTGAGGAGCTTCTTCTGGCTTGGCTATTTCGTCATCATCATTTGATCTTTCGCTGGCCTCACCAACATGGATCATGTAGCACGCTTTGGAATCAGTTGAATGTATCCTATGCCCCGTTTATCTGGAATTCGTCCATCGATGAGTGCTCGGACCTGGGGTGGATGCCATATCCCTTCGAAAACTTTGCTTCGGACTCCGTTTGATATAACCGGCATCCGCACATTTTAAAGTATTCCCGCATCTCGGGCGCATAGTATCTGGGATTGAGGACGGATCTTATGCCTCTCTCATAGGGAAGGCACGCGATAGAAAGATCGTCCGGGTGCACAACGGGGGTTGACCCGTAAAACAGGATGCCCTTCTGTCCATTTTTCCTACCGGGGACGTAGAAAGTTTTCAGCTGGTCCACGGTGGAGACTGACAATGCATCGAGCTCTTTGGACATCTGCTCCGGCAACCTTGTGACGGCTAGGGACCCTTCTGCAATTTCAAGGGTCTCTCGTAGTTTTGCTTTTTGCATGGGGGTCCAATCTGCACCGCTGTTGCACGACAGGTCCTCTTCCTCTGACTCTTCAGTGTCGCTGCCAAGATGAGGGTGGACTTTACTGCTAGATGGGGCTTCAGTGACAGATTCATCCGTATCGCTACCGAAATGAGGGTGAGTTTTACGGAAGGACGGACTTCCAGCGTCGGACTCATCAGTGTCGCTACCGAAATGCGGGCGCACTTGGGCATTTTTGCTTTTGAAAGTGACAGCCGGTGCAGATTTGCTTTTGAGTCTTGGGGCCGGTTTATCCTCAGTCAGTTGTAGCTTAGCATTTTGGTGGTTCATAAAGTACCGAGAATCTTCATATCGGACTTCATGCACACCGAACGGTTGGATGTCTCCGTCTATGCGTCTTTCTTCGCCATTTTTAGTATACTTCATGCATTGATGGAGAGTTGACGGAATGATGCCGTAATCGTGGAGCCACGGCCGCCCCAAGAGAATCTTATAAGACGTGTCGGCGTCGATCACGTATATCTTAGCTTCAGTTTGTAGATCCCCGAATTTGATTGGCAGAGCTATGGACCCCAGAACTTGCTGGCAGTTTTGATTGAAGCCTTGAATGACAATCCTTTCCCTTGACAGGTGTCGGACGTCCATTGACAAACTCTTCAGTGTTCGGAAGTTCATGATGTCCACTGAGGACCCCGGATCAATCAATATGCGATTAATCCGATCCCCGCCGCTGTACCCGGTCATGTAAAGCGGCCGATTATGCTCAGCCGTTCCCAGTAGCAATTCTTCATCCTTAAATGTGACTGCAGCGGCATGCAAAGCATGCTGGGCTTCTTTCATATTAATTTCCGCAAAGTGAGCCTGATACCGCTCGGGGTTTTGTAGGGCGTGAATGAGAACATCTCTAAGCTCCTTAGATAGGACCAAGGCGTCGTAGATGCTCAGGAGAGACGGAAGTTTCCGGAGATGTGCCAAGACATTATAGTCCACCGAGGAAGGACTTATGTTTTCATCAGCCAGTTCTCTGCCATCTTCTTCATTAGCGACTTGTTTTTCCTTCCCTTTTGGGGCATTGCCCTGATTTGGCGGTAGAGCCCTTCCGCTTCTGAGCTGGATTTGATTGGCCGTTGTGGCGAGCTCCTCATCCACTTCGGGAAAACAGAGCTCCTCTTCTAAGTCGCTGCCAAGATGGATGGCGTAGCAGGTCACTACTGGGATCTCTTCATTGGAGTCTTCTTCTAACTCCTCCAGAATTTCAGCCGCTTGTACAGGGAAGAACTCCTTCAATTGAATCAATGTTCTTTCCTTTTGTTCATATTCTTCAAGGGAATCGATATATTTTTGAATGGTCGATCTCCCTGCAGACTCTTTTTCGCGCTGAGCTGCACTTTTCTTCTTCTTAAGCTTCTTGGATTTTGAGCCTGATGGAGCCGCATTGGCAGCTGGACTGGTAGGCTTCTTCTGTCCTTCCCATTCCATCATGGGCTCTTTCTGAAGCAGCTTTAGCATCTTCTTCGTCTTATTAGATATGAGCTTATTCCAAAGAGGCTGCGATGAGTCCGTTTCATTTCTCAGGGCAGCGGGTTCGGCTGTCTACTCCCAGAAGGATTCAACTTTTGTCTGTATAAAGTTGGTGGTTGCAACTTGATTGTTCACCAACACACTTTTGGACAGCTCTATCTCTCCAGCCTTGTACTGCTTCTCGACCCAGTCTTTGAAGATATAGCAATCCTCGATCGCATGGCTCACTACTCGGTGGTACGGGCAATACAGAGGATTGTCGGTCATTTTTGCTTCTTGGGGTCTTTTCGACTCTGGCATTTGTAGACCATTGTTAAAGGCATCTTTAAATATCTTGCGGACCTTGTCCCTTCTGAAAGAGTAAACCTTGTTCTTTTTCTCCTCTAGGGAAGGCCCATCTCCTCCCAGCAATGGCTTTCGAGACCGGTTGGTTTTGGATTCGCCCGCCCTTCGCTTTTCTTCATTGTCGGACGCATTGAAGACATTGGTACTGCTGGAACTCCCGCTTCTACGGCTGTCGTCCCGCTTGCTTTTCCAAGTTTTGTCTCTCTGAGAGTCTGGCGGGGACTCTTGCTTCGAGCGTTCCAGCATTTGGACTTTCTTGATTAGCTCCTGAAATGTCTTGAGGCCCGCTGTACACAAGAATGGGACCATCCAATTGCTGAGGTTCCCAATGAGAAGGCTGACGGACTGGTCCTGCTCCAGCGGCGGTTCGCACTTGACTGTGAGATTACGCCATCGAGCGATAAAGTCTGTGTTGCTTTCATTCTTCCCCGGCTTGGTCCTCACAAGGTCGGCAATGGAGATTTTATCACTGACACTCATGAACCTTTGCCGGAACAAAGACTCTATTTAGGCAAAGGTTATGACGGACCCGTCTGGTATACTCGCGTACCAGTCGAAGGCGACACCGGTCAGGCTATTGACAAACTGACGAAGAAGAACCGCGTCATTGCCCCCTGTATTTCCACACGAGGCTTTGAAGTGGGCGATGTGCTAATTTTCATTCCCCGTTCCATCGAATCTTCCGAATTTAGGAATGACGTAGCCGCTCGGGAACTCGATCAGATCGTAGTGTGCGGGATACGGCCGCCCACTACTGCCAATTTCTTTGTGAGCTTCAACTTCGGCCACTAATGTTTTAACTTTGCTGGTGACCAAATCCATTATCCGATCTTGTGTTAGCGGGATAGTGCTATATGGGGCCAAGGCGTCCCCGGAAGCGGAATGTGGCCGGCTTTCGTGCGGCTCCACCAGTCTTGGACCCAAAGGAACAAGCATTGGCTGCTTCGGATTGTCATCACCCAGCTAATGAGTAGCGACTTGTGCTTGATTGGGAGGTGCTCGAGCAATTTGAGCCCTAAGCTGCATCACAACGTTCGTTAAGTCGTCAATCTTAGAATAGAGCTTGGCCATCTCTTTATCTTTGCTCCTGAGCTATTTTTGAAGCTCTTGAAGCAGCTCTTGCTCCGCAGTCCTGGGGCGGAATGTCGGCTCTTCCTCGCTGTCCGAGCTTGACTCTGCATGGATCGAGGGGTCTTTCTGCCTATCATCCTCATCGAGAGGGTTTTCTTCATCCAATGGAGGCGGCTGTTCTTGGGTAGCGGCAACCACATTCAGGCCAGATTGGGCTTGGGATGTGGTGGCCCCATCCTTGCTTTTGCTGCGAAGGTTGTCGCTGGGATGCCCGCCCGCCATATAGACCGTATGGACGACATATCCAGCCGTTTTTTTATTATCGGTGGATGATTTCACGGATCGCTGTCTTGGCCCTCCTGTTTCGGTAGCGGGCAGTAGATTGAAGGCAGATGGCCTGGCCGGATTCTTGAATGGTGCTGGCGCTTCTTTTCTGGATTTTCCCTGCTGCTTTCGTGCGGCACAGAGCGCCCGATAGACTCTTGAAGAGACAGTGTCATACCTTTTCTGTTGGGGCAGGGACACGTCTCTTTGTAGCATTGTTCGGACCGCTGTCTTCTTGATTCTGGCGGTCATGGCATTTTTCTGAACCCACTTCAGAGGCTCGAAGGAATTGCTGATTCTCATGTCCGACTCAGCCGTCGTCGCGGGGCGACCCTGCACTTGGAACTTCACAAAATTCCATTTGGCCGAAGTCCTGGCCCTCTTGTTGGCTCGATACCTGAGCCGCTTCTACCTTAACTTTTCTGTTCAAAGCACCTGGCAGACTTCGGCTCTTTGGGAAGACACCATAGACCGGGCGATGGAGGATTTTGGAGATACGATCGATTGCGCACTTGTTGGAGTCATCGCCTGAGCTCGTCCGCGACATTTGATGTTGCCCTTCGTACCGGAAGTCTTGCCCCCAGCTGGAGCACCAGAGAATCGTTCAGACACCGTCTTAAATTTTGGTTGTGGTGCCTTGGCGATCACGACATTTGGCCTCTTGCCCCTTGAGACCGGCCTGGCCGCCTGCTTTACTGGGATTTCTGCCAGATGAGCGCTTCCGGCAGGGTAGATGATGACGGAGCCAAACTGGCTGGGCGGTTCCTCCCACTGTTGACTGGGGGAGAACCACACGAGCATTGACCTTGACCACGTACGGGATCGGGGTCGCGTTGGAAGCCGAATTCATCTTGGGAGACATTGTCGTCGAAAGTTGATTGCTGCACGGAAAAAAAACATCATTTCAGTATAAGCAATCAATATGTATATTGATTGAGTTCGCATGAACGTTTAACCCGAAATATGGGAGGAGAGACATGTCCCACCGGGCGTGCCAGAATCTGTAGGGTGTTTTTCGTCACCCCTTTGAGATGGGAATACGCGCACGCTTGCCAGGCGTACTACAGATTCCCCCTGCCTAGAGTAGGCCGGGATTTAATGATTGTGGGGATCCGAATCTCCGGCAACCGCGGACTAAACTACCGTTAATTACCCCTCGCTTTTGGAGCGAGGAAACCTCCAATTGACGGGTTAAACTGGTCATGCGAACTCGATGTGCAGTGTACGTGTGTTGTGTTTTGAAGGGGGGTTTTGGATATATCGGGAGCCACGCAGAGTTTTTACGGGGGTCCCGCTACCCGGATAGCGGGCTGGGGGTCAAGGGGGCAAGCAGCCCCCTTGCGGGGTGCGGGGCAGCGCCCCGTTAGAATTTTTTTCTAACAGGGATAGTGTCGTGGAGTATGTGTATGTGTACATATGTATACATATGTATATATATACATGTATATATAAGTAAAGGGGGAAAAAGACATCCAAAGGATGCGTGGGGCCAGCGCCTAGGCGCTTGAGTGCAAGCGCGCCATGTGTCGGCACGTGGGCAGTTTGCGCTCGAGCGCAGAGTGCTGGAGCGCAAGAGCTCTATGTGTCGGCACGTGGGCGCTTTGCGCTCGGCCGCTGGGCGCGTGAGCGCAAGCACGCCACGTGTCGGCACGTAGGCGCTTTGCGCTCGAGCGCAGGGCGCTGGAGCGCAAGCACGCCACGTGCCGTCACGTGGGTGCTTTGCGCTCGAGCGCTAGTGCGCCGGCGAGGAAAAGGGGGCTTTTAGCCCTGAAAATTCTCTAAAGAGAAAATAGGGTGGAGTGTAAACTCCTAAGATGCTTTGGGTTAATGAAGGGGGTTCTTCTTCTTCCTCTTCTGTTGGCTGGATCTTGAAGATCAAGAGATATGGGATTTTTAAAAATCTCTCCTTTTTGAGATCTAGTGACAGATCCAAGTTCCCCTTTATGGGTTTGGTGGTGAAAAACTATTTTGTTTTATAAAATGAAGAGTAAAACTCTTGATTTAATTCGAAAGAAAGAAGAAGATTTTTGGAACCTTGAAGAAGGAGAAAAGATCTCAGATCTAAATTTTTTTGGAGAGAGAAAAGTTGTGAGATATTTCCATTATCCTTTCCTTTATAGGCTATACACTTTACACATAGCTCCTTGGGCTTCACAAAATGGCATTTTGCCTATCACATGGCTCATGTGCCATTTCTTTTTGCACATAAGCCATGGGCTTTACAAAAATTTAGGTTTATGCCTATTTTTCTTACATTTGTCCATAAAATAAAATAAAAGAAATACAACAAAACTATTTATTACAAAATTTTTATCTTGGCATGGGGGAAGGCCGGCCGCTTCATGTTCGGGCTCGACCCGGGCATGGGCCCACTGGATTTGGGCTTGGGCCCACTTGGCTTGGGGGTTGACTTTGATTTTGACTTGGTCAACCGGGGTGTAAATTTTTACCCCAACAGTTACGTCTTTAGACATTGCGTGATTTAAGTGCTGGTCACGAGCTAATATTCGGGTCGTGACAAAGTTGGTATTACAGCGCTAGGTTTAACCTTGATTCGAGTCTATGTTTGACTATGCGGAGTCTAGGGCGGGTATGTATTTCGGAACCTAGGCTTGACCTTACGGAACTTAGACTTGAACAGGAGGGTATTAGACCCGAACTTTCGTTACATAAGCTGACCCTGATTGATGGAGTAGGTAGCTTGGGTAGAGTGACGTACCGTACATATGTTCCGCGGCATATTTACGATACGATACTCCACTTAAGAAACCTTAGGATGTACATATTTTGAGATCTGTGATTCTCTTCGTACCCATGATTATACATCCAATTGAGATCCTTGATTCTGTTCATTTCATGATCATACTTCATTGATGCTGTTTCTTCTTATGATCATGTATCCATTCTGGATCTGTCACTTCCTTTCATGCCCTTGATCTGTTTTCATCGATACACGCTTGAGGTTCCTGTCACCATGGTTTGAGCGCAGATTGAGCTGCTGCTAGTGTTGCGGTCAGGGCGAGCTCGTCATGGACGAGGACTGACCATTGTGTTTTCTGGTGACATGGGAACGCCTTGATATAGTGTTGTGTTGTGACCTCTTGTTGAGGAGAGTGTTGGTTTTGCACCGGAAGATCGGGCCATTGATAGAGGCTGCCTGTTGTGAGAGGACGGTTGATGTACAGCCTACCTCAGAGATCGTGATGTCGTCTACCTTGCAGACAGATGACCCAGCTGTTGCTGAGATTGATGGGATGTTGCTTTCAGAGCTTATGAGCTGAGATCACTGGAGCTTCCAGGCAGAGATGCGATAGATGATAACTACCCTATCTTGAGTGGAGAGACAAAGGTGATTCGTCAGATTTGATGCGCCGACGCAGGCCCAATTGAGCTGAAGATTTCCAGTGTGGAGAATCTTATTCAGATCTAGAGTAGATCGATCCAGAGATGACGTTGTTCGTTGGATAATCCGATAGGGTATCAGCGGATTGACCAGTTTCGGATAGAGGACATCACCCATATGCGTTGTGAGTTGATCGAGAACGGACGAGTATTGAGTATTCCTCCAATGATTGGGACGAGTTTCTGAGGGCGTGTTCGGCTAGATATCTTCTACTGAGTGACGAAGATACCGAGTTCGTGATTTCGAGTCCGTGTGAGAGATTCCGGATTGACTGTATCCGAGGAAATTTGCAGTACGCAGATAGCATGATGTGACGTCGAAGTGGACGATAATAAAGACGAGTGGAAAAAAAGCTTTGTGCGAGATACTGACGAGCTGTTGTTACTCCCCGACGAGATTAGAGATCTGATATGTATATAGAGGCATTGGGATAAGGCTAGTTCCCGAGGAAATGTTGTGCTGAAAATGCAGATGTCCAGAAAAAAAATACCGAGAAAAGATTATGCATGAGTACCAGCCTCAGTATAGTTCGGCATAGGCGAGATCGGAAGAGACCCTGAGCAGGTTCCTTCCAAGACACTGCTGCAATAAGATTTGCACCGAGAATTCAGTTGTGTCACGTGTATTAAGAGGGCTAGAGGCCGACGCCAGTGACGTGCTGCTTTACGAGTGGTCGTGATAATTGGCCGAGAGATGACCAGAGAAGTGCTAAAGAGGAATCGTTCCCGTTAGCACACCTGACCGGACCGATGAGCCGATGGATTGCGAGATTGGTGATCCACAGAGAAAATTGAGGACCCAGAGACAGATGACGCCAGACCGTGAGCAGGAGGCAAGTGGATGTTCTTGCTCTACCAGTTTTGGGCGCACCGACATTTTTTCGACATTGTAAGAAGTGTATCTAAGTTTCATTTGTGCGATTTGCGTTTGTGATCCGAGTATCACACTTATATCACTTGGATTTGAGTTTTGATGACTGGGCTTCATAATATTAGTTTTCGTGCACCATGGCTGCACCTACTGGGTATTTATATTTTGTGCATAGTATTGCACTTGATATATGTTTTACACACCGCTATGTTGGTTTATGATTTGTGCATATTTATTGCACTTGATGTCGGTTTTGTGCCTTGGCTGCACGTATTTGTGATTTCGTGGACTTCATACAGTTGATTTGATGTTGTGCGAGTGGTACGCACTTGATTTGATTTTTGCACTCGGTATAGCTCATATACGCTTCCAGTGCCTTGATACATGTTTTGTGTACGCAGTTGCACGCGTTTTTGGATTTATACACCTTGCTACCCTTGGTGTTGCTTTTATACGCATTTGAGTTAATGATGAGTTTTGTGCATTTATTGTACCAGATTTATGTTTTCGTGCGCGTTGGCACTTGATGTTCGTTTTCATGCATGCTACCGCACTAGATGTTTTATATGTGCATGCTACTGCACTTGATTTTGGATTTTTGTGCGCATCGGGTGCACTTGATTTCTATTTTCATTCGTGCATATTGGATGCACTTGATTTAGATTTTTATTCGTGCATGTGGGATGCACTCAATTTCGATTTTCATTCGTGCATGACGGATGCACTTGATTTGGATTTTCGCGCATGTTGGGCGCATGATATGAGATGTGATTTTGTGCACACCGGATGCACTCAATTGGGATTTTCATTCGGGCATGTTAGTTGCACCGGATTAAGATTTTCGTGCACTCTAGATGCACTTGATATTGTTGTCGTGCACACCCGTTGCACTGGACAGATGCTTTCGTGCACACCCGTTGCACTTAGTTTTAGTTTTTTGCACATTTGTAGCACCTGTATTTGGATTTGATTTCCGTGCGCACCAGACGCACATGATTATTGGATACGTCTTTCGAGGCTGGTTTTGCTCTTGAGCGCTTTGTTTTCATGATGGGTACTATATTATGTAGTAGCCGAACAGGACTGATCTGAGGACAGTACCTGAGTACTTAGGATGCATTAAAAAGTTTAACCAGGGGTTTTCAAAAAGGGGTTATAGTCTCGCTATTTCTTACGTTTCTGTGAGCGACACGAACGTTTACAAAAAGAAAACCTTTTGGGATATTTTAGAAACAACGGAACGTATATTTAGCAAAACATATATTATTATTTTACAAATGAGCGTCCTTCACTTATGCCGTGAGTTACGCATCATGCGGCGATTCAGAAAAGATTTTGCATGTATTTTATTCAGATTCTGAAGTTTTCAAGGATGCGTACTATACACGTATTATAGTATTTGACTAGTGTACATTGGATTTCTGTAGTGGACTTCGAGATCTGTATCTCCATTATAACTCCAAGGATATGCGTGCAAATCCGATGATTTGCGTGATGCTTGACGGAGTTCGATTTTGAGTTTTATACTCGTTTTCAGGCGCATGCGATGCGTTGTGTTATTTCTGCATCTTCCGTGACTTCGGAGCACCGTTGATTTGAGTTGAGTATTGAAATGTTTTAGATTTTGGGGCTTTAAATTTAAATTCAGGGACCGAATTTATTTAAGGGGGGAAGATTGTAACATTTCAGAAAATATAAAATATTATTTTTGGAATTTAATATTAAAATAATATATTTCCCGAAAACTGCCCGATTTGCGAAATTAGGGTTTTCGAAAAAGGCTATAAATATATAACAATAATTGTGAAATAATTGGAAATTAAAATGATTTATGCGTCTAAAAACTATATTTAAAGGATTTGTCATTTTTAAAATAAAATATATTCAATTTAAATGAAAACCCGATTAGTGCATTGCTAATCGCGATTAGGCCAAATCCGTGTTTCTACAGTTTTCCATGACTAGTGCACCATGTCATATTGCATTTTGGTTACATGTTGTTTTGTTGTGTTGTTTTGGGGTATTATATGGTTTGAGTTTTAAAAAGAAAAAGAATAGTAATGGAATAAAGAAATGGGGTATGGGCATGAGAGAGAGTGTGAGGGGTCTTCATTGACCATGGGCCTTTGATAATCATTCATCCTCTTCATCATTTCCCCTCTCCCTTCCCTCATGGCTGCCTCCTATTTTCCCCCTCCTCTTCATCCTCACAAACACCATAAAAAACAACTCAAAATCTCATATTACCTTCACAAAAAACATGCACAAGCTTCTCATAAACACTTTGGACCAAGAAAAATTGGATTTTGGATACTTGGGGAAACTCAAGAATTTTCTTGAGTTGCCAAATGAGGTATTCCCTTCACCATTAGTATAGTATTTCATTCCATTAGCTTCTACGTTTAGTTTAGAATCGATATATTGAGGTTTAGTGGACTTTGAAATTTCCAAGTTAGGGTTTTGATGAAAACTTGAGTAGTGAAGTGTAATTGTTGTTAGTAGAGGCCATACAACCCCTGTAGTGATGGTATATTGGACTAAACCTGAGAGTAAACCCCCAATTCACAAACTTAGAAACCCCGATATCGTATTTTTGTGGAAATTGGAGATCTGCTAACACCCGGGTGACCTGAAATTTTTTTAGCGAAGCCTGAGAGATGTGCAGAAAACCTAGAAGCTACCCTAGAAACCCGGGACAATATGCTCATGTTTAGGCCGCCATTTTTCTCATTTTGGCCGCAATTTATGGCCTTTGTACGTTGGAATCGTCCCGTGCTTGGTCCATGGCTTTATCATAGGCAAATTAGACCTACCCCATATGCAGAATTGGCTAATTTCACCTGAAACAAAATCTGGGACCATTTTCTTGAGTCGCTGTTTTGAAATGTGACTTTTAAATGACTTGAACTTGTGATATTTCATTTTGTCTCGATCAATTGGCGTTTGTACGTCGATGTCGAGGATTATTGGTTCTTCTTGCATGTGTAGACCATAGGTTTAAACCTATGTGTGATGCGTGCACTGTTTTTGTTTTGTACGAGATTTCTGTTTACGATGCTATATGTGTATATATGTAGGTACCCTCAAGTGGACTTCGGACGATGAGTAAGAGCAAGGAGACATCGATTTCGGCAAGCGAGGATCAAGGTGAATGGATCAACATCCACGGGGGAAGTCGGGTGGATGGCGTATAGCACCCCCCGCAAGTTTTTGATGGAAACTGATTCATAGTATCTGGTTAAGAAAACCTTTAATTAAAACTATAGATAGAGTTAAAAGATAGTTAGAAAAACTATTTTAGAAACTAAAGGATAGTTAGAAGTGATATGATACGACTAATATGTAATGACGGGATTTGAGGATGATGTTTGATAATATTGCCGTTTAGGGTACTATAAGACTAGATAGCCGATGTAAATGTGTCATCCGAACCATACATATTTCCAAACTGAAGAATCGTATGCATCTTTTAAACAGATACCTTAAAGGATGTTAAGGATTTTCAAATGATATCTTTTCCTTAAAAACATCGTAGCCCCGACTTTCAAAGCTACGATTCGTATCTTTTAAAAACTGATTGTATGGTTCGGGTGTGTATATTAGATTAGATACGTATGCTTATAGTAAAGGTAGAATGTAATTGTAAATTGACCTTATGTGAGATATAGATGCGATGAAAAGTGAATACGATTTTTCATGTGATATGATGATATGTGGGTATACGGATGCGAGTCGATAGAGAGAATTGATACCTTGCCGGTCCCCTGATATGATATTGTTATGGATGTGACTTGGGACATAGGTATATGGATATATATGTGTATACATGTTGTGAATCATGAATGATAGGTTGTACGTGACATTAGGCCGTACTCTCATTGTCATATAGGTTGATAGGATCCCTATTGGTTTAATGCCGCCGTACGATGATTTTCCGTACGTGATGAGTTTGACTTGATGATTAATCCATACCCTTGACTAGAGGATGCCGTACGATGGATTATATCGTACGTGATGTCGTGAGGCTAGGTGCCGATGGTTAGATTCACCGACTCGGTTATGTTAGATACGTATACCTGTCAGCATTTGCATATGATTTACCATATGCTGCATTCATGTTATTCTCATTGCATTGCATATACCTGTGCTAGTACACTTACACCATTATCGATGATGCGTATGTTACACGTACACAGATTTGCCGGCTCACACACTTCATCATCGATAATTGCCATGTCACTACACAGTAGGATTTGCTGCATCATGATATGACTCCTTGCACGATTTACTTGCTATAGTTGCATATGCACCTTTATACGATTTTGCATTGGACTTTGGAGAATTTGGGAACCGCGGGATATATTTTAAACTGGATTCATTTAAAAGAGCGGTTTTCTCTCGATATGTGCATATTATTGTTCCATGTTGCATGATATATGGATATGCTTACATTTCTGTTATATGTCGCATACATCATGCTTTATGCTTTTACGCATTGAGATATGTTGTTTTCATGAGATTTCTGGATTTGAGAACTGTGGGTATTTCAAAAGAAAGTATGTACTGTTTTAAAAACCCGGTTTCTCTTGATATGATATTTCAGTGCGTCCAACATGCGTTTTCTCGGTTCTGAGACGTATGACAGTGATACCCGATTCGAGGAGCTGGATGAGGCCGATTGCGGGTACATGGTGGACCCGGTATGGTACCCCAGGGTGAGAACAAATTTTTTGTGCAGTAGACGGTGAGCCTGGCTGAGGGACCACTACCTACCGGTGATAGTATTTGGGCTCGGCGGATATCCGGAGGATACCGACCGGAGTCGAGAGATGAGATGGGCCGATCTGGACTTACGGAGCCCGAGGGCCGATCCGGACTGACGGAGCCCGAGATATGAGGATTTACGTGTCGATGCTGGACACGGGTTTCATGATGTTTTCGAGTGTCGATGCTGGACACCCAGGTTCCATGATTTTGATGTGTCGCGAGGGACGCACGTTGATTTATATCCTCATACTTCCATGCATATGCTTTTATGATATTTACATGCATGATGTTGTAGCCTCATTGGCTGACACGTGGACGGGATCCACTTGCATACATACATTGATTATATTGTTGGATGATATCTACATGCTGATTGACATTGATTATATTGTTGGCACAGATGTAGATACGGTCACCCTAGATATCATAGTATTACCTTTATGATATAGTTGACCTAGGAAATTGTTATTTTATTCGATTTCTACTTATTGATGTTTTTCTACTCACGAGTTGGCAACTCACCCCCGTTGTGCCACAGTTCTTGCAGGTTGACCTTATGGATCAGTAGCGGCATCGCTGGCACACAGTTGCTTTCGGGTGATTGCTTTGGTAGGTGGGACATTTGTATCGTACCCACTCTTGTATTTATATTTCATATTGTATCTAGTCAACTCCATCAATCAAAACTAGTATTTGTATAAATAGTATGACTTAGTGAGACTTGTAGTTGCGAGACTTGAGCGATGGGTTTTTATGTTCGCTTCTGGGTTGATGTCTTACTTTATTCTTTATCATTTGTACTGATCTTCACTGATTGGGCGTTGTATACTTGTTTTATTACTTGCGTGGTTGTGATCCGCCGTTTGGAAAAGAGCTAGCTCCCGCTTGGGGATGCCTTTTATATTATCTTGTATTTGTGGTTTTGGATCAAAATATACAAAGGGGGTGCTGCCCAAATTTTTAAAAGACGAACATGTTTTACAACAAGTAGGATGAACTTGCATTTTTCATGTTCCCCTTTTTTTTATACATTTAAGAAAACACTTTTCTTCATTATACCTGATTTCAAAACTGCACCTCTTTTATTTCTTTAAAATGTTTAGATTTCTGGGTTTCAGCTTACTTGGATTACATTACATGTTTAGACGTTGCGTGATTTAAGTGCTGGTCACGAGCTAATATTCGGGTCGTGACAGCTTGTTTTCGAGACCCGGTTCGAGGAGTTGGCGGATGCCGTTTGCGGGTACATGGTGGACCCGGTATGGTACCCCAGGGCAAGAAATGATTTTTGTGGTGTAGACGGTAAGCCTGGCAGAGCGACTACTACCTACCGGTGATTGTATAGAGCTCGGCGGATATCCGTAGGATACCGTGTTGGAGTTATGATATGAGATGGATTTGAGGGCCGATCTGAGTATGCGGCGCTTGAGATGAGATAGATATGAGGGTCGATCTGAGTATGCGGCGCCTGAGATATGAGGATTTACGTGTCGATGCTGGACACGGGTTTCCATGATGTTTCGAGTGTCGGTGTTGGACACTCAGGTTCCATGATTTTGATGTGTCATTGATGGACACACGTGGTTGATATCCTCATACATACAGACTTATGTTTTCATGATGTTTCGAGTGTCGGTGTTGGACACTCAGGTTCCATGATTTTGATGTGTCGTTGATGGACACACATGGTTGATATCCTTATATATATATACAGGCTTATGTTTTCATGATGTTCGAGTGTCGGTGTGGGACACTCAGGTTCCATGATATTGTTTGTGTCGTTGATGGACACATGGATGATATCCACATGCATACAGGCATATGATGTCAAATGTTTATTTATATATGTCATTGCACTGACTCGATTGTTAACATATATGCGCACATGGTAACCCTAGATATCATAGTATTACTTTCAAGATATAGTGACCTAGGAAATTGTTGTTTATTCGATTTCTACTTGCTGATGTTTTCTACTCACGAGTTGGCAACTCACCCCCGTTGTGCCACAGTTCTTGCAGGTTTGACCGCTTAGGATCAGTTGCGGTATCGCTGGCACACAGCTTCATACAGGATGTTTTGCTTTGGTAGGTGGGACACATGTTGGATCGTGCCCACTCTCGTACTTTATATTCCGTTGTATCTAGAGAAACTCCATCAAATCAAATCAGGGACTAGAAATTGTATATTGGTATACCTAGTCAAACTTGGGTATTGTGCGAGACTTAGAGCGATGGGTTTATGCTCGCTTTCTTGATTTTGATGTCTTGCTTCTTTATTGTTCTTTATAGGTTGATTCTTCGCCGTTGGGCGTCGTATATATTTTATTGCGTGGTTGTGATTCCGTCAGTTGGCGAAGAGCTAGCTCCTGCTTAGGGATGCCTATATATATATTGTTGTGTATATATTTTTGGATCAAAATATACAAGGGAGGTGCTGCCCAAATTTTTAAGGACGAAACATGTTTTAAATTGCAGTATAATCCACTTGCATTTTCATATTTCATTAGCTATTCATTCAAAGAAAAACATGATTCATTATACCTTTATTCCAAAACTGCACCCCCACTATTTTCCGTAAAAAGGTTTAGATTTTCTGGGCTTCGGCTTACTTGATTTACATTACGCCTTCAGACGTTGCGTAATTTAAGTGCCAGTCATGTGCTAAATTCGGGTCGTGACAACCTCTGTGACAAGAATCCTTTGACTGATTGTAGCATAGGAATATCATTTCCTATCAAGAGAATGTCATCCACGTACTCAATGAGGAATTCCACAGTTCTTGCTACAATCTTACTATAAATGCATGGTTCATCTAGATTTTTGATAAAGTCAAATTCTTTGACTGTCTCAATAAAAACAGATGTTCCAACTCCGCGATACCTGCTTTAATCCATAAATGGACTTAAGCAACTTGCACACTGTCCCGCTACTCCCACTCTGATTGAAACCCTGTGGCTGATCCATATAGACGCACTCTTCCAAATTACCATTTAGAACAGGCGTTTCTACGTCCATCTGCCGGATCTCAAAATCTTGGAAGGCAACAATGGCAAGAAGGATCCGAATGGATTTGAGCATAGACACCGGAGTAAAGGTTTCATAATGGTCCAAACCAAGTCTGTGATGAAAACCGTTTGCAACAAGTCTAGCCTTATAGGTTTCAAACTATCCATCTACACCAATCTTCTTTCTGAATATCCATTTGCAGTCTACTGGTTTTACCCCTTCTGGAGAAATATTCAAAGTGCATACTTTGTTGGTATACATGGACTCCATTTCGGTCCGCATTACATCCAGCCATTTTACCGAGTCGCCGCTCTGAATGGCTTACTGGAAACCAGTTGGCTCATCTTTGTCAATGATGCAATCCTCTCATACCCGTCTACGAGAAAACCGTAGTATCTCTCAGACGAATGAGACTGCCTACTAGTCCTCCGGATTGGCGTAGGGATGTCCGGTTCTTTTGAAACCTCTGGTTCTACCATACTTTCAGTAATAGTTTGTGGTTATGAAATTTCTTCCAGTTCTATTGCGCTCCCACTATTTCCTTTTACAAAAAAATGATTTTCTAAAAAATGGGCATGACGAGGAACAAAAATCTTTTATTCCTCTGCGTAATAGGAAAGATACCCCTTGGAGTTCTCTGGGTATCCCACAAACTTATACAGTACTGAGCGTGCCTCGAGCTTGTCTGCATACTGCTTTTCAAAAAAAGCTGGACATCCCTATATCTTCAGATACTGAAGATAGGGTTTCTTCTCACTCCACATCTGATATGGTATGGTAGGCACAGTCTTCGTAGGAACCTTAGTCAAAAGATATACAGCTGATTCTAGTGCATAACTTCAGAAGGATCGCTGCATCTCAGCGTTACTCATCATGGAATGAACAATATCCAATAGAGTTCTGTTCCGCCTTTCCTATATACCGTTGTGTTGTGGTGTGTATGGAGGAGTAAGCTGAGAGAGAATTCCATTCTCTTTTGAGTAATCCAAGAACTCGGCAATTAAGTATTCACCACATCGATCAGATCTCAGTGTCTTGATACTTTTTCCTGTTTGTTTTTCCACATCATTCTTATATTCTCGGAATTTTTCAAAGGGTCTCGGATTTATGCTTCATCAAGAAGACATGTCCTAACCTAGAAAAATTATCCGTAAAAGTAATGAAATAGGAATAACCATTTTGTGCATCTGTATATATTGGACTACACACGTCGCTGTGTATGAGTCCTAAGAGCTCGCTCGCTCTTACTCCGTGTCCAGTGAATGGAGTCTTTGTTATCTTTCCTATGAGACAAGATTGACAAGTTGCATAAAACTGATATTCGAACGGATCCAAATATCTTTCTCTATGTAACTTCGCCAACCGTGTTTTATTGATATGACCCAGTCTATAATGCCTTAAGAGAGTCTTATTTAATTCTGAAGACTTTCTTTTAAGTGTGTTCTGGACATTGAAAAACTGAGCTTGATTCAATATATACTGTCCTCTAGTGTACCTGACCCAATAAAACATTGATTTAGGTAGATGTGAACCACATCGCTTACAAACTAGACATGGTACACACAAACAGTTACGTAAAATCAATATCTGCCCACTTGTCAATTCTAGGTGATATACCCTATGGATACAGCGTCCACGCTCATTCCGTTAGTAACCCTGAGAGTCATATCACCTGCACTGATAACTCTACGGTTTCTCAAAGCCTGTAATGAATTAAAGATACGAGATCCTGATCCGGTATCTAGTACCAGGAAGTAGTGTAAATTGACAAACCATTTTCAATCACAAACACACCCGAAGTCGAAGCCACAACGTGCTTCGGATCCTGGATTCTGGCTTTCCAAGCCCTGTATCCCTTCTGCCAATGCCCTTTCCCATAACAATAGGAACATCCTTCCTTCTCAACTGTTAACCCCGAAACTTTTGCCCTTCCCTTTTCTTCTACCTTACCGACACTGCCTATCGGCTTTGTGGAGGTCTTCTTCTTCTCACCCTTGGCTTTCGCCTTGGATCCAGAAGAGGAAGATTCCCCAATAAGCAGAGCGGGTGTCTCCCTGATTTCCTTCAGGGTGCCCTCAACTGGAAGTATAACTTTCTTCCTATGGGCGTAAGTAGGAGGTAGGGACTGTAGAATCAAGTCAGAACATGACTCGTTCTCGAATGTGGTTTCTACGTCCGTGAGCTGTCTAATACAGCTGATCATTGTAGGGACGTAGTCCCTTACAGATGACCCAACAGCCAACCTCGCTTGAAGCAATTCTTTCGAGGTCTCATATCTTGCGATAAGAGATTTCTCTCCATATAAATCTTTATTATGGAGGAACATAGAAATTAAGTCCATCTTCTCGTGCTGCCTCTGGTATTCACCATATACTGAGGCCAACATGAGACACTTGGCATTCGCACAGTCTTTTTCTCTTGTCTTACGGATATCAACATCTGCGACGGTGGAAACTGGATCTAGGACGGCGGGGGCTTTGAGTAGTAATGAGGTGGTCCAGCTTGTCATAGGTAATGGACATCTGGATAAACCTTTGCCAGTCAATATAGTATAACTCAGTCATTTTATTATCTATCTGTAATCTAATCTGGTCGCCTGGTCGCTGCAATTAGTAGAGAGAGAAGAAAACACTCAGCATGATGCTCTTGCAAGTTTAGATTGATTTTTAGTTTATCTAAACAGGATGGCTCCCACTGTTTCTCGAATCCTTCCTCAAACCATAAAAGAAGAATTAGTCAGGATTAATCTCACCATACAATACTTGCTTAACCGTTAGGCCAGGCTAGTGTCGGTACTTCGAGGGAGGTTTTATGACGCTTTCGCGAAGCTCCTTAATTAAATAACCTCTTTTTCCTGGAGGCGTAGCCCTGCTAACACTGTTCTAGACACCTACTTGGTTTATAGCATTGATCGTTAAATGAAGAATCTCCCGAGGAGTAGCGGATACTCACAGTAGGATCGGGATCCAAATATCATTGTGTGATAATCCTGAAGGAATCCTACCAACATTATCACACTCCAAATGGTATGCAGCACTAGCAAGTTTCAGTTTCCTTAGAAACTCCCGATGTGGATTTTTGCCCCATACTCATATGACCTTGACGAAGACCAATAAATCATAAGTCACATGTCAAGTTTTACCCATCATTATCCAGGTTAATTCGAACCCACCCGTATATACCCTTGACGAAGGCCAACAAAGTAATATGACTATCCTAAACCAACGCATCTATCTATGCTACATATGAATACCCAGCAGCTACTAATCACTATGCCTTGACGAAGGCCAACAAACATAGCTTGAATACTACTGAATATTCATATGAAATGACGGAGGGCTATGAATGGTTTTGGTGAAACCGTGAACGTACGAAACTTGATATAATCGAAGGAACCTGATAGCTTTTAAAAAGAGTGGTTTAAGCTCCGCATTTAAAAGTCTCATGTTTTAAAATAACCGACTGGTTTTTAAAATTTGTTCTAATGATTCAGCTTTGGTTTGTTTGCTTTGCATTAATGTAATTCAGTCCCATCATTTATACCTGTCATCACAGAAAAAGAATAAAATACCACGTCCACTTATGCCATCCGCATTCTCCACTGGGCCCCGTCATCACCCGTTAGGTTACTTAACTAACGACAGAGCGGGGGCTGGACTAGCGCGGATGCAAAACATAAGCAACGCCTACTAGATATCATATATAGATATATACATTCGTCTCACGCAATAATAGGCATTCCAGATCACAGATGAACATATTGGATATACTAGGAATTCCGCGTTTCGTTTGAGCCTGTAGCGAAAGACAGATTCCACGGTCGTGATGAATAGCCAAACCCCACCCTAGACCTCTACGGGTGCGGCAAACTACCCACCGAATACCCGAAGTGAAGCAACCTCCCTCATCAAAGTGAGTAGGCCACTCGGCACTTCAAAGTACCCGGTAGTTTATGCACCCCACCTTCGGTCTATCCTAGGAGCAAAAATAGTAAAAGAAATAATACAACGATGGCTACAACCTCAACCCGGATGTGCCCCGCAAAATAATATTACATCACTTTACAAATTTTACATCGAATGAAAGAATGAAAACTCTCATCTCACATCCCCGGCTATTCATCCACGACGATCCAACAAGTTCATATACACAAACCAACATAACATCATCACAGATATGTGCAACCCCGACTAATCGACGTATAGCAATTAATCGACGTTTCCAAACACATATACACATGACAAAGCTTGTAAAGTAACTGCGATATTAGAATTCCGCATGCAATTACCAAACTTAACCAATTTTCCAAAACTTGAAAATCCAGTGAGCTAAAGTTCCAAAAACAATCGTTTTTAAGCCAATTCGGAAGTCCGAATCAAAACAAAACGCGCCCGAACCTTCACGAAGAGTTAGAGCGCGAAATTAAATTCGAGTTGGGGGGCCTAGAGTGGGTACCCCACCCCCGAGGCCACCACGAGGTGGCCAGAGGGTGAGGCAGACCCGAAACTGTCTAAGGTGGGGCAGTTTCGGGTCCCCACCGCCAAAACCACCTTGTAGTGGTCTTAGGGAGTGGGCCCAGCCATTCGGTCCCCCCGAGGATTCCCAAGGGTGCTCATGCACCAACCTGCGGCTTCTCAGTTCAAACCATGAGCCCGCGGGATGTGCAAACAACTCGAAACATTATTTTGGAAAATGTTTTTATCCGCAGTTTTTGCGCAAAAAAAATGACGGATTTCTAACGTCGCTACAAGCTATCTAAGGTTTATGAGAGATTCAGATACCACTGTAAGTCGATGTCGCGCACCCCACGTGTTCGCGGGGAGGCGAAAATTGCAAAAAAGTGATTTTTACGGACTTCGCAACACCGACTAGAACCAAGGATCGAACATAAACCATAGCTAGCAAACTACTTGAGGTTTAACTACTTGGATACGAAGTTATACCTCACAATACATGTCCTTCGGGTCTTCATCGTTGTCCTCTACTCGTCGTCATCTCCAAGGATCGAAAACGGATCAGGCAACCTCGACGGCCTCCTCGAGTCAAAAACGATCCACCCGAGAGTCTATAGTCCGAGCTCCTACCTCAAATCCGAGGTAACTAAGGCTTCTAGTTCGCTAAACTAGAAGGCCTAGAGGGTGTAGAGCAAGAAGATGGAGTGCTTTGTCTCTTGAAACCCTAGGTTTCTCAACTCATGAAAGGTTTAGGGTTATGAGGAAGAAGAAGGTCACCTGAAGAAAATGAGAGAGGAGAAGAAAAACTTAGATGAAGCTTGACTTCTCATTTGTGATGAATAATGAACCAAGATAATAATTGTTGAGATAATATCTCACAAAATATCTAGCATGGTTCACAAATATCTATTTTGTCAAGTGATGAGTCATAGCCATCCAAGAAATATCTCCACTCATTTTCTACACTTCATTATGTTTAAGCCATAAAAGAAAATAAACCCTAAATGAGGTGTCTCTTCTAGAAGCTTTCCCGCAAGAATTACAAGAACGCCCCTCATCCGTATATACATACCCACATCCGTATTCCGAAGAATACAAATACAAAGAGACGAAAATAATCCATCAATATAATACTAGGATCCGGCTTAAACTAAAGCCCACTAGTATTATCCGCCCGATCATCATACGTGCACAAGTACACGTAAGTGATCGAAGCCCTGCTGTAAAACCATACGGCTTCTACACCTTTTGCCCGGTGCAGGAAAACTCTCTATGTGGGACTCTAAAAACTCGACACTACGCTGGCAGTGGGTTTAACCACAAGCTGCAAGCGGTACTAGCTGCACGTAATGGCTGTCCAGGTATGTGTCGATAAGAAGGCCGATGAGCTAACTCATCCGAACTTCTACTGAGCCTGTATGTGACAATCTCTGTACAGTCCGGTCAGTTCGTCTAAGAGTACCACATATCGGGCCTAGGGGGCGGTAATCGTCAGACCCCTAATAGCGCAATAAGTCATGTCGGAGAGTAGCCCAAAACACCCTGAGAAACTATTGGAGTACCTACCAGTAAATTTCGCTTTCCTTGGCCAAGGACATTGTGTAATAGCCTTCCGAACACAGCACGATATCAACCTCCAATATCGGGAGAGACGAATCCTATCTATCGGCCACTGCCTCCAAGTGCTTCGGGACTGCACCCAACTACTGCCTGTTTGCATGACTCCTTTGAGCCGTGGTAGGGTAGTAATCAAAGTACAGTGGGAACACACCCGAGGCGAAGTAGCAGTGTCAAGTCGACGGACTAAGCTGTACTCATGTCACCTGAGAACTGCTAGTTATATGTATGCCCTAGAGGCTATTACTGTACATGTGATGTGTATTGTAGTGGATGCTTGGACATATATAGGGAGGACTTTCTTGCTCGATATGATAGTATGCTATCTGGTTGCTCTTTATCTTAACATGTACACTTATAGTCTCTCTATTACATGTTGATAAAGCCCTTAGGATGAGTACTTGACTACCAGGATTATGATGCGGATCATACTAGTGGGGCAGAGGTAGTCGGCAAGTACATCCTTCAAATGTTCCTAGTCGTGGGAGTATCGAGACAGGGCATCGAAACTCCAATGTAGACTAGCGTATACGCTTCTCGACCCATATGATGGGCAATGGATGATCCCATATCCATTGGTGTTTAACATCAGAGATGGTATACGGGTGCTCAGTGGAGACTGGATACACTGGACGGACTCGTCGAGAACTCCTAGATGGTATTATACCTAACGTCGGATAGCAGTTCTCTGGTGACACTGGTACAGGTTAGTCTGTCGACCCGAGATCATCATAGAGCCTTGTTTGATTCCCACTGTGCTTTGATTTCCACCATACCATGGTCAAGAGATCGTGCAAAAAGGTGGTTTTTAGGTACAGTCCCGAGTCACATGGAGGCAATGAGCGATTGGAGAGGATTCGTCTCTCCCGGTATTGGGAGTTGATGTTGCGCTATGCTTGATTAGCCATAACAGGAAATCCCTGGCCAGGGTTGCTGAGATCTACTAGTAAGTGTTACCAGTAGTTTCTCGAACCGTTGTGGACCTTGTATCGGCATGACTTATCAGGCTATTGGTCTGACGTTATACCACCCCCAGGCTGTGATATGCGACATATCTGACAAAGAGACCGGACTGTACGGCAGTGTTACTGAGTGGATTCGCAGGAGTATGAGCAAGTTTGCTTGTTGATCTTATGATCGCTCAATACCCGGGTGGCCGTTACGTTTAGCAGACCGCTTGCGCCTTGTGGGTGTTTGATATGATCATCACCTACTGCCGGCGTATTGACGAGTCTTTAGAGTCCTACACAGAGGTTTCCTGGTTCATGTGAAACGAAGTAGGAGCACATATGTGATATGTGTGGGACCGAGATTAATGCGCTTATGTGATACCGCCTTCTATTCTCGCGATATGTGATATCGGTCGGTTATATGTGATATAACCGGGTTATCGGATCAAGTGTTGATTCGATAAGTTGATTCATATGATATTAGTCGGTTGTATATGATATAGCTGGATTATTAAATCATGTGTTGATTTTATAATTTAATGTATAATAATATATTTGATATATTAAATTACATCAACTAATGTTAGCTCACTTAAGCATTTCTTTTTCTCACTTATGATGCATTGACATATATGTGATATATGTTAAATGTATTGTTTTCTTTTTACACACAAAATATATATGTGATATATATTATTGTGTCATGCTAGGTTATACATGAAACAAAGGTGTATGAGACTCACACCATGCTAGGGTTAATGTTAGGGTTTAATATTTATTATTAAGTAATTAAACATCATTTGGAATTAGTCATGGTTGAGCTTTGAGGAAGCTAGTAGAACCTTTGACTTAGTCCTCTTGTTTGTTTTTACTTAAGATATTTATTAACACAACCTTCACACTTAGCCATGGTTTAGTCTCTATAAGAGTTAAGGCATGACATATACTCACCATGGTTGCATTTCTAACCTCATGAGTTTCATTCATCATCTTCTTCCTCATTTGAGAAAAAGCTTGCTATTTTTTTTTAAGTGATGAAATATTGTGAGAAAAAGAAATCTAAAGAGAGCCCAATTCATACTTCATCATCCTCTATTATTAGCCATTTAGTTTAGGGTATTTGCTTCACTAATCTACCATTATTGAAGAGGTAGTATGAGCTTGAGTTTCCTCGACGTAGATCATCTTCGGCATGGAAGACTTTGAGCAAGTTTGCATCTTTCACCTTGTAGAGCCTCTCAAGAGTTTGGGAGATCATTACTCGCAGCGAAGGGACATCTACACGGAGCATTTGAAGTGAAGGACCGATCTACAAAGCTTGTATTCCGCATTCACTTAGTTGTAAAGTTGTTTACATATCGGTTTGTTTAAATCTCTAGTTAAGATTCTAGGGTTAGGGTTCTTTAGAACGGCAAAAATTTGAAAACGGCATGGACGATGCCTCCCTAAACCTTGCTACCTTGCTGAGTAACCCTACAGTGGTATCAGAGCCAAGCTAGAGATTTAAACAATGTTTGTTAGATTCAAACCGAAACTGCTCCGAAACTTGAAACACTAAATCTAGTTTCTGTCGAATTTTTAGAGGTGTCAAAATTTTTTTTAGCAACTGCAGAATGTTGTATGTGATATAACATGAACACCATACAAAATTGAAGCATTTCCATAAGTTTTTGGCCGGCCACAACACCCCAAAAACAGAGCAGGCCGGCCCCGTTAAGGAATTCTGGCTTCAAATTTTTTCAGTGTTCCAGGGTCTGTTTTGGTGTTTCAGGTGTTGCTAGTTTTTGTTAAATTTGCATGTGATGTTAACTTTCTGCAAAAGCAATTCGGAGTGTTTCGTAATAGTAATTCTAACATGTATTCGGGTTATTTAGACGACAAAAAGTTCGAACGGATATCAATAACCCAATTTTTCTCCTGCTGGAAATTTTCCAAGAGTTGGATTTTTTCCGAGTTTAAAATCTTCAGAAAATCATGCAAGCGATTATGTGGACCCTCTAGAAGAACGATACCCAAACTCGACATTTTGGATCGCGGAACCGTGGTCATACCCTAGGGTTTGCGGCAGTTCCGTGGTGACATGAGTGAGGTATGGGTCGGCCCTTCTACGGATGGTTCATAGGAGTTGTGGCGTGTTCTGGGTACTTTTTGAACTCCGCTCAAATGTTGAGCTTGTTGGGAAATTTTGGGTGCTTTCTTATACGATCGAAAAGTTTAACTTCGTCTAACTATCTGTGGTTATGAAACAATATTTGGAATCCACTTAATTAGTTATGAGATAACTAGTTTGAATTTTATAAATCTAGCAGTTTAGTCTCATTTGATCGGTTGCCACGGGATTTTGATGTTGATCAAAAGTCCGTCGCAATTACGTAGTGTACGCGGATACTCGCTGGGTAACCTTATTAGATAGCCACACCCCATAACCCCAACCAAGTGACTGTAGGAGAACCCCGTTGCCAAAAGCATCCGTTCGGGTGCTCGCGGCTGCGGTGTTCCGCCTTAGTGCACTTCGTCGACGGCATCGGGGGTGCGGCCGTCTACTAAAGTTTCCGACGAGCATTCGATCAACTCATCGGGAATCTTGTTGAATTACCCAACTGGTTATTGAAAAGTGTTTTCAATATCGAGACTAAAATGCGGGGTTTATAATTGTTAGGCATGTGATGTCTAAGGAATTCATTTGGTTAGGCATGAAATCCAAAGTATGTGATACATTGGGTTTATGATGTCTAAAGTGTTGCGGATTCCAATTGTTGTAGTTTTTCACTTTCTTTTCTGCGGCCGTAAGTGTAATATGTGGTGTATCGCCAGTTTCGTTGCTATATGTCAACGATAATTGGGATACGCATATTTACTTACGTTGATGACATGTGATGTTATGTGTTGTTGTGATATGTTATATTGGATCGCCATGTTTTGAATAGCTGAGGTTTTTTATGTGAGATGAGAGTTTTTTATTTTCATTCATGTAAAAGCTTGTATGTAATATTCTATTATTAGGGCACTTCTGGGTTGAGGATGATGTCACCATTGATGTATATTATTTACTTTTCCGCATTAGGATAGACCCAAGGAGGAGAGCACAAGTAACCGGGTTCTAGGGTCCAGTGGGAAACCATCTCGAGGAGTCGAGACCAGGTCTCCTAACTCTAGAATTGGATTGGTTGCTTGCCGCTCTCGTAGGAGTCTACGGATGTGGGTTTGGCTATTCATCGCGACCGTGGACTCCGCGTTTTTTATTGGCTTAATTAAAACACGGAATTCCTAGTATATCCAATATTTCATATATGTTCTTCTGCTGCTGATATTCTATGATGTGATCACTTGATATGTTGAGACGATTGCTTATATTATATATATGAGATATAATAAATACTGATGCTTTCACTTCTTATGTGATGCTTAGGAAGCATAATTGATGGGACTTCATTAATGAGATTAATGAAATAAAAAGAAACCTAAAGATGTTGTAGAAACTTATTTAAAAACTGGTAGCTCTAGTTCTTGCTTTGCATAGCGGTATTCCCTGTAGAATATCCAGTACCTTATTCGATAAGGAAAGAGCCGAGATCCCTTCACCGGGAGCGACCTCTTTAGCGAAACTAGCAGATGCTACAACCCACTCGGTTTGTCTTTTGATTGCTTCAATAGTTTTTGCTTTGCATAGTGGTATTTATGAAATATCCTGCACCTTATTCGATAAGGAAAGAGCCGAGATCCCTTCACCGGGAGTGACCTCTTTAGATAAACTAGTAAAAGCCATAAAAACACTCCTTTTCAAAATCACTCGATTCTACAACGATATCAAGTTCGTTACGCAAAAGGTTTTCTTAAAAACCTGTTGTAGCCCTCCCTCATTTCAGATAAGTAGTATTTAGTATTCGTGCTGCGTTTGTTGACCTTGTCAAGGCATAGTGTGCGGTAGCTGATTAATGCTTATCTGCATAAGCATATGATGCGATTGGATTAGGGTAGTCGTGCGGCCTTATTGACCTTGTCAAGGGTCGTGCGGGTGGGTTTAATTCAATCAGGAAATGACGGGTTGAACTTGACTTGCGTTCTATGGTTTTTTGACTTTGTCAAGGTCATAGATCGCTCGGGGCAAAATATTATCGGGAATTTCAAGTGTTGAAATTTGCAATGAGATTGCATACCTTCTATGAGATAGTTGGATCCCAATACCCACTGCGATTAAGAGTTACTCCTGGGAGAGTTTTACACATTACAATCAGCCGATCAAGTAGGTGTCTTGAAAGGTGTTAACGGGGTTATGCCCTTGGGAAAACGAGGTTTAATTTAATTAGGTACGTGCAAAAGCACGGGGAACCTCCCTCAAAGTACCGACACTGGCCTGACCGAAAGATTGGCGAACTTGTAGGGTGTAATTAATCCCGGCTAGTCTTACCTTTTAGGGTTTGAAGGAAGATTTGATAAAAACAGTAGGAGCCATCCTGATTAGATAAAATAATAACCAATCTAATCTTACAAGAGCGCCCGCAGAGTGTTTTCTTCTCTCTCTCTCTCCTGGTAGCGACCATGTCACGCCTTAATCAAGATAATAATATGGACATATTGACCGAACCTGCTTATTATACTGAGCTTGGGAACGTTGGTTTCTCTCTATCTTATAATTGTTATAAGTCTGAGCAGGAAATAGGGGAATATCCGGATTTCTACGCGACCCGATCGAAGAAGTGCATGTTGATGCATCTTCTTCAGGCGTGTTCATCACCGAGAACTGTTTCTCAGTATCCTCTACGTCCTGGGTATGTGATACCAGATCAGGATCCTACATATGTAATAATTTACATGGGCTACATATAGGTAGAGAACTGGGAATGGGTGATATGTCTCTAAGTGTAGAGAATGGTGCAAGTGTTGCAGCCAAATCAGTTGGCAAATATCACCTTGTATTAATACATTGATTCTGAACGAATGTTATTACATACCGAACCTGATATACAACATTACATCGGTTTCTTTAATGAGTTAAGGAAGGATATAATTCTGTACTGGAGGATAATGTTGTGAACATTTTCCTTAATCAAGAGCTCATTGGATCAGGCACGTTATGTAATGGCATACGTTCTAAATCAAACCACAGTTCAAAGTATGTAGAACACACACAAGAGGAGTAGTTTAGAAATGAACGAATCCTTCTTGTGGTATTGTAGACTAGGTCATATCAATGCGACATGACTAGCTAAAGTTACATTAAGGATGAATATTAGAATCTGTTCGAATCTTCATCTTATGATACTTGCCAGTCTTGTCTCAAAGATAAAATGACCAATACTCTGTTTACTTAAAACAGAGAAAGAGTTACTAAACTCTTAGGATGGATACATGATGATGTATACGGTCCTATGTCTACAAATGCCAAGGTTAGTTCTTCGTACTTCATTATATTCACTAATCTTCTCTCAGGATTCGGACATATGTTCCTGTTGAAACACAAGTCTGAAACTTTTGAGAAATTTAAGGAATATAAGCTTTAAGTTGAGAACCAGACGGGTAGAAGTATTAAAATCCTTCGATGTGATCGGGGAAGAGAATACTTGCGCATGGAGTTCCTGGAGTTTCTAAAAGGAGAATGTGATTCTCTCTCAGGTTACTCCTTCGTATACACTACATCACAACGATATATCGGGGCGGAGGTATCGCACCCGATGAGATATAGCGCGCTCTATGATGAGTATTACTGAGTTACATGTTTCCTTTTGGAGTTATGCACTTGAAAAGTTGCATACCTATTGAATGGGGTTCCGTCCAAATCAGTGCCTACCACTACATATGAAATATGCAATGGGAAGAGACCATGTCTTAAATGAGTTAAGATATGGGGTTGTCTGGGCTATGTTGAAAAGCAAAATCCGGACAAGCTCGAGGCAAGGTCGGTTCTGTATAAGTTTGTTAGGATATCCCAAACATTTGCGAGGGAATATCTTCTACCACACTGAGGAGCAAAATGTGTTTTGTTTTCTCAGCATGCCACCTTTTTAGAAAAGGAATTTCTTGTGAAGAAATTTATGGTCATAAGGTAGAACTGGAAGGAGTTCCTGTAAGGTTAGTATAGCACCCTATGAAGTGTTTTGAAGTATCACATGACCCAAAGTTATAATTTTTAAGGTGCTAAACTAATATGCAAAGGGATCGATCCTAGAAAATTAGGGTTATGAAACTTTAGGCTAAAAAAGATAAGGGTTTGAAGGCTACAACCTTTGTAGCTCCCCTTTGCTAGACTCCTTGGTGTCTTGGGTGTTGAATCGAGGTCCTCTCGAAGTTCCCTTGCGTCCACGACGATCCACCTCGGAGCACTCCGTCCAAGCTCGCTTCTTTGGAAAACCGAAGGAAACACTCTAATCAAGCCGGCTAGACTTGAGTAGAATGATGTTGTGGTTTGGAATCTCACTTCAAAAACCTATCTTTAAGTGGTATTTGCTCACTAGGAAAATCAAGAGAGCAAAGGAGCTAGAGGAAGAAGATGGTGGCAATTTTAACAAGAGATGAAATGTTAACCCTTGTGAAGAAAAAGAAATATATCCATATATATTTTATTCCTTCATGCTATGAACCATGGTTAAAGTGATGGAGACATTATTTAACTTTGGTTTGGAATGATAAAGAGAAGGATAACCTTAGGTTAGTGGTAGTTGAGCATGGTTAGGTCAAAGGAAGAATGTAGAAGCATGAAAGATTATCCTTTCCTTTTTCATTTTCTTTTAAATCCAAAATTAAACAATAATCCATTATATAATCCATGGTGTGAGTCTTATATTGCCACCATTTCCATATGCTAACAACCATGATGGATGAGTGTATGTATGTGTGCATGTATGCACATCCACATGTGCATGAAACTAGCATGAAAGAAAGAAAGAAAAACACACATGCATGCACACATCCATCATCCAAGAAAAGGTTTTAAGTGAGAAAGCTAATGGTTAAATGATAAATCAACACTTGATTTATCAATCCGGTCATATCTCATATGACCCCACCAAAAGTAGTTCACCCGATCAATGTTCGGTATCATATACGCACATTTCAATCGGGTGCATGCTCATATCGCATATGCGCACCACAACGTTTCGCCTGGACTGGGTAACTCCTTTGTGGGACTCTAAGACTCGTCAATACGCCGGCAGAGGGTGATGATCATATCAGGTACCCTCAAGCCGCAAGCGGTCAGCCAAACGTAACGGCCACCCGGGTATTGAGCGATCAGAAGACAACAAGCGAACCTGCTACAACTCCCGTCGAGCCATCCGGCAACACTACCGTACAGTCCGGTCTCTTCGTCAGATATGCTGCATATCGAGCCTAGGGATGGTCACGTCGACCCCAATAACTCAATAAGTCGTGTCGGTAAATGGTCTATAACAGATCGAGAAACTACTGATAACACTTATCAGCAAATCTCAGCAGCCCTGGCGAGGGACTTGCTGTTATAACCAGTCGAGCACAGCACAGCATCAACTCCCAATACCGGGAGAGACGAAACCCCTCCTATCGCTCATTGCCTTCATGTGTCTCGGGACTGTACCCAACGGCCACCTGTTTGCACGACTCAGTAGAGCCGTGGTAGGGTGGCAATCAAAGTACAGTGGGAGAACACACAAGACTCCATGACGATCTCGGGTCTACAGACTAACCTGTACCAGTGTCACCTGAGAACTGCTATCCGACGATAGATATAATTCCATATAGGAGTTCTCGGTGAGTCCGTCCAGTGTACCCAGTCAGCACTGAGCACCCGTATATGATCTTGATGTCAAACATCGATGAATGTAGGAACATCCATCGCCCATCACATGGGTCTAGTATCATATACGCTAGTCTACTCTGGTATATCGATGCCCCGTCTCGATACACCTCCGACTAGGGACATTTCAGGATATGCTTATAGACTACAAATGTCCCACTAGTATGATCTCTATCATAATCATAGTAGTCAAGCAGATATCCTTGGGGCTTTATCAGCATGTATGAATGAATAAAAGCATGATCAAATCAACATGTCAGATAAAGAATAACCAGATAGCATACTATCATGTCGAGCAAGAATGCAAACTGAATATATATACATGTATAGATACATCCACTATCACATAATGGCCTCTAGGGCATACATATATCCAACAATCTCCTACTTGCACTAAGGCCAGTTATTGGCGTATCTCATACCCAACATCTCAAAAAGTCGCTCATGCTGTGGCTGAGGGAGAGCCTTGGTGAGTGGATCCGCGGCGTTGTTCTTTGTGTAAACTCTCTTAATCTCGATCTCGCGGCGATCTACAATCTCCCGGATCAAATGAAAGCGCCTGAGGATGTGTCTGGACCGCTGATGGGATCTGGGCTCCTTGGCTAACGCCATCGCCCCATTATTGTCACAATACAAAGTTATTGGATCAATAATGGTTGGAACTACTCCTAGCTCCGAGACGAACTTCTTCATCCAGACGGCTTCCTTAGCGGCATCATTTGCAGCAATGTACTCAGCTTCCATCGTAGAGTCTGCAACGGTATCCTGTTTGGAACTCTTCCAACTTACCGCCCCTCCATTGAGGGTAAATACAAACCCTGAGATAGATTTGCTGTCATCTTTATCGCTCTGGAAGCTGGAATCGGTAAAGGCCTCCATTTGGAGATCTGTATTACCATACACCAAGAACAATTCTTTAGTCCTTCGTAAGTACTTAAGAATGTTCTTCACAGCTGTCCAGTGGTTCTCCCCTGGGTTGGATTGATACCTGCTTACAACACTAAGTGCATAAGCTACATCTGGGCGTGTACATAACATCGCATACATTATAGACCCTACTGCCGAAGCATAAGGTATAATGCTCATGCGAGCTCTCTCTTCATCGGTCTTTGGACAAGAATCCTTGGAGAGAGTGACTCCATGGCAAGCGGGTAAGGCACCCCGCTTGGAGTCTTCCATACTAAACCTCTTTAGGATGGTGTTGCCAATAACTTTTTGGATCTATCCCTATAGATCCGTATGCCCAGGATGTATGTGGCATCACCCAGGTCCTTCATGGAGAACCTTAGTGATAAGAATGATTTGACCGACTGTAGCATAGGAATATCATTTCCTATCAGAAGAATGTCATCCACGTACAATACGAGGAATGTGACAGCTCTTCCTACAGCCTTCTTATAAACACAAGGTTCATCTGGATTTTTGATGAAATCAAACTCTTTGATAACATCATCGAAACAGATGTTCCAACTCCGAGATGCCTGCTTCAACCCATATATGGATTTAAGCAATCTACATGCTTTCTCGCTGCTCCCACTGTCAATGAAGCCCTCTGGCTGATCCATATAAACGCATTCTTCTAAATTTCCATTTAGAAATGCTGTTTTAACGTCCATCTGCCAGATTTCATAGTCGTAGTGAGCAGCAATAGCAAGTAGGATCCGAATGGATTTAAGCATGGCTACGGGCGAAAAAGTTTCTGTAAGTGCACGGCGGCGTCCCGGCCGTCAATCCGACGGCCAATTGCGGAAGCGGTGATAAACTTAAATTTTTCTTAAACTGGCAAACCGTCGCGCACTATTACCCGGATCGAACCATTAACTAGTCCTAGCTAACTATAAGATGGGAAAGAGATATACCGACGATCCAAGTCCTCCGGTCTTCTCATCATCGTCCGGATCTCCTGCGGAATGTCCCGTCTCCTCCTCGTCGCCGGAAGTGCACCACATCGCCTACTATGTTTACGGGCTCCCACCTCAATGCCGAGGCAACTCGGGCACGAAGCCGGCTACTCGACGTGCCCAAGGTTTGCTGTAGAATGTAGTGTAGAGATCCATGTCTCATTTTGGGGTTAAGGAGGTGCCATTTGGTGGAGGGATGAAACAAGAACAAAATGTGGAGGAGCTTGGGGTATTTTGGAGCATCAAATGAACAACATTTCCCCACTAAGAATTTTGGACAGCCCACCTCAAAATGTGGCCGGCCACTATCTTGTGAGGGAGGGAGTGAATGAGAGAGCAACACAATGAGGGAGTGAGTGGATCAATCATGCAAGAGGGCATCATGAAAGAATATGATGACAACACCAAAACCACACTCAACACACAACCATCACTAAACATGATGACTCCAAAAGTCAAGGTATGATGGAAAGGAGAAGTCAATGAAGGTGCACATCATGAAAACCATCATGATGCTACCAATAAGCAAAGACCCCCTCCACAAAAAGCCTATTTGCAACAATGCAAATAAACCCTCCTCCACCAATCTTCGGCCAATGAACGGAACAATAGAAATTGGCCGAAACGGAAAGCAAACTGGCAACTCCAGAAAATTGGTCCCGTAATAAATTACAGGAAAACCCCGATACTGTGCATACACACCCGCATCTGTATTTCGACCGAAATACAAATGCAATGAGACAAAATCTCCACTGTACTATACTAGGATCCGGCTTATACCAAAAACCGGCTAGTAATATCTGTTCGATCCTGATCCGTGCAATACCGCACGTATCTGATCGAACCCTACCATATAACCATATGGCCTATAGTACAAACTGTCCGATCCTGATACGTGCAATACCGCACGTATCTGATCGGACCTTGCCATATCTCCATACGGCCTCTACAACCTTTCGCCCGAAAGCTGAGTAACTGAATGTGGGGGACTCTAAAGACTCATCAACACCTTGGTTGTGGATTTAACCACTAGCACGTCAGAGGTATAAGCCAATACGTAACGGGCTACCAGGTACTGACTAAAAGGGATGTCTGTGAGCGAACTCAGCCTGACAACCCTACTGAGCCTGTCAGTGACAATATCCGTGCAGTCCGGTCCGTTCGTCTATGAGTATCGCATGGCGGGCCTAGGGGGTTAGTAAAAGTCAGACCCCCAAAAGCGGTACAAGTCGTGTCGGAGTGTAGCCCAGAACACCCTGAGATACTACTGGAATACCTACCAGTAAATCTCCTTGCCTTGGCCAAGGACTTTGTGTAATGGCTCTCCTAGACACAGCACGACCTCACCCCCAATACCGGGAGAGACGAACCCCTGAAGATACGCTCACTGCCTCCATGTGGCTCGGGACTGTACCCAACTAAAACCTGTTTGCACGACTCCTTTGAGCCGTGGTAGGGTAGTAATCAAAGTACAGTGGGAACTCACACGAGACAAATGACGATCCCCAGGTCGATGAACTAACCTGCACACATGTCACCAGGGAACTGCCATCTGACGTCTGGTATATGACCAACTAGCATGTTCCCGGCGAGTCCTGTCCGGTGTACTCATAACCCAATGAGCACCTGTATACATCTTAGGTGATTCAACTGACACCAGTGGCTTGTGAGACCGGCCACCGCCCCTCGTCGGGGTCTCGACTGTATACACTAGTCTACTATGGAGTATCGATGCCCTGTCTCGAAACTCACACGACTAGGGACCTTTTAAGGATATGCTTATAGACCCCCAGCTCCCACTTATATGATCGCCCTCATACTGCTGGTGGTCAAGCAAGAATCCTAGGGGCTCTATCAACGTGTAATAGCGACGTGTCAGGTCACCTAAAGCAGTACACGATGATAAAGGTAAACCAGATAGCATACTATCATCTCGAGTAAGACTGTCCTACCGGGATAGGTCATCCCTCAATCATTACAATCACGTACCTGTGACCTAATAATTGACTCTGAGGGCACTATCTCCAACAATCTCCCACTTGCACTCAAGGCTAATTATTGCGATGTCGCATACTCACAGCTCGTGTGATACCGAACATCCAACTCCTCTACTAGTCAGTCTCACAAAGCTCGTTTGTGGAACTATTGCGTTCGAGGAATAGCCTCAGTGAGTGGATCCGCTTAGTTGTTTCTTTCTATGTCTCTCTATATCTCAAGTTCGCGGAGAAAGCCATCTCCCGAAAAGAGTAATACCAGTCTTAGAATATGTTTGGATGTCTGATGGGACTTAGCTCATAAATGAACTCCAAATCCAAACTTCTTAGACTGTATCGTCAACTGAACTTAATCAGTATCCTGCGCGCCATGCCTCCCTCAGTATTGCCTTGGACCACCTGTCCAAAATACTGCCCCTCATCAGAAGGAAAACTATAACTCTGACAACCTCCTTGTCGTCCATGTCACCTTGGAAGCCTGGAATGATAACTGTCTCCTGAATGAGGCTGTCGTTATCATCTCCCTTGAACATCCACTTATGTTCTAAAACTGCTTCCGACTGTTTCTCCAGGATTGGATTAATGTCAACTTATTGCATCTAGTGCAAGAACAACATCTGGTGTGTTACTTGACATCTCACGATTGACTCAATTGCCTGAGCAAGTGATCTGCCAATCATGCCCGTCCCTTTCCCCTTTAGTCTGTAAGACACCTTTGGAGAGGGTGACTCCATTACCTGCAGGTACACTAGCGTGCCAGGAGTCGTCCATCCTAAATACTCTTAGAATGCTGTCAAGTACCCTGATTGGGAAACCACCCAAATCTAGATCTAAGGCCATAGATCTAGTAACCAGTATGTCTGATATAAAATCCATTTCCTTTGTGGAGAAACAACTGTGTGACGACCAAAGTATAACCGATCGTAGTGTAGGAGTTTCTTTTCCTACTCTGTGTATATCATCCAAATACCAGGATATCACACCCTACTACCTTCTCAACAGATCCATCCCCTATTCTGATGAAGTCAAACCCATGACTGTCACGTCAGAAATAGATGATCTATCTCCGCTACATCTGCTCTAGTCTATAAATAGACATAAGCAACCTGTCCACCAATGCTTCCGCTGCTCCCACTGACTACGACAACCCTCTGGCAGAGTCATATAGACGTACACTTCTAAAACTGGTTTAGAACGACGCTATACTCATCCTCCCGCCGGGTCTCGTAACCTGGAACAACAGCAATGGCAATTGTGGGTAAACAAGAACTTCCCTGTCACCGTCCTTGAGGCTACCGTAGTGCCTCTCGGGTGCCTGAAGTTACCCACCTTATCTGCGGAGTGGCCAATGGAATGTCAATCCAGATTGAATCTTTAGGTTCCTTATCAAATCTTCAGTAATCGTTTGTGGTTCTGGAATCACTTCCAGTTCTACCATACTCCCACTACTGTTTTCTGAAAAAATCCATCTTTAATAAAACTGTGGCGAGTCTAGAACAATATCGCTATTGTTCATCCAGATGGTAGAAAGTCAACCCTCGTCATAGCCTGGGTCAACCCACAAACAGCCATTACAGAAACGTGCCTTGAGTTGTCCAGTGTCTGGTTTTAATCATAAACCGGACAACTCCCCGTACCTTAACATCGTTAAGATATGAACTGTTCTATATCCAATATAGAAACAGAGGCACTGATTTAATTGAACCAGATTCAAATCATGCAGCTGTCCCCAGCGCATGTCAACTAAATGGAAGGAGGCCGATCAGCGTTACTCAACTTAGGAATACTTCCAATTATGAGTAACCTGAAAGAAAAGCAAGATCTCTTTATCATTACTATCAACTGAATACCATACACAAGTATCTACATCTTCGATCTCTTTGAAGAATCCCGATACTTGCTATACCTGGTTCTCTACTCTATTCAAATACCTATAACTTCTCCAAATTCGGACCCTGTGTTTCCACGAAACACCTGTCTAAAAACCAGAGAAGTCATAAGTAAACCGAATATAGTACGAGGACCAACCCCTCTGTCCTGATGGACCCTGGACAACATACAATACTCTGTATAAGTCCCTTGAGTCTGATAACTCATTCACTGTGTGTTGTAGGTTGAAATCTGTACTTATGGTTAAGAAGAATTACACCGCTGTTTAATGCTCCTTACCTAACCATCCACTGATATAGGTAAATGTCGTAGACATAATTTCAAAAAGGTATATCTCACTCTATGAAAATAGACGTACAGATATATCAATTTGAAATTGGTGCATAACATCGGATATTCAAAACCAAATATTTGCCGACCGGCAAACAGCCCAGGTGATTTCCTCAAATATCACCGATTACAACGAATCCCGATATAATGAGGATGATCACCCAGTTCCCAATAACTTACTCCCACTCATCATCTGTAAAACCATACAGATGTGAGAATCATACCTGGTAAATACATACCCTGGAGTAAGTATCTAATCGGGAAATCAGTTTTCCTTTAACAGTACACAGTGAGACTGAAACATCGAAACGTTTCGATGGGGTATCCTGGTATTCCTAGTAATGCCTCTTCCAGATTCACGTCTGTAACCTTGTAGTTCTTTGCCACCTCTCCAAATCCCTTCATATGTCTTTAGTCTTTACCTTCTGTACACCCCTTAGGCCAAATGGTTTTCTTCCTTCCCTACCGTTCGGCACCAGCCTATGGTTTGGAAGAAGACTATCCAATAAGCATAATGGGTGTACTGTCCCAATCATAGGAACACTCGCAACACGAGAGAAGGTGAAGATAAAAGACACCTGAATGTACTTTATTCCTATTTCTCCTGAACCAGGATCCATCCCCGAACTGGAACAAGTTCCTTTCGAGTTCGTATATAACCATACGATGGAATATCCAATAAACTGTGGATCTTCGTAGTGATACGGAGTGTCCTGGAGAAATACAAAGGTGATTTTAGGATTGGCGAAGAAATACCTGGTTTGGTCATGAATATCTGTTGCAATTTACTTTGCCCTCTTACTAATCCCTTGCTTTGTCTGAACTTAATACCTTCTGCACACCATCGTTATGCTAATTGGTTTTCTTCATTCCCTACCGGTCGGCACCAGCCTAAGGTTTGGAAGAAGACAATCCAATTTGCGTAATAGGTGTACTACCTCTAAACCAAGGAGTACTCGTAACCTGAGAGAGGGTAAAAGGAAAAGACAACTGAATAGTCCTATCCGTTTCCTCCAGAACCTGAAACCATCCTCGAATAAATTCTTTCGAGTTCGTATCTAACCATACGATGGTTTTGTCCAATGGAAGTGGACGTTCGTAGTAATACGGGGTGTCCTGGAGAAAAGGGTAAAAGTAGGAGTGGCAATGAGGTCTGCAACTCTGACAATCCAAAAAGCCGGTGTTTAAGAAGGTTCGGTCAACTTGGTCACTGAGTCATAGTCTTAGGGTCGGGTCAATGGTCGCTGCCAAAGAGAGAGAGAAAAGAAAACACTCAGCGTGCACTCTAACCTAGATCAGAATGGTCACCAATTTATCTAATCTGGAAACCTCCCACTGTACCTCAAATTCTCCTCCAAACCTGAAAGAAGAATTAGTCGGGATCAGCCGAGGAGTATACCAACTCATCAGTGGGAATCGGGATCCAACTATCATTTCATGATAACGTGACGGAATCCGCTCACGTCATCACACTCCAGAAGGTATGCGCATATCTGGCAAGTTTCAGTTCTTTTGAAACTCCCGATGTGATTTCTGCCCCATGCTCTTATGACCTTGACTTTGGCCAACAAATCATAAGTCACATGTCAAGTTCCACCCGTCATTCTCCAGGTTGATTCGAATCCACCCGCACAAGCCCTTGACTTTGGCCAACAAGGCTATACGACTGTTCCAAACCAACGCATCTATCTATGCTGCATATGAATAACCAACAGCTACCAAACACTGTGCCTTGACTTTGGCCAACAAACACAGCTTGAATACTATTGACTACCCATATGAAACGACGGAGGGCTACGAATGGTTTCTGGCGAAAACCTTTAACGTAAAGAACTTGATATCGTTGAAGGAACTGATAGCTTTTTGAAAATATAGTGACGAAAACCGTTGCTAAAGAGGTCACTCCCGGTGAAGGGATCTCGGCTCTTTCCCCGTAGAATGGGGTGCAGGATATTCCAACTGAATACCGCGATGCAAAGCAAAAGTAATCAGCTATAGTGAAGTTAATGCCCTGACGCAAACTTCTGTCCAAGGGGTCACTCCCGGTGAAGGGATCTCGGCCCTTGCCTCGTCGACTGAGGAGCAGGATATTCCAAATGAATACCACGATGCTAAACAAAAGTGAACGTCCTTGCAATAACATCTTTTTGAAAAGTGTTCCAACAACATCAGATTAGGTTTGTTTTTAACTTGCATTGATCCGAATCAATGCAGTCCCATCAATTGATCACACCAAAAAGAACGAAAATATACTGATGTACGTATATGCCATCCGCATTCGCCACTGGGTCCCGTCATTACCCGTTAGGTTAGCTAACTAACGACAGAGCGGGGACTGGACTAGCGCGGATGCAAAACATATACAACATCTACTAATATATATACCAATATATTATATTCGCTCAAGGCGTGAATAAAATGCAACATCACAGAGAAGTACAGCATCACAGAAACAATACAGATATCTGGGATCCCCGGGTTTCACAGAGCCACTACTGAAACCCGACGTTCCCCTGGTCGTGTGGATAGCCTGTGCAATGAAATCCTAGACCCCTACAGGCGCGGCAAGTTACCCGCCAAAACCTGAAGCGAGGCAGCCCCCTTCAGCAACGTGAATGGACCACCCAGCACTTCACGGAATCCGGTAACTTGGGCACCCCTCCTGGGTCAACCTGTACCCCCTACGAGTGCGGCGAATAGCCCGCCAATCCTAGAGTGAAGCCCCCTCCGTCTCAATGCCATGAGATGCGGGCTTTTTGCCCTCCAGAACCCGGCTATCCGTGCACCCCTCCGCGGGGCAATCCTAGTACAGAAAGTAAAATATACATACAACGGGTACATCGACCGCAACCAGGTCGTGCCCCAAAATAATAATACAAACAGGCAGTGACGGCAGTCCACATGTCGGACGCTCGCCCCGCAATATCAAATGTACATAATACAACCACAACAGTACTAGCATTGCATCCAGGCTATCCCCACGACCGATCCGCAACATCACAGCAAAAACAAAACATCAACGTGAAAGTCACGTTCGCAAATCCGTCTAACCGGGCTATAGCAGTTAGACCGGATTTACCGATCAAGTGACATTCACGGTCGCAGATATAATGTAAATACTGTGAAAAATGTGTTTAAAATATCCGACCGATCGAATATTAACAAGTGGGCCCCAAAACAATACTGTAGCAGTTACAGAAAATATGGGCCCAATTTTAATGTTCCAAAACCCATATTTTAAGCCCAGAAGGCCTCTGTAAAAAATTGGTGAAGTGATCTCCACAGTGTGCGGCGGAAGGGCGGCGGGAAGGGGGTTTTCGCGGCGGTTCCGCGCTCCCACTGTGGAGTTACTTCGTCGAATTTTTACAGAGCTCTTAGATTTTCCAGTACATCAATATTTTACAACCTGAAAATTTTTTCGAGACTGAAAAATTTCAACAGAAACTGATGCTGAAGGAAATGCGGGTTATGGGACATTTCGATCGATCGGAACAGAAAAACACATTACAGAAAGCTAGACTAAGTTAATGGGGAGGCTCTGATACCACTGTAAGTGCACGGCGGCGTCCCGGCCGTCAATCCGACGGCCAATTGCGGAAGCGGTGATAAACTTAAATTTTTCTTGAACTGGCAAACCGTCGCGCACTATTACCCGGATCGAACCATTAACTAGTCCTAGCTAACTATAAGATGGGAAAGAGATATACCGACGATCCAAGTCCTCCGGTCTTCTCATCATCGTCTGGATCTCCTGCGGAATGTCCCGTCTCCTCCTCGTCGCCGGAAGTGCACCACATCGCCTACTATGTTTACGGGCTCCCACCTCAATGCCGAGGCAACTCGGGCACGAAGCCGGCTACTCGACGTGCCCAAGGTTTGCTGTAGAATGTAGTGTAGAGATCCATGTCTCATTTTGGGGTTAAGGAGGTGCCATTTGGTGGAGGGATGAAACAAGAACAAAATGTGGAGGAGCTTGGGGTATTTTGGAGCATCAAATGAACAACATTTCCCCACTAAGAATTTTGGACAGCCCACCTCAAAATGTGGCCGGCCACTATCTTGTGAGGGAGGGAGTGAATGAGAGAGCAACACAATGAGGGAGTGAGTGGATCAATCATGCAAGAGGGCATCATGAAAGAATATGATGACAACACCAAAACCACACTCAACACACAACCATCACTAAACATGATGACTCCAAAAGTCAAGGTATGATGGAAAGGAGAAGTCAATGAAGGTGCACATCATGAAAACCATCATGATGCTACCAATAAGCAAAGACCCCCTCCACAAAAAGCCTATTTGCAACAATGCAAATAAACCCTCCTCCACCAATCTTCGGCCAATGAACGGAACAATAGAAATTGGCCGAAACGGAAAGCAAACTGGCAACTCCAGAAAACTGGTCCCGTAATAAATTACAGGAAAACCCCGATACTGTGCATACACACCCGCATCTGTATTTCGACCGAAATACAAATGCAATGAGACAAAATCTCCACTGTACTATACTAGGATCCGGCTTATACCAAAAACCGGCTAGTAATATCTGTTCGATCCTGATCCGTGCAATACCGCACGTATCTGATCGAACCCTACCATATAACCATATGGCCTATAGTACAAACTGTCCGATCCTGATACGTGCAATACCGCACGTATCTGATCGGACCTTGCCATATCTCCATACGGCCTCTACAACCTTTCGCCCGAAAGCTGAGTAACTGAATGTGGGGGACTCTAAAGACTCATCAACACCTTGGTTGTGGATTTAACCACTAGCACGTCAGAGGTATAAGCCAATACGTAACGGGCTACCAGGTACTGACTAAAAGGGATGTCTGTGAGCGAACTCAGCCTGACAACCCTACTGAGCCTGTCAGTGACAATATCCGTGCAGTCCGGTCCGTTCGTCTATGAGTATCGCATGGCGGGCCTAGGGGGTTGGTAAAAGTCAGACCCCCAAAAGCGGTACAAGTCATGTCGGAGTGTAGCCCAGAACACCCTGAGATACTACTGGAATACCTACCAGTAAATCTCCTTGCCTTGGCCAAGGACTTTGTGTAATGGCTCTCCTAGACACAGCACGACCTCACCCCCAATACCGGGAGAGACGAACCCCTGAAGATACGCTCACTGCCTCCATGTGGCTCGGGACTGTACCCAACTAAAACCTGTTTGCACGACTCCTTTGAGCCGTGGTAGGGTAGTAATCAAAGTACAGTGGGAACTCACACGAGACAAATGACGATCCCCAGGTCGATGAACTAACCTGCACACATGTCACCAGGGAACTGCCATCTGACGTCTGGTATATGACCAACTAGCATGTTCCCGGCGAGTCCTGTCCGGTGTACTCATAACCCAATGAGCACCTGTATACATCTTAGGTGATCCAACTGACACCAGTGGCTTGTGAGACCGGCCACCGCCCCTCGTCGGGGTCTCGACTGTATACACTAGTCTACTATGGAGTATCGATGCCCTGTCTCGAAACTCACACGACTAGGGACCTTTTAAGGATATGCTTATAGACCCCCAGCTCCCACTTATATGATCGCCCTCATACTGCTGGTGGTCAAGCAAGAATCCTAGGGGCTCTATCAACGTGTAATAGCGACGTGTCAGGTCACCTAAAACAGTACACGATGATAAAGGTAAACCAGATAGCATACTATCATCTCGAGTAAGACTGTCCTACCGGGATAGGTCCTCCCTCAATCATTACAATCACGTACCTGTGACCTAATAATTGACTCTGAGGGCACTATCTCCAACAGTTTCGTCATACTCCAAACCTGGTCTTTGACGAAAACCTTTCGCCATAAGTCTTTCCTTATAGGTCTCTACCTGCCCATCCACACCAATCTTTCTTTTAAAGATCCATTTGCACCCTACAGGTTTTACCCCAGGGGGTACAACGTCCAAAGTCCATACTTTGTTGGTGTACATAGACTCCATTTCGGATCTCATGGCATCCAGCCACTTCACAGAGTCACCACTCGTGATAGCCTGCTGAAAACTGGTAGGATCATCATCATCCATGATGCAATCTTCTCCGTTACCATCAATGAGGAAACCGTAGTACCTCTCCGGTGGGCGAGATGTCCTACCAGACCTACGGAGTGGCCGAGGTTCTTCAGTTTCTGTTGCAACAGCCGGTTCAACCAAATCGTCATTTGTAGTTTGTGTCTCCAGAACCTCTTCTAGATCTACCACCTTGCCATCATCTTTATCTGTGAAAAACTCTTTTTCCAAGAATGTGGCATACTGAGAAACAAACACTTTTTGTTCCTCTTTGTGGTAGAACAGATATCCATAAGAATTCTTTGGATATCCCACAAAGTTACACATGACTGACCGTGTCTCGAGTTTGTCCGGATTCTGTTTTTTAACATAGGCCGGGCAACCCCAAATCTTAATTCTCTTAAGAGATGGTCTCTTCCCATTCCATATCTCATATGGCGTGGTAGACACGGCTTTGGTCGGAACCCTGTTTAGCAGAAACGCTGCAGTCTCCAATGCATGCCCCCAAAACGAGACTGGTAACTCAGCGTCACTCATCATGGACCGGACCATATCTAATAGGGTCCTATTCCGTCGTTCTGACACACCGTTGTGCTGTGGTGTGTAAGGAGGAGTGAGCTGAGAGAGAATCCCATTCTTTTTTAGGAAGTTTGCAAATTCTGTACTGAGATACTCTCCACCTCGATCTGATCGAAGCATCTTAATACTCAAGCCGGTTTGTTTTTCTACTTCTTGTTTATATTCAACGAATTTCTCGAAAGCGTCGGACTTGTGCTTTAATAAAAATACATGACCGAATCTTGAGAAATCGTCGGTGAATGTAATGAAGTATGAAAAACCGCCTCTAGCCTGTGTAGACATTGGCCCACATACATCACTATGTATGAGGCCAAGGAGCTGAGTAGCTCTTTCTCCGTGTCCGGTAAACGGAGTTTTGGTCATTTTACCCTTGATACAAGACTGGCAAGTCGCATAAGATTTATATTCAAAAGAGTTTAAATATCCATCTTTGTGTAACCTGTTTAGTCTTGTTTCGTTAATATGATAAAGTCTACAATGCCAAAGAAAAGCTTCATTTAATTCTGAAAGTTTTCTTTTATTAGTGTGTTGTATACTGAAAACTGTGTGTTGATTTAGGACATATATTCCATTATTAAGCGTACCATACCCAACCAACATTTGATTCAGGTGAATGTTCATAACATTGTTCTGCAACACAAAATTATATCCTTCATTGTCCAACAAAGAAACGGATATTATATTACATAGCATACTTGGTACAAAATAACATGGATTCAAAATCAAAATACATCCAGATGGCAACCCCAAGTGATACTCTCCCACTGCGACTGTATGTACATTGGAACCATTTCCAACGCGGAGAGTATGGTCACCCGTCTTCAAAACCTTGCTATTTCTCAGCCCCTGCATAGAATTGCAAATGTGAGAACCTGAACCGGTATCAAATACCCAGGAAGCAGAGTTTATAGAAAAACAGTTTTCAGCCACAAACGCACCTGAAGCAGAAGCATCACCATGCTTCTTCTTGAGACTTAGGTACTCCGTGCAATTGCGCTTCCAATGTCCTGTCTTGTGGCAATGAAAACACTCGCCTTTCCCCGGGTCTCCAGCCGTGGACTTTCCCTTTCCCTTCACATTTTTGACTCCGCCCTTAGGATTAGTGGGTTTCTTCTTTTTCTTTCCCTTGGCCTTAGCTTTTGGGCGAGAAGAAGAAGACTGTCTAATGGTCATAACGGGAGTCTTTGCTGACTTCATAGTGCTCTCTGCACTCCTTAACATATTAAGGAGTTCAGGGAGGTCCTTCTCCATGCCATGCATGTTGAAGTTCACTATGAACTGAGCAAAGGTGGAGGGGAGGGACTGCAGAATAATATCTATATATTGTTCATTGTCCATTGTCCATCCAAGGTCCTCAAGCTCTTCTATAAGAGCTATCATCTTCAACACATGGTCTCCTACTGGTGTGCCAGGGGTCATTCGCATCTGAAACAGTTTCTTTGATGCTTCGTATCGTAATACGCGGGATTGTTCCCCATACAACTCCTTTGTATGGAGCAGTATCCCGTGAATGTCCATGTCCTCGTGCTGCTTTTGATGTGTGTTATCCATCGATGCAAGCGCGAGGCATGTGGCCGTGGCACAGTCTGCGTCCCATGTCTTGCGGACTTCAATGTCCGCAACTGAGGATTTTGGACCTGGGACGGGCGGGGCTGAAGCCGTGAGGACATATGATACTTTATCATAAGTCAAGGCGATCTTCAGATTCCTTAGCCAGTCTTTATAGTTGGTCCCATTCAGTTTGTTTTTATCTAGTAGAAGCTTAAGTCCAGTCATTGGTATCTACCATTAAGAGAGAGAAAAGAATACACTCAGCGAAAGCTCTTGCATAGATTAGATTGGTTTATTATCTTGTCTAATCGATGTTTCCCACTGCTTTTTATCAAGTTTTTCTTTCAAACCTTAAAAAGAAAAACTAGCCAGGATTAATTACAGTCTACAACTTCGCTAACCGTTCAGCCAGGCCAGTGTCGGTACTTTGAGGGAGGTTCCCCGTGCTTTCGCACGGACCTAATTAGAGTAAACCTCGTTTTCCCAGAGGCGGAGCCCCGTTAACACCTTTCTAGACACCTAATGAGTTAGCTAATTGTAAACTGTAAAACTCTCCTAGGAGCAACTATTGCCCACAGTGGGATCGGGATCCAACCATCACATGGAAGGTATGCAATCTCATTGCAAATTTCAACACTTGAAATTCCCGATGTAATTTTTACCCCTAGTACTTATGACCTTAACTATGGTCAACAAATCATAAGTACCAGTCAAGTTCTACCCGTCATTTCTTGATTAATTAGACCCACCCATATGACCCTTAACTATGGTCAACAAAGTCGCATGAATGTCCTAATTAATCTGCATCATATGCAGTGTAGGAAGACATCACTTAGCTACCGTACACTACGCCTTAACTAAAGTCAACAAACGTAGTACGAATACTAAGTACTCTACTTCCTAAAATGACGGAGGGTTGCGAATGATTTTTAAGAAAATCTTTAACGCTTTGAACTTGATATCGTTGTAGAATCAAACAGTTTTTCAAAAGGAGTGGCTTAAGCTCCGCAGTTTTGAAATGTAGCTTTTTCATAAATAGCCGAGTAGTTTTTAAATCCGATTCTACAACATCTTTTTAGGTTTATTTTCTTTACATTAATCACATTAATGTAATCCCATCATTTAAGTCCTTAAGCCAATCACAGAAAAGAAACGAAAATAACACGTACGCTTATGCCATCCGCATTCACCGCAATGTTCCGTTATGCACCGTTAGGTTACTTAACTAATGGCATACCGGGACGGGACTAGCGCGGGTGTAAAACATAAGCAACGTCTACTATATATCATATATATAATATGTCACTCATCTCAGATATCACAGAACACAGGCAGCAGAAACATAGATACAACGTGGGATATCCTAGGACGTCCGTATTTAGTATTTAGCCAGAATAGAAAATACGGATTCCACAGTCGCGATGAATAGCCAAGCCCACACCCTGGACCCCTACGAGAGCGGCAAGTGACCCTACCAATCCTGGAGTTTAGGAGACCCGGTCTCGACTCCTCGAGATGGCCTCCCACTGAACCCCAGAACCCGGTCACCTGTGCTCCCCTCCTTGGGTCCATCCTAATGCGGAAAAGTAAATAATATACAACACTGGTGACACAACCGCAACCTGGAAGTGCCCCAAATAAAAGAATATTACATTATATTTGAATTTACATGAATGAAAATATAAAACTCTCATCTCACAAAACCCCCCGGCTATTCGATCGCGACAATCCTGCACATCATATCTCAGCAACACATAATATCACATATCATCAACGTAAGTAAGTATGCGTACCCCGATTGTCGTTGATGTATAGCAACGAAACCGGCGATATCTAACATACTACGCTTACGGTCACAGAAAAGAAAGTGTAAAACTACAATATTTGGAATCCAGATTCTCTTTAGACATCATAAATGCGAAATATCACATATTTCGTATTTCATGCCTAAACTATATGAATTCCACATATTGTATCACATTCCAGACAAACAGACAGTATTAAAGTTTTCGAACGAACGATCAAGCACCCAAGATTCACTAAAGCTCAACACTTGAGCAGGGTTCAAAAATCCGGAGTGTGACACAGTAGTAGCGGTCCAGCCGTAGAAGGGTCAAGCCAATGCCTCACATGTGGCACGCCGTACTGCCCCAAACCCTAAGGTTCAAAGGGCAGTTCGAGACGGTCACATAATCGAGTTAAGCTTTGTTGTCTTCTAGAGGGACCACCGCAAAAAGACTTGCACGTATCTCCAAAGTATTTAAACCCCGTGAATAGTGAGTAAATGATACTCGTTCAAACACTTCAATACTTTCTAATTTACCCGGAAAAGCTACGAAATGAAAGTCCCGATCGAATCGACGACTCCAACACCATCTCCAGAATTTTTCAAAACCAAATACAGATTAAAAATATCCAAAAAATTATACAAGAAGATTCAAGAATTACTGTGCAAAAAGGATCCATCAATTCATATGAACGGCCGCGGAACCGCGGCCTAAGCAAGCTTAGGCCGCGTTTCCGCGGCGAGAATTACTGTTCACAGAAAACTTTTTGTACCGTAACTCTTATTTTTTCCTGCTGTATTTTTTACATATTTTTAATTCTGCAAATTATCAAATTTTAGAAAATTTCCAGAGAGCACCCAAAAACACCGTATTTTTGTCCGATCGGGGTTTTCACTTCGTAAAAACGTCGCCTAATGTTCTAGGTCGGCTCTGATACCAATGTAAGGTTAGTATAGCACCCTATGAAGTGTTTTGAAGTATCACATGACCCAAAGTTATAATTTTTAAGGTGCTAAACTAATATGCAAAAGGATCGATCCTAGAAAATTAGGGTTATGAAACTTTAGGCTAAAAAAGATAAGGGTTTGAAGGCTACAACCTTTGTAGCTCCCCTTTGCTAGACTCCTTGGTGTCTTGGGTGTTGAATCGAGGTCCTCTCGAAGTTCCCTTGCGTCCACGACGATCCACCACGGAGCACTCCGTCCAAGCTCGCTTCTTTGGAAAACCGAAGGAAACACTCTAATCAAGCCGGCTAGACTTGAGTAGAATGATGTTGTGGTTTGGAATCTCACTTCAAAAACCTATCTTTAAGTGGTATTTGCTCACTAGGAAAATCAAGAGAGCAAAGGAGCTAGAGGAAGAAGATGGTGGCAATTTTAACAAGAGATGAAATGTTAACCCTTGTGAAGAAAAAGAAATATATCCATATATATTTTATTCCTTCATGATATGAACCATGGTTAAAGTGATGGAGACATTATTTAACTTTGGTTTGGAATGATAAAGAGAAAGATAACCTTAGGTTAGTGGTAGTTGAGCATGGTTAGGTCAAAGGAAGAATGTAGAAGCATGAAAGATTATCCTTTCCTTTTTCATTTTCTTTTAAATCCAAAATTAAATAATAATCCATTATATAATCCATGGTGTGGGTCTTATATTGCCACCATTTGCATATGCTAACAACCATGATGGATGAGTGTATGTATGTGTGCATGTATGCACATCCACATGTGCATGAAACTAGCATGAAAGAAAGAAAGAAAAACACACATGCATGCACACATCCATCATCCAAGAAAATGTTTTAAGTGAGAAAACTAATGGTTAAATGATAAATCAACACTTGATTTATCAATCCGGTCATATCTCATATGACCCCACCAAAAGTAGTTCACCCGATCAATGTTCGGTATCATATACGTACATTTCAATCGGGTGCATGCGCATATCGCATATGCGCACCACAACGTTTCGCCTGGACTGGGTAACTCCTTTGTGGGACTCTAAGACTCGTCAATACGCCGGCAGAGGGTGATGATCATATCAGGTACCCTCAAGCCGCAAGCGGTCAGCCAAACGTAACGGCCACCCGGGTATTGAGTGATCAGAAGACAACAAGCGAACCTGCTACAACTCCCGTCGAGCCATCCGGCAACACTACCGTACAGTCCGGTCTCTTCGTCAGATATGCTGCATATCGAGCCTAGGAATGGTCACGTCGACCCCAATAACTCAATAAGTCGTGTCGGTAAATGGTCTATAACAGATCGAGAAACTACTGATAACACTTCTCAGCAAATCTCAGCAGCCCTGGCCAGGGACTTGCTGTTATAACCAGTCGAGCACAGCACAGCATCAACTCCCAATACCGGGAGAGACGAAACCCCTCCTATCGCTCATTGCCTTCATGTGTCTCGGGACTGTACCCAACGGCCACCTGTTTGCACGACTCAGTAGAGCCGTGGTAGGGTGGCAATCAAAGTACAGTGGGAGAACACACAAGACTCCATGACGATCTCGGGTCTACAGACTAACCTGTACCAGTGTCACCTGAGAACTGCTATCCGACGATAGATATAATTCCATATAGGAGTTCTCGGTGAGTCCGTCCAGTGTACCCAGTCAGCACTGAGCACCCGTATATGATCTTGATGTCAAACATCGATGAATGTGGGAACATCCATCACCCATCACATGGGTCTAGTATCATATACGCTAGTCTACTCTGGTATATCGATGCCCCGTCTCGATACACCTCCGACTAGGGACATTTCAGGATATGCTTATAGACTACAAATGTCCCACTAGTATGATCTCTATCATAATCATAGTAGTCAAGCAGATATCCTTGGGGCTTTATCAGCATGTATGAATGAATAAAAGCATGATCAAATCAACATGTCAGATAAAGAATAACCAGATAGCATACGATCATGTCGAGCAAGAATGCAAACTGAATATATATACATGTACAGATACATCCACTATCACATAATGGCCTCTAGGGCATACATATATCCAACAGTTCCGGCTAGACAAACTAACAGCTGATGATTTGGTGAAACCAAAGGATTCAATAGTCTCCAACGAACCTCAGCCTCTCCATGAATCTGGTAGGGTTTCTCATCTACTTGAGAGATACTACGGTCTTCTCGGTGACAGTGGGAGCGAGGATTGTATCATGGTAGATGATGGCCCAACTAGGTTCATACAGGCCATCACGAGTGGGGATTCTGTGAAAATGCTGGATGCTATGCGATCAAAGATGGAATCCATGCACGCCAACAAAGTATGACTTTGCACATTGCACCTGAAGGGGTAAAACCCGTTGGGAGCAAATAGATCTTGAGAAGATTCTTGGTGTAAATGGAAAAGTTGAGACTTTCAAAGCTATGCTTAAGTCCATCAGGATCAATGCAAGCATCGCGGAGTTGGAACATCTGTTTTGATGTGACAGTCAAAGAGTTTGACTTCATCAAAATGGTAGATAAACCTTGTATATACAAGAAAGTTGTAAAGAGTGAGGTTGTCTTACACGTATTGTACATAGATGACATACTCTTGATAGGAAATGGTTTCCTATGCTATACTCGGTCAAGCTCCTCTTATCACGGGGATTCTCCATAGAAGATATGGATGATACCTACTACATCTTGTGGATTATGATCTATGGTGATAGATCTAAGTGTATGTTGGGAGTGTCCTAAATCCAGGTACATTAACACCGTACTAAAGGGTTTAGTATGGAAGATTCTAAGAGTGGTGGTTCGCCCACTTACTGAGGAATCACTCTCTCCAAAAAGATGTCTTCCAAGACTGATTTGCAGAGAGCTCACGTACAAGGGATACCCTATGCTTCGGTAGTAGGGTTTATTATGCATGCGATGTTATGTACCATACTAGATGTAGCTATATCACTAGGTATAGTGATCAGGAATCAATCGGATCTTGGGAGAATCACTTGAAAGCTCTGGAAGACATTCTTAAGTACTTGAGAAGCACTAAAAGAAAGTTCTTGGTTCAAGCTTGCAGAGTGATAAGGACAGCTGAAAGTCAGTCACAGGCATTGTCTTTACCCTCAGTGGAGGGACGGTATGTTGGAAGAGTTCCAATCTAGATACCGTGACATTACTAGACGATGAAAGCTGAATACATTGCTACCAACAATACTACCAAAGAGGTTGTCTGGACATTTCTTGTTCATGAGATGAACAAGGTTCCTACCATTGAGTGTCCAATAACTGTTATTGAGACAACAATGGAGTTGTGGCTTTGGCCTAGGAACGCAAGTCCCATCAGCGTTCCAGACATATGCTGAGGCTAGTATCACCTGATCAGGGAGATGGTTAATCTCCAAGGGATCGAGGTCAGGAGAGTAGACACGAAGGATAACACAGCGGATCCACTCACAAAGGCCTTACCCTAGAGAGACTTCTATAGGACGTTGAGTATGATATACTGCAACAAATGGCCTTAGTGCAAGTGGGAGATTGTTAGTTATATGTATGCCCTAAAGGCCATTACTGTACATGTGATGTATATTGTAGTGGATGCTTGGACATATATAGAGAGGACTTTCTTACTCGACATGATAGTATGCTATCTGGTTGCTCTTTATCTTAACATGTACACTTATAGTCTCTCTTATACATGTTGATAAAGCCCATAGGGTGAGTACTTGACTACCAGGATTATGATGCGGATCATACTAATAGGGCAGAGGTAGTCGGCAAGTACATCCTTCAAATTTTCCTAGTCATGGGAGTATCGAGATAGGGCATTGATACTCCAGTGTAGACTAGCATATACGCTTCTCGACCCATGTGATGGGCGATGGATGATCCCATATCCATTGGTGTTTGACATCAGAGATGGTATACGGGTGCTCAGTGAAGACTGGGTACACTGGACGGACTCGCCGAGAACTCCTAGATTGTATTATACCTAACGTTGAATAGCAGTTCTCTGGTGACACAGGTACAGGTTAGTCTGTCGACCCGAGATCGTCTGTCATGTCCCGAAAGTACGGAACATGACCGGCACTTAAACTACGAAATGTCTCGAGGCGTACGTAATCTAAGTAAGCCGAAAACCCAGAAATCCAAACCAAGAAAAGTAGTAGAGTGAAGGAAAACCAACTAAAGCAAGTAGTTTTAATAGCATAAGCCGAATTATGCGTTTTAAAAACATCAAGAATTTTCTAAAAATTTCGGCAGAGTCTCCTTTGTGAATACTGTCCCCCAAACGGGATACAACATGAATAGTATACGAAATCAATAAAAAAGGCATCCCCAAGCGGGAGCTAGCTCTTCGTCAATCGACGGTCACAACCACACAAGCAATATAATATACAACGCCAAGGGCGAGGGTCAAAACTCAAAAGGAAACTCAAAACAGCAAGAAAATCCAAAGAATACAACGCGCGACTCTAAGGTCAAAAGAATAAACATCACTGGTCTCTATCTCTGAAATAAATACATGTTTGGTTGATGGAACTTCTAGATACAATAGAATAATAATATACAAGGTATAATGATGGGTACGATACAAATAAACCCACCTACTAGCAAGTCATCCGAAAAAAGCAGTGCCAACAAGACCGTAATGAAACCTGTACGGCAAAACCTGCAAGAAATTGTGGCACAACGGGGGTGAGTTGCCAACTCGTGAGTAGAAAAACATCTACGAACAGAAATCGCATGAACAACGCAATCCTAGGTCAACGATCATAATATATCCTCAAATATATAACCAGCAACCTATAACAATGGCTAGGGTAAATGTCAAACCCAAGTGTAATCCCATGTGCCCGTGTCAGTGCATCAGGTAGCAATATATCATATGGATGATGTATGAATGCATGAAAACAGAATACATGTACTAAAGAAACTGCTTTCATAATTTAGTGAGATTTCCTTTGTATTTTTAAAATGAGGTATCATAAATGAAATCAGCATAAACAGTGTCTAGCATCGACATAAAACATAAATCTCAATGTCTCAAAATCTCAGGCTCCGGCTATCAGACTGGCCTGTATCATCAAATCTTAGTACCTCAATATCTCGAAATCAGAATGTCTCAATCTCAATATCTAGGGCACCGTCAGTCCAGACCGGCCCCTACCATCAATCTCAAGACCACGACGGTATCCTCCGGATATCCGACGCGTCGGGTAAAATCACCGGTAGGTAGTGCTCCCTTGCCAGGCTCACATCGTCAACACCACGCGCTTCTTGCCCCGGGGTACCTTACCGGGTCCACCATGTACCCGAAACGGTTCATCCGTCTCCTCGAATCGGGTCTCGAAATACATCAGCAAACTCATGGTGGACGACTCATACATCATGGGAAAACCGCGCTTTTCATTTAAAAAGAGAGAGAAGAAGTTTTTATAAGTTTTGCGGTTTTCCCCCAAATCCAGAAAATCTCATGGAAATCTGAATCCAAAACCTCAATAGCACGTAAAATAGTGAATATATGCATGAGAATCCATGAATGCGGTATAACAATGAATAACAGTATGCATGAAGTGACAAGTAATAACTACAATGTCTAAACTGGCATATAAGGCAAGTACACTAATATCATGTCAAAACTACTATCTAACAAGCTAAGTCAAGCAATAATATTCTCTAAGTGTACGTGACATGGCAATTACCGATGAAGATGTGTGTGAGCCGGCAAGTAAGTGTACGTGGTACATACGCGTCATCGGTAATGGTGTTGGTGTCCTAACAGCATGATATCAACAATAGAATATGAATCATAATGTAAGCAGGCGATGCGGAGCGAACAACAATAATGAGCGGGAGCTAAATACTAAACACAACGATAACAAATCTGCAATTAATGTAAATCTAGTCTAACAACTACACTAAACTATAAGGCTGAGCTAAAAGGCTAACTGAAGGTAAGGAAACCGCCTAATATCTGAGTCGATACATACATACATACATATATATATATATATATATTAATCGGTGATCCCGCCTCGATAATATCACATTCGATACCATATCTATAATCAGATATCCCCAAGTCAAGAGTGCGGATCAAACATCAATATATATAGCTCGTATGTAAATCTGTCGTACGGCATCCCTAAATCTGGGTACAGGTCAGTATCACATTCATCAAATTAATCATTTGGTATCCTCTTTATCAAAGATCATAACCCGGGGTACTGATCTACGGCCTCATACAAACCGATATCATCATCATATATCGTCATAAAGAGGTATACATCGCCTAATGGGACCTATTATGAATATCTTAACATATCTTATCTCATATCACGATCACATGTCAACCATTCAATGTATAACACTATTTACATGTATCGTCGTCCCAAGATCCGCTATAACATCAGGACGTATCTCAAGTACGAATCCTGCCATATCACCGTTCTCGCGGTCTCAATCAAATCTTATCGACACATCTCAAATCCCAAATACTATCCTCAAATCCAGTATGTGAACACATAGTCCCATACCCATGTGAACACATAACTATATAACCCCATATAAGCACATATGAAAGAAGAATGTATGCAAGTATGGGGGTGTGTGTGTGTATGAGTGGTGCAACCACTACTCTAGGGTTTTGCAACACTACGCTAATCCAATCACACTAAATATCCACCTTTATCATCAATAAACACAACATTATATAATCAATATATATGTGTGTATACGTATTCGTATACATCACCACGAACTGCGGGGGTGCTATACGCCATCCACCCGACTTCTCCCCGTAGATATAAATCTACTCACCTGGTCCTTGCTCGCCGGTGCCGACGTCGCCACGCGCTTGTTTGTCGTCTCGAAGTCCACATGGGGTACCTACATATCATAACGCACCGTATCGCATTAAAATCCGACTCATGACCAAAACGACACACGAATCCCACATAGGTCAAAAGCTATGGTTGCTTTCACAAATCAGCCCAAAAACTCTCGACGTCGGCGTACAAACGCCAAACCATCGAGAAAAACCCAAACACACTCATTTGCACATTCACAAGCACTAATTATAATATAAAATAGGTTAAAATTCACAAAAACCTCAAACTCACTTTAAAAGCTTTTTTTTCCGAAAATCTAGCAAGCAAAATTAACCATTTTTGTACAAAACTCGACATTTAAACAAATCTGGCGGCCACAATATCCACTCAATATCATAATCAAGTCATATAAACCATTCTAATAATTTATTCTCATCAAAATATATATATTTACAAAACCTAGTTAACAAAATTAGCACAATTTTCCATTTTAGCTCAAAACTTGGTGTTTTAATCAACTTTAAATATTTTAGCAATTCTAGTGGCCATAATTCTCATTAAAACATATTAACTAAGCCACACAACCATTAACTAGATTTTTATCTCACTACTTTATATAAATTACAAAAATCTAGTTTGCAAAACAAACATAATTAGGATAATTTAAATGTAGCAATCTAGCAATTGAGCAACTAGATTAGTTTTCTATGGCTTAGTATGATAACTACACCATTAAACCATAAACATTTTAATAAAACCCTAACTTGATTTTAAAAACCCAATTCTAGAATTTCCAAACCCTAACTTTAAAATTTCTAACTAGCAATATCAACCAATTTAACACTTGAATACATTTGCTTTAAGCAATAACTAACAATTTAACAAAAAGATCAAGATTTTTATACCTCACAACCCATTGATCCAACTTGAAATCTAGACCTCCAAATTGAAATCCTAGCACCAAGATCCATGCTAAAAGAGATAAGGGAAAATGTGTAGGGCTTTGATTTGAATTTTAGCTTTGATTTTTGATAGAAATTGGTGAATTTTTGATGGAAAATGAGAGGAGAAGAGGGAAGGAGGGGCTGCTGTTGGGGGCTGGGAATTTTCTGCCAGGAATGAAGGGAGTGAGGAGAGAGAGGGTGGGGTTGAAAGTGGGGAGAAAAGACAAAGTCCACACCTCTTTGACCTTGATTCATTTTCTTTTCTTTTCATTGTTTAAGTGATGAAAAGTGAGGTGATTGGAGAGAGAGAGAGAAGGGGCTGTCAAAGGGGGGCCGGCGACTTGGGGAAAGGAAGAGAGGGTGAGGTGTGGGTGTGTGGGTCAGAGAAAAAAATAAATGTATTACCCCAATTCCCATTAACACAAATTGCACTATTTAAGCCCTTTTTCTTCGACATTTTCTAAACCGTTTTGGCAAACCATTTCATTTCAGAAACAATATTTTACATGTCAGTTTAGTGTGTCATGAATTATAAAATTTGTATCAACCCATTCCAATTTGTAATTTTTCCTAATTAAATGTATTAGTGACGGCTTAAAATAATATTAAAATAATTAATTTCGGAAAAAATTTCAGAAAATTTGAAATTTCACCAGTGGCCCAATAAACACCAAATACTAGTAATTACATCGCTAAAATATGTATATTTAATTTTATAATAAAGATATTTGTATTTTGACATTTTACAGAAAGCCCTTTATTTTACCAATTTTTCCGAAATTTCACCGAAACGATTTTTCAAAACGTTACAATCTTCCCCCCTTAAAGAAATTCGGTCCCCGAATTTAAATTAAAACTTCCCCCAAATATTAAAACATCTAAGCAAAGCCATCAAGTCGTCGGGGCTCCGAAATCATAAATATATAAAACAAATCGTAGCGCAGCGCATGTGCATGAAAAATGAGCATATAACTCAAAATTAAAACTCCGTCAAGCATCCCGCAATCATCGGAGTCATGGTAAAGACACAAATGTCAAATCCAATAGAAAACCAATATGATATAACTCGAAACTATATATGTGAATATCAAATCTATATATGTAAATATCTGAAGGAAATGCATACCAAATCTTTTAAAGTCGCTGTGCAATGCGCATAACACTGCACAGTAGCGGACGTCCATCATAAGAAAAAAACCATATACATATATATCTTTTGTTTAATATGTACGTTCCGCCGTTTTGGAAACAATTTAGGAGGGTTCCTTATTTTAAATGTTTCATGTCATATCAGACACGTAGGTAAATACTGAGACTATAGCTCTTCTTTTTGGAAATCCCTTCGATAACTATCAATGCATGCAAAAATATACTCAGGTACTGTCCTGTGACTAGTCCTGCTCAATACTAAACTAAATAGCAAACATCATAAAATATACTGCTCCAACATAAATCAGTCCCAAATATATATATGAATGCCATGTGCGTCTGGTGCGCACGGAAATCGAAATCCATGAATGTGCCATACATATACATAGAAACAACATCTAAGTGCATCGGGTGTGCACGAAACATCTGTCAAGGGCAACAGGTATGCCTGATAGCAAAACAGGTGCATCTGACATGCACGAAGAATCTCGATTTAGTGCATCTGGTGTGCACCAAAATCGTATCTCATAATATGCGCCCAACATGCGCGAAAACCCAAATCAAGAGCATCCATCATGCATGAAATCATGAAATCCAATATCAAGCGCCGAACGTGCACAAAATCCAATCAGGTGCACAAGGGCACAAAATAAATATCAAACATCACCATCGAAATCGAAGTCCAGTGCAACTGTAGTGCACAAAATGCGTATCACTGCACTGCAAGCATATGTGAACTATACCGAGTGCAAGAACCAAATCGTATGCATACATATGCACAAAATCAATTCAACTGTATGAAACCCATAAAATCATAAACATGAGAAACCAAGGCACGAAAACGATATCAAATGGAACAACTGTGCAAAAATCGTAAATACTCAGTAGGTGCAACCATGGTGCATGAAAACAAATAGCATGAAACTCTATCATCAAAATCAATCATGCGAACAGATCGTCTAAAATACCGAAATCAAATATGGCGGAATAGTCTCGCTCAAGCACATCCTCCAAGAATCTCTAGCCAACTGTCGTGGTCACTCATAGCATGTCTCGTCAATGATCATGAACCCTGGTCTACTGGTGTGCGTAACATGACCACTCCTGGGTCCAAGTCTTCTCGTAATTTATTCCAGAAAGGTCCTGTCAAGGTCTCTCCCAAATCTCGTCTCTGCCGAACTGTCCGGAAGTCATTGTCCTTTACTATATCTATTTCTTGTTCCGGAACGGCTGCATACTTATCGCGACTCCTTCTGGAAGGTATATCCATGTACAATTCCTCGGCATGCGTATCGCATCTCTGATGCCGGCGGAGTGGAACGTCATCTTATCCAGATCTTGCACGAACCTCTTACTCCACTTTTCTCTAATGTCGACTACTTCGGACTCGTCTCGTCATGGCTGCATGGACTGAGCTCCAACGGCTATCCTCGTATCTGAAGTCTCCCAAGAAGTGCATCTCACCACCTAGCATCCGAATAAAGTCGAACCATCCGATCGATTCGTCAAAACCTCATAATCCCCCAAGAGCTCAACATCTTTGGTACAGTTTAATAGTATCGAGTACGTACCACAGCATTGATGGTCCAGCCGTAGAAGGGCAAACCCAAGCCTCACTAATGGCGCCGCGGAACTGCCGCAAACCCTCAGGTTCAAAGGCTTTCACACGGTCATTAAGTTGAGTTAGAGTTTCATTCTTCTAGAGGGTCCAAAGAATTGCCTGCATGTCTTTACGAATACTTTAAACTTGGAATAATAGGTTTCTGACATTCAACCGTCTCTGTTGACTCTCAACGTCTCCGCGTGAAGTCGCCTCTAGCTGGAATCAATCTATCTGATGAACTCGCATCGGGATAGCGAATGAACCACATGTCCTAGTCATTCATCCTCGGTGACTAGCGACCTTCTATCATCTCTTAGTACAACTCGTATTACAATAGCTCCAACATCTGGGGCGATATCTCGTCGTTCGCAGCAATAACTGGCTCACTCGTCTGCACGCTGAACCGTGCCTTAATCATCATGAATAAGCAATATCTCAACGGTCATCAAAATCTGGCTGGCCTCTATCAGTAGCTCGATCCTTTGGTGCTGATCTGCACATCCGAGTAATCTCATACAGTGATCCATCAAATGCTCGTGGCGCGAAAACACAATAAAAAGACACGTCTCTGCAATCGTGTTTCGCCGGAATTACGCCCTGGTCAGTCCTCGTCCGTAACGAGCTCATGCTGACCGCAACTCTAGCCGTAGCTCTCCCTGCACGTAATCGTGGCAGCAAAACCATAACTGGTACCGATGAGGCTAGATCAGGAATGAATATAATACTGAACAAAGAAATATACATCCTAAGGCTTCTTAAGTGGAGTAGCGTATCGTAAGTATGCGGCGGAACATACCCACGGTACGTCACTTTACTTTAGTCACCTATTCCATCAACCAAGGGTCATCCTACGCTCCGAAGGTAAAACCTAACGCTCTGATACCAACTTTGTCACGTCTCGAAAGTACGGAACATGACCGGCAGTTAAACTACGAAACTTCTCGAGGCGTACGTAATCTAAGTAAGCCGAAAACCCAGAAATCCAAACCAAGAAAAGTAGTAGAGTGAAGGAAAACCAACTAAAGCAAGTAGTTTTAATAGCATAAGCCGAATTATGCGTTTTAAAAACATCAAGAATTTTCGGAAAATTTCGGCAGAGTCTCCTTTGTAAATACTGGCCCCCAAACGGGATACAACATGAATAGTATACGAAATCAATAAAAAAGGCATCCCCAAGCGGGAGCTAGCTCTTCGTCAATCGACGGTCACAACCACACAAGCAATATAATATACAACGCCAAGGGCGAGGGTCAAAACTCAAAAGGAAACTCAAAACAGCAAGAAAATCCATAGAATACAACGCGCGACTCTAAGGTCGAAAGAATAAACATCACTGGTCTCTATCTCTGAAATAAATACATGTTTGGTTGATGGAACTTCTAGATACAACAAAATAATAATATACTTGGTATAATGATGGGTACGATACAAATAAACTCAACTACTAGCAAGTCACCCGAAAGAAGCAGTGCCAGCAAAGCTGTAATGAAACCTGTACGGTAAAACCTGCAAGAAAGTATGGCACAACGGGGGTGAGTTGCCAACTCGTGAGTAGAAAAACATCTACGAACAGAAATCGCATGAACAACACAATCCTAGGTCAACGATCATAGTATATCCTCAAATATATAACCAGCAGCCTATAACAATAGCTAGGGTAAATGTCTAACCCAAGTGTAATCCCATATGCCCGTGTCAGTGCCTCAGGTAGCAATATATCATATGGATGATGTATGAATGCATGAAAACAGAATACATGTACTAAAGAAACTGCTTTCATAATTTAGTGAGATTTCCTTTGTATTTTTGAAATGAGGAATCATAAATGAAATCAGTATAAACAGTGTCTAGTATCGATACAAAACATAAATCTCTATGTCCCAAAATATCAGGCTCTGGCTATCCGGACTGGCCTGTATCATCAAATCTCAGTACCTCAATATCTCGAAATCGCAATGTCTCAATCTCAATATCTAGGACGCCGTCAGTCCAGACCGCCCCCTACCATCCATCTCAAGACCACGACGGTATCCTCCGGATATCCGATGCGTCGGGTAAAATCACCGGTAGGTAGTGCTCCCCTGCCAGGTTCACATCGTCATCACCACGTGCTTCTTGCCCTGGGGTACCTTACCGGGTCCACCATGTACCCAAAACGGTTCATCCGCCTCCTCGAATCGGGTCTCGAAATCCATCAGCAAACTCATGGTAGACGACTCATACATCATGGGAAAACCGCGCTTTTCATTTAAAAAGAGAGAGAAGAAGTTTGTATAAGTTTTGTGGTTTTCTCCCAAATCCAGAAAATCTCATGGAAATCCGAATCCAAAATCTCAATAGCACGTAAAATAGTGAATATATGCATGAGAATCCATGAATGCGGCATAACAATGAATAACAGTATGCATGAAGTGACAAGTAATAACTACAATGTCTAAACTGGCATATAAGGCAAGTACACTAATATCATGTCAAAACTATTATCTAACAAGCTAAGTCAAGCAATAATATTCTCTAAGTGTACGTGACATGGCAATTACCGATGAAGATGTGTGTGAGCCGGCAAGTAAGTGTACGTGGTACATACGCGTCATCGGTAATGGTGCTGGTGTCCTAACAGCATGATATCAACAATAGAATATGAATCATAATGTAAGCAGGTGATGCGGAGCGAACAACAATAATGAGCGGGAGCTAAATACTAAACACAACGATAACAAATCTGCATTTAATATAAATCTAGTCTAACAACTACACTAAACTATAGGGCTGAGCTAACAGGCTAACTGAAGGTAAGGAAACCGCCTAACATCTGAGTCAATATATATATATATATATATATATATATATATATATATATATTAGTCGGTGATCCCGCCTCGATAATGTCACATTCGATACCATATCTATAATCAAATATCCCCAAGTCAAGAGTGCGGATCAAACATCAATATATATAGCTCATACGTAAATCCGTCGTACGGCATCCCCAAATTTGGGTACAGGTCAGTATCACATTCATCAAATTAATCATTTGGTATCCTCTTTATCAAAGATCATAACCCGGGGTACTGATCTACGGCCTCATACAAACCGATATCATCATCATATATCGTCATAAAGAGGTAAACATCGCCTAATGCGACCTATTATGAATATCTTAATATATCTTATCTCATATCACGATCACATGTCAATCATTTAACGTATAACACTATTCATATGTATCGCCATCCCAAGATCCTCTATAACATCAGGACGTATCTCAAGTACGAATCCTGCCATATCACCGTTCTCGCGGTCTTAATCAAATCTTATCGACTCATCTCAAATCCCAAATACTATCCTCAAATCTAGTATGTGAACACATAGTCCCATACCCATGTGAACACATAACTATATAACCCCATATAAGCACATATGAAAGAAGAATGTATGCAAGTATGGGTGTGTGTGTATGAGTGGTGCAACTACTACTCAAGGGTTTCGCAACACTACGCTAATCCAATCACACCAAATATCCATCTTTATCATCAATAAACTCAACAATATATACTCAATATATATATGTGTGTATACGTATTCGTATACATCACCATGAACTGCGGGCGTGCTATACGCCATCCACCCGACTACTCCCCGTAGATATAAATCTACTCACCTGGTACTTGCTCACCGGTGCCGACGTCGTCACACGCTTGCTTGTCGTCTCGAAGTCCATATGGGGTACATACATATCATAACGCACCGTATCGCATTAAAATCCGAATCATGACCAAAATGACACACGAATCCCACATTGGTCAAAACCTATGGTTGCTTTCACAAATCAGCCCAAAAACCCTCGACGTCGGCGTATAAATGCCAAACCATCGAGAAAAACCCAAACACACTCATTTGCACATTCACAAGCACTAATTATAATATAAAATAGGTTAAAATTCACAAAAACCTCAAACTCACTTTAAAAGCAATTTTTTCCAAAAATCTAGCAAGCAAAATTAACCGTTTTTGTACAAAACTCGACGTTTAGACAAATCTAGCGGCCGCAATATCCACTCAATATCATAACCAAGTCATATAAACCATTCCAATAATTTATTCTCATCAAAATATATATATTTACAAAACCTAGTTAACAAAATTAGCACAATTTTCCATTTTAGCTCAAAACTTGGTGTTTTAATTAACTTTAAATATTTTAACAATTCTAGTGGCCATAATTCTCATTAAAACATATTAACTAAGCCACACAACCATTAACTAGATTTTTATCTCACTACTTTATATAAATTACAAAAATCTAGTTTGCAAAACAAACATAATTAGGATAATTTAAATGTAGCAATCTAGCAATTGAGCAACCAGATTAGTTTTCTATGGCTTAGCATGATAACTACACCATTAAACCATAATCATTTTAATAAAAGCCTAACTTGATTTTAAAAACCCAATTCTAGAATTTCCAAACCCTAACTTTAAAATTTCTAACTAGCAATATCAACCAATTTAACACTTGAATACATTTGCTTTAAGCAATAACTAACAATTTAACAAAAAGATCAAGATTTTTATACCTCACAACCAATTGATCCAACTTGAAATCTAGACCTCCAAATTGAAATCCTAGAACCAAGATCCATGCTAAAAGAGATAAGGGAAAATGGGTAGGGCTTTGATTTGAATTTTAGCTTTGATTTTTTATGGAAATTGGTGAATTTTTGATGGAAAATGAGAGGAGAAGAGGGAAGGAGGGGCTGCTGTTGGGGGCTGGGAATTTTCTGCCAGGAATGAGGGGAGTGAGGAGAGAGTGGGTGGGGTTGAGAGTGGGGAGAAAAGACAAAGTCTACACCTCTTTGACTTTCATTCATTTTCTTTTCTTTTCATTGTTTAAGTGATGAAAAGTGAGGTGATTGGAGAGAGAGAGAGAGAGAGGGCTGTCAAAATGGGGCCGACCACTTAGGGAGAGGAAGATAGGGTGAGGTGTGGGTGTGTGGGTTAGGGAAAAAGATAAATGTATTACCCCAATTCCCATTAACACAAATTTCACTATTTAAGCCATTTTTCTTCGACATTTTCTAAACCGTTTTGGCAAACCATTTCATTTCAGAAATAATATTTTACATGTCAGTTTAGTGTGTCATGAATTATAAAATTTGTATCAACCCATTCCAATTTGTAATTTTCCCTAATTAAATGTATTAGTGACGGCTTAAAATAATATTAAAATAATTAATTTCGGAAAAATTTTCAGAAAATTTTAAATTTCACCAGTGGCTCAATAAACACCAAATACTAGTAATTACATCGCTAGAATATGTATATTTAATTTTATAATAAAGATAATTGTATTTTGACTTTTTACAGAAAGCCCCTTTATTTTACCGATTTTTCCGAAATTTCACCGAAACGATTTTTCAAAACGTTACATCGTCATAGAGTCTTGTGTGATTCCCACTGTGCTTTGATTTCCACCATACCACAGTCAAGAGATCGTGCAAAAATATGGTTTTTGGTTACATTCCCGAGTCACATGGAGGCAATGAACAATAGGAGGGGATTCGTCTCTCCCGGTATTAGGAGTTGATATTGCGCTATGCTCGATTGGCCATAACAGGAAATCCCTGGCTAGGGTTGCTGAGATCTACTGGTAATTGTTATCAGTAGTTTCTCGAACCGTTGTGGACCTTATATCGGCATGACATATCAGGCTATTGGGGTCTGACGTTATACCACCCCCAGGCTGTGTGTCACGTCCCGAAAGTACAGAATATGACCGGCACTTAAACTACGAAACGTCTCGAGACGTACGTAATCTAAGTAAGCTGAAAACCCAGAAATCCAAACCAAGAAAAGCAGTAGAGTGAAGGAAAACCAATATAAATCAAGTAGTTTTAATAGCATAAGCCGAATTATGCGTTTTTAAAAACATCAAATATTTCCTGAAAATTTCGGCAGAGTCTCCTTCGTAAATACTGGATCCCAAACGGGATACAACATGAATAGTATACGAAATCAATAAAAGGCATCCCCAAGCGGGAGCTAGTTCTTCGTCAATCGACGGTCACAACCACACAAGCAATATAATAACGCCAAGGGCGAGGATCAAAACTCAAAAGGAAACTCAAACAACAAGAAATCCACAGAAATATAACGCGCGACTCTAAAGTCGAAAGAATAACATCACTGGTCTCTATCTCAAAATAAATACTTGTTTGGTTCATGGAACTTCTAGATACAACAGAGTAATAATATATAAGGTATATACTGAAGGGTACGATACAAATAAACCCACCTATTAGCAAATCACCCGGAAATGGAAGTAGTGCCAACAAAGCCGTAATGAAACCTGTACGGCAAAACCTGCAAGAAACTGTGGCACAACGGAGGTGAATTGCCAACTCGTGAGTAGAAAAACATCTATGAACAGAAATCGCATGAACAACGCAATCCTAGATCAACAATCATAATATATCCTCAAATATATAACCAGCAGCCTATAACAATGGTTAGGGTAAAAGTCTAACCCAAGTGTAATCCCGTGTGTCCGTGTCAGTGCCTCAAGTAGCAATATATCATGTGGATGATGTATGAATGCATGAAACAGAATGCATGTACTGAAGAAAACTGCTTTCAAAATTTAGTGAGATTTCTGTATCTTTTTAAAACGAGGTATCATAATGAAATCAACATAAACAGTGCCTAGCATCGACACAAAACAAATATCCAAATATCTCGATATCTCTGTGTCGCAATCTCTGTATCTCAATATCACTATCTAGGGCGCCGTCAATCCAGACCGGCCCCTACCATCAATCTCAAGACCACGACGGTATCCTCCGGATATCCGACGCGTCAGGTAATATCATCGGTCGGTAGAGCTCCCCTGCCAGGCTCAACGCCATCGTCTACGATACTCTTGCCCTGGGGTACCGCACCGGGTCCACCATGTACCCGAAACGGTTCCTCCACTCCTCGAACTCGGGTCTCGAAATCCATCAGCAAACTCATGGTGGACGACTCATACATCATGGGAAAACCGCACTTTTCTTTAAAAAAAAAGAGAAAGAATTTATAAGTGTTTTTGCGGTTTTCCCCCAAATCCAGGAAATCTCATGAAAATCCGAATCCAAATCCTCAATAGCATGTAAACAGTGAATATAGACATAAAAATCCATGAATGCGGCATATCAATGAATAATAACATGCATGAAGTAGCAAGTAATATCTACAATGTCTAAACTAGCATATAAGGCAAGTACACTAATATCATGTCTAAACTATTAGCTAACAACCTATGTCAAATGAAATAGTATTTTCTAAAGTGTTCGTGACATGGTAATTACCGATGAAGATGTGTGTGAGCCGGCAAGTAAGTGTACGTGGTACAAACGCGTCATCGGCAATGGTGCTGGTGTCCTAACAGTATGATATCAACAATAGAATATGAAACATAATATAAGCATGCGATGCGGAGCGAACAACAATAATGAGCGGGAGCTAAATACTAGACACAAAGATAACAATATATATTTAATATAAATCTTGTCTAACAACTACACTAAAGTAAAGGGCTAAGCTAACTGGATACTAAAGGTAAGGAAACCGCCTAACAACTGAGTCGATTCATATGTATATATATATATATATATTAGTCGGTGATCCCGCCTCAATAATGTCACATCCGATACCATATCTATAATCAATATTCCCAAGTCAAGAGTGCGGATCAAACATCAATAAATAGCTCGTACGTAAATTCGTCGTACGGCACCCCAAATCTGGGTACGGTCAATATTATATTCCTCATATTATTCATCTGGTATCCTTTTTATCAAGGTCATAAACCGGGTACTGATCTATGTCTAGTACAATATTAATATCGTCAATATAATCATGATCTAACTATTGATCGACAATCTCGTACAACCGATATCATCAGCACATAACATCATAAGGAAGTATACATCGCCCAATGCGGCCTATCATAAACATCCTAACATATCATATCTCATAACACGATCATATGTCGATCATTTTATTGATATCACTATTCACATGGTATCGTCGTCCAACAATCCGCTATAATATCATAATGTATCTCAAACATGAATTCTACCAAATCACCGATCTTATGATCTCAAATCACATCTCATCGACTCACCTCAAATCCCAAACACTATCCTCCAATCCAGTATGTGAACACATAGTTCCATACCCATGTGAACACATAACAATATAACCCCATATAAGCACATATGAAAGAAGAATGTGTGCAAGTATGTGTGTGTGTGTAAATGTGGTGCAACCTCTACTCTAGGGTCTCGCAACGCTAAACCTATCCAATCACACCTAAAATCTATCTTTATCATCAATAACTCAACAATATAACCAATATATATGTGTGTATACGTATTCGTATACATCACCACGAACTGCGGGGGTGCTATACGCCATCCACCCGACTTCTCCCCGTAGATATAAATCTACTCACCTGGTCTTTCGCGCGCCGGTGCCGACGTCGCAATGCGCTTGCTTGTCGTCTCGAAGTCCACATGGGGTACCTACATATCATAACGTACCGTATCGCATTAAAACCAAATTCGAAATCGAAACGGCATACGAAAATCAAATCGGCACGCGTATCACGCATAGGTCAAAACCTATCGCCTAGGCATGCAAGAATAGCTAAACCAAGCCTCGATGTCGATGTACAAACGTCAAACCATCAAGAAAAACCCAAACACACTCATTTGCGCATTCACAAATACTAACTATAATATAAAATAGGTTAAAATTCACAAAAACCCCCAAATTCACTTTAAAAGCCATTTTTCCGAAAATCTAGCAAGCAAAAATTACCCATTTTAGTACAAAGCTCGACGTTTAAGCAAATCTAGAGGCTATAATACTTATTAAACATCTCAAATAAGTCATACAACCCATTTCAAGAATTTAATATCATCAATTCTTATAAAAATAAAAATTCTAGTTTTGCAATTTATCTAATTTTAACAATTTCAACTAAAAATGCACAAAACAATAACTACGCTTGATTTTGCATGGTCCAAGGCATTAAACCACTCATTATAATATTAATGATGACTTGAAACCATAATTATATTTTAATCTAAAGCGTTTAACAATTTTCCAAAAACCCTAATTAGCAAAATAACTTAATTAGGACATTTTATAAGTAATGGTTTGTAATTAACAACTAGATCGGCTTTCTACAAAACTTAAGATGTTAATCCACATCACTAAACCATGCACAATTGATCACAACCCTAACTCCAACACAAAACCCTCACTTGAATTTCTTAACTTGAAATTGGAACCATGATATTTACTAAATAAGTTTTGATTAAACCAACCAAACAACAATTTAACAAAAGGTTGAGATTATACCTTCAAACCATGAGATCAACATGGAATTAAGCCTCCAAAATCCCAACTTTTCCCCAAGATCCATAGTAGATAGGCTAAGGTAAAATGGGTAGGGCTTGGATTTTGAGTTTGCTTTGAATTTGTATGGAATTTGAAGCATTTTGATGGATTTTTGGGGCAAAATTGTATGGGATTTTGGGGAAGGGCTGCTGCTATTTGAGGGCTGAAAATTCGGCCAAGAATCTCGGCCCTTTCTTTATCGAATAAGGTGCAGGATGTTCTACAAGGAACACCGCGATGCAAAGCAAGAATCGTAGCTACCTGTTTTTGAAAATTTGATTCCACAACATCTTTTAGGTTTCTTTTATTTCATTAATCTCATTACTGAAGTCCCATCATTTAAGTCACCTAAACATCACAGATAAATACGACGTAAACTTATGTCATCCGCATTCGCCTCGATGTCCCCCCGTACACCGTTAGGTTAGGTAATTAACAGCAGAGCAGGGCAGGGCTAGCGCGGGTGTAAAACATAAGTAACGTCTATATAATATATCATATATATTATATACAGTATCTATCACAACATATCAAATGATCACATCACAGATATCGCAGCAGAAGAAACATATATGAAATATTGAATATACTAGGACGTCCGTGTTTTCAATACGAGCCAGTATAAAACACGGATTCCACGGTCGCGATGAATAGCCAAACCCACATCCCTAGACCCCTACGAGAGCGGCAAGTAACACTGCCAATTCTAGGGTTAGGAGACCCGGTCTCGACTTCTCGAGATGGTCTCCCACTGGACCCTAGAACCCGGTTACTTATGCTCCCCGCCTTGGGTCTACCTAATGCGGAAAAGTAAATAATATACAATGGTGACATCATCCTCAGCCCGGAAGTGCCCCAATAAAAGAATATTACATAAAAATGAATTTTACATGAATGAAAAAGAAAAACTCTCATCTCACATAAAAACCCCCGGCTATTCAAACGCGACGATCCAATATAACATATCACAGCAACACATAATATCTCATATCATCAACGTAAGCAAGTATGCGTATCCTGATTGTCGTTGATGTATAGCAACGAAGCCGGCAATACACCACATACTACGCTTACGGTCACAGAAAAGAAAGTGTAAAACTACAACAGTTGGAATCCGCAACCTCTTTAGACATCGCATGCCTAACCAAATGAATTTCTTACACATCACATGCCTAACATTTATAAACCCTGCATTTTAGTCTCTTTATTGAAAACTCTTTTCAATATCAAGTCGGGCAATTCAACAAGATTCTCGACAACCTGATCGAATGCTCGTCTCAAACTTTAGTAGACGGCCGCACCCCCGGATGCCGACGACGAAGTGCACTAAGGCGGAACACCGCTGCCGCGAGCACCCGAACGGATGCTTTTGGCGACGGGGTTCTCCTACAGTCACTTGGTCGGGGCTATGGGGCATGGTTGTCTATTAAGTTTACCCGGCGAGTATCCGCGTACGCTACGTGATTGCAACGGACTTTTGATCGCATCAAAACTTCGTGGAAACTGATTATTTGAGACTAAACCACTAGATTTATAACATTCAAATTAGTTATCTCATAACTATTTGTGGATTCCAAATATTGTATCACATTCCAGATAAATAGACAATGTTAAACTTTCCGATCGAATTATCAAACACCCAAGTTTTCCCAAATAACTCAAACACTTGCGCGGAGTTCAAAAATATCCATCACATGCCTCGGTACCGATGGTCCAGCCGTAAAAGGGTCAAGCCAACGCCTCACATGTGGCACGCCGTACTGCCCCAAACCCTAAGGTTCAAAAGGCAGTTCAAGACGGTCACATAATCGAGTTAAGGTTTGTTGTCTTCTAGAGGGTCCACCGTGTTACTTGCACGACTTAGAAAGTTTCAAACTCGAGAAAAATCCAACTTTTGAAAAAAAGTTTCCGACTGGGGAAAAAGTGAGTTATTGATATCCGTTCGAACTTTTTAACAGTTTCTAAAAATATATGGAACAAACTAAACAAAGTTAAATTATCCGATCGAATCAACGAGTCCCCAATATAACCTTAGAAAACTCAACACTTGAGTGGCATTAAAAAATTCCCAGAAAAAATTGCCAAGAAAGGACATAAGAATAAATACAAGAAATTCCAGTGACTAGTTCGAAATTTTGGCCGCGGAACAGCCGCCAAACCCTTGGTTTGGCCGCGGTTCCGCGGTCAAATAAGCGAATTAAAAGTCCTTACTTCACAGTAATTCTTAGTTTTTCCTGCTTAATTTTCTGAGTATTTTTAATTCATAAAAAATCACATTTTCAAAAAATGTACAGAGAAGGGTTTACATCAGGGTTTTCGGGTTCGATCGGACTTTAAACTTTGTCTAGACTTCGCCTAAAACTCTAGCTTGGCTCTGATACCACTGTAGGGTTGCTAGGAACGCGCACAAGGGTCTACGAGGTATCAACCATGCCCGATTAAAATTTTAGCCGTGCCGAACAACCCGAAGCCGGATCTTTAAACTAGGGTTTAGGAGAAAATAAGCATGTTAAACTGTTTAACACTAAGTGAAAGGGATTACAACCTTTGTAGATCCGGTCCTTCACTTCATTAGCTCCGTGTAGATGTCCCCATCGCTGCGATCGTGAACTCCGGACTCTAGAAAAGCTTCACAAGAAGAACGAACGTGCTTGCTTCGATGACTTCGAGGCCGAAGATGATCTACGTCGGAAAGACACTAACTCAAGCTATTCCTTCACTAGGTCATGAAATTTGTGAAGAGAACACACTTTACTACATGGCAAGTGGTAGAGGATGAAGAAGTAAGAAGTGGGCTCACTTTAGAATTGATTTTCTCACTCTTTTTCTCATGGCACCATTGGAGCTAGTAAGCTTTTGGATGGAGCATGATGAAGATGAAGAAGAAGAAAATAATAATCCATCCAAATGAAAACTTATCCTCTCAATAAAGTAACCATGGGTGAGTTAAGCTGTCATGCTTAACTCATGTAGAGAATTAACCAACGCATGAGGTTAAGGGTTGGGTTAACTAAATACCCATAAGAATGACAAATGAGTTGACTTTTTCAATGTTTCCATAAGCTTCATGAAAGCTTAAGAACTTTGACAAAGTCTTTCTCTTTTGTTATTCTTAAGATATAAACTAAACCCTAATCTTTATCCTAATCTTGGTATAAGTCTCATACACCCATCTTTGATGTATCATCAAGCATGATACAATCATATGTACACAAATATATATCACATATACACTTATGCACAATCAAGTGAGAAAATAAATCTTATGTGAGCTAATACTAGTTAATGCAATGTAATATATCAAATATATAATTATGCATTAAATTATTAAATCAACTCTTGATTTAATAACCCGGCTATAACCGACTGATATCATGTGTAACAACTTATCGAATCAACACTTGATCCGATAACCCGGCTATATCGCATACAACCTATCAATGTCACGAATCGCGAGAATAGAATATGGTATCTCATATCGTATTAATCTCGGTCCCGCACATATCACATATGTGCTCCTACTCCGTTTCGCTTGAGCCAGGAAACCCCTGTGTAGGACTCTAAAGACTCGTCAATACGCCGGCAGTAGGTGATGATCATATTAAACACCCACAAGCCGCAAGCAGTCTGCTAAATGTAACGGCCATCCGGGTATTGAGCGATCAGAATATCAACAAGCAAGCCCGCTTGTACTCCTGTGAATCCAATCAGTAACACTCCCGTACAGTCCGGTCTCGTCGTCTGATATGTCGCATATCTCGCCTAGGGGTGGTAAACGTCAGACCCCAGTAGCTCGATAAGTCATGTCGATATGAGGTCTATAACAGTTCGAGAAACTACTGATAACACATACCAGTAAATCTCAGCAATCTTGGCCAGGGATTTCCAGCTATAGCCAATCGAACACAGCGCAACATCAACTCCCTATACCGGGAGAGACGAATCCCCTCCTATCGTTCATTGCCTCCATGTGATTCGGGACTGTACCCAAAAGCTACCTTTTTGCACGCCCTCTTGGACGTGGTATGATGGAAATCAAAGCACAGTGGAAATCACACAAGACTCTAAGACGATCTCGGGTCATCAGACTAAGCTGTACCAGTGTCACCAGAGAACTGCCATCTGACGTAAGGTATAATACTATCTGGGCGTTCTCGGCGAGTCCGTCCAGTGTACCCAGTCCACTGAGCACCCGTACACCATCCTTGATGTCAAACACCGATGGATATGGGATCATCCATCGCCCATCATATGGGTCAAGATGCGTATACGCTAGTCTACTCTGGTGCATCGATGCCCTGTCTCGATACACCCACGACTAGGGACCTTGAAGGATGTACTTATGGACTACCATGTCCCCACTAGTATGATCCGCATCATAGTCCAGGCAGTCAAGTACACATCCTAAGGGCTTTACCAACATGTAACAGAGAGACAATCAGTATACACGTTACGGTAAAGAGTAACTAGATAGCATACTATCATGTCGAGCAAGAAAGTCCTCCCTATATATATCCAAGCATCCACTACAATATACATCTCATGTATAGTAATGGCCTCTAGGGCATACATATAACTAACAAGGTTATACATGCAACAAGGGTGTATGAGACTCACACCATGCTAGGGTTAATGTTAGGGTTTAATATTTATTATTAAGTAATTAAACATCATTTGTAATTAGTCATGGTTGAGCTTTGAGGAAGCCAGTAGAACCTTTGACTTAGTCCTCTTGTTTCTTTTTACTTAAAATATTTATTAACCCAACCTTCACACTTAGCCATGGTTTAGTCTCTACAAGGGTTAAGGCATGACATATACTCACCATGGTTGCATTTCTAAGCTCATGAGTTTCATTCATCATCTTCTTCCTCATTTGAGAAAAAAGCATGCTAGTTTTTTTAAGTGATGAAATATTATGAGAAAAAGAAATCTAAAGAGAGACCAATTCCTACTTCATCATCCTCTACTATTAGCCATTTAGTTTAGGGTATTTGCTTCACTAATCTACCATTAGTGAAGAGGTAGCATGAGCTTGAGTCTTCTCGACGTAGATCGTCTTCGGCCTCGAAGACTTCGAGCAAGTTTGCATCTTTCACCTTATGGAGCAACTCAAGAGTTCGGGAGATCATTACTCGCAACGAAGGGACATCTACATGGAGCATTTGAAGTGAAGGACCGATCTACAAAGGTTGTATTCTGTATTCACTTAGTTGTAAAGTTGTTTACATATCGGTTCGTTTAAATCTCTAGTTAAGATTCTAGGGTTAGGGTTCTTTAGAACGGCAAAAATTTGAAAACGGCATGGACGATGCCTCCCGAAATCTTGCTGCCTTGCTAAGTAACCCTACAGGAACTGCTACCCGACGATAGGTATAATACCCACCAACAGTTCCTGACGAGTCTTGTCCAGTGTACTCATAACCTAATGAGCACCTGCATACTATCCCCAGTACGACGTACTAATAGCTGTGGGATAGACCATTTCCCCTGCTGGGATGAGAAGCGTATACACTAGTCTATTCTGGAGTATCGATACCCCGTCTCGATAATCCTATGACTAGGGACCTGTATAGGATGTGCTTATAGACTACCCAGCCCCCACTAGTGTGACTTCATCACAACGCTGGTAATCAAGCAAAGATCCTAAGGGCTCTACCAATATGTATAAGCGATATACTAAAAGAAACGCATGCACATATTGAGGTAGAAATAAACCAGGCAGCATACTACCATTTCGAGCAAGACTGTTACTATATCCGTGTATATCTCAAGCTCCCATTAAGTAATATACAATCCAGTATGATACAATAATGGCTTCTAGGGCATATATCACTAACATATTATCTCATTGTATTCGTATTTTTCAGAATACGAATACGGGTATGTATATACGGTGGGGGAATTCTTGTAATTTTCAAAAGACATGCTTCTAAAAGGAGGCACCTCATTATTAGATTTATCTATTTATGCAAATAGATTAATGAGGTGGAAATTGGAGATATTTGTGGCGTGGATGAAAGCATGGTTAAGTCATTTATTTATTCATTTGAATTTACTATTCAAGCATGGTTGCTTATTTTCTTTGGAAAATAATCCATGCTTGATGATTGAAAAGACTTAGCCATTCTCTTTTCCTACACAACCTTAACTCAATTGCATTTGTTCATTCTCTCTCCAATTTTTCTCTCCTCCTTCCTCAAACCCTAACCCTCACATGAGTTGTAAATTCTAGGATTATTGAGATAAAATACTCCATTTATTTTTCTCTACATCTTCTAAGTTGTCTAGTCTTGCAAACTAGATATCTTAGTTACCTCACACTTGAGGTTGAAGTTTGAACCATAGGTTCTCGGGTGGATCATATTCGACAAAGAGAAGACCGACGATCGAGTTCCATTAAAGCTTTCTAGGAGCTAAGAAGAGGAGAAGAAGATTCAAGTTTGAACCAAGAAGCTAAGAAGCAAAAAGAAGTCCCGAAGGACTTGATCGAGAAGGTATAACTCTCACCGAGTAGTTGGAAACCTTCTTATAGTTAGTCATAGCTAGTTATGGTTTAATTATGATCTTGGATTGTCTTGGTCGATATTGCAAAGCCACTTTTTTGAAATAGAAAAAAATCGTTTTTTGTGTATTCCGCCTCCCCGCGGACTCGCGGGGTACGCGACATCGACTTACAAAATTGGCCTCAAGATGGAGACTTTATCACTTCATCAAGAGTAGGATGCGAATTTGAATATGTTTAATAAAGGTTTCATGGTTATTTAATAGAATTTTTGTGGGTGTTTGTGATTTAGGAGTTGGAGGTGGAGAACGTGGAGATGGAGAAGAAAAAGAGGATGATGAAGGACAAAAAGAAATGATGAAGAATAAAATGGTTGCCAAGCCATACCCACTTCACTCTCTCTCTCTCTCCCATTCCCAATATAATATTCTCATACCTCCATGTCTTCCTCTCTCACTCATTTAAAAAAAATGAAAATAAGCATAAAACATAAATGGAAAAGAATAAAACCATTCATAAAAACACAAATGAAATGTTAACCCCCTCTTCATCATCATGTCATGGCACCATAAGCATGTTTTAAGAAAAATAAAACTTAGTTTAGTGTAGTAATTAGTAAAACACAAATTAATTTTAATATTAAACTTATATGAATATAATTTATGCTAATTTATGAAAAGCCGAATTATATAAACGCTCTCATAATTATAAATTCATGTTAACTTCCAATTACTTCCCAAAAATAGAAGTATATAATTATATCAATTTATGAAAACTCAATTCCATACCTGGTATATATCCGTAAAATCCAAAATATTATTATTTAATTTCAAAATAATATTTACTATTTTTCAGAAATATTACAATAATGTAAGGTTTTTGGTAATAATATACTTAGTTTGAGAAATGTTGTGAAAATTTTGATGTATACTTGTGGATTTTTTTTTAATTCAAACCTATTTTGTAATATTTTATGTCCATTTAAAATTTTCTTCCTATGACCTAATTTTCTGGCTCAGCCCTTTATTTAAAAAAGAAACTTTTCATTAAAAAAGAAATTAAGACAAACATTAATTGCTAAACCAATAACACACGATTTCTAATTGATGAAATGAAAAATTCAACGAAAATCGATACTGTTTTATTTAAAACATGAATTTTTGGTTTTTGTTGATAATTTTGGCATTTCTGGGATCTCTCTCAACAGTTTTTCTCCCTCTTTTTCATAATGGTTAATTCTCAAAGTTATCACACTACTACAAATAAAGGTTGCCCCTACGGATTTACCCGTAGGGGCAACCCACTGCCCCTACGGAGGTATCCGTAGGGACCAAAAATTCATCTGTAGGTGCAAACACCGTAGGTGCAAGTTGAAGCCCTGCACTTGCCCCTACGGTCAAAAACTTGCCCCTACAGAGTTCTGTGTAGGTACATTTGCACCTACGGATTAGGGCGTAGGGGAAAAAAAGTTATTTTATTTACGGTTATTTTAATTATATTAACTGTACCTACGGATTTATCCGTAGGGCCAAGAAGTAGCCCCTACGGATATATGCGTAGGTACATATCCGTAGGGGCAAAATATCAGGATTCCTGATATTTGCCCCCTACGGATATATCCGTAGGGGTATTTATTTATCCCTACGGATATATCCGTAGGGACAAGCCCAACCCTCCTGACAATGAGATCAGGGGGAAATATCAGTTACTGCTGATATTTTGCCCCTACGGCTTAATCCGTAGGGGTAACATGTGTTCCGTAGGTACACATTATCTTTTTTTTTTTTTAAAAAGGGGCTGTCTTATTTTTTCTCGCCCTGTGCACAATAATATATATATATCAATAAAATATAAAACTAATCATCACACAACATATATCGCAGTATTCATAATCACATCTTACGCATATAATATACAAAAGAAACCCAAATACTGAATATGATATAAATATAAGCCAATATCAATATCGTTTCAAAATATAGTACAATATGTATGATATAAGTAAATACATGTTTTAAAAAATAAGAACCAAAAAGCTACCCTAATTCGGTCCAGCTCTACCTCTGAATAACGATAGAATAACGCGCGCCTGCTCCTCAGTCAATAAACTTTGCAATTCGGCGCGAGCGGGAGTCTGAGCGTCCTGTGGAGCTGGCGATGTGGTCTGCGCAGCCGCCGTCGAGGGAGTCACTTGCGGAGCCGCGGCTGCGGGAGTCTGAGCGGGCGCTGGAGCTATAAGAGCTGTCTGCGGAACCGCAGCCGATGTAGTGGCTTGCGGAGCCGCAGCCGAAGGAGATGCATGACATGTACCCTGTCGTGTCTGGACCTAACGTGTGTAAGAAGCGTGTAAGAACTGTGTATTACTCGAATTCGTATCATTATCAAGTTATTTCGAAATCCCATTTGGATATCTAGTTTGGATAACCGTTGTTTATTTTAATTACATATGTATGTATGATTAATCAAACCTAACTCTAAAACCAAATAAGCTCAATCTACGTACTAATTATGGATATGTTGATATGTATAATATGACATGATATTTTACTATAAAGTAGTATACATACCAGCATCTCCTTCAACTCCTCAACGGTGGCCCTCAAGCTCTCCAGTTCCTGCTGGACACGTCGCTCACTGGAGACGGAGGAAGTAACCGCCAGGGTGGAGTCCAACCTCATATAGGCCCTGTTAGGGCCCAGTCCCCGGCCTCTCTCCCAACCTCCGTGTTGCCCTCCATGTGCGGCGTCCAGAACTAGGGTCAGCAGCCTCGGATCGTTCTGTCCGGTAAAATCGATCCCCGAGGCCTCGGCCTGCTCAACCACCCGCTCCTACACCCACATTAAGCAGTAAAGTATAAGTATAAAATTTAAACTTGAAGCTTCCAAAACTAAAATTTCAAATATGGGTAGAATAAATATTTAAAACTTACACAATACTCCTGGGTAGCGATGTCGGGATATCGAAGCTCGCCCGTGGCAGGATCTGTCGAGGTGCCATGGACGGCAAGATATGCGGACAGCACGCTCGGTGTACCACCTTGCGCCACGGTCCGAGCTGTCTGCAATATTAGAAAATAACTCTTAATATTGCAGAATTTCAGAAAGGTCGGTCTATTGTAATTTACCGATAACTCCATGGCTCGAGTAATATTCCTCGAGCCACCTGTGTAAGTGGGGAGACCCCTCTTCGCCGACTTCCTGTTCTCTGTATTCTGAGCGGCCTGTTTCTGCACAACGCATTAACATTTAGTTTTCTAATTAAGGAACACAAAGAAATAAATTATATTATAAACAATGAATTACATTTAAAATACATACCTGTTTGCGTTGAGAGTCGAAATAATCGCACAATAGAGGCCATGTCTCTACGTCGACTCTCGCAAACGCCAGAGTAGATAGGAGGGCCACTCTCTCTGCCTCGGGGGTCGCCATCCACAGGGAGTAGCAGTCGGCCTTCAGCTCATTCCTGTTGTATCGGACCTTGGTCTGCATGTTCTTCATCAGGCCATTGTACAGAGCATGAAGGTCGAGCACCCTCCCAGGGTGATCAGGGTCGGGTACAGGCTGAAAATCGTAATCCGACTGAAAATACAAAAAAAAAACATTGTTATTAGATTGCAAGTGTTAATAATAAATATATTGGATAAATCAAATTAAAATAGGCCGTTAATACGTACCCGAGCTTGATCAAAGAAGAGGGCGAATGAGCGCCGGTGCTCCTCGCCCCACTCAACGTGAAGTGGATAGTTCTTCACGAGCTGGCTCTCATCCCCCATATACCGGCCGAACCTCTCGGCATGAGGACCGGTATAGCGATAGTCAAGGGTAAAAAGGAGGGGGAATGGTGCCTCCCCCTAGCTCTGTCAGGGCTCAGCCTATGGGACTGATTCGGGCCTCGAGTCCCCCTCTGGAGATGGGGAGGCCCTGCGTCTGCACGAAATATCAAGACAATCAATATTAAGACAAAGTTGTATTAAGAAATCAAGCTTAAGCGAAAATTGAAGTGTGATATATACCTCCGGTGACTATCACACGAGCCTGGGCCCGGGCAGCAGCACGAGCGGGACGATAGTTCCTCCGGTGAGGAACAACCGGGGTCCCGGATGCGGACACATCCCCTGCAACTAGAAAATAAACATTGACGCTAAATTTCCATGAAGTTCATATTTATTCTATAGAGCATATGTAAAATGAAAAAATATTTTATATTTATTCATACTAACCTGCAGACGATGCAGATGGTATGGAAGCGGCAGGAGTGGCCCCTGCGGAAGATGTGGACGCACCACCTATAATTAGACAATTAAAAATAGATTATATAAGTAATTGCAAAAAGAATGTGTAGATCAACAATATAACGTTCTAAATCAATATGCATGCACTATAGGATATATAAATATACCCGCAGGTGCGGTGGTGTCACCATCTACAGCTAGACAATAATAAAAATTGCTAAGTAAGAGCAAAAGGAATGTGTGTATATTTATGATATAGCATTCTAAATCAATATACATGCACTATATGATATATAAGCATACCTGGAGGAGCGGGAGTGGCCTCTGTCCTAGATGTGGACGCATCACCAACAATTAGACAATCAAACATTGACAATATAAGTAATTTTGACATAAACAGGCATGAATATCTGTAATATTACATTCAAAATGGATATGCGTGCAGTATACCTGGAGGTGTGGCAAAATCCACACGGAAGGAGGCATCCGAAGGGGTCTCCGATCTGGGTGCAAGACCGGCCCTCTGAAGCTCCCTACGAAGCTCTCCGGGCTGCAGAACCGCTCTGCCTCTGCCTCTGCCGCGGCTGGAGCTCCTGCCGCCCCTCGCTGCTCTCGACATCGTCATCAAATCTAAATAAACGGTTCGTGGACGCATTAGACAATCATTAAAAGTATTGACTATATATGTATAGAGCGTAAAATGTGAAGTAATAATATAACATTACTGATAACCTTTTTCGTTTCGTGGGCGCATTATACATATCTACTTGGATTTCATCGTCGATGTCATTTCTAACCCACGTAACTTCATGGTCGGTCGAAGACAACCCGTCCTTCGAAACAGACGGTCGGAGCACTTTAAGCCTTCTCTCTTCTTCGTCCTCATTGTTGTCCTCGTATTCTGGGACTGTTGGAGATAGTGCCCTCAGAGTCAATTATTAGGTCACAGGTACGTGATTGTAATGATTGAGGGAGGACCTATCCCGGTAGGACAGTCTTACTCGAGATGATAGTATGCTATCTGGTTTACCTTTATCATCGTGTACTGCTTTAGGTGACATGACACGTCGCTATTACACGTTGATAGAGCCCCTAGGATTCTTGCTTGACCACCAGCAGTATGAGGGCGATCATATAAGTGGGAGCTGGGGGTCTACAAGCATATCCTTAAAAGGTCCCTAGTCGTGGGAGTTTCGAGACCGGGCATCGATACTCCATTAGTAGACTAGTGTATACAGTCGAGACCCCGACGAGGGGCGGTGGCCGGTCTCACAAGCCACTGGTGTCAGTTGGATCACCTAAGATGTATACAGGTGCTCATTGGGTTATGAGTACACCGGACAGGACTCGCCGGGAACATGCTAGTTGGTCATATACCAGACGTCAGATGGCAGTTCCCTGGTGACATGTGTGCAGGTTAGTTCATCGACCTGGGGATCGTCATTTGTCTCGTGTGAGTTCCCACTGTACTTTGATTACTACCCTACCACGGCTCAAAGGAGTCGTGCAAACAGGTTTTAGTTGGGTACAGTCCCGAGCCACATGGAGGCAGTGAGCGTATCTTCAGGGGTTCGTCTCTCCCGGTATTGGGGGTGAGGTCGTGCTGTGTCTAGGAGAGCCATTACACAAAGTCCTTGGCCAAGGCAAGGAGATTTACTGGTAGGTATTCCAGTAGTATCTCAGGGTGTTCTGGGCTACACTCCGACACGACTTGTACCGCTTTTGGGGGTCTGACTTTTACCAACCCCCTAGGCCCGCCATGCGATACTCATAGACGAACGGACCGGACTGCATGGATATTGTCACTGACAGGCTCAGTAGGGTGTCAGGATGAGTTCGCTCATCGACGTCCCTTTTGGTCAATAGCTGGTGGCCCGTTACGTATTGGCTTATACCTCTGACGTGCTAGTGGTTAAATCCACAGCCATAGTATTGACGAGTCTTTAGAGTCCACCACACTTTCAGTTACTCAGCTTTCGGGCGAAACGCTGTAGAGGCCGTATGGAGATATGGCAGGGTCCGATCAGATACGTGCGGTATTGCACGGATCAGGATCGGACAGTTTGTACTATTGGCCGTATTGGTATATGGCAGGGTTCGATCAGATACGTGCGGTATTGCACGGATCAGGATTGAACAGATATTACTAGCCGGTTTTGGTATAAGCCGGATCCTAGTTTAGTACAGTGTAGATTTTGTCTTTTTGCATTTGTATCCGGACCGAATACAGATGCGGGTGTGTATGCACAGTATCGGGATTTTCCTGTAATTTATTACGGGACCAGTTTTCTGGAGTTGCCAGTTTGCATTCCGTTCCGGCCGGTTTTCCTTTGTTCTTTCCCGGCCGGACTTTTCCGATGGAGGGGGTTATTTGCAATTGTGCAAATAACATTTGTGGAGGGAGTTTCTTGTAAAAGTTTGATTATGATAGCTATCATTATCTTTTCCACCATGCTTTTGTTTTTATTTGTGACATGAAAGGGTATGGTTTGAAAAAGGTAAAGCATGGTTGTATGTTTTCTTGTCTTGGGTTGTGGTCACCTCCTTCTTCTCCTACACTCACCTCCCTCATATGATATATGTTGTTTTCCTCCACCATTTCAAGAAAGCATTGGCCGGCCACACATTGTGAGAAGAGAAAAAAATGAGAGGTTCATTTTTGTGCTTCATTTGTTCATCTCATTTCCTTGCAAAATTGATAGCACCATTTTGCCTCCAAAGTTTCATTCTTCCCTCCATCTAAAGGCAACTCCAAGACCCCAAAAAGAGACTACGGTTCTACAATATTCTACAGCAAATCTTGGGCGCGTCGGCTAGCCAACTTCGCGCCCGAGTTGCCTCGGTATAGAGGTGGGAGCCCGTAAAAGAATCCGGCTACGTGGTGCCCTTTCCGACGAGGAGGAGATGGACGGAGATCCCGCGAGGAGATCGGAGTGGAGATGAAGACCGGAGAACTCGGATCAGTTGGTACAACATTTCCACACTCTTTACTGTTTGTTAGTTTAGCAATAATGGCAGATCCGGGTTAAAGTATACGATAGCGCCAAGTTAAAAAGTTTTATTCCGCAATTGGCGTCTGTAGAATGCCGGGGCGCTAACGTAGACTTACAGTGGTATCAGAGCCTCACCATTATGCTATGCTAACTTGTGCTAACGCGTTTAAAACTTCGATCCGACCGGAAATCGAAAACTGCAAAAATCCAAGCCGACAGTTTCTGTTGTTTTTAAACGGTCTCAAAAATGATTTCTGGATGTCTTAAAAATCAGAGCAGGAACTTCTAAGAGTGACGACATAATTTGGGTTCGTGATCCCTCGAAGTCGCCGCGGAAGCGCGGCCAAACCCATGGTTTGGCCGCGCAACCGCGGCCACGTGGGGAGCACGTGCTCCCAAATTTTGTCAGGTTGTTCTCACTGGGATTTTGGGGTTTTTGATATATATCGTTTTTGCCCAGATTTTGTTACTGTTCACCAGTAAGTCGTGGGGCCCACTTCTTGATATTTTGTCGATCGAAATTTAAACACGTTAGTTTTCACAGTATTTACATTATATCTGCGACCGTGAATGTCACTCGATCGGTAAATCCGGTCTAACTGCTATAGCCCGGTTAGACGGATTTGCGAACGTGATTTTCACGTTGATGTTCTATGTATTTGCTGTGATGTTGCGGATCGGTCGTGGGGGATAGCCTGGATGCAATGCTAGTACAGTTGTGGTTGTATTATGTACATTTGATATTGCGGGGCGAGCGTCCGACATGTGGATTGCCGTCACTGCCAGTTTGTATTATTCTTTTGGGGCACGACCTGGTTGCGGTCGATGTACCCGGTGTATGTATATTTTACTTTCTGTACTAGGATTGCCCCGCGGAGGGGTGCACGGATAGCCGGGTTCTGGAGGGCAACAAGCCCGCATCTCATGGCATTGAGACGGAGGGGGCTTCACTCTAGGATTGGCGGGCTATTCGCCGCACTCGTAGGGGGTACAGGTTGACCCAGGAGGGGTGCCCAAGTTGCCGGATTCCATGAAGTGCTGGGTGGTCCATTCACGGCGCTGAAGGGGGCTGCCTCGCTTCAGGTTTTGGCGGGTGACTTGCCGCGCCCGTAGGGGTCTAGGATTTTCATTGCACAGGCTATCCACACGACCAGGGGAACGTCGGGTTTCAGCGGCTCTGTGAAACCCGGGGATCCCAGATATCTGTATTGTTTCTGTGATGCTGTTCATTATCTGTGATGTTGCATTTTATTCACGCCTTGAGCGAAATACTATATATTGGTATATATATTAGTAGATGTTGTATATGTTTTACATCCGCGCTAGTCCAGTCCCCGCTCTGTCGTTAGTTAGCTAACCTAACGGGTAATGACGGGACCCAGTGGCGAATGCGGATGGCATATACGTACATCAGTATATTTTCGTTCTTTATGGTGTGATCAATTGATGGGACTGCGTTGATTCAGATCAATGCAACTTAAAACAAACCTAATCTGATGTTGTTGGAACACTTTTCAAAAAGCTGTTATTGCAAGGACGTTTACTTTTGTTTTGCATCGTGGTATTCATTGGAATATCCTGCTCCTCAGTCGACGAGGCAAGGGCCGAGATCCCTTCACCGGGAGTGACCCCTTGGACAGAAGTTTGCGTCAGGGCAATGACTTCACTATAGCCGATTACTTTTGCTTTGCACCGTGGTATTCATTTGGAATATCCTGCACCCCATTCTACGGGGAAAGAGCCGAGATCCCTTCACCGGGAGTGACCTCTTTAGCAACGGTTTTCGTCACTATATTTTCAAAAAGCTATCCGTTCCTTCAACGATATCAAGTTCATTACGTTAAAGGTTTTCGCCAGAAACCATTCGTAGCCCTCCGTCGTTTCAGATGGGTAGCACGTAGTATTCATGCTATGTTTGTTGACCTTCGTCAAGGCATAGTGTATGGTAGCTGCTTGTTACCTTTCTGCTGCATAGATAGATGCGTTGGTTTGGGACAGTCGTATAGCCTTGTTGACCTTCGTCAAGGGCTTGTACGGGTGGATTCAAATTAACCTGGATAATGACGGGTAGAACTTGACATGTGACTTATGATTTGTTGACCTTCGCCAAGGTCATAAGAGCATGGGGCAGAAATCACATCGGGAGTTTCAAAAGTACTGAAACTTGCCAGATATGCGCATACCTTCTGGAGTGTGATACCGTGAGCGGATTCCGTCACGTTGTCATGCGATGAGAGTTGGATCCCGATTCCCACTGATGAGTTAGTTTACTCCTCGGGTGACCCCGACTAATTCTTCTTTCAGGTTTGGAGGAGAATTTGAGGTACAGTGGGAGGATTCCAGATTAGATAAATTGGTAACCATTCTGATCTAGGTTAGAGTGCACGCTGAGTGTTTCTTTTCTCTCTCTCTTTGGCAGCGACCATTGACCCAACCCTAAGACTTTGACTCAGTGACCAAGTTGACCGAACCTTCTTAAACACCGGCTTTTGGATTGTCAAGAGTTGCAGACCTCATTGCCACTCCTACTTTTACCCTTTTCTCCAGGACACCCCGTATTACTACGAACGTCCACTTCCATTGGACAAAACCATCGTATGGTTAGATACGAACTCGAAAGAATTTATTCGAGGATGGTTTCAGGTTCTGGAGAAAACGGATAGGATTATTCAGTTGTCTTTTCCTTTTACCCTCTCTCAGGTTACGAGTACTCCTTGGTTTAGGGGTAGTACACCTATTATGCAAATTGGATTGTCTTCTTCCAAACCTTAGGCTGGTGCCGACCGGTAGGGGATGAAGAAAACCAATTAGCATAACGATGGTGTGTAGAAGGTATTAAGTTCAGACAAAGCAAGGGATTAGTAAGAGGGCAAAGTAAATTGCAACAGATATTCACGACCAAACCAAATATTTCGTTACCACTCCCACATCACCTTTGTATTTCTCCAGGACACTCCGTATCACTACGAAGATCCACAGTTTATTTGGATACTCCATCGTATGGTTATATACGAACTCGAATGGAACTTGTTCCAGTTCGGGGATGGATTCTGGTTCAGGAGAAATAGGAATAAAGTACATTCAGGTGTCTTTTATCTTCACCTTCTCTCGCGTTGCGAGTGCTCCTAGGATTAGGACAGTACACCCTTTATGCTTATTGGATAGTCTTCTTCCAAACCATAGGCTGGTGCCGAACGGTAGGGAAGGAAGAAAACCAATTGGCCTAAAGGGGTGTGCAGAAGGTAATGACTAAAGACGTATGAAGGGATTTGGAGAGGTGGCAAAGAATTATACGGTTATAGTTGTGAATCTGGATAATGGAAGAGGCATTACTATGAATACCGGGATACCCCACCGAAACATTTCAATGTTTCAGTTTCACTGTGTACTGTTAAAAGAAAACTGATTTCCCGATTAGACACTTGCTCCAGGATATGTATTTACCAGGTATGATTCTCACATCTGTATGGTTTTACAGATGATGAGTGGGAGTAAGTTATTGGGAATTGGGTGATCATCCTCATTATATCGGGATTCATTGTAATCGGTGATATTTGAGGAAATCACCTGGGCTGTTTGCCGGTCGGCAAATATTTGGTTTTGAATATCCGCTGTTATGCACCAATTTCAAATTGATATATCTGTACGTCTATTTTTATAGAGTGAGATATACCTTTCTGAAATTATGTCTACCACATTTACCTACATCAGTGGATGGTTAGGTAAGGAGCATTAAACAGCGGTGTAATTCTTCTTAACCATAAGTACAGTTTTCAACCTACGACACACAGTGAATGAGTTATCAGACTCAAGGGACTTATACAAAGTATTGTATGTTGTCCAGGGTCCATCAGGACAGAGGGGTTGGTCCTCATACTACATTCAGTTTACTTATGACTTCTCTAGTTTTTAGACAAGTGTTTCGTGGAAACACAGGGTCCAAATTTGGAGAAGTTATTGGTATTTGAATAGAGTAGAGAACCAGGTATAGCAAGTATCGGGATTCTTCAAAGAGATCGAAGATGTAGATACTTGTGTATGATATTCAGTTGATAGTAATGATAAAGAGATCTTGCTTCTCTTTCAGGTTACTCATAATTGGAAGTATTCCTAAGTTGAGTAACGCTGATCGGCCTCCTTCCATTTAGTTGACATGCGCTGGAGACAGCTGCATGATTTGAATCTGGTTCAAATAAATCAGTGCCTCTGATTCTATATTGGATATAGAACAGTTCATATCTTAACGATGTTAAGGTACGGGGAGTTGTCCGGTTTATGATTAAAACCAGACACTGGACAACTCAAGGCACGTTTCTGTAATGGCTGTTTGTGGGTTGACCCAGGCTATGACGAGGGTTGACTTTCTACCATCTGGATGAACAATAGCGATATTGTTCTAGACTCGCCACAGTTTTATTAAAAATGGATTTTTTCAGAAAACAGTAGTGGGAGTATGGTAGAACTGGAAGTGATTCCAGAACCACAAACGATTACTGAAGATTTGATAAGGAACCTAAAGATTCAATCTGGATTGACATTCCATTGGCCACTCCGCAGATATGGTGGGTAACTTCAGGCACCCGAGAGGTACTACGGTAGCCTCAAGGACGCTGACGGGGAAGTTCTTGTTTACCCACAATTACCAATGCCGTTGTTCCAGGCTGCGAGACCCGGCGGGAGGATGAGTATAGCGTCGTTCTGAACTCGCTTCAGAAGTGTACGTGTATATGACTCTGCCAGAGGGTTGTCGTAGTCAGTGGGAGCAGCGGAAGCATTGGTGGACAGGTTGCTTATGTCTATTTATAGACTAGAGCAGATGTAGCGGAGATAGATCATCTATTTCTGACGTGACAGTCATGTGTTTGACTTCATCAGAATAGGGGATGGATCTGTTGAGAAGGTAGTAGGGTGTGATATCCTGGTATTTGGATGATATACACAGAGTAGGAAAAGAAACTCCTACACTACGATCGGTCATACTTTGGTCGTCACACAGTAGTTTCTCCACATAGGAATTGGGTATTATATCAGACATACTGGTTACTAGATCTATGGTTTTAGATCTAGATTTGGGTGGTTTCCCAATCAGGGTACTTGACAGCATTCTAAGAGTATTTAGAATGGACGACTCCTGGCACGGTAGTGTACCTGCAGGTAATGGAGTCACCCCTCTCCAAAGGTGTCTTACAGACTAAAGAGGAGAGGGACGTGCATGATTGGCAGATCACTTGCTCAGGCAATTGAGTCAATCGTGAGATGTGAAGTACCACACCAGATGTTGTTCTTGCACTAGATGCAATAAGTTGACATTAATCCAATCCTGGAGAAACAGTCGGAAGCAGTTTTAGAACATAAGTGGATGTTCTAGGGATATGATAACGACAGCCTCATTCGGGAAACAGTTATCATTCCAGGCTTCCAAGGTGACATGGACGACAAGGAGGTTGTCAGAGCTATAGTTTTCCCTCTGACGAGGGGCTGTATTTTGGACAGGTGATCCAAGGCAATACTGAGGGAGGCATGGCGCGCAGGATACTGATTAAGTTCAGTTAACGATACAGTCTAAGAAGTTTGGATTTGGAGTTCATTTATGAGCTATGTCCCATCAGACATCCAGACACATTCTAAGACAGGTATTGCTCATTTCGGGAGATGGGTTTCTCCGCGAACTTGAGATATAGAGAGACATAGAAAGAAACAACTAAGCGGATCCACTCACTGAGGCTATTCCTCGAACGCAATAGTTCCGCAAACGAGCTTTGTGAGACTGACTAGTAGAGGAGTTGGATGTTCGGTATCACACGGGCTGTGAGTATGCGACATCGCAATAATTAGCCTTGAGTGCAAGTGGGAGATTGTTGGAGATAGTGCCCTCAGAGTCAATTATTAGGTCACAGGTACGTGATTGTAATGATTGAGGGAGGACCTATCCCGGTAGGACAGTCTTACTCGAGATGATAGTATGCTATCTGGTTTACCTTTATCATCGTGTACTGCTTTAGGTGACATGACACGTCGCTATTACACGTTGATAGAGCCCCTAGGATTCTTGCTTGACCACCAGCAGTATGAGGGCGATCATATAAGTGGGAGCTGGGGGTCTACAAGCATATCCTTAAAAGGTCCCTAGTCGTGGGAGTTTCGAGACCGGGCATCGATACTCCATTAGTAGACTAGTGTATACAGTCGAGACCCCGACGAGGGGCGGTGGCCGGTCTCACAAGCCACTGGTGTCAGTTGGATCACCTAAGATGTATACAGGTGCTCATTGGGTTATGAGTACACCGGACAGGACTCGCCGGGAACATGCTAGTTGGTCATATACCAGACGTCAGATGGCAGTTCCCTGGTGACATGTGTGCAGGTTAGTTCATCGACCTGGGGATCGTCATTTGTCTCGTGTGAGTTCCCACTGTACTTTGATTACTACCCTACCACGGCTCAAAGGAGTCGTGCAAACAGGTTTTAGTTGGGTACAGTCCCGAGCCACATGGAGGCAGTGAGCATATCTTCAGGGGTTCGTCTCTCCCGGTATTGGGGGTGAGGTCGTGCTGTGTCTAGGAGAGCCATTACACAAAGTCCTTGGCCAAGGCAAGGAGATTTACTGGTAGGTATTCCAGTAGTATCTCAGGGTGTTCTGGGCTACACTCCGACACGACTTGTACCGCTTTTGGGGGTCTGACTTTTACCAACCCCCTAGGCCCGCCATGCGATACTCATAGACGAACGGACCGGACTGCACGGATATTGTCACTGACAGGCTCAGTAGGGTGTCAGGATGAGTTCGCTCATCGACGTCCCTTTTGGTCAATAGCTGGTGGCCCGTTACGTATTGGCTTATACCTCTGACGTGCTAGTGGTTAAATCCACAGCCATAGTATTGACGAGTCTTTAGAGTCCACCACACTTTCAGTTACTCAGCTTTCGGGCGAAACGCTGTAGAGGCCGTATGGAGATATGGCAGGGTCCGATCAGATACGTGCGGTATTGCACGGATCAGGATCGGACAGTTTGTACTATTGGCCGTATTGGTATATGGCAGGGTTCGATCAGATACGTGCGGTATTGCACGGATCAGGATTGAACAGATATTACTAGCCGGTTTTGGTATAAGCCGGATCCTAGTTTAGTACAGTGTAGATTTTGTCTTTTTGCATTTGTATCCGGACCGAATACAGATGCGGGTGTGTATGCACAGTATCGGGATTTTCCTGTAATTTATTACGGGACCAGTTTTCTGGAGTTGCCAGTTTGCATTCCGTTCCGGCCGGTTTTCCTTTGTTCTTTCCCGGCCGGACTTTTCCGATGGAGGGGGTTATTTGCAATTGTGCAAATAACATTTGTGGAGGGAGTTTCTTGTAAAAGTTTGATTATGATAGCTATCATTATCTTTTCCACCATGCTTTTGTTTTTATTTGTGACATGAAAGGGTATGGTTTGAAAAAGGTAAAGCATGGTTGTATGTTTTCTTGTCTTGGGTTGTGGTCACCTCCTTCTTCTCCTACACTCACCTCCCTCATATGATATATGTTGTTTTCCTCCACCATTTCAAGAAAGCATTGGCCGGCCACACATTGTGAGAAGAGAAAAAAATGAGAGGTTCATTTTTGTGCTTCATTTGTTCATCTCATTTCCTTGCAAAATTGATAGCACCATTTTGCCTCCAAAGTTTCATTCTTCCCTCCATCTAAAGGCAACTCCAAGACCCCAAAAAGAGACTACGGTTCTACAATATTCTACAGCAAATCTTGGGCGCGTCGGCTAGCCAACTTCGCGCCCGAGTTGCCTCGGTATAGAGGTGGGAGCCCGTAAAAGAATCCGGCTACGTGGTGCCCTTTCCGACGAGGAGGAGATGGACGGAGATCCCGCGAGGAGATCGGAGTGGAGATGAAGACCGGAGGACTCGGATCAGTTGGTACAACATTTCCACACTCTTTACTGTTTGTTAGTTTAGCAATAATGGCAGATCCGGGTTAAAGTATACGATAGCGCCAAGTTAAAAAGTTTTATTCCGCAATTGGCGTCTGTAGAATGCCGGGGCGCTAACGTAGACTTACAGGGACATCGTAGACATCTCTGGGTTTCCATCGGCATACAACACTCCACCCTGGATGCTTCAAACATTGTGAGTAGTATACTTGAAAAGCTTGGTTCGGAAAGATAAACGGATCTTCCTGACAGTAAAATCGAAGTGTGTTCACACTGGTCAATCCATATTCATCTTTCCAAGTCCCAAGATTGCTTCTCCACCTGTCCGTATCGGTTCGCGTATCATACCAAGTACACTGGAATATATAAAAGGGTTCTGATCGTCCGAGATAATGGATGCCGATTATACAATTTAAGTACCCATAATAAATCACACCATCCGATCCTACCGTCGCAATCCCACTATTCTGAGTGGTTCTAGATGTTTCTAATTCCTTAACTTCGAATTTGTATCCAAGGACACCAAATCTTTTGTAATATGCAACCTCCGTACTAGGAAATTGAGCTAAACATCTTGAATCACTCTCAAATGATGCAGACAAGTTCGGATCGTGGATCTAACAAAACAAATTTTACGACAAATACATAACGATACAAGTTTAGATTAAAACTGCTAGCAATAAAATGTTATTCGAATAACTTACATGATCTGTGACCCAATCACAAAAATTATCCTGATGATATTTTTCCAATTGTTCTTCATTCCAATCAGGATGCCCCTCACGTACCTCGTTAAAATGAATTCTGTTTTCGACAAATAATGGTGACATTAATATTATATCATTTCATACACACACAAACACAGATATAACAATTAATCCAAAAAAAACTTACTCTCTAATTTGTTCAAGACATGCGCAATTAAGCAAGATAAACCGGTATATCTTGTTGATAAATATAGTGTCTACCCTCTTATACTCGGCTTTACCATATGGCCCGTCTTGAATTCTTCGTGATCGGTTAAGCTTTGTCTCAATATTTTCGTCCAGATAGCGGGAACAAAATGTGGTTACTTCATCAAGAAGATAACCTTGCATGATAGAATTCTCTGGTCGATTTTTATTGCGTATATACTTCTTAAGAATGTAGAGGTACCTAATGAAAATATGTTGAATAAATAAATACGGGCATACAGGACAACAATAAATTTATAAATTGCGCGAAACGAAAAATTACACGTACCTCTCGACGGGATACATCCATCGATATTGTACCGGTCCGGCTAATTTCGCCTCAGTTGCAAGATGAACCGTCAAGTGTATTATGATATCGAAGAATGACGGTGGGAAAATACGCTCAAACTTGCAAAGTATCAACGCAATAGAATTTTCTAGTTTATCCAGCGTCACAACCTCCAGTGTTTTAGCACACAACTCCCTGAAAAAACAACATAGGTCGTTGATTACTAGACCAACCGAGTCGGGGAGAGAAGTCCTGAGGGCTAAGGGAAGAAGGTGCTCCACGATAATATGGTGACCATGACTTTTCAGCCCATCAATCTTGCCCTTCACAATTTTTATTTTCTTGCTAAATGATCCTGAGAAACCTGTGGGGACTTTCAAATCATGCAACACCTGCATGAATCTTTTCTTCTCCGGTTGTGACATATGATAAGCGGCATTGGGAAGTACAAACTTGCCCAGTTTACCCGCTACCGGTCTAGGGTGCAATTCACTTCTTATTCTCCACTCTTGTAGATCCATCCGAGCATTCATGTAGTCTTTAGATTTGCCGTCTTTACAAAGAAGCAAGTTAAGTATGTGCTCTGATACTCCCTTCTCTATATGCATGACGTCCAGACAATGACGCACTGAATTTGTAGACCAGTACGGAAGCTCGAAGAAAATGCTTAACTTGTTCCAATATGGTGGTTTGACCTGTTTCGTCGGATCCATCCCGAAGGTCACGTTATTGTAACCATCCCATTTAGCAGTCACGTCCTCTCCGGACAATGGGGATGGAGGTCCAAGAAACTCCTGATGACCATCAAAGTGAACCATGTCTAACCTATAGGGGTGGTCTGGAGGCAGGAAACGTCGATGGCCGCAATAACAAACCTTTCTGCTAAAATTCAAGAATTTCGATGTTGTGTGTTCATGGGAATGAGGACATGCTTTGTGACCATGTACGGACCAACCTGATAGCATTCCATACGCAGGAAAGTCATTAATTGTCCACATTAGAGCCGCACGCAGTATGAAGGTTGTATTTGTGTTTGCATCATATGTCTCTACACCATCAACGAACAAAGATTTCAACTCCTCGATCAGAGGTCGGAGATAGATGTCGATATTGTTCCCCGGTGAGTTTGGTCCGTCGATAAGAAGAGGCATCATAAAGTATGATTGGTCCATAGCCAACTAAGGTGACAGATTATAAATTATCATTACAACGGGCCATGTGCTGTGACTTCCAGCCATATAGTTGAATGGGCAGAAGCCATCAGTAGCCAGTCCGAGCCGGACATTGCGAGGATCGCTACTGAATATTGCGTGCCTCCTATCGAAATCCTTCCATGCCGGTGAATCTCTTGGATAGCTCATTTTTCCATCTTCACTTGGAGGAGCACGGTGATGCCAAATCATTGCCTCGACTGTTTTCTTGCACCTAAATAGCCTCTGTAGCTTCTGTTTTATGGGAAAGTATCGTGCTATCTTCACAGGTATATCAGGCTTCTTATCAGAATCTTTCGGCTTATACCTGGCCTCTCCGTATGTTAGACACTCTTTCAAATCTGAATTCTCTTTCCGGTACAACACGCAATTTTTAGGACATGCCTGAATCTTCTCGCACTTTAGACCCAGATCAGACATTCTTAACTTGTCCACACGGGAGAACCAGCGGAACCGCAACCCCAACAGTTATGCGCGGAGAACCAGCGGAATGAACATCTAATCTATCTTTGTACACGGAGAACCAGCGGAAAGGTACCGACGAAATATCTCGAAACGGATGAAAACACAAGTGAATGAAGGCGTTTGCTTTATATATTCTTAACTTGTCCACACGGGACAAATCTATGGGTTACCATACGATTGAATTTTCTCGTCGCGTAGACTATACGATGGTTGTTAGTATCGAGCTATACCGTCCGATATTTAACAACCTTCGTATGGTTCTATGTCACGACGAGCATCGCACGTATGTTAACCGATAGACGGGGACTAAGTGGCGCTTTTAGTTTCATATATGAGTATCGATGAGAATATGAAGGTTTCATATTATCATATAGTGGTTTTAACCCGAACATCTCGAATCGCTCTCTAATTATGCGTTTGTTGTGTATTCTTGTTGTATGTGTGTTTTCCGGCTGTCGGGGGTAGGCTTCTATCCCATTAAGAATGTATAGAGCGAACACCCAACACTTGTGCTTTCAACCGTTTCGAGTAAATTTCGGCAGCACCTCCCCGCTGTTCTCCGAGTACACTGTAATAGAATAGATAATCATTTCGAAGCTGTCAAACAACGTTGAAATGAACATCTAATCTATCTTTGTATACGGAGAACCAGGGGAAAGGTACCGACGAAATATCTCGAAACGGATGAAAACACAAGTGAATGAAGGCGTTTGCTTTATACATTCTTAACTTGTCCACACGGGACAAATCTATGGGTTACCATACGATTGAATTTTCTCGCCGCGTAGACTATACGACGGTTGTTAGTATCGAGCTTACCGTCCGATATTTAACAACCTTCGTATAGTTCTATGTCACGACGAACATCGCACGTATATTAACCGATAGACGGGGACTAAGTGGCGCTTTTAGTTTCATAAATGAGTATCGATGAGAATATAAAGGTTTCATATTATCATCGAGTATCATATATTGGTTTTAACTTGAACATCTCGAATCACTCTCTAATTATGCGTTTGTTGTGTATTCTTGTTGTACGTGTGTGTTCCGGCTGTCGGGGGTAGGCTTCTATCCCATTAAGAATGTATAGAGCGAACACCCATCACTTGTGCTTTCAACCGTTTCGAGTAAATTTCGGCAGCACCTCCCCGCTGTTCTCCGAGTACACTGTAATAGAATAGATAATCATTTCAAAGCTGTGAAACAACGTTGAAATGAACATCTAATCTATCTTTGTACACGGAGAACCAGCAGAAAGGTACCGACGAAATATCTCGAAACGGATGAAAACACAAGTGAATGAAGGTGTTTGCTTTATACATTCTTAACTTGTCCACATGGGACAAATCTATGGGTTACCATACGATTGAATTTTCTCGTCGCGTAGACTATACGACGGTTGTTAGTATCGAGCTATACCGTCCGATATTTAACAACCTTCGTATAGTTCTATGTCACGACGAATATCGCACGTATGTTAACCGATAGACGGGGACTAAGTGGCGCTTTTAGTTTCATATATGAGTATCGATGAGAATATGAAGGTTTCATATTATCATCGAGTATCATATATTGATTTTAACTTGAACATCTTGAATCACTCTCTAATTATGCGTTTGTTGTGCATTCGTGTTGTATGTGTAACATGATTTTAAACTTATGAAATAATACTTGCTTAGTTACTTGCAAATTGCAACTTGAGAATAAGATATATGAAGAATTGAGTATTAAAGAACTAAGATGCATTAGACTTGGATTCAGATGCATACCTTTAACATAGAAAAGAAATCAATAAACAAGATGAATATAATATAAATTCATAATTAATGCTACATGACACGGGTCTCAGATCAAAATTAGTGTTGAAATTTTGATTTCCAAAAGTATCTGGCATAAAAGCTAATATGTGTGTGTGTGTTATACATGCATGAATGAGGGAACATATAATGAACCATTTAGGCAAATTTTGTGATACCCAATTCAAACATGACGGAGAAATATATAACTAGAGCCATTTACGGCTAAAAACAAATTATGCATGCCCCGAAACTAACAGATAGAAAAAGAAATTTGTGAATTTAGGCGGTCAACGGAAGTTTCACATGATGACATTGTCACACTAATGCTGCTCGGTTTCTCAAGTAGAGAGTTTTGGTCGATAAATTATCCAATCAATTATGGATAGAAATGTAAAGTGGAAAATCTATCCAAAATCTAGAAAGAAAGGCACAACTGCGTAATCTAACTTAGCTAATCGTTGATAGGAAAAGGAAGATACAATTTCATACTGCTTGGATGTGCCCATCAATGGAATAAGAAACAAACAAACCCAACAAACAAATAAGCTCATATCTACAATATATGCAAGCAAGCGAACAAAAGTGGGAATCAACATGCATAATATGGATAAGTACTCATTGCAAGCGCAGCGCAATAATCAGGGTTTATTGCACAAAACCCCTTTATAGTTTACCATGCAAGACAACAGTTATGCGCCCCCCTAGCCGAACCCCAACCCAATCGCAACCGCAGCACCAGCTCCAGCCCCAGCTCTAACCCTAACTCCAACCCCAACCCAACCCCACCCAAACCGCAACCCCAACAGTTATGCGCCCCCCAGCCGAACCCAAACCCCAACCCTAACCCCAACCCTAACCCAACCGCATCCCCAGCACCAGCACCAGCCCCAGCCCTAACCCCAACCCCAACCGCAACCCTAGCCGAACCCAACCCCAGCCGCAACCCTAGCCGAACCCCAACCGCAACCCCAACCCCAATCCCTAAAATAATCAAAAATCTCTTTAATTGAAGATTTAATTACTTACCTGTTCGGTGGATCGGCGACAAGGAAGAACGGCGTCGAGATCGGGAACGACAGAAAGAGAATGGCGATGAGATCGGTGAGAGCGGCGAGGTCGGCGACGAGATCGGCGAGTTCGGTGACGCGGCGACGAGAAAAAGCGATTTCGCACGCTCAATCGAGGAGGAGGCCAGATAATCAGCGCGTAGGGAAATTTTGTTTCTTTTCTATTAAATCCATATTTAGATGCCCCTACGGATTTGTCCGTAGGTCCTTGGTTTGCGGCACCGTAGGGGCAAATAACAAATTAAGATTTAATATTCTTACGTTGGTACGTCTTAGACCGTAGGGACAACCTTATGGCCCTACGGATTAGTCCGTAGGGCCAAAATAAATATGCCCCTACGGATTTGAGAAATGTTGTGAAAATTTTGATGTATACTTGTGGATTTTTTTTTAATTCAAAGCTATTTTGTAATATTTTATGTCCATTTAAAATTTTCTTCCTATGACCTAATTTTCTGGCTCAGCCCCATATTACAGGTCAACTATTCTTTAAAAAAGAAACTTTTCATTAAAAAAGAAATTAAGACAAACATTAATTGCTAAACCAATAACACACGATTTCTAATTGATGAAATGAAAAATTCAACGAAAATCGATACTGTTTTATTTAAAACATGACTTTTTGGTTTTTGTTGATAATTTTGGCATTACTGGGATCTCTCTCAACAGTTTTTCTCCCTCTTTTTCATAATGGTTAATTCTCAAAGTTATCAATGGTGGTGAGCTTATCAAAATCCTCGTGGAGGAACATCATCACAATCTTTCTGCTCGGTGCTCCCACTGTCGCCTCATAAGTCTCCTCGGCTTCCTTATCACTCTTCTTCAACACATCTGTCGCATCGATTCGGTGGATGTTCCATCCCGGTAGGGTACGTAGACGATGTATCTTCTGTATCTGGTAGCATGCAAGCTTGAAAGTATTAATTTTCGTATCCTCTATTGCTTTAGCCAGCAGCAAATCTGCCTTCTCCTTATCGTCCGACCGAAAGTAGGGATCCATTTCCGGCACTCCGATTGCTCGATGGATCCCCCTAGAATAGTCCCATCTGTTCGGATCAAAATTCTCTTTAATCTCCTCGACCACGCCCATCTCCACCATCTTATCCACTCTGTACGAAATATATGACTGTAACACCGGTTTCTCGACATGTACCCACAGGAAACAACACTCATAGTTGGATCTGAACTCTTTGTTGTTCCCATCAATCAACTCTTCGATGTAAGTATTGGAACCTCCGGCAATGATGGGAAGCCGGCCTCTTGCTGTGATGGACTCAATGAGCATAGTAACGACACGACGGAAGTCGGAAGCAGTGAAGTCTTCATCCGGGTGCAGGCAGCCAAGTAGATGGTGGGGCACGTCCGACCTCTCCTCCCATGTGACCTTGTTGGTGATGATGTCGAGGCCATGATACACCTGTATTTTGTCCGAGTTTATGATTTCCGCATCAAAGTTCTTGGCAAGATCGATCGCGAGCTTCGACTTGCCAGTTGCCGTCGCGCCCATCACCACCACTACCTTCTTCTTTTGGTTGCAAAACTTCATGGAAACCATGTTGAATATGATATTGGGAACTAAATCCGATCAAGTAAAAGAGGATATAACAGAGATGGAGAGAGAGATAGCTGAGTCACTTGGAGCACTAAATATATAAATGCCGCCACAAGAATAAACGTATACATGAACTATATCCTAAGCATATATTTTTGCCCGTATATTATGGGAGGCAACTGAGCTTATATGCATTTTAAAGGCTACAACATCGAAGGCAACCGGAGTCAAATATCCATTTTAATGGAAACAACAACGAAGACTATGTACCACTAATTATGTTCCATCTTCAGAAATTGCTTCAGGCATTGAATGTTATGATAACATCCAAGGCTCAAGGTGTATTTGTTAATTGAACAATTAATGTAGCCATGCATGAATGGAATCACATAAATAATTAAATTCCTCTCTTTGTAATATTTACATGTTCCTATAGAAATGATAAATAACGAAAGTAGGCCTCCTGATAAATGGGTGCCGCTATTGACAGTGTATCGTATATCTGTACTATAGGTACGTACATGCTATGCATGTATTTAAAAAATTATCTAAAGATATATTTGAAAGGTTTTAGGCTTTTAGCTAAAATAGTAAAGAATTTTCAAAGAATTTAAGTTAAAATTTTTTTAAAAATTATTCTTTTTGAAAATTTGAGAAAAATAATATAAAAGATTTTTAGTTCAAATTGTATTGATTTCCGGTAATTTTTTTTTAAGTTTTATAAAGATGTGAACAATTACAAAATTTTATTAGGGTATATGTTAATTTTCTTTTAAATTTTCTTACAAAGGGTCATGTTATCAATCAAATTGAGATTTAAATTGGAAGCACGCTCTCCTTGTGAATTAAAATAGTACAGATATGCTTGCTTTTATTCTGAAGAATTTTACCAAAATCCAGGGGAAATTAATTGACGACCGATCAGATCATGCGATCCCCACTGCTACAAATATGGCCAAAAGTATCGGTTAATTGGTCACGGTTACAACCGTGACCAATTAACAGTCACAGTTTCCATAGTTATGGTCACAGTTAAGAACGTGACGAAACCAAAATTATGGTAGGCCACACAACCCTGGGACGATAAAACTCAATCCCTTCCCAAAAATACCATTCGTGCCCCAAAAATTTCTCTGTGCCCTCAAAAATTTCCCTCCGTCCATTTTCTCCCGCCTCCTTCCCTCCTAACCGTAACCATCGTCGAAGCCTCCATTGTCGAGGCCGGCCCCCTCGAATCCCTCTGTATTTGAGCCCTACCCCATCGAAGCCCTCGACGCCTCGCTCGGTGTCACGATCCGGAATTGGCACGTAACCGACACTTGGACCACATGTAGTCTATAGGACCCCACCATAACCCAAATAAGTCAAAATCCTAGAAATCTAAATCTTTTAGGCAAAATAAGATCGGAGGTGAAATTTTGAAATAAAGGTATAATGAAATCAAGTTCTTTTCTTTTAAAGTATATGTAAAATTCGTTTGAAATGCAAGTGAATTATATACTTTAATTTGAAAATGTTTTCATCATTTGAAATTTGGGCAACACTTCCTTCGTAAACTTTGATAAAAATAAGTACATAATCAATAATAATATGGCATCTCCAAACGGGAGCTAGCTCTTCGCCAATTAGCGGAAACACAACCACAAAAAAAATATACGACGTCTAAGGCACAGATCAATACAGAAAGAAAATAAAGAAAACCAAAACACCATCCAGTCCAATATAGGAATATAAACAAGTTTCGACTCGAAATAATAAAGAATATACAAACGGGTGTCTAGGTCTACCAAATATGCATAGTCTGGTTGATGGAGCTTTTAAATATATACAAATGAATAATGAATATACAACGTTGGTTACGCTCTGTACTGTAACCCGCCTACCAATACAAATCATCCAGAAAAGAGCAATGTACCAGCAAGCCGCTACTGAATCCGAGCGGTCGATCCTGCAAGAAAACTGTTAGTGATATATGCCCTAGATGTCATTATTGTATAGTACTGGATTGTATATTACATTTTGGAATCTTGGGATATACAAGGATATAGCAACAGTCTTGTTCAATATGATAGTATGCTATCTGGTTTGATTCTATCTTAATATGTGTATATGTTTATTTTAACATATCGTTAATACATATTGATAGAGCCCTTAGGATCCTTACTTGACTACCAGTATTATGATGGCAGTCACACTAGTGGGGGCCGGGTAGTCTATAAGCACATCCTTATACTTGTCCCTAGTCGTAGGATTATCGAGACAGGGCATCAATACTCCAGAGTAGGCTAGTGTAAACGCTTCTCATCCCAGTTGGTGAGATGGCCTGTCCCGCAGCCATTGGTATAACGTACCAGAGAAAGTATACAGGTGCTCATTGGGTTATGAGTTACACTGGACGGACTCGATGAAAACTGCTGGTTGGTATTATACCTATCGTCAGTTAGCAGTTCCCGGATGACATGAGTACAGATTAGTCTGTTGACTTGACATCACTATTATTCTTAAGTATATTCCCACTGTACTTAGATTACTAGCCTACCACGGCTCAAATGAGTCGTGTAAATAGGTAGTGGTTGAGTGCAGTCCTGAAACACTTGGAGGCAGTTGTGATTAGAAATGATTCGTCTCTCCCGGTATTAGGAGTTGATATCGCTCTGTGTTCGGATAGCCATTACAAAAAGTTCCTAGCCAAGACAAGCGAGATTTACTGGTAGGTATACCAGTAGTTTCTCAGGGTGTATTGGGCTCTATACCGTGTAACGACTCTAATTTCACTGTACAATTTTTTTTTAAAGTTAATGTAAAGAAAGGAGTTTACAAGGCTGAGTATGAGTTATAAATTTTAATTGTTTAAGAACGGCAAGAAGTAACTTGTAGCTCATTAGTAAAGCCTTGCACTGCTGTGACGTAGCCCCTGTGTTCGAATCCCATTCGCCACGTATTATTTTTCTAAATTTTATTTTAAACATTTTAGAAGCCCAAAAGTTTACACGTGCAATACACGTAAGAAATGAAAAAACAGAAAATCAAACATGTGTAAATTAGAGTTAACAGCAAATAGGACACGTGGCAAAAATCCAAGCACCCAACGCCCCCATTGGACCAGCGAGAACGACCTATAGCCCGGCGACGCCGGCCATCTGTAGGGGATAATCCTCCGTGCTTTGCCCACTAACCCCTTGGCCTACCCTCACTACTCATATTCTGTTTAATTTCCCTGAAAATTATCAGAGAATTGAAATTTAGCTTTAAATCCAAAGTTTAATGCATTTTTAATTTTTTCTTCAATGCCAAAACCCTAATTCTATCTTATAAATATAATATCATACCCTAGCCCTCTCATTCTGAAATCTATTGCGAAAATTCTCAAAATTTTCTAGGTCCAGAAGGCTTTAGGTCAAATTCCGGCGAGGATTCAAGGTGATTCCGGCGACCCCGCGACTCCACGAAGCTACCATTCTCTTCCTCTGTCTCATCTCTAACCTTTTACAAGTAAGTCCCACCTTCCCTCTTCTTTTTCTACCATAACAATTCTCCTTTTCAAAACTTGTCGAAAGTGGAGTTAATACCGATACCTCCTTTAAAACATTAGAAAATCCACTTTTTATTACATGTTCTTCATGAATATTGTTACATCATGCTTGCTAATAATTAAACTAACATTTAGAAACAAATTTCACTCTAAAATACCATGTTAAATAATTTTAGTTAAGCTTTTACGTTTAAGTACCTTGAACTTTACATATGACATCGTTTAATTGTTTAGCTTAGCATACCTTTAGAAAATCTCACGAGCTAATGACCTACCTCTCACATACATACAACTTGATATAGCACGATTCTCTTGAACAATATTTTTATGGAAAAATACGACTTTTCATCAAAATACCTTAAACTATTAAAAACCAGGATTTTTTTAAATTGTGTTAATCAATTCTTTGCGATTGTGCCTTTACAACCCATTTTGGGGAACCCGGTTGGGATTGTGCGGATTATCGCACATACTCGACACTAGTAGAGCGAGATGCAGACCTCCGCAAAGAGCATACGATCTCGATGGAATTTTTAATACAATTTTCAAGAAAAACGAGATTTTCTACTTAATAAAGAAAAATAATTTTCTAATAATTATATAAATATTATCAAACCACATATTTGTAATATATAATAAAATCCAGTGTTTTCTAAAAAAATAAAAAAATCACAGGTTTCATGAAAATACCATCAAGAATCAATACAAGTCAAACTTTACACAAATATACCATGAACTATTCAAGCTAGGTATATATTCACTAGAATACCTCACTCTTTAAAAGTTACATCCGTTGAAACCCTAAATACGATAAATAATTACTTGAGATTTATTTTGAAAGTATACTAGAAATATTTTTCATAAAACCCCTCAAGTTATATTAAATTATAATAAGGACCCTAATAAATATAGATTTAAGCGGGACCAATTCTCTTGAGCCTCAGGGAGTCGGAGAAAGTGGGTGCTTACCTATTTAAGGTAGAAAAATTTAACGGTGTTATCAACAGTAATTATCTTGGAAAAAAACACAAATCATGCCGTTCATGTGCAGCAGTTACCGATAATTCCTAAACCTAATTTAGGATCCAATTCTGTGTTTAAAGGGCATGACTCAATCTGAGTCCCGGTCTAATCTGAAAACAATCCAAATATGAATCTAGTCATAACCCAAATTCAACATGAATCCAATATACCAAATATGAATACTTGAATTTGAACATGAATATCAGAACAACATGCAACATGACTTGATTTGACCGAACCATGCCTATATCTTGAACTTGACTACATGACTACCGTTTACATCCTAAATCAGTTTACATGAACAACTTATACCATGGTCTCGGCAAGTCTGATAAATATAATCAAGACAATATATACACTACGAAGTTTTAAATGGGTAGACTGGTACAGAGTGTGTTAAAAGTGGCACGATGATGGTCAATAAAAGACTACATGAACTGTTAGGAATATGTATGCCCTAGAGGCCATTATTGTATCATATAGTGGATTCTTGGACATATATATAGAGGACTTTCTTGCTCGGCATGATAGTATGCTATCTGCTTCCTCTTTATCTTAACATGTACACTTGTATTATTATACTGTCTCTCTGATACATGTTGATAAAGCCCTTAGGATGTAAGCTTGACTACCAGGATTATGATGCAGATCATACTACTGGGACTTGTGTAGTCCATAAGCACATCCTTTGATAGTTCCTAGTCGAGGGGATATCGAGACAGGGCTTCGATATTCCAGAGTAGACTAGTGTGTACGTTTCTTGACACTGTAGGGGCGATGGTTGATCCCATAACCATTGGTGTTTTACATCAAAGATTGTACACAGGTGCTCATTAAAGAATGGGTACACCGAATAGGACTCGCCGAGAACTCCTAGATGGTACTATACCTATCGTCAGATAGCAGTTCTCTGGTGACACTGGTACAGGTTAGTCTGTAGATCCAAGATCGTCATAGTGTCTTGTGTGGCTCACACTGTGCTTTGATTTCCTCCCTACCATGGCTCAAAGGAGTTATGCAAACAGGTGGATTTTAGGTACATTCCCGAGTCACATGGAGGCAGTGAGCGATAGGAGGGGTTTCGTCTCTCCCGGTATTGGGAGTTGATGTTGCGCTATGCTTGATTGGTTATAACAGTAAGTCCCTGGCCAGGGCTGATGAGATTTACTGGTAAGTGTTATTAGTAGTTTCTCGAACCGTTATGAGCCATACATCGGCATGACTTATCAAGTTACTGGGGTTTGACAATTCCACCCCTAAACTCAATATGCGACATATCAGACAAAGAGACCGGACTGTATGGTAAGTGTTACTTATAAGCTTCATGGGAGTTTGGACAAGCTTGCTTGTTGATCTTTTATTCGCTCAATACCTGGGTAGCCGTTACGTCCAGCTAGTACCGCTGACGGCTTGTGGGTAACTGATTTTATCATTACCTACCGCTGGCGTATTGATGAGTTTTTAGAGTCCTACACAGAAGTTTCCAAGTTCAAGCGAAACGAAATAGGGCACATATGTTGATGTGTGCGGGGGCCTGATTAAATACGAGTATGTGATACCATATTCTAATCTGGCGGTTATTTGATATCAGTTAGGTTATATGTGATATAACCGGATTATTGAATCAAGTGTTGATTTGATAATGTGATATACAGATAAATGATATTAGTTGGTTATATGTGATATAACCGGATTATTAAATCAAGTTTTGATTTAATAATTTGATGTGTATTTATATTTGATATAATTATACATTAACTAATATTATAGCTCACTAATTATTTTCTTTTCTTTATATATATATATATATATATATATATATATAAAATGAAGCATGGTTGAATTTTCTATTTTGAGAAAATAGAATAAAGAAGTGGCAAATGGGAGATATTTTGGGCATGGGTGTGAGGAATGGCTCATTCATTTCTTTATTGGTTTGGCTTTACTTTTGAAGCATGGTAGCTATTTTATATTGAGAGATATTCCATGCTTCAATGAGTGAGGGTTTTATTTTGAGCCATTCTTCATTATTCACTCACATGAGTTCATTGCCTTAGTTTATTTTCTTTAGATCTCTCCATTGTTCTTCCTTTTCCTCCACCAAGCTCTACTCTTTTCCATGTGTTGGAAAATAAAGAGTTAGAGAATTCTAAGTGAGCTTATAAACCCTACTTCACCATTCTATACTTGATTAGCACTTGAGTTTAGGGTGTTTACTTTACTAATAGGAGATTAGTGAAGAGGTGGCTTGGATTAGAGGAGTTTCGGGTGGATCATCTTCGACACGAAGATCGCGAAGGAAGCTCGCTCATTCGTCAAGTGGAGCCGAGAGGAGTCGTAGGGACTACTACCCAGAGCTTTAGAAGAGAAGGACACGGTCTACAAAGGATGTAATCTCTATCTCTTAGAATAGTTCTTTTGATATCATCATATAAACCCTAATTATCTAGTTTGATCTTTAGTTAGTGTAGCTTAGCACCAAGAATTTTTTAAAATTGAATGCTTGATGCCGGTTTAAACCTCATGGTGGTGCTAAGGTAGACTTTCATGAACATCCTTGTCATGACCGAAACACGTGTCGCGCAACAAACTGTTAGTTGTATGTATGCCCTAGAGGCCAGTATTGTACAGATGATGTATATTATATTGGATGCTTGGACATATATAGAGATGACTTTCTTGCTCGATATGATAGTATGCTATCTGGTTGCTCTTTATCTTAACATGTATACTTGTCTCTTTATACTGTCTTATGGTTACATATTGGTAAAGCCCTTAGGATGTGTACTTGACTACCTGGACTATGATGCGGATCATACTAGTAGGGACATGGTAGTCCATAAGTACATCCCTCAAGGTCCCTAGTCGTGGGTGTATCGAGACAGGGCATCGATATACCAGAGTAGACTAGCGTATACGCTTCTCGACCCATGAGATAGGCGATGGATGATCCCATATCCATTGGTGTTTGACATCAGAGATGGTATACGGGTGCTCAGTGGAGACTGGGTACACTGGACGGACTCGCCGAGAACTCCCAGATTGTATTATACCTCACGTCAGATGGCAGTTCTCAGGTGACACTTGTGCAGGTTAGTCTGTAGACCCGAGATCGTCATAGAGTCTTGTGTGATTCCCACTGTGCTTTGATTTCCACCTTACCACGTCCATGAGGGCGTGCAAAACGGTGGTTTTTGGGTACAGTCCCGAGTCACATGGAGGCAATGAGCGATAGGAAGGGTTTCGTCTCTCCCGGTATTGGGGGTTGATGTTGCGCTGTGCTCGATTGTCCGTAATAGAGAAGTCCCTGGCCAGGGCTGATTCAGAGATTTGCTGGTATGTGTTACCAGTAGTTTCTCGACCCGTTATGAGCCTCACATCGGCACGACTAATCGGTTATTGGGGTCTGACGTTTACCACCCCTAGACTTGATATGCGACATATCAGACGAGGAGACCGGACTGTACGGGTAGTGTTGCCGGTTAGCTCGACGGGAGTTGTAGCAGGTTCGCTTGTTTTCTTCTGATCGCTCAATACCCGGGTGGCCGTTACGTTTAGCTGACCGCTTGCGGCTTGGGGGTGCTTGATATGATCATCACCCACTGCCGGCGTATTGACGAGTCTTAGAGTCCCACAAAGGAGTTACCTAGTCCAGGCGAAACGTTGTGGTGCGTGTATGCGATATGCGTATGGACCCGATTAAAATGCGCGTATAGGATACCGTATATTGATCGGGCGGCTTGCTTTTGGTGGGGTCATATGTGATATGGCCGGATTGATAAATCAAGTGTTGATTTATCATTTGACTATTAGTTTTCTTGCTTAAAATCTTTTCTTGTACATGATGGATGTATGCATGCATGTATGCTTTCTTTCTTTTAGTTTCATGCACATATGGATGTGTATACATACATACATACATACATCATCTATCATGGTTGATTACACATGGAAAATGGTGGCAATATAAGATTCACACCATGGATTAAATATATGGATAATTATTTAATTTGTGTTAAAAACAAAATGGAAAAAGAAAGGATAATTCATGGCTAGTTTCTACATCCTTCTTAAACCTAACCATGCTCACCTACTCCTAACCATGAGTTAACCTTCTCTTTGTGTTTTAAACTCAAGTTAAATAATATCTTTATCATCTAACCATGGTTTGAGATGAGGATAAGAAAATATATATAGATATATTTTCTTTTTCTTCACAAGAGTTATCTTTTTCACTCTTGTTAAAAGTATAACCATCATCTTCTTCCTCCTTCTTCATTTTGCTCTCTAGACTTTTGTAGTGAGCAATATACTCATCAAGTTAGGATTTTGAAGTGAGAAAAGCCACCACAACATCATTCTACACAAGTCTTGCCCACTTGTTTAGAGTGTTAGCTTCAATTTTCATTCTTGATCTTGCGAAGTTGCTAGCTTCGACAAAGCGGACTCCGGGTGGATCATCGGTGACCTAGAGGAGTTCAAGCAGACCTTTTCCAAACCCTAAGTAGCCGAGGAGTCTAGCGTAGGGAGCTACAAAGGTTGTACTCTCAAAACCCTAGCTTTTCTTTCATGAGATGATGTGAAAAATTTGAAACCCTAATTTTTCTAGGATAGATCCTTTGTATGTTTACTTAGCACCATAAAAACTTAATCTTTGGTACATGTGATGCTTCCAAACCCTTCAAGAGGTGCTAGGTAAACCCTTCATTGGTATCAGAACCAACCTAGAACATTAGGCGACACTTTAACGAAGTTAAAACTCCGATCGAACCGAAAAATACGGATTTTTAGTGCTCTCTGGATTTTTTTTCAAAACTGTTGTTTTTCAGAATTAAAAATATGTAAAAATTACAGCAGGAAAATATAAGCATTACTGTGAAATACGAACACATGAATAGTTAATTCCGCCGCGGAAACGCGGCCAAAGCTTGCTCTGGCCGCGGTTCCGCGGCCGTACGGAGGGGTCAGTACATAATTTTTGCACAGTAATACTTATAACTGCTTGTTGATATTTTTAGGTATTTTTAATCTGAATTTAGTACTGTAAATTCTGGAGATGGTTTTGGACTCGACGATTCGATCGGAATTTTGATTTCGTGTTTCTTTCCGGGTAATTTAGAAAGTGTTGAATTGTTTGAACGAGTATCATTTGCTCACTTTTCACGGGGTTTAAATATTTTGGAGATACGTGCAAGTTTTGTGGTGGACCCTCTAGAAGACAACAAACCTTAACTCGATTATGTGACCGTCTTGAACTGCCTTTTGAACCTTAGGGTTTGGGGCAGTACGGCGTGCCACATGTGAGGCGTTGGCTTGACCCTTCTACGGCTGGACCGCTACTACTGTGTCACACTCCGGGTTTTTGAACTCCGCTCAAGTGTTGAGCTTTAGGGAATTTTGAGTATTTGATCATTCATTCGAAAATTTTAATACCGTCTATTTATCTGGAATGTGATGCAATGTATGGAATTCATATAGCTAGATATGAAATACGAAATATGTGATATTTCGCATTTACGATGTCTAAAGTGAATGTGGATTCCAGATATTGCAGTTTTGCACTTTTTTTCTGTGACCGTAAGTGTAGTATGTCGATATCGCCGGTTTCGTTGCTATACATCAACGACAATTGGGGTACGCATGCTTATTTACGTTGATGATATGTGATATTATGTGTTGCTGAGATATGATGTGCAGGATTGTCGCGATCGAATAACCGGGTTTTTTTTTATGTGAGATGAGAGTTTTATATTTTCATTCATGTAAATTCAAATGTAATATAATATTCTTTTATTTGGGGCACTTCCGGATTGAGGTCGATGCCACCAGTGTTGTATATTATTTACTTTTCCGCATTAGGATGGACCAAAGGAGGGGAGCACAGGTGACCGGGTTCTGGGGTTCAGTGGGAGGCCATCTCGAGGATTCGAGACCGGGTCTCCTAAACTCCAGAATTGGTAGGGTCGCTTGCCGCTCTCGTAGGGGTCCAGGGTGTGGGCGTGGCTATTCATCGCGACTGTGGAATTCGTATTTTCTATTGTTGGCTAAATACTAAATACGGACGTCCTAGTATATCCCATATTATATCTATGTTTCTGCTGCGATATCTGTGATGTGATCATGTGATGTGCTGTGATAGATACAGTATTTAGTATATATGATATATTATATAGACGTTTCTTATGTTTTGCACCCGCACTAGCCCTGCCCTACTCTGTCGTTAGTTACCTAACCTAACGGTGCACGAGGGGACATCGAGGCGAATGCGGATGGCATAAGTGTACGTCGTATTTATCTGTGATGTTTAGGTGACTTAAATGATGGGACTTCATTAATGTGATTAATGAAAGAAAAGAAACCTAAAAGATGTTGTAGAATCAAATTTTCAAATAAAAGGGTAGCTACAGTTTTGCTTTGCATAGCGGTATATATGATATACCCTGCACCTTATTCGATGGGGAAAGAGCCGAGATCCCTTCACCGGGAGTGACCTCTTTAGCAAAACTGGCAGATGCTACAAAACTCGGTTTGGTTTTTGATTGCTTTTGGAGTTTTGCTTTGCACAGTGATATATATGATATATCCCGCACCTTATTCGATGAGGAAAGAGCCGAGATCCCTTCACCGGGAGTGACCTCTTTAGCAAAACTAATAAAAGCCTCAAAATCACTCCATTTCAAAATTTCATTTGATTCTACAACGATATCAAGTTCATTACGCAATAGGTTTTCAGAAAAACCTGTCATAGCCCTCCGTCATTTCAGATAAATCCTACTTAGTATTCGTGCTACGTTTGTTGGCCTGCGTCAAGGCGTAGTATGCGGTAGCTAACTAGTATTTATCTATTGATGGATATGATGTAGATTGGATTAGGGTAGTCGTGCGACTTTGTTGGCCTGCGTCAAGGGTCGTACGGGTAGGTTTAATTCAATCAAGAAATGATGGGTTGAACTTGACTAGCGCACTATGGTTTGTTGGCCTGCGTCAAGGTCATAGGACGCTAGGGGCAAAATATTATCGGGAATTTCAAGTGTTGAAATTTGCAATGAGATTGCATACCTTCTATGAGATAGTTGGATCCCGATACCCACTGCGAGTAATTGTTACTCCCGGGAGAGTTTTACACAGGACAATTAGCTGATCAAGTAGGTGTCTAGAAAGGTGTCAACGGGGTTACGCCTCTGGGAAAACGAGGTTTACTTTAATTAGGTCCGTGCGAAAGCACGGGGAACCTCCCTCAAAGTACCGACACTGGCCTGGCTGAAAGATCGGCGAAGTTGTAGGGTGTAATTAATCCCGGCTAGTCTTTCCTTTTAGGGTTTGAAGGAAGATTTGATAAAAAACAGTGGGAGCCATCCTGATTAGATAAGATAATAACCAATCTGATCTTGCAAGAGTATACGCTAAAATGTTTTCTTCTCTCTCTCTCCAGGTAGCGACCATGTCATGCCTTAATCAAGATAATAATATGGATGTATTGACTGAACCCGCATGTTATACTGTGCTGGGGAACGTTGGTTCCGTTCTTTCTTATAAGAGTTATAGGACTGAGCAGGACATAGGGGAATACCAGGATTCCCATGCCACCCGAATGAAGAAAGTACATGATGATGCATTTTCTTCGGGTGCGTTCGTTACAGAGAACTGTTTCTCCATTTGCCCTACGTCCTGGGTATTAGATACCGGGTCAGGATCCCATATATTTAATCAGTTACATGGGCTTAGGAAAGGTAGAGAACTTGGAGAAAGTGATAAAGACATAAGAGTTGGAAATGGTGCAATTGTTGCAGCTAAGACTGTTGGGGAATATCACCTTGCATTACCAACTGGTAATACATTGGTTCTGAACGAATGCTATTACATGCCGAACCTGATATGCAACATTATATCGGTTTCTTTGTTGAGTAAAGAGGGATATAATTTTTTATTACAGGTTAATGTTATGAACATTTTCCGTAACCAAAAGTTGGTTAGATCAGGCACGTTATGCAATGGCATTTATGTTCTAAATCAATCAACAGTTCTAAGCATAACAAACACACACAAGAGGAAGAGTTCAGAACTGAACGAATTTTTCTTATGGCATTGTAGACTGGGTCACATCAATGCGACACGACTAGCTAAGTTGCATAAAGATGGATATTTGAATCCGTTTGAATTATCATATTATGACACTTGCCAGTCATGTCTCAAAGGCAAGATGACCAAAACTCCGTTTACGGGACACGGAGAAAGAGTTACGGAACTCTTGGGACTGGTGCATAGTGATGTATGCGGTCCAATGTCTACACATGCCAGGAATGGTTCTGCGTACTTCATTACATTCACTGACGATCTCTCTAGATTCGGATATGTGTTCCTTATGAAACACAAATCGGAAGTGATTGGTTTATAATTTTCCGATTGGGTGTAAAAAGTAAAAGTATCAATTCAAATAGTCCCCGATTTCGGCACCATTTGATTGTTCGTAAAATTCAAGACTGAGTAAGTAAATCAACTCAAATGATTCCCGATAACAGTTTTATTTGATTGATAACAGTATCTTGTATTGGTATTTAGAAAATTGTATAAAGAAATCACAATCAAAGAATTATATTTGACCGCAATCAATTACGGTGTCGATTGTAAATTGTAAGCGAGTGCGGATCGTCCACAGGGATTATGCGATTCGTTTTTATATTTAATTTGTATGAATTGAATAGTTAATCGAAAAGAAAAGAAAACATGATTCAAGAATTTATCAATTGATTCAGGTGTCACGAGTTTAATCAAGAATCAAGAAACTGATAAACAATCAAGAATTGGGTTTCGATAATATTTCCAACCAAAATGTCAAGAATCTAAATGAGGCTCGTAGGAATCGATCGGATCCATAGACGTGATGTAATCTCAAGATTTCGTGTTCTTGTCCTTCGAAGGATTGATACTAGATCGATGATCATCGACGAGAGTTAGGGTTTTCTTGATGAAACTAGGGTTTCATCGTTTAACCCTTGTTCTTTCGTAGATATCAATCACATTCTAGCCTCTAGCAATTTCAAGAAACGATCGTAACTCCCCAATCTCGAGCGATATCAATCAAGAAAGCATCGCAACGAATTGGGTCGTCGATTCTTGAACTTGCTAGGGTTTACAAAACTCGTAGGATTCAAGAATCGATTTAAGATATATTACATCATCATTCTATTGATCGTCTCGACTCCTCGACGAGCGGAGTATTACTCAAACATCATCACACAGAAAGTATTCAAGAATTGAAAAGATATCATGATGCGAGAATTTAAAGAAAACAAGATAAAAGAATATCACCTTTTATTTATATCAACAATTTGATTACAGTCGCTCAAGAACTACAAGAGGAAGAACTAAATTGTTGAATTGGCGTCGCTCGGCTCCTTGAGTCGCGGATCGGCTTGGACCACTTGCTCCGTTGAAGATCGGCTTGGCTCATAAAAGGTTGCAAGGCTTCTTGCTTGATGGGTACTCGGGATCTTGGCTTTTGATTGGAATTAGGGTTAGGGTTTCATACAAGCCTTCTCACTAGACTTGTGGATGAAGAAGATGAAGAAAGAGAGTGAATGGATCTAAATTGGCTAAAATGAACTAGTTAAGGATCAAGTCTATCATAAGAGATCTTTTCTACTAGTGAGCCTAGGGTCTTATTTATAGATCTCCCAAACCCTAAGCCTTTGTGAAGTTCCCTCCAAAAATTTGTTAAAAGACTTCTAGAAGTAGTTTGTTAGGCTTAGCTTAGGGTTTAAGCTAGGGTTTAAGAAGAAGTTTCTAGAATGATAGGCTAGTTTAGTGTTGATCCCAAAGCTTGCTGATCTGGCAGAAGTCTCTGGAGTCTTCTGGAAGTTGAAGTGTCTTTTTGAAGTGTAGGAGCTGAGCTAGGAGTTCTGCAGCAAAATTGGAGTGATGATCTGTCAAGGCCGCCGCGGAACCGCGGCGCAAGCAGGCTCCGGCCGCGGTTCCGCGGCCATGTAGGAAGCTTGGAGCTTGGTTCTTCTGGTGTGGTCTTTTGATGGTATTTGGGGCTTCATCTGATATGTTGATTTTTACTTTGCCTTTTGGATTGGTACCAGAACTGAAATCATTGAGTTGGCGTAATATTTGATCGGTACCATGTAAATTTTTGGCCTTTCTTCTGGATTTTCCTGCATAGATCTCAAAACAAGTGTTGCGCAATATAGAGATAATGCGATGCCATGAAATGCAGTCAATTTCCTTTATAGTGCCGGTTTTAGAGTCTAACACATGCAATCTGATATTTTGCGACAGTTTTGCTAATATGTGAAATATGAATACCGTACACTTCTAAATGAATGCAAATGATGAGAAAATTGCCGGCTAAAATATGCAATATTTTCGACTAATCAGGAAGCTTTTGAGAAATTTAGAGAATATAAACAAGAAGTCGAGAACCAAACCGGGAAAAGTATTAAAATCCTTCGATCTGATCGAGGAGGTGAATACTTGAGCATTGAATTCCTGGACTTCCTAAAAGAGAATGGGATTCTCTTTCAGCTGACTCCTCCATATACACCACAGCACAACGGTGTATCAGAACGGAGGAACCGCACCCTATTAAATATGGTGCGCTCTATGATGAGCATAGCTGAGTTACCTATTTCCTTCTGGGGATATGCACTGGAAACAGCTGCAGAACTATTGAATATGGTTCCCACCAAATCCGTGCCTGTTAGTTATATGTATGCCCTAGAGGCCATTACTATACATAGGATGTATATTGTAGTGGATGCTGGGACATATATAGGGAGGACTTTCTTGCTCGACATGATAGTATGCTATCTGGTTGCACTTTACCTTAACGTGTACATTGATTGTCTCTCTGATACATGTTGGTAAAGCCCTTAGGATGTGTACTTGACTACCTGGACTATGATACAGATCATACTAGTGGGGACAGATAGTCTATAAGTATATCCTTCAAAGTCCTTAGTCGTGGGTGTATCGAGACGGGGCATCGATATACCAGAGTAGACTAGCGTGTACCTTCTCGACCCATACAGATGGGCGATGGATGATCCCATATCCATCGGTGTTTGACATCAGAGATGATATACCGGTGCTCAGTAGAGACTGGGTACACTGGACGGACTCGCCGAGAACTCCCAGATGGTATTATACCTCACGTCAGATGGCAATTCTCTGGTGACACTGGTACAGAGTAGTCTGTTGACCCGAGATCGTCATAGAGTCTTGTGTGGTTCCCACCGTGCTTTGATTTCCATCTTACCACGTCCAAGAGGGCGTGCAAAACGGTGGTTTTTGGGTACAGTCCCGAGTCACATGGAGGCAATGAGCGATAGGAGGGGATTCGTCTCTCCCGGTATAGGGGGTTGATGTTGCGCTGTGTTCGATTGGCTATAACAGGAAATCCCTAGCCAGGGTTGCTGAGATTTACTGGTAAGTGTTACCAGTAGTTTCTCGAATTGTTATAGACCTCATATCGACACGACTTATCGAGCTATTGGGGTCTGACGTTTACCACCCCTAGGCGAGATATGCGACATATCAGACGATCAGACCGGACTGTACGGTAGTGTTACTGGTTGGATTCACTGGAGTGTGAGCGGGCTTGCTCGTCGATCTTCAGATCGCTCAATACCCGGGTGGCCGTTACGTTTAGCAGACCGCTTGCAGCTTGTGGGTGCTTGATATGATCATCATCTGCTGCCGGCGTATTGACGAGTCTTTAGAGTCCTACACAGAGGTTTCCTGGTTCAAGCGAAACGAAATAGGAGCGCATATGAGATATGTGCGGGACCGAGAATAATGCGTGTATGTGATACCGTATTCCATTCTCGCGATGAATGTATCGATTAGGTTATATAAGATATACCCTAGTTATCGAATCGAGGGTTGATTCGATAAGCCGATACATTGGATACTAGTCGGTTATATGCGATATGACCGGATCGTTAAATCAAGTGTTGATTTAATGATTTAATGCATAATTATATATATTTGATATATTACTTTGCATTAACTAGTATCGGTTCACTTAAGATGGATTTTCTCACTCGGATGTGCGCATTGCATATGCGATATGATTTTGTGCACTTGCTTGTATCATGTTTGATGATACATGCCTTTTGGTTAAGTGTAAAGAATTAAACCTTGGTTAATGAAATGGTTAGGGTTTACTGTTTCCTTATTCATTTTATTCATTTATTTATTCTTTTGGAAAAAGAAAAGCAAATGAGAAAATGGTGGCTTGTTTTGTTTTGTTCATGAAGCTTCATGAAGACTTTGACGAAGTGACCATTTTGTCTCATGCTTAACCCTAACCATTCCATTCAACCATGATTAACTCTCTACACATTACCATGGTTACATTATGATAAGTATTCTTATTATTTCCTTTTTGAGAAATACTTATGATAATATTCATCTTCTTCTTCTTCATCTTCTTCACTTGAAGAAGCTAGCTCCATCAATGGTGATTGATGGAAATGAGTGAGAAATCCAATTCTAAAGTCTACCCACTTTCTATTTCTTCATCCTCTACCTCTTGCCAAGTAGTAGAGTGTGTTTCCTTCACAAGTTTTCATGGCTTGGTGAAGGTGGAGCATGATCTAGCGATGCCTCGACGTAGATCATCTTCGGCACGAAGCCGACGACCTTGCCCGCTCTTTCTCCGATGAAGCCGACGCTAGAGCCCGGATTTTGATTTGGACAGCGGAGATGACTTCGTCACGGAGCCGTGGAGGTGGAGGACCGGATCTACAAAGGTTGTATTTCCGTACTCTTAGTTAAGTGTTAACTAGTTTGCTTTTCGCCTAGACATCTAGCCAACGATCCGTATTCTAGGGTTTCTCGGCACCGTAATTTTTGAAATTGGCATGGTTGATGCCTTGTGAGACCTCTTGAGAGTGCCTAGGAACCCTACAGTGGTATCAGAGCCTAGCTAGAGCCTTAGGCGAAGTCTAGACGCAATTTGAATTCCGAACGAACCCGAAACCCCAATACAAATTGCTCTCTGTACTTTTTCTGAAAACGTGGATTTTTCCAGATTAAAAATTACCAAAAAATTCAGCAGGTAATTGCATGAGTTACTGTGAAGCACGTGATACTAACTCGACTACAGAGGCGCGGAACCGCGGCCCCCACCATGGGATTCGCGGCGGTTCCGCGGCCACTGTGTTGAGTTACACCACGTGGCTTGCACAGTAATTCATGTTTTGTAATGCTGAGTCTTCTGGAAATTTTTAGTATTTATTCAAGAGTTGAATTTTCTGGGGTAGTGTTGGGACTTCGTATATTCGATCGGAGTATCAAATTTTGTCTGTGTGGCTTTCCGGATAAATTTTAGAATATGTTCAAAAGGTTCGACCGGATATAAAAACCCAATTTTTCCCCTGTCGGGAAATTTCCAAGCGTTGGATTTTTCCGTAGTTTAACGACGTTCTAAGTAGTGCAAGTAACGCAATGGACCCTCTAGAAGACAACAAACCTTAACTCGATTATGTGACCGTCTTGAACTGCCCTTTGAACCTTCGGGTTTGGGGCAGTACGGCGTGCCACATGTGAGGCGTTGGCTTGACCCTTCTACGGCTGGACCGTTGGTACTGAGGCACGAACTGAATGTTTTTAGACTTGTTTCATGTGTTGATCTGTATCGGGAAAACTTGGGTGTTTGAATGTTCGATCGGAAAGTTTAACATTTTCTATTTATCTGGAATGTGATACAATAATTGGAATTCACAATAAGTTATGAGATAACTGAATGAATGTTATAAACATAGCAGTTTAGTCTCACTTGATCGGTTGCCACGGAATTTTGATGTGATCAAAAGTCCGTCGCAATCACGTAGCGTACGCGGATACTCGCCGGGTAAACTTAATAGACAGCCTCACTCCATAGCCCCGACCAAGTGACTGTAGGAGAACCCCGTCGCCGAAAGCATCCGTTTGGGTGCTCGCGGTGGCGGTGTTCCACCTTGGTGCACTTCGTCGACGGCGTCGGGGGTGCGGCCGCCTACTAAAGTTTGCGATGAGCATTCGATCAGGATGTCGGGAATCTTGTTGAATTGCCCGACTTGATATTGAAAAGTGTTTTCAATTTTGAGACTAAAATGCGGGGTTTATGATTGTTAGGCATGCGATGTCTAAGTAATTCATTTGGTCAGGAATGCGATGTCTGAGGTGGTTGCGGATTCCAACTGTTGTAGTTTTACACTTTCTTTTCTGTGACCGTAAGTGTAATATGTGATATCGCCGGTTTCGTTGCTATATGTCAACGACAATTGGGATATGCATGTTTACTTACGTTGATGACATGTGATGTTATGTGTTGCTGGATATGTTATATTGGATCGTCGTGTTTGAATAGCCGGGGGTTTTTATGTGAGATGAGTGTTTTTCATTTTCATTCATGTAAAAACTTGTATGTAATATTCTTTTATTGGGGCACTTCCAGGTTGCGGAAGATGTCACCTTTTGTATATTATTTACTTTTCCGCACTAGGATAGACCCAAGGAGGGGAGCACAAGTAACCGGGTTCTGGAGTCCAGTGGGAGACCAACTCGAGGAGTCGAGTCCGGGTCTCCTAACTCTAGAATTGGTAGGGTTGCTTGCCGCTCTCGTAGGGGTCTAGGGGTGTGGGTTTGGCTATTCATCACGACCGTGGAATCCGTGTTTTATACTGGCTCGTATTGAAAACACGGACGTCCTAGTATATCCAATATTTCATATGATTCTTCTGCTGCGATATCTGTGATGTGATCATATGATGTTCTGTGATAGATACAGTATATAGTATATATGATATATTATATAGACGTTACTTATGTTTTACACCCGCGCTAGCCCTGCCCCGCTCTGCCGTTAGTTACCTAACCTAACGGTGCACGAAGGGACATCGAGGCGAATGCGGATGGCATAAGTGTACGTCGTATTTATCTGTGATGTTTAGGTATTTAAATGATGGGACTTCATTAATATGATTAATGAAATAAAAGAAACCTAAGATGTTGTAGAATCGAATTTCAAAATAAAACAGGTAGCTACAGTTCTTGCTTTGCACAGCGGTATATATGATATATCCTGCACCTTATTCGATGAGGAAAGGACCGAGATCCCTTCACCAGGAGTGACTCCTTTAGCAATAACTGGCAGATGCTACACACTCGGTTTGTCTTTTGATAGCTTCTATAGTTTCTGCTTTGCATAGCGATATATATGATATATCCCACACCTCATTCGACGAGGAAAGGACCGACGATCCCTTCACCGGGAGTGACTCCTTTAGCAAAACTAGAAAAGCCTAAAAAACACTCCATTTCAAAATTCATTCGATCCTACAACGATATCAAGTTCATTATGCAATAGGTTTTCAGAAAAACCTGTCGTAGCTCTCCGTCATTTCAGATAAGTCCTATTTAGTATTCGTGCTACGTTTGTTGACCTCCGTCAAGGCGTAGTGTGCGGTAGCTAACTAGTATTTATCTGTTTATGCATATGATGCAGATTGAGTTAGTGTAGTCGTGCGGCCTTGTTGACCTCCGTCAAGGGTCGTGCGGGTGGGTTTAATTCGATCAAGAAATGACGGGTTGAACTTGACTAGTACCCTATGGTTTGTTGACCTCCGTCAAGGTCATAGGGTGCTAGGGGCAAAATATTATCGGGAATTTCAAGTGTTGAAATTTGCAATGAGATTGCATACCTTCTATGAGATAGTTGGATCCCGATACCCGCTGCGAGTAAGAGTTACTCCTGGGAGAGTTTTATACATTACAATTAGCCGATCAAGTAGGTGTCTAGAAAGGTGTCAACGAGGTTACGCCTCTGGGAAAACGAGGTTTACATTAATTAGGTTCGTGCGAAAGCACGGGGGACCTCCCTCAAAGTACTGACACTGGCCTGGCTGAAAGATTAGCGAACTTGTAGTGTGTAATTAATCCCGGCTAGTCTTTCCTTTTAGGGTTTGAAGGAAGATTTGATAAAAAGCAGTGGGAGCCATCCTGATTAGATAAAATAATAACCAATCTATTCTTGCAAGAACGCACGCTGAGTGTTTTCTTCTCTCTCTCTCCTGGTAGCGACCATATCACGCCTTAATCAAGATAATAATACAGATATTTGACCGAACCCGCTTGTTATACTGAGCTGGAGAACGTTGGTCCCGCTCCAACTTATAATTGTTATAAGACAGAGTAGGAAATTGGGGATTACCAGAATTCCCGTGTCGCCCAAACAAAGAGAGTGCATGCTGATGCATCATCTTCGGGTATGTTCATTATACAGAACTGTTTCTCAGTATCCTCTACGTCCTGGGTATGTGATACCAGATCAGGATCCCAGATATGTAATATGTTACATAGGGCTACAGAAAGGTAGAGAACTGAGAACGGGTGATAAGTTTCATGAGGCAGAAAACGGGGCAAGTGTTGCAGCCAAGTCTGTTGGTCACTGTCACCCTGTATTACCAATACATTGATTCTGAACGAATGTTGTTAGATACCGAACCTGATATACAAAATCATATCAGTCTCTTTATAAGTAAAGAAATGATAAAATTTTGTATAGTTGGATAATGTTTTGAACATTTCCTATATCAAAAGTTGATCGGTTCAGACACGTTATCTAAAAGCATTAATGTTCTAAATCAAATTACAGTTCTTAGTATATGGAACACACATAAGAGGAAGAGTTCAGAAATGAACGGATCCTTCTTAAGGTATTGTAGACTAGGTCAGATCAATGTGACCCGACTAGCTGAAGTTACATGTAGATGCATATTTAAATCAGTTTGAATCTACATCTTGTGAAACTTGCCAGTCATGTCACAAAGATATAATGACACTAGCTCTGTTTATTGAAAACAGAGAAAGAGTTAGTGAACTCTTGGGATGATACATGTTGATGTATGTAGGTCCCCTGTCTACACATGCCAGGACCGTTTCTTTGTACTTCATTACATTCTCTGATGATCTTTCGAGATTCAGACCTATGTTCCTGTTGAAACACAAGTCCGAACCTTTTGAGATATTCACAGAATATAAGTTAGAAGTAGAGAACCAAAATACGGGTAAAAGTATTATGTCCTTTGATGCGATCAAGGAGGAGAATACTTGTGCACGGAATTCCTGGACTGTTCTAAAGGAGAATGAGATTCTCTCTCAGCATCACTTCTCCGAATACACCATAGCACGTTGGTGTATCGGGGCGGAGCAATCACACCCTATATGATAAGGTGTGCTCTATGATGAGTACTACTGAGTTACCTTTTTTCCTTTTGGGAGTTATGCGCTTGAGAAGCTGCATACCTATTGAATATGGTTCGAATTAAATCAGTTGCCTACCACCTCATATATGATATGGAAAGGGAAGAGCCCATATCTTAAGTTGGTTAAGATTTGGGGTTGTCTGGCCTATGTCTAAAAGCAAAATCCGGACAAGCTCGAGGCAAGGTCTGTAATGTAGAACTGGAAATGTTCCAGCTATACAAACTACAGCTGATGATTTGAAAGAACTAAAGGATTCAATAGTTACCAACGAACCTCAGCCTCTCCGCCGATCTAGTAGGGTTCCTCACCCACCTGAGAGATACTTCGGTTTGTCTGTGACAGTGGGAGCGAGGATTGCATCATGAGATGATGACCCAACTAAGTTCGAGCTGGCCATCAAGAGTAGGACTCTGTAAGAATGGCTGGATGCTTAGTGATCTGAGATGGAATCCTTATACACCAACAAAGTATGGACTTTGGTTGCTATATCTGAAGGGTTAAATTCCCATCAGGAGCAAGTATATCTTGAGAAGATTACTTGGTGTACATGGAAAGGTTGAGACTTTCAAAGCTAGACTTGTTAAAGGTTTGCATCATTGACCAGGTGTGGATCATGATGAAACTTTTTCTAAGTAGCTATGCTTAAGTCCATCCAGATCCTACTTGCCACGGCTACATACCATGACTACGATATCTGGCGGTTGGGTGTCATGAATGCTTTTCTAAATGATGTTTTAGAAGAGTGCGTCTATAAGTACACAGCCAGAGGGCCTCGTAGACAGTGGGAGCAGCGGAAACGTATGCAAGATGCTTTATAGGATTAAAGCAGGCATCGCGGAGTTGGAACATCTGTTTTGATGAAATAGTCAAAGAGTTTGACATCATCAAAATGGTAGATGAACCTTGTATATACAAAAAGGTAGTAGGGAGTATGGTGATGATCCTCGTAGAGTATGTGGATGACATACTCTTGATAAGAAAGGAGTTTCCTATGCTACGCTCGGTCAATCTCCGATTATCACAAAGATTCTCCGTATAGGATCAAAATGATACCTCATAAATCCTGAGTTTTAGATCTATGAGATAGATTTAATTGGATGTTAGGATTCTCACTAGTTGTAGTGAGATGATATCAATCGATCCTGGGGAGAATCACTGGAAGGGTTCCAGGGTGATAAAGACGACTGAATGTCAGTCACAGGCATTGTCTTTACCCTCAGTAAAGGGACGGTATGTTGGAAGAGTTCCAAGCTAAATACCGTGGCATACTAGAAGATAAATGCAGGATACATCGCTACTTAAGATGCTACCAAAGAGGCTGTTTGGGTGTATAATAGTTCATGAGATGAACTTAGTTCCTCCCATTGTATGACAATGGAGTTGTGGCTTATGCTAAGGAACGCCCGTCCCATCAGTAATCCAGACATATTCTTAGGCAGTATTACCTGATCATGGAGATGCTTGATCTCCAAGGGATAGAGGTTAGGAGAGTAGACTCAGAGGACAACACAGCGGATCCACTCATAAAGGCCTGTTCCCAGAGAGAGATTTTTATGGGATGGTTGAGTATGAGATACTACAACCACTGCTATCAGATGGCCCTAGTGCAAGTGGGAGATTGTTAGTTATATGTATGCCCTAGAGGCCATTACTATACATAGGATGTATATTGTAGTGGATGCTGGGACATATATAGGGAGGAATTTCTTGCTCGACATGATAGTATGCTATCTGGTTGCACTTTACCTTAACGTGTACATTGATTGTCTCTCTGATACATGTTGGTAAAGCCCTTAGGATGTGTACTTGACTACCTGGACTATGATGCAGATCATACTAGTGGGGACAGATAGTCTATAAGTACATCCTTCAAAGTCCCTAGTCATGGGTGTATCGAGACGGGGCATCGATATACCAGAGTAGACTAGCGTGTACCTTCTCGACCCTTACAGATGGGCGATGGATGATCCCATATCCATCGGTGTTTGACATCAGAGATGATATACGGGTGCTCAATAGAGACTGGGTACATTGGACGGACTCGCCGAGAACTCCCAGATGGTATTATACCTCACGTCAGATGGCAGTTCTCTGGTGACACTGGTACAGAGTAGTCTGTTGACCCGAGATCGTCATAGAGTCTTGTGTGGTTCCCACTGTGCTTTGATTTCCATCTTACCACGTCCAAGAGGGCATGCAAAACGGTGGTTTTTGGGTACAGTCCCGAGTCACATGGAGGCAATGAGCGATAGGAGGGGATTCGTCTCTCCCGGTATAGGGGGTTGATGTTGCGCTGTGTTCGATTGGCTATAACAGGAAATCCTTGGCCAGGATTGCTGAGATTTACTGGTAAGTATTACCAGTAGTTTCTCGAATTGTTATAGACCTCATATCGACGCGACTTATCGAGCTATTGGGGTCTGACGTTTACCACCCCTAGGCGAGATATGCGACATATCAGACGATCAGACCGGACTGTACGGTAGTGTTACTGGTTGGATTCACTGGAGTGTGAGCGGGCTTGCTCGTCGATCTTCAGATCGCTCAATACCCGGGTGGCCGTTACGTTTAGCAGACCGCTTGTGGCTTGTGGGTGCTTGATATGATCATCATCTGCTGCCGGCATATTGACGAGTCTTTAGAGTCCTACACAGAGGTTTCCTGGTTCAAGCGAAACGAAATAGGAGTGCATATGAGATATGTGCGGGACCGAGAATAATGCGTGTATGTGATACCGTATTCCATTCTCGCGATGAATGTATCGATTAGGTTATATAAGATATACCCTAGTTATCGAATCGAGGGTTGATTTGATAAGCCGATACATTGGATACTAGTCGGTTATATGCGATATGACCGGATCGTTAAATCAAGTGTTGATTTAATGATTTAATGCATAATTATATATATTTGATATATTACTTTGCATTAACTAGTATCGGTTCACTTAAGATGGATTTTCTCACTCGGATGTGCGCATTGCATATGCGATATGATTTTGTGCACTTGCTTGTATCATGTTTGATGATACATGTCTTTTGGTTAAGTGTAAAGAATTAAACCTTGGTTAATGAAATGGTTAGGGTTTACTGTTTCCTTATTCATTTTATTCATTTATTTATTCTTTTGGAAAAAGAAAAGCAAATGAGAAAATGGTGGCTTGTTTTGTTTTGTTCATGAAGCTTCATGAAGACTTTGACGAAGTGACCATTTTGTCTCATGCTTAACCCTAACCATTCCATTCAACCATGATTAACTCTCTACACATTACCATGGTTACATTATGATAAGTATTCTTATTATTTCCTTTTTGAGAAATACTTATGATAATATTCATCTTCTTCTTCTTCATCTTCTTCACTTGAAGAAGCTAGCTCCATCAATGGTGATTGATGGAAATGAGTGAGAAATCCAATTCTAAAGTCTACCCACTTTCTATTTCTTCATCCTCTACCTCTTGCCAAGTAGTAGAGTGTGTTTCCTTCACAAGTTTTCATGGCTTGGTGAAGGTGGAGCATGATCTAGCGATGCCTCGACGTAGATCATCTTCGGCACGAAGCCGACGACCTTGCCCGCTCTTTCTCCGATGAAGCCGACGCTAGAGCCCGGATTTTGATTTGGACAGCGGAGATGACTTCGTCACGGAGCCGTGGAGGTGGAGGACCGGATCTACAAAGGTTGTATTTCCGTACTCTTAGTTAAGTGTTAACTAGTTTGCCACCTTTTTAAAAATGGAATTTCTTGAAAAAGAGATTAGTGGCAAGGAGGTAGAACTGGAAGAGGTTCCAGCAATACAGACTACGACAGAAGATTTGGTTGAACCATAGGATTCGGTAGTTCCCAATGAACCTCAGCCTCTCCGCCGATCTAGTAGGGTTCCTCGCCAACCTGAGAGATATTACAGTTTTCTCATGGATGGTGGCAGCGAGGATTGCATCATGGAGGATGATGACCCGACTAGCTTCGAGCAGGCCATCACGAGTGGGGACTCAGTGAAATGGCTGGATGCTATGCGGTCTGAGATGGAATCCATGTACACCAACAAAGTATGGACTTTGGAAGATGCTCGTGAAGGGGTAAAACCCATTGGGAGCAAGTGGATCTTCAAGAAAAAACTTGGTGTAGATGGGAAAGTGGAGACTTTCAAAACTAGACTTGTTGCAAAGGGTTTTCGTCAAAGACCAGGTGTGGACTATGACGAAATCTTTTCTCCAGTAGCTATGCTAAAATCCATCCGGATCATGTTTGCCATCGCTGCATATCATGATTACGAAATCTGGCAAATGGATGTTAAGACCGCCTTCCTAAATGGTGATTTAGAAGAGTGCGTGTACATGACTCAGCCAGAGGGCTTCGTAGACAGTGGGAGCAGTAGGAAGGTGTGCAAGCTGCTTAAATCCATTTATGGATTAAAGCAAGTATCGCGGGGTTGGAACATCTGCTTTGACGTCGTTATCAAAGAGTTTGATTTCGTCAAAAATGTAGATGAACCTTGTATTTACAAGAAGGTAGCAGAGAGTAAGGTTGTCTTCCTCGTATTGTACGTGGACGACATACTCTTGATAGGAAATGACATTCCTATGCTGCAATCGGTCAAGCTCTTCTTATCACAAAAATTCTTAATGAAAGATCTTGGTGATGCCTCCTGCATATTGGGAATTAGGATCTATAGAGATAGATCCAAACGGATATTGGGATTGTCCTAATCCAGGTACATTGACACCATACTAAAGAGGTTTAGTATGGAAGAATCCAAGCGTGGGAACTTACCCATGATCTCTGTAGTCACTCTCTCCAAAGAGATGTCTCCCAAGACTGATTTGGAGAGAGCTCGCATGCAAGGGATACCCTATGCTTCGGCTGTAGGCTCTATCATGTACGCGATGCTATGTACCAGATCCGATGTAGCATACCCACTAAGTGTAGTGAGCAGGTATCAAGCTGATCCTGGAGAGAGTCACTGGACAGCTGTGAAGAGCATTCTCAAGTACTTACGAAGAACTAAAGAGATGCTCTTGGTGTATGGTAACGGAGAACTCCAAGTGGAGTCCTTTACCGATTCGAGCTTCCAGAGTGATAAGGACGACTCTAAGTCGCAGTCGGGATTTGTCTTTACCCTTTACGGAGGGGCGGTTAGCTGGAAGAGTTCCAAGCAGGAAATCGTGGCAGACTCGACGATGGAGGCTGAATACATCGCTGCCAACGATGCTGCCAAAGAAGCTGTCTGGATCAAGAAGTTCATTACTGAACTTGGAGTGGTTCCATCCATTGAGCATCCAATACCTTTGTATTGCGATAACAATGGAGCGGTGGCTTTGGCCAAGGAACCCAGGTCCCATCAGCGATCCAGGCACATTCTGAGGCGGTATCACCTAATCCGGGAGATAGTTGATCGCCAGGAGATCGAGGTCAGGAGGGTTGACACGAAGAATAACACAGCGGATCCACTCACGAAGGCCATTCCCCAGATACAGTTTGAGAGACTCTTCGGGATGCTCGGTATGCGATACTACAGCAGCTGGCCCTAGTGCAAGTAGGAGATTGTTAGTTGTATGTATGCCCTAGAGGCCAGTATTTGTAACATTTTGAAAATCGTTTCGGTGAAATTTCAAAAAATTCGGTAAAATAAGGGGGTTTTCTGTAAAAAATCAAAATACAAATATCTTATTATAAAAATTAAATATACATATTCTAGCTATGTAATTGCTATTATTTGGTGTTTATTGAGCCGCTGGTGAAATTTCAAATTTTCCGAAAAAATATTATTTTATTATTATTTTAAGCCGTCACTAATACATTTAATTAGGGAAAATTACAAATTGGAATGAGTTGAAACAAATTTTGTGCATCATAAAACATTAAATAAAATTTTATCATGTGGTTTTTGGAACGAAATCATTTGCCAAAACGGTTTAGAAATTATTGAAGAAAAAAGGCTTTTTTTTAGCGTAAGTGGATGTTTGGGGTATTGTATTTATCATTTTTCATCACCCCACACCCGTACCCACACCCACACACCCCTTGAAGAATTCAGCAGCCCCCTCTTTTGCCCCCACTTGGATTTCAAGGAAAAGAAATGAAAGAAAAGAAAAGAAAATGGATAAATGAGTTGGACTTTTGACTTTGTGTTGACTTGGACTTCCTTACTTGTTATTTTCTCCACCTCACTCTCTCTCCTCCCTCACCCAACCCCCCCACATCCTGGCCAAAACCAGCAAACCCCCCAACAGCCCCCTTCTCCTCTTCTCCTCTCTTTGTTCCATCAAAGAAAATCCAAAGAAAAATCCACTAAAAATCAAGCAAAAATCCAAATCAAAATCCGACTCCTATCCATTTTAGCTTAGCCCGTATAGCATGGATCTTTGTGAAAAGAGAGCATTTTGGGAGGCCATGGATGCTTGTGGATGTTCAAATGTTTTTGGGTATAATTCTAAACATTTTTGCTTAATTTGTTACTAATTTCTTAAAGCTAAGTTAATTAAGTGTTTAATTAGGTGTTTAAGAAAGAAAAAGGTTTTGGAATTGAAGTTTGAAATTTCAAGTGTATGGTTTTAAATGAAGAATAGGGTTTGAGCATTTGATTAGGATTGTGATGGGTAGATTAACATATAATTGCTTACAAAAATCAAATCTAGTTGCTAGTTGCATTTTTGTTAATTTAAATTTGTGATAAGTATATATATTGCAAACTAGTTTTTGTAAATATTGTGGTAAATTGAGAATTAAAATATGGTTAGGGTTTTTATCATATTATTAACTTTATTAAGTGTAGTTTAACACTTTAGTTCATGGAAATCCAACCTAAATTGTAGTTTGTGCATTTTTGCTATGAAATTGTAAAAAGGGTATTTTGTAAACTAGAATATTAGGGTTTTTGGAATTTAATGAGATTAAATTCCGGAAATTATTTCTATGACTTATTTAAGATATTTAATAAATATATTGGCCGCTACATTCATTTAAACATCCTGTTTTGTACATAAACGGCGAATTGTGCTTGCTAGATTTTCGGAAAAGTGACTTTTTAAGTAAAGTTGGGGTTTTTTTGTGAGTTTTAACCTAGTTTATATTAAAATCAGTGTTCGTGAATGTGCAAATGAGTGTGATTGGATTTTTCTCGATGGTTTGACGTTTGTACATCGACATCGAGGGTTGGTTTGACTATTCTTGCATGCGTAGGCGATAGGTTTGGACCTATGCGTAATACGCGTGCCGATTTGATTTTCGTATGCCGTTTCGACGTCGAATTTAGTTTTAATGCGATACGGTGCGTTATGATATGTAGGTACCCCATGTGGACTTCGAGACGACAAGCAAGCGCATGGCGACGTCGGCACCGGAGAGCGAGGACCAGGTGAGTAGATTTATATCTACGGGGAGAAGTCGGGTGGATGGCGTATAGCACCCCCGCAGTCCGTGGTGGTGTATACGGATGCGTATACACACCAACAATTATTATATGTTATTTGGGTTTAATAACGATGCTTAGGATGGATATTGGTGTGTTGGATTACCTTAGTGTTGCGAACCCTAGGATAGTGTTGCACTACACATACGCACATACATACTTGCATACATTCCTATTGATATGTGCTCATGGGATTCTTTATAGTTATGGGTTCACATAGGTATGGGACTATGTGTTCACATACGGATTTGAGGATGATACTTGGGGTTGAGCTGAGTCGATGAGATTTGATTTGAGGCCGTGAGATTGGTGATATAGCAGGGTTCGTATTTGAGATACGACATGACGTTGTAGCGGGTCCTTGACGTAGTGTTTCACACACGTCCATGTATACGTAGGCGGTATCAGTATGGTACTAGACGTAGATCAGTTCCCCGATCATGATATTTGATAAAGAGGATACCAGGTGAATAGTATGATGAAGGAGATATTGACCCGTACCCAGATTGGGATGCCGTACGACGGATTTACGTACGAGCTATATTGATGATTGATCCGCACTCTTGACTTGGGATGCCTGATTATAGATATGGTATCGGATATGATATTATTGAGGCGGGATCACCGACTATACATATACAGGTATGTATATGTATCGACTCAGATGATAGGCGGTTCCCTTACCTGTAGTTCAGCTTGTTAGTTCAGCCGTATAGTTTAGTGTAGTTGTTAGATTAGATTAGACTTCTTACTTATTTCAATAACCAACGAATCGTGGGCATTCTTACAGACAGCCCAAAGGATCCTACGGATATTTCAAAAGACGTATCTTTTCATAAAAACACCGTAGCCCCTATTTTCAAAACCCATAATTCGTGTTATTTCAAAAGGCACCATTTGTAGGACTTATATTAGATTAATGCAGATTAGTTATAGTTGCGTCTAGTTTTCAGCTCCCGCTCATTTTTGTGGTCCGCTTCGCATCGCATGCTTAGTTTATGTTTCATACTCTATTAGTGATATCATGCTGTTAGGACACCAGCACCATTACCGATGATGCGTATGTACCACGTACACTTAATTGCCGGCTCACACACATCTTCATCGGTAATTGCCATGTCACGTACACCTTAGAAAATATTATTGCTTAACTTAGCTAGATAGCTAGTAGTTTGACATAATATTAGTGCACTTACCTTATATGCCAGCTTAGATATTGTAGTTATTACTTGTCACTTCATGCATACTGTTATTTATCGTTATGCCGCATTCATGGATTCTCATGCATATATTCACTATTTTACGTGTTATTGAGGTTTTGGATTCGGATTTCCATGAGATTTTCTGGATTTGTAGGAAAACCGCAAAAACATAAATAAACCTTTTCTCTCTTTTAAAATAAAAAGTGCGGTTTTCCTATGATGTATGAGTCGTCCACCATGAGTTTGCTGATGGATTTCGAGACCCGATTCGAGGAGTGGAGGAACCGTTTCGGGTACATGGTGGGCCCGGTATGGTACCCCGGGGCAAGAGGAATGTGGTGTTGACATTAAGCCTGGTTGGGGAGCACTACCTACCGGTGATATTACCCGACACGTCGGATATCCGGAGGATACCGTCGTGGTCTTGAGATGGATGGTAGGGGTCGGTCTGGACTGACGGCGCTCTAGATATTAAGATTGAGACATTGAGATTTATGTTTTGTGTCGATGCTTGACACTGTTGATACTGATTTCATTTATGATACCTCAGTTTAAAAATACAAAGGAAATCTCACTAATTTATGAGAACAGTTCTTCATTTACATGTATTCTGTTTTCATGCATTCATACCTCATTCATATGATATATTGCTACCTGAGGCACTAACACGGGCACATGAGATTACACTCGGGTTAGATATTTACCCTAGCCTTGTTATAGGCTACGTGTTATTCGTATATCTGAGGACATATTATGATCTTTGACCTATGTTGCGTTATTTATGCGATTTCTGTACGTAGATATTTTTTTCTATTCACGAGTTGGCAACTTACCCCCGTTGTGCCCCAGTTTCTTGCAGGTTTGCCGTACAGATTTCATTACGGCTTTGCGGGCTCAGTTTCATTTGGGTGACTTGCTAGTAGGTGGGTTTTTCTTGTATCGTACCCATCATATTACCTTGTATAATATTATTCCGTTGTATCTAGTAAATTCCATCAACCAAACATGTATTTATTGAGATAGAGACCAGTGTTGTTTATTCTTTCGACCTTTGAGTCGCTCGTTATTTTTCTGGTGGTTTTGAGTTTCCTTTTGAGTTTTGATCCTCGCCGTTGGCGTTGTATATCATATTGCTTGTGTGGTTGTGACCGTCGATTGACGAAGAGCTAGCTCCCGCTTGGGGATGCCTTTTTCTCGATTTCGTATACTATTCATGTTGTATCCCGTTTGGGGGCCAGTATTTACAAAGGAGACTCTGCCGAAATTTTCAGTAAATTTTGATGTTCTTAAAAACCGCATAATTCGGCTTATGCTATTAAAACTACTTGTTTTAAATTGGTTTTCCTTCACTCTACTTCTTTTCTTGGTTTGGATTTCTGGGTTTTCGGTTTACTTAGATTACGTACGCCTCGAGACGTTTCGTAGTTTAAGTGCCGGTCATGTTTCGTACTTTCGGGTCGTGACAAAGTTGGTATCAGAGCGTTAGGTTTTAACCTTCGGAGCGTAGGATGACCCTTGGTTGATGGAATAGGTGACTAAAGTAGAGTGACGTACCGTTGGTATGTTGCGCGGCATATTTACGACACGCCACTCCACTTATGAAGCCTTAGGATGTGCATTTCCTTGTTCAGTATTATATTCCTTCCTGACCTAGCCTCATCAGTACCAGTTTGGTTTTGCTGCTACGGTTACGGGCAGGGAGAGCTACGGCTAGAGTTGCGGTCAGCACAAGCTCGTCACGAACGAGGATTGACCAGGGCGAAATTCCGGCGACACACGATTGCAGAGATGTGTCTTTTTACTGTGCTTCCACGCCACGAGCGTTTGGCGGATCGCCTTTATGAGGTTACTCGGAGGTGCTGATCGACACTAGAGAATTGAGCCAATGATGGAGGCCAGCCAGATTTTGATGACCGTTGGTGTGTTGCTTGCTCCTGATGATTGAGGCACTGTTCAGCGTGCAGACGAGCGAGCCAGTTGTTGCTGCGAGCGACGAGATATCGCCCCATATGTTGGAGCTATTGCGGGGCGAGTTGTATGAATAAATGATAGGAGGTCGCTAGTCACCCGATGATGAATGACTAGGACAGGTGGTTCGTTCGCTTACCCCGATGTGAGGTCATCGGATAGATTGATTCCAGCTAGAGACGACTTCACGCAGAGACGTGAGGGTCGACAGAGACGATCGAATGTTGGAAACCCTAACTCGACATAATGACCGGGTGAAAGCCTTTGAACCTTCGGGTTTGCGGCAGTTCCACGGCGCCATTAGTGAGGCTTGGGTTTGCCCTTCTACGGCTGGACCACCGATGCTGTGGTATATATATTCGATACTATTAAACTGTACCAAGATGTTGAGCTCTTGGGGGATTACGAGGTTTCGACGAATCGATCGAATGGTTCGACTTCAATCGGATGCTAGGTGGTGAGATGCATTTCTTGGGAGACTCCAGATATGAGGATAGCCGTTGGAGCTCAATCCATGCAGCCGCGACGAGACGAGTCCAAAGCAGACGACATTAGAGAGAAGTGGAGTAAGAGATTCACACAAGATCTGGATATGATTACGTTCCCCTCCGCCGACATCAGAGATGCGATGCGCATGCCGAGGCAGAGTACTGGATATACCTTTCAGAAGGAGTCGCGATGAGTATACAGTCGTTCCAGAGCAAGATGCAGATATAGGAAAGGACAACGACTTCCGGACAGTTGGCAGAGACGAGGCATGGAATAGACCGTGAGCAGGATTCCTTCCAGGACACTGCTGCAATGATACTTGCACCCAGGATCAGATGTGTCATGTATATTCAGAGAGCCAGAGGCCGACGCCAGTAATATGCTGTCTTACGAGTGGTCGCGATGATTGACCAAGAGATGACCAGAGAAGTGCCAGAACGGAATCGTCCCCGTTAGCACACCTGACAGGGCCGATGAGCCGATGGACCGAAAGATTGGTAATTCACAGTGAAGACCTTGACCCAGGAGTGGTTATGGTTACGCACGCCAGCAGGACAGAGTTCATGATCATCGACGAGACGTCCCACTAGCGACCGCGACAGTTGGCCGAGATTCTTAGAGGATGCGCTTGAGCAGTACTATTCCGCCATTGTTGATTACGATGTTTTGGGTGATTTATTCGTATGATTTGATTTTGATGATTGAGGATTTACGATCTTTGCACAGTGTTGCACTTGATATCGTTTTCGTGCTTCAGTTTCACATGTTTGTGATTTTACGATTTTAGACAGTTGAGTTGGTTTTGTGCGTATGCATGCACACGATTTCGTTCCTGCACTCGGTATAGTTTATATATGCTTGCAGTGCAGTGATACGCCTTTTGTGCACTTAGATGCACTGGACTTCGATTTCGATTGTGATACCCGATATTTGTTTTGTGCACCTTGTGCACCTGATTGATTTTGCGCACGTTCGGCGCTTGATATTGGATTTCATGATTTCATGCACGATAGATGCACCTGATTTTGCTGTCAGGCACACATGTTGCCTACGACAGATTTTTCGTGCACACCCGATGCACTTAGATGTTGTTTCTGTGCGCATGTATGGCACATTCATGGATTTTGATTTCCGTGCGCACCAGACGCACGTAGCATTCATGTGCATATTTTGGGATTGATTTCGTATAGAGCAGTACGTTTTTATGATATTGCTATGTGTTTTCGTGCTGAGCAGGACTAGTCAGAGGACAGTACCTGAATATATTTTGCATGCATTGATAGTTATTGAAGGGATTTCCAAAAAGCGAGCTATAGCCTCAGTATTTACCTACGTGTCTGATATGACACGAAATGTTTAAAACAAGGAGATCCTTCTAAATTGTTTCCAAAATGGCGGAACGTACATTTCAAAAAAAGGTATATATGTATGTAGTTATTTTCTTATGATAGACGTCCGCCACTGTGCAGTGTTATACGCGTTGCACAGCGACTTAAAGAGATTTGGCATGCATTTCCTTCAGATACTTATAGATATAGATTCGATGTTTATATGTATAGTTTCGAGTTATATCATATTGGTTTGATTTAGATTTGGCATTGATGTCTTCTCCATGACTCCGATGATTGCAGGATGCTTGACGGAGTTTTGATTGAGTTATATACTCATTTTTCAAGCGCATGCGCTGCGCTACGAATTGTTTTAGGTATTTACAATTTCGGAGCGCCGACGACTTGATAGTTTTTCTTAGATATTTTAGTATTTGGGGGAGTTGAATTTAAATTCGGGGACCGAATTTCTTTAAGGGTGGAAGATTGTAACATTTTGAAAATCGTTTCGGTGAAATTTCAAAAAAATCGGTAAAATAAGGGGGTTTTCTGTAAAAAGTCAAAATACAAATATCTTATTATAAAAATTAAATATACATATTCTAGCTATGTAATTGCAATTATTTGGTGTTTATTGAGCCGCTGGTGAAATTTCAAATTTTCTGAAAAAATATTATTTTATTATTATTTTAAGCCGTCACTAATACATTTAATTAGGGAAAATTACAAATTGGAATGAGTTGAAACAAATTTTGTGCATCATAAAATATTAAATAAAATTTTATCATGTGGTTTTTGAAACGAAATCATTTGCCAAAACGGTTTAGAAATTATTGAAGAAAAAAGGCTTTTTTTAGCGTAAATGGATGTTTGGCGTACTGTATTTATCATTTTTCATCACCCCACACCCGTATCCACACCCACACACCCCCATTCACTTATCCCCTTGAAGAATTCAGCAGCCCCCTCTTTTGTCCCCACTTGGATTTCAAGGAAAAGAAATGAAAGAAAAGGAAAGAAAATGGATAAATGAGTTGGACTTTTGACTTTGTGTTGACTTGGACTTCCTTACTTGTTATTTTCTCCACCTCACTCTCTCTCCTCCCTCACCCAACCCCCTCACATCCTGGTTGAAACCAGCAAACCCCCCAACAGCCCCCTTCTCCTCTTCTCCTCTCTTTGTTCCATCAAAGAAAATCCAAAGAAAAATCCACTAAAAATCAAGCAAAAATCAAAATCAAAATCCGACTCCTACCCATTTTAGCTTAGCCCGTATAGCATGGATCTTTGTGAAAAGAGAGCATTTTGGGAGGCCATGGATGCTTGTGGATCTTCAAATGTTTTTGGGTATAATTCTAAACATTTTTGCTTAATTTGTTACTAATTTCTTAAAGCTAAGTTAATTAAGTGTTTAATTAGGTGTTTAAGAAAGAAAAAGGTTTTGGAATTGAAGTTTGAAATTTCAAGTGTATGGTTTTGAATGAAGATTAGGATTTGAGCATTTGATTAGGATTGTGATGGGTAGATTAACATATAATTTCTTGCAAAAATCAAATCTAGTTGCTAGTTGCATTTTTGTTAATTTAAATTTGTGATAAGTATATATATTGCAAACTAGTTTTTGTAAATATTGTGGTGAATTGAGAATTAAAATATGGTTAGGGTTTTTATCATATTATTAACTTTATTAAGTGTAGTTTAACACTTTAGTTCATGGAAATCCAACCTAAATTGTAGTTTGTGCATTTTTGCTATGAAATTGTAAAAAGGGTATTTTGTAAACTAGAATATTAGGGTTTTTGGAATTTAATAAGATTAAATTCCGGAAATTGTTTCTATGACTTATTTAAGATATTTAATAAATATATAGGCCGCTATATTCATTAAAACATCCTGTTTTGTACAAAAACGGCGAATCGTGCTTGCTAGATTTTCGGAAAAGTGACTTTTTAAGTAAAGTTGGGTTTTTTTTGTGAGTTTTAACCTAGTTTATATTAAAATTAGTGTTCGTGAATGTGCAAATGAGTGTGATTGGATTTTTCTCGATGGTTTGACGTTTGTACATCGACATCGAGGGTTGGTTTGACTATTCTTGCATGCGTAGGCGATAGGTTTGGACCTATGCGTGATACGCGTGCCGATTTGATTTTCATATGCTGTTTCGACGTCGAATTTAGTTTTAATGTGATACGGTGCGTTATGATATGTAGGTACCCCATGTGGACTTCGAGACGACAAGCAAGCGCATGGCGACGTCGGCACCGGCGAGCGAGGACCAGGTGAGTAGATTTATATCTACGGGGAGAAGTCGGGTGGATGGCGTATTGCACCCCCGCAGTTCGTGGTGGTGTATACGGATGCGTATACACACCAACAATTATTATATGTTATTTGGGTTTAATAACGATGCTTAGGATGGATATTGGTGTGTTGGATTACCTTAGTGTTGCGAACCCTAGGATAGTGTTGCACTACACATACGCACATACATACTTGCATACATTCCTATTGATATGTGCTCATGGGATTCTTTATAGTTATGGGTTCACATGGGTATGGGACTATGTGTTCATATACGGATTTGAGGATGATACTTGGGGTTGAGCTGAGTCGATGAGATTTGATTTGAGGCCGTGAGATCGGTGATATAGCAGGGTTCGTATTTGAGATACGACATGACGTTGTAGCGGGTCCTTGACGTAGTGTTTCACACACGTCCATGCATACGTAGGCGGTATCAGTATGGTACTAGACGTAGATCAGTACCCCGATCATGATATTTGATAAAGAGGATACCAGGTGAATAGTATGATGAAGGAGATATTGACCCGTACCCAGATTGGGATGCCGTACGACGGATTTACGTACGAGCTATATTGATGATTGATCCGCACTCTTGACTTGGGATGCCTGATTATAGATATGGTATCGGATATGATATTATTGAGGCGGAATCACCGACTATACATATACAGGTATGTATATGTATCGACTCAGATGATAGGCGGTTCCCTTACCTGTAGTTCAGCTTGTTAGTTCAGCCGTATAGTTTAGTGTAGTTGTTAGATTAGATTAGACTTCTTACCTATTTCAAAAACCAACGAATCGTGGGCATTCTTAAAGACAGCCCAAGGGATCCTACGGATATTTCAAAAGACGTATCTTTTCATAAAAACACCGTAGCCCCTATTTTCAAAACCCATGATTCGTGTTATTTCAAAAGGCACCATTTGTAGGACTTATATTAGATTAATGCAGATTAGTTATAGTTGCGTCTAGTTTTCAGCTCCCGCTCATTTTTGTGGTCCGCTTCGCATCGCATGCTTATTTTATGTTTCATACTCCATTAGTGATATCATGCTGTTAGGACACCAGCACCATTACCGATGATGCGTATGTACCACGTACACTTAATTGCCGGCTCACACACATCTTCATCGGTAATTGCCATGTCACGTATACCTTAGAAAATATTATTGTTTAACTTAGCTAGATAGCTAGTAGTTTGACATAATATTAGTGTACTTACCTTATATGCCAGCTTAGATATTGTAGTTATTACTTGTCACTTCATGCATACTGTTATTCATCGTTATGCCGCATTCATGGATTCTCATGCATATATTCACTATTTTACGTGTTATTTAGGTTTTGGATTCGGATGTCCATGAGATTTTCTGGATTTGGAGGAAAACCGCAAAAACATAAATAAACCTTTTCTCTCTTTTAAAATAAAAAGTGCGGTTTTCCTATGATGTATGAGTCGTCCACCATGAGTTTGCTGATGGATTTCGAGACCCGATTCGAGGAGTGGAGGAACTGTTTCGGGTACATGGTGGGCCCGGTATGGTACCCCAGGGCAAGAGGAATGTGGTGTTGACGTTGAGCCTGGCTGGGGAGCACTACCTACCGGTGATATTACCCGACACGTCGGATATCCGGAGGATACCGTCGTGGTCTTGAGATGGATGGTAGGGGCCGGTCTGGACTGACGGCGCCCTAGATATTGAGATTGAGACATTGAGATTTATGTTTTGTGTCGATGCTAGACACTGTTGATACTGATTTCATTTATGATACCTCAGTTTAAAAATACAAAGGAAATCTCACTAATTTATGAAAACAGTTCTTCATTTACTTGTATTCTGTTTTCATGCATTCATACCTCATTCATATGATATATTGCTACCTGAGGCACTGACACGGGCACATGAGATTACATTCGGGTTAGATATTTGTAAGTGCACGGCGGCGCCCCGGCCGTCAATCCGACGCCGGAATGCGGAAGCGGTGAAAAACTTTAATTTTCTTGAACTGGCAAACCGCCGCGCACTAATACCCGGATCGTAACCATTAACAAGTCTAAGCTAACTAGAAGATGGGTTAGAGATATACCGACGATCCAAGTCCTCCGGTCTTCTCGTCATGGTCCCGATCTCCTGCGGAAAAGTCCCGTCTCCTCCTCGTCGCCGGAAGTGCACCACATCGCCAACTTTGTTTACGGGCTCCCACCTCAATGCCGAGGCAACTCGGGCACGAAGCCGGCTACTCGACGTGCCCAAGATTAGCTGTAGAATATAATGTGGATTGCATGTCTCATTTGGGATTATGGAGTTGCCATTTGTGGAGGAATAGAAGTGAACTTTTTGGAGAGGGAGTTGTAGGGATTTCTCAAAAACTCAAGATACAAAATTTTTCACCACATGAAAATGAAAATCCCCTCCTCAACAAGGAATGGCTGGCCCCCCCCATATTGGTGTGTTTGGAGAGAGAGAGAGAATGGCTTGAACAATAATGCAAAGAAAATGATGGCTTGAAAAATCCAACACTCAACAACCATCTCTTCTCCCATCATCACAACCAAAGTCAAGAAATCATGAAAACAAAGTCAAGAAGTCAAGGTAAGGTGCAACCATGATGAAGTCAAAAAGTCAAGCAAGGTCAAGGTATGGTGAGCCATCATGACACAAGGAAATATGCAAAGACCGCCTCCACAAATGCCTATTTGCAACAATGCAAATAAACCCTCCTCCACCAATCTTCGGCCAATGAACGGAACAATGGAAATTGGCCGAAACGGAAAGCAAACTGGCAACTCCAGAAAACTGGTCCCGTAATAAATTACAGGAAAACCCCGATACTGTGCATACACACCCGCATCTGTATTTCGACCGAAATACAAATGCAATGAGACAAACTCTACACTGTACTATACTAGGATCCGGCTTATACCAAAGCCGGCCAGTAATATCTGTTCGATCCTGATCCGTGCAATACCGCACGTATCTGATCGAACCCTGCCATATAACCATACGGCCTATAGTACAAACTGTCCGATCCTGATCCATGCAATACCGCACGTATCTGATCGGACCTTGCCATATCTCCATACGGCCTCTACAACCTTTCGCCCGAAAGCTGAGTAACTGAATGTGGGGGACTCTAAAGACTCGTCAACACCTCGGTTGTGGATTTAACCACTAGCACGTCAGAGGTATAAGCCAATACGTAACGGGCTACCAAGTATTGACTAAAAGGGACGTCTGTGAGTGAACTCAGCCTGACAACCCTACTGAGCCTGTCAGTGACAATATCCGTGCAGTCCGGTCCGTTCGTCTATGAGTATCGCATGGCGGGCCTAGGGGGTTGGTAAAAGTCAGACCCCCAAAAGCGGTACAAGTCGTGTCGGAGTGTAGCCCAGAACACCCTGAGATACTACTGGAATACCTACCAGTAAATCTCCTTGCCTTGGCCAAGGACTTTGTGTAATGGCTCTCCTAGACACAGCACAACCTCACCCCCAATACCGGGAGAGACGAACCCCTGAAGATACGCTCACTGCCTCCATGTGGCTCGGGACTGTACCCAACTAAAACCTGTTTGCACGACTCCTTTGAGCCGTGGTAGGGTAGTAATCAAAGTACAGTGGGAACTCACACGAGACAAATGACGATCCCCAGGTCGATGAACTAACCTGCACACATGTCACCAGGGAACTGCCATCTGACGTCTGGTATATGACCAACTAGCATGTTCCCGGCGAGTCCTGTCCGGTGTACTCATAACCCAATGAGCACCTGTATACATCTTAGGTGATCCAACTGACACCAGTGGCTTGTGAGACCGGCCACCGCCCCTCGTCGGGGTCTCGACTGTATACACTAGTCTACTAATGGAGTATCGATGCCCAGTCTCGAAACTCCCACGACTAGGGACCTTTTAAGGATAAGCTTATAGACCCCAGCTCCCACTTATATGATCGCCCTCATACTGCTGGTGGTCAAGCAAGAATCCTAGGGGCTCTATCAACGTGTAATAGCGACGTGTCAGGTCACCTAAAGCAGTACACGATGATAAAGGGTAAACCAGATAGCATACTATCATCTCGAGTAAGACTGTCCTACCGGGATAGGTCCTCCCTCAATCATTACAATCACGTACCTGTGACCTAATAATTGACTCTGAGGGCACTATCTCCAACAATATTTACCCTAGCCTTGTTATAAGCTACGTATTATTCGTATATCTGAGGACATATTATGATATTTGACCTAGGTTGCGTTATTTATGCGATTTCTGTGCGTAGATATTTTTTTCTATTCACGAGTTGGCAACTCACCCCCGTTGTGCCCCAGTTTCTTGTAGGTTTGCCGTACAGGTTTCATTACGGCTTTGCGGGCTCAGTTTCATTTGGGTGACTTGCTAGTAGGTGGGTTTTTCTTGTATCGTACCCATCATATTACCTTGTATAATATTATTCCGTTGTATCTAGTAAATTCCATCAACCAAACATGTATTTATTGAGATAGAGACCAGTGTTGTTTATTCTTTCGACCTTAGAGTCGCTCGTTATTTTTCTGGTGGTTTTGAGTTTCCTTTTGAGTTTTGATCCTCGCCGTTGGCGTTGTATATCATATTGCTTGTGTGGTTGTGACCGTCGATTGATGAAGAGCTAGCTCCCGCTTGGGGATGCCTTTTTCTCGATTTCGTATACTATTCATGTTGTATCCCGTTTGGGGGCCAGTATTTACAAAGGAGACTCAGCCGAAATTTTCAGTAAATTTTGATGTTCTTAAAAACCGCATAATTCGGCTTATGCTATTAAAACTACTTGTTTTAAATTGGTTTTCCTTCACTCTACTTCTTTTCTTGGTTTGGATTTCTGGGTTTTCGGTTTACTTAGATTACGTACGCCTCGAGACGTTTCGTAGTTTAAGTGCCGGTCATGTTCCGTACTTTCGGATCGTGACAAAGTTGGTATCAGAGCGTTAGGTTTTAACCTTCGGAGCGTAGGATGACCCTTGGTTGATGGAATAGGTGACTAAAGTAGAGTGACGTACCGTTGGTATGTTCCGCGGCATATTTACGACACGCCACTCCACTTATGAAGCCTTAGGATGTACATTTCCTTGTTCAGTATTATATTCCTTCCTGACCTAGCCTCATCAGTACCAGTTTGGTTTTGCTGCTACGGTTACGGGCAGGGAGAGCTACGGCTAGAGTTGCGGTCAGCACAAGCTCGTCACGAACGAGGACTGACCAGGGCAAAATTCCGGCGACACACGATTGTAGAGATGTGTCTTTTTACTGTGCTTCCGCGCCACGAGCGTTTGGCGGATCGCCTTTATGAGGTTACTCGGAGGTGCTGATCGACACAAGAGAATTGTGCCAATGATGGAGGCCAGCCAGATTTTGATGACCGTTGGTGTGTTGCTTGCTCCTGATGATTGAGGCACTGTTCACCGTGCGGACGAGCGAGCCAGTTGTTGCTGTGAGCGATAAGATATCGCCCCATATGTTGGAGCTATTGCGGGGCGAGTTGTACGAATAAATGATAGGAGGTCGCTAGTCACCCGATGATGAATGACTAGGACAGGTGGTTCGTTCGCTTACCCCGATGCGAGGTCATCGGATAGATTGATTCCAGCTAGAGACGACTTCACGCAGAGACGTGAGGGTCGACAGAGACGTCGAATGTCGGAAACCCTAACTCGACATAATGACCGGGTGAAAGCCTTTGAACCTTCGGGTTTGCGGCAGTTCCACGGCGCCATTAGTGAGGCTTGGGTTTGCCCTTCTACGGCTGGACCACCGATGCTGTGGTATATATATTCGATACTATTAAACTGTACCAAGATGTTGAGCTCTTGGGGGATTACGAGGTTTCGACGAATCGATCGAATGGTTCGACTTCAATCGGATGCTAGGTGGTGAGATGCATTTCTTGGGAGACTCCAGATATGAGGATAGCCGTTGGAGCTCAGTCCATGCAGCCGCGACGAGACGAGTCCAAAGCAGACGACATTAGAGAGAAGTGGAGTAAGAGATTCGCACAAGATCTGGATATGATGACGTTCCCCTCCGCCGACATCAGAGATGCGATGCGCATGCCGAGGCAGAGTACTGGATATACCTTCCAGAAGGAGTCGCGATGAGTATACAGTCATTCCAGAGCAAGATGCAGATATAGGAAAGGACAAAGACTTCCGGACAGTTGGCAGAGACGAGGCATGGAATAGACCGTGAGCAGGATTCCTTCCAGGACACTGCTGCAATGATACTTGCACCCAGGATCAGATGTGTCATGTATATTCAGAGAGCCAGAGGCCGATGCCAGTAATATGCTGTCTTACGAGTGGTCGCGATGATTGACCAAGAGATGACCAGAGAAGTGCCAGAACGGAATCGTCCCCGTTAGCACACCTGACAGGGCCGATGAGCCGATGGACCGAAAGATTGGTAATTCACAGTGAAGACCTTGACCCAGGAGTGGTCATGGTTACTCACGCCAGCAGGACAGAGTTCATGATCATCGACGAGACGTCCCACTAGCGACCGCGACAGTTGGCCGCGATTCTTAGAGGATGCGCTTGAGCAGTACTATTCCGCCATTGTTGATTACGATGTTTTGGGTGATTTATTCGTATGATTTGATTTTGATGATTGAGGATTTACGATCTTTGCACAGTGTTGCACTTGATATCGTTTTCGTGCTTCAGTTTCATATGTTTTTGATTTTACGATTTTAAACAGTTGAGTTGGTTTTGTGCGTATGCATGCACACGATTTCGTTCCTGCACTCGGTATAGTTTATATATGCTTGCAGTGCAGTGATACGCCTTTTGTGTACTTAGATGCACTGGACTTCGATTTCGATTGTGATACCCGATATTTGTTTTGTGCACCTTGTGCACCTGATTGATTTTGCGCACGTTCGGCGCTTGATATTGGATTTCATGATTTCGTGCACGATAGATGCACCTGATTTTGCTGTCAGGCACACATGTTGCCTACGACAGATGTTTCGTGCACACCCGATGCACTTAGATGTTGTTTCTGTGCGCATGTATGGCACATTCATGGATTTTGATTTCCGTGCGCACCAGACGCACGTAGCATTCATGTGCATATTTTGGGATTGATTTCGTATAGAGCAGTACGTTTTTATGATATTGCTATGTGTTTTCGTACTGAGCAGGACTAGTCAGAGGACAGTACCTGAATATATTTTGCATGCATTGATAGTTATTGAAGGGATTTCCAAAAAGCGAGCTATAGCCTCAGTATTTACCTACGTGTCTGATATGACACGAAATGTTTAAAACAAGGAGATCCTTCTAAATTGTTTCCAAAACGGCGGAACGTACATTTCAAACAAAGGTATATATGTATGTAGTTATTTTCTTATGATAGACGTCCGCCACTGTGCAGTGTTATACGCGTTGCACAGCGACTTAAAGAGATTTGGCATGCATTTCCTTCAGATACTTACAGATATAGATTCGATGTTTATATGTATAGTTTCGAGTTATATCATATTGGTTTGATTTAGATTTGGCATTGATGTCTTCTCCATGACTCCGATGATTGCGGGATGCTTGACGGAGTTTTGATTGAGTTATATACTCATTTTTCAAGCGCATACGCTGCGCTACGAATTGTTTTAGGTATTTACAATTTCGGAGCCCCGACGACTTGATGGTTTTTCTTAGATGTTTTAGTATTTGGGGGAGTTGAATTTAAATTCGGGGACCGAATTTCTTTAAGGGGGGAAGATTGTAACGTTTTGAAAATTGTTTTGGTGAAATTTCAAAAAAATCGGTAAAATAAGAGGTTTTTTTTGTAAAAAGTCAAAATACAAATATCTTATTATAAAAATTAAATATACATATTCTAGCTATGTAATTGCTATTATTTGGTGTTTATTGAGCCGCTGGTGAAATTTCAAATTTTCTGAAAAAATATTATTTTATTATTATTTTAAGCCGTCACTAATACATTTAATTAGGGAAAATTACAAATTGGAATGAGTTGAAACAAATTTTGTGCATCATAAAACATTAAATAAAATTTTATCATGTGGTTTTTGGAACAAAATCATTTGCCAAAACGGTTTAGAAATTATTGAAGAAAAAAGGCTTTTTTTAGCGTAAATGGATGTTTGGGGTATTGTATTTATCATTTTTCATCACCCCACATCCGTACCCACACCCACACACCCCCATTCACTTATCCCCTTGAAGAATTCAGCAGCCCCCTCTTTTGTCCCCACTTGGATTTCATGGAAAAGAAATGAAAGAAAAGAAAAGAAAATGGATAAATGAGTTGGACTTTTGACTTTGTGTTGACTTGGACTTCCTTACTTGTTATTTTCTCCACCTCACTCTCTCTCCTCCCTCACCCAACCCCCCCACATCCTAGCCGAAACCACCAAACCCCCCAACAGTCCCCTTCTCCTCTTCTCCTCTCTTTGTTCCATCAAAGAAAATCCAAAGAAAAATCCACTAAAAATCAAGCAAAAATCCAAATCAAAATCCGACTCCTACCCATTTTAGCTTAGCCCGTATAGCATGGATCTTTATGAAAAGAGAGCATTTTGGGAGGCCATGGATGCTTGTGGATCTTCAAATGTTTTTGGGTATAATTCTAAACATTTTTGCTTAATTTGTTACTAATTTCTTAAAGCTAAGTTAATTAAGTGTTTAATTAGGTGTTTAAGAAAGAAAAAGGTTTTGGAATTGAAGTTTGAAATTTCAAGTGTATGGTTTTGAATGAAGATTAGGGTTTGAGCATTTGATTAGGATTGTGATGGGTAGATTAACATATAATTTCTTGCAAAAATCAAATCTAGTTGCTAGTTGCATTTTTGTTAATTTAAATTTGTGATAAGTATATATATTGCAAACTAGTTTTTGTAAATATTGTGGTAAATTGAGAATTAAAATATGGTTAGGGTTTTTATCATATTATTAACTTTATTAAGTGTAGTTTAACACTTTAGTTCATGGAAATCCAACCTAAATTGTACTTTGTGTATTTTTGCTATGAAATTGTAAAAAGGGTATTTTGTAAACTAGAATATTAGGGTTTTTGGAATTTAATGAGATTAAATTCCGGAAATTATTTCTAAGACTTATTTAAGATATTTAATAAATATATTGGCCGCTACATTCATTTAAACATCCTGTTTTGTACAAAAACGACGAATTGTGCTTGCTAGATTTTCGGAAAAGTGACTTTTTAAGTAAAGTTGGGGTTTTTTTGTGAGTTTTAACCTAGTTTATATTAAAATTAGTGTTCGTGAATGTGCAAATGAGTGTGATTGGATTTTTCTCGATGGTTTGACGTTTGTACATCGACATCGAGGGTTGGTTTGACTATTCTTGCATGCGTAGGCGATAGGTTTGGACCTATGCGTAATACGCATGCCGATTTGATTTTCGTATGCCGTTTCGATGTCGAATTTAGTTTTAATGCGATACGGTGCGTTATGATATGTAGGTACCCCATGTGGACTTCGAGACGACAAGCAAGCGCATGGCGACGTCGGCACCGGCGAGCGAGGACCAGGTGAGTAGATTTATATCTACGGGGAGAAGTCGGGTGGATGGCGTATAGCACCCCCGCAGTCCGTGGTGGTGTATACGGATGCATATACACACCAACAATTATTATATGTTATTTGGGTTTAATAACGATGCTTAGGATGGATATTGGTGTGTTGGATTACCTTAGTGTTGCGAACCCTAGGATAGTGTTGCACTACACATACGCACATACATACTTGCATACATTCCTATTAATATGTGCTCATGGGATTCTTTATAGTTATGGGTTCACATGGGTATGGGACTATGTGTTCACATACGGATTTGAGGATGATACTTGGGGTTGAGCTGAGTCGATGAGATTTGATTTGAGGTCGTGAGATCGGTGATATAACAGGGTTCGTATTTGAGATACGACATGACGTTGTAGCGGGTCCTTGACATAGTGTTTCACACACGTCCATGCATACGTAGGCGGTATCAGTATGGTACTAGACGTAGATCAGTTCCCCGATCATGATATTTGATAAAGAGGATACCAGGTGAATAGTATGATGAAGGAGATATTTACCCGTACCCAGATAGGGATGCCGTACGACGGATTTACGTACGAGCTATATTGATGATTGATCCGCACTCTTGACTTGGGATGCCTGATTATAGATATGGTATCGGATATGATATTATTGAGGCGGGATCACCGACTATACATATACAGGTATGTATATGTATCGACTCAGATGATAGGCGGTTCCCTTACCTGTAGTTCATCTTGTTAGTTCAGCCGTATAGTTTAGTGTAGTTGTTAGATTAGATTAGACTTCTTACCTATTTCAAAAACCAACGAATCGTGGGCATTCTTAAAGACAGCCCAAGGGATCCTACGGATATTTCAAAAGACGTATCTTTTCATAAAAACACCGTAGCCCCTATTTTCAAAACCCATGATTCGTGTTATTTCAAAAGGCACCATTTGTAGGACTTATATTAGATTAATGCAGATTAGTTATAGTTGCGTCTAGTTTTCAGCTCCCGCTCATTTTTGTGGTCCGCTTCGCATCGCATGCTTATTTTATGTTTCATACTCCATTAGTGATATCATGCTGTTAGGACACCAGCACCATTACCGATGATGCGTATGTACCACGTACACTTAATTTCCGGCTCACACACATCTTCATCGGTAATTGCCATGTCACGTACACCTTAGAAAATATTATTGCTTAACTTAGCTAGATAGCTAGTAGTTTGACATACTATTAGTGTACTTACCTTATATGCCAGCTTAGATATTGTAGTTATTACTTGTCACTTCATGCATACTGTTATTCTTCGTTATGCCGCATTCATGGAATCTCATGCATATATTCACTATTTTACGTGTTATTGAGGTTTTGGATTCGGATTTCCATGAGATTTTCTGGATTTGGAGGAAAATCGCAAAAACATAAATAAACCTTTTCTCTCTTTTAAAATAAAAAGTGCGGTTTTCCTATGATGTATGAGTCGTCCTCCATGAGTTTGCTGATGGATTTCGAGACCCGATTCGAGGAGTGGAGGAACCGTTTCGGGTACATGGTGGGCCCGGTATGGTACCCCGGGGCAAGAGGAATGTGGTGTTGACGTTGAGCCTGGCTGGGGAGCACTACCTACCGGTGATATTACCCGACACGTCGGATATCCGGAGGATACCGTCGTGGTCTTAAGATGATGGTAGGGGCCGGTCTGGACTGACGGCGCCCTAAATATTGAGATTGAGACATTGAGATTTCGAGACATTGAGATTTATGTTTTGTGTCGATGCTAGACACTGTTGATACTGATTTCATTTATGATACCTCAGTTTAAAAATACAATGGAAATCTCACTAATTTATGAAAACAGTTCTTCATTTACATGTATTCTGTTTTCATGCATTCATACCTCATTCATATGATATATTGCTACCTGAGGCACTGACACGGGCATATGAGATTACACTAGGGTTAGATATTTACCCTAGCCTTGTTATAGGCTACGTGTTATTCGTATATATGAGGACATATTATGATCTTTGACCTAGGTTGCGTTATTTATGCGATTTCTGTGCGTAGATATTCTTTTCTATTCACGAGTTAGCAACTCACCCCCGTTCTGCCCCAGTTTCTTGCAGGTTTGCCGTACAGGTTTCATTACGGCTTTGCGGGCTCAGTTTCATTCGGGTGACTTGCTAGTAAGTGGGTTTTTCTTGTATCGTACCCATCATATTACCTTGTATAATATTATTCCGTTGTATCTAGTAAATTCCATCAACCAAACATGTATTTATTGAGATAGAGACCAGTGTTGTTTATTCTTTCGACCTTAGAGTCGCTCGTTATTTTTCTGGTGGTTTTGAGTTTCCTTTTGAGTTTTGATCCTCGCCGTTGGCATTGTATATCATATTGCTTGTGTGGTTGTGACCGTCGATTGACGAAGAGCTAGCTCCCGCTTGGGGTTGCCTTTTTCTCGATTTCGTATACTATTCATGTTGTATCCCGTTTGGGGGCCAGTATTTACAAAGGAGACTCTGCCGAAATTTTCAGTAAATTTTGATGTTCTTAAAAACCGCATAATTCGGCTTATGCTATTAAAACTACTTGTTTTAAATTGGTTTTTCTTCACTCTACTTCTTTTCTTGGTTTGGATTTCTGGGTTTTCGGTTTACTTAGATTACGTACGCCTCGAGACGTTTCATAGTTTAAGTGCCGGTCATGTTCCGTACTTTCGGGTCATGACAGTATTGTACAGATGATGTATATTACATTGGATGCTTGGACATATATAGAGATGACTTTCTTGCTCGATATGATAGTATGCTATCTGGTTGCTCTTTATCTTAACATGTATACTTGTCTCTTTATACTGTCTTATGGTTACATGTTGGTAAAGCCCTTAGGATGTGTACTTGACTACCTGGACTATGATGCGGATCATACTAGTGGGGACATGGTAGTCCATAAGTACATCCTTCAAGTTCCCTAGTCGTGGGTGTATCGAGACAGGGCATCGATATACCAGAGTCGAGCGCATGGACCCGATTAAAATGCGCGTATAGGATACCGTATATTGATCGGGCGGCTTGCTTTTGGTGGGGTCATATGTGATATGGCCGGATTGATAAATCAAGTGTTGATTTATCATTTAACCATTAGTTTTCTCGCTTAAAATCTTTTCTTGTACACGATGGATGTATGCATGCATGTATGCTTTCTTTCTTTTAGTTTCATGCACATATGGATGTGTATACATACATACATACATCATCTATCATGGTTGATTACATATGGAAAATGGTGGCAATATAAGATTCACACCATGGATTAAATATATGGATCATTATTTAATTTGTGTTAAAAACAAAATGGTAAAAGAAAGGATAATTCATGGCTAGTTTCTACATCCTTCTTAAACCTAACCATGCTCACCTACTCCTAACCATGAGTTAACCTTCTCTTTGTGTTTTAAACTCAAGTTAAATAATATCTTTATCATCTAACCATGGTTTGAGATGAGGATAATAAAATATATATATATATATATATATATATTTTCTTTTTCTTCACAAGAGTTATCTTTTTCACTCTTGTTAAAAGTATAGCCATTATCTTCTTCCTCCTTCTTCATTTTTCTCTCTAGACTTTTGTAGTGAGTAATATACTCATCAAGTTAGGATTTTGAAGTGAGAAAAGCCACCACAACATCATTCTACACAAGTCTTGCCCACTTGTTTAGAGTGTTAGCTTCAATTTTCATTCTTGATCTTGCGAAGTTGCTAGCTTGGACAAAGCGGACTCCGGGTGGATCATCGGTGACCTAGAGGAGTTCAAGAGGACCTTTTCCAAACCCCAAGTAGCCGAGGAGTCTAGCGTAGAGAGCTACAAAGGTTGTACTCTCAAAACCCTAGCTTTTCTTTCATGAGATGATGTGAAAAATTTGAAACCCTAATTTTTCTAGGATAGATCCTTTGTATGTTTACTTAGCACCATAAAAACTTAATCTTTGGTACATGTGATGCTTCCAAACCCTTCAAGAGGTGCTAGGTAAACCCTTCACAAACGACTCGCCAACAGGAGTAGTCATGGCAAGCGGCTGATCTAGCAAACACGACTCTCGGCCCAATCTCGGCACGAAGTGTGTAGAAACATACGAGTGCGTAGATCCCGGATCAAACAAAACCTGTGCATCGAAGGAACATACTGAAAGAGTACCTGAATGTTAGTTATATGTATGCCCTAGAGGCCATTACTATACATAGGATGTATATTGTAGTGGATACTTGGACATATATAGGGAGGACTTTCTTGCTCGACATGATAGTATGCTATCTGGTTGCTCTTTACCTTAACGTGTACACTGATTGTCTCTCTGTTATATGTTGGTAAAGCCCTTAGGATGTGTACTTGATTACCTGGACTATGATGCGGATCATACTAGTGGGGACATGGTAGTCCATAAGTACATCCTTCAAGGTCCCTAGTCATGGGTGTATCGAGACGGGGCATCGATATACCACAGTAGACTAGCGTATACCTTCTCGACCCATACAGATGGGCGATGGATGATCCCATATCCATCGGTGCTTAACATCAAGGATAGTGTACGGGTGCTCAGTGGAGACTGGGTACACTGGACGGACTTTCCGAGAACTCCCAGATGGTATTATACCTTACGTCAGATGGCAGTTCTCTGGTGACACAGGTACAGGTTAGTCTGTAGACTCGAGATCGTCATAGAGTCTTGTGTGATTCCCACTGTGCTTTGATTTCCACCTTACCACATCCAAGAGGGCGTGCAAAATGGTGGTTTTTGGGTACAGTCCCGAATCACATGGAGGCAATGAGCGATAGGAGGGGATTCGTCTCTCCAGGTATAGGGAGTTGATGTTGCGCTGTGTTCGATTGGCTATAACCGGAAATCCCTGGCCAGGGTTGCTGAGATTTACTGGTAAGTGTTACCAGTAGTTTCTCGAACTGTTATAGACCTCATATCGAGCTACTGGGGTCTGACGTTTACCACCCCTAGGCGAGATATGCGACATATCAGATGACGAGACCGGACTGTACGGTAAGTGTTACTGGTTGGATTCACAGGAGTGTGAGCGGGCTTGCTCGTTGATCTTCTGATCGCTCAATACCCGGATGGCCGTTACGTTTAGCAGACCGCTTGCGGCTTGTGGGTGTTTGATATGATCATCACCTACTGCCGGCGTATTGACGAGTCTTTAGAGTCCTACACAGAGGTTTCCTGGATCAAGCGAAACGAGATAGGAGCGCATATAAGATATGTGCGGGACCAAGAATAATACCAGTATGTGATACTGTATTCTATTCTCGCGATTTGTATCATTGGACGGTTATATGAGATATAGCCGGGTTACCGAATCAAGTGTTGATTCGATACATTGATACACTTGATATTAGTCGGTTATATGCGATATGACCGGATCATTAAATCAAGTGATTGATTTAATGATTTAATGTATAATTATATATTAGATATATTAATTTACATTGACTAGTATTGTTCACTTAAGATTGATTATCTCACTTGATTGTGCACATTGTATATATGATATATGTTTGTGCACTAGTTTGTATCATGTTTGATGATACATGCAAACTTGGGTGTATGTTTGCTTTAAACCATAGTTTAGGTTAATGGTTAAGGTTTTATTTATTTATTTTTGGCAAGAAAAAAAATGGTGGCTTGTTTTGTTTTACTCTTGAAGCTTCATGAAGCTTTGAAAGTCTTTACCATTTTGTTTCTTTCCTTAACCTAATCATTTACTTAAACCCTAGTTTATTCTCTACACGAGTTTACTTCACCCATGGTTGTATTATGATAAGTCTTCACTTGATTTTTCATTTTAATGATTATTGATATTCTTTTCTTCTTCTTCTTCTTCTAAATGAAGAAAAGAAAACCATGCTAGAAAATTTCAAGTGTTGAAATCAAGTGAGAAATCCAAATCTAAAGTGAACCCACTTCCTATTTCTTCATCCTCTACCACTTGCCATGTAGTAGAGTATGTTATCTTCACAAGTTTCATGACCAAGTGAAGATGGAGCTTGAGTTAGAGTTGCCTCGACATAGATTATCTTCGGCATCGAAGTTAACGACCTAGCCCGCTCATTTTTCCGACGAAACCATCGCTAGAGTCCGGGATCCCGGTGATCGCAGCGAAGGGACGTCATCACGGAGCTAAAGAAGTGGAGGACCGGATCTACAAAGGTTGTATTTTCTTTCACTTAGTAGCAAAGTTGTTTGCTTGCTTGTCGTTTCGCCTATTTTCTAGTTAACGATCTTCATTAGGGTTTCTCGGCACATAAAATTTTGAATTTGGCATGGTTGATGCCTTGTGGAACCTCTTGAGTGTGCCTAGGAACCCTACAGTTGTATCAGAGCCTAGCTAGAGCTTTAGGTGAAATGTAGACGATATTAGAAATCCGATCGAACCCCGAAACCCTAACTCAAACCCTTCTCTGTATATTTTCTGAAAATGTGGATTTTTCCAAATTAAAAATTGTCAAAAAATTCAGCAGGGTTTTATAGGAGTTACTGTGCAGCACGTGGCCATAACTCGACTAAAGCGCCGCGGAACCGCGGCCCCACCCTGGCTTGCGCGGCGGTTCCGCGGCCAAAGTGATGAATCAATGCACGTGGTTTGCACAGTAATTTGTTTCTGTAAGTGCTGTATTTTCTGGGAATTTTTAATATTTACTCAAGAGTTGAGTTTTCTGGGTTGTATTGGGGACTCGGTGTTTCGATCGGGAAGTTTAACTTCGTTTGTGTTTTTCCGGATAATTTTAGAATATGTTAAAAAGTTCGACCGGATATAAATACCGAATTTTTCCCCTGTCGGGAAATTTCCAAGTGTTGGATCTTTCCGTAGTTTAAGAACGTTCGAAGTAGTGCAAGTAACGTGATGGACCCTCTAGAAGACAACAAACCTTAACTCGATTATGTGACCGTCTTGAACTGCCCTTTGAACCTTAGGGTTTAGGGCAGTACGGCGTGCCACATGTGAGGCATTGGCTTGACCCTTCTATGGCTGGACCGTTGGTACTGAGGCATGAAATGAATGTTTTTAAACTTATTTCATGTGTTGAGATATTTAGGGAAAACTTGGGTGTCTGATTGTTCGATCGGAAAGTTTAACATTTTCTATTTATCTGGAATGTGATACAATATTTGGAATCCACAAGTAGTTATGAGATAACTGATTTGGATGTTATAAACATAGCAGTTTAGTCTCACTTGATCGGTTGCCATGGAATTTTGATGTGATCAAAAGTCCGCCGCAATCACGTAGCGTACGCGGATATTCGCCGGGTAAACTTAATAGACAGCCACACCCCAAGCCTCGACCAAGTGACTGTAGGAGAACCCCGTCGCCGAAAGCATCCGTTCGGGTGCTCGCGGCAGTGGTGTTCCAACTTGGTGCACTTCGTCGACGGCATCGGGGGTGCGACCGCCTACTAAAGTTTGCGACGAGCATTCGATCAAAATGTCGGGAATCTTGTTGAATTGCCCGACTTGATATTGAAAAGAGTTTTCGATAACGAGACTAAAATGTGGGGTTTGTAATGGTTAGGCATGCGATGTCTAAAGAGTTTGCGAATTCCAACTGTTGTAGTTTTACACTTTCTTTTCTGTGACCGTAAGTGTAATATGTGATATCGCCTGTTTCGTTGCTATATGTCAACGACAATTGGGATGGGCATATTTACTTACGTTGATGACATGTGATGTTATGTGTTGCTGGATATGTTATATTGGATCGTCGTGTTTGAATAGCCGGGTTTTTTTTATGTGAGATGAGTGTTTTTCATTTTCATTCATGTAAAAACTTGTATGTAATATTCTTTTATTGGGGCACTTCCAGGCTGCGGAAGATGTCACCATTGTATATTATTTACTTTTCCGCACTAGGATAGACCCAAGGAGGAGGGCACAAGTAACCTGGAGTCCAGTGGGAGACCAACTCGTCGAGTCCGGGTCTCCTAACTCTAGAATTGGTAGGGTTACTTGCCACTCTCGTAGGGGTCTAGGGGTGTGGGTTTGGCTATTCATCGCGACCGTGGAATCCGTGTTTTATACAGGCTCGTATTGAAAACACGGACGTCCTAGTATATCCAATATTTCATATATGATTCTTCTGCTGCGTTATCTGTGATGTGATCATATGATTTGTTCAGATAGATATTGTATATAGTATATATGATATATTATATAGATGTTGCTTATGTTTTACACCCGCACTAGCCCTGCCTCGCTCTGCCGTTATTTACCTAACCTAACGATGCAGACGGGACATCGAGGCGAATGCGGATGGCATAAGCGTACGTTATATTTATCTGTGATGTTTAGGTGGAATTAAATGATGGGATTTCATTAATATGATTAATGAAAGAAAAAGAAACCTAAAAGATGTTGTGGAATCGAATTTTCAAAAACAGGTAGCTACAGTTCTTGCTTTGAATCGCGGTGTTCCTTGTAGAACATCCTGTACCTTATTCGATGAGGAAAGGGCCGACGATCCCTTTACCGGGAGTGACCCCTTTAGCAATAACTGGCAGATGCTACGCCCCTCGGTTTGTCTTTTGATTGCTTTTGGAATTTTTACTTTGCATAGTAATATATATGATATATCCTGCACCTTATTCGATGAGGAAAGGGCCGACGATCCCTTCACCGGGAGTGACCCCTTTAGCAAAACTAGAAAAGCCTAAAAAACACTCCATTTAAAACCATTTGATTCCGCAACGATATCAAGTTCATTACGCAATAGGTTTTCAGAAAAACCTGTCGTAGCCCTCCGTCATTTCAGATAAGTTGTATATAGTATTCGTGCTGCATTTGTTGGCTTTCGTCAAGGTGCAGTGTGCGGTAGCTATGTGCTGCTTATCTGCTGCATATGATGCGATTGGATTAGGGTAGTCGTACAGCTTTGTTGGCTTTCGTCAAGGGTCATGCGGGTGGGTTTAATTCAGTCAAGAAATGTACGGGTTGAACTTGACTAGCGGGCTATGGTTTGTTGACTTTCGTCAAGGTCATAGCACGTTAGGGGCAAAATTATCGGGAATTTCAAGTGTTGAAATTTGCAATGAGATTGCATACCTTCTATGAGATAGTTGGATCCCGATACCCACTGCGAGTAAGAGTTACTCCTGGGAGAGTTTTACACATTACAATTAGCCGATCAAGTAGGTGTCTAGAAAGGTGTCAACGGGGTTACGCCTCTGGGAAAACGAGGTTTACTTTAATTAGGTCCGTGCGAAAGCACGGGGAACCTCCCTCAAAGTATCGACACTGGCCTGGCTGAAAGATTGGCGAACTTGTAGCGTGTAATTAATCCCGACTAGTCTTTCCTTTTAGTGTTTGAAGGAAGATTTGATAAAAACAGTGGGAGCCATCCTGATTAGATAAAATATATAACCAATCTAATCTTGCAAGAGCGCACGCAGAGTGTTTTCTTCTCTCTCTCTCTCCAGGTAGCGACCATATCACGCCTTAATCAAGATAATAATACGGATGTATTGACCAAACCAGCTTGTTATACTGTGCTGGGGAACGTTTGTCCCGTTCCAACTTATAATTGTTATATGACAGAGCAGGAAATAGGGGAATACCAGGATTCCCATGCCGCTCAAACGAGGAAAGTGCATGAGATGCATCTCCTTCGGGTGTGTTCATTACAAAGAACTATTTCTCAGTATCCTTTACATCCTGGGTATATGATACCGGATCAGGATCCCGCATATGTAATCTGTTACATGGGCTACAGATAGGTAGAGAACTGAGAACGGGTGATAAGTTTCATGAGATAGAAAACGGTGCAAAAGTTGCAGCCAAGTCTGTTGGTCACTGTCACCCTGTATTACATGAATACATTGATTCTGAACAAATGTTATTAGATACCGAACCTGACATATAAAATCATATCAGTCTCTTTATTAGTAAAGAAATGATAAAATTTTGTATTGTTGGATAATGTTTTGAACATTTCCTATTTCAAAAGTTGATCGGTTCAGGCACGTTATCTAAAAGTATTGACGTTCTAAATCGAACTACAGTTCTTAGTATACAGAACACACATAAGAGGAAGAGATCAGAAATGAACGATTCCTTCTTGAGGTATTGTAGACTAGGTCATATCAATATGACCTGACTTGCTTAAGTTACATTTTAGATGCATATTTAAATTAGTTTGAATTTACATCTTGTGAAACTTGCCAGTCATGTCACAAAGATTAGATGACCATAGATCTGTTTATTGGAAACAGAGAAAGAGTTAGTGAACTCTTGGGATGATACATGTTGATGTATGTAGGTCCCCTGTCTACACATGCCAAGACCGGTTCTTTGTACTTCATTACATTCTTTGATGATCTCTCAAGATTCAGACATATGTTCCTGTTGAAACACAAGTCCGAACCTTTTCAGATATTCACAGAATATAAGTTAGAAGTAGAGAACCAAAAATGGGTATAAGTATTATGTCCTTTGATGTGATCAAGGAGGAGAATACTTGAGCATGGAATTCTTGGACTATCCTAAAGGAGAATGAGATTCTCCCTCAGCATTACTCCTCCGTATACACCATAGCACGATGGTATATCGGGGCAGAGCAATAGCATCCTATGTGATATGGTGTGCTCTATGATGAGTACTACTGAGTTTCCTATTTCCTTTTGGGAGTTATGCACTTGAGAAGCTGCATACCTATTGAATAGGGTTCAAATCAAATCAGTTGCCTACCACTTCATATGTGATATGGAAAGGGAAGAGCCCATTTCTTAAGTTAGTTAAGATTTGGGGTTGTCCGGCCTATGTCTAAAAGCAAAATCCAGACAAGCTCGAGGCCAAGTTTGTTATGTAGAACTGGAAAGGTTCCAGCTATACAAACTACAGTAGATGATTTGGTAGAACCAAAGGATTCAGTAGATTCCAACGAGCCTCAGCCTCTCCGCCGATCTAGTAGGGTTCCTCACCCACCTGAGAGATACTTCGGTTTCTCTATGACAGTGGGAGCGAGGATTGCATCATGAGATGATGACCCAACTAGTTTCGAGCTGGCCATCAGGAGTGGGACTCTGTAAGAATGGCTGGATGCTTAGCGATCTGAGATGGAATCCTTATACACCAACAAAGTATGGACTTTGGTTGCTTTATCTGAAGGGTTAAATCCCCATCAGGAGCAAGTGTATCTTGAGAAGATTACTTGGTGTAGATGGAAAAGTTGAGACTTTCAAAGCTAGACTTGTTAAAGGTTTTCGTCATTGACCAGGCGTGGATAATGATGAAACCTTTTCCAGTAGCTTTGCTTAAGTCCATCCGGATCCTACTTGCTATTGCTACATACCATGACTACGATATCTGGTGGTTGGGTGTCATGACTGCTTTTCTAAATGATGTTTTGGAAGGGAGCGTCTATAAGTACACAGTCAGAGGGCTTCGTAGACAGTGGGAGCAGCGGAAACATGTGCAAGATGCTTTATAGGATAAAGCAGGCATCGCGGAGTTGGAACATCTGTTTTGATGTAGTATTCAAAGAGTTTGACTTCATCAAAATGGTAGATGAACCTTATATATACAAAAGGGTAGTAGGGAGTATGGTGATAATCCTCGTAGAGTACGTGGATGACATACTCTTGATAGGGAAGGTGTTTCCTATGCTACGCTCGGTCAATCTCCGCTTATCACAAGGATTCTCCATATAGGATCAAAATGATACCTGCTAAATCCTGGGTTTTGGATGTATGAGATAGATCTAATTGGATATTAGGATACTCACTAGTTATAGTGAGATGGTATCAATCGATCCTGGGGAGAATCACTGGAAAGATTCCAGGGTGATAAGGACGACTGAATGTCAGTCACAGGCATTGTCATTACCCTTGGTAAAGGGACGGTATGTTGGAAGAGTTCCAAGCTAGATACCGTGGCAAACTAGACGATAAAGGCTGGATTTATCGCTACTTAAGATGCTACCAAAGAGGCTGTCTGGGTGTATATTAGTTCATGAGATGAACTTAGTTCCTCCCATTGTGTGACAATGGAGTTGTGGCTTATGCCAGGGAACGTCCGTCCCATCAGTGATCCAGACATATTCTAAGGCAGTATCACCTGATCATGGAGATAGTTGATCTCCAAGGAGATCGAGGTTAGGAGAGTAGACTCTGAGGACAACACGGAGGATCCACTCACAAAGGCCTTTTTCCAAAGAGAGACTTTTATGGGATGGTTGAGTATGTGATACTACAACCACTGCTATCAGATGGCCCTAGTGCAAGCGGGAGATTGTTAGTTATATGTATGCCCTAGAGGCCATTACTATACATAGGATGTATATTGTAGTGGATGCTTGGACATATATAGGGAGGACTTTCTTACTCGACATGATAGTATGCTATCTGGTTGCTCTTTACCTTAATGTGTGCACGGATTGTCTCTCTGTTAAATGTTGGTAAGGCCCTTAGGATGTGTACTTGACTGCTTGGACTATGATGCGGATCATACTAGTGGGGACATGGTAGTCCATAGGTACATCCTTCAAGGTCCATAGTCGTGGGTGTATCGAGACGGGGCATCGATATACCAGAGTAGACTAGCGTATACCTTCTCGACCCATACAGATGGGCGATGGATGATCCCATATCCATCGGTGTTTGACATTAAGGATGGTGTACGGGTGCTCAGTGGAGACTGGGTACACTAGACGAACTCGCCGAGAACTCCCAGATGGTATTATACCATACGTCAGATGGCAGTTCTCTGGTGACACAGGTACAGGTTAGTCTGTAGACCCGAGATCGTCATAGAGTCTTGTGTGATTCCCACTGTGCTTTGATTTCCACCTTACCACGTCCAAGAGGGCGTGCAAAACGGTGGTTTTTGGGTACAGTCCCGAATCACATGGAGGCAATGAGCGATAGGAGGGGATTCGTCTCTCCCGGTATAGGGAGTTGATGTTGTGCTGTGTTCGATTGGCTATAACCGGAAATCCCTGGCCAGGGTTGCTGAGATTTACTGGTAAGTGTTACCAGTAGTTTCTCGAACTGTTATAGACCTCATATCGACACGACTTATCGAGCTACTGGGGTCTGACGTTTACCACCCCTAGGCGAGATATGCGACATATCAGACGACGAGACCGGACCGTACGGTACGTGTTACTGGTTGGATTCACAGGAGTGTGAGCGGGCTTGCTCGTTGATCTTCTGATCGCTCAATACCTGGGTGGCCGTTACGTTTAGCAGACTGCTTGCGGCTTGTGGGTGTTTGATATGATCATCACCTACTGCCGACGTATTGACGAGTCTTTAGAGTCCTACACAGAGGTTTCCTGGCTCAAGCGAAACGAGATAGGAGCGCATATGAGATATGTGCGGGACCGAGAATAATACCAGTATGTGATACTGTATTCTATTCTCGCGATTTGTATCATTGGACGGTTATATGAGATATAGCCGGGTTACCGAAACAAGTGTTGATTCGATACATTGATACACTTGATATTAGTCGGTTATATGCGATATGACCGGATCATTAAATCAAGTGATTGATTTCATGATTTAATGTATAATTATATATTAGATATATTACTTTACATTGACTAGTATTGTTCACTTAAGATTGATTATCTCACTTGATTGTGCACATTGTATATATGATATATGTTTGTGCACTAGTTTGTATCATGTTTGATGATACATGCAAACTTGGGTGTATGTTTGCTTTAAACCATAGTTTAGGTTAATGGTTAAGGTTTTATTTATTTATTTTCTTTATTTATTTTTGGCAAGAAATAAAATGGTGGCTTATTTTGTTTTACTCTTGAAGCTTCATGAAGCTTTGAAAGTCTTTACCATTTTGTTTCTTTCCTTAACCTAACCATTTACCTAAACCCTAGTTTATTCTCTAAATGAGTTTACTTCACCCATGGTTGTATTATGATAAGTCTTCACTTGATTTTTCATTTTAATGATTATTGATATCCTTTTCTTCTTCTTTTTCTTCTTGATGAAGAAAAGAAAACCATGCTAGAAAATTTCAAGTGTTGAAATCAAGTGAGAAATCCAAATCCAAAGTGAACCCACTTCCTATTTCTTCATCCTCTACCACTTGCCATGTAGTAGAGTGTGTTATCTTCACAAGTTTCATGACCAAGTGAAGATGGAGCTTGAGTTAGAGTTGCCTCGACGTAGATCATCTTCGGCATCGAAGTCAATGACCTAGCCCACTCATTTTTCTGACGAAACCATCGCTAGAGTCGGGGATCCCGGTGATCGCAGCGAAGGGACGCCGTCACGGAGTTAAAGAAGTGGAGGACCGGATCTACAAAGGTTGTATTTTCTTTCACTTAGTAGCAAAGTTGTTTTCTTGCTTGTCGTTTCGCCTATTTTCTAGTTAACGATCTTCATTAGGGTTTCTCGGCACATAAAATTTTGAATTTGGCATGGTTGATGCCTTGTGGAACCTCTTGAGTGTGCCTAGAAACCCTACACTGAAACCACTACGTTGGACGCCTGCGCGTCCTGATGAGTCAAAGCAAACACTCGAGCCTGCTTTCAACCGGCAACTAGCTGTCCTCCGCCTCGGCCACCCCGTCCTCTCTGAACAAAACCTCCATGACCACAACCTCTCTGCACATGAGTCTGACGTGGAGCAACAACAGGCGTAAGAGGCAACGCTCTCTTAGGTGAAGGTGGTAAGGTAACATGTGGAACCGCTGCCTCCCTCTGGCGTAGCTCAGTGCAATCTCTGATGCGGTGATGGGGACTGCCATACCCCAAACATCCAGGCGACGACTGTTGACCCTGTGGGTAGGAGATAAATAACTGGCCTCGTCCCAAGCCTTTGCTACCACACGACCTGAACAAAATCTGTCGCGGCGTCTACCCAACTGCCTCTGAGTTGATACATCAGTACGAACCCTCTTCGGTCCCGGAATGACCGAAGTCTCGGAAAAGCGCTCCTCAACCAGTAGGGCTGTGTCCACCGCGGCTGCATATGTGTCAAAATGCTGGGAGCAGATAGCGAGGAACAACTGGGTAATTAGGCCTCGAACAAACCTCTTGATCCGCATCTCCTCAGTGTACACCAAATATGGAGCATACACACATAGCTGGGTAAACTGAACATCATACTCTGCCACCATCATACCCGGAGTCCTGCGTAATGACTCAAAACTGTGAGCTCGAGCATCCCTGATGCTCTGTGGAAGAAAACGGGCAAGAAACACCGTCACGAACTCAGCCCAGGCCATAGGAGAAAGACCTGTGGCTCTGACCTCTCTAAACACTCGCACCAGGTCTGGGCAAGACCCTCCAGACGAAAACCCGCGAACTCTACCCATCTTCCGTCGGAACATCTCAGCGAATGACAGATCCTGGCCATCCGATCAATAAACGACTGCGGATCCTCAGCTGTATCGGTGCTGGTGAAGACCGGAGGCTTCAGCCTCATGAACTCAGATAACGATACGGTGATAACCTCCATTGCTGTAGCTGCGACTGCCAGAATAGCAGGCTGAAGGGTTACCTAAGACGACAGCAAGGTTTCGGGAGGCATCGTCCATACCAAATTCAAAAATTTGCCATTTTATCTAACCCTAACTTGAATCGCCTACTAGAAATAATACGGAAAACATATGCAAACTTTTTGCAACAAGTAGTGAGCAAGGAATACAACCTTTGTAGACCGGTCCTTCACTTCAATAGCTCTGTGTAGAAGTCCCCTTCGCTGCGATCGCAAACTCCGGACTCTAGAGAGGCTCCACGAAGAAATGAACATGCTTGCTTCGATGACTTCGAGGCCGAAGATGATCTACGTCGAGGAGACACTAACTCAAGCTATTCCTTCACTAGGTCATGACCTTTGTGAAGAGAACACCCTATACTACATGGCAAGTAGTAAAGGATGATGAAGTAGGAAGTGGGCTCACTTTAGAATTGATTTTCTCACACTTTTTCTCATACCTCCATTGAAGCTTGCAAGCTTTTTGAGAGGAAGAAGAAGAAGAAGCTAGAACTCATCATATGAGTTAATCCAAATGAATAATGCAACCATGGGTGAGTTAATTCATTATGCTTAACTCATGTAGAGAATTAACCAAGGTGTAAGGTTAAGGGTTGGGTTAAGTAATATCTAAAGAAATGACAAAAGAGTGGACTTAGTCAATGTTTCTACAAGCTTCTTCCAAGCTTGACAACTTTGACTAAGTCATTCTCTTTTGTTAAATCTTAAGACATAAACAAAACCCTAATTTAACTTAATCATGGTATAAGTCTCATACACCCATCTTGTATGTATCATCAACCATGACACAATACATGTACACAAACATACATATCACATATGTACAATATGCACACAAAGTAAGAAAACAAATCATAAGTGAGCTAATACTAGTTAATGTAATGTAATATATCAAATATATTATTATACATTAAATTATTAAATCAACTTTTGATTTAATAATCCGGCTATAACCGACTAATATCATGTGTAACAACTTATCGAATCAACACTTGATCCGATAACCCGGCTATATCGCATATAACCGATCAATGTCACAAAACACGAGAATAGAATACGGTATCTCATATCGTATCAATCTCGGTCCTGCACATATCACATATGTGCTCCTACTCCGTTTCGCTTGAGCCAGGAAACCCCTGTGCAGGACTCTAAAGACTCGTCAATACGCCGGCAATAGATGATGATCATATCAAACACCCACATGCCGCAAGCGGTCTGCTAAACGTAACGGCCACCCGGGTATTGAGCGATCAGAAGATCAACAAGAAAGCCTGCTTACACTCCTACGAATCCAATCAGTAACACTACCGTACAGTCCGGTCTCTTCGTCTGATATGTCGCATATCTCGTCTAGGGGTGGTAAACGTCAGACCCCAGTAACTCGATAAGTCGTGTCAATATGAGGCTCATAACGGGTCGAGAAACTACTGATAACACTTACCAGTATATCTCTGAAGCAGCCTTGGCCAAGGACTTCCTGTTATAGCCAATCGAGCACAGTGCAACATCAACTCCCTATACCGGGAGAGACGAAACCCCTCCTATCGCTCATTACCTCCATGTGATTCGGGACTGTACCCAAAAGCCACCATTTTGCACGTTCTCTTTGTAGGGTTCCTAGGCACACTAATGGAGTCTTACAAGTGATCAAACATGCAAATTTCTAAATATTATGGTGCCGAGAAAACCTAGAACGGATCGTTAACTAGATATTTAGGCAAAGCAAGCAAGTAAACGGAAATATAGAAATAGGGAAGGGGCTACAACCTTTGTAGATCCGGTCCACCACTTCCTAAGCTCCGCGATGATCTCCCTCCACTGTCCAAATCGAACCCATGACTCAAGCATTGGCATCATCGAAGAATAGGCGGGCTTGATCGTCGGTTCGATGCCGAAGATGATCTACGTCGAAGCATCACAAGAACAAGCTCCAACTTCACCAAGCTTTGAAAACTTGTGAAGTAAACACCCTATACAACTTGGCAAGAGGTAGAGGATGAAGAAATAGGAAGTGGGTAAACTTTAGATTTGGATTTCTCACACTTTTCCATCAATCACCATTGATGGTCAAGCTTTCTCTTTCTTGCTCAAGATGAAGAAGAAGAAAAGATATGATAAGTTAAATAAAAATAGAAAAGAAAATACAATACTTATCATATCTTCAACCATGGTTTAGTGTAGAGACTTAACTTAGGTTAGATGAGTGGTTAGGGTTAGGCATGTGACAAGAATGGTGACTAAGTCAATGCTTCATGAATCTTCAACCAAAAACAAATATAGCCACCATTCATTTCTCTTTTTCTTTTCAAATGAAATAAATAAAAAGATAAATGAATAAGCAAATGAAATGATACCCTAACCACTAACTAACCATGGTTCAATACTTTACACAAAACCAAGAAAGAATGTATCATCAAACATGATACAATCATGTGCACAAAAATATATCACATATACAATGTGCAATACAAGTGAGTAAATCCATTTAAAGTGAACCAATACTAGTTAATGCAAAGTAATATATCAAATATATAATTATACATTAAATCATTAAATCAACACTTGATTCAATGATCCGGTCATGTCGCATATAACCGGCCAGTATCCAACGTATCGGCTTATCGAATCAATCCTTGATTCGATAACTAGGTTATATCGCATATAACTAATCGATACATTCATCGCGAGAATAGAATACGGTATCACATACACGCATTATTCTCGGTCCCGCACATATCTCATATGCGCTCCTATTTCGTTTCGCTTGAGCCAGGAAACCTCTGTGTAGGACTCTAAAGACTCGTCAATACGCCGGCAGCAGATGTTGATCATATCAAACACCCACAAGCCGCAAGCGGTCTGCTAAACGTAACGGCCACCCGGGTATTGAGCGATCAGAAGATCGACGAGCAAGCCCGCTCACACTCCTGTGAATCCAACCAGTAACACTTACCGTACAGTCCGGTCTGTTCGTCTGATATGTCGCATATCTCGCCTAGGGGTGGTAAACGTCAGACCCCAGTAGCTTGATAAGTCATGCCGACGTGAGGTCCATAACATTCGTGAAACTACTGATAACACTTACCAGTAGGTCACTGCAACCCTGGCCAGGGATTTCCTGTTATGGCCAGTCGAGCATAGCACAACATCAACCCCCAATACCGGGAGAGACGAATCCCCTCCTATCGCTCATTGCCTCCATGTGAATCGGGACTGTACCCAAAATCCACCTGTTTCCACGACTCAGTAGAGCCATGGTAGGGTGGAAATCAAAGCACAGTGGGAGACACACAAGACTCTATGATGATCTCGGGTCAACAGACTAAGCTGTACCAGTGTCACCAGAGAACTGCCATCTGACGTGAGGTATAATACCATCTGGGAGTTCTCGGCGAGTCCGTTCAGTGTACCCAGTCTCCACTGAGCACCCGCATACCATCTTCGATGTCAAACACCAATGGATATGGGATCATCCATCGCCCATCACATGGGTCGAGAAGATATACGCTAGTCTACTCTGGAATATCGATGCCCCGTCTCGATATTCCCACGACTAGGAACAATGAAGGATGTACTCATTGACTACCCAGGCCCCACTAGTATGATCTACATCATAGTCCTGGAATTCGAGTACACATCCTAAGGGCTTTATCAACATGTAATCAGAGAGACAGAAAGTATACATGTTTAGATAAAGTGCAACCAGATAGCGTACTATCATGTCGAGCAAGAAAGTCCTTTCTATATATGTCCCAGCATCCACTACAATATACATCCAATGTACAGTAATGGCCTCTAGGGCATACATATAACTAACAATCTCCCACTTGCACTAGGGCCATCTGTAGCAGTGGTTGCAGTATCACATACTCAACCATCCCCTAAAAGTCTCTCTTTGGGAAAAAGGCCTTCGTGAGTGGATCTGCCGTGTTGTCCTCTGAGTCTTCTCTCCTAACCTCGATCACCCTAGAGATCAACTATCTCCATGATCAGGTGATGCTGCCTCAGAATTTGTCTGGGTCACTGATGGGACCAGGGTTCCAGGGCCAAAGCCACACTTCCATTGTCATACAATGGCAGTAACCTAGTTCATCTTATGAACCAATATACACCCAAACTTCCTCTTTGGTAGTATCTTCAATAGCGATGTTACCAGCCTTTATCGTCTAGTTTGCCACGGTATCTAGCTTGGAACTCTTCCAACATACCGTCCCTTTACTGAGGGTAAAGACAGTGCCTGTGACTGACATTCAGTCGTCTTTATCACCCTGGAACACTTCCAGTGATTCTCCCCAGGATCGATTGATACAATCTCACTATACCTAGTGAGAACCCTAATATCCCTTTAGATCTATCTCATAGGTCCAAATCTCAGGATTTAGGAGGTGTCATCTTTATCCTATTTGGAGAATCTTTGTGATAATAGGAGATTGATCGATCGTAGTATAGGAAACTCTTTTCCTATCAAGAGTATGTTGTCTACGTACAATACGAAGATGACCACCTTACTCTCTACTACCCTTTTGTATATACAAGGTTCGTCTACCATTTTGATGAAGTCAAACACTTTGATTATCACATCAAAACAGACGTTCCAACTCCGCGATGCCTGCTTCATTATGTAAAGCAACTTGCACACGTTTCCGCTGCTCCCACTGTTTACGAAGACCTCTGGCTGTGTTCTTATAGACGTTCTCTTCTAAATCAGTATTTAGAAAAGCAGTCATGGCACCCAACCGCCAGATATCGTAGTCATGGTATGTAGCCGTGGTAAGTAGGATCTGGACAGACTTAAGCATAGCTACTGGAAAAAGGTTTCATCATTATCCACGCCTGGTCGATGACGAAAACCTTTAACAAGTCTAGCTTTGAAAGTCTCAACTTTTCCATCTAAACCAAGTAATCTTCTCAAGATATACTTGCTTCTGATGGGGATTTAACCCATCAGATATAGCAGCTAAAGTCCATACTTTGCTGGTGTACATGGATTCCATCTCAGATCGCTAAGCATCCAGCCATTCTTACAGAGTCCCTACTCTCGATGGCCTGCTCGAAACTAGTTGGGTCATCATCTTATGATGCAATCCTTGCTCCCACTATCATCGAGAAACCGAGGTATCTCTCAGGCGGATGAGGAACCCTACTAGATCGGCGGAGAGGCTGAGGTTCGTCGGGAACTATAGAATCTTATGGTTCTGTCAAATCATCAACTGCAGTTTTGTATAGCTGAAACCTTTCCAGTTCTACAGAACTGATCCTGCCTTGATCTTGTCCGGATTTTGCTTTAAACATAGGCCGGACAACCCCAAATCTTAACTCGCTTAAGAGATGGGTTCTTCCCATACCATATCTTATATGGAGTGGTAGGCAGTTTTGATTCAAACCTAATTCAATAGGTATGCAGCTTCTCAAGTGCATAACCCCAAAAGGAAATAGGTAACTCAGTAATACTCATCATAGAGCATACCATATCTAATATTGTGCAATTGCTCCGTCCTGATACACCGTTGTGCTGTGGTGTATTCAGAGGAGTAACACTGAGAGAAAATCTCATTCTCCTTTAGAATAGTCCAGGAATTCTATGCATAAGTATTCTCCTCCCTGATCTTATCATAGGACATAATACTTATACCCGTATTTTGGTTCTCTACTTCTAACTTATATTCTTTGAATATCTCAAAAGGTTCGGACTTATGTTTCAACAGGAATGTATGACTGAATCTTGAGAGATTATCAGAGAATATAATGAAGTATAAAGAACCAGTCCTGGCATGTGTAGACAGGAGACCTTACATACATCATCATGCATCAGTCCCAAGAGTTCTTAACTCTTTCTCTATTTCCAATAAACAGAGCTATGGTCATATTATCTTTGTGACATGACTGGCAAGTTTCACAAGATGTAAATTCAAACTGATTTAAATATACATATAAATGTAACTTCAGCCAGTCGGGTCGCATTGATATGACATAGTCTACAATGCCTCAAGAAGAATTTGTTCATTTCTGAACTCTTCCTCTTGTGTGTGTTCAGTATACTAGGAACTGTAGTTTGATTTAGAACGTTAATGCTTTTAGATAGCGTGCCTGAACCGATCAACTTTTGATATAGGAAATGTTCAAAACATTATCCATCAATACAAAATTATATCCTTTCTTTACTAATAAAGAGACTGATATGATTTTGTATATCAGGTTCGGTATCTAATAGCATTTGTTCAGAATCAATGTATTCATAATACAGGGTGACAGTGACCAACAGACTTGGCTGCAACACTTGCTCCGTTTTCTGCCTCATGAAACTTATCACCCGTTCTCAGTTTTTCTACCCTCTTGTAGCCCTATGTAACAGATTACATATCTGGGATCCTGATCCGGTATCATATACCCAGGATGCAGAGGATACTGAGAAACAGTTCTTTGTAATGAACACACCCGAAGGAGATGCATCATATGCACTTTCTTCGTTTGGGCGGCATAGGAATTCTGGTATTCCCCAATTTCCTGCTCTGTCTTATAACATTTATAAGTTGGAGCGGGACCAACGTTCCCCAGCTCAGTATAACAAGCGGGTTCGGTCAATACATCCATATTATTATCTTGATTAAGGCATGATATGGTCGCTACCAAGAGAGAGAGAGAAGAAAACACTCTGCGTGCGCTCTTGCAAGATCAGATTGGTTATATATTTTATCTAATCAGGATGGCTCCAACTGTTTTTATCAAATCTTCCTTCAAACCTTAAAAGGAAAGACTAGCCGGGATTAATTACACTCTACAAGTTCGCCAATCTTTCAGCCATGCTAGTGTCGGTACTTTGAGGGAGGTTCCCCGTGCTTTCGCACGGACCTAATTACTGTAAACCTCGTTTTCCCAGAGGCGTAACCCCGTTGACACCTTTCTAGACACCTATTTGATCGGCTAATTGCAAAGTGCAAAACTCTCCCAGGAGTAACAATTACTCGCAGTGGGTATCGGGATCCAACTGTCATATAGAAGGTATGCAATCTCATTGCAAATTTCAACACTTGAAACTCCCGATAAAGGTTTTTACCCCTAGCACCTATGACCTTAACTATGGTCAACAAATCATAAGTACTAGTCAAGTTCTACCCGTCATTTCGTGATTAATTAGACCCACCCACATGACCCTTAACTAAGGTCAACAAAGTCACGCGACTGTCCTAACTAATCGCATCATATGCGGTGTAGGAAGACATCACTTAGCTACCGTACACTGTGCCTTGACTATGGTCAACAAACACAGCACGAATACTAAGTACTCTACTTCCTAAAATGACGGAGGGTTGCGAATGGTTTTTGTGAAAACCTTTAACGCTTTGAACTTGATCTCGTTGCGGAATCAAATGGTTTTTAAATGGAATGTTTTCGAGGCTTTTCTAGTTTTGCTAAAGGGGTCACTCCTGGTGAAGGGATCGTCGGCCCTTTCCTCGTCGAATGAGGTGCGGGATATATCATATATATCACTGTGCAAAGCAGAAACTATAGAAGCAATCAAAGGACAAACCGAGTGTGTAGCATCTGCCAGTTATTGCTAAAGGAGTCACTCCCGGTGAAGAGATCTCGGTCCTTTCCTTATCGAATAAGGTGCAGGATATTCTACAAGGAACACCACGATGCAAAGCAAGAACTGTAGCTACCTGTTTTATTTTGAAATTTGATTCCACAACATCAATTAGGTTTTTTTTTTCTTTCATTAATCTCATTAATGAATATCCCATCAATTAAGTCCACCTAATCATCACAGATAAATATAACGTACGCTTATGCCATCCGCATTCGCCTCGATGTCCCGTCTGCACCGTTAGGTTAGGTAACTAACGCCAGAGCGAGGCAGGGCTAGCGCGGGTGTAAAAAATAAGCAACGTCTATATAATATATCATATATACTATATATAATACCTGTCACAGAACATCATATGATCACATCACAGATAAATCACAGCAGAAGAAACATATGAAATATTGGATATATTAGGACGTCCGTGTTTTCAATACGAGCCAGTATAAAACACGGATTCCACGGTCGTGATGAATAGCCAATCCCACACCCCAAGACCCCTTCGAGAGCGGCAAGCAACCCTACCAATTCTAGGGTTAGGAGACCCGGACTCGATTCCTCGAGTTGGTCTCCCACTGGACCCCAGAACCCGGTTACTTGTGCTCCCCTCCTTGGGTCTATCCTAATGCGGAAAAGTAAATAATATACATCAACGGTGACAACTTCCGCAACCTGGAAGTGCCCCAATAAAAGAATATTACATACAAGTTTTTACATGAATGAAAATGAAAAACACTCATCTCACATAAAAACCCCCCGGCTATTCAAACACGACGATCCAATATAACATATCCAGCAACACATAACATCACATGTCATCAACGTAAGTAAATATGCGCATCCCAATTGTCGTTGACATATAGCAACGAAACCGGCGATATCACATATTACACTTACGGTCACAGAAAAGAAAGTGTAAAACTACAACAGTTGGAATCCGCAACCACCTCAGACATCGCATGCCTGACCAAATGAATTCTTTAGACATCGCATGCCTAACAATCATAAACCTCGCATTTTAGTCTCATTATCGAAAACACTTTTCAATATCAAGTCGGGCAATTCAACAAGATTCCCGAAAAACTGATCGAATGCTCGTCGCAAACTTTACTAGGCGGCCGCACCCCTGATACTGTCGACGAAGTGCACCAAGGCGGAACACCGCTACCGCGAGCACCCGAACGGATGCTTTCGGCGACGGGGTTCTCCTACAGTCACTTGGTCGGGGCTATGGAGTGAGGCTGTCTATTAAGTTTACCCGGCGAGTATCCGCGTACGCTACGTGATTGCGACTGACTTTTGATCACATCAAAATTCCGTGGCAACCGATCAAGTGAGACTAAACTGCTACGTTTATAATATTCATTCCGTTATCTCATAACTATTAGTGAATTCCAATTATTGTATCACATTCCGGATAAATAGAAAATGCTATACTTTTTGATCGAACAATCGAACACCCAAGTTTTCCCGATACAGCTCAACACATGAAATAAGTCTAACAACATTCAGTTCGTGCCTCAGTACCTATGGTCCAGCCGTAGAAGGGTCAAGCCAACGCCTCACATGTGGCACGCCGTACTGCCCCAAACCCGAAGGTTCAAAGGGCAATTCAAGACGGTCACATAATCGAGTTAAGGTTTGTTGTCTTCTAGAGGGTCCATCGCGTTACTTGCACTACTTAGAACGTCGTTAAACTACGGAAAAATCCAACAATTGGAAATTTCCTGGCAGGGGAAAAAGTGGGTATTTATATCCGGTCGAACTTTTTAACATATTCTAAAAATACCCGGAAAAGCACACCGACAAAAATTAGACAGTCCGATCGAATACACCGAGTCCCCAATACAACCCAGAAAATAAAACTCTGGAATAAATATTAAAATATTCCCAGAAAAACCAGAACCAGAAAACAAGAATTACTGTGCAAAGTTTGAAGTCCAATCATGTCACGTGACCGCGGAACCGCCGCAGAAGCCAGGCTTCTGCCGCGGTTCCGCCGCGCAATAGAGGTATCAATGAAAATTTTTTGCATCGTAATTCTTAGAATTCCCTGCTGGATTTTCTGCATATTTTTAATTTCGAAAAAACCACATTTTACAGAAATGTCCAGAGAGCATTTTCAAGTCGGGGTTTTGTGTTCGTTCGGACTTCTAACTCCGTCAGGACTTCGCCTAAGGCTCTAGCTAGGCTCTGATACCACTGTAGGGTTCCTAGGCACACTAATGGAGTCTTACAAGTGATCAAACATGCAAATTTCTAAATATTACGGTGTCGAGAAAACCTAGAACGGATCGTTAACTAGATATTTAGGCAAAGCAAGCAAGTAAACGGAAATATATAAATAGGGAAGGGGTTACAACCTTTGTAGATCCGGTCCACCACTTCCTAAGCTCCGCGATGATCTCCCTCCGCTGTCCAAATCGAACCCATGACTCAAGCATTGGCATCATCGAAGAATAGGCGGGCTTGATCGTCGGTTCGATGCCGAAGATGATCTACGTCGAAGCATCACAAGAACAAGCTCCAACTTCACCAAGCTTTGAAAACTTGTGAAGTAAACACCCTATATAACTTGGCAAGAGGTAGAGGATGAAGAAATAGGAAGTGGGTAAACTTTAGATTTGGATTTCTCACACTTTTCCATCAATCACCATTGATGGTCAAGCTTTCTCTTTCTTGCTCAAGATGAAGAAGAAGAAGAAAAGATATGATAAGTTAAATAAAAATAGAAAAGAAAATACAATACTTATCATATCTTCAACCATGGTTTAGTGTAGAGACTTAACTTAGGTTAGATGAGTGGTTAGGGTTAGGCATGAGACAAGAATGGTGACTAAGTCAATGCTTCATGAATCTTCAACTAAAAACAAATATAGCCACCATTCATTTCTCTTTTTCTATTCAAATGAAATAAATAAAAAGATAAATGAATAAGCAAATGAACTGATACCCTAACCACTAACTAACCATGGTTCAATACTTTACACAAACCAAGAAAGAATGTATCATCAAACATGATACAATCATGTGCACAAAAATATATCACATATACAATGTGCAATACAAGTGAGTAAATCCATTTAAAGTGAACCAATACTAGTTAATGCAAAGTAATATATCAAATATATAATTATACATTAAATCATTAAATCAACACTTGATTCAATGATCCGGTCATGTCGCATATAACCGGCCAGTATCCAACGTATCGGCTTATCGAATCAATCCTTGATTCGATAACTAGGTTATATCGCATATAACTAATCGATACATTCATCGCGAGAATAGAATACGGTATCACATACACGCATTATTCTCGGTCCCGCACATATCTCATATGCGCTCCTATTTCGTTTCGCTTGAGCCAGGAAACCTCTGTGTAGGACTCTAAAGACTCGTCAATACGCCGGCAGCAGATGTTGATCATATCAAACACCCACAAGCCGCAAGCGGTCTGCTAAACGTAACGGCCACCCGGGTATTGAGCGATCAGAAGATCGAAGAGCAAGCCCGCTCACACTCCTGTGAATCCAACCAGTAACACTTACCGTACAGTCCGGTCTGTTCGTCTGATATGTCGCATATCTCGCCTAGGGGTGGTAAACGTCAGACCCCAGTAGCTTGATAAGTCATGCCGACGTGAGGTCCATAACATTCGTGAAACTACTGATAACACTTACCAGTAGGTCACTGCAACCCTGGCCAGGGATTTCCTGTTATGGCCAGTCGAGCATAGCACAACATCAACCCCCAATACCGGGAGAGACGAATCCCCTCCTATCGCTCATTGCCTCCATGTGAATCGGGACTGTACCCAAAAACCACATGTTTGCACGACTCAGTAGAGCCATGGTTGGGTGGAAATCAAAGCAAAGTGGGAGACACACAAGACTCTATGACGATCTCGGGTCAACAGACTAAGCTGTACCAGTGTCACCAGAGAACTGCCATCTGACGTGAGGTATAATACCATCTGGGAGTTCTCGGTGAGTCCGTTCAGTGTACCCAGTCTCCACTGAGCACCCGCATACCATCTTCGATGTCAAACACCAATGGATATGGGATCATCAATCACCCATCACATGGGTCGAGAAGATATACGCTAGTCTACTCTGGAATATCGAAGCCCCGTCTCGATATTCCCACGACTAGGACCAATGAAGGATGTACTCATTGACTACCTAGGCCCCACTAGTATGATCTACATCATAGTCCTGGAAGTCGAGTACACATCCTAAGGGCTTTATCAACATGTAATCAGAGAGACAGAAAGTATACATGTTTAGATAAAGTGCAACCAGATAGCGTACTATCATGTCGAGCAAGAAAGTCCTTCCTATATATGTCCCAGCATCCACTACAATATACATCCAATGTACAGTAATGGCCTCTAGGGCATACATATAACTAGCACTCTTGAACGTGGTAAGGTGCAAATCAAAGCATAGTAGGAATCACACAAGACTCTATAACGATCTCGGGTCTACAGACTAACCTGTACCAGTGTCACCAGAGAACTGTCATCTGACGATAGGTATAATACCATCTTGGAGTTCTCGGCGAGTCCGTACAGTGTACCCAGTCTCCACTGAGCACCCGTATACTGTCTCTGATGTCAAACACCAATGGATATGGGATCATCCATTGCCCATCTACATGGGTCGAGAAGCTATAAGCTGGTCTACTCCGGTATATCGATGCCCTGTCTCGATACACCTACCACTAGGAACATTTGAAGGATGTACTTAACGACTACACTATCCCCACTAGTATGATCTGCATCATAGTCCTGGTAGTCAAGTACTCATCCTAAGGGCTTTATCAACACGTAACATGGAGACAATCAGAGTACATGTTAAGATAAAGTGCAACCAGATAGCATACTATCATGTCGAGCAAGAAAGTCCTCCATATATATGTCCAAGCATCCACTACAATATACATCGTATGTACAGCAATGGCCTCTAGGGCATACACATCACTAACAATCTCCCACTTGCACTAGGGCCATGTCACGACCCAAAGTTCGGCCCGTGACCGGCACTTAACCACATGACGTCTACAGGCGTAATGCGACTAAGTAAGTCGAAACCCAGAAATCAAAACCATTAAAAGTATAAAGTGTTTAAAACATTTATTAGAATATTTGTTAAAACATTTAGAAAACTTTAAGTTGTTTAGTAGAATTCTTTAAAGTTCAAGTTATTATTTTAAAAATTTTGGCAGCATTTCCTTTGTAAAACTAGCCCCGAAATCGGGTACAAGACAATATATGAGTAAAATGATACACAATAAGAAATAAGAATCCC